>JBAMBE010001187.1:12650000-15268454 GCA_037043585.1 Drosophila mimica
TTTGGGGTAATGGCCCCTGAGGCCTGTGAGATGCGCCAATTAGAAGTAGAAATAGAAAATAGAATCTGTGTAAATTAGCGCAAATTTTGCGTGACTTAATTAAAAACGATATTACATCATGGAAAAGTGGCGCTGTCATAAGATCAACATCTCTTCTATCTATCCAGCATGTCGGCTTGTGCATGCCACTGGAACTGCCAAATGGATTTAGTATGTGAGGATCTTGCCACAGAGTGAGTGAATGTGAAAATGTTGACACGCCGCCTGGGCGAGTGTGTGAGTGAGTGAGTGAGTGAGTGAGTGAATGAATTAGTCAGCGAGTGAGTGTGCTCGAATATGTGCTGGCTGGCTGGCTTTATGATTGCCCCGCTCTTATATAACATAATTAGCTATCGAAAAACAAATGCGGAAATGCTAAGAAGGAAGTCTTAGCTGTGCAACAAACGGCCATCTGCAATGTGAGGCGATTCTAGTTCACTGAGGCGCATAGCCGAAGCCGATGGTGTCTGCTGATTGTGGTAATCTTTCTAATATTTTGCAAATGTTTAGCAAATACTTAGGACAGTTGTCCACTTAAGCTAAAAATAACTTGAATTTGTGTGTCCATTTAGATCTTGAAATATTAAGATTTAATTAGTTTAACTTATAAAAAAAAACATTAAAACAACTATTAAAATAAATTTTTTTTTTTTTAAATTTTACTAATTGCATTTACATTTTTGCAATAGTTGAACAATTATTGTAATTACATTTGTCCAATGTCCAATAACGAAAGACTTGGGCAACAAACTTGCAACCAACAAAAAAAACACACACATACAAAAGCTAAGAAAAATATTTGCACACAAATTAAATACAAGCTAAGAAATATTTGTGTTTAATTGCAATATGGGCAGCAATTAAAAAAAGTAAGGCTTGTTTGCCAAAAGGCACTAAAAACTTGGACAACCAACTTGACCAGTCACAAAGTGTCTCAAATGGTTTATTTTGGCCAATTTACAGGCAATTGAAACGCATTTCAAATGATTAGAAATACTGCAAAAAATATCAACAAAAACTAAATTCAAACAGCTAAAACTAGTGGAACCAGTTGCCTTGGCTGCTGTGGGACTGTGTGTGTGTGTGTGTGTGTGTGTGTGTGTGTGTCGCACTCCAGAGCTCAACCAGCTGAAGCTGGAGCTAAAGACTTGAAGTGGAGTCATCTTGTGTGGCTCGGCTTCAACCACTCAAGTTGAAGTTCGCACGGCACTTGCAAAATGCAAAAAACAAGAAAAACAAAAAAAAAAAAACATTTGAATAAGAAAAAAATTAAATAAAAATAAATAACATATTGTATGGGTGGAAAATAGCTAAAGAAATGCAGTGCCGCAGCAGCAGCAGCAGCTGCATGACTGAAAGTACTTTCTTTCTTAATAAGATGCGCAGTTCGCAGCTCACAGCGGAGGCCAAGATGCGTCTGCCGCTGGCTCAGACTCGGCCAAGTTAATTTGCTGCCTGCCTCGAACTTGCTCTAATGCATGCAACAGCCGCATTGTCTGCAGCTGCTGCAGCGACAACAATTTGTACTCTTATCTTATTTGCTGTCTCTCTCTCTCTCTCTCTCTCTCGCTCTGTCTCTCTTTGTGCGGCTCTTGTTGCAAATGACACAAAAGTGAGTTTTGGGAACTGGCAAAGTGGCACAAAGGTTGCCTGTCTGCCTGCCTGGCTGACTGCCAGCCTGCAACCCATGGCGATAGCGAGGCAGGTGTTGAAAATATGCCGCCGTCAGCTAAAATTTGTTGGGGTGTCTGTCTTCTCAACAGCAGCAGCAGCAGCAGCAAAATGCTGCAGCAGCAGCAAAGTGCAGCAGCAGCAGCAGCAAAGTGCAGCAGCAGCAGCTTCATCAAAGTGCATAAATGCGACAGGGAATGGGGCTTTTGGGTTAGTCGGCTATTGGGAAAAAGAGGGGTCACTTTAAGTAGAAGCCCCAAAAGATGCTACCAAGATACAACTTAAGGGAAAACTAACTAAATAATTATTTAGTAAAATTAAATAAAATGTAGAGTGTGCAGTTTAATTCCTTATAATGTATCTGAAATATTAAGAAAAAAAAGATTGCCTTTGGCTCGAAATTATTGATTTTTAATATTCACCAATTTATATAGAATTAATACCAATTTTGATTTGTTTAAAGCTTTTTTATCTCAAAAACTATGTTTAATTTTTGATTACCTACACTCTGAACGAACTGATATTAATAAATATTTCTTCAACTCGATCTATTATTTTTGTCAAATTAACAGGAAAAAAATGTATAAATCAAATTCTTCACGCCCACGCAATTTGCCGGTGGATTTGCCTGTCACTTTGGAGCTCAGCGCCTCATTTGCATGGAGTCGAATGAAGATGATGACAGAGGAGGGGACAGGGGAGGTGTGATAGAGCAGTCGCCCACCAGAGACAAGACGAAACGAAATGTGTGTGGCTGTGTGTGTGTGTTAAATTGCTACTTAGTCCCAGGGCAAGAGCCAAGATGTATCCATGAGGCAGGCAGATGAATAAACAAAACATGAAAATTAAATTTAATCAGCGTGCAAAAGACAAACAAGCAACTTTATAACAATTTCAACGTGGGCTACCAAAATTTGTGTATTGTTTTCGTTTCGTGGAAGCGTGTGAAAAACAAATTTCTGGATTTTTATATGTTAGTAAACAATTAAGCGAAAAGAATGGTATAAGCCAAAGCATTAGATGAGTGCTGGGGATAAGTATTTGGACTTGTCTGGATGTGGTTCCCGTGGGGAGCCAAAGTCAAAGAACGTTTGGTTACTTTCAAATTAAGAGCCAGTTGTTCTTGTTCTTTGTGTTTTTTTTTTTTTTTTTCTTTGGCATTGTTTCTATGCCATTTCCGTTTTGGCCAGCTGCGAAACGGACCCTTTCCCTTTAGTATAGAATTGCGTAACCTGCGCCATAAATGTCATCGTCTTGATTCCTGTTCTAAATCTAGTTTTCACCATTTGCTTACGCCATTAAAGAACTAATCTTTTGTTGTTGTTGTTGTTGTTGTTGTTGTTGTTGTTGTTGTTGTTGTTGTTGTTGCGCTTGAAGTGTTTCTAACTTTACGATCGTATTTTGTTTCTGCAGGGCCTCGTTGTTGGTAACACGCACGTCGGTCAATAAAATAAATTTGTATAGCAATTTATTTAATTAGCGTTGCGTGTTTTTTGTTTTTTTCTATTTTTCTATTTTTCTATTTTGTTCTTTTCTCTAATTGCGTCGTTTCGTTTCACAGCTATTTTAATTTCCAATCGTTTCAATCAGCCATTTGAGTTAGAAATGAATTTGAAACTCGAGTTAAAGCAACACTTCAATATTTTTTATGTGCTATTTGGTAATCGACTTCAAATCAAGGAAATTAAATGCTTTTAAGTTTTAGTATTGCTTTAATTATTGCAATGAAAATTGCACAAGTTCCCTGAGAACTTTTTTGAATCCTTTTAACTTTTTTGGTCCAAAAAAACTATACTTAATTTTAGTTAAGTCATTACATTAAAATTAATTTAAAAAAAAAACACATTTATTACTTTAATGTCAAATACTTTTGAGTTCACCAAAAGTGACTAAGAAATATAAAACATCTAAAAATTATATCTGTTTGTATACTTTAAATATTATATTATTTATATTATTAGACCAACATTAAAATTAATATAAATATAAGAAAATGTATTCAAGTTTTTCACCTTTAGTCCTTTGTCAAATTATTTTCGCTGTTCTAAACTCCATTAAGTCAGCAGCTGGATAGAAACTCACTGGAAACCGCAAGCTTCAGTTTTAATTAAAACAAATGCAATTTAGCCGAGCTTCTGAGAAATTTTGATGAACCGCTTTGATTTGGGCTTGAAGACAGCAATGCAAAAAAAAAAAAAAAAAAAAAAAAAAAACCAAGTAAAACCCAAGAAAAACCACCGAGAAGCAGCAGCAGAAGAAAATAGTAAGATACATTTTTAACACCTTTTGCTCCACATACCATTTGTTGGTATTGAAGTGCCGTTAGCTGATGCAAGACTTCGACTGCGACTGCGCTTCAATTGTTATTATTATTAATTAGAAAAAATATTTGTTGTGCGCCCAAAAAGAAAATGAAGGCAAACCCAAAGCCAAACATCGCCTGACGTTTATCGCAGCCAGTGCATCAATGGACCACGTCCAGCACTATTTTTTATTTTTTTTTTTCTATTTTTTTTTTTTTTTTGTTAGAGGAAATGCAGTTGCGGTCCGAACGGTTGCTGGATTTTGATTAGAACTTGGCCATGACATGCGAGGCTGGCTGAAACTGTGCGGCTAACATGCCCGTGTCGGCAAATTAGAGAAAATTTTTGTTTGCTCAGTAATTGGCAAAATGGGCGACGACAGCGCGAACAAAACGGGCATCAAGCGTGTTTACAAATTTGTTGCCCCGCCGCGCTGAGGCACAGCTCAAGTGGCTTACCGGTTTTTGTATTTTTTTAGAATTTTTACGATCGACAGATTTGGATTTTAAATTTAATAATTTGCATGATAAAAGCCACATTCAGAGATTCATAAGTTTTATTTTTAGTAAATTGTAAACAGGAATATTTTTTGCGCACACTATAGAAAATAAGACAAAGTTTCGCTTTCAATAAAAACAAATATTCAACATGCTATAAATACGTATAAGCGAAAAGTGCAAATAAAAATCAATGAAACTTAAGATTTTATAAAGCTTATAAAATTACGCAATACACTTAAGTTGTAAGATACAAGATTGCAGCACGTTCAATTGCCTCATAAAAAATTAATCAAGCCTAGCAAAATTGTCTAACTCCCAGACAGGCTATAGATCAGCCATAAAAAAAAACTATAAATATAATTAAATATTAGAAGACCACAAACAACAAATTGCAAATGAAAAAAAAAAACAAAAAAAAGGCCGGTAAAACTTTCATTTCTGGTGCTATTTGATATACGACTCGAAATTCTTGGCCAAAATGCAAAAGTTTTGCGTGTTTTTAATTACAGCGACTCACGAGATGCGATATACAAAATACCTAATATGTTAATTAGCCAGAGACACGCGGCAATTTATGGCCAAAGTCCAAAGGGAAATTGGACAGCTTAGACAAAAAAACTTGTCGGCTACTTTATGTGGGCAGCAAAAGTAAAAGCGGAGCGTTAACTAAAATTAGAATATTTGCACAAATTGGTCGTTAATTTAATTTCGGGTCACGCAGAACTCGAAATCATTATGATGCATAAATTGATTGATGATCATTTGGACTAATATGAGAAAATAAGAAATTGATTATAAAATTATTAACAACATTTATATGACTAAGATTATAATGGATATGAAAACCCAACAATTGCCTCGACATTGAGTACTCAAGTCCCTGATCTGTCAGGAGAGCTTAAGGCTCTTTACAAACACATTACATAATTATACGATCTCAAAAGGGAAACCGGCATCAAGTATTAAAATATTAAGTATTCAAAATTCAGCAAAGCTCAAAATTGAAAAAACTATTTATATATTCTTTTGTCTACAGAGCTATCGAAGTGGCCTCGAGGCTATGCCAACTGGCACAGACATACGATTACCATTAAGAATCCCCATAAATTTGTCACTTAAGTTTGTAAATAAAGTCGCTAATTGCTGTACCCCACCTCTCCGCAACTCAACCGCTAACAAGTTCTCAGCTGTTACCACAACTTGTGCCCAGTTTATGGCCATAATTGTTGACTTTTTTTAAGCTCCCAAAAGGCAAGAAAATTTATTTAAACAAAAAATAGAATTAAAAAACAACAACAATAACAACAACCATAAAGATGATAGCTGCGGTGGGGGACTGGTTTAAGATTTCTGATTGCTGCGAATATTTGCCAATCACTTAAAGCCATTTGATGAAAATGCCAAGCCAAAGAATTGATGAACATGTTGCGGACTTTTAGAGCGCTGATTGCTCATCAACCGAAGATAAAAAATGTTCAGCTCTTGTTCTTTTTTGTTGTTTCATCTTCATATTTTTTAATTAGGCACCTTATTTGCAGCAGGCAAAAACAACAACAGCAACAGCAATCCAAGCCAAAAGTGACCAAGAGCAACCGATAGAATGAAGCAGGTTGAATCTTCCGCATTTGCTTTCAAATAAAATATATATTTTTGGCAAAAGCCAACAAAAAAAGATACCAAAAAAAAGAAGAATCCATTATGGCTGCCTTATGAGTAATTTTTGTGTCAATATTTGGTCAGTACTGTTGGCCGAAAATGAACCAGCTCGAGAGGAAGTGGAAGTGGACGTCAACAAATGACTGAGGCAACAAACTTCTTTTACATAATACCCCAGACGAGCGACGGAGTGTAAATTTGCTGTTGACATTACAGTTGCCGTGATTGTTGTTGTTGTTGTTGTTGTTGGTTGTTGTTGTGTTGTTGTCACATGTGCAAACAAATGACTTAAGTAACAAACTTGCGACTTATCTATATGTGTGTGTCTGGTTTTTTTTTCAGTTTTTGTTGAATGCAAATAACAGCAAAACAAAATGAATCATTTCTTTCATTTGCATCGCACACACACATACATACATACATACATACACATATGTGTAATTCATAACAATAGCAATTTCAATGTCAAATTTGTAATTGCCTTTCACAAAAAAAACTAATTTTTGTGATTTATTTTCAAGTTTCGTTTTTGCTTTGTCTCTACTCTGAGTGCACCCACATTTCAGTGCTCCGTTTATAAATCAGCTTAAAACAGTCAAATTGTTGGCTTACTTTAATTTTATCTACATTTATAGTCGGGTATCTAAATTATCATTAGTCACTTAAAAGTAGATAAGTGCATCTTTTCTGAAGTTACAGAATCATAATATAGTCTATTTATTATTTTTGTATTCATATTGAACTTTATTATTTATTTTGTTTATTCTACAGTAGCCTGATGACTGTAAGGGTATTTAATATTCAGCAGCTCGTATTTATTTTTTCCTTTGCTTTAATATTTTTTGACTGACATTTTGCTGATATCTTCAGCTACTCAAATGTATTAATCATAAGAGCATTCAGATGTTATGCTCTCATTTCAAGTATTTTTCGACTTGTTTCTTGCGATTGTCTTGTGTGACGTCTGCTTTAACACCTCATTATTTTTTTTTTTTTTTTTGGCAAGTCACGAAACAAAAGAATTATGCGGATTATGCAGCATTTTGTGGTACTCATTCTAAACTGATGACAAGTGGAGAGTGGAACGATGCGGGGTTTGCCGCACCATAATTGAGTTGTCAATGACATCAGAGGCCGAAAGTGCGATACGGATTCGGATTCCAGCCAAACAAAGAACCAGCCGGAAATGCAACACGACAGCACAACAAACTCTCACACTCGCAGCCCCTTCGCTTTTCCCCTTACTGACTGCTGTGGGCGTTTAGGGTTTCCATGCGCCGGTCTGTCACACAACTTTTGTTACAGTTTTCGTTTGCATTTCCAGTATTTTTTTTTTTTGTTTTTTTCTTTCATTTTTGCTTTACATTTTTTCATTGTAATTATGCGAAAATGAAAACAAACGCAATGTGAGAGCCACCATAGAGCGAGGGCCTCTGACTCAGCGTCAGTTGTGGCCTGGGCTCGGATGTCGACACCTGCACAACCCGCTTGGGTCACGGGCCAAAAATGTGAACTCATATGTGAAGCGGGGTGCAGAGGTAAACACTAGTTGCCCCCGCACTCAACACATGTGCCAAAAGGCCAACAAACGTAATGAAATTTTCGTTTCATGTCTGCGGCTTTTGTGCGTCTGCATGGCATGGTAATTATTCAGTCCAAGTATAAGTATAAATATATATATATATATATATATATACGTATATACTTGTCTGTGTCATGCAAATTTTGTTGTGGGGGAAGTTGCTTGTGAGATGGTTAACTGTAGGGGTGACTCAGTTGGCAAATTTAACCATGGGAATGCAATGAAATTGAAGTAGTTTTAAATTTACAAGGAATGTACTTTAAGGGTTGCTCAGGAGAGTTTTCAAAATGGAAAGAAAAATTGCGACAGCTGCGGCACTCTAGGTATAGTTATACCCAGTAAACCATTTGATCATTTAGATATTCCATCAACTTCAAATACAACAAATATATTGTTAAGTTAATTTTTAAACATTGCCACAAAGTTTCTCGCATTTCTCTCACACTGAAGCCCCGCCCAGCACTTTACATGATTACTTATTCAATTTCGAGTCTTACATAATTTCACCTGCCATAAAAAGTCAATCACGTGTTACGTTCATAAGTTATCAAGTATTTACAAAAATATCTTTAATTTCAAACTCAAATATTCATAACAAAGACGCACTTAACGCCACGCCCCCACCCTCCTCAAACGGAAGCGCGGCAACAATATAAAAATAAAAAAAAAAACCCAAAATAAAACGCTTTGCAAAAAAATTAAACTTTCGCACGCCCCGATGACAAAGTGATCCGTGTGCAGCCGCATCAGCAACGCATCGCAGCTATGAAGCTGAGAAACACTTTCAAATGTTTTAGGGGGCGCCTCGAATTGACAAGCAAGTTGTGCTGTACGCCCACAGGTCCGACGCAGCCTCCGACATGGCCACAAATACAAACAAATTAGTGTCAGACGCAAAAACAGACTCATGAAAAGCAAAAGTGTTCACAAATGTGACACATAAGCGCGTCGAGGGAGAAGATGTCGGAAAAAACCACATTCACGCTTTGAGCTGGCAAAGTATTAAAAAAAAAAAAAAAAAAAATAAACTTTTACTTTTCAAGTATAACAGTATTTGCGCATCATGCAATTTGATTTGCAAGCGCAAATCGTAATATTCAAGATGTGTTTTTGAGTGCGTTTCAATATTCAGCATCAATCACACAAGCAACAATAACAACAATAACAACAACAGCAACATCAGCTAAAAAGTGAATGAACCGCGTGTTGAACTAATCAAGTTTGTTGCTTCAGTCATTTGATTGATTTCTGCTTCACAGCGCATCAAAATGCATTTTGCAGCACTTTTTTTGGGTGGCTTTTTTATTACGTTTGTGGGTGTTTCTTTTTTTTTTGCGAAGAAAAAGGCTTTTAAATAACATAAAACTATTTTAGCGAGTATTTTTTTTTTTTGTCTTATGCAATAGCTTAGGCGAAGCCGCCTACTTGAATCGAAATTGTGAGCAGTGTAAGGAGCTCAAAGAGCCGCCTAAAATTGAAAGTGATTTTCTGAATTTTATTTGCATTTTTATTACACAAGTGCTGGGAATTTAAATAGCTTGAAATACTGCTAACGGAATTCGCCATTAAGAGTGTTTGCAAAGAAAGGGATATGCACATTAGAAATACCGTTACATCAAACATTTCGCTTATGTAGATTGGCAAATAAAATTATTTAATAAAGTTTCGAGAAGAGAAGCAACGTTTTTTTTAGTCCAGAGTCCAAAAAAAATTAAAAGTGTGTTATTTTTAAATTAACTGGCTGTATGTGTACTATTAATTTATTGCTAAATAATCACAAAATTATTCAAGCCTTCAAACTTTTACCAACTTCAACTTTTCTGCTCTATTTTTTAGTTTTATTTTTTTTGCGATTTCTTAAATTGATTAGTGTGACGCCCTTGGAACTCTAATCACGCCGCCCCTGCTTTGCATCGCAGAGTGTTGCACATGAAATGCGCCAAGTCATAAAAATTAGCCAAATGCGAGTTCATTTTTAAATTTCAAAGCTCTTTTCGCATGTACGAATTGTAACAGCGGTCAACAAGCAAATATAATAATAAAAAATAAAAAAAACAACCAACCCGAATGTAAGGCATAAGGCAACTGAAACAGGTAATAAAAGAGCGCCGAAATTGGCAAATTATATGTGCCCGAAATTTGCTTAGCGAAAAAAATGCAATTTGCGTTTAATTTGGGGTCACACTTAACAGCGCCACGTTATGCAAAGCCTAACAGAGGGAGCCAAGGCGCTGTTAAAGGACGCCATGGTCGCTGTTAGGCAATTACTGTTATCGTTTTTCCTCTTCCTCTTCTTCGCTGTTGGCTTTTTTTTTGCTGTTACAGTTTTGAAGGCATTTTAATTGCAGCCCCCGCGGCCAAGCTAAATGACACATGCGCTCAAATTGGCCGGGCAACTTTGTTGCTGCTACTACTGTTGTTGTTGCTGCTGCTGCTGCTTGTGAAGACTTTCACTTTGCCGCAAAGAGATGAAATGGTTATTGACTCTTTGGCCAAAAATAAAACTGAACCAATTAAACCATTAACGTACACTATGAAATAGCTTTAAAAACCAGATCACAGCAATTTGCTAAATTTCGACTTTAACTGTTCCGAGTCTGATAAATGTATATTTTAAAATGTATCAAAAACAGCTATTAAACTAAATATTTTATGGTAAGACAGATAGATGCTGATAATATTTCAGAAACATATTTTACTACTAATAACTAAGCAAAATAAATAATACCATTTAAACTAATATTTAAAAAGGGGATTTTCTATTTAAGAAAAAAATTATAAAATGCTAAACAATTTCTAAATTTGTCATTTAGATGGAATAGGAAACCATAGTTTTTTAGAATAAAGTCGAATTTCAGTTTGATTGAATACACTTGAAAATGTATTTTGAATATTAAGATTCACTATATATTTTAAATGTTTATATATGAAAGGAATTATAGTCGTCAGTGAAAACTTTGTTCTATTTTACGAACAGTTATTAAATATAGAAAGGATTATTTTGGACTCACCGTCTTGCCTGCCTGGGTATCGATTGTGTCCAGCACACTGGCGCCTTGTGCAGCTGATGCATATTCCTCGACGATTTGTATGTGAGATCGCCGCACTCCGTTTGCCACACCTGCAGATTGCCCTCGGCCGGATAGAACGTGTAGAGGCTGTGCGTCGCCGAGGCAATCACTGGCGATGAGCCACCGCCGCCATCGATACCGACACCAACGCCCATACACCCGACACCATCGACACCGCCGACACCCACCAGCGGCGACAGTTGCGCACTCGATATCGGTTGCACCAACAGCGCTGCCTGTCCACCTGCCGCAGCCGCTGCTGCTGCTGCTGCCGCAGATCCTGCAACTGCTGCAGATGATCCGTTACTTTTGTAGTTAAGCATGCGACTGTTGATGGCGCTGCTGCCGCTGCCGTTGCTGCTGCTGCCGCCGTTGCTGCTACTGCTGCTGGTCACGTTGCCGTTGCCATCGTGCTTCAGAATAAGGCTGCTTGGATCGTAGACATGTCGCTGCCTGCCAATCGCGTCCACGGAATGCGAACGCAGAGCGCTGCGCCCCGGCGGCGTCACTTGGAGGCGACGTCCGCGTCTGTAGCCAGCTGCAGCAGCAGCGGCACCGGCGCCTACGCTGATCCCACTGGTCAAGCGATGATTGTGAATGCTGGCGGCGGCACTTGCCACCAATGGTTGACGATGCTTCTGATATTGCAGGCGCTGTTGTTGTTGCTGCTGCTGATGCTTCAGCTGCTGTTGCTGATGTTGCTGTTGCTGCTGCTGCTGCTGATGTTGTTGTTGCTGCTGATGATGCAGTTGATCCTTGTAATATTCGCGTCGCTGCAGCTGTGGCGCCGCTAGACTGAGTGCGCCGCGTGCCATTGGCTTCTCTGTCAAATTGTTGTTGTTGCTGTTGTTGCTGCTGCTGTTGTTGTTGTTGCTGCTGTTGCTGTTGCTAACGCTGGCACCGCCCGTTGCCGCTGAGCTGAGCTGCGCCAACTTGCTGGCATTGTTATTGTTGTTGTTATTGTTGCTGTTGGCAGTTGCACTTGTTTGATGCTCTGAATCGGTTGAAACCCGATCCGGATCACTTTCGAAACCTTCGTCAAGGGATCGTGTTGGACTCAGTATGGGCTTGGAGTGTTGCTCCAGTTTGGTGGACATTGCAGACATTATTTTATCGAGTTGTTTTTGGAAAAAATACACACTTGTTGCACTTGTTTGCCGTTAGCTATTGCCTTACACCAAGCCACCTTTTTTCTCTCTTTTAACTTGCCATGCACTTAACAAATTGGTTTGTTTTGATTTTTTTTGTTTTTTTTTTTCTCGAGCGTCGCGAAAATGTTGCTGTTCGAAATTTGGTTTGTAACCAGCCTGAAAGCTCTAGCTGATGCTCACGTCTGACTCGCACGAAAGTCGTTCACAAACTGTTCAGCGACGATGGCACAAAGTGTCGTCGACTGGCCAAAGTCAGACGAAAGCTACGCTCGGCACTTGTTACGAGTCATCGTCGCCGTCGTCGTCGTTTTTGTTGTTATTGTTATTGTTGCTGCTGCACCTGCTGCGGGGAGAGCGCAAGATCAAACGAAGAGAGAGAGAGAGAGAGTGTGTGTGAGTGAGTGTGTATGTGAGAGCACGCGCTGCAAAACAGCTGTTGGCTGTTGACTGTTGACTATTGACTGTTACTGTGTTGAGGCTGAGCTATTCGCGAAATTTCTGAGCGCAATGGCATGCAACGGGAATGGGAGTGGGAACAGTTAACAGGGCGAGGACGATAGCAGCGCTCAAACCTTGACTTTCATACAACAAAAAAATTAAGCTGGCGACGTTTTAAATTAAGTTGTTGACATTTCTAACTTGATTACATACAATTGGGAATTGATTCCAGTTAGACATGCATGAAAGTTATACGGAAATGCTTTGTTGTTTTTAAAATAGTTTATTATGTGTAATTAAAACCCAATGGGATATAATTAATTGATTTAAATGCTTAAAGATAAATATATTGAATATTCATTATTAACGCACAGTAAAAACCGTAATATGTCCTACATTACTATGCTTTAGTACATTAAACTTAACAACAATGCCAACTTATCTGGCCCCCAGTGTACTGAGCAGCCTAAGCCACGCTTCGCTCCAAAAGCGCCATGCGCTCTTGCTCTCTCTCTCTCTCTCTCTCTCTGCCAAGTATGCTCATTCGCGCCATAAAATTTTCATCAATGAAAACAGACGCTACAGCAACAACGACCGGCACAAAAAACCGCAATCACGCCAAAAACAAACAAACAACAATTGAAAGCTCGAGCAACAGCTTCGCAAAAGCTTTTGACACCTGCTGCACAGCTGCATTGCGAGCAAATCGGAGAGCATCAATGAGATTGAGAGAAAGAGAGAGAGAGAGTGAGCGGCCAAATTTTTGGGGCCCACCGCTTGAGTTTATTGATGTTGCTATTGACGCTGTTGTTGTTGCTGCTGCCGCTGCCATTTCATCTTTCATTTCGTTGTTGTTGCTGGTTATGTTTTTTTTTTGTGACCACTGCGCTTGCGGCAAAAACAACAACGGCAAGAGTCGGCCATTGCAATTTGATGCCAGGCAGCAATCGATGTTGTAGTGGAATGCCCTTACTTTGATTGATTTCCGGGTGCTGCGACGTTGACGTTGACGAAGACGACAACGATAGCAGCAGAGGCAGCGGCGGCAGCAGCGGTTTCATTTTTCGCCAGCGAAAAAGAAAAAGTGACCGAGACAATGGAGAAATTGGCTGCAATTGGCTATAAGAAGCAGCAGCAGCAGCATTGGCGGTTGTTGTTCTCTTTTCGAGGGTATCACGATTATTTTGTGTTGTTTGCCAAACTTAAATTGAGATTTACTGAAAGCATTTTGAATAATATTTACAATTGAAAATAAGATTTTTATAGTTTGGTTTATTTGACAAAATAGGATAAGGATAATTTTATTTATATATTATGGATATATTTATTTAATGTAAAAATGTATTTATAAAAAAAAAATACATTTAAATTTTAAAATGAAGAAATATTTTTTATATTTTACTGATAATTTGTTATATAAGAATTTTAATTTGTATTATTATATATATGTATATGTGTATAGGCTGCCTTGATTTTTTTTGTAGAGTGTTTGAACTGCTCGCTGCAATTTATGCATTTGTTTCCCTTCCTTTGTTGTTGTTGTTGTTGTTGTTGCTCTTGTTTCTTTCTTGCACTGGCTTCCGATAGCGATAATAATAACTATTGCTGCTGCTGGCGTTGCTGTTGCATTGATTTTCGCTTTTCTTTTATGCGCTCATTTATAAGTAATTTATAATAAAGCAGCATTTTGATTTTGCTTTATTTTAGTTTTATTTTTTCACTGCACATTTTTGTGTTTTTTATTTTTTTGACACAGAAAATCGAAGCAACGAAACAGTTGCGCTATTGTTGCTGCTGTTATGTATAACAGCAATTTAATAATATAAATTTTATAGTTTGAACACCATAAAAATGTAGATCTTAATTATGTTGCGGGGCTGTGGCTGCTGCTGTTGCTGCTGTTGTTGCTGTTGCTGTTGTTGCTATGGATTACGTGCCGGTATTTTGAATTTAATGACAGCCCCACTAAATGGGATGACCTGCACTTCACGTGGAATTCGGAATTGGATCGGTAACTAGCTGGACTGGCTGGGCTTGGACCGTTACGGTTAGGCAACAATTCCAATTACAACAAACACCCCATAAAGTTCAACTCACGCGTAATGCACTCAACACTCCACAAGAAGAGAGCAAAATATTACATTACATCAAGATAAAAAGAGAGAGAGAGAGAGAGAGAGAGAGCGAGAGAGATGACAGAATGGGAGAGGATGGTCGTATAATGCTTTATGATGGCTGGTGGGTGTTTTATTGTTGTGTTGTTCATTGTGTTGCTGTTGTTTCGCTTTGCGGTTGGCGGCCCAAGTTCAACGGGGTTCAAGATACAAGCGCAGCCACAATACTTGTCTGTTAATGAGCAGCCATCAGCAACAACAGCAACAACAACAACAACAACAACAGCAACAGCAGCAGCAGCAGCAGCAGTCAGCAAACGAAGCAATAAATCAATCAAAGTGCAGTTAGAGTGTTTCGGTGTAATATCAAAGATGTGTTCTTGACTTTTGATGCTCGGCACTAAGATTACATTTAACAACAGTTCAAAGTAATTTTATTTATTCAAGTAACTTTAACAATGGAGAGTCGACTGTTTAAAATGATTTAAGTCTTTTCTTGAGAGTAAATCAGTAGTCAGCTTTATTTTAAGAATCTTGCCAAGTTTGGCTTAATTAATCCATTAAATGTTAGTTTAGAAACAATACTGTAAAAACAGTTTGAAGTCGGCAAAAAAGCACGAAAATAGGAAAATCGGAAAAGCAGAACAAAGTTTTAAGCTAATATTGGTAAAAAGGCATTCTTATCCTAGTATAACTAAGATATCTGGATATTAGTACTAATACCTTAATAATTCATTATTATTTTTTTTTTTAGTTTTATTATTATTAATGCAATTATTATTATTAATAGTATTTTGAATATTCTTAATTCAGAGAACATATTTATTGCCTGCAGAACATAGGAAAGTTTCCTAAGCCAGTTTCAATAATTCTCAATTCTTACAGGGTATAGTAATTCTCTGCCCACTGACAGCAGCTGCTGCGACAAGCGAATAAAACTCAATTCCTGTTAAATTTTTAGCATCGACAGATTTGTTTGCTCGTCAGTTGCCACTGCTCTGCGTGCCTGCCTATTCTTTCATTCATCATCCACAGCACCCATGCATCAATCGGTGGCAATAAACAACCGTAAAATGTTTACAGCCAGCGTTAAACCCACAAAACTGTCTCCGCCGTTTGCCGACATGGGCGGCAACAACAGCGCCACCAGGCAGCCAACTCCAGGAGACAGAGGCAGACACCAGTTTAATTACAACTTTACTGGTTATGACAGACGCTGGCACCAACAACATCAACAACAACATCAACAGCAACATCAACAACAACAACAGCAACAATAGCCAGCAACAACAAATGTCACATAATTTTTACAATTAAAGCATAAGCTACAGCAATGCAGGGGCTGAGAATTGCTGGGGGGGCGGCACACACTTTGGCAACAGGTGCAACAGGCTAAGCTCGAGGCAGCGAAGCCTGATACAAACTCTGTGGCACACGCATGAGTAAAACGGTTGTTAGCAGTTGCAACGGCAGCAACATGCACGAAATTGTTTGCTTGGCGCTGAGACAAGAAACGCGCGACGATAGACCCACAGTGCCGGGGACATGTTCTGCCAGTTGCAGAGTTGCCGCGTTGCAAGTTGCAAGTTGCGGCGACAACGATAACAGCTACACGCGACCAGCAGCAACCAGCAACAAGGCGTGAATGCCGTAAGCCAATACAAACACACACACACTCACACACACACACACACACACACACGCACATACGCACACGCACAGTGCTTTGGGTGTTGGGTAAAAGGAAAAGTGTAAACGCCTGTCGCCCCAAGGATAAATAATACGCAATACTTTTCAATTGCCCTAAAGCTGGATTACGCAATTCAGTCAAGGAGATCAAGTCAATTAATAGGGTGTTTATATTTCTCAGATTGCTGGCAGCGCCTTAACATGAAATGTTTAAATAGTGTACCATTAGTTTAAGCAACGATATACACTATTATTATTATTTTGTACGGAGTTTGAAATATTGAAATATTAAATCAATAATAAATACAAAAAATTTTCAATATTCAGTTTATAATATATATATTTACTTAAATGTATACACTTTCTCACCAAATGTTTTTTTTTTTTCTTATTTCCAAACTTCAACGGTCCCCAATCTTTGAAAATATTTAAAATTAATTTAATTACAACCTTCAAACTGTTTTTAATTTAATTTGTAATTTTAGTCTGAATATTCAACTTTTATTTATTAAAACCCTTTTGCTAGGTCATTTTAAATAAATAATAAATCATGTTAAATTGACTTTAGCACTTATTTGTAGACAAATATTTTTTTGTCGTATGGAATAAACACAATAATTAACACATTTGCTATTCATCAGTTTATGTAAATGGTAACCACTGTGCAAACGTATGTTGGATGCTGTAACATCATTACCGTTTTGGCCATGGGCCGCTTGCCATTGTAATTGATGTTGTATTAGAACATCATTTACGCAATTGCTGTTCTTGTTGTTGTTGTTGTTGTTGTTGCTGGTGTTTGTTGTTGTTGTTGTTCTTTTTGTTGCTGTAATCTGGTAGCTAGATTGTAGCAAGTTTGAGCTGCTTTCCTTGCTGCCGTTTAAAAATTTATATCGACTAACGATCGCACGATAAAAAAAAAAATAAAATAGCCAAGCCAGTTATCCAATTGACCACTAAGTTGCGAATGCGAATACGTATGCGAAAGGGGCATGAAGATACGAATGATCTATGGGATGATACTCGTCATATGATCTGAGGAACACTGTGGGCTGTTTTTGCGGAACAACCTTGCCGCTGGCCAGGGACATTAGTCACATATTGCCAATAAGAGTAATGGCTTGAAAAATGGCCAATAACGCCCAGCTGACCAGTTATGCATTTCAGCATTTTGTGCTCACTTAAAATACCCTGTAAATATTTATAATGTGTAAATGAGGAACATATCGATATTATGAAAGGCATTCCAAATTTAATATTTTGGGCTATTTAAGATCTGATTTTTATGAAGCCTCCGCTCAAATCACGCACCAAAAACAAACTCTTGGCTAATCCACATAGTTGGTTACTATTTATCGATCTATCGCCGCATTGGCACACACAAGTTGGCCAAGCGAATGTGGTCGAAAGCTCAAATGGTTGCCCAAAAAGGCGGCCCAAAAGACACAAACGCAATGCCGCCAATGTTGCCACAGCCACCGCCCAGGCTGGCCTGCCTGCCCGTCCGTCAATCGACTAACTTCACCAGCCCCAAAACCAATGCAAACCAAACCAAAACAAACCAAACCAAAGCAGACCAAAGCGAACCGAATCAAAGTGAGGCAAAATCAACGCAGAACGCAGATCGCAGAATCCGCCAAGTGGGCAAAGCGCCATCAGTGGCCATGATTGCCAAATCAAATAGCCCAAAACGCTGCGGCACGAAACGAGGCAACATTTTTTACGCTTAAATGGCAGATTGTTAAAATAACAGAGGCGGCAACGGCACGCAAAATTGAACAACGGCATCGACAGGGAACCAGAAGGAACCACAGCAGCAACGGGGCACCACCAACAAAGCCACCAACAGGTGCAAGCCAAGATTAACGTAAAATCAAAGCGAAAAAACTGATGTTGCCAGCCATGTGGCAGAGGCAGAGGCCGAGGCACTGCATTTCAAAAGACGTCAAGATAGAACATTTAGTTAACCCTTATGTGAAACTAGGATTACGAAAGAAGAGCCAAAAGTTTGTGTGCTTTTTGTAGAATAGTAAAACAAAAAATTAAAAAATTTATTAAAAAAAAAAAAAAATCTGTAAATCTCTTATTATAAATTATGACATGAATTATTTTAAGAAACTAATAAATAAAATAAATTAAAACAGATTAATTGACGAAATTATTTATTGCATTCCAAAAAATGTAATAATGATTTTAGAAAAGTAAAGGCAACAAAAGTTTGATGATTTTCTCAATTATTTTGAAATCAATTCAATAAAATTATATATTATCATAAATATTTAAATTTTCGACTCTATATCATATTGGGGGAATAATAAACCCCAGCCGGTCACTCGAGGGTAAATTTTAAGCACATGCAAGTTTAGATGGTCGACTGGCGGAATTGGTTTGAGTTAGGTTCCCTCGTTGCAGTTGCAGTTGCAATTGCTACCGTCGCGTCGCCTGTCTGCAACAGCGACTCCTCTGTCGCTGGCCCGGAGCGCGCGCGCTTCGCTTTTGACTATATCATTAGAAGCATCATTAGAATCACTTGGCAGCGCCGGTTCGGGCAACGCCTCGAGTGGATTTTGTTGCATAATTGTTGAGACGACTCCATAGAGTTGAATTTCTTTCTTTGCTGCTGCACACACATGGACACAAGTGTCGGCTGTCGATATTTCTTTGCGTTGCGTTGCACTGCAGCGCTTTTGCTTTACTTTCGCATGCCACTTGCACTGGGCACATAGCCTGGTTCCCTTTCGCTGGGCATTAAACTTTTGATTAGCGCTTCCAAGAAATCAGGAAATTAGCCAACAGACTCGAACTCGTGGCCGAGCTCTGTGGAAACATCTTTAACATGCACATGGGACTATTATGGGTTTTTCTTTTTTATCTCTATCTTTTTGTTTCAGTTGCATTTTCCCTTTGTTTCTAGCACTTCCGGCTCTAGGAGGGCATTAATCACTTTAGCACTTAACGTATAGTTTCCTGAATATGTTTAAAGCTTCTAAATTTAAAAAAAAAAAAGTAAAATAAAATTATTTTATTTTAAAACTATATATATCCTTTGTTTTTTTTTTAAATACTACAGCAAAAAAATACAATATACAAAATTTAAAAATTTTGGGTTAATCTACGTAAATAAAATTGAAAATATATATGCATATATACCAAGTTATCAGTCATTAAAATAGTAATAGAACTTCTAAATTAAAAAAAAAAACTATATCTATACAAGTTATCTTATCAAAAAAAATGTGAAATGCAACAACAAAATAAAAAAAATATATAAAAATAAATACATTATAAAACGATATTTGTGTAAAAATATATATACTAAATAATCAGTTAATAATATAGCAGTGTAAGGCCTCGTTATAAATAATAAACAAAATTACTAAAAGCGTGATAAAAGTAAAAGAAGATGAAATCATTACATTCACTTTTTTAATTATGTTACTATTTATGTTTCTAATCTACATCTGGAAAATGAGCTGAGAATAACTTCGTTGCAGTGCTTCGCTCACATAGCAGCATCCAACAATAACAAGAACAACAAGAACAACAACAAGAACAACAACAAGAACAACTGACATGGGAACCGAATCAGCTGAGCGGAGGCAAAGAAGCCTTGACTTTTATTTGCGGTATCTCGAGCATTGAAATTGCAACACGTAGCATCCATTTAGCTGAATGAGCTGAGAAATTGACATTTGCAATATGATGATGATGATGGTGTAGCAGTTGTTAAACATGTGTTCTAATGCAACCCAAAGCAATTTATAATAATTGATATGTAAGCTAAAGTGATATTCACCTGACACAAAACAAAAGACTTTAAACACGAACTTGCAATCGCACCTTATCAGCTGATGCGATATGGGAGCGATAAGTCGCTTATGTGAAAAGTACAAAGTGGCAAGTGGCAAGGTGGGTGCATTGACATTCCCGCAACTGTGTGGCGTCTCCGCTTTGCGGCTTATCAGCGGACACCGGCGCCAACGCATCTGGCCACATTTATTTCCTTATTACGAAAGCGTCGCCGCACAATATTAACAGCAACAGCAACAGCAGCAGCAGTGGCAGTGGCAGCCACAGCCACAACTGCAGCATCAGCAGCAGCAGCAGCAACAAAAGACAACTCCAATGTTAATTACGTGATGCTGCAAGGAAGTCGCGACACACATTGGCAATTTGCATTTATTTCTGAGTTTTCCTATATCCATTTTCTTTTATTTTTCTTTTTTTTTTATAAGCCACGAAAATTCGCCTGTCATGCGGCAAAGTTTCGTCGTGCAAAGAAAGTGAAAAGCGAAGCGTGGAAAGTCGACAACTGCAGCATCATCAGCAGCAGCAGCAGCAGCAACAACAAAACAAAGGTGAAGATGCCACGTCAAGCCTGGCCTGGTGGCTCATAGTTCAGAGTTCACAGCGGTCACCAATTGTCAGTTGAGGTGTCTTCGCCGCACACATTTTGTGGTCATCATGTGAGCAGACGCCGTGAGGCGACACCACGAAAGATGCGGCAAACAAATTGTGCAAGTTTTGATGCGTCGCTTGCCCAAAACACTTCCTCAATTGCATTTTGGGTTTTTTTGATGAACCAACAATCGGGGAAATTAAAACAGGTTGAATAATCTATTAATCTTTGGCATTAAAGAAGATTACAAACATTTTGGGACTTAAGCATAAGGAAGCATTTGTAACTTGACGTGTCCAGGAGATTTGGTCACGACTTAGCTGACCATCGAGGCTGAGTCAAAGATTTTAATAGCTATATTAAAAGGTGTACTCAGGATTTTGAAATGACATTCGAAAGATATAAAAAGATTACGCAAACCAACACCAAGTCAATTTAATACGATTTTATTTTGAAAATAAATATAATAAAAAAGTTTAATTTATTCAAACAAGAAACAAGTTATTTGATTACTTAAAATTGCGTTGCACAAATAATATAATATTAACTAAATGATAACAACAATTATTATTATATTTATTTCAACACAAGCTCAAAAATGAACTTACATTTGTGTAAACACGAAATGTTCAAACTCCACAGCATCCGACCTGTCAAATGTAGATTTCGAATAGCGTTAATAAAAAAATTTAAAAAAAAAATTAAGCACTTGAGCTAATCAGCGAAAAACATATTTAAATTTAAAAAAATGAGGTCTCTAAAAAATAAATATAAAACTAAAAAGCTAAAATCTAAACGTAGAAGGTTAGGCAATCAATACATAAATAAATAAAAAGAAAAGGCTTCAAGGAAGACTTGGTTTAAAATAAAATAATGTTTTTTTATTTCCAGTTTTTTTTTTATTTTAATACTTTAATGAAAAAAAAACAAAGTTAATATAAATATATAGTAAACCTATTATTTATGCTGTGTTATCCGATTTACTTATTTTACGCACCTTAGTGACGAGTTTTTAATATTTTTCAATTTTTAAAAAGCCTTTGAGTTTTTTATTATTTTAAAGTAATTAAAAAGCCTTGGCTAATTACGTGACCATGGAGTATAGATAAGCAATCAACCTAATGGCACAGACAACTAAATGTTTATCATAATATAACTGGCATGTGTTCAAGTTCGCGAGCAGCCAACAAATTAAACTTCACTGGTCTTCTCCACGTGTGTGTGTGTGTGTGTGTGTGTGTGTGTGTGTGTGTGTTTGTGTGTGTGTGTGTTGGAATTTAGTGCTATTGCGTACAAGAAAGAGGCGTGGCAGCCAAAAATAACAAAGTGCTAATAATTTCGGCGTAACATTATGACCGAGGGGCCTATCAATAAACCTAGGGGGCAAGTCTGGCGAGGAGGCAACTCTAGGCAAACAGGTAAGTTCAATTTTAGGTTGTGCTCTAAACGATTTGCATGTAAATTTGGCTTTGGGTTTTTCTTTGCGTTTTCCTCGTCTTTGCGGTATCAGTTGGTTTGGGCCACAAGTTGGGCCCAGGTTGATTTGCCAGCCAGTTGATTAACTTTGTTCGGGGCACTTTTGGCCGCAGGCGTTAGCCAAGATTGGCGCACGTATCTGACAGATACACGCGTGTAATTAACTACTTTAAACATTCACACTGACAGACAAACAAAAAGATACAGATGCATGCGATATATTGTTGCTGTTGCTCTTGTGGGCGAAGGCTGACATATAAATCATACTAAGTGAGCCGCATTTCATGTCAAATACAAAATAACAAAATAAAAAAATAAAAAAACAATAGCCGCAACCAGCCAAATAATGGCAAGTGATTTGTAACAATAAAGAGTCCATTTTGAACTTCATATTTCTTCGTTTTCATTTACCAGGCAATATTTTGAATGCTTGTGCGTATTTATTTTGATTTTTGACTTTGATGATAATTACACATAAATATGTTTATATTTGTGTCAAGGATGAGCGGAAATGCTGCCAAAAAAAAAAAAAAACATTTATTCAGTAGTTAAGCAGATGATTCGATGAATCACGCTTTCAATTAATTGATTGATTAATCCAATGATGTTTTAATGGGCGTTTAATTGCCAACAGTGATCACTAGCTTCTTTCTCAATATTTAATCAATCGATTGTTTCCATCAATTGTATGGAAACACTTAAGTTAATTACGCTTGACTATAAAATATAGGTATTTCCACAAGAATGGTTAAAAACTAAACATCATATACATAATTAGCCATGACCATGCATCATGAAAATTAATTAATCGATTACAAATTTAATTATATTTTTATATTTAAATTAAACAAATTCCAAAGATTCTTAAGGAAAGATAAGCAGATAACCTTAAGTTGGGAAATATGCACACTAATACCGCATTAAGGTTAAATTAAATGTTTTTTTTTTTTTGGCTATTTATGGAAGTGGATAGTATTGTCTAAAAAGTAAAAAACATAGTTATATTATCAAATAAATTTAAAAATATATATATATGCATATTTAATTAATTGTCAATCAAAAATATTGTCGTATATGAGGAAAAACAAAAAAAAAATTACGTCATAATATAAATATGTAATATTAATATTTTTATGACAGAGGCTAATAAAAAATTATATTTACCTAATCCTAATCCTAATTTAAAAATATATATAAATATGCATATATAATTAATTGTCAATCAAAAATATTGTCGTATATGAGGAAAAACAAAGAAAAAAATTACGTCATAATAAAAATATATAATATTAATATTGTTATGACAGAGGCTAATAAAAAATTATATTTACCTAATCCTTATTATAATGTATTATCATTATTTTTTGTAAATTTTTTTTTTTTTTTCCACATATTTTTGATAGTCTTTAGTATTATGCAATGTATGTATTGAAAACGAAACCGATGTCAAAAGCGACGTTTGCTGAAAAGCAGGTTGTCTCTTTCGAATCACAGTTTATCAGGAACTGGCATGCCCAACAGGCATTGCACGCAATTACCAGGTGAGGTGAGGCAAACATTACCCTCCCGCAGCAGCAGCAGCAATTGCCGCCACTTGATGGCTGGCTGTCTTGGCTGTTGCTAGCTGCTTTTAGCCAATTGCGGGGTAATTTGCAAACGCACAAAAGCGCACTCCGCTGACGACCCTAATTAGCGGGCGCAACGGCGAAGCAGAAGCCGACTCCTCGTAATAGTCAAACGCACATAGAACAACTCGTAGAAACCAGAGCTAGAGCCACATCCAGAACGTGGCCAAAGACAAGAGGAAGGGCGATCTGCCAGTTCTTAGAAACCAATTAAGGCGCCAGCTGCTGCACACTGTTAAAAGTCAAGACAAAAGCAAATGCACAATTCAAAACTTTTTGCAACACAAGTTTCAACCTATTTGTTGCATAATAACAATGAAAAATTTATGTCTTTCACTAAATATTAACTATTTATTTAACAACCGCTCTTAGCATTAACGACAATAGTTGATTAATTAATGACTAAGTAAATGGTGATGATTAGAGAATATAGCCGTATATTGGAGTCAAGATCTACAAGCATAATTTACATTTTTATCCGATCAAAACGTGATTAGTGCATCTCCAGCATTCCAGGGTTAAACGTGCAAAAAACTAAATTGTTGTACAATCTCGAAACCGATCAACGTGCAACTCTGGACTCCACTCAAGGCCAAAAACACTAATCACAATTCGCAAAGACCTTCAGACAGGGTAACATGTTTGATTTACAGAGGTACGGATTTGTTACCAAGCTATTCCCAACACAGGTGTATTCATTATCAAATCAAAAAATGTTAAATGAAATTATTTTGTTGCAAGAATTGTACCACTGTGCGCAGGGCAATGTTTTGATGGGCGATGGCCAATGGATTCGCAGCCGCTGCCGCAGCCGCAGCCGCAGCCCGTTGCAAGCCTCAATTGAGATATTATGAAATCGTTTTGGTCGCTGTCGGTGCGTGCGGTCGTCCGGTAATAGAGACGCATCCTCCGTTTTTCCTGTGGTCACTGGCCATTTGGCCAGTTGGGCCGTTCGCCTTGTTAATGATGTGCCGTGCGCGCATTTAAATAAAGTGCCGCCCATTATAATGAGCCGAGTACGCTTTTAACGTCTGTTGATATTATTCCATGCTATAAAGGAGCGGCCCAAACTCCGGTATCACAATCTGTGGTCGCATCTAATGAGCGGCCCATAAAATGCATTAAAGTTTGCGCATCCACTAAAAAGGGTTCTCCAACTGCATAATTAAACCAAAGACCAGGCAACAGTCTATTTTCTTTTATTTTTACCTGTTAGCCCACGCTGTGCTGCGGAATGCGATAATTATAAAATTCATTCTTCTTTACACGAAATACTAAATAATAAAAGTGAAGAAAACCAACAGCTAACAAATAAGAACGCTCTAGTTGTGGAGAGGTGGACCAAGAGATACCCTTAATATTTTGCAAAAACTATTCTAGCTGCAAATTCTACAGTTAATCAATAAAATGACACCTTTAATAACACCTTTTCTTTCTGTGTTGCATCTTAGTTTGATCAAGCTGAAGTTGCAGCAAGTAAACTGAAATAATATAAATTTTCTTGTTGTTTAGTAATTATTTTAATTGATAATTTGATTTTGCTAAATGCTAAGCACGATGTACATAAAACTTTCACCGTTAGTTCCGATCGGCAATTATTTTGGAAACATTTGTCAACAAGTTTTGCACCGGAATTGGATGCATAACTTCCTCGGAAAAATGTTGTAAAGCATTTTCCGTTGACGCTGGGAATGGCAATTAATCAAACAACTGCCAAGTGGTTAAGGAAAAGCCATTGAAAGCCGAAAATTGCCAACGTTTGGCATTAGCCACATGTTGCATGCAACGCGCCGCAGCGACGGCGGCGGCAACAAAGTCAAAGCCACTGAAAGAAATGTATCGCTGAAAATTGTAGCAGTCAACAGATAGGTAAAAATTTGGAATTTATATCATCAATTGGTCTCGGGGCTGTTAAGATAGCAGTGTGGCAAGCAAGTTGAGCATAGTCGATGCTAAACACATTGCGAGCGTGTGCAACATGTGGCAACATGCGGCCATTAGTTAGCAACTTTGTTGCATGCACCACATTGGAGCCCTCCACTAATGACATTTGTCTGCCCATCGACCATTGGCCATGCCACATTCGCAATGATAAGCAATAATTGAAAAGATTGCCGGGCATTTGAATCGCCACGAAATGGTGCACCGTCCCAGCTGGTATTGTGTGTGAAGTCGAAGAGGAAGCAGGCGATTGAAATCGGTGCCCATAATTAGGACCTCAGCACTCAGCCTGTCGAAGTTTATGCCAATTGCTGGGCATTTGTCAAGCGATTTAAGATGCAGGCCGATGACCACACAAGCATCAATTTTTTGAGATTCTTTTTTTCTTCTTCATCTTCTTTTTTTTTTTTTTTCATCAAGTCACTGTTAAACAGGAAAACTGAAGACTCATCTCCGAGGGAAGCTCATTAAGGCTAAGACGATGGTCGGCAACATTTTTAGCTTTCATTGCGCCACCTTAGCTTGCAACTTTTATTGTAGATTTTTCCTTAATTGTTTCGATTGCAGACGCTTGCGAAACTTTCTATTTGTGCATTTTCACTGCCAAAAGAAATTGTTTTATAATTGTCCAGCATCAAGATGAGTTGACCAATCGATCCCTTTTTCCAGTAACTTATCGGATTTACACATTTGGCTTTCACTTGTGTCAGTTCCGGTGCCCTGTTCTAGCATTTAATCAAGTGAGTTTCATAAGAATTAACTGTAAAATTTGTAAAAATTTTAATATACTTAATTTAAAACAACACTTGAGTACTTCAGACTCTGTTACAGTTTATCTTCTAGTTCAGCAATGTTCAATTGCCTCGCTTTCATTAATCGCTATCGAAATGAAAGCATATCTTAAATAACTTAATTAACTTCATATCAACAACATCAATACACAATTTATGGGAACTGACTTTCAGTCAGGCAGATAATATTCTGACAGATGTTTTAAACTATCACTTTATGATTTCCACCTCTGAATACGGTACCCATTTTCCATTTTCCCCATTCCCCATTTTTCACTTGAATTTGCTTAAGCTTAAATTGACAAATGTTTAATTGACTTTGGCTCATAAGCCGCATAAGTTGGCTCAACTTTCAGTTTCAGCCAAGTGTTGCCGAGTCGCGACTTTCCCAAAAGCTGATTGAATACTACACTAGACCAGACCAAAAACTTGCCACAATTCCCCTCCGCAACCGCCCCCCCCCCCCCCACCGGTCTTGCCATATGCATTGCTTGCGCATCTGCCGCTAATCAAATCATAGCGTTGACAGAAGAACTTTCCACCTGAGTAAAAGTTGCGTGCCCCGCAACTAACCAAATGGATCGGCTTAAGTCCACTAACAACAACAACAACAACAACTATAAATATCATAAGCTAGTTGCATTTAGCTGTTAATGATCATTAAGTGCGTAAGCCAAACTTAAAAAAAAAACAACAACAACAGCAACTAATGAAACCAGACACTGGACGCGTATTTGCTTTTTGGCTTGGTCAACATTAGACATTTTGTCCTAATTACGTAGACAAACTGAGGCAGGCCAAGACTGAGTGAATGAAGAGACGGTGCAACAACTAAGAGATCGAAACTTGATGCTGCGCTTGATTGGCGACGCAACGCGCAACTTCACTTTCCATTTAATCTCGTTTTGTGGAGCAACTGCACCAGCAGCCGCATCGGCTGCAACATCGGCGGCAGCAGCAGCAGCAGCAACAGCGACGCACAATTTGTCCCAAGCTCGCATGTAAAATCGAAAGCCGATTTTCATGTCAATATTTTGTTTAATAAACTGTCCCCCACACAGATGACGGCGTCTGCGCGATGCGGAAAATATGCAAATTACAAAGCGACGAACGTCTCCAACTCTGTCTTCGTCTTCGTCTCCGTCTCCATCTCCATCTCCATCTCCATCTCCGTCTCCGTCTCTGCATCCGTGGCAGAGTACGCCCCGGGCGCTGCATATTGACCGATTAGACGAAAGTGCTTTTGCCCACCAATTATGAAAGTTGTTCAGGTAGAATGCATTTCCATGGCCATGTCTTGAAAGTGCAAGTGGTCCGGCATTCGATCGCCGGATCGTTGAATTGATGTAAGATCGTTATGGAACTGGGCGCAAAACTGATAGCACCTTGCAACAAAAAAATGCACCGCTCACAACTGATTGGTTTCACTTTTTAACTGACGCCGCAGAATGCGGTTTATCACTGAGAATGGAATGGAATGGAAATGGACATTCATCATGAGCATCAGAGTGAGACAGAGTTCGGGAGATAGAAAGAGAGAGAGAGAGAACGAAAGATCGGAATGATTTCATCTTACTAAATGAGGCAATTTTGTTTTTATATTTAATTATATTACATTATTAAGTTTTTTTTAATTATGAACAGTTTATTTTTTAATTAATTACCAGTTTATTTTATTTCTAGACAACAACTACGTCTAGAAATGAACTGTTAAAAAACTATTAAGAATAAACTGCTCATTAATTAAAAAACCTAAGAATAATTGAAGATTATAAGCAAGGAAGCCTTTTTTAAATTAAAATGATAAATTAATAAAATTGAAGTCTAGGAATTATATTTATATAAAATAAAGTAATTATTTATTATACAATTCTCTAACAATAAATACAACAGAAAATAAACTGTAACGAACTATCTGATATAAATTATGTTTAAAACTTAAGCATAAATAAACTAATTGAAAAATATTCTTGTGGAATAATTGGAAAAATCTAAGAGATTCTAATATGTGAATATACTAAACCTCTATAAGGAGTGGCATAAGTAATAAGTAATCCCTTTATATTGTTTAGTATTGAATCGAATAACTGAAGTAGAACCTTTTAAGTAGTCTGTTATATGATAACCTAGATATTTTATGCATTATTTAAGTACGTGCTCTTTGAGAATTGAAAAAAAAAAAAATAAATAAAACAATTTGTTGTGGTGAGTGCACTTTCATTTGCATTGTGTGCAGCTGGCTTATGGGAGCATATCAAGTCCATCAATTGTCACATGGGGCCAACAAAGAGCCAATTGGGTTGATGCGGCACCTGTCTGCCAATCCTCTCTCTTCACTTGGCTCATCCCATTGACATGCACTGTGTGGCCGAGTGCCAAGTCATTTGTGCCTTTTGTGTACAATATCCAAGTGCCGTTAAGCCCAAGTTGAGTTAACAACTTAATGCTGAGCTAGGGAATAGGTTTGGGTTTGGGTTTCGTGGGTTTCGTGGGTTGGGGATGAGCTGGTGCAGCTGATGCAGCTGTTGCACAGCAGGCAACAAAGAACTACAGCTATTTCCTTTTGAAAAGCAAAATGAATTAACGCTACATTAATTTAATTAATAATATTTCATTGAGATTGAGCAATTTTGAAAGAATTAAGAGCCAAGATCTAGGAGCATCATCATGAGTACATACCTTCCTCTAAAGATGCAACTACAGGTGGCAGCTACTGCAATTATTTCTGCATTAGAACTTCTTCCGAGTTGCTTGGCTAATGCCAGTTTAAGTGTTGGAATGAATCCACTTTCAGCTGCCAGGCATTCAGCCAGCCAACCAGCCAACCAACCAGCCAGCCAGCCACCTAAGCCAGTCAGTTAGTCAGTCAGCCAGTTACAATGTGGGAAAATATCTTGGCGAGCTTTTAACTTAATTCACATGGTCCACTATTACTATAAGACTCGCTGCCATTAACAATGCATGAAATGCACTACAAGTCCTTAAGTTCATATAATATATGCATATTTCAGCAAGGTAGGGGACGTTATTCTCGGCATGAAATTAAATTAAAACAACCGCCTGCCCCAAAAATGGCAACCCACACGGCGGCTGTTGCCCAATGAAGCCAAAAATAAAACCAAAAATCTGTAGAGCAAGTGGCCTACGAAAATTTACAAAATTTATAAAAAAAATGTTGCCAGTTTATGAAATAAGTTGTTTTTTTTTTTAGCATATTAGCAATGAATTTCAAGCAAAAACAAAACTTTAAAAGAAAATTGTTTATAAACTGGGAGACATGTGCAGAGGTATAGTAGAATCAAAATAAAAATAATTGGGCATGTTTAAGTAAAATATTTACTAAAAATTAATTGTATAAAAGTTATTATTAAGTTGGGGGAGTGTGCAATGCGACCTCATAGATCTATTATGCCCCCTTCTGGGCTTAAAGCTCCTCCAGCAACCCAAGCTCCTGCACAAATGCTGGAATCTTTGTTGGGTTGAGGGCTACTACGTCATTGGTTTTCATGACATGCGTCCCTAGGATGCCACATCTTTTACTCGATAAGGCGACACACTCTGCTAGGATGTGCATTGAGGATTTCTCCTCACGTTCACAGAACCTACAGAGTCCACTACTAATCATACCTAGCTTGGATAGGTGACTTCTTAGTCTACAGTGTCCCGTCAGTAGACCGGTGAGTATTCTAAGATTGTTTTTACTCATAATTATTAGCTGCTTAAATCGCTTCTGATTATAGCCACCCAAAAAACATCTGGCTTGTCGGAGCCCTGGTGTCTCTGTCCAGCTCCGCTCTCCTCTGTCTTTCTTCGTTTCTAAGTTCCTGCCGTATTGTGAGTCTTCCAATGCCACAATGTGGTTCAGGTCCTATTAGGGGTCTCTCTGCCCCAAATCTTGCTAGCCTATCGGCCGCTTCGTTCCCCACTATGTCCGTGTGGCCCGGGACCTATCTTAGGGTAAGCCAATTGTGTATTCCGAGTTGGTCAAGTTTGGATCGTGCTTCATGGACTACTTTTGATGTTATTTTCGACCCACTTATGGCATTTATTGCTGCTTGACTATCGGATAGGATGGATGTATCCGCATTCCGATATTTACGTACCAGGTTAAGCTCCGCATATGTTCCTTCAAAGAGAAAATTAATACTTAAATAAACCAAGTTTCCAAGTTTAAACGAAACATTTTTATGAATTTATTATAAATTCGTATTGCATTAAATAAAACATTTGATGCTTAAGTACATTCAAACAAGTTGTTCAGAAATAAATTAGGTAAATGACACAGTAAAAGCACTCGCCGATGAAGGAGGGTAGGAGGCAAGCGTAGATGATAACATGGCTGATGTGTGAATTAATCGATAATTTCGGTTATTTTGGCACTCTCGGCAAAGACATCCGGAATTTCGGCATCGTCGGAACGTTCGATGATGCGATTCCGTTCCGCAGCCGCCAGGCATTGGATGGCCACTTCGCGTGCCTTGGCACGTGTATCGTCGGCCAGCTGGCTGAGCCCGCTGAGCAGCTCCATGATGTCCGTCTGGAGGAGATTTGTGGCAATCTCGGTGCCGGAATTGATCATGTTGAGTATGATAACAATGCCGCGATGCTGCACCGCCGGACTGGGATTTGCGATGAGCGTGTGCAAGATTGTCAGCCAACTTTCAATCTGCAGTATCTTGGCACAACACTTGGTGGAGACGGAGGTGAGCATGGCCAGAGCACCGGCACAGGCCGTTGCCGTTTCCTCGTCCTCATCCTCGCAGAGCAGAGCCAAAAATTTGACACGATCATTTTCGCCCTCAAACATCTTGACCACATCATCGGACATGACCAGATTGCACAGGCACTGGGCTGCCGCACGCGTCAAATACAAATGATCTTCCATCAGATAGAATTCAATTTTGGACACGCCTTGCTCCTTGATGATGCGCTGGCGCACACTCTCATTCATGCTGGCCAAATTGGTCAGCGCCATCAGCGACTCAAAATTCTCCAAGGCCGTACAATCCTGCAACAGCAGCGTCAACAGCGGCCGGATCACATCCAGCGATCGTTGACCGCTGAACGCCACCTCGGGATTGATGGTGATGCCGATGCGAGCCAGTGCTTGACTCGCATGTCGTTTGCCCTTCTCGTTGCCGTCCAGTGCCATGCGGAGCAATGCCTTAACACCGCCATCCTGCACCACCTTGCCGCGCAACTCCTGCAGTCCACACACTGAGTTCAGAACGCGAGCAATCAGCTCCTGGGAGTTGTGGCTCTCGGTACGGGAGAGCGCACAGAGTGCCGTTGTGATGCCCTCGTTGGCCAGCACCGTGATGCGTTTGTTCACAAAATCCACATCGTCCAGCTCGTGCTCCTCAGGTATGTGATGCTTGGCAAATTTGGCCAACTCCACCATTTCGGGCACAAGCTCCTGCTTCTCATAGGCATTGCATAGATTCACAAATGTGGTGACGACGCCATACAAACACGACTGATCGCCGGCACGCGCTAGATCCATTAGTGCATGAATGGATGCCTTGTCCTCGATGAGCTTCTCCTTGCACTCCGCATCCAGCGTCAGATAGGCCAAACCATCGGCAGCCCAGCGGCGGATGTCCTTGTCCTTGCCCGGTTTGATGAGGAAACGGCGACAGGCTTCGGCCAGCTTGAGAGCGGCACCATCACCAAATGGTCGTATGGCCGCATCCTGACCACCATAGCTGCCCAGCTTGCAGAGTCCGACCAGGGCACGCACTCTAATTCCATCGTTTTTGGAGTGATAGAGGCCCTTCAGGATTTCCACACCCTGTTCGCACATCGCCTTGGCCTTGTCCTTCTTGGAGGAGGCCGCTATGAGACACTCGCAGGCCACGCGCTGCTCCAGCAGATCATCCGTTGTGGCCATGGCCAAAATCATTTGCAGAATTCCTGATCGAAGTAGGAGATTAATTAAGAGTTAAACTACTAAGAATTTGAGTTCTTAAATACGCACCCTCTCTGGCCACAATTTGATTGCCCACCTCGAGGGGGCCGTTGAGAAGCGCTGTAATTGCGACAGTTACGCGCACCTTGGACTCCATGTCGGGCGAGAGTAGCTTGTCCTTGACATATTCATCAATCTGATCCGTGAAACGCAGCTTGGCTTCATCGTAGTACATGTTCTCATAGATGCGGGCCAGGCATACAGATGCAATGGTGCTCGAAGAGGCGGTGATGTTCATGGCGCTCTCGTACTTGTAATCTTCCAGTTCGGAGCACACGTCGAGCAGTCGGCACAGGCCACGAATCTCGACCAGACGTTCCGCCCACGCCAGTGCCGTGTAGTGAACGTTGCGTGTGATCAGCTCAATGACCGCATCACGTGCCTTGCCCGAAATGGTCCGATCCGTGATGCTGTACACCAAACACGTGAGCAGCGTATCAATCTCTCGGTTATTGCGATCGCACAACTCCTTGTTCGGCTTAGAATCGGCCTTGTTCTTCAGCCCTGACAATGTATTCATGATGGTCTGTAGACAGAACTGTGCGGTTGCCACGCAATCCTCGTGCTTCTGGTCGAACACACGCATAAACCAAGGGATGCCCAGTTCGGTGAGTACGCCCTTTGTGCGTTCGACGCTATTCTCGCACATCGAGGCCACCACACGCACCATATTCAAATAAATGTCGTGATCCTTCTCCACTTTTGCTAGCGTGGCAATCTTAGACACACACTGCTCCTTGTACAGCAATTCGGCACCGGTTGGCTCTTTGGCCAGCACTACCAAATTGTTTGCACCCGAGCGTCGCTTTTCGATGGGCGCGCCAATGTCAAAGGTCAGATCCATCATTTGCTTCACCTTCGTCGAAGTTTTTGCATTACGTGCAGCATTTTCTTGGACAATGAGATGCAGTCGCTGCAACATGGGCTGCACAGATTTATTAGCCGGATCGGCCTTGAACAGCGCCGTGGCATCCTTGTACGCCTCCTCCGGCTTGGCGAGCGCTTCGTACGCCTGGGCACGTCGGAACATTGCCTTGGGATCATTGGGCGCAAGGCGCAGCGACTCTGTACAATCATCGGCCGCCTCCGTGTACTTATCCAGCTTCAGATAGGCCGCCGCACGATTCTTGTAAAATACGGGCAACTCCTTGTGCTTGGAGCCCAGTTTGATGGCGGAGGTATATTCCTGCACTGCATCCGTCCATTTGGACGCCTTGAATGCCTCATTGCCTTTGTCTTTGTGACTTATTGCGGCAGCATCAGCGGTGGCGGCGTCTTTGTCATCGATTGTCATGATTATGAAATTTTCTAAATGAAAAACTCCTTTTTTAGCTTTGAAGTGCATAAGTTATTTGTATCCAATACGAATGACTCACTTTTTTAACCTTATGTGCGCTTCTTTAATGCAGGTTGGCCTAAATTCAATAGCTGCAGAAACTTCTCGATATTAAATACACACACACACACACCCACACTCGCGTTTGTGAAAAACAAGCACGCTGTTTTGAAAATTCTAGCAATCACTGCGATGATCTATATATAAATAACCAAAGGAAAACCCAAAAAAAAAAAAAAAAAAAATAGCGGCAGCAACAGTTGAAAATTGCCATTCACCTGTTAGCGACCTCAAGCAGCTGATCGATGCATAAGCGATAAGCGACAGGCAATTAGAGTGTTTTGAAATTCTGCTGTAAGCAGCTGCTCATTTGTTTTAAAAAATCGCAATGCGAACCGACTTCATTTTTGCCGTAAATACTCTTATTTAAAATACATGTAAATAACTATAATAAAATTAAAGATAATATACATTACATTACATTACACGCCATTTTAAAATTGTAGTTCGAATTGCTCGCATTTGATTTGCTTACATTTTCGCAGTGAGTGACAATTATAGTGGTGGACCAAAAACATCGTAATAATACAGAACAAAACCAATAAAAATCATCCCCTGGCAATGCGAAATTTATGCGCAATTTCTGTATGCAAAACCTTAAGGAGCATCATGACAAGTGATACTGAATGTCGCTCTGTCTGAATCTAACTCACACATCTTTTGACCAACAATAATAAATTAAACTTGTCATATTAGCAGTTCAAAAGAGTATTCACAGTCTTATCGATTCTTAAATGTATCGCTAAAAATGCAACGCTGTGAATTTTGGCATTGTTTTTTTTAATACATTTCTTGCAAATGCCCGGCTCTTGAATATTGGCTAATTAAAACATGTCCAACTCTGTGAATATATCAGTGGAGACAACGTGCGAAAATCAAATACGCGAAATTGCCTACGATGGCACCGAGCTGTATCAACCGTAAGTGTCCACAACTGCTGCAGACGCAAAAGCTGCAAGTTGTCTCGATTTTTTCTCAACAAGTTGCTCTTCCCACAGACCGCCGACGCTCTCCGAGAGTCTCGCCAAATGCGCGGCACGCATAGACTTTAGCAAAACGTCACTGGATGATCTCAAGAAGGAGGAGAAATCGGCGGCCGCTGCCGAAGATAAGGAGGACAAGGATAATCAATTCCAGGAGAGCCTATGGCCCTGGGATGCAGTACGCAATAAACTGAAGGATGCCTACACCGAAATCTGTGTGCTATCCGACGTAATTTCAATTGCCAAGGACAAGCGTTACCTGGTTCTAGATCCACTGCTGGAGGATGGCGACGACACCAAGGCCATTGTTCAGGTTTACAGTCGCAAAAAGGCCCTTTCACAGGCGGCCCAAGTGTTGCTGGGCGGCGCCGAGCGATTACGCACTGCCCACAGCGAGCAGCGTAGTCGCAACGTATCCGATTTTCACATTGAGCTGCTGCGCTTGCGCCAGAACTGGCGCCTGAAGAAGGTGTCAAACGGTGCCATTATTGGAGATCTCAGCTATCGTACTGCTGGCTCCAAGTTCGGCATGAGCGGAACCTTTGAGGTGACCAAGGCAGAGGATGCACTGGACGAGGAGGGTGGTGCTGGGACAAGCGCAAGTGCCTCCGCCGCATCCAGTGCCAGCAGCAGCAACAATGGCATGCAGCTAAAGGCTAGTTCCGCATTGCGCGTCATTGTGCCCGCAGAGCTGCAGGGCGTTGCTTATATAAAGGTGATCACCCAAAAGGATCAGGAAGATCTCTGCACTGCTCAGGTATAAATTATAAATCAAAACTTCTACTGCTACTGTTCTTACCTGAGTAAATTAATTGCCAGGTAAATCTGATGGGCCATGGTCCAAATATTACCGCCCAGGTGGGCGTTTGGCAAAAGACGCTGGAGTTCGCACAGAATGTGCTGTTCTGCAAGGAGCTGTTCGCTCAGTTGGCACGCGAAGCCATTCAGCTGCAGGCGCCCATTCCACATGTGGTCATTGGGAACCAGATACGGGCCACACTTCTACCCAATATACAGCTAATCATTTCGCTGTGCCACTCAACCAGTTTCGATTCCAGCCAGCCCGCGCCCATTAATGATCATGACCATGTGCTGGAGCACTCCCTGCATCAGCTGCTAAGGGAGGTGCATTACAAGAACTCTCATCATCCGTTTCCGCATCCGGCGAGCGCACCGCTTGGCCCCAGCAAAAAAAGGATGCTCGCCGGACCAACAGCTGCCGATCGTGATGCGCTCCTGGATATGACCAAGACGCAGACAATACTCGAGCAGATAATTGCCCAGGCACAGCACATCTTTATGCGCAAGCGGACGCAGTATGTGCTCGATACGTTGGCACGCGATGTCAAGGATCCGCAAATTGTGTCGCACTGGAATGCTATGAACAGCCCCACCATGTCCTGTGTAAAGATTAATATTGTGACACATGGATACGATGCAATTGGTCGCACATCGCTGGTCATCCATGTAAAGGAGCGTTCGCTGAAGTGCATCTGTCGCGATGGACGAGTTATGCGACTGTCGTATGAGCCGCAGGAGCTGCGCGACCTGATACTCTGCCAAATCAATTCGCATCAGATTAGTTGCCTGGTCAGCTTGGCGCGATGCATGGCCTGGACGGTGCTCTCGAATAGCAATCATCTGGGCATTGGCAAAGTGGAGCCGCTGGGCAATGCCAGCTCCTGTCTGTTAGCCTCACCCAACAGCGATCGCATGATTGCCGTCCAAATACGCTGCGATCCGCAAATCGATGTCAAGGTTTATATTGCGCGCAGTCCGCGACAGGATTTCTTTCCCAGTCCACTTGTCCCCGAGAAGTTTTGGGAAAATTTGGGTGGCAATTTCAAAGAGGTAGCGTATGCAACTCTATACTATTATGTGCTTGCAGAGGGTATTTTAATGTTTTAAGACAAAACATAGTCCCAATAATAGCAATCAGTAGACAATTGTTTAAGTTTAGAGTTTCAGAAATACATTTTCCATTTCACCAATTCTAATTCTGATGTTGCACATGCCGTAAGAATATCTATTGAAATAGGTAAAATCAAATTTAAGAACCTGCTTAAAGAACAATTTGGTTTTCCTATAATTATGATATAAATATAATCAAAAACATAAAAACTGAACACTAAACAAAATTAACTGGGAGTCAAAGTTCTCCAAGCTCTGCGTAATAAGATTTGATTTCTGATTTGTGATGAAGTTTCTAGAGAGTTTTTGCTAACTCATAAGTTAAAAATAATAAGTTCAAATTAGTTTTTATTGAAAAACAACCTAGTTAATATTATTATTAATTTCCTCTGCACCTCAAACCTAACTATTCCTTTTAAGTGTGTCAACTAATCTATTTTGAACTATTTACTTCAGGTGCGCTTCGACAAAATTGAGGGCAAGAGTTTTCTCAATAAAATGGAATTTCTAATGGCATCGCTGACCAGCAACACGTCCTGAATTGGAGCACGCAGTTTTGTTGTCTAGCATATTATTATTTATAGTTTTAATAAAAAATAGTTACTTAAATAAGCACACATAGTAGATATATAAATACATTGAAATACAGATCAGTTTAATGCTGCATCTTGTAGACAGCCAAGTTATTCCAGTCGCGTTGCGGTTGATTGCTCTGAGGATGTGGTAGATCAGGATGTGGATGTGGATGCGGACTTGGCCTCAGGATGCTAAATGTATCCTCTAAGCTGACCACATTGGCGCGATTGGTGCTCTGTGCTCAAATTTGACTTTATTAGACTTTGCTGAAGTGCAACACAAAATTTGTGTGACTCACCCAGCGTTCCAGATCGCAAAAGTTAATGTCATAATGTTGCGCCACTGGTTGCAGCGTCGTCTGTGGTTGTGCCACACGCAGATAGAGACCACGATTTGTGGAGAATAAGACGGGAACTCGTCGCGCTGGCGCCGAGCCTGCACCAAAGCCGCCGCCTGCGACTTGGCGATACGTTAGGCAATTGGACAATCCGTTGACAATTGGCTCCGTTCCTCGGCCGACTTCCTCACCAGCAGCGGCAGCCACGTTGTGCGCACAACCCAGGCAACTGTAAAAACAGGACGCCACTTTGCTGCATTCGACTTGCGTGTCTAAATGGATGCTTCTGATAATACTACTTTAATATAAATGCATTATTTTCTTTCTAATATATACACATGTATATTTCATGCACTCGATTTATTGATTATTGACTTGACGCCACGTCGACGCTGGCGGCGCTATCAACACTGAGTGAACAACTCCGGACATTGGTTAGTCAAGGTAATTAGATATAAGTGAAAAGTTTGTGTGGGCCATCTGGCATTTGGCCCGGCCAGGTTGCCAATGGCAATGTGCCTCAATCGACGCTCAATTAGTCCTGACCACATACATATTTGGTTGTATCTGTGTATATATAGATATATAGCAAAGCCCGTGCGTGTGCCACGCCAATTTTGTCTGACTGTCTGCGCTTTGACCAGGTTTCTCGTTTATTTTATTTTTTTTTTTTTGTTGTGCCTCATTTTAAGCGCACGCGTTTCAATACAAAATTATGCAATTAAAATGGCAGCAATCAAGAGATCATTGCCCGCTGATGAACATATTAGCCGGAGTTTGCTCCAGACAATGCCATATAAATGTAATTTGATGCATTAGGCTCAGTTATCTAATTCTATCTGCTCCGGCAGACTAATTTCATAAGAGATTATTAAAAAAGATGCAATTAGGTAAACATAATATTTGTGATTAAATGTGACAATTATTACGCTAATTCCATCTCTTAAAGCAACCTAGTATTTACTACTCTATCTAATCAGATTAAAATGATATATATACATATAACTGCATGACATGCATCGTGCAAAGTGATGTGAAGGTTATTAATGTTAGTGCTTTAAATAATTTAATTAAAAGCACTTCAGTTTAAATTGTTGGCTGATTAGTCAGCTACTTTGATGATAGCTTATAATGCTGAATAATTGTACTAAATTATTAACAATTATATATGCTATAATTTTGCTTAATATTCCATAATAAAAATTCTAGCTAATAGATAAGCTTAGCACATCAAAATAGTCGTTAAATTGATGAACAAAGAAATTGTACGTGATTTGCAAAAAATAAATGATTAAGTTTATAATATTATTAAGAATTATGTGGAAATACTTTGATCTTATGATATTTGGAAGTTTACCTTAAGCAGATGTAAAGATAAAAGCTATGAAGGATTTTGAATTTTACAGAATTCACCTGAATTCACCATTCTGATCTGATCATATAATAGCATATATATAATCTTCAATGCTATTCAGCAATAGAAAACATCCTTCATGAAAAATTTTGAACTTGATGGAGTCTTCAATATAATCATTACCATATTTAAAAACACACTACAACATTTAAGAAACAAAAATTAAAAAAAGATTAATAAAAATAAATCCGTTTTTTACTTTTTACAAATATTGTTTTAAAACTTTATTTCATTTTATATTATATTCTTGTTTTGTTTTGTTTTTTTTTTTTTTTGTGTTGTGTACTTGTAAATTGTATAATTAACACTAAAATACTTATTTAAACTTTTTTTTTTTAATATATTCAATCGGGATTTTTTCAATTTTTTTCTGGGTTTTTCGCATTTTTATTTTTGTGTTATCTTTCATTTTGTTGCTGTTTTTCTCATTTTTGTTTTGTTTGTTGTTTTTTAGTATTGTTTACTAAACGCCGCGCCATTACACATACATACATTTATATAGATCCAGCAATTGAAACGCTTAAACTTAAAGCGTTGCAGATAATAAATTTAACTTAGATACTATTTAAGTGTTGTGGCTTTCGCATTCGCATCATTTTATCTGGTGCGGCATCAATTCAATAATAATAATTCATGCAGCACGCACATACATGCATACACATATATATACATGCATTTACATATATATATATACATATGCATGCCATTCATTTGTCGCACTACATATTTCAAATTCCGCCACATTAAACATATACATACAATATTTAAAATAGAATTTGTCGTTAAATTATGTGTTATCAATTGATTTGGGGTGTTGTGTTTATAATGCAAAGAATTTCATTTTGATTTGTTTCTTTTGTTATTAGTTTAGTTGGTTTTTTTTTATTATTTTTATTTTTTTTTATGGGTTTTACGCTTATAAATTAGCTTTCAAATCTAAATTCTACGGATTTCTTGGTTTTTCTTCCTCATCTTATTTATGTGAATGTGCCGTGTCGAGAAAAAGATGCAAGCACAGACATATCCTATTATTTATATTTATATATATATATATGCTACAAATATATATGTATATATATTTTATGCATAATATTAACATTAGCTGCGCACCCACAGCCAACATTAACTAACTTTTGTACAGCTTTTTTTAATGTATTTTTTTTAGTGTGATATTTTTGAAGTAAACTTTTATTTTAGGTTAGGTTTTGCTACATTCTGTTGCCTGCTGCCTTTAAGTAATAGATAATGTATATATATTTATAAATATATATATATATATTTATATGCATTATTAAACAGCTAAATCTTAGTTATACGCGTAGCTATTTTGCAATAAATATATGCATACAAGGCGCCACAATCTGTTTATATCTATATAAATATATATATTTATATGTATATTTATTTATTTCGCTGCCCTAATGCACAATGTCGACATCGAAGGAATTTCTGAAATCGAAAACAAGTGCACAAAAGTGTTATTTGCCGTCCTCCAATAAAAATAATTGGGGTAAATTATAAATATTGCTCGATTTGCCAGAGACGGCAGTTGAAGGAACTTAATTAACAATTTGTTGCTTGTAAAACACACAAAATATACAAATACAAATAGAAGTACAATTTAATTTACACATTGAAGTTTGGCATGATTTAAAAACGAAAGTGACAAACTAGAAACGCATACAAATACAAATATTTAAGATATATATATACGTATATATATATATATATATATATAACGACGACGACGACAAAGTGCCAACTTTACAATTTGTTTAAAAAAAAGAGATACGCAAACAAAAAAAATATATATATAAAATAAAACGTACATTGTGAGAAGAGCACACACACAAACAAACAAGATATTGCCATTATGTGGATGTATGTGTGTTACAGACTACATATACATATACATGTTCAATAATGCTAACTATGCTCCTTCCTAATATATATTATAAATATTTCATCTCTTTCGTTTTGCATCCTCAATGTTTTTTTTTCTTTTGTTTTGTTTTTTTTTTTTGATGTTGCGCCTTTAAGACTTTGCTTAACAAAAAATTGTGTTGTTTGCCATCTCAATTTCTACAATACAATATTATTAATATTTATATACTTAGTTTATAAGTTGTATATATCTATATAAGTATATGCAAAAAATCACACAAACAGAAAATGTACATAGATGGTGTAGCTGTGTTAAATATTTCTTCTTTTTTTCTTTGATTTTTGTTATTTATTTTTGTTAATAATGCAAAGCGCAAGTAAAATGATTAAATTGCTAAAAAAAAAAATTAGTAGACAGATTGTGTGTTTGTGTATATGGAGGCTACAAATTTTTGTTTTTGTTTTCTTCTTTGACTTTTTGCAACTAAACTAATCAGAAGACTTTGCTAAACATATTGTTTGTTGCTTTTGTTGTTGCATTTTAAGTATATTTTGCTTTGTTGCTTTCGGTTTCTGCCATGTTAAAATCAGCCACTGAACCGCTGGCGTTGCCACCTGGTCGCATTTGTTAGCATTTGAATTTTAAATGTGAGTTGGAATATTGTTGTTTGGTTTTCTTTTGCTCCGCTTATTTGCAATTTTACATATTTTGTATTGTTTTTTTTTTTTGTATTTTTTTGTTGTTTGTTTTTCTTTTAGACTATTACATATAATAATTACTTTACTTTATGCTTATGTACCGAGGATTTTCACTACCGTGTGTTTATTTAAAAATTGAGTTCCTTTGCAAAATGCGCGCCAGTGGGCAAAGTCGTCGGGTTGCCAGATTGGTTGTGGTTGCTGCTGCTGCTGCTACTGTTGATGTTGTTGGTATTGCCACTTAGCAAATTGGAGGCAGCTGCTCCAAGCGCCGCCGCAGCAGCTATAGATGCAGCCGTTGTACTGCCATTTGGACCACCGCCATTGCCATTGGATGCGGCAGCAGCAACAACAGCTGCCACTGCTGCTGCCATTGTATTGAGATGTTGTTGTTGCTGGAGCTGCTGTTGCTGTAGCTGGAGCTGCTGTTGCTGGTGTTGCTGATGTTGATGATGTTGTTATGGCATAAAGTAGTCCGGATGATCTGTGTCTTTCTCAAACCGCTTGGCCTCCTCGTGCATACTCTCTTTGATCTTTAGTATGGCCGCCGATTCGGTTTGATCGTTCTCGCCGGGACCGCCAAAGCCGCCTAAATTGTAATCGCCCATGCCGCTGCCGGAATCTTCGCGCGGCGTACCCGGTCCCCCGTTGGCTGGTGAGTTCTTCATACCATCGAGACCTGTACCATCTGGCCCGCCGCCGCCGCCATTAAGTACCGGACCCATTGAGTTGGGACCACCGCCCATGGGTCCCATGCCGCCGGGTCCGCCGCCACCACCGCCGCCGCCACTGCCATCGGGTCCACCGCCGCCCATCGGGAATTCTGGTTTCATTAATGAGTACATGCTGTCGCCGGGTCCGCCAACGGGGCCGCCTTGCGTGTTATCTTGCGGTGAGGGCATAATGGGCGTACCGGGACCAGGCGGTCCATTCGAGCCGGGTCCGGGTCCATAGTTGCCCGGCGATGATGACGAATACGCATTCATTGGCGCCGATGCATTTGGCTGCCATTGCGGTGGTCGACCACCACCGCCGCCCATGCCCATTGGTGGCATGCCACCTGGTCCGCCTGGCGCTGGACCACGCATGCCGCCTGGTCCACCATAACCCATGGGACCCATTCCGGGGCCACGGGGCGGATTCATGCGCGGATTCATGGGACCCATGCCGCCGCCTGGTCCCGGCCGCGTTGGATCCATGCTGTTGGGCATCATCGGTTGTCCGGGTGGCCCATTGAATTCATTGCCCATGCCCTGCATGCGCACACCGGGCCTTGGTCCGCCCGGATAGCGCGGACCGCCCATAAACGGCGGCTGGCCGGGCATCATCTGCGACGGCGGCGGCTGTGGACTCGAGGCGTGCGTTGGCGGCGACGGCCGCATTGTCGAATTTGGGAAAAAATTGGGACCCATTGGTCCGCCGGGGCCCATGGGGCCACCATCTCCGCCCGGCGGCATCTGTCCCAGAGGACTAGGCGCTGGTCCGCCAGCGTTGTGTGGTCCACCGGGTCCGATACCGTTCACACCATAGCCGGAGCTAACAAAGCCATAATCATGGAAGGCTTTCGCCTCTGAGCTATGATCGCATTGATCGCGACGCTCGGGCGCCGCACAATACAAATCCCAGAAGACGCACCACCAGGTGTGCAGAAAACCAGGCGGTTCACCCAGTGTTATATTCTTCTCCCATCGTATCTCCGAGAGGAATGTCTGTGCCGCCTTTTGGGCGCCCACGTGCAGCAGATATTCGTAAACATATAACGCTAGCTTCTCTCTTGCCTGCGCATCAGATGGCACGGCGGATGTCTTCGATTTTCCGTACATTTTACTGTTGTTGTTGTGATGTTTTCTGTTGTTACACTTTTGGAGTTTGTTCTACTCCCGTTGTGGTTGTGGTTCTTCCTCGCTTTCCAACTTCCACTTACACTTTATTTAAATTTTTAAAGTTTGTTTTACTGCTTCTCTGCTGCTGCCTCCAGCGGCTGTTGCGCGCTCGTTTTGCTTTTTGTAGTTGCTGTTCTGTTCTGTTGCTCTTCTTATTGCTCTTTCAGTTGTTGTTGTTGCTGTTGTTGTTATTTGTATAATTGGCGCTCAGATCTGGCGCTGCTCACGCAGCCGTTCTCCGCCGCTCTATTGCTTCCACCATTTTGTTATATTTTATTGTTTTTAAATGTTGTTTAACGTTCGTTCGTTTTACTTCGAAAGCCAAAATACAAAAATCACTTGGTGCCTTCTACTTTGATTTTTACAATAAACTTTTAGCGCGCTACCTTGACTTGCTGCTGCTGCTGTCGCCACTTCTTCTTCGCTTTACCGTTTATTTTTCTTTTTTTCAGGTATTTTGCCTGATTGTTGCTGCTTCTTCTTGCACAACCACTGAAAACAGAAAAAAAAAATATATAAGCAAAGAGAGCCAAATATGAGTGAGTATGCGTGTGTTGCAAAAAGTGTATGTGTGAGTGAGTGCGGCTGCGGCTTGAGCGCGTGTGAGAGAGAGGGAGTGCGCGCATTGTCGACAAAACGGCACAAGTGCTACACTGCTAGCTAAAAGAAATGGCACTCTTGCAAACGGTCAACACTGCATTAAATCGTATATTTTCAACTATTTGAATAATGGATTTTAAATAGTTGTGCATTGTCCGCAAAGGGTATGACCCTTCCATAGTTTCATACGCAAAAGTGTACAAGGTGTATGCCGGAATAAACGTGCGATGACTTTCGTCACAGACTTTAATGCGTCGTTCACTCGTGTGTTCGTTCCCCTATTTGCTCACCAGGTGAGTGAGTGATGCTCAGTTGTTTGTAGGTTGGAAAAGGCAAGGAACAGCAGAACAGCAAGCAGCGTAATCTGTTTCTGCTGCTGCTGTTGCCGCGCGCTGACTGTCAAATGCTTATATTCAAATCAAATTTCGTGTACACTTTTGTGTACAGTGGAGCAGTATGATAGATTTATCGCTCTTATTGACACCACACACACACACATCTAGTTATTTTTTTTTGTTTTGATAAGACTGCCCGTGAACAGGTGTATTGCGATTTTACAACAAAAGCTGTCAAAAAGAGATAAAACGCCAATGCAGCGCTGTAATGGGGTCTTACACAAGCAATATCCAGAGAAAATATACTTTGTGACGACTTTTAATAATTCACTTAAGTTTTCAAATATCTAACAACTTATTACAAAATTTAAGCATAATATCTAGTAGTTTGCTACTTTAATGCTTTAATTATGTTTTGGTATTTGAATTTCTTAACATAGTTTAATATTTGTTTTCAAGTTATGCTAAAACTTAATTTACAATATAATGTTCACCCTCTAGAATTTGCTTAAGCTTTCATAGACCTATTGCCACAACCAAGAATAATGTTTATGGACAGTGCTAGAAAACCCTTTCGAATTAAATTTTGACATTTTCAAGATCTGTATATTTTTAGCCAATTATACTATCTAAAGTCAAATATTAATTGATGCAATGGACTAAAATTATAATCTTCTAATTTGTTTAAACGATTTAAGGTTTTTTAAATATCTCTATTCAAGGGCGTAATGTTCGGATTTTAATCATGTTTTTATTATAATTGGGGTAACTGCACTGAGGCCTAATAGATCTATTGTGCCCCTTGTCTCAGTGTGCTGCTCAAGGCATGGCTAATTCACGCATTGCACAGGTAAAAGTTACTTTTATGTTTTTTGTTGTTTCACTGTCAACTCATTGGAACCTATTCAAATTTGACTACATCACGATTCGCTTGGCAGCTACACTATTTACTCGTTGTTGTTGTTGTTCTTATTGTTGTGTTTCCATTGCTCTGCCTGCTTTCTGAGTTTCTTCTGGGCTTCTCTCAATGCTGCTGCTGTTGTTGTTGTTGTTGTTAATCAACAGCAGCAGCAGCATCATAGCATGCTGGGCTTCTTCTACAGGGGGCTCTAAAAAAATACCGGTCGTCGTCGTCGCTGGCCGAACCCCAAACAGTAACAGTAGTAAGTAGGTACAAATGTGAGGTCTGTAGGCACATACAGTGGTCACTCTCAACATATAACTACTACCATAAATTAAAACTATTCACAAATAATTATAGACGAACAGGTACTACAATTGTTAAATCATTTGTTCAAATAGAGCAATTTAAAAACCCTTATTTAAATTTTGAAGCTATTAAGCTTATTTCAATTATTACATTTATTGAATTCAAAAATTGTTCGTTTACAATTTCGAATTAGAGTTAGATGTTGTAATTGGCATATGGCTTTCAATACTATTCGATACCAATCCATTGTTGATGTTGTTCCACTAGACAAAATCAACAACAACAGCCACAATAGTATCGCGTTGAAGACGTCATCAAATTTTATACGCGGGTTTTCTTCTCTCACACGTTCTACATTTAACTACACACCACTCCAATTTCTAATGTTTTTGTTATTGCTGTTTACGCTGCTGCATACGCACCTTGTATTAAACTGTTTTGCAGATAGATATATTAGTGAATATGTATTTGTATTATGTACTTGAGCTGCTTTTGGGTGGCAAATGTTTTTATTGTTGTGGTCGCTGCTGCTGCTGCTGCTGATTGCAATTTTATCACAAAATCAACAAGAGAGTGCGCTCACAGCGAATGGTGGTGGAGGCAGAGACAGAGTTGTAGTTGTAGTAGGATGAAGAGAGCAAAATACGCAATTTTATTACAATTTCATTGATTTTTCGTATTTGCGGCGCCTCATATGTTTTCGCGCAACATACATACGTATAACTGTTTATTATTAAACCGCGCGCCTGACGACTTTTTGCACCAATTCTCGAATTTTGCGCTTGTATTCGCATTTGCATAAGTATGTGTTGTTTGTGTATGTGTTTATGTGTGTGTGTGTGTATGTGCGTGTGCTTTTTAATTTCTTTTCTAAACACACTTTTCGCCTTGCTTATTGTTGTTGCTGTAATTTTTGCAAGTTTTCTCTTTACACGCTTTTCATTCGCACTGCGCTTTGTCCGTGTATTCGTCGTCGTTGTCGACGATTGCTTTTACTGCCTTCACTGCTGCTGCTGCTTCTTCTTCTTCCACTAAAAATCGGCTCTTTTTTGCCTGTACGACGAAATTTTCACGGCGAGTTATTCCGTTGAAATACATTTTAAATGAATTTCATTTCATTGGCAAACACTGCGTTTACATTTTCACTTTATTTAATTAATAATTAATATGATTTTTACACAATAAATTATTTGTATAAATATTTTCACTGCTACAAGTTGCGCTGTTGTCGTCGTCGTCGTCTTCTCGTCGTCGCGTTTCAAATGGCGAATGTGGTGGGAAGGAACGAACAAACCAACACTTTTTTCTGCTCATTATTTTGATAAGTGCTTTGCGCTTGGACACGCTGGTTATCTCGCTTGCACGCACATTGTGCAAGTAGCGCTGCCAGATTGTCCAATAAAGCAGATTGGAAAATTAAATCACTGAATAACTCATCTAAAATATTTAAACATCATATGATACAAATGAATAAATTTGAAATATTTAGACTATTTAATCAACAACAAACATAAACGCTCTATACTTAAACTTTTGATAACTGGTGACCGGCAGTGCTGAATCTGGCAGCACCTCGGCTCCGGCATTTTACTCATTTTGTTATTCCCTCATTCTTTACACGCTCTCTTTCTCTGTCTCTCATTTTTTGTGTACATGCATTTGTGTGTATGGGTTGGTACAATTGACTGCGAGTGCGTCGATATTGCATTCGGTATTGTTTCTTGATGTGTTCAAAAGTCGAGAAAGTGCAAATGGGTGAGTTCACAAAAATTATGTAATTAATTAGACTTGTAGGTACATAATTAACATATTGCCACTGATTGTTGTTTATTTTCATTTTGGAAACTAACTTGTCAAAATTTCCGCCAGGGATGTACAAATAAATCGTAATATCGAAATATCGAATATCGCATGTGTATATCGAATATTTTTCGTAAAACAGCCGCTTGAAATTATGTTCGCTAGCAACTCAATTTTAAATTGTATTAATTTGCACTGTTGCTGAGTTTTGCGTTTAAGCATTTGTAAATTTTAAGTACAAACAAATGCATATTTATTTCAAATGCCAACAGCTATTTAATAAGCTTTATGCTAACTAGCTTACTGTCGATTGCAAAATATCCGTTAGTTATTCAAAAAGGAAACTTTCGCCATTTGGCAGCCAGTGCGCAAGAACCTTTTGCCTTGCCGCCAAATGGCAGCAGCCGCGTGGCGTAAACAGAAAACAGTGCAACTGCAACTGTGCACGGCAGCGGTGCGAGCCACGGATTATCTTCTTAAATCGAACGGATGCAATTACTATATATATACCGCGATATTCTCGAGCGTTGTTTGGTGACGCGAGCTCGCTTCGAAAGTGGAAAGCGATGCAGCTAATAAATGTTGCACTTGCAATTGTCTCTAATATAAATTTCAATTAAAGTAACATCTCACGTACGCAACGATATACCACAAACAGTTAAGTTGCCTTATTGCGAATGCTTAATTAAACCTATAATGTTTTAAATTTAAGAACAGCCAGTGACCGAATTTCGACAACAATTGTTTTTTCTTTCAAAATCAGCTTAACTTGAAAACAATCAATTGCTCAATGTTTTAAATGTGTTTACAGCCCAATTCAACTAGAAATATTTTCGGGCCCCATCATTTATCAAATGAATAATGGCGCCATGCGAATATCTGTCAATTCCCCTTTTTCAAATTTTATTCGACATATTTTATTGGGCCAAATCGTTTAGTTGTAATCCGTTTCTTTGTTTTCCATTCAATATTATTATTATTTTTTTATATTTGACGGCCACTCGACTCTTGTCAGCTCCCAAGGGCAACATTCGTCGGTATTTGCTTTTTTTTTTTTTGTAGTGATTTTCTGCTGTGCTTGTAATTTTGACTGCAAATCTGACTGTTGTTTCGTCCTGCTGCTGTTGCTGTTTTGCGTTACAATAATTTCCGCAACGAGCTCCTTTATCTCTCACGTATCTACCACACACACTCACACACACATACCCTGGCACAGCACAGCTCTAGCATTCAATTAAAATCGCTTCAGCCAAGTTGCACTAACGGGCTTAACTATGATTCCGTTATGAGTTTTTGTTGAATTGAATTTCCGTTGCTAAACTGCACAATTTTCCAGGTTATTTCTCAAACAGAGTGCTTATGTCAGAAATGCTTGCGTTTCATTGCCAAAAAAAATAAGCTGTGGAATCCGATTAGCTGCAACATTCAGTTTCCTTGAGCTTAAGGCATATATGTGAGAGAATGATGATGATTTTGTCATAATTTCATTTTACTTTACTTTATTATTTTCAACCGATACGATCTTTTTTTTTTAAGTATGTATATAAAATTGCAGACAATTGTTGGAAAATTGGCACACTTTGGATTAAAGTAAGCCAACGCTTAATTTTCGTCTGATTGGCTTAAATTTTTTTTTATTCCCTATTGGAAAATTTACCTCACAAAGAAAGACAGCATTCACTTTATAGTTAAAGTATATTCTTAAATTGACTATGTTAAGTAATGCTAGCCGTACATTAGGGACTGATATGACAAACATGTATTTTTTCCATCCTAAAATGATCTATATTACTATTTCAATCGATTTATTTGGCAATGGCTTTCCAAACCAAACTGAAAATTCAATTGAAAGACAATTTCCTTGTTGCTTGTTGCATTAATGGCGCCTTCAATGACACAATTTACACCTGCTGCACATTAATTAATAATTAGTCCCCCGACCTTTCGCAGCAGCTGTAATTTGTACATGTGCTTAAAATTAAGATTTATGTGCTGCTCTAAGCCAATTTTAATGTAAACTGACAATTAAAGCAGAACGTGTGTTCTGATTTAATGAGTTAAATTCTTGATTGTTTTCCCAGCTTACTCTGCGGAAATTGATTAGCAGCGGTCCCCATCCGAGTCAGCAACTTAAGTGGCATTACCAGAACGGTGTATAAGGAATACTTGTGCTTGTATAACAAGCAATTTGTTGCACACACTCCCACACACACACACACACAAACACACATAAGTCGCTGCCAGGCGCAGCAGCTACTCCGTTGAGCAATTGTTTGATGCAAGAGCATATTTTACGAGGAAATGCATCTTGGGCTGTTCACGTAGACAGGCAACCAGGCAGCGAGCCATTGTCGCCTTTTGGTTGCCTGCCAGGATTTATGAAACTCTTGCCCCAAAAGACGACCAGTTCCGTTTCCTGCCGCTTACCTTCAGGTTGCACTGCTCGTAATTCAATTGCACTTCCACGAACAAAAATATGGCAGCTGATTTATGCGATTTATGGCGTAGTCTTTTGCAACATTGGCAACAATCGCACGTACTGTACGTCCATATAAAGATGTCTATATTTTAGCTAGATTTTACTAAATGGCCTTTCAACAGAAAAAACAGTTGTTGGCTGGAAAAAATAATAATTTCTCTGGGAAAATTGAAAACTATGTAGCCTCAAAGAAAGAAAACTGTTGTCTTGTGGAAATGTGATAGTGATTTGCAACTGCATTGAATACTTGTTACATATTGCACTGTTCAGTTTTAAACTAAATTTAAACTCTGTAGAGAATCTGAGAATTATGCTTTAAAATGTTTGCGATATATTTATTTAAATAAATTTCGACGACAAATCTCGTTAGCCTGGACCCACAAGTTGGGCAGCTCATTATCGTTAAATTTAAATTCCCTTTGCGTATGGCACACAATGTGGCAACGTGACCTGTCCCAACATCCACCTCCCCCCAACCCGCTGGCGCCCCCCTTCGCCGTGTCATGTGTTATAATATAGGGTTTTTTTTATCGCTTAATTAAAACTGCTGACAAAGTTAATTTACTTTAATTTTAATAGCGGCAAAAATGTCAATTAAATATTTCATTAGCATTGCATCTCAGGGAATATGAACTACCGCACATTTATTTAAACACACACTCACACACACACACACACACACACACACACACACACACACACACACACACACACACACACGCACTCTGAACCGAAGCGCTGAAAAGCACGCAACTAATTAAGTTTTTGCTCTGAAATTTCACAAGCGCTGGAGCAAGTGCCTTAATTACGTGCATACATATACCATATATAGTAGATACTAAAATGAAAAAAAAAAGATAAAAAATGGTTTATTAAAGTTTAAAACAATGGCACGTGGTGTGCACTGTGGTTCTGCCCTGCCCCACCGGGATAGGCGGTGACAGCGGGGCAAAAGCCAAAATGTAAACAGAAGCAAAAGAGTTGCTCCGCTCCACTGACAGAAATTGAAAGCCAATGCCTGTGGGAAAGGAAGCAAGAGTGAGAGGGATGTGGTTTGTAGGGTTATGTGTTATGGGCACAAAGCTGCAACGTGTGGCCAATACACGCAGCACGTTGCGGAAATGGTGAGCCGCACTCAGACACATACAGATGATGCATGTTTCCGTTTTCTTATTCGAGCTGCTGCCAGCTCACATGGGATAGCCAGCTGAAGATGCTGAAATTTCAGATATGCAAATAATGTCCAATAAGCTAAATATCTAACATATCTAAAGCTATGCTACACTCTGAAAATAATATGATAATATTTAGAAAATCTACATCTCTAGTTTTTCTTCTTTTTTTTGGGAAAGTCAAATTGTGTAGTTATTTTAAGAAATGTTAAACTTTAGCTTGAACTTCCAAAACTAACAAAAATTTCTGAAAAGTATAAATTATTGAAGTGTTTTTACCCTTGCTGGCATCAGTATTGAAATATGTTCTATATTCAGAGAACAGTTTGTAAATTAAATATAAAATTAAAATATTCAATCAAAAGAAAAGTGAATTTAGATTCCATACACAAAAATAAAATAAAGATTTTAACAAAATCCAGTCTAATTTAAAAGGAAAGTGATAAGTAACAAGAGAGAACATTGCAGTCGGACGTAATCGGCAGGGCGTGGTGGAAAAAACAATAACGAGAAGGTTCCTAATATTATTGTAAATACCTTTCAAATTTGGTGACTTAAGCTTTAAAATTGCTTGAGATATATGGTCTTATCTATTTACACCAACAGGTGTATCGGTTTAGGTAGGCGAAGTGGGTGTGGTCATTCAATTGTTTATCGACCTTTTACGGGAGTTATCAGTAACATACTTTCAAAAATTGGTGCCTCTAGCTTACAAATTATGGAAGATATGCTAATTTAAGTTTTCTAAAGCAGAAGTCGACATATGGCCATAGGTCGAACCTTCAATATGCCATAACTTCGTCAAAAATCAACGCATTTTTAAAAGCAATGGCGTTTTAATCATAGTTTGGCCTCTAGATCAATCGTACATTTAAAGTTGAAAACGTAATTTTCGGTCGAAATATAAGTCAAAATTATAGTCCGAAAATCGGCTTAGTGCCATAGGTCGAACCTTCAATATGCCATAACTTCGTCAAAAATCAACGCATTTTCAAAAGCAATGGCGTTTTAATCATAGTTTTGCCTCTAGATCAATCGTACATTTAAAGTTGAAAACGTAATTTTCGGTCGAAATATAAGTCAAAATTATAGTCCGAAAATCGGCTTATGGGCATAGAGGCATAGGTCGAACCTTCAAAATGCCATAACTTCGTCAAAAATCAACGCATTTTCAAAGCAATGGCGTTTTAATCATAGTTTGGCCTCTAGATCAATCGTATATTTAAAGTTGAAAACGTAATTTTCGGTCGAAATATAAGTCAAAATTATAGTCCGAAAATCGGCTTAGTGCCATAGGTCGAACCTTCAATATGCCATAACTTCGTCAAAAATCAACGCATTTTCAAAAGCAATGGCGTTTTAATCATAGTTTGGCCTCTAGATCAATCGTACATTTAAATTTGAAAACGTAATTTTCGGTCGAAATATAAGTCAAAATTATAGTCCGAAAATCGGCTTAGTGCCATAGGTCGAACCTTCAATATGCCATAACTTCGTCAAAAATCAACGCATTTTCAAAAACAATGGCGTTTTAATCATAGTTTGGCCTCTAGATCAATCGTACATTTAAAGTTGACAACGTGATTTTTGGTCAGAACATAAGTTAAAATTATAGTCCGAAAATCGGCTTATGGGCATAGGGGCATAGGTCGAACCTTCAAAATGCCATAACTTCGTCAAAAATCAACGCATTTTCAAAAGCAATGGCGTTTTAATCATAGTTTGGCCTCTAGATCAATCGTAATTTAAATTTGAAAACGTAATTTTCGGTCGAAATATAAGTCAAAATTATAGTCCGAAAATCGGCTTAGTGCCATAGGTCGAACCTTCAATATGCCATAACTTCGTCAAAAATCAACGCATTTTCAAAAACAATGGCGTTTTAATCATAGTTTGGCCTCTAGATCAATCGTACATTTAAAGTTGACAACGTGATTTTTGCTCAGAACATAAGTTAAAATTATAGTCCGAAAATCGGCTTATGGGCATAGGGGCATAGGTCGAACCTTCAAAATGCCATAACTTCGTCAAAAATCAACGCATTTTCAAAAGCAATGGCGTTTTAATCATAGTTTGACCTCTAGATCAATCGTACATTTAAAGTTGAAAACGTAATTTTCGGTCGAAATATAAGTCTAAATTATAGTCCGAAAATCGGCTTATGGGCATAGGGGCATAGGTCGAACCTTCAAAATGCCATAACTTCGTTAAAAATCAACGCATTTTCAAAAGCAATGGCGTTTTAATCATAGTTTGGCCTCTAGACCAATCGTACATTTAAAGTTGACAACGTGATTTTTGGTCAGAACAAAGTTAAAATTATAGTCCGAAAATCGGCTTATGGGCATAGGGGCATAGGTCGAACCTTCAAAATGCCATAGCTTCGTCAAAAATCAACGCATTTTCAAAAGCAATGGCGTTTTAATCATAGTTTGGCCTCTAGATCAATCGTACATTTAAATTTGAAAACGTAATTTTCGGTCGAAATATAAGTCAAAATTATAGTCCGAAAATCGGCTTAGTGCCATAGGTCGAACCTTCAATATGCCATAACTTCGTCAAAAATCAACGCATTTTCAAAAGCAATGGCGTTTTAATCATAGTTTGGTCTCTAGATCAATCGTACATTTAAAGTTGAAACCGTGATTTTGGGTCAGAACATAAGTTAAAATTATAGTCCGAAAATCGGCTTATGGGCATAGGGGCATAGGTCGAACCTTCAAAATGCCATAACTTCGTCAAAAATCAACGCATTTTCAAAAGCAATGGCGTTTTAATCATAGTTTGGCCTCTAGATCAATCGTACATTTAAAGTTGAAACCGTGATTTTGGGTCAGAACATAAGTTAAAATTATAGTCCGAAAATCGGCTTATGGGCTAGGGGCATAGGTCGAACCTTCAAAATGCCATAACTTCGTCAAAAATCAACGCATTTTCAAAAGCAATGGCGTTTTAATCATAGTTTTGCCTCTAGATCAATCGTACATTTAAAGTTGAAAACGTAATTTTCGGTCGAAATATAAGTCAAAATTATAGTCCGAAAATCGGCTTATGGGCATAGAGGCATAGGTCGAACCTTCAAAATGCCATAACTTCGTCAAAAATCAACGCATTTTCAAAAGCAATGGCGTTTTAATCATAGTTTGGCCTCTAGATCAATCGTACATTTAAAGTTGAAAACGTAATTTTCGGTCGAAATATAAGTCAAAATTATAGTCCGAAAATCGGCTTAGTGCCATAGGTCGAACCTTCAATATGCCATAACTTCGTCAAAAATCAACGCATTTTCAAAAGCAATGGCGTTTTAATCATAGTTTGGCCTCTAGATCAATCGTACATTTAAATTTGAAAACGTAATTTTCGGTCGAAATATAAGTCAAAATTATAGTCCGAAAATCGGCTTAGTGCCATAGGTCGAACCTTCAATATGCCATAACTTCGTCAAAAATCAACGCATTTTCAAAAACAATGGCGTTTTAATCATAGTTTGGCCTCTAGATCAATCGTACATTTAAAGTTGACAACGTGATTTTTGGTCAGAACATAAGTTAAAATTATAGTCCGAAAATCGGCTTATGGGCATAGGGGCATAGGTCGAACCTTCAAAATGCCATAACTTCGTCAAAAATCAACGCATTTTCAAAAGCAATGGCGTTTTAATCATAGTTTGGCCTCTAGATCAATCGTACATTTAAATTTGAAAACGTAATTTTCGGTCGAAATATAAGTCAAAATTATAGTCCGAAAATCGGCTTAGTGCCATAGGTCGAACCTTCAATATGCCATAACTTCGTCAAAAATCAACGCATTTTCAAAAACAATGGCGTTTTAATCATAGTTTGGCCTCTAGATCAATCGTACATTTAAAGTTGACAACGTGATTTTTGCTCAGAACATAAGTTAAAATTATAGTCCGAAAATCGGCTTATGGGCATAGGGGCATAGGTCGAACCTTCAAAATGCCATAACTTCGTCAAAAATCAACGCATTTTCAAAAGCAATGGCGTTTTAATCATAGTTTGACCTCTAGATCAATCGTACATTTAAAGTTGAAAACGTAATTTTCGGTCGAAATATAAGTCTAAATTATAGTCCGAAAATCGGCTTATGGGCATAGGGGCATAGGTCGAACCTTCAAAATGCCATAACTTCGTTAAAAATCAACGCATTTTCAAAAGCAATGGCGTTTTAATCATAGTTTGGCCTCTAGACCAATCGTACATTTAAAGTTGACAACGTGATTTTTGGTCAGAACATAAGTTAAAATTATAGTCCGAAAATCGGCTTATGGGCATAGGGGCATAGGTCGAACCTTCAAAATGCCATAGCTTCGTCAAAAATCAACGCATTTTCAAAAGCAATGGCGTTTTAATCATAGTTTGGCCTCTAGATCAATCGTACATTTAAATTTGAAAACGTAATTTTCGGTCGAAATATAAGTCAAAATTATAGTCCGAAAATCGGCTTAGTGCCATAGGTCGAACCTTCAATATGCCATAACTTCGTCAAAAATCAACGCATTTTCAAAAGCAATGGCGTTTTAATCATAGTTTGGTCTCTAGATCAATCGTACATTTAAAGTTGAAACCGTGATTTTGGGTCAGAACATAAGTTAAAATTATAGTCCGAAAATCGGCTTATGGGCATAGGGGCATAGGTCGAACCTTCAAAATGCCATAACTTCGTCAAAAATCAACGCATTTTCAAAAGCAATGGCGTTTTAATCATAGTTTGGCCTCTAGATCAATCGTACATTTAAAGTTGAAACCGTGATTTTGGGTCAGAACATAAGTTAAAATTATAGTCCGAAAATCGGCTTATGGGCATAGGGGCATAGGTCGAACCTTCAAAATGCCATAACTTCGTCAAAAATCAACGCATTTTCAAAAGCAATGGCGTTTTAATCATAGTTTGGCCTCTAGATCAATCGTACATTTAAAGTTGAAACCGTGATTTTGGGGTCAGAACATAAGTTAAAATTATAGTCCGAAAATCGGCTTAGTGCCATAGGTCGAACCTTCAAAATGCCATAACTTCGTCAAAAATCAACGCATTTTCAAAAGCAATGGCGTTTTAATCATAGTTTGGCCTCTAGATCAATCGTACATTTAAAGTTGAAAACGTAATTTTCGGTCGAAATATAAGTCAAAATTATAGTCCGAAAATCGGCTTAGTGCCATAGGTCGAACCTTCAATATGCCATAACTTCGTCAAAAATCAACGCATTTTCAAAAGCAATGGCGTTTTAATCATAGTTTGGCCTCTAGATCAATCGTACATTTAAAGTTGAAACCGTGATTTTGGGTCAGAACATAAGTTAAAATTATAGTCCGAAAATCGGCTTAGTGCCATAGGTCGAACCTTCAAAATGCCATAACTTCGTCAAAAATCAACGCATTTTCAAAAGCAATGGCGTTTTAATCATAGTTTGGCCTCTAGATCAATCGTACATTTAAAGTTGAAAACCGTAATTTTCGGTCGAAATATAAGTCAAAATTATAGTCCGAAAATCGGCATCTACATCGCCAATAACCTACCAACCAAAATTGATGACTGTATCTATAAAATTGTGGTAGATGAGTCGCATAATCGATTTGCGAAACTAGATCTTATCGATTTTCTAGCTCAATAGTGGACGTAGGACTAAAACCCTTACACTTTAACTTTTGAGTGTACTTTCAAGTAAATGTTCCAAGCTTCAAGTCTGTATCTCAAAGGGTGTCATAGAAATTTGCGTTCATACAGACGGACAGACAGCATGACGGACATTGCACAAACACAATTATACCTTCGGTATCATAGCATAAAAATGTGTATAAATTCGAATTAAAAATCATTTTGAAAACTTTATTTTTTCAACATGCATGTTTTAAATGTTTGCAAACTTTAAATATTTGTTCCAAGAAGCAACATATTTAATCACGAGGCCAGAGACTTTGATAGGTTCGTTAGTCTCATTTCGATACTCTTTAATCACTCCCAGTTCGCTACAAATCGATAATCAATTTGCCTTATTATTATATTTACTATAATTGAATACTCATTGATACTCTTAAATCAAATTAAAATCATCTTCATATAATTTAATTTAATCAGAGTGTTTGCGCTATCAGCTTTTTGATAGCTTTATTTAAATAAATACACAAATTTATTTAACAACGTTATAAGCTTTATTCACAAATGTATTGGATTAATTAGGTATATTAAGACTAGAAGCCAATTGCTTAGTCTTTCAACAACGACAGAGTAGTATTAATTGTCCACTATCAAGTTTATTAAGACTAGAAGCCGAATGCTTAGTCTTCTCAACAATGACACAATCTTTAATTAGCACGCTCGAGTTATGCGAACCAACTTTAACTAACGATGATAAATCTTCAACTATCATAGAGTGTAAACTCACTAGCTGCAGCAGCCGGCGGATCAGCGAGCGCCCTTTGTATAGAGAGAGAGAGCGCTGCACAAGAGAGCGCGGTACTATACGAAGAGAGCGGCAAAGAATAGCGCTGATAACGCTGGCTGCTACAGCTCGAACTGCACTTAACATAATTTGCATGTGTAAATGCAACTACAAATACTCTATATTTATTGAGCCGCGCAGGGCTCCAAATGTACAACAATTGTTGACTGCAACTAATTTTGTGCTGACGCCAACATACTCCCCCCGTTGAAAGGCTCCCTTTCAACAGTAAATCCAATAGGCGGCAGACACATCTTGTTCACGATAATCCTGATCAGTCTTGAAGTCAGCAACTCTAGCAATGCCATCTCTGCCCGGATTCTCAGCATGCACTCTGGCTAGTGGCAAGCTCATGGTCGGCGGATTCTCGTCCTTAACGAGAAATACATCATCCAGTTGAATCGAACGAGCTGGAGATCTCCATTTAGCACGCCGTAGAAGGAGTTTGAGATACTCCTTCTGCCACCGTACCCAAAAGACTTGCTGTAGGTGAGTCATTCGCTGCCAACCATCCAAGCGGTTGCAGGTTAGGCTCGTTAGGTCCAGTTGCAGAATTGTTGCTGGAACTCCGCCAATAACAAAATTGGTCGGAGTCAACACATCTAAATCGCCAGGATTTTCTGTAATTGGATCTAACAGTGGAGAATTAGTTGTTGCCACAGTTTGACAGACAAGTGCTCGCCACTCATCACAAACGAGCACCGACTGATCAACACAGTGGCAATGGTGATGTCTTGCGGCGTTCTCTGCCGCATCCAGATTTTGGCGGCAGTGCTGTACGGCGATAGTTGCCTTCAATTCGCTGACCTCAGTGGCAGGCGCATCCATTGCCTGCGTCACCGGCTGCTGTTCGGAGCTGCTGTTGCGCAGATCTTGCAGCTGTTTCTTTAGCTCCTGTACCTGCTTGGCAAGCTCCACATTGACTTGGGCATCGGTGGAGGCATCAGCGACGGAAGCATTGTTGGTCTGCTCCTCTAACAGCTGCTCCCTGGCTTTGTGCAGCTCCAGTCGCGTTGCCTCCAGCTTGGCATTACAATCGCGCGCAGCTGCTTGGCAAGCGGTCGCAGTGTCTCAAGCTGTTCGCTCTGCTGCGACAGAGTGCTTTCCAGATGTTGGATGAGTTGCTCGCTACGCGTCAACTCTTGGCGCATATCGTGCATCTCCTGCTGCAGAGATTGATTCGGAGAGCTCAATCTTCCACGATCTTGCAGGAGTGTGAAACACTCCTTTCGCCAACGAAAACCTTTTAAATGCTGCACGAGGAAGACTCGCTGCCAATCATCCAAAAGGTTGCAGTCCAGGATCGTTAGGTCTGGTTCCAGAATTGTTGCTGGAACTCCGCCAATCACAAAAGTGGTCGGAGTCAGCACATCTAAATCGCCAGGATTTTCTGAAATTGGATCTAAAGGGCGAGAATTAGTTGTTACCACAGTTTGACAGACAAGTGCTCGCCACTTATCAAAAACGAGCACCGACTGATCAACACAGTGGTAATGGTGATGACTTGCGGCGTTCTCTGCCGCATCCAGATTTTGGCGGCAGTGCTGTCGGACGGCGATGGTTGCCTCCAATTCGCTGACCTCAGTGGCAGGCGCATCCATTGCCTGCGTCACCGGCTGCTGTTCAGCGCTGCTGTTGCTCTCGGTTAGCTGCAGCGTCCGATCGAAATTTACAGCCTGCTGTTGTAGCTGCACCAACTCTGCACTCTGGCTGGCTATCTGCTTCTGTAGACGCTGCAGTTCGCTGTCATGTTGTTCGGCCAGCCGGGATTGGAGCTGTACCAGTTCTAGTTGGTGCACCTGCTCCACATCAAGTTGCCTTTGCGGAAGGTCCGTGTTGATGCGCTGCAGCTCCAGGCCCACTTGTCTGGCATGCAGGTCAACACTTGTTGATTCGCGCTGCTTTTGTTCCTGCTCCCGATCCGCCTTCATCTCCAGCCTGACCAGATCTGCGTCATCACCGAACACAATAATTGCCTGAGCGATATCCACATCGATCAATGTTGACTTGCGATTGTCACCGAAGGCAGATGCCTTGACGGAGTTGACGCCGTCGCGTTCCCCACACTGCTCGCGAAATCACTGACGACATTATCAATAGCCTGGTCACCATTGGCAGAACTCGTTGACACCTGGGCACTCTCCTCGGGGTTTTTCACCAGACGCGACATGCTCTTCAACTCACTAGCTTTGGCCACAGTCACGCCATCCTTGGTGAATTCTGGATCGGTTGGGGGTGCCACTTCACAATCTCCAGTTCCAATTCCAGCACTAGCATTATCCTTGTCAGAATTTATGATGTGCGCTTCAGACACCAAGCGCTTCTCATCATCAACTGTCAACCGATCAATTGCCGACTCAACATTCCGAAATGTTGACGATAAAGGACGTGATTCGAACATTTCAAGCTGCCTTTTCAACCGATTTTTCAGTGACGTGTTCAGATCCAGAAAGTTTTTGCTCAGCACACTGCTTATTTCATCGAAGTTAAGACGTTCCAGGGCATCATGAAAATGTTTGAACTCGGCTCCAGTTGTGTTGAGCTGCTCTAAGCTTGACTTGATTTGTACCGCCGAATCAAACGAACTTATGACAGACACCGACCACAAGTCGTCAAGCCTCTGTAGATCAATATACATCGCTTCAGTCTTGCGCTTATAATACGAAATAGGTGCCGGCACACTTTCACTGGACGCGACTGTTGTGTTCATATTTAGGCTGGACGCTCGCACAAAGTTGCAGCCAAATGCACGAATTTACCGATAACAACAAAATGCAAAATGTTTCTATGTGCTTAATCGCGCACGCACAGCTGCTTATGTACACGAAAGAAGTTCACGAAAGTTCAAGCGAAGCAGCGGCAAACACTAAACGACGATTGCGTAGCGGATTTATCACAAGCGGAGAGAAGACAAATGCACCAACAACAAACAGCTTCTATATATCGCCCACGCTCAGCTGCTTATGTACCGACGCACGAAAGGTTCACAAAAGTTCAAAGCGAAGCAGAGGCACACTAAGCGGCGATTAAGAAGCGAATTGATTTGCACTTGTCTTTTAATGTTTTATGCACTAGTTTTTATTTGCAACTAGTTTGATCACAAATGTTTTGTTTTTGTATTTTTGTTTTGTTTGTGATGTTGTTTATTAAATGCACTTAATAAACAAGAAGATCACGTCGGGGTCACCAATGTTTGCGCTATCAGCTTTTTGATAGCTTTATTTAAATAAATACACAAATTTATTTAACAACGTTATAAGCTTTATTCACAAATGTATTGGATTAATTAGGTATATTAAGACTAGAAGCCAATTGCTTAGTCTTTCAACAACGACAGAGTAGTATTAATTGTCCACTATCAAGTTTATTAAGACTAGAAGCCGAATGCTTAGTCTTCTCAACAATGACACAATCTTTAATTAGCACGCTCGAGTTATGCGAACCAACTTTAACTAACGATGATAAATCTTCAACTATCATAGAGTGTAAACTCACTAGCTGCAGCAGCCGGCGGATCAGCGAGCGCCCTTTGTATAGAGAGAGAGAGCGCTGCACAAGAGAGCGCGGTACTATACGAAGAGAGCGGCAAAGAATAGCGCTGATAACGCTGGCTGCTACAGCTCGAACTGCACTTAACATAATTTGCATGTGTAAATGCAACTACAAATACTCTATATTTATTGAGCCGCGCAGGGCTCCAAATGTACAACAATTGTTGACTGCAACTAATTTTGTGCTGACGCCAACACAGAGTTTAATACCCATTCTCAATGTAGGAAGAAAATCACTGATTACCCGATCAGTGTATAAATAAATTAACAGTTTGCTTAACTCTGGTTGCAATGGTTGCCACAACTCATTAACGTATCCATTTGCAACAGACTCCCTCCTACCCCTTCCCACCTTACAATGAGTGTTATCGCAACATTGTTGCTGTTGTACAGTAACGGTATACTTCATTCAGAATTTCCATTGCAGTTCATGTGGCCTGTGGAAACGCATTGGCGCGTGGATGCGGCGGATGTGGTAGATGCGTGTTATATTTGCATGACTGCGTTTTGCCGTCAGAGTAGAGGCATGAATGGGACAGGGCAGGGGGCAGAGGCAGAGGCAGAGGCAGAGGCAGAGGCAGAGGCAGTGGCAGTGGCAGTGGCACGGGATATGCCTATGCAGCGACAACGATACCATTCTAAAGTAAACAGTGACTACGCGCAGCAATAGTAACAGGCAGCCGCAGCAGTATACGTGCCACATGCAACAATAACATTTAAGGCAACCTCAACGCCAGCAACTACAATACAAACTCCTCATTTGGCAGAGACGCAAAATGTGTTTCCATCCTTTCATGCGCCTCATGCAAAATGAGCTGCACCAGTTGGCTCTTATGACGACGGTCCTTGTTGCAGCGAAAGCAGATCCTGTGCCCAATTTGTGTCCGCTTACCGAACACAAACCACATTCTGTTGCCCTGCATATCCTTTCTTGTAAGAGCATATGCAGTACTATCATCCATCAAGAATAAGCATCCATTTCATCCAACAACATCGATAGAATATATTTTAAAGATTTTAGTTTACTTAAACATACATCAAATTTTACTTGTGTTGGCAATTGTGAAAATAAAGTTAGTAAAAATGATAAAAAAATAGCGAGTTTATCTATATGGATTATGTAGCATCGGATATGCTTCCTTCTGCCTGATGCATACTTTTGGCAAAATTACCCTCTCTAAGGAATCCATGAAAAGCCACTGTTAAAAGATATTTTCTCTTTCTTTTGGTATGTTTGTTTAGGGTGTAAATTTCTACAAACTTATTTGCATTTATATAATACGATGGTGGGTGAGGGGAGGGGAGGGGAAGGGAGGAGATTGTTGGTGGTGTGTTGAAATTGTTGTTTACTGCTTTTGTTGCACTTAATTTGTTCAAATTGTTATAATTTGCATGGTAATTTAAGCAAATGAAATTAGTGAAAATATTTTAATTGCATGCTCGGTGAGAAACTATAAAATGAAAATGCGCAAAAAATAAATGAATATTTAAATAGGAAAACCTCGGAATTGTTGTAAATTTTCTACGTCCGCTTTAACTAAGTGTGTGTAGTATGTAGTTAGCCAAGTTTCTTCCCCTGGCTTAAACTCTAAAGCTGATATTTGCCTTTGGCAAGAAGACGAGCTGGAAACTTGCGTCTCTGCACCCGCTGAGCACTTGTCGTTGCAACAACGACAACAACAACAACAAGAACAAGAACAGGTACAAGAACAATGCGGGACAACAATGCAAAAGGCACTTAATTAATTTTAAGGGCAGCTTAAAAGCAAAGCAAAAAACATGCCCCGAACAGGAAGCGAGCTAAGCGAAAGCAGATGCCGGTGTTGCGTATCCGCCAAGGCGACCATCATCATGACTGCACATTTATTTGAAGTTGATTAATTTATGTGTGTGTTCAGATAACAGAGGAGGCGACTCTTTGCGGCTTGATGCAGTGCGTTGCAAGAGATGTTGCGTGCTGCAGTTTATGCGGTTGTCGAACATTCGAAACAAATCGAGCTGGTCAAGTGCAGAAGAAACACAAACAAAAGTGGTCAAGACGAGAGAGCTTGACTAGAAAATATCCACAATGCAAGTAGACTCTGTATACATAAACAAAAAAAAAATGGTTGAGCCACAAACAATTAGTTACTTTTAATGAAATTTCTATATTTTATCAATATTACGCCTAAGTAGAATTCTAACAAGTTGGAATGCAATTTCGTCGTGTGAAATCGATTTTAATCGGCTATCGATAAATTAACATAAAGTTGATTGTTCCTGGCTTTTGTTTATGTAGACATTTGCATACAACACAATTTTCAGCCACTTTTCAATTGTCCTGCCTAAGTTTAAAGCCTGCCAGTCGCAATAGTATCAAACTCGTATCTGGAAATAAAGCACAAAAACTATAGCAACAGTTACTGCAAAGCACATACAATAAACTTCAATTCAATTACCTTTAAAGGCGTGACCGAAGTGGCTTAGAAGTGCTCAACTCGCTTCTAGTTTCCCAAAAGTCAACTTATGTGACAGCAACACAAATGAAGACTGACCAACACAAAGGAAGAAAAATCACGCCGAAGTTTACATACCCTTAAGTAGAGCGTAGTGTAAATTAAAAATAAATTTAAAAAATACGACTGATGTTTTGCATAAAAGATATCATTTTTTATCGAAATATTAAATATAAAGAACATAATTAAACGCATAATTAAGAAGTTTGTTCCTATGGCAGCTATACGATATAGTAATCCGATGCCAATGAGAGAAACATAACGGCAAACAAGTTGAATAAGTTTAGTGCAGATAAAGAAAAATATCCTCATATGAGAACTCAACTTGTTCCTATTGATTTCAAAATTTGATTTCAATAATTTTGTTGTTTAATTAGGGGGAATAAAATAACAAGCATAACAAAAAGTTGTTATACAAGAAAATATATATCGAACTATCGTTAATATGACAATTATGTAATATAGTGTTTCGATCTGCTCGATGGATACCTCAACTCAAGTTTAATCAAGATGGCTTTAAAACTGATTGAGTAGTTTGCATAGAAGCAAACAGACTCGGCTTGTTCGATTAGGAATTTGGTGGCAAGGACATGTTCCTTAATTTATTACAAACTTCACATAAAAGTTATGATACCCTCCACAAGTGTATGTAAATAAATAAAATGGTCATCGAGCAAAAGTTTTGTAGGCAAAATATATGAACCGACTTTGTGTTTCATCAATAACAATGCAAACAAAAAGTGCTGCAAGTTTGCTTTGCATTCCGCATCGGGGAATTAGAAACAAGAATGAATAAGTTTTTTATTGTATGAATATAAAACTCTTAATGCGGTTTGTTACCTTGTTGGTATGGACAAAATTGTTGGATGTTATATATATTCTCAAATGTGATTTAAAGAGACAATTGCTGATATTTTAATTGCCGAGCAAAAGCCATTGTTGCTTGGTGAGACAATAAATTATATTTGTTTGCTTAAAGGATATTTATCTAATGTGTGTGCAAATTGGATTTATGGCTTGAAGACAAATGTAAACAATAACTTCTCGTTCACTTCGACTTCTTTAAGTAAAAGTTTATCTTTTATTTTCTAACTCCTTGCGGAAAAGATGACAAACCTATGTTTAGAAACAAATTTAAGAAACAAGAGTAAAGTTTACCATACAAGAATTAAATTTGGACCTGATATGTGTATAAATTAACACAGTAACAAATAAATAAATACGGTTAAAAATCGATGCAGCTGGCATAAGTTGTTAAATATAAAGTTGGAAAACAGAAGCATTAACATATCCAATCTGGTTTAGATAACATGACCTGGTTAAACTTGATTAATATAAAATAAATAAATGATATTTTCTTTATTTTTTTAATATGTGACAAAAGCAGAAAATAATTAAAACTCTCAACTGCAATTCCCATTTAGCTCTAGATTATCGCATAGCTTCCCATTTACGCTTTGCCGCATTTCGGACGCAGAGTTCCCCATGAGCTCTGTGCTGAGCACAGATGCTGCCACAGCCACCACTGTTGCCTGCAACACAAATAGCATTGCTGAACAGCCACACAAGGATGGGTTAGCTAGGGCCAAACATTTATCTTGATGCAGCTATGGTTGTGCACTCTATAATTCATAAGCATCAATCAGTAACCGAGGGAGGCAAGTTGCCAGAGTGCCTTCTGTCAGTCTCCTGGCGAGGCAAATGGATGACTCGTTAAGAGCACTTGATGCCATTCCATGCCATTCCAATCCTAACTGGGCCTCATATACGAATCGAGCAGCGCATCAACACTTCAAATGTGTCTGTCTGATTTCTGTGGCACTGTGCATTACATTAGTAAACATTTTGTTGTCAGCACTCGTCATTTGTTGTCAACGCAGCACAGTTCAAAGGGGCAAAGGGGCAAAAGGAAATGGCAGTCATTTGGTGAAATTCCAGCCGCTTGACAGTCTGGCTGCAAAGAGACAGATTTTAATGGCTTTTACTGGAATTAAAACACGTTAAAAGCATAAATACAAACAAAATGAGCTGCAAGCGCACAGTAAACAAAAACAATGCCACAAATACAAATACAAATGCAAACTGAACGCAAAAGTTAAAACAATAAGAGAATTAATGATGCACCATGTTAACTGGAAAATATGTATGTACAAAATGTTCTGCACAGTTTTCCATATGCAAATTGTTTATTGCACTGGCTTTAAGAATCCAACAATTTACAAACTTTAAAAGCCAGTTGCAGCAGCGAACAGTTAAAAGAGAAACACAAAAATAGCAGCAGCAACATGTACAAGGATATCATTTTTTTTTTGTATGTTGAGTTGGATAGAAAGCAAAAAGTTTCAATTAAATGCGCATAGACCGAAAGAAGGTGCTCTTAACTTTGAGTACAAGTTTTCCTAATGGTATTTTTTGCAAAGTAAAACACAGATATAAATAAGAATTTGTGAAATGGTATTACTCAATAAATAAATACAAAACTAAAGACTTCAAAAATTTGTTTAAGAAAACTAACTTTACATATGCCATAAATGACATAACTGTGGCTTCATTTTTATACCCTTAACCCATCAGAAATGGTTATAATGATTTAAATGAAGGAAACATCTCTAATGTATATATATTCTTAATCAGGATCAACAGCCGAGTCGATATAGCCATGTCCGTCTATCCGTTCGTCCGTCTGAACGTGATTGATGAATTGTAGCATTAGTTTTTTGCTGCTGAATAAATTTTTCATAAAAATTGTGTCTTTTATACTATCACAAAACAGAGAAAGTTATCGATAAATTATAATTTAACTTGAAGTCTCTAAATCGACTCGCCTGTTAATCCTGAAAAAAAAAACATATACTTTGTGGAACTTTTTACTGATTATTACCTATAATAGTTTTTCAAATAGTTTTTGCAGCAAGCAACTCTAATAAAAAGTAATTCTCTAAGTAATTTATTTATTTATTTATTTACACTAATATTATAATGCAACTTACAGATATTTCAATAAATAAGGAAAATATTGAAATGAAAATGCCGCACGCATTTTATATATTTATTTGTACAACTGTTGCTGTGCGTATATCTTTGTGGGGGCTATTATAATTTTCTAATAATGCGTATAATATATATATATAATATATGTATATTGTAGACCTGCTCACATTTGGGTGCAAGACTTTTTAAGAGAAATTTGCCAACAGAATTGGAATATATTTAACAACTGGGTTCAGGGGATATACGTTTGCGCCCCCGAAATATGCTTTATTTGAAGAAACAAATTGTAGATAATTTTAACTAAATTCCCTCATGTATTCAATCCACATTTTTTATATATATTAACTCATATCAAACTGCAATTAATTCGTACTTCAATCACTTTTCCGATAGTATAATTTTTACTGTATATTTTGTACATTTTAGTTACAATCTTTTTGAGGTATGTAGCGATAAAATTGGGCAAACTCAAACATAATAAAAGGTCCAAATGTGTATAATCAATGATAAATGACACATTGGTCATTTGGACTACATGGCTGATATTTGTTAGCACATTGAACATGACACAGAACCTATTATCTTACATCTGCCAGGCCATTAATCAATCGGATAACAATGCAATTGTGAATTCAATTCGCCAATGTAAACCCGGTCAAAGAACTGTGCCTGCCACGTTTATAATCCCAAACACGTCCGGATGCCGAACAATCCCCAATACAAAATCGCTGACCACCACAATAATCAGCAAGTGCAGATACACTATTCATACATATATATACATATATATATACATATATATGTATATGAATACATCCTTTTTAGAAATCAGTGAAACAAACAACAAACAAGATGTCCAAATGTCTGTCGTCTGTGCTAAAATGCAGGCAGAAACTCATTTCAAATTATAAACACGAGCATCGTGCGACGGTTTTATGTGTCCCAGACAGGCAGATGGACGGACCGACAGATTGACAGACATTCAGTGGAGCATCTGGCATCTAAATGTGCTGCAGTTAAAGAGTGCTTCACTATTCAAAAATACTCTGCATCTTCCACTTCAACATCATCATCATATGTGCTTATTTAAGCTGAAGGCAGCGCTAAGTGCCACAAAATGTCGAAAGTATTCGCTTCACTTCTGCCAAAGTTAAAAACTACATTCACATGACATCAACAAACAACATTATATTATACAAATAATACAATTTTATTTTAATTGCAATGTAAAAAAAAAAAAAAAAGTTGCACAAATAAGTAGTTTATTCACTTGTTTTGGGATATTACAGAAATGAAAAATAACGAAATGAAGGTAGTATTTTAAAATAAAATAACATAAATTATTTCGGCACACCTGGAAGCATAAGAAACTTAGTTAGAAAAAAAGGAGAAGATTTTGTTTACAAACCAGTCACAATCACTAAAATACCCTTTGCCACATTATGTGGCTGGTATTAAAGTGTCCTTGCTATGGATTTCATCATAGCATTTGTGCAGTTGTCTTTTATTTTTTTGCTCTCGCGCTGACAAAGTAAGTGTTGCATAGTTAAGAGCGCCGAGGTTTGTGCCTCACTCTAATTTATTCCCACTCCTCGTTGCATCTCTGTCACTCGTATCTGTTGCACACTCAGTTTCTGTCTAAAGTTTTTGCCAGTCTTAATGCGCTTACAAAATAGGTAGCCAAGTCCGCCCGACAGTTTTGGCCAACAAAAAATCAGTGCTCCATTGCAAAACTTTGTACGTGACAGATTTGTTAGTATTTTGGAACAAAAAACTAAATCAAATTTAAGTTTATATATATATGTATATATATATATATTTATGAAAGCAGACCTGTTCAGGGCTGCAGCAATTTCCGTCTGATGTTGAAACTTGTGCAAAAAGTTTTCCAATTGCAATTTACATTTGGGTGCACTTGTTTTTCGTTGTAGTATTTTGTGTCGATTTTGGGAAATAAGCAAACAATAATAAATACATTTATATTTGTATAACTGCTATGAAATTCATATTCAAAGGCATTGCGCTGTAAATGGATCAATAATTGTGTGCAATTTTGTGGACCACATTTCGAGGTCGAGTGGGATTAAGGCTTATAAATTAAACGCTAGCCCATTTGTGTCACCCATTAAATAGAAATAACCCATATTTAATTAGAATTGAATGGAATTCACTTGAGTTGAGATCCAAAGTAGTTAAGACAGCTTGTGTGGACTGACTGAAGGGGGACGGTTAAATTGCTGGAATTTTATTTTGTAGCCTTGCCAAATTTCTAATAATAAATAGAGAAAAATAAACATAAATTACGTTAAAGGTAATATCCAAAGAAAAGAGTACAAATTATGCTGGTCCTCTATTTGGTACGATTTAATTGTGCCTATAAGTCTTTTATATACGCTTACACATGTGAATTTAACCCACTTCACACTGGCATCGTATTCAAAATTTATTAGCTATTGAATATGAGGTCTCTTATTGATTTACTTCAACCATAAAATCCCCCTTAAACTCACCATTTGATTTAGCCACACAACTCGAGTGCTGAGCCAAGTGCTCGTTGCAGACCTACTAACTCCTCTCTTTTTACTCCTGCCATTTTGCTTGCTCATATCTTTTTTGCCATTTCATTTTAGCCTCGAGCAGCACTTGGTGCACATTTTCAGGCAAGCTGGAAAATTTAAATGCGCATATTCAAAATGTGAGTCAATGTTGCGTCAGTCGGTGCAAAGGAAACACAAAACTGAGCCAACTAGCGGACGTTAATAAAGCGTTAAATTGGCTAATTGCCGATTATGATGGTCGAGCTAACGATAAGCCTGCCTGGCTGGTTAAGCGACGGGGCACCAAACGCCATAATTTAAATTCTTATCCACACTGAGATTATCCTCGCTCGGTTTCCCTAGGTTGAAGCAATTTAATGGTGCCCCAAAACAAGTTTGGGTACTTCATAATGTAATGCACGACATGCAATAATAACAAAAATGTGCACCAAAAATCATAAATAGCTCGCTGGAGTGCTTTTCGAATAGGACAAAAAAACTGTTACAAACGAAGCCGTTTTAGCGATTTTTGAGCAGACTTTGCAAGTTTTATTTTTTGCCTACCCGCACTTTCTGAATTTTAGGGTATATTTGGCTACAAGTTTTTGGAGAGCCGAGGGAATTTGTCAAAAGTGCTAAATTACATCTTTAAGAGCTGGAGCTTTGCATGTGATTTTGAAATTTCTATAAAGTTACATCATTTTTGTGGATTTTCTTATAAATAATTTTCACATATGTAGATATTTTAAAGTTGAACCCGTCTTTTGAGACACGGTCTAATTTCCTAACATTGGTTAATCAACATAACAATCCCAGCCACACAGGGTATTTGACATTCTAAAATGTGTGAAACGTCTTCATACGAGTATATAATAAAAACAAAGATTAAAAACATTCCTTTTAAAACTAGTTATAAGCCGATAAAATTAAAATATAGAAACTTTTTTATTTATTATACTTAACTGTTTAACAATTATATTTGAATAAAAAACTATCACAAATACTTAATAAATTTGGTTAGAGTTCAGGTATTTAATATTCGTTTCGCTCGATTAAATTTGATTTGCTAGTTTTATTTTTTTTTCTTCGTTTTTTTGTTACTGGATGCCCTTGCCGCTGGCAGGCAGCCAAATTGTGTTTTCTGATGTGGGCGGGCTGCCAGCCAGCTAGCCAGCTGGAGGCGTGACAGCTCACAGCAGGCGAACTCCTGCCATCGGTCTTCATTGCTTTGAACATTTTGGTTCAGAGAATGTTCTGCATAAATTGCAACAAAATATTGGATAGTCGAGAATTGCAGGCGGGCGGGCGGCAGAGCGACAAAACGCCAGGACATGGATGCGAACCCACAGAGACACCAACTGCAAATTGGCCCTGTGGCTGACGTAGCAATTAAATTTCATTTTATAAACTGCTCTGCAAAATCATTGAAGCTGCACTGCGTGTGCAATTAGTGCCAGAAGCCAGAACAACAACATCAACAACATTAACAACAACAACAACAACAACACAACAACCATAAAATAAAAGCATCAAATTCCATAGAAGCGACATCAAAGAGGAGAAGGAGGAGGCGGCGGAGGCGGAGGCGTTGGGCAGACAGTGTGGCGCCCTAAAATGGGGACACATTAGGTTGACACCCCCCGCACGACATTAGTTTCGTCTCTTTTTTTTGCATTGTTTGTGTGCTGTTGGGGGCTGTTGTTGTTTGTCTAGCTAAGAGTATATTTGCATCAGCGGACACAGCCAAAGCACTTTAAGAATTAGCCTATGGCTTTGATGTAAGTGGATTGAGGTGTGGATTTTCCGGAGACCCAATTTTACTTATTTTTCTTGGCACACGCCAGTGAGTCATACAACGCACACAGAAACTGTTGGTTGCAGCCTGTGGCATTGAAGTTGTAGCCAAATGGGTCAACAATTGAAATTTGCTGGTTGTTAGCAAAAATTCAGCTTGTTATTCCCAAAATGTAAAACGTGAGACTTGCCTTGGCTTAAATGGCTATAATAATCGTTGATTCTACGCCATTTGAATAAATTGTATGCTGCAAATATTAAACTCAACAAGTTGAAAATTAGAAATTGCTGGCTGCTAAAACCATCATTATAAAAGTTAAGAAAATTGACATTGCATTGTTGAACAAGTCTTGGATAGTTTCCATAAATTTGTTATTTCGCAATACTCTAACAATTCTCCTTAATAAATTCCTGTCCAATTTTAATTGGTTGTATATTTTAAATTTTATTGTCATGCATTTTAAAACCATTAAAAGATATTTGCTAATGCATAACAATAACTAAATGTTGTACTGTGTCATAAATAGGAATTTTATTAAAACGATTCATGAATATATATTTATATCTATCAGCATCATTTATGCCAAATAGAGCGAATAGCTCAATAGCCAATTACGATTAAATGTTGGTTTAAAACAAAGTTTACTATTCGTAGCCAGTCTTGAGCTTTGGATAGGGTAAACCCAAAATAGCATTCGTTTTTATGAAGATATTCGAATGTCTGTTCTTGTGGCAACAAACAGACATGGGAATGGAATTGCACAAACTTGTGCAACTATTTGCGTTAACTGGAATTTACTGTGGGTCGCTTATCTCTGCTCAGCTCGAATCGTGAAAAGCGTCAATTCAATTTCCACCAGACAGCTGAATGCTGTTTCATTTCTACACGAACACTTGCATTTGTTGGCTGTCAAAGTAATGTCTATTGAGTGCCGGGTCGGGTCATGGCATCTTTTCTTGTTAACCGCATTCAGCTGCAGCAACATAATGGCTCATATATAACCAAACACACACATATAATAGCTATATATATATATATATATACATATATTTGTCTGTCTTTGTTGAGCAATAAAAGCAAATATGTAAAGCTTCGTTTTCTTTTGTATACATACATATATTGCGAAATTCACTGGAAATATTTTACGAAATTTGATCTGCTTTTTAATTTAAAATAACTTGAATCGAAGCAAAAAAATATTTTAAGCATTGCTAAATTACTGCTTTCAGATATTGAAATGGCTCGTTATTAAAATTCCATTCAATCTAATACTCTTGTTATTGAAAGACATACGTATTTTATAATTATCGCCTGTTCTGTTTTATAATCAAAATCATTCATAACTTTCTTTTTTTACGGAATAATATAGGTAAGAGAAATTAAATACTTGGTAACGTTTTTTTTTTACCGCATCCTACTTGTTTTATATATATTTTAGTGGTATTTTTTTTAATTAAAGCAAGCAATAAAACGCTGTAAAGCATTTCATTTCTTAATGATGTTTTCAAAAATAAACGAGGAAAATATCGTTGAAATTGGACACAAGGCGCTGGGGAAAACAACTCATTTAAATGAGCTGGCAGTTTTGGGCACTTAAGCGAGCTGCTGCTGCTGCTGAATGCGAGCATTGAATGGGTTCCAGCCGGGCACCAACTAAAGTAAACACCTCATATGCACAATATATGTATGTGCCTGGTTGTGTATAAATATATACACATATGCACACACTTGGAGCACACAAAACAAACCAGCAGCAACAACTCTTAACCTCAATGAGCCGCCCGCCACTTGGCGTATGAGTAACGCAGCTGTTATGGTGCACAAGTTATAGCACAGCTCTGGGGGCTACTTGTTGTAGGTTCCTCAAATATTTATAAAAAAAAATGACAGAATGGGCCTGGGACCATTGTTGTAGTTTCTTTGCAACTGAATTTCACTGTCTCTCTCTCAATATCTCTCTCTCTCTCCCTCTTGCAGATGCACTCGAATTTGCTGATATTTATTTGGCGCCGCAAACTTTCATTTCTGCTGCTGGCGTCTGGACTGGTTTTACTAGGTCTCTGGACATGGGCCATACTTGTCGATACGACCAAAACGCTGCCAACAACAATCACACAACAACAACAACAACAGTCGAACAATCCACAGTCCAGTGAGGCAAATTATCAGCACGTTCACATCATTCAGAAACTGATTGCTCAGGCGAATCGTGTCCTGCGCGCTGATCGGCAAAAGGATATCGCTGAGCATCCATCGCCAGTGCAACGGCTGTTGGGCAACGTGCGCTTTGTGCGTCCCACACAGGCCAAGAAGGCACCACTGCCATTAGCCGACAGCTACCTCTTCGAACAGGAACGTCTCAAAATTCTCGCACAGCAGCAGCGTCAACGCAACGCCGGCATGGAGGAGCTAAATGCCAATGCCGAGGATGATCGCATGCTCAGCTCTGCGGAGCGTCAGACCCAATACGAGCACGAGCTGCAACGAATGGGTGTACCGGTTGTCGCGGGCATTGGTCCGGATGGACCGCGAGCGCCCGCAGAGCGACTGGTGCATCTCGATCTTAAGGGTGCGCCGCCAAAGCTCAGTTTTCTTAAGCAAATGTTGCCCGTGCTGCGGGCACTGGGCGCCACAGGTCTGCTCATTGAGTACGAGGACATGTTTCCCTACAGCGGCGTCCTCCAGTCACTTGCTGCTCACAATGCCTACAAAGAAGCCGAATTGAAGGTACGAAAAACTTAGCATTTTAAATTTCCCTTTAATTCTCGATTATTATTCACCGTTTGCCTTTAGTAATCGATAACAGTTTCAGATTTAATTCCCTTTCTGTTTTGTTTTCTTCCATAGGATTTCCTAGAATCAGCTTGGGTGGAATATGGACTGAGCGTAATGCCGCTGGTGCAGACATTTGGGCACCTGGAGTACGCACTGAAACTGTCCGGCTTTGAACAGTTGCGTGAACTGGCCGAGAGTCCGCAATCGATATGCCCCAGTCAGCCGCAGAGCATGGCGCTGCTGGAGCAGATGCTCACCCAGGTGATTGAGCTGCACATGCGACCGTCGACGGCAAATGCAACGAAGGCGACGCCGGAGCTGCCCATTAAGTTTACGCACCTGCACATTGGCTGTGATGAGGTGCAGCGGATGGGTGAATGCTCCTTGTGCCGCCAACGGATGCGCAGCGAACTGTTTCTCACACATGTGATAAGCTTGGCGCACTTTGTGCGTCGCCGTTGGCCGCAACTGCACGTCGTCATCTGGGACGACCAGTTGCGCGAGATGACTTTGAGTGAACTGCAGAACTCACAGATTGGCACCTATGTGGAGCCCATGGTGTGGGTCTATGCCAACGATATCTATCACTATATACAGCCCCAGCTGTGGGATACCTATGCGAAGGTCTTTCCCAGTGCCTGGGCGGCATCCGCATTTAAGGGTGCTTTTGGGGAGAGTTTGTTGGTCCCTCCGCTTCAACAGCATCTGGAGAATAATATACGCTGGCTGGCTGTTATTGCCAAGGAGGGAGGACGCTTTGCCAAGGGCTTCAGGGGATTGGCGTTGACGGGTTGGCAGCGTTATGACCACTTTGCTGTGCTCTGTGAACTGCTGCCGGTAGGCATGCCCAGTTTGATGACATCGCTGTCTACCGTTGCCAAGGGCTATTTTAGCACCAATCCGCGCGATAACGAACTGTTGCGTGTGCTGCGCTGCGTTTTCCAACCGGATAGTCGACGATCCGGTCATCCCTGGTTGGAGCTGCATCCCAATGCCCACTATAGTCAACTCTTTGCTGTGTGCAGCTATCCGGGACATCTTGTGTTTAAGTATGCGCTCCGCTTGTACGATAAACTGGCCGAGGTGCGCAACTATCTGCAGCAGACGCAGGAGCACAGCGCCTGGCTCTCCAACTATAATGTGCGGCACAATTTCAGTTCGCCTCTGCGCATCCTGGAGCTGACGGCGCGCACGCCCCAACTGATCGATGAGCTGCGCGTGATGGCGCGTGAATCACAGCAACTGCTGTGGGAGGTCTACGATGAGCATACGGTGTCGGAGTTTGTGGAGCAGCATATTTATCCCAGCATAAGTGCACTGCATCAGCAGTTGGTCAGCGGTCAATCTCTGCTGCAGAGACGCACTTGGCCGCAACGGCCGCTGCCCCTCTCCACAGAGCTTCAGCAGGATATGGGATTGATCCCTACACACGATGAGTATCAGCATCAGCAGCAGCAGCACTGAACGACTTTTTTCACAAATAGTTAACAGATAGGAGCAAGAAACATATTTTGTAGTCAAGGCGTTCGAAACGCCCTAAGCCTAAAGGATAATAACGATCAAAATGCACATGAAAATTAATGTATAACTTTTTCCAAGCTCACTTATTCAAAAATATGTATGTAACACGCTAATCTTAAAATAAATTTTGCATATGTCAAATAAGAATTAAACTTGCGCGCTTTAATTTAAAATGGGTTCAGGGCTGACAAACTGATGCAACTTTAGTTAGACAGTTCTTTGCTATTTTAGCCTTGTCAGTTGCAAGATGAAAAAATCGCCACACATCTGTTGAAGTCACACATGCATTTTATCATCACTTAAATGTTGTAAATACTCAACGTACATTTTTGCCGCCATTTTCAATTTGAATTGGCGCTCTACAAATGCAACTGTTAAGCTTCCGGACCAGGGTTGCCATTTGGAAAGGACTTACATTTTTGGTATTTTGTGTATTTTGGCAATGTCATGCGTAATTTAAGCACAGGACGAAACGATGGCAATGTGAACAAAACATGTGTTCGCGCAAAATCGATGAATGAACGCTTTAGCAAAATTTTATTATATTTAAAAGTGCTGTGTGACGAAATAAAAGTTAACACTTATTGATTAATTACAAATATAAAGGTTTCTGCTCATTTTACCGGCTGTTACTCAATTAAAAAATCGGGCAAAAAATGGGCATCACAGAAGCGCCGAAAACAGGAGCAGCAACAACAACCACAGGCATCGCTGCGGCAAATGAAAGCAAAAAAGTTTTGACTTTGGACACGTTTCAGGAGATTTTCAAGTGTGTGGAGCCGGATGTGCAAATCGAGGCATTCGAGGTATGTGTGTGTGTGTGTGTGTGTGTGGGTGGGTGCTTGTGTGTGTGCGTGTATGTTTTATTACGTGTGTATTTTATATGCTTTAGCTAGCGCAAGGCTCCGGCCGTGGTGATAACTATACGGCAGCATTGTATCGCATCTACCTGAGTGGGAAGCGACATAATTTGGATGGCAGCACACACAAATGGGAGCAGAATGTTATATGCAAGGTGCTGCCAGAGAGCGTTGTCCAAAGAGAGGCCTACAAAAGCGATAAGCTCTTTCGGTAAGTTTTCTTATCGTATATATGCCTATATATGAATATTCATTTTTTATTATTTTGCAGCAATGAGGTGGAGTTTTATACCACAATTATGCCGGAGTTGGTCAAGTTTCAGGCTGGCAAATCGGGCCTAGAGGCACAATTATTTAATTCCATTCCCAAATGCTATATAGCTCGACATGATCTGCTTATTATGGGTAAGTATGAAAAACAGGATCTCTAGTTTTTGATAGCAATGCAAATGGGTACAAATTTCCTATAGATTCTTATTAAATTCCTCACCTTACATTAATATATCCACAAAAAAGTTATTAGCTGAGTCTTAATTTGTTCACTTATAAGAAACCTATTCCATTCTACATATCATATTTATCTGTAATCATATAATGTAATTTCTTGCAGAGGATTTGCGTGTTCGCGGCTTTGAGATGTCCGATCGCCACAAGGGACTAAGCATGGAGGAGACAGAGTCTGTGCTGCTGCAGGTGGCACAGCTGCATGCACTCAGTTTGGCCTACAAGTTTGAGCATCCGCTGGAGTTTACCAAAATGTGCAGCGTCATCAGCGAGGGCATCTTCTGCACTGCGAATACCAGTTGGTACAAAAACTACTACGAGCGTCTGACAAAGAACGCCATCAAAATGGTATCCGATGTTCTTCCTGCCGATTCCAAATATATGCAGGCAATGTGTACTTTTGCCGAGGACTCCTCATTCTTTAGCCAAATGGTGGAATTGGCCAGCGCAGAGTCGCCGCTGTCGGCCATTTGCCATGGCGACTGTTGGGTGAATAATTTTCTGTATCGCTATGATCCAGAGGATCGACAACGAGTGTTGGAGGTGGCATTGGTTGACTTTCAGCTAGTGCGCTACAGTTCCATTGCATTGGACATTGCCAATCTGCTGTACTGCTGCACCACCAAGCAATTGCGCGACGCTCAACTCCAGACGCTGCTCAAGGTGTACACAGAAGAATTGTACAAGTGGCTAGAAATGCTCTGCACCATTCTGCCAGAGCATTGTGATACACTGGAAAAATTTCAAGAACTGTAAGTTGTTACTTAAGTCAATATTAGTTATGATAAAACGATGAAATATTTACCTAATTGAATTTATTTCTTACAGTTTTGCACAGGAATTGAAAACCTATGGACGATTTGCTCTCGGTCTGGCCATGGACATAATACCCATTAGTACGTGTTCTTCGGAGGATGCACCCGACATGTATTTAAATCGCAATGATGACCTTGATGAGGATGTAGGCGCGCCCACACTAAACTTTCCGCCCAACGACCTGTGTCGACAGAAGATGTCCGAAATTGTAATTGACATGGTCGACAGTAACATGCTCTAGAGGATGGTAAAAAAAAATAAACCAAAAAAACTACTGAAAATTCCAGAATAGATTGCTTTAGTACAAATTAATTGAATTTTGAGTTTATGGTCAATTTAAAATGAATTCATAATTCATAATTTTCAAAATGTAATTAACGTTCATTGATAAGTTATGCCCTCAATATTTAGGTTAGATTAGACATAAAATACTTTATCCCAATACCAAGTAATATGTTTACCGTTACGTTTCTCTAGCAGCCAACTTAAAAAGAAAGATCGATTGTGAATTGTATGCGTAAATATAAAACTAATTACCATACATATATAGTTAACACCAACAGACAATAGACAATTTGTCGGGGCAAACGCGTGTTTTTCTATAGTACTGTGTTTACACAAAAGCAATAAATAACAAACGAACGATACAAAATAATATTACAGTGGTTATTTAATAATAGCGACACGTTCCACAAATGATTCTGATTGTCGCGGTTCTTTAATTATTTATTATTTCGATCATTATTCTTAGCGATCGAGTAATTTAATTAATCTAATTATTGTTTATTTAATAGTCCGCCTTGGCGGTCCAGGTAGCCTTGTTGCCCAGCACGCCCTTGTCGCAGTTATTCCGCAGAAATCTCAGACCCGCCTCAATGGACCGCTCGAGGTCCGCCTGTGATTTGGCACGCTTGGCGTCTGGCGGTCCACCATAACCAGCATCCAGACAGGCAGGTGGTGGTATGGCAGCGCCTTGACTATGTGCCTGCATTGAGCTGCCTGCTGATTGATCTGCATCCAGATCATCGCTAGCTCTCGTATAGTTGCGTCTCTGAAATTGTTTCTCGCGTTTGGTCGAATGGAAGCTATTAAACTCTTGTTCAGCATATGGAAACAAAAGCTGCGACGGTGGTGGCATGCTATTGAAATTGGTACGTTTCGGTGGCATTTCTGGCATGGGTGCAAATTCGGGGGCACGCTGGGCGCGCTGCTTTTCGTTCCATTGCTCCTGGGACATGGGCAACCGTTCGGCCTTGTATTGCCATTCCTCCGGCTCTGGCTCTTCATTAGAGTACTTCTTGGCAACGCCTGTTTTATCCCTATCCCAATCTCGGATGTGCTCCTTGCGCAGTTCATCGCGTTGCGCTTCCTCGACTGCCTTTAGCGCTGCCTTGGTTTCATCTACTTTCGTCTTTTCACGTTCGATTTCAACTGATTTGGCAGCGGCCTCTGCTATCTTTAGCTGCTGCTCCTGCTCGTAGTCTTCCTTACTGATCGGCGGGAGCCCATTGCGCACCCGTATCCGATTCTTGGCTGCGAGCACACGATCCGCAACGATTTTATCGCGATGAGCACGCATCCCATCGCGTCGCTTTTGCTCCGCCTCCGTTGCCTTTCGGGCCAGATCCAGTTCACGTTGCTGCTTCGTACGCTCCGCCTCGTCCGTGGAGAAGGCGTAGTAGCTGACGCCATGTGTGCGCGCCTCATCGAAGAACACATCCTGATAGTGAACATCTGGCTTGTCCACATTTTCCTGCTCCTTGCGCTCCCAGTTCACTCGCTGCTCATCGTGCTTGGTCATTGTGGAAAGTGCCTCACTAAATACACTCTCTGTGGGTCTCGGACCATAGCTGGGCTCATCGTCGTCCTCGTCATTGTCGCTCTTGTAGTGATCGCTGCCTTTTGTATCTATCATCCAATTGGCTTTGGTTTGATCCAGCCGTTCGGGCATGCTGTCTGCTAGCTGCTTGTCGCGTTTCTTCGCCTCGCTAAGCTCATGCCGCAAACATTTGCGTGTTCGTCCCAGACAATCTGTGTACTCCACTTCATCATCATCGTTAGCAGCCTCTGTGCTGTCCCTGCTTTCCTCGCTGCTGCTGCTGCTGCTAATCAGTGGTTCACTCGGAGCGCAATTTGGTGGCTCTACATCCTCTATATCCTGCTCCTGGCGCTTGCGATTGAACATCACTAGACAATTGTCATCGGAGTTGAGAGCGCCGCCGCTCCGACTCATACGATCATAGAATTTACTCTTTGCCTCCAGAACACGACGTGACTTCTCCAACTGTCCGGAGTCCTCTGTTTCATATACCTTGGCGTTCTCATTGCGGCTGATCTCCTTGTAATTGTATTCCTTTTTTTTACTGCCACTCGATCGAGACTTTTCCTTGTCGGTATCGACTTTATTGGGTCGAAATTCATTGGCCGTCGTCTTGATGGCCTTGGCCAGTTTGACTTCATGCTGTTTGCGCTGTAATTCTGCTTTTAAGCTGAGCAGTGATGATAAATTAACGCTGATTGCTTTGTTTGGGTCGTTCATACTCAGAACATAAAAATACGAAATAATGATAAAGAGGAGCAAACTTGAAGACAGCTGTTAATAAATACTCGATACCCCACACACCGGCAGAGAGTAATGGGAAGCTATCGATACCAGCAAAAAACGATAACAAGATAATGCGAATGGTGGAGAAACTGCAACAGCAAACACACTTTTTTATTTACAAAATAGATTTCTTGGAATGTCTGGCGTTGGCAATGAATTTCAGGTGGTCACACGCAAGAAATGGATGGCGCGTAAATGCCTGAGCCGACGTAACCGCCACAAATCAGAAAGCGACTATTTAAACGATTGCCCCGATGTAAATGTGGACAGCTTTACAACGTAATTATCCTTGATTTACACATCCTTGCTGATAATTTGATTAATGTTCATTTCGTAGTCGCCTGGAGCGACTCTGTGGTATAATGAGCCAAAGTGATTATTTTATGCTATCAATGGAGACGCTGCAACAGCAACTGGACATACTCAAGCGGCCGCTGGAACGTATTGTCTGCCTGGGCCTGGGACCGTTCACACGCACCCACCAGGCACTTCATCAGGTGGCGTTTATTGTCAGCGCCCAGCGGCAACACAAGATTAAGGAAGTTCTCTACTACGACCCAGTGTTTCGTGATACCGAGAAAGAGTTGCTCGAACGTATGAGTGGAACAGTGCTGACCGAGGACAGATCGGGCAGACATGAGGCCACAGTGCCCACACTTTATTATTTACCCCACTGTCCCTATGCGCTGATGCACAATCTGCTCTTGTGTAACTGGACTAGGGAGAACCTGGCAAATGTATTCCTAATTTCGAATAGTTTTGAGATGCTTACGCTGAACAGAGTGAAGGCTACCGTTGCTGATGATCATATTACCCGCATTAGGGCCCACTGCACAGAGGCTGTCCTTGAGGATGACTATGAACAGCACAATGTATTTAATGATTTGTCATTGCACAGCTTTCCCAGTGACAAACTGCCAGCGGCAGATGATAACATGTTTTGGACACGCTGCAGCCCCTTAAAGGTGCTCGAAGATGTTAAAACTTATGAAGTAATTGAGGCAATATCTTATTTGAAATAAAATTGAATCGTAATAATTTTCACAAATGTTGGATGAGCAAAACATAAATTATATGTTGTAAGATAAACATCCTTATTCTGAAATTAGTAATCGGAATAAATTAAAAAAAAAAAAAAATTACATTAAGACTTTTTTAAAATTCAAAGTTTTGTTTTTTTTAAACAATGTTTTTTATTTTATCTAAAGTATGCTCTTATATTGGCCTATAAGTCTGTCAGCTTATATAAATATCAAAATATAAGGTCAACAAAGATGTGCATATTTAAACCAATTTAATGTAAATTAATATATTATAGGCACATAAACTTGTCCAGCTGCTTATCCTGCTGCTTCAATGCTTTGGCAGCCGCCCGTTTGCGTTGTTTCTGTTGAGCACTCTTTTGTTTCTTGGGCATTGTCTTTTTCTTCAGCGTACGCTGCACCAGAGTTGGTTTCGCCTCAATCTTTGGTTTGTTTTTCTTGGTGGATCGCACTCCTTTCTCTTTGGCTGGAAAAGCGCAGGGTAACAGTTGAAGTTGCTCGTGAAGGCGACTACACAACTTGTTTGAGATGGGCAGATAGCTGTTGCTCTCGGCGAGAAAGTTGATGTCAGTGGGTGGCCTGCTCATGAGCAGGTTATGCAATTGAAAGCTCTGTGCCGTCGCCTCCAATGTTGGACGGCACAGTAGAAACTTGTCTTTGTATTTGGTTGTATAGCGTAGCAGATATTCCCCGGGCGACATGGTGCGCAACAGTTTGAGGAACTCGTACAGCTGGCACAGTTGCTGTGGCATACTAATGTGATAGTATTCGTGCAGCTGCTCCTCGAGTGTATCCAGTGTTAGCTGTTGCTCCAGTAAAGGTGCAAAGTCGCGAAGTGAAATCCTCGAACAATAACCCACGTTGGCTTGCAGTAATTTTAGCTGCAGCCAGGCGCTGATTAGCTCATACTTGGTCATTATCTCACAGCCACAATCGGGCTTGTTCTCCAGCTTGATGAGGTGACAGCCCAGCGGATGTTCTCCCAATGCATCCCGAACGGCTGCAAGGGCGAGGCTGCTGTAGATTAACAAGGCGTCCTCCTTATCGTCAGCCTGCAGGCGCCAGCTAACAAGCACACCATTGCTTTTCGCATGCTTAATTGGATGCACTTGCTCATCGATCGGCTGTAGTTCATACGCAGTCTGCAGCTGACCTTGAGTTTGCTGCACAACTGGTTCACGGTGCAACTCAATGACTCCATCGTTTGTAAAGTTAAGCCACTGGGATGGCGCATATGCCGCATAGCCTTCGGTCAGGATGCGATTGTTTGTGTGCCAGCCGCAGTTGCGTGCCGGCAGCGGTTCCTTAAACTCAATGCACTTTTGCTCCCCGCCTGCTATGTGTCGTATATGCAACAGCATCTCAGTGGGCAAATCAACATAGGCGCCGGGCATTAGAAGCAACAACATCGCCTCCAAGGGCAACACAAAAACCTCCTCCTCTACATGCTCCACTTGCCGCTCAACTTCTGAGGCCACCAAGTCGGCGGCAGTTTCATTGGCAACACCTCCGAGTGCATAACGATCCAAACGCAAACGTAATGTGCTCAGATGCTGCTTCTGCAGTCGCACCTCAGGCCAGTGACGCACTTGACCAGTACGATGAAGAAGTTGCACCTGTTCCATGAATGCCTTATCCACATTGAGACTCTTGCATTGCTGCAGCTGCGGCAGACCGGAATGGGTTATATAGCTGGCATTGGGCAACGATGGCAACAAATGTTGCATTCGAAAATGAAACCATTTGGCGTAGTTTTGCACTAGTGGCTTCATCGGTCCAAAGATACGCTCTCTTTGTGTGCTGGCATAGTCGTAGAAGTGCTTTTGCGCCAGCTGCTGTTCGTTGCACCATTTGCCTTGCACGGCACGCCACACAACGAAATCAGCCTCGTCCATATCGGTGCCGTTCTGGAAGGAGAGCAGCACACGCAGACAGGCGGACTGTTGGGCGCGTCCCATTACTGAATAGCTTTCCTGGGGATTGGGAAATGTATAAGTCAGTAGTTCGTTGGAGTGATCATAAACAGTCTGCCCCAGAACTTCCTGTGTGCGTGGATCTTGTTGAGCGAATCGACAGCCATAGGATGCGAAGATTTTTGTTGGTTGTTGTTGCTCCTCTCTGAAAATCTCTGGATCCAACTCATTGAGCAAAGCGAAAAGTGAATCGTCAGCGTGCTCGAATGATTTATTAAACACCTTGTAGGAGGGCTGATTGCGAAATGCTGAATGTCCCTGATGTAATTTGGGTTCCATATTTTTATATTAATTCTGCATTTAGTCACACATTTTTTTGTTGTGTGCGTCGTTTGTTGTGGTTCCGTTTCGCGTTATTCGCTCACCGTTAACTTAACATTAAGCTGCAATGTTATTAACAGAAAGCATGTTTAACGAAATAAAAATATCAAATGATAATTTTAATAAAAAAATATAATGTAGATATTACAGAATATAATTTTAACTCCAGTGTATAAAAACCAAGCTGCATTTTGTTGTTAAGTGATTGAGCAGTATAAATTTAATGTTGAGGTAATTTTCTCTCTTAATGGTCGTTAATGCTTAAATGTGTTTTTGTATGCAACATTAAACTTGTCTAAATTCACTGAAAACATGAAAGCTATTTAAGTCCAAGTTTTTAGCAATAAGCCCAAACTCATCATGTATTTCAACTATTTTCTAGTATTATTAATTTTTGTGCTGTCAGTTTTGAAAACTGAAGCTGACTCAAACTGCGGTATGACAATAAACTCGAAACTAGTAAGTTGAATCAGTTTGCATAGATGAGAAAATATTTAACATTAATAATATTTGTTTGTATTTAGGTGCGTTCATGTTGTAATATTCCAAAAAATGATAAAATCAGCCAGGACTGTCGCAAGTCCTTGCTAAGCCAGTCCCAGCAATCTACGAATAATGGAGATAAAAGTTATTTGAAAACAGATAAAATTGCCTTACATGCTGTAAGTATAGAATTGTGCCGATACTCGTTGATTGTCATAGTTGAAATGGATCGTTTACAAGTGCATTGCAGAGTGTATATTCAAGCGAAATGGCTACTTGCTCGCCAATGGAACGCTAAATCTGTCTATCATTGAAAGGAGCTTGAATCATCGCTATGGAAAAGATGATGGTCTGGCACAGCTAATGATGAAGAGCCTTGAAGTCTGTGTCATTTCTGGTATGTTATATAATAAATGGTAATAGTTGAAATTCAACTTTCACATGAGGGCAATATCATCTATATATATTGTATATCTCACATATATAATATATATGTTATAGTTAAGTTTCAAATCCAAATGTACAAATGCCTTTTTAATTTAAAGCATAACAATTTTTATTTTCATATTTTGTAAGTTAAAAATGGATTTTTAAAATGAATATCCATCAATATTTATTAAAATATATCACATTAAAAATTCATAAAGATATCCTTTCCACGGAAAGTACATACAAAAGTCTTATAAACGAATGATTTATTTCTTTTTAGAGCAAACTCGCTCTAAGCAATTCAAACGGCTGCATTCTAAGGATAAATGTGATTACTATCCGGCAACTTTGCTGGCCTGCGCCATGGAACACGTTTATAAAAATTGTCCGGCAAACAAATGGAAGAATTCCAGTGAGTGTCTGGCCATGCGGACAAATTTAACGGACTGTGATGTCAAGCGTGGCAGAAAGTAAAGTGCATGTCATTAATTTGATTTACACGTACATCAGTTTAATAGCTTAAATTTTCAATTGAATTAAACGAATTGTACTTAGTTGCAAGTTAAGTCTGTATTTATTCGCCGCACACGTTGAATTTCAAGGTGGCCAGATCTGCCAGGCCACACTCGATGACATCGCCAGCTTTGAAGGCATCGGATCCATGTGGCGTGCCTGTCAGTATTAGATCATTGGGCTCCAAAGTCATATATTTTGAGACATAGGCAATAATATCGGGCACTTTGAATACCAAATCTGCGGTGCAACCACTTTGCTGCACTTCTCCATTAACCTTCAGCCAAAGAGGCAGCGCATGTGGATCCTCGACAGCATCGAATGGTATGAACCGAGAGACAGGCGTTGAGGTATCGAATCCCTTGCCCAGTGTCCAGGAGCCGCCAGTGGCACGTGCCGCAGTCAGATTACATTGTGCAGTTAAATCCAGCGCCAAGCAATAGCCGCCAACATGTTGCATTGCTTGCTCCTTTGAGACGTTCTTGCAACGCGATCCGATGACGACGCCCAGTTCCACTTCATAGGCAACTTTGGTGAACACTTTGGGTAACTGAAATGATGTGTATTTAATCAGTTAAGTTGTTGATCTTAAGCGATTTCCAGATTTCAAGAAACAAACCACACGAATAATTTTATTTTGCGTAAATCAAGTAATTAATTTAAAAACGCCAGCTCAAGAACAAACAAAAAAAACTGTAAATATAAGAACAACTTTAAAATAATTGTTGAAGTTCAAAACATTATGAAAACACTTTAAAAGCTTTTAGAAAAATATAAGTAGCCTTAAATTATATTAAGGGCTTGGCAAATAAATTTACTCTTTATATTCTCTTTTCTTCTTCTATTATTAAGAAATATATAAAATAAGCAAATTTTTATTGTTAAGTTTTAGTTTATTAAATGTTCCTAGCAATAATTTTTTCTATTCGTATTGAAAAAACCACCGCACTTTGAACGCTACTCACCACGATTGGAGAGCCCTCGCGTATATAAGAAGTTGTTGGTTTCAAAAAAACAATTGGCTCCTTGGGCACCGGCACTTTCCTGGCCTTGACAGCACACCTGTTTATGGTAAAGAAATTTAAGTTAATGATTCATAGTTGGAATACTCTATTAACTACATATAATTAAGCGCAACTCCAATAATCTTTTTGCCCTCAAATACAAAGTTGGCCGCATCCTGGTTGCGTTGGCAGGCCATAAGGCAACGAGCAGAAAGACGCACCACTTTCAAACGAAATGTAATAAAATAACGTTATTTTCAATATACATGTTGACACCAAAATGACTGGATGTTAAAATGAGGCTTACAAACAGAGAGTAAAATTGGAGATTGCAACCGTTGCGGTCGAATGAATGTGAGCGAATGTAGAACAATGTTATAAGGCACTTACTTGCGTCAACGCTCTATTAATTGGGTCCCAAGGTTATCTGGAGACGTCCCCTATGCCTAAAATAGTTTATCAATAGAAATTAAATAACATCAAAATCGAGTGATCAACAGTGAACCAGATCGGTGGTTCATAAAGTTTAGTGTGACCGACACACGAGAAAAGAATATAAGCGCAAAGTCAGCAACGTAAACGCAAGAAAGCCAAACGTAACGCGAAATGAGTAACGTATTCCACTTCACTGACTATCGACAGCTGTGAGTTGCTGAACACGTTCATGTTTTTATTCAGTTGGTTATACTGAATCTTTTTATCATTAACATATTTTTTTACTTTAAAGATCAAATATTTAATAAAACTATATATTAATGTAATTAAAACAAAGAAAACTAAATTAATAAAATAACATAAGCGAGTGAAAGTGAATTTAAACTAACAAACGAGCGAGAATTTAGCTCAAAAGAACAAAGGGAATTGACGAACGAACTAAATGAACGATACTCAGTGAGTCTGTTCGTTCATTCAGTTTTATAAAGTCGTTCGATCGAACATATTCCAAACGATTGGTACAACTCTTACATTTACGTGCCGTCGCTTAGTAATGGTGGAGAAAAAAAATTATTAAAATATATAAATTAATGTGTAATAGTGTGAGAGTGCGAGGCAAACACACGTGCATTTGCGGGCCAATAGCACGGTGCTCTTGTAATCTTATTGCTGTGCTGAATTATATAGAAGACAAGCATACAACGCAAAAGTCTAATGAAAAGTATAAAGAATGACTTGTCAAAGAGAATAACACGAATTTGTTGGAGGCAGTAACGCGCGGCGTGGTGAATAAATATAAGCGCGAACGAGAAAGCAATGAAATATTTAAGTGGGCAAAAACGAGAAAGCGCTAAAGTCACCACCCTGAGAAGAGAGTTGTTGTAGGGACAACCTCAAACCTCAAATTTTTTGTAATTTTCTTGCAACTTAATATAATGCCCAATTTACAAATGAATGAAACATACATGTGCTAAGTTAAATTCGGTATTGTTTGATTTAAGTTATTGCGAAACAATAAATCCGTGCGCTACTGTGCTTGTGTGTGTGTGTGTCTGTGTGTGTAATAAAATAAAGAGTAGCACCAGCCCAAGCAACTACATATATTCAACAAACACAACAACAACACAATGATTAAAATGGAGACTGACAAAATGATGGACGAGACTAACTCCAATGCACAAGCAGTAAGTTCATCATTATTATTATTTTTCAGGTGTAGTTGATGAGTTGAGTTGTAAACGTACGTATAAATGTAAATATATATAAATATATATATATATATATATATGTTTGTGTGCAACGTTCAATACGTATACAAATACATAATGCTCAAGGTGTCACATATAAACGAATTATGTTCATTTGTATCTGTGTTTTATTTTCGTATACACACATATATACACACATACATATGTATTTTGCACTCGTGCACTCTATTAACATTTTGTTAGCATTTCTTATTTGATGCTTAACCTTAAGCATTTTACATTCGCTCATATTTGTATTTGCCCTGTGTCCATTATAAAAATGGGTAATGGGGGTACAAATCTAGATAAATTATTGATTATAAAAATGAGTTGAACTGATTAGCAATGTCCATTCACACAATAACAATTATTATTTCAGGGTATCTGCTAGTCGAGCATTCTCCCTACTAGATCACTCTTATTGCTTAGTAATTTGAGGAGGAATTTAAAAAGTCTATATTTATTTGGTTTTTTCCATGTTTTGTGTGTTTATATTATTTTTTTAATTAGCAGTAAATTGGCCTTTTTTGCTTTTAAGTTTTGTTTATGTACACAAATCACATATGTCTAATTGTTATATAGTAATTATTATTTATTGCGTATGAACATATCTAAATAGTAACATTTATTTTAATCCGTTCAATTTGATTTATTGTGCGTAATAATGAAGGTCAGTCCTCCCCTTCCCCAATCTACTTCAACCCCTATCTGTGCAAATCACTCAATTCATGTTTCTCGATTTATTTACTTGGTTTCGGTTTCTGTTTTTGTTTCTGGGTCAAAAGTTGATTTTTGGCAAAATAAATGTACGCGCTCAGCAATTAAGTTGAGCATTTGAGTCATCTTTGTTATTGTTGGCCCAAAAGCTGACATCAAGGTGAGGTAGCGGCCAAATTGTGCAAACGTAATTTTTTTCTTAATACATATATATATTTTGAGTTTACCATTAAGATTTCGCACCAAACTCTCACTCAAATTAGGTCCAAAGAAAAAAGGTCGCATACATCACCAAACAACATTCATACATATATAAGCAACAAACATATATACGCACACTAATACATATGCATACACAAGGCTGCAAACCGGTTCACAGTGTAACAGCATAGTTGTTGTGTGTCTTGATTTTGATAATCGTCTGAAGCGATTAGTCAAAAACACTTAAGTATGAGCAATATTAAATCATGCCTACATTGCTTCAATAGGGATTCCTTAAATAAATTGCAAATTGGCTATCGTTATTAAAATAAATTCTATAAATATCTATCTATATACGCTGGCGACATAAATTACCATTCTGATCTGTGTACGATCGATGAAAAGGTGCTGGTGAAATGTATTTCGAAGACATTTCAAATCAATAAAACTCATTTTAATTTTTTTAGATCCAATAGATCTTTAAGAAAGACTTTTAAGCCGATCGGATGTGGGGTTTGGTACAGTTTTACACTCATTGTATTAGTATGCAAGAACGTTGCCCAAGGTGACTACTGTGAAATACAGCAGGCCAAATAATTTTCGTCTGAAATTATGAAACTGAAATTACCCGCTGCATGGGAATTCCATAATTTTATGAAAATTTGTAGTTTTGATTCACTACAAGTTTAACATTTGCGTAAACTGTGGTCATTTTTTTGTTAAACTTTGCTCAGCGATTTAATATTAAACAGCCTGTCAAATTGTATTGGTTGTATGGAAGACTACGAGTTTATCATAAGTTAAGCAGAAACTTAAACGGGCATTTACAAAACTGCCTAAGATTTCATCCAGAGGAAAATTTTAAAGCAACTATCTGGTTGACCTACATATGCAGCAATTGCGCGAGTAGTAGGAAAAGCTTATACAAGTTTCAAGTAGAAAAATATTGTTAGCATTGTCAAGTGGGACTAATAAGCGTAATTGGAGGCCACAAGTAGCCGCCTCAACAGTTGTTACTTATACCAAAATATTAGCCTCAAAAATAAAAAAACGATTTTAACTTTATTTTTAATGCAAACGCAAATAAATGGCTATAACAAACAGCAAAAGCAAACGACAACAACATCAACAGATATGATACGCTATTAAATTAAGCCGCCAAAAACGTGTACAGGCACACACACACACAGACAAAAATTTGCAAATAGAAGCGCGAGCAATTGTTCATTTACTCACACACCTGTAGTCAAGGTACTAATGCTACCACAACTACAACATACTAACTATATAAGCAATTAATAAACACACATATATACACAGGTGTACAAATAAACATATACATTAAGTAAAAAATAACTTATTTACATTGAATTTAACTTAATTGTTTAAAATCTGCACATTTATTTCACTTTTTTAGCCTTCACCGGTATTGCAGTAAATTTATTTAGAAATAATTTAATTTAATTGCTACAAAAAATAATTAAATCCAAGGTCAACATCAGAAACAAAAGAATTGATTGGAAAGTTGATATAATATTTGAATGCATATTATATATCAATTGTTTGCGATTTATCTGGAAAATAACTATTCTTTGTTTAACTCGACTCACGAATAAGTTGTTAAATATATCCATAGAAAATTTCCCTATCAGGCACAAATATTATTGCTTACTTTTAAGTATTGCCCAGCTCCAGTTTCTTTTCTCTGCTTGTCACAACACCTAATAAATAAACAAGTTAGCACAAAGTATACACAAAATTCTTGAATTGCCTTCTGCACTGGTACGTATTACACAGTTTTTCTCTCCTATGATATGGAGTTGCTGCCTCATTGTACGTTCTCGGGTTGCGTTTATTTTTGCTATTTTTGTGCTAAATAAAACCAAGACTATACAAGTCCAAATTCACAAAACGAAACCAAAAGAAAAATGAAAAAACCGAAAGACAAGCTCAACTAATTGGTTAATTGTAAGCCGTAAGTTTATTTGTTTGCTGGTCGCCAACTCGTCTTAAGGAGTTGCACAATCTCTTAACTTGGCACATAACCTGACCTGACCCGGCCATTACTCATGCCATTGCCAAAAGCTACCTACTTTTTCAGCTCGTACGAGCTGCCCTTTGACATCCAAAAACATAGATAAACAAAGAAAGAGAAAGAGAGAGAGAGAGAGAGAATCTCCACAAAGAGAATGAAAATTTCATAATTATTATAATCGTTTTGTCTTCTTCTGCATTTCTTTTCTATAGTTCACAACCACAATGCTGTACGATCCGGTGCGTAAGAAAGACTCATCGCCCACTTACCAGACGGAGCGAGATGTCTGCTTTCAGTACTTCACACAGTGGAGCGAATCTGCACAGGTTGACTTTGTGGAGCAGCTGTTATCGCGGATGTGCCACTATCAGCATGGACAGATCAATGCGTTTCTCAAGCCGATGTTACAGCGCGACTTTATAACACTGCTGCCAAGTAAGTCGTAAACAATGATGATACTAATGATGACACCACAATGATTACTAAATCCAATATCTGGGTGGGGTATTTTTTGACTATTATTAATGTATCTGTGAGGAGAGCTCTATGAAAGAAGACTTATAATTTGTATATTGGCTCACATTTTTATATTACAAATCTTCTGCCAAAAGTTTGGTTTTCTAGTAAAAAAACAACAAAAAACTTGTCTTATTTTCAAAAGTAGGCAATTATTCACAAAGAATATAGATCAGCGGAAAAGATCCTATTTTAAATATTTTTTTTTTATCGATCTTAAGTAAAAACATAATAAAACAACAAAAATCACCATGAACTAAAAGCAAAACGCTTAGGCGAACTAGTGACGCAGAAATAGAAATAGCAATCAAATACAATGCGAGGGGGAACAACTCCAAATATGCAAAAGTAAAGGGAATCCCTTCTCCGCCCCCAACGTTGTTCCATCATGCGCCCTAAGTCGTCCTAGCCGTGACTGCGTTGCGTTGCCGTGCAACTGTTACGTATTGCGATAACGCTACTGCTGCAGGTGCTGTCTGCCGTCTGCTGTCCGTTGGCAGAGTTGTCGTCGTCGTTGGCGGCGCTGCTTATGTTGTTGACTGAAAGGTCATTGCTTCCATTAAGCGACGACGCGCTTCGCTGTCACAGAAAGAAACAACAAAAGCAGAAGCCTTCGGAAATCGCTATGCATATATATATGTAATGTAATCAATTCAATGAACAAAAATATAATTGTTTGGAAAATCAGCGGTATTGATTAAGCCCCTAATTCCAATGTGGTGTAGAATAAAAGCAATAAGAAAATCATAAATAATATAAGCTGTATATATATATATATATATATATATACTTTTATAAACTCATAGCTAGACATCGGGAATTAAAATTTAACAGTTTCGCTTATAATTGACACTTGTTCTAGAGAACTGTAAAGTTGAATGTACTCAGGATGTCCTCAGGTAAATGCGAGCGAATAATTACATGCCCATTGTCAAAGGCTTACCTGGGGCAGTTCTTGATATCAAACAAGACATGAAACTTATTTTTGGCATGTCGAAAATGAAATACCCTAGGCCTATAGAATTTCCAGTGCTTTTTTCAAGTATTTATTTCTTTATAAAGAAATACAAAGGAAGTTATTTTTTACTCTTTTCTTTTTACACTACGATTTGCCGATTGTTTAAAGCAACTTATTTTAATTTAAGCTGCAATATTGATTTTGCAAGTTCGTAATTGTTAATTTTTTCTTCGATTTATAAACAAATCATGAAACGAAACGTCCCCAAAAATGACAAAAACGAAATTGTATTAATTGTCAGAGCCATTTTTATCATATTGGACTCTGATAGCAGTAGTGCTTAGACAATAACTTATTTTCTTTTATGATGTCAGATAGAAGGGGTTTTTTCCCTCAAATCTACGTTTAGTGCTCTCTCTCAAGTCGTTACATCTTTCTTGACAAAGCGATAACAACTTGGCTGGAACAGTGAAACTGACAAGAGAGGAACAAATATTCTTGACAGTCTTGGGCTTGTGAATTTGTTCCTCTTCTTGTTTTTTCAGGATGAGCTCGTGCATTAAAAAATGCGAAAGAGACAGGGAAATAAGCAGCGTTGTTTCCTCCTCCATTTACATTGTAATGCACTTCAAAGGCAGCTAACCAGTCAGTAATACACACGCACACATTTATATGCATATGTGTGTTGCAGAGGCAGACAGAACTGAGGATAGGCAGGCGACATGAACCGTTAGACGACGACGAGAACAACAACAACAGCAGTGGCAAACGGCGACAACTTGAACTACATCAGCGTTGCAAACTTGGTTGCTTTGGTTGTTGTTGTTGTTGTTGTTCTCTCGTTGTCGTTGCAAAGTCACTTTGCGAGTTATGCACATTTTTAATTGTGTTTGGCAAATGCTGCAGCAAGCACTCCACTTCACTTGCAGACCAGAAGGGCCACTTGCCCCCTACCTGATGACACCCTTCCCGTATCCACTGGTAGGTGGTAATCACACCTCCTGCTTTCCTTCCCTGCTTGTAATATCTGTCGATTGCTCGCAGTCAATTCTTTTATCTACTACGGTTGCTGCTAAACGCCGTTAGGTGCGTCCAAAGTTAGCGTCAGTAGGTGTAAGTCGCGTAATGTCTGTGAAGCAACTTCCCACTGATTGGTACTTGGTTAGTTATACATAGTGCTTCATTAGCGACAACAGATCACAATCTGCATCTGCGGTGAGTCACAACTAGACCTTATGCCACCGTACCTTCCTTGGTAGTATTTACTTATGCATCGTTATGTGTATACAGTCACAGCCATGGCCATATAAATAGCACTTATTATATGGATACGTTGGTTAGTCACTAACTCACTTGTCAGGAAGCGCAAAACGCACTCAAGCTAAGCAAACTGAAAGTTGTGATGAGTCATCCAGGTTTTTTTATCTGTTTTATTTTTTTTTTGCATGTACATATGTATTTCACGTAATGGGTTCATTCGCCTACGTTTATACGTTTATAATCTCAAGCAGATTACTTTAAAGAATTGCAAATAAGCATATAAAATCTGAGTGAAAACACTTCTTCATTACTCTAATTCAATAATCTACAGAAAAAGGTCTGGATCATATTGCCGAAAACATCTTATCGTATCTGGATGCGGAGTCGTTAAAGTCCGCCGAATTGGTGTGTAAAGAATGGCTGCGTGTCATATCCGAGGGTATGCTGTGGAAGAAGCTCATCGAGCGCAAGGTGCGCACAGATTCCCTGTGGCGCGGCCTGGCCGAACGCCGCAATTGGATGCAGCATCTGTTTAAACCGCGACCGGGACAAATACAGAGACCGCACTCATTCCATCGCGAGCTATTTCCTAAGATCATGAATGTGAGTACCAAAATATTTACAAATTCCTCCATATATGAATATCCAAATGTGATTTGTGATTTGATTGCAGGATATTGACAGCATAGAAAACAACTGGCGAACTGGTCGACATATGCTACGTCGGATCAACTGTCGCTCAGAGAACTCAAAGGGTGTCTATTGTTTGCAGTACGACGATGGCAAGATTGTGTCCGGCTTGCGGGATAATACGATCAAGATATGGGATCGCACGGATTTGCAGTGCGTCAAGGTAGGACGAAACAAGTCGCTGTTGTGGAGCCAGTTTTTAATCGTTTTGTTGCTTCTATTTTAGACACTAATGGGACACACTGGATCCGTGCTGTGCCTGCAATATGATGACAAAGTTATTATCAGCGGCTCCAGCGATTCGACGGTGCGTGTGTGGGATGTGAATACTGGTGAAATGGTTAACACGCTTATTCATCACTGCGAGGCGGTGCTACATTTGCGCTTCAATAATGGCATGATGGTTACCTGCTCCAAGGATCGCTCCATTGCTGTCTGGGACATGACCTCGCCCAGCGAAATTACGTTGCGTCGCGTCCTCGTCGGCCATCGTGCCGCTGTCAATGTTGTTGATTTTGATGAGAAATATATTGTGTCCGCCAGCGGAGATCGCACCATTAAAGTGTGGTCCACGTCGAGCTGTGAATTTGTGCGTACCCTGAATGGTCACAAACGTGGCATCGCCTGTCTACAGTACAGGGACCGTCTCGTTGTTAGCGGCAGCTCCGACAATTCAATCAGGTAAAAACATATTAAAATTTGTTTACATAACTTATTTGAACTTATTTCCATTCCCACTCTTCGACAGGTTATGGGATATTGAGTGTGGCGCCTGCCTTCGTGTCTTGGAGGGCCATGAGGAGCTGGTGCGCTGCATCCGCTTTGATACGAAGCGCATTGTCAGCGGTGCCTATGATGGTAAAATCAAAGTATGGGATTTGGTTGCCGCCCTTGATCCGCGTGCCGCCTCCAATACGCTGTGCCTCAATACCCTCGTGGTAAGTATAATTATTCTCTACCAGCTAACGCTTACCAAGGATTATGATTACTTATTTGATTTGTATCTAGGAGCATACTGGTCGCGTTTTTCGTCTGCAATTTGATGAATTTCAAATAGTCAGCAGCTCGCATGATGATACTATTTTGATATGGGACTTTCTAAATTTCACGCCCAATGAGAATAAGACCGGCCGAACACCATCACGTAAGATTTAACTTTCACTTTTCATCAACTTGTGTGTATGGTTGTGTTCAATATTTTAATTTTATCTGGTTTTTTGTTTAGCGGCGCTTATGGAACATTAACATTTTGTGCAAAGGCAGCTCCGTGAACTTGAGCTGCATTCCTCAAGTGATGAGGAGGAAAATGGTGGCGAAAACGATGATGATAATGATGATGATGGGGATAATGATGTTGCTGATTACGACGATGCAGATGATAACATCGAGCTGGAGGATATCGAACATGATTACCTTTATTCCCCGCCAAATCATCATCTTAATCAAAATAATCCAGCTCTTGATAATGCTGAACACGATAACTAATGAATAAAACACTAAGCCAGCAAATAGCATTGAGACTCGTCCATTAAATTATGTTGAACCCAAGATACTGCGATCTCCGATTTTACTGAAATGCAACAAACACGAAATGCAAACTAAAAACAAAACAAAACAAAAATGAAAACAATTTATAATTAATGCAAACAAATACACACATGCGCATAATATGAATTAATGAAGTTATTAAAAAATACAAGAAAACCCAATAATAAATACAAGAGTATAACAAATATTTTTGCATAATCTGGCTGTTAGGTTTGAGAAATATACGAAACAGAGAATATAATATATACATATATATATAAATTGAATTATATACTTATATATATGTATATATATATATATATATATATAGTATACAATATGAACAGAATTATGTATTAGTTAATTAGGCATTATAGAAATAATTAAGGTCAGTCTGTGTAAATCGTTGGATCGACTGCTTATGCTTGCGGCGGCGATACAAAAGTTTATGTAACTAATGTTTAGCTCAAAAAAAAAAAAAGAAGAAAATTAACTACAATGCATTGGGCTGAGCACGGCTTTAAGGAATTCTTGAAATTTGTGGTACGTTTTTTATAAATACATGCGATTAGGATATACATACTAAGTGAGCAAAACTGTCGGAGCGTACAGACCATAGTCCTTAGCATAGATGTTAGTTAAAGCTTCATGGACTTCTGGGCGAAACATATATACATTTTTTGATTTTTGAACATTACGAATCGCTTCTGTCATATTGCACATTTTGTAATTTAATTTGAATTCCTCATGTTAAAATTGTAAAAACAAAATCATTATAAATTGAATAATTAGGTCTTAAGAAATACTTATAAACAAATCTAAAGAAAATGGAAACTATGTGTGTGAGTGAGGTGACATGAAAGGCGTACATGTTTTCACTGAGCCTGTTTTTTACAGTGCTGTTTGATACTGTTCATTAGGCAAAACTATTAAAAGCAAAACTAAAATATTAATAAATATATACTGCAATAAAATACAAATTCTTTAATTGAACATTGCTAGATGTTATACATATGTAGAAATTAGCTAATTGTCATGTCGTTTTTCAATACATCCTTGATTGTGATCAATTGATAATTTAATATATATTGCCTAAAATTTAAGTTTCAAATCTACTTCCGCGCTCGTATATTATGTATATAATGTTTTAATGTAAGCATAAGCAAAGTACGCAATATGTGAAACTGTTTAGTGGAAATGAAGCCTGGTTGTTGAAATTGGCAATAGGAACTATAACTTCAGCAAATTGGTAATAAAGATTATATAAAATATATATTTATATATATAAATATATGATTAGAAATAATAAATTGTGTAAAAACGCTATTAATGGTGATTTATTTCAAGTTGTGTATTAAGATGAAGAAAGCACGCAAACTTGGGCCTTGAAATTCACTAAACATCTAGCATCAATTCTATAAAAGCTACATATATATGTTCAAAATTAAGTTTTATTTTAAATAAATTGTTTAAGTAGAAAGCGATTTCAAATTTAACACCAGACCAAATAATACATCGATATCATACTTCCTTCTCCGATAGCAGACTTTTCTTATCGATACTTAAAACAGCTGACTCTCTAACTGTCAGTTGTCAGCTGTTTCACCATAGTTTTGTTGGTTGTTTAAAGGTTTTTGATTTTGTTATTGAGCAAGCAACTTAAATTGTCGGCTTGAAGTTTTCAAATGCATGGTTCACGTTACATTGCAAAGATACTGACATCGCCACGAGTTACTGCATCCATTGCCATCCGTTGCCGTCAGCATTTGAGAACATCTGCTAACCGCATGTCATCCCCACCACATAAAATCGCCAGAACTGATCTTTCGGCAGAGATAATCGCACAGCTTGGTAAGCCGCCCAGAATGCGTGAAAATCCCGCTCTCACCAAAGTCGACAGTGACGAATTCCGTAGCATTTTCACACCCGAACTGGAGGCACTCGTTGCGCTCTTCAAAAAATATAATTATGAGCTGCGCATTGCTGGCGGCGCCGTACGGGATATTTTGATGGGCATCAAACCGAAGGATGTGGATTTTGCTACGATAGCGACACCGGAACAGATGAAGGAAATGTTCACCAAGGAGAATGTACGCATGATCAATGTCAAAGGCGAGAAACATGGCACAATAACGCCGCGCATCAACCAAACGGAGAACTTTGAGGTGACTACATTGCGTATCGATGTCCGCACAGATGGACGCCATGCGGATGTGGTCTTCACCACCGATTGGCAATTGGATGCGAATCGTCGCGACTTGACTATCAATTCCATGTTTCTCGGTATTGATGGCACCGTCTACGATTATTTCTATGGCTATGAGGATGTGCAGCGACGTCGTATCGTTTTCGTTGGCGATGCTGAAATGCGCATCAAGGAGGACTATTTACGGATTCTACGTTACTTTCGATTCTATGGCCGTATAGCAGCGGATCCCAACTCGCACGAACCGGCCACGTTGGCCGCTATCAAGTCAAATTGCGTGGGTCTGGCGCGAATTAGTGGCGAGCGTGTTTGGGCCGAGCTCCAAAAGATTATTGTTGGCAACTTCGGCCGGGAATTGCTACTGGAAATGCATAATTGTGGCCTGCTTGAATATTGTGGATTGCCGGCGCAACCAAATGTCTCGGAATTTGAACGACTGTGCAACAGCTTGAAGAGTTTCGAGGAGGCTCATCATCCCATTCTCTACATGAGCGGATTGCTGCACACCACCGAGCAGGCAATGCAGCTGCACGAGCGCCTCAAGCTGTCCGCCTACGAGCGCGACATGGCACTCTTCATCACACAGCAGCGCCAGCGGGTAAGCTAAAAAGTGATTGCAAATTGTGATTTAAAAAAAAAAATAGATTACCTATTTTCAGGTCGATACTGAGTATATATCCCTGCGTGACTATCAAAAACTGTGCATGCAGCCGTACGCTAAACGCGACTATATCGAGCAACTGCTGAAGTATGCCAACAAGCTGGAGATGTACCAGCAATTCAAGGCGTGGCAGATACCAAGCTGTCCGATTAATGGTCACATGTTGAAGAGTTATGGCGTGGTAGATAAGAAACGCAGTCCGGTTTTAGCGGAATTGCGCATGCTGTGGGCAGATAGCGACTTCAAGCTGACGGCCGAGGAGCTGCAAGAAAGCATACCCACAATAATGGAGCAGATTCCGCAATCACCACCCAGTACACCCATTACTAATAAAAAGCAGCGATTGCGATAAATTAATCCCAATATTTTTTATTTTTGTTTTCTTGGTAATAATGATAAAACTCATAGAACACCGTTAAGCTCTAAGTTTTGCTAAAGATCTGTATGGGTCGCTTGAAGCCATCTTTGCAATGCTCCGGCACGCCCATGAGTTCCATACTGGCAAATCCCACTTCTGGACTGAGCAAGTAGGCCGTAAAATTATCTGGTTGAAATTTGATAGCATTGTAATTTTTACGTATGTTTTCCTGCAAATTAGAGGAGTGATGTAGAGGAGAATACAGTAGTATTATCTTGTAATTGACTCACCGACAGATTCTTGCGACGCTTATACGTATCATATGATTGTGGCTCCAGGATTAGCTTGCCGCCGGGTCGCAGTTGGAGGAACATGCGCCTGAATGCCTGCTTTAGGCCCGCATCACAGAAGTTGAGATGTATCCATTTGGTGACCGACAGGCAGAGAATCACTTCATATTGTGGACGCTCAATCTCGAGCAGCACATCGTCGTCCAGCACATAATTTCCATGAACGAATTTCACATTGTATGGAAATATGGCAGGAGTCATAGGATTCATGTTGGAACGCTTCAGTGTATTTATCACCATTTGTGCACTGTGCGCCAAATTGCGGTCAATGTCTAAGCCAACAAGACTCTTGACCTCAAATTTCTTCGCAATCTCAATGGAAAGGCGTCCAGAATTACAGCCAATGTCCAGCAACTGTTTGCCGCGAAACAGCTCCGGCTGCGTTGCCAGCACATCCAAGCGTATATCGTGGAAATCCTTATCCAGTATACGCTTTCCATAATAGTGCCTGTAGTTGCCGTACATGAATGTCTCATTCTTGTTATGTCTGCGCTTGTCTGGGCCACTGTTGGCAAGATTTTTGATATCCAGCTGAAGTCGCTTCTTCGGACTCTGGGCGGGTGCTCGTTGAGAGCAGTCTGCCTTTTTGTTGTTCTCCTCAGGCACGTGCGCCTCCCCGCCGGAGGCGTTTGCATTGGGCTTCAGTCTTTTGATTTGTTGTGCGCCATGTTCAGCATCGGCAATTGCTGGGCGCTTTTCAGCAGGTACTATTGTATTGTTATTGTTTTCCACTTCCATTGTGGGTTTGTAAACGTTTTAAAACGTTTCATCCACAATAAACAAAATATTGAGCAGGATTAACAGTTTCTGTTTGAAGCAGTGTTGAAAATTGCCGCAAATATACATTTTGCAGTTTATGTTCGTAAGGGCATCGATACCTAACAATAAAATTAATCAAATGGTTACTTTTTAGACAAAGTCATCGCCGTTGTAAATTTATTTAAATTGGAAAACTTCTACAATACGCTAAAAGTTCGTTGTATTTAAAATTTCATTAAATGCGCAACCAACGCTTGCCCAGGAAAGTAAATAGCAGCACAAGAACAAGCTGTTTGCTATAAATCTACACCTCTGTTAAGCTGCTGTATATTGCTAAATGCTATGAAGTACGTGTGCAAAAATTAACAATTTTTGAAGCATACTTTTAGGATGCAAATACTATTCTTATCCAGAAAATAGGTATAATTTCGCCAAATCATCACATATTTTCGAAGAACATAATGTATTAGAATCTTAAGGTAGAACTCAATGCATTCAAGGATTTTGGAGTCATCTAAGACCCCAATCGCTTGTTAAAATTTGACTTCAGGGCGAATGGAAACTGTCCGAACAGAAAATTCTTGCTTTTTTGGAAACTACAATACCGATTTTTCCAGTTGGTAGCCCAAGCCAAAACAAAATGTTTGACATAAGACTCGACAAAATCCGCAAAGATATGGCCGAGATATGAGCCACTTTCAGTCTTAAAAGTCCTTTGTCGAATGCTGGAAATCCTTGAACGCCAATCGATTTATATTTTTCTACGAGCTCAAAAGTATGTGTCCTTTAGGCTTAAATACATATTTACAAAATTAGCTCTCAGGAAATAAAACAAAAGTGTTAGTTTATTTTTTATTTTTATGTGCGTGCGCACATGCACATATTATTGTTTTTATTTAATGTACGTAAATATAATGTATGTATGTGTTTGTTGTATGCACTGATATAAATATAAATGTGGTGTTGATTTTAAACATAAGTGTAAATTAAAGAATTAATATAATGCACGTATGTATGCGTAGAAATGAATGTATGTCTTTGTTCGTTTACCTACAACAGGTGTGAACAACGCATTAATATATTAATATCGTAGTAGTATAATATTGGATGTAAGTAATGCTAGGTGTGGTATGGTATGGTATGGTATTTTATGTAATGTTTGTAGTCAATATGCATTAGAGCTTCCGGCTTGATAGAATTAAACATATTCCATTTAAATTTCTACAGCGTATTACATACGTAATACGTATTCCATTTAGTTGCATATTGCGGTTGATGATTTAACTGGACAAACATAATTGTGGTTACAGCGATAAATCAATTAGCTTCAAGCGTTGATGAAGAGTGATTCCAAATATTTGCATGGTATTGTGTGTATATAATAATGATTCTTGGCTTAGTAATGCTGATAAGATCCGACATTGAGCAATAATGTTTCGTGAAGTAAAGTGCTTAACCTCATTTGCGAAACAAGATTTTATACAGATATATAGATCTTGTGCGGCGTTATTTTTCATTCTTTCAGTACTAAGAACAAGGTTTAATTCTATATAAGAATTGATGCAGTTGTCGACTCGATTGGTGTTGGATGATGTTGGCTTTAATGCTCTTCTGTTGCTGGTTCTTATTATTAAAAACGCTAGGGCTAGTTTCGCATATGCGGATAGTAGGGGTTTCGTTTTCGTTTCTTTTTGTTTTTTGTTATTCTTTATCTTTTTTTATGGTTTTCTTGGGATTATATTTGTTTGTTGGGCTGTCTCTTGCTGTGCACACATTCATCCGACCATGTTGATTTTTTTTCGTGTCTCCATAATTTGTAATTACCAGAGGCCCGATGAATATCCGCCGGGTGGCACACGATTCTTGTTGATAACCTGGTTGCTGCCGTTCATAGCTGCTGCTGGTTGTATATAATCGTTTCCACCAGCTTTGTATCCCTCGCCAGTCACGGGATTGCCATCTGTTATTAATAAAAAGAATGGAAAAATAGGTTATTTGCTAGAATTTGAATAATAATTCATGCAATTGAGTTTTATTTTTTGAAAAACACTTATGAAAACGGTTTGACACTTAATTTTTACACAATAACCAAAAACAAGAAATTGGAATTATTTGCGGATGAGAATCACCCTTGAAACCAAAACTAATTTTCGATCGACCCAATTTAGTTTTATAAGTTAATTGTCGCGTGCTTGGAGCAATAAATGTGAATTTGGGCCGATGCTAAAGTGTGAAAAGCTTTATTTATAAAACCCCACCGCATTTCTTTGTAAGCGACCCCGAAAACTCACTAAGTAATGCAAAGCAAAATCAACTAAATCGATAAGATTTAAAATAGGACCCTGGACTGGCATTTGAAAATGGCTCTAAGTTTTAATAGTTTTGTTTGTAAATAATATTACTCATAATTATATATATCACAGCAATGTGCGAAAGTCAGTTCTGATTTACCTGATCGGTTGCCTCCGTTAATTTTTAAGTTCTCAGTCGAAGAAGAAACGGAAGACGATGCCGACGATACCGAACCACTTTTGCCATTGTATTTTCCCTTGCTATTGGCAAGCAATTGCTGTGCGGCATTTGTGTTTTGTCCAAATGGAATGCTGCTCTTCATGTGGTTCTTGCCCGGCGTGATGGGACGTGCCGGTTCACCAAATAGACGCGAATAAGAGTCAACGGGTTTTTGGCCCCTACGCGGTGCATCACCTGTATTTTGTAGAGTACGAGTTTCATATGAAAACAATCGTTATTTTTTTTTTTTTTTTTTTTTGGAAAACCAAATAAGTACAAGACAATAAATTAGTTTGCTGTATGAGTGAATGTGCTTACATAACTACAATGTTGCATAAGTAAAACAAATTAAAATATGTTAACCATAAACTGAAACGATTAACAAGTAAATACTTAAGTAGCTCTCATTTCTGAAAGCATGAGATTAGGCCATTTAATTATAGTAATTAATAAAGTGAGATGCTGAGCTGCTGCTGGCTGCATATGCAAATGGATTTTGATTTCAAAATAGCAATCGATTAAAATGGCATGGTTTGAGTGGAAAACAGCAAAGAATAATAATTAGTGGGTTTTAGCTGTAAAAGTGGCTAAATCCAATTTTTTAACTCAGCGGGTAGTCTTTGACCTATAAAAGAATTATATTTCTGATTTGTGTTCGATTTTATTTATCTATGCTTTGAAACTTTGAAAATCCGGAACTTTTTCTTATTAAAAATCTGTATTTGTTTTTTTACTTTTTTATGTTTGCTAAATTAAATTAAATGTGATAATACCAATAGGCGCTATAATTTAATTAAAATTATTTGAATTAAATGTATGCCAACTTTTTTAGTGTGTAAATTAGACTCTTTGTGAACAATTTTTCTCTTTATTATTAGCATTGTGCTAGAGTTTGAGGTGACAGAAGATTTGTTTGATTTAATTTGTTTGAATTGCACAATTAAATTAGTAAATGGAAAATCAACAACAGAATTTAAACAAAAGAATTGTTTATGTTAAATCGGACACTTTAAATATATGTATATATTTATGTACCAATGAAATAGAATCTGTGAGCTCCTTGCCGTACTGTAAAGATATATTTAGAAAAAAAAGAAAAAGAGAGAAAGGGAGAGAGAGAAAAATGGATATCGAGAAACATTCAGTAAAAGCTCACAATATCTTCTTTTTTTTATTGCGACAGTCACAATTGGTTGCAATGATAAAAATGTGTGGGTTTCCATCGAGACGATAAAACGATAAAGTATTTTGTTAGGAGGGCTATTCAATATAAAGACTAAATAAACTAACTCATCGTGTATGTTTTATATTTTTCTTAAAGCAATTTGTGTGTAATAAATAAAGAAAACTGCTGAAAAGCGTTTTTATAAGCTGGACTAGACAAATATTTGCTGCTTAGTGTCTTTTTAAGATATGAAATATATTTTATTTGTAAATCTTAAAATGTATCTTTCCTTGTATCTATTGACAAAATTCTATTACTTACCGTTGTTCTTCTGAGCTGCATCTTTATCGGCTGAGAATATATTTGAGGCCATGCGATTTTTGACGTTACGTGGTGTCTGCGGCATATCAGATCCAAAAATGTCACTAGACCCGCCGCCTGGGGTCCTCAACACCCTAGAAAAAAAGCAAAGAAAATACGTTTATTTTTTTTTGAGGTCAGTTACACTTCCAATTAAACAATTATGGAGTTTAAGTTTAAGAAATTAGCCACAGACGTGCCATCCAAGAAAATTATAAGGCAATGGATATGAAGTATGCCTATGCAGACATTGCAATTATTCTGCTTGGCTTAGAAAAGTCAAGCATTGAAATCAGATGAGAAGCGAAAAATGAAATCCAAGAAACAAAGGCACAGACAGATGGAGAGAAAGAGAGAGAGAGATATATATAGAGAGAGAGAATAGCAGTAACAGCAACGGCGACGGTTGGCACTTAACATCATGCCAGATTCTGGTGTTAAAGCCCAGTGCCTGGAGCCAACGGTGCGGAAAAGCTCGACCGCCAGAAGTTGCATTCACATTGCCTATGCTGAAATTACTTAACGAGTGTTCTCATTCTGTGTGTATGTGTGTGTGTGTGTGTGTGTGTGTGTTGCTGTTCTTGTTCTCATTGCTGTTGTTGTTATTACTACTCCCACATAATGTAATAAAATTTGTCATGATTCGCTTTGTAAATCAACTCGGCTCCAATTAAAAATGTGTTAGAAGGGTATATAGTAAATATAACCAGGACAAATTTATGTAACAGGCCATACACAGGAGTCATAAGTACATAAGACAAATATGGAACCACGAGGTATATGGGCAATATTCTATGAGAAACACGCACGTAATTACGGAATGAAAGAAGAAGAATAATGTAAACACTGGGAACTGGAACTGTGAACTGTCAAAGGCAGAGTGGAAGTTGCAGCGGTTGCGGTGTGATCGCCACCGCACACTATAAATACATAAATACATACGGATGTCTCGAATATTGCCATTAGTGTATTTTTGTGTAAATGAGGCAGAATTCATAAAACACATAGCAACAAAATTCATCTTACACCACAGATATGGTTGCATTGCACCGCTGCAACTCGGCGGTAAGCACATGTAGCAAATGTAGCAGTAAAGAAAAGTGTGTCTTGTCTGAATCTATAATATAACGCCAAACTCGGCAAAGAGAGCCATCATAAGTTGTGTAATGCAACATTTTACTGAATAAGATATTACGTGATGTGCTCAAAATTGCGTGTCATATTTTTTCCTTAATTATTTATTTGAGCATTAATTTCTCAGCTTAATTTGAATAATTATACACAAATTATGTTATCTTATATTTGATCACTCGTGATTACCATTTAAAAGTACATATTATTCCATTATTCAGGAGTGATGCAATCCTACCTCTCCTTATGGCACACGTACCATCAATTATAGGCAGATAAATTAATTGACTAATTGAGAGTGGTTGTTATGTTGTTGTTGTTTGCATTTAGGCTTATATGATAAAGTATTTAGAAAGTACACCTATGTGGAAATTGTTGCCCACATAATGCTTAATTAGTTGTTGTATATGTCATTTTCATACAACTACCAAATATTAATCGTTGCGGTAAAAGTTAACACACACAAGGATGGATGGATGGATGGAAGAGGAGCTCGAACTTGGCTTGTCGGTTGGTGCAAATCGGCTATTTACTATCGAATGCCTTTCACATGTGATATAGTAGTGTTTCAATATGTTAGCAGCAGCACTGAGGCAAATCAGAAATTAAAGTTTGCCTTTTTTTGGTTAGTTTTGGTTTTTGCATTGACCAGAGAATGTGAGAAAAAACGCAAACCTGACCGGCAGGTAATTTTGCGGTGCAGATGGTTCATATGCCATCGGCAAACGAAGTGAGCTCAACTTGCTCTCGGTGACAGCCGATCTGCACCACACGGAGAGTGAAGCTGGAGCTGTAAGCTGGGAGCTGGAAACTGGGAGCGGGGGGTCTTGGAGCTGGGAGCTGAAGTGCTTTTACCTAGTACATTGTGCATGCAGCAGCAGCAGCATGCAATGGAGACACCACTAAATATGTATTGAGTCAATGACAACGAAAATGTTGAACACTTCTTATCCACAAAAACAAAAAAAAAACCTTACGGGTAAAAGTTGTTTTGTGATCACTTAAAGTAAAAGTGATAGTTGCTGCATTGATTTAGTTTAAGCAAAACACTAGCCCCTTTTTGGCATCTTTTTTCATTTTTTCATTTTTATATTTTGCGTTGCCTTTGTTTATTTTGATTGGTGCATAACACCTTCCCAAAATATGGCCGAGTTGAATTTGTTTAAAATCTTATCGCTTATCACTTATCATTTCTCGTTTTCCCATTTTCTCAATCATACTTACTGAGAGCATAATTTAAGTATCTTACTCTGGTGCAATCGAAAGCTGCCCACTACTTTTTTTTTAAATTGCAAAATCAGTTTCTTTTCGTGTTGTAAGTAAATATTAAACTTGTTTACAGACCTTGTTCAATTAAAATCAACATTATTTGGGAGGATGAAAGATTTGTGTGTTTGATTAACTTTTGTTTGAACTGTAAGAAAACGTTTTCGTCTTAAAAATGTTGTTAAATAAATTGGTTATCTATAGTTTCTCCCACATTCTGTTTAATTAGTTTTCAATGAAAATACTTAAACTTTCAGTTAGGATAAAACTTAACAAGTACGTGTATAACTTTCCAGGCAGTGACTTTATTATCTAAAAATTAGATGAAAGCCGTTAAGAATATAATTTTGATGATCGTGCCCGATTAAGAAATAACCGCTACGCAACGTTCTTTCATTGTTCTGTTTGCCTGGGATCGTCTGTCTAATTTTATGATTAACCTTTTTCTTACTCTGCAACAATGCATTCCTGAGACCACAATGCAGGGAAAGAAGAAAAGCAGTGGAATGACGGCAGTGATGATAACAATTTGTTGGACATTGTGGGTATTGCAGCTTCAATAACTTCAATAGTTCAACAAACAGTCTGTCAGCCGAAGAAAGAAAGCGGCTGTAAAACGAAACGAAACGAAACGAAACGAACAGAAACCCCACCCTGTGGAAGCTAATTTTCTATTTGGCTGATTGCAGCTTGCATCGTGCAGCTTGGGGGCTCATGTCATCAAAGGTCTGCAGGTTGTTTCAGGTGCCTAAGCGCTAATTGCAACGTCAGCCGCTGGCGAGACTAACGAAAACCGAGTGACAGCAAAAAGTTTATACATTTATTAATTGCAATAAACTTTTATGATTTTGTTTAAACTTGACATGATGGCCGCTGACCGTCAGTCATAAAGATTTTCCAACGGTCAACATATCTTTCTTTCTTTTTTTTTGACAGACAGATGTGAAAACAGGTGAAAATATTGTAATTTATTGCTAAAATATATTATGAATAATGTAAAGAAGAAACTACTTAAAATTTTTATTTGGTAATTACCCTAGACCAAATCAAGTTTTAAATTGCGTAAATCGAATTCCTAGATTTAATGCGTTTAATATATTGAAAATGAGTATTATCATTTTTAATTTTCGTGTGTATGGGATAGAGTGTACATAGTGCTACCTGTCCATTATCATAGTGCACACTGTGGCTTCCAAGAGATCGCTACATGTGCTGCACTTATACATTTATTGGATGTTGAATGAGTTTGGTTTTTAAAAGTTTCAGTTCATTCGTCTGTAACAAACAAATGTCCGAGTAATTGTTCATCAGTGGAGTTCATTTGTTTGATTTTTTTTTAAATATTTCTTTTTTTTTTATTGAGTTTCGGGTTGCTTTAAATTGGTTGCTGCACTGATCTGCTGGAGCGCATCAAACCGTTATTGTTTGGCTCGCCGGCTGCAGCATTGTCTCACTTAAAACGTGTCCAGCAGAAGCTCGTGCAACCGCAAACAAATAAAACAGAAAAAAGTAAAAAAAAAAAAAACCATAATGAAAATTTAACTGAGGCACGAAAATTGAGTGTGGTTGCCTGAATTTATGCATGTAATGTACTTTTTTTTTTGTTTTGTAGTATTATTTGGTTTTGTTGATTTCCCTAAAATGTTGATTAGCTGTATCCATTATAATTGCCCGGTATGCTAGAAAACAACAACAATAATAATAACAACAACAACAACAATAACTGACGTTTAAATGACTTGCTTGATGGGGCTGGCCATGCTGCAATACTTTCCCTGCACGGCTTTCTGCTGGCTGCACTGTGGCAGTTAGCTGTGCATTCAAGCGGAGTTGCGACTTAGTTGATCAATGTTGCCGATATCCGATGTTGCACTTTTTGATGGATTGGCGCGCGCGCAACCATTTCGAATGTTCGGTAATTTCCTCGTAGCTTATAGGAATTTGATCAGGTGTGCCATCAATTTTGAAAGCGGTGAATAAAAAATAGACAAAACAAAACAAAGCCAAAATGAATGAGCGCTTACTGTTCAAGTCAACGAAGATTGAATACCCTTTGATTTGTTTTGTTATGTAATTTAAGCTCTCGATTGTGTGTCTCCAAATTAATTACACTTGATTACAGGAATTTTCCCAGCAACTTGCCCCTTGTGTCTGATAAAAATCCTAAAGTTTTGGAGTGCGAGTCATAAACTCTTCTTATTATTGCAGCTTTAATAAGACTGCTGGGTTAAATTGTTACAGTTATTTAAGTTAGACTTGGCCAAGATTTTACCTTGTTAAACAATATTAAGTAAAATTATATAAATAAATTTCTTTAATCATTCGGCACAGAAAAGTACAAACAATTAAATTGAATATTAAAAAAAAAAATTTAATGGTGCTATTAAATACTATTTTCAGTTTTATCTTGCAATTATGCAAGACACAATCCAACTAATTGTAAATTTGTCTTATCCAATCATTATTGGATATTCAAGGATAATAATAAAGTTTATATGATAATAAATATGAAATAGACATTATCTTAAGCCCGTTATGTGCTCCAGAAATACAGCTTATGGTAAAGCTTTCTTTTTAGAATTAAAATTCTTTCATTTTTGAAAATCATGGTTAAATTAAAAGTTGGTATTAAAAACCTAAAATATTAACATAATACTTATGTAAGTATTTGTTTTTACAACTACATATTGTAACCCTCTGTATATCTATAGATCTACAATACAATTACAAATCGCTGTGAAGCAATGAATGTCGCACCTCACAACACCTTTTCCAATTGGCCAGCTAACAATCAATCCAATTAACAAGACGCACGCACGCACACACACACACACACATACACACAGCTACAAATTGATACAAAGTTGCAGAGAATCTAGTGATTCACAGCTATGTCAGCTAGCTGGCTGACTGGTTGGCTGGGCTGACTGAATGTCTGACGCTGCACAACAGTTAGATTGTCAATTATCGATAGTGCTTTCCGCGCTTGATCAATAATTATCGATTAGCTGCGTAGAAAGTGTATATTGGCCGGCAAAGAGGAAAAGAAAAGTTGCCGAGCCACGTTGCCACCACTACTTAACAATTATATATGTGCATATGCCAAGATCGGTATTGCATAGGCCAGCCTATCAGCTACTCTTATTTTTTTTTGCGTTTTTCTTGTATTTAAACTTTAGAATTAATGACAGTAGACGTCAGCTTAAAATGGCGAAAGTTGACAATTGCATTGAATTTTGATATTTACAGGTCGAGTATATTATAATTTTGTCACGCATTGAAAGAGATATCGGCAACTTCAAAAAATCTAAGATAGAAGCAATCGAAGCTTATTGGCTTAAGAGCTGCTAAGATTGATTTAAGCCCACAAGTAATTTTTTGTGCTTATGGAATACAAATTACAAAAATGTTCATTAAAATTACAAAACAAAATTATGTTTTAAATCAAATTCTTTACTTCATTCGAAGGTTATTTAATCATCGAATAATCAGAGCTTCAAAATATCATTTGAATTGCACATGTATCGAATGAAACAGTCAATGATTAACTTGGTAAATAAATAAGATTATAATTTAATTATTTATTTAATGTGAACTAAAAACAGTCCACAGTTTTTGAAAAATGTTGTAATAAACAAACTTTTAAAATTAAAGTTACAATTCAAAAAATAAAGAATGTAATTAATCCTGAGATATTCAAACGTATAATGGTCAAACATTTATTACTGGGGAAAAAACAAGAAAATAAAATCAGACCAATCATTCATTTTGATATTTTTATTACACTAAATAACATTAATCTTTTTAGCAATGCAAAAAATGTTAATGAACTATTTCCAATGTTGCAAAAACTGTGTCAAACTTTGATTGCTAAACACATGTACAAAAGCCGTTAACATGAATAGTATTATTATTAGCAAACACAATGTTTCAAATGAAATATTGTTATTGGAATTGTAACAGAAATCGACCAAACATCAAAGCATTAAGCATTAAATGCTTCGGGTGAGCAAGTTCTTGCCGACAAGCACAAGAAGGTACGAAAATACTTCGGGAATGCGCAACAAAGTACGAGCTACTAGTGTTCCAAGTAAATGGAATGGTGGTGAACTATGAGTCTATACCTGTATAAATATGTATATATAAACATCTATATATTGACGCAACAGTATACCGTAAGCAGCAAGTATAAATGGAATTCGAAAAATGACGTTCACACAGATTTGAAAAGTGTAATGGGTGCTTTATTTGGTAATACTTTTCCTGTTTGCCCTAAATAAGCATATCAATACTGTTGACATAGTAACTATATATATTAATATATATATGGGCAACTACAAAAAGAAAGAATAAGCCAAAATAATTTGCCCTACAAAACAAATATTGTGCTGCACACATAAATAAATAATAAATAAATAAATTTAATTGTATACAATTGAGCAAAAGAGTACAAAAAAAGAGATCACAGCAATTGGAAAATGGAATGCCTGAGTGATGTATTTAAACAAATTTAATGTTTATTAGCAATAATGTTCATTGTCTATTTGGGAGACAATCGCATGGTAATCACAACAAATAAACAATGCCATAAAAAAAATCTCATTGCAACGATTTCCGCCGCATAGCTCTTCACAAAGAAATACAGTTATGTGTATATATATATTTAATAATACTTTCGAGGAAAAGTCACGCCTTTTAAATTTAATTAAGTACCAACCATGAATCAGGCCGAAAAGGAAAGCTTACAAAATATTTCATTAAGCCCTCCACCCCACCTCAACACCATAATAAGTGCATATAAAATACCAAATGCGATTCATGCAACTGTCCAAACGTGATAAAACTCATTTTCTTCAACAAATGCTAACTTTGTTAATCTTGATGACTTAATGCAGATGACAGACTTTTAATTAAAGTTTGAAAATTGTGTACTCTTTGCCAGAGGCTAAGTCAAAGTCGCATAAACATACTTGAAAAAGCAAAAGAAAAAAGTTTAATGTTTGTTTCACGTTCTTAGCAACGACCTTAGACGGAAGTAAAGCAATTTTGCTCCATAACCTGCACCCATATTACCAAATTTGGTATTTTCTTTGTTATTGTTTCTTTCAATGTTTTTGTCATACGCACATTAATTGTGTCCACACCCAAAATTAAACAATTAAGAACGTGCTCTTCTTAAAGCTGACAATTGAATCGAATTTGCGCAATTTAAAATTGCCAAAAATTGTGTATCGTAATTTTTAATTAACTATTTACCTTGAAGTTAAAACCGTATTTTTTTCTAATTTTTTTCAATATGGAATTTTTAAGAACGTGAAAACGTTCTTTCATGGAAATCACTTTTTATTTTGTTATATTATTTCCAGAAATGCGTATATTTTATTTCTATTTCCCATTTCGTAGTTTTTTTTTTTTTAATAACAAATTTTGGAGCAGGGTTGAAATTGCTATTTTATTTGTTCACGATTTTCACAATTACTTTATTGAATTCGCTACAAAATACGGGCTCAAAGACAAAAACGAAATGGCCTTATTGCCTATGAGGGCATAGAGCATTTATACGCTCTTCTCTTTCTTATAATTATAAATATTATTAGTGTTACTGTGGACTCAAAAAGCAGCACAAGTCGATGTGCTCAAAATAGGCGACTCTGCTGCCGCCGCAAGAGTCGCATGTAAAACAACAACAAAATCAGGGATTGGGGATTGGGACAAGCGAACCGAAAAATCGATGAACTGCTAAGGCTTAGAGGCAGTAGTAGTAGTAGAAGTAGTAGTCGTTGTAGTTGTTGTAGGTGCTTAATAAAGAGGTTCTTGGCAGATTACATGTGTGCGCGTTATATGAGTGACCAATACACTGAAACAATGCACACACATTTGGTGAAAGCAAAGGGTGAATGTACGATAAATTACAATACAGCAATAGTGCATATAGCTCCCCACATACACAGACACTGCATATATAGGAATATATGCAAATGCATATAGGAACCGTATTGAGTTTGGGGCAAATGCATTTCATTCAACTTGAAACTTACCTCTTTTTGGCTTTGCCGACATTGTAAAGTTCGACATGTTTAAATGCAGCATAAGTAGCCATCCTTTATGTATTTCTTTGTTACGTGTATTTCTCGATTTGAATGATTTATTGTCTGGTGATTTTATTTTTATTGCAAAAAACCTAGAGACACAAACAAATTAAATCTTCTGCAATTAACACTAGGAAAATTTGCAAATTCAATCGTTGAGAAACACAAAAAAATCGTCAGCAAAATTATATATATAATAAAAAAAAAAACGTGTATCAAGAGGAAGCTGCAAAGCAATGATGACTCATGCTGCTTGCTGCAAGCTGCATGCTGTTGCAAAAACGACATTGCCTGCATCGGATGCTGTGCGCATAAAAGAAAAATCAATAAAAGTTTGTGTGTGGTAGGCAAAGCCCTAATTTTATGACTGTAAAAAATTACACTTGTTTCTGCTCACATTTTAAACGGAATTTGCAAACTTTCCTAAATGTTGTGTGTATGTGAGTGTGTTTTCTTCTCGTTTTATTTTTTTTTATTTTTTATCGTATATACTTGTTAAGGACACTCACAAAGTAACCGACCTTATTTACACCTTTATTTTTGTTAAACTTCAAAAATATTTCTTTGTCACAAGTAACACTTTTTTATATCGTATACAAAAATATTTTGATATGATATGCGTTCGTTTTGATTTTAAGATACTTTGCTTGAATATTAACCGCAAAGAATGAAAGCTAAGTGCTTTTCAATTTTCCCATTCATGTACGTTTTTAAAAGTGTGCTTAAGCGTTAGCTTACGTTGTGAGCGCTTCAGTATGAAGCTGACGACTGGAGTGCATTGGGAAAAGTGAAAAGCATTTATTACCACCAGACCTGGCAGTTACACGACGAACGCCGCCGAGAAGTCTTATCGATCCAAAAACAAAAGCACCAACTCTCTCAGAGCGAATTCATGTAACTGCAAACAGAGAGAGCGAGAGAGAAAGGCAGAGCAGCGCACACTTCGTTTTGTAAGTGTATGTATTTATATGCAATATACTCGTACTCGTACTCATGCTGTATACTGAGTGAGAGAGTGGTGTACGGAGCTTTGTGTTGGGGCTGGCTGGCAGCCGTATCAAAACAAAAAACAAACCACAGCTGATTGAAGTTTAAACAGCAAAGCACGCTCTCTTTCTCTCTCTCTCTCTCTCTGTGTGTTGCTCACTTGCTCATCTTTGAAATTCAACTCAGATGTAACGTAAATTTGGTACTGCAAATAACAAAATGCATGCAAACAGAACTTCACCAGACTTGCAAAATTTTCAAATATGTTTGAATTTGTGTTGTGAATCTTACATACCTATAATGTTAGGTAAGTAATCATTAATATTAAAGTTAAATTTAATTTAATGTTTGGTGGATATGGGACTTTCCCATTCAAAATTAAATCTAATAATTATAATGGACTCTCATTTGAGTTACAGCTGAATGAGTTCCGTTGTGAACAGTTTGGCAAGAAATGATTGAATATGAAGTTTCTATTTAAAGAAGTATAAGATTTCTTAAAACCAAAACTTTGCTTCACATGAATACTCAACAGGCACAAAGCCTTTTTTGTGTTGAGTGTTTGAGTGCTTTCTTTTGCTTCTGAGGCAATGTTAAACAATCTCCCCAAATCAGACATATTGATTTGGCGAAAGGCACCCGTCAACTTTGCCTGTAACAGACGACCAGGATTATTAATGCGAACAGATTACAAAGATTATATATTTTAAGCCGAAAAAAGTGAATCGTAGTTCGTTTATTTGTTTTTAATTGATGAAACCGTAAAATGTACAGATGGCATCAGTGTATTATGTGCAAGAGTATTAAATGTTCGTCACGGCAAAGATAATTGGTCTTTCATGCTCTACCAATGTAAAAAGTAGTTCAGGTCTAGTGCATCTTATGTTTCTTAGTGTGGCTTTTCTACGGGTACCGTTAGAGCGAAGTCCATTAGAAGCTAACACTGCCAACTGCTAGCAAATTTTCAAAAACAACAAAAATGAAAATGCGAAAAAAACAAATCCAAACTGAAGACTAACAAACAAACGAACCAGAAAACATTGTACAGCAAGTTGCATGCTTTATTCGGTTGTAGCGTCGACATAGTAAATCACTTTCATCATCATCAGCATCTGGGGAAACTTGATATGCTGCTGGCAAATTAATTTAAAATTCAACTCTGAATTGCCTGCATTCAAATCAAAATGCATTTATGTACCCACCATTCTTTGAAACCTCTCCTCTTTATCGCTATCTCTCTCAGTCTTCGTCTCTCTCTCTCGCTCTGTCATTCTTTGTAAAAACATTTGGCACACATTTCCGTGCAACACAGGAAGCAAGTAGTGTTGGTCCATGTTGTGTGGTGTCTCTTGTTTTTTTCTCTTTTTTTGTTTGCTTTTATTTTTAGTTTGAAGTTGGCAGTTCAGTTCTTTACATGCTGGCACACTGTCAAAGTATGAGTGTCATTTGACACCGGCCAACATTCAACATTCAACATCCAACATCCAACATTCAGCACCCCACAGGCAAATGTAAGCTATTTCGTCTCTAGAGCAATTCACTTGCCCACAATGTGGTGTGGAGGAAAGCTAACCAACCCACTGGACTGGGTTAAAAATAGTTAATGTGGTCCACACACACGGTCCACAGTCGACCATTGGCATCTGCTGGTTGCTGCATCTCTGATCTCTGCCAAATGGAATGGCTTGCCTAATTGTCGAGCATCGTTTTGTCGGGTCAAGTACTTGTGTCTGTGTGCCTTATCTATTCAAAATCGTCTGTATCTCCCCCTGCTGTTTTTTTTTTTGCTTTTTTGATTTTTGCAGCAGTTGCATCAAGCAGACGTTAACCAAGTGGGGAGTCTGTCTAAGTGTACACAACCGGAATGTGGACGCCCATGCCTTTCCTGGACACTGTGGGCGATCATTTTCAAGATTGAGCATCTGACAGACAATAATGGCAATTCCTATTACATGCCATTATGCTCTAAAGCTGTAGCAGAAATATTACTAAATAAGACATTCATTTTAGAAGGGGTCATTTATATGTGTTTATAATGACGCAAATGTTAAGGTAATTTTTATTAGTTTTTCGCGGCTGATATCAAAAAAAGTGGATATTTCCGAGAAACTAAAGCTGAGTCTTAGGATTTTTTACACTTAATTGAGTATATTCATGTAAAATATAATTAACTTAATACAAAAATTTATATATAATTATGGAGTTATCTAGAATAGAAAATTTTATCTTTTTGAGAATTGTTTTTTATCAGTATTAAATTAATTTTGAATAGAGAATTATTTGAAGAGAGCACTAAGAGTTATTCAAAATCAATAAAAAGAGAAAAGTATATATAAAAAATAGCAACAAAACTAATCATTTTAACAAAAAGAAATAATATTTTAATATTGTGGTTGGAACAATCTGACTAATCAAAAAAGGTCAGTTCAATATTGAAATAACTACCACAGTTTAATTTAACAACAAATCAATCATAAGCTGTCTGCTTTTACAAAACAATGAATTTTGGTGCATCTTAATTAAAGATAATAAATTATTAAATCTTATGCATGCCTATGGGAAAACTAACTAAATGAAATTATATCTCGTTTTTAATTAATTATAAACTTCAGTTATTTATAATTTTTTTGTTGCCCGAGGAAACAACAATATTATAATTAATAATTATCATGGAATGTGTACGATTTCTTTTCTTTACATGCAATATAAGTATATCAATAGTCTCGTGGAATATATACGAGCCCATTCCCTTCCTTACATAATGCAAAATTTGCACAGCCTCAATACAAAACTATTTATTATTACACATTGAAAGAGTGCATGGTAAAAAAAAAAAAAAAACAAAAATTAAGGCTTTTAGACGCCTTTCCTCCGACAGACAACCCAGACAACTTTTCTTTTTTGGACTGTCTATTTTAATTATAGCTTCGGGCACACAACATTTCTTTTTGTTGTTTAGCCGGCTGCTTTTGATTTAGTCACTTTTTGGGTAAACATTTTCCACGTGTGTCTATAGTGTACATAGGGGAGACAAAAAACAAAAAGGTTTACAGTTTTCACTGCATTTCACCAAGCAATTGGCTAAGCGGCCCATTGACTTACCAACCACTTAAGAGCCACAGATTAAATGGAATAATTAGCCGACCGTGCAAACTAAAATATAAACTAAGACATTAAACAAAAGAAGAAAAAAAATAAAAAAAGAGGCAAACCGGCTTAGCAAAGGTGACCGAATCCGCTCAGTTCAACAACATTTATCAGCGATTCCTTTTTTTCGAAAGTACTCGAGAAGAAGTTGGCTCAAGTGCTTAAGTCAGCTGAGGGCATGTCGCTTTTCTATACAAATTTATTACACGTGTTTATTTTGTGAAGTAATTAAAAGTGACATATGATCTAGTTGGAGCACTAAATAGTCTGCTAATTGGCAGACAGGAAAAGCAACATTTAAATTGAGTAATCTGCATAAAACATGATTTTAAACTTAAAGGTCAAGCTCTTTGATTTTAATACATAAAATGTATTACAATACTTTAAATTTGCATTAAATTTTACGAAAGATTAATTAGGCTTAGTAATATCGACATTCTAGCAGCAATTAAGCAAACCGAAAGTATTGTTAATGCTTAACCATATGTCTCTCTTTCCTGAGCAAAGCACAATTTCTAAATAACATTCAATTAGAATGAAGACCAAGTCTAGCTACAAAACATTTTTAAAATTAAATTCATTGAAAAGCTTCAATTAAAATGGGCGTTTTTATGGTATTAATGAAACTTTAATTAAACAATTGCCCGCCGGAGGATTTTTTATGTACCATTGAGTGATTTATAGATAGATTGAGATGCGTAGGTGGGCACTTCCAATGTTCCTTAACTGTGCAGTAAATGCAGTATGAAATGGAACAAATTGGATTGTTGCCAGTGAATAAAGCAAATTAAACTCTGGACTCTGCATCAATAAAAGTAGGTAAACAAATAGATTTACAGGGAATATTGACTTAAAAATCTGTTTTTTATTTGTTTCTTGTAATATGTGTAAATAAATAAAGGTAAATAAGGTTTGTCATCAATTTTCAATGTTAATAGAAAGTAAGATAAGAGAAACGTTTAGAAATTCACGCAATAAAATCAGCTGTTAACCCGAGACGCAATAAATTGTATGTGTACAGTAAATGTATGTACAGTCCTGAGTGCCATTTAACAAGCAACTTGTTGCCATAAAAAAATGTAAAAAAAAAACAATAACCGATATATACAAGCTTTTTTGAAAGGATATCAAATTGCCTGAGTCTAGATTTATTCGTTGCAGGTGCATCCAAGATTTGTTTCAGTTGGTCAATAACTCTCATGTTCCACTTGAGCTATGAAGACAACCAAACAAAACACAGCAAAACTCCACCTTGAAAAAAGATAGTAAACAATTGTCTAGAGTCTAGACTCCAGAGTAAATTGCCTGCACGAAGACTTTGCTTAGCGGCAACAAATAAAACTTTGCTGTTTATTGAGCGAAAAGTGAAAGGCAATTCAATTTGTGTACTGTGCACAGCTCCTCTCTGGATAGAATTTGTTACACTTTTTGCGTGTTCAATACAGCATAGCAGAAAGAAAAATAAAACAGACACACACAAACTGTTGTTAAATTTAATGAAACACTAATCAGTTTTCTGCACCTCTTAAATCACATGAAAGACTTTTTTCTTTCACAGGAAAAACTAAAAAAATAAAACAATATAATGTAACACTTTAGCAAAGAGTTTTGCAGGCACGTTTCAAATTATCTGTGTATAATTAATATGCATGACCTATAGGCTTATAATTGTTTTTCAGAATTATGTGCATCACATGCAACTAATTCAACTGAAAGGCGATGAACACGTTAGATAAAAGCTATTTCTCTGTTGGATACGAAACCGTTAAGATGCCACACACAACACGCTTCGCGCTTAATTTGAAATCTTTGAAATGCCCGAAAATGAAATAAATCAAAACGGAAACAAGAAAACGTTAAGCACATATTTTTCCACACATAAAAGATAGTCATGCTACGGGCTGTGTTTGTTATTTCTCTTTTGTTTGTTGTTATTATTAAAAATAGTTTTTTGCTAAAAAAAATATATATATTTTTTCAATTCTTGCAGATTAAGGCATTTGTCTTTAATTTTATAAATGTGCATTGTGTATTTAAGCACATTTAATATATACAGAAATAAGTGCATAACTTTGGTAAGATTTATTATTTTAATATCTTAAACCAGTTGGTATCTACCCAAGAGAAGCAGTGCTTCAGTCTAGACTCGAAGAATTTGGTATTTATGGTTTGTGTATTCGCTAGACTGAACTGCTTGCGTGAACTGCTTTGAAACAGCACTCCTTTACAACTTCTAAAAAAACTACAGCAGTTAACTCTGATTAATAAAGAGCTTTAGTTACAGTTTTAATTATTGACACTTATACTAACATATGTTAAACTCAGAAACGGTCACACTGTTGCGACAATACTTTCTGAAATTATTTCAGGAATTCTTTAGTAGTAAATTATCGATCAGAAGAAAGAAGCATCACAGTCGCAGTCTAAAATTGCACTGCTTGCAGTTTTTACAGGGTATTTGCGCATCGAGTTCTCCAGTTTCTTAGATGCACTTGCCCAAGTATAATTTCTAAGAAGTCTTTGAATAACAACACATATAATAAACAACGAATTAACTTGATAGCTTCACCTCTTTCAATACTAATCGTTTTTTACCCAAATTCCCATTAGCAAATGACAAACTAAACATGAAACAAAATTATGATGCCTACAGTTTTAAGTGAGGCTGAGGGGGTTGCAATTCAAATACAAAAGTGCAGTGTCATTAAAAAAGAAAAAAAACTTTCCCCTTACTGATTGCGTTGCCTACACATGCGAAATTCTTGGTTAAGTGTCAAATGCGAATGAACTCCAGAAGAGATCTTCTCGCTAGCTCGGATGCTCGTTCGCTCGCCTTGCATTATTCATGCATGCAGCCCAATCATTTTCAGCTCAGACTGATATTGCCAGCTGGGTCCATACGCCGATCAACAACAACAACCAGAAGTTACATGCAACTTTACAGATTTCAGTGATGCTACTTATCAAAAAAGTATTTTGAGAAATTGCAAAAGCTTTTCAAGTAAAACAAAACATTACAAAGCTATGTCTGATTGTCTACTCGTCTGGTCTGGCATTTCCGTATTTCTGTCGATAATCCACCCTGTTCCTGCTTTACTGCCATGCAATTTAATCAGAGCCCCAGTTGACTTTTGCATTGCGTCAAAAAACACCCCAAAAGTGGCTTAGTTAAATTCGTAAATCCGCAAAATGAATGCATTTCTACCCTTCGCGAAATGAAGCGTGCGAAGTGTTAAAATTATTGCAAAGTTCGTGCTTAATTTGCTACTCCTGCAGTCTTAACAACAATCTCTCATTCTGCTTGAGACAACTAATTGTGCCCCTGGGATGGATCCAGGCTGATACTGGCCAATTTCGTATTTTTCTATAACGAGAAAATTCTAGAATATTTTGTTGTATATGTATCTAATTTTAAGCTGTTGAGAGACATTCGCGTGCAGTTGGTAGTTTCTGTACGATTCTTTAGAAATGTATTTTAAGACGGAAAAAACAGATGGGCGGGCAGCTAAAAGACAAATGACAAAAGGGTTGCTGCCATTATTTATTTATGTTTGTTTCATTTGGCAAAGTTATAGTTCAATGGCTTAAACGTATATGTATTTGTACATGTATGTGTGTATATACCTCGGTAGATTATGCCAGGATTATTAAAATACGCAGCTGGAATGCTAAAATGTTGCATTTATTTATAGGATTCACCTGGAGTTGCGTTTTAAAGGCGCGCCCAGATACATATTAATGATTCATAACCAGCCAGGCATAGTCTTTTGTTAAATGCCTTTGTCATGCACTTCATTTTCATCAGGCATATGCATATAAAGTGGCCACCGCAACAAACACACAAAGGCGTATTGAGAAACTCTGACTGGCTGATTGACTCTCGGCAGACTGCAAACTTAATACCCTTAATGTTGTAGATTGCTGGAGCTATCAAAGTGTGTACATTAACAATCAATAAATAAGTCTATATATTTACAATTATTCTCTTTGCGATTTCAGATTCATTGCAGGCAAAACATCTTTATGTATACCCCCCAATTAAGGAATACCCATATGACACATGATTGCAGTAATTAAGCAGAAAATATTTGCTATATGTGTATGTTTGTATGTTTGGTATCTTATAAGCAATTGGCAGACGTTGTTCAACGACCTCCTCCATCCATTAGTCAAGTCTGTGCGTTTTTCTGTGTTCAACGAAGCGTTCGTATTTGTCAATAAAATTTAAATAAAAAGAATTAACGCAGTGGAACTGTCACCAAGTAAGGACATAATTGGCAACTCATTTTTGTTTATGTTGTTTTTAAACTTCATTGATTTTTGCCAGTATTCTTATCTGGGACCAGCTGCTGATTTAGAATGCAGACCCAGAAATTTTAGAAACTCGCATCAAGAGTGAACATATCAAAAATATAAAACATATGTTTATGTATTTATTCAAACTATTTGGGTGTGGCATTGATTTGGCTATTAGAAAATTTGGATTTCATTTCTTTGGCACACAGATCCATATCACTTGCATACATTTTGTAGGTGTTTGACTACGTTTAAACAATTAAATATTGGTGTCAGATGCGTGTTCGCATTGTATTATTATTTTGAGCAGTTGAATTCGACACGCGCCCATTGTAATTATTGTTTTTGATTGGATTGTCTAGCCGCAGCAGCAAGAGGTATTTATCGCTGCATGAGTCACATTTATTTACACATACGTGTGTATGTCTTCTCCCGTTATTTGTAAATATCACAGACTTGAAACGAATCCAGACAGCCAGCCGGTTGCACCTACCTAAGATTCAACCATTCTCTTTCTTTGCCTATCTCATTCTCTATGTCTACGTCATTGACGATTAGTTCTAGAAGCTCAATTAAGGAGTAAAGCAAAAGCCAGTAAAAATCAACAATTGTTCAACGGCGAAAAGAACAACAACAACAACAACAATAGTGTGGCAAACACGTAATAACATGCAAGGCACTATGGATACTATATAAATATGTAGTTGGAAAGTTCAATGCACTTTCCCGCTACTTGCGCATTGGCAGCAAGCAGAATAGGTACAAAAAACTAAAAACAAGAACAAAAAACACTATAAAGTCGCGTGACTAGTTACCGCTAATACTTAAACAAACCATGTTAATATATGCATATATAAATTGGCTGAGAGCCCACCAAGTGTAAAGGCAGCCAAATACTAATGCATTTCTGAGCGCACGCTCAGCTTACAAAAAAATTACTTTAGTGCTTGCTAGGAATTTAGAATTTTCGCAGAAATTCCAAAATGTATCTGTCTATTATTCTCTATATGTTTTATTTCTTTATATGTACTTCAACTTTTGTAAAAATAAATTTGAATGTAAAAAACTATATGAATTATCTTCTTTTTGGAAAAATCAATAATAAAATGCAATCATAAATTTCGTGTATAAGGAATAAAAGAACTGTCGGCAATTAGTATAATTATCAAAAAGAGCAATCAGCAAATCAATCCAATTTACGAGTGTTCACTGTATGGAACCAAAAGAGAAAATGAGCAAAGTGAGAACAGTAGCGGGTATTAACCGGGTTGGTAGATGGCCGGAAATTTCTTGGGGTTGTTGCTGATGTCCATCATCAATAAATAATACATTTTCTAGCAATGACTTGTCCTATTTAGAGCTGAGCTCGTGCCGATGTCAGAGAATTTGTTTGTACATATAAGCTGCCATAGAAACAATCAGCGGAAAATGGAGCGGAAAAATAAAAACCGCCACTGTGCATGTGTGTGTGACTAAGATCATCAATGCATCGCTCATCTGCTATCTTAAATACACATTAAATCTTCGGCCCCCCAAAGAGAATGAAACTCATAAATATTTCAATTCATATCTCGCGCCAGTCATCAGTAGTGTAAAAACAAAAGCAGCTGGTCGCAGCTGGTGATAATCGATAACAATTAACAATGCTCGCTTCTAAACTAGAACGTTTAGATTCAAAAGTGATGCGAATAGTTTTATTTTCAGCTAAACCTATTTTTCGAAACAACTCACAAATGAGTAATGAATGACAAAAGCACTGAAATAGATTTCTTATTTGAAAATAATGCGATCACTTTATTAATCCTCAACTAAAAGAAAAATATCCAATGACTCATCATGCTGTATTCAAAATTGCCCTTTGCTATCGTTGTCGTCTTCAAATGTTACTTCCTGAAGTGCAGCACACGAATGGAAAAGCAGATAACATACAATTTGAGGGGTCGGGCACTAATATCCAAAATGCGTGGTAGTATGTGTATGTGTGTGGGATATCGGTTGTCAAGGGTGTTTACTGCACTGCTATGGGTTTCAGTGCAAGTAAAAACAAAAAACAAAAAAAAATACAAATAGTGGTGGCGATTGTGAAATGTAACAAATTAGTCCATATGTACAAAAAAAAAAAAAAAAAACAAGGCATAGAGGAAGAAACCGATTGACTTTAGTTACAAATGACATGATCGTATATAATATAAAATAAGAAGGAAGTGCATGTGGATTACGCTGGGTATTTCATTTTATCTTACTCTACGTACATAAGAAAAAAAAAAAACATAATTTGCAGCCTCGTCTTGCGATAAACCAACACTGATCGCATATTGGTAAAGAAACTGCATGCATATATACACACACACATATACACATGTCCATGCAGATATTAGTATTTATGTATGTAGATACATACAAAACAGTTTAAGTGGGCCGACAGCCATTTAGGACACCGTTAAAAAATGTTTTTCTACACACACATCTGTACAAACGACTGACACATACACTGACCAAATGACAGAAAATTATGAAAAAAGGGCAAAAACTTACTTGCTACTTGGTTTGTTGTCGGCAATATCAAAGTTAGCGATCATTTTGTTTATTTTCGATTGTTTTTCTTGATTTGGTAGATTGCCAATAGTTTTGACACTTAATATAACAAGAGCGCTGCAAACTTGAACTTTAATTGAAATTTTATTTATTTTAAAAATGCACACAAGAGCGGACCGGCTAAAAATGCATCCGCACAGACCGTTCAATCGAAATAGAATGAGGAGTGATTAATCGATGTATTAAATGGTTGACATATCGGTGGCTCAATTACTAAATATTCTCGGTCACACTGTTCGGCTCGTGTTCAAATGTTAATAACCATCGATAGTTAAATATCCCTGTAAATAACGTTAGCTAACATTATGTTATGAGTGTTTATGTTACCGTAAGCCCCTCTTTTAGAATGAAAGAACATTGTCAATATTGACGCAACCTTTAAAATCTAATAATAATAGGCAACCTTAAAATAGAAATTGAATCAAGCCAAACACATAACGTTCCCTGTGTATTTGAGGGGTATTTAGATAAAATTAATCGCACAATTTGGCTCATGTTAACGCGACAAAGAGCCCCAATCGAACTGTTAACGCTTAAGAGCCATGTTATACATTCGTATGTTGTCCAACACACAAATTATACACATGCACATACACAAATACAAGCGTACAGTCGCAACATCTTAAAAAAATTGAAACTTATATTTTGCAGCGTAAAACTTTACCAATTCAACAATTTCTACAAGAAATTGAAAATTGATTTTTGTAATGAACGTGACCGCTGCGAAAAAGTCAATGTCGTAGGACCGCAGATAGCAGAAGTGAATAGCAAAAAAAACCGCCAACATGATTGCATCCGAATCGGAGGCAATAAATTCGGCCACTTATGTGGATAATTATCTGGATTCCGTAGAGAATTTACCCGACGATGTGCAGCGCCAGCTGTCCCGCATCCGTGACATCGATGTGCAGTATCGAGGTAAAAAATTTAACGAACAAAATGATAAGGAAAGATTTTATAACCTTTATATACACACGTACAATAGGTTTAATCCGTGATGTGGATCACTATTATGACCTTTATGTGCTGCATCTGAACTCACCGGATAGCCAACGTCGCTGCCGTTCCATAACCCGTATGCATCAGAGCCTAGTACAGGCCCAGGAGCTGGGCGATGAGAAAATGCAGATTGTCAATCATCTGCAGGAGATAATCGATGCGAAGGTGCGACAACTGGACACTGATCAGCAGAATCTCGACCTAAAGGAGGAGCGTGAACAGCGTTACATTCTGCTCGACGATAGTCCCGCCTCCAAATTGCAGCGGCTACAGAGCCCCATGTGTGATCAGGGCAACAGTGCCGGCAACAATGTATTAAATAGCACAGGTTTGTCCGCAAGCAATGCAGCCAACTCCGTAGCCAAGGAACACTATGGTGCTCTTAGTTTTGGTGCCGTGATCGCTGTCGCGGCGACGGGTGTTGGCCTAAGCGGGAATGGTGGCGGCGGCTCAACGCCCACATATGATCGTGGTAGCCATTTAACGAGCAGTGCAAACAACGGATTCAATGGCTCATTCTGTGGCAGCAACAGCAGCGATCTTCAGCGTTCGGGCAGCAAACGTTCGCGGCGGCGCAACGAGAGTGCGCCCAACAATGGCAGCTCCAACGAGATGGGCGGGAATGAATCGAATTCAGCCAACGAAGCCGGCAGCAGTGGAAATGGGAATAGTGAACGAAAATCTGTCATGGCTGGAGGTGCTTTGGGCCAGCGCAAGAGTCATGTCCAGCTGGTTGGAAGTGGTGTTGGCGCTGGTGGTAGTGGCAGTGGTGGTGTCACCGCTGGTGGTGCTGGCGGCGGCGGTGGTGTTGGTGGTGTTGGCGGTGGTGCTGGTAATGTCGGCGGTGGCGGAGGTAGCAACTCAGGCAAGAAGAAGAAACGCAAAGTGCGTGGCGCAGGCGCTTCGAATACGGCGGCAAATGCACGGGAAGAAACGCCACCACCAGAGCCCATCGATCCCGATGAGCCAACGTATTGCGTCTGTAATCAGGTATGAAGTATTTCCATATTTTATGCTATTCATCAACAGAACGCGACCATCAGCTAGAGGTATTTGTTATTGATCTCGGGTTATTGTTTGCAGATTTCTTTTGGCGAAATGATACTCTGCGACAACGATCTGTGCCCCATCGAGTGGTTTCACTTTTCGTGCGTTTCACTTGTGCTGAAGCCAAAGGGTAAATGGTTCTGCCCAAATTGTCGCGGCGAGCGACCGAATGTCATGAAGCCGAAGGCACAATTCCTTAAGGAGCTCGAGCGCTACAATAAGGAGAAGGAGGAGAAAACCTAAATCCAAACCAAACCGGGTTAAAAAAGAAAACAACAGTTTTGTGTCAAACACTAAGCCGTTACAATTAGACATTACAGTCAGGGCTCTGCACTATGTAAATTATTCGCTTCTTCAATTTGTGAAACTTTCAATTTGTCTATTGTTTGGCCCTACGCCCCTTTGAAACCACATCATGAAAAAGTGGCTTAAGATATATTTTTTTGTATAAACGTTCTTGCTACATTATCTATAAGAATTACAATTTAACAAATGCTAATAAACATTGATATTCATACGGAATATCGCAAAGTTATGTGCCAATCAATTAAGGGCTTGCAGCCAACTTGGCTTAGATCAACATTATGTTGACACGGCATTATTTCAAATCACTTACAGACACCCAGAATTATAAACATTAGTCGCCTATATATTAAAGCTTCGAAAGTATTATTTGTCTAGAAATTAAATTTGCAAATTAGGGGTACATTTATTATTAAAAAGAAAAGAAATTGTATATGATTGAAACAAATACTCTATATTTAATTTACAGTATTTTATGATTAAGTTATAGCGCAGGCAGAAAATCAAATCTAAGTATCTTTCCTGTTTTCGAGGGACTATTGTTATATTTTATGCTAAATAAGCGCCCAGATTTACATAACTATATTCATTTTAACATTTAACATAAAACCGAACATTTGTATAGTAAAATAGTAAATTTATTTGTATAAATATGATATGAAAACTGTGTAAATATACACTCGTCGTGTTGTATAAAATACATATTTGTAAATGGATTATTTACGTCTAAGACACATTTTGTAGTCAAAAATAGAATGTCACTGAATTTTTACTTTGTGGACGGATTAATTGTTTAAATACTTCTAGATTAAGCGCATCGATTTTAAATGCTTTACAAATAGTAAATATTCGATTAACTGTCGATATCCCCAAAAGAATGAGATTCGTCCTTATGGCATTAAAAGTTCAATGTTTGGATTCTGCAACTCCAGGAAGATTTGATATTGCGAGAAGACAACGAGCCAGCAGTATATCTGAAACAATTTGTATTTAACAACAAATTCCAAAGGTTTGTAATTATTTAAGTAACTTACATTGTAAGCCATCCAAATAAAGTTCAACAGCGCCGAGAATGTTTGCTCCAGCTATTACAAATAATAATATTAAAAAATTATATATATTTTGTAAGTGTACATAATCTTACGTATATGTAATAGCCTCCAATTAACCAGAGGCTCCAGGCAAACTGGAAAAGGATGGCGAGTCCAACAAAAAATAGCCATGGCAATAGCCATCCACGGGTACTGTGGAAGAAATACATATTATTTATTTATATACTCTCCACGTCACATTTGTGCAAAACTCACTTAATTTTTATGCCATGGTAAACCATATAGGAGGCGATTATAATTAAAACGAAGTATATTATGTAGAAGCCACCTGCTATCGGCATGGAACTCCGAATGTCAGTTTCAAACAACGGCGAATAAAGTTGTCCAGATTCTCCGCCAGCGAGCATATAACAAATTATCGTAATTAATACGAAACTTAATGCTGCCGTATAAGCCGCAACTGCATAGCTGCCAGTGCGTACATTGTTTGACCAGATTATTGGTGACCAACAGGAGCTCAATACTACCATTTTTAATAAATGAAATCGTTGTTATTTACAACTGGTCAAATGATGTTTATTAACTAATAACAACGCTGTCAACGCCCTGGCAGTGTGACCGTATTCGTCTGAAATAAGAGATGACATGTGAATATCGATTATTCGGCATCTAAAAGATAGTCGGGGCTGATCGGTGCTGATCTTTAAATTTTGTAAATACAAATTGGAATTTTGTACATCAAATTAGTTAAATAACAAAGGTACCGTATTTCAACAGTTCAAATTTATTTCTTTCTTATATAGCCCAGTGCAACATCGAATATTTAAAATGATGAGAATTTAAATTATTATAGTTGTGAAATAACCAGTTGCTGGCTAAACAATTATGAAAGCTAAAATGTATATTTATGTAAGTTTAACCGAATTGCCGCAGAATATACATTTGAAGAAACGGATAAGCTTTAAGTTCCGATTGGAGTCATTTGATTCCGAACAGTTCACTCGCTCGTACATTACAAAACTATCGATATGTTTCAGCACTAGCTGCGCTCTCGAGAGAACTGATAGAGTGCAATCGAACGCGATTGACAACGGTCATAGCCGGTTGGGTGCTGCGGATAAAACCACAGTTGATTTAATTTTTTATTTAAGATACGGCATTCGTGAATAATGGCAAAGTGACAACAACAATTGACCAGTGTAAAAGTGCGCGAAAATAAAAAAATTTACGAATAAAAAAATGTTTAGGTGTGTATTTTTAGTCGTTTAATTAATTAATTTTATATAGGTATCGAGTTTAAGTTTTGTTTGTGTGAATCCTTTAACTAATATAAATATAATATAAATATATGCAAACTATGTGCGGTGCTTAAATTTAGAGACAGATCTGCAAAGAATGCATTAAGATACCGCAAAGCTCAAAATAGGTCACATTAGCGCATGCGAATTTCCTGTATTTAAGTCCGCTCAAGAAAAGTCCACAACAAAAAATCAAAACCTAAAAAAAAAAAAAAAAAAAAATTATTGGGTTCAATGAGGAGTACGTTTCACTATGGTAATTTGGTTGTTGTATTTTCTTTGCCAATGTGATGGGAAGAAGTGTGTTTCGAGTTCAGGCTCTTATGTCTGGCAGAAAGATCATTTGGTAGCAATCACAGCACAGTCGCAGCAGCAGCGAGCATCGACCTATATTTCGATTTCATTTCATTTACAAAAATACGAAAAAAAAGGCGGCCAAAAAAAATAACAACAACAGCAACACCAACCAAAACAAAACAAAAACAACATGAAAAGCAACTTTTGCTCACCAAAATGTAAAAAAAAGTATAAAAAAAAACTACTCGGTACTCAACTGCAGGCAAAGAAGCCGAAAGAAGATAAATGCTGTAAAAAAAAGGCAAAGCATGAGTGTATTTTGAAGATGCTTTTTCATCATCATTTTTGGACTGCGTGTTGGCTGTTTCTGCTGCTGCTGCTTCATCTTCCTCTTATTGAAGAGGCATACTTTCGCTATTCATATTGCATATTATTATTGTATTTTTTGTCTTCTTAAAATAAGTGCCAGTCCAGCCAGTTTCTAAATAAACAATTTTTTGTCTTTTCTTTCGTATTTAAATATTGTTATTTTTACACACATTTTTTGTTGTGGTTGTTGTCATGTACTCGGATATATTTTTACTTACCGCTCAAGTGGCAACTTGATTGTCGCTCTACTAGGCGGTTTAGGCTGTTTGTCATATTTTATTTGATAAGCGCAAATAATGCATGCTTGAATACCAATACTAAATAGCTTAGTACCAGTATATGTATGTATATATACATATATATATATATATATATGTGTGTGTGTGTGTGTTTGTGTGTGTCTAACTGTGACTAAAGAACTACAGCTGTAAGTTGAAGTTAGTTAATGACTAAATTGCTTATATGCGCTGTGTTTGATGTCCGCTAGCCATTGCATTTAACTTGGCAAACCGCTTAAGAAATCCATCATTTTACAACAGATTAGATAAATGCTTAGTTACACGTAAAAGCTTTTGAATGTAATCATCAGTCTTTTAAGCAAGCACAGCTAAAGACTTTTTAAAATTTATAAAGAAATCATCATTACAATTCATTTTATATGGTCAGTAAATGTAAATTAGCTATCAACCTATGTTTAAAATATTAGCCATAACGTAGACGAGCTGCACTGAGACGACCAGTTATTTCAATAACAGAAAACTTTAATTTTTCTTCCTTAATAATAAAAATTTGTAGACAAATTAAATTAAAAATTTACTAAATCAGAAAATTAAAAAAAATACATTTCCATTAATTTACCATTTTTAATATACATATCTTACATTATATTAAAATTGAGCTCACTATCTGCTAAATTATTTACTCTAAACTCATATTTCTATTGAAATATAGCAAACGTTTTCATTTCATTTGTTGTTTATTTTTTTTAATAATTACATACATTTTCATTTTATCTGAAAATAAAAAAAAAATTTCCCAATTATATAACATTTTCTATGAGTTACTATTGTATATAATCAAAATTTATTGCTATAACTTTTCTATGTTTATGTCTTATATTAAAAAAATATATTAAGTTTAAGCTCACAATTTTATATTTTTGTCAGAAAAAAACATTTCAAACACAAATCTCATATTTTAATAGGAATATAGAAAATGTTTTTTGTTTCGAATTAAAATTGTATTATATTGACTTAACAATTAGCAAACACAATTCAATATACATAAATATTTGTACAGCTGTTTAAAGAGGGGCTTACCCAACTTATCAGCTGAAAAACTATTGCGCTTTAAGTGAACGATTAATTTCAAATCAGTTAAGAGCTGATCAATTAAAATAAAAAATTATCTCGAAATAAGATTTTCACACAGTCATTAAACACAGTTATTAAAATATTTATAATCTTAAATAATTCCTAATATACCAAATGAAGATCAACTTAAGTCATCCTATTGGCCACTGTGTGGCTCTGTGTCGGTGTGTCGCTTGCCACCGGCATTCATAATGCCACTTGGAGCGGTGCCATTTGAACGGCTGTTGGCAATAGTCGTAATGTGACTATTTAAAACCTTATGCTGATGTCTTATGGAGTGAAAACGTCCTGCTGTGCGAAAACAAATTATAGGCATGTAATGTTGCATGTTATGTTGCGCCTCTGCCTCTGCCTCTGCCGCTGCCACTGCCACTGCCCTGCTGTTTGAAGAGACCCATTGCCTAGGCCAGCCACTCACTCGACCGTCAGACTCGGCCACTGGGAGTGGGAGTGGGAGGGGCAAGAGATCAGACTTAGTTAGCCGTTGTTGTTGTTGTTGTTGCTGCTGTTGCTGGTGCTCGATGCTGGTGCTCGATGCTGGTGTGGTAACACTCAAAAGTCAGCCCGGTTTGCCCTCTTGGATTTAAGCTTTATTTCGTTGCAGTTGCATTTTGTGCAACATTAACTTTTGAGGTTTGTGTGGCTCTCAAATAAACTCCTATTTGGATTTGTAATAATTGTTCGTAGCAATTTAAATGCGCATTTTTTTCTTTATCTAAAGGATAAAAGTTAAAGTTCAAAATATTTTGGGAATTCCTATAAGTCGTAAACAAAACACATTAATAAAAAAAAATATTAAAATCAATTATATTTATTAATCGCAGCATTATTAAAAATTAGTATTTTATTGAGGCAAGTAGACTGTGTCCTGTGCAGTTTGCTGCTGCTGCTGCTGTTACAATTTTTTAGACATATGCATTTTCGCAATTACATTTAGATATGAGGATGACTAATGTAAACGGCTATTGGAGAGCAAAATAAATACTTACTTGTGTTGGTCGGACGAGAGATATGGTTAGGACCTGCCTACAAATCGAGCAAGCCAAGAGAGGCATAATCAGCTTTTGTGTCGGCACGTTACGTTACTGTTGCGGTTGTTGTTGTTGTTGCACACTCAAGCAGCAAGTTGTGCGATACTCACGACCTCGTCAGTTGCAGTCACGCCCACATTGAAACTGTCCGCCTGCATCCGCATGAGTTTAGCTCAAAAAGCAAAGAAAGCTGGTGCAAGGCTAATGAAGCTTCATATTAAAGCACGTATGTGTGTATATGTATCTACAAATGTACAAATCTATGTTTGTCTGCATATGTATATTCATAATCGGGGTGATTTGGAAGTGGCGATTAAATTTGATGAGACCAATTCCTTATCTAACCTGGCGCAACCAGACGGACTGCGTTGTGAAAGCGCAAGTATCAAATGAAATGCGATATCATTTATTAACAGTGACGTATGAATAATTTTCAAAATATTTAAATTTTCTTACGTAAGTCTGTAATTATTTGTTACTTTCCTATATTAATATACTGATTTTGATTAGCAATCAGTCGCAAGCCAACATCCCAATTGCCAAAAAGTATGAAGTCCAAATTATTAACTTTACCCATCTAAAGCAGAATCTTTTATTTAAACAATAATTGTTTTCCATTAGTTTGTTTCGCTCTTATTCGCTTTGGAAATTCCGTTTTACCGGATTTCTTTTTTTTTCTTACTTTGAGATTGATTTCATAGCATTTGTTATACATGCTGATGCCGCAGTTATGCAAAGTTAAAAATTGGTGAAAATCGCAAAAAATATTAATTTGGTAAAAATTTACATATTTAAATTGATCGCACAAAATAATATTTATTGGTGGTGTTGAAAGCCCAAAACAAATATTGCATAAAAAAGGGTTTTAAGAATCTATGAACCAAAGTCGGATGCGCCTTTCTCGATTCCCTCAGAGGCAACACAGGCAAACAATGGCACTATTTACAAGAGAAGACAACAAAAGTTGTTGATCAGTATCTCGTCTGATCTATGGCTATGCTATTTATATGTAATGAAAACTTTCACAAGTGTCGTCGTTAAGTTACCTGGCTAATTTTGTGGCTATTTTGCTGGCCCCCGATTATTAGTTTATAAGGCGACCAATTGCTTATCTCTTGGATTTCATCAACAAACACAATAACGTTGTTTTTTGGTTTTTCTTCGATTATGTCTGAATTGTCTACGTATTTTCTTCCTGTTGCACTTTCATAAAGCAATTTATCTAACGTTTAGCGTAAAAGATGCAGAGCAAAAAGTACAGATACTTTCCATAAAAACTTAAATCAAGTCAAGTTCCGCCTCATTGTTTGACTGCAAAAAAAAAATGTATATATATATGTATAAGAAAAACAGCAACTAAACTTTAAATTTACTAATTGAATGTTGTGCACAACTGAATATGCTTCATCGTTTTTTTATTTTTTGTCGTTCATTCACTTGAACTGTTAGGTCACTCCACAGAAAAGGTCGTGAAAGTATGACTCCTGAGTGCAACCTAATCGAAAATCAAAAGAGAAACGAAGCTGCTTAAACTGAAGCAAGCTGCATTGCCATAAAGTACTTTTGACGCTTTATTTAATTAAACTCAACAATATATTGAAACTAGTAGGGATTACTTAATCTAAGAATGCTATGGGAACAACCTGTTGTAACAAATACATTTTAAGATTTAAAACATTACTTAACCTCTTTTTCTTAATCGTGAGACATTGAAATACGTCAAGCGAAGGTGAATTGTGGTTAGTTAGCTAGATAAACTTGTGGCTTATCTATTGTAATTGTTGTTGATCTGTAAGCAAACTAAAATTAGCACAAAAGTATGATTTAGTTATCAAAAATAAACTTCATTTGATAACATTCTACACATTTTTGGATTTGATATATTTGCACAACTTTATAATTAGCTCTTTACACATTTGGCCTATTTGTATATATATATTTGACTATATACAAATAGTCAAGAACCAATTTCTGCTCAGTTGAGTATTATTCATTTTAAACATAGGCAAAATATTTTGAAACCTTTTTCAATTTATTTTTAATCGACGTTGAACTTGAACCGGTTGATTAAATTTCGTGCGAATGTTAAACTTAAGTAAGGCCAAGGTTTCTATAGATTACTTTGATTTGGTGGTTATTAACATTTTTCAATATGTATTAATTGCAACATTCACAGTGGCAACAGCACTTTTATCTGATTGGCTACGATAATATATATCTGATAAGATATATAGAATCAGTAAGTGTTTTGTGTTAACATTATTTTGTTTAGTTACAAAATTAGAAAAGATTTAAATTCATTAGCACCATATAAAAGAGTATTTTTTATATATGTATGTACACTGTGATGTACATATGTACATAGAGGAAATTGTTTTGAGCATTTTCATTTACATATATGTCCAGACGAATGCGCATATGTATGTATATATATTTTGTCTGTTGTTTAAATCTTAACGTATTATTTATTTGCTTACAAAATACTTAGATAAAAAAATCGTAGATAAAACGAACGATTCAACTTTTCAAAGCCGCAAAGATTCTTAAACGTACGTCAGCAGAAAACAAAGTTGAATTAAAGATCACTACACCGAAGTTTTAATGCCCTTGCAATTTTTTTCAGTTTACCTCTAAACTGAAAAAATATGCATAGTTTATACAGCTTTTTTTTTATTATTTTGATATTGCTGTTGTTTATAATTTCAGTGTGAATTTTTAACCATAAAAATGTTGAATGTGAAATTCCAATAAGTTTTTTTTTATTCGATTTGGCTTGAATAAGCAAAATTCAATTTAAAATAATTAAAATGTAAACCTTCAGAGTTTTATAAATGATCATTAAAAAGCCATAAAAGTTTTGACATGTTGCGAACATTCTGCAGTCGGGATGCAAAGGCGTCTCACCGGCTGCCATCTCAACACTCAACAATAATAACAATTAAGCCTAGGAACGCGATATGTTACATGCTGGGATTGGGACTGGGACTGGGACTGGGACAGGGACTGGAACTGCGTCGGTTTCTGCGTGATGGAAACTGCGATATGCTTGCAATCTATTTTTATACATTTTTATAGGCCGTTTAATGCCTTAGCTGTTTTGACTGACAAGTGACAGCAGCTCAACGCTGCGATGCATTGCAGTGCAATACTTTTCTTTGTAGTGGGGGCCTCTATGATTAATCTGCGCCGCGCTTCAGCAGCACGTCAGCAACACCTTCTTCATCACAATCCCAATCTCAACACAATGATTGCAAAAGAATTAGGCTGATTAGGCAGCAGATACCCTGTATATTACAATGCTAGCTTTGGTTAGGTAAGTCATCAATACACCGTTAATAAGGCAATAACGCTTTGCTGGGAATTTTGGTAATTATTAATACTAAGCAAATCAATTAATAACAATAAAAATAATTTTAATTTAATCTTGTAATTTTGAGATTTTTAAGTTGAATAACTTATTTTTATTTCAATATTTAAATAATAAAAATTAATGCCACACTTTTTATGAATAATGCAAAGGCATTAGATAAATGAATGTGTATATATTAAGATTTTTATGTTAATTAATTAATATTTTATGTACTAATCTTCTTTGTATATGTACAAATTTGTTGAACATCATTTTATCAGAACCATTGAAACTAATTGGATAATAACATTAACAAAGTTGTTATTAAGTTAACAATCAAGCTCATAAATTGGAAAAAGAGCTTCCGACATTTCTGCAAAATAATTACAATTACTAAAAACAAAAGTATGGATTGTAATGAAAAACTGCAACTGAAAAGTCAACAACTGCTATTCATTTTCAATTGTTGTGATAAAAACAAAAGAAACCTTTCTCCGGTAACAAAATGCGATTCAAACCGGAAAAATCACATGTCTTTAATGTCATGCGAGCGTAACAACTTTTGTTTACAAATATGCTTATGCAGTTGCCACCTGAAAGTGATGCGACGCCTAGTTTAAGTAATATCTTTAGTCAGTTCTTTGAACTTTAATCAAATCCAGATAAATTGAATTTTTGTAAATTTTTACGGTTTGCAACCATAAAAAGTGCAATTATTTTCTTCAAACGCGTTTCTTTTTGGAGCTACAAACCTAATATTTCAAACTAAACATAAATTATTGCAAATTTGTTATATTTAATAAATACTTGTATTTAACTAATTGATTGCCAGCAAATAGTAATTTTTATACGGCCAGAAAGTGTGGCACACTTTGCGGCGTACACAAAAAATTATTTTTGCTATTCGACACATTTTATTGGCAAAAAAAGAAACTGTAGCTTTTTGTAGGGCCGATTCATTACATCCTCTTTTTTACATCGTTTTTTTTTTAATATTCGAATGGATGATTTTTCTAATTCTTAGTATTCTCTATCTTTTGACAAATTTAATTTATTCTAAAATCACATAACTTAATATAAAAAGTTTCTATATATTTAAGGACATCCAGGACGACGTGTCAAGACAGAGAAAATATGCTCCAAAATGCGACCAATTGATATATAAATTGCTACTGTAAGTCTACAAAAAATCATATTAAGAATTTATAAATTATGAACAAAAATGTACTTTTTACAGGTATAAACAACAGACTGGATATGTTGAAAGTATAGTCGGGAATACCAATATCAAAGAGCACAAAATCAAAAAATTAAACCCAATTAAAATATAACAAGTAAAAAGACTACTTAAAACGATAAAATCTAAAGCGTCAGGCATTTGGAATCAATGATTTTCAAAAATATATCTCTGTCGGAGAACTTACCACAACTGGGCAACAACAAAACGAACGCCAGCAACCACAACAACAACAACAATCATAACAATGAGGATAACGATCCGTCAAATCGAAAACCAAATCAGATGCAACGATTGTGTGAAAAGCTTCGGCGCCCAAACGAAAATACTGACGAAAGCTCGCGAACATGGGCCTTCTGCGAGCGGTGCTGTGGAGAGAGACAGCAGCAGCAGCAAGAGCAGCAACAGCAGCAGCAGCAGCAACAGCATCGGCAGCAGCAACAGCAACAACTACTACAGCAGCGGCAACAGCAACAGCAGAAACAGCGACAGCAGCAGCAGCAGCAGCAGCCTGGCGGCATCGTAGCTTTTTATCGTTCGTACACGGATTCAGTGTCTGATTTGTCGTCGTATCGTTTTGTCTCCGATGAGGAAGAAGCCAATGATAATGATAATGATGTTGTTGTTGCCGATGATGATGATGATGACGTTGGCGTTGGCTCACTGTCGCTGTCGCTGCCGTTTATAGAAATAGAACAACGCCAGCCAAAATCATCAACTATCGCACAAGACAGAACAACAACAATAACAACAACAACAACAACAACAACAACAACAACAACAACAACATCATCAACAAAAACAGCGCCAACGGATAAGGCCTTAAATGTTGAAACGTCACACGCGTCATCGACAAATCGTCGCGTATTACCAATAATTTGTTGTTATACGATTAACAAATTCACTCAGCATCAGCAGCAGCAACAGCAGCAGCAGCAGGAACAATTATCCGAGCCAAATGGCCGTCGCACAACACTTGAATATTATCCAAGTGAATCGTGTCGCGCGAATAATTTTCGATCTTATGTACGTTGTGATCGTCGCCAGCCGCCGCCGCCCGTGCCGCCCAAACCCAAACCACGTATTTGTTTCGAGGTGACCGCATGCAGTGATAGTCCATCTGATCCAGCCGAACCTGCAATAAAGACCCGTCGCTTGGAGCAGAGTCAAAAGCGGGAGCAACTAATCTACCCCTTGGAGCAAACGCATACCCAGCAAATAACCAGCAGCTGTTCGAATTCAACGTACGCCAGCGGATCCACACCAGTGCCAGCTGAAAATAGCTGCAATTTGCATGCATTTGACAGCAACCATAACTGTAAACTCGACACAGCACCGCAATCGAAAACAACATGTGTTCTTCGCTACGATCGTAACGGTTATCTCAAACAGGAGTTCAGTCTAAATCCACGTAACGGAACGGAAAACGATTTAACAAACATCCAATCGGAAGTCGCGCCAAATAGTGACGCAATTAGTGAATATAATAAGGTGTCTAATGATCTTCAAAACGTACACTCAGAGAACAACTGTATTGAATTAGATAAAGCAGCGAAGCCGATTGAATTTGAAACACAATTGTCAGAAGCGACATTAACGATTGCTGGCGACGAGTCGGATGTTCATATAGATTTAAATTTACCAGATGATTCAATCTCGAATTGCAGCGAGAAAACCGTCTTCATTCACAACTTGGACCAATCGAATAGTTCCTCAAATGTGTCATTGCACTCAACATTTGCCAGCATCTCGGTGCACAATCTAACATATTGTTCCATACCTCAACAGACGATCGCAGTAACTCCATTGCAATTGAGACACTTGCCGATCATTCAAACATTTGACTGTTCCCCCTATGCGTATTCAACAGTTGGACTTAACGGTGACAAAGATGTAAGTCCATTCAAAATATTAAATATGACCAATAAATATAGTGTTTGACTAAGGAATACACTCTTACTCACATGTGATCGTACATAATTACGCATACAATAATTTAAATACAGTGCTCACTCGCATATGAGTTCCAAGCCTATATGTAAATAAACAAATATAAGAATGTTTCTAATCTAAATATTTTTGTTTTTGAATATAGTTGGAAAAATCCGTTAGACAAAGAAAGTTTGGTGCACAATACGAAATTGTTGTATAAATTAGGAATTGATAATCATTTCCAAAATAGAAATTATATTTGATAAAACATCTAATAATACTTTTTATTTGGGTTAAAGATTAATATAAGCACCAAATAAAACCTTTTAATATTCTACCTTAATTGAACTGAAATATATTTTAAAATTAAAACGTAATGCAGTTCCTGGCAAAATTAACAAAATGCCTAGGAAAATGTGTTTATTGGTTCTGGTTCGCTTGAGCTTAATTAATTTTTATGAACTTTTCCTTTTGAAAACAAAATAAATATTTGAGAGGTGTGAGAATTAAGAGAACGCTGTAGTCTGGGCATACTAAGAAAGTACGTTCTCCTAGTGTCCATTCATGCATATGTGCGTACATGTATGTGTTTATGTATATTTATGTATGTATGCATGTATGTATGTATTTATGTTTGTATGTGGATGCAGGCATATGGATACAAAGCAGATAGAACATGTAAAATTGTCAGTTTTAATTACGTGCTTATATGCGCATTTATATGCGTATTTACTTACAAACATAATTACGAGTTATACACATGCATAATAGTATATGCATACACACATACATACAGACATATATGCATATATTATTGGGCTAATGGTGCCACAATTTGTTTGAGATTTTGTTGTTCTCTGGGATGCTGCTCTACGGTGTGCTTTTTGTAAGATTCTTTTAATATGTGTCTAAGGTACATACATCTGTACGATTTTGAGTTTGTCTGGCTGCTCTCTCTCTCTCTCTCTCTCTCTCTCTCTCTTTTGTATTTGGTATAAATTCTTGTTGTTTATACTAAAAATATCACTGTGTGCGTATATACAGAGTTTTTATTTTTTGACTTTTGTACATATACATATAGATTTTTTTTTTGTATCCACAGCATTTCTGTTTGCCTTACATTGTGTTTTATGTGTCACTGTGCACTGAAAAATATAATCGCGCCTAAGATGATCTGGCGCCCAAAAAAAAAGTTGCAAAACTATTTACTCTCAACATCGGCCACTAGTCGAATTTAAGTGTTCGCCAATTTAGATTTGTAAGTGCCTCAGATCGATGAATGGATGTTGAGTAAACATAAGATTTGTGTACTCATTTCCTTGGATTTTCAATGTTTTGATAAAAACATGTAGTAAGGGTACGAATTAAATTGCGTTTCCAATAAACAGCGTACAGCTACTTGTAAGATCCCGTCTATATGCAAATTCTTTATTCTTTAAAAATTGTAACATAATAATAAAATATTTAATAATTAAATAAATATTTAGAAGTTTTAAAGACTTTAAAAGAGAAAGGAATATTAATTTTTAATATTAATTTTAAACTTTATTAAATATTTATTTTTATAAAACGAATTTAAAAATTGATTTCACCTTTCGAAAAGCAAACAATTATAATTTTTAGATTTTCTCTAGCAATTTGCAAATGTATTTAAAAAAAAATTTGCAACTTTAATAAATTGATCTTATTTTAATAGTAATACAACGAAATTAAAGTTGACTTCGTTTTTAGAAAAACAAAACACTTTTAGAGCATTTTTAAATCTTCTGCAAACATTTTCAAATTCAAAATGCACATGTTTATATTTATATTTGAAGAGAGGAGAGAAGTGGGAAAAGAGAGAGATGGAAATGACGTCGATCCGTAGAACAATATAATGATTATATTGTCGCTGTTGTGTGAACTGGAAAAAATAATTCGATTAACTTTCCTCATCAATTGATTTCTGATTCTTTCAGCAGACAATGGAAAAACGACGTAATACGCTTGATCGTTTTCAGCGCCTAGCTTTTGGACTCAAATCAAGGCCATCGGCCTCCACAGAGGGGGGTGCCTCCAATTCGAGATCGAGCAGTGCGGAGAAAACACGCAAAACTTCCGATAGATCCGAGCGACTCAGAGAGCTAACGGAACTATTGCGCGGCGGTGGCGGTGGTGGCAGCAGTTCACGTGCATCATCGACACCAACACCACCGCCGGTGCCACCGCCACGACGCCCCCGACTTCCGCACAATAATTCAACAGCAAGCAGCTTGGAACTGCAGGACCCATTATGCCAGAACGTGGGCGATCAGTGCCAGCCAATCGAAGATGCGGAGCCATCCATCTGTAGTCCGTTACAAAAGCAGAACAGCACAAATAGCAACAGCAACAGCAACAATAGCATTGGTGTACCCAATACAGGCACACAGCGACTCTTTCACTCAATGCGGCCAAACGCAAGTCTCTCCAATTTGGAAACTTTCATGTTGTGCACTCGCGAGAAGTCCAAATCACCACCGCCACGAATAGTAGCAGCAGCAGCAGCAGCAGCAGAAACAGCAGCAGCGGCATCGGCATCGGCAGCCCCATCAGTGGATGGCGGTGAGGTCGTCGGTGAGGCAGGCAGTAGCGAATGGGCAACGCAGCTGTCCAGAGCGGAGAGTCGCACAGCGAAAGGGATTTTACCGTTTCGTTCCGTTTCATTCTCACAAATTGATTGTAAATCAACATTAAGTGCGTGGCGCGATCGACTGCGACGGGACAAGGCCATTGAGAGCCCCCCTCTGCAACAAAGCAACAGCACCAACAGCAACAACAACAACAATAACAACAAAGTAAACGAATTGCCGGATCCGGGTTGGGTGCACATACCACTAAAGAGTACGGGTGCGTGTATTAACCTGAACTACGGACAGGAGAAATCACTTGAGAACGTGCTGGAAGACGTGCCCGATTCGATAGCCGAAGAAGACATATTCAATACGGATAACTGCAGTGGTGCCAGTGTGTCAGCTGCAACAGCTTGCAGTGTTATTGCAGCACACGCCACAATGGAATCACTATCGGATACCATACACTCGGAGAGCGAATGTAATGTTAAGGAGGAGGAGCCCCCCACAATAATGGAGCCCAATTTGGCTAAACTTTTGGAGGAGCAACTGCCGCTGGAATCGCCACCAGATAATATTTTACAAACAGCCACAACATGTTTGATACCTGTGCCGGTTTATGAATGTGCCGCGCAAGAGTGGCTGGAAACACCTGCTCAGGAATGGGTGGAGTTGGCGCCAGAGTTTGGCATGGTGCCGGAAACAGTGCAACCACCCATTGCACATGCAGCATGCAAAATAATGCAAACGGAAACGTTGACAACGCTGCCAACAATCTCTGTGAGTCGCAGCTCCGATGAGGGTGATATAATTAATCCAAGCCCAACAGAACAGTCAGCCAATCCGTTGTACGATTCTGTGGATGATCAGCAACGCCAAGACGATCTGGATTTGGAGTTGCGCGGCACAGAGGCAATAGCGACGCCAAGGCAAAGCACTGGCGAACGACACAAGCGGCACCTGGACAAGTCCACCAAGCGTAAGGGCATGTATATCGATAATTCCGATTGGCATCAGCCGGCTGCACCACATCGTGGCCTTGCGCTGGATATATCTATAGCCAACTTTCAGGCGATTAAGCCAGATTCACCAGATGACAGCAATAGCCCACTAATGTTTGAGATGAATACGCCAGAGCTGGAGAAGTCATCGCCCTCATGGCACGGATCACAGGACAAGCCCCAATTGCTGAGCAGTTTCAGCTGTCAGAGCAGCGAGGAAAAGGACGATGCCGCTAGCAATAATCATAGCAAAAGTAACAGTTTCCTCCAAACGGATTCCATGTCAGATACCGAGGAGCGCGTCAGCTGGAGTCCAACACCCAGCGGTGACTATGAAAGCAAACGCTATTCGAAGCGCCCGCTGACCGTTCGTGGTCCATATGGACAGATGTTGGAGGCGGAGCTGAAGAAACCAAATCGCATGCACTTCGAAGAGATACTCGAGGAAATGCGCGAATCTGACAGGTGAGCTTTGACACTATTTTTATTGGAAATAACAAATAATATAATAAAAATAATATTTCTTAAAAGCAATTGAAATTACCTTTGAATTTTATCAATAAAAAAAAAATAATTATTTATAAATTTAAATCAATTTTTAAGAACCTTTGTTTGATTGAACAAAAAAGGATTAAAAATTAAAGAATAGCAGTGACACCAAGTTTGTAATTTGATTTATTTTTTGTTTGTTTACACCTTATATTTAAACAAAATCATAAATAATAATTTAATATATGTTTTCGTAAGATACACAAAAAGTTGGTAAAACTGAACAGTTAGATTAAAATTTAGTACTTTATCAAACATATGAGGAATTTAAAGGTTTCATTCATATTACGTTGCCAACAGAGTATTCAGCAGTAGGATACTTTCCACTATAAAAATCGTACTTATTTTACTGCAACATTCCAATTCCTCCAGCTTGCATCCGCGTCGTGACGCAAAGCTATCACTTGGCTCGATGCGCAACAATAAGCCGCAATATTCGAGCTCAATGCGGGTCCGTAAGTCGAGTGCGTATTTGCCGGTGCCGACGCACGCACGCGCCGCGTCGACTCCATCGCAAATCGATCATGTGAATAGTGCGGGTGCAATGTTGCCAATTTCGGTGTCTGCCAAGGATCTGAACGAGACGATATCAGCGGCTGATAAGCAGCCGCCACATCAAATGAAACGTGCCGCGTCCGAGGCGCCCCAACTCAAATCGCATCACACCAAGCGCAGTCAATCGATGAGTGGCGAATCCCAAAAACCACATCTACACCAACATCAGCACCACCACGGCCATCACCATGGCCATCATACGAAGCGCAGTGCTGAGCCCAACAACGCCAGCAGCAGCAACAAATCCAAGGCGCCGCCATCAGCTGCCTTGTTGGCGGAGCTGCTCCAGGGATCCAGCGAGAACATGCTCTCTGAGCAACGCCAGAAAACGATTGCGGTAAGTAGCTATCAGCCGAGCATATATATATATTTGAGGGGGCAATGATCTTCACAATTCATTTATTCTATAATATTTTATATCATATAAACTTATACCTAACACAACAAATTATTTTCAAAAATTGAGAGCCAATTCTGTATTTTTATCCAACAATTTCGAAAATTGAATTATAAACAAGAGAGAACGTTACAGCCGGGCATAACCGACTACGAAATACTCTGATACAGGAGTTACCAGTAAAATACAGCTTACAAGTTGTGGATCTTCAGATTCCTAGAGTAAAAGCCTTAAAATTGTGAGAGATATGTGGCTCTAACGATTTGTGATTATCGATTTTATCGATTTCCAATTTTCTGAATTTTAATTGTATAATGAGGCAAGTGTATGTTCCCAATTTCAAGTCCCTATCTCTAAGGGTGTCGAAAATCTCTAAGGGTCTCAGACATCATGACGGACATTGCACAAATACCAATATACTATGATACCTTCGTTATCAAAGTATCCAAATCAACAACATGTAAATTTTACTTTTTTGTGTTGAAAGGGAATCAGTTGAAATGAGTTTGAAAATAACCTATTTTCATCAAATAGAAATCAGAACAATTAAAGCATCTTTGCTAAGACTACAAATCGGAAGGTAAAAAATTAGAAAAAAAAACAGGATTCAGCATTTATGAAATCTTAGAAATATATTGTAAAGTATTGTAATTGTTGTCCGTGTTTTTAAACAACGGAACAAGTCTAAAGTCTGTTAACAACAATTCCAAGCATTCAACTAGTATTTGGTAAAATGCTTTAATTTGAAGGAAGCAAATTTTATCATTGATCTCCGTCTCCAAACTTCTTGATTTTCCACCGTCAACAAAAATGTGTTGGTCATTGGGGAAAACCGTTTGTATATACATACATATGTACATGTGCATGAGCGCCAGATTTTGTATTGTTTGCAGAGCATTTGGGAAATTGATTGGAAAAACAGACAGTGGATTTTGTGCGCATGCTCCAACAACCACTGCGCATTGGAAATGTGTCACTGTGTTAGGAAGAGCACCACAGTTGCTATTTCATCTCTTTGTTTCGCTCCATGCACCGTGGTTGAAGCTACAGCATTATTTCTGAGCAATTAGTGGTCTAAAACATATGATCATAAATATTTATTATAATGGTTAAAAATTAAGCGTTTTCTAGTCATGGCTAATGTACAATCATCACTTGTCTGGTTTTTTTTCGTATTCAGTTAGTAATTGTTGCGACTAGGACACAGTTGGCTAAAATCGTAAATAAATGCTAATTTCTTTTAATTAAGCTGATGCCTTTTGATTGAGAAGTTATTTGACTATTTGATTTTTAATTGTTAAATGATTACTTGATTGGCAAAGTGCATAAGAAAAGTGCAAATTAATTAAAAATTCTAATAAATTTTATTTAAAAAAAAAATATAAAAATCTTTTTAATATTTTAAAAACTGTATGTGTTTAAACAAAAGATATTTATATTGATCAAAGAGTAAAAAATGAATAATTGAAGAAAATGCATGCTCCCGTTAGGAACGCTCACATACATACATACTTACATCGTCTCGGCCACTTGTCGCATGCAGACCGAACCGAAAAGTGTTCGTGGTATTCCAATTGGTATCGTGAGAGTTCGGCTTGTTGGGGGTGGGCTGCTGTCTGCTTTCGATTGGAATATGAAAAATGGAATTTAAGTGTGTATTTGGCACAATGGAATGTTTTTCAACGTGTTGAGTAGCACACTCCTGTGCAGCTAGTTATATGCGCCCCACCAACACAATGTGAGTATTAAACCGCATCACATACACACACACACACACACACACACAGACAGAGAGACACACGCACGCACACACACACACACACATGCATAAGTATTGTCGCTGCTCTCCCGCGCGCAGCAATAGAGTCTTCTCCGCCAACGCCAATGCGCGCGTTTAAATTCTTATTTGCTTTTTGTACCTCAGTTGAGTGGCGAAATTTTTCGTGTTTCGTTTGTTTTATTTTGTGGTGTTGTGGAAAATAGATTAACCCAAAACAGTCGCACAGATAAAACAGACAGGCAATAGCAATAAGCCAAATAATAATAACAGCTACAAGTACGCGGAGTTTTGAAAGTATTTAATGGTTTTCAATTCAATAAAATCGCAAAAGAACAAAAAAAATTCCTTTGCATTGCGAGCATATACATACATGCTTAAAAAAAGTATATTTGTTAATATATATGTAATCATGTTCGGCTAAAATCCAATTGGAATCAAATGAATGCATTGAAATAAAAGGATAACAAAATGAACGACTAACTTTATGACAAAAACAAAAACACAAAACAATTAAATATATGTGTCCATGTATTTGTGTGTGTGTGTGTTTCTGTGCGTGTATGTGTGTGGGTCTGTTAATGTGTTTATGTAGTAGATACATATGTATACACAAAGGCATTTTGGCTACCATACCCAACCTCTTGTTGCGCTGCGCAGCTCAAAGAAAAACTGTAATTATATTACATTGTGAATTATATTGTGTTGTGTACTTCTAGGAAAACGCACTTAAAGCTTCAAACTCGCCAACGAAGAGCAATTCAATTATTTTTATTTGAGCAAAATACAATCAAATCCCTTCAGTTTTCTATTAGCGTTAAACACTTGGATGGATACACATTGATACAAGCTTTATGGAACACATATACATACATACATACATGTATGTGTGTATACATATAAAAACAAACAAGTTTTATATAAAATACATATGTTTAAAAAATTAAGTATGACGACTGAAAGAAATTGAATTATTGTTGCTCGCTAGTGTATTTATTTTGCTTTTTGCAATAACTTTGCACAAGAAAATCAAAAATAGTTTCTCAATTGTTTTTACAAATTTGAGCGATTAATTGCTAATCTAATCTGATGTGAATTTTGAAGTGCGATAATCATGTGAAGTTGAGCATAAATAGAAATTTAAAGCGGTTTTGATTTCCGGTTTCCTGTTTTCATCGAAATCAGATCTGACGGCGTACATCCTTGTGTGTGTGTTTGTGTGTGGTTGGTTTTCTTGTTGTGGCAAATACATTTTTTTTGGGCGAGAAACCACACAAACAACTTCGTGTACCTCGAGAAGCCGCAAGGTTACTTAAATCTTCTGTTGTAAAGAACCACATAGACTGATTGCGTGTGTGTGTGTGTGTAGAATGTAGTACTTATGTGGCACGTGGGTTGTAGTTGTTCACCCACTCGACATCTACGCAGATTTCTTCATTCCTGCTACTCCAGTACTACTTATTACTTGTTTTTAAAGCACTTTTTGGACCAATAAAATTGTTTGCAATTTTAGTTACCTACCTTTTATCGATGGGCGAGCACGCGACTTTAGTTTGTGCCAATGAATTCTAAATAAAAATCCATTATCTCAGAAGTAGTGACAATTAGTATATTAAATGCTGAACAATACAAAATAATAATCAGTGTACAAATCAATCAAAGTTAACAACAACAAATAATCATTGAATATAATTAAAAAATGTCGCATAATCGCGAAAATCTACGTTTAAGTCTGTTGGATTTACAAGCAACAATAACTGCACCCTCAAATACCGTTGCTGCCCCGCTGTTGTCACAGACACTGGCTCAGGCTGTGATGCAACAACCGCTGGCGGCAACAGCAGCTGCATCCACATCCACATCCACATTGCCGGCGAGCAGCAACAGCAGCAGCACCAGCAGTGTGTCGCAAGCTGTCTCAATGGCAACAACGACTGTGGCACGGTTGAGTAAGGCTGGGTTCGCTGCGGCACCCCATCAAAATGACAAATGTGATAGGCTCAAGAAAATGGCTTCAATCACTTGCTCCGACTCCGAGGATGATTCGGAGAGGCGCGCTCAGTTCGATATTAACTGCAAATGGAATCTGGGCGGCTATGATGGCGTAAGTGTGGGTGGATGGTTTTTTTCAGAAAGGCCTATACCAATAATCAGACAATCTCTAATAATCATTCGTATTTCGTTTTTTCATTTTTTTTTAGGACACACGAACTTATGTTGTACAGGAGATTTATCGTAATGAGCAGTCCTATGTGGAATCTCTGCAAATCGTTGTGCTTAAGTATCTCAAAGTTTTAAAGTCACCGGAACACGCTGGCATGATTGATACACGCACTGTGGATGAGATATTCTTTATGGTACCCGATATTCTTGAAATACATGAGAAATTCTTAGCTGAGCTCAAACACCGACTCGACGACTGGGATGTACATCAAAAAGTTGGCGATGCCTTTATCGAAACTGCAAGTATCACTTATAGTTAATCAAATGTTAATCAAATGCTAACAATAAAACCGCAATCCCCAATTAATATTATAGTTTTCAAAGCTCGAAGTCCTTGAGGTCTATACATCTTTTGTAAATAACTGTAATCGCGCCAAGAATGCCATTCGTTCGATGAAGCACCAGCGACCCTCTTTTGCCAAATTCCTGGAATCCACAGCTCGCGAGCACAAGGGAAAACTTACGCTGGACAATCTGCTTATAAAACCCGTACAAAAATTTCCCAAGTACGTATAAATCGCATATTTCATATTTTCAGAAGGCATCAAAACTAGATAGCAAAAAATAGATATAGCCATGCTCCATTGTCTTTCTGGTTGCACGTCTGTCCATTTTTGTTCATGTCAGTTTTAATAAATTAAATTGGTAATTAACCAATGGAATTTCAAACTTATTATTTTCCAAAGAGAACAAAATGTCTTAAACTTATTTTAGAAAATCTTTATTTTACATAAATATCACAAGGATTATTCATGGTATGCAGTTAGTATTTAAAAGTTATGGGAAAAGAATTCAAAATTATTTCTTATCATATTCCTTGTAATTTTATTTATATTAGTTGCTTATTATTTTAAGAAAATTTGAAGTTAATGATTAAATCAAGATGTGATTCATCGGTCTCTGGTCCGCATGAACATATAATTTTCGGATTGAATATGAATCAGATTATATAATCTATTTTAATTTTCTATAGCTACGAGCTGCTCTTCCAACGGCTCATCAAGCATACAGATCACGATCATCCCGATCAGAAACATTTACAGGATGTGCTCAAGCTGGTGCACGACATTCTAGTTCACATCAATTGCAAGGAACGCGAGATAATGGAAAATGGACAACGCGAAGCAACGTTAAGGGAACTGGAAGGCGTCATAGAAGGCATCACCGATTTAATAGCTCCGGAACGTCAGTTTTTATTATTCGATTTGGTATCAATGCCCTCGGGGCAGGGTGCTCGCAAGGATCGCGGCTTTTTCCTGTTCAATGATCTGTTGGTCTTGACAAGCATCAAGAAGCGCAGTGGAACCATTAGGAAACCAAACAGCTCAATTTGTCCCGGCTCAGTGGCAACCACTTTGGACACCAATAAATATAAGTTCCTTACAAAAATATCTCTTGACTGCCTCGAGATTGTCAAGTGTGAGTATTAATTTAATTGCGTCCTATAACAATAATGCATTGCTAGATATTCAATTAAATCTAGCTAAAGATGAGAACATAAAGCGCATCGTTAGCGAAATAGAAAACCTGTCTGAAGACTGCAATAAGCTGCAACAAATAACTGATATCGCGGCATCACTAAAGCATCCGCATCAATATCTGGAAGATGTCATTCGTGAACTACATCGCGACATTCAGCGACAGCTGTCCGAGCGTCAAACAAATGACACTCAACTAAATATGTTGGAGTTGACAGTTAGCTCACCGTAAGAAGACCCTCAATTAATAAATTAATATTGAGTAGTAGATCAACAAATCATCTGCTCTTTTTTCAGCAATGGAAGCCAAAAGCTGACTGTGGTATTTAGCAAGACAGAGAAGCGCACCAATTGGGAGGAATCGTTTAATGAAGCTAAACTTAAACTGGGTATGTTAAACACAAATATATTAAACAATATTGTATTGCCAATTGTTTATATGAGCATTTTGTGTATATTTTTAGTTTTTCAAATAATTTTAGTGCTGTGTTTTTATTATTATTTAATTTATTTTATTGAAGTTAGACAGCAAATGTTTATGAGGAAATGTGATTTTTATAAATGTTTACTCGTCATATTTGCAGTACAAATTATGATATTATTTTTTCTGATTAATAATTTACAGCCGCCACACTCGAGCGACATCCCATACCAGAATTCCTCACATCTATACCAATACGGAAGACACGGGCGGGTCTTCAGTTCACTTGTGCGGCAGCAACGCTGAGCGATAAGCGAGATGTTTGGGTTTGCAACAGCGATGGCTATGTGGGCCAAGTGTGCATCATGTCCCTGCATCCGGAACCGAACGTAACCAGCTGCAATGGTGTTTGCAATGCGCGTATTCTGTGCGTTGCCTCAGTGCCAGCCTACACAAGCAGCAGCAGCAGCGTCGATGATGGACAGGAGTACAAACAGCAGACTTTGCGGAGCAGTACACCACAGCATAGCTACACTCAGCAGTTGCGTGACTATCGCAAAAGCATCTCGCCCATTGCTCAGCCTGCATCCACTTTAGCGGCGCCAGAGAAAAAGAAAATAGCAGCGGCGATTATTGGCAATGGTGCTGATGCGACCAGCAATCAAAGTGATACTCAGCTAGATTTAAATTTAAGTTCCAGCGATGATGAGACGGATGCCATCTCAACTGCGCCCATTGAACAACAACAACGTATGCCCAGCCCTGCACCCTCATTACAAGCCCCATATCATCATGTGCAACAAGTAAGTACACTTTACATAATTTAACCCCAAAGCTTAAGTATTCTTCGTTTATTTGTTTTGTTTTTTTTTTTTTAAATTGTTATTATTTTGTGAACTTTATTTTTGTTTTTTTATTTATGCTTAATTCAATATTTTCATACTTCAAAGTTTGCCAAAAATGTTACATATGCTTTTATATCACACAAATATTAATACTCTATGGTTTATTTGCAGGACTCCAATCCCGATGAAAGCGAATGTAATCAATCCACAATGTGGATAGGTACTGAAGATGGATGTATTCATGTTTACAATAGTACTGACAATATACGCATTAAGAAGAATCGTATTAAAATTGAACATCATTCTGCTGTATTTTCCATATTGTAAGTGCACCTCTACTAAAATTATACAACTATATATCTAAATATGCACACTTCCATTGCAGATATCTTGACAATCGTGTTTTTGTATCCTTAGCTAATGGTGATATATGTGTTTATCTCAGAGATGGTGGTAAGGAATCTAATATGTACATCAATTATATATACCAATCAATTCTTGTTTTCTTTTTAGCCACATCTTGGAATACGTGCTTATCGCATTGTCTCTCAATTGGCACAGTTACAAGTCCAGTGACTAAGCTGTTGAACGTAAATGGCAGATTATGGTGTTCCATACAGGGAATTATAAAAGTATTGGATACTGAATCATTTTCGGTAAGATAATTTGATAAACCAGTTGCAAAGAATGTCGAAATTAACATATTTATATTTGTGTTTTTTTCCAGGTGGTCAATCAAATACAAATTTCTTCAGACTCAAAGCCAATTACGAACATGACAGTAGCAAATAATTATGTATGGATATCCATACAAAACTCAGCTCATATTAAATGTTTTCATTCCAATACGTAAGTAATGTAGTGATCTTGCTTTAGCCATGATTGTTTAACTAACTGTTTGCCCTGTTAAACAGCCACCAACTGATAACTGAAGTAAACCTCGCTCCTGCCGTTAATAAGATGTTGTCCAATTGTGACGAAATCATTCGGCAACATAAGGCAGCTTGCCTGCGTGTTACTTCGTTGCTCTGCTGTAAGGATCTCATTTGGATAGGCACCAGTGCTGGTGTATTGCTCACCATACCAGCCCAGGGCTATGAAAAGGGAGCCCCCAACGTGGTGCCCACTGGCATTCCACACGGCCATACGGGACATGTGCGTTTCCTCACCTTTGTGGAGACACCGTCACATGGAGCAGAGGGCTGCTCCCAAGTGATAGCTGCTGCGGCATCTGCACGCGAAACTGGAAGCAGCACCAGCGATGAGTACACAAAACAGGGGTGAGTTCAAAATAAAAACTTGTCATCTAACAGAAATGAATTTTACTTATTTTGTCAAATAATTTGTACGCATCTATTAGTTCAACGAAGAACAATTCAAAATCCAAATCGGAAACAAAAAATATACTTATCATATCTGGCGGTGATGGCTATGAAGATTTTCGAAATTCTGGGGCCAATTCACTGAGTGAAATCGCTGGCCGCGAGGACAGCACCAATCATTTACTCATATGGCAAATTTGAAGCAGAAGACGTAAAAATCGCTGGCGATTATTGCTTTCGAGATGGAAAAATAACAACTGAAATCAATCTTGATGATCTTAAATCATCTAAAATTGAGTCGTTATTTGGAGAATTCTAAGAAGAACAATCGAAAGTAGACTACAGCGATTTTTATTGTACCAAATTGCCAGAAACAGAAACAGAAATCGGATAGAGACCAGTGTTACAGCAAATATATGCTTTTATTTAATTTAATTTAAATTAGCCTAATATTTCATTGTTTAAAGTATATAATTCTAAAAATATATATATTATATTCAACTAAATAGCTAGCAAGGTTCACAATTTTTGTATTTATGCAAATCTATATATTATACTAAAAAAAAAAAAAAAAACAGAATTATTAGTGCCAAATATACATACTTATTGCGCCAAAACATTCGGAATGAATTATTAAATGTATTTAATCAAAACCAATAGCTAGGCCCAATGGCGCTATATTCCAAAACCAACACACACATAACTACAAATTTATATAGAATATCAAATATTTTTATAAAATATAACAAATATGCAGACTAAATACATTTATTTATAATTTGAAATATATATATATATATAAATATATATATACATATGTATAAATATGCTACATACATACAACAAATAAAAATATGTACATTTAGTACATATTTTCATACAAATATTAATATGTACATAAGGTATGTCCTGATGGCAATTTAAATACAATTAATTTACCCATATGATATCGCCATAAAAATTCATTAAATTAAATGAATCACTTTATCGAATTTATTCTAAAAGTAATCATTCAATGTACTTAAAAGCATACTTAAAATACAAATAACAAAATACAATGGCGAAAGATTAAACAACTTTGTAAAAATCAAGATGTTAACATTAAGTTAAATTCGATGTATGCAACCAAATAACTTTATATAAATGCTAATCGTTTTAATGGCGTTTTAAAAACGCAATGTAATACAACTTTCATGCAAGAGAATTGAATTTGAAAAAAAAAACAAAAAAACTAAAAAACTAAAAACAAAAACAAACAAACTAACAACCCATACATGCCAAGTGATATTCAAATGTTTGGGAATGTATTAACTAACAACATATGTATGTATATTTTTCGAAATAGCATATTACAAATCTTGACTAATGCTAGCGATGTTTGCAGATTTACCTATTAATGGAAAATCTATTTCTTAAAAAAAAATAGAACCGTCATTAAAGCTCTATGGTCAATAAAAGTGTGCTTTCTAATTTCTAGATCACACTTATTGCCTAATACGTGATTTCACCCCCTTTTTATGGGGTGGATGAACACAATCTGTCTATATATTTTTATTGAACTGGACGGTATTTAAATTGTACTTAAATTTGTGTATACTCTTTATGTAATAAAAACCATAGTTAATATTTTCTTTAAAAAAAATCAAATATATTTAAATTTGTTTAATCAACTTATTAGCAGATTTATGTCCGATTGCGGTAAGCTGCTAACTACAATACGCATTTCTTTTTTTTTTAAATGGCATCTGACAATTGTTATCCTACCTCTATAAATACCAGCAGGTGTTAGAATAGATATCGATATACATACTTATACCAGAATAAATCTGAAACAGAACTGTAATAATAGATTGTGAAACAATAATTTCCCCTTTACAAATTGCAAAGTAAGAATAAACAATAAAAATTAAAGTGTAAAATGTAAAAAAATGCGGTTATATGTGTACGTTACCTGTTAAATAAACCAAATTTTCAAACTGAAACAAACAACCTATAAATTTGTTTTATATATTTCTCAAATACTCTTCGAAGAAAAAATTCTTCTATGAATCTTGCGCAAAACATATGAGAATTTCCATATTTTTTAAAACTCTTTTCCAGATATTTAAATTTAAATGCACGTAAGTACTTGACAATTTCAGATATTGTTTTTATTTACATATATTTAAATACTAAGTGTCAAGTAATGAAGTTAACAAATGTTCATTCGCGTATGCAAATGAAGTTATTTTTGATATATTTATGGAATGTTTAAAGCTTATTATGTTTAAAAATAGATACTGAAAATGCTACAAGTTGAATTGCAAACCCGAGTCTTTGACTTGTCACGACGGAACTTCCTTCTACGTGGGCATAGATTATTCAGTCGCCTGCCATGGAAATATGTACATGTTGACCTAGATTTACAGCTCTGCACTCAACCGCTCGATAGTCATAAAGTTTACACAAAACTTTTGGCCTTTGCCTGTTTGTTTGTTGTTTTAGAGCCTTTGAATAATTGAATTTTACGCATAATTTTTGTTTTTATTTTACCTATGCATACGTACCGGAATCATGTTCATACCCTGCTGCCCATAAAAGAGGTACATAAAAGGATGTAATAAAGTTGTTTCAACTTGTGTAAAACAATGTAATGGCGTCATCTCCAATCACATTTGGTATCAATATTTAAAAAGGCCTTCTCTATGCAGGTATGTTTATACCTTTATTTTGTCTGTATGTTTTAGGTGATTCCATGTTTGTCAAAAATAAAAGCCGTGTTATGGACACATTTTGCACACAGGGCATCTCTTTGTCAATTCCACCTCGAAATATCCAACTTTAAATCATGGCGGCTGACAGGAAAAGTTGCACGACATATAGGAAAACTTTTCTTTAACTAAAGTAAGGACAAATTTTGCGCTTCTGGTCTTTCTGCACTTTAACATTTAGCCTTAATAAAATTAATTAAAATTTAAATACTGCGCTCACAACCTTTTAGTGCTATATATAGCTCAGTTTATTCCCTTCGGGCAACGGGATAGTAACTTAAACTATATAAATGTATATTGGATTTGGTGGTGAAGTAAATCTGAGACAGTTATTGAAATTTAATAAACAATTAAATCATAAAGAATACCGTATTCATTTAAAATCTATTTATCTGTTTATCTATCTACGAGCTTTTAGTATATATATTTTGCGACACTGAAAATTGTCCCGTACACATAAACCTCGTTGGTTTGATAAGTAGTTCAGAGATGGCTTTGCTTTTTGCCATTTTCAGCTAGTGCCCACCACATTATGCAGTTGTGTGGTTTTTGCGGCTTGTGCACTTCGTTCTGCTGCCGATTAATTTTTTATTTCCCCCTTGGTTACTGCTCACGTGCAAATGCTCTCTGTCGAATAGGTATTTATGTCTATATGTGTGTATATTAGGTAGGCTAGATTAGTTGTGGCTTTAGTTTTGTTTTTTTTTTTTTTGCACAATTTACAAAACTACGAAAAGTATTCATTCAATCGTATTAGTTTTGTATCCTTTTACCAAACCTAATGTCATACTCAGCGAATACTTAATACACCTAATAAAACGACACGTCGTTATTTAAGTAACCTTAAACTCTAAAATGCTTAACCTATATAAGCCATTACCTTCTAAATTTAAGTAACCTTAAGCTCTAAAATACTTAGCCTATATAAGCCATTACCTTCTAAACTGTATAATGCATTTGAAGTGTTAGTTGTAAAATGAAGTGCACAGAAGTGCTTCAGTAATGTAAATAAAGTAAACACAAGCTCTTGCTTTTATTTGTGTGTTGTTTTATTAATATTCCTTATTTGTTAGTAATCAATAATTTATTCAACGAATCAATTATTAAGCACATTATTAAGAGTGAGAATTTGTTTACATTAAAAAGGCGATAAGTCTGTTTTATATTCATACATATTTTTTTTTAATATGTTCCTCCGTGTTAAATCTCCTTAGGCTTCTTGTTTTGGCTACGACCATAAAAAAAACTTGGCGGTTGAATGTATTCAACGTAAACACGTGGAGACTTTCCATTCTAAAAACTCCTCAATATTTATTACCTGCTGGAGAATATTCTTAAAGCAATAAATATTAAAAATTTTATGTGATTCACTGATTTTCATCGCATGTGGAAAATTAATATATTCGAATCCTTACATATATGTAGTTTGTTTATATTTTCTTATCCCAAAATAATAGGGAACTTGAAGTACTTCCACCTCCCGTTATTCTTTTTAACAGCAAATCAATAAATATGCGCAAAAATAAATGTGTTGTCATAATATGACTCATATTAATTGTGGCCATAAACTGTTGTACCCTGTGTCGTCTGCAATAGCTTAAATTACACTTGTAACATGAAGGTATTTTCATGCAATTCTAATGGAACTGTTTCAAGTGAGAAAACGTTTAGATGTACATTTACCTCTGTTAATGTCAATTTTAGTAAAAATTCGATATTGTAGTTCTAATTGGCAATTCAACAATTGATAATCTAAGCGTAAGCCAATAACTAGCAAATAGCAGTTTATTTAATAGAGGGTATTCAATCATTGACGCAATATTCTAAAAAACTGAAAAATGTCCAAACTAAGGGTTTGATGATCAAATCTCTTGATTGTGGCTTAAAACCCATATGTAAATCAAATTTAGGAATTGGAGATTTAGATTAGAGGGTGAAGAATGCATCTCCGATAAGTATCAACAGACTAATCGATCAGACATCGATCACATTAGGAGGAAATATAGAATGATAAAACTTAAGTAGGACAGGCTCTGTAGGTATGAGTCCTTTTGTAGTTCTTGGTGAAATATAATTTCAGTTTCCTGTTTCATATATTTTGCAATTATATTAAAAAGAGTTTGAGGTCTTGCGTGCTAGTGTCTAATTATGTGCATACATTGTCGATGTTTACTTTAATATATCAGTTACAATTCAAATTTAAGCTAATGCCTTCCAGTCATTATTTCTTCTGAAATACGCATGCGCTTCATTGTGCATCTTTTCCGCTGTCTCCTCCAACCTACGTTCCACTTTGCACCTTATTAATTTCCATAGTAATGGAAACAGACAATGTTAATTTTGCAAGTTAACTTTTTAACCACGACGAAATGCGATAGACGAATACAACAAAAAATTGTCTACTCGTAAATATGCATTAATTGGTAGTCATTAAATATAAATTTATTATTTCATATTTCATAACTTAATAAGCTAATATCGGAATTGAAGATATACTAATGCCATATCTTATAGCGTATCTTTCAGATAATATAAACCGAATTCCAAAATCTTGGACATATGCCAAGAATATATAACTGAATAAATATTAAAAAAAAAACTACAAGCAGATTTATTGTAATCCGTATGCTCAAAATGTACAGCTGTTTGCAGGGTATTTCAAAGTTTGTTCTTTCTCAGAATTCTTGAATTGTTGATGCAGTAGACCGACCATAAAACATAGAAACATACAAATGTTAATACATTTAAGTGCTTATGAACAGCGCACATATACAAATAAATGTTTTAAGCACTCATAAAAATTTGTTATTAATAAATTTTACGTATTTGCAGTTAAAAAGAATCTGCGAAGAGCAAATACGAAACCAAATAACAACCACGATAAAAGGATTAAGAACAGGGTAACTTTACGGCTCTAATCACAAATATGCAAATACACATGCATGTTTGTACATATGTATGTATGTGGTTGTGGTAGATATGTGTGTGTTCAAAAATGGGACCCACAAATTGGAAACTGTTGTGGGACGTCTGCCTTAAACACAATGCAAAATTTCCCCACTAGCACACACACAGACACATACACACGCGTACACGCACACGTACACTCGCACTTAGAGGGAAACGTGCAGAACACTCGTGGCATGTATCTTTCGGATACGCGAGTTCTCTCTGTTGTGTGTTACGGTTGTCAAAGCAGGCGGCAGTTCTGTAAGAGCTCTGAACCGAAGCAGTCGCGTCTGTCGAGTTTTGACTGAGCGAACGGTCTTTTAACAAAATCGTTAGACGAATACGTCGAATTGATCATATGTCGTTGCTTCATATTAATTAAAGTGAACCCGGTGAGAGGATACAATTTGATTACCGACGGTTTCTTGCCAATAGCCTATGATGTCTACCATCAGTGCATGTGAAATACAATTTAGAAAGAGTGCGAAGTGGACTTAACAGGAAACGGAAGTGTGCAATTAAAACAAGTACTATCAAGCTAGCTACCAATACTAACTTGATGTGAATCAACAGACATTGCAGCATTTGCATAAAAGTCCATTTGCCTGCATATGGAAATTATTGCTACATGGGGCACCTTGAACAAAAATACTGTTAGTGCAATGTTAAGTGAATTGTGCTTGTACATGCACACACACATATATATATATATGTAAAACTTAATATATATATTTGATTGTGCCTGGGTGTGTGCGCATAATTAAGGAAATACACTGATAATGATAATGGACAAAAGGTTTTTACATTTAAAAAGTAATGTGTAAAAAAAGTGAAAAGAAATCACTGATAAATAATGAATGAACGAAGCGGCAACTGAGGTAATGATTTATTGAAATACTAAAAACAGATTTATGTAACGTCTTTTGCCTTAGAGACTCCACGCATTATTCCCCAATCAAAACCATATGCATTTGCATGCATATCTTATTGGTATCTTTGAATATGTGTGTGAGATATGTAGACGATTTTAATTAGAAGTATACTTTTATGCATTCAGTTTTTAAGGTGAATTTCAGTTAGTAATCCAATATGCAAGTTCTCAAAATATGTTTAGCACTAGGCATGAAATGCATTTAATAATAAGCATTTGCATTGTCCGCCAAGTAGTAATCGTATTTTGTGGCAAATGTTCCAACAGCTGTTCTTAAAGCCATTATTGACAGCTGGCATTTTTAATGGCATTTTAATGCTCAGATACAATCCAAATAAAGTGCTTTCGTTTTTATTTTCGCAACTTTTCTAAATGATACATATGTATATACATATGTAAACGCCCACACAACTTTGATATAATTTAGCTTTGCATAAGTATATCTACATATGTGGATATAAGAATTTATGTAAGCATGTTTATTTGGATTGGGATTGGGATTATGTGTTAGTATACAAAAATTTGAATTAGAGACTTTTAATGTAATTAATGTATTGTTGCTGGGGAATTAATTACAAAAAGGGAAAAGGGTACACAGTCAGCTGTCTCTCCATCCATAAAAGCCGAAAAGCAGATAATTTGCCGCAGACACATGTACGAAAAATACAACAAATACGTAAGGGAAAATTTTCATAAATCCGTGGCCATGTACACATATGTATACATTTGCATATACACAAAACCCTAACCACAAAACAAAACGTAAGCGCCAAAAAAAAAAAAAACACATCTAAATTGGTACAAAACCGTGGTTTATTTGTAATCTGGTTTTTAATTCGTTTTGCATGTTTCTATCGAAACTTTCAATTGCAAATCGACAGTAACCATTACAATTTAATTATTTAATTGTAAGCTTGTGGGTCTGTGCAGTTGCGTATAAAGCATTGCCATCGATTTTAATTAAAAAGTTAGTTTCGATGAGATGTCACTTACCCGTTTAGCGATTTGGATTTGCTGAATGCCTCCACATAAACACTGATCTGCATATAAATGTGTGTGTTTTCATCTTCATTTGAATTTGCATACGTATGGGAACATTTGCACATGTTTACGATTGCTTCCTGTTCCTCCAAAATCTTTTAGTGTGAAATAAATCTTTCATTGGCACATTGAAATTATGATGATGGCGGTATGCCCTCAAAACAAAAAAAAAAAAACAAAGAGAAAAACCAATAATGAGTTTTCCCTTACACAAAATAAAAGTTCTTGAAATCTTAATTTTACAAAACAAAAAAATATACAAACAGACAGGCAAAGAAATTGTCTGCCTAATTGTTCATTGTACACGCTTGACAGAAGAAACCAATTAGTTTAATTCTATTTTATAGTTCTGAACTACGTCATAAGGAAAAAAATCTTATCTAAATAATGCAAATAAATATGAGTACACAAAACAAAAAATATCTCTTTGCATGTGTGCTGAGGAGAGGGTTTGTCAATAATTGAGTTAGAAAATCGCTTGATTTGTTATCAAATTTGCGATAAGCGATTCAGTGACGGGTTGATGATGATATTTACCACTCTCTCTCTCTCTATATATAATCGGAGTAATGCCGTTATATATGAATGGAAAGATTTAAATTTGAAAATCAGTTGAACAAAATACACATTTAAGTCATAAAATAAAAGTCAGAGCCTCTTAAGATAATCCTTAAGCTTACATAAGGCTCTCATTTATATACTTACTGGCAAATGCCACCTTGTCTATCTTGGTTTCGGTTTTAATTTAGTTATCACGTACATACATATATAGGTATGCATGCACACATATTTATATAAATATTCAAATACATATACATACACGGGCAATGGCAATCTACGACAGCAAAGGCATTTGGCGAACGCTATCAGACGCTAAATAAATAATACTTAATACCACATTATTGTCAGCACGAACGTCGGCGACTGTCGATTTGAGGCATGGCGGGTGCCTTTTTCATTACTTCCCATCAGTTTACCGTTATTTGTCGGTGCGATCCCACAGGCAATAAGAAAAAGTTCATACAATATATATACCTATACAATGATACATAAATATTAGAGCGAAAGAAGCGTCGGAAATACCATCAACATTTTATTTATGTTTATTGCCAAGCACTTCTTCGGCAGTTTTTCTCCCTGTGTTAATTAAACGGTTTATATTGTATATTTATGTGCAACTATAATTAAATAGTTGAAATGATAAAGTGTGTTTATTTCTATTATTATTTTTTTTGTGGCATAACGAAAAGTGACGTTTGACCAATTTAAATCCAATCATTTAGATTAATTTCAATTTGCCAAATCGATAAGGTTTAAGAAAAAGGTGGCGAAATAAAAATTGATAAAAAAGGCACGAGGAAAAAAAATGAAATATCAATTCAATGTGTCATTCAAGTTTAAAAATAATATTCCCATTCCTGTACAGAGGGCAATTCTATTTTTGTAATTAAATGCGAATTCACGTGAGCCCATCAAAGTGAAACTTGACATAAATACCCCATTGAGCTGCAGAAGGAATATTAAATTTAATTGAAAATAAAGCTTCTGTGGAAATAACTTTTTTTTGCTTAACAATAACCTTGACAATAATTAAATTAACAAATGTTTTTTTTTTTAATTATATGCTTGTTCTGAATTATTATCCACGCTTTCTATTTAGTTTTTGACTTAGACAAGATTAAAATTAAGGGAAACGTTAAACTAAATCCATCTCGTAATCCAAACTAATCTAAATTTGTTTGTTTTGAGCTGGGTGTTTGTAATTAACTGTTTATCTATAAATTTATAAAAAGCTAAACGTATTTTTTCGCTTTGCTATCATTGCAGAATATCATAAAAAGACACGTAAATTATCAAATAAAAAAATTAAAAAAATGTTGAAATTAAAAAATGACAATTACGATGGGAATATGAAGCTATCGTCTATTTACAACTACCAAAATTGTTCACTAACTCTGAAGCTTGAACTGTGAACTATGTTGATTTAGCAAGAATAAATACTGCATATATGGCTATCCACCCAGAGTCGGATAATTCAGCCGCTTTATTCCAGCCACTAATGTATGCGGCAAGCACTTTGCTTGCCACCAGCGGCGTTCTTGGAGTGCAGCCAAACATTTCCGTTGTCAACGATGACTTCCTAGATACATGGAGCATTGATAATCGCTCCCTATCATTACCATCAACTACACTCAGAGATAACTATGCGAACAGTAGTACACCGACGTTGCCATCTAATCTAAATGAGTCGGGAAATTATACCTTGGGCGATTCAGGGCCCGCCTCAACAGTGTTCAACTACTACAACGAATCTGCCGGAGCGGTCGAATGGCCGCCGGCATGGCAGGGCATCTGTTTGATTGCTGTCTTCTGCACGTTTATCGTTGTCACCGTCATCGGAAATACCCTCATCATATTAGCTGTTCTAACCACTCGCAGACTTCGCACCGTAACTAACTGTTTCGTTATGAGTTTGGCCATTGCTGACCTACTTGTTGGCATTTTCGTTATGCCACCCGCTGTTGCTGTTCATCTCATTGGTAAGTCTAAAAATTACTAGTTACATTACAACAACAATAAAGTGGACGCTAGCAACGATACTTTTACTTCTTTAAATTAAATTTTCTTAAAGTTATCTATTTATTTCATATTCGCATGACTTCATTTGACTAGTGATAGTCCTAATTTTATCCTTACACAATATAGCTAACAACTTATTTTTAAAATCCAATTTAGTAAATAAAAGCATTAGAAAGGGTCTAACAGCAAATTTATGAATTATTCACAGATAAAAGAAATTTCTTAAATTAAATTCATAATATTTTTCTTGAAGTCTTAAAAAAAAAGAAACCAAATCTCATCAAATTTGTGTCTAAGGATGCGAGTTTGACTTTTGTCCAAAATTCTTTTTGAAGTTGAAAAAATTCTGCAACTGTGGCATTTTGTCTATGCATGAGAATTTCTCGGGAACTTTGTTTTTTTTTTGGCAATGGAATTTTATACTCCCAGCAAAAATATATTTATATATATTTTTCCCCAGTTTACCGTAACCATGCATTTTTTATATGTATGTCTGCTTAAGAAACCTTTCATGTAAATGAACACTTGCGCTAATCGAAAAATGGGTACTATTTTCAGGTTCGTGGCGACTCGGCTGGATACTTTGCGATATTTGGATATCCTTTGATGTGTTGCTGTGCACGGCATCTATTTTAAGTCTATGTGCCATCAGTGTTGATAGGTATAACGCTTTGAAAAACCCTCGCAAAGAAGGTGCTACAACCCACATCTTAAACATTCTAGATACCTGGCTGTTACACAACCACTCACCTATTCGAGGAAGCGACGTTCCAAGCGCCTAGCGTTTCTAATGATTCTTATCGTTTGGATACTGGCATTAGCAATCACCTGTCCGCCCATGCTAGGCTGGTAAGTGAGGGGGTATATAAATTTAAAGAAAGTAGTTCATTAGCACACAATTCCTTTAAGTATTGCTCTATTTTTAAGACAAGCACTTGAAAAATTAATTCATTTCGAACAAGAAATTGGTTTAAAGATGCAAACTGACATTTTTATGTTTTTTGCTGTTCAAACAAATATATATATATTATTTTTTTTTAAATGAATAGAGAACTAAGTTAATTCTCTAAATAAATTTGTATACGAATATTTTTGTAAATACATTTTACCTTAAAAAATAATACAGATTGTATATTTAAGATCGATAAGGTTTATAACTCCCAACCAGTTTACAAAAATCTTATGTGAATATTGATTTAATATTTAACGGTACATGACTTTCTTAAATTAATATATATATATTTTTATATGTCTCTTGTAGGTACGAGCCTGGACGACGGGATTTACACGAGTGTCGTTACAACCAGAACGAAGGCTACGTAATTTTCTCAGCGATGGGTTCATTTTTCATCCCAATGGCTGTCATGATTTATGTTTATGTCAAAATATACTGTGTTATAGTGAAAAGACACGACAATATGACCGATATTAATATGCCCAACAAGGTAAGCAATATGTGAATTTATTAATGTGCCTTACATATCCTCTAGTATTCTCCATATTCATAATTCATATGATTTATCTATTGTATTTGTAAACATGTGTAACTGCTATCGATTATAGCTTATCTTAGATTGCTTTTAGAATATTGTGAATATATTAATAAATACACTCAGTTCGATATTAAAACAATTCCCTAAATGTTTCGTTAAGGCACAAGCTTATATATATACATGTGTATGTAAAGTTTTTATTAAATTTGCAATTAGGTATTGTTTTGGTTTCATCAACTCTACTTTGTTGTTAAAAAATATAATTATAAAAATGCACAATAGTTTTCAGTTTAAAATAAACATTTTTTCTAAAGTTTTCAATGCACTTTGGCAGCTTCAATTAAAACTAATGCTTTTAAAACTTTTGCCAACAAATTTAAGTTTGTTTGAAACTGCTGTGCTTTGCGTAATTTCAAAACGATCCCATAATTAATAATTTTAAACATTTTGTTAGCAAAGCTGATTATTTGTTAAAATTAATTTTTCTGTTACACAGAAATTTAAACGCTACACCGCCGCCGATGTTGAAAATGAATTCTCCGAACAGGATCACAGTATTGGCTATAAAAGCAAACAGACCACGGCTCGGACATTTTCCAATCAGACAATATCAAAGGAACTACATGAAATCACACTGGGCGATACGGACAATCTTGGAGCGGCAACAACAGTTGGTGGAATTCATGCTGGAAATTGTCAATCACTGCTGGCGCTACCATCCTCAAAGGAGAGTGGAAGCAGTGGGAGGAGCAGTTGCTATGAGCTAACACGTCCAGCCTCATTGTCGATAAAACGCACCTCGACAGCTTCGACTACAATGACCACAATGGCCAGTGGCATTGGACCCAGCAGCAGCCTGTTAGATGCCCAATGGCAGGGACAGCAACAACAACAGCAGCAGCAGCAGCAACAACAACAACAACAACAGATGCGCACACACAGCTTTCGGCACTCGCATCTTAGTGTTGGTGGTGGCGGTGGTGCTGCTGGCGACAAACAACGTGGCCACCATCATCAACATCATCATCATCATCAGTCAGCTGGCGGAGGAAGTGCATCGGATGCAACTGCCACAACAACATCAGCCAATATTAAATCTCTATCAAATCGGATTACATCGCTAAAAAAGGAGAATAAAACGACACAAACATTGAGCATTGTCGTTGGCGGCTTCATAGCGTGCTGGCTACCGTTCTTCATCTACTATCTTATAACCCCATTCCTGGCCGAGCATCAAGTTAGCGGCACACTGGCGAAAGCACTCACATGGCTAGGTTGGTTCAACAGCGCCATAAATCCATTTATCTATGCATTTTACAGTGTCGACTTTCGTGCCGCCTTCTGGCGCTTAACCTGCAAGCGTTTTTGCAGTGAGGAGCCAAAGCCACAGTTTCCCACAAATACCATGTCCATCAGGCGATAGTCGTGGCGTGTCGCCACCTCACATTCCACCTCACGCCTACGCACAGATAGGAATAGGATGATAATAGGGATGGGGCGTGGCGACATGGCGACAGTTCCTTCAGCTAGTCGATTATACAACTAGAAATTTGCAAGTCGACAATGTGGTCGGACTTGCATATTATTTCAAGTCATTCTTTAGTATTATGCGGACATACACTCGCAAAAATTATATGCCCTGAAACTTAGATTACATCAGCAGAAAGTGACACCCTTAAATATTTTTAAAGAATCTTACTTGAAAAGTTGTACTAAAAATTTAAGACAATCTTCCAAATTGCATTCATTTACGAATAAACAGAAATAAATCTCCCAACTCCATAAAACTAAGGGAATTACAAATTTTCTTTTAACAGCTAATAAAAAATTCTAAAATGTTCCAACTTTTTCAAAAGTACACTTAAGTCAATAATATGTTTTTGGGATTGCGTATTAGGGGCAATTATTTTTTATTTTTAAGCAATTCATCAAAATTCAAATTAGAAATTGCAGTAATTTGTAAGAGTGTAACTACAAATACCTTCCACAAAAACATTAAATGTAAATTGCAGCTTAAGTTTATTGTTGTGTTTTCCATGAAATATAGCACAATTATCTTCAGTGTAAATTATTTAATATATAAAATAAGCTTAAAGTCTAGAATCTTTCTGTGATGCGCCTCATTTCACATTCATAGTGAGACGCACACTTACACTTGTACATAACACATACATATATATATATATAGTAATTCATTCAATAAAGGACATTTGCCAGGACGACATGAATCGATTTAGTAATTTCCGTCACGTATTTTTTTCGCTTTCAACCGGGTATTTGTCGTATTGCAATTATATAAAGCCTTTGCAAACCGTTCAGAGTTACAAAACTGAATTGTGCATCCAGTTCATTAAGTCTATTTGTGTTATATACAAACAAAAATGAGAATATACATACATATATATATACATTTGCCAACTAAGCGTCTTTGTAATGGAAATTTAGGATTCAAACGACAACTTCCATAAGAAATGTTGTAGTATTGTTCTTTGTAAGCATGATTAGATCAAAATATTATAAAAAAACAAAATACATATACATACATTTAAAAATTTTATTGTGATGATAGCCATAATCAAACCAGAAAAAAATGTAACATTTATAATCTAATTGTAGTGCTATGTCTTGAATCAATTTTTTATTGCCTTAGCCTTAGTGATAATAAATTACACAAGCAAATTGCAGTCAATTGCAAATTATTTAATAGTTGTAGTAGCAGCTAGATCAATCCAATGTATAACAACAAATACACACTATATGCAATCATGTCAAGCATTAGAAACATATATTGAATAAAACTAAATCTCAAAACTCAAGCATTTTCATTTAATTATATACCCCAAATAACTTATTATCAACAAATTTTGATGATGAAAATCTAAGCATAAATTTGTAGCAAAAGGACTACATTTATTTATTTTCAATTTTAATTATAACATCAATTTTTTTTAGCAAAAAGATTACTCTAGTTGAACTTTCAAGAATAAAAGCCAAGTATATATTTATTTTTTTATTGCACACTTAGATATTTTGCTAAAAATGGGATTAAATTAAAATATAAATTTTTATTACTCATTTAAAATAAGACTTTATTTGAAATTAAAAATAGTATCTACAATTAAAGTCTGAGACTTCAAAGGGCACTCATCTAGGCTGAAATTAAAAACGGGCAGTGTAATTTAATAACTATCAACAGCGTTTTTAAAGGCCAAAATGAAAATCTCAGTGTAATAAGGGATTTAATATTGACAAATGTAGTTCTAATCCCAATGCCTGCGCACTGCTTGACATACATGGAAATGCATTTGAAATGCATTTGTCAAATATACATTTTGCCATTTATACATCTGCATTCGGAGTAAAGTGGAAATAAACCATAAACACACTTAGACTCTTAACTATAACGAGTTAAATGATGTCAATGCAAGCGACATCGCAACCAAAAACCCAAATTTCTGTGGTCTCAAATACATTTGCAGTGTGTCAGTGACAGTGACTAAATGTGTTGTAATTCAGTGGAGACTCCTTTTCCCTTCATCCTGCGTCATTAATGCCGTACTAAATACATATATACATTTGTATGTATATTAGTGTGATTACGTAAGTACAAGTATGATGACCACATTCTCTTTGTGGCTTTCAAGTTTGCCACAGTACATTTAATGCTTCACAAAGACATTTTCGAATTGCCTAATAACAAATATTTCTTTATTTATTCAATGATGGAGGCAAACGGGTAATTGAATTTCCAAGCTTTTAAGAATTTCAGACCAAGATTATTTCAACATACAAAAATGTATTTTATTTTGTTACAATTTTAAAAAATTTAATAACATTTAGATTGACTTAGTTGTTGGTTGACTATCAAGACTATCAATTTATACACAAGCATAATTTAAATGAAACGATTTGTCTTCTTCAGGCTATTTGCATAGTTGCATTTGTGTTACACATTTGTTAAATGAATTTATTTTATACGTGCTAAAAATAAACATTAATGTATATGCTTAAAGCTGGATTTTTTGAACGCTTCAGGCTCGAAACATGTTAATATGATTTCGAGGCAGTTTCTGCTTACAGATGCGCCGGCATGTTAAACGCCAGAAGGCCGCTCGGAAATCCGGATTAAAGGCATAAATGAATGGGTTTATGGCGCAATTTAGCCAACCGACCCATGTGAAAAAGGACATGAGTCCTTCGAATTTCTTTAGCTGTGGCAGAAATGGTATCAGCAGATAATAAACAAAGAATGGTGTCCAACAAGCGATCAGGCCACCCATAACAATCGTAAGTGTCTTAGTTGCTTTGGTGGTTTTGATTTTGGTCGAGACACGCATTGGAACGCGATGATTGGCCAATTGTCGCTGCAGCTGATGCGATGTTGTTGACGCTCTCTTGGCCATATTATGATTTGCCGTTTCCACAGAGGTGGTGCCTCCAATGGATTGACCATCGTTGTAATACATTGTTGGTATGGATAAGGTTGAAGCACACCGCTTATGATATCGACAATTGTCGGATGTGCATTGAATAAGTGAGGACATTCGTGATATTTCCATTAGTTCATAGAATGTCGGTTGATGTTTCAGTTTCATGCGCTTATCATTAGATTTTGCCTCCTGACATTTACGGCACTTAACGCTACCGGTGCTAAATATGGGATTCGGATGGGTTCTCATCACACTGCAGCGAGCTTCACAGCATGGCAAGCATTTGTGTTGATTGCAACGATACACTTCAGATTCCGACATAAAATGGCCATCGGTATCTGCATCATGGTCAGCTGTGCGTTCCGAGTTCTGCAAGAAATGTGTTCAAATTATAAATAAATATTTGTTTTATATATAGTATAAATTGTTATACTTACTGCATCGCGTACAATTCGCTGTCGTCGTGATGTGAGGACATAACCAATCCGTACGTAAACATATAGCATCACTGTGAGCGGTATAAAAAATGAACCCATCGCCGAGTAAATGACATATCCTTTATTTTGATTGTAGCGACATTCAACCGAGTCCCCCTGATGGCGATTCCTACCATGCTCGTACCTGTGAAGTGAAAGATTGACAGCTTAAATAGAACCATTTATTTCTTTTTAATCAATTCATTTTTTATCTACGATATTTTTGTTTCAGATATATGCATTAAATTGAAATCACAAAAACTATCTTTGAAAACATGAACAAATATACAAATATAAAGAGATATTTAAGTACAGGCAATATTTTTTCATTTTCAATTATGGATACTCACCAGCCGAGCATGGGTGGGCAAGTAATACCGAATGCGAGTAGCCAAACTCCAAGAATCATTAACAATGCCAATCGTTTGCAACGCCACTTTTTCGAATATGTCAACGGTTGTGTCACTGCGAGATACCTAAGTACAAAGCAATAAAAACTGAGTAAATGAAAACAAAAAAGATGCGGCATATTGTGTATAAAGCTGTTGACAAACGTCCCTAGCAAACAGTGCAGCATGGCGTCAACAGCAAAGTTGGAAATGCCATTAAAATGTAATTGAAACTTCCAACAAAAGCAGCGAACCCCTCCCTGCTTACCGCCCACATGTTTTTTTTTTTTCTTTTTTACTGACGGGTTGTTGCTACCATTGTGTGTGTGTGTTGGCCAGAGCCCCTTGAAGTTCACTTTAAACGCCATGCACAGGATGGGTCAATAAAAAATGCTTTGCACAGTATTTTCACCTTTTTTATGCGTATATGACGTCATGCAAATGAACTGGGTCTTTTTATACTAACAAATTAACGTGTGACATAAAAATTAAGGGTTTGTTGGCTTAGCCCGCTAATATACGCCTTCTCACACTCACATATATTAGTCATTAATTAAGCTTACATGTACCAGCAACGCACCAATGGTATATGAATTAAAGGCATTCGTTGTCAAGGGAATGTGTATGCAAGTCGTACTCCTTGACATATGGAACGGTATAAATAATATTTTATACTTTTTTTTAATTACTTACCTGTCTAAGCTGATCGCACACAAACTAAGAATGGATGCGGTGCATAGCAATATGTCGAAGGATATCCAAATATCGCAGAGCACCAGGCCAAGTTGCCACGAGCCTGCATAAGAGAGTAATTGATATTAAAACAACAACACAATAGCAATGCAATCTTTGGTATGCCAAAGCTGAGATACCCACTAAAAGTTGGTATATATAAATTCTGTTTTCCAATCTATATACACATATATGTACATAATTTGTAATGTCAAAGATACTTTTTGCTGATTTCTCCAAACTAATTTTAAATGAGATTCGAGAACTCTGCATTCAAATATGTTTTGAGCAAGAAGATAATAATAATTAGCATTGAATATTATGATTTAAATTTATGAAATCTAAATTGTAAATATGTTTATAATTTAAGTGGATATCTTGGCAACATGCGACTTTCCTAATACTTGTTACTTTAGCTTGATGCTTAACAATTCTGTAAGCATGTCAAGCCGTGTAATGTTTTACAAGGGCTCAACAATAACAATGGCAGCTCCCAACCCACAAAAGGGTTGTTGAATGGCAAAGTTTTGTGTTTTAGAAGTTGCCACCGAACTTGTTGTTGGCTACCAAAACACCGAGCATACCTATAAGCGGATAGTACATAGATTGAATTTTTTTTAATTTACCCATTTGTTTGAAGAAAGTTTTTAAAAGTCCAAAGTTTTCCTACTAGGCATTTTGGGAATCATAAAGGCATGTAATTACCTTTTTATTTGCTCGGGGCTATTGAATATTTTGATTATTTTTTTTGCAGAGTGGCAAAAGTTGCTTAAAGAATTCTTTAGTACAGTGGACACCATGAAATATTATACGTTATACGGTAAATAAGTCATACGACTTGATGTTTATTATTTTGATGCCGAGACAATAATATTCTCTAACACAAACAAATTACACACATTCAAACCTATCATAATTTTAAAACCAATAAAGAAATATTTGCAATTTATTTAGATATACATATGTACATACCAATGACGTGAACAGCTACTGCCGGCGGCATAACAAAAATGCCCACAAGTAAATCAGCCACAGCTAAACTCATCACAAAACAATTTGTAACCGTACGGAGTCTTCGGGTGGTCAGAACAGCCAATATGACGAGCATGTTGCCAATTACGGTCACCAATATAAGTAGCAGGAAAGTAGCCACAGCCAAAGACTTTGGCCATTCCATGCTTGTCCAATACGAGTTCATAATTCATATCATTATCCGCAGAGCTGCCAGTTGTTAATCATTTTCACATAGTGTCTTGTTTATTTTTCGTTAATTTTTATTTGTTCTCGCATGTTAAAAGCGAATTCAAATAACGTTTGCCATTAAATAAATCTGCTCTGATTACTGTACACAGTAATTAAGGTTTATTTATAGAAGTAAATCTCCCAAATTATACACATGAAAAACACGCTGATTTCTTACAAATAACACGTTGATTTTCATTTTAACTCTAATTTAATTACTTCTGTTCCATAATGTGAAATAAAGTCTTTTGGGAAACTTCTGTTTTTTATCCTTAGCATTTTTTAAGCCCAAGGAATTAAGTTAAGAATGGAATGTCAATCGCATATGAAAACTTTTCTATTCCATAAGATTACGATTCGCATTAATAATATGTTTATTTTATAAAGTTCCTGGAACAGACCATACAATTCACGTATGCACTTATAATTTAAGTGCAACCTTCAGTCAGACAAAATTTATAGCTTATGTTTGTTTGTAAGTAATGTTTATTAATTTGCTATTTTGACACACCTGTTAAGCAAACATATTCACATACATATCCAACACAACGATTTTGCATATAATTTTTGATAGAATTTTTTAGTGAAATAAACGCAAGTTGAGATTAAGTTCCCAATTTATAAATTATTTAAAGTTCACCAATATTTTCAAAAATAATTAATGTATTATCCAAGTGTCAGTTATTTATTTATTTATTTTCGCAGCGAATTAATTTCACTTGTACCAATTCCACATGCTTATTTATAAGCAATTTTGAATTGTTTTTATTATTTTGTATATGTAAAACACTTGTTGTAATATTTTTTGCTTAAACTTCGGCTTTAGCATAATAGTTGCTTTATTTTTTAAATTAGCACCAAAACCAAAAAAATAAACCATGCGAGAAAAAATATCCAAATGCACCGCGCACATTTGCTAAAGGCACACGTTTATGAAAAACTGACGGAGCAACTTGTTGTCGATTGGCTGCCGTCTGGCGATGTGAGGAACTGAGCGCAACCAATGCTTCGTATGAGCAATTTTTGTTGTTGTTTTTATTGGCGGCTAAAGTACACAAAACACAGCGCACTATGCCAACAACATTGGGAAATTCTTTAGCATTTTTCACTGCTGTTGTTGCTTTTGGAATTTTTTTTATTATTATTTTTAGCATTATTTAAACGGCGCGCACACATTTGTTTCTATTGCTCCTATGTCTGGAATATATTCAAAATATTGTGAACAATGAAATTGAAGAAATCGAAAAAGTTTCGGCCAGAAAAAATACAGATATCAGTAATTAATCTTATAAAAGAACAACGAGTAAACTTTTAATTTCGCTGGGTAAAACAAGGTTTATTTATAATTTAAAATTGTGCGAATGCAATTAAATTAAATTCGAATTATTTTATATAGAAATTGAATCACAAATAAAAAATGTTTTTATTTTCCTAGATATGCCCCAAAATAGTTTCACTTCTCGATCCGATTAAATGTAGCTACAATTTGATATGAGATCATAGCCGTTAGATTGTATGAAGTTAATTGATAAATTTATCAGTTAATTAAAGCTTATATAGCAATTAACGTATATCTATTTATATATTTAGTGCACTATTAATGGCTGATAGTCATTTACACGTACGCATTAAATACATTGAGTAATATACACATTTCCTTAATTATTATAATTATAAAATGTCAGTTGGCTTTAATCAGTTTTAAAGGAGTAAAGTTGCCGATTTATTATTAATATTTAATATAAGTTTATTTTCACACAATTTTGATCAGATATTCTTTTATTTTGTCTTTGCAACCAGACGCCAGGACGTGTCGAGTACGACTAAAACAGTTCTGAGCCGTACATAACATTTTGCTAATTATAAGGGTGTAAAAATGGGTAAAAAGGGTATAATGGTTTTTTACAAATGTATGTAACAGGCAGAAGGAAGCATCTCCGACCCCATAATGTATATATATATAGCCAAGTCCGTCTGCCCATCCGTCTGTACGAACACGCGGATCTCAAAGACTATAAGAGCTAGCGATTTCTAATTTTTAACATAAGTTCTCTTGTACCTGGCGCAGACCAAGTTTGCTTTATTTGATCGATAACTGCCTCAGTTTCTCAATTATCGATACATTTCGATTTCCGATAGCAACAAATTCCACAATTTAAGAGGCCGAGGCTTGTAATTTATACATAATATGCATATGCATATTTTTGACCAATTGTCCAAATTTTATCAAGATCGGAAAAGAAGCACACAAGTTATGGTCGAAAATATATTCTCATATTGATCTCACTTCTATCTATCTGTATACATACAAATATGCGATCGCATTTGAGTGCAAATCATCTTAAAGGGAAATATGAAAATAAAACTAGAATATACAAAAAACTAGAATTTAACAACTGAGTTAAGGGTATATCGTAGGCGAGCCAACTCGACTACCGCATTCTTACTTGTTTTCCACTCGCTTTGGTGTCCGGGGTTCCTTAACCTCTTCGCCTAGTGTTGCCCTTCATTGTCGCGTATCTGAGCTACATACTTACATACACATACACATATAAGCTATATATATATACTGTACTGTAAATATGCGTGCCGCCTATTACAAGTCGGATAATGCGAATTCGTGTTTCCCTTCATGCTCCTTAGATAATTACTTAGTTAATTAGAAGGGTATCGTGGCTGTCAAAAACAGGTAAAAACAAAAAAAAAATATATATATATATATATAAGCATTTAAATTATTTATTAATAGTATAGGGAACAATAGTAACTAGCAACTGACACTATTCTAGATAAGCGTATTTCCAAAAGTGAATACGCTTAACGCAACATGATATTTATATGAATTTTGTTATATGTATGATTTTAGCTAGGGCTAAAGTACCGCCACAAAGCTATTTGCTTTAATTAATTTTTGTTTAGATCCTGTTAATCAACGTACAAATAGGCATACAATGTCCAACTCTCTGGTAAACATTACAATGACACATGTGTCACACACATGTATGTCTACTTCAAATAATCATATTAACCAAGTATATGTCTTTCACTGTAGAGAACGCTTGTCAATATGTATTATACTTTTGTTTTATATTATTATTATACATTCATACATACAAGTTATCATTTATCAGTACGCTTATTTTGTATTATTATTATGCATTCCTACATACAAGTTATCATTTATTTGTATGACTAATTTAGTTTGAAAGAAAACAATTAAAAATGCTGTAGTCGAGTTGGCTCGACTACGGTATACCCTTAACACAGTTGTTAAATATATTCTAGCGAATTTCCCTTTAGGATGATTTGCACTCAAATGTTCAGTTCTGCAAGTGCATTTCTTACAGAGTATTTTTACTCACAAGCCCGAACTGACTCCAACTGGCTGGCTAAAATTGTGGAATTTATTGCTATCGGAATTCTAAATGTATCGATAATTCAGAAGCTGAGACAGTTATCAATAAAATAAAGCAAGCTTGATCTGCCCCTGGTACACGAGAACTTATATTTAAAAATTTGAAGTCGCTGGCTCTTATAGTCTCTGAGATCTGCCTGCCCAAAACCATTATACCCTTTTTACACATTTTTAATGGGTTAAGGGTATAAAAACTTTGAGACTCATTTAGTTGGGACAATAATATTTATTAAATCCTAATATACTGCTAATATAAAATGTACATATTTTTATTATATTGCTCTCTTAGTCTAAGCTTATTTGTTTACTATGTTTATCCTAAGGTAATATATAATAGGCATGATGTGATCGATTAACAAAAATACTGGGAATCCAGTTGTGAGTGATGTCGATCACACATTTATAAAATCACAACTTTATAAAATTTGTGACATCTAATTGCTTTAAGTCCTTACTAATTAACTTAAATTAACAACTAAACCATACGACAATAAAAAAGCCGAGCCTATATCCATTTATAAATATACTCTGATATCTTCAATTGTAGCTCCTGCAGATAGTTTGTCAAATATAAGCGATGCAGGATTGGGGCCTTATGCTACATGCGCTGTATAACACAACCCTTAAACGAGTTCATCCTCACATCGATTTCGCCTTCCTCAAGCTGCACAAAATGCAATAAAAACATAAATTAATTATGGTACAGACAATGAGCAAAATGCACACATACCTCATCGAATGCATAAATGTCCTGATAGCAGGATGGTGAAATGCATTGTCTCAAACAGTTCAATTTGGAAGCCATCGCAGAATTGGCATTGACACACAGTGAATTTTGACCACAAGCTAGCTCGTAATCATGATAGGTAATTTCCTTAAGAAAAAATAAAATAAAAATAAACAATCACAGTTAATTTGAAAAATCAATAATCAATGTTTCAATTAGTATAGATACATTTTTGCTTGTTTCCTTGTAGGCATATTCCGGAAAATGAAACGTCGCTGCCTTAGATAGAATTTTACCATTCCTGGGATTTTCTGCAGCGCAAATAACAACTTTTAATGCAAAGATTGCAAATAATTCAAAAAGACGTGACATTTTCACCCGGCTGTCAACTGTCGACAAATGTTGGTATTTTCTGCCTGATGTTTTTGGTTAAAGGGGTGGTTTCTTAACCATTTTACATTTCATACATTTCCATTTTACCAGGGCATAGGACGAAACCAATGTTAACATTGACTGTTAAGTTCTAACATTTGCTAAAAATAACAGAAAGAAAGTAACCGTTATTTTCAAAACACATTTCTTATGCTTTTTTATGTGTATACATCTTTGCATAAATATATTTGGGTATATTTTTGTACAACATTTATTATTATGCATTATTCATATACATACATTAAATCACGTAAATATATAATGCATTATACACTTATAAGATTCACAATAAAATACATGTGCATATTGACCTCTAGTCCATTTAAATACATATCTATCTGGTATTTGACTCAGAAAGTGTAATTTTATGTTCACTTTTTAAATATTTTATATGTTTTATGGAATACAGTACATACTTTTAGCAATTGTTACATTTATTATATTTGTTATAGTTTTAAAAATAGCACTGACTGCTATGGCCATTTGGATACATAACATTAAAACTGAACAAGATAGCAATACTGGATTAAAAAGGTACATATTTATTAATGTTTGCTTGCAGAAAGCTTTAGGTAAGAAAATATAACTAATACGATTATCACAACTAGCAATTCTCTATTCGCCACTTTACAAAAAGTTGTACTTGCTTCTCCACGAACCCTTCCCTACTGTTCGTAATTCAGAAATATATTTATCAGATACTTTCGTATAATACATTTGTTTCCTTTGTTTTAAAGCAAAAATCACAAATAGTCTTTTTAGGCTCAGTATGAATTTCAAAGAAGCAGATATATATTTCTTATTATTTTAAGATTGGCTCTGCCAAATAATTAGCTCATGATTAAAAATATTATATCTCTTACACATAATCCTCATTATTCATCAGCATTATCTGTGTCTCGGCGCCCGCACCATTTGGACCCTTTTGGGGAAATGCGTTCGGTTGTTCAACGGAGCTGCGTATGGTGAAATGCGATGTGTGAGGAATCGAGTCACTGTACTTGTATTTTAGCACGTTCTTGCGACAAATTCCCAATCTGCAGAAATAAATGCGGATAATATTAAGAAACCAAAAACTAATTTTTTCACAGATACTCACTTGGAGAATAAGAGGAACAAATCCTGACGATACTGAGATGTTAGGATGGCATACAAATATGGATCCGCACACGAGTTCAAGGGATAGAAGAATACCAATAATATTTTCGATTTTGTAACATTGATCAAAGGATAGCCTGCTAAAGCGGTAAGTCCAAAAAATGCAATTGGTGCTCCACAACTAAAATTGATGAATACCTGTGCAAAGAAAAATGCTTAAGAATAAGTATGTTTCCAAGTAGTATGCGATTTTTTATAAAAGATATTCATAAAATTTTAATTATTTTGATATTTCATTATAAATAATTTAAATAGTATATAATTATTGCAAATATATATAAAGCAAAAGTAGTTGGTAAAAGCTAACGATTTTTGCAGATAAACTCACCAGAAGCGCCATTTTCTTAGCAATACTCATCTCGCCGGGATTGTTCTGACGTGCATTACGCGTTTCATGGCCAAGAGACAGATATATTTGCGAATAGCATATTGCAATAATAGTGAATGCAATAAAATTGCTACCCAATATCAATAACAGATATACAGAATCGTATATATCGCGTTGCTCCATGGGCAGGCAAATACTAAACAAAGTTCAACTTAAAAAGAATGTTTGGAATTTAAATTGTATGCTTTACACTCACCTAGTTGATGAATAATTACTGATACCAAATAGGGGTAGGGAGGACATCGTTATGGCGTAAAGCCAACCAGTTATCATAATTATAGCAGCACGACCCAACTTGATACGTTTATTTAGATACATTGCATGCGTGATGGCAAACCAGCGTTCAATTGTGATGACAGTTAGGGTAAAGACCGACAAATGACTTGCAAATACGGTTAAAAATCCGGCGGCCTTGCAACCAAAACCTGCAGAAAGTCCTATGAAAACCAAAAAGATTTGCACAAGTTCCAATTAAGACTTACCGTATTGCCAATCGTAGGCGTAGTTAAAATATTGTCCCATTGAGTGTGCATCAATTGATGCAATAAGCAGCAAATAGAGGCCCAAACATAAGTCGGCAAAAGCCAAATGACATATTAGAAACCGTGGCACAGATGGGCTCTCCGATCTAAAAATTTCATATATTATTCACTGTAAATTCGTACGGCTTCAGAAACTTACTTAATCGATAGAATTACAGTTAGGACTGCTACATTGCCCACTATAGTCAAGGCAACAACTATCCAAACAGCTATGCGGAGCCACTCATAGCCCATGACATCCTCGCATGGATTTAGGGCATTCGGCGTAGGATAACACTCAATATTCGGTTTTCTACATTCAAATGGAATATTATCAAAGAACTTAAACACAAATACATTGAATAAGTACCCACCTATATGTGAAGTTGCCGCAAAACTCGGCCACTTGATTATCATCTGGATTTATTGTAATCTCAGTATGAAAAACTCCAAGGTTGTTCATAGTCGCATCAGCCATATAGTCATATATATTTGCCTCAGGCGAATCAGATAGCTCATTATTGTTCCAATCACTATTTTCAAAATCAAAATTAAATCAAAATTATTTTATCAGAGGCAATATTATTTTGGATATAGTGTAAGAGAACTTAGATTGGACGAGGACTGGAATTTAAACAAGAAATATTTAAATAAGAAAATCATAACAAAAAAAAAATATTTTATAATGTAATAGATAAAAATAAATTAAATGGTCTAAAATTACAAAGAAATACCAATTAAGTTGACGTGTATTCAACATTCAAGACCATCTATAATAGGCCATAGCGTACCCATTAGGCATCCCAACCGTATCCACTGATCCATCCATTGATTTGGTAGGTTTTATAATGTTTGTTGCAACATTATTTTGCATATCTCGATCACTTTTGCACTGTTCTTGCAATTTACGCAATTCATCCTCGTGCTTTTTGTGCCTTTGGGGATCGTGTCTCGAGGGGAATTTAAACGCACAGCAATGGAAGGAGTGAGTTAAGTGCGCTATCTGCAAATTCTGCGAAAAAAATCAAATTTTTATTTAAAGAATTTCCTTTATTCCAATGAATTTTTGTTAATGTTTACCTGAAAATTATAAATGGAGGGTATCGTTTTCAAAGTGTGCGTATTCATTATGCTTAATACTTCGATAGTCTGGAGACCAGCTGATGGCAAGCGGACTAGCGAAGTACTCGAGAGATCACTGTGAGTAAGATATATAAAATATTTAAAATAAACAGATTTTGTTAGATTATTGTTACTTACAGTTCTGTCATATCTATGATACCATTAAACGCATTCGGATGAATCTCGCTAAGTCTGTGATTTTGCTTTAATGAACTATATTTTATGTTAATACTTTTCAATGATTGTTAATTTTATAAAATACTTACAGTTTTGCTATTTTGGAGTCCAGAAAAGCGGAATCATCAATGTAGGTTATGTCATTGTTTGCTAAAACGCTAAACAGTCAAATAAAGACAGAATTATTAAGAGAACTTATTAAATAGATTTACTTACAATTGTGCAGTCTTCACTTGAATGGATTTAGATTCAATTCGAGAAATTTGATTATTATCGAGATCTCTATAAATATTTTCGAATAATTAGGTATATAAGTATTTCCATAACAAATAATACGCACTTACATCATTTGCAATATAGTATTGGGCGGTAGGTGTCCAAGATCGGGTACGCTTGTTAAACCACTATTTATAATGCGTCTATATGAACAATGATAATAAAAAGAATTAGGGCTTTAAAGAATTTTATGTTACCACATTTTATAGATTAAAAGATTAAGCAACTAATAAACGAAGATCTATACTACGATTTTTGTATATAAAAATAAAAGCTTTTTTCAACCGTATCCAAGTCACTGCAAGCATTGCAAAATAAGTTTTCACAACACCACCCAATTTTGCATTTAATGCACCCAATTAACTATATTACTAACTATTTAACAGTTGTTTGGCATTCAGTTAATTACCAATTATAAAACTTTTGTTTGACATAATTACGATTTTTCTGTGGTGTCTTAATCCTTGACATAAATGTTGGATTAATTTCCTATTTAATTATCACATAAATTTTATATAAAAAATATATTAAATATATATTTTAATTTGCAATTTAGTTTGTTTAAATGTAATTTTAATTTATAATGTTTTTAATCTAATTTAAATTACATAACGAAATTTAATTAAATTAGTTATTTAAGTAAACTATTTATTTATTTGATGCCGAATTTATTAAATAAAAAAATAGATTCATTTCACACTTACATAATATCAATTTTATTCGAAATTCCCTCGAAAACATCTTTGGAAAGGTACTTTAGTTTTGGCGCATTTGAGATATAGCTAAACAGAAAAGAAAAGTATTTATTATATATATTTTCATATGCATTTGGCATTCACACATCATTATGTACTTACATAGTGCGTAGAATCGTTAAATTGGAGAAGGCTCCGTTCTCTATGGTTTCGAGTTGCGGACAGTCCGTAAAGGCTCTACAACGATATCAAATAATGCACTTATTTCGCATAGGAACGTTGACCACTGAAATGGAATAGCTGAAAGGTCAACTTACACATCCAGCAATGTGCTGGCATACACCTTCAATCCGATGGAGCGTAACCTCGGCAAGCCCGCTGATGCAATTGTTAGCCTTTGGAGCGGCAACTTCAGTGTTTGCGGCACACGTGTCAGCGCTTCACCCTCGCAACGGCACTCGAACTCATCCTCCGGAAAAAGATTCTGCACATAGATTAGTAAAAGGAATTTTAATTTTGTTTTCAGATTTGCATCGCATTGAAGGTAGGCGTCTCCGATTTTATAAAGTATGTATATTCTTGATCCCTAGTCGAATTGATATAGTCCGTTCATGTCCATATCCGTATAATCGTCTGTGTGTAGAAATACCTCAGCCTAGAAGCAATCTATCTCAAACTGGATATATATCTCTACTGCTGAAGACCGTAAATATCATTTTGCCGACATAGGAAAAATTGGTCAAAAGATTAAGTTACATGTTAGTCTACGCCCATCAAGAAAGAAGATTTATCTGAGGTTCATCAAAGATTTCATATCGGAAAATGCTACGAGTCATTGGTTAATTGTCTTTCACTTACTTGATTGGTTATAGTAATTGTTATAATACCCAATACAAAAATGACAATAGATTCATGCTACGTAGTTCTCAAGTTCCTAACTAATACTTTCACTTAAGAACATACTACGTGTTTAGTCACTGGTTAAATACAATTATTATGTAGTGGTCTCAAGCACTTACTTGATTGGTCGCTTCCCAGCAGCAACACTTCCAAACGGAAGCATCGATTGTCGGCATCGTTGTCGTGTCTGAGGTATAAGTTTCATTGCCATCCTGAGCTGGCAGAACATTTGGATTGGTATTGAAACCACTGTTGCTATCATAGCAGTTGGTGCTTGCCTGATGGGCGCAGCAGACGGGCAGCCAAAGCACGAATAATGTTAAAAAATCAAATTCTAATCCAAATGCTGTGCACTTCATTTTTGTGTCCAGATGCACTTTTAATATTATTCTTATTATTGTTGTTATTTTGTGCCTTTCCTCAGCTTGCCGTTTAATTAGTTGCCATAAGCAAATGTGTGGAGACCAGCTAGATACTCAACCATGTAGTATAAACTAGTTTCGCAATGCGTCTTCGCATGGTTCATTTTGTTTGCTTCGTTTTGGACCAATAAGGCGTATTATTACTGAAACGGGTTTTGCAAATAAAAAGTAAGTTCCCTTAATTAATTAATTAATTGTTGTTAGTATGCCGGATAAAATAATAAAATAAAATAACATATTAAAAGAGCACAGACTTAAGATTAAAGCATTATCAAAATAAATAGTTTTGACGAATTAAGATATGAAAAAAAATATTCACAATTAAAAATTACACCCAAAACTGAATATTTCGTGATCACGGAAGGGTCATAAAAATCGCTATGACTATATATAGAGGTAGTGTATATAATATAGTGTATATACTCACAAAGCAGGCATACAAATATATAAATTTACAAAACTCAAAAATTTTGCACCTATTGATGAAGATGTGAATTAAATTTTCACGTATGGAGACGAGCGCATGTTTGATTGATTTTTCAATTTATACAAAGTTATGATTCGAATCCATGAATATTGTTTAACATGCAAACTGTGATCCATGAACGAATAAATAAATCAAAAATTAAAAACACAAACAAATATATGTTCAAACAATTATTTCACTTAACTTAACAGTAAATGCTTAGTATATTGAGCACCGGCATTAAATTATTGCTTGTCATGGAATAAAAACGCATCATAATTCAACTTTTTAGATATAGTATAATAATTTTATATGAAGACTAATTGCTTGTATTGTCTGTTATTTAATTGTTTAAAATACGTGGGACTTTTTTATCTTGTCCATGACAAAACACACTGAACCCAATATATTTTTGTTTATACTAATTTTTTTTTAACATGTATACCCGATCTCAATCTACTTTTCCAATTAACATATAGGACTGTAAACATAAAAAAATTTGCACTCGTCTTATCAGTTGTATTTATAGATGCACATGCCTGTGTAAGTCTTATTGAATTGCCGTGAATTTTATTTATCTTTAATTTATTTTATAGTTTATGGGTAAAAATAGTAAAAATTCTTTATATTTAACTAGTGTAAAACTCAAATCAATATTTAGCTAATGTATATTCAACCAGCTTAAAGATAATTTTTATTTACAAAAGAAGTTTAATGTTAACAATCTTCCATGGACTTGAGCAATAGTACTTTTTTTTAATTATATCCCAAGTTCATGTGTCTTAAAACAAACTCAAGGGCAAAAATGTTGCTTCTAGTAAAACAAAGTAGATACAAATGAAAGCGATGCCGACAAATGTGCGCCGATTTCCACATTTCTTAATTAACGCATATTTGTATGTCAAATATACACAGTCTGTTTTGCTTTTATTTTTTTTTTTCGACCACCTGATTAGAATCTTAATAATTTAACATGCTAATAAATACTTTTTTTTTGTGTGTAACTAAATATATTTCACATATTTCGTTCTATTTCATAGCACACATGCTGTAAGCTACATTTTATTCAGTTTTTAGTTTTATTAAGTTAAGCCACTGTATTGTACTTTTTAATTAGCAAATAACTGAAACTTGCACTTTGAGCTTCATTTGATAATCTGATAATCTGATAATCTTTGTGAAGCACAATTTGAACAAATTTTGTGTAGATAACTTAACAAAAAAATCACAAAAATTTACATAACAAAACGTGTTTTCAAGTAAATTAAAATATCCAAACTTTGAAGTCAAAAATTTGATTACAATCACACTGATTTACGGTATATACAAATCAGAAACGATTCTGAAAATAATCGCTTTTGAAATCACTGAATTTTCTTGATTTGTATTTGCACTAAATTTTATACTTGGCGCGTTTATTCGTATTTTTGTGTTCACCGTATACTTTATTATAATCGATCCATTTTGATAAGCACATCAAACTATATTTGAATTTCACTTACATACATGCACAAATGCACCTGTGTGTGTATGTGTGCACTTTTGACTTTTGACTTTTCCGAAATGCAAAAATATTTACACAATTTGAACACAATTTAAACACAATTTCTATTTGGTGTACTTATGCATTTTGTTTCTTCCAAAAAATTCCATTTGAAATTTTGTAAAAATATATCTGTAATTTATCAATCACTTACCAACGCGTTTATAATTAAATTTTCAATTAAGATTCGATTTTAACGGGAATTGTAATAGTAGATATGTAAATAGAACAGCATGAGCAAATACAAAAAGCTCATCTTGCAAAAAATTGTGGTCTAAATAAGTTCTATTTACGGAGCTAGGGGTGTTCTACCGTCCGCGACTCTATGCACCTGTTGAATGGCGACAACTGAATTAACTGCTCAGCAAGAGCAGCTTTATTAGAAACCGGAAATTGCAAATTTCACGAATCGTGAGACATCGTCTCGATATGAAAAAAAGAGGCCCGAACACCAGCCGAGAGCACTTTCCAACCTGGCCGCGTCGTATAGCTGTTATATACATATGTTGAGTAAATAAGCGCCGAAAAAAGCTTTCTGTGTCAAAAACTGGGGTGCTTTTACACAACAATGTGTTGTGTGGTGAAAGCTTTCCCTTGCGTTGGCACCTTCGTTAGGGTAGCTCATCGTAGCTGGAATCGAATTGTTCTCATTATAGTAAGCGTTTGAAGGGGATTCGATTTTGTCAATAACTATTCGAAAAACAACATTCACAAGTTATATTCGAGCTCCGACGATATTTACAAAAAAACATTTCAACTAATTTTTCCTTTTCATTAACTCATGCACGACAAGAGCCGGTGCCACGATGAATATGAACTTTCAATTTAAAAAGGATCATTCGTTTGAGAAGCGGCGTGCAGAGGGTGACAGAATACGAAGTAAGTATCCGGATCGTGTGCCCGTCATCGTGGAGAAGTCACCGAAGACACGCCATGCTATGCTGGACAAGAAGAAATTTCTGGTGCCCAATGATCTGACAGTGGGTCAGTTCTATTTTCTTATACGCAAACGCATTCATCTGCGACCGGACGATGCTCTATTTTTCTTCGTGAATAGCATCATTCCACCGACTTCGGCTACGATGGGCTTGCTATATCATGAGCATCGTGAAAAGGACTATTTCCTCTACATGGCCTACTCCGACGAGAATGTCGACGGACATGAACAACAGACACCGACTTAGTTCGTCAAGACCGACACCAGATTATCCTTCAACATGGTTACGGATTTAGTTAATTCGATCGTTTACATAAATTACAGTCTATCAATAAAATTCAGTTTCACAGTTGCAATTCAACAATGTGCTTAATAATACGAGTGCAATTTAACAATAATTATTACTAGAGACTATAAATATAATCAATATAAAAAAGCCTTTATTCTGGTTATTTTATATATTTATATTTTAAAATCATTTTGAAAACGCAAGAAATAAATAAAGCAGATTAAAATGAGCAAATGAATGCATTACACGCGCCAGGCGGTCAGATCAACTGAGGGAAGACGCGGATCATCGCAATGCAACAGCTTATTACTGAAATGATGACACCAAAGAATCCTTAAGCAAATTTATTTACATTTGAAATTTATTTTAGCTGCTTACCCGGGAAAATCGGCACGCACAAAACCGGCTGTGGGCACCGTGTGCAGTGTCAAATGATCGGCATTATCGCATATTAAACGTGTTATGCTCGCCTTTCGAATTTCCTGCAATTGTGCCGGCCGAAAGGCACCTGGATTAATCTTCTTATCGTATTCGTAGTAGAATCGATCGCCATGCTTGAATCGTGCAAACTGATCGGCAATAATCTCCGAAAATGTAATGCCAACGATACCATCCTCAACGGCTTGCTCCAGCAAGCCTCCAACCCATAAATCAATATCATCAGTCGAACGATAGACACGCGACAGCTTGTCACCAACCTATTCAAAGAGAAAACAAGGTTTGATTTTTTTAAAATATATTTTATCAATGCTGCAAAACAAACTCACTTCCTTGGGAAACTGATTAAAATTTCGCAGCTTTGGTGCACCCATCACTTCGAGGTAATCGTTATAGCAGCGCAGTCCCTGATCGCGACCACGTTGTATATTAATGGCAGCCAAGTCCAAGCCAAAGGGACTATCACCGCGAAACAGAAATCTACTCAGCTTTAAATATAAATATAAATCAAATTCAAAATTAATTTTCATCTTGTGATTTGATTCGACAGACTTACACCCTGGGTTATCGAGCTGTCTATTTGCTGCATTGGCTGTGCGAAAAGCGTTTGCAGCATATCATCAAAGAACTCTCGTTTGCGCATCCGCGAAGGATTAAACATAACATCGGGTATATTAATAATCTCATCCCGTATGCGAAACTTGCCATCGACACTGAAAAGCAGAGAAATCAGTATGTTTTTATTAGATATAATACTTTAAAATAATGAATTTGACATTGTTTTTTTTTATGCGCACAACTCCAATTCGTGCAACACTTGCCTCGAATGACCCATGCGAAAAGCAGCGCCAGAGAATTCATTTGTGATCGCCGGATTAACATCAACGCTATAGTCCGTGGAATACCCCTGATGTTGCGGCGTTAAACGGAATCGCTTCATTTGCTTAGGTCCAATCACGGATGGTAGATACTCGTTGTATGTGATGTGCTGCAGCTCAGCGATCACAATGCGTCGTGCCTCCTGATAAAGCCATTCATCGGTTGCCGTCGGATTCAGTTTAGCCAAAACATCGCAAATGCGATTATGTTCACGAGCAAACACAATTTGCAATGTGATCAGCGAGATTATTTGATTTGTGCGGCCATCACCTTGATCATTTTAATACATACATATATAAGGAATATTGATAAGAAATCATTTCACTCGTCAAACTCACCCGACTTGAAACAGGATTTGCCCGGCTCATCGCTGCCACAGGCGCTCTTGTCACTCGTCAGGGGCAACAGATCGCGACCAAAATCGTTGAACATGCGCAAATGACCACCATGGAAGGTGCGCAGATCGCGTGCCGCCTCCTCATTGGAACCGTAGACGGGCGAAGCATCGAGAAAGTGGGTCACCTTGCTGCGCTGCTTGCCATAACTCAGCTGACAGTCAGCACTGGGTACCAGGGATAGACGCACCAGATTCAGACAACGCACACCGAAAGCGCCATAGAATTCATCGTTCTCGGCCACCGGAATGGGCAGGCACGCAAAGTGCTGTTGTTCGCGGGGAAGAATACTTTTGCCACCCGTCGAGCAGCACTGCACCAGGCCACCATTCTCGTCCAGACGAATCGAGGACGACTGAGAGACGTCGTGAGCCAAGAGCTGGCCAAATTGCATGATGAGCTGGTTGCATTTGTGATGTGGACGATGCACATCCTCAAAGAGAATGCGTGAGATTTTACGGGTGCTCGCCAGTGGACTGCCATCTTTGGCCTTGTCACGTGGCGTCCAAATGCCATCCTCGTAGGCGGGCGGCAACAGGCGTTCCATCGCCTGTCCAGCGGCACCCCAATGCGAACGCTGCGCCAACGGATTGTTGCAAGTGCCGTCCAAACTGCGCAAATTTTGCAGGCCACGACAAATAGGCGGTGCCTGGCAATGATGAGCCAGCGGTGTCTTTGAGAACTTCACCTGCACATTGTTCGTGATGAAATCATCGAGCGGCACCTGTTCCTTCTGACTGAACACCTGTGTCGTTATCACCTGCTCCATGGCACTGTTTGACAGGGCAAAATTGTGCAAATCCTCTTTGGGTGTCGAGTGGAAAACGATGCCGTGAATGAAGTCAGGATGACCACGTTGCACGGGTATTTGCAGATGGGCGACGCCATGCATCAGCTGCTCGAAATTCTTGCGCGCCTCCTCGAGCACATCTGCCGGCAGAATGGCGGGAAAGGCGGCGTGACGCTCCTTGCTCTCATGTGCTGTATGATTTTGGCCCGTCTCGCAGCAGTAGCCAAATTTACCAGCGGGCAAATCGCAAACTTGCGGCTTCTCATGCTGTTCCATTCGCACGTGGGCTGGACATTGGATTTGCGGCACACATTTGACTCCCACTTTGCATGGTTTGCACTTTTCCATCAATCCACTTTTGATCATATCTTGGGAAAATTACACACACAAATTAATCACACCACTACACGATTATAATTTATCCAAATGTGAGTGTTATTCCCAGCAGCTAGCTAGGGCATGAGCTCTTATGGAAAAGTAATGTAATGGTATGTGATACATGCCAAGTTTAGATTACGAACTGAATTTGTAACAAATTCTTTTCGCTGCTGGGTATTTAAAAGCTCTTTCGCGTGCTCAAACTTCGTTGCTTTCTTATCTGCTGTCTCGATCGCTCTCTTAATTCCTTTCTCGCTAAGGAGAGAACAACTCTTACTCTGTGCTTTCTAACTGTCTCTGTCACACTTAGGCGCTCTATCCGCCATTTAAATGTTCTCAGTGCTATATAATTGTAATATTACAAATTTAGTTTTGTTATTTTAATAAAATGTCCAAATTCCATTTTTTTTTTTATCTTTTCATTTTTTTTGATTAACATTCAACTCAGCTGCAGAAAATAAACTTTTTTTTTTTGTCATGTGCGAATTTTTTCGAAGTGCTGTAATTTATATGTGTAGGTAGCATAGATGTGCATTTCTGTAAGTTTAAATTCGAATAATAACCGTACGAAAGAATCCGCCATTTTAAATTGCGATTGGTGCAGACGTGTGTACGTATATATATAAATATACGCCGACACACATACACGTATGCCGAATATAAAGTTCGAGTGAAAATCTTGCCTGCTAATTTGTAATCCTGCTATTATCAAAGAACAAGACATACCTGAATCCTCATTATGCTTTTCATCACTTTTTAAATCATTTTTCCGTATTGAGTATGCATCCACAAATTGTAATGGCACATGTGCAACAAAACAATATAACAATAAAACATATAAATTGCGCATTTTACGCTTTAATTTTAAAATGAAGTTGAAATTTGCACTCAGAAAATGACCTAGCTTTTGCTGTTTAACGGTGCTTTTTAACAATGTGACCAGGTGCGGTAAGAGTCCAAATACCACCAACTCGGCATAAGAATCCATTTTAAAAAAAGAACAAGCTAGCCATATAAAATACCGACTCTTAATATAAAATAGGGTTATATTGTATACAATAAAACAATCTACAGTCAGCATCATATATATGATGTTGCTTTTAAAATGTGTATTTTTTATTGCAATCGTCATAACCAAGCCAAGGTCAGTGTATACATTCGATTTTTGAAATGCCACACTGCTAAAATTGATTCATAACAGTATCAACGCTGGAAGTATTTAAATTATCGCAACGGAGAAAAATTAATATCGATGTATCGATAAGAGTTGAAAATCTATCAGTCTACTATCCGCCATATTTGTTCGCGTCAGTAGAGATGTCCGGCAACGCTAAAAATCGCTTTGTACAGGGCCAGCTCGTCGTCATGCTGAGAAATAATAATGAAAAATAAGTGAAATACACTGGATTCAAGAGAAAATATGCACTAATTGCATGCAGAATATGTCAACCAATTAACCGATTGTGAATTAATCAACAACCAGTCGCTTTTTCACGCGCCCAACAGTAATGAATAGTTTTTTTCGGCAACGCAGACAAGACTTGGCATACAATTTATGGTTCGTACTCGTACCGAGCTTGTCTTCTCACGCGAGTTCGTCGTTTTTAGTGTATATAGCCAGTCTATGGACGGTCGATGCGTGAATATATTTCTATGTGTAAGTGTGTGTCTGTGTATGTGTGTGTGGGTGTGTTGTACGTACACATAAGTATGTATGAATGTGTGTGTGTGTCGATTAGTTGAGAAAAATGACTTGAAATGAAGCAAGAATTTACCGCAAAGTGAAAAGTAGAAGCGAACTACGTAAAGAAAAACCAAACATCTACACACATACATACAGGCTCAAAGTTCGCTACAGATACATGCGTGTGTGTGTGTGCGTGTGTATACAGAAAATATAAAAAAAGAAAAATTATCCTTGCATCATCAGCCACAAAAATATGTATCAATCTGTGCGCCAAACCAAAGAGATAATCGCACACAAAATTAAAAAAAAAAATGAAAAAACAAAACCTCTTAAAAGTAGCATAAACGAGACGACGACAGCAGCAGCAGCGACTACGACAAACGTCAGCAGCAGCGAGCAATGCAATTACAACTGTTGTTTATACGATGGCAGAGTCAAATGCAGCAGAAATATATTATAATAACTTGACGCCTCCAATTCAGAGTAGAGCCACAAGAAGAAATGAATGTACTTAAACCATAAATAAAAAGCAGAAAAAAAGTAGAATTTAGCAAAAACAATTTGTTAAAAACGCGACAGCTAAACTCGTTTTGTTCTCACATTCGGCATTAAAATTTAAATATAACAACAATGGTTGTCTCGCTCTCGCACACTTATTTGCATTACGAAAAAAGGCCGCATATAATAATACAAGCGAGATAAATAGCACACACACCACAACCACACACAAAACGAAACGAAATCAACGAGAGAGCGCGCAAAAAAAATCCAAAAGCAAATATACGAAAAGAAATCGCACGCCAAGTGGGATAATGAAAAATGAAAAGAAAAAAAATGTATAAAATTATTTCTGCAAATTGGAAAAGTGTCTGCAAAATGTTATTAAATCGCTCACGCTTCACTTCTATCCCATGTGTAACAAATATGAAAAATACAATCGCATAATGAAATGTGTGTGTTATTATTTTAATGACTCCTTATATGTTCTAAAGATAAACACTAAGTAAATATCTAATTTTTCACAAATCTTGCAAAGAGTAAAGAGTGAGAATAGAGAGGAGAGAAGATCTATCCTTATTAATATATATATGTTTGCATATGGAAATCATCGAGTGCAATAAATATGCATTCCTCTTGTTTTTTTTCTATAATTGTACTTGAATTTGGAATGTGATTCAATTAGCAATTTTGAAATTTGGAAAACATTTCGCCACTTTAATATTATGAACGCCCATATAATGATCATAAATGTTTTGAAACAAATTAAGTAATTGCATTGTAGAAGTGGGCGCCTTTTTTGGTTAGCTTAACTGGTGTACATTTAATTGATTTGCGAATTTAATTTAAAAATAATTAATATGAAAAATAAATAATTATATGTGCCATATTGCGACTTATTGTGTCTTGTGCAGAAAACAAACGTTTTGTATTTTTTTGAACACAATCGGTCTATTTGAAAAAAAAAAAAAAAACAAACAAGAGATGAAAGACTAATTCAACATTTTGAATAAAATATAGTTAATGAATAATTTACTCTGCCCTTTTGCAAACAAGAACTAATACAGACACTCCGTGCCGCGCACAAGTGCGAAAGAGAGGGCGAGAGCGTGAGAGAGAGCGCGAGCAACACTCACATGCAAGTGAGATGGCGGCGGCGTTGCCAAATGTAAAGAGCGCGAGAGCCAAATTCATGGAGCGAGAGAGTGTAAACGCGCGAGAGAGCAAAGCGCTCCCTCTCCCTCTCTCGTTGACTGTCAACGCGCGACAATTTGTAAACGGCGGACAGTTTGCAGAGAATGCTGTGGTAGCTGCTGACTTTTCAATACACAGACACTGACACACACACACATTAACAGACAGAGACACACACAAGAATGAAGAGTTACAAAATTCTCGTTGGCGGTGTGCGTGTGTGTATGTGTATGTATGTCTAGCTGGTGTTCATTTTGCGAGTGTTTGTTATTATTACTATTATTATTATTGCAGTAGTAGTAAGAATTGAAAACTAATCTCGAATGCTTCTTAAAAAACTTGCAGCTAACATAACCTCAAACTTGCCGCTGCAGTCGTCGGGGAAGTCGTCGTCGTCGTCATCAGCGTCAGCTTCGCGTCAGCGTCAACGTTGTTGTTGTTGTTGTTCTCCTCTGTGCAGATTCTTCAGCAAGCGCAGCCAAACGATTTGTTAAGCAGCCCAAAAAAAAAACACACACTCTGCGGCTATGAATGAAAAAATAAAATCGCCCTCGGCTGGTGGTGCTGGAGGTGTTGGTGGTGCTGCCAATGCGGCCGCAACGGTTGCAGCCAGCGCTGGTGCTGCTGGTGGTGGCGCCACACCGCCCACCTCGGGCCCGCCCACGCCAAATAACGGCAACGATCCCAACATACAACAGCAACAACAACAACAGCAGCAACAACAACAACAAGGTGGCCCCTTGCCCCATCCCTATGGCGGGCCACCAGCGCCAGGTGCACCAAATGATCCGGCCGCCGCAGCCATGTCCCACTATCACCATCTACATCAACAGCAACAACAGCAGCAGCATCCACAAGGTCCACCAATGCCGCCACATATGCAGCATCATGGTGGACCACCGCCGCCTCCGCCGCAGGGACCACTGCCGCTGCCGCCAGAGCATTCGGCCGGCGTAAAGGATGAATATGGATCCTCGGGTCATTTGCCACCACCACCGCCGCATGCACATCCCGCCTATGCGCGCTATCACTCTGCCGATCCCAATATGGATCCCTATCGCTATCAGCCACCCCCTGTCGGCAAACCGCCGCACCAGCAACAACAACAGCCACAAGGTGGTGCTCCGGGTGGCTCACCAAATCGACCGCCGCCACAGCAACAGCAGCAACGCTATATACCGGGACAGCCGCCTCAGGGTCCAACACCCACATTGAATTCACTACTGCAATCGTCAAACCCGCCGCCCCTGCCGCAACATCGCTACGCCAACAACTACGACTCGCAGCAGCAGGCGGCTAATGCAGCTGCAGCAGCGGCAGCAGCAGCCCAACAACAACAGCAGCAACAACAACAGCAGCAGCAACAACAACAGCAGCATCAACAAAATGCACAACAGCAGCAGCAACCGGTCGGACCACCAGGTGGACCACCAATTCCTGGCCATGGTCCACCACCGCCACCGCCACAACATCAGCCATACGGTGCGCAACAAGGCGGCTGGGCACCACCAAGGCCCTACAGCCCACAGTTGGGCTCCACGTATAGGACACCGCCACCGGTAAGTTGAATTCCAATTTCGATTAGTTCCCAAGAAAATATAATCTAGTTGTATTAATCAGACATCGAATAATCAGTGACTTATGTAACTAGAGACTTGAAATATGGGAATGTTGATTCTCATGTAACTAACACAACAGCACGTAGTTAAACTGCAACACACAATAGGACTGCAAATTACAAACAAGGAAAGACAGAGGCGACAACGAAACTGTGCAGAGGTGCCAGGCCTTCGTCAAGCCAAATGTCTTGGAGGGCTATCATCATAAGCCCTTTAATCAAGTAATAATAGGCTTCGAATACTCACCGTTCTATCGACAGTACATTGTAGACTAAGAAGACACCTATCTAAACTGTGAATATTTAGTAGCGAACTATTGTGGTTTTATAAAAACGAAGATGGGTCCTCAAAGCATATCCTCGCAGATTGTGTTGTTTTAGCTAGGCAAGGATGCAGTATCCTGGACATACAAGTTCTGAGCTCAGAACTCATGGAAACCCTCAACCCGACAAAGATTCCTGAATTCGTGCAGCAGATGGGGTTGATGGAAAAGCTTTTGGCTCAGAAGGGGCACAATGTATCAGTTCGCAGTGCATGAATTCTAATCCGAATATTAATAATTATAGCTGTTATAATTTTCTGTCAAAGACACATTTACTTGATCTTTAAATTTAAATGCCTCCTACTTTTCCCAGTCCCCAGTCATATTAAATCGGCAAATATCGCTTTATATGCATATCTGGACTTGATATAGAATAACAAGGCATCGCTGTGTGATGTTATGTAAATTGAAATTGGCTTTACAAACTAAATGTCTTCTCTTTTTTATAAAAGAGATTATCATTTGTCCAGATTTTAAAACTGAATTTAAAATATACAGTATTGAAAATTTATAGATTTAAGAAGCAGGCTTAATTTTGGCTGTAAAACTCAATACAGGAAACTGTATATCAATGGGAATAGTTTTAAATTAATAATAATATTTAAAATGAATGCATTTGGAGAATAAGAGGGGACAACACAACTTAAAATCATAAATAGACAGTTTATTTGCCTTTTTGATACCTTGTGAATGTTGCAACAATGAGACAATCGACTCAATAATGAAAATTGTATCAGGGTAGTGGAAAGTCGTTCACTTTTGCCCTTCGTAGCACTTGCACTTTTCTGTTCTGTAGACATTTGCGTTGTGTTGTGTTTTAAAGGTTGCCCAAATGGCGGCGCGTCTTGTTTGTGTAGGTTCCACAACATGCCGCATGCCGCAGACATACTGACACATATTAAACACAGATTTCGCTTGCGACCCAAAGTCTGCCCACATTTTTGCCCAAAAAGAACCTGCATTCGCTGCCGGAAAACAACAACAACAAAAACAACAACAAAAACAACAGCAACAATAACAAAACATGAAAAGGCGGCACTCTGATGTTGGCAAAAGAGAAGCAGAAGGAGAAGAAGAAGAAGTTGCCGGCACCATCACCACCACCAGCATTATTATTACCGTCACTATCAAGAGCACCACCACCACGAGACCACCACCACCTGAAGCAGAAGCAGAAGAGACGCGGCATTTAAACATACACACATACATGCATAAATACTTACATACATATGATATTTGTTTGCGTCTCAATGCATAAATATGTGTGTGTGTTTTTTTGTTTCTGTTTTGTTATGTGCTCATTTTTTATTTCTATATTTCTGCTAATGCGAATTCTTTTATTGTTGTTTGTGTGCTGCGCTATAATTATTATCAAATGCTTATCTTAATTACATTGTTGAGGAATTCAAAATAACAAATTTTAAATTATTAAAAATAATTCGAATTGTCATTCTTTTAGAAAAGTGAAATTTTGCTGGCAAAAAAATATAGATTGAAGTGGGTTCGTAGTAGAAGTTGTATATTAAAAAAAAAAAGTCAGTTCTTAAGGAATTTAAATTTTAAATTATTACAAAATTCAAAATGTCCTTTCCTTTCATGGAAAAAAACAAAAATAACTGTGCTTCAAAAAAGTTGATTTCAACTTGTTCATAGTAAAAATTGTGATTGATTATTAAAAAAAAAAACAAAATATAAATAAAACAACAACTTAATCAATATTTGTGTAAGGGCATTCAATCGTCGGCACCCATCAATCTTTGTTAATGCTTTTAATTATTAAAATATAATATAATCAAATTCAGTTTAAAATGTAGGTGTCTGAATGAGATGACTAACACAAGTCGATTAAAAAAGGCAATGAACTTTGGAAGCTAAATAATAACTGTGCTTCAAGAAAACACCTATAAACAAAACAAACAAAAAGCAGAAAAGCAAGAAAAGAAATAAACAAACCAAATTTGCGCAAATCTTATCAACACCTCGCTAAACATTATAGATTTTATTTGTTGATGGCGTTTTGTAATATCCGAACGTTAAATGATTTCAAGATAACTAGTTATTATACATACACACTATACTTATACTATATACATGTATGTGTTATTCTCTCTTTACTAAACGCAAACTAGTACTAGAATAGACTTATTTCAAGTGCTAGAGACTTGTTTGATTGTTCGACGGAAACAAATATATTAACATACATTTATATTTGCTACTTTGTTTAGTCAATTTTATTTAAACATATTTCAATTTGATTGATCAAATAATAATCAATTGAATACCATATTCGATTCTTAAGCTAAAACAATTTAAACTTTTTTTTTATATATTTGTCTCGCCAAAAATGTGTGAATAATGATTCTGAAATGAAATATTTCAAATTTGTTTATTTCTATAAAGCAAACTTATTTAAAAATGTTCCAAGTGATTGCATTTTAGATTTGTATAATGGAATTCTCAGCTCTCTTGTCTGTCTGTCTGTCTGTCAACAGGTGTTGCATATATGTATATAATCAACGTTCAATTTCACTTAACGGCATCAGTCTCTGTGAACCTTCTCTGACCTTTGAACGATTATGTTTATTGGCATTTGTTTTGGTATTCGCCGGTCTTCCCTTTCCATAGACATTTCGGGCAGATACTGAAACTTGTTGTTGTCTCTCTGTGTTTTGTATTTTTATTGTTTGTTGTTGTTGTTGGGTCGCTTAAAGTTCTTTTAAGGTTCGACCTTCAAAAAGTGGCGCACATAAAAAAGAACGCTGCCTTTGGCTTTGTTTTCCTCCTTCTTATGGTGTTGCTGCTGTTGCATCGGGGTTGTTTGTACTGTGGCACGTGTAGTATGTATATGTATATATATAATATATACATATATTTATGTATTGTTACACATTCGCACAAGTTATTGTCAAATCAAGTGTCTTCAATTTGCAAATAATTGTCTCCAATACATTCAATATTTGTTTGCCATGCTCAAATATATCACCATTTACACAAATAATCCCTTAAAATTGCTACTGGCAATCACATTTTTGTATATGTATTCATAAATATAATTATGTCTGTATTAAACATTCCCCATTTACTGTTTTTGTTGTTACATACAAAGTTATCCTGCATAAAAACATGTCTGGCTCTGTATGTCTATAATAAAATAATAGATACAAGAATGAGATAGCTCTATATACACTGTAAAAGCAATCTTAATGATTAAAAGAGTTTTCATATTCGGTATATTGATAAGAGAAAAATAATCATATTTAATATCATCAAAGATAATAAAAACTATTATTTTTACTATGTGATTTCAATTAAAGTTGAGAAGTATACATATATTTTACCCTTTTACGAATGGAAATTGTAATACCAACATTAAATGCATTTATTGTATGCTGCAAATAATATCTTTTGATCGACTTAATTCCCGCAGCTAGAAAATTTTCCACAGTTTCCATTTTTTATTTTTTGCTATTCAATTGGATCTGCTGCTCTGCTGCTCTTATATTTTGAATCCGTAGCCGGCTTTTAACCTACCACCGTTAAAATAGCGCGCACACACACACGAAATGCAATTCCTTCCACTTCGCTCTCCCCTCTCTTCTCTTTTCCACTGTCTGTCTGTCTATCTGTCATGCACACAAACGTTATTTTCTCCGTTGCGCTGTCATTCGCTTGCTTGCTCGCTCACTCGTTCGCTTGTTCGGTTCGTTTGTTCGTTCGTTCGCTTGTTCGTTCGCAGCACAGCTTTGCCGACCCTTCTTCTCTTCTTTCAGTCAGTTCCACTTCAGCCCTGCTTTTGGTGTTGTTGCCGGCCTGCATGGCTGCCTGCTTGGTTGGGACACACACACACACACACAACATATAAACACACGCACGCAGTCATTCCTGCTTTTGATTTTCATCCATGATGAGTTTTCCCTTTTTTTTTGCTTTAGTGCTCTTTCGTTTGCGAGACACGGACACACGAACACGAACAACTCACAAGCGCACATAAAAGTCCCTCGTCGGTATGCAGTAAAACCATCCATTCATGTTTCCTGTCACCCTGTAGTGGACCAAGCGACGTTGCCGCTGCCTGCCTGCCTGCCTGCTTGCTGCTTGTCCTGCCGGCTTTAGCGCACACAAACACAATCGCAGACACACACACAAACACACGCTTGTGCGTCCATTGCTGGGATCTCTCCCATTAGATTTATTGCCATGTTTTACTTCGGTCTGGCATTTGCAACAATGCTACAACGACGACGACTTTGCAGTTGTTGTTGTTTGCTGCTGCTGCTTTGCCATTTGTTATGGCCATTGCCGAAGGGTTTGGGGCGTGAGTGCGGGTGTTTTTATGTATGTATGTATGTATGTGAGTGTATACGTGCATGCATGACTATGATTGTGGATATATGCTATGTATGTGTATCTATTCTTCGCCTCTTCACTTGTCTTGCTTGCGCCTTACTCATGTATTTTATTTCACGCATTTCCATTTTTCTTTGTAGTTGTAACAAAACTTCACTTTGAATGTGAAGCTTTTGTGTTTTTCTGTCTTGTCTAAGGTATCCATTTATATTTATATATTTTTTTTTGTAGGACACATGAATAGACTCTTCGATTATTAAACCATGTGATGGGAGTATATATCTTTAAAATGAGTCTATATGCAAGTCAGGTTATATAAGCATAACCAGTCCTCACTCAATCAAAAATTTAAAATTTCTTTTACCATTTGATGATTTTGAATTTGCGTGTAGTTATGGGTATATTTAATATTGTATACACACAACAAACTCAAGACTTCGTCGTAATGTATTATTAATTAACATACGAATTGCTAAACAATTATAGTTCGTACATGTCTCAATTATATTGTCATCATATTGTTGATTAAGCTCAGAGACCAAAACCAATCAAATGTACATACACATACAAATGCACATATGTATGAATGTATATGTGTCTCTGCACAACTTTAGTTACACACACATTCCGGGCTAAAACATTGTTACATGCTTGATATGCAAATTTATAACTGTCAATCGAAAATTTCCCCCTAGGACCCCCAAAAGCTGCTGTAGAAATACACAGAGCTCGAAGCTTTGTGTGTGTGAATCGATAGTGGAAAATCGATTAAAATAATAAAACGTAACGAAAATTGAATTGAATGTGAAATGATACTTATACGGGGGGACAGACTGATTCACTGATTAAATAAAATAGCTTTCAAATAAATGTCTGAATATTTATATATATACATATATTTAATTGGCAAATGGAAATAATCAAAGTGGAATGTTTGATCTTAATTTAATTTACCCAGTCAAATACATCCAGAGGTCAATCACCATATCCGCCAGCTCACAGTCAAAACTCAGGTTCCTATCCAAGTTCGCCCCAACAACAACAACAACAGCAGCAGCAGGCCCAACAACAACAGCAGGCGGGACAACAGTCCGGAGGAGTTGGCGCACCCGGAGCGCCGGCGCCACCACCCGGCCCCTCACAGCAGCAACAACAGCAGCAGCAAAACACACCGCCCACTTCTCAATATTCGCCGTACCCGCAAAGATACCCAACACCACCAGGTCTACCGGCGACCGGGCCCAATCATCGAACTGCCTACACAACGCACCAGGTGAGAAAACAATTTAAATCTCACATCAGTTCAACAATTGATGGCCATCAATATACCCTATAAAATAAGTAGACATGTTTGCAGTGAAAATACAACTAGCCCAATGGCAATTGCGAGATTTTTTTTTAAGAGAAATAAAACTTTCACGGAATTACTAATTTCAATAAAAAAATCAAAAAGATTGTTAATTTTTTTTTACATTTATCATTGAAACCCTTTGTCTTATTTCATTTAAATATAACTTGTGAATCACATTAATTTTGAGTATTATTAACTTGATGTTAACTTTTACTTGCAGTATCCCGAACCAAATCGACCGTGGCCGGGCGGCTCATCACCAAGTCCTGGTCCTGGACATCCATTGCCGCCTGCCTCACCGCACCATGCACCGCTACAGCAACCGCCAACGCCGCATGCCGCTGGTGGTGGTCCGCCACCCAGCAGCAGTCCAGGTCATGCACCGAGTCCATCACCGCAGCCCTCGCAGGCATCACCATCGCCGCATCAGGTAAACATATATTTAATTGTTGTGCTTTGATCTCTGAAAGTCAAGTCGCAGCTGATTGCCTCCAAGCAAGCAAGCGCACTCGTTGAGCTGGGCTGAGTTGTGGCTCTTGACTGATATGCGCTATCAGACAGTACAACCACTTTTATGTTGTGTTTGCCTCACTCCATTTCACTACATACATACTGATGTATATATATATGTGTGTACATATTTGGGTTGTGTGTTGTGTGTATGCGTAAAGCCCCATTTATTCATTCAGAATGTCCGTGATGATGGTCGCTGTTGCCGCTGACGCTGCCGTCGAAATTCCTCATACCATTTTTTTTTTATTTTTTTTTTTACTCATTCCCTTTATGTTGTTGTTGTTGGTGTGTGCACAAATACATAGATAAAACACGGGGTACACTCTCAAGATCTCACAAAGAGCATCTGTTTTCACATATATGCATGTATTTGGGTCAATGCCAAGGTCATTGTTGTTTTTGTTGCCTGCCGGCTATTCACTTTTATATGCCGTGCTAACAACACAAAACAGGAACTTGATTCACTTGCTGCGACACTTCTTCTGCATTTTAAGGAAATCATTCACTGATTGCTGCAACGTGTGCTCGTGTAGTATTTATTAAAATACTTGACTTTCGATTGAGCAATAACTGCTTAATATTTTTGTGTATAAAAACAACTCCCCAAATTAACAGAGTTGAAATTCAATGATCGATTGACTTCGATATTAAGTTGGTTGAGCTTTGATTCTCTTTTATTCGTTATTCGCTTTTCTGTTCAGCTACTTCCTTGTGGCCTTGCCAGACTTATTTGCTTTGGTAATAAGTTTAGTTGGTTGCGCTTTCCTCTTTCATAATTATTATTATCATTTGCATCAATGCTGTTTGTCAATTTTATTCAAAGTTCCACTGTGCTTTGTGTGTGTTTTTTTTATATCTCAAACTGCAATCAGTTGCGTTCACAAAAGTCGGTATCTTTAATTAACTCAAATGCACAAAATTACAAAATTAATCTTCAGCTGGCGCGGTCCTCCTTAATGTCAATTATGCTATATGCACACACACACACAATCGTTTTACTCGTAAATTTCCAAGTGTGCACAAGCAAACATACTATTGCATACTCATCCATATATATGTGTGCGTGTGTATTTGAAAAACAGCTACAAAAAAGCGCGCACACACCCAGAAATAACTAATGAATGTTCGTTCGTTCACCAGATGCAGTGGGGTTTTTTTTCCAACGGTTTGGCGCTGATTTCAAACAGCTCAGCTGTGTCGAGCAATTTTTGCTTGCTTTCGTAGCGGTATTTGCATTCACACACATTGCATGTAGTCTGTAGCTGTATCTGATGCAAATGGTGCATTATGTATGTATTTATGGTGTGTGTGTGTGAAGTTTTAAGCTAATCTCTATCCACACAGTATGCGGTTTGAGAAACAAAAACACATTGCTTTCATATGTATAACATCTTGTCACAAACAACACTTATAAAAATTAATGTGTGTGTATGTGTGTTTAAATTGCATATGCATGTTGTACATTAGGTGGCAACGTTGTTGGCTTTGATGTGTGGTGGCTCATTTCTATACATTTGCACTATACAGTGTAAGCTTTTAAGGTTACATTTACGGATTTTGCAGTTTGCAACACTGGCCCATTAAGATTTGTACTTTGCTCTCAACTTTCAATTTTCAATAATTTTTATTTAAATACGATGACCCTAAACAATAATCTTTGCTTCTATTTAAAAATTTGCAAGTTTCTGAATATTGCAATTGTTTGTTTTACAATTGTACAATACTGAATACTACAAGTACATATAAAAATACATCCATATGTAAATATATACATACATACATATGTATGTACGTAGATGAACGCATGTTTGTTATAAATGATTTCATTGTGCCATTCCCGCAGCGCCTGTTTTTCTTCCCAAGTAATTTTTCTATACACCGAGCGACCGGCAAGCTTACATTCAACACACACACATTCACACAATTACTACTAAAAACGTGGGCCGCCTTTAGCTTGAGGAGCGTCGCCCCATCGTTCAAATACACACACATCCCCATACATACACACACATAACAAAACATAGCTGGCTTTTTTAGCTTTGCCTTGCTGCCTGCTGCTGCCGCCGCCTGTGGTGGCTTTGCTATTCTCGTCATCAACGCGCCGCAGCCGTTGCCGTTGCCGATTCTACTCAAGTATACTCCATGCCGGCGCTCCCTCATTGCTCACCCCGCGAGCGCTCACTTTACCCACAAACTAAACAACACTCGACGCGCTCTGGCACGAAAGCGAATGAGCAGAGAAACGACGACGAGCAAAGAAACGAATGACTGGCACTGTTGTTGTTGTTTTTATTTCTTTTTTTTTATTTTTTTTTTATTATATTTCGACGTGTAAATGTGTGTACGCGTTTGTGTGTATAAGTGTGTGAGTGCTCGTTCACGTTGCTTTTTCTTATCTACGTCTTTGTCATCGTACGTTGGCTCACTCAAAGCGCGCCATAACTACCACTGCCACATCTCCAATCCGGGACCCCTCTGAAACGCTTCAAGTTGCTGCTGCTGCAGTTCGCGTCGACGACTTTGTCGTTATTCGTTCGTTCCACATAGCTTTTGCTTTTGCTCTGGTCTGGCCTGGCCTGCCTTGCCTGCCTGATGTTGTTTTTGTTTTTGTTTTGCGCTTTGACTTTGCCGTCGCCGTCGTTGCTGGCTGTGTTTCTCCGTCAGTTCGTCGTACATTTCATTTCACTTCACTTAATTTCTCAGATACCAAAACGAACAGCGTCGTTTTGCCGCCGCGGCCACCTCTACCACCCTCCCCTTCCCATTATATCTCTCTCTCACTATCTTTCTGCTCTCTCACTCTCTCCGCACCCTGCCTCTCTCATCGTCATTTATATTGACAATGTTGATCCCGCGCCGTTCGTTTTACTGTGCTTGCGACTCGAATTGCTGTCGGCTTAAGTCTCTGTATTTAGCTTTATATATATTCATACACATATATATGTGTAAGTGCATTTGTGTGTGTGTTTTTACTCGCTATCTTGGTGTGTTTCTTATTTGTGTGTGTATGTGTGTGTTGTGTGCTCCCTTGTTGGTCTGAGTTGTTTCTTTTTTTGCCTAGTTGTCTTATAAGCAGGCGGCTAAAAACTAAGTTTACAATCGACTGCTTAGAATTTCAGCATGGAAACTCAGTTTTGTTGATATTCTAATACGAGATTTTGTTCTAGCGCTCTCCACTTCACTCCTCTCCATATGAGTCTGTGGTAAGCTATCTGGTTAGAATTGCGCAACGTTTACAGTGCGTGCTCTTTAACACCACATGCTGCAATATGCGTGTAGTTAAAAATAGTGAGAGAAATCTAATGTTATTGTATAATGTTTGAGCCATATCTAAGGAACACCCTTGCTTTGCTGAAGTTGCTTTAACAAATGTGACCAAGTAATTACCATAATTGTATTTTCTGAATAACCTCTTTATTAAAAGTTAAATTATTGTCAGTAATTTAATATTTGTTATTTTTGCAATTGGATATTGTAACATACTTAAAAACTGAAGATTTACTAACAATGATCCCAAAAGTGGTTTTTTCATATTCCAAATGTATATCTGTTAAACCTTAAGGATGATTTATAAATTGATATTGTCTTAAAAAACTGCTTCAATTTGGATATAATTACTTTAGTCAAACTTAACTTAAATGTAAATATTCTTTGCAGGAGATGATTGGACAGAATAGCAACGATAGTTCAAGTGGCGGAGCACACAGTGGCATGGGCTCCGGTCCGCCAGGCACGCCAAATCCACAGCAAGTGATGAGGCCAACACCCTCGCCGACTGGCTCCTCGGGCTCTAGATCAATGTCTCCTGCAGTGGGTATGTATATCGATAAAGGTTATCTGCATACAGACATTGATTAATTAGCCTTTTTTCTTCTCATTCCCGATTCAGCACAAAATCATCCAATCTCGCGACCGGCGAGTAATCAGTCAAGTAGTGGCGGTCCAATGCAGCAGCCAACAGTGGTTGGTGGCCCGCCACCGATGCCACCACACGGTCTACCAGGTGGGCCACCATCTCAGCAGCAATCTCAGCAGCAGCAACAGGCATCAAATTCAGCATCGTCGGCGAGTAATTCCCCGCAGCAGACGCCACCGCCAGCACAGCCGCCAAATCAAAATGTTAACAATATGGCAACGCCACCACTGCCCCCACAGGGGGCAACAGGTGGCTATCCCATGCCGCAGCATATGCATGCCGGCTACAAAATGGGCATGCCGGGTCAAAATCCCGGTGCACAAGGATATCCACCACAGCAATATCCTCAAGGTATTATTTATTGATACGATTTGATATTATTTCAATAATTAATTATTTTGTATTCTGATTATTAGGCAACTATCCGCCACGCCCTCAGTATCCGTCGGGTGCGTATGGAACGGGTCCACCACCGCCGCCGGGCAGTCAACCGGCTGGCGGTGCGAACAGCATGCCATCCAGCGCACAAGCAGGCTACCCACGATCCATGCCCAATCACAGCGGTGGCAGTCCACATCCGCAGTACCCGCCATATCAGTGGGTGCCGCCATCCCCACAACAATCGGTGCCGGGTGGCGGTGCCGCGGGGCAAATTGGACCAGCGATGGGCAACCATGTGCAGGGCAAGGGCACACCACCACCGGTGGGGCCACCGCCACCCCAAGGCAGTGGTTCGCCACGCCCACTCAACTATCTGAAACAGCATTTACAACACAAAGGTGGATACGGCGCCAATCCAGCAGGTGGTCCACAGCCCCAGGGCTATGGCAATGGACCAACGGGCATGCACCCCTCAATGCCAATGGGTCCGCCTCATCATATGGGTCCGCCGCAGAGTATGGGGCCACCGACCAGCACACCGCCACAGTCAATGCTAGGCGGTCCGCCTGGCAGTGACAGCGGCACGGAGCATATATCCCAGGACAATGGCATCAGTTCGTCGGGCTCGTCGCCAGCGACAGGTTTGCATGCGGTAACCGCTGTGGTCACAACTGGACCGGATGGCACCCCAATGGATGATGTTAGTCAACAGAGCACGCTCTCAAATGCATCGGCTGGTGGGTATAATTAATATTGTAGACATTGGAGTGCTTAACTGAGACTCTGTTCTGTTTGCAGCATCGGGCGAAGATCCACAATGTACTACACCAAAGTCGCGCAAACTCGATCCGTATAGCCAAAGCCATTTAGCTCCACCGAGCACTTCGCCACATCCAGTTGTAATGCATGGAGGCGGCGGTGGTCCAACTGGCGAGGAGTACGAAATGAATTCTCCCCCAAACTGGCCACGCCCAGCTGCAAGTTCGGTGAGTGTGTGTGGCATACACATAAATATATATTATTAATTAATCATAATCCATAATAAATATTTGTTTTTTGTTTCCTATCTGTATAGCAGGTGTTCAACAGTCATGTTCCTGTTCAACAAGAACCTTTTCGTAGCACGATTACGACCACTAAAAAATCCGATTCGCTGTGCAAACTGTACGAGATGGATGACAATCCGGATAGGCGAGGCTGGTTGGATAAGCTGCGTGCTTTTATGGAGGAGCGTCGGACACCGATTACTGCGTGTCCGACCATCTCAAAACAGCCACTCGATTTATATAGGTTATATATTTATGTAAAAGAACGTGGCGGATTCGTCGAGGTATGCAAGGTGCCGTAGTAACTCCTTTTACTAACTTCTTTTAAGATTTACTAGCAAAACCAAATCAAACAAAAACCAAAATTAAAGTACAACCAACCAATCAATCAAACCACCAAAAAAAAAAAAAAACCACCAAACCAAAGTAAAAAGAAAACTGTAGCTAACACCGAAAAGTACCATTTTTTAAATTCTTTTTTCAAAAAAAAAAAAAAGTCCACCTGTATTTTTTGTATATGTGTCAAATTAAATTTTTCCATAGCATGACATTTTCCACCACAATCAGCGTTTTGTTAAAGTCTTGAAAGTGTTTTAAAAGTTTTTTAAATCGTTCAAAGAATCAGAAACTCGATAGATCTTTTAAAACACATTTGCATGCGAATTTTGATAGCATGTGCGGTATAAATTTGGTTATCATTTGTTTTGTTCACTTTTTTTTTATTTCAAAGACACTTTAAATATTTTACTATAAAAATGTGTCAACATTTGTTAATCGATCTAAAGTGTTTACAATTTTTCAATTATTTTTGATGTGGTGTAATTTGCTGTTTCATCATGTTTGATTTCCACTTTCCATTTTCCTCATTACTAACACAAAAAAAAACAAAACAACTTTATATTTGAATGCGTTGAATGCGTAACGCTTTCATTTGCTCGCAATATTTTTCATATTTTCTTCAACTACTACTTTCCCAACTTAAATCGCACTTCTAAATAGTCGAATTTTGTTGTGTCTTAAAAAAACAAAAGCGAAATACACGCATATATATATTCATTGTTGTGTCACCAGGTGACCAAGAGCAAGACCTGGAAGGATATTGCCGGTCTGCTGGGAATCGGCGCAAGCAGCAGCGCTGCGTACACCCTACGCAAACACTACACCAAGAATCTGTTGGCATTCGAGTGCCACTTTGATCGGGGCGACATCGATCCCTTGCCTATTATTCAGCAGGTGGAGGCGGGCAGCAAGAAAAAGACAACGAAGGCAGCCTCGGTGCCATCACCTGGTAAGTGTCTATCAGGCTTTATACGCGGTCGTACTTTTGAACCGGACTTTTTGAACCGTACTCTTTTTTTAAATCTTAATCTGACCATCATTAAAATGTTTTCATTTGTCTTCTTTTTCTTCGAAAATATTACAAATTAATTGCAACCAATCGGTGGTGCGCATTTGGATGCTGGCACAACAAATTCGACAGGATCATCGAACTCGCAGGATTCTTTCCCAGCGCCACCGGGTAGCGGTGCACCAAACACAAATATCGATGGCTATACGGGTTATACGGGCGGTGGTGCATATCCACCAACGGCTGGTCCACAGCCAGATTATGCTGCAGCGGGCCAAATGCCAAGGCCGCCATCGCAAAACAATCCGCAGGCACCACATCCAGGTAAGCAGAGCACTATACACTATATACTATATATACCTAAACATATATATACATATGACGTACATGATGTATATCATTGATGATTATTTGTTGTAATATTACATTTGTAATTTGTCCCCCATTCAATTTGTGTTATTTTCAATGTTTTTTACTACGTGTATTGCAAATAGTTAATGCATACTTATAAATACATATAAATATTTATATTTTTTGTTTGCCTTCAATTTTAATTTCACTATTAATTTCTCATATGTGTGTGTGTGTGTGTAATTTGTTTCATTTTTATGTTTGGTTACGTAAATATGGGCGCACTACTACTACTACCACTACTACTATTAAAAAAAATCACAATCACCTGAAACCACAACCAACAACCAACACCACATCGCACCACCATTAAACAATAATCAAACAACTTGGATAAAAAAAAAAACACAAACTTAACTTCATGTCAACAAACAACACAATTGAACTCTTATTATGTTTAAACTGTGCCATTATTCATTCATTTCTCCATCAATCCATAATGTATCATCATCAATGCCGCTTGCCGAATTAAATTAGGCACACAAAATCAAGCCGCTGGCGCTGCTGCTGTTGTTGCCGGTGATAACATAAATGTGAGCAATCCCTTTGAAGATCCAATTGCTGGCGGTGTGGCCGCTGGTGGTGGTGTTGCTGCTGTTGCAAATGCTGCTGCTGCTGCTGCGGCGGCTGCTGCTGCTGCTGCAACTGCAGTTGGTGGTGCTGCGTCGTCACACGGTGCTCCACCACCGCCCCCACATTCACCGCACACAAACGCGCCACAAACGGCCAATCAACACCACCAACAAGTCGGCATTCCAACGCAATTGCCATCGCCGTCACAGCAACCACCGGTGCAACCACCACAGCAGCAACATGGTCCGCCATCGTCGCAGCATGCGCGCCCACCACCAACTGGAGTACCTTATCCACCAGGTAGCTCTGGGTATCCAACGCCTGTGTCTAGAACGCCAGGTACATTCATCTTGTTTTCTGTTTTTCTCTCCTCTTTTTTTTTTGTTCGTTTTCGTTTTCCTTCGTGTATTTTCGTTGTCAAAATTATTTAATGAGCCCTTTTTTCAATTTGATTGTTAAAAACCGAAACAAAAAACAAAAAACCAAAACGAACGCTGTCTTTCTCTCCATTTAAGTTATTGCAAAAATTGGTCTGCATGTGGGACGTGTAGTGTATTTAATTGCTTGTGTACACAATTATAATTATATCGTTAGAGCCACCTTATCACACATACAATGTATTCCATCCGATCATCTAGATCTTTAAGAATTATATATGTATCACAGTAGTAACAAATTGTGCCTAATTGCTGAATTAATAATTGGTTTTTCACTTGTGTTTAATCTAGCTTTGGATCTTGCCGATCTGCGATAAAAGTAGATTACAATTATGTTTATTATATTACATATTATAATTAATTTATTTAAGTATTTTATTTATAAAATTCAAACTGCTAAATTCAAAATGTAATTCTTCCATATTTATTTATTAAAAAAAAATTAACTAAAATACTACCAAATGTTAGCTGAAGGCCACAGTAGCTATGTTATAACTCCCCTTTAAGCTAGATTGTTCAGATGCTAACTGCAGTTTGCTGTATTTAATATTAATAATAAGTACAACTTTTCTGCAAATATTTTGTGAAGAATTTCAATATTCTTTTTTCGATTCGACTTCAAGTCTGATTTGTGTAAGGAAAACTTAAGAGCAAAGTATTCTACAGGATATCAGCTAGTCGAGCACTCAACTCAATTTATAAAGTAGTCGTTTGCTTTGTGATATTTTTCTTATACATTTATATCAATCCTTTTATTTATTAAATTAACAACATGCTTATTTCCTATTTAATGCCTTTAACACTATTTAATCGATTTTGATTTAGATCGAATTACAATTTACCTTTGATTAACGTGTATTTTATTTTGTGAATTTTCTTTACCGACGACTGTCATTTGTTGTACTGCTTCTGTGCTTAGCTTAAGTGTCAATTTTGCAATGATTCACACAAAACTAAGAATATTTTTAATACATTTTGCAGGCTCACCTTATCCAACACAACCCGGTGCTTATGGCCAATATGGTTCTGGCGATCAGTATAATGCCGCTGGCCCGCCCGGCCAGCCATTCGGACCAAATCAGGGACAATATCCGCCGCAGAATCGCAATATGTACCCTCCCTATGGTCCCGAAGGGGAAGCGTGAGTGCTCAATTCATATAACACATTCACACACTCACAATACTCACATTCAAATTCATACACAGAAATTGACAACACTGAATTACAACCGTACTGAGCCTGATTTTATTTACACCTCCGCATTTTGTACATTTGCTAAATGATTATTAATCGATTTTTAAATACCTTTGCTTGTTCATGTCCAGAATTTAAGTAGTCATCTCATTAGACTTTTATATCTATTAATATACAAAAAGACTTGCATATATCCGTTTGGATAACTGGATTACTCAGTTGCCATCAATAAAGCCTTTTGCTCGCTTGATTTAACTCCTATTAAATATATATTTTTTTTTTGCAAAGGTATTTCATTTTCGGCAATCCGAAATTTACTGTTCCAACTTGTGGCTAATTAAGCTTTTTCTGTTTACTTTTTAAAACAGTCCTCCCGCTGGTGCTAATCAGTATGGTCCGTATGGAAATCGACCATATAGTCAAGCACCGCCCGGTGGGCCACAGCCACCAGCACAAGCCGTTGCGGGCGGACCACCAACTAGTGGAGCGCCAGTAGCACCACCAAATAGTGGTTATGTACCAACCACTCCCAACCAGCAGGATTACTACAGGCCTCCGGATCAAGTAAGTTGAATTATTTATGATGAAATACCCAAAATAAAGCTAACATTTCTACATTTACAGAGTCCTCAGCCGCGACGACATCCTGACTTTATAAAAGATCCACAGTCTTATCCGGGATACGCTGCGCGGCCTCAAATTTATGGTAAGCTTACTTTGGATAATACTTGGTCCAATCAAATATTTATATACATTCTGTATTTTTAATAGGTGGTTGGCAAGGTGGCAACCAGCAGTATCGTCCTCAATATCCCACAGCGTCAGCGCCGCAATCGTGGGGCAATGGACCACCACGAGGCGCTGCACCACCTGGGGGACCGCATGGTCCGCACGGCCAGCAGCAGCCAGGTGTGGCACAGTGGGAACAGCATCGTTATCCACCCCAACAGCCACCACCACCGCCGCAGCAACAACAGCCGCCCTACCAGCAGGCTGGACAGCCGCCTGGGCAGCCCCCACAGCAGCAACAGCAGCAGCAGCAACAGCAGCAACAACAGCAGCAGCAACAGCAACAACAACAACAGCAGCAGCAACAGCAGCCGGCACCACCACAGTGGGCGCAAATCAATGCCGTTCAGGGGCCGCCACCAGGCGCGAATATACCGCAACCGGGCGCATCCCTGCGTCCGCCAATGGGCGCCGCACAACAACAGCAGCAGCAGCAACAACAACAGCGCATGCCCAGCGGAGTCCCAGTGATGCCGCCACAGCAGCAGCCCGGTGGTCCGCCGGGTGCAGTGCCACAAGTGCCACACGGAGGTGTACCGCCAGGAGGTATGCCGCCCGTTGCCGGTGGCATGGTGAAGCCACCATATGCGATGCCACCGCCATCGCAGGCGGGCGGCACCTCGCCCGGTGTGGTGGGACCAATGGTGGTGGGCAATCCGCCCGGCGCCATGATACCGCAAAAGCAACCGCCCATCGTTGGACAGCAGCAGGCTATGCTGCAGCAGGCGCAACAGCAGCCGCCGCACCAGCCGCCACACCCGCAGCTGGCCCCCAATCAGCAGCAGGTGCCACACCAGCAGCTGCCTCCCAATCAGCAGCCAAACTATGCGCCTGTGCAAGTGCCTCCCGGTGCTGCAGGTGCACAACTGGTGAAGAAGGAGCTGATCTTTCCGCACGACAGTGTGGAGTCGACAACACCGATGCTCTATCGACGCAAACGCCTGACCAAAGTGGACGTCTGCCCCGTGGATCCGTGGAGAATATTTATGGCGATGCGCTCGGGTCTGCTAACGGAATGCACCTGGGCATTGGATGTGCTAAATGTGCTGCTGTTTGACGACACCACCGTGCAGTTCTTTGGCATATCGAATTTGCCGGGTCTGCTAACACTGCTGCTGGAGCACTTCCAGAAGAATCTCGCCGAAATGTTCGACGAGCGTTGCGACGATGCCACAAACAGTGACGAAGCGGCCAATAACAATGATGACGACGCGGACAGCGGCACCGTCATGTCCCTGCAGATGGATGACAAACTGCATCAGCGACAGCAGCAACAACAGCAGCAGCAGCGACAGACGACGACGCGCTGTGTGCGCAGCATCTGTAGCTATAATCGGAAGCGACACTATGAGAACATGGATGTGAAGCAGCAGCGCGAGGATTCCGATGATGCGGACGAGGGCATTGATCTGGGGCAGGTGCGCGTTCAACCAAATCCCGAGGAGCGTTCGCTTCTGCTCTCGTTTACGCCCAATTATACGATGGTCACGCGCAAAGGTGTCCCGGTCCGCATCCAGACTGCCGATCACGACATCTTTGTGGATGAACGCCAGAAGGCATGGGATATCGATACGAATAAATTGTACGAATACCTGGAGCCGGTGGGCAGCAACGCCTGGACATATGGCTTCACGGAACCGGACCCACTTGATGGCATCATCGATGTGTTTAAATCAGAGATTGTTAACATTCCATTTGCGCGATACGTGCGCTCCTCCTCCTCCTCATCCTCCTACTCGTCCTACTCAAAGCACAAGGGTGGCAAACCCGAAATCGCACAGAAAACCACAACCAACAACAGTAGCCACCTGCGGACAGAGGATATATCGACAGTGCTGCTCAAGCAGGAGGACACCACGAGCAGCAGCACCGAGGACAGCAGCCTACTCCAGCAGACGTACAACAAGAAACGACGACTCGTCAGCAGTAGTGGTGGAGGCGGTGGTGACAACAAGAAATCCAAACTGGCCGACGATGAATTCGCCCAGCCAACGGTGGAGGTGAAAAAGGAGGCGACCGATGGTGATAATCTGACCGTGGACAGTGATTGTCGTGCCATCGACATGGAAATTGAATCGCCGCAACAGCAGCAGCGACTGACAAATGGTGTCGCCTCACAGCCGAAGGGATTCGATCCGAAGTCAACTGTACGCGATGTGGCGCAAGTGTTGCAACGTCGTCGCGACTCCAGCTACGAGGATGAGTGCTATACGCGCGACGAGGCCTCGCTGTATCTGGTCAACGATAGCCAGGACTCGTTGGCCAGACGCTGCATCGCCCTTTCGAATATCTTTCGCAATCTGACCTTTGTGCCCGGCAACGAAACGGTGCTGGCGAAATCGACCAGATTTCTGGCGGTACTCGGACGCCTGCTGCTCCTCAATCACGATCATTTGCGGCGCACGCCCAAGACGCGCAACTATGACCGGGAAGAGGACACAGACTTTACCGACTCGTGCAGCTCGCTGCAGGGGGAGCGGGAATGGTGGTGGGAATACTTGATAACCATACGCGAGAATATGCTGGTGGCCATGGCGAATATCGCTGGACACTTGGAGCTGTCACGCTACGATGAATTGATTGCCCGTCCGCTCATTGATGGGCTGCTCCACTGGGCGGTTTGTCCCAGTGCGCACGGCCAGGATCCGTTCCCGTCGTGCGGCCCCCATTCGGCGCTATCGCCGCAACGTCTCGCCCTCGAGGCGCTGTGCAAGCTGTGCGTGACCGATGCGAATGTGGATTTGGTGATAGCGACACCGCCGTTCTCGCGACTGGAGAAACTGTGTGCGGTGCTCACGCGTCACTTGTGCCGCAACGAGGATCAGGTGTTGCGTGAATTCTCCGTCAATTTGCTGCATTATCTGGCCGCGGCAGACAGTGCAATGGCCCGGACGGTGGCCCTACAATCGCCGTGCATCTCGTATCTGGTGGCATTCATTGAGCAGGCGGAGCAAACGGCGCTGGGCGTTGCCAATCAGCATGGCATCAATTATCTGCGCGAGAATCCCGACTCGATGGGCACCAGCCTGGATATGTTGCGACGAGCAGCCGGCACCTTGCTTCATTTGGCCAAGCATCCCGACAATCGTTCGCTGTTCATGCAACAGGAGCAGCGTCTGCTGGGCCTCGTAATGTCGCACATACTGGACCAGCAGGTGGCATTGATTATATCGCGGGTGCTCTATCAAGTGTCTCGTGGCACTGGACCAATGCATTCAGTCGAATACAGATTGCTGCAGCAGCGACAACAGCAACAGCAGCAACAACAACACCAGCAGCAGCACCAGCAGCAGCAACAACAACAACAGCAGCGGCCCAGTTCGTCGACGACACCAGCAACAGCTGAGAAGCAGCAAAGTGCGTCCATAAAAACTGAACCTGAACAATCAATGTCATTGGATGTAAAAGCTTGCAGCGCTAATGCAGCTACAACTGCTGCTGCTGCCACAAACACAACAACAGCAGCAACAGCAGCAGCAACAACAACATCATCAACAAACGCTGTTATCAACGATGACAACAGCAACAGCAGTCAACAATTGCCACCGGCTGCCACATTCAACGATGTGAGCAACAGCAGCACGAACAGCAGCAGTTGCGGCACAGTCAGCAGCAATCAGACAAACAGCAGCAGCCTGGGCAGCAACAGTCAGACGGCAACGCTAAACAATTTGATAACGCCGAGCGAACAGCAGCAGCAGCAAGTGGTTAAAATGTCAACTGCCTCCCCCTCATCAGCGACGTCATCTTCCGCATTGACAGCGAACACGTTGAGCAGCATAAATGCAGCAGCAGCCACATCGAATTCAACACAACAACAACAATCAACAGCTCAACAACAACAATCATCGGCGGCGGCGGCAGCAGCAGCGGTGGCACAACAAACGGCGGCACCACCGCCAACAAATGCGAACACAACCGCCGCCGTTGCGTAGTATACAACAATGCTGCCAGCAACGTCTTACTATTGGCAACGTGATGAAATTTGCAAAAGAAACTAAAATCCAATAAATAACGAAAACATTGAAGTGAATGCGTACAATGGATATAGATATGGATATATGCATATGTCGTATATCAAATCTTGTAAATTAACAAACACAAAACTGAATAAGGGATACGATGATGATGATGATGATGATGATGACAACATTGTTGGTGCGTCTTTTAAAGCGAATCACTTATGTACTATGTAGCATAGCCACAAATTGTATATGCTAAAAGTAATATTATTCTTGACATTCATAAATCATCAGGAATAATAATAGCAACAACAACAACAAGATGAACAGCACCAGAATCAACACCATGGCCAACTTCAAAACAATTGGCCACAACACACACCACACACACACACAATAACTGTATATTTTTTCACTCAAATCTATAGTTAATATATAAATATATATATATATATATATATATACATATATATAAATCATATATATATATATATATATATATATATATATATATAAATCATATATAAATAACAACAACTGCGCATCAGAAAATATGAACAGCAAATTAGGGTCTGGTAGGCCCAATTTCAAATTTTAGCAATAAATTTTCAATGTCAGAACTTAAGGCAGAAGGTTTAATTGCATACAAAGCAGATGCATGCGTAAAAAATAAGCACACAACATACTTATGTATTAAATTTAATAAACAACAATAAAACAACTAAAAACCTAATATACACACATATGCATACGATATATATATATATATATATATTATATATATATACATACATATATATATGTAAAGATATATATATATATGTTTATATACATATTAACACAAAAACAAAAAATAAAAGAAAACAAGAAAGATAACGAATTATGTGTGTTAAATTAAACATATACATATAGAGGTTAGTTTTTAAACAAAATTCTAAAATATAATACTTATAATAAATATTATTATTACAAATATGTCATATGAAGTCATATATAGTGAACATAAAACCTTAAACCGTCTGCATATATGCCTATATATGCAAACCGATAAGAAGAACTATGTAATACAATTAAATGGATATTTATGTGGACAAATTGAAATGCAGAAAATTGTAACACACACATACCCACAGACACTCAAACATTAAAACAAAAGAGAAAAAAAAAGAAAAAAAACAACCACAACAACAAAAAAAAAAACAAACAAAAACTGTACATACTTAACTATTTTGTAAATTGTATCCTGTATTTTGTTTTCGCAATTGTCATTTCGTATTATATATGAGAGAATGTGTGTGTGAATTGTCGACGAATGATTCAAACTCATTGAATAATGTTCGTGAACATTTGTTTTATTTTTATTATATTTTTTTTTTGTTGGCAAAAACACAATGCACAAAAAAAAATAAAAAAGAAAAGTAAAACAAAAACATAAGCAAAACCGATATATGCGAAATGCGAGCACTTAATGTTGTAATTTTTTATGTTGTTTGTATTATTTACTGAAGTGCTGCTGGAACAAGGTTTAATTTTATATTAAACATAATTTAGGCGTAAATGACAAGCTTAACTCATAAGTTTTTATCTTAATTCTTAATTTAAAATATTCAATCTTAACGAAAATACAGTACATAAAAAGCTAGAAAAGAATACGAACTAAGCTATATAGAAGCACGCAAAATTAACTAAACATGCTTTATATCACAAAGGCGTGAAGAAACAACCAATAGAAAACAACAAAAACACACAACAAACAAATGAGAAGAAACAATTGCATTAAAAACAAAACAAACAAAAAATCATTGAGCACCTGAAAATGGACATGTGCGAAATGTTGTAAAACTTATTTTGATGCATATGCAATTAAAGCTCTTAGAATACATGGCAATATTACAAAATGGACTGCTGTTTAAAAAAAAAATAAAAATTAAACAAAAATATATAAAGTCAAGTAGACTGGGCTAGTTTAGCGAGCCCAATATACTTACAAAACATATGTATGTCATGTCGATCAACAGGAATACAAGGATCAGTTGAAGCCCTAAAGATAAACGTTAATTTATGTAGTTGTTTTCCAAAACACAAATATGACTCAACATCTCGATATCGATATATTTACTTGTAGTTATTAGTGTATAATTTTGCTAGGATGTAAATGTATGTCCCTCAAACTTAATTTAATTATTTAATTAATATACATACATATATAATATACAACAGAGCGTTTTTCTATCAGTCTAAGTGGGTAAATGCTTGCATTCCATATTTTTTATTATAGACAACGAATTTGCTTACTGAGCATTTACCGGTCTTCTGCAAATATACACCCGCAATTTGTTCCCAGTCGCGAAAAGAAATGTTACTTTCAGCAAACTGAACTATACATTACAGCCAAACAAATAAGCATTTAAGCCGATTAAGCTTTAATTTAAAAAGTAAAGTTAATAAAAGTATGAATGGTAAACATAGAAGAAAGAGACTTTCAGAAAATAAAACAATGGTGCTGGAGAATTCATAGAGAAAAAGCATTTTTTCAGACGTCGCAGCTTCAACGCCAAGAAAAAAACCGTTATATTTTTTGGTTTTCGTAAAAATGGGTAAACATTGATTAATGGCAAAAAAGCGGCCACACCAGTTTTCAAAATGCGGGCACACTACACAACAAGAAACATCGATAGCAAAATATCGATTAGTGCATCAGTCTTATCAGAATTTTCTCTGTAAAAGTGGGTGTGTACTGCTTCTCTTGGCTAACAATATAAAATTTCTTGAAATTTCAACGGTAAAAGTCATGCCAAAATCGCATTACATTGTTAATAAATATGTATATACCTGTCGCTATAGTAAAATGGTTTGAATTATTGACATTTTAAGTGAAGATTGTTCTGCTCAATTCAACTAACATATTCGCTACATACATACACAGTTTTGTGTATTGAGCTATGTAAATATGAATATTGAAAACTGTATTACCCTGTAATTTATTAGATACGTGTATGTAGATACTAACAAATGTATGTATGTATTTATGTGAATATATTTACTTATGTGTAAGATTGTGCCGAAATGCAATAATTTTTTTTTATTGTAAGTATCGATTCAACAAAAGCGGAAAGCAGTATTGCTGTTTATGGATTTACAACTGTTCAATTCTACCGTATGTGTTTGAATGAATATGTGTATTGGCACGAATATCAAATAAGAGAAATTATTTGTTGATTCCCCAACCAGATTCCAGTTAGGATATTGAAAATAATTGAACAGAGAAAAAACTCAGCCGATGACGTAGTCGTAGGCCTGAAATGGGTTCGGCATTCATCAAGTACTTGAAAAGCCGATTATCGTTCAAGCATATTAACATAACAGTAGTCGAAATGCTTCTTCCTGCCCCACAAATACAATGTGCATGAAATATACCACTCACCAAATGGACTACAATTTGTTGTATTCTGCGTTGTTCTTTTCTACATTTATATATATTTTTTAATATACAAAGCACCGCATCAGAGCCCACAAAGTTCAATGCTCGCTTGCGTGTTTACTCCCATAGTCGTATTCGTATTTTGATGACGCTTGTAGTTAGAGACTTGCACACACACACACTCATGTATTTATGAGTGTGCAAATAACAAACATACATTGTTTTAAGCTGTCTGCCTCTGCAACCTACGAATAGTTATTTGTGTCAGTTTTAATTTATATGTGGTTTTTATGCAAATGGGGAAACTGTTTGTGCTAACTGACTAACTGTCTGCCAGCTAGTTTCCTTTTATGACGTAAGCGAATATAGTCTTGCTTGTCTTGTCGGCCATAAAGGGGCACATGACAAGTAACTGCTGAGTGTGAAAATTGTTGATCGCTTTTAATGTATCGATTTTGGATGAAAACCACTCCCCAGTTTGTATAGACGAAAGTGCATTTTCACTGTGATACGCAAGAAATCAATTAATACGGGTTTTAGCCGATTTCGGTTAATCCACACTCATGGTTGAAAAAACGGGTGAGAAAATGTTGCAATGAATGCAAAATATGTAGTGATTTTCACTTGTTTCAACTTAGTTTAATAAAACCGCGCATGGGTGGAAAAAGTGCTTTAGAAAAAGAAAAAAAAATATATATACATATTTAACAAAATTTGTTTGCCTATCTACACAAAAAGGTTTAACAATTTATCAATTGCAGAACTAAGTGTTTTTGGAATAAAATGTCAACCAGCCCAAAGCCAGTAAAGAAAGTGCCGATTCACTTACAAAGCGCCCAGAATCGCGTTTACATTAAAAACGGTGAAATCGTCAATCATGATAAGAGCTTCAAGGCGGACGTTTACATTGAGGATGGCATCATTAAGTATGAGACTAAGGATCCTATAACATTGAAATAGTCATTAAATTAAGTTTCATTTGACTTGCTGCAGATTCGTTGGATCAGCTAGCGATATAACAATTCCGGGTGGCGTACGTACCATCGATGCATCGGGCAGGATGATAATACCAGGTGGCATCGATCCCCATACACATCTGCAGTGTCCATTTGGTGACACGGTTACCGTCGATGAGTAAGATAACGATTTGTTAAACTTTTTTTATATTTGTAAAAGATTGGATTGTTTTTGACAGTTTCTATCGGGGTACGAAAGCAGCTGTTGCCGGTGGCACGACTATGATAAGTATGATTCTCAAAAAATTAGAGATATTCTCGTTTCGAATACAAATATGTAAATTTTTTTTTAAATTAGTCGATTGTGTGTTGCCAAAGAAACACGAGTCAATGATCGAGGCATACGACAAGTGGCGCAGCTGGGCGGATCCTAAGGTGTGTTGTGACTATGCTCTCCATGTGGCCATCACCTGGTGGTCCAAGTCGGTGTCCGAGGAGATTGGCATACTTTGCAAGGAGCTGGGCGTCAATTCGCTGAAAATGTATATGGCCTATAAAGATCTCTATATGCTAAACGATGCTGATCTTTTGGATGTTTTCGAGCGAATTCGAAGCCTAAATGGTGTTGCAATGGTAAGCTACATACATACATTATTGCAACAAGATTAATTACCCATCTTTATTTTGCCAGGTTCATGCTGAGAATGGTGATATTATAGCCAAAAATACAAAGAGCTTGTTGGCAGAGGGCATCTGCGGTCCCGAGGGACACGAACTGTCGCGCCAGGAGGAGGTCGAGGCCGAAGCAGTGCATCGCGCTTGTATTTTGGCCCACCAGGTTAGTGAAAACAAAGGAAAAACAGAAATCAAATCAATAAATCAATCCAAAGTTGTATAAAACCAAAGCTCGTGGGATTTTGGGCAATGTTGGAATATGTATACAAATGTACATACATACATACATATATTCAATGTTACTATAATTTGTTTATGTTTTTGATTTGTTATTATTTCCATTATGTATGATGCACCCTTTGTACATAAGATAAGATTGTATGCGGTATGTGGCACTTGATATAACTCCAATAAATATAAACCCTGATTGATGCTGATGCACTTGCACACAATAATCACAATGCTCGATTGTGGCTTATCAATAAATCAAGTCCCAAGTCGAAGCAAGCCGAGTTCCCGATCAAACTACTGGCGATGTAAGTAAGTTAGACACTGGCTAACAAGTAGTCCTAAACTATAATCGCCCAATAACAACTCTGGTTACGTTTGTTCCTAACACTTATAATCATCAAACGTCCAACAAATGGCTTAACTCTTAGTTCTTAACGCAAAAAATCGCATGAACTTGTATTAATTATTATCATATGAAACTTAGATGAAGACACCGCTATACGTTGCCGGCGTAACCAGCAAATCCTCCGCTGAGCTCGTGGGTCGTGCCCGTCGCAGTGGCTACTCGGTGTTCGGCGAAACTCTGGCCAGCTCCATTGGGCGGAGTATGAGCAGTGTTCGCAAGCCAGAACGCGTTTATTACATTACTAGTCCACCAATTCGTATGTCTGCCGAAACGCCCAGGCAATTGATGAAATCCCTGGCATAGTAAGTAAACCCTGATATTTGTAATTATGCATTAATTTGCTTAATTTTCTATTTGCTACAGCGATGATCTGCAAGTCACTGGCAGCGATAACTGCACGTACAACAAGACTCAAAAGGAGATGGGCTTGAAGGACTTTACCAAAATTCCAAATGGCGTTAATGGAGCTGAGGATCGCATGTCGGTGGTGTGGGAAAAGGGAGTACAACAGGGTCTACTCGATCCGTGCAGATTTGTTGCTGTAACTAGTACAAATGCGGCAAAAATATTTAATATCTACCCACAAAAAGGCAGAATCGGTAAGTTAATAGCTTGATATATATATATATGTATATATTATTAATAAATAGAGACTAACTTACTTCATGGCGACTAATATTTTAGCTGTTGGCTCGGATGCTGATATTGTCATATGGAATCCACTGGCTACGCGCACCATCTCCAAGGATACCCATCATCATGCATGCGACTTGAATATTTTCGAGGGCATGACCGTGCATGGTGTGCCCGAAATTGTAATGGTGCGCGGACGTATCTGTGCCGAGAATGGAACAATTCGCGTTGCCGAAGGTCATGGACGATTCATACCGATGCCAGTGCGTCCACCATTTGTCTATGACATTATTGAGGGCAAAGTACAATCATCCGAGGAGCAGCAGCAGCAGCAACATCAACATGAGGAACATCACAATGGAAATATGATCAAAAAGTTTGCTGAACTGGATATCCTCATACCAGCACCGGAACCGCTTGCTGAAATGCTCGCTGGCAATTTACCAATGCCGGCGGAAGGTTCCATTTGCAGCACACCCTCGGTGCGTGGCCGTGTCGATGGCAAACGAGATATGCAGGAATCATCTTTCTCGATCAGCGGTGAGATTTATTCATCTATCTAATTTTATTGTATTCAGCTTTTATTGTGTACATTTTTTTTTTACGTTATTCAGAGGAATTGGACAGATCCGGTGTTCGTGCTTGCATTAAAGTAAAGAATCCGCCTGGTGGGAAATCCTCTGGATTTTGGTAAAAGAAAAAAAAACACCAAACGAGAAAAATAAATAAAGAAATGACATCTAATCGACGCTTTAAGATACATAATAATCGCACAAAGCGGTCTTCATCAGGCAGAATCTGCGCTCATTTAAAATAAGATTTATATATCCACAAAATAAGATTTATATAGCCACAAATTATCTTCGCTATTTATATTAAATGTTTTCCATTGATTAGCTTAATTTAATCACATTTACATATATATTTATGTAAATATATAGCAGAATATTGTTTAAATCACGCCGATTTCCAAGTTAATGGGATGTCATCAACGTCCTTAAAGAATTACCAGTGAATAGTCTGAACAAAATCAAAAATCGTTTTTTCAGCTAAACAAATAGATACCCCTTCCCCTCCCAATTATGTGTTTTTCGTATGTCTAAAATTAAATTAAACAATTTCTTTTGATTTAATGTTACGTTGTAGGTATGCACTCTTTATTTTTAAAAATTATGATTGACAAACTATGCAAAATTAAATGTTTCATTATATATTAACTCAATATAAGTAATATCATACACAGTTATTTATGCTGAATATATATAATTACAATTGTTTTTATTTTACTTTAACAATATACATAAATCATGCCTGTTGCAAATAAAATACACCTATAACTGCCTAAACAGACAAATTGCGTAAAACATCTAACTCCAAATCAATTCAGAGCAATTAGGTAATCTATAAATGTGTACTCAAAAAATTTCATCTGATTTATTGGGTAATTAATAATTTAATGTTATTTGAATTGATTAACTTACAAGAGGTAAAATACAATTTATTGGTTTTGCCTGTCTGCCTTTCATCTATATAATTACATTTTGTTAACGCAAAACAGTATTAATAATCATTATAAAAGTCATACAAATAAACACACTAATCAACTAAAATCTGTTAATTTAATCGTTTTGAGTCTGCTGTGGTGCTTTAAGAAAACGAAAAAAAAAAAAAAATGTATGGAGAGACAAATTTTACTGCTTAATGGATACTCTTTCTCTTCTGTATTGGCTTAAACACTAAAAATCATTCGGAGTGTAACCTAAATTGGACTTAACAATTAAACTTCAATAGTAATGACAATTTATGTATTTGCGCTTTACGGGCGGCGATTGTGATTGATGGAGGCGTAGGAATGCATGCGGCCGTTGAACGAAATTGCGTGGTATGTGAAGAATACGCTGTATTACAAATAAATACGATATAAATAATTTTACATTTTCAAATCGTATGATGATAAAAATATTCACCTTCCCCCTAATTCCACTCCTACGTTTGCTTATAGCTTCTTTAAATATGCGGCACATTTGACAGCACTGCTTACTTGCCCCGTATTCAGCAGACTCAATTTCTTGTGCTTGGCGCGGAACTTCCTCACGTAGGCATCAATCAAATTTTTGATTTTATGTGGATTTATTTCACCGGACCGACTGTGACAGATCTGTAATGTTTGAAAACAAATAAATCAAATGCCATATTTAATTATTGTTATATATAGTGAGTGAGGAACACATACCTTCGGTACAGCGCGTCGCATAATATCTTTGTAATCTTCTTTCGAGATGACTTTCTTATTGAAATGTGGTTTCAGCACTAATTTCACTTCCTCAACAACTCGTTCCTGGCGATTTAGTTTACGGATAAACTGCAATTGAGATCGATCATTGCATAAGTTTTGATGAAACACAAGTTGGATTCACTATTCACTCACCCGATCTTTGACTTGCAAATCGACTGCTGAATTAGGCACATCGTCATAGAGTTTGCCGTGCTCCTCGTTTGATTTGGTACCTGTAATCAATAAATCACAATGAATAATTGAATAACATGTTTTATATTATTGAAACCAATCAATGTTTGAGAAATGACAAGAAATAAGAATAGGGCTTAAGCTAAAAACTAACTAGAAAATACTCTTTAACCAGGCGGAACCTAGCTACATTTGTAAACCCAGAAAAGCCAGCTTTGTTCCTCAACATAAAAGTTATTTTATATATATAAAAAATTAAGGCTATATATATCTAGTTTGTGTAAGTAAAATGATATAGGATAAATTATAGAGTCGAAAGTGTTATCCTTCTGCATTTTATATGAAATACAACCATTATTAATGGAGGCAGGGTAATCAATAATACAAAAGTAAATTCTGTTTTAGATAGAGAGATGAGACAAGTGTAACCCACCTTTGTTTTTCGATTTGCGTTCGTTTTTATTATTTGCACGCTGCTGTTTCCTTCCCGTCGAGCTGTTGAAGCGCGATGATATTCGATGGCCCACCGGAGGGGAGCTGCTGCCAAATAGATTGTCAAACATTTCTGCTTTGCCGCCTCCGGCAGCGCCTGCCTTCGCCGTCCGATTACGTATTGAACCGATTGCATTGCCATCTGGCGGCGGTTCAAACAGATCCTCGTAGTCCGCCGAGCCCGGCGAATACGGACTTTCGATTTCCATGTTGAACGATTCGTCCAGAATTGTGGTGGATGCAGTGTTGCCATTACGCATATTGTTACCGCCACTGCTCGACGGCACATTGGCAATACCACTGCTACTGCTGGCGACACTGCCACCGGCTTTGGGCAGCTTCCTGACCAGGGTCGCTGTCGTCGGACTAGATATCGATGGTATGTGCTGTGATGAGGAGACTACGGTGCTATTGCTCGTGAGTAGCACGTTCGAGAGCACCGTAATTGCATTGGAGCAATCAACGGGTTTATCTTCCGCATTGGAGGACACCGCCAGGGATGTGCTCATTGTGGTGCTGCTGGTTAGATACTGTGATGAGGTTGCCACATCGCAAGCTTTGCTCGCCAACTCCTGTTGTATGCTGCTGGTGGTGGTGCTGCTGTTGCTCGGCTTGCTCATCAGCGCCATGACGAGGTCGACGGGATTAATGCTGACATTATTGGCGTTCGTTTGGCTCGTCGAATTGCTGACGCTCGACAAAGTGGGTGTGCCCAGATTAACATCGCCCAGGTCATCGCTGCTGTTGTGACTGTTGTGCTGCTTCTGTTGTGCATCGAGTATCTCCGCACCGACACCCACACTCACACCACCCACACCGACACTACCACCCACCGCACCACCGCTCGAATCGAGGCTCTGCGCCGGATTTGGTGTGGGTGAGCGCGGCGAAAGTGAGGGTGACTTGGTTGGCTCAAACGGATCGTAAGCATCGGGCGAACATGGTCCCGATTCGGGTGGCGTATTTGGTCCAATTTTCTGGCCCTCATTCGGATGAAGGGCCGGCGTCGCATGCAGATGTGGTTCGTTGTCCACGTTGCTGCTGCTGCGCATCGAACATACCGTTTCCAGCTCATCGGCCGAATGGATATCGTCGGCATCATCGTGCAGCGGATTATTGCGCACCTTATGCTGCTTCTTGGCGGGCAGATTGAATTTCACCAGATGCGGTTCGGGCGGCGTTTTCGGCCCGGTTGTCTGTGTTATCGTTTCGTAGGATGTCTCCAGTATCGTGTCCATGCAATTCGCTGGCGGCGTCTTCTCCCGCTGTCCATTCTCCCGCATCTCGCGCTCATGATCTGTGGCCGAGACGGCGCTGCTGCGTCGACGTTCGCGTCGCATTTGCAATAGTTGATTGTCGGTGGCATCCTCGCTGTCCGTCAGCACAATCACATCGGCCGGCTCCTGATGCACCTGGAACGGTGAACGCTCCAGATCAATGATAGCCACCGGCTTTGCGTCCAGTTTCTTGCGTTTACGTTTCGATTTCTTGCCACTGCTGTTGGTCAGGCGATCAATCGAGGTGCGCCGATTGCTGAGGAACTCATCCCGCGACGCTGGTAATGTGACAACGGTTTGCTGCTGTGCCGCCGCGCACGACGCGGAGCTTGCGGATGCCGCCAAAGCATTCGCCTCCTTGTTGAAACTGACACTGACCAGTATATTGTTGCCCGAGGCAAAGACCTCCTTGGAGGGCAGTGGTTCCGGTGTCATTGTATGGCGTTTGCGTTTCTTCTCCTTGCGTTGTTGTTTGTCCAACGGTTTCTTGTTCTTGTTCTTCTTGCTTTTGTCCCGTTTCGGCTTCACTTTCTTCGTCGCCAGCGGCGTCAGGCTACGCAGCGAGTGAGCAGCATGCGCGTGGCTGTGACTGTGACTGTGACCATGGACATGACCATGTGTATGGGGCATCTGGCTGTAGTGGGCACCAGGCGCCAGTGGCGATGCCAATGGTGGCGTCCACGATGCAGGTTTTTCACCAGCTCCACCGCCGCCGCCCGCACCGCTGTCGTGCATGAAATTCAATCGATCCGCCGATAGACTCGGCGTCGGTGACGGTGACCAGTGCGAAGCGGCTGCCTTCTTCGATTTCTTGCCCAGTTGCGGTCCCAGGAAATCATCGGCATCAGCGAACGGATCACGCTGGCGGGAGATACGACGTTGTCGTGCCGCAATTGGACTGCTGCTGGCGGGACGCTTTTTACTCTTCTTCTTCTTGTCGGCCTTCTTTTTCTTCTTCTTCGGGCGCGGACTCTTGGACCGACTGCGACTGCGACTCAAGCGTGGAGTATAACGCGGGGAATAGCCAGGCGAGTGCTGTTTGGTGCTCAGCTGCAGATTCCGATTGCCATTGAGACGCGCCGGCGTATTCGAGCGGGATCTCAATGAAATGGAGCTATGCGGACTGCTCCGATGTGCCTGCCCAGGTGCAGATGATGCTCCGGCTCCTCCGCCAGTTGCTGATTGTGGATTAATTGGTGAATGTTCGTATCGTCGTCCGACGGGCGACATGGATCGTCGATGCTGCTGCTGCTGGTGATGATGATGCTGGTGATGCTGATGGTGTTGATGTTGATGATGTTGCCGCACAGTGCCCGGCGGGGGCGTTGGCGACATGCTGAAGCTGCGCAAACGTCGCGCACCCGACGCAGAACGTGTCCGCGATCGGGTCGAGCTGCGTGAGAAGCTGCGCGGCGAATGCTGCTGCCGGCGTTCGTAACTGATGGAGCGACTGCGTCCAGCTCGCGCCGCATCCCGGCCATAGCGATCCTTGTGCTGATGACGCGACGCATTGCTCACCACATTCCGCACATCGTAGCGCGGCAATTCTCGCCGTTTGGGTCGCTGATACTGCGGCTGCATGTGGTAAGGTTGATGCGACTGCTGCTGCTGAGAATAATGCTGCTGGTGATGTGGCTGCTGCTGTTGATGGTGTTGCTGCTGCGGCTGCTGTTGCTGCTGGTAGCCTCGCTGTTGCTGAAATGGCTGATTGCGTGCATTGAAACGCTGGCCAGCGCTGCCAGCGCCACCGGTGCTACTGCCGCCACGACCACGTCCAAATCCTCCACCTCTAGCATAGTCGCGAGACCTAAATGCGCCGCGCTGCCGTCCGTGCGAGTTGCTCCTCGAACGTGAGTTGCTTCTCGAGCGGCTGTGACGACCGCGACGTGGACGAAGTGGCGAAGATCGGCTGACAGTGCGACTCCGACTGCGACTGCGAGTCCGAGCGCGTTGTTGTTGGGGAGGAGTGCGATTTAGACTGCGATGAACACTCCGATTCGGAGTGCGAGTCCTAGTTCGACTTCGACTGCTTCGCGAGCGACTCCTTGAGTGTGGGGAGCGACGGGAACGACTGCGCTTGTGCTGCTGCTTATCGCTGCGATAATTGCGATCCTTGCGTCGCTTGCCCACCTTCTTGAATGTCTCGGCATTCTCCTTGCCACGCTTGGAGTTGCGCTTCGATTTGTTTGCGCTGCTATCGCCATGACGACTGCGACTGCGTCGCTTCAATTCGGGCTCATTTGTTAGATCCTCATCCTCGGATATTTGTTCGGTGCTCATGCGAGCCACGTGTTCCGCATCCTCATTTCGCTGCTGCTCATCGCCCTTATCGTTTTCGTCATCATCATCGCCATCGTTGTCCGATTTTTTTGCAGCACTCTGCTGCTGCTGCTGCTTTTCCTCATCACCAGTCGCAGCAGCTGCGGATGCTGCTGCTTTTTCCTTTTGCTTTGCTGCCGCCGCGGCATCCTCCTCCAATGTCTTCTCATCCAAGCAGGGCGTATATGAACGTTCTGGCTCGGATTCGCTGTTCGAGGTCTTTGTGGTCGTTTTATTTGCCACCTTAGCCACTGTGTCCGCCCCCTCGGGTGTTTCCTCAACGAGCGCCTTTTCAAACTCCTTCGGTCGGTCAATTTCCAATTCCTCCCAATCGCTGTCATCGTAGAGTTCCAAGACACCTTTGCTTTTGTGCACGGTGCGGCTATCCTTGTTGATGGGACTGGGAGTGCTGGTCGATTTTGTCTCATCATCATCAGCAGCATTGGCATCAGCATCACCACTAGGCTCTTTCGCTGGCGAGCTGACTTCGGGCTTATCATCATTGTCATCATTGCCCTCATCAGCATCTCGCTTTGGCTTTGATTTCGCTTTACCCTCGCTGCTATCGTCGTCGGGCTCATCGGTTGGATTTTCGGGCTCGTATAGATCGGCGCCGGCATTGAGCGAGAGAGAACGAGGAGGAGCAACCACTGCATCGGATGGGGGCTCTGGTGGCAATGGTATGTCATCATCATCGTCTAATTGCACTAAATCTTCATTCATTTCGTCGTCGTCCTGAGTAAGTAAAATATTTGTAAAATTGAAAGAAAGAAAATAACACATCACGGTTAGTATGCCAAAGATTCTCCACATTTCAATAGCAGCTACAATACAGGCATAAGGACTAATGTACGGTTCTTTTATACCCTGTAGCCATAAGAAACGGGTGTTTTGGGGCAGTTTTAATCAAGTTGTGCAAATTTGTGCAACGGGCGGAAAGAAATATTTACTTCATTATTTCACAAAATACTATGTACATTTATATATTCTTGATCAGTTCGATCGGTCTAAAACATTAGAGACTTCATATTCAATAACTTTACCCATTTTCATCCACATCGTTACCAATAGACTGAAATCGAATCTTAAACGATCAGATTAGATTTTCGATTCTTTTTTTATACTTAAAATTATTTTTCTTTTTGAAAACTTCCCCGCTTACCCTAAACCAATAAGTATAGTTTCCCAAATCATTATTGACAGATTTTTTCCACTCGATACATAAAAGTTTCAGAGTTCTTCTTCTTGTAAATCAGCTAATCAAGGTGAGTTTCTTCTTTAATATGAACATCATCCACCCGGCTTCTTTTATAACTGAAATTGAAATTTTAGCTTTGACTTGAAACTAATTTCTGCGAACCGACTGCAAAATACTCTATTCTCTAGAACAAGGATAGAAAATAAAATATTGTGGTAACTTTAATATATATGTATTTTCACCGTACTAATTATTTCAGAAGTGAAATACTTTTCTCTACAGCGAGATGGGATACTAATAAAGGTTACAGAAAAATAATAATTCCTTAATAAATCTATAGTATTTGAAACTCGAACTAAAATTGGCAACGCAACAAATTGATACTAATTTATTTTGCAAAACCGCAAAGATAATTCTGAAAAATGCGTGTTCAGCTTAAATAATGCAAAAATAGTTTCCATTCAGACGGACATAACGGAAAATGCAATATACTATCTTTTCCATTGATAACAGAGTACAATCTTGATCATACTTATCCGATCTTGATATATACTTAATTTATAAAAGCACCAATTTGTTATTTAATGATGAGGATGGATGGGAGTAGAGAGCAAATATTATGGATATTCAAATTATTTTTCAGATAAGCTAAGTACATAAAGATGCAACGGCAGTTGCAGATCTATGTCAGAATGAGCATGAGCATCACTAGTTAAAAATCGTCAAACTAAAACTAAAAAAATAATTGCCATTTCTCAAACAGTAGATTTTATAGATAGATATATATACAAAGATCCCATTGATTACCTTATCGGAGCTCCTGGCGGCTGGTTGGGGTTGCGCGAATAGTTCGGTGGCAACCGCCTGTGATTCTTGTGAGTATATAGAGAAATTCGGACAATTGTCATCGTCGTCGTCGTGATCCTCTTTGTCAGCAGTATTAGTTTTGCTTCCATAGTCGGTGTTTAGCTTAAACAGAGAACTATTCCAGGATAAGTTGGGCGGCGGTGCCGGTGGCGGTGGCACAGTTAAAAGCGGTGGCATCGATAATCGTGCACCCAAAACTGGGGCATTTATCGGCGCAGGCAGACCAGCGAAAAGTTGTCGCTGTGCCGCTTGCTGCTGCTGCTGCGGAGGAATGAGAAAGCTGTTTCTGCTGGGACCACCTGGCGATGGAGTTGCACCGCTGGAATATTCTGATTGGCGGGATGTCTGCTGAAGATTTCGATTGCGCTGTTGTTGCTGCTGTTGTTGAGGAGTGAGTGAATTGAAGCGTATGTTGAAGGGCGTAAAATTTGTGTTTGTGGGCGCGTTGGTGTTGCTATTGAAGCTAGGGCTGTTGAAACTGTTCTCGGCAGCATTATTATTATCACGCTGATAGGGATTAGCACCGCCACTGCCACCAGCACCACCCGAACCAGCTGAGGCAGCTGCACTGCCACCACCACGATAGCTGTTGTTGTTGCTATTGTTGCTGTAGCGGTTGTTGTAGTTTCCACCAGCAGCAGCACCACCACCACGACCGAAATTGGGCGTTGCTCCGCCGCGCTGATAGAGAGGTGCCTGTGTGATATGTGTGGCTGTGTCCTTCGCTTCCTTAACCGGCAAATCGAGTGTGCCATCGGCATTGATGTGTACATCGCTCAGATTACGCGACGCATTGTGCCAACGCTCCTGCAGCTCCATTATGCTAGACAGAATATCACTTGTCGCCGTTGCCGGCAAGGTCATCGACGCACCCGTTGTTCTGGATTTGCCAAGTAGCAACGCTTTCCGCTGACGCGTCGCACCAATGCGTGGCATGCGTATCGCTGTTTGCACTGCTGTCGCAGCTGCAGCACCATCGCCATCCCCGTGTTGGGCTCCACCAGCATCATCGCTGTCGGAGAAATAATCTAAATCGTTGCGATTGCCAAAGAGCGTAAAACTAGAAGCACTGCCGCCTCCCAAATGCATCCGATGTACTTCGTCCCGTTTGACGCCCAACTGCTCAGCCAAACGTTGGCTGGCCGACAGACGAACACCGTCGTCAGCAACATTGCTGTGGCTAATTGGCTTTCGCCGGCGACGACGACGTCGTCGAATAACCTTTTTGTTCGTCTTAATCGCAAACTTCTCATCGAAATTGTTGAGATCGTATTCGACCACATAGGTGCGATGTTGGCGTCGATTTCGTCGCGTTGTTGTCGTCGTTCTGGTTCGGGTACGGGTTCTTGTGGTGCGCGTTGTAGTTCGACCCGTGCGCCTTGTCGTTTGCCGCGTTCGCGTCATTGTTGTGGAGGAGGTGGAGGAGCTGGTGGTTTGTGTGTGCCGCAAAACGGCTGCCCGTATCCGTTCATTTTGACGTGTGCGCAAAATGCGCGGCTGTTGCACTTGCCGCACTCGCAGACGCGTCTCGGGCAGTCCCATTCCCCGTATATCCTCGTACAGTGTATGCAGATCCTCGGCAAGCTCCAGATCCTCATCCTCGGCCTCGTCCGCAGAATCGATGCAATTGTCACAGTACCACGAACCGGCTGGTATTACATCCAGAGCTGGTTCCAGACAGTCCATGTGATAGCCCTGATTACAGCTGTCGCAGAGCAGCATAATGTCCTCGCGATCCGTGCTGTGGCATATCTGACAATTGGTGTAATCCTCATCTTCGACGACCAAAACATCATCATCGTCCAGCAGCAGCTCCTTCTTTGGCTGGTTCGCATCCATGCGAATCTCACGCACATTCTGGCGTCGCTCAACATTGTCCAGCACAATGATGCGATCGAAGGCAAGTCGATCGATGGGGCAGGTTTGTACATTGTTAGCCCAAGCCTCGATGCAGGCAGCGCAGAAGATGTGCTCACATGTCACGGGTCTCCCGATCTCCTGCTGACGGAACGTCAATAGGCAAATGGGACATTTCTCCAACAGCTCGTTGCTGCTGCTGGCGCTGCTGTGACTGCTGCTGCTGCTGTCCGTACTGAAGCCGTCGGCGAGTTCAGCTTGAGCATCTGTTCGTTTGACATCATTGGATGCACTGTCTGCTCTTGCTGTGGCTGCTGCAGTTGCTTCTTCGCTAGACTCATCCTCGGAAGTGATCAATTTCAGTCGCTTCTTTTCACGTTCCTTTTTTCTCGCCGCGCGCTGGTTAATCTGAGTGAGAAAAATTATAAAATTAAATTAAAAATAGTTAAAATTTATCAAAACAACAAAACGCATACTGAATATTAAAAATTCATTTTAAAAAATCTCACTATTCAACATTTTAAATTTCAATACCAAAAATACACCGTAAAATTTATCTAAAAGCAAAATTAATTTAAAAAAAAATAAAGAAGCCAAAGTTTGAGGTTTTCAGTTTAAGACCTTGATAATAAACTAACAATTTTAAAATCTTAGTATTACAACAGACTATAATTTAATGTTGTTACAAAAAATCTTCAATATTTATAATTATTTTGAGTACATAAAAATGTTCGTTCTTATTGCAATTGGGTAATTTGAGCATAGTTTTTTTTATCTTAAGTCAGTGTTTTCTTACTCATTGATCAATCACCAAATATAAGTGTAAAAAATAATCAATGGTAATTTTGTATATAGTAGTATATATTTATAGTATTTTCGACAACTTTATGAAATAGCCATGAATCATAAATAATCTAATAGCGTATTTTGCAGTTGCGTTATCTCTGCAACGCTGACAAATCTAAAATATAAATCTTTCGCGGTAGGAAAAGTATTTTAGATTTAATTCATACATATGTTTAATAAATGAAATAAAAATTAAGATAAATATTTACCTCACTGCCGCTCGACGATGACGGCTCATTGTCGGATGGAAGACGATTTGAATCTGGCCGTCTTCGGAGTTGGCGACCCGAAGTCCTTGACGGCGGCAGTTGCTGGCGATTGGAACGTTCACTGCGGCGTTGTTGAGGCACCGCAGAGCATTTTGGCAGCATATCAAGGTCAATGCCCACACTCACAGATGAAGCGGCGGCGGCGGAAGGGGTAGCAACATTTTCATCGGCGTCCGTGTCATCGGAATCGTTGAATTCGATGCGCATGACGATGCGACGTTTCCTCTTGTCGCGATCGCGATCATTATTACACTGTGTCGTCTTCCTGCTGCAAGACGGCTGATTCATCTCTGCATCGCTGCAGTCGCCGGAATCGGGCATGCTGATGCAACTCCGTGTGTGTTTGTCAAATGTGTATTGAGTTGAAATTAATGTACAATTCTCCTCTCTCTCGTTAAAACTTGTGGAGCGTTTTCAATTCGTGGTTTTTTCGGTATTTCTATGTTTATTTTCAACTTTTACTCCTTGTTCATATACGATTTTTCTACTTCTTCGCAGCTACATTTTTCTGTTAAGTTGGCTGCGCTTACGCAAACCTATCGATTTACTTAATAAGCTATTGATATCGGCACTCTTAATGGCGTCTAAAACTGTTGAGGCCGCTGGTCTTGAAATCTGTGTGAAACGACAGTGCTTTGAAAACTGTTATTTCAACTGGTTGTCCCTGGACGTCAATAAATATTGCAATTTGAGCTATCCTTGTTACCATTAAACACTTTTAGTTACATTACTTATTTTAAACATTGCAAAACGTCTCTAATGAATATTTGCACGTTTAAAAAAACAATTTTCTTGTACAACTATTCACACACATATTCATACACATACACTGCAAGTCAAGTCAAGAATTATCGAACAATTGTCTCTGGCCACTATCGTAAATAACAAAATTCATCGCATAAAATAAATATTATTATCTACGCTGTGCTTGGTCACACATAATTATAATTTAATTTATTTATCGAGATAATTCAATATACACTTTCCTACTCGAAAAATACATAGCATAATACAAAGTTTAAATTATACGAAAAAGAATGCCAAATGTGTATATTGTTTCAATAAAATATAATAAAATTTAAATAGTGGCTCATTATAATGGTGAACGCCGATAAATTCTATGTTGACTTAATCGATAAACCGATATGGCATCTGACCATATTCATAGATTTCCGTGTCGTGTGCGCGCTAAAAAATAATTCTTTGGTGTGCAGAAGACATCAAATTATATACATTTAAGCTTATTTTAATGAGCATTAATAGTTGTACGACCTCAAAAGTGGAAACAATAAAAGCCGAACCGAATCAGACGTAATTAAAAAACTTCTTAGAAGTTCGTTTCCCGCCATCGCCGCGTTCATGTCAAGCGAGAACGAGGCACATTTTTGCGCAAGAAAAATTGAAGAACAAACGCGACCAAGAAGCTTTTTAGCAAAAACGCAGCGATGTTCACATCTCGTAAAGCCGTCGACGAACATGTCCACAAAATGTTGGGCAAACTGCCGCCTGGCAAAGAGGTAAGCCGCATGTCACAACTTCTGCTTGTGCAATGCTATTTTATTTTTTTTTAGCGACGCTTGCGAAATAATGGGCGCCCGCCATTAATCTACATGCATACATACAGGAATTTATCGTTGTGTTTGTGTGTCTGTGTCCTCTTTGCGTGTGTTTGCCGCCAATGAAAATATCAATTGCATTTTTTTTTATGCAATATCAACAATCTTTGCATTTATGCTGCAGAATTAAAATTGCTGTGAAATTCACTGATAACAAAATAACTGAAATAAATGCCAATACAAGTTGGCAATGTTTAAGCAAACAACAAAGTAGAATTTTTACTTAAATTTGATTTAATTTACAATATATTATATTTACAATTTTTGATCAACCAAAATTCCTTTAAGACGCCGCATTTTGGCTCTTTCTCAAGAATTTAATGATGCACGAATTTAGAATTAATATTCAACTCGCAATTCACAAAATACATTTAATATTTATTTTACACTTTAAATCAGTAGCTGCAGCGAACGTATTCGTATAAGCATTTGTTGTCTATTCTTATTTTGTGAGGTTATGTTTAAATTTCTCTTTTCTTATTTGGTTTCGTTTCATTTCTACTCAGCGCGATTTGAAGGGTTGGACGGTGGGTCGACTGTATGTCAAGGTGCAAGACTATGCCAAGGCCATTGAGTATTTGAAGGCCTTTCTGGCTGTTAGCGACGATGCTGACGCCCATAAGCTAATCGCCCTTTGCTATAAGCAGCTAAAGAAGCCAGATTTGCTGAAGGCATTGGATCACTATCAGCGCTCCATTCAGCTGAATCCCAAGCAAACCGATATCATCAAGGATGGTTGCCAACTGCTCGTCGATAACAAGGCATTATTTACTCCAGAGCGTGCCGTCTACTGGAAGGAATTGGGCAACAAGGTGAATGAACTCCAGAATAGTGATTTGCTGTTTGCCGTACAATTGTTCGCCACGGGCGCTGACTCGACGGACTCTAAGGATTCCATGGAGATGATGATACAGAAGGAGTTGCTAGCGCGTCCACACGATACGCATCTGCGTGTGCGTTTGCTGCACAACTATTTGGAGAGCAAACGCATCGAGGATGCATTCAATTATGCCTACATTACGGAAGTGGAGACGCCCGGACAGTGTCAGTTGAGCGAATGGTACAATGTCATCTGGACGGTGCTGCAGAAATGCGAACAGTCCAAAGAGACGACCAATAATTGGCCCTACTGGCAACTGTTGCTCATCACCCTCGACCGTCTGATTGAGTTCAGTCTGCTGTCCGAGTCGCCATCCAGTTTGGGTGATGTCATTGTCCAACTTTTTAAACTGGATCAGCATTTGTATAAATTTAGCCAGCTAGCCAATAATCTGACAATCAATGGTGGACGTGAACTGCATCAGTGTTGCCTTCAGCACTATGCCGGACAATTGCTTTTGCATGCCGCAACGGTGCTCTTCAAGCGTGAACTGGTGGCTAAAAAAAATAAATGGTCGAATACGGTGCGTTCTGCTTTGCCCCTTCTTCTACTGGGCTATCAACAGAACACGCTGAGCGAGAAGTCACCGTTCTGGCAGCGTCATTGCAGCAGCGTCCAAAAGCAGCTGCTGGAATTGTGGCGCAATCAGGCCTCCTTTCGGTCGGCCCAACTGGGCCGCACTCTGTACGGCTGCCTGCAGATGAAGAGTGACAATGCCGCCGAATGGCTCAACAATTGGCAGCAGCAGCAGCAGGATCAGGTGCAGGGCATCTGGCCGAATAGCGATGAGCTGTTGGCCACTGCTCGTCAGCACTGTGCAGATAATCAGTGGCGCTCGCAGCTCTATCTGCAATTGTACACACAGCCCGAGCACAAGCTGAAGGAGCAATCGTCGCAGCTGGTGCGAGATACACGTTTGCAGCAACCACTGTACGAGTGGCCAACACTCGCTGAAATTGAGACGCATGAGCAGCAGGCTCTGCTGCTCGCACCGCCCACACTTGAGCATCATGTTTACCTTGCACTCGGCACCGATAACTTGGCCGAAGCGCCACGCATACATTTCTACAAATTGTTGCAACGTGATTGCAGACAGCCCGTGAATCACAGCTCTGTGGATTCGCTTAGTCAACTGGATGCGGATGTCTTTCTGTATGCAGTTGTGCTCCAGGCAAAGCGCAAGCTGCAAGTGCAACGCGAGAACTACAACAGCCTTCATGTGGGTAATCGTAATGCTACCGCTCGTCCTCACATGTTGCCCTTTGCCAATGTAATGAGTGGCAGTGGATTGATTACGGCGGAGCAGAGCCACTGGTGGAGTCTGGTGAAGCGATTCCAGGACAACATCAATTTGGCCGAACATCGCGATGCGTTGCAATTGGGCCTGGAAGCGGTTCGTGGCCTCAGACCAAACGCGGACATCATTCTGGTATTGCAGTTAGGCAAACTGTTGTCGGCCCGCGAAGATCGCCACAATTTGGAGTCACGCATCGAGACTTTCTTCAAGCTGGGCATCAGCATGCTGCGTCGCCATCAGCATCACAATCTCGAACCGTTCTACAAGTACTTCGAGTATGCGAATCCCGAGGAGAGCAATGTCTGGCTGCAGACGCAGCAGCTCGCCGAGGACGCTGTCGCCCATTTGAGTAGTCGTGCCTTTAAGCAGCACCATTACCAGGAGTTCCTCAACGAAATCCGTGGGCTGCAGTTGCCCATGGTCAGCTATTTGCAGGCGGAAGCCTATCGCCAGCTGGCCGATTCTGGCCAAACCTCGCGTGTGGCACGTCAAAACTTTCAGGATCGTCGCATGGAGTGTTTGCGTAACACAAAAGATCTGCTCGTCCACTATACCGATCATCCACTTAACACAGTGATTCAGAGAGAACTGAATTCCACTATTTTGGGGGAGGAGCGCTACGGGTCGCCTGATAATCATCATAACAATTCCAGTGCTTATGAGGACGCTGAGGATGATTTCTATGCGAATGCGGCACACTCGCTAAATCGATCGCGACGCCAGCAAGAGTCGCAGCAGACAACACCAGCGGCGAATACGTTGCAACTGGAGCAGAGGATCAGTAAACAATTGTGTGGCATAAAGGATCATTTCGATGGTGGCATGGAGGCCATGCGACATGAAATTAAAGTGCTCAGCGAGAGGTTTGACACCATTGAGGAGCTGCTCAAGAAGCTGAAGATTAGCACCGCCAACAGCCAACAGAATTCCGAAACGCCCACTCGAGATGTGGACGCGGCTGCTGCAGCCGCCGCTCTCGGTCTCGATGAGTTCCTCAACATGGAGGATGCACTGCAGACAAATTATTTTAATGGCATGCAGCAACAGCAGCAGCAGCCACCCGGTATTCACAATACGCCGGAACGTTTCTTTACGCCACCAACTGCGGCTGGAGCAACACATCCCAATGCTGCTGCTGCTGCGGCAGCTGCTGCAGCTGCTGCTGCCCAATACGGGGCGCCCATGTTTAACCAGAACCAGCAGATGTACAACTATTTCGCCAATCAAGCGCAATTCATGAGAACAACTCCCTCGGCACCCACGCCGGCTGGCATTCCACCTAGTTTCTATGGTAAGTGAGAAAACACACAAACTTATTTAATTTAAGCTGAATTTAAAATACCCTATTTAACTGTAGACATCAATTCAGTTCAGAGACGGTCTCCTTCATGACAAATTAATTTATTATTAATGCAAACCTTGAATATATGAATTTCAACAAATTCACTTCATAAATTTAACGCCTTTTTTTAAACATTTTTTTTTTAATAACATTACTTTTTCAGGACCACGTGCACCTGGAAACTTTGGCGTGCCACCCAATATGTATGGCACTCCGCCCGCTGCACCATTTATGGATGGACTCAATTATGGAATAACTGCATCGCAGCACAGCCTGGTGATGCCACAGGTTTCACAGGCGCCTCCAACGCTGAATCAGCCTGCAGTTCAACCAGCAACCAATATACCAATTGCGTCCACTGGCGTTTTCTTTAATAGTGCACCATTTGCGCCACCGGCGCCAATGCCCCAACAGATGTCACAACAGATGCCACAGCAGATGACGCAACAGATGCCGCAGCAGTTGCCGCCGCAAATAACACCAGCGGCGCCATTGGTGCAGCATAAACCCATATTAGCACCAGTTTCAGTTGCTTCACCAGCACCAGCCCAAGTGATGCCTGCTGCTCCCGCACCGGCTGTTTCTACCGCTCCGTCAGTTGCTCCTCCTTTGGCGATTTTCAATCGCGCGCTTAACAATCAGCCCGTGGAAAAGGAGCCACCGGCCAATGTCGTCATCACCAGCTCCGATCCATTGCCCAAGCCTGCCATCACCAGTGTGCAGCAGCAGACACTAAGCGTCACTATACCGCCGCAGCACATTAAGCCCAGTCTGGTGCCGAACACGACAGAACCACCTGCTGTTCTGCCGCCCGTTGCCAATTTCAATTTTAGTCTGGGTGCGAACAGCAACAATGTCAGCAGTGGCAGCAACATCTTTGGCGGTATCTCGTCGTCGTCGGGTGTATTTTCATTCAAGAAGCAAGTGGAACAGGCAGCTGCCGAGAAGCAAAAGGAGCTGGAGGCCGAAGCAGCTCTCAACGAGAGCGCTGGCAGTGAGCAGCAGCACAATCAGAGTGCGTCTGCTGCCGAGGCTTCCGCTGAGCTCGACTATGATCCGCGTCCCGATTTCAAGGGCATTATACCGCTGCCCGATGAGATTGAGGTGCGCACCGGCGAGGAGGATGAGCAGATCAAGTTCAGTCATCGCGCCAAATTATTCCGCCATGCCGACAAGGAGTGGAAGGAGCGCGGCATTGGCCTAATTAAAATATTGACGAATCAATCGACTGGCGACACACGCATCATAATGCGTCGAGAACAGACTCACAAGATTTGCGCCAATCACAAGATTTCGCCGGGCATGTCGATCAGCACTCCCGAACAGGACAAAGAGGAGAAATCGTTGATTTGGGCGGCCAATGATTTTGCCGACGAGCAGCTCAATTTGGAAAAGTTTCTGGTGCGCTTCAAGCTGCCCGAATCGGCGAAACAATTTAAGACGGCCTTTGAGGAGGCAGTCAAGGGTGCATCGTCATCGAGCGAAGTGCCCAAGCCAAAGCCTCCAATATTTGGCAGCGCTGCCGTTAAGAGTTTTGTGACCAGCACGCCCGCTGCTTCCAATCCGCCGGTCAAGCAAAGCGAGCCGGTTAAAGGGGACAACAAGGTATTGACGCCAAAACCGGATGCAGTTGTCGCATCCAAGACACTATTTGGCAGTAATTTGACTAGTGATTCAGCAACAACGACAACATCAAGCGCTACTAAACCGACGGCATCTCCCTTTGCCAATTTAGACTTTGGCATGACGAGCTCAACAAATCTATCCTTTGCAAGTCTCTCTGCGGTGGCAAACAACAGCACCACCCCTGCCTACACCACGGCCTTCAACTTTGGCATCAATGGCTTCAATACCAGCCAGCAGCCAGCAGCAGACTCCAGCACTCTCCAGCTGCAACAGCAGCAGACAACTACACAGTCCGAGGTAGCCGCTGATGCGGATGCCGATGAGGAATATGTGCCAACGGCACAATTCACTCCAGTTATTCCGTTGCCGGAACTGATTGAGGTGTGCACGGGTGAGGAGAACGAACTGGTGCTGTTCGAGCATCGGGCGAAACTACTGCGCTTCGACAAATCGACTAGTGAATGGAAGGAGCGCGGCTTGGGCAACATTAAGCTGTTGCAGCTGAAAACGGATCCGCAGCAGGTGCGTCTGCTCATGCGACGCGAACAGATCTTCAAGCTGTGCTGCAATCAGCGTCTGCTGCCCGACACTAAATTCAGCTATGCGAAGAACTCTCAGAATTCACTAACATGGGCCGGTCAGGATTATGCCGAGCAGGAGCTAACCACTGAGTTGCTTTGCGTGCGCTTCAAAACCGCCGACACTTGCAAGCAGTTTTACGATGCGGTCCTAAAGGCCCAAGCAGCCATGTCATCGGAGCAACCATCCAATCAGCAGCAGCAGCAGAATAAGCAGCTCGATAAAAATGACAAACAGCCGCCAGCAGTTCAAGGATTTGGTGATGCCTTCAAGCCCAAGACGGGCAGCTGGAGCTGTCAGGGTTGCTACACCAGCAACGAAGCCTCTAAACTTTATTGCTTAGCCTGTGAGGCGCCCAAAGATGACACAGTGCCAGCCAAATCCTCATCATTGAGCCCAAGTGGTGGTGCCTTAAATCTCAGCAGCAGTGCCGGTAAATTCACTTTCGGTTTCGGCCAGTCTACAGGAAACACCTCAGGCTTTACGTTTGGCACGAGCAAACCAGCCGCATCGGCTTTACCATTTGAGAGTATGGTCAAGGCGAAATCTGCCGAAGCAACGCCAGCGGCTGGCTTTGGGAATATCAACAACAGTGTGTCCTGTGAGGAGCCTAAAGATGATACTGTGCCCAAGAAGGAGAACAACACACTTGGCGGTGGTGGTTTAACAACACTCCCAGCCTCTGCTGGTAAATTTACATTTGGTTTTACAACCCCAGCAGCCGCATCTCCAACTGCAGCTACATTTGCACCATCCAAAAGTAATGCGGAAAGCAGCAGCTTTAGCTTCCAGCCAGCGAGCGGCAACAATCTGCTCTCGAACACGTTCAGCTTCTCGATGCCCAAAGTGCAGATGCCGCAACAGCATCAACAGCCAAAGAGTCCACCTGTCTTTGGCGTTGGTGGCGCTGCCGATGTGAGCAACGAGGATGAGAATACTCTCGACGAGGAGGAAAATAACGCATACTTTGCACCCGTTATTCCCTTGCCGGATAAGGTAAGTCTTGGTCAGAAAAAGATCATCAAGTCACTACTAATTAAGATGAATTTCTTTTTAAAACGATAAAAAACAATCTGATTAATGAAAACCACAAATTCTTACAGATTGACGTGAAGACTGGGGAAGAGGATGAGGATCTGTTGTATGTGCAGCGTGCGAAACTCTATCGTTTAGCCGAGAATAGCGAGTGGAAGGAACGCGGCTTGGGCAATGTGAAAATTCTCCGGCACAAGGAGACCAAAAATCTGCGCGTTGTCATGCGACGCGAAAAAGTGCTGAAGATCTGTCTGAACCATGTGCTCAACTCGAACGTGGCCTATAAGACGAAAGATGAGAAATCCTGGTTGTTTGCCGTGCACGATTTCAGTGAGGGTGAATCGGTGTTGGAGCGTTGCGCGCTGCGCTTCAAGAATGCGGAAATTGCGCAAGCTTTCCTCAATGCAGTGAAGAGCGCTCTCAACGGCACCGCTGAGCCCATTCAAGAGGAGGAAACGGGCTGCCAACAGGCACTAAAACCGGAACTCCAACAACAACCAAATGAAACATCGAATAAGGAAGCCGCCTCCGTCTCCAATGAGATACAAACGCTGGCCAACAAATTGATGCTCAGCTGCGAATATTTCTCCAGCGAATCCAAGTGCAGCGGCTGTCGTGGCTGTGAACCAGATAACTTTGACTATGGCCAACCGGGCAGAATGGAGGCAACGATAAAGCCGCTTCCAATGACGCTGCCCGCATTGAAGTTGCCAATACCCATTACACATGAGCCGGTGGCTAAGGACCAGAAGGCGTCACCCGTGGAGACGAAGCAAACGCTTCTCAAGGCAAGCACATTGCCATCCAACATCACCGTTAGCACCTTAGCCACAAACAATTCCGGCAGCTTTGGAGGTTTCAGTACCGCTGTCTCCGCTAATTCAACGGTCACAGACACAACCGGAACGATAAACAGGGAGATTGGTGGATTCGCTTTTGGAAATGGAGGTCAGCAATGTGCTTGAAATATTTTTTAAATAACTACAGCGATGACAAGTCCGTTTATTAAGTAAATTTATATATGCGTATTGATATTGTTATTTCAGATAAACCCGTCTTTGGACAAGGGCCATTGTTGTTTGGAGGAGGCAGTGCCTCGTCCAAGCCTCAGCAGCAGTCGATCTTTGGCGGCGTTTCTGCTGCTGCTCCGGGCATCAAGGGCGGTGAGCAACGTGACTCGATCTTTGGCAGCGGCGTTGTAGTAAACAAGCCAGCAACAACAGACGAGACGACGGCGTCCAAGTCAATCTTTAGTTCGTTCACCAAATCCTTGTCGAACAACCAACCGCTTACCCAAAGTTCGAGTGGATTTATGTTTGGCAACAACGCTGTTGGTGGTGGCATCACATTTGGAAGTCTGGCCAAGGATAATGCGGCCATTTCTTTTGCGGACGTGAACAGCAGCAAGGATAGGGTCCTTAAGGACAACAAGGAGAATGTTGCAACGAAGTCCGCAACACCCGAGCCAAAAGTGGACAATTCCAACGTATTCTCGGATTGGGCTGCCAAGTCGGGCGATGATTTTGCCAGTTTGGCTGCAAAAAGCGGCGGTAAACCGATTGGCTTTCAAAAATCCGAGACTGGCGGCTTCTTTGGACTGACGCCAGACGGCAAGAGCTTCAAATCGCCAAGTAACACATCAAAATTAACAACAACACCAACATCAGCAACACCATCATCATTATCAACAAGAGTCGATGACAATAGTACGGATAATGTCAATGATGATAATTATGATCCATACTACGAATCGATAATTGCTCTGCCCGATGAAATTGTGGTCAGTACCGGTGAGGAAGACGAGGATAAACTGTTTGGCGAACGTGCGACACTCTATCGATTCGATGCGGACAAGAAAGAGTGGAAGGAGCGAGGTAAATGTTTACAAAAAAGATGAAGAAAAGTAAACTAATGATTTTCTATTTCTTGAATTTAGGCGTGGGTGAATTGAAGATCCTTAAGCATAAGACGTTGAATACACATCGCATGGTAATGCGACGCGAGCAAATTTTGAAATTGGTGCTCAACATGAAGATCGGCGCTCAATTTACAATTGACCACATGAGCGGGCAGCAGAAGAGTTTCGTCTGGGCTAATTTCAATTACGCTGAGTCCACTGACGGCGTTGTGGAACGTCTTGCGGCACGCTTTAAGAAGCAAGAGTTTGCCGATCAATTTCTACAGACGGTTAAGAAGTGCATAGAGGAGGCGGCATCGACCACTCCGGCGAATGATCAAAAATAATATGTGTCTATATGTGACTATAATTGGCATTAAATACTATAAACGCACTTAACTTAAGCTATGTAAATGAAAAATAAATATGAAAAAGGCAAAAATTGCGAATTATTTTAAGCTCTTATTTTGTGACAGTCTGGTAGCACTTGAACAGTCTACACAACAGGGTAACACTGCCTGTCCAACACTGTTCTGTGTAACCTTGTGTAGCACTTCATTTATCTGACAGCTAGTGTTGCGAGAGCGAAAGAGAGAGTGCACTTCTTCATTTGACATAATGACGTGGTTGAAACTGTGTGAAAAAAGAACAATAAATTACTGATGCCGACACAATTAGTAATCCTATTAATTAATTAATTTTGATTTGTAAACAAGCTTTCTTTATATATATATATTTATATAAATCAGCAGCAGGCAGTGATACTTAAAACAACACTTTGACAGCTGAGTCAACGAGGAAAACAAGCATTTTGTAAGAGCAAGAGGAAGAAGGTCGGATTCAGGCGGAGAACGTCACAGCCAAAGGCAATGAAATAATTTCCAGCTGAACAAATATGTTTTCGTTTTTTCTTGTGTGTGCAACTAATTAATAGACGACTACGTGTGACAACGCAACAGATTTACACAGCAACAACGACGACGTTTACAATTGCTGCGAGAGCAGGCGAGCGAGCGAGAGAGAAAAATAAAGGTTGTTGTTGTGGCTGTGATTGGAATTGTGGAACGAACAGCGGTACGCTGCACCACCAACAATAACATAAGCAGCAATGATGAATGAAGACAGCGGCAGCGGAGGCTCGACGTCGTCCAGCGGCGCCGGTGGCGTTAAAAAGTTCTTTGTGCGCCTAACACAGGTGAGTGTGTCCTTGCATTGGCATTTAATTAATCAAGTGCAATTCGAATTGATCGATTTTTTGATTGCAGATCTATCAATCATCACTGGATCGCTCCACGCCACACACACGAATGCGTTGGGTTTTTGCCGCCTTTCTCATGTTGCTGTTTGTGTTGCGCATCTTCATCTACCAGGGCTGGTACATTGTGTGCTATGCGCTGGGCATCTATCACCTTAACCTGTTCATTGCATTTCTGACGCCTAAAATCGATCCGGAATTTGATCCGTATGCACAGGACGATGAGGACGATGGTCCGAATTTGCCAACGCATAGCAATGAAGAGTTTCGGCCATTTATACGACGATTGCCTGAATTCAAGTTCTGGCTATCGGTGGCGAAAAGTACGGCCATTGGATTATTCTGTACGTTCTTTGACTTTTTCAATGTGCCCGTGTTTTGGCCAATTCTGGTGATGTACTTCATAACACTGTTTTGCATCACAATGAAGCGACAGATTAAGCATATGATCAAGTACAAGTATTTGCCATTCACACGCAACAAGCCGCGCTATCAGCGTGTCAACGAGCCAGCGACTGATGGCGCTCATCTCATCGGCAATTCAAAGTGACAATTAGCCGCACAGACGCCGGAAACACAAGCGACAACATCAGCAGCGGTAGCAACAGCAGCAGCAACAACAGCAGCAGCAGCAACATCTGCAACGGCGATAGCAACAACTCACGACAAGTCTGTGGCGGTTTCAACGACTCCGAGCTTGTCAACAGCTGCTGCTAAATCACCGCAAATCATAGCAATTGAGGATTATTAGCAAGTTAGGATCGTGAACTAAGTGAAAAAAAAAACCCAAACAGAGAAGAATTCAACATTTGCTTTTAGATTTTGGGTTTTCATTGATTTAGGTTGATTTTGATTTGCTAATTTATTGAGTTTGTCGTGCGGCGTTTTGTGCAAAGCATTGTTTATTGTTTTCTTTTTAGTTTGATGATTAATTACTTTACTACATACATACATATATATATTTATATTTGTTCCCCAAAACAAACAGTTCAAGCTTTTAGCCAGAAATTCTAATTTAAATTTATTGTATTGTAAACATTATTTTATGTTTCTGAAATCCAAAAAGTAGATTTACTCTATTTAACAAATATTTTTTGATTACACACATTGGATATAGATGTATTTTTTGTATATGCATATATAAATAAATAAATATATATGCATATATATATATATATTTTGTTAGCGTTAACTATACAAAATGTTAGAATGAAAAAACGAACTAAAGCAGGTCTAAACTGGGTGCGTCATATGAATAAAATGAAAACAAATTGAAAACTAACGTAAAATATCTTTTCATTTTATCAGCAATTATTTTGTCATTTCGATTGTGGCGCCTAATTTGTCACAATTTGCCCTGACTTTTCGAACGAGTTGGTAGCACCGTTTACGTATAAATAAGGCGAATCTGGTCACTCTGTTTAGACAGGCACCGTTGTTGCGAAACTGCACCACGCAGTGTGTTGTGATAGTCCAAGAAAAAGTAATTGTTTTTGTTTTCATTTCTGCAACTTTAAGACGCTGTTATTTGAGTTGTATTGCGTTCAAGTAATGCAACAATGTGCCATAGCTTTGATGGGCGCGCTTGCTGCTGCTGTTGCTGTAACCAAAGTGAACTCGTCAACGCCGTCGACGGGGCTGTCGCCGACGTTGTCACAAATACCACCAATTAACAGCTAACTAAACATTACGCTGTTCCTTCCTACAAACCCCCAAACATCATACGTCACAAACGTATAATGGGCATACAAAATGATGATGATAATAATAATGAGAAATGCAGCACGATAAGTCGTCGTCGCATAATCCTCTGCACCATGCTCACGTCCATTGTAACTGCAGCTCTAGCAATACCTACATCGGCAGCAGAATCTGATTTGCAGGCGGCAGCGATAACACCACCCGCTATACCACACTGTGTGGAACAACAGGAGCGACGCATCGGAAGAAGGTATGTCTAATAATACAGAATGAATGCATGCATGCATGCATGAAGAAGAAGCACATATACAAGTTTGAAATTCTAGTGTAATCGAGAAAGTTCGAGAAAGATTAAATGAAAATAAAATAGAAAGAAAAAACTATTCACAATAGCTTTTTAAGCCATTGATTGGCAGACATAGATAAATAAATGCATTTGTTAATTGTTCTGCTAATACAAATGTAATTTGAGCATTGTAAGAATAATCAAAATTCATCAGTTTAAACGCTATTGCATTTCAAATTGATCCTGGCATAAAAAGCAAAGCACTACTAATGATTGCAAGCGAAGACGAATTCGACACTTTTTTGCCCTTATCAAAGCTACGGTGAGTCATGAACCAAATCAAATAAAGTTAAACATTTTAAACTCTCTGTTTACCTGCGTACAACAGAAAGAGCAACAACGAAAATATCTACATAAGTGAAGCGTGTTTTGTGTATTTTTGAGGCTTTCGGCTTATTTAACGCAATTTCGAATTTCACCATTCTTGGCACTTTTGCTTTGCTTTGCTCTGTTTTGAATATTGGCCCTGCGTCGGTGCCAGTCTCTCTCTCTCTCTCTCTCTCTCTCTCTGTGTTTGTGTGTGCGTGTGCGAGTGTTGTGTAAGTTTGATGTGTCTGCGGTGAACCGACACTTGTTGATTCCTCTTACTGTCTGCGTTTTGCGCATATTCTTGTTTATGTCCGCCAAAATCAGCTGAAATTAAAAGCTCCCTTCGCAGACGTCTTGCCCTGTTAAACCAATGATGTGGTCTTTTATCATTGGTGAGCAAATGTCACCTGATGGTAGTGTGCCCTTTTATTTTATGCGTGCGCTCAAATAAGATATATAAATGTATATTATTATGTTTAAAGTTATTTATATATAGTTATAAAACCACGACCTCGATTGGTTATCTATGTACAGTCATATATGTACATATATATATGCCTAAATACCTTGTTATGTCACATTTTATATATGTATACATATTCATATGTGAATATTCCTATAATCGTATGTATTGAACAGAGCTTTTAGTGAAAAAGCTTTTCTTGCTTGTTTTTATTCATTCAAATTATCGGATGTGCACTGTAACTGAATACTGGAACCTTGAATTTCAAGTAATTAAATCAATCATACGATTAACAACCGAATAATTTGTCCAATTTTCCACTTTATTTTATCAGAAAAATCATTTATTATACTACAAAATTTTTCAAAAATGGAATCTTAGAAATTAGAATTTGGTGACTTGAAATGTCTTTAAAGCTTTAAGAGCTATTCTTGCCATTTCTTAATCTGCAGCATTTCAGTTATAGCTAAAACCGGCCTATGAAAATTAGTAAATTAATTTTTGATAAATACTGAAATTAAAGTGACAGTACGATTTCTGTATTTGAAGTATTTATCCTAAAGTTATAGTTAAGCGATTTTTATAATAACGTTTTTATAAAAATATACAAAACTATTTATAATAATTTTGTCTGCATCACAATAAATTTTTTTCTGATTATGTTTCATGCATTCTCGATCATGAATCATAGTTAGCACTTTTTGGAACGCTGAAGAAATGCCATCGTTGGCGACTGTCTCAGTAATCGAACGATGACGGTACTGATAAGCGAATCGATTGAACCACCGAATTATTGATCATGGTCATGGTCACATGTCTAACTGGTATTATCTTTTTTTATCTGTAGATTACTCTACATAACGACACTCGATGGCCGCCTCAACGCATTGGACATTTCCAAGTCTGGCAAGATGCGTTGGAGCATTGAGACGGGACCCGGACCACTCATATCGTCGAGTATCCATCGCCTGGAGCTGACCAACAACGGACAATTTGTGCGGATGATTCCATCGTTGAGTGGCGGCATTTACAAATTTGATGGCGATTCTATAAATCCGATACCGATAACAGCGGACCATTTGCTCAGCTCCAGTGCGAAATTCAGTGATGATCTCGTTATCTCTGGCGGCAAGGAGACCCGCACCTATGGCGTCTCAGTGCGCACCGGCCAATTGCTCTACGAGTGCTCTATCAATGGCTGTGTGAATTCCACAAATGGAGGTTCTTCCATTAACGACACAATCGAGGAGTCGCCAACAAGTGCAGGGGACGATAATCATCATGAACAGCAGCAGCAGCGGGAGCAAAACGATGAACAACTGCGTGATAAGGATGGTTACATTATTCCACACAATTCCCAGCTGGACGATGTCATTGTCATCCGTCGCCAGACGCAGACAGTGCGTGCCGTGGAATCGCGGACGGGCATTGAACGCTGGAACTTTAGCGTTGGCCAGCACGAATTGGATCTCTTGCCCCCCGAAGGTTGTCACAAGCAGCCGCGCAACGATCTGGAACTGGCCGTACTCGATGTCGATATCCGAGTTGTTGTTCCCGACGGCATCGTTTGTGCATTCAGCAAGAGTGATCCACAACTATTGCTGTGGAAACATCAGGTGAGTTAAACATTTCCTCTGTTTGTAATTATTATATCAGAAATATTAATTAATAAAATATTAATATAAATATCTTTAGCTTATATTGATAATTATATTATTTGTAATTGCAGTTTAACAATCCCATTGTTAGCGCTTGGCAGACAAACGCAGCCGATGCATTGGAGTCCATCGATATATTCAGTTCATCGCATTTGCACAACGAGCATCGGCAGCAGGGAGAGGAGAAGCTACCGAGTCGATCGCCTTCGATGTATCTGGGCATGTATGACAAGCAGTTGTATATTCAGGAGTCGATACGATTGCGTGAGGAGATTATGTATCAGTCGCAGCACTATCAGCCTCTAACGGGCGAGACAAGCCTCGTCATGCCAAAAATACCCTTTCGACCTATTGCGGCTAGCAGCAATTCAATGGTACTCTTTCGAAGTGAGCGGGATGCGGTTGTCATTGAAGACGGGAACAATGGGAATAACAACGAATTGATGCCATATGATGACCAGAATTATGCAGTTGCAGCGCAATCTGTGCTGAATGCCTCCGAGTTTGTGAACGGCAATGGATTCTATATCTATGTGGATGACTCACCAAGTGGGTCACTGGAATGTGGCACTGGGGAGTCACCGTCACCCAGTGGACTGCCAGCCATAGAGTCGACACCTGGTGGCAGCAATGAGACGACTGCTGCTGGTGGCAATCATAGCCTAAACGATGATCTCGGCTTCAGTTTGGATGATATCGATGCACCCGTCAAGGTTGTCATATTATCGCTGTGGTTCTGGTGGAAGGAGATTGTGGTGATAGCGTTTACATCAGCGGTGCTCCTCAACATGTTCATGGGTCATCGGAATCAGCGTGTGGAACGCGAATATGTTGTCATTGAGCGGCATGTGCCCGTTCAAACGGCCATCGAGGCAACGGAATCATCCACACAGGCCCTTTTGGGGCCAGTGTTGCCGTTGACTGTTTCGCGCCCTCATCGCCTCAATTTCACGGACGGCATACAGCGATCAATTTCGGAATCGACAACTAATTCTGGCGAACTGTATACGTCCCGTTTTCAAACTGATTTCGATCTAATGCAGTGCCTGGGACGTGGTGGCTTTGGTGTCGTCTTCGAGGCAAAGAACAAACTGGATGAGAATCGCTATGCGATCAAGCGCATCACACTGCCCAACAAAGAGTCATCACGACAGCGTGTCCTGCGCGAAGCCCGAACTCTGGCCAGCTGTGAGCACCACAATATTGTGCGGTACTTTCACGTGAGTCATTTTCTTCATTCAGTTAATCGAATTTTATACATACAATGGATACATTTTGTTTATTGCAGTCCTGGACCGAAACACCGCCAATGGGCTGGCAGGAAGAGGAGGATCGGAAACTGTTGGCCCATGAGCTCTCTACTTCCATACAGATCGAGACGCCAGATGGGAGTACGCTACCATCGCTGCTTGACCACACACAGAATAAGCGTCATCAGCTGATCTCGTGGGTCTCGGACACGGCGAACAGCTCAGCGCGCAGTCGTGAACATGGACAAGGAGATAGATCGCTGAATCACATTCGGGAATACATCGATGACGATGAAGATGACGATTCCCTTATCGAGTTTCGAAGTGAATCCCAATCGGCGGCGTTGCGTGCCGATCTGGACGATACCCAGGACGACGAGGATGAGGAAGAGGAGGAAGAGTCGAAAGAGCATCAAAACCATATGCAGAAACAACCACCACCAAAACGTATGCAACAAGGCTCCATCTCGATTGATATTCACTCGGCATCCTTTGATTTGAAGAACATTAACTATTCGCAACATCAGCTGTCGAATTCATTTCAAATCGAATCGATTCGCTCCAAGGAGAACAGCAGCGACACAGATGACGACTCACAAGCTTCGCCCAGACGCAAACCGACCACTTTGGCACTGTTCAACAATCACAATCAGCAGCAGTCTCAGCAACAGCAGCTGCTGCCGCATGCAACAAATGGCAATCCGTTAGCAATGCCAAATGGTTTCCCTACGAAGCCCAGTAAGGTCTATTTGTACATTCAAATGCAGCTGTGCCGCAAGGAGAGTTTGCGCGACTGGTTGCGTGACAATCGAACGGAGGCGCGTGCCACACATATTGCACACATCTTTCATCAGATTGTCGATGCAGTGGATTATGTGCATTTGAAGGGTCTGATCCATCGTGATCTGAAGCCGAGCAACATATTCTTCTCGCAGGATGGCCAAATAAAAATTGGTGATTTTGGTCTCGTTACCGATATGGCGGATGGTGGAAACGAATGTGGTGACCAATCCTCTGTATTGCCCTCGTCCGCCCGCCATACGCAACAGGTGGGCACACATCTGTACATGTCGCCGGAGCAACTGCGCGGCCAGCACTATGACTATAAGGTGGACATCTATTCGCTGGGCCTGATCTTTTTTGAGCTGCATGTTTACTTCTCCACCGAAATGGAGCGCATTAAGACTCTGCGTGCGCTGAGGGATGGCCAGTATCCGAAGGATTTTGTCAGCCATAAGCCGGAGCAATATGAGTTGCTGCAGCGTATGCTCTCCTCGCAGCCAGCGCAGCGTCCGCAGACCAAGCAATTGAAGCAACAACTACACGAAATTCTTCATTTGCCCGACCATGTGGTAAATGGACGCAGCGATCAGGCGGCGATGGAGGCCGCCACGCGACGTCTCAGTAGAAGTCGGACATTTAGCAGCAGTAGCGAACAGCAACTTCAGTGATAAAGTATACCAGCCGGTCGGGTTGTCTGGTTGAATGTGTCGCAATTAGCCCCTAACAATTACATAAGTCATTCATCCCGTTAACACTTAACACATATAAGTAATTGATCAGTTTTTTTTTTTAATTTGAAATGATAGCAATTATTAATTATGGCAAACTGGCTATGCTTTATCTGCTCTGCCCCTGAAATGACCTCTCAGCATTCAGTTTTTGTTTTATGTATGTTTATTTTTAAGTTCTAGTTTAGATTAATTTTAAAGCTATGCAGAACGTTAATTTGGCGTAAATATAGAGATTATAAATAAGTGAGTAATTATTAATTGCATAGAATACAAAAATATTGTTTACCAAGTCGTTATCTTATAATATCAAAGGATTTATTGTGCCCATTTACCCGAAGTAATTGTGGTTATCAATAATTTTGTTTATAATAACGATTCAACCTGTATCTGATACAAAATTTCTTTTAGTCTAAGTGAAAAGCTAAAAAAAATAAATAAAAATTGTAAAATGTCAAATTTCAAATCGGATTTTCTCCTCTCGGTTTGGGAAAATGTAAACAATTTGTGAAGGTTGCTGCTTATGATAGCACGTGCTGGAACCAGAACACTAATTTGGTTGCGGTATAGGCTAAACCTACCTTTTGTTTTCTCGGAAACTTTGGCAGGTTTGCAGACCGATGTATGCGCAATTTTCTGGGGGAAAAAAACCCATTTAAATTCAACTGCTCGTATTTTATTATTGCATTGTTGATTTGAATATACTTTTTAGATAAATGGTTAAATTCAATGGTATTCGAAGACACTTTTGTATACGTAAATATTCTGCAAGATTCAGGACCTTTGGGAAAGTACATCCATGATTAGCCGTCCCTTTGCACTGTAGCCACAACCACAAACGGTTCAATATAACCTACATACATATATAAACATAAAGAAATTATTATTTTTTCCATTCGCAAAAAATCGTAAATCGCCCAAGAAATTTTCAAAATGACTTGTATAACTTTATTCTATTATTATTATTTTTTTTATTATTACTGTTTGCGGTTTTCCAAAAACATTCTCTACATTGCTAACGGATTAGTCGTTATATACTTTGCGGGTTTAGCGCAAACAGATTGCGCAAACACAATACATACACATGGCAATATTATAAGCACATACATATTTATTTTTTGTATCGGTACTATTACTATAATGATTTATTCTTTCTTTCTTTATTTTATCGGTTGAGGCCTTGTTTTGCATTGCTTAATACGTAGTTACGGTGTATTTGTGTTATCGTTTGGGTAGCTCTTGTCAAATATCAACTTACTTTATGTTTTAAATTGATTTGCATGAGGATTTTTTTCCTTCATTGCATTAAAAAAGAGATCATCTGTGTCCTAACATTGTATGTATGTAAGTACTTGTGTACTCATATATAATAAGTGCATTTTTAATATTAATTGCTACCACTTAAATTAAATTATTTTTATTTTTAAACGCGCTGAACAAACAATAAGCAGTTGAAGCTTATTGCATTTGATTTATATATATATATATATTTTTTTTTTCTCAATTTCAAATGTTTAAATTTAAGTACATAGCTACAAATATTTTTTAGTTTTACTGTTGCAGGCAACGTGTTGCTTAAATATAACTCAACAACAAATTGTTTCGCATTTATAAATTATTTTTTTTTTATCGTGAATCGTTCTTAGCGTTTTTTTATTTTCAAAAATTAACAGCCATTTTGACGAATCCGTAATCGTTCAAAATCATAGGAGAAAACTTGAACCAAGTACATGCACATAGTATATTATATACAATATAAGTATTTATGTATATTCCCTACAAATACGTTGATGTCCCGCCTGGTTTTGGATTTCTTGTTTACTCTGAATGATAAACGATTGAAATAAGAATTTCTGCATTGTTAAAGTTAATTTAATGAAGTTTTTGGAAATCTAATGAACACATTTCAACAAGTCAACGTATTTGGCTGCACATTTTCAATATTAATTATAATTTCGGTTAACAGTACTTATATGTATATATATACTATATATTTTTCATTCATATCAAAGCATCAATGCTAAAATTGTAAGTTTAAGTTTATTTTCAACAATATTTGAAATATTTTTGTGTGTCGCTCGAATTAAAATATTATTGCCTATAAGTGTTACCCTTGACTAAATTCAAAAAATCTATGCGTCCATTTAAATTGCAATGGAAATTCACATTATTGATTTGGCTTGATCCTTAAACTGAGCACTCAACTTAAGTGGATACTTTAGACCAGATTGGCAGTGCGCTCAGTTGTCTTCATCATATATTTATATATGTATATATAGTATAGGTAGACTAGACCAGACTGACTAGTTGTGGTGCCGGTTCACAGTTCACACAATTATATATAGTACACACACACTTATTGCTGTAAACGTTAATTATATTATTATACTATATATGTATGTAGTGTGTATGCTTTATAGATTGCAGTTTACTAAGTTCTTGAAATCTCTATATACAAAGTCAGACTTGATTGCTTATCTTTCGAGTATTGTTGAGGTAAAGAAAGAGTTCGGTATAGAGTTAGGTAGACTTGCATGTGAAAATAGTAATACGAGTAGTTTTCCTCTTTTGTATGTCAGCAATTTTATCATTAGGAAAACTTAAATGTTACCTAACTAGTGAGCTACTCAATATACATATATTACTACAAATTATACAAATAAATATTGCGAATTGTGTTAGGATTTATTCTATAATTAGTAATAACACAATATTTTATTTCATGTTGTGCGCCTTAGAAAATTGTCATCTTAATTTTAGTATTAATCCGCTTACTAAGGTTTAACTTTCGGCTTGCATTGGTTTAAGGCTTGATGCTTAAATTATGTTGATGTTCGATTATGATTAGAAAATCTGGTTAAATTCAATACAGCGTTATAGAAATTGTTTAAAGGCAACAATTGTTGGTGTTTTCATTTATTTTTAACGTTATCTAAAAATATTAAATTCCAATGCTTTCCTATCGTAAACAGAAAGCAATAACTATTAAATTTTTCGAAAATTTTGCAACTGTTGTGTCTGTAGGCAGTTTTTTTTTTTGTATCTGTATTAATTGCTGCATTTAAACAATTTCATCTACATTAAAATTTCTGCAACTTTCATAAATTTGTTATTGATTTGTTGTTTTGCTAAACTTACAAATATGTTGGTGACCATTGGAGGACCACTTTACTTGACTTTCAACTGACGTACTTATTTATCGTCATGTGCCTAATAACTAATTCTTGAAATGATCACAACGTTAATGAATGTTTATATGTTTATATACATATGTATATATGTATGTATATCTACTAATATCGCTTAAATATAGCTACCGTATAAGTATACCATTTATACTGATGGGTTCTAGTTATAATTTTAATTCGTTCGCACTTTTTATGTTAACAACAATGTATTTGTTTTTTTTTTTTAATATTCATAAAATGTATTGTAAATTATGGTGGGATTAATTGCCTATTACGTACAAAAAAACTATATTAAATAACGTAAATTTTTGCATTGGCAGCTTTTTATTTAACAATTGTTACTTATCGTAACCTATGTATATGTATATATATATACATATCTATAGTGTGTATATTTATTCTTGCTCAAGTTGTTCTTTTGTTTAATACTCAAAGCAATTTGCAAATGTGAAGGCATACAATGTTCGCAAGCGAGCTGCAATAAGCAAGCAAAAGGATGCAATGAATGTTGGCCAAAGCGCTTGTGGCCCAAACAAACAAAGCGAAACAAAAGCAGCGAACAGAATCTTCCATTAATGACAAACAAAGTGACCAACAACGATGAGATAAAAGACATGAGCCAAACCTGCAAAATGTTGGTCGACACCAAGATATATACATATATATATATATGTAGTTTGTATGTATGCATGTATGTATGTATATGTGTACGTGTTTATAAGTATATGCTAAAATATGCATCAAACAGCAAGCGTTTACCAAGATATTGTTGCCGTTTATATGCTAAGGAGTGTAACAAGGTCCCAGCTCAACTGAACTCAACTGAAAAAGTTCGCTTGGGTATATACATATATATATATATATACATATATATATATATATATATATGTTATGCATTTGATCAAAATGTTTGCTTTAAAAACTTATGCAGCATTTGCTAGAGTATTGTACAGCGTCCTTTATTCCTAGTTGATTGTGAGTAGTCAGTGCCAATAAGACCGCCAGCGATGCCGCCGCCAGCTGTGCCGCTAACTCCACCGCTGCGACAACCCATTAGCTCTCGAAATACGTCGCCGATTTTATAGTTATATCTACAATTAATAAACACACACATAATTGTTTAAAAATGTAAATATTACGTATTTAGGGAGCTACTCACTGCGCCGAACACTCGACATATCCACAACGCCAATGTTTACGGACCAGCGTTGAAATGTCCTTGAGCTCCTGAAAGGCATAACATTCAACAATTTTTGTTTTTAGCCACAATCCCTAAAATAAACAGCTATCTTTTGATTACGTCATTCTCTTTAGTGTTTGGCAACTAGTTATGGGATACAGCATAAGCCACGCTATTTCATTTTTTGTACACATTTGTTTTCTAATTTATTAATATAATTTAAAGTATCCCCAGCTACGTCTAAAAGCAGTCAAAATAAACAAACCTATTTCTCATTTTATTTTTGAAGAGTATTCATTTTTTCTAGTTTTCCATTTTGAATATTTTAATCATTTTGTGTTTTTAATTAATGCAGCATTCTCGTAGTACAAATAATTTCCTTGAAATTAATTGCTTTTACAAAGAATTCAGTAAAAATGCTGGATACAATTTTATAGACCCCAATTTAAACTGTGCTTTGCTTGTGGTATATTAAATTTCATGACAATTTAAAACAGTGATTAAAACTGAATTTTTACATGTGCAATTTAGATAATTTTAATGACAGTAAATTTATTAGTCTTAAGCCAAAGAGAATTTAATTTGATAGAATCAATAAATGGCTTACATTTATTGTCACATATACTTAATTTCCATTCTTAAGTGAAATGCAAACATTGTTCGCTTTATTTGCAGAATAAAATCAATTTCGGGCACTTAAGCAATAAGTGCAGCAAAGTGGCAAATCAGATAAGTGAATTTTATGGCTAATTTAGGTCTAATCAAAAGAAAACAAAAAGACAGCCAAGCAGAGAATAATTTATGCAACATATGTATGTATATGCTGTGTATTATTAATGGAATTACTTGTGTGGTTAATATTATGTAATTAATCATGTGGGCCTTGGACATACCTGCGAGTTAGCCTGCGCCTCAGTCACATTGTCATATTTATTGCCCACCACAATTATGCTAAAATCACGATGACTGAAACTATCCAAGATTTGATCTCTTATGGAGCGGCAGTACTGCAAATGAATATATAGAATATACACACATTATTTCATATTCGATTCTTTGTGTGACTCCAATTAGCGAGATTGACCCACCTGAAACGTTTCCAAATTGCCCATATCATAGACGAGAACATAGGCGTGCACCGTTCGCAACCCCAGCGGATGTCCATTATTCCATTCAGCAAAGTTATCAGCCGGAAATCGCTTCTGGCAAGATTGCCATGCCAATTTATCGAGTGTTTGTTTTTCATCAGTGCCAGAGGAATACATGTACACATATGTTTTATTGTTTGTTGTTTTTATTATTTTTTTTTTTGGGCACGTGCGTACATGAATTGTGAATAAAAGAGTTAAAAAAAAAAATCAGTTCGATAGACTTTTTTTTCACAAAAAATACGATATTTTTGATTTTATACTTCTTGTCAGGTAGTAAAAGTCATTAACGCCATTTTAATCTCGTTTTTGTCAAGACATTAATTGCTTTACAAAAATATATTTTGTACATTACAGCTGTGGTAAAGAGTAAACAATATGAACTGCAATGACAGTTAATGCAACAAAAAAAAAAAATTATAATAAAAATACTACTCGCATGCTGTGAAAATTGCACTTTAATTGCGTTGAATGTAAATAAAACATTTACATATATTTATAAATGCCTTTGCTGGCTATGTAAATATTTTCTTTTAAATTATAAATTATATATAGTTTATTTTTTAATATATTTTTAAATTTTACACCAAAAATAAATCATTTGATTTCGAAACATGTTATATATGTTTGTATGTATATATTGCCAATGAGCGAACATTGCAAACGTTATAATAATATGTATGTGACGGTGCTGATTATGTCATCTGCTCAATGAATCCGTTTTAGTCTTCTATAAGTTGTCAAAACAACAGCTTGTCTAATGAAAATACTACAAGCGTTGCAGAGGCCGTAAATAAATGTCATAAATCAATTTATGCTGCAATCTTTAAGGCGCAAACCAAACCTAAACGCGGACACAAACGCAGACACAGAAACAGACTCGGGGACTGTCACCATTCTTAATAATGTTGGGCACACAGCCTAAAGAGTCTACGCTCCTTGGCGCCATTGCCATTTCTCCTTTGGTCCTTTGGCCAACAGCGATTTGCCGCCATTTGTCTGGCTGTGTCATTCTGGCAGACAGCCAGTCGAGTCGACGTCTCTTTAACGTGGGCAGTAAGTTAGTTAGATTTACGTTTTTGATTAAATTTCATTTAATTTGCGCTTTCCCTGTTGATGTTGCCATTGTTTTTTTTTCCACTGTTACATTAATTAACGGTTGTGTGTGTGTTGGCCTGAAATGCGAGCAGCTCGTTAGCCAAACTGTCCAGCTATCTGATTGTTGCATTCCACTTATATTATTGCGTCTAGCTACTGATTTTGGTTCAAATTCCTATGCTGTCAGTTAATGTGTTTGTGTGTGTGTTTTTGACTTTTCCTGCTACAGGAAATATCTACCCTCTGCTTTCTAATACAAACAAGATAAACACAAACACTCAATGAAAAACACGGATGGCTTCCAATTAATTAAAATAATGATAAGTAGCTGAGTATGGCGATGAGCAGAAAATTTGTTAACCAAGTTTTGGAAGAGATAAATATTTACTTGACGGGAAACATGCACAAAAATAAATATCATCTACATTGTTTCCGGCTTTTGGGAAGTCCTTACTGTAATATTCTGAGCATTACTAATATGGTTTTAAGAAGAAAACATTTATAACAATCCCAATAGCCATTTTTAGTAGCCAGTCTTGATTCAAATTTGCATATACCCTTGTAGAGAATAATATTACAATATTATTTTAAAGTTCAAAAGATGAGTTTTTAATAACATGAATAATATTTCAATTATAAGTTCAATTTTTTTCAAATTTACAAAAAAATAAGAACGCTGTAGTCGAGTGAGCTCGACTACCATATACCCTGAACCAAGCTTTAAATGCATTATAGGTTTATCGTTTTTGGGGGCTGGAGTGGGCGTGGCCCGATCTTAGTAATATACCTTCTAAGTTTGGTAACTGTAGCTCTTGAATTGCGGGAGATACAGGCATTTATCGTTTTTTGTGGGCGGGAGTGGGCGTGGCCCAAAATATTTTAGAGTTCGATCTTAGTAATATACCTTCTAAGTTTGATAACTGTAGCTCTTAAATTGCGGGAGATACATGCATTTATCGTTTTTTGAGGGCGGGAGTGGGCGTGGTCCAAAATTTTTTTCCCACATTTATGAAGGGTGTTACTAGCAATATACCTATAAAATTTGGTGACTTAAGTTTTCAAATTGCGCGAGATATATGGGTTTATCGATTTACACCAACAGGTGTATCGGTTTAGGTAGGTGGAGTGGGCGTGGCCATCCAATTTTTTTATCGATCTTTGGGGGAGTTACCAGTAACATACCTGCAAAATTTTGCGACTCTAGCTTGCTAATTACGGCAGATATGCGCATTTTAAATTTCTAGGGACGAAGTTCCTGGGGGCGGCGGATGTGGGCGTGGTCAAAAAATTGGTATGCCAATCTTTGGAGGAGGTTACCAGCAAATTACCTTCCAAGTTTGGTTACTCTATCTTTAAAATGTTCGGAGATATACGGAGTTATCGATTTACAATCGGAATTGTCGATTATAGGCGCAGGTGTGGGCGTGGCACCACAAATTTGTTATCGGTTCTTAAAGGCGACTACCAGTAATATACCTACCAAATTTGACGTTCCCTACTCAAAAACTGCGGAAGATATAACCATTTGAAAATTTTAGGGGCGGGGATGATGGGGGCGTCGGAGGTGGGCGTGGCACATGCCGATCTTTCAAGGACCTCGCCAACAACCTACCAACCAAAATTGGTGACTGTATCCATTAAATTGTGAGAGATATGTGGAATTTACTGCTATCGGAAATCTAAATGTATCGATAATTCAGAAACTGAGGCAGTTATCGATAAAATATTCAAACTTGATCTGCGCCTGGTATACGAGATCTTATATTCCAAATTTGAAGTCTCTAGCTCTTATAGTCTCTGAGATCCGCGTGTTCATACAGACGGACAGACGGACAGACGGACGGACAGACGGACAGGGCTAGATCGACTCGGCTATTGATCCTGATCAAGAATATATATACTTTATGGGGTCGGAGATGCTTCCTTCTGCCTGTTACACACATTTGCACAAAACCATTATACCCTTTTTACCCATTTTTAATGGGTTCAGGGTATAAAAATAGTTCAAACTCCAAACTAAAATTTCGACGTGAGCAGTTTAGCTGCGGTCTACAAGGATGTGTAATCTTTGGCGTACTGTCGTTTCTTGTTGTATTTATTTATTTGGGTACTTGCCAAGTTTTTGTAGCCAAACAATTTTGATATTTTGTTGTTAAGCTTGTGTCCTAATATCTGTTTTGTATATCAAAACAAGAACACAAAAAAACTGAACTTCAAATGGCCAGCCAACTCTGCACTTTTAGTGGCAACTGAAACACACACTAAAATGCCAAATTGGTGGACACCACTCACAGCAGTCTACAGCATGTGTGTATTTTAGGGTGTGTGTGTGTATGTGTGTGTGTGTGTGTGTGAGCGACAATCTGTTGGAGAACAAAATACTGTTTACACAATTGGCAGCCATTACGACTGACTTTGAGTAATAACTGACCGACACTGCACTTGACGATGAAAAATGTGCCCCAATAAATAGAAGTCGGCCAGCCATCTAACTGGGGTACCTGACTGGCAACTATTATGTCAACACAATGACTATACCAAAAATAAAAATAGCGAATGCAGCAGTAATATATATATATATATATATATATATATTACATAAAAAAGCCACAATAAATTCTCTGTACAAATCAAGGCACACCTTCTATTATATCTGAGTAGATGACATAAAGAAAGAATTTCTCACAGAATATCTTTTAAGCTTTATTAAAAATATTAATTCAAGTAATCTAATCTAGTTTTCAGAGAACAAAATGTATTTTCTCAATACTATACGAGTACTATATACATAATAAATACTATATAATATCAGAACGATTGTCTGTCATAAACGGCCTTTTTAACAAAAAAGTACAGGGTACAGAGGCGAATTCACGCCGAAATGGACATGAATAAATTGAAAGGCATTGAAATCTGGCACTGGATACGAGGAGTAGATTGGGGGCAGCTGAGTCCTGCCAGAGTTGCTCTCACCTGCTGTGGTAGTAGTTGCTATAACAAAGGATGTTGGCCAATTGTATTTCAACTGCTGCCTGTCAGGTCTGTCAATACAAATTTCTTTTTGTACATTTTGCGAATTTCTTTTGTTTTCCTTTTTTTTTCTTATTTTTTATTTTTTTTTTGGCTGATACTTTTAGCGAAGCGACATAGATATATATGTGTGTGTGTGAGAGAGTATATATGTATACATATGTATATAGTTGCCTGATTGCGGCTTTGTCACCAAATCAGTTGACTCAACTGAGCTCAAAAAATTTGGTTCTTAAAGCCCCTTGCCAAGTGGTGGTCTGAAATCTCCTCCTTGTTTCTTTTGCAATTCAAGGTATTTTATTTTATACACATGAAATTCTCATCATCATTAAGCGAGAACGCAGAAAACAATTCTAGCAATTTCAGAACAAAAAATGTAATTAAAACACAAGAACACTGAATTAAATATACTTGAAAACGAATTAATTTTATTTGCTCAAAGAAAGCATGAAAATGAAGTACGCTTTCAAGGATCTAGTTTTATTTAATATTCAAATAATAATATTCATGTGTGAGTAATTTATTCTAAAATGCAAAAATGAAATGAATTTTAAGTTGCTCTGCTCGTGATGTAGCAGAGTCCACATTTCACACATTTATGGCTTATTAAGATACAAATTATATAGTATGCATACTGTATTCATGTTGTTTTTATATGTACGATTTATTATGCTCTTTTACCCTTTTGCCAGCTAGAATCTTACATTTTAAATAAACTATCTCCGAGTTGGTCGTTTTGTTACATTTGTTGCTGTTGTTGAGTTGACTCACCTGGGGTGGAACATCCAGTACCATCAGCTCCCGTATGCAGGTATCGCAGACCAAACAGTTTTTGTAAATTTTGCGATGAGTTGTCGTCTGATGAGTTTTGGGGAAGTCATGGTAGAAAAATTGCTGTAATGCACATATAGATAAATATGTTATTTAAGACCAGCACATGCATAAATATAAAAAATATTCGCTTACAAATTATGGTAACCGAAATATTTTCATTTCATTATAAATATGCGTTTTTTACACACAGGTTTTTCAAAGGGATGGACTTAAACTCGTATGTGAGGTCGCTTTTGCTGGCTGACTTTTTCATTAAAATTAAAATTATAAAAGCATGAAAGGATATGCATTTTTTTTTTAGTTAATGTAAGCAAACATTTGACTGCAACTATAAAATGTATATTTAAATTACAGAAATTTGCACGGGCAAATGAAAAGAACAAATATTGTCGAATGGGACATTTTAATAAAATTTAATTTATATTATAAATAAAAACCCACATCTGGCAGTTAAATTTAATTTGATGTTTTCTTAGGAGTGCTCTAAAAAATAATGCCCACATCAATTGTCAATTCTGAAAGCTATAATTCAAATTGTGTATACGCCATAATTAAATTCGAGTGCGAATTTGCTACCAACTAAAAGTGTCGGAATACTCTGAGCTTTGCACTTAACCGTATTTATTTATGTGGCCAACAACATAAAGCACTTTATGGTAGAGCAGACGCGTTAAAAGGCGCAAAGTCGGCCGGCAGGAAAAACGCAGCTGTCCCGATGGGCATAAACGTAATTTCTTATTCAATTACCAGCTCAATAAAAATAAAACTCAATGACATGCGAAAGGAAGCAGCGGGAGACTGCATATAAACAGAGTAGAATCTGCAGTATTTATATGTATATATATACATATATATAATTTACAAAGTTAAAGTTAACTTGGCCACTAAAAGCGTTTCACATTTTGCAGTCATCCGCTCTTTCTATTCGCTGGCCACTTCCGTTTCCTTTACGTGATTGAATTGTAGTGAGCATAAATTATCCTTGATTTTATTTATCCCATTGACAATAAAAGAGCTGATTGGCCTGAAACATTTGCATTTAAATGTGTGTCGAAAATGTCGCGCTGATAAAACATTCAAAATGATTTCGTATTTATTATTGACTCAAGCGATTGGACGCAGCTTTCGTTTGGATTAGATGATGCTTCGTCTTCGATTTGAAATTGGATAGCCACTGCTATCGCAAGTCACACACACTCGACACACTCAACACACTCAACACACTCAACACACTCAACACACTCGGCACTAGTCAATCTGTTCGATGAATGCCTTCAAACTCGGTCAATGAGAACACATCACTTTAAAATGCAATCAGACGTAAAAAATATCCTTCCTCAGCCAGTCGCTCATTTCGCTTTTCTGTAGCAATTTCTCATAATGTTTTATTTCCATCCTTCGGAAGATGTTGTGTTTTCTTTTATCGGATAAAATGGATATGCTTAATAGCTTTTGCTAAAGTAAAAAAGTACATAACCTGCCTTAAACAAATTGAGCACCAAAAAACTGCCTAGGGGTTAAAGGCATCGTTTCGGCCACGTTTTCAAGTAGATTGTTTGGTCTAAGCTGCTAATTTAATGGAGCTTGGGCTTGAGTTATGAACGCTTAAGGCTTATTCGAGTCATTTTTCTTTTCTTTGCAGCAAAAGTTTTCCAAAATTTTCATTTTGATTAATTTAAACTTGAACAAGAGATGCGTGGCGTGTGGCAAAATAGAACGGATAATTACGAAAACAATATCTACAAGAAAAGAAAGCAAGCGCTTTTCAAAATCAGTTCCATTGACTAAATTTCATATATTCTTAAATGGAAAAAAATATCTCTACTTATTTTCCCATTTTCTGATATATGTATGAATATGTGAGTTTCCGTCGCACGCGTCAAAATGTCTCATTTTACGGGTCAGCAGCTTTCATTCTGCCGTGCCTGAAACATCATTAAAGACCACTTAATTGATTTTTCAACAGTTAAACTACCATTAAAATGCGGAAAATCCCGCATTATACAAAATGAAAGCCGTGACCGCAATTAATGGCTGGATGTAGTCATAAAGACAACTAGATATATGAAAACCATTTGGTTTAACACCCACCCACGCATATAAGCGCTCCTATATTGGCCAACATGTACATTAAAAACATAAAATTAACTTATCTTGAGTGAGCAGGAAAACGAGAACAGGAAAATAGGAAAATAGGAAAAATGGCGAACTTCGACTGACGACTGCAGTTAATTGAATTAGTAGAGCAACAGCCGAGACAATTTAATGAGCAGAAGAATAACAATAGTTGGCTTTTTAATTAGGCCAAGCCCGGTGGTCACTTTAAATCAGACAATTCGAAATTACAAAATAATATTTACTGAAATTTATACACAAGAATATATTCTTTATTTAAGAAAAAATCTATCAAAAGTCAGCAGATTTATTGATTATGCATACTCAATTTGTTTTCTTAAATATTATTTTTGTATCAAAACATTCCAAATCAATTCCAAATCATTACAATTGTCCACATAATATTAATTTTTTTAAATTAATTATTAAATAATGAGAAAATTTGAATCACATATGGAGACTTGAATTTTGTTGAATTTAAATCTATAAAGAAAATTTTTCCAACAAATGGAAATTTTCCATTATATCCACATCGTATGGTATATATTATATTATATCGTATATATTGTTATAGGTATATATAGTTCTTTCTGCGATAGTTGAGCGTAATAAGACAGCTCTTGCACTTCTCCCTCTGATTTTCCCTTATCTAATTACAAAGTCAAATCCTATTAGTGAATAGTTTGAAGAGAAAGAGTGAGAGAGAGAAAGAGAGAGAGAGAGAGAACGAGAGATAAAGGGAGGGAGCTAGCAACAGGCTCTGCTGTCCTGTTAAAAGTTAAACTTTTCAGCTTTCATTGCCAGTCATTCATAATTAATGAGTATTAAATGCAAAGGTGCAACCACGTCAGCTGCAGCTGAGCAGTCAGCCTCAATGGGCGTGGTAACAACGTAACAGACTTAACAGGTAAATTGATTTACATGAAGTTGCTATGAATTATAAAGTGCATTATAAAATTGAAAATACAATGAAAATACAATAATATATATATAAGTAGCCGGTTGTGTTTTAGTCATTGTATAACTTAGCTGAAAAAAAATGTTCTCTGACTTATCAAATAAATACGTTTATGTATAAATAAATAAATGTATTAAAACACAATAAATATCATGATAAATTTTAAATGTTACGACTGCAAAGTTTCAAAATACCAATTAAAATAGGTTTTATAAGCAAAGAAGAACTGGTCAGCGGAAAAGTTAATTTCGTTTAAATGATGCACTTACCGTTAACCAGTTATTCTTTGCCAAATTTGCATATGTTTAACGTAAATAGATACCTGTAATATGCTTGTTTTGCCGACGCCAGTAGCCCCCAAAAATGCCGCTTTAAGGGGGCCCTGCAGCCATGGCGGCTCTGCACCACCCTCCAGAGTGATACGCTATGCCGAAATGCACTTATTTTGTATATGTAACTGCATTTCAATTGAGATTTTTGTTGTTGTTGTTGTTGTTGCTGTTGTTGCTGCTGTTGCTGCTGTTGCTGCTGCTGCTGCTGCTGCTTTTTGTTGCGCTTTTGTCGTTGCTCCTTTGTTAGCTGTGCCTGCACCTGCTCCTGTTCCTGTTCCTGTTCCTGCTCCTGCTCCTGCTGCTGCTGTTTTAATGTTGGCTGCTGCTGCTGTTGTTGTTGTTGTTCTCGCACTATCACCGACATAATCAACGCTTCGTGTACTACCGATCAATAGTTTCTTAGAATTTGTTGGCGATATTGAACTACTCCACATTATATTGTTATTGTAATTGCCTATATTGTCGTTATTTCGCTTAAGCGACGCCAGTTTGAATGATTTCCAAATGTTGCTTGTGGCGAAAACAAAAATAAATTATTCCAATTATTATTTACTTGTGCCGCACGCCACAAATCGAGTAGCTTCTAATGTGGGCTTGCTGCAAAGGCATCTCACGGGGAAGTGTTGTTGTATTTGCCTGCTTGGGATATCCAAAAATTATCTGCAATAGTAGACGATAATTATAATCAATAAAATATTTAATTTTAATTGAAAATTAAACATTTGGAAAAAAAACAAAAATTAATTTTACTATGTTTATGTAATAAAAAGACATGGTCAGATTTTCGTACAGATTTGTTAAAGTTTTGGTTTGCACTTTGGGTAGTTTTAACAGTTGATTGAAACAAACAATTGAAAACTTTTCACTTTGCCCTGTTCTCTTTTCGACATATTTTCGATAACAATCCGCATTTCCAGGTTGCCATTTTCCGCTGCGAGCACAATTAAACTTTAACAATAGTTGCCTACTTATTGTTCACTACTTCCCCTAACCCAACGGCTGTTTTGACAAACACTTATATATACATTGTATATATATACTATATATAAACATGTATCCGTGTTCAAGTAGGATATCATTCTCGAACACGTTCTGCTCAGTTTTTGCTTTCTTTCGCTGGAAGTCTTAGTTTAGTTATTGAGCCTCTGTCAGTTTGCTGTCTTTTTGCTTTTGTTTGTTGTTTTTATTTGAGTTGAACGTTGCTTCGTTCCACTAAAATTGTGTTGGTTTATTTATTGTTTTTAGAGCAAGTAGCTACAATTGTTTTACTTGTTTGTTGTTTGTTATTTGTTATTTGCCTGCCAATTTCCTTGGAAAGAGCTCCATCATATCGTAAAGTGCCTTAAGCACTTGACGCTCGACAATCAATTAAAAGTTGTTTTCCTGATTTTAATTACGTAGGCCTCTCTGATTGCCAGTCTTTTTGAATGAACTGCTGTCTGAAATTGCAAAAGAAAAGTGCCAAAGTTTTTCTTCTCAGCAGATACATTGCTTAGCTGGCAGTTCTCCATTCAATTCAAACAGCTGGTGGATGCTCTACTTTGTGTTCATAAGTTTGCATATTCTATTCTATCTTGTGCTTTTCATATAAAATAGTGTTGCCAAAATTGATTCTCCAACTATGCAAATTTTCGGCTGAGATGCTCAAGGAATGACAGCAAAACGGAAATGAAATGTGCGACTTTTCCTGCCATCGCGTTGTGTTCTGAAAAGGATATTGATTTTGGCAAAAAATAAAATTCATAAGAGTTCCAGCTCAAGGATTGCAATAATACAAAAAAAAAAAAACAAAACTAACAACTTACAGTTACCCTGCACCGAAAGTGACCTAAACAATATTTGAACTCAATAAATTTTTTTTAAATATATATATATATACATGTAGCAGAAGTTTTTCAGTACATTTTAAATGTAAAGAAAAGCTGAGAAATGTTTTTTCTAGGTTGAATGTATTTTTCGAAATAGATAAAAAATGAATTACCAAACCATAAACATGTATAAAATGACCTAGTTTTATAATGTATTTCACTTTAATAAAATGTCACTTTAAAATAATAATTGTGTCGTGTGATATTTTTTTGCTTATATGCGAGTATCTTATTCTGGACATATGATTCCTTATTGATTTCAGCTTTGGTTCCTTTCGTTTGGTTTTGTCTCCTAGCATTTTTGCTTCTTTTGCATTTTCTCGAATTTATTTTTGGCAACATCACGAGGCAAGTTAGATGGAAATGTAGCTGCAAACAGAGAGCTTAGGTACTTGCTTTGTGATTGAATTTCTTCGATTTGGTTGTTATTTTGTTCGTTAGGCTCGAAATAAAAGGGCTAGAAGGATCCCATTTTTTCAGCATCTAACTACGTTTAACTCCTTTGCGCTTGCAATTTGGCTGCAAAAGTCCTTTTACTGTGCTTTTTGATTGCTCAGCACTTGCCACGGCTTACCGCAACGATGGGGCAATGGAACGATGGACTTACAGCCAAGTAGTTTCTTTGGCCCTCGTAACTCCTTAAGAATGGAGCACGTGTCATGGAGCTAGAGTAAACAATACTTTTGAACTGATTTCAATTTAAACTCGATTTAAGTCTGTTTAGTTTGGGTCCAGACATCTGTGTATTTGAATGAAAACTGCGGAGAATGACTTTAATATTGCTTATGATGAAGAATGTGTATATATCTGCTTAAACTTATATATATATATTATACTTTGCTTTATATAATTGTGTGGAAATAAACTCCAATTGCTTTAACCACATAGCTGAGTCAAAATTGGCAATGAGCTGTGCATGGCAACTGGGAGTACTTGGGCACTTAAGCCAAGATTGTTAGCTGTTTTGGTTAAGGCAGCATCTGTTTGCTTGGATTACTTTGCGTGCTATTTAAAGAACAAGTAAAAAGCTTAAGGAGTTGATGTTTTTTTTATGAAAAGTCTTAAGAAATATGTGTTGAAATAATTCCGTGTGCACCCACGCAGTATTCACGTTGAGACTGTGACTGCTGAACGTGTGATAAAGTGTAATTCAAAATTGCATAAGTGACACGTGCTGAGTTTTGGCCAAGTGTGGAAGTAGACCGGGCTATTTCAATGAAGGACATCATTAACAGTTGTCAAGAAGTTATCGGAAATTACGGATATCCTCTGAGAACACACAAAAAGAAGGCCAAAAGTGAAAGTGGCCAACAAATTGCAAGTTGTGACAAACAGTCGTAAAACATTGTCACTGCGTGTGTCTATTGTAACATTTTTATAGAGTGCGTATCCGTGAAGAGGAATGTTTTCCCATTAAAGGACGAATGCTCGCGCCCATATCACAAAATCAACGAGGCTTGAGCGAATGTCAACAAATAGAATGTCACATCTGTGGCTGTCAACTTGGTTTTCTGCTTTTAGCCAGCCAAGACACGTCCACACACACGTCAGCTCTCATGAGAATAAGAGGAAAGCGCTACGCACTGGGCTCATGCAAAATTAAATCTTGAAAAAATTAAAATGCAGGCCAGATGAGTTTTTTTCTTTATTTTTTTTTATTTTTTTTTTTGTTTAGCTTAAACTGTTTTGCGCACGAGTTGTTGTTTATAAATACACACACACACCACTTACATTCACAGCGACGCAGACAGACACAGAGGATACCCCATCGTGTCTGTGCCTAAGTAGATATTTCAGCTGAAAGTCTCACAGATAAAACACGTAAGAATGCTTTTGTATACACAGTGCTAAACTAGCCAATACCCTGTACCGAATAATCTAAACAGACAATGCTTCAACTGTCATTTCGCCAAAATAAATATATAACTTCTTAATAACCACTGATGATGAACTTTCCCTAGTTCCTCAGTATTATCTCAATATATAGGCAAATCGAACTGGCAGCCTATTTTTATGAATTTGATGCCTTTCATTGCAGTCGGTAAGCAAGTTGCTTGTTACATTAATTTGCATAACTTGGTTATACCATTTTTATAATACTTGTGCACAGGGTATCAAAACATGGTAGATATTTAAAACGTTTCAGCTGTATGCAAAAAGGGGCGTATCAAAAACATGGTTAACATAACAACGTCAACGACTTGACAACAACAACAACAAAAAAAAAAAAAACAAAAACAACCACAACATCTACACACAGTGCTTAGGCACCCACAACACGTGGGGGTATTTAAATTAAAGATGCGACTTAAATGCAAGTTTGACTTCTCAAAGGAAACTACTCAAATGACGCTTGACTTTTTTTTTAAATGAAAACTTATGTTTTTCTTTTCGTACATTTCATAAATACAATGTTTTAAAAAATGTGTAGTCCCTAACTTAAGCCAAATTCAATATTTGTCTATATATATATATTTATCTATATTTGGTCTATTATCATAAATTAAAAGGTTACTTATAATTTCACATTTATGGTGAAAAATGTATATAAAATTATAAGCACTTATTTTGGCTTTTTTTTTTCTTGTACCTTTTTTAAGCATACTTTCTTACATTGTTAGGCATCTAAGAAATTGAATTTTAGTGGGTGCTATTGAATTTAAAAATAGCTAAGCGGTTCTCGACAATAGCAAGAACATAAGGGCGATGGAGGCAGTTGGAGAGTTGGAGGCGTGACACACCCACTGAACGTGTCCAAATTGCTGAAACGCGTCAAAATTATGTTGATGTTGTACGTGACTGGATGTCGGTCTACAAATTGAATATGTATTTAAGAATTTGTTTACATTCGAGAAGTGAAAATGTAGCCCAGTTTTTATGCGACTTTAAAATTTGTAGTGGGTAAAAGAGAAAAAAAAAAATTAGATTTCAATTGAAATTGTAAATGAAATTGGAAATTTAAATTTAAAAATGATTTTTATGTAACTATTGTATTTTTCAACATTTTTTTTATCAGCTAAAGAACACATGGCAACATTTATTACAGAATTATAGATTTCTAAAGCAAAGTTGATAATAACACAAACTCATATTTAATTTAACTTAGTAAATTCAGTGAGTATTTGTTAAAGTTGAAACTAACTTAAATGTTTGAATGTTTAATCACATTTTCATTTAATAAATTCAAATTGGTAGATAAAAATAACACAACAGGGTTTTACGGTCATATATCACTCATACGGAACATGTCCCAATATTTGAGCGTAAGGAATATTTTTTTTTTGTCGGCGACAAAATGTAAAAGATGTGCACCTTTTAAATATTGTCAAGCAATAAATACATAAATGGCAACGTTCAACAAATGCGAAACATGTGCTAACAATTTGTTCATAACCTTTGACAACATATCAACGAAACGGGAAACGGAAACGATAACTTATCGCAGAACCAACATTTTCAGTTGCCGAACGCTGTGAAGATGACGTGAAAAATGGCGTGTTTTGCCAAGCCTGGAAGCCTGTGACTAGAACAGTTTTTTACACTATTGCTATTTACAAAAAACAAAAGCATAAATATATATATCTCTCTGTAGTTTGTAAACATTGATGTGATTTGTTTCAGTCGGACGTAACCGAGAGCGAAATACTATGATACCAAAAGTACTGTATAAGTTTGCCTTTCAGATTGAGGTAGATTAAAGAGAGTAACCTTTCTTTGAAGTTTGGCAACTTAAATTATGGAAGATATGAGCTTTTCGAGATTTTGGCGGCGGAAGTGGGCGTGGTCGACATATGGGCATATGCCGAACCTTCAAAATGCCATAACTTCGTCAAAACTCAACGCATTTTCAAAAGCAAGGGCGTTTTAATCATAGTTTGGACCCTAGATCAATCGTACATGTAAAGATGAAAACGTGATTTTGGGTCGGAACATAAGTCAAAATTATAGCCCGAAAATCGGTATAGTCCGGAAATCGGCTTATGGGCATAGGTCGAACCTTCAAAATGCCATAGCTTCGTCAAAACTCAACGCATTTTCAAAAGCAAGGGCGTTTTAATCATAGTTTGGACCCTAGATCAATTGTACATTTAAAGTTGAAAACGTGATTTTGGGTCAGAACATAAGTCAAAATTATAGTCCGAAAATCGGCATTTGTCAGAAAATCAGCATTTGGGCATACGTCGAACCTTCAAAATGCCATAACTTCGTCAAAACTCAACGCATTTTCAAAAGCAAGGGCGTTTTAATCATATTTTGGCCCCTAGATCAATCGTACATGTAAAGATGAAAACGTGATTTTGGGTCGGAACATAAGTCAAAATTATAGCCCGAAAATCGGTATAGTCCGAAAATCGGCTTTTGGGCATAGGTCGAACCTTCAAAATGCCATAACTTCGTCAAAACTCAACGCATTTTCAAAAGCAATGGCGTTTTAATCATAGCTTGGCTTCTAGATCAATCGTACATTTAAAGTTGAAAACGTGATTTTGGGTCGGAACATAAGTCAAAATTATAGTCCGAAAATCGGCATATGTCAGAAACTCAGCATTTGGGCATATGTCGAACCTTCAAAATACCATAACTTCGTCAAAGCTCAACGCATTTTCAAAAGCAAGGGCGTTTTAATCATATTTTGGCCTCTAGATCAATCCTACATTTGAAGTTGAAAACGTGATTTTGGATCCGAGCATAAGTCAAAATTATAGTCCGAAAATCGAAAATCGGCTTTTGGGCATAGGTCGAACCTTCAAAATGCCACAACTTCGTCAAAACTCAACGTATTTTCAAAAGCAAGGGCGTTTTAATCATAGTTTGGCCTCCAGATTAATCGTACATTTAAAGTTGAGAACGTGATTTTGGGTCGGAACATAAGTCAAAATTATAGTCCGAAAATCGGCGTAGGGGCATAGGTCAAATCTTCAAAATGCCATAACTTCGTCAAAACTCAACGTATTTTCAAAAGCAAGGGCGTTTTAATCATATTTTGGCCTCTAGATCAATCCTACATTTGAAGTTGAAAACGTGATTTTGGATCCGAGCATAAGTCAAAATTATAGTCCGAAAATCGAAAATCGGCTTTTGGGCATAGGTCGAACCTTCAAAATGCCATAACTTCGTCAAAACTCAACGCATTTTCAAAAGCAAGGGCGTTTTAATCATAGTTTGGCCCCTAGATCAATCGTACATGTAAAGATGAAAACGTGATTTTGGGTCGGAACATAAGTCAAAATTATAGCCCGAAAATCGGTATAGTCCGAAAATCGTCTTATGGGCATAGGTCGAACCTTCAAAATGCCATAACTTCGTCAAAACTCAACGCATTTTCAAAAGCAATGGCGTTTTAATCATAGCTTGGCTTCTAGATCAATCGTACATTTAAAGTTGAAAACGTGATTTTGGGTCGGAACATAAGTCAAAATTATAGTCCGAAAATCGGCATTTGTCAGAAACTCAGCATTTGGGCATATGTCGAACCTTCAAAATACCAACAACTTCGTCAAAACTCAACGTATTTTCAAAAGCAAGGGCGTTTTAATCATAGTTTGGCCTCCAGATTAATCGTACATTTAAAGTTGAGAACGTGATTTTGGGTCGGAACATAAGTCAAAATTATAGTCCGAAAATCGGCGTAGGGGCATAGGTCAAATCTTCAAAATGCCATAACTTCGTCAAAACTCAACGCATTTTCAAAAGCAAGGGCGTTTTAATCATATTTTGGCCTCTAGATCAATCCTACATTTGAAGTTGAAAACGTGATTTTGGATCCGAGCATAAGTCAAAATTATAGTCCGAAAATCGAAAATCGGCTTTTGGGCATAGGTCGAACCTTCAAAATGCCATAACTTCGTCAAAACTCAACGCATTTTCAAAAGCAAGGGCGCTTTAATCAATGTTTGGCGCCTAGATCAATCGTACATGTAAAGATGAAAACGTGATTTTGGGTCGGAACATAAGTCAAAATTATAGTCCGAAAATCGGCGTAGGGGCATAGGTCAAATCTTCAAAATGCCATAACTTCGTCAAAACTCAACGCATTTTCAAAAGCAAGGGCGTTTTAATCATAGCTTGGCCTCTAGATCAATCGTACATTTAAAGATGAAAACATGATTTTGGGTCGGAACATAAGTCAAAATTATAGTCCGAAAATCGAAAATCGGCATTTGGGCATAGGTCGAACCTTCAAAATGCCATAACTTCGTCAAAACTCAACGCATTTTCAAAAGCAAGGGCGTTTTAATCATAGCTTGGCCTCTAGATCAATCGTACATGTAAAGATGAAAACGTGATTTTGGGTCGGAACATAAGTCAAAATTATAGCCCGAAAATCGGTATAGTCCGAAAATCGGCTTATGGGCATAGGTCGAACCTTCAAAATGCCATAACTTCGTCAAAACTCAACGCATTTTCAAAAGCAAGGGCGTTTTAATCATAGTTTGGCCCCTAGATCAATCGTACATGTAAAGATGAAAACGTGATTTTGGGTCGGAACATAAGTCAAAATTATAGCCCGAAAATCGGTATAGTCCGAAAATCGGCTTATGGGCATAGGTCGAACCTTCAAAATGCCATAACTTCGTCAAAACTCAACGCATTTTCAAAAGCAAGGGCGTTTTAATCATAGCTTGGCCTCTAGATCAATCGTACATTTAAAGATGAAAACATGATTTTGGGTCGGAACATAAGTCAAAATTATAGTCCGAAAATCGAAAATCGGCATTTGGGCATAGGTCGAACCTTCAAAATGCCATAACTTCGTCAAAACTCAACGCATTTTCAAAAGCAAGGGCGTTTTAATCATAGCTTGGCCCCTAGATCAATCGTACATGTAAAGATGAAAACGTGATTTTGGGTCGGAACATAAGTCAAAATTATAGCCCGAAAATCGGTATAGTCCGAAAATCGTCTTATGGGCATAGGTCGAACCTTCAAAATGACATAACTTCGTCAAAACTCAGCGCATTTTCAAAAGCAAGGGCGTTTTAATCATAGCTTGGCCTCTAGATCAATCGTACATTTAAAGATGAAAACGTGATTTTGGGTCGGAAGATAAGTCAAATTTTTAGTCCGAAATTCGGCATATGTCGATCTTTGAAGGATCAAAAAATCAAACAACTGACAACAATGTTGGATCGTTTTAGATTACGTCGTATCATCAAGCGTGGTAAAGTACCGGAAAGCCTTTTTGTTCTGTTATACTTATATTTGTATACCCCAGTTATAAACTGAACCCATTCATAATGGGCAAGTTGTCGGCATTAGTTGTGAATATATATATGTGTGCTGCCTGGTTATTTTTTATTCTTCAGTGCCTGTGACTGCCATAAGTAAGAACACTTTTAAAAGTGAAATTTTGCAAAAATAACATAGGATATATTTAACAGCCGCGTTCAGGGTATTTAGTAATCGAGTTAATAACAAAAAATCTAAACATGCGACAACAATGAGGGCAGCCAATCATATTGTTATCAATAATACAGTTGAAGGAATTGTAATTAAAATTATTGCGCTGTAAGCTTAAAATAAATGCCGCCTTTTAAAAAGGCTCAGAAGGGAAAAAGGGCCTGTTAATGTCGAATAGAAATACGCACATATGTATTGCTAAACCGTATGTCGTATATATATTATATATATACATATAAATAGCTGCTGCTAATGTAGTTTCTGTTCCGGATTCATAAATAAGCGCAGAGATTACATTCGCATCCGCAGAACTGTGAACGGGTTGGTTTGGGTTGCTTTCTGCTGCCGCTTGCGGAGTAAATTGTGTACTTAAATTGCCAAACTGGCAGCTTAATTTAATTTATTACAGTTTATAAGCAGCGAATTAATTGCACAGCATTTTGCTTTGTTGCTTACACAGTACATGTTTACATACATATACATATATAATATATATGTATATAGAGAAATAGTATTAAGGGCAGCACAATGATGACAAACAGTAGTCGAGCAATTAATTTGAATTTAAATAAATAAATGCAATGGGTGTTTTCAAATGTTTTTTATTGGTTGATCTAGTAATTAAATTCTTGAGCGTGTTTCTCACAAATATTGTCCTATATCATATTTTGAATATGATCTGTTTGAAACAACCAAAAAAGGAGGGAAATGTATTTATAATTTTTTTTATTTTTTTTTTATTTCTATCGCCTACATTTAGTTTGGTAAAATATATATAATTTGTTTAAATTTTTTTTTTGCTAGATAAAGCAGCAATATCCTGTTTAGGCTTGTTCGGAAAAACAAAAGCTGACAGTTTTCATTGTCAGCGATCCGAGTTTAGCTTAATAAACACTTTTATGTCAGTGTACATTTTTAGAAAATTCTTAGTTTTTCAAAAAAAATTCTAAGCCAAGGAAAAAAAACTAATAATTTTACATAAATTATATGTCTGCATGGGTAGTTAGTTATCGGCAACCCGAGAAGGCAAATTTTCTTGTTTTGATTCTGATTTGAGCCAAACTAGTACACACTACTACACAGAACTATATCATTGACTTTATAGACACAAACATAAGATAGTAATCTCGTTACTTAGACATAACATATTCTCACACAAGTAACGCTAGGCTAGTAATGCCTAGCAACACTTAAAATACAAATTGAATGCAAAAGGATGCCACCAAAAAAGAAACCGAATGAGTTGGCAAGTTGCGTTGAGCTGCAAGATAATGTTGTGGGTGGCAAGTATCGTCTGATGGGTCGCATTGGGAGCGGCTCCTTTGGGGAGTTGTATCGAGCCACTGGCCTGCAAAGCGGGGAAGATGTGGCCGTTAAACTGGAGGTTAGTACGGTGAAATATCCACAATTGCCTCGAGAGGCAAAGATCTATAACATTTTGCATGGTGGCGTTGGATTTCCGCATATGCGCTACTTTGGCACGGAGGGCAACTATAATGTGTTGGTGCTGGATTTGTTGGGCCCCACTCTAGAGGATCTGTTCAACTTTTGTTCACGCACCTTCAGCTTGAAGACAACACTAATGCTGGCAGATCAGATATTGACACGTGTCGAATATTTGCACATGAATTGTCTCCTGCATCGCGACATCAAGCCGGAGAACTTTCTGATGGGTCTGGGCAGTGAGCGAACTCGCCTCTTTATGATTGACTTTGGCCTGGCCAAGCGTTACTATCGTCCCAGGAACAATACCCACATCAGCTATAATGAACATCACGAGCTCATCGGCACCGCCCGCTATGCATCGGTGCACGCCCATTATGCGGAGCAGGGACGTCGCGATGATCTGGAAGCTGTGGGTTATCTGTTACTCTACTTTCTACGTGGTCGTCTGCCCTGGCAGGGCATCAGTGCGGAATCGCGTATGCAGAAGTACGAGAGGATTGCGGAGAGCAAATCGACACTACCATTACAGGTCCTATGTGCTGGCGTTCCAAGTGAGTTTTACGTGTACATCAAATACTGTCGCGGTCTCCAATTTACCGAACAGCCGGACTATATGTATCTGCGAAAGTTATTCACGATGTTATTTCGAAATAATATGCTTCAATATGATCATCTGTTTGATTGGGTGGACATCGATTGGGAGATGGAAAAAAATAAGCGCATTAAGGCAAAGAAACGTTCGAAAAATCACAAAAAGAAGGACACTCAAGATGATGTGGAGCAGAAGGTAGAAGTTAATCCGTGCGAATATCGCTTAAAGCGGCATCGTACGATGAGCTGTAAAGCTAGTTCTGTCGTTGGTTAACTAGAATACATACATATATATGTATATATGTATACTTGGCTATTGTTAATTGTTTATTTATGTTCGAGTGGTTGGGGCGGTATATATAATAACATTTCTTTGTTAAATCAATAAATCGGCTGCTGGCATAATTTACTTTATATAATTTACTTTTAGCTTATTGGCAAAATATACTGAAATCAAATAATCGAATTTCAAATTTATTAATACAAGAATGAAAAATGTTGAAAAACATAAGGATCATTTAATTTAATTTTAACGACATTATTAATGGATAAGCTTTTAAAATAAGAATCCAACAATCAACCACAAAAAAAATACAAATTCATTCAATTAAAACACAAATTTGTATGCTTTCAAAAATATTAAAATAATTTAATGCAATAATATTGTTAAAAGCTTATGGCTGATAAACTGCTGAATGTATACTGATTTTAGGGTGTTTGAAATAAAATTCCACTTATATAATATTTTAAAGCATTTATTCACTCAGACTGTTTTTAAGTTTAATTCAAATTTATTGCACTGCATATTTAAAGATAATTGAAGCTGTTATTTAAAGCCATCGTCTTATGAAAATATCTATACAATTAGCAGAGGGGAAACGAGTATTCCGCGACTGCCAGTTATGCCAAGTCCTAGACACCAAAGGGTGGAGATGTGTGGCAACAGGGGGAAACATATAGAGAAACACACACAAGTGAGATTGGCAGAGGATGTTAATAAAAGGGTTAATTACAAGGCAAGTCGGGCCGTGTTATGGACGTTGACATATACACACATAAATACATAGGAGGCTAGAGCGAAAGAAGGTCAGATTGAAGGCAAGACAAGTAGTGTGCTTAGTCGCGTTGCGGTATTGCGAAATGGAGCACACACACACAAGCAAACACACTCACACAACAACACACACACTCACTCACACACACACACTCACACACACACTTATAAATAGCGACTTAACTATTTGCTGCCCCAAAGCGATTTTGCTGAGCTCTCTTCTCACATAAGACTCCATATGCGTGGGTGTGCTTTGTGCGTGTACATCTATAAATAACTTTGCCTGGTATCACGTAGTACAACAGTCTCACCGACTCGACTCACGCCCACGCACACACCCACACACACCCACACACACTCACACACACCCACACACACCCACACACTTACACACACGTCCACAAGCACGCTGCGCTCCTTGTTGGTCCTTTATTGTGTGTTTTCGCTTCGCTGAGCAGCGACTTGAAACTCACAAAAAAAAAAAAGTAAAATAAGAAAAAAAGAAGCCAAATCCCTCAAAATGCCACATATCAGATCCGCAAAATTGCCACGTCCTGATGCATGCCTAATGGGCCAGCCGCTGCACACACAAACACCCGCCCACCGCCCACCGCTCACCGCCCACCCTCGGTTCGCTGAAGCATTATAATATTTGGTTTCCATTTGGTTTTGGTTTTCGAAATTAAGTTTTTGCCTTTGTCTGTATGTCCGGCCCCTCAAAAAAACAAAATGGCTACAAATTTGTATTTTATTTATAAGTTGAGCATCTGGCAATGATCAAGCACATTATGCAATCTGATGAACCGATTCTGAATGAACTTTGCAGGGGCGACATTCATATTGGCCACTTAACATAATGGGGCGATTTGCAGGTCAATGGGGACCTAAGATGACGGAGTGGAATTAGTTAAATGACCAGAGATGGACAGATGATACCCTTCAAGGAACGACGATGTGCATAAGTAAGTACATAAGAGTCCTAAACGAAAATCGAATAGTTTTATATAATTCAATTTCGTATTTGTGTATTTAGACAAATTGATATTTATTTATTAATTTACATATTTCTATCAACGTATTCACAGAAATTGCGGTAAAATTGAATAGAATATCCACAAAACTTAATTATTTTTAAAACTCTTTAAATATCTTACTTAAAAACTATTCTGGTCGTTAGGTGAACGAAAAGTATATTTTCTAGTTGAATCCTCTAAAATACATATATGTATATCCTTGTTATAATTTCAGGTACACGTGTCCTGACCAACATTTTGTCATACAAAGCTGTCATCAAATCGCTTCAGGCACCTGTCACATTTCCCATTGCCAATTTTCTGAGTCATTTTCGCAGACTTGCATTTTTTTGCCCATTTATTCAAATTAAACTGACATAAAATTTTAGAGATGGTGACCGCTTTTTAATTGCAAATGGTTTTTAAGTCATACACAATTAATTTCAAATGTGCACACAAAAATGTATAAATTAAATTAGCACAACTTTTTCATATGAAAATCAATTATAAATGTTGCTAATGGAAATGCGTGAATGAACTGTTAATTACAAAAATGGTTCCAGGAAATGTAATTAGCAATCTCGAAAGAACTCTTATACTGGCTTTAAACAAATAATAAATTAAATTGATTGCTAAAAAAACACATTTTGAAGAATGCTGACAAAGATGAATTTTTGTTTGTAAATTCTGGAAAATTGCTTTCAGTTTCTTGTTACCATGCAGATGTTATACAGGTAAATTCAATTAAAATCATAAAAAACGGGTTTAATTGCTATCATTATTTTGGGTATATTTGTAATATTGTTATTGAGAAATTGTAAATTCAATAATATGTTATTTTATAAAAGCACCTTTATCGAGTAGTTTATTCTGCTTATGTGCAACTTGAAAATGTTATCGGAAAATATTACTAAGAAACATATCGACTTGGGAAATAACCGCTAATTAGCAATTGATTAAGTTACATTTTGTTAGAACCCAAGGGAAAACTTAACTCGACATTGAGTTGACGGAGAGACATTTCTGATTGCATCATTTTGTGGCCATGTGACTTACCACCAGGAAGCAGAAAGCAGAATGCAGCAACTGCTAATGCAAATCAGTCAAAATGGCAGTAGTTTTATCTTATTGCTCTGAAATTGGCAGCAAAAAGAGAGAGAAAAAAGTAGAAAGAAAGCGAGAGTGAGATAGAGAAGGAGAGAGAGAGAGAGAGAGAGATTATCAGCAGTCGTCGTCACGTTCATGTGGCGTATGATTAATGTGTCTGCTCCCAGCTTAATGCTTTTAAATACGCATAAGTGATTGCCAATTCGCCATCTGACATATCTGATGTTGGTAATGCACTTTGTGACATGTGTGTTGCATGTGTGTGTGTGTGTGTGTGTGAGTGAATTTGTGTAACGGGGTTTGCGTTGCAGGCACTCTGTCTTTTATGTGATTAGTTTGTCCCAAGTGGCACTCACAAACCACGGATGGTTATTTTGCTGCCAATGCAACTTATGTCTCGTCTGTTGCTGCTGCTGCCGCTGCTGCTTCTGCTGCCACCCAAAAACTCATCAAAGTAAATTTTGCGCTGCAAGCTTAAAGGTTGCTTTAAATTCAGTAATTTTTAGAAATATTTTCAATTCATGAAGTTCGCCAAATTCGCCAGATTCCATCCGAGTCTCACCTTTTGCTGGTTAACTCAATTAGTTAATTATTTTCCCTCCACAACTGAGCGCGCAATTAGCCAAATGTTGTTTTTGTTGGTTGCGTTTAATTAGACAAATATTTGCAAGTCAACCAACTTGGTGGAGAGGACTTGTTTGCCAATTTCTCAAGTCCAACGGTAAAACAATTTAAGGTTCGCTCACAAATCTAATAGGTGCTCAAAACGCGGCTTTGATTGCTGCACTAATTGAACATTTAATCGTAAAGCAAAGCAAATATTGATTTTATTGACACATTTCATCGGGGCTTGGAACACGAACAAGCCAACTACAACAACAATAACAAGAAATGTATTTTGGTCAAAAGCTGTTAGCCTGGATATGTGTATGTATGTAAATGTGCGATTGTCGGAAATTAAAATTGTGCAAATACTCGAATCGTTATTGCAATTGGATTGCAAATCTTGTTTAACATTTGTAAACAGTTTTCTGATTTGTAAAATGTTTGATTTCGCGTTTGAATGAAATTGATCCATAAATACACAGGTTTCAAATACTATGCTAAATTATGTTTGTTGTATAATATTGTGAACAATGTTAATTCATTTGTAATACGTTTATATTGTAAATAAACATTTTAAAAATAAAAAATCCAACTGTTAATACATAAAGCCTTTGCTTCTATTATTAGATTTTTTAATGTGAAATGTATAATTTTTAATCGGTTCTAGAATTCCTTTTTAAAAAACATAATCAACGATTCAAGTACATCAAAGACCTCATTTGCAACTACATTTATTAAAAACATGCAAAGTGAAGAACTTCTGCAAAGATAGTAAGATTTATTGGCTTGTTTATTTGAATTCCCGTTGAAAAACGTTTTTTTTTCTGTTCGACACTAAAAAAGTTTCTTGAATAACTTCTGTGCTTATTGTTCTAGGTTTGTCATGAATTTTACAGGACTTCCAAGATGACATGCCAAAAAAAAACTTTTTCTACCACCTTTTGTCTTAGAAATGGACTTTTTATTTGGAACTGGATATTCTCGTTTGCTGGCAGAGATAAAAATAAATATTGTAGATACATTACTCATTTATGAGAAGAGGGTAAGTAAAAAAAAGCGAAAGTGGAGAAAAGCTTTTCTAACAAGTCTCATTGTTGTATTGTTGGCCAGGTTTTTATAGCAGGCTTCAACAATGTAATGGGTTTTTTATATTTAGAATGGAACACTCAGCATAAAATGCAAAGTTAGCAGGGAAAACTGGAAAACTGCGCTTTAATTTTTTGTTCTATTCTTTTTTTATTGTTTCTGGTGATCCCAGCCTATCAAAGTAGATATCTGTCAACCCTTTTTAATTGGCCAACATTAGTGCCTAAAATAAACTGTGCAGCTGTAGGGAAATCACTTTTGTGCTTTTGTGCGGAAAATGCTTTGACTTTTATTTTTTATAAGCAAAGTATTCATTAACAATTTTCAATGTTAACTTCAGGGACATTCGTTGTCGACTTGTGTTGTTGCTGCCACGTGGCCGTTGTTGCAAGTTTACAGGTTGCATTATTAATGCAATTCTTTTTGGTACACACTCCCCCTCTCCCTCATTCTCTCTCGCTCTCTCTCTATTTCTCTCTCTGTCTATCTGCATTTGTTTCTTTTACTTTGTATTTATTGCCTTGCCTTTTGTTGTGACTGCGTCGCATGCATTGACGTGTCTTAAATTAAATATGCGTTTAAAATGCTCATTTAATTGTCTTGGTGACTTGCCACAAAGTATACATGAAGCACGTAGTATTTCTACGAAATACAAAAGCACCTCATGCGAACTCGATTTTGAAAATGTCCTTGGCACGATTAAGCAACAGCATAATTAAATATTAACTTCATTATTTATTTAAAGTGTTTTATTGAATTAAATTCAATTTCATTTGAAAATAGGCTATTTTTAAAGCAACAGCAGAAAAACACTGTATTCATTAGCACTTTTTCAGACCAACTGTTAAAAATTAATTTGATTTAATAATTGAATTAGTGTTTTATTTACTATTATTGAAGGTTTACTTAAGTAAAAAATGTAATGTGCATCTAAAGCAACATCAACATATTGTTGGGTACTTCTGCGTCTGACTAACCCACTTAGTGTCTAATTTTAATATCCTTCACAAAGCTATAAAAAAGGATATAAAGAACTGTTATAGACCTAACTACTAATTAAAAAGAAGCTTTAATGACATACTAATTTTATTGGCTAGGGTTGACAAGGACTACATGGGGAAAAATAAGTTAATGTCGGGCAAGCAGCCAAAAGGAATTACTTAAAGTTTCCGATGAAAATGGTCCGGCTGATAAAACTACGAGCAGCAGAAGTTGTTTGCCAGATCAACAAATTTATTTTTTACATCCTTGACAAACTTAACTTAGTAATATATAGTATAAATATAGTATGAATGTATATACTAGAAGCACATTTTATTAAGTATCTGCACCAGACTATGTTTCAATCTTTTTTTCTCTTTTTGGTTTGGTTTTTTTTTATGCCCTGAATTGTTTGTTGCAATTTGAGCTTGCTGCTTGTGCTTGCCAAAGCAGCTTGTCTCATATTTTTATTTTTATTTTTACTTTTATTTTTACTTTATTTTACTTTGCTTTTGCATGTTGTGCACTTGTTTTGTAATGCATGACTGCAAATGCTTGGACCACGTGGCGCATACTGAAAATAAGCAATGATTTTTTTAAATACTCCCCTTGGATATTTTTATGTGTTTAATGCACATGTGTTTCGATACTGATAATTTCTTTCATTTTAATTATTTGTATTGTGTAAAGTTTGGTTTATTTCCATTTTTTACGACATATTCGCTTAACAAAAATAACTTAAATTGAGTAAGAAATTCTACATTTTTCGTTCATTTTTAGATTTATTTATTTTTTAAAAAAGTTAAAAAGTTTTAAAGAAATTTGTGATAGTAAAATAAAGCGTCTCTTGCCGCTAGCATCGATTTATCAACTATAAAAATAATAATTAAATTTAGAAATTTTAATCGATCTTTAATCTTTCACGTCTCTTTAAATATTTGCATTGTTTCTCTAACTCTTTTAACTGATTTTGAATATTTCCCATCTTTATTTTATTTTATTCGCAATTTTTCGTGTCCACAAAAATAGAAAAAATAATATGCTTAATTTAATAAAAAATAACTGAATACCTAAAATAATATACTTGAATACCTAAATTCAAGGTTACACAACAACATAAAATGCTATAAATTGTTAACAGTCTCTCGTGTAAGATTATATTTTTAAATAGCTATAAAGAATACAAAATTATTTTTTTACTCAACATAAATTACTAACGGCATTTGCGAGCAGGTTGTTGTTGTTGTTGTTGCAGTTCAACATAGCAGCTCGCATTAAGTCTCATAATTTTGTACGTAGCCTGTCCAATTTGTGCATTACAAGCATAATCTTTGCTGCTGGCCCAAGGCACGTAAGTTGGCCAAGATAAATGATGGTCATCGTGGCCATCTCTAATGCACCTTCCAACTTGTGGATTGCGGTAAGTGGGTGCATACATTTAAATAATTAATGCATAAATAATGATTAATACAAGATCTAGTGGCGTGCGGCTAAGTCGGGGCACAGCGCCAAGCCAAGCAACATACATATACATAGTAAGGAGAAACAAAACTAAGAGGAAAATGGACCAAAAACCAACCTTTTTGTTTTCTTTTGCTGTTGTATTTTTTTCCTCGTTTTTTTTTTGACTTTGTTGTTTTGTTGTGTTCGTGCTGCTGCCACTTGCACTTTAAATGCCGCGAAGCCACGCAGCTGTTGCCTCCTTTCTTTGGTTGCTGTACTGACTTCAGTTTCCGCTTTTGCACGCACACACACAAACACACACACACACAAATTGCAAACAAAACAGTTAATCCATCATCATTATGAATTTGCTGATTGTTGTTGTTGTTGTTGCTGCTGCTGTTCTTTTTATCTCTTATTTTACGTTCAGTTCTGTTGCGTAGTTGTGGTTATTATTATTATTGTTGTTATTGTTGTTGTTGTTGTCGCTGTTGTTGCTACTGTCGCTCCCCTCATGTTGGCAGCAACATAATATCCTTTTTTGTTTAATGTTTAAATAACAGCAAAACGTGACAGCGCAGCTGCTGCCACTTGGCTAACAGTTTTTCTTGTTTTGGGGGGCGAACAGCTCAGGGTTCAAAAGCCTGCAGGTCGGTTGTTTTATATTTTGTTATTGTTATTGTTATTGTTGCTGTTGCTATTGTTGTTACTTTTGTGTATGTCCGCCTACAGAATTCAACAATAAGCTGACATTAAAAAACTACAGCATTTTTTCTGTCGATTTAGGCAAATATAGGTTTAATTCAATTTTAATTGCTCTTGTTTTTCACTTTCCAAATTGTCAGATATATTTTTTTTTAAATATGTATGGCCTACTTTTGGGTGCTGGTGCGGCAATTTTTGGAGGCAGCTCTTGAAGTGTCCACAGCTGCGTAAATATATTAAATTTATAGTTGAAAAATATCCTCTATACAAACAAGAAACCGTAAAATGTTGTACTCTAAGGAATTTTAGGTAAATGTCTTTTGGGCCATATACATGCTTAAGCACCTCCCCCCACTAAAGTGCGCCCAAGCACCCCAAATGGTAGATTTATAGCTCAGCTGTTTTTGTGCCTGTTTTTTGTTGTTTTTGTTGTTGCTGTTGCTGTTAATGAGCTTCGTGTGGAAAAAGAATATTCAACAGTGTATGCAGCATTGGGATTATCTGTGGGTGTCTATTGATTTTCGGCAATCACTTAAGGGAAGCTCAGAAGCAAAAGTTTTAAAATGCCTTGCGCTTAAATTGAAAAGTAAAACTGTCTAGAAACCCATTTATTAACTTGAATAGTTAAGCATTGGAAAAGCTATTTGAATACCTGGTATAACAAAGACTTTAACACTATTGCAATCGTACTTTCCGATATCAGAAAGAAAATTCTCATAATAGGGTGAAATTTTTGAAATAATTTTAGAAATTTAGCGCTATTCACAAGAGAAACAACTTCTGAATTCAAATGAGGTGACAATTGTATGATTAAATTTAACAAAAATGTAACTCGGCTAATAGGGCTTGTCTAATGCCTATCCTTAAATAGAATTTGTCGCACAACGAGCTCGCAGCATGAAATAACAATGAAATAAATATTTATATATATAAGAGGACAATATCACAGGCACTTGACTTCGAAGGTACACATATGTGTTTGTCTAACTACAATCTTTCGACATGCAACAGTGCGTAAGCGTTATAATAATGTAACTCGCCAAATTGTTGCCAGGGGCAACATTTGTTGATGTTGCCTATTGCTGCTGCTGCTCGTGTTCGTTTAATGCGATTTTCATAGCTATTGTTGTTGCCTATTGGTGGCATCCTTTGGGTAGCTCATGCACAGCTCCAAAGGCCCAAAGCGAAATCAGCGCAACTTATGCGCGCCAATAGGCGGCATTGATGTTAACGATGCTGTCTCTGTTGCTGTTGCTGCTTTCACTGCTGCTTATTCTTCTGCTGCTGCTGCTGCTGCTTCTGCTGCCGCTGCCGCTGATGATGATGATAACTTATGTAACTAACGCTGCATAAATCCGTGCACAAGCACAACACACCCACAACAACTCCCATCCACACACACGCACCCACGCACACACACTGCCTGACTTGTACTAAGTTTCTCTTGCTTAAGTTTTTATTAAATAACGTTTTCTTTTTCTTTTTTTTTGCTTCTTGCTTTTTCTTTAATTTTATTTTATTTTCTATTTTTTGGCTCGTCTTATGGAATTTTGCTTATGGTATTTTTAGCTGCAATACTTTATTTGCTTGCCAGATTCGCGCTCTTAACTCTAGCTGGCGGCGGCAGCAGCAGCAGCAGCAGCATCGACAAGAACTCACATTGCCATGGAGAACCCAGCACACTTCACATTTGGTCTGATTTTGTTGGCAACGCATACACAGACACAGCCATTCACACATAGACACACACACACACACACAAACACACACCCGCACACGTTTTGCGAGTTCGGTTACCGAGGCTAACAAGGCTGCGGCTTCGGATGCTGCTGACGGTTCATGTCACGTCGATGGACCATTTTTGACTGGCTTCGAATCGAAGTTATTTGGCATACTGAGATCTTATAACAGTTGCTGCTGCTGTTGCCGCTGCTGCTGATGCTGCTCATTGTTGTTATTACTACTGCTGCTGCTGCTGCTGCTGCTGCTCTGTTCCTGTTGGGCATCTGTACAAAGAACAAGAGAAGAAATTGAGAGACTGCGAGAGAGCCAGGCTGAGAAGAAGAGAGAGCACATATTGGGAGAGCGTGACCCTTGTTGCATATGTTGCTTGTGTGTGTCTGTGTTTCTTTTTTTTAGTTTTTGAAATAACGCACGTGAGGAATTTTATTGCCAAAGAAAGTTGCCAGATAGTATAAATAGTATACAAATTGTTCCTATTTTGCAAAAATATTTATATGTATAATATTATAAAATTGAAAAAAATTTGTAAATGTAAATCATTAGTTAAACAATGGCTCATGGCTTACTATTCAAATAATTAAATTAATTAAGTGGAAGACTTATTATATCATATTTATATAAGAAAGAATTATAATTTTAAATAACTTTTAAATACAGTTGTTTTTACATAGTTTTGACGTAGAAGTGAAGAAGTTAAAATTCATTTAACAAAAGTTAATCTCTTAAGGCTTAGATGACAAATGAATAATTATGAGACTTACTTATATAATACGTATGTATTATAAAACTTAAACATATACGTGAAATCCAACATTTATTAATGTGGTTTGTTGTTTGCAAATTGTACTATTTAGCTTAAACCAATTCTTTTATTTATGCAGTGCGATTGCGCTAGACTTATATAATATATGCAAACAATCTGGCATCACTAAATTCTCTCATTCTGCTTAGGCACTCTTATATGTGCTCTTTTCTTACCCATTCGCTCTCTCCCACTTTAGTTGTGGGACATGCGCACTTGAAAAACTTCGAATCCAACACTGGCGACAACAACAGCAACAACAAAAACGTTCGTCTGCCAGTAGCTATAATCTACTTATATAGGTAACCGCAGGACCAAAACCCGTTTAGTTTGCACGCTGACAACTTTGTGGGCAGGCGACAAACACACACACACACACACACATACACAGGCGCACACACTTAGAAATAGACACAATGCATATGTTGTAAAGTAGTGGGTGTTAATGGTCAGCGGGTCGGGCAAATAGTGGGGACAAAGCAGCGACAATTTCTTTATTTTTGTTTTTTTTTTTTTTTTTGTAAGAAGATGGACAAGCGTTTGGTAAAAGCATTGACCTGGTTACACACCCACACAATACACCAGGACGAAGATTTATGTTGGGCGGTGAATGCCTTGACGTTGTAATAACAATAACAACAACAACAGCAACAACAACAACACTAATAACGAATGCCATATAAATCTAATGTTACACTTTTGACACTGTCTCGGCATGGAGCCATGAAGCAGGGAGTTCCTTCACTTCCGGTCTTCGTTCTGACTGTTAGCGACAACAAAAGGCATCCCACACAGACACACTCACACAAGCACACACACGTAAATACTTACACACATACGCCACTCGACAACAACAGCTAGAATTTATGATCTCTCATTCCTGGGGTGTTTGTATTTTTAAAAATCTTTTGCAGCGCTACGAAATAAATAATAATAAATATCGGCGCTTTTTATGCCAATTTTGTTGTTGCCTTATTTCTCATCTGTTTCGCACATTTCTTATGACAATGTCAACATTTCTTTGGCGTCGCACACATAAACAGTTAGACAGACAGATAAACTCTTATATGTATTTTCAATCAGTTTGTTATTTGTTTGAGCCCCGTTTCTGAAGGGACGCAGCAGCTTAGAAGTATTTTGCGTATAAATTCTGATTTCTTGTGGTAACACACACACAAACACGCAAACACAAACACACACGTACAAGCACACAAACACTGTCACAGCCACACGCACAATGTGGCGCCGTAAAAGTAGCTAAAGCTGTATCGCCTTTTTTTGTTTGTCATTAAATAGATTTTGGTTATTGATTTCTAATTTTTCGTGAGGACCTTAATTCACTTGGCAAACATACACACGCACACTCGCACACTCGCACACACATATCTGATGCTTGTGTATCGCATTGATTTTATAGCTTCAGTGAGTTTTGATGAGTTATGCAAATAATTATGGATGTCGATTTTGCAGTTTTTTTTTTTTATTGTGCCGTTGTTGAGCATTGTTATCAGAACTTGATTGGCTCGAGCTGACCATTTTTGTTTCTGGTTTGGCATTTTCAGCCCACTTGTATTTTTTGGTACTTCTTGAGTTCAATATGACAAAAATGTGTAGCCTACATCATGGGGCACTTTAAAGCTGAAACATACATTTAAATGTGTCCACAGTTTATTAAAAAAAAATATAATTAAAAATGATAAGTAATTATGAGTTCTAAAACCATTTTTTGGAATTTCCAAAAATTTAACAATAGATTTAAATACTTTAAAAATAGAAGATAAGAAAATGTCTTTCATATCAATAGACAATTTCAATTCCAAATAATCTTCTGTTCCAATTTCGTCTTGAGTATTAACAGAACTGGAGCCCTACATTGAAAAGTCAGATAACTAAAATTAAATAATATCTGTTAAATAAATCTATCACTATTATTATTACTGATGGATACAAAATTGTCTGGTTTTTCTGTGCAATTAGAAAAGCAAATATTTGATTCAAAGAATACGCATGCCAATTATTACGAATTAAGTGGAATTAAGTGGAAATCGATTAAAAATGAATTACTTTTTGTTTTTAGAACACCACAAACGATTGCTGATTATTCATTTGCATAATGATAACTGAATCAGGCTAATTGTCCAATGTGGCCGCTTTTAAAGGCATCACACAAAATCCACTGATAGTCACCCAATGATACAAATTAATATTATTTCAGGGAAATTTATTGGATAATTTTCAATTGGTGTCAATGGAGGTGCTTGTATTATTGTACATCGGTTGAGTAATTAGTGGCAATGAATTTGAAATGAATTTTAACAACTGCATGTAAATAATAAATGAAAATAGTTTTGTGGTTAAATGAACACGTAGCTTAATTACACAAAATGCTATTTATGTAAGTGTTGTACTTTTAATTGTATATACATTTGTGTACAGTTGCAATGGTTTTCACAACTGGTCAACATTTTTTTTTGTGATAACAACCACATAGGTAATTTAATTTGTAAGTGTTCAGAATTGCCAAAAGGCAAATCAAAATGTGTAATTTAATTAATTTTGTCAAAATAAAATACATATTCTACATATTCGGAGTATTAAGCGGTCCACTGATGTATATTTCAGATAAATTTGTTGTTTAACTAAATTGGAAAACCACCCAAGACCGGAAGATTAAATAAAGGTCATCCAACACTACATATTATAATAGTACACATATGTACTGGTACAGTTGACTCAATATGCATTATTTAAATACATTTTCATAACTTTACTGAAGCTTTTTTTTAAATAAATAAATAATATGCGCCACTAATTCAAATTGTGTTGATTAGTTATTCTAATTTAATTGAAATTTACTTGTAAAATATTTATTATATATATCTATTAAATGAATCAATCAATTATTTCGTTCCTTCATTCGAAATTATTTAATAAAACAAGAGGGAACGTTGCAGTCGGATGTAACCGACAGCGATATACTATGATACCATAAATTGTGTGCAGCCAAGAAATACTGTCCAAGTTTTTTTTTTTTATCAATCTCTTAAGGGAGTTACCAGTAACATGCTTTCAAAGTTTGGTGACTCTTGCTTACAAATTATGACAGTTATGCGCATTTAAGTTTTCTAAGGCATAGGTAAAATCATCAAAATGCCATAACTTCGTCAAAACTCAACGCATTTTCAAAAGCAAGGGCGTTTTAATCATAGCTTGGCATCTAGATCAATCGTACATTTAAAGTTGAAAACGTAATTTTGGGTCGGAACATAAGTCAAAATTATAGTCCGAAAATCGGCAAATGAGCATAGGTCGAACCTTCAAAATGCCATAACTTCGTCAAAACTCAACGCATTTTCAAAAGGAAGGGCGTTTTAATCATAGCTTGGCCTCTAGATCAATCGTACATTTAAAGTTGAAAACGTAATTTTGGGTCGGAACATAAGTCAAAATTATAGTCCGAAAATCGGCAAATGAGCATAGGTCGAACCTTCAAAATGCCATAACTTCGTCAAAACTCAACGCATTTTCAAAAGCAAGGGCGTTTTAATCATACTTTAGCCTCTAGACCAATCGTACATTTAAAGTTGAAAACGTGATTTTGGATCGGAACATAAGTCAAAATTATAGTCAGAAAATCGGCATTTGAGCACAGGTCGAACCTTCAAAATGCCATAACTTCGTCAAAACTCAACGCATTTTCAAAAGCAAGGGCGTTTTAATCATAGTTTGGCATCTAGATCAATCGTACATTTAAAGTTGAAAACGTGATTTTGGGTCGGAACATAAGTCAAAATTATAGTCCGAAAATCGGCATTTGGGCACTGGTCGAACCTTCAAAATGCCATAACTTCGTCAAAACTCAACGCATTTTCAAAAGGAAGGGCGTTTTAATCATAGCTTGGCCTCTAGATCAATCGTACATTTAAAGTTGAAAACGTAATTTTGGTCGGAACATAAGTCAAAATTATAGTCCGAAAATCGGCATTTGGGCACAGGTCGAACCTTCAAAATGCCATAACTTCGTCAAAACTCAACGCATTTTCAAAAGGAAGGGCGTTTTAATCATAGCTTGGCCTCTAGATCAATCGTACATTTAAAGTTGAAAACGTAATTTTGGTCGGAACATAAGAACATTATAGTCAGAAAATCTGCATGGTGGGCGTGGCAAATGCTGATTTTTTAAGGACATTGCCAACAACCTACCAACCAATATTGGTGACTGTATCCATAAAATTATGGGAGATATGTCGCTTAATCGATTTGCGAAAATCGATTTGATCGACCTTTACATTTTAACTTTTGAGGCTACTTTCAAGTATATGTTCCAAGTTACAAGTCTCTATCTCTAAGGTTGTCGTAGAAACTTGAGTTCATACAGACGGACAGACACCAAGACGGACATTGCACAAACCCAATATACTATTATACCTTCGGTAGCATAGTATAAAAATTACAGTATGAGAATTCATTGTATATATATAATATATACAACTTTTCCCACAGCTACAACATTATATATTAGATAGCAATAACATTAGACATAATGAGCACATATGGGGCTATCAAACTCATTCATACACACTGGCAATTGAAAATAATCAATGATTTTAAAATATGAATATGGCAGATGCCTTAAGTTGAACAGGAACAGTCAATAGCTGTATTGGCACACTGTGGCTCAGGTGGTTCTGGCCTGGCGTTCCTTTTAATTGTGGGAACACCGCAGCCTGGTCGCAAACATTGAAAATGATATGATGTATGACTGAAAAGCTGAATGTGAAAGCAACTAAGTATATAGTGTATAGACTCAACTATAGGCCATAGATTTTCATTAACATGCACACGAACGATGAGAGTGTCAGGGACACACCAGAACTGACCAATGAACATACTTTCCTTAATGGCACAGACCAGACGAGTCCTTGCCTTATGTACTTGGCCCCTGAAAGTGCGGTTTTTCAGTGGGCGTTGCGTGTGAATTTTGTCTTCAAAGCACACATACCTCCATTTCTGGGATCCATGTGTACTCGGCTCCGTCACATATGTAGATGAGTATATAGTAAACACAACCAATTTTGTGGGTAATAACAGCCGGCTTGAGATTTCAATTTTCATTAACAACGACGACTCGAAGGAGGCAAGTTAACTAGTTTTAAGTTCTTGGGAATAAAGTGCGGTAGTTAAAAATGTATCTTAAAGTATTAAAATGTTATGACTAATGGGAAATTTTATAAAATCAGTAATTCCGTCAATAAAAATTATAAGAAATATATTTAAAAAAAAAAGTTTTTCGAAACCAGTAAACTACAAGTATTTCTTAAAATATATACATGTTGTGAATAATGTGAAACATGAAAGTAATAATAAAAGTAATTCCTGAAACTAAAATAAATTAAATATTAAAAAAAAAAGTTTTTAATTGTTTTCCAAATAATTTAAAATAAAAAAGATAAAAAATTGGGTACTTGAAAATTGGTAATCCCAATAACATTTACAATCCGAATGCAAATTACTCAAGCGGGCACGTGGATACTAAAATGTTGTTAATATTTGCAGTCTGTTATAATTTTTGAAAACGGAGCACATATTTTGTAGAATTTCAGATTTTGTAAAATTGGAACCGGAAATCGTATGTTTGCTTCTCTAGAACCCCATTTTAGTGCAGTAATCATTTGTATGAATTTAAGAATTAGAAACTCAGCATAAAGAATACAAGTGTTTTTTATTGTAACTGCCCTAATTCTACTTACTACTTTCTTAATTTTACGAAAATACAGGGTATTAAAAAGGAAATCATTTAAATTAGTTACGGATATTGTGAGCTTAAGGGATGTCTACATCAATGCAGCCCAGCAAGTATACGGGGCTGGTGGCCGACTTGATGCCTAACATAATGACTATGAGATACACTGGATTATTTATGCATAACTTTACTGGTGGCAGCTTGTTCATGAAGAGAATCTACTCGTCGGTGCATTTGGTAATACTTGTGCTGCAGTTTTGTTTCATATTGGTGAATATGGCACTGAATGCCGAGGAGGTCAATGAGCTGTCGGGCAACACAATTACCACTCTGTTCTTTACGCATTGCATTGTCAAGTTTGTCTACCTGGCCATCAATCAGAAGAACTTTTACAGGTGAGCGAATTAATGGAGTTGATCTGTGAATGGCACTAAAGAAGCCTGTTTGTGTTAGAACCTTAAACATCTGGAATCAGCCTAATTCACATTCGTTATTCGCCGAATCGGATGCACGATATCATTCAATATCCTTGGCCAAAATGCGTAAACTCTTCTTTCTGGTAATGCTAACCACAGTCGCCTCGGCGACAGCCTGGATAACAATAACGTTTTTCGGGGAAAGTGTAAAGTTTGCCATGGATAAGGAGACGAACTCTACGATAACCGTTCCGATACCCAGACTACCGATAAAAGCATTCTATCCATGGAATTCGGGCCATGGCATGTTCTATATGATTAGCTTCGTGCTGCAGATTTACTATGTACTCTTCTCCATGATGCATTCGAATTTGTGCGATGTGATTTTCTGCTCCTGGTTGATATTCGCTTGCGAGCAGCTGCAACACCTGAAGGGCATTATGAAACCGTTAATGGAACTATCCGCATCGCTGGACACCTACAGACCCAATTCGGCTGCATTGTTCCGATCACTTTCGGCCAATTCCAAGTCGGAGCTGATACACAATGAGGGTACGTATTTGTTGCACAAATTGCATGCCAAGCTTCAATTTCATTTGCAGAAAAGGAAGTGGACATGGATATGACCGGCATCTACAGCACTAAAGCAGATTGGGGTGCACAGTTTCGAGCACCAACAACATTGCAATCCTTCAATCCGGGAGCAAATGGCAATGGCATGGCCACTAATCCCAATGGCCTTAGCAAAAAACAGGAAATGATGGTTCGCAGCGCCATCAAGTATTGGGTGGAGCGGCACAAGCACGTCGTCCGGTAAGTCCAATTCCCAAATACCCCAAATGTAATGACAAATTGTGTGCAGCATACAGAACCAATACATGCAGCTAGTTGTGGAAGATTGAGTATGGCTTGTTGCATGCAATTGATAGCGTGTGAAAAGTTGAGCATACAAATTACGACTTTCAAATAAATCGATATGTTCCCTTATAAGCTATTAAAACTTAAGCGTTTTTACGGTAATAAAATGAGAGATAAAGAGAACCTGAAAAGCAATACGTTTTTTTAGCTTAAATTTCTTTCTTAATAATTTATATTAAAAAAGTTATTTTATACAGTTCTCAGCTTGTATAATAAAAATTATAAAAAGTTTGTTCTCAAATATTAATAAATATAACTATATGATAATAAGCCTCTGACATGAGCCTCAATATCAACTTAAGTTTTCTAATTCATTCATTTATGTTACACAAATAACTGTAATCTTAATGTATAGTTATGGTTTAGAGATAGTTTCTTACATTTATGTTGTCCACTTATAATGGTGATCAAATTCAAAAGTTGGATTTAAGTTGGCATATTTTTCATAGTTTTTAAAAAAAACTTTTATTAATATTAAAAGTTAGTTTAATACAAATATTAATTAAAACGCAAACAACAGCTATTAAAATTGATTGGAAATTCTTAAATTCAATCAAGCAGCAATATTTTTCTAATGATAAGTTAGATTAGCTGTTTAAACATTTCAATATAATTATTATAATTTTATAATGCACATATATAGTATTTTTGTAAAGTTGTGTTTATCTGCCATTACCATAAATTTGTGAAAAAGATTTAGATTTCCATTATTTCTTGGGGATAATTACACATACAATTCTATACTTGTTGGAAACGAAATAAAATTAACATAAGTATCGTGTAAAAAAATCTCAGTTTTCAAACAGACAGCGAATCTGATATTATCCGAAATATTATGAATTTTTGAATTCCCTGTTCATTTCACTAACCAATTAAGTGTCTAATACAATTATCGAGATTTCCCACACATGTCGTGTCCAAACAGGTTGGTGGCAGCCATTGGGGATACATACGGTGCTGCTCTACTATTGCATATGCTTGTTTCGACCATAATGCTGACACTGCTCGCCTATCAGGCAACAAAAATCAATGGCGTTAATGTCTATGCATTTACCGTAATTGGATATTTGGGCTATGCACTGGCGCAGGTGTTTCACTTTTGCATTTTTGGCAACCGTCTGATTGAAGAGGTGAGTGTACAAAATTCTCGAGATAACAACAACAACTAAACACACACACACACACACACACACATACACACACATATATACAGAGCTCATCTGTTATGGAGGCGGCCTACTCCTGTCACTGGTACGATGGCTCTGAGGAGGCCAAAACTTTTGTGCAGATCGTTTGCCAGCAGTGCCAAAAGGCAATGAGTATATCAGGTGCTAAATTCTTCACTGTCTCGCTGGATTTGTTTGCCTCCGTAAGTATTTCCGTTACCCCTCCTCCCGCTATCGCTCCCCATCTCTGACAATTTACAACTTGAAACTTTTTCCAGGTGCTCGGCGCTGTTGTCACCTATTTCATGGTGCTGGTGCAGCTCAAGTGAGCAAATAGAACAACAACAAAGTTGATATATTGGATTGCTTGTTGTCCGTACCAACAAATTGTGTCAAAGTTTATGCTTTATGATAGCCCCAGACAGCCTTTAAATTGCGCAAACAATAACCAGATTCAAATATTTAATTGTTATCGTTTATCAACAGCAACTCTGTACTAGCTTGCAAGCACATATATACATATATATTTGATTGATTTATTCACCTGAATATCTTCTTTAATGTAATGCTTTGATTGTTAACTCAATACGCAAAAACCAATAAATGTGTAGTACAAACTTTAATCAACGCAAGAAAACTTTGTTCCATTTTAACAAGCTTATTTTAGCCATTTCAAATATTACTTAAATTTTGTGAATTCTATGGTAAGTAAATTTAGGTAAATTTTTTTAATTAGAATTTAAGGAAATTTATAAATTTATAATATTTTATATAAGCAAAATTCATTTAATGGTACATGTTTTCTAAATATTTTTTTTTTTTGCCTTCATGTTGGGTAGTTTTGCTAAGTGTTGAATACTAAAATAATTATATTTGTAAAATTTTTTTTATCATTAATTATCATTGAATTAGGCGACTCTTGGGACGGTTTATTTTGTATCAACAGCCTTTAGTAAAGTTTCCCCACATATTCTGTCCGGCCGAGTACTAAAAAAGTTTAAAATCATTCGTAACCTTCCACGACTGACGTGTGACAAATGTTGAGAGGAGTGTAACATTGTCCTTCAAAAAAATCATATCACACAAAATATAACTCTCCTTTAAACAACGCTCCAAAAACTATGAATCATAGAGCAAACATAAAACCAGCTCTTTAAATTTACGTTCCATTTTTTACGCGATATTTTTTTATATTTCAATATTTAAAATGTCTCAATATATTTTTTGTCTGCACGCTCAAGGTGATCACGAAATAGACAGTAGCTTGATAAATCCCAAAAGGCCACGCCCACCTGCCTAGTAGTAATTGGCCACACGTGCAAAGTACTTTTAAGGATTGCATGCCTCGTTGCATGCCAAAAATTTCTTCTTCGCCGGACAGATGAGCAAAACTCGCTTAATTGAATATAAATGATTAATGCCGATTTCTAGTCTGCCGTGTTTTGTTTGTTTTTCTTTCTACAGTTTTTTACTTTTTTTTTTGGCAGCCACATTAAAAAGCTGTTAGCTAAGCCAGTTAATGCAACAACAATTGAAGTTGGCAATTAAAGTGTGTTGAGTGTTTTAAACGAAATGTGGCAAAAATGTAATTTCAAATCCAGTGTATACGCATACACACACACATTTGTACACACACTTGTACACACATAGTCCACACATTTTGAAAGCGCGCTTTATGATTATGGTTTCTTGGATTGCCCAACTTTAGTTTCAACTGCAACTGAAGTGAACCGAGCTGAACTCACAATCAACGCTACACAACTCACACTCTACTCAAATGCGGCCACGCTTGTGGGCTTCTTGTGAGTACATCATAAATACATATATATATATATATATATATTTATATATATCATATTTACAGCTACTTCTGGAATTTTATTTCTTCCAACAGCTTTCATGTGCCTGACACTAAAACTGCGCGCGTCAGGAAATACACGCAATATATATATATATATATATATATAGACATGTATATCTGTATATATATATATATATATATATATATATATATGTATATCTGTACGTTGCTTGCTTGTTGCAAGTTACCTTCTTTTTCTACGTTATAGATATGTACTACATCATCCAAATATCTTCCTCTTCCTCTACAAGCGCTTAGCTGCTTAATTTCTGTATAGCTCCGACTTTCGTCTGACAATGAAAGTTTCTTGACTTGTGCAACAACAACAACAACAATAGCAACAACAGCAACAAGAACAGCAACAACTACAAAAGTGGGTAGCAGCTGCTTAATTTATTAGTCTACTGTTTAATTAGATTTCTTCTTCATTATGACTGCTGTTGCTTCAGTGTGCAGAATGGTTGGAAAAGTGTGCAAGGGGAGGATAGCATTTTTTAATTTCTTATTCATGTATGTTTTTTTTTACTGTCTTTAACTCGATTTGTCATTGTTTTTAGTTGTGCTAGAGCTTCTGCTCAAGTTTATGTGAATACTTGTAACAAAGTGTTAACATTGCATCGTTAAATTGTTTAAAACTGTTTATTGACTACAACATTATATGATAATAAATAAATTACATAATTAAGTAGCGAAAGCTAAAGCAAATTTTCTTAAAATATTTGTTGAATTCAAAAATAAAAATATATAATTTTGAATATAGAAAACAAATTGTATGTTCTTTATTGTGTATTGACTACAACATTTTATGATAATAAATAAATTACATAATTAAGTAGCGAAAGCTAAAGCAAATTTTCTTTAAATATTTGCTAAATTAAAAAATAAAAATATATAATTTTAAATATAGAAAACAAATTATATGTTCTTAAAAATCGACATTTTATGCCTGGAGAAATTTTTGTTCCCTGCATATTCTACAGTAGATATAAGTTTAAGAGGAATAATAAATAAAATCATCTTATATAAAATAAAAATGTTTAATTTGTGGAATCTATTTCATTGAAAATATATTTTTATAAAATCATGAAAAAATTTAAAATTTTAAAATTTTACCACTTCTATTTATTTTAATTTGTGCAGCATTTTTGATGTTCCCCTCCAAATCCCCTCCAGAAAGTGCAGTAGCTGGTTTAATAAAACGCAAATCGTTAATAAAGCTGAGTCTGGCCCTAGACAAAAGCACGCTTATGAGTGTTAACTGTTGGCAATCATCAAGTGGAACAATATAAAATAAAAAAACGATTCGTAAACGCAATCCAAGGCAACATTATGGATTATGGAAAACGTATTTTTTTTACTGTTATTTTATTTAAATTACAATGAGGAAATGCTAGTGGCACCGCCACAAGTTCAACGACTCTCAGTGTAGAGTACAAATCGCAGTCAATATTACGGATTGCTCACACCAATTGCTTAATTGAAAAGTGTCGAAAAAAGAGAAACAACGAAAAATAAAAACTGCAATAATTATGGCAAAAGTGATTTTGAGTTGAAAATCCATCGAAATGTGCACGCTAAGGCGTTTCGATTATGTTGATCAATTTGCAGCTACATTTTCGCCATAGCTAACGAAACTTAGTCATTTATTTTTTTAGATCGATAGAAAGTGGAAAATAATATGGTATAAATGTATTTTCAAAACGAACATCAGCTGATATTAATGCGCCTGCTAAAGAGGCGTGGCATTGCGGCAACGGCAGTCAGAACTCCAACAGAAGACTCAAGGCACAAACTTTGCCAGCGATGGTTGGAAACTTGGCTAAGCAGCTGACACAAGTTTTATTTATCATTTGACTTTTCTTTTTGTTGTTGTTGAGCTGCAAAGCTGACCGCTGTAATATATTGCTGGCTGAATTGGCGGCAGTGAAGCGTGGCAGCTCTGTAGCCGTTGTGCGCTCATTGAACTTCTCTTGCGCAAAATGACAGACGAATCCAGCCCCTTTCCCCGCTTTTCCAACCGACGGAAAAACTTACGCAGACGCAGACACAGACACAGACAGTCGTTGGTTCGTGCCCATTTTTCTCTTTGACCGATTTTCGTAGCATGATCTGTTTAACGGCTTTCGGTTTTCTTCTCCTCACGTTGTTGCTGTTGTTGTTGTTATTTTTGTTGTTGTTGGTATTGCAATCGTTGTTCGTTGTTCGTTACTCGTCAGCTGCTTCGTTGACGTTGTTCGTCGGCAACTTGGCTCGCTTGAGTATTTATATGCTCCGTAACTTGTTTCGAGACGTTCAGATTCAGTTACCGTCTTCAGCGCTTCGGTTGAGTTTTTGTGTCTCGATTTTGTTCCTGTGCCTTGCCCATTGGATACTCAAAAAAAAAAAAAAAACCAAAAATAAACACAACTCCCAAAAAAGGATTACCAGCTGACTAACCAATTAACAAACTTTAATCAAGGTGAGCTGTTAAACACAGGCAAACATTTGAATAGATTCGGCTATGCAGATATCAGAAATCAGAAATGCAGATTGCGCTTTTTTCAAAATCGCCATATCAATATAAATCTTTACATTTTATAAGAATTGAAATGCACACCAGCCGAAAACTGAAATGCAGCATGGAATTTAAATGAGTGCAACAATAACGATAATACAAAAAAATATGTGTGCAAATCATGTTGAAGCAGTTAAATTGTGCGACGAGAAGAACAATTGTAAATTTTATGAACGGTTTTTTAAAAGAAGAATTGGACAGCAGCTTAGCTTGGAATGCGTATAAATTAAAGCCAATTGTGCTAAAGCAATAATCGAGAAGAATTTTAAAGACTTTACGAATTTCAATTGAAATCCAAAATATGTATGCTGAAAAGTGCACAGAGTCGTCTCACATTCTTTGTAGATACTTTCATATATATGCACCATTCAGATTCAAAAGTAACACTTATTACTTGACACATTTGTGTAGAATTTCCTCATACACATTAACTGAAAAACTCTGCCAACAAATGTGCTGAAGACCACACAATTACAAAACAAACGCAAATATCATTAAAGTAATAATAATAATGACATATATGACCAAAGAGAGACACAGAGAGAGAGAGAGAGAGAGAGATAGAGAGAGGAGAGGAGCAGTTTGAGCCAAAAGACCAAAAGCCAGGCAATAAACCCGTTTCTATTTTAACCGCCTTACATTTTGGTTTTCGCGAAGATTTTCGCAATATTTGAAGTTGTTGCTGTTGCAGGCCACATTTGCAATAAACGCAATGACCATTAACAACAACAACAACAACAACAACAGCAAAAGCAACAACTATTAGACAGCCACATGAGTGTACATAGAGCAATGTGAGCTTAGTTGCCACACGATGCACAAGCCACTACCACATCCACATCCACTTCCAGATCCAACACATTTATGTCGAATGTGCAACCGGTAGTAATTGTTGTTGCGGCTCTTGATTGTGGCATGGCACATTCGATTGCTGTTGCAGGTTGCTTGCGGCATGTAGTACTTGCCACGAGATTTGGCTTTGCTTGTTCGGTATTCTTTTCAAACCATAAAAACATTCGCTTATCTCGCTGGTTGGCCTAAATGAGGCATGCACTCTTTTGTCTATTGCCACATGGTTGCAGTTTTTGTGTTGCAAATTCGTTTACAAACCTAAAGTTTTTGTTATAGTCGGTTTCAGTTTGTAAAACAAATACATTTAAATTTTCATTTCTATTCAAATTATTTATAGCTAAATATTATGACAACAAAGTTATTATAGTATGTAAGAATCTGGTTTCAACAAATATCTCTCTAACTGTTGCGAGCTGTAGCTGACCATAATAGAGTGTTTAAGCCCATTTACTTTGCATACAACATCGACTCAGATAAACAGCTCAATATTTACGCATTACGCAGTGCCACACACAAGTTGGGGGAATGGTAAAAGCGAAATCAACAACCAAATTGCAGACACAAAATAAATGTAGACACAAAATGTGGGGAGGTCAAGACCAAAGCAAAATTACAAAATTAACATTTTAGAGGGTAGTGTTTAAGCCAAAAGTCTTTTAAGTATAGCGTTCCCGGATCATTTACGCACGGAACTTGGTTTCAACTGTTGCTTTGCTTTTGCCATTATTTATTCACAATAACGGTTACAGAGTGTGTGTGTGTGTGTGTGTGTGTGTGTGTGTGTGGAATAGTGTGTCTCATATTTTGCACTTTATTTTATGGAGTCTTATATAGTATTGCTGTGGCATTTGTTGTTGTTGCCGCAATCGCTGATAGTACATCAAAAAGTCAACCGAAATTTTTGCTGAATAGACGTGAACAATGAAAAGTTTTTATTTTAAGGTCGCTTCGCAGTTGATTTGGACTCAACTGAATACTCTTACGCAAATGGGCGTGACATTACTGACTGTCTCTTTGCCCGTGATCCGTCTTCGGCTTTAATGAGTACTGCAACACTCGAACAATATATATGTATATATTTATAGATATATATATGTATAAATTCGTAAAAGGGGTCTCTGGCCATGTTAATGAAACGACGCAGTCGCCTGTGACATTAAGTGGAGATTTCATAGTAGCTCAATTAAAATGTACAAAAATTTACATATATATATTATTAGATAGAAGATAGCACGTCAAAAAATAATGATTGGCTAAGTTACAGATGGCTTTAATGGGGTTGAATTTAAACAATGAAGTGAGTCTGCAACAAGTAATTTAATACTTATTTTACTATATACAAAATTTATATTTTTACTTATGTTTATTTTTGGACGAAATGTCCATTACTTTAGAGGAGAGCAACGTTCAACGCTAGAGATTTGAGAATTGCATTCCTGAACCAAGAGCTATAGCTAACTTCAGAGGCACAATAGATCCAAGATCCATAACAATATAGCTAATAACAATAAACACCTTATGTACACAAGACGAATTAATAATAGATTGTATAATAATAAATAATTACTCACTAAAGATATGCCATTAAATTCATTATGTCGTTATCTTTCTAATATAACTATCAACATCCGTCTGGCATCAGAGATTTTTGTTCAGATCGAAATATGTTTTATAATCGCAGCTTCCTATTTTATCTTTTTTCTAATCATTTATGAATTTCTTATGATTATACTAAAATCAGATGATGATGCTACATCCAACACCGGCACAGCGCGTGAGCATACGCGAGGAGCTGCGCGAGCCGGAGGATCCAGCTGATATTGAGCGTGACATTAAGCTGGTCCGTGAGTGGCTGGAGACGCAACCACATCTGCCCAAGGATATGGACGATATGCGTCTGACGACATTCTTGCGCGGCTGCAAGTTCAGCCTGGAGAAGGTCAAGAAGAAGCTGGACATGTACTATACGATGAGGAATGCGGTGCCCGAGTTCTTCTCCAATCGCGATATCAATCGCGAGGAGCTCAACATTGTGCTGGACTATGTGTAAGCACCAAAGACATAAGAAATGAATCTTTATTTGAAATGTATACATTTATCAATTGTTAGTCACTGTCCCACATTGCCTGGAATAACGCCAAATGGACGTCGGATTACGTTTATACGCGGCATCGATTGCGATTTCCAGCCGCATCATATTCTCGATGCAATGAAGGTGGCTCTTATGATCGGTGATGTCCGTCTGGCTGAGGAGTCTGTCGGCATTGCTGGGGATGTCTTCATTTTGGATGCAGCCGTTGCGAGTGCATCGCATTTTGCCAAATTCTCACCAACGGTGGTGAAGAAATTCCTGATTGCCGTCCAGGAGGCATATCCCGTCAAGGTGAAGGAGGTGCATGTGATTAACATTTCGCCACTGGTCGATACCATCTTCAACTTTGTCAAGCCTTTCGTCAAGGAGAAAATCCGCAGCCGCATTACCTTCCACAATGATGTGGAGAGCCTGTACAAGGTGGTGCCACGTGATCTGTTGCCAAATGAGTACGGTGGCAAGGCTGGTCCCATTGTTGAGCTGAATCAGTGGTGGAAACAGAAGCTGGTCGACAAAACCGAATGGTTCAAGGAGCAGGAGGACAAGAAGGCCAACGAATCCTTGCGTCCGGGCGCACCAAAGACCAGCGATGATCTATTTGGCATGGAAGGCACCTTCCGTCAACTGAACATCGATTGAGATTAGAGACAAGCCGCTATTTCACATGTATTTTCTACACATGTATTTTATATTGCATATTTTATTATCTCATATTAACCAATCATTTTGTTCGCTTTACGCTTCATTTCCCCAACTACTTTGTCTGTTTTGTTTATCTCAGTGCAGTAAAAAATTACAAAAAATAAATAAATAAATAAAAAGAAACGGCAGCATATTAAGAAATGAATAAATAAACATCGCCTATCTTTTTACATTCGTCCTCGCGGGACCGCATTGCAAATGGCTGTCATTTAACTGATGGCTGCCAAATGACTGTTTTGCTGATGCGCATTCTCAATTGTTGCAACATTCTCTTTAGCATTTCATTTGCACGCTTTTGTTTAATCCTTCTGCTCACATTCCGCTAATTGTCCTTGTTTTTGTTTGCGTCTCGTACAGCACCCATACGCCATGATGCAGCGGAAATTTGTCGCATTTCTGTTTCTATCTATTGGCCTGGTATGCTCCCCCCCCCATTGCTCTTCCCTTGCTGCTCCCAATTAACTCAACTACTGCCATGGAATGTTGGCCCTTTGTTCGAAACTTAAGTTCTGCTTGCGAATTGCATTCACAACTTGTGCATTTTAAGTTGACTACCGATAAAAGGATATTTTATAATTTCTAACCTGCAATTTTCAAAGTTGCGTATTTAATGTGAAGAATACAAAAAGTAGACACAGGCAAATAAATGTAATATATATTAAAAATATAAATCAATTATATAAATTATATTTACAGGCAGTAGGTCAGGATATATGCACTATATGTATATTATAAATATATATATAGATATATACATTTATCACTACAATCAGTTAACTTGAAATAGCACTGAACTTTGGGAACTTTTTTACCAAGTTTATTTCGACATTTTAAAGCTGGGTACAGGGTATCTGCCAATTCGTCACTGTCGGAGAAAACACATTTTATGTCTTAATCAGTGGCTCAACACTGTAATTATGCTATTAAATTTGTAATTATGACATTAGTGTCTTGCTACCAAACTTAAATTTGTTGCAAAATATCCCAACAGCTAATTAAGCCGTAACGAATAAAATTTTAAAAAGATACTAATATATTTTTAAATATAGTTATATTATATATTAAACACAAGACTCTTTCAACAACTGGCATTTTCTAAAAGTGCTTTTGCTATTGCAGAGACCTTCAATTTGATGGTTAACTATCTAAATTAATTTGAGGGTGTGAAATTTAAGTTGAAAACTTTTGATTACAAAGCAAAAGTTTTGATTGAAAATTAATATAAATCATAAGTGGCAGACTTTGTCAATACTTTTGATTGGCTGCCAATTTACTTGTTAAATATTAAAATAACATTTAATTTCAGTGAGAACTTTTGACAGCAACTTATAATTTGAAGTTTATGATAAAAATACACAATGTACCGCCCACAAATAAAACCACCAAAAACCCATATAAAAGGACGTCAAAATATGTCAAACTTTCAGGAACACAGAATGAAGCACTCAGATGAAAATATTGGGGAGCAAATCGAGCGTCGCGATCTGTTTACTTTTACACTCTCGACGATGCGTGTGGCAGCAATGTATCCATTGAGTTTGAGGAAGGGAAACAACTGTTTAAATAATATAACACGAATCTCAGATTGGATCTACGAGATATTTACGTTGTTTGTGTGTGTCCACATAGCGGCATTATTTATCAGCACTATCTACATTTACTATGGCCAAGGTGATCTGGAGTTTCTGGTCAATTGTCTGCTGCAAACGATCATCTATATTTGGGCCATTGCAATGAAGTTGTACTTCCGTCGAGTTGAGCCCAAGTCCTTGACACACATAGTTAGTTTTATCAATGATAAACATCAGAAACGTTCGGCACCCGGATTTACCTATGTGACCGTTAAAAGTGCATTACGTCAATCGAATCTGTGGATCAAGAGTTATGTCTACTGCTGCTTTGTGGGCACCATATTCTGGCTGGCATTGCCCATAGTTTACAGAGATCGAAGTCTGCCCTTATCCTGTTGGTATCCCTTTGATTATAAGGTAAGCCATAATAACTATCACTTTTTTATGGATTTTAATTGGTCTGTTTGCTTACAGCAACCGTATGTCTATCAATTGGTATTCTTTCTGCAGGCGATGGGGCAGATTCAAGTGGCAGCTGCATTTTCAGCTTCCAGTGGATTTCATATGGTGCTGAGTATTCTTATATGTGGACAATACGATATCCTGTTTTGCAGCTTGAAAAATGTGCTTGCCACCACATATTTGAAAATGGGTGCCAATCTGGAGCAGCTAAGGTTATAAATAATTATGGTTTTTCAACAATTTTAATTTGATGTCGTTATGTATATTTAAGATTTTATTAGATGTTTTTATGATTACCGCAAAAGTTAATAGTAAAGTATTTTTATTTTTATATTATAATTTATTGTTGTTGATATTGTTACAGTAAACTCCAAGAGGCGCAATCCGTGGCAGACGCCGAGCCAAATCAGTACAGCTACTCTCTGGAAATACAAACACCGCCGGAAAAGCTTATCGAGCAACGAAAACCCAGCAACAATCAGGGTTTTTACAGCGCCTTCAAGCAATCATTTACGGGCTGTTTGCAGCATCATCGTTGCATACTATCAATGCTGCAAAAGATGGAAAGCTTCTATAATCCGATTTGGTTGTTCAAGATCGGCGAGGTTACATTTCTCATGTGCCTGGTGGCATTTGTGTCCACCAAGAGCACTACAGCCAACTCATTAATGCGCATGGTGTCACTGGGTCAATATCTGCTCTTGGTGCTCTACGAGCTGTTCATCATCTGCTATTTTGCCGACATCGTCTATCAGAACAGTCAGCGTTGTGGCGAGGCACTGTGGCGCAGTCCTTGGCATCTGCATATGCAACAGTTGCGCAGCGATTACATAATGTTCATGATAAACTCACGACGCGAATTTCGACTGACAGCTGGTAAGATTTACGACCTGAATGTGGATCGCTTGAGGGGGGTGAGTGGCTAGATTTTATATAAGCATACATCTTATTTAATGACTTTATCTTACAGACCGTCACAACGGCATTTTCTTTCCTCACACTACTGCAGAAATTGGATACTCGTGGTTAGAGTCTACACGTTTCGCAAATTTACATTTTATTTGTTTTTCTTCTTCATTTTTTATAATACAATTATTAATAATTAAAAAAAAAAAGTTTTCATAGAAATTGTAATACAACACACAAACACATTGAAGACATGCTGGTGCCTCAAAGCACAACGCCATCGATATTGTTCTATGAGTAGTTGGCTCTTTGTCATTTGTGCCACATAAACATATAAACAAATTTATTAAAACAATAAAAACTAACATTAATCGTATTCCACTTGTTGCGTTCATTAGCTAATTTGCACAATCTCTGCTGCTTTTCCAAATTCTTTCTTCTTTCCGATATTGCAATAAATATATTTTTAGTTTTTTTTTTTTGTAAGAAATTCATAGAATGTTTGTTTAATAAATAAGCACTTGATTGTATTTGTGTTATGGCTATAAAACTATAAGCAAAAAATCATATACATTTATAAGGTACTTGGGTTTTAATCTATCCGATATTAACGCCTCGTTGTTCAACCACTTTCTACTATTGTATGTTAACTACATTGAGCAAGAAAAATGTTTAACAATTGTTTTTTGTCGTTTTGTTGTTTTCACTTTAAATTTGTGCTTGGCATTCGTTCTTACATTAATGCATCATTGTACTGTATCAAAAGTGGGTAAGTTGTAGTATTTCAACATTTATGGCAAATGTTTTTATATGCTTTGTTGTGCCATCTTACAGCCAAATACTACAGTTCTTTTGTTATTTTACTTTTCTCATCTTTTTTACATTACATACAAATGTTTGCAATATTTGCTTACAATTAGTTAATAAACAGTTTTGAGATGTTATAGGTTGCTTTTTTGATTTCACGAAAAATGTACAATTGTTTATTTGATTTTCAATTGTGAATCTCACAAGCATATTTTTTTGAATAGTAGTATTCAATACCATTCCTTATACAAATGATGTTTTTTGTTTGGGTACTGCTTAATATTGTTAACATATAAATTTATTATCAAAAAAATATATGTATTTATATGCATATATATATTTGTAATATATTTATATATATATTAATGATTAATTTAAGATTTATAAGCATTTTTCATTAAATTGTTGCTTTCGCTTAGAATTGTATTAATTGCAATAGCAATACAGCAACAACAAAATAAACAATAAGGCGAACAAGCGGCAACAACACAAAAAAGGACAAAACATTCCGCAGTCTGCAAGTTTTGATAAATGCAATATATTCGCTGTGGATGCATTTGTTGACTTTGGGGTTGTTGTTGTTGTTGCTGCTGTATCTTTTTGTGCTTTACATTGAAGCTCTTTGTGCTCTTTGTGCCACAAAATGTGGCAACTTTTCTATTGTTTAACCTGATGATTAAGGGGTTGCCTATGTATTTGTTGTTGTCGCTGCTAGCTAAATGTTGTTTTTGATGGTGGTGTTCACAAAGCTTGTTGTTGCCTATGTTGACTAGTTTGGAGTTGGTGCATTGCTAGCTCGCAAGCGACATGTGAACGATACTCGTGCTGTTGTCGTGATTATAGTGCTCCGTATTAACAATGACCTGCACCACATAGCCTTGATGTATGCTGCACTCATCGATTGGCACTTTATCGCCCAGCAGCTTGCCGCTGTAGAACCAACGTTGGCAACACGCATCGACGCCCTCAACAGCCTAAAGATAACACAACAACAGATTAGCCAAACTTTATGAATACACATATACAAATATTTAAATGTGTGTGTGACTCACTTGAAGCTTTTTCTTGCACTGTCCGACCGTATCCTTTGAGTATACAGGCAGTTTAACATCAGTCATGGTGGATGATATGCGCAGCTTGAGAAAGATTTCGGTGCCGCCATCGACGGGCTCTGAGTATTCAGCTGGCGAGTCGCGTCCATTTTCCTCCTTTACAATGTTTATGGGATATGATAGACAATAGATGGGCACCTTGTACTGTGTGCCCAGCTCATCGTAGCATTCTGTGAGGTAGCTACAATAATACACAAATGTAGGTTAGTAACAAAATTATGTGAACAATCAAAAAATAAAACCTTATCAATTACCCCAAATACGTTGAGGTAACCAATCTTTTGGCTAAAGCCAATAATATCAATGCTGACGTTGCCGTTGGCAAAGATAACAGACTAATTAAAATAAATAATAACAAAAGCAATGACATCCCGGAGAACATTTCACACTAGCACGTGCGAATGTAAAAGTGACAAAGGTCAACAGTGCATTTAAATAAATTATTAGACATTATTACAACAGTATTTTGCTGCATTGTTTTGGCCCTCAGTCAAAAATCGATTTTAAATAGGCAAATAAAAGTTCATCATCTAACTATAACAAAGTTCGAAGTTCGTATACCCTAACATATACAAAAATGAATAAAAATTAATAGTTAATTTCCCTTCCCATTTTAGAGGGGAATTCATTATTTCATTAACTGTAATGAGAAACGTTCACACTTAAGAAAAGCAATTGTAAATTAATTAAGTCGAGCAAATGTGTTTTTGTTCAACTAAGTTTCCATTGTACACTTTCTATTTTTAGGAATTTCCGTAATTTGTGTTTAAATTTAAAAAACAAGAAAATTCTGAAAAATAACATGATTTATAGCACTTTGTTCTCTCGGAGTTCAGTCTACTCTCGAGTGTCACAGACCTTAGCAGATCTCTAAATATATACCGATCGCTATATATATAAGTGGGTGTTTGGATATTGACAGATTCAGGTATATATACATAATTCTAAATGCATTTCAATGCAGAGTTTACACAAGGTCTGTGAGAGTAAGCTTAAATAACGGTTTTTTTTTAAACACTTATTGTCAATTTCGAATTATTTGTCAGCTGTCAAAGCGAAACGTGGCATTTATCGAGCGATCACTATACTCTGATTAAAGTTAAAAGAAAAGCCACATACAAAGTGCAATGGACATGCTACTGACGGCATAAATGGTCAGCTCAATTCACATTGAAAAAATATTGATTTTGATTTACGTCAAAAGTAATTAGAGGGCGGAGCGCGAAGGGAGCGAATAAGTTTTATTTGAGTTTGATTTTACTTACCCATTGGGCACCGAAATATTGGCGCCGTCCAGGATGGCCTGGGCCATTTGAAAGTCCAGGCCCTCGGCTGCATTTGTGGCCGCTCGGAGTGCATCCCAGATCTCTTTGCGGCCGTCGAAGGCCGGTGCTGTATCCCAAAACTCGTCGCGCTTTGAACGCAGTTGTCCTTCGGTTAATGGGACATCCGAACGCCATTTAATTGTCTCATGGCACAGTGGACGATTTTTGCGCGCAGCGCCACTCAAAGCGATGCCTACACACACACGCACACGCACACATACACACACACATATGCAAACAGAGATTGTGAGAGAGCCAAACATACGCAAACAAACACACACACAATAATAATAACAAAAGAATTACATATCGATAATGGATGCACAAATTGGAATGTGAATGTGAATGAATTGAATTGGTGGATGGGGAACAAAAACTCACCTGCGCTGACCGGACGCGATGCGCTCGCTGAGGATACGCTCATTGTCTCATTGTCGGGATTCATGCGACATACACAGGCTCCCATTGTTGCTGGCTCGTGTGCTCCAACTCACATTAAAAGTTGTTTGTGGCTGGGATTTGTGCGTTTGTATAATTTTATTAAATTTTACACGAGCAACAGCCGAGCAACGCGACATACAATTTTAACGTAATGTGACCAGTTTTATTTTGCTTCGTTCAAAATAAGTTCGATAGAATGAGTCACCAAAACTGAACGAATGAACTGAGTCCCTGGTTTGTTCGTCGCTCATTTAGTTCGATATCACTTATGTATTTATGGGATATTACGATTGCATACTAACAAAATTTTGTTTTCCTTAACTCATTTTTGGTTTTAATTAACCAAATTATGTGCATATTCTTTTTACATTAGTTTTAATATTAATTGCTACATTTTTTTTTTGAAAAGTGCGCCTAACATATTTTGTTTATTTCCAGAAGTCGATTTCTAGGTTTCGATAACTACATCGATAATCGGGCAATCGGCGTCACTAAATTAAAAACAATTGATGGCAGTGCACTTCGCATAGCAAACGTCTATTGAGAAAATAACTAACATAATACAATGGATTTCATTCAAAATGTCGATGATGTCAAACAAACCCTTATTGATAATACGCTGTTTATGCAGTCACTGGAAAATTGTAAGTACGTTACACTTTCTTGGTGTCTCAAAAATGCAACAAGTCTTTTGATTTGTCTGTCAGGTTGTGAAGGCAGTTTCCAGGACGAAATAAAAAAGTTGGCCAATGAAATGATGACAGATCGTTTGAAGTACGGGGAAAATCTAATGCTCATCAAGGCAAAGCAAAAGCGCATCGATGCTCGTTTACAGCAAGCCTCGAATGATGCAAATACCGTGGAAGAGTTTGAACAAATCTACTCACAATTATCGGCCACAGAGGAGAAGAAACGAGTAAATATTAAGCAGACGTCCGAGTACAAAGAGTTTAAAAAAACCATGGACGGCATTAGTGTTAGCAACGTGAGTGACACTAACGCGGCTGACGACGACAATGTGGTTGTAGTGCAGGAAACTGGTGGCATGGCAGTTTCTATGTATGATCCCTGGTCGAAGGCCATCATGTCGAATCCTGTGCGCAACACTAATTGCGGACACCACTACGATCGTGATACGGTTAAGGCTTCACTTAAAAACGGCACTGGTGTCCGTTGTCCAGTGGTTGGCTGCGCCAGTAAAGTATTCATCCAGCTACAGCATCTGCAACCTGATCCAGCATTGCATGCTAAAATTCAAACCTATTTAGCCGTCCAGCAAATGCATGAATCATCCGAAGAAGAATAATTGAAATATATATTGCTGTTAACATAGTCATATCCAATAGATTCTATGAAGATTAAGTCAGTCATATTTAATTTAAGATCCCTATGTATATTAGTTTTCAATTCAGAGCAATGTTTCATGTAAATGAATAAACTGAATGAAGATTTATTATTTGTTTGTATCACGCAAAAGTAATGTACCTCAACTTAATAACAGCGAGCCGTTTACTGTTATTAAGTTGAGGTACATTACTTTTACGTGATACATACAAATATTAACTCTTTCGAACAATAATCAATATTTAAAGGTGTTCTCTTAGATTTGCATACATTCAGCTTACTGGAGATGCTGCGGATGAGCTCAATTATTTCCAGACTGCAACAGCTGTCTGTCTGTTCCAACTTCAGTGCTTGCGCTCCACTCACTTTGCCATTTGTAATCTTGAAGCGATGGCCAAGAGGAGAGACAGAAAGCGGCTGCGTAGAAATGAGTGGCAAGAAACCAGACGACCTCGACAAAGTTGTCGCAAAAAACATCTACATGTATATTAACAGCACACGAAAGAGGGAGAGGCAAATAATTATGTTTTCCAGTTGTAGTATAAAAAGTGAAAAGAAGAGAAGAGAGCCAAAGCTTTGCTTCGAATGTTTCCAAGCATCAAACCGTTCGCACGCTTAACCCAGCCAGATCGCTGCAAAACCGTTATGTCCCAAGCGAACAACAACCACAGCAAGTGAGTATAAGTAAAATTTGAATAAACAACAACAACACTCAATGTACGATAACGCTCATAAAAAATTCACTTCCAGCCAAGTTAAAGAAATAGCTAGCAACGTCATGCTGAGAGCCACTGTTGCGACCACTTCCAATAAGCAAAACGAAAGACTTCAATTCAGTTTGGCGAAGACAACGAACTCGAAAAGAGCTTGGCGGCGGACAGCGAAAAAGGTCGAAGTAAAAAATCACGTCTCTACCGTCTTGAGTCTCCTTCTCCCCAAAAACGGTACGTGCGCGCATGCGTATGCGTGTATGTGTGTGCATTTGTTAATATGTGTGGATAACTGGCTAAAAGTTAAATGCAGCAACAGCAGCAACAACAACAACAACAATAAACCAGGCAACGCGGCCAACGGCAAAGCAAAAGAAATAACCAATAATTGAAAAGAAATCAAATGCTAAATAAAAATATTTTTGATTTGAAAATTTTGTGAGCCACGCAAGCGAATATATATTTCGTGTATACATATGTATTAATGTTGAAATGTATTTGTTAAGTGTATATAAAGCTGCGCAGAAAAGTGAAATGCACGCAAAGGCCATTTAAAATGTTGGCAATGCGATTCAAGTGAAAACAATTAAAAAAAGTGCTTTGCAATTCTGCTCTAAAGAAGCACTCAACACTCAACAACGTAACATTCATCTAAACGGATTTACAGCTGCTGCTAGGTCAACATAATTTCTCTTAGCCATTTCCATTTCCATTTCTTCGTCGTGCAGCAGTGAGCGGCATCAAACGGTACATATTTGTATGTGAAAGTTATGCGCCAGACGAATAAAAAATGATTTAAAAAAAGATGAAAAAACAACACCATCTGATTCTCATTTTTGTTGAGCTTATTTTCTTTTGTTGAAGATTCATTTTATTTCTTTCACTTCTGTTGATTTACTTTGTTAGCTAACGTGTTTTGTGTAAGACTTTGGCAACACTTTTACTTTTAAGAGCTGCAGCTTACAAATTATAAAACTGGCTATTTTGCGATTTAGATTCGGTGTCATTTTGCGTTGTGGTACAACACAAAAAACAAAAACCCGTTCCAAGAAAATACATGCAAAACGTATAATAAAAAGAGACACATGCACACCTTAAAAACAAGTTGTTCTATAAATCATAAAACTTAATTAGCAAGCCATTTTCTTGGCATTTAACAGAGAGCTGTTAACTATGCCGTCCCCTAATATCGATAGGTGAAATTCGCCCAAAATGTCAGTTGAGAAAAGTTTCATCTAATTGGCATTTTCTAATCCATTCCACTTGAGTTTTACACAATCTTAAATACCTCAACACCCATACAACATATTCAAGAGACACTGTCGAAGAGTTGGCTTCAAAGCTTATTTATGTGGGGATTTACAAGCTTCTCCGACTCTCTGTCTCTATTTTTCTCTCTCTATTCTCTTTTGTTTGTTTAACTCATTTCAATTTTGGGCAATGCCCCGCTCAGCAGCTGCCAAAATGTCTTCGCAAATATTTAATGTTTATTTTTGTCTTATTTGGACGCCTTTTTTATGACGATTTTTTTTTGTCAATAGAGCACAAGTAACTGTTGTTTCAAGTAATCACAGTTTGAAAGCATAAAACTTGTTGGTATTCATAAGTAAATAAAAAAATAGCATTCCCATAATTTAAAGACTTGTTAACACTACTTACAATCAAGACAAAATTATTAAGCTTTTATTTATTATTCAACTTCAAAAGTCTATTTTTATTTAACTTGTCCTTCAATAACTTAAAAAAACCAAGCCCTCAATTAAATCTTATTTAAAAGAGAAACATGCAGAAAACAGAGATGAATAATATTGTATACCAAAAAAAAACCCAAACTAAATGACAGCTTTGAATTCAGTTACGCATTGAGTTAAAATCACAATCTGGGTTATAAGCAAACTTCGTGACTCATGATGAGAAACGAATATATGCATATGTACATATATATCAAAATTCTATAGATTCATGGACGTTGTACCATTAATTTTTATCGATTGCTATTTGCTTAATTAAGACAAACAATTAAAACCAATCATGAGAATTATCAAAAGTTATATACACTTGCAAAGCGGAGTTATTAAAGTATAAATATCGTTTGTTCTGTAGAAAGACTGATATATTATTTGTTCATAAAAGGATTAGTTCGAAAACAAATGGAAATAGAATGAAATATATACCTTATGATCTGAGATATGTTGCCTGCAATGCAGAACAAACCTCACGAAAAAATTATAATACCCATTGCAAGGGTGTAAGGAAATGATCATATATGAAGAATGCAAAGGGAACCGCCAAAAAACTTGTGACTCAGACACAAATGGAGGTCTTGTGTTAATTTATGTGAATGTGTGTAACAACGGCAAACCAAACTTGACTTAATGAGTTTTAAGGAACTCTTTAAGGTTTATTGAACTGCCACACACAAATCACAGATAAAATGCATAGAGTTGGCTAAATTCAGCTTTTGTTCCCAAAAGTACAAGAATTCCTAAGCCCAAAGTAAGCCATTTTATTTCAAAGATAAACACTGAGCTTGTCTTAACTCTAAGGCAAATCTTTAGCTGTGTAGCGCAACATATTTAGCCGTTTTAAACAACTTCCCATTCCAGGCCCCACCTCTGGTCCATTTTGGTTTATAGCTTGTCGACAATACTTCCTATTGCCAACCCGTTACCAGTGGTCAGTCAGTCAATGCCCATTGAACCCACACCTCTATTGCAGTGGTCAGGCCATTTAATACCCGTTCAGCTCATATTGCCTTTCTATGGCGGCGTTCTGGCCACATTTGCGGCTGCCATTATTTGTCATTGTTTGGGCATGTTTTGCGCATACTTTTCAAGTCGATCGCATTTTCCTGTACTCGATTAAAAAAAAAAAAAAAAAAAAAATTTTAAAACTGGTTGCTCATGATACGAGTCTTGGCCACTGAAGTTTTGTTGTTGGCCAAGAGCTTGGCGTGACCGGTTTGCGTATTGGTTCAATTTGTGCGGTTTCGTTACCGTTGTTAAATGTAGCAATCAATTTCAGGCACCAGCCAACAACAACTGTTGCAACTACCGAGTTGTTGCTGCTGCCGCTGCTGCTGTTCCCGCATTTGCTGCTGTTTTGTCTTATTCATAGATTGTTTTTATTATAACATTTTTTTTAGACTTTCACTTTTTCAGACATACTCACATCATGTGTTTGCTTGAGTGGCTTTTAATTTTTATCGCTCGCCTTCTTGGGCACAAATCATATTTTAAGTCACATATGTATGTATGTATCATGTATTTATGTACTTTGCATGTAGAAATATATTGCACGAAAATGTTGAATGAATTTTATAACTTACCAATCACTTCGCTTTTTTATTTCACTACAAAGTTGATACAATTAACAAATCATTTAAGAGATTTCTAAAAATCTGATTTTTGACAAAAATAGTTTAAATACAAAAAAAAATCGCTTATTGATTTATATACTAATTTCATTGATATTTTCTAAATGATCAATTTATGAATAGCTGAAAAATTTAGAATATAAAAATAGCAATTTTAGCTAACACAATTTAACTCGTACAGTATTCGATTGTGATCATTAATGATTATATAATTATAAACAATCGAATTTTTTTTTTTATTATATGGCTCGATTGTTGGCCCCAAAACATAAAAAAAGCTTTAACACTCGCAGCTGTGGCATTGTTATAGCTGAATTGTATTCATTCAAAAAGACCAGTTTGTTGTTACCCTCAGCTTTCTGCTCGACTCTGTGGAACCGGTCGCTTATCATGAATCTATAAGTTGTCTGTCTGTCTGTCAGTCTATCAGTCTCTTTAATCCTGTTGCTGCTCGACTTTTCCAGTTGGAAATACAATCATACCTCTTTCAGCACATTGACATGAATACTTAATTAGTTTTGCGACTCGCAGTTTCTTTGGTCTTTGGTCAAAATTGTGTATGGCCAACACGATTTCTTTATTTTATATCTTTGCGTGGGTTGTAACTAGAGGTCAACTAGGGTTAAACACGTGAGCAGCAGCTCTCAAGCAATTTTACCCACTGAGCTCTCTCATTTCATTTCACATATCATTAAAGCAAAACAGTTGTCAATTAATACATACATACTTGTATATCGTTCCATATATATATATATATGACACGTATCTTAATTGGCTAAAATCAAGTTATTCACGTTGCTAAACCATTCCAACGAACAACTATGCAGCTTTGTTGCTTGGACCCTGTCCACTCGACTGTGTTTTTACGACTTAGTATTAAAGCACTTGACTTAGTAGAAGATGACCGTTTGACATTTAGAAGAAGTAATTTATACGCGGCAAGAAATCAAGCGCATTGACAAATCATAATGAAGAAGCCACAACTTGCAAGAACTAGTCAAAAATCAGCGACTTTCGAATGCCCTACATACAAAAATGTCTGACTGAATGCCACTAAACAAACAATGTACATACCATAAGTATAGGCTTATTTATAATATCTAATAAAATATGATAAAATATTTAAATTTTCAAAAAAGGTCACCAAACAATAAACAAATATTTACCTTAAAAGTTATGGCTAAATATTGGGCTTAACTTTTATGTATGTCAAATGTATTATTTATATACATGCTAAGCAGGTTATTTTAAAACGTTTTCCATGTGCAGCACAATCTTAAATTTGTATGTATGAAAAAAACAAAAAAAAAAAAAAAATTGAAAAAAAAAATATTATTTAAAAAAAAAAAAATTTATTTATATGGAATCAGCATATATATTTGAGATATATAACGGAAATTGATGAAAATACAGGCGGACATTTAGAAAAAACAAAAACAAATCTTCGACCGTGACAGGACTCGAACCTGCAATCTTCGGATTCGAAGTCCGACGCCTTATCCATTAGGCCACACGGTCCTGTTGTAAAGCGCCGTTAGTCGCAGCGATATAAACAGCGAAAGAGGCGCGCAGCACGTTCCTAATCAGTCAAGAGCATCCATAAAATACGCACACATAGATACACACGCACACACACACACACACGATTACTCACCCCTGCTCTGGCACAAGGCACTTCACATTGTGTTTGAGGGTGGCTGCGTCACAGCAGCAGCAGCTGCAAGTTTTGCTTTGGGGTTGAAATCCATATGACGCAGTTTTTTGTGATGACACCAGCTCCGTCGTCTTCTGCGCAGGCTCCAGGCTGTCAACAGCATCCTTTGACCTTTATTTGCCAAACAGCTGTTTAGCCGAAGGAATTTAGCCAGAACTACAAATCTACCAATTTTAATTTTAACTGGCAAAAAATATGCTAAAAATACTCAAATACAAAAATTGTCATTTTTTTATTTTTAAAAATCATTTTACTTTTTATATATTTATGAAAAGCAACAAATAATAAATTCCTTATGATTAATATTAATATTTAATTTTTTTTCCATTTGTATTTCAAAATACAACCATTCGAATTCAGACTCAAATTATGTGTTGAATCCATAGATACTATCTGATTGATCTGGTCAACCTCTCAGCATTTTACCATATAATTTTTTTTTATAAAATTATGATTACTTATAAACCGTTCAAAGTTTTACAAACACCTTCTATTTTCTTGGTGCTCTACCTAAGAGTCCATGCCTATTAATTTCCTCACATTGCGGCGCGCTTCTACAGTTTTAATTGAAATCCATTGTAGCACAAGGTCTGCAAACAAAACAATGCGACCAAAGCTTGTAGTCTATGTGTGTGCGTGTGTGTGTGTTTTAGTATATGTATTTGTATATGCAACACACAATGTGTTTGTAATTACCATAAAACCAAAACAGGCAACAGCTTTAGTTCCGTGCCAAAAGTGGAGGAACTGAGGCGTATCCGATAGAAATACTTGACAGAAGAAGTGTCTGCATCTTGCATAGATCACATTCTTTTATTTTTTTTACTGTTTTTTTTTTTTAATTCCCAGCTATTATTATAGATTACTAATCTATTTTAGACAGTTTTAAAGAGAGAATTTTGTGCAAAAGAGCAAAATTCTAAAAAAATATCATCAGATATTTAAAAAAAAAAATGCACGAATACTATTGAAAAGCGATAATAACTAGAAATTAAATTGACACTTTAAATAATCATTGAATGGTATTTAAGTTGAAAACTAATAATATTTTCTTATATACCATCAAATATTTATTAAAATTTTGTTGATGTTTGGAAAACACAATTTAATTTTTTATTTTTGTCGAAAAAGTAAATTGTTTTTCTGCATTCTCATGTAAAATCAGTTTACTCATGACTCGCTAATAACGAATGATGTGCGATTATCTCGCTGCTTAAGTTACTTTCAATGTTTTATGCTGGTCCCCGTGGAAAATGCAACCGGTTGGATTGTAGCTGGTCAAAGGCCGCACGTCCTTGAATCAAGCTGGCTTTAACATAGTTGGGCAGAAGTGCATACATATGTAGAAATGTGGCGCGTACATATTGAAAACAGGCTTATCAACATGGCGCACAATTAATTTCCACTTCTTGGTTACTTTGCAGTCAAGATTTGCACATTCCAAGATTGAGCAGGCCCCAAACGCCAGCAACAGCAACCGTGGGAGATGTCTGCGGTGCGGCATCGCCCGATGGCACCACCAGCCGCTGCTGGGGAGCATGGCGATAGCGATGACAACAACTTCACCGACGACGAGAGCTCACCGCTGGCACACGATATTTATGGTGGCAGGTAAGTCTTGTCTAGTTTTTGATGTAGTATCCATCATAGTATATGCAAATTTGTTGTTCAATTTGCTGAGGGTCTATCATTAATGCAAGCCCAAAAAGAAAAGAAATGAAAAAATGAAAAATAATCTGTTCCGTTCAACGACAAGCCGGAACTAAATATCTACTCAAGACAAAAACAAACGTTAATTGGCATTCCCACAGCTGTGTTAGCCGTCTGGCTACACCCAGATCTTGAGACAATCACTTTCAATGGCAATTACTCTCAGCTATGTGGTTGAAAATACCGGAAACTAAGAGCAAGCGACTTGTTCGCTCAGCAAAATACCATATTATACATTCATTTTATAGAAATTCTGACATTTTTAGGTCTAGGCTAAAATTGCAAAAAATATGTTTTTGACTCAATATTTATTTATTTTTTTTTATTTTTCATATTTTTAATATACAAATTGGGATTATTTTAATAATTAATAATTTCAAATATTTAAAATATAAAGAGAGGTCACTATTTTTCCGATTTATTTCTAAGCTCAGCTTAATTATATTTCTATTACCTAACCAAAACTTTCCGGTCTTTCATATATAGCTGTCATTAATATTATCAGTCTATGTTTCAGTACTACTAGTATTTAAATATTTATTTTGTGCAGCTCAAAGATAAAACCATAAAACAATTCTTAAAAAATTCTAAAATACAATTCTAATTAATTTTAATTGACAGCCAACGCACAATACAGGAAACAAAAGGATGGGATGTGTTTCGTGATCCGCCGATTAAAATTGAGACCGGTTCGACGGCGAATCAGGCGTGTCTCGAGCTAACCATTAAGATTCTGAAAATCTTCGCCTACATCTTCACATTCATAATAGTTTTAACTGGTGGTGTTATAGCCAAGGGAACAGTACTATTTATGACCTCGCAAGTGCGCAAGGATCGCAGAATAGAATATTGCAACAAAGATCTGGTAAAGAAAACTTGAAATTTGGTAAATGTGCAGCTGGTTAAATTGTTATAACTCAATTATAGGGTCGCGACAAGAGTTTTGTGGTCGTTTTACCCGAGGAGGAGCGCATTGCCTGGATCTGGGCACTGGTGATAGCATATTCGTTGCCAGAGATTGGAACGCTGATCAGATCGGTGCGCATCTGTTTCTTCAAGACGTTCAAGGTGCCAAAGACGGGACACTTTCTGTTCGTCTGGCTGATGGAGAGCCTGAGCGCTTTGGGCACAGCCCTACTGATGTTTGTGGTGCTGCCCCAGATCGATGCGATACAGGGCGCCATGTTAACCAATTGCTTGTGCGTCATACCCGGCATCTTTGGACTGCTCTCGCGCACCTCCAAGGAGGGCAAGCGATTCATTAAGGTCATCATTGATCTGGCTGCGGTGGCAGCCCAGGTAACTGGTCTCGTCATCTGGCCCCTGTTGGAGAATCGCCGCGAACTCTGGGTGATTCCCGTTGCCTGTGTGATGATCTCCTGCGGCTGGTGGGAGAACTATGTGTCATCCCAATCGCCGTTGGGATTGGTGCGTTCGTTGGGTCGCATCAAGGAGGAGTTGCATAATACTCGCTACTTTTGCTGCATGTTCCTGTCGATTTGGAAGATCCTTTTGTTCTTCTGCGTCACACTGCTCATCTACTGGGCCAGCGGCGAGGAGCCGAGCAATCTATTTACCCTCTATGGCGATGCCTTCGGTCCGCACAAGATCATTGTCTATGAGCTACCGGCTAGTTTGGGCGGTGTTCTTCCCGATACATTGGAATCGGCCAACATTGATACAGTTGATGTGGATGCTAGCCATAAAACTGTCGTTTATGTGTTGCTCCTGCAGATCTTTGGCGCCTATTTGTGCTATATATTTGGCAAGTTTGCTTGCAAGATTTTAATTCAGGGCTTCAGTTACGCATTTCCCGTGAGTCTAACCGTTCCACTGGCCGTCTCCTTGCTGATCTCGGCCTGCGGCATACGGATTGATGATCCATGCTTCTTCCACGACACCATACCGGACTATCTCTTCTTTACCAGTCCGTCCAATTTTCGATTTAATAACTTTGTTACGGAACAAATGGCCTGGGCATGGATCTTGTGGCTATTGAGTCAAACGTGGATAGCGTTGCACATTTGGACGCCCAAGTGCGAGAGATTGGCGACCACAGAGAAACTCTTTGTGAGGCCTATGTACTCAGCTCTACTCATCGATCAGTCCATGGCACTGAATAGAAGACGCGATGACCAGGCGGATGTCAAAACTGAAGTAAGTAAAATTTTAACGTTTTATGAGAATCTCGGGGCCCAAAATGATTTATAAATATTTTATATAGTAAACTTTTTATAGGAATGGAAATATTTGATCTTTTTTAATTCTTTTTGGTGGTTGTAATTTATTTTTGGTTCCAAAATAGTAGAGTAATTCAACTTTCTACTCCTTATTAATATATAGGATCTGTCGGAGATCGAAAAGGAAAAGGGCGATGAGTATTATGAGACGATCTCCGTGCACACGGATCGTTCGTCGGCGCCAAACAAGCCCTCGATTAAGTCATCGGATAATATAACTCGGATCTATACTTGCGCCACCATGTGGCATGAAACCAAAGATGAAATGATCGAGTTCTTGAAGAGCATCATGCGCATGGACGAGGATCAGTGTGCCCGGCGTGTGGCACAAAAGTATTTGCGTGTCCTCGATCCCGATTACTATGAATTTGAAAGTAGGTGAACTAATCTCCTACATTAAGTTAAATAATCATTGAAACGTATTCGCACAGCTCACATATTTTTCGATGATGCCTTTGAGATCTCGGATCACAGCGATGATGATATTCAATGCAATCGTTTCGTTAAACTCCTGATTGCCACCATGGATGAGGCAGCCTCTGAGATACATCAGACAACGATCCGACTGAGGCCGCCTAAGAAATACCCAACACCCTATGGCGGTCGATTGATGTGGACGTTGCCTGGAAAGACTAAGTTTATAGCACATCTGAAGGACAAGGATCGGATACGTCATCGCAAGCGTTGGTCCCAGGTCATGTATATGTACTATCTGCTGGGCCATCGTCTGATGGAGTTGCCCATTTCGGTGGATCGCAAGGATGCGATTGCAGAGAACACCTATTTGCTGACACTGGATGGTGATATTGATTTCAAACCGAATGCAGTCACCCTACTTGTGGATTTAATGAAGAAGAATCGGAATCTGGGTGCAGCCTGCGGACGCATTCACCCCGTTGGCTCTGGGCCAATGGTGTGGTATCAGCTCTTTGAGTATGCTATTGGTCATTGGCTGCAGAAGGCAACCGAGCATATGATTGGATGTGTCTTGTGTTCACCGGGATGCTTCTCACTGTTCCGTGGCAAGGCATTGATGGATGACAATGTGATGAAAAAGTATACAACGAAACCGACAGAGGCCCGTCACTATGTCCAGTACGATCAGGGTGAGGATCGTTGGCTGTGCACCCTGCTGCTCCAGCGTGGCTATCGTGTCGAGTATTCAGCTGCCTCGGATGCCTACACTCACTGCCCGGAGGGTTTCAATGAGTTCTACAATCAGCGACGTCGCTGGGTGCCATCGACCATAGCAAACATTATGGATCTCTTGGGTGACGCGAAGCGAACGATTAAGATCAATGATAACATCTCGTTGCTATATGTTTTCTATCAGATGATGTTGATGGGTGGCACCATTTTGGGGCCGGGCACAATTTTTCTTATGTTGGTGGGCGCTTTTGTGGCCGCCTTTCGCATCGACAATTGGACATCGTTTCACTATAATATTGTTCCGATATTGGGATTTATGGTCATCTGTTTCACCTGCAAATCGAATATACAACTGTTTGTTGCCCAGGTGCTGTCCACGTGCTATGCTCTGATTATGATGGCTGTCATTGTGGGCACAGCTTTGCAGTTGGGTGAGGACGGTGTCGGATCGCCATCGGCCATCTTTTTGATATCGATGGTGGGCTCATTCTTCATAGCCGCATGTTTGCATCCGCAAGAGTTTTGGTGCATAACATGCGGCTTAATCTATTTGCTGTCCATACCCTCTATGTATTTGCTGCTCATCCTTTATTCGATTATCAATCTGAACGTTGTCTCCTGGGGCACTCGCGAGGTGGTGGCCAAAAAAACCAAAAAGGAATTGGAGGCGGAAAAGAAGGCAGCCGAGGAGAACAAGAAGCGTGTCAAGCAGAAGAGCATGTTGGGCTTTCTGCAAAGTGGCATCGGTGACAACGATGATGAGGAGGGTTCCATTGAGTTCTCATTGGCGGGATTATTCCGTTGTGTATTCTGCACCCATGGCAAGACCTCAGATGAGAAACAGCAGCTGACTACAATTGCCGATTCGTTGGACACGATTAAACAGCGCATGGACACGATTGAGAGTGCTGTGGATCCACATGGTCATCATGCATCGCGTCATAATAGACGACGCACCACATCGGGTGGTTCGAAGGATCATCATTTGCTCACATCGGTAGCGGAAAAATCAGGTGATGAATCAGACGAGTCGGACTCGGATACCTCAGCGGAACCGAAACAGGAACGGGATTTCCTAACGAACCCCTATTGGATTGAGGATCCCGATGTGCGCAAGGGTGAGGTGGACTTTTTGTCCAGTTCAGAAATACAGTTCTGGAAGGATCTCATCGATCAGTACTTGTATCCCATCGACAATGATCCCGTGGAGCAGGTGAGACTCAAATAGCCATAATTTTGGTTTTATAATTCAACGGACTTAACCGACTGCTTAATACTCTGATCCCGTTGAAAATTAACAGCTCCAATATATAGATAACATGATTGCTTTTTGGTAGGTTTTTTAATATTATTGTAGAAATAACAGAAATTACATTTTGTTATTTCGCCTTTTGTGAATGTCGCTGTAAAATAAGGATTTGGGTTCCTAGTTTTCAAAAATATGTCTAGCAAAAAAATGAAATGTTTTTCAGTAGAACTAATTATGACTTTTTTGGGTTTATTGATATTGATAGTTTAGTTAAAAATTTGTGTTTTTTTTTTTGAGTCTTTGACCCTAGGCCAGGGAGAAATTTATATTGAAACTAAAATTTAATACTTTATCGATAATCTAAAAAATCTATGCATTTTTTTTTATTTTTAAATGAAAGTTTGAGGCTAATAATATTACGATTTAGGTTAGATATTTTTGCGGATCTTTCGTGACACCTGTATGAAGAATGATATGGATTTTAGTAATACAAGGTTTATATTGGCTTTATCCATGTCGTTGCATATTGATGATCAGATTATAATTAGGTTAAGTTAACTTTTAATCTTCTCCAACCGCCTGGCGATCAAATATTTGTAGGCCCGTATAGCAAAAGATCTCAAAGAGTTGCGCGATTCGTCGGTCTTTGCGTTCTTCATGATCAATGCTCTCTTCGTGCTGATCGTGTTCCTGCTGCAGTTGAACAAGGATAACATTCACGTCAAGTGGCCCTTTGGTGTGCGCACGAATATTACTTATGACGAGTCCACCCAGGAGGTAATTGTGCAATTTAACAAACAACACTAACACATTCTCTTTTTTTGTTCTCTCTCTTTTTTTGTGTGTATATATAAATATATATATATATATGTCGTTCATATCGTGATCGAGGAGTTTAGGCCCGCATAGCCTCCGATCTGATTGAGCTGCGCAACAAGTCGGTGTTTGCGTTTTTCATGGCCAACGCCTTATTCGTATTGATTGTCTTCTTGTTGCAACTGAATAAGGATAAATTGCATATTATTTGGCCGTTGGGCGTCAAAACGAACATTACGTATATCGAAGAGACATCTGAGGTGTATATGGAATAATTCAAATACAAATTTCTAATCACCAACTATTTTTTGTTACTACTATCCTAAAACTGTTTTGTTTCTGTGTTCGCCCAGTAAATCTTATCTAAATAAAATCCAATCCAATCTTTTCAAGGGACCTCTAACTTCCTGCTGCCCACACCTTTTCTCACTCTTTATCTCTCTGTCTTACACTATGCGATTAATGTGATCCTTACATACAAAATTACAAATTACAAATTCACAGTCACTGTTACATACTCTACTTACCCAAAAAATGAATGTTTCTAATGATTTTAAATGTATGGAAGAATGTTCTCTGTACCCAATGTTTATAAGGCGTTTCCTGTTTGTTTTATCCTGTTTATTGAAACCCATCCTAATGGTTCTAGCATATCACCACCATCACCACCAACAACAACAACAACAAAAACAATACCATATCATACTCGTATCAATGCAGCAACAAATACAATTGCAACAAATACATCAAATGACATAAAATGCAGTTTCTAACAGTTAATCCTCAACACGGTGGTAAACTGTCAGCCATAAATGCCATAAATCCTAAACAAAAACAAATATAAATACAAATATGCATACAAAATACAAAAACTGATCGTATGTACATAATTATACATGCTGGAGTCAAGCTCAGTTTCAAGCATGCTTCATACAAATCCCCGGGATATAAATCTATAACACATTTATACACAATTAAAAAAAGTTGGGTTTTTCTTTACTCTCTGAGACGCTAAGGCTATTTTGAGAAAACGTTATATTTAAAGCGAAAATTGGTTAAATAAAATTAGATTCAAAGAATTGTTTTTTATTTTCTTTCATCTTAATTTGAACTTTTATTGTGATGCTTAATTTCTTTCTTAATCTAATTGATTTCTTCTTGTAATTCAAAAAGATTTTGAAAAAAAGAAATATATTAAGTAATGAAATCTTACAAGTAATAATTTTTTCAAAATCAAAAACAATAGTTACAATTTTCTAAAAATAATTCTATATTTTTATTTTGATAGCAAAGCCCACATTTTTTTTTTATTGTGTATGGTAATCACACATAAACATAGCATTATCACCGACAACTGGTACTATGTTCTGCCTTAAACCCAATATCGTTTCCGGAAAATCGTTCAATTGTTAAATGTTACTAACAAAATAAAATTGAGATCGCTCTGAGTTCGTTGCTAATATTGGGTTTCTAACACGTTCGAATAGGTACACATTTCCAAGGAGTATCTACAACTGGAGCCCATTGGTTTGGTTTTTGTCTTCTTCTTTGCCTTAATTTTGGTCATACAATTTACGGCCATGTTGTTCCATCGCTTTGGCACCCTATCACACATCCTGGCCTCGACGGAGTTGAATTTCTGTAAAAAGAAATCGGAGGACTTGACCCAAGATCAATTAATAGACAAGGTGAATATAGCAACAAAAATGTAATATTACGAAATTCATTATAAATTGGAATAATTGGGACATTGTTTTACAGCACGCCGTGGAAATAGTTAAGAACCTGCAACGCCTGCAGGGCATCGATGGGGATTATGATAATGATTCTGGTTCGGGACCCGATCGCATCGCACGACGTAAGACGATACAAAATTTGGAGAAAGCCCGACAGCCGCGTCGTCAAATTGGCACCTTGGATGTGGCGTTCAAGAAGCGTTTCCTCAAGTTAACGGCGGATGCGGAAAACAATCCGGCGACGCCGATACTCACTCGTCGCCTGACCATGCGGGCGGAGACCATCCGTGCGCTGGAGGTCAGGAAGAACTCCGTGATGGCGGAACGACGCAAATCGGCAATGCAAACGTTGGGCGCCAAAAATGAATATGGCATAACCACGGCGCCGCAGCCGGTAAGGATTCACCCACTTAATTATTTTTTATTGTTTTTTTTAAATATAATTAATATTATTGGGAAACAGATCAATAACAATGGCGCTGTAAGCAATCAGCGAAGCGGACGCATTTCCAATGCAGGAATCAGCATCAAGGACGTATTTAATGTGAATGGTGGACCTGGAGAGGTGAGTGAAAACTATAAGACAGCTCATAGGGTTATAATTATGATAGATGAAAGATTTAATATCTAATCTTAATTTTTAATAGATCGTTTTAATGACAGCCTTAGCTTTACCTGCAAATTTTCAATTTTATCAGTTTATATTAAGAACTAAAACATTTGTCCACAAGAAATCAATTTATATCGACTTACATTGCCTTTTCGTACCTTATCTGCTTGGAGGCATATTCTTCAATATCTCAACTATATCCCTCCTTAAGATCTGCTATGTACATTAATTTCTCTTGCCAATCATTTCATTTTGTTAATTGATTCCCTCTTTATTTGTAGCAAATTTATGGCTCGAATGGCGGCGGTACCATCAACCAGGGCTACGAGCATGTCATCGATGAGGATGGCGATGGTAACTCCCTACGTTTGACCACCCGCAATCCGCATCAGGTATCCTGGGGTCAAAATGTGACTGGCAATAACACGGGACGTTTGTAAACTACCTATGATCATATAATTAATACATCTATTTAGACTACTGTTAAGTTAGCAATTTACAAAGGATGAACAAAATTTATGAAAGATGTATCAAAATTAGAGTTTATAGTCAAAAAACATTTATTGTTAAATTGTATATATATGTAGAAAGGACATAGCAGGATCCTTGTCAACACACAACGAATATTATGATTAGCTAATCACACTGCCAGTGTTAGTTTCGAATAGTGAATTGTCGGCCCGAAGGGCAACAGCAACATTCATACTATATATATACTATATCAATTGTTAGGTTAGCTTTAAGAAATTGTGATGCGTTCCCCTTTGCGGGACTGTCGACCTAAACACAATACCAGTGAATGCTGACACATAATACTCATTGTAAAGCTGATTTGAATGTGCAGCAAAAAATATACCTATTTATATACATTCATGAATCTTGCTATAATAGTTTTTAAAATTACTCAATTACTGTCAAATTCTTGGATACATTTTACATATCTATATGTATGAGATTTCATATATTTAAAAATATTAAAAAAAAAACATTATTTGTTTTAATTGTTTTAATTTTTAAATATTAGTTAATAAAAACTATTTCGTAATTTTAAAGTCTGGAGCTGTTGAAGTATGGAGCATAAAAAAAAAATAAAACAAAAAGTGTTTTTTCCACTCTTTAAAAACCGATGGAATTTTAATTCAACTATTTTTTAATATGTTCTGGAATTATATAGCTTTAAATTAATAATCGTAATGACTTTTTTAACAAGTTTTTTTCTTCAAATTAATTTTTCACTGACTAAGTCGTTATAACAAATACAATCTGCTAACAATTTAAAATACATTGCTTAAAAAAAATATTCGCTTTTGTTTTTCGGCTTTAAGCTATAGTTTATTTTGAATAACGTTATTTCTATGGGTTCTTGGAAGCTGCTATGAGCCATTAGTATATACGCATGTGGGATAACATTTAGAAACGACTGTGATAATTAATGTTAGACAAATAGTGTCTTCAATAATGTCCAAACTAGTAAACATAAAACACACAAGTTAATGTTTTTGTTTTTTCTTAAACCATATTTGATCATTGGCTAAATATTTAATGGAAAAGCATATTGCCCTTCTTGGCTGCAATGGGCAGACGATCGCCTGGACCCACTTGGAGGAAAGGATTGGGTAATCCGGGCAGATGGCCAGCCTTCTTGACAACGCCATTGTCATTGTCCAAGACATTATCGTTGCCAAACTGATGCAACAGGAACTTCTCAACGGCAGAGTTAATATCGCCATCGCCAGCTCCAGTGCCAGATGCATTCTCCTGGTCGGCACAGTCAAACATATGCTCGCTGTCACAGGTGCATTCCTGGGCCGCTTGGAATTCGCGACAAAAACTTGCCGTATTTTCGAAATCCATAATACAATCGGCCGCCTGCTGCTGCTCTAAGGTGTAGCCCTCGGGACAGGGATTGGGTGGATTGCAGTAGGCGGGCAAACTGGCATCGGTCTTAACAATTGTACTATAACGATTTGGCATCTCGCCCATGCCACCCGACACGTACTGATGTCCCCACAGCGAGCTGTGCTGTAGAAACTCCTGGTCCCGCAGCGAAGGATTTGAGCTTTCCGATTGTAGCAGGCAATCGTGGCCGCCATCGCAGAGGCGAGCGTATTCCGAGCGCGAAACCAAATCCACATTATCCTTGGCTGCTGCGGCAGCAGCTGCTGCCAAATCTCCTTCATTGTCCACATCATAGTAGCCCACCTGCATATCGTTATCCATGCGATTGAGCAACTCCGTCAGCAGCACATCGGCAAAGATGCTGTCCTTCGTCTCGTACCCCTCAGCACGGGCAGAACCCATCATCAGCATTAAGCAGCCCAGAAGCATGCCAACAGCTGAAGGAAATAAAGAATATAATTGGTATCCTTTTCAATTAATATTCTATAAACACACACAATTAGTAGTCAACTTACTTCGCATAGGTTCGACTAGCATATTGCGCATTTCTTATCGCCTGCTTACGTAGGAGTTTTGTCTATTTGAATTTTATTGATTTTTCAGCTGCAGCAGCTGGAACTCTTTTCACAATATTGCGCTGGTCGCTCGCTAGCTGTGTTGTGCTGACAACCAGTTGAATACGCCGAATACACACCAATTTTCCATTTGGCACAGCATATATACGAGCTCTGACCTTAGTCGATAAGAATATGAATAAACCCTGCGAAGGGCGCAGGCGCAGGTTTTTTTTGCAGTTAAACAAAGCTTTTCGATGCTTATGTTATGTTAGGCAAAGCTTCTGTTAATATTTTTACTGTTATAATATATATTCCGTAACAAGAAATAATTAATAAACATTTTTTTTGTAATTTTTTAAACAAAGATAAATTTTTAATTATAAAAACGATCTGCACAAGCTTATGCATTCAAACTATAGTTAAAATATTTCTTTCCTTACATTAAATATTTCCTCTTTAATCTCAAAATTATAATTAAATACAAAATATCACTAGATCCAGATATCGCCTTCAAAAAAATAAAATTCCCACAAAGTGCTACATTATGGGTTATTCATACATACCTTACGATTTTACAAAAATAAAATTACTAATTCTAATTAACGAAAATAAATTTCATGTTTAAAATTAACGGTTTTGAACTGGAAGGCTCTTTCACAGATTTGTTCTTATTCAAGATGCAGATCAAAAGAAATTCCGTCACTTTACGAAATACAAAATAAAAGCAAGTAGAAGGCATTACAAACGCTAAATCTAAATACATAAATTATAATATTAAATATACTTTAATACTGTAAAAAAGTATTATCATAGCTCGAGATCCTCGCCACACTGCACATCAAGCTCAACCAGTGATTGTTGCACCCTCAGTTTGTGTTGATATGTCTTTGAGTGAGCGTCCAGATGCTCGATTGTCCCAAAGCCCTGATTGCACAGCTCACATCTGCTAGGAGAAGAAAGTTCAGAATGATAATGACAACGAAAGTTTTTCGCTTACCTCCAGCCGGCAGATGTGTGAGTAGTGGAATGCGTGCGAAGATCTGAAACGCTGGCGAATATCATATCGCACTCCAGGCAAGGGTACGGACGCTCATTCTCGTGTGCGCTGCAATGACATTAAAATATGATTATTGTTTGGAATATGGGATGCTAAGTGATAGGTTACTTACATCTCGTGACGTTGCTTGGCGCTGTGCTCTAGGAATGTTTCGCCGCAAGTGGCGCATTTAAAGAGGCGACGGCTGTCATGCTCCTGCTTTCGATGCTGTCTTAGGACACTGCTGCTTTTGAAGTTTAAACCACACTGACGACATGCGAATAACTGTTTCGGCTCCTTGGCCTCCAAATGGCACATTAAGTGTTTATTATAGTCGGGCTGATGCTTGAAAAATTCACCACATTCTTCACAGATAAAGAAATTGCGGCCACGCTTCGCGGTTCGATTATCTTCTAGCAGTACAAAATGCTGTTTCTCTGCTTCCGACTGTTTCTCTTCATCGAATTCTTCAAATTGGGATAACTCCTCGATCGTTAATATTTCACTGACATCATTGGACACATCATTATCTACGTCATCATTGCGTTCCATTACCTGCATATCTTCATCAACATACTTGAGCTGCTCTTCGTCGATTAAGTCCTCATAAAGCTCTTGAGCCGCTACATTAAACACAAAATACTTGTTGTTCTTTTGCAGCACATCCTTCAGATAATTTTGAGAGAAAATGCAGCGCTCCCGAAACTTGATTGCCAAATCTAGCTCAGAGTGGCAACGTTGGCAGATAAAATTTGGCAATCCTGCTTGCTGCGACAACTGCAAAGAACAATAGCAAATCCTATTCAAAACATTTTATATACGTTTTCCCCCTTGCAAGCAGAGTGTTAAAAATACGTCGTCTTCCTAATCATCGACGCTGCCAAAATTTACATTTGACTCACCTCGACTCCGGTTATGAGTTTTAGATTTTGCAGCAGACTGCCACGCTTAGAGGGGAACAATTGCCTCTGGCGTGTCTTGTCCTTTATTTTATTGGCACACACACGACAAACTTCATACAAGCTGTTGTTTTCTTTTTCCATCTTTCTTTTGGCCAACACTTTTTAAATTGTTGTCTTTTTTGATTCCTCTTTATCTCGTCTTTCGCAGGGCTTCGTTCGCGGTCTGCTAATATTGCGATACAGAAAACTGTAATATGCACTAATTCTTTTATAGCAAAAAATAATAATTTTTTCCAAACTTATTCAGCCAATTGCTAGTTTGAATAAAAATTGCCAAAAAAAATTAAATACCCCAAATGAAGTTAGCACAAACAGCTGCTTTCAGCTACAGCTGTTAGACGTTGTTTTATTTTAGATATGGACCTCAAATTGTGTACTATCGATAAGTTCAGTTCGATAAATATCAATTTTGGCTCTTTTTTTGTTGTTTTTGCAATATTGCATCAAAACAACAACAATAACACAAGTACAATTTTACGCGCGGAATTTATCAAATGCTAGTGCTGTTGTTTATATAGTTCTTAGAACTTTTCCAATAATGTCCAGCGAAACAAGTCTGAGCTCCAAATGGACACGGCCCGATGATGTATTAAATGTTGCACGAAATACAATTTTACACTTGAGTTAACGAAATCACTTTCCAATTTACAGTTTATAAAGCTGCAAAGGCTGAAGCAAAAGAAGAAACAGCTAGCGGCACGTGTGAGCAGCAACAACAACAACAATAAGCGACTCGAACTAGATGAGAGCGACAAATGCAAACTTCTCGAAGCGAAAATTGCCCAAAAGCGCAAGAATCCATTTGCCAAGTGAGTGTTTATTTTTCATAGAACGCCTTCGAGTTGATTTTATAATTTTTTGTAAGGAACCAAAGCCTTGCGAATAATATGTATTAACATTTGCATTTCTATGTAAAATGTGCCGTAAACTTTGGTAGCTTTAAAATTTATTCTCATCAGTACAAGCAATCATTGTCAAAAGTCGCTTATTATTTAAAAAAAAAAGCTAAAAAAAAAAAACCGGAAAAGTGCTGAAGTTGTTATGTTGAAAAACAATAAATCGAAATCCAAGTTACACAGCAAACTATTTTTAGCTCCTTTTAAAATAGTCGGATATATAGTTGACAACACTGATGAGATATCTCTGCTTTCCTTTAATTTTAAATCAGCTGATTGGCAGCAAATACTAATGTATCCTCTACAGATCCACAGATGGCGCGAAGAAACAAAAAACCGATGATGTCCAAGAAGAAACAATCAGTGGCGAAACTAAAACCACAACGGTTACAAATTTAGTAAATGACGCGAAAGCGAAAACAAGAACACCACCAGCAAAACTGGTGTTGCAGAAATTCGATGCACAAGCGTTTGCCAGGCTGCTACAGCAGGCGAGAGTCAACCAGGAGGATGAGGAAGATGATGCCGCTGTGGCGGCACGACAAATACATACGCCACATCTGCCTATCGACTGGTGCCTGAAGACGCGAGTGCGTTTCTTTTGCCCCACCGAGTTGCCGGCAACGCAGCTGAAAACCTCCCAGCTGGCCAGCGGATTGACGAGTTTTGTTCGTTGCTTTGACTCCGCTCAGACGGAGAGCACCTTGGATATATCGGATGCGACGCGTTTCAATCAGTGCACCTACTACTGGCAGCATCCGCATCTGCCCTGGCTGACGCTCTTTCCGCGCAGCGCCAAGGAGAACAACGGCATCGCAATTGGAGAGCGAGAGCGCAAAGCCTTGGCCGAAGAATGGGATTACAGTTTTCGTGGTCTCTTCCAGTTGCTGCGTGCCCGACAGTGTCCGTATTTCTATTTGTGTGCCAACACATTTACCGTCCTCTTTCGAGCAGCGGGTAGCGGTGGACGCGCTGAGACACATGCTCTCGTCACACCATCGACGCGGGGTATGCGGAATGCTCTGCGGCAGGAGGGGATCGAGTATAGCATGCCACTGAAAAGAGATGCTACGGGTGAGCCAAATAGCAGCCTCAACGAGGAGACTGATGTGAAGGAGAAACAATCAGAGAATGAGGTGGAGCAGGAGCACGCTAATGATGATGACGAGGACGATGACGAATGGCTGGAGAGTTTGGGCGTGGATGAGCGTGAACTGCGAAGGATTCAAAGCAGCCACGCGCGCCGTCAACAGGCAGCTGAAATGAGCGAAGATTTCAGTGATAATTCGCTACTGCTCATTGAGGGCGTCGAGTGCCAAGGATTCTTTAGCTATCTACTGAATGCGAAGAGCACCATCACCAGCGTTGGTCGGCTGGCCGGTGTTCCGCCCACCCTCATCGCACCTGTTGCTTTTCCCAAGGCAACCATGCAACATTTGGTGCCCCGTTCGAAGAAAGTACGTCTGGATGGCATCGATTATTATAGCATCGATATGAAGGGACTCCTGCTGCCCACATTCCTGCCGAGCGTCGCAATGTTGCTCTGTGAGACGCGCGGATCATTTAGCGCCACCTTGGCGAGCAGCAGCAATACCCTCTCATTTAGCAAGGCTACACAAAAGCTGCTGGAATCGGAGCCAAGCAAGGCAGCGGAGGAGGAGCACCTTGGCTCCGGCCAGGTGTTTGGCGAACACAATCTATCCGAGTGCGGTCTTCTGCCCGCCGTAGTGGGTGCCATCTGTAAGACAGGCCCACATGCCGTTGGACTGTTGGAGCGCATCTGTTATCAGCGTGGCGAGGGATATGCCTGGAGCTGATCTTTATCTTAGTACAATTTGTTATATTTAAGGAGACACGTCCGATCCCACATAAAATATATATATATATTTAAATGAATATTCTTGAGTCAGCTGCATATCGGATAACTATATCTCGTCTGCCACTTTTTAATCTTATAGTACTTTTATTAATTATCGAAAGTTATAAATTTCTAGAAGCTATCATTATGTATCTATCCAAGACAAGCTCAATTATCCACCATTACCAGCTCGTCTATGCTCCAATCCTCGTAGGAATGATCGGGCAGATAGCGTCGTATGATGATTGGTATTTTCTTTTGCTTCAGCTCCTTCATGGCTATCTGCAGCGGATCCGTTTCGCCATCCAGTTCAACCATGATCGGTGCACACATCGCAATCTGCAGGGCCCGTGTGCCCAGAACACGGGCACGTTCGTATTTCGTCATATATTTGGTTGTGATGCGTTTCGACTTGGGCACACCACCGCCAGCTGTGCCGCCGGGTGCAATTATCTCAATATTATCGACTTCCTCCTCTTGGGCAATGTCCTCGTCCACGTCCTCATCGGCATCGTCGAAATCATCACCGCCGACGCTGGAGTGTAATTAATTTATGTTAATCCGATAATTTTTTGATAATATGTACACATGCAAGAGTTAAACACTCACTCATCATTATCATAGTCTCCCTCATCCATTATTTAGTTTTTGTTATTTCAAATATTTGATAATTCCACAAATTCAGGCAGCACACACGCTGTATTTTTCTTCTTTCCGTATTATGCCGAAAATGTTGGTCGGTCGATAGGCATCCGATAGATTGGACCAACGTGTTGCGGTATTTTTTGATTGCGTGGTATTTTTTATTATCGAAATTTGAAATTTGCCTATCGACGGAAGCCATATGGAATATAACTGAAGTCATTCTGTCGCGAGAAATGCGGCATTTGATCCATTTGTAGTGGAGGATGTAGATTACGTTGTGCAGGTTGATTCGGACAAGGGCATGGAATGAGATGGGCTGGCATTAAAGAACCTTGTGCGAAAGTCGGCTGCGTATTTAGATGATTTCCCGCATCATAATCATAGTCGACGCATGTCCGAATGCTGACATTTCTGCGGCGAGCACGACCGGCGCTATCTCGATCGAATTGATTCAGATCGAAATTAGCCAACGGGTTCACCGTTTGATGCTGATTGCGGTTGTAGTTATAGTAGGGATCACATGGCTCATCGGGCATCTCGTCGGGAATCGGAATACTGGATGGATTCTGAGCCGTTGGAGTGCAAAGCGATGGCACAGGAAGAACTGCTGGTGGCAGCTGTGTCATTGGACCGTAGCGCGTTCCTTGGCACTCATTTAGTCTGCACCGATGTGGTTTCCTCGGTTCTGGTGGCGAATAACAGCAATTGATGGAGCTCGAAGAGTGCACTTGCCGAACTGATGGATCTAGAGTTTGAGATGGACAGCAGCAGTAGTCGATATCCTTATTTGAGTATCGCGGCACCTAGTTACGATAATTAAATTAAAAATACGGTTTGAATATTTCAATTTAAATTGCTATCGATCATCTATAGTAATTCACGATCTAAATGTTTAAAATCAGATATCTGAAGGAGAAACACACCTGACAAAAAGAAGCTCGTCCTGCTGGACGGCAGACGACTTCAGTATTTGAACGAATCGGTGGGCGTCCATAGCGCGGTTGGAATTTTCCCAGAGCCGGAGTCCGATAGATGAAACCGCGTCGCCTACGATAGGCTCCGTCCCGGATGTCGCATTCTGGGTGGCATTGCCCTCGGCAGGTGCTCTCGCGGTTTGGAAAATAGGGCGCTGTGCCCATTGCCCCACATTTATGCGATTTGCTAGTGCTTCAAAAGAAAACTATAAAATTTGTGCTTTCAACATTTCGGTAGATACCCAATTTATTAAATTTATTTAGCCAAATAAGACGCCTGCCATGTTTCAATTTTTGAATGCAGCCTGCGATAGCAACATTTCGATTTCGATAGCAATTCGGTGATCAGTTTCCATGTACAATTATCGCCTTCAATTGCATTGAATGCTTTGCTAACTTTTCCATAACATCATTATTGAATGCTGCATTTCGATTTTCGCTGCTGATGACGACAGCCGTAATCCTGATTGGTCGCTGCTGTTGATCCGTTACCGCAGGGTGTCCGTATGATCTCTTGTTGCACTGTTCTAATCTGTTGTTGGTGTTGCGGATGCTGTTGTGGCAATGGAGTGCAAACGGATTGGCCATCTCTTGCTGCAAATTTCTAGCCTGTTGTTGTTGCGGTTGCTGCTGCTGTTCTTGCAATCGATTGCAACCGTAATTCTGATTGGCTGCTGCAACTGGTCCAGGCCCGCAAGCAACTTGTGTGGTCTCCTGCTGCACTGTTCTAGCCTGCTGTTGTTGCGGTTGCTGTTGTGGTAATGGACTGGCTGCTGAGGCTGGTACGGAATCGCAGGGAATACGGATGATCTCTGGCTGCACAGTTGTAGCCTGTTGCGGTTGCTGTTGTGGCAATGGAGTGCAAGCGCAATTCTGATTGGCTGTTTCTTGCTGCACAGTTGTCGCCGGTTGCTGCTGCTGTTGGTGCTGCTGTTGATGCTGTTGTTGCACTGGAGTGCAAGTGCATTCTTTAGCTCCTTTCTTTGGCAAGGACATCGTTAATCTTTAAGGGTATGTAATGTTAATTTTCAAAATTATTTTTTTCTTTTAAATACTGAAAATTTGGAATGCCAACTGAGATTACTTGAATTGAGTTGATTTGTTTAACCGTCACTCATTGAATGCTGCACCTCTTCTTTCCTTCTCTACGCTTGCAATGATTACACATGCTTTGATTTGGAGGTCTCGTGTGCACAAGTGGTGATGGTGGTGGTTGTTGTTGCGGGCCATAACGCATCTCACCATGTTGACCCTGTGTACCGCCACATGACATTTGCCCAACTGGCTCTATTGCCATATTTGTGCTGCTTGGCGGGCAATAACAGCCAGCACCGGGTTGCAAGTGATTGGTCATCTTGGCGGAAGCAGCGCTGCCAATTACAGTTAATTATTGATATTATTATTTTTTTATGCCAAAATTTTAATATATTTTTTTTTTTTTTTTAATTTAATGTATTCCCTTGTCAGCCCCAACGACACCTACTGTGATTATTTTACTCTATTTTTTTAAATGATTTTCCTCATTTTGTGTGTTGGGATTTAGTTTTTTTTATTGTTATTTTAAATGCAAATTTTGATATATTTTATAATAATAATGTGCTCGTTTGAGGGTGCAGTCCCTGTGATCCCTGCCCACCTATGCTCAATCTTATGTTTATTACAATATTCATCTCATTTTTGTAATACGCTTTTCCATGTCCGCGAATATGTCTTATGTATTTATATTATTCCAAAGATATTTTGGATATTTTTAAAATATTATTATTATTATTATTTTTGCCAGCGCACTCCCTGTGATAAATGTATATATATTTATATATAAATATATATTTATATTTGTATTTTTTGGCTTTCATTGTATGATGCACTTTTTCTTCTTGTTTACGGATTGACAATGTCCACACATGGCTGGTTGTTTATTGCGCGGATTTTTGGTGGTATATTGAGCACTTCTATATTGCGTTGGCTGGCCGCATGTTATGTGCGCGTGTGTTGGCGGTGCACGTGGTTGTTCCTGCATTGCCACTGGCGGCGCACATTCGCACTGCGGCGGCGCCGATTTTGCCTTGCAGTTGCACAGCTCTTCCACTGGAGGAACGCGTCGCGAAGGCTCGGGTCGTGGGCGCGAGCAGGTGTAGTTATCAGCCAGTGGCGCCTGGAATGGTGCTTGATTCTTTTGGCCGCGATTACCTCGATTACCCGTACAGAGACACTCGACGCGCGGTCTGCGTTCCATCTGTGCTGCCTGCACCGGTTGAGCTGCCTGCACCGGTTGAGCTGCTTGCACCGGCTGAGCTGCCTGCCCCACTCGCTGCTCACATACATTTTGGTCACATATAACTTGTTGCTGTTGCGGTTGCTGTTGTTGCTGTTGTTGTTGTGATGATATCACTTGCTCATTACAATAACAAGAAGTCGTTGGCTGTGGTTCCCTTCGTCGGGGCATTCCGCGATCAGGCGCAGTGGGCGAAGTTGGTTGCTGTGACCCTTGTCGTCGTGGAGAACCCATTGCTCCCTCAGTCGTCCGATGCGAAGTTGGTTGTTGGTCCGTTCCACGGTGAGATTCCACTTGTTGCTCAAGCGCACTATTTAAACTCCTTTGTTGTTGTTGTGGGGATTCTATCGCTTGATCAGTCGCAGGACGTGAATTTGGTCGCTGTTGTTGGGGGGATGCTACTGATTGTTTAGTTTCTCGTTGCGAATATACTCGCTGTTGTTCTTGTTGTCGGGTGGGTGGTATTCTTTGTTGAGTTGCCAGATACGAAGTTGATCGATTTGGTTCGATTTCTAGTTCACTCGTGTCATACGAATTTGATACCGGCTTTTCTTGTTGTCTCGTGAATGCTTTTTCTAGTTCACACGAGCAATTCGAATTTAATAGCTGCTCTTCTTGTTGTCGAGTTGATGGTCTTGTTTGAGTAGCTCGACACAAACCTGTTCGATATGTTTCGTGTTGTCGGGTGGATGCTATGGAAGATTGTTCAGCACCATGAGACGAATATGATTGATGTTGTTCCTGTTGTTGGCTGGATGCTAAGGACGGACGATCAGCCCCGCGATACGAATGTGATCTCAGTTGTTCTTGTTGTCGGTTAGATACTATTGATGATTGGTCAGTTCCGCGATTTGAATATGATGGCTGCTGTTCTTGCTGTTGAGGTGATAATGGAGCTTGTTCAGACAGTCGATTCAAATTGGTTCGCTGTTGTTGCTCTGGCAAGGATTGTCGCTGTGTTTGACTCTTGGAAGGTGGCGGAATTTCCTGTTTTGGCCGACAAGGACAAGTTTTACACTTCTCACAGGGTGTACCTGCCTCAGGGGTGGTATAAGAAAACACTGTTAGTTAGTGTTTGGCAAATATTACTTACTCATATTAAGGCGCCAAAAAAAAACAATAATTTTATAACAATATTTTAGAATAACATGTTTGAACCTATATGATTGTTTTGAATTTTTATATTTGACAGTTTACAAATTCACGTTTTTTTGTTTTTGTTATTTTTCAGGTATTTTATTAACGGACAGTTGCTTATGCATTAATCGAATTTAAAATATTCTTTGTAAGCTTTTTGTGGTATTAGCTGGCTGGCGACGACTGGTCACACTGATGCACAAATTATTTTAGTATTTTGTTAGCTTTTCGGTGGGAGGGTCACGTTGCTGTGCCTTGCAACCACCAGCGCTTGGTGTTTTTCTTATTGTGTTGTTCTAGATTTACGTTAGTAATTTTCTGATAATGTGGAAATAGTATTAAGTGAACAGTGTTGCTTAACTGCAGCTGCAATTGGAGAGCGCGCACAAGTGTTCGAAAACTACCGTTAACACTGTCCTGCAGTTAGCTTGCATGTGTCGTGTTTTTCGTTTGCGAGTGTTGAGTGAGTATGTGCGTGTAGTGAGAAATTGCAATGCATATCCGATTTTCTTGATTTCCCAACAAGACCAAAAACGTAACTGCAATTGATGTACGTATGTGCACAAATAATTTCATGGATACACGTATATACAAAATATGTACAAGGTAATTTCCATAATTTGTGTAACAATCAACTGCCGGCATTCGAAATGCCGTGCACATTAAAATAAGTACGCATGAACCTAAACAAAAAGAAAAACACATGCACGCTGCTTCCATTACGTATTGGAATTGAAGCAGACAATGCGTGGGCTAAACCAGAACAGAATACGTATGTATGTATGTGCATACATTCCTATGCGGTTGTTATTGTTGCGCCCCCAGCTGTGTTCTGATAACGGTGCTTGGCGTAATGTACGTGTAGGTGTGTGTATTTATTTATTCTCTCTCTCTCTCTTTTTCTTACTGAGACTCCAAACGGTTGATGTTTTATTTATGTGAGTTTATTGTTTATTTGTAATTGCAGCGCTCTAAAAGAGAGCAAGAGGCATAAATGCACATGCTTTTGTTTCCCCGCTCTAAGCTCGAGACACGCCAAAGTTTGCACTTTCTACATTTACGTATTTCATTCTAATTTAATATTAATTAGATTTTTTAAGTGCGTCACATGTTATTTAATAATCTCTATAAATATAGATTTGATAGTGTTTCTTAAATGTATATATTCGAAAGCCTTTCAAACAGATATTAAATGAAAAGAAGATTCTCTAACAAATTGAAATTTGTTATTCAAAGCGTATAATTAATTTAAATTTTTCGCTCTTCTAAACACGCACACTGAATAAATTCTTAAGCATTTCGTGAGTAAATATTACGTCTCTTTTAGACGGTATTTAATGGGTTGCGTGTATGTCCAAAAGGTCAGCTATGAATAAACAGGTCAAGTTTATTCAGAAGTTCAAGTGACTCTTAACTATCGCATTTGCTTTTCAATAAAAGATATATTTATATTAATTCAAAAGATTAGAAAATGTACAGAATAAAAATAAATTGAATAACAAATACAGCTCAAAAATTAAAATCAAAATAGGAAAAATTTAATAACGTGTATTAAAATCTTTATCTCCATTTTCAGAAATTCTACCTTTTATAAGAGTAGGGAAGAGAACAAAATACTTGGAGCATTCACAATTTTTTATCTCTAAAATTATAATATCAACAAGTTCTAACGGAAATTTATACGCACTCCAAAAATCAATTAGTCTCTTTTGCAAAATAAATGAATTTCTCTGATAGAGTTGTCGACTATCTATATGAGTGTTATGAGTGTTATTTATCTATAAAAAATAAAAAAAAAAAAAAACAACCGGGTCATAATCATAATGGTTTAATTGTTTTTGTTTTAGTCTGAATTAAATGCTAAATGCTGTCCTTAACTGATAAATCTACATGATTCACATAGTCCAATACCAAAGTTAAATAAAATATTTACAAACAAATCGATTTTTAATTACAAGTTCGTTTCAATTTCGGGTCTTTTTCTCACATTTCAATTAAACTCATTTGACAGATAAGCGTCCAAGTTTTAGCCAAGTGCTCAGGCACTTTATTGTTTTGGTTTAGAGAGTGTGATAAGATTGCAAGAAATCTGAGATAGTCACACAAGACACTAGTAAGCAAAAGTATTTTGATAAGCAGGTTAACGTGAACTTATTGTCAGCAGAATAAAAATACAAAACTATTTTGCATATTTACAGTTGGTATGTAAGATGTTTATTTTGAACATTTTTTATTGTTTTATAATGATAGACACAGATTCATTTTGTCAAAATACTTTTTGACTAATTGTGCTTATGCAATAAATTTAATGGTGCAATCGTGTTAAAATTATTTGCATGTGCGCTTTATTTGTTTACAGCTCGTAAGGGAATCATGTTTGGATTTTCATCAAATAAATTCTGTTGCGTGATTCACTAATGACAACATTTAGGAGATTTATCGTAACAAAACGCTACATTTGTTAACATTTGTATACTACACAAAAAGAAGTATATATATACATAAAATATAAAATATAGTACAGTATCTGATCGAAAAAAATTGCCGCTTCCAAAGTCCGGTTTAAAAAATAAACTGCAGAGCATTCAACTTTTTGAATTTTCGTTTTGAATTGAATAAATATATTTTATTATTTATTATTATTTGTATTATCTTTATTTATATGTTTTAGTCACAACATAATAATATTTCATATTTTAATTTTCAATTCTTAATTCTGATTAATCATTGTAAATAGCAGTTTTAAATACTATAAAAAAAATTAACATTACGTGCGATAAGAGCTTTGCCATAAATTTCGCTTCGACTTGCGTACGAAGTTCATTTTGATACAATTTTCAGCTGTTTGTTGAAATGCAATATCTTTAAATAGGATTTTTTACTTATTTATTTGTGATTCATAGAAGCTTTTGTAAATTATGGTAGCCATTCTTTTGAGCTTATTCTTATAATGTACACTTTTTGCGTTATTCATGTTGTAAACTATAATTAATATTTGGCAAGCAATAGCAAAGGTCAAAATACATAAACGTTTTAATGAGATTTTCAGCTAATTGCAAGTGAAATGGGTAATTAACAGCTTTGTTTCAAAATTACAGAAAATATGCTTTTGTTCTCTTTTAGCTGTAATGAGACTCTAAAAATAAAGAGCCCGTTTTAATATTTGGTTTACCGATTTCCATGTGCGAAATTTAACGTCACGCGGCAACAATAAAAGCTTATCGATTCTTATCGTTTGTTTACCACTTGAATTCAGAAGGGTTTTTGCGTTTAATAATAATACTCATAATTCGCACTTAAAACCAAAATGCAAGTTCGAATTCATGTGTATTCAGGTTAATTGAAAATGTATAGTTCGAAAGAAGCAAATACAACCTGAGCTTCTGCTATTATTTGTACGATATCTTATTTACATCATATATCATAAAAATACAATATTGTTTAATATAAAATTGACAAAAATACTTTATGTGTTATTTAGTTTTCAAGTGCGGACGTTCTTATTGATAGATATTTTATTTTTATCAGAAAAATAATCTTCTTAATCTGAAATTTAGAAAGTTTGCCTGAAAACTAGAAAAAATGCTATAGTCCTTTAAATTTACATATTTTTTATTTGCATTATGTCTTGTTTAAAACTTAAGAACATTTTTATTAGAAACTGGAATTAAGAAAACAAAAAACCGATTTTTAGAAAGACTCGACATGCCGCTTTAGAAATATACTTTATACATCATAAGGTGATTTACTATTTGTGCCAAGAGTATGGAAGTTTTCCAACAATTTTTCTGAGTGTATATGCATTAGCTTCTTTGTTTGCCAGCTTGAAATGCACAAAAGAATTCACAGCTCAACTGAACAAAACTAACAGAGCAATTTGCATGCTAATTTTTTGTCATAAACTGGACCAGATGCATACACGGCTATAATCATGACTTGACTGACCTTCGATTTGACTAGTAGTTGACATTAGCTTTACTCGGTCAAGCGAGTCGACGCAGTTCAAAATCAAGCAAAATATAGCAGAGAAAACGAAAAAAAAAAACAAAAACAAAAACAACGCACTGCAATTCAAGGCGAAGGTCAACAAAAGCTGCACGCAACTGGGTGGAGCAGAGAGGAACTCGTTTCTTTTAGCTTATTGTTGCTGCTGCTGGTGTTGTTGTTGTTGTTGTTGCCCCTACGCAGCTTCCTCTGCTCCGCCAAATTGAATCGATTCTAAAACAGAGTTTTGGCCTCGCTTCAGGTGCCGCTGGTTAACCTTGAACATCGTCGCTCATTCGACGCGTTGACTCAAAAACGTGCTTCGTTTCGCTGGACTGTGAAAATTATACGGGTTCTGTTTTTTTTTATACCCTGTATATAATCATTGTATATGCCTACAAATGTCTAACATTAAGTTTTACATACTGAAAATAGCAGAATTATACGTACATCAATTTGTACAGCGATCACGCTTAGCGATTATTCCAATTCGTATATAATTCTATTTATTGAACATACTCTATGTCCATATACAAAGCTTAAATTTCACCACAGTATATTTGTTAGCGAAAGCTGAAATTGAACAAAACAAAATTGAATGATTGTAAAAATGTTTATAATATATTAAAAACAAAATATATTATGACGATTTTATTATGTCTTCATATCTTAAACAGCGGCCGACATTGAATTCTATGATTTAGAAAACGGTTCTTTATTCACTTTTAATTTCAAGATACAAATTTTGTATATAACATTTTTGTATATATTATTAAGAACACTTAAACCTGTAGATAAGAAATTAAAAACATTTTCAAATACAAATAAATGAAATTTTATCAATTATTGTTATATTTCGAAAAATTTAAAGTTGCAGACATTTTGTTTCAATGATAAGTGTCGAAAATATATAATTGAAATCTTGAAAATAAACATAAATTAAATTAAGGAATAATCTCTTAAATTCAACAGTAGTTTTATTATCACAACGCTTATTTCTAAACCAAATGCGAATTTTTAAATAATATATATTTATGCATTAAATCTCTGCACTTAGGGTATTTTGTAGTCAATCATTCTTGGGCAGAATACGAGTATAACTGCTTATACCCTACGTAACAGGCAGAAGAAAGCATCATTAACTACTATTAACAATCAAGTCGATTTAGAAGAGTTATTTATTTTGTAATCTTATTTTTTATCTTAGGCCAATTAAGTTAATTTCTTTTTATCGATAAATATCGATACAAAACGACTTACGCTCGCAATAAACAACATGATTACAACGATAATATTGCCAAACACATAATTAAGCAACTGTAAAAATTAACATAACCAACTACAAAATGAATGTGTATTTAACAGTACTGAGTACAGGGTATCTGCTAGTCGTTCCATCTCGATTAGAGCATTCTAACTTGTTTCTGGTTTCCAACGTGTACTAAAGTAAAGTGTGCACAGCTTATTAGCAACAGCAGCGAATGTTAGTCATATTTGAAGTACTTTTGTTGTTGTTGAGGCCACAGTAGTTACCTTAGTCGCATATCTTTATCACTCGGTGCTGCGACTAAATAAGCATTGAATATTTATTTGTGTTGCTTTTTGCACACTTGCGACACGACTTATGTTTGTTCTGTTCTCCACAAGTCAAAGGCTTGAACCTTTTCAGATATTTTATTTGTGTCTCTGTAGACTTGACTTTTGCGGCGTGTGTCAGAAACGAGTTCGCTAAAGTATCTGTTCCATTCTTTTTATCTCCATGTTGTTTCGTTTTTTAATTTTTTTTTGTTTTGTATAAAAATAAACACTACGTCAACGTTGTGAAATAATTGACATTAAGCGGTTATTGAAATTGCTGCTTTGCTGGATTTTTGTTATCAGCTTCAGAAATTGATAACTGCATTTTGTGACGTGGCTAAAAATATAAATAAAATACCATGTTTTATTTTGTATACAACCTATAATTTCTTAAAACTCGTACTTTGTTTGCTGATAAAAAATATAGAACAAAGAAAGTTATGCATTTGGCACTAACGCGTTTTATATTAATTATTATATTTTGTTATATTGAGTTATTTATTCCATATATATATATTTATATTTGTAGCCTTTAATAAGCCTTTTTGGTTCACTGAGCGAAAAACCATTTGAATTTGCAATTAACGTATACCTGCCAACGACATTAAAAACCTATTTCAATTGTGCTGTGGAGGCTTTGTTAATGATCGGATCTCACATAAGCTCTAAAGGTTCATTGTTGTCCACAGGTTGTTGAAAAGAGCAGTTGTTTTTGCTGCTTTGTAGCCCGAGTTGTCATAAAAACAAGTAAGAAAGCTCTGGTCAGGAGTGTCCGGCTTAAACATATCCTTTACTTGCACACACACCATTTGCAAGTTGCGTTTTTGTCTTTATTTTGTTGTGAATCAGTTTTGTGCATTCGGTAATTGTTATTGTTAAAATTTTGTCGTAAATCAATTTTATGTGAATGCACATTGAGTTTTGTGTTTTATTTTTGTGTTTTTAAAATGTTGCGTTCATCACTTTTATGCATTCTCCAAATGTTATTTTTTAAATTATAGTTCATAAATTCATAAAAGTGAAAATTTTAGCGACATACCTGACAAATGCGGCTAGTTTTAAAGTTAAAATTATTTAAATTCTGGCTAAACAAATATAGTTATTTCTTTTTTAAATTGCGCTTAGCTAAAAAAAAAACACCCAAAAAAAAAAACCGAAATCATATTTAAGCTGTGTGTGCTTTAGGTAAATAATCGGAAGCAAAAACTGATGACATATAAAATAGGATTGTGTGCATAATTATCGAACTTCGGGTGACGTAGAATTAAACCAAAATCAAGTAAAAATCATATTTGATTTGCTTAGTTCTTATACACTTAAAAGATTAAAAAACTATATCGATATTTATCGATAAAGACGACTGTTGCACATATACGCTTCGTTAAACGTGTTGTGATGGGTATGCAACAAAAAGTGAATGTACCAATGATTTATTGCAATGAGTTTTAGTTACAGCCAAGTTAAAAAGAGTACGCAATTCTAATGGAAACCTGTTTTCTGGTTTTTTTTCTTTTGCTAATGTTACCGCTTTTTCACATCACTTCTTTATTTTTTTGCAGAGACAAAGTGATGCGAAAAAGATGACGCACAGCGGCCACAATGAATTCGCCTGCTCCACGGATGTGCTGCTGAATAACTTTCAGCTGAAGAAGAAGAGCTATCGGGTGCTGCTGCATGGCGACCATCTCGTCTGGGAGCGCATGCAACGTGCCGCAAAGAAGAGCGATGAGGCGCGCAAACAGGCGCCTCTGCCAAACGAACAACAATTGGCCAGTGATGAATGTGCTGGCTTTGACTATGGTCCACACAGTCACATCCTGCACATGGACGACATCATCAGTGTGTGTGCGGGCCAAACGAAACAGGAGAGCCTCAAGCCGCCCCAGATGATGGATGTGGATGGAGGAGGCGATACTGTTGCCGCCAAGCCAACGGCACAATTTCTAACCATCAACTATGCGGAGCGTCTGACAAAATCCAAAACGGATTGCAATCGATGGCAGCTGCGTCGCCTGACCTTCTACAATGCGGATGCGTACATTGTGCGGCAGTGGCAATGTGGTGTGCAGCAGCGACTAGTGCAGCGGGTGCATCGGTTGCTCGTCTTCATCAATCCATACGGTGGGCGGAGGGCGGGTGCCAACACCTACGAGCGTCTGGTACGTCCCCTCTTTCAGCTGGCTGGCATCGATGCCACCTGCATAACGACACAGCGTGCCAATCAGATACGTGATATACTCCTCAGCCACGAGCTCAGCTGCTACGATGCTGTGTGCTGTGTGGGTGGCGATGGCACTGTGGCGGAGGTCATCAATGGTCTGGTGTTTCGCCGTATGCGTGAGTTGGGCCTGGACGAGCAGCGACCGGCGTATATACCACGACCAAGTTTGCCCGTCGCCGTTATACCCGCTGGCAGCACGGACACCATCGTTTATAGCATGCATGGCACGGCGGATGTGCGAACGGCAGCGATCCATGTGCTGCTCGGCCAGCGGCGTGGATTGGATGTGTGCAGCGTGAGCAACAGTCGAAGTCTGCTCCGTTTCTGTGCCAGTGTCCTCAGCTATGGGTATCTCGGGGATGTGGCGGCGGAGAGCGAACAGTATCGCTGGATGGGCACCAAGCGATATGAATATAGCGGCATCAAGGCATTCATTGGCAATCGGGGCTACGATGCCGAGCTGCAGCTGCTCGCGGAGCCCACGGAGTCAGCGGCGATGACGCCACAGAGTCCGGTTAGTCCGTTACTCGAGGAGCAACGATCCGTTTGCTATGCGAATTGTGCACGTTGCAGCATTGCCAGCTCCTCGCTGCAGGAACAGCGTTCCATGCTCTTTGAGCATGACATTGAAGATGAGGAGCAGCAACAGCAGCAACAGGAGCAGGTGCAGGTTAAGGAGGAGCAACATGAGGAGAAGGAGCAAGAGAAACAACTGGGCGAACAAGAGCATCCTCAGCAGGAGAAGGAGCAGGATCAGCAACAGTCTCAGCTGGAGCTGCCACAAAATGAGCCACCGCATCATCAGCATGCCAACCCACAGCAACGGTTAAGTGCCATAAGTGAAACGAGCCTGTTGCGTCCGCGACTCCCGCGTCTCTTTAGTCTCCCGCTGCAGCCGTCGGAGTCATATGGCTCCAGCCTGAGTCTACGCAGCGGACTCCAGTGGAAGGTGATACGGGGTAATTTCTTTATGATTTGCGGCGCCAACATCACGTGTGCCTGTGCCCGCAGTCCCAATGGAATCTCGCGCTACAGTCACCTGGGTGATGGCTGCCTTGATCTGATTCTCGTGCGCAAAACTTCGTTGGTGAACAATCTGCGGTTTCTCTTGAATACTGCGGGACGTGCAGGCGATATTGTAAGTATATATGTATGTATATGATCTATATTGATACATTAAAATTAAAAATATAAATATACATTATATAAAGTTGCCAAAGAATAATAGAACCACTTTTTTTTTGCTAATTTTCGCAATTTTTTTAAAAATTAATTCAAATAATTTCAGTTTTAATTAAATTGCAATCAGTGTGAAATCTTACATAAAATTATGTTTAATTTCTTTCTCAATTTTTCATCTCTCACTTCTAAAAACGTATTCATAATTAACTTAAACTTACAAATTTAAACATACACATTTTTTTGAGAGTGATGATATTATTTTGGTCGCAACTGTATGTATGTTAGTCATCCACATAATTGTCACATTTACAATATGTTCGCAGCGCAATTTGCCCTTTGTGGAGGTTTATCGCACGAGAAAGTTCATTTTTCGTACGCTGACAGCGGCTACGGCGGAAGAGAATCCGAGTATTGCCGGCTCCCGTCAGCCGATTGCTCAAAGTGGCAGCGATGCGCCCAGTTCGGAATATTCGAGCTGGAATTGTGATGGTGAGGTTGTCACTGATTTGGATATAACCATGAGGTAAGCAAAACGGCGAAAATTATTTGAAAAATTAATAATTTAAATCTTTCGTTCACGTTTCCAGCTCGCATTGTCAGCTTATCGATGTTTTTATGCGTGGTCCACATTCCTATAGTAAGCCCCAAAAGACGACGACGGGTCAAAGTGTGCCTACAACGCCAGCAAGTTCCAGCGATAATGTTTATTGCTGCTGCAAGGATTGAAAAGCTTTAAAATTAAAATTTAAAATTATAACATATGAAACATAAAACATATTGGCCGTGACAGTAGCTAGTAATGATTGTAGAGTATTTGACTAATGGATAATGTGAACAACAAATTGTTATATATACCATATATATATTTATCTATGTTTAATGGTTTTTTGTAGTAATTAGTAATAACGGTACTCTCTATTTGATATTCATTTATTCATCTGTATTATGTGCGACCTGCAAGATGCAAAACATTATTAACAACAAACATTCCCCTTAATGGTGTGCATTCAAAACATAGATATTTTTATAATCTATTGAATTATACAAATTCCAAAAGTAATAAAACCATATTTTATTCAACATTTTGCCCATTTCGTGCTTTGTTTAAAAATGTTTTTGGCTCTTCTCTTTATATTTAGTATGAGTTTTCAACTCTTAGATTCGTGCATTACAACTAGATTTATTAATTGTATTATTTTAAGAATAAAATGTAGTTTTCACTCAAAATTTAACAATTCCTTACTTGGAGCAAAATTCAAAAGCTTTGCTTATTCAAATCTGGCGCATTCTGTTCCAGCGTTGCCAGACAAGACTTGCAGCCCTGGTTTAGCACAGCGCTCTTTTTCTCTCTCGTTGTGCATATCGATAAGAAATCGCAAAAGCAGCACTGCACAACTACGACCAATTTCGACGTTATTAAACACTATTTTGGCATTTATTTGTGCCTGTCATTCTGCGACTGCTGCCGTCGCTTTTTTTAATAATCATATTTGTAGCGTATTTAAAATGATGAACAACGCTTTTGCACAGCCCATGTGGCAAAATGGACCAGCGCCCGGTCAATTCTACAATTTTATGGGCGGCAATACTCAAGCGGAGCTGCCCCGTGAATTAACCACAGCCGGTCCTTTTGGCACCAAGCACAGCACGTAAGGAAAAATGAAATTAAAATTGCAGCGCAATATTAAAACTGTTAAATTTATACTTGTAGTGCTGCCATTACCACTGGCTCCTCGGTGGTGGGCATTCGGTACGCTGGCGGCGTCCTAGTCGCTGCCGATACACTTGTTTCGTATGGTTCCCTGGCTCGCTATCAAAACATCGATCGCGTTTTTAAGATCAATGACAAAATCTTGTTGGGCGGCAGCGGTGATTTTGCTGACATCCAGTCGATTAAGCGCAGCATCGATCAGAAGATGATCGAGGATCAGTGCTGCAACGATGGTGTGATCATGAAGCCCAAATCCTTGGCCAGCTGGCTGACACGCGTCCTCTACAATCGTCGGTCCCGCATGAATCCGCTCTACATCGACGTCGTCGTTGCTGGTGTCGATGAGGTGGGCGTGCCGTTTCTGGGCAATGTGGATTTGCGTGGACGGGCCTATGATGATTATGTGGTCGCCACTGGTTTCGGCAGACATTTGGCATTGCCGCTGGTACGCGAACGCAAGCCCAAAGATCGCGATTTCACCTTCGAGGAGGCATCTAATTTGGTGAGCATTTGTTTGCCTTCACATGTGTTATCCTGGCTAATCCACACTTCTCTATTCCGGCACAGATTCGTGAATGCATGAAGGTGCTGTATTATCGCGATACGCGCAGCATTCCACAATATACGGTAGGCATTTGCAGTGCCACCGATTGCAGCGTTAAGGGTCCCTTCAAAGTCGAGGAGAACTGGACCTTTGCGGAAACGGTTGAGGGCTATTAACTGGCTTTTTTCTCTAAAATCTTTAATTTAAGATACAAACACTTTAAATAAAGACGCTGGTTCATTTTTGGTAAACAACAACTTGAATAATAAGAGAACTATGTGAAAGTCAGCAAACGATTTTTATTCAATAGGAAAAAACGTAAACAGATCAAGTTGAGTTAAGCTAGAAGTCTTTTTGTTCAACATATAACAATTCCATCTCGAGAAGAGTTTTGATTAATAATATTATTAAAGAAGACTAAAAACTACTACCCTAAAAAGATCTACTTTCTGTCTGGATCTGACTGTTATTTCATATTTAGCATAAAAGCAAAAGATTCAAATATCAGTTTTGGTTATAAAATTCAACGCATTTAGTTTGAGTGCTTCTATGCTGGCAACATTTTGGCTTAATATTGTCAATATCAGATTACTATATCATATACAAATGTTGCTCCTCCTGATCCTGATCCTGCTTAATGTCATTCTCAAAAATTAACTTTTTGCTGTTCTCTTCAAATTCTGGCGACAAATGCGATTTGTTTTAAAATAAAAAGTGCACATTTGTCTAATAATAATAATAATAATAATAATATGGTAAAGTTCCATTTTTTAAATTTTATTTTAATAACATTAAATTGTGTCTAAGGGTATTTTAAATTATTATATGTTTGATCCAATTAATGGGAGACAAGTAAGCAGGCTGCAAGGCCTCCAAAATATACAAATACAAAATTTTGCAATATTTTTGATTTTGCCGGAATGCAGTGTCTTTAAGTCGCCAAAGCCAAAACCAAAATGATGCTGCTGCTGCATGAGGCTAATTCAACATTGTGTGGCGGTCGTAGATGTGGCGTCGCTGCTCCCGCACCTGACGTTTCCACTTGTCCTGCTGATGTCCGACACGGTTCAGGACATTGGCGCGGGCGCTCAGCTCCTGATTGTTGCTGCCGACGGGCGGTGGTGGGGCACTGGGCTCATCCTGCCAGATGCAGCATAAAAAAAAAGAGACGGTAAGAGAAATGTTATTTGTAGCAAAATTAGTAAAAAGCCCGTTGAAAGCAATAGTAATAAATAGCTTTTGTTAGGAGACATGCTTGGGTGTTAGTAACAAAGTAAAAACGAATAAGGAACAACGAAATAACATAAAATAAAACAAATAAAGTATGTCTCGATGTGAAACTTAAAAGTTGTGTGCTTCTTTATTGCCAACTAGCTGCTCATCATCGTCATCATCATCATCATCATTATCATTATAATCATCATGACTGATTTCATCGATGGCAGGATTAGCGGCTAGTCGACTATATTTAATGCCTGAATATCGAACTGATTTCAACTGTACATCTTCATTGGTGTGCTCCTGATAATTGTTGGCCTTGACGCGTTTATTAAGCAGCGGCTCCAGGCACATCAGGAAGAGCATATATATCACTAATATGGATATTATCCAAATCACAATGATGACAACCACCTGTAATAAAAAAACCATAAGCAAATTTTTCATTTATGAGATACACAGCTGGTTACAGTAGTCGCTCGCTTTGTAGAATTTAAATTTGTAAATTAGAATTTTGTTATTTTTGCTATTTTTGAGAGTATTCTATATGATTTTGCAATGATTATTAAAAGAAAGCCTCAATAAATTAAATTGTATTAATTTAAATATTTTCTTATATAGAAAAATATATTACATTTTATTTTTTTGTTAATTGTTCTTGAGAATATTAAGTTTTGTTTTAACCACGTTAATTTAAACCAAGGAACCAATGTTTTTAATATTTATCATTATTTTGAAGATACTTTAAATACAAATTTTGTAATTGTAATTTCTATCGACACACACAGATAACAGATTATTTTGTAAGGATATGTAATCTGCTGAATTCTAAATTTGTTTTTAAAAAAAATATTTTGTTGTAACCGAATACGGACAGATGTACATGGCTAAATCTGTTATATATAAATTGTGAATGCGCACCTTTATAAGTGTTGTATTACGTGCGACATGGGAGCATTTGCATTCGGCGCAAATGGGCAGCTCTTTGCCATTGGCATCTGTTTGCGGCAGCAGCGCACCGGCGCAGGCACTAAATAAACAAAAATATAAATATTACAAATCGATTGCATATATTTTACGCTGTTTGCAACACTACAAACCATTCAGTTGTGCTGCTGTTTGCTGCTTTACTGCTACTGGAGACAGTGCTGCTGATCACTTTTGGTGCAGCAATTGTGGGAGTTATCGCTGCTGCTGCGGCTGGAACGGATTTAACAGCTGCAATCGGCTGGCTGCCATTGTTGTTGTTGTTGCTGCTGCCTGGCAGTATTTGTGTTGCTGTCTCAGCCTTTGTGTGTACAAAACAATACAGAGGCAATGGTTACGACGTAGTTGTTCCATTCAGAATGCTTACCCATGTCACGCCAACTAAATAACATATCGCCAGTAGTGCAGCGTAGATAAATAAACGCTTGTGTGCCATTAATTTTTGTCTTAGTGAAATTTTTCCAAAATTTTCACAAAAAAAATACAAGACTTGCTACAACATTTGCAGTGCTGTAAATTGACACTTATCCACTTATCGCATATCGATAGATGCGTATATCGCTTACAATTTGGCATGTTAAGTAACAGCATGTTAAGAGCAGCTGCTATAGTATTTTGGGTGCCCACAGCTTGTGCGTATGCGTTTGTAACAGTGTTGATCAACTCAGTGAGCTGTCAAAATCATTTGTTTGCGTGTTGCTTACTTTTTGCCGCAAACGGCTTTTTACATTCTTATTTTTAGACTAAGTACTTAATTGTTAACAAAAAAGAGAAGAATAGACAAAATGCTGCATAAACTGATTGGTGTTGCACTGGCGCTCATCAGCCTAACAGATGTTAACCAAGGTGAATACACTTGTTCAACCAGCAGTTTATGTGGTTGGCTGTGATTGGCCCACGCCGCATTTTTCGCCTCCCCCAAAAAGATTCAATTATCAAAACTTAACCGATTTTCCAATTTTAGCTGCTAAGTCGAACTATGTGACATGTGGTTCCATACTGAAATTGCTCAACTCGGATTATGCATATCGGCTGCACTCGCACGATGTGAAATACGGCTCTGGGTCGGGGCAACAGTCGGTGACGGGCGTGGAGCAAAAGGAGGATGTCAATAGCCACTGGGTGATCAAGGCCCAGACGCAGAAGATGTGCGATCGCGGCGAGGCCATTGCATGTGGCGCAACCATTCGATTGGAGCATTTGAGTACTAAGAAGAATTTGCATTCGCATCATTTCTCATCGCCGTTGTCCGGGGAACAGGAAGTATCCGCCTATGGCGTCGATGGTGTCGGTGATTCTGGTGACAATTGGGAAGTGATCTGCTCCAATGAGAGTTGGATGCGGGATGCTCAAGTGCGATTGCGTCACGTCGACACCGGCATGTATCTGGGCATGTCGGGGCGTTCCTATGGTCGTCCAATTTCGGGGCAAATGGAAATTGTAGGTTTGCATAGTCCACAACATGGCACGCGCTGGACCACATCGGAGGGACTGTATATCGTGCCCAAGGACAAGGAGTCTTCTCACGAGGAATACGCTCACACGGAACTGTAGATGCCCCATCCCCCTTTTAATTGCTAATTTAAGTTGTTTAAATTATAATCTAGATGAATTTGTGTAAATGCGAATATTCCAACAATTTGCCTGTGACATAAAAAAAAACAAGTCAAAGAAAACAAGCAAAAAATAATGACTTTGCATTACTGTATTCGAGATGGGAAAATTACTACCTAAAGCATTGGATTTGTATCCTGTAAAAGAGTGACTTCGCTCGAATGACCTTCAAACTGTTATGAGTAGCAATTAAAATGTTAGAATCGATGCATTATTGAAAAAGATAAGAGTTAAATAGAAAACAGTATTTGTTACGTTACAAAAAAAAAGGAAAAGGTATCGACTTAGCATTGCTCTGATCAAGGTGGGAAATTGTCTGCCTCGTAATACATCTATCGGCTTTAAAACTGTGACTAGGCGTCAGTGACACCCAAACTGTTTGGAATTAGAGAATGACTTACCGAATGCACAATGTGATTACATACATATGTCTATAACTCATATATCTAATAAAATAAAATATATTTTTGTGTTTATATTTAAAATATTTGTATATCCAAGAAAAACCCTTACAAACATTGTAAACTTTCTTAATTTTTTGAATATATAACACATTATATGGAGCACACACGCTAGGTATATGGAGTCGCATAGTGGTATTCCGTATTAAAATCATTTCATATACACCTTTTACACATTGCCAACAGGGTATGCAGAAGAGAACAATTATAACATAACATTGCAAAATAGTAAGCGGCCTGCACGCTTTTCAACACTGTCGCAGAAGGCGCTGCTTGATTTAGTTCGCAAAGTAACTTTCGAGAGTCTTGGGCGCGCTTGTCGCATTTCTCGTGCATGCAATTGCCGATTATATTAATTTGTTTATATTGATTCGATTGTCGCGAGTGTAAGTGAAACAACATATAAAAATAAACTGTGAATTAATCATATGTGAATTATATATGCTGTACATATGTTTTTTGCACTTATAGATTTCCATCTTTTTGTGTATGTGTGTGTACCGCTATTTGTCGCGCGCTTTTACACGCATACTTTGACAACAGTAGCTGTAAACCGTTAATGTCTTTTGTTTTGCACGTTATTATGTTTGAATGGGTGTGTGGGTGGGTGCCAGCAGCTGTTTGTGTTTGAACCCTTAATTAAATTCGTGTGTTAACCCTTAATTAAATTTTAATAATTAAAGATGTCTGTATTATTAATACAGATGCTTTTAAATTAGATTGATGACTGTTGCGCCAAGTGAAAAAGATACTTAATGCCATTTGAAGTGTAAGTATGCATTTATGATCATTAGATAATGTCTTAACTACTTGTTTATAGTACGCTTGTTAAAAATGATTTTAATGACAGCTGCCAAAGTCACAGAAAGCTGCGTCATTTCACGTCCGTTAACAAACTTAATTACTTCTCGAACTCATTGAAATATATCAATATGTGCATATATTATTCAATAGCTATGTCTGTTTGTGTAAATCTTACGATCTGTTGCTCGTTTAAAGCTAAAGCAAATATAACATATTTTATTTTCATGTTTTGGGTAAAATTCATTAAAAGTATGAGGTATTTAAATGACTTTTTGGAACGTTCTCATTCCTTGGCTCAATCTCAGACTCAGACACATTCCCTCTCTCTCTCCATCTCCGACTCTACCTCTCCCTTTCTTGCTTTTGCTCTATTGATATTTATTGCTCTTCTCAATCAATTTATCTTTAAAGTGAATTTCATACTGTGTGTATATGATAAATTATAGTGTGTTAAGATGAGTTCTGTTAATTCTTCAATAATGGGTTGAATTTTATTTATTATTGCCAGCGGAATACAATGGATCCTTATTTCTGTCCATAAGTATGGGAATATTTGCTCATTAGCTAGCTGCTCTTTTCTTTATCTTTTCTATTTTTTTTTAATGTTTTATTCTTTTGTTTAGAGGGCTTAGTGAATGCCTTGTGTACACATCCTGCTTTGAGGATGGCTTACTGAGGTCAAATGGCAGAAAACAACAGACGGGGAGACAATCCCCCAAGCCATGAAACACATCCACCGAGATTTCCCTCATAATCGCGTTGTCCTTGTAACCATTTAAGCATAAATTGCATGCTAGAAGAATGAATGATGTTATCTTCTTATTTTTTACCTCTCTCTTTCTCTCTTAAGGCTTTTATGCAGATATAATGACTTAAGACTTGCCCCAATTTAGATATGTATCTGCGGCATTATGATGTCCAATATGAGGAGGTCTCTTAAGGATCTACGTGACAAATCAAAGATAACTTTTCGCAAACATTTTAATAGCAGATTTCCCATGATTTAAGTATAAATAGTTTTATTAGTTGGCGAATAAATTTAATTTAATAATTTTAATCGAAATGTAGCTGAAATTTTCTGAATTGCATATTTTTTAAAAGTTGGTTAAAGCCAAAATTCTATTTTGAAACATGTACATCAGGCATATTCAATTATAATCATTAAACAAATAAATTAAATCTTAAAATTTTAAATCAGACAATTTCATAAATACAAAGCATTAGTTTATTTCAAAGAGAAGCAAATTGTAATAGATATGTTTATTATGCTATCAACATTTGTAACACAAATATATCGAGATAAAGCTACTATATCACGTTGCTACATGAGAAATAATAGGTCAAAAAATTAAGTTAGCTTAGGGCGGCTATCGGCTGGTAGGTGAGTAGATAGCAGACCCAAACACAAATAGTAATCTTCTCCCAAGGCCATGATAAACCTTTCACAAGCACGTATTATTGTAATTAATATTAATATAATTATTTTTAGTTACATTTCGATGACAATCTGTCTAACTATCAATCAATAATATTCTCTAGGCTTATGTTGATTTCATTCAGATTCAGATACTAATTTTACATATGCCAAATAAACGAAGGCCGACAACTGAATTTGGACTCGACGAATTTGCCATGCCAGCGTTGATAAGCTGAACAATTGTTGTTGGTGTTGTATACAACATGGAGGATATGATGTGGGGTGTGTGTGTGTGTTTGTTATTGTTGTGCTTGTTGTATTTGTTGTTGCTTTTGTTGCCAAACAAAGCCATGATGGCCAAAAAACATCTCGTTTCAGTTTTATCGATTCGGCTTTATCAGTGGTTCGAGCAACCTTCACAACTAGGCGCCGACTGACGACGAACATTTTAGGACAGACAGACGGACAGACTAACTGACTGACTGACAGACTAACTGATAGATTGAGTTGCGCTTTGTTTGAATGTTTGTTGCTGTGTTTTGTGTATGCGCTACAAAATTGTATAATATTATGCACATGTGTGGGCGTGACGCTATCTTCTTCTCTCTCAGACAAGCGCTCTCTGCCTCCCTCACTCTCTCACACCCACCCACACACACACATACACACTCATAAGGTTTGTTCATACGCACCACTGCTTGAGCTGAGTAATAAATAAAAAAAAATGTTGCCTTCTTTTGAGCGCTGAAGCGTTTTTAAAGCATACATTTATGTGCACAAATCAATAATAATTCAGCGAAACCTGTAATATGTATAGTACAAATATCAAATACCATAAATTTGCAAAATGCAATTAACCAATAATTATTCGTACTTATAATATACGTAGGAGAAGCCATAATTTCAAATTTTCAAAGGTATATTGTTACTAATTACGAACATATTAATTATTAATCAATATAAATTCAGTAAAATCGTATATATTTTTAATTAACTTAGAAAATTTAGATTTCTGTATAAAATTATTTGTAATCCAGGGGAATCAAAAGCGTTTATAGTAAAAATTTGAAAAGCCATAAATTTATTATTAAACAATAGCAATAGAACATTAATAATTTATAAAATGTTGTTTGGTAATATGGTTAAATAATTAACAAAATAGTTCTAAATAAGTAAAGCAAAAATACATTACAAATAAATAATAAGACTTTAACAACGTTGGCTTTATCATTATTCCCACTAAAATCGACAACCATAACTCATCCAAACTAAGCGAAGCAGAGGGCTTTCCCTCCAATCCATTCCACAGGCAACCCCTAACCCGTAAACAGAAATTTTAATTAACGCGGCCACGTGCCGAGACAACAACAATAACGGCAAAAAATGACAGCAGCAACAACAACAAGAGTAACAATTATAATGGCGGCTACAAGAATAAATAACTATATATTTACGACAAGGTCACGGCGATAAAAAGCAATAAAACGGTTACAAAACAAACTCTCAAAGCGTGCACCCACACATATAGGCACACAAACACACCCATCCATACACACACACATCCAGACACACAGGGTTTGGCGCGTGGGTGTCGTATCAGTCAGCTTGTCTGTCTGTTAAACCCTTCACAAGAGAAATTTGTTAGTGATTGCAATTTTAAAGAGTATAAATAAACCGAAAATAAAATATTTATAGTCACTATATGCTGTCAGTTTGCCTGATCTTATTTAGATAGCATTTTATTACTTTACGAGAGATTTAAGTCACGCTAAATGTCTGAAACTATTATATTTTGTGTGCATTTTCATTGCAGAACAACTGGCCTTAAACCAATTTTAGACCGTGTTAGGCAAAATCTAAAAAACATATGTATGTAATAAATAATTGCACGACGCTGATTATGTGTCACAATACGAACACACACACCCACACAGATGTATGCATGTGTGTGTGTGTTTCTACGGCGGTTTGCGTAGGCGGTCCACAGAGAATGCATGCGCTTGGCCTTCCTAAATTCTTGCCTCTGTCCTTTTGACTGTCGTCGTTGACGCAGCTCCTCTCATCGCACTTAACATTGAAAACCGAAAACAATCCCCTAAGTGGGCCAAAAAGGCCTGTCTACAACAACAGCACCAACAACAACAACAGCGAGAATGACAACGATAACTGTTGTTTGCCGCTCTCAGCGAGAGTGCGCAGCACGCTACCTCAATTTAATGTTGAGTATAGAGAACAGAGAGAGGGAGAGAGAGATATAGCGAGAAAATGAATGAGAGAGCGTAATGTGTGTATAAAGTACACATGTCGAATGTTGATAGTGAAAGTTTTGCGAAAGCAACAACAAATTGTGGTTTTGAAGTTTACAGCACAATGTTAATGTACAGCGGCAGCTGTTACAAATCATTTATACAAACTGTAATTTGTAACCTGTAATTGTAATTTGATTTATGCTGATAAAATAAAATTTTTGTGTTTTTGAAGAAATATAAAATGCATATACATTTTTTTAAAGACTGCAAAGCTTAAGCAGGGCTTTAATCATATCTTAAAGTGTGTGCATACTTTTAGTTCTAAGTTTGCTGTATGTTAAACCTATTTTAATAATTTAAATATAAAATCTCAAAATTAAATATATTAAGTACACTAAAATTTGTTCTGTTTACATTTTAGAAACTCTTCACATGTTCGCTTCTCAAATTCATGGTGAATCCATCGATAATAAAATAATTTACAGTGTATAAAATGCAAAGTCAACAAACACACTGCTAACATTAGTGCTGTTGCTGTTAAAGTTAACCGTGAGAGTGGCAGTGAGAGCAGTGTTTGCCCTTGTCAAACAGAATGTGAATGTCCATCCTTTTTGCACTCTCCCAATGCATGTTTGGCTCTCTTTTTGGCTGGGACGTAAATACCGTTAGCACAGTACTTCGTGAACCGTAGAGCGTGCAAGTTAAGGCAAACGTGCAAAACGTCAAAACAAAAAATATATATAATGACAACCAGCGAAAGAGGAACAGAGTAAACATCAAGCAAAAGCAACCTGAACAAACACAAAAAAAATAAATACATAAATAAAATAGGAAACCTTCAAAAATTCGGCAATTTCATATTATACATAGTGTATACATACATATATTATCCAATGCAATTAAACAGTTCGCATACTTATTTAATGGGACCGTCCGCTTTGTGTTATATAAATCACGGCGTATATGTGTGCAAGTGCGTGTGTCTTTGTGTGTGTTTGGGTGCGTGTGCGTGTGCGTATGGCGCCTGACAATGTGTATGTGTGTGCGTATTAAAAGAATTACTACAAATATACAAATACATATAAAATAATATACATATTGTTTGGCTTAGTTTGTAGTGTCAATTGAAACAGAATCATAATATAACGCATACGCAGCCATCGTAGCCAAAATTAGCAGTGTACTGTTAAAACAACAACAACATCCAGCAACCAGTCACAACAACAACAACACAACAATGTAAGTTTGGTAATAAATTAATATTTTATTATTTGTTACAATTCCTACAATTAAAAAAAAAAAATATATATATATATATATATATATATATATTCTTCGTTAGTCCTTTGTAAATGTCTCATTTGGTGTTTTTATTCCGATTTTGACTCGATTTCGCTTCATCATCTGCCGCATGAGTAACAATTTCCCAGTGTTACGTTTTTCACAACATTTATTGATTATCGGTCAGCGTTTAACTTTGGGCGGTCTGACCCAAACCCACTTAACTACACCCCACCTTTCACTTAATAAGCCGCCCCCTTCGCACCCTCCACCTTTCTTTAACAGCGTCTATTGCCCTATTTTGTTGGTCAAATTGCTTGTTAAATTTTAATATTCGCATAATTTTTGTTTTTGCTGCCTCAGGTTTGTTAAGTTTTCTTTTGTTCTTACATTTTTTATGGTTTCGGGTCTTCCGTTTATTAAAACAAAGATTACAGCTGCTTTTTTTACAAGTTTCGTTTGCCTGTCGGTATTTCAAAAATATTTAACAATATTAACTAACAATTTTTCCTTTCTTAAACATTTTCTTATCCTTGTAACAAATACTGTTAAATTATGTTAAATGATATATATGTTTAATTATTTATACAATTGTTGAAATATAATTTGTATGCATTTGTAATACTTTTGTAATTTCTGAATAACACTCAATTTGGAAACAAGATTCTAGATATCAACCTATCAGTTTTCTAGCCCAATTCAATTTAGGTTCAAATTTTGAAGATATATTCTTAATTTAAATATTTTTGGAAATATAAAATGACGAATATATTTATTCACTCTATATCGAGTAAATGGAGCTTTTCGAAACTCATTATTGTGTGATTAAAGCCATTTTGGAATTTGCATTTTAATTTTTCTTATAACATATTATTAGCTTTGCCCTAGCGCTACAATATATTTGAAATGAGATACATCTTTCTAAACGGTCTTATATATGGACATTCATGCAATAAGTACAACTAAATTGTTTTCGAATTGTGGTAGGTTAAAACTTTTTTCTAGTTTTTAGTTAGATTTTTTTTTATGTGTAGTCGAGCTGTTTTCTGGAAAAGAGCATTTTTACTTGATTAATGTACGTTTTATTTGCTTAATTTCAATGAGTGCGCTGGCAAGTAGACAATGTTCCATGCAATTGCTGTACCTCTGCTAGTAGGGGGTACTACAGCTACCTTCCGGCGCCAACCCCACCCCCTCTACAACACCCTTAGCGCCAGTGGGCCACTGATGGATTTGGATGTTGTTTCTTTTATTTTCGATTACAACCAGCTGCTTATTATTTATTTTTTGCTTCTTCTCTTACTTTTCTTCTTTACCGACATAATGCTTTCTTGTTGTCATCTCTGCCTGTGCCGTTACCACTCCCCCCTCCACCCTTGGCCACAACCATATTTCCTGGCAAAACGCATGTCCTTCTGGCCTGTTTTCCTGTTACAAGCTTTGTCGGCCAGCCATTGTTGTAACGTGTATTGTTTGTTTGTCTGTTTGTTTGTATGTGTGTTTGTGTCTCTGTGTGTGTCTGTGTGAGTGTGTGTGTGTGCTTATGTGTATTTGGCCACCCACGAATGAAGGAAAAGTCGCCGTCATTTCCAGGACATTTTCCCTGACTGCCGCTGTCGCCGTTTCATTTGTTGTGCCGTTTATTGCTTTTGGCTTTACTGCTTTTTGCTTCTGTTGCTGTTGCTGCTGTTGACGTTGTTGTTGCTTCTTTTTAGAGGATTTCAACTTGAAGTATTTCAGCCATTTTATGGTCAGCCATCATCAGTTAGAGAAAAAAGGAAACGAACGAAAGATATATAGAGAAAAAAATGAGTGAAAGAAACGTTCGCTTAAGTGCCTGTTGTGGCCGGATTGACAACGTCCTTTCATGTCTCTCCCTCTCTCTCTCTCTTTTTCTTCCTTTCTCTCTGTCTCTCTCTCTACCTCTCCCTCTCTCCGTGTTTCTCCTTAAACTAAATGTTCGAGCATATTCAAATTGTACTCTTTATTTTGATAAGATAGCTTGTAGTCGCCTTAGGAAATCAGATTCAAATCTATTCATCTAAAATTAGTCTGTAAACAGAAATAGAAAAGTACATGTTAAACTTATTCAAACGTATGTATGTAAAATATAAAATTTATTGGAAATAATATGCTATCCTTTTATTATTGTTTGACAAATTGTCATGATCAGGTTGTCCAATTTTATTGTATGATTTTTCATTCTTTTTTAGAATAAGGAATTTATTACAAAATTCCATTATATACACTATCCAAAATGCGCTATCTAAAAATGTTTACGGTTCGTATCTTTTTTGTGCCCAACTCAAGACGATAGTCTTTTTTATTTGGCATTTTTGTCTGGTTAAAAATTAAACTGAAATAAGAAAAATTTGAATATAAAAAGGATGCATTTAAGTTGCCCAATCTAATAAAAAGTTTCTTGAATATTACCCAAGTAAATATAAGCTGTTATTTCTCTTGTTGTTGTCCGCCTACAGCGTGTACTTTAAACTCAATTATATATTGCAAAAGTTCTCTTTTGTTAATGTTTGCTTTGCGAAGAAACCCAATTATCAATATTCAATTTTTACCGTCTGTTTACCAAGCTAACAGCGCGTTAACATTGCCCAGCTAACAGCGCGCTGTCAACTAATAATTGGCCATAACAGCGCTTAGTCAGCTAACAGGGAGTTAACATAGCCAGCTAACAGCGTGTGCGAAATAAAACAAATACAACACAGAAGAGAGTTTGCGTTAACAGAGGCTGCTCAGCTGATTTTGGTTGCTTTGCGTGCTTTGTCCTTGACAAGGTTTTGTTTTATTTTTACTTTTTATTTTTCTATTTCTCGTATTTTACATGAAAACGAGAGCGCAGAACTGAGCAGCGAAGAGATTGAGCGCTTTGAGAGAGTAAGAAAGATAGCGAGAGAGATAGAGAGTGAGACGTAGCTTGGCCATTTTGTGCGCGACATTCATTCAGCAAAAGGAAGAAAAAGCAAAAGCATTTTTTTTTTCTCTGCTCAGGCAGGAAACATTTTGCGTGGGTGTTCGGTGTGTGTTGTGTGTATGTGTATTGTGCATTCGCGTGCCAATCGCGCATACGTTTTGGTGAACCATCCCAATTTGCCTGATAGTAGTTTTGAGAGACAGCCCACAGAACTTTCACATTTGGCCGCCATTAATTGCGGCATTGTACGCCAAAATGTTTCAACTTGTAGACACGGGTTGCTGGGCGCTTGGCTCTGGTTTCTGGGCTCAGGACTTGTGGCTGCCTCCCTTTTTTATTGCACAGTGGGAATTCGAATTGAATACCTTTTTTAGCCACAGATCGCAACTGTAATTGTCGCCATTTTGTACGACTGGCAATTTTCATTTTAACTGCCGCGGCACGTGTCCTCATCTCTGTTCTCTATCTGTTCCTATCTCTCTCCCTCTCTCTCTCTCTCTCTCTCTCTCTATCTGTCTACCTCTCTTCCTTAAACGTTGTACGTTCGTTGAGGTATTTGTTTTAAGTGCTTTTGCTGCGTGTATGTTAATTAAAACGCTGATAAATTGTCGACTTGGACGTTTTTACAACAACCCACCAATTTGACTCCATGTGTGTGTGTGTGTATGTGTGAGCAGGTGTGTTAGGTTAACTAATTAACTTTCGTATATTAATGTCTGATCATTAGCTTTTAAAACATAGCGCTCAGCAGCAAGATTTATTTCGGGGGTGTATAACAAAATTTAAATTAAATTATTATTGACCAAATATGTAAACAGAATCAAAGTTTATATTATATATAATCAGCATCAATAGGCGAGTCGATTTGGTCAGGGCTGTCTGTCTGTAACAAAAGCTACAAAATTGAAATATAATTCTCGTATGACACAAGCCGACCAAGTTTATTTCGATAACTGCTCCTTTTTCACGAATATAAATGCTAATCGATTTACAATTTTAAAAATATCCGATCAACTGTATAATGATCGAATAAGAGGTGTAGAGTTTGGTAACCTAAACATAGGTTACATAAATAATAATGTGTTTAAAAGCTGAGGGTATCTGCTCGTCGCGCAGTCTCTAATCTAATGTAACTAATGTAACGACCATTAGAAGTTGCCTCAAAGCCTCAACGTAGTTATAACTTACAATTGTTTTTTTGTTTTCATAATTCATATTCCGTTAAATACTCAAAGCTACTGACTCAACCTGTCCTTACACAGAAGTATTTGAGCCCTTGCCAACAACAACTACACGGAGTACAAGTCGTATACGTAATATGCAGAAAGCTACTAAGCCTAGCATCAATCTGTACGTAATTTGCTTTTGTTATTGCTTAATCTGTATGTGAATGGGCTTTGTCAGCTTGCTGTAAAAGCCGTTGAGTGCACAAATTGCACTTGGAAATGCACGGGGAATAATTGACGAGCCACAAAATGCAAATACAAATGCCGAGTGCAAATAGCGAACGCGTCTCAGGTTTGCCATCATTTTGTCAACATTGTCAGTCATTCAGTTTGCCATTCAGCCAAGCAATCTGTGTAACTATATCTTTGTCTGTGTCTTTCTCTCTCTCTCTCTCTCTCTCTCTGTCTCTGTCTCTGCAGGCTTTCACATAATTTGTAAATAATGCGATTTGGCCTAAATAAGGCCACAAAAGCCCCAAATGACGTATACTTTGTGCTGACAAGTCAATATCGATAAATCTGTCAGCAATTTTAGTTACAGTTTGTAGTCTAATAATTGACCCAATTATGTACAGTGTTCGCTCGTTAATTGTAACGCTCTCAATACAATTTTAAATTGCAAACATTTTTTTTTCTTTGCTCAACAAATTGAAATTATTGAAAAGTGGTTCAGGAAATAAAATCAAATGCTTTCAATAATATAATAAAATAAAAAAAGATAGTTTATTTATTATGGCTCAAATTCTAATTACTTAATTTTCTTAAAAGCATTTAATTTTCATGTATTTCTGTTTGTACTAAGTTTTTTCATGTTGTGAAGGAAGTATTTAAAAACATTTAAGTTAAATTGAGATTGTTAAATATTAATTAAATTCGAATATCAAATATTATTTGATTCCAATTGTTATTAATGTGAGCAATCAAACATAATTTGATTAACGACATAATATGGTTTAATTTTACTTCTACTGTTACACTAACTGTCTGATTGTCAATTGCGCTTCGTGTTCGATTCCCCAATTGAGTGTAGCATGCAACCAATCTTCCCCAACCATCCACACACTTGTTCTTCAACAAACCGAGCATTGACATTTGAAAATAGTTTGTGGAAGCCCTAGAAAACTTGCCATTTGTGTGAGAGGCTCACATAAAAGTTCATTGATTGTAGTGGCTTCTGTTGCCAAGTTGGCCTGAGATTTCAATTTGGCTCGGTTTACAAAAGTTTTTTTTTAGAATGTTGAACTATAAATATGGACACAATAAGAATTTCACAAGAATTTCCGCTCTAGCCAAAATAAAACTAACCCAAACTATTGACAGCTAAATCTTATTTAGAATATGCATAAAATATGTGCGAAATTAAATATATGTGGGTTGGTTTGTGGCTTCTGAGACCAATACCAATACCAACAACAACGATGAATAAAAATAACAAATAAACAAAGAATTTTGTTTAAGAAGACGATCGGCGAAGAGCGAAAGACGACGAGGAAGTTGGTCTGAGTGCGGCCTTTGAAGGAATAGATAGTGAGAAGCTGTATCTTAAGAGAAGAAGACGACAATTATGATATAGAAGATAAAGACGCTGACGTGAAAAACAATAAAATATTAATTAAATTATATTATTCGAAATATTAACAATTGTTATAATAAAACCACCATATATATTTATTTTTTACAGTTTGATGGTATTACTTGCATAAAAATTGCGTGGTTTTTATTGAAAAAGTTAAATATTATTAGATATTTATACACATTTATTTTAATTTATATCTTATAAGCGGTTCTGTGATTTCTTTGTTGGAGGTGTTAAAATTAGAGATTGAATGCTCAGTTTTGGTTATGTGATTGAGTTTTTGTATTAATAATTGTATAAGATAATCTTTACTTTAGACATACATATAATAAAAACATTAAATGTTATCATATAATTATATATTTTGTTAATTTTGTTTTTTAATATTTAAAATTAAATATAAAACAGTGTTAAAATTATGTGTTTGTATTTAAAACTATGTCTTTTCATTATAAATCATTTTTAATAGTTAATTGAGAATATTTAAGAAATATAAACAAATTTTTAGTTGATTTGTACAATACGAAAATCTGTATTAACTCAATTATCTTTTGTATCTTTAAATCAAATAAAATCCACACCATTGTAATTTATTGAAGCGTACAAACTGTTTGATCACGAACATTCCCAGGATGTCTTGTGTCCATATTTTATGTGCAGTGCGGAAACAAAAGTCGCAGTCAGTGGAAAATTGACTCCATTTGCCAGTATAAATTACATGCACACACAGAGTGCAGTAATTTTCGCTTAATGCCTTTTCGTCGTTGCCGGATTTTTGTGATTTTTTGATTTACTGCGATGGGTGTCTGCACTGTAATACGTATTCGCCATGTATGCCTCTCGCTCCTTGTGCAAAAAAATTAAAAAAAAAAACAAAAAAAATCGAATAAATTTACGAATGCAATTTGCATTTGATCCCATGCACTATGGATGGGTGGTTTTCGAAAGGGCTAACTAAATTTCGTTTTTAATAGTCGGTCAAGGGTTGCCCCATTTGGCAACTAATGCATTGTCCACACTATCCACAAAATGCAAAACTACACTCAATTATGGCAAATGAGTTTAGTGTAGTTTGTGTGCAGCTTTAATGCCTTAAATCTGCTATGGCTGGCTGAAAGTGCACGCAGTGTAAATATTTTTTCACTGTCAACTCAAGGATATCCTTGATGTTTGCACACCACAAAAGTAACTGCCGCAAAAAAAAAAGAAAAGAAATGAAAAATGAGAAAGAGAGTCTTAAATAAATGCATCCTGCAATTATGAATGAAAAGGGTGAAACTGCGAGAAGGTGTCAGGAAACATTGCAAAGCTTAAAGCGGATACGGAAATTATGCATGGCTATGTAACAAAATGTGTGTGTGTGAACACAGCATGACCAAAAATTTAAATAACCGGCAATGCTGCTGCTATTCAAAGGCTTAAAGTTCGACGCCATTTTACATAGCTCAGCGTCTGTCGCTCTTTCTTTCTTTGTCTCTCGCTCTCTCTTTGCCTCTCTCTATGCTATAGACGACCTCGCCTAAGTGCATAGCCTTCAAAAGTTTCTGTGGGCGTAGTTGCATGTAAGGACATTGGAATCTCGCTTTCGGCAGGCGGCATTCATTACTCAACACTGTCGAGACATTAATACAAGCGCACATATTAAAAGCACACATACATACATACAAACTTACACAGTTTCAAGTTCGTCGCACAGTTACTTCCACAAAAGTGCGCAGTTAACAGGCACAGTGGCTGTAGCCATCAAAATTGTGGTAAATTAAAAAGGTCATTCGTCGTTGACTTTTTATTATTTGTTTAACTTAAACGTTCAAGCTTATTAATGTTTTTAGTTGACAACTCTGCCATAAGGAACAGTAGTAAAGTAGATAATAACTTATCAAAAAGTGTCGGTTTTTTAAATTTTTTATTTTTGGCTTTGTTACTTATTATAATGCATTATATATTACTTATTTACTTATTATAATGCATTATATATGCATATGTATTATATATAATATAAACTCTATAAACAAACAAAGTCAAATTGAATTATTTTTTCTTTTCTTATAAACAATCATAAAAATAATAATAAAATTATTTAAATAGTAATGATCTTAAATAAAAATTAAACCGCTCTAATCCTCTACTTTTTCACTAATACACAAAAAATGCAAACAAATGATTATGCTATTTTGACCACAGTGAATCTATCGCTGGGCGTAATGCGCTTTAAGTGCGAGCATTAAACGTGCCTCGCTGTGCTGCCCCTTCTCCGTCGTTCCGCGTCCGTAGAGACTCTGACTGCTGCTCATTTTATAGTTTGCTATACAAATAAATGCAGCAACGGCAGCAGCAACTTTGTGTGAAATACTGCACAAGCGATGCTGCAATGCAGGCAAGGGCGCGGCGAGCAGAGCAGAGCAGGGCAGAGCAGAGCAGACGTAAATGTCGGAGCATTTTAACAACAACAACAATTGTTCATAATAATAATGAGCTTCGCCATGCGTAGCTGTACGCATAGACATACACATACATATATATAGATATGAAATCTTTTCTCTTTTTTATTCATATGTATACATATATGTGTGTAAGCGAGAGTGTGTGTAACTTAATCCATGGCATTCGGCTTAACGTCAACAGCTACTGCTTAATTACATTGCAAGGATGTCAGTAAGAGAGAGAGAGAGAAAGTTTGTTGAGAATGCTCGACGAGCAGATATTCGACTGAAGAGCCCTTCACTACTGCCTCTGCTGAATGAATTTCAGCGGCTGAGTCTACTCAACTACTCGTTTAAACATGACGACTGCACAACGACTATTTGTGCACAGTCTGGCAACTCTAAGCGATCCCTGTAACAGCTATCTAGCTGCCTGCCTAGAAACTCTGCGTAGCGCTGCCATCCTTTTAATATATTACACAAATTAATTGGTTTCTACTCACAATTAATTATAGCTGAATGCATTTTTTTATATCACTACGCTATATCTGATACATATTAATTTTGGTTATACGGAAAAACTGTTTCTTTATTTTCTTTCCGGTTCAAGCATTAAACGAAAGGCTTAAACAGCTTTTATGTTTATTCGGCGATCGTTATACAACTTTATTACCCTATTTAAAATATTTTAATGGGTCCAGAGTATTGCAAGAGTGCAATAAACTGCTGTATTTAATGACATATTGGTTAGCAAGGCATTCGTTGAGCTTACCCCATTTATTAAGTAAGTTCATGGGGATTTGCACGATACATTGGCTCAATCAACTTGCCAATAAATTTATTGCATACTTTTTGGCTGCTGCTGAAAATGTCATCAAAAGTGTGAAAAAGGAAGGTGGTAAAAATGGCATTTGTGAATCGTTGGTTCTCCCTGATGTTGCAAAAAAATGCAATTTATATTTTGTCAAGTTTGTTCATCGTCCAACAAAGTGGATTCTGTTCTGTTTATACAACTTCGAGTACATGTATTTGTGTGTGTGTGTGTGTGTTTGCTTTTGCTTTTTCTTTGTCCGCTGCAATTTTTGACATGAATAATTCATTTGGGGCTTTCGTTATTTGGTTGGAGAGGATACATTATAAATGCAACTTGACATTGGACTTAGTGTGTCGAACACTTTTCAAGGTCTGTCTGTCAGCAATGTTTGAGGGTGTGGCAGGGACGTGGTTCACGACATTTGCCATTGTAAATCCTTTTAAGTTTCATTGAAGAGCTTTTTGGCCATGATTTGCAAATGAAGTGACGATTGGGCTAAAAGCTCAGGCATATAAACAATAGTCCATGAATTTTCATGGAAATATGCATATGTAAATTTATTTGAAATTTATGAAATTTATTATTCACAGCCAGTAACTGTTCTTCTTTGTTTATTTAAGCTTCTGCACTTTAATATTTATTTTATTTTATTTTAATCGGATTCGATTTCTAGCTAAAACTTTTGCGTTAGTCACAATTGCATTATACTTTTGTACAGATGGCCGTTTGTTAATACCTAATGATTAATAATAAATAACTATTATTTCAGTTCTTTTCTTCAAAATTGTGATATTTCAATAGTGCCACCTTGCACAGACAGCTGACCAAATTAAAACAATTTTATCTAATAATTATCGAGGGTCGGTAAACTTAATTTTTGTTTAATGTGCCCATATAAATAAAAGTGCAAATAGAATTCTAACTTAGAATATAAGTTCTTATAATGATTAGTCTTTCAATCTATTTATAATCTATATATAATATACCATAAAATATCAGCAAGCTTACTATATATTTCAAAACTGTGTACATGATCCGAGTTCTGCAGACATGATTTTTTCGAAATTAACCTAATAATTTTTTTAATTTTCTCTGTCTACTTGCAGGTTCGTTGCTCTCTACTACTTCAACTTCTAGTTACCCAATCTACTTAACAATAATAATAAAAATAATAACTAAAACACACACATATAGTACAAAATAAATACAACACATACACTTACACCTACTAGAGCATTAGTAGTTTGGCCTGGTGCAACAATTACAATTAACAACAGCAGCAACAAAAATAATACAAAACCACAGCAACAATAAAAACAAACACACTACAACAACAATAACAACAACAACTAGAACTAGATAATACAAATACAAAAAAATATCAAATACGAAGAATATACATATTAATAATTAAATTATGTATACTAAAAAACAATGCTCGTCTTACAGCTATGTCCACACCTAAATGCATATGCCTAAATATATCCAGCTATACCAATATACACACATATATATATATATATATATAATCGTATAACTGCTAGTCATAGATGTATGTCGATATTTGTGCTAAAGAAACCAAAAACCAAAAGACAAAATGATAAACTGAAATATCAATATCAATATCCAAAATATATATATCTGTATCTGTATAGATTGTTTGCCCTCTGTTTAAATGTACACTTCATAATTTGCTGTTTTCTAACTTAATCGTAATATCCAATGACAATATCGTTTTATGTATATATACTTCTATATATATGTAGAAAGAGACAGAGACAGAAAAACTCTTGAATGTGCCTACAGCTATGATAAATATGATACTTAGAACTAATCCGACTTTATTGATATCCAACTCGACACACACACACACACACACAAACATGTAAATAGCAAAAGCTGTGCGTGCAAATACCGTTATGATGATGTACAGCAAAGTTGATCGTATGATTCGTATGATTTTCTTCTTGTTCAATTTGGAAACGCTTAGGCATCCTGAGCCATTGGAAATTGTACGTGTGCCTCCCAGCCGCTAAAGCCAATAAACACAAAAACCGAAAACCCGAAAACCAAAAAACAAAATACAAATAAAACATGTGCGTTTCTAATTGCTTTCGAATTTCTATATAGTATATACATCTCTAAAACTCTCTAACTGCTTTTCTGCTCCTTCTATAAATAAATAATATCCATTAAAAAAATGAAAATGAAAATGTGCATGTTGCTTGTGAACGCTTAACGACTTATTTATACTCTACTTTTTAATACTCCTCTACTGCTGCTAAAGCTGTATTTATTAATATTTAGAATACAGAATCTTTCAACTTTATTTTTACCTTTCAAACTCGGCTCCATATCTACTATATCCACTACTACATTTTTACACATACTCCCACAACTCACACATACTTATATAAAAAAAAATATTTAAAAAAATCGAATCTACTTTCTTCTGTGATAAACATAATTGTTTTTATTCTACTCAATGCAATGTCTTAATGTAATCTTATTTGTTCAACTAATTTGTTTTTGTCTATGCGTATCCTTCCCTCGAATAGCAAACTTTTACACAACATTTTTGGCTCTATGTGCAATTAATAAATAACTCTCACCAAAAGCAATAAAATAAAACCAAAAAGTTATACTACAAATTAAAGCAAGTTCAAATCGCTCGTTTTCTTCATCTATAAAAAAAAAACCAAAAAGAACAACAAATCTACAATTAATTGGCTGCAATTGAACTAATTATTTTATGCTTCTAATTATTTTCTGCAAATTTCGTTTCTAAAAATATTTATAAATATATATATATATATAAACAAAACCACCAATAATTTAAACAACAATCGAAACAAAACGCTACTCAAAACAACAACAAATTAATTAAAAAAAAAAAAAAAAACTATTTAAATAATGTCACGCGAAAACTCACCACGTCATGGCTCGATTCGTCGGCATTTAAACAACAGAGACTCGCCAGCGGGTTCGCCGGGCTCGCCCCATCAACATCTCCAACATCATCCGAATCCGAATCAGCATCAGCATCAATCGAATCATCCCCATCATCAGCAGCCGCCCTATCAGCAGCAACAGCCATCGATAATGGAGAATGCCGGCGCACCCATCTCAACATCCGCATCGAATATCGCCACGGTGCTGGAGGATGGTGAGAATACGATATTGCCGCCATTGAGCGGATCCGGACCAAGTCGACAGCGTTCGTTGCGTGATCGTCTTAAAGATGGCATCACCGGCAGCTTCTCCTGGCAGTAAGTTTTTGGCTTTTTGTAGTTTCCGTTTCTTAACCGCTTCTCTTTCATAAAATTTGTTCATTTTTAGTTTATTTGTTTGTTACTTGAAAATTTGCATTTCTTGTAGAATTTTTCTTACATATATCTTTTCTCCCCAAGTAAATTGTATTTAAATATTTTTATAGTTTCACATTTCACATTGTAATTTTGCAAAAAAAAAAAAAAGAAAAAAAAATTAAGAATAAAAAAATTGTTAAAAATCACAACAAATTTTGAAGCAGCACGTAGCAAATGTAGTCGACTTATGCAACAAACAAAACACAAATTTTGAGCTACGTTTTTTCCTAGTTGCACACAGGCGATAAAACCAAACTTTGATGATTCCCTTATTTAAATTAAGCACACTTTTAAAGGCACTTGCAACAGCACTTTAAACAATAATTAATTAGTAATTGATTTAATGACAATTACGAATTTCAAGTGATCCACACGAAAGTTTGCGACGGGTAAGTGAAAAATAATCAAAGTGAATAAAATGTTAATATTACATGCAAGAAAGCATAAGTTAAAAATAATTAACAATTATTTAATAATAATATTCTAAAAATAATATATTTATTATTAAGCATTACAAACTTCATTTATCAGGTTGCGCTCCTGAATTAGTTGACTTCCCCTAATATGTATATTATTTAAGCTAAGATTTTAAATCAAAATGAAAACATAAATAAATTGTCTCATAAATTCCAGAATTAAAAACTGATGAACAGATTTACAAATTAAGCATTTCTAAGTTTAGATATTAAGTAGTATTATCTTTATCTCATTATATATTGCAGTTTTAAAATCAGAAAGAAGGTGTTGTCAAACACTAAAATTCTGAAAGCAATTAAAATATTTTAAATACGCTTTAAGTGTCTTTATTTTATCGATTATATTCAGATTTATGGATAGAGATATATTGCTAAAAATAAAACAAATTCAACGCAAATATATTTATCTTTTACATAACAAAAAATACATGATTCACGTTAAATATGTTATTTGGCCATTTCGATGACAACTAGTGATTGACATTGGACATTTGCGCATTAAGCGTGAGAGGAATCGAAATCGAAAACGAAATCCCTCTGATTAGGGAATAGGGAGCACAAATCGCTGACGGAGCGAAACGGAGGAGTCGACTCCAAATTAGGCAGACATTCGAAAATACGTACAACAAGCAATTGTACAAAATAAATGGCAGCAGACAAATGAATCACTGCCCATAAATCAATTCAATTTGACATTTTAATTTCGCACATCCTGCGTCTTTCTTACATATATAAATCGTACCGAAAATGACTTAAATTTCGTAATCGGGAAACAGGTATTTTATATTTTTATGGCCATTTTGCGATCTACCATTAACGTTTAATAAAAGGTGCGATAATCAAAAATTTGCATACAACATAAATTTAATGCTTATCTTTAAGCTGTTTATAGCAAATTTTCTTAAAATGTATATATATCTATATAAATATATATTTATGATGGAATGATTCATAGTTGAGACAGCTCTTCTAGGCTATAGTCGGGAGTTACTCTTTTATACACATAATTATTGAAAGTGCTAAGCTTCATTGCAGTTTTCTAGAGAGCAACAGCAGCGCGAATAGCAAAAATCTGAAATTTTCACTCTGCTCTGCTCAGTTAGTTAGCAAGAGCAATAGCAATAGCAACAGCAATAGCAATAGCAACAGCAGTAGCAATAGCAATAGCAATAGCAATAGCAATAGCAACAGCAATAGCAATTGCAATTGCAATAGCAAGAGAAAGATCAATAGCAATAGCAACAGAAATAGCAATAGAAATTGCAATAGCAATAGCAATAGCAACAGCAATAGCAAGAGAAAGATCAATAGCAATAGCAACAGCAATAGAAATAGAAATTGCAATAGCAATAGCAACAGCAATAGCAATAGCAAGAGAAAGAGCAATAGCAATAGCAATAGCAATAGCAATAGCAAAAGCAATAGCAATAGCAATAGCAATAGCAAAAGCAATAGCAATAGCAATAGCAGTAGCAATAGTAGAGCAAATAAGTTTGCATTGTGCTAAACTAGACAGCTTTTGCTACTGCTGAACTAAATGTATATTTGTTTTGCTATTTAGCTCCCGTTTAGCATTTTTTATTAGTAAATTCAAAAACTGGTTTGCACGGGTTATAAAAAAATGTTGTTAAGTAATTTGCATATAAAAAAGCAATGTATAGCTATTTTCAGCCAGACATTTATCGATCTGTTAAATGACTTTCACTTCATATTTGAATTTTATATTCCTCCCATTTTGATTGCGGAATTCTTATGAACACCCTGTAGTTGTTGCTGGCAATTGTTATCGTATAATTGGTGTAACCTCGAGAGCGAGCTAAAAATGCAACTGCCAGCAAATTGAAGCTGCTTTTTATAAACATGCTCATCGAAAAAATAAAAATAAATTGAATAAACTGGTTTTTTTTTATATATGTATCAGGACTTGGCGAATAAAAACACTGTTTTCTGTTGCTTCCTGGTAATTTATAACCTTGAAACCCTTTGGCCTTGATTGGAGACGTTTTTTGTTTTGTTTTCTTTTTTTTTTGTGTTGTGGTGGCTCTTCTCCTTTTCAGGCTGCTTGACTGCCTCACTTCAATTTTGGATGGAATTCAACTTTTTCGCCGAAGCCTTTCAACCTGTTTATCCACATTTTTGTTTATTATATAAGTATGTGTTGTGTACACATATCTTTAAATGGATTCCAGTTTTTTAGCGCTTATGTTTACCTTGCATTTTTTTTTAAGTGTTTCCAAAATATTGATAATTGCTCTTGAAATTTTAAAAATTTGTATTTAAGATGTATTTTTTGGCTTGGAAAATGAACATATAGCTAAAAAAAAAATACATATATTTTTTTCTACGTCTATCAAATCTGAAAAACTGTGTATTTTTATTAAGTAACGTATTACAAAATCTGTTAAATGCATCTGCCTCAAAACTACGTGTTTTCGATCTCTTAAATATAACAAATCAATAATAATAATAGTATTAGCAAATTAGCAAATCTTTCAGGCAAATAGCAGTTTAACGCGATAAGCATTCTTCCTGTACTTTAATTTAATGAGCTAATATTTAATTTTTAAAGCTAACAATTAAATATTTAGCACTGGGAAAAAAAATTAAAAAATTATATACGCAATTTCTAAGCGCACACACAATTAATATGCCAAATTGTTAATTGAAAACAAAACCATAAAAGTCACGTTAAGCAAAATGAAGGTATTTGCCGAATAGCCAACATGGACAGGGCACTCCAAAGATGGGTGTGAATATATTTATTGAGTTGATAATTTTGAGATGAGGCAATAGCGATGCCAGGCACGTCTGGGAATGGGGGCGCCTCTGTGGGATGATCAAAATGATTATGATGATACTAAACAATGAAATTGTGGCCGCTTAAGCAATCCTTTGGGCCATTTTGCATAGTATCGCGTTTGTTTCGCATTAATAGCACACACACACACACACACACACACATACACATACACATACATATAGGCAAAAAGCCACACAGACAGACAGGGGCTGTAAATAGCTGTTGACCTTGGAAACGATGCACACATAATGACCATCATCAGCATTGCCCCAGTGAAACTGCCACACTGCCTGCCTCACTGCCTGACTATCTGTCTGCCTGACCCTCGTCCTCTATATCCCCCCGCTAAATATCTGCTATGTTCTGTGTGTGTGAGTGTGTGTGTGTGTGTGTGTGTGTGTGTGTGTGTGTGCGTTTCATGTTTGACTTTCACTTGCAGCTGTGATGAGCTCAGTTGCAGCCTGTCAACGTCAGCATGAACAAAGCCAACAAGAGCAATTTTGTGGTATTCTAATTGAGAGTGCTGGACTAAAAGGATACCCTGTATTCAAATCAGTAGTAAAAAAAAGAAGAAACATTCAATTTGTGTGTAACACACACACACACACACACGTAAGAGCTTTCTGAATTTAATGATTAGTTGGAAATGTTAATGAATGACTATTGTACATTTAAATTATCTTTAAAAAAATATTCCAAATTAAAAAAAATTCATAATTTCATAAAAAGTTTCTTTAAAATTGTAGTTATTTATTTCGAAATTATTTTTTAATAGGAATTAATGTAAATAAAAGTTTAGGTTGCTTAAATTGAAAATCATTTCAAATGTTATTTAATTGTCTCTAAAGTTCAAATAATTTGTTCATATCTTGCTCAATAATTTAAAATATTTGGTAAATAAAAAATAGTTTCTTAACTTTAATTGTTAAAACTTTCAACTTGGTTTTAAACCAAATTTGAATCCATTAAATCGGCATTTAGTCAACCAAATCTTTATGATTTGGCTTGTGCTCAAATTCAAAATACCCTTTCTCAGCTATTTGATGTGCGCAGGGTATTAATAATTGCAACAACACGTTTCTCGTTTGTTGCCGATTCTGTTCCTGGCATTGTTTTTGGCCATAATTTACATCGATTGCCGGGCGCACAGTGGTTTGGCTTAATCACATCAATCAGTTTATAATTACAAAATTAAGGTCAAAAGCTGTAATGCTATGCTTCATTGAAAGCAACTGTAAATATTTAAAGTTGAATATGGAAAAGAAATTATTTTTAATTATAATTGCATAAATAGTTTTGTCTTTGTTGCAATTTAGTCAATATTCGTATTATTATTTTAGATAGAATTTTCTGAGATATGAATAACTAAAAATATAAGTAATAATAATAATTTATAATTATAATAATAAATAATAATAATAATATACATTAATTAGTTCATCAAAAATTTTGCATTTCTTACATTAACTTTTTGTCAATATTAATATATTGATCTGAATTACTAATAAAATTAATAATAATAAAACAGGATTCAATTTATTTTTTCCTTATTTACTATTTTCCATGGGGAGTTTTGTATATTTTACACATATTTCTGGGCGTTGATGCCACTGTGTGGCAAGTGGATTCAGTTGAGCGGAAACTGGAAGTTGGGTGTTGGCTCTTGTTGTCAATGGTTGTGGCCAATGTTGTTTGCCATTTGCTCGTGTTGCGGTCTGGATAAAAATGCAACACAATTGTAGCATGTCCGTTACAGCTGTTGCAACAGCTCACAAATTGTGATTAGTGTGTTGTGTGAATGCGAATGCGAATGCGGCTCTGAATTGCACATTGTCGTTTCTAAATATGTTTTTCCATGCATCATGTCGCCTTGCACAGCATACAAAATACATACAAAATATCTACAAAAAATGACGCCTATTAAATTAATTGAAAAAGACATTGAAAAAATGCTGTTCAGATGAAAGCGCTTCGAATTTATGAGTATGCAGTAATTGCAACAATTAAGTGCCTTCATTGTGTATGCAAATCAGCAACACTTGAGATCAATGCAAAAAAAAAAACAAAATATAAACAATAAAAAAAAAATTCATTCCAACAACAATTTTGCAAAATCCATTCCAGAAAAATAAATAATCAATTGAGAAGGAAGAAAGACAAGCTTATTTCAATATCGAGTCTTTTATAAATATAAATAAAATAAATAGATTTAATATTTTAAAATGTTTGCATCTTAGATTGTTTTTTGTTTGGTGAAATATATTAGAGTATTTAATAATAAATATAAATAAATATATATAAATATAAATATAAAAGTATAAATATAATAATATAAAAATAAAAAAAAATGTACTTATTGCAAACAATTTGAGTATTTTTCTGGCGTATGTTTTTCAGATATTTAAAATTCAAAATAGAGATTTTTGTATATTTTCTTAGAAAAGAGTTCTTATTTTCCTTTTTAAAAACTTCAGATTTTTTCTATGCGTTTTGTTTGCTGAAAAATAATGTCATTTGGCTCGACTCTGATTTCACTTAACAAATCAAGTGATTTTATTGACTGAGTGAGTGGGTCTACTGTTTGTTAGCCATAATTTCCTGGCATAACGTGCTGCTCGTGGCATTTTAATAACACTCATAAGCTTTGTTAATCAGCGTCTCCAAACATATGAGTGTGATTGTTTTTAAGATTTTTTTTTATATAGATTTTTTTAATTGCTAATTTATGATACAAAATACATATGCATCTACTTTAATTTATTGCAATTAGTAAAGTTATTTGATTGCCATATTTAAGAATGCTTACAATGTCGTAATTTCTTAATTTAGTGGCACATCCATCTACGATTTAGACTGGTCCGTTCCCGTTTGGACACAATCTCATTTTGGTTCTACACGCTGACAGTTTTATAAACAAACAAACAAAATGCGGCGAAATAAAGATATATACATATATATATATATATATATATAAATATACACATTTTCGTTATCTAAGCAGCAGCATTAAATATGCAAGCATATTTGTATATCTAACGTTATGTAAATATATGTATATTATTTAGACGATGTGGCAACAAAATGCACTTAGCCAAGTTGTCTAAATACATTTTGAAAATGACTCATAAAATTTGTCGTTTTGTTCTCTTCGTTTTTGTGTGTAATTTGCGCAGTTTTACTGAAGAAGGTCAAAAGTAGACATTTATTCTGTATTTTTCACTTAATATTTGTATACCCTCAAGAAATTGAAGATGGGTATATTGAGCACTATCCAATGCTTTATTTTTAACGTGATTAATTAATTAATTAATTGTGGCTTATCACTTGACTTTCTCCGTTTATTTTGCTTAATTAAATAAAAGATTTCTAAAAAAATATCGCTTTATTATTTGAATCTAACATCAACTCAGTTATGTTGAATTGAGTTAACTTCTCCCTATTTCAACTGATACCTGGCAACATATTAATCCTTGAATCTGTATTATCAATGTCAAATACTTGACATTCATATTATTTATACAAAATAAATACTAGTACTATATCAATATAATTACCTATCATTATTGTTTATTAGAACATACAAAAAGCAATAAAAAATATCAATAAATATGTATTGACTATTAGCTTGTTGTTGTTGTTGTTGTCATTGGGGGCAACAATCAGTAATCAAAAGTCAACTTGATCTGTTTTACAAATTGATTACTTTCGAAATGAAATGAGTTTTGGAAAAGTGGAAAACATATTTAGCATTCGATATCTTAACAGGGATATGACAAACAGTTGACAACCACATCGGGGGACTGTCACCGATGCCATCTATATACTTATATGGTATCCAATATGTTTAACAGCTCAATTCGAATTGACGCAGATAATGAAATATTGACAGCTGACCTCAGCTGCTGATTGCTGGGGTCACCTTTGTTGTTGTTGTTGTCGCTAATTTATCCAATCAAGATTTTTAGTTGTCATTATTTCTCGTTCAATGTTCTATAGCCTTTCGGTGGGTTAACTATAATCTATAAAGAAAGATATTTATATAATTGAAATATATATTTAGCCGTTCAGTAGTTTAATCAATGTTTTATATTTAAAATTTAAATGCGGACAAATGAAAGATATTATTAATTACATTTAAACTGTAAGCTAATAGATGAAATGCTCGGGCTCTTATCTAAATTAATTATATATTCAGCGCATTTTGTTATCACAGTTACCTGATATTTACTCTGAATATTATTTACCCGTTTCTTCAAGGCGTAGCCAAATATGCCGCCGATAAGAGTCGCTGAACTGAATTTAAACAAAATATATATATATATACGTATGTAGCACATTGGCAAATAGAGCGATATGAAAATTTTCCAAATTCTCTGGAAAATATCATAAATAAATTTCCTTCAGCTCTATTGTTGGTGTTGTGTCAACAAACAAGTCAACAAATACCTTCTGTGTGTTTTTCTGTTAAATATTATTAAATAACAGACAATGCAATTAATGAGATCATCATACCCTGTAATGCATAATTCAATAGAGTGTTATTGTATAGAATACTGCTTACTTATATTTACATAAGTATTATTATAAACATATTTCATACATAATTATAAAATTCATAAAAATGTTGTAAACTATAAATAAGTAATTAAAATGAAAATAAAAAAATAAATTTTATTTATATTATAAAATATATTAACAATTTATAAGAATATATGATTTTCACAATTATTTATAAAATTCTTGAATTAAAATAATTATTTTATATTTTGTTTTTCTCAGTATCACAGATGTTTTATATTTTAGAGATTTTTCTATCCAAAGCGAAGAAACGCAAAAACTGTTTTTTTTTTTTAATTCCTGTTAAATTTACAATCCCAAAAAGAGTGTTAAAGTACTCTCCACACACTTGAAAAAAAAAAACAGTCTGTTAGTTAGAAATGGTTTATTTATTTTACCCAATTTTATAAATCTACATTAAGTTAAGTTAAGAAATGAAAATCATGTTTTTAAAGAAGCAAAAACATTCCGTTTTAAAAATCACATTTTTGTGATTATTGACAATTATTTTTCTGAGTGCAGTGAGGCACCACAGGCAATGCATTCTTGCTAGTTTGTAGCATGCTTGGTGCATGATGATATTTTGCTTAGCAGACTGCAATTCAAAGTGGGTGGAAAATGTTGTGATATTTTCATGTTCTTTGTTGTTGTTCACTTGTCACGTTTGCATTTGTTGTTTGCAATGGAATGTTTTGGGTAACCGCTGTGAGAAATAACTGGAGGCAAATGGAAACATTTCCGACAACAACTAGTCTTAATCTTGATTGTTTTGAGCTGGAAAATTAGAAAGTAGCCATTTAAATCAATTGTATTTTGCAGAAATTACTCACCACAAGAATTCATTGCTCAACTCGCTAAAAAATCAGATAGCAAAAGTGTGAAATAGTGAAGCTACTTCTGCAAACAAATATCGGGCATTATAATTGAGTGGCTTTCTATAACTTCGAGCATTGCTTCAGCTTTAAAAATGCCCATATATCTTTTAAGTCTTGTGATACAATGATGGGCCAATATAATTAATAATAATAATTCGATTGCATGTTTGCACAAATCTACCTATAATTGATGTAGCCCAACTGTCGTTTACGCTCTTGAGGCCAAAATAAAATATGATGTTAACTTAAGTAAATAATAATTTTGGGTTTTTACCTCTTTTTCTTCAATATCAAAAAGAATTATTTTTTGGCTGACATTGACCTCAATATTTCATTTTTGTTGGCCGAAGGAGAAAATAGGCAAATTGTTAACTAAATGCGCAGAATGTTGAAAGGTTGATAAAAAACAAAAATAAATAAATGAAGAAAAAAAAAAGTCTTTGGTTGTTTGCCCTGTAAATAATGAAAATTTATGATAAAGTCAAGTGTGTATAAATCACGATGGAAATTTTTAAACATTCATTTAAAAGCGTTGACTTATATTGAAATTGATGGAATTTATGTTTTAGTGCGTCATGATAAATGTTTTGTTGACCCCCCAACTCTCAATAAAATGTTTTTTATTTGTATTTAATTCAAAACATGTATTTTTTGTAAATTCTGTGTATCCATTGAAAATGGGAGAATAAATTTATATTTGAAAGCGAACAAATGTAACATAAAAGGTCTCATTGCAACAAAGAACAATTTTCTTCGAAATATAAATGCAATTTATGTGCAAAATTTAATTTCTAATTGAAATTAGCACAACCACATATACAGCATGTGTGTGTGTGTGTGTGTATTAGTAGAGAATGAAAATTACCTCATTATTGATATTTGGGAGCATTGGCTGTCAATTTTTCAGCTGGCCAAATATGGTGCACAACAAGGTCCAAAACAGTCTAAAATCTTATGGATAAAGTCAAACAATGAAACAGCTGGATATCCAACCAAGCCAAAATACAGTTGTTTGTCTAAGAATTGGCCTTTAAATTTTCCTATCAATAAATAAGTAACAAGTATTTTAATTCGTAATTATTTATTTTTTTTTTTTTTTTAGTTTTTTGTAGGTTTAACTTGAAAAGCCGTCTAAGACCTAGTCCAAAAGGAAAATTTCAAGTTATATATTTCAAATACGAAACAATAAATATTGTATTCAATAAAAATATAAAAAAGTATTTTTATAACTAAAGACCCCTCCATACAATTCTTTCATAATAACCGAAAGGTGTTTCTGTGCACATCCAGACTGGCAGCGCGGTCGACGCCAGCAGCAGCGTCGCGTCGCAGTTGCAAAAAAAAAGAAAAACACAAAATTGTTATGCATTTTTCCTTATTTAAACGAAAATTGTGTTTTCCTGTCAAGCCGGTTTTTTTCTTTTGATTATTGGACCAAAGCAACCTAAAAGCAAAACTCAAACAACTTGCAATCAACGTTGTCAATGTTGTTGCCTTTGTTGTTGCTGTTGTTGTCGTTGTATTTTGCTATTTTTAGTTAGCTGCAACAACAAACAAGTTGTCGAAACTTGTTGCAAAAATTCGCACACCTTCCGTTATATGACAGACAACAACAACAACAACCACAATAAGCAGATGAAGTTTTCAGCTTTGCATTTGCAGCAATTTAGCTGAAAGCTTAAACAAAAGGACCTGGAAATTGCATCAGCTGTTTGAAGAAGAAGAAGCAAAACGAAATAATTAAATTAAAATCTTTATTTTGGTATTTTAATTAAGCAGCTTAACTATTTCATGAGTACTTATTGTAAGAGTTAAATATACATTTTCGAGCTTTTCCGTTTTATTTTATTTATTATGCCTTATGCTTTATATTAAGTATTTTCTGTATTTTATTTATTATATTGGGAATTTGCATCTGCTTACCAAAAAAAAAAGAAACAAAACAAGAATATTGATAAAAAATCACAACAAATTTTGTTTGCTATTTGTTTTCACAGTTGATTTAAATTGCAGCTTTTTCTTAATTTATAACTTTTTGAAACATTTGCTGAGTAAAATATTTTGACCATATATGGGATATCGATGTGAACGGATCGAGGGTATATAATATTCAGTGTGCCTAGAAAAGTGTGCTTAACTCAACGTATTTCCTTGACTTCATTAATCATAAATATTATGCATGTATTTAATATTTTTTTACATTTTGTAAACAACGCTTTGTCATATTTTTGTTTACTGTAGCAAAAACTGCAATTGAAGAGCAAATAAAAATATAAATAAATTCAAATAATAGAGAAATACGGCAAACACTTGTACACACTTGGCATACAAATATTGCAAATATAAATAAACATTCCAAGTAACAAAAAAAATTCATAATAAGTAAAAAATCACTAGTTGGGACTGCTCGACTAGGAGATACCCAGCAGCCAGCTGTTAAATCAAGCTGTTGAATCAATGAAAACATAACTTATAGTTTTGTCCATTGGAATGTATCGATAACATATCGATATGCGATAAGATAAAGATAATAATGGAAGAAGACACATGACAAGATCGACTCTGCTTTTGATGAAGATAATAATTACATAATTTTACACAACTTCGTTATACCCTTTTTATCTACTGTTTTTGTATTCAGGGTACAAAGAACACAAATATCAGATATATATGCACATTCATATATACATATATCTGTATATATTTATTGTTGTGTATACTGTGTTTATGTCAAGGAACCACAAATTTTTTATAAACATCAAGATTTTCGAATGATTGGGGGCTTTATTCTGGTCAATCAAAGCAATTTAATCAATTAAAGTGCCGACTTTTTGAGTGGTTTTAAAACATTTTTAGATTCGCAGCTAATTAGTATTTAAATAAAGCTAAATCAACAGCAACTATGGTGTATGACGTAAATAAAGTAAACATCGACGAGAATTGTATTTTAAATAAAATTTACACATTCCACACATCGAAATGCATTTCAGTTTCAGTTCAAATTGTGTTGAAGGTTTCGAATTCAAAATAAATACAGAAAATGCAAGACAAAGTGTACAATGATAATGCAGATTTGATGATTACAAAATAATAATAATAATAATAAAAAAAAATAGTGTGAGAAGGCTGAAAATGAGGTAAACCTCTTGCATAATTTGCCAGTCGAGTCAAGTCAAGTCAAGTCATGACTTTCAGCGGCTTTAATTAAAGGAAATTCTCGGTTAAAGGTTGAAGGCTAACAATTCGATTATCATAACTGTTATCTACGCAAAACCTTGTCCACTGCTAGCAAAGGTGAGAGGGGGGCGTCATTCAGTTTACTTTAATCCTCACAATAATGACCTATATTAAGTTAAGGCAGGAAGTGATTTCGTTTTGTTTTAAACGTTTCATTTAACCGGCACACTGTGCGTATGAGTAATTTTAATAAAATTACAAAGTCGGCGAATAGCCTCCAAAAAAAAAAAAACAATAAGTAAAAATAAATGAATACAAATAATTACACTTGCACAAAAACAATGATAGCAAAACATTGATCGAAACAAAAACAAAAAAGCATCAGCAGCTAGTTGCATTAAATTGAATTCGTAACGTAGTCCCGATTTGAAACTAGTTTCAGTGCACATGTGCATGTGCGACTAAAAAACCGCTAAAGTGTCGCAGTAACGCTGAATGTCAGCAACATGTCTTGGCAACATTTGCTTGTGGACAGCAACATTTTATTTTTAGGAGCATGCTGAAAGTTGTGACCGATCAGCAGAAATGTATTTTATTTTAAAGCTCAAGCAGCGAAAAAGAAAAAAACATTAAGGAACTCAACTTAACTATTAATAATTATTATATTTATTTTGAGAAGCATTAAAAATATACCATACAAATATAAATACATATCTAAAAAAAAGAAGTGTATAATCAATCTGTGAGCTGCGCTTAAACCTGCCAACAAAAACAAGTTTATGTTTATTGAAGCACATGGCGACGCGCCCAGAGAGAGCCAGAGTGTAGCGAGAGAGAGAACGAGAGCAAGAGTTTGAGAGAGCGTGAGAGCGAGAGCAGCACAATGAACGCTGCCCTATAAACAAAAAAAATAATGCGCACAGTGGATCAATTACTTTGCCGAGCAATATTAACAGCTGAAATATAGGTGACATAGTACAAATAATAATATTTAAAAAGAAATAAAGCAAGCAATACAAATTAATGTACATCATGAATATAGCTTTTGAATATTAAAAATTTCATCAAGAATTTGAGTGACTTTTCTACAGTGCTGCAGTGCAGACATGTTTTGTGAGCGGCCACTGTGCGACGGCAATAAATAGCATAATTTACACAAGAGCGTCGACAGCGACGGTAACAGCAACGCCAGCAGCGAAGTCAGCGTCAACCAAAGATCGTATTCGTATTCGTTGGCGTTCGGTTATTTTTGTTTTTGTTTTTGATTTTGTTGTTTCATTTAATTTGTTTCCCTGAGGTTTTGTCGCTGCTTTCTGAGACACTGCATGCACGGTTCGGTTTACGGTAGAAATTTGTCGATCAGTTTAAGTTTTTCATTTGCAACGAACGCAAGCAAATCGCTCCGAAGCGCGCGAAAACGATACAGAAAAGTGTCAGCAAACTCTTATTTTGTATTTTGTAAGTTCAAAGAAAGAAAAAAAAAACATAAATAGGCGCGCGCGCGAATTTAGAAAGAAGTAAAAGTATAATAATAAAATACAGAATACCGTAAGTGCTAAATAAAATACAAAAATAAGTAAAAATACCGGTTTGAGTGTGCAGTGACAACTACGAATAAATATTTGAAATTGTTTCAAACAATACGCAAACAAAAATAAATATATAATTTAATACGACCCTCCCGCAAACACAACACAAAATTATTAAATTATATGTATGCCTGTGCCGGGGGTGTGTGTGTGTTAAAGAGAGTGTTTGTTTTTAATTTGTTGCAGCCACAAGAAGCAGTAATAATGACAATTTTGCTGTATTTGTTGTTGTTGTCTGTCTGATTTTGCTTGTGCTCATTTTGTTGGTAATGTTTCTTTTGATTGAAAATATATATACAAATATTTATAAATATTTGTAAGTAAATGAATTTTTGTCTGCGCTTTGGAAAAATAAAAAAAGAATCAGCAAACATTTTCTTTAAATTCAATTTGCATTTGGTCAACTGTGGTATTGGGTTTGTGTTTGTGTGGGTGTTAAAAAAATTGATCAGTTAAAATATGCAAAAATAATTACAGAGTGCATAGTTTTGAAACTCTGCGCGGTGCCAAAGAGCAACTGGATAAGCATTAACAAAAAAAACCTGCGATAATAATAATAAATTTACTAGATGTGTGCGTCTTTGTGAATTTTAAATGTTTTAACGAGAGTGACACAAAAAAAAATAAAAGAAAAAAGTGAAATGAATACCAGTTAGAAATGTGACTAAAACAACCAAACGAATTTAATTGCAACCAAAAAAGTAAGGAAAAGAAGAAAAGAACTAACAAAGGAAACCAAAAACCGAGTGCAGTTAAGAGCACGAGCTCGAAAGGCAAAACCACCAAGCGAAGCCGTCAAAGGGATCATCGGGAGCTATATAAATCAGGTGTGTGCGTGATGTAAGAAAAAAGAAATAGACAGCAGAGAAAAGCAGCTTGCATTGTCTGTCTGCCTCTCTCCCTCTCTCTCTCTCTCTCTCTCACTCTCACTCTCACTCTCCCTTTCTCTCTCGCTCTCTTGGATAATCACTAGTTGTCTTTGATTTAATTTCGTTTAATGTTAGTCTTAAGCTGCTGTTTCGTTTTCCTTTTAGTTGTGTCAATCAAACGGTTTATTTTTCTTAGTCCAACGAGCCAAAAAAAAAACTACAACTGAAATTGTTGTTGTTCTCTCATTTTCCTTTTTGGTTTTTGTCTGCAGTACATTCACTTCTATATGTATTCACATTAGTCGCTGTGTGGGGGCTAATCCAAGCCAAGCTAACCAACAAAATTATATGCCATTATTCTCGGCTCTTTCGCCTGCAGGTCAAGGCAATTTTTGGGCGTTGTTGTTGTTGTTATTATTTCTTACGAGTGTGTAAGATTTTTTTTTTGTTATTTATTACAACTTGAGGCCGAATCGCACAAAACAGCTGACCGAAAAAAAATAAACAATAAAAAAACTAAGCAAACCAAACGTGGCCAAAAGCAAAAAAATGAAGACCTACGCCTAATTTAAGGTCATCAGCACAATAAAACAAAACAGCCCCAGCTACAACAACAATAACAAAAAGTTGAGCACGCAAGCTTTACTGTCTGCACTATGTTTCTGAGCTTGGCTACTTCCCCACTTTTTTCTAAGGCCCTGCGATGCCATTTTTGTAGAGAAATAAATGGCAACGGTATTTCAAAGTAATGAACTCACATACACACACACATAAAATTAGGCTTGAATCCGCTGCATACATATGATATTATTAAATACCGTTGCTTTCTAACCTTCTCCTTTTTGGACTTTGTACAGTGATCACTTGAGAAAGTGTACAAATATTCTAATCTCACATGCAAAGAAAATATACATACAAAAAAATAAATAAAATGGTATATACAATTGTATAAATACATATGTATATACATATGTATGTATGTATAAATAGCGTAATAAAGAATTTGTATAATATCTTACATCAAGCGATCACTGTTTATAAGTGCTGTTGTCAAAAAAGAATTCCAATTTCTAACTGTGATTCGTTTTCTTCAATTATATTTATGCTAATGTGCGAAACAAGCTGCTTAGATTCCGAATTTTGTAGACCGTCTGGCGACTGCTTTTGTTTCTCTCTTTCTTCTCTTTGTCTCTCGCTATGTGTCTCTTTGCACTTACTTGTAGACTACTCGATGTTGTCCCAAAGAGTCTGCTGGCTACAAGCGCCGTTATGTTAATCTTCTTTATAAATAGCCGATGTTTTTCAAAAATGTTGACACTTTAAAAATAGAAAAAGAAAATAACAAGCAACTTTTGCGCTTCTTACTTAAAATATTCATCAATCAGGCATTTAAAAAATGGATTATAATATTTACATATTATTAGTGAGAAGAGTTAATATTATAATTAATGAGTGATTTTGCTATCTGGCTGTCAATTTGTTAGTCTGTTTTGTTTTTAGTTGATAACAAATTTGTTAAAAATAGCTTGTGCTTTTTTTTCAATTTTGCATTCAAACAAAATCTTTTTCATTTAACGCCCCAGCGCCAAAATTTACCAGAGATAAAGCAAATATAAATAAATTAATTTTTAAAATGCCAGGTGCGGCTCAAAGCATTTTATATTAAGTTCATACTAGATGCAAATCAAGCAAATATAAAATTTAAATGAAGTGCATTAATAATTACGCAAGCCGAACGCGGAAATGCATAAAATATAAAATGTAAGAGATGCGTAGATACGTTTGCATCTTTTTATTATTGATTGTGTGTGACAGCCACGCTTAAATTCATTTCCATGCCATGAGGAAGCAAAACGCTCTGAAATGTAATTGCATATTATGCAATTATCGCCCCTCTGCCAAAAAGCTGTTTATTATTTATGTTTATGCACTTATGTGTGCAAATTCTTATGCAAAATAGCTGTTGAAAGCCTTTTAACAGGGCAGGAAACAAGTCAACTGACAGGTAATTATATTTTTTTTTACCCTGAACCCATTTAAAATTTTTAACAGGTTACAATTAAATAGTGTATAAGTACACAATAGGCAGAAGGCATCATCCTCAAAGCATATATATTTTTGACATATATTTGTTCGGAATATATCTTTAGTTTTTAGTTTTTACTTGTTTTTACTTCATTATTTATGAGCTTAATTTTTATAAATTTATTGCTGCGCTTGTCGCTGACAAAGGGGCTTATTGTCAGTTTTGTTTTGTTATTTGTTTATTTAGCGTGGCGTCAAAAATTGTCATAATTACACAAATAAATACACGAGTTCATACATATGCGAAAAAAATCAAAATCAATCGTCAACAAAGGCACTTCATATGCTCCTTAAGTTCCAAGCTTTTGTATCTGTACAAAGAGCACTTTTGAGTCGCGACTTGTTGTTATTTTCGACCTGTTTGTGATTTATTGACAATGTTGATGATTTAATGAGCGCACTTCTTTTATAAACATTACTGTTCACATATCCTGCTTCCAGTTTGATAATGCTCTTAATTTAGATCATTCTTTGTTTTTCCATATGTATAAGTACTATCTAAATAAATCTGAAATATATAATGCTAAATATTCTATATTTATTTCATATATTTTTGGCTAACACACATTCGAGTTAATTCAAATGCGCATTTTAAAATCGACAACAAATTGGTACAAATTGTGTGTGGGCTAATTTACATTTGCTTGAACACAAAATTAAGCATAAAACTTTTTGCAATTGCAAATTGAACTATAAATAGGATATTTATTGAACCAACATATTTTCTGGTATATTTGTTTTTGGAAATTTTTGATTCACTTTATAAATGGTAAATCTCAACAACAAGCATTTTCTTTAGTTATTAGCATAGAAAACTATTTCTTCAACTAAAAGTGAAATATATTTTATTATTTTTAAGAATAACAGTCGAACGTTCACCTTCACAATTCTAACAACGTTTTCATATCTCAAAATTTCATCCTGAGATTTATAGCTGAATGGAGCTGTCATTATGTTTTATAGGAAACATTTCCGTTTTGCATATTAAATCAATTGCTCGCCCACAGCGGAACTCGTGGGCATAATAAATATATATGTAGGTAATATTATTAACTGTTCTAGGAGGGGTTCGTAAACCATTGAATTGTTTTTGTTTTCGGCCAGTTTTTTTTTTTTTTTTGCTCAATTGATTCCGTCTTGCGGTTGTTGTTTTCGTTAATGTTGTTGTTGGTGTTGTCACACTTGTAAGCAAAATTGTTGATTTTTTTGCGGAACAAATAACTTGTCGATTGATTGAGTTTGATTAAGCAAACACACACAGATACACACATACACATACACAGATACATAGATATGAAAGTAGCAATATATAGCCGCGAACTGGTTTCGCAAACAAAAGGCGCTCACTTCCGCCTGAGTAAAAACTTTTAATTTTTTAAATTTTTTTTATTTATTTTTCATTTATTTATGTATGTATTTTACATACCAAACTAATTACAATTGACAAGCATAAGTTGCGCCATTTATTGTGCAGATACAACAACTACAAGTAGACAGCTGGAATTTATACATTACATTATAGATATATTGCCTTGTCTTGGTCAGCATTCTTGTGTGTTCACACACACACACACACACACACACACACACATACACACACAGAATCGGCTCGGCTCAAATATCACACGGTTTACGGATTATGTCATTTTATTGCCACAGCAAAACAAATAGAATGTTCCCCCCTCTCGTCTCTCTCTCTCTGTGTGTGTGTCTTTGCCTCTGGCTAGTTCCTTGAGCTGTTGCCCCTCTTTCTCTACTGTGGTTACGCCTTCCGCCTTGCTGTTAACGAGCAGGTCATCGTCATCGTCATCGTCATCGTCAGCTTCGGGCTGTCATGTGCTTGAATTTTGATTCTAATGCGGATTTGTATCTCAGTGTTGTGTCTGCCACTTTTATTAATACCGCTTTATTACACACACTCTCTGCACACACATATAACCCATTTAATAACTATAATATTCGGTGTACGTGATCGAAATTTCAAACCGATTACATATATTCGATATTTGGCATTAAATGACACCAGCAGCACAGCAATGAATGCTTATAATTATAAAGGCTGCTTTCAAATTATGAGTATATGCAATTTTTTTTCAAAATAACTTAAATTTCAATATATATATGTATAGCTCAAGTTTAGTTTTATAGATATCAATGTCAACTAAAAATGTACTCTATTTAAGCAAAGCTTAAATACAAATTTAACAAATGCTTCTTCACATTTGTGAGATATTCTATCTGTTCAAATATTCCATCAATTATTTAGGTCATTAATGAATTTGGCACTTAACTCTACTCTTGAAAATCGACTTACCAGATTTCTTGCTAATGGATCCTTGAGAGTGGGATTATTAGGTCTTTTGTGTAGCAATTTTCCTTAAGAGCTCTCAAAAATACAAATCACTCAATTTTTCTCAGAGTGGTTCTTGGTAATGAGTCTCAATCTTGCCTCATCAGATTCTTTAAATTGAAAAACAGTCGCCAGCCATTTATATTGATGCCTGTTTTTAATAGCTAGTTAAAAAGTACTTAAAAAATAACTTAAATTAATACTTGTGCAATAAAGGAAAGTTGTTTTTATGCAATCAGTGCACCTTGAACTATAAGTTATTGCCATAAAACTTGTATTAAATGTTGCCTCCACTCTGGGCCTGGCTAAACAGACATTATGCTGCAGCCACTCCCACTAGATGGCCCAACCCGTAACTGGCATGTGCTGATTCTAATTGAAAGCCGGAACTTGTATGCAACAATGTGTTTAGTTAATTACTGCCTGGACAGATCAGGCTTAAGCAAAATTAGAAAACAACATACCAATTAAATCCTAAAATTAAACAATCAATTTAAAAGCACATTAAGTGCCTAAGAGAAAAGCAATTCACTCATTATTTATTAATATTATATTTAATTTGTGGTTTACATGTCGGTTGTTTAAGTTTATGTTTTATTTTACATGAATAATAATTGGCGAAAATTATAAATTTTAAACAGCTTTTCAGTTGTTATAATTATTATTGCCGCTTGACTTGCTGGCGTTGTTTAAAACAGTGCGTTGCCATTTGTAGATATATTTGTATCTTTTGTGTGTTTGGCTGCACACCCACAGTTCAATGACTCGACTTGATTTTATTGTTAAATAGCCAAAGTATACAAAACAATGTTAATTGACATAGTTCACATTTATCGCAAATTTTTTGATTAATGATCTTATGGAAGTTTTATATGTGTGTGAATATTGCTTATGATCATTTCATTATTATAAGTTGCTTAATAGCGACCGGTTTTCTGCCACAACTGGGAAAAGGGATGGGGGAGGAGAGGCAGAAACTGGGTTCCATATCACCACACCACAAGTTACTTGCGTAGTTTCCAAAAAAAAAAAAAAAAAACACAAAAAATACTTAAATATTTAAGGAGAGATTAGCAAGGCAAACAGATATAAAGAACGCAACGACTTCCACAACAATTATAAGTACCCACATTAAGCATAATTATAACAGTGAATCTGTTAATTATCACTATCACTATTATAAATAGCAATAATGGCGATACTTAACTCTATTACAATTCCCAACTGATTCTACCAACTATAAAGCGTACAGCATTGAGTAATAGTGTTGATACATTTTGTGGAAATTTTAAAATACAATTAAAACTAAATGTGTACATAAATACATATATATATATATACATGTTTGCATATATATATATATATATATATATATATACATTTGTGTTGTTTTCGTGTAGGCAATGTTTATACGACTTCTTGTCATATAGTGGCAAATAAATTTTCTATCTTTTGGTTGTGACGTATTTGGGTGCGCTTTTGTTTACGACATGTGTGATAGAGTGTGTGCGTGTGTGTGTGTGTGTGTGTTGTTGTTGTTGTTTTTTTTTTGCTGTACCCTAAATAAAAATTGGACACACTGAGTTCTTTTTTAACACCACATTAAATATGTTGTTGTACATGTTTATTTTCCTTTTTTATGGCTAGTCTAATTTATAAAAGATTTGAGTTGCAAATCATAAAATGTATTTGTTTTCAGTTTTTTACAGATTGTTTAGAGCAGGAAATGATTGCCGCTTATGTTAATAAGATTTTAAGGCGCAGGGTATTTTGAAGCAGGCACATTCATCATTAGCCTATTTGGCAATTCTTTCTTTCTATTGCGTTTCATTTCATTTGGCAGCAGAATTTTCGCGGCACGCCTCGCATTTTTGTATCTGATAAATACATTCGCAGTTTTCGCTATTTTTCTTTCTTTTTTTTTGCAAAAGCGAAAGTGCAATTGTCATTGCAGCTGTTATTTTAAATGACACTGTTTTGTCTGTTTGTGTGAAACACACACACACACACACATTTTAGCCCGGTTATTAGCCGATTTTAGTGCTGAGCAGTTAGCGATTTAACTTATCAGCGAGTGATTATGGAAAATTTAATTTAAGCCGATTTTAATAATCTATGTAAATAATCTAGTTGCAATTTATAATTACGCGGCATAAATCAAAGTGCATTTTTTTTTTTAGTTTGCAAACTATTTTGAATTTGTTTGCCTGTTGCTCGATTTTTATTTAGAACGTTTAAAATTGGGCATAAGAAAATTGTGATTTTAGTTTCCAATTTGTAAACCAGCTCTAATATTTAACAACTAGACTTGGGTTAACTGTCAGTTTGGAACAGATTCACCGGTCTCTTGTCAGATTAAGTAGTCTCCTAAATAAACTAGATCTGGAAGCAAATTATAGCAGACTTTGCCTTAGAATCCCAGTTGATGCTGGAGCTGTAGGATCAGTTGGCGACACGAAGCCCCACAATAGCAATAAAAAACTTGTTTAAATTGTGTTTGTTTAGTCTGCAATAAACAGTGACAATTCTTACTTGTATCAATCAAATATAAATAATTACACATTTCTTAATATGACTGCAAAAAAGGTTCGTATTTTTTTAAGGCCATTACTTGTTATCTGTGTTTGGCATGTGAAAACCTTGTGAAGCATTTGCAAGTTGTCATTTGCAACTGCAACTGCGCATTGTGCGACTTTGAATGGAGCTCAGCCTCTAAATGTGACTCTGCCACATTTATCTGTGAGCCACATGTCACAAGTAGCAGTGCCACCAGTGCCTTGAGTCATCATGATCATCATCATAATGATTTTTACAGCGACTTGTTTGTTGCATTGCCAATTGAGTGTGAAAATCAGCAGCAGACATGCTAAAACGCATGATTGACTTATCAGTGAAGAGAAGCTCGCTTATCACGTGCTGTAGTTTTCCACTTGTTTTCCACCATCGTCTGTGGAAATTTTTATAGACTAATGATTAAAATGGGCAACAAATTGAATGCTTTTCAGCTGGAGTTTTGACAATAGACGATAGACGATAGACAAATGACCCGTTTTCTGGTTGAGTGACCGTGACATTGACATAGTAAGATATTGTTCATCGGCATTTCGATTTCCACTTCCACTTCGATTTCGATTTCTATTCATTTATGCGCATTGCACAATTGTTGTTGTTTTGTTGTTTGTTGACTCTTTAATAACATAACACACATATGTATTTGAAATCAATGCGAAGCGACTGCATGACCAAAATATCGCCCTAGACCGAGACCGAGACCGAGACCGAGACCCAGACCCAGTCCCAGTCAGCGATCCAGTATCGGACTACAAAACCTTATTGACACAGCCCGGCTTTCGAGCGTGAACTTCACTTCAGCTTAGTTCACTTCATAAGCGCCTTGAGACATGTGACCGGTTGTGGCCACAGTTTGCGCACTGAACGCACACAAGGCTACAGTCGTATATGGTATACTCATAATTATTATACGGGGTCTTATTCAAATTGACCATTCCTATTGTTGTTGTTGTGGCATCTTTGTTTTATATTTATTTCTTTTTTGTATTTTAAGTTTTTTTTTCTTTTTTCTTTTGCGTTTTTTGTTTGTTTACCAGATAAGACACCCCTATGGAAAAGAGCACTTGAGCATGGGGGCTTACGCGAGAGTTCGAGTTCGATAGGCCACTTGTCAAGTGTAGAAAAACACTCGAAAGCATTTTTCGCACTCTACCATAATAAATTCATAGTGATAATTTCGTAACTCCGACCACTTGAGTGGGGCTTGCAATCTTAATTCTATCTAATCATCATCAGCTTTATCAGGATTTTGTACATATTCACAGAAAATCAACTAGAATTATATGTACTTAAATGGCATTTTTTTAATTCACTTATTGACAGCTACTCTACGCTGTCGACTGTTGAAGATATTATAGCTAAAATAAATCCATTTTTTCTGAAAATTGCTTTTAATCTTAGATTTACAGCAAACATTTTTTTAAGAGACAAACTAGGCGATCGATAAAATGAAATATATATTTAACTGAATCTCGAAGTGGAAAACTAAACATTTCCCAATTATAGCTTTTGTGAAAACGAAGACTTTATTTATTAATTCAAAATTATTCTCATTATAACTCATAGCAAAATAAAGTTTCATTTTCTAAATAGTACAAAAATCAAAACAATATAATATATCTGAAATCTTTTATTCATTGTTATTCTTAAAATAAAAGACAAATCTAAAAACAATAAAAAGTATTTGAGTTCTTTTTTTTTGTTATTAATGTAAGACAAAAACAAAAAAAAGTCAATAAATAAATCAGCTTTAAATAACTCACTTTAAGTTGCTGCTCACACAAAGTCATCAATTTTCGCAACTATCGAGCAATCATTCGAGTTGAGTTCCAATTGGTTGTAAATCCGAGCTTTACAACATTATCGATGTCTATAATTTTGAATAAGCTAGCATTAATTATAGCCCTACGATGAATTGACGTGAGAATTGTAAACGACACACTAAACACTAATGGAGAACTCAACCAGGCGTTAAACAACATATAACAGCTGACAGTTTACAGGTCCCAGATCTACACACACACACACACACACGACGTGGATGAATGCAATTAGAGTGTGTTTTAATTGCATTCATATTGTTGATGTTTCATTGTTCTCCCTCCAGCAATATTCATATATATATATATATATATATATATACTTGCAACTGGGCACTTTCGATTTCGCAGCCAGGCAGCGTGGCTTCCAATGCCCCTTTGACTTGTCCAAATCAGCTTTGTCAGCCTCATCATCATCATCATCCTCATCATCATCATCATAATAGTTTATTCATTGAAGTATTTTTTTTTTTGTAATATCTGTTTTTGTTCAACTATTGTAGCAGCTGTTATGTTGTTGTCGTAGGTTGTAGGCTATTGTCATGATGTCATGAAGTTTTCAGCTAATTTGCATTATTAGCAGTGGTTTATTCCACTTAGCAACGATTCAAATGCTTCGGGTATATCTGTTTAACTCAATGGATTTTTGAGACTGGATATTGATATGGTGCACAGAATTGTTCAATCAGATTTAAATATATTAAAATAGACAATGCTCCAGATTAGAATAGATTAAATAAAACGATATTTTATAATATTCTTGAAAAGAACAGTGTTTTAACTTTTGTTTAATATTCTATAGAGGTATTTTGCGTTGAGATTTATGCTAACCTTTGTCATGCTAAATACCATTAAACAATTCACTTTGTTGAATTCCATTAACTTAATTATTTGCTCATATGATAAATTCTTACCTTGAGCAGCTGTAGAGCAATCTTTATTTCTTTTTAATTTTTGTTAAGAAAAACTATTTTAAATGTACATTTTATTACGGGCATTTATTTCAAATCGCCTTCCAATCAAAATTAATATAAATCGTAATATACGAGTACTTATAACTAATTGAAATTTGTTTCAGAACTTTATAATTGACACCTTAAAACAATTAAATTTGAGTTGCACACCTTACAAATGCCAGCTTAAATAAAATTAAATACTCGTAATTAATTCTATTAAATTTAAATTGCATTCAATTTAAAACAAAAACAATTTAAATTTAATTAATAACAACAAATAGTAAGAATAATAAATCAGCTAAATTAGTAATACAATTTAATTTGAATTGTAAACTAAAATGTTTCGGCAAATTGAATTACTTAAGTTATCCGACGTAAACCGTTAATTTTGTATCGATTAAATAAAAGTTGTGGGCTTAATAGGTGTTAAAAAACAAAACAAAACTAAAAAAAAAATATTTTATTTAATTCCCAAAAGAAGAATATAAAATGAATAAATTTGCTTTTGTGTGTATATTTGAATACATTTTTTTTGTGTTTGGAAAATAAATGGAATTCGATAAACTTATGGCAAATCTGCTACTGTAATTTTAATATATTTAACTAATTTGAAGACTGCTTTTGGTGTAGGTGAATAAGCAAATCTTTCTAACTGTACTCTTGACATTTGCAACAAATTCTCGCTACCACCCACAAATCCACCCGGTTCCATTGCTGTTAATTGAGTTGCTCGTGCTGTGCTGTGCTGCTGCCCTACGTTGCATGCACTTAGATACTGCATATGTACATATATATAAATATATATATATACATACGTATATATATATATATTCAAGCGACGATGTCAACGGTAGACGTTGACGTGTTCCAGGCGATCGACAATGGCCTGCTAATTACCTTGCTAATGTCGGTTCAATGGAGTTCATTGAAAGTAAAAGTTGAGCGGGACTGGAATAGAGAGAGAGAGAGTGAGAGTGATACACAGCGAGAGAGAGAGAGAGCGAGCGAGTGAGATAGGGAGCATAGTTTGGAGCGGCTGCAATTAGCAAATGGCTTAAACAACTTGATTAATATTAAACGTAAATACTTTGCAGTGCTTTAGCGGCTAAGCTGAGTTGAGGCGACTTAAGGATCGCTTTTAACCAACAACAACAACGCCGCGAACAACAACAATAACAAACAAAATGAGCAATAATGATAGTGGCAAGTATCGGCTGCGCAGCGCCTCCATATCGTCATTGGTCAACATCGATGAGCATGCGGATGGAGAGGAGGCACCACAGTTTCCACCACAGAAGCCTCCGCGTCGCAGCTCCCTCGCCTTTGGCCTATTCTCCAAGACGGACAAGAGCCAGAAGCGACGCAGCTCCATTACAGCCGCATTTCTGAGGCGTGATAACAGTAAGGTAAGCAAACATTGATAATTAAAAATTCTAATCAATATAATGTATTTAAATATATACATCATTTTCTATATGTAAATTCGCGACTATATTTATTGCTGATCCAGCCAATTTTGCTATCCATTTAAATGTCCTTTGAAAAGATTTCGTTAAATATTGATTAATTAAAGAGCTTAAGAACTTTACTATTTTACAAGAATCGTTTCGTCTACGGTACTATATCAATCTCGTAAATCTGATCAGTTGCAGCATAAAATTAAATAGTTGATTTTTATCTGTCATATCAGAATCAGTCTACCATATCTTCTAGCTACCATAGAAAAAGGGATGCTAATTCAAAAGTGTTCTTCATTTTGAAGATATGCAGCCAAAACCGCAATTTTTTTTTTATATGTTTCTTCAAACATATAAAAATAAATATATAGTTAATTTAATTAAATAAATAGTTAATTCTTATATTCTTTTTAATTTTAATTGAAAACTAATCAAACCCAACAAAAAATCTCTTTTCGTTTTGCAGAACTCAACCAAAGACTCGTATGAATCGGCTGTGCGCAGCGAGAAATCCGATGGCTCAGTGATTAATACGAACAGTCCCGATATTGTCTATAGTTCGGAGGAGAATATACGGGCCAGCTCACCGAATGAGCCCGGCAAACTGACCTATTTTGAAGATGGCACACAAACCCGTACCGTTGTCCAGGGCATGAATCCAAATGATACGCCCAATGATCGCCAGCGGCGACGTCGCAGCTCGCTGCAGACGAAGCTGGATCGGCACAGACGCAAGAAAATGGAGTATATCAATCAGCGGAGTCTCGACTCCAATCTGATACACAGCGAGTCGCAGAGCGACCTGACCAATGACAGTATGGCGGTGAATGTGACCAATGCCAGCGATATGACCAACCGCTATAACGATGATGATGAGGACGATATTATCGATCCCGATCATATTGAGTTTTTTCCGCGCGAGAAGCGACACTCCTGGTGGAACATATTCGTGCCCGATAAATTCAACGCCAGGTTCGCAATTCTCACAAAATCTCACAATATCAAATCAAATCAAATCAACTCGTCTTATTTTATTATCATGTGATTGCTCCTAACCAAGTTTATGTTTAACAAACGCCTGCCAAGTGACTAAAATGCATCGTTCAATTAGTTAAATGAAAAAAAGCCTGTTTTCTAAATATAATATTGAAACCAGTAACTAATCTCTGCGTATACCCTGTGATTAATTGCTCTATTCAGGCATATATGTACATATATGTACATATATATATATATATATATGCAATATATATATGTATTTGCATTTCCGCCTTTCGCTAAAAATAAAACTACCAATCCAGTTGGGGGGTCTTAAGGATCGTCGTCGTTAACGGCTCAGCTCAATTTCACTGCACTCGCTTAATTTATGCGTGTGTCGTTGATATATGTATATATAATCATATTCATACATCAACTTGCAGCGAGTGTGTGGCAACTTAATTGATTATTGTTGAGTTTGTTGCGTCACTTTGTTTGCTTTGCACAAATTCTTAAGCGTGCAAAAAGCCTTGACTTTTGCTTTGTAATAACTGATTTGAAAGCGGTCTCTTATGGTTAATTATCACATAACCGTTAATTTGAGTTTGAGGTGTGCAAAAGTATCGAATTTGAAATAACTTAAGGTTTTTTTCAACAACTAAATAAAATGGATGAAGTTTAACTGCGAGCTAAGTATGCGATTTTGTCATAAGATAATATCTAAAACAAGACTCTCAAATATTTTTCACACATTGCCCGTTAATTTGTGCTGTCAATATGATAAATATGACTAAAACATTTAATTAGCGTTTGCGTAGTTAAATAATATATGCTGATCAAAAGATATGTAGCTTATGTTGCTTAAAACTCTCTTACCAAACTTTGAAATGTGTAAATATGGTAATCTGGCTGATAGTTAATTGTTCAGCATGAAAATATGTTTGGGTTAACAAAATCTGTGTTCCTTATTTGATCTTAGTTCAATTTACAGTTGATGGATAACATGTAATAGATTATTATCCATAGGAAATCGGAAATCGATTTGTATCGATTTTTACATAGCGGTCTAGTCTCTTAAATCAATTTTATTTTACAGACGATCAAACGGATATGACTAAGTCGGCTCCGCATCTGAAGCTGATCAATAATATATTTTCTCCATGGGGTCGGGTTGGATATGCTTCTTTTTTCCCCTTTTTGATTGTATTCAGAATTTAAAAATAGCATTTTGTTTATTTGTTTTTTTTCGACATGTTGGAAATTCCCATATGCGTTTCATATTTGTAAATAATTAAAAATACATTAGCCAAACTTGGTCCAGTCAATTTCAGAGCTAATCTCATCGACTGGCCATGACCTGGGGTCACAGACATTTCATTTCGACTTATTCTACGCTCCAAAATCTGAACTCAGATGAACCATAAAAACTGGACCCACCTTTGTAGTTCTTGTCTACCAAAGCTCAAAAAAAGCCTCTTTATGATAATTATTATTTTTTTCCTGCCTGGGGGCAAAGCAATTAATGTCGCAGTCTTTTAAGTAATACATCGTCATACGAAGCTCATTAATAAAAAAAAATGAAAAAAAAAAACGAAAAAAACAATCGAAAATTGCATGTGAACAGTTATTTAATTGTATCTGTGCTCTGATTTATACAAATAATTTAAATACTTTTGTGTTTTTGTCTTTTGTTTCGCTTCCTTGAAAATACATTTTTGCTTTTTTTTTCGTGGTTGCTTTTATTGTGAATGCATTTATTTTTATGCACATTTCATTTCATTTTTTCTTGCAAGGTTTTCGTTTATTTTTTTACTTGCCACACTTTTTAAATATTCAGCTCAAATGTTTGCGGCATTTTTTGTTGTTGTTGCCTTATTTTAATTATTTCCTTGCTGTTATTGTTTATTCATCGTCGGAAAACATAAGACCCATCAACACTTTCTCTAACTCAAGCTGGGAAATGAGCCGGATTCTTTTCTATACTAATTAAGGCATCGATTAAATCGATAAAAAAAAAAACAAAAAACCAACCCTGAGATAAACTATCCATTAAACGAATGTGTTTCAGTTAAATGGACAACAATTTTTTCCAATTTGTGCCAATGCAAATTAGTCATTGAAAAGAGTTCACTTCTAAGGTTATTATTGCCTAGATATTGAATACATTCGTACATACATATATCTTAATCAATTGCATACTGTGAATTTTTCTGGTCTCCTCTCTGTTGGCTGCACCCCCCTCCCCTCCTTATGTAAGTCTTGGGAGGGGAATCGCTAGAACCTGGGGCAATCAACTGCGCAACTAACAAATTCAATGTCAATTGAACTTGTAAAAAGAATTAATAAACCAAACGAACACATGTACGATATATAAATATTTAATTGCCAAATGAAGTGTAAACAACCGCTATAAATTCTATATCTACAACAATAACGGCAACTGACCGACTTTTGTAATAAAGCAGCACGTTTTCATGGCACACGGTAGCCAACAGTCAACTCAATGTATAATTAAGAATTTTTCAAAAATTTATACTATCAACAAGAAAATGGAAAGAGACTGGGAAAATATAGTTCTTGGAAAACATGAACAATTTCACAGAAAGCAGTTTAATTAAATTTTGGCCTACAACAAGAATAGTTGGCTGAAAAGATAAACAGAAGTTTCGTTTAGCAAAAGTTTTAATAAAGTTGTTTATATGCCTACATATATATAGAATATTTCATAAGTATAAAAATAAAAATTATTTCAAATTTACTCAGAATTTATTAAATAGACCAAAAATGGATAATGTATATTTTTGACTGCCTCAAACAATTTGTTTATTTGCAAATAAAGCCGCACACAACTTCTCTAACTTTATTTGTAATTTTTAATTAAATGTGGCCAGACTATGTGAAACAGCCTTCAAAATATAATCTGTATATACTTTTTAAATACATATATGTATATATGTGTTTATGTACATATGTATGTAAACTGTGACGACTTTGGCATCTTGAGAGTCTAGACTTGCTAACACATTTGTATTCATATTCATTTTTGTATTCGTATTCGTATTTGAATTCACATTCGATTCGCTACTGTCAACAGAGTGTTTTGCGTTCTCAAAGCTACTGAGAACTGAGCCTGAATACAGTAGTTGGCTCACACACTTACACACACACACACACACTTAGTACGTACTCAATTAAAGCCCACTTCAGTTGGTTAATATGTTCATGCAGTAGTTAGTTAAATACCACAACTATTTTGGCAAATATTTGCAAGGCGTAAATACGTGTGGCGGAGTCAGCTATTTGAATACACATGCTTCGCGGAATTCCATAATACAACTGCCAACTTGAAGGTAATGGCCAAACACTTGAGTAAACTGTTAAGCAAAGGGGAGTTGCAGTTGCAGTTGCAGCGTTAATTGCAACAAACGTATTTTGCAATGCAATTAAGCGGTCTGTGAATGGGTTTCTAAAAGGGACAAATTAAATATGAATTTCAAAATTTGAGGTAAACATAAAAGATCTTGGACTTGTCTTGTTTTGGCTTAAATTTTACGTTAGGTTAAGACGAATACCTTACGCAATTAATAAAAACAAAAAAAATTATGAAATTAAAATTCCACATAATCAAACGAAACTCAAATTTACAAATTAGTTTTATTATTATTAAATATTGTTATTTTTAACTATAAAATAATAATTTAATTTAAATTAATTTTTCTATAGTTATAATTTTGTATACTGACAATTTCAAATTGTTGAGATAAGTTACGAAATGCCTTTTAGAATTTAAGATCTCTTTGTGCTTGAGAATGTAGCAAATCGAAGTCTTTTGATGGAGATGATTCCTAGTTTCCTATAATCTTGAAATTTCACAAAGTCAGTAAAGTGTAAATTGGAAATCCCTTTTTGATGTTAAGTGACACACAATTTGGATACTTTCACATTCGTCTTAGTCACTTAAGACCACTCCTGAACTTAAATGTTGACTCATTGCTGTCAGAATACACTTGAAAATATCGTGTTAAAATCAAGAGTTTAGAGTATGTGTAATTATGTCAATGATAATAGCTGGATTTTTTTGTCTAGCTCGCAATACTTATCAAATTTGCAATGAGCAGCAATATAATATGAGACCTTAGTTATATACGATTAGGTTTATATTTTCCGGACTATACACTTGTTATCGACAGGTTAAAATTTGCGATAGCCACTTGTCAAAAAAACCTATTGCTGCTTATGAGTATTCTAAAAGTACTCGTGTATTTTATTTTTATAATCATACGATTTATGGACCCTGGCGTGAGTTTCATAATAAATACTTATACTCGTCCAGCAGTTAATTGGTTACTGCCCTGGGCGGGCTTAAATGCTGAGTATATCTGTATGTGTCTGTGTGTGTGTGTGTGTGTGTGTGTAAATTTTGAAACTGGGAACCCAAATTTGGGACGCACGACTCGTTTTGTTTGGTTGACGTCTATCTCGTTATGGCCAACCAGTCAATGTAAGCAATTTGAGCCATATTTCAAATTTAGACTTGCCCTCAGCACGTTCGCAGCCAAATGACGGTTACAACAATGTATTTCAATTGCACTTATTTCTATAGTATTTCTCCAGCTGCCTCCAAATATATATTGTATACACTTTTTAGAGGCACTTACTTTTTTTTTTATTTCCCGCTCAACGAGTTTCCTATATATATATACATATTTATTGTATTCTTATCAGATGTTTATCATCACTCTCTGTTTGAATACAATTTGTTTGTTTAATTAATTGCTAGCTTGGATTGCTGAAAGTTATTGAATATACACAAAATAATATTTCAACTGAGCAAACAATTTAATCTTTTTTACAATTTTTAGATTGACACCTAAGCATTTATTTTAACACTCAAACATTATTCAAAATTTGTGAATAATTAAAGTCAAATCTAAGTGGATATTATTTTGAATAATTTATATATGAAAATTACAGGTGCTTGGCTACTTTTAAATATATTATACGAAAAATATTATTCGAATTTTGTACGAATATATTTTTGATTTTGGAAAATGTTTCTGCTCATTTCTTTTTGTTTGGTGACCTATTTCGTAAAATTTGTTACATTAAGATCTGTTTTTTTTTGTGATATTTTTTAAAATTATAATATGTTTTCCGCTAGCTTCAGGTCAAATATTTTTTTTTTATTTTCACTCTTATATGATTTGAAACCAGTCTCGATATTTGTCTTCAGGAAGAGATTATTTTTTTAAAAAAAGCTTATACTTTTCTAGATTTAAATCTTATTTTAATATTAGTTTAAATTTAAAAAAAATTGTCTTTTGTTTTCTCGGCAAGAGCTTCTTAACTGAGTTTAGTTAAATGTTTGACATCCACTTTGAGGCATTAAAAGATTTTAAAAGACTTGGCTTTTAGATAAGTTCAGCTAACAACAGAAAAATTTCACTTTTTACCATATCTCTCTGTCGCTTCCCTATTTTCTCTATCTCTCTCTCTCTCGCTCGCTCTCTCTCTCTCTCGCTCTCTCTCTCTTTCTCTCTCTCTTGCCCTTATTGTTTGGGGTTGTCCAACCCAAGCAATTGTCCGGTCAATCACTAGTTTGCTCCATGATTACGTGCGTGTTTACAGAGTCCAAAAAGGCGTTTTTGCTGCGCTTCGCTGGCTGCTGATTTAATATAAATTTATATATGTATGTATATATGTACACACACAATATATATGTACTTGTACAAGGTCCGGCGAATACAACTATATACTATGTGAGTGTGTGTGGATATACATATGTATGTGTGTGTATCCAGCACTTATGATAACACCACATCCCATCATCTCATCAACAATAACCAGCGACCGACATTTCACTCTCTCCCGCTCTCCCTCTCTCTCTTTTTCTCTCTCTCACTCTTTCTCTCTCTCCTTCTGTCGCTGTCCCGCAGTGCCCCCTGAACACAAAAATAATAATAACAATAAAAAAAACGGGAGCAGTTTTCTGTATTCAGTTTGTGACAGAACACGGGTAGCGGCAAAACTGATCGCAAAACGCAACCAGAAACCAAAATAAAAAATAATAATATACATACATATATGTATATATATATATATATGTATTTACATACTTATAACAAAAAGAATTCGTATAAGGGAGCAAAATATTCGATAAATTGTTATTTTATGCAAATGCAAAGTGCAAAGCATCGAAACTGGATTGTGTGTAAAAACGCGTGTGTGAATCAAATAATAAATTATTGTAAATTTGATATGGCAAGCAAATTGCTCGAATATTAATTGCAAAAAGAATGTGTGAGCTTTTCGTATCTCAAATGAATTAATTAAAATAAATACTGAATGCAATTGCTCTCAACATTTCAGATAGCGAATTAACGGATGTCAATTATTAAACCATTTATTATGCATTTAGGCTACACAACCCCTAATTTATATAATTTATAGTCCATTTGCGAATTGGTTTGAAATAATTATAAATGCATTCTTAACTAATTATTAACCGTTGTTGTTTTTGTTTTTTGTTGCATCCGCTGATAAACAGGACTTATCTTGAATGCAAACACGGCGCCAGCTATTCAATTAACGAAAAATATACAATTTGTTTATTTTTTGTTATATTTTTTTGTTTGTAAAAGACATCAAATCTATTTGATTTTTTATTCGATAAACTTTATTATTACTATTTATGTGAGAGGCTCGTCTGTGTATCGAGAAAATATTGTCTTAAATATCACCTGGTAACATTTCAATTTTTGCGATCAGCAAATTGGGCGCTAATAAGCCAACTTGACAAGTTTCACACGTAACCCAAAAAAAATTATAGTCCACCTGCTAAATGCTTAAACAAAAAGACAAACTAGATTTTATGTAAATTTCAATTAGGCCCACATTTGTTCATTTTTATTTCTTTTTGGAAACCGGTTTGTTGATGTTTACATTTTACCGGCGCCAAATGTACAAGTTTACAAGTTTCAATTCAAAATTTACATGGCTAAATGAAAATTTACGACCCCAATCCCAAAAATGATTACAAAACTCATTTGAAACCCAAATGCAATTTATTCTTATTAAAAAAAAAAAAAAAAAAAAAAACGTAATTATTTTGATTGTGAACACGGTTTACTTGCAATTTATATTTTGTCTTTGTTTTGCCTGCTGATTACTAAGAAAGTTCCATTTTAAAACGTTCACAAATGCCTTAGTAACTTCCCATTACAAAAAAAAATTAAATAAAATAAATAAATAAATAGCTAGAAAGATAACACACAGACAAAAAAAAAAAAAATAATAATAAAAGCAGCGAAAACGGCAAAAAAAAAAACAAAATTGCTGCAAAACTGAAACTTTAGCCTTAACCTAAATTTATTTTGTTTGTTACTGTTGTTGCTAGGAGATTACTTTCAAGTGCAAGTTGATTTATGATAAAAATTTAAAAACAGAAAGCAAAAGCAAGTAAAGAAAATGTCTGACCTTGCGTCAAAACGTGAAAAGCTTTGCAAAGATTTGCTAATGGATAAATTGCATGCAACATTGAGCAAATGTTGTTTGTCATAACACAGAAAGTCCCATGTTTTTATTGTATGATGTGAACTCAATTTGCGATATTTTAAATTATATTCTGTATTTGGATAATACTGATGATTTATAAATGATGTATGAAAACAAGTGGAAATTTTCTGGTCAATTGAGAAGATGCCCTTAATTGAGCCCAGCTGTTAAATATACGAATTCTCTTGAATATAAAAATTCACAAACTCAATTTACATAGTAAGATTTATTCAAGACTAAACTGCTTTTTGATTTAAAGAAAAAAACTGTGTTTCTTATCTTAACTTTTTAAAGTTGATTAACAATATGTCGAAGTAAATTATTTATTTAAAAAATTAAATAAACTTTTTTTACGTGTACTTAAAAGTATATACAAGTCATTTTGAAGTCATTAGCTTCTGTGTACTTTTGTTTAGGATATCGAAAGTGAAAAATATTTATTGTTATTATTGTTAATTGACATTCTATACTAATTTAATTAGTCACCAGTGTCGAAACGTAACTTTCGGTGCACATATTCAATTAACCTCTTCAACCTACTGCTTAGTAATCAGGCTATAAAAAAAACAAACACAACCCGATCAGCATTGCGGCAACAAGAAAAAAAAAAAATGTGGGAGAGATAACAATGCGGCATTAACAAAAATTTCTAATTATAAAAAAAAGAAGAGCACAGCAAATGATACGTTGAATTACAAAACTGGATTCCCGCAACAACAAAAAAAAAGTGTTTTCTCAAATGCTGTTGTTTGTGTTTATTTAATGACTGCTGCTGCTGCTGCTGCTGCTGCTGCTGCTGCTGCTGCTGCTGCTGCTGCTGCTGCTGCTGTTATCAATGCTGCACGAAGCACGTGCTAAGTGCTCAGTTTGAGCAGCGCAGTTGTTGCAGTTGAATATTGATAAGAGGCTGCTGCTGCTGCTGCTTCCGTGACTCTTTGCGGCTGCTGCTGCTGGTGTTGTTTATTAATTTGTATTTGACTCGTTTCGTGCACATTCGACAAGCTAATTAATTTCGTAATCAATATTGCCAGCAACTAGAACAACCAACTGACAGCGGAATTGAGTCACTCAAAGTCAACACAGTGTTGCCAGCCGAATTTGTCCCACCCACAAAAAAATATTTAGGTTTATATTATTATTTTTATTTTTATTATTTTTTTTTTTGCGGCACAGCTCATCTGTCGTCATCTGCCACTGGTGGCTGCTTAGCTGGCTGACAGTGCGTATGATTGATGGCCAATTTTATTTATTATTATAATACAATTCTTTTCTTTCTTTCTTTCTTTCTTTCTTTCTTTCTGTGTGTTTCCACATTATCAATGGCCTTTTGTCAGGTTGGCCTAAACCCAACACGCATCAATTTGCTTTCTTTATTTATTTATTACTTTGTTTTTTCTTCTGCTAATGAAATGTTCTGAGCAATGTATATCGATTAAATTGCAATTTTTTTTATTTAATTTGATTGTTTTATGTTGATTTTAGTGAGTGCGTGAAATGTGTCTGCAAACTCAAATATAATTAGCAATTAATTAATTATAATTGACCTGCAAAAATGCAGAACGTTATGGTAACAGCTCAACAATTCTGGTGGTAAGGCATAGTTCTAATTAATGAAAATGCTATAATTGCCAGAATATATTAAACTTATACTTATAAAGCTGATTTTACATCTAGTCATATTTCTTTTATTTTTCTTTAAGTAGCATTTTTATCAATTTCAATAGACGAAGTTTATTTCTTCAAGTCTCGTGCTTGTAAAAAGTACACTTTGTAAAATGTTTAAATAAAAACTAAACTGTTTAAAGAAAGAATAATTGAGTTAAGTGAATAATATCAATATTATTCAATTTAAGGCTATAATAATTGAGTTAATGATTTTAAAAATGTTTAAGAATCAGTGTGAAATCCAAATGTGTAAATAAGAGATTCAAGGTATCTGAAACCATTTAGTTTCCAATTTTTTGCAAGTTGTAATTGATTTTGGGTTCTTTGATCTGTTATCTAAGAGTGGGTGAATCTAAGTTAAATCACAGCTGACTCAGCAAAGTTAAAGTTGTGTTAAGACTCAAACCTGTTCTTGCGAGAGGCAAGTGCCGGTTGATAAAAGTTATAAAAAGTTAATGCCCAAAGCAGAGTTTGTTGCTGGGTCGCAGTTTTTCCACGCATGCCTCAAGACACGTACGCAGCATAGCTACCGGAACTCGACACAGCCCTCCCTCTCCTCCTTGCGCACTCAGTGCTGCACCACTCATAATTTTGCTAAACCATAAAACTGAAGCACAAAAGGTCAGTTATGTGTCTCTCCCTCTCTCTCACACACACTCCATGTCGCTCCCTCTCCCTCTTTCGCTTGTGTCTCAATGTTAATTATACAAAAAAAATTAACATCAACTTTTGTTGACTTTACTTATTGATGGCCTTGTTTTATACCAATTAAAAAGAAAGACCCTCAATATTTCAAATAAATAATTTATTTATTTTTTTACTGGAAAAGTGCGCCCGCTTATTGATCGTATAATGTGTTAATCAATTGTAAATTTAAATTTAAATTTATGAGCCCACATTTCAACAAATAAATAATAATAAATTATTATCGTTTGGTTAAATATAACTCTCTGATATTATTTGCTTGTTCGCAGAAACATACCATTAAATAATAAATTAAGTACTTTATTTTTATACACGTTAAAAAGTTCTGATTGCAAAAAAATTCTCCGTTTTTTTCTTTAAACATCTGATTAATTTCCAACTATCTCAAATTTAATATCACAATGCTCTCTGGCTATCAGACGTTATAAAGATATGACGGCCTTATGAGTTTTGTTTGGCCAGCAAACACCTGGTCAATAAAATGTGGGCAAATCTCTGGTCAAATTGCAGGGTTAAAATTAGCAATGTTCTCAAAAGTCCAACTTTTTAACCCAGGGCAATAAAACTTTCTGAAATACATATTTTTTGCGGCATATCACTTAAGTAAGTTAAGGTAATTAAGTGGAAAGTAGTCCAAGTTAGAATTTAATAAAATCAAATAGGAAAGTCGCTTTTTAGTTTGCTAAAGAGAAAGCTGTTGTAGAAACTTGTACTTCAAATATATTAATGCATAAGTAGCACAAATAAAATTATATTTAATTTATGGATTTTTTAAATACAAAAAAAAATAAAATAAAAAAAAATAATAAATATATTTGATTACATAACAAATACTTAAAAAACAAGGCTGGCAATACTTATTATACATATACCTTTTGAAATATTTAAATTACAGTTACTTTTTGCCAAACTGTAAACTCGGCAAAATAAAATGCAATTCTTAGAATAAATTAAAATATTAGAATAAATAAATATAGTTTAAAATAAGTTGAACTCGAAAAAAGATGCTCACGTCCAGTGCCAAACCATTTAAAGATAGACTGCACTTTCGAACGTGACAATCTTGTGGTAATTAAATTTTAAGTAATGCGCGTGCCTTCATTAAGGCCAGGTGCTCCAATATATCGTGTACGATTTTCCCTCGCCCAAAACAGGGAGGGAAATGGAAATGGAGGAAATGGAGTGGGTTACATGCGTGTGCATTGTAAAATTAAAATTGGCGTTTGTTAAACTACATAAATTTGCAGCGAGTTTTTCAGCAATTGTTGTTTATCTCCCCTTTGTTTTCTTGTCGTATTCATTTTTTGTATGATGTTTTTTTCTTCTTTTTTTTCGTTTATTTTTTGGCACAATTTCGTTTGCTCCTTAACAATTATTTGAAACGTGCTAGGTCACGTAGGGCTAGTCAAGATGTTTCCAGTTTGTCACGCAGCGTTGACAATTTGGCGATACCCGTGCGCAGGTAAGTGCATTTCCACCTTACTAACCAAATCCCGTAAATTCCTATTCCCCAAAAAAATACAATAAAAAACTGCTAATCAAGTAAATTTTACATGCTTTATCTAGAAATGTGTTTTATATAGAAATATGTATCGTAGAATGTCGCATGTCGAATCTTGTCTCTTGTATCTGCATGTTGTATATAACTAGCTTAAGCATGAAAAATCACATGAATTTGCATTACAATTTACCATATAAATATTTATAAACATACCTATACATATATATCAAATCTAATAACTTCTTTTTCCAGCCAAATTGTTGCCATAACTAAGCTTACAAAGTGTACAGTGAACCAAATATATGTATATCAAATCATTAATCGAATCAAATTTATAATGCGTTCCCGTTTAATAAATAAAAAGAAACTCGAATGCTTTATGATTATTTATAGATCTGGCGATAATCTTAATGTGCTCATTCCTCATATTACCGAAATTGATAATTTATGAGAGCCACAAAACTGTTAACAACAATAAGCACCAAATAAACGGCTGATATTAAAATGATTAAAAGAAGGCAGATAAAAAAAAGAAACAGAACAAAAAAAAATGTTATTTCACCAACAACAAGATACATTTTGGGATAAGGCAAACACAGAAAAAAATGGCAGATTAGCAAAGATTAGATTAAAAAATAAATAGGTTTATATTATGAGGAAGGTAATGCCCAAGTGACACATATACATATATACATATGTTTTATGATTATCTCAAGTGCGTCATATCAATCAAAACTCAGTTGAAGTTTGCACCGTGCTTTTCTTTGCATAAAAAAAAATATATATATATATATATATAATTATTTATATATTCTGTTTGCATAAAAAAAAAAAATAAGAAGGAAAACAAATGCCAAAAAGTGGCTTAAAATAGGTTTCAAGTAGTTTAAATTGTATTTTAATGGAGTATATTAAATGCTCTGACATGTCATGACAGGCAAAAAACTTGAATTCCTAATTGCTTAAAATAATAAAATGTATTTTTAATGAAATTATTCACATTAAAAATAATTTTTTGGTTAATCCTTTTATATAAAGGATAACAAAATTGTACTTCTTTCGAGTGCATAAATCAAAGAAAATAGCCACTTTTTAATGCAACTCTTGTTTTAAGAAACAGACTCTTCGGATTTGGTAGTTTCAATAATATATTTCATTTCAAATAATATATTTTTCGGTTTATTTCTTTATTTATGGAGTCTCACAAATTCACAAATTCAAATCACAAAATAAATTGAAATATTGCGATTTAATTAACCTGAACCTCTTCAAGTCAATGTCGAAATTGTAGCAGTACATTAAATTACTACAGATATGTAGCATTATCAATTTCACAATTTCATTTTATATGGTGCTGTGATACTCACTACATAAATTGTCAAGTGCAACTCGACACACATGCGTGCCCCATGTATGAAAGCAGGTAGTTTATAAATATAGCTAAAGCAACTGGAAAATATATGTTCGTCTGAAGTGCGGCTGTCAGTCGCTGTTGACATTTGTCAGATGTCGTTAGTGAGTCAGTAAGGCAACAAAGACAACAAAGACAACAACGACAACAACAACAACGACAACGACAACAACAACAACAACTGCATCCAACAAACAAAGCTCTTCCATTTGACTTCTTAGTAGGTGGCACTTGTCATTACCAAAGCCAAATGGCTTAATGTCTGTCTCTCTGTCTGTCTGTTTACCGTCCAGGGCCAAAATATCAAAGGCAAACACTGCAACTGATAAGATATAGCTACCAATACATGAATGTATGTATGTAGCTACCAACACATGAATGTATGGATGTATGTAGCTACCAATACATGAATGTATGTATGCTTAAATACAACTAAGTGCAAATGGTGGGAGTCTTTAAGGAAATGTATTTTTTTTTTTTTTGTTGGCACATATGTTTATAGATACTGTTAGTTAGATTCTGACTTTTAATACAATTCGCAGAACTTTACGAAAATTATTATTTTTTTTATTAAGTTCATAAAGTTATTTCAAATTTTATTGAACAAAGATTATTGCTTTATATGACGTTGCTATTTTTAATTTAAATACAGCAGCTTTATTTTATAGATCAGGTCTATGTACTGACTTTAGCAATATGACGGATATAAACAGGATTTCAGCCTTTAAGCTAGGAATACTACAAATTCAAACAGGAATTTCTGCTTCAACAAATTGAAAATTTAAAAGCAAACTTAAAATAATATCAACAAAGATATACAAATTGAATTTTATATTTTTCTAGGAACAAAACAGCTTAAATATAAATCCAAAATAATTAATTTCTAATTTCTGAATTATTATACTGAATTTCTAATGCATTTCTTGCCAGTTTCCAAGTGCCCTTCAACATAGTTAGCCATTTTGCATTTTGCTGCTGGTTCATGTGCAAAATAAATACTACCCTCAAAAACTGAAAGGGGCACAAACAAATACCAAAGCCTGCACATGTACGCATGTGGCATGTTATTGATGTTTGCAATACATGCAAAAGAAACAAGAAAAAAACAAAGTTAAGAAAATATATTTGTTCATGTGATCACATTTGAGGTTGGTATTGAAAACAACTGTATAAATGAAATTCCTTGATCGTTGTGAGCTTAATAAATTCAATAAACACACGGGTTTTTTTTATTTTATTTTTTTTTGTTGTAGCTTTCATCCAAATGTCGCAACTTACAAATCAAACACAAGTGTGTTGCTCGGCCTAACAGTCCAGTTAAGATAACTTTGGTTATTGTTTCAGTCTGGCAGTCACTTCAATTAAATGGACCTATCAGCTTATTTGTTTATATGAGATATGTGCCACTTTTGAATAGTTAATTAAAAATATACAACAATAAAAATACACAAAATAAATATGCAAAGACAAATTGGCGTGGAAAATGCCGATAAATAGAATAAATACAAAGAGCGACAAATATGCGCTAAATAATTATTTACTATTTATCTGCAGACAATGCCTGAATTCGAAAAAAAGAACGCAGAAATGCTAGAATTGAATAAGTAATTTTTATAATATATATTTATATTTTTCTGAATATTTTTTTATCATTGATATTCAATTAGGGTTATCGCAGTTGGTGTGGCTAATTGGCAGACACGCGCAAATAAAATTCATTTGCTTTATTCTTTAAACAATTTATGGCCTATAAATATCACAAAGAGAAAAAGATATATCTTTATATATATATTTCAAGTGTGAAAATAAAATACTACAACCAAGCAGAAATTGTCAATTTATATCACTTGCGAATCCAGTTAGATATAAATACAATTTCTACAAAATTGATTTTTATGCATTTTTCAATTATTTTATATGGTTATTAACAGTTAGCTTTGTTGACAAATGATGTTGAGATATTTCAGATATTTCAGATGTTATTTCTGTGGCAACTCAACTCGTTGAACATTGTTTCTGATGCATTTTTCAATGTTGTTTTTAGCAGATAGCTTTATTGCCAATATATGTTGAGATATTAAAAGAATGGTTAGTAAATTATTTAGCTTAGTTATCTGAAGCTGACAAAAAACTAATACATTTAATATAAAAACATTTATATTTTCTGTGTATTATTTATGAATGATATCCAAAGACTTATCTGACAAAATAATCACAACTTTCTTATGCTTCTTAATTGGTCTTCAGTTCCAGTTATTTTTAATGCTTAAACTAAGAAATTGAATTGTGTCCCGCACATGTTGACATCTTTCAAGCTGTCAATTCATCATTCAGTTATTCAATTTAATACACCTAAAATAAAATCGAGTACAACTTGTCTCATTGCCAGCAAATGACATTTGTGCACCGCTAACGGAAATTAAATTTTTTTTCAATCAAAACGACACAAGAAAATTTGTTAAGAGCAAAAAGCAGACGAGTGGAAATATAAATAGATATATTTTTTCACCTATTTAGTAGAGAAGTACCAAATTCAAAGTATTCAAAAGATATCATTGCATATAGAATTGATGTGACTATTCTTCAGTGGAAATCCGATTCAGTCTGCTACCTGTTGGCCAATTTTAATATATGCAGCAATATATTTGAGTAGGAAACTAATTGCGTGGCACGTTGTCGTAAATCATGAATGTTTGCCACATGCCGAAACGCACAGTGAACCTTTTAAGGCGGACTTACAAACTTGGCACTAGGAAGCACACGCGTCTATCTTTATATATTATATCTATGGAATATCAACGTCGCCATCAAAAATTCAGCGACATCAGAATGCTAAGAATAGTCTAAAAAAAAAAAACAACAAATAAGAAACAAAAACTTGAATTGAATTTTAATGAAACTGAATGAATCGAGTGCCAGAGCAATTGTGTTTCAATACAATTTCGAGGCATTTTGATGCATGCCCCCGTGTACACAAGCAAAAGTCTAAAGATTGTATATAATTATTTATTTAATTTCTTCTTTTTTTTTAGTATTTTGTATGCGTTGTGAGTTTGTTTGATTCTATCGATGATGCAGCAGTTTAGTCTCTAAGCCGGCAACGAATTGGCCTATAAGCAAATAGAAAGAAAGAAACTGTCAAGAATTCTTTGTTTGCCAAGTTAGTGTGTTTGTCAGATTCTGATTTAATTACTTCAAAACTGTAGAAAATAAAAATTTGTCTAGCTTTTGGTTTATGAACTTAATTTCTTAGCTATATTTTTTCTTACAATTTTCAATCGTTGCTGGCAGTGTTTATGTTTTACTTATTTGATCGACTCCAATATATTCGAATACCAACGGGATTTGCAGTGAAAAATATGCATTTTTTTCATTTCCACATTTTGCATTTTTTGTTGCAAAAACAGAGCATTCAAATCGAAATTAGTATTATTGAAAAGTTTTTGCAAAAATAACTCAAAAACTCGCCTCATTTGGCTGCACATAGAAGCCGGCGATCGGCTGCTGCTGCTGCTGACGCATTCGTGGCTCATTACAATGCTTCACGAGTTCCAGCACGGATGCCTGGCGATAGTTATCGGCCGTATAATGCGATATGGCAATGCCGGCGCCCTCGATCAAAGCGAGCAGAACGCCGCCAATCAAAGCGCTGCTCAGCATTCCGGGTATACCTGAAATCCCAACAGATATTTGATATAAACATTCAGATTAATACTATGCACAGCTGCAACTGTTGGCAACTAATTGTTGCTGGCCAAAAAACAAATAGCTTATCTTTCATTCTACAAATGATGCAAATTCAAATTTATACTAAATAAAATTTTTAGATGCTTTATCGTTGTTGAACCAATCAGAACTGAGTTAGAAGCAAAATGTTGCACATAAAAAATATTTATAGCTATGAACAATGCAAACTTTATGTGTAACTGAAGCGATCAGTTATGCAAAAAAAAAATAAAAAATACTTCTACAACATTTTCAAATTTAAATTGTTGTAACAATTGACCCGATAAGATCTGAGTTACAGGCAATATTTTTATGGCTATGAACTTGAAATCAGCAATGATTTTTTAAAGTTCATGCATTCAAAAATTCCACAATTTTTATGAGTAACTGACTCTATCCATATAAACTACAAATTCCAATGAGTTGTCAGCAGCTGCACAGCAAATGTGTATTTATGGAAAATAGATATTTTGATTATTTTGCTCACCACCACGTGCAGCTAGAATACCGCTAGTTATTGCACCGCTAGCAATTGAATTCCAAGGATCCTCCTTGCCCCGACTGTAGGCCAGGGTGCAGTCGATGGCGCTAAATGTGCCGCCCCAGACAGCAAAGCTGCCACCGATCTGGCCGGAACGGGCGCGCATCGCTGCCAGGCCACCGTTGAGGCGACGCTGAAAGCCGTTTGGTGCATTGCGGAATCCCTTGATCGCCTCAAAGATGCCGCCGCCCACAGCGCCCATGACAAATGCTCCTCCGCAGTCCTCCACAATGCGAAAGGGGCACGGTTCGCGTGTAAATTCCCCCATTGTGATGAAACAACGGCAAACTGTTCGTTCAGCAATAATTATTATTGTGATCGTCCCGAGTTGTACGAACTTTTAGTACAAAAAGCCGCCTGCTTTCTCAGAATTCCATTATATATTATTTAAATTTCCACTAGATTTCCAACACAAATTCAATTACAAAATCCGCCAAATAAAGTTTGTTCAAATTATTAAGTTCGTAAGGTTTTTGCTCTCTAAAGTATTTCTACAAAAAAATACAAATAAAATATGCAAGACTAATCAGGTAAAAAACCTACAATTCTTTATTTTTAAATAAATATAATGTTTATATTCATATTTATATTTGTATAGTATTTTTAAAAAGAGTTTTCCCATAATCATGACGTCAGTTTCTTAATTTAAAACTTTTATCACGCTACTAGCCTAATAAAATTTGATTCATTTAATAAAACATATTTTAAAAAGTTTCCAAAAAGGTAGCTCTATTTACAAATAGCTTAAATTTACATTAATTTTCTCAAACAGCAGCCGGCATTAAACATAAATCAAATTTGCTTAAATTGCATTTAGTTGTTGCAGTTGCTGCAATAGCAAAACGATAAAAATTCTATAAAAATCCCCGACTAAACTTTGAGGACAGACTAAAAAAAAACGACAACAAAAAAACGACAGACAAGAAAAACTCGTGACTTGCTCCGACTCCGCACAAATCGAAGGCATTTAGAGGTTAAGTCGGCTAAAACATGAAAACAAATCTTAAAATGCGGCGTTGACCATTTTTGGTCACTAAACGTTTGTCGATTGCCAGAGATAAACAACAAACAAAGAAATACAAAAAAAAAAAAAATAGTATTACACAAAACAAATAACAAACACATAAATAAATAAATTGTTATTGGCTAGTTATGGCTACAATTTAGGCTGGAAAATTTGTAAAAGATAAAGATCGCAGCAACTCAAGTTGCTATCGCTTTACAATCGCAATTAACTAAACAATAATTTTTGTGCTTTGCCACGAATTTGTTTTTGTGTTTTCTTTTTATTCAACAGGAGCAAGTCGCGAAGCGTTGATCATGGCCTTGCGGCACCATTCGATTTGGATTCGTTGCGCTCGAAAGTTGAGCAGCGTTTTGAGAGCGTCGACAAATTGTCAAGTGAGTATTTTCATCATTTTAAATTTCAAATAATGAGCGCGCGCGCCACATCAACGCCATCTATTGCATTTGCTCGTTAACTTAAGTCACGTTAAGTTGGCTGCGCAGTGTAAAATGCTTATGCTTGATAACAGCGCGCACAACTGTTATCACTGTGTTTGTGATTATCTAATGACATACATAAGTGTTTTGGTTGCATGGCAAAGCAGTAGTATCACTAAGATTACAATATATAAATGTTTTGCTCAGTGCTAGTACTGTTTACTAGGTGGCCTTTTTATAATGTCGGTCGTTAAATTTAAACGGCTGAGAGTTGAGTTCATATGGTATTTTCTAAACAGCATTTGAATCAGCTGTTCTGTTATTACGTTTAAGCAGAAGAAAAGTGCAATGGCGGGATAACGGTTCTTGTAGAAAATTATTTATTTTATGTGATTAAATAAAAAAAGGGTTGTTGTATGAGTGTATGACAGTATCGAAAAAAATCAATCAGCCTTAAGCCAAGTGTGACAAAAATATCAACGGTATCTGATAATAATTACTGAGTCATCAAATTTTGCCAAAGCCACAAAATATTAAAAAAAAAAAAAGAAAACAAGCTGTTATCAAATGTTAACAAACTCACGAAATCAATGTGCTCAATTTGAATGTTTGCTGACTTTCAAGATTTGCCGGCATTCGCGTTGTTTTCGTCGTTTGTTTATATTCTCCACGCTGAAATCGGTCGATTAAGCAAAACAAAATTTGCTTTGACCACAGCGTCTCCTTTCTGTCTCTGTCTCTCTCTTTCGCACGAAGATGAAAGCGAAGCTAAATTATTGCGCCATTATTGTGTTTTCTTTTCTGCTTGATTCGCAAAGAGAGCACAAAATAATTATGCGGGATTAGAACTTTTAGTCCGTAGTTCGAGATTCAATTTTATTCTGATAGTTGACACTGTAACATTTTCAAAATGCTGGAAATTATTGAAATCTTTGTAAAGCCTGCAACATTAAAAACAACAACGCCAGCAACAACAATGACCGCCAATGAATTTGTTGTGATTTACTTGTGTCGTCAATTCTCGCAGATCGCACAGGATGCGATTAGAACGGGCATAATCTATTCGCAACTGCGACCCAATGAGGATGAATTTGTGATCTTTGAACATCGGCCAAATCCGCCGCCTGTCAAAAGTAAGTCAAATACCAAATGATCGACTGTTGTAAAAGACTTATTAAATTATTCGTCAACGAAGAAGAAATGACAAATGCCAAGTGCAATTTGAGAAGCTGTTTTTTTTTTATTGTTGCTCTGCCTTGCACCCGGTTCGTAAATACCTTGTATGCTTTTTGTGTGCATCCAAAGGCCAAAAATTACTGTGTGCGTGAAAAAAAAAACAAACCATATTGATCCAGCTTAGGCTACTATTTATAGTTAAAAAATAAAACTAATTTTGAAGTGCGCGAAACAACAAATACATTTGTACAATCTTTATTGTACCAAGAAACTTCACAACATAAAGCAAACATGCATTACATAAATACACAACATAACATCAACATAACATTCGAAATATGTTAATTAACAGGAGTTAACGTTTTCTTATCCACAGAGCAAAAGTCTTCATTGCCCACCATACCCACCATTTCCTACACTGTGGGAAATCGCGACACACTGACCTCAGTGGCGGCCCGTTTCGATACGACACCATCGGAGCTAACGCATTTGAATCGCTTGAATAGCTCGTTCATATATCCGGGCCAGCAGCTGCTTGTGCCCGATAAGAGTGCCAAAGATGATGCGTCCACCAGTTCGACTGGGACGATTGAGGGGATCGGCGGCAGTATTTCCGGCAAGTCCAGTCCCATTGAGCGCAAGTTGTCTAGCGATGAGAGCAAGCAGGAGAAAGGTAAGCGACGCCCGGCTGGAAATGGTGCAATTGGTGCGATGATATTGAAGCTAACTATTTTGCAGTCTTATTTAAAGCTTTTTTCACGCAAAACAAACTAACATTAAAACACACCACACCATTTAAATTGCCCGCTCACAATGGTTTTTAGCAACGCTGTGCAAAGCTGCGCTAGCCAACACTTGAACATGTACGCAAAAACACCCCTGTTCTAGAAAACATCTGATGCAGTTGTCCGGCCCTTGCTTTGCATGAAAGACAATTCGTGACAGTTGTGCTAGTTGTGTTTGTTTTTTGGTGTATGCAAAAACGAAGTATTTCTTTTTAGTCATTTTTGTTTACTATTGTTGGGCCACGCAAGCCGCAAAATTGCAATCGCAAGTGTTGTAGAGTCCACGGAACCGCGTCAGCCTCAGTTTCAGCATGCATACGGCTGTCTTTTGGCGTAACGGAGGTTATATTTGTTTTCGATTTATTATTGTTTTTGTTTTTTTTTTTATTATTATTTTTATTATTAAAAGTGCTAAATGGCCTTGCGAAACTTGTAGCGTATTTAGCCCGAGTTTGTCGGTCACAAGGCGCGCTTTAATATTTATAGAGATTTACATTTTAAATTAAATATCACATAAATCATTGTGGTGGCTCAAAGCGCACACAACGCACTCTATCTTATCAGTCTGATAAAAATCACTGCGCGTGCTTTTTTCAACTGGCCTTCAAGGAAAAGAGATATATTTTTCATTTATATATAGTATTCACTAACGTGTTAAATCCAATGCCTTGCAGACATATTGGAGGGTTTGCGTCCGGGCTCACCCAAGCCGGGACATATTGAGCGCGTTGTTGGCAACAGCGGATTGAGCAGCAACCGGCAGGCCGAGGAGCAGGCGGATAAGAGCGATGATCCGGTGATAACACAACGTTTTCTCAAGATCAATGTACGGCATATTACCGATGGCCAGGGCGTCGTTGGTGGCGTCCTTCTGGTCACACGCAATGCGGTCATGTTCGATCCGAACGTGAGCGATCCGCTGGTCATTGAGCATGGTCCCGAAAGCTATGGCGTCATTGCGCCCATGGATCTGGTTGTCAATGCCGCAATATTCCATGACATTGCGCATATGCGGGTCGCCGGCGGTGCGGGACCAAGTGTGGCTGCCGCCTCTGCATCGGCCTCGAGCTCTGGCACTGATGCCGAGAAGCCAGAGATATACTATCCGAAACCAGTATTAGTTGAGGAGGACTCCAAGGAGCTGTCCGACCAGCAGCCGGTCGATCTGGAGGTCAACAAGCAACACTTGGAGGGTAAGCTATGATTCAAATACAAATATGGACACTAAATACATATGTATTTAAATATATAAAGGAGGGAATATTAAAAATGAAATGATAACAAAATCTCTCTAGAAACTGAAAATGTGCCGAATCATTTTGTATAATTGCAGTCGAAGTTGGCTCATTGGAGATCACCGATGATCAGGAGTCGCTTTGTTCGAGCACTGGTCGCGAGGGCGATGCCTTCCCCAAGGCCTTTGAGCGTGAACGTGTCGAGGTGAGCAGCAATATCCAAATTTACAAATTTACAAATTTTACCCAGTTGCTTTCAATGTGTTTCTTCTTTAAGGATACATCAACGGATGCCAAAGATAGCGCTAAGACTGACGCTCACGATGAGGACGATGACAAGAAAATGTTGGGCCTGACAAACACACGAAGCACGCTGGAGGAGCGACGCAAGAGTCTATTGGATCATCACTGGGCCATTCCGAGCAAAGATCGGTTAGTGTTTAAGCAGCTGTGTTTTTTTTTTTGCTTGTCGAAACTTGTTCGACTTATATCACCAGATCTGTTTTCAATTCATATACCCTTATTTGTACATATGTTTTTATAGCCATATTGTTTGTCTGTCTTTTTGTCAGCCAGATCGGTTTTTACGTAATATGTATATTAATATCTGAAATGTGTTTCAAATATCCCCCATTTGAGTAAACATTTCTATGGAAAAGTTTTTGTTATTTCACTAAAACTCACCCATTGCAAGTCGAGTAATTTTTACACATCTGATTTTTGTTTGTATCCTAAAAAAAAGTATTTTAACTTCTTCGGCTTACCGAAGAGAGCTGTTCTTATTTAAATACGATTGTTTTCTGTTTTAACAAAAATATTGTGATTTTTTATTGTTATTAATTTTGTGTTCAACCATTTTCTCTGTGTTTTTACTTTCATATCTCAAACTGCAACGTCAAAAAACCAAACAAAACCATATATATGCCATATATGTTATTTCACGCTTTACACACACTCTCACACACACACGCACATACTTGTAATTTGTAACTGTAAATACGCACACACTTGCGCACACCCCAAAACCAAAATACTCAGCTATTGTTTGTCTAATTCCCGAAGATCATCGGAAGATGAGGCCGACAACGAGTCCAACTTGACGATCGATAGCGGCGCACGCGTCCAGGAAACACAATCAGCAGCCAGTTCGATTAGCGGCCAAACAATTTCCGCTGCTGGTGCTGCACCAGCTCCAGTTGCAGCTTCTGCTTCTGTTTCAGGTGCAGTTGCAGGTGCGGCTGCTGGTGCTGCTCCTACAGTCGCTGGTATACTGCCACCATCTGGCATCGATTTGGAGCATCTGGAGCAGCTGTCGAAGCAGTCGTGCTACGATTCGGGCATCGATATACGTGAACCAGTGCCAGCCATTCAACCAATACCAAAGAAAACCGTTTACAGTGACGCCGACATTGTTCTCAGCTCCGATTGGGTGCCACCCAAGAACATTGTGCCCACACACTTTGGCGAATCGCCGCCCCGTGGCACCATTCTCGGCCAGAGCCTCGATGCTGGCGGCGCACGCAAGAAGACCTCCAGCGTCAGCTTCAGCGTCGACGACGAGGCTGCTCAGCTGGCACAGGCCCAAGCAGCGGCAGCTGCGTCCAGCGTTGACAAGCAAGCGGACAAGAAGAATAAGGTGAGTGTGGATCGCTAATAGAATAGAATATTTATACTTAAACATAAGTTAAAAGGCTCTATTCGAAATAGACTCGACTAGCAGATACCCTCAGTTTGCTGATATTAGTTTATTTAATATGCAAATTCTTATTCGATCTCGATGAGTTTCTGACAGCTGATCAATAATATAATATGTTGGAAGGCTACATTTTTACAATGGTGTCGAAATACAATGTTATTGAAAGTCGGTTTCTATCGATATTCGCGAAACGGGTGCATTTATCGATATTAATCTTGAATAATGTATGTCAAACGACAAATTATATTCGACATTTAATGTCTCTTTTAGTCTCTGAGAAGAATATACGAGTATATATTTTCTGGAGTCTGACATACTCTCCTCTGCCATCTCCTCTCAATTAAGTTGGTTCAGTTTTTTAAAAAGTAACTAAATTATTATTTGTAATTCGTAGAAATATAAAACACGTTAGGCAATTTTCCACTCTGAAAGTTGATAATTTTAAAAAGTATACTTATTACTATTTTATTTTAATTTATTTTTACTAATGTTATGTTTCGTATTTGCAGATGTTGAAGCGTCTGTCGTATCCATTGACCTGGGTGGAGGGCCTCACCGGCGAGGGTGGAGCACCGCCCACATCTGGCGGCAGCCTGAACAAGTCATCGGACACGGATTCGGCGCCCAATACGGGTGACTCCAATCAGAGTGTATTTTCGAAAGTATTCTCAAGGTGCGCTAAAGAAAAATCAGCTGTATTAACTGCTTTATACATATATATATAATTATATATATATATACATTTTATATATCAAAATAATTGGTGACACAAATTTGTTTATTTCGTTGACAAAAAAAATAATGAAAAATGCTTACCTTCGGTTAATGCGGATCGGCTGCTTTTGCAAAACACACACATTATTTAACTTTTGCTTTTTACACTCATACACACAATAACACTGAAACACCAACACACACCCACACACACACGCACAACAAATGTACACACTCGATATACGACATGAACCCAAAAAAAAAAAAAAAAAACAACAAATGAAATGTATATATGGAACTACTTAGCTCACCCATAACTCTGGTCTCAGAGTTGGGCGGCAATCTATTTTCGAAAACACCGTCCGAAGAATCTGGTGGGTCGCCAGTGCCGCCATTAACTCCACATTCGACACATTCCGAGGGTCACATGACCTATGGGTAAGGACGGATTTGGATGATGTGTTGTGCGCTGTGATCATGTTGTTCCAGCTGATGTTGTTGTTGTTGTTGTAGTAGTGTTATTGTTGTTGTTGTTGCTGTTGCTCATAGTCAACTTTCAGTTTACACACTTTTCTTTCATCAGCAAATTTTTTGTAAAAGAAATCGCAAAACTCTCATCATAGTCGAAAGTTTAGTTTTGAGTCTGCGTTTTGCGAATTATTCATCAGCTTTGAATTGAGATTGAGATCATTCGGTGTTATCCTAATAATAATTCATGATTCGTTTCCTAAACACACAGGCGTTCCTCGATTGGCACCTTTATACGGCCGCACTCCTCGGAGGGCACCTCGTCGAGCACAAAGCTGAAGGAGCCCAAACAGCAGGCGCCCAAACTGGATTATCGCTCCATGGTCTCCATGGATGACAAGCCGGAATTGTTTGTCAGCGTGGACAGTGAGTGCTCTAAACATAATCATTTATATTAAAAAAACATTATTATTAATGTATTCGAAATTTGCTTGCAGAGCTTATACCGCGTCCGGCACGCGCCTGCTCTGACCCACCTTTGTATTTCCGCCTGCGCATGGGCAAGCCCATTGGCAAGGCAATACCCCAGGGCACCACAGTCATGTCCTATGGCAAGAACAAGCTGCGCGCCGAATATTGGTTCAGTGTGCCAAAAAATCGGTGAGTAACGAAGACGCAATCAGTCAGCTCCCAAACAGTTAACAACTAATTAATTATTTGTTATCTCTGCGCAGTGTTGATGAGCTCTATCGCTTCATAAACACCTGGGTGAAAAACCTGTACGGTGAGCTGGACGAAGAGCAAATAAAGGCGCGCGGCTTTGAGCTAATCCAGGAGGATACCGAATGGACAAAGAGTGGCACTACCAAATCGGGCGGCTACAGCGGTAGCCAGGATGGCGAGGAAATTGGCGATCTCACCCGCGAGTCTTGGGAGGTGAGTTCAATTTGTAGACCTCTTCTAAATAATCTCTATCGAATCAACAGTTCTCTTGTTGCAACAGAAATGCGACTTTTCATATAAATACTTTCACATATATATATAAATATATATATATAAATATAATTTTTAATCAATTGCTCTTTTATATGCGCTGAGTTTTTCTCTCAAATTTTTTTCCACTAAACCAAAAAAAAAAGAAAACGTTTCTCTCTCAAAATTTTGAATCCCAAAAAAATAAAACATATATATATAATTTTAGGTTATGCCTCAAAATTGTTGCGCAATACGAAATTTTTAATATATATTAATATTCTCTTGTATATTTTGTCATACTTGTGTTATTTTAACGTCTCTCTTTTTTACGTTTCAATAATTGCATTTGTTTATCGTTAAAAAAAAAAAAAACTAAATACACAAAAATCTGCCAATCCATAAAATGGTCGCTAAAAAAATAAAAAATAAAAACTGAAAACTGAAAACCAAATCGACAACTGAAAACTGAAAAATCTTTATACGACAGCTTCTAAAGGCGCCGTTCGCCAAGACCTACAAGATCATAAAAACGGCGTCGCATGCCGCATCGCATGATTTGGAAATGTTGGGCGGCGAGGTTAGGATTTAAAACCTTTTAATACGAATTCAATATTCTTCCACCTAAGCTAAACTAAACTGTGTTGTTGTTCCAAAAGCACAAACACAACAGAAAAAAAAACACCCCCACTTTGTGTGAAAAAATTGTGTGCATTTATTTTATGTACTTATTTTTTTTTAAGCACAATCGATTTTTGATTGTTCTTCAATTTGTGTTTTTGGCTCGCTCGTTCTTTGTTTTCGTAGTTTATCCCAGTTACACTTTATGCATAATGTATTAATGTGTTTTTTTTTTTAAATTTATTTATTTTTTATTTTTGTAACTATTTCTTGGCACATTTTCAAGCACTTGTCTATGTGTGCGTGTTTCTGTGGCACACAAAAATACTTGTAAACAATTTAAAAATATCACAAAATTAATTTTAATTTTCCTGCATTTATTTGACACTGTTTGTTCACATTAGTTTAGTTCATTTAGCATTGGCTCATCCCACAGCAGCGAGCATTGAAAATTCATTGTTTTCATTTTTCGTATATGCAACATACTTTTCACTCATATTGGCAACATTTGTAGTTTCATCATTCGACAATTGTTGCAGTGCAAAACATTCTCATTGAATTCATATGAAGGTTGCAAGTTGAGAGTAAAATGCAGTTTGGTTTATCTCATCGAATGTATACCTAAATAAGAATGTAGAAAATCAAAATATGTTGATATCAATTACTTGTTAAGTATTTCTTATTTCTCTCTGTGTACTTGCATTCAGCGAATATTCAACTCCAGTCTTTTTGGTCTGCACTTTTTGTGCTTCTGCAAAACCAAATTGTTGCAAACATTGAATTGAGGTTTCTCACAAGCCCCTCTCTCATAACACGACCAACAACCACATGTGTTGCTCAACCTACCATTTCAATACATAATTATACGTTTATCTATATATGTATATATATATATGTAGTCTAAATCTATGTATATACACATATAGATGCGTATCACTTGCATAACTTTAAGGTTATTAAGCTAAAAACAAATCCAATTTATTATGCCAATTATCACTTGCATAATTAATTTTTAACGTTATGATTGACTTTGAATTAATTATGCATGGTCTACGAAATAATTAAGACTAGCATAACTTGAATTCATTCAACATTTAGTGATCTTCTTTATTTTTTTTAACAATTTCGCAACAATTGTGTTGAACACGTTTGTGTCAGACAAAAAACGTGCCCCCAAATATAAATAAATATTTGTTTATTTATTTATATAAAAATATGGTTCAACCCGATTCACACGTCGTATGAGTAACGTGTTTAGTCGTCTGGCAAAGCAGCTGAAATATTGACTCTGCATATTCGATTTATTTCACCAAAAGTCTCAATACACTGTTAATTAATATGGGTGTTTCCCTCAAAAACCTTACCTCTATTTTCCTTGTTATCTGTGCCGACCAGCATTTTCCACAACATCCGTAAATTCCATGGAATTGCAAACAAATGCATTTTTTAAAGAGATTGTGCGGGGCAAAGGGGCAAAAGCATATCAAAAGGTTATCAAACTAAATTTAAGTCGTAATTGTAGATTAAAATCGTATTATTATTATTTAACATCTGTGTGATTGTTTTTAAAAATGAAATATTTCAGTGATAAGAGGCTATCAACAGGTGATGAGCGAAAAAATTGTTGATTTTAAATTGATTAAAAAATGTCAAAAACTAAAAAATTGTTTATTTTAAAATTGATGTGTAACAATTTTAATATTCAAATTAATATAATAAGTAGTAAACGAGTTGCTCATTATCAGGCTACAGTGAAACCGGTTCAAAAGAGTCGCACGTCAAAAACTGAATTATAATGCTACGACAGGTTATCGGGTCACCATTAAAAAATCTCCAAAATTTACGAAAAATATTAAAATAAATATGTGTGCTCTAAAAATAATATATTTGCATTAACTGTTGAGTGCATGTAAAAAAAACAAAAACGCTGCTTTTGTTTTTGTTGCTCCCATCAAGAACCGGTTACGGGGTTTGGTTTTGTTGTTTGTTATTTCTGTGATATTAATTCTGACAGAAGTGAGCGTGTGCCTAAACATAACTAACAAAATGCCTTCATTCATTGAACAAAAGCTAATTTGCATATAAAGAACGGCCAAAAGATGAGCCACACGAACAAAGCCAGCGGTGTTCATTAAAAGCCACGCTGGGAATGTGCACAACATGTACAAAACAGTGCCGTCCAAAACAAATGGCATGGTTTTGCATTCAACTTAGTTATCGGAACTTTGCGCTGTTTTATTTATTTTCATATTATGTACATTATTACGTTGAAATATAAATAATGCGGATAGCAAGAAAGCTTCCAAGTGAAAGCTACGCCATATCTAAAATCTCATATGGAAATATTTGGACAAATTTTAAAATCAGGCATTGTCTGTTGCCAAATCTGTAGCAAACAACTTTGCAGTTATAATAATAGTCTTCTTAGTCTATTTGTGACAAAAAAAAAAAAAATGTACTATAAACCTTTGTCCAGTTTTCAATCATGGAAAGAGCTGATCTGCTGCTTTTTTTAATTGTGTATTTTCCATGTACGTGCAGCTTTTAAAATTACGTATATCTTCATTTTAAATTACCTCCTTAAGTATTCCTTAGTGCGTTCTTAATCTTACGCGTGTATCTAATTCATCTAAATGTTGTATTCGAAATATATGTGAAGTCTTTGCTTGGATACTTCATAAATTATTCTACTACAACATTTACATTTCGATACGTGATGTGTTGTGTCTTTGTTTTTCCAGTGTTTTTCAAAATGGGAATTTAATAAATAAGAAAACAACATTCAGTTAAACCTAGAAGAAACTTTCAGCAGACTCATTGTTTGTATAAAAATGTATCCCTATAGCATATATATATATATATATGTATATGTATATATATATATATATTATTGATATTAGGTGGGTGTTATTTTTGTCGGTGTGTATTACATAAAGTAAACAATTAATTACGGTCTTGAATTAATTACGTTTTATTAAAATATACTGCGCTCATCAGTTAGCCGGTTATTGTTGTTATTGTTTTGTATTATTGTTTTATTTTGTTATTTTGTTGATACTTTCGTCAGCGTTGGGGTCTATTTAATTCCTTTTGTTGTATGCTCCATCCGGTTTTTCACTAGCTTTATTTTGCAGCCGATTCTTTTGCCATTTGGCCAATTAACCAATTAGGTAATAGGCCACGCCCACACTTTCAGCAAAATGCAACCAGTTTGTTGTTTTCATTTGTTTGCCGTTAATTGCCAAGTGTTTTACATATATGTTTATATTTATATTTATATATATATTTGTTGATCTGTCGCTTACTCGTATGATCAATTAGTCTCAATGAATATTTGACGACGCGACATCGTCTTTTGAGCAATTGAGAAAAGTGCGATTCCCAGTTGAAAATTGAGCATCACTTTTAAGTACCAATATATTTGCATACAAACATTCTGCAGTCCAATCCATAAAATTATTTATTTTCGGCTGATGATGTTGATGAGGACGGACAATCAACAAAATGTTTTTAATGTCGCACAGTCTTTTTTAAGAACATCTTAGAACATTTTGTTTTGACAATTCACCATAAAATTCAAATTGTATGCATTAAAAAGAACACATGCCTCGATATAGTATATATATTTGTTCCTCGACTGTATGAGAAATAATGAGCTGTTCTTTTCCTCAGCAAGAAAGCTAAATTATGCTTAATTTTAATCTTAATCTTGTTGTGGTCTGCAGCAGAAATCAATCTTCAACTGGCTAACTAAAATATTAGTAACAAATCATTTGAAACTATGCAATTATTATTATAAATTTAACTTGAAGAATATCAGCATACCCCCCACCCTCATATGGTTGTATAAATATTGATAAGAAAAAACCAAGCCCACATTTTTTATTCCAGAGAACCCGCTTTATAACCATTATAGAAATTCCATAAAATGCTATTAATAATTATTTAAAACATTTTATTAGTGTGAGATTTAAATGCCAAAATGTGAAGTGGATTTTGAGCAACTCGTTATAATATTTTTCTTAACTGTTCGTTCTGCAACAAGCCATGTGAAAACAACATTCCACTAATGATTTACTGGAAAAGTGTACTAATTGAATTGAAACTTAAACCAGCTGTCCATGAATAACACTAGAAAACATGTGTGTGTGTGTGTGTGTGTTTGTGTGTGTGGATAGTACACACATTTTATGCACATGAATCGATATCAGTCAATAATGTTCTGATTTTTATTATGTTTATATATTCAATGTGGATCTTTTGAATGCAATTAGAAGAGAATCGTTGAAGCTTTGCCAAAAGCTAATTCACTCAACTTGCATATATGTATGTACATGTGTGTGTATATATAGATTTATATGTATATATATTCAGCTGTCTGCATTACATATTCTGAACACTCTCTTTGCGCTGCAATCAATATTAATTGAAATGCAGAGCAACGCTTAAATCTGCATTGCAGCCAAGAAACGCAACTCAGTCGTTTTAAGCTAGGCAATTTACAGTGGCGTCCAAAATATGATGCCCTATTGCATGTGTGACCTGCTGTCGGTGCCCTAATGTTGGTGCTGATGCTGAAGCTGATACTGCTGCGCTGCTAGACCCAAGTTATCAGGGAGCATCGCGAGTGTTGTTGTTGTTGTTGAGCCACGTTTACTGCTATTGTTGTTGTTGTTGTTGTTATTGTTGTTGTAGCTGCTGCTGACAGATTGACGACGTCGACGCGTTGACGACGACGACGACAACAGCGGCTTCGACAACCGTTGGGGCTTGTTGGCTGTTGTTGGAAGTGGGCTGTTTCTGTTGCTGTTTCTGTTTCTGTTTTAGTTTTCGCAATCCATTCAAGCCGCACAGTCGTCGCTCGTCGTCGTTGGCGTCTTCATCAGCATCTGATTTCTGATCATCGTTTGCCCGTTTGTTGTTTCTTTTGTGTGCATTACAAATTTCAAATTTAAATTCGAATTTCAAATACTTGGCAAGTGTCCGATAACAAAGAGATGTGTTATTCTATTGATTAAGTGTAGCTTGAATGTGACATGTGAATTTGTCTGTATAAATTATATAAATTTATCTTTTTGAATTTCGTGTACATTTTATGTATATATATATATAAATATATACATATGTGGCCAATTGTTGTGATATTTATCGCTCTCTCGATGCTGCTGCCAATCAAAGAGAGTATCCAAAATTAGCAACGCCTGCGCAACTACAAAGCACAACAAAAACAAGCAAAAGAAGAAGAAGAAGGAGACAAAGTGGAAAAACACAACACAGAAACTCAGATAAATTCGGCCAAAATGAATGAGACCAAAATGAACGCCACCAAACTGATGGGCAAGCCAATTAAATTCTCAAAAATAGCTAAATATATTCGAAAAAAGGTAACTGCACAAGAAAATTCTGAAAACATAATAATTTAGTTGTATTTTGCGCTGCGCATAAGACACACCCATATTTACACATCTGTTTATTTTTAAATTTTTGTGGGTGAAAGTTTAGTAAAAAAAAAGTAAATAAATAAATAAAAAAAAAACGCAACATTTTAAATTCGTATTCATTTTGTAAGCGACACGCGTTTCGTACAAAAACAATGAAATATTTATATATTCAATGCCTGGGCCATAAATGACTAGACGAAAAACAAAATAAAATCAAGTGTTGCCCAAAATTGAATAGTGCAAAACATACAAAATAAAAAAAAAAACCAGGCAAAAGCCATCGATAAAGAAGGTCTGGCACAACCCCACCCAACATCCATCGCATGCAAATGTCCGCCAACAACAACAACAACAGCAACAACAACAATAAAGTAATCGTTATTTAAAACAAAACAGAAACGATGAGCTATAATTAGTGCCTTATAAGAGATCAAGGAATGCTTGCCTCGCCATAAGTCGCCCCATTATTGCCCCATTAAATGCTGACCATTGCTGCACATATGAAATTGCTTTTAATTGACTTTATGACTTTATGTAATATACCCCCTTCAACCGTTATACTTGTGTGCCCAGGGTCTCGAATGTGATAACTATATAATTCATATATATATAGGGAACGAACTGGCCGACAGCCAAGCAAGATTGGGGGCAGAGAGACCCCAGGCACCAGGACTCCGACAAGCCAAATGTCTTTTGGGCGGCTATAATCAGAAGCGATTTAAGCAGATAATAGCCATGAGTAAAAACAATCTTAGAATACTCACCGGTCTACTGACGGGACACTGTAGACTAAGAAGTCACCTAGCCAAGCTAGGTATAATCAGTAGCGGACTCTGCAGGTTCTGTGAAGGCGAGGAGGAATCCTCAATGCACATCCTAGCAGAGTGTGTCGCCTTAGCGAGGAAGAGATGCAACATCCTAGGGATGCATGTCATGATAAGCAATGACATAGTAGCCCTCAACCCAATAAAGATTCTAGCATTTGTGCAGGTTGATGGAGGAGCTTTAAGCCCAGAAGGGGGCACAATAGACCTATCAAGTCGCAGTGCACACACCCCCAACCTAATAATAATAAATCATATGTATATGTTGATACCTAAACAAGTTTACATTTGCGTGTTATGTGACTTTTGTTAGTTCATCGAAGCTATAGCAACATTTTCAAATAGATTTTTCTGTTGTTGTCAACAACATTTAAGCATGGCTCACCTGCTAAATAATAATAACAAATAAATAAAAACAAAAATTCGGCAGGTAGTCTGTAATTACAACTTGAAACTATAAAAAAAATGCTTTAGAAAGGGTATATGGAATTTGTCTTAAAGTCTGCAAGAGGCAGATGAAAGAAACGCTGAAACCACAAAGTCGATTTAACCATGTTTTTCTATACGTCTATATGATCTCAGAGAGCCCATGAGAGCTAGATGGAATCAAAGTATAAGTACACCCACAACAAGGCTATTTAATATTATCGATAACGTGGGACAAATATCGATTTCACATAACAATAAGACACAAATTTGAATATATAATCGTGCAATTGATATTTTGATTGATACATTTTATTGATCAACCTTAAGAATTTCCATTAGAGCGCATTCTAACTTGTTTTCACACACAAATGTGATATTTGTTTAAATAGCTTCTCTACATTTCAATCACTTTCCACTTAATTGTAAATGTTCAAATCTTATCGTCGTTATCAAATTTCTGCATCAGCAACAGAGATGCAAAGTATTTAAAAAAAAAAAAAAATTGCTTTAAAAATCAAAAGAAACAAGAAATAGCAATTTTTCTGAACGATTTTAAAATACACTTTGAAAATGAAAAATAAAACTGAAGCTAAAAACCATTAAAGATTTGTAATTCGGCAGCTTATAATTTATTTTTGGAGTGTGTTGGCACTAAAAATTAAGTTGCCCAATTCTTTTGATCCACATAACTTGACGCTTTTTATTATCAGAACTAGAATTTTCGTTTAGAACTTGAGCAGCTGGTTCTACTGGTTAGTTTATTTTTTTTTAACATTTGTTCACTCGATCTCCAAAATGTTTCTGGCAAAACGTAACCCTAACGAATTTTCGGCATTTATTTAAAAATAAAAGCAGCACATTTGACATTCCTTTCACCTTTAATTAGACGAAACCCGAAACGGGTCTGCAATTAACTTATTTTAATTGAACATTTTGTTTGTCATTAAAGTGGGAAGCATTTAAATGCCTTTCTTCTACCAATTTCGCCTTGTTTGTTTGTATTTTTTGTTTTTTATTTTTTTCTTTTTGCCATTTGTATAGAATGCAATTTAATATATATTGTTTATATATCACGTTTGGTATATACTACATATTTATATCATATATTTGGCTTGGATTTCAAATATATAACTGGCATACCCCTATATATATATATAATCATATATATCCATATGAGAAAGGTGCGGCAAATGACGACATTTGCCATTCTCGCTGTTTGCCATTGATATCGTTGTAGTTGTTGTTGTTGCAAATAGGCTGAAAGCTGTACTCTAGTTATAAAACATAAGACTCTTATGCAACAGATACAGTTGCACAAATGTTTGTCGAGCGTGTGGCAGCTAAGTTATCATTCTAGGAATATGTTACTTTTATTCCAGTCGAAACAAACAGACACAGTTTCCTGTGTTGTGGGAGTACTATTTCCAAGGAAAATTTTCGAAAATTATCTTTAAACTGAACAGATGAAAAACTAAATTCATTCATCGAATAATTTTCTAAATTTAGCACACATTTGGTTGCACATTTGTCTACCCTTGCATTTGTTAAAATCTTGCCACATTTACATTTAAAAATCATTTGTTCAAAAGTTATTTATCAAGCACACAAATGCAATTTGTAGCTTGTTAAATAAATAACGTAAATTGTGAATCGCTTTAGTTTTGCCAACTTTACAAGTCAAAACCTGTTTGGAAGATCTTAATGAGTCTGTTTAGGATGCCGATCTGTGATAATGATGATCATGGGTATGACGGTCTATGAATGCACAACCAACGAATGAGACAATTGGCCAAATAACCGGAAAACATAATTTAACACTTGATTATTGCATCAACATTTATTTTTGGTCTGGCTGACAGAATGTGCCAAAAATAATTGTGATTTAATTTAGCGGCAATTGAATAGAAAAGATAATAAAGGGGTCACTAATGGGGTCAAGCAACCTGCGATTAGCGTTGGAAATAAATATATATTTATTTATATATATAATTATTGTTATTGTTCGCTGATTATTTTTGCAGATATTGTTTTGTCACTTTGTTCTGTGTGATAAGATGAAAAGTTCATTTAAAAAGCCGCAGGCAGGCAATGCCAACAAAACAGAATCCAAACTTGTTCGAAAACAGCATTCAAAACAATCAAATTAACCCACAAAAACAAAAGGCACAACAACAACTGTAAAATATCAGCCTTGGCACAGCGAAAAAAGTTAAATAAAAAATGTTACCTAAATTTGTTGGGGCCACGCAGATGTTGTTGCGATGCTTATATGTAAAAAAATTGTTATAAATTGACGTCAACTCATGCTCCAATTGTTTGGCAGCTAATTTGCAACCCATTTAACAAACAATTTGCACTTTGTGTGTTTTTTTTTTAATATAATTACATGAGAAACAGCAACAAAATATTACGTATCCGTAGACGCTGGCATCATGTTGCTGACGTTTTGAAGCGCGGCAGCAACATCTTCATTATAAATAAGCCGCCCATAATAGTGCTAACTAAACCAGCTCGGAAGTTGAATAAAAGCTTTAGCTAAGAGCAACCATTAAGCTTAAGAGAGCGCGCGCTCCCTCTCTCTCTCTCTCTCTCTCTCTCTCTGTCTCCATCTCCCTTGCTCTCTGTTCAACTTCTTTTGGGCCACTGTGTGCGCCTGTTCTTTTATGTTGCAGTCATTCATTCAGTTCGTCAGTCAGCAACTTGTTTAACAAACACGCACACAGCAAATGCCGAAAGCGACCAGCGCACAGATTGGAAAAAATAATATATATTTTTTATGTGTATTATAAGCACAAATGTTGAAAAAAGTTTACGGTGGCTAAAGTAAACAACATTAAAATTTTTCTTTTTTGCTGTTTACGTGTAACAAAATATTGGAAAAGCAATTGAAATGCAAAGAGCGTGATAAAAGTGGAGGCAACAACACAGAGCCGCACACACAAAAACAATAAGACGTATAAGAAAAACAACGAACGAAAAAAAATAAAAATTGTAGTCTCGTGGGTCACAAGACCAAAGCAGCTGTGCGAGCGAGAGAGAGAGAGAGAGCGGGAGCGAGTTCTAAAACGTGTGAGAGCGCCAAAGAGCAGAGAGAGCAACGCATGCAATGTGGCTGAGCGTGTCTGAGCTTTTACACACACTGCTGGCCATTAAAATTGAGCAACGTGAGCTTTAACTCGAAACAAGTTTAACTTTTTACGTTTGCCTGTTTCGTTTGTTGATTTTTTTTCCGCAATATTTATTATTGTTTACAAACATGTGGTTTGTTGTCGCACTGTTTGCAATTGTCGCCGTCTGCGGCGTTGCTGGTCGCAAATGGGGTCGATACCTCTATCTGCACTATGGTCGCCACTTGCTCCCACGCTCAATGCTCACGGCGAAAAATCGCTCACCGACGCCGCCGCTCTCGCCTACCAAAGATGATCAGAGCTTGGAGGCGTTGCTCGACGAAAGCGGCGAAATGCATGAAACGGTGAGTGGGAAACTGAATCAAACACCAAAAAAATGATCGTGTTGCTGGACACAATTGTTGCTACAACCAATCGGGGATTTTAGTGGAAGGTACGATATTCGTAAAGATCGTTAAGTTCTCTTAACGATGTCATTTGAGATAAATTTTAGCTTAATTAATTAATTAATTGTTTCGATTAATCGATTCTAAAGGGGGCTTACAAATTCTATAGCTGAAAACTATTCATTAAAGTAAAGAATTTATACTTGTACTGTCATTTTTTTTCTAAACATTTATAAAATTTTAATAACATTTATTTTGATAAAATAAATATCAGTCGGTTTATGCTTGCTGTTACTTTATTACTGGAAATTATTTATTTACATTAAAAGTATCTTTTAATTTGTGTAAAATTTTGTACTTTCAAAAATGGCATTTCTAAATTCATAACATTTCTAAATTCATGACATTTACAATTACTTGAGTGGCCACTGTACCTATGTCGAATATATAGAATTTACAAGTCACTTAAGTTTTTAAAATCACATTCACTACCACTTTAATTAACTATAATAACATCATACATCTAAAGAATGTTAAATAGAATTCCAGTTGTTGAATTCTACAAATAGTGAATGGGTGTTAAGCTAAATGAATTTAATTTTAATTACTGCCCAGCTGGGTTTGGGTCAATGTGCTTAGGGGTACATATTATTAATATTAACCCGCGACACCTTGCTCAAATATGACAATGTGATTAAAAAAAACCTTATTGGCCTTTGACAAACATGGCTAAAACCTAAACGTGGCCCATTAACCAAACCAACGCACCCAGTCAACTTGAGGTAATTAAATATTGGCCCAGCCAGGAAACAGCCGACGTAGTTGGGTGGAACAAAAACAAATTCAACTGCGCAACACAACAAAATTCAATTTCACGCCCTCCTTAAGCACTCATGCAGCAAACACAACAAAAAAAAAAAAAAACAGAAAAAGGAAAAAAAAACACACTCGATAAGTAAAAAGAGGATGGAATTATATTCAGTATGTTGTTTTGGTCTTTGGCAGCCAGTTCATATTTGTTGCGCCACTCAACTCGTTGTAGCGATAAGAAAAACAAGCAGCACAAAGCGTGAAAGCCAAGAGCGGAAACTGAATTTAAATATAGCACAATTTGTGCAACACTCTATTTTTTATCCGCAGCACAGAAAAGGTTTCACGCATTTCTTGTACACAAATAAGTTCAAAAGTTCGCAATATAAGAATGAAAAAATAGCATTTTGGATTTTCTTATCGGTTGTTTCAAGCCAAACGCAGATGTTCAAGAGAGACTTCCCTTAAGTCTTAATCAACAAAATTGTGTTTTTTTATAGCCTTTGAGTGGCTCTATTTGTATTTTTAATTACGCAATAAGCGAGTTTAGATTTTATCTTAGAACTTCACTTTTCTAAAACGAACAGGAAATTGAAACTCGATCACTGAAATTCTGCAAAAAATTTCATTATACTCTTCTTAGCCATTTTTAAGGGGTAACGGACAGCAACACTTCACCAGTTGACAACTTAATTTTAATATTTATTTAGAATGTTGATCATTTTTTATGGCTTCTTTTGCCACCTATTATCAGCTGGTATAACAATGGTATCAGACAATTTCACAGTCGGTTGCGCTCGACTGCAATATTCTTACTTACTTTTTTATATTTATTTTATTTATTATATGGTATGCCCATTAAATCAGTCTGTCAATACTTAATTCCGGATACAGTAGAAAAGTTTGGAATTGGAATTGGAAAAACGTAAGAAAAATGAAACGATAATTTTTAATTTGTAACTTAATAGAAGCATAAACTTAATGAATATTTGTAATTTTTATAATCTATTCTTTTATAATACCATAATCTATTCAAATTGAAAGCTAAATGTGGAAAGTGTCGTTTTAGACTTTCCCTCGTGTTTCAACCAAGACTTCATTGGTTGAAGACATTAATATAAATTGTTGTTAATGAGGAGATATCTCACATATGAGTTGATAGAGGAGAGAAGCGTTTGATGAGGTGACAAAGCTGAATTTGAAATAACTAAGGGACTTTGACTACTTCAGAGTAGCAGGTGTAGCCATGTATAAATAGATAGATAGAATGAATAGCATCGAGATATGTACATATAGAGTCTTAACCCTTCTCCAGGCTTAAGTTGTCGGTTGGCTTCGTCGCGCCGGTTGCATTTTTTTTTGTTTTTCTTGTTTTGGCTACGCTTTGTTGCTTCTTTCTCCGGGAATGCAGAGGAGATTGTGCTATCAAATTACTTAAATACCCAGCTCAATACCCGTTTGACCGGCCCGTTTGGCTACTGGCTTGGCTCTTATCGAATAGTTGTTGCCGCTTCTAGGGTTGAGTTCTACTTTTGCTGGCTGCTTTTCTTCTTTTTCTTTTTTTGTTGGCCCAGACATTTGGCTCTGTCTCGAGGCGACTCCATAACCAGTTGCTGCAGAACCGTTGTTGAACCATGTTTGCCTCGGCACCCAAAGCCAAACATAAGGTACAACAAATGCAGATTATTTGCCAAAGTTTGTGTGACAATCCAATTAAAAAATGATGGAATAAAAAGTGTGTCGATGAATTTCACAATTATCATAAATTGAGCTCAATTGAATTGCGCTTCAAGTTAGTAACCTTGGCTATCTTATCGGAACCCAGTTGTCCACAAAGACTTAACTTGATTTTATTTTTGGAAATAGTAAATTTAAATTTTGTTTCGACGCATATTTGTGGGTTTTCTATTCTGTTTTTGATTTGAATTTGATATGACGTCGAGTGGCTTGAAATTAATTGCGATCAATTATTCTTTCTATCCTACTTTTTGCATCTTTCGATTAGTTTTTGTGTACTGAAAATGTTAAGATGTGTTGATTAGATAAAGCCAAAAAGTGCTAATGTTACGCGAAGATTAACAAATTAAAATAATATATTGGTCAACAAACAACTGAAAGTGGAATCATAAAATAGACTTGGCTTCATTTGAAAAACCCGCTCAAAATATTTATTGACCCCCTTTGACGACAACTTTTGAGAACAACTTTTCACAGTGTGAGCAGAAAAGCCGGAACACCTTTGTTGCTGTTGTTGTTAAACATTACATGAACATAAATTGTTGTTATCTTTACTTCTGGCATTGGCTGTGACGTCACCATCTCAAATTAAACAACGGAAAGGAAAAACAAGGCACACCACTATTATTTTTGCAGCATTAAACAAGTTAAACAATGTTGAACTTTCCAAAACCATCCACGCCCATCAAATTCCCTGGAAATGGGGGTACAAAACTCATATTTAATGTGTTAATAGTATAAATTGAGTTGGCTAATAAGTGACGAAAAATCCCCTTTTTATGTATAAACCTAAACAACAAGCATCATCTTTGATCTTTGTTTAGGTGTTTTCACACTCAAAGCTCTGCTAATCAAATATAATTCGACAGAATTCTCAAATAATTGGCTGGCAAAGCAAAAAAAAAAAAAAATTAATAAATAAAAAAAAAAAAACTTGGCCTAAAAAATATAATAATTAAATTATATTATATAAATCTTATATTATTATTTTCAAAAACCAACAACAAGAAAATACATAAATTTCAAACTTAAAAAATATATTTCAAATATCTTTCAAAGTTTCTAAAGTTTGTCCATTTTGTTATATGAGCTAATAATAATTAAATTAGCTTATATTTAAAATATTAATTGTAATTGTTTTCAAAACATTTCAAATTTAAACCAAACAATCTCTTAAATTTAATATACCCAATGTTAGCCATTATTTGAGTAGAGGGTATTAAACTACTCAAAGCGGCAGCAGGCAATTTTCTTGGTTAATTTTGTGTGGCTGTGTTTTTGTTTTGCATTTATATTTCTCTAAGCCATTCAACTCAAATCAGCTCAAAACAAACTCAACTCAAACTCGACTCTCGCAAACAAAGCGCAAAAAAAAAAATAAATATAAAAAAAAAAAAATAATAATTTGTTGGAGTTTTTGTGTTAATTGAGAGACGGCAACGACCATAAAAAGGCCTGAATCAACAGTTGACTGCTAAACGCGTTACGATATAGTCGAACACAGAGCATATAGTGAATATATATATATATATATATATATATATGAGAAGATACGATACGATTAAATGTACCACGTGTCGCTGTGGCGTGTACTTAATATTTTGTGCAACACCTCAAATGATTAAATGAAAATGTGCGAATTAATAGTCAATCGTGAGGTAAATCATATAAAGGCACCACATGTGTTTCATTCTAACCATTTTATATTGTGTGTGCGTGTGTGTGTGTGTGTGAGTGTGTGTGTGTGTGTGTGTGTGCGTGTGTGCGTGTGTGTGTGTGTGCGTGTGTGCGTGTGTACACTCCAACTGACTGAGTGACTGCGTCGTATCGGTTGCATTTCAAACAGAAACTGGTTGGTTGCCAGATTTGAGATCTCGACTTCTGCTGCGATGCCAGCAACCAGGCAACAGTCACTCAATCTGTCATTGACATTTGCCTCCTATTTATCCGGTAAAAGCAACAACAACAACAAAACAACAACTGTCATATTTATATATACATTAAAAACGTATAATAAAAAAAACATCTTAAATTGCAACAATATGTGGCTATATATAGTATTTTTTATTATTATTTGCGAGTCATATTCCACATTACTTGTCACGCTTCAATTCGATGCTTTTGTTGTCATTTGATCTGTTCTGCTGATTGTCTGCCTGCCACGGAGTTTAATTACATCTGCTTCACAATTTCGCTTGACGGCTCTTGACACAATAAATGAGTTTTGTTGTTGTAATTTTGTGGCCCATTTTGGCAGTTTCAAAATTGTTGGTGCTACTAAAATTGCTATATTTAAAAGTTCAAAATTCATGAAAATTCAACTTAGAAACTAAGATATGAATTATATATATGTATAGGAAATTTATAACAGGATGGGACCCTAGTTCGCTGAGAGCATCAGAAATATATATATATTTTCGTAGAAAGGAAAAACCCTATATAAATTAGTTTGTAGTCTGATGCGAAAATTTAGATTTCGCACAATTGCGCACATTTCACAACTAAAATGTGTCATTTTAAAAATGTTGCTAAAAACAAATGCTACAAAAATTGTTAAACCTGATGTAGTTTTGTTATATGCCTTGAAAATTTTAATTTGAGCAATTAACATGTTTTTAGTCACCTTTTTGGCCAGTGAATCATTTATTATGTTTTGAGGGAGTATTTTATTTTTTTTTTAACTCTACAGAGATTTGATCATTATGGGCGAGGTCGTTGTGCCAGAAGAACTTAAGCTGCAAATTGCATAAATTTGTGCAATTCATGCTTAATAATCAGTGCAGGCACTTAAATCAAGTACTTACATACTGTATGCAGACTACACAAAGACTCCCATCCATCCATAATTCCAAATTAAAGTCAAGGTGCACTCGACTGGAAGTCTTAAGTCCTAACGAGTGCTCAACAACCTCCAAGACATATTTGAGTTGCACTTGACTTAATCGATTATTAATTTATCGATTCTGTCTTCTCCTATCGAAGTGCTCACATAAGCTACGTTGAGAATCGAGAGGCAGACAGACAAAACAGACAGACGGACAGACGCACAAAGTTGCTAATGGTTCAAGCACGTTCACAATTTGATTACTTGAGTTGAGTTCATGGAAATCGTGTGAGTGGGTTTTGAAATGACGATCTTTTTTAAGAGGGACGACGTGCTTTGAAATGTTGTACACGAAGCTTAGTGTCTAATTTTAATAGTAAACTATTTTATTATTCATTTACACAATAGGTTTTATTAGGGTGTTTTTTTTTTATTTATTTTTTGGGGGTTCGTCTTTTACTGATACGCCGCTTTCAGTGTTTTGCTGTTATCACGCAAATGTTTCAATTGGCGGTCAATAACAATATGTTAGTAATTAAGTGACGACATCGAGCTACTTAGCATCAATTTTCAAATTCCCATTGACGTCACAATAGCAACAGGAATTTCCTCCCCCCGCTGAGGCTGATGATTCCTCTCAGCAATTAGTCATTTACTCCCATTTTCACTTTCACATCTTCTGCTCGAATTTTGCTATCTATTTTTTAGTGCTCAGATCGTTTTGGATGATTGGTTTGCTCCCCGCGTCGCTCCAGGAAGATGGCTTCGTTGATAAGTTGCGGTTTTTTTTTTGTTTTGACCACTAGCAAAGTTTCATTAACTTTAAATTGTCAGTTGTTTTTTTGCGCAGTTGCAATCAAGTCGTCAGTCTTTTCAGTTATTTGTTTCGCTTCGGTTCGATTTTGTTCCACAAAATGGGTTTTCGCTATGCGGTAAATAAATGTTTAATTTTTAAATTTTCCATTAATTTAAGTCATAAATTAATAAAAAATAATATTTAAAATTAAATAGCATCAATAATATGTTTTTTTTTTAATTCCTCAAAATCGAAAGACTAATTTATGTGTGAAATATGAAATTAAAGTGTTTTATACATTAATTATTTCTTTGATTTTGTGGAATTGTAAAAAAAAAAAACATTTCTCTGCTCTTAACTGATTTTTAAATAGTTTTTTTTTTCTATTTATTTATGACAGTTATGACTTCAAAATCGATCGCTTGAATAGCTTAAAACGATTTAGTTCAAATTAATAAAACTAATGAGAAATTTGTGTGATGTGTGGAAAATTTATAAAGCATTCACTGAAAATGCTCTCCAACAAAATTTGGAAAAATAAAATCCCAAAACGTAGCCAGCTTCGTAAATTGTCACTAGACATTTCGCATCAGATCGTTTCGTCTCCAACATTTCAGTTTTATAGTTGGCTCCAAAGAGCACAGTTCTCGAAAAACTTGAATTCTGACTCGAAAGTTTTTGTGAAATTTGTTGTTTTGTGTGTCTAAAAAAAAAAAGAAAAATAAAAATCAAATAGAACTTATTGAATCTAAATTGAAGGCATTTGCAAACAAGTACAGAAAATTAATATATAATATACATATAGATATAAATTCACAAAGTAGACAATGAGCTCCTCGAAGAAATACGGTTTCAGTCAAATGGCGCTCCAGAGCGGCAAGTCAATGCGCATTTTCGGCAACCACGATGGTGGAGCTATCTGTGCGGCATACAATTCGCTGCAGACGAACATTCCACGGATATCCAGCAATGGAGCGCCTAAGGATCGACAAATGAGTCGGCTGAGCAAAGTGATTGGCGTGAAGAAGACGCTGGTCAACCAGATGCAGGGCATGGTGCAAACGATGCGATCACCCAACAAACTCAAGCCCAGCACATATCTTATCTATGGGCCAACGCGACGACTCTCCTCCTCGATGAGCAGTCTGCATAGCAACGCTCCTGCCCGCAATTTCAGCAGCAGCAGTTGCCGGCAACAGGGACAACTGATCGCTGCCAACGTGAATGCCGAGCAGCGATATCATCATTTCGGTGATCCCTATGAGCGTCGCAATGATGACCTGGCTCGCGAGATTAGTCGGTCCATACAGGACGATCTCATGGTGATCGACTTGAATACGAAGCGTTTGATTAGCTGCGCTCACAGCAGAGTGCCAACTGACAAATATGATGGCTATGACAACAGACAGCATCATCTCCAGCATCCGAATCCCCGTCAGCGTCATGGCAGTCAGCAAACGCTGACAGGTTGGGATGCAATACGTATGCCAAAACCGATGGATGCCATGGATACGTTAACGGAGCAATGCAAACCATTGCGTCGCAAGATGACCAACATACGCCTGAAGGATAACGCAATATTGCCAAATGTTGACCAACAGTTTGCGGCGCCGAATCAACAGAGTCGCAAGCTGCGGATGCAGTTGGGCGAACTCTATGCAAATTCGATCAGGAAAACCAATCACAAAACTGTCTCTAAGAATCTCAAATCAAAGGCTGCAATCAATGAGCATCACAAACAAATCACAACTGGCCAAAAGCGCGACCATTTCGAACGTGAGGTGGACTCGGAAACTGCATCTGGTTCCGCTGAAAAATCTGGCAATACCTGTCGCATGGACGAGGTGCATTATCAGAGCAAACAGACGGCCAATTTTATGAGCGCCTCACAGCGTGTGATTAACAAACAGTTCGAGGGCTTTCGTGAGACCCATAAAACGAAGCTGGCTGTCCAAGCGGTCAGTCCGACTCCGTTGAGCAAGGCCATCAGGCCACCGGCAACGCCGAGGACGCGTCTCATGACAATGCGACGACCCGTGGCCGTAGCCAAAAAGATATCCAAACCAACGGAGCACGCAAAGAAATCGACGGCACCCAACAACGTACTGGATATGGCCAAATCAATGAAGATTACCAAAAAGCTGAAGAAATCCAAGAAAACCGCAAACCTAAGCACCGTTGGTCGTCGCAACTTTGACCAAAAGCGTGGCAAACACGAGCAGAAGGAAGAACAAAGCTCACAACAGGCACAGATTCAAATGGGCGAAAGGCGTGTTTTGGCCAAACCGGAGGAGAAGCGTGACCAGGATGTGGTGAGCACAGAGCTCAAGATGCCTTCGCAATATACCAAAGAATCGGCGGTGCAGCAATTTGGAAATGTGGCCGAGAAGCGACCAATTCACATCTATACAAAGCAGCGAGCGCGATAAATGTCAAAGGTCAACTGGGGAGGTCCCATGCTCAGAACTATGTTCCGCTCTCCCTCTGCAAATTTAATGGGCAACGACGTCTTTGTTTAAATCGCAAATCTTGTTTAAATACCCAAAATTTAAGGCAATTCTTTGTGGAATGTTGTTGAAATTTTATTATACAAAATTTGATCTCAGTAAATATACCAAATAAAATATATATGTTTGTATAGTTCTTTCGAGCTAAAAATCGGTCAATTTGAATTGGGAAAAATTTTAATTTTATTTCAGCTAATAAAGAAAAGCATTTTGTGCAAAAATAAAATTTGTGATCTGCAGAAATATAGAAATCGTGTCAAAATGTTTTGTTGCCAGTTATCATTCACTTGAAAGCATTGTTTTACTTTAATTGTTATCAGCTCTTCACCAACTCTTTGCCAAGTGCATTGTTAAATATACATAAACATTTATACTTATTTTTTTTTTTAATTTTAGTTTTTTCTGTACTTTTGCAACTTATCAAAACACAAACTTAAAACGTGCATTTTAATTTGTAGTGTTGAACAAAATCGCATACGAGACAAGCTCACAAAAACACACGAAAACAGAAAATACCAACAGCCAATTAAAATATATATATATATATATATATAAATATAAATATACCCAGCCACAATCCACATAATAAAAATATGTATTTATAAAAAAAAAAAAAAAACAATAATAATGCAAACTATCCAACGAGCCACTGACAATAAATAATTTCTTAGTTAGTTACTGCACCAAAATTATTGAAGTTTTGCTACACCCTATCCAAACCACAAAAAAAAAAAAACAAAACAAAACTTTTCAAATAATTAACTTTATAATATGTATTTATTTGAATAATCCGTGTACAGTTTCAATTTTCACTTTTCATAGTCTTTGCAAACTGAAACTGTTCGCACACATTTTGGATATGAATTATTATTTTGTATTATGTATTTGTTTATGTATTTTAATGGTAAATTATACAAAATGTGCTAATCTCAATCACAATTGGATCGTTCTTCAGGTGCTGTCTATGAGCGCTGATGAATATCGCAAGGTCAACTATGCAACTGGTTCCTTTGACCTGGACTTTCCTATACCAGATCTTAATGGCAAAACAGAGATACTCACAGAAGAGCATCGGTAAGCTGACATACATACATACATACATACAACTAATTATAATTATTATGATTATAAATTTGAAAATGATTATTTTTTAGTGAAAAGCTGTGCGCTCATTTGCCGGCACGCGCCGAGGGCTACTCGTGGTCCCTAATCTTTAGCACATCGCAACATGGTTTCGCCCTCAACTCCCTGTATCGCAAGATGGCTCGATTGGAGAGTCCTGTTTTAATTGTCATAGAGGATACGGAGCACAATGTGAGTAGTGAAATTATTTTAAAATATTACAAATTTAGGTTGTGGCAAGTCTTCTAAAAATAATTCATATTTTCTCATAGCACTTGAAATCCGTTAAATTTATTAAATGAATTGAGTAAAAAAAAATTGTTAACTAAAAAAAATAATTTGATTTATGTATTTTCGATTATATAAATTTAATGCATAATAGACAATTTTTAAGACTTTAAGACATTATTAATTTAAATTTAAATTATACATTTTTTTAACACCAATAATATGTTTTTAATAATTTGAATACAATTTGTTTTTTTTAGGTATTTGGTGCTTTGACCTCTTGTGCGCTGCATGTGTCCGATCATTTTTATGGCACCGGCGAATCCCTGCTCTACAAGTTTAATCCCAGCTTCAAAGTATTCCATTGGACTGGTGAGAATATGTACTTCATAAAGGGCAACATGGAGAGCCTCTCAATTGGCGCTGGCGAGTGAGTATACAACTTGAGACCACAATAAATAAATATATTAATTATTAACAAACTTATTTGTATTACTAGTGGTCGCTTTGGACTGTGGCTGGACGGTGATTTAAATCAGGGGCGATCGCAGCATTGCAGCACATATGGCAATGAGCCTTTGGCGCAACAAGAAGACTTTGTTATCAAAACACTCGAATGCTGGGCATTTGTTTAAGTGAATTTGTGTTGAGAACGCAATCTAGATGAAGAGTGAAGCCTACCTATTTAATTAATTGATAATATATAAATATATATGTATGTGTACTAAATACTAAAAACAAAAATAACTAAACAACCTGAGAATGATATCAAAAGCTAACGCGTGTCTAAAAAAAAATAATTAAATAAACAAAAAAAAAATAACAACTATCATAACAATATAATCTCACAGGAAAATAATAGAAAACGAAAACCTAAACCTAAACATCAAATGCAATTGTGTAAAACAAAATGCCTGTGAGCTAGTTGAAAATTGCTATATATGCGTTGAAACGTATTAATTATTTAGTTTTTATATTATATATTATTATTAAACAAAAGGCAACTAAATTATGTACTAGATGTAAAACAGTGAGAAAACTTGAAACAAAACACGACAACAATAACAACACCAACAACAACAACAAGAAAACAATTGAAAAGAACATTTAAACGACACGCCTCACAAAAAAATAATTAGAAAACAAAAACAATAGAAAGTAAACGATTTGGACATAAGCATCATGAATACACAACCACATACACACACACACACACACACAACACACACTCACGCATTTAAGTTTAAGTTATATTATCAAAGAAAAAATATTAAATGTTGATTAACTAAAATACAACACGAAAACAAGTTTTAACTTAAATTCAATTGATTTGATTGTTTTGTATTTTGTTTGTTTGTTTTTTTGCCGAGAATTTAATTTACTATGCATACATATATATATATAATTTAAATTTGATTCGTGCCTTTGATTTTCTCGAGAAACATGTGCAGATAGAAATGAAAAGAATGTCGATATAATTTTAGTGCAAAGGCGCTGAGACGCCTCCAAGCCATTTTGCAAGTGAAACGGAAAATATCTTTTAATGATTTTATTTTTGTATGTGAGACACACACACAGACAATGATTGAAGACAGTGAGAGAGAAAACCATACAAATGGAAGGCGTTTAATTTCTTTAGTTTTACATCAAATATATATTTAATTATGCTAATCATGTTGATTTTAATGCAATTATACTAAAATGGAAACAACACAAGATTGAGAAATACACAATATACTATATTACCAACAATTACAAACGCAGACGATTTTTTACTTAGCAAACTGAGTGTAAGGTACACTGAAAAACAAGAGGCGAACTTGATGAGGCTACAGAAACTGATAAATCATGTATAAAGACTATATTTATACGATCTCAAAAGATCTGTCAGGCTGGTCCGCTTAAGCTTGAACCATTTTTAATGAATATTCGACACAATTTTTTTAAGAAAAGGGTACTTCCAGAAGATACATATTAATTTGATATTGGGGACATATACAAATATGTGTTTGAGATGCTTTTGCTGCGTTACACTTGAAAGTTGAAACACAGAAACACGCAAACACACCCACACACACACACACACCAAATTTCTACACATCTGCAGCACCTGAAACATTTTTTGTGGCTGCTGTGGATGCAATGGTTTTGAAAACTTAAATGGCTTTATATCCCTTTTGAGATACAATTGAGTATAACTACAAATATATAGTTATATACATATATATATATATATATATAAATATACGATGTATGAATGTAAGTTGCAATTAAGTGTGTCATTTTTTGTAGTGTATTGGTGCAACCCTCGCCGACCTATTGATGTGTATTATACCTAATTGTTGTATTGTCTCCCTCCTTAGATGCGTGCAACATTATAAAAAAAAATAAAAATAAATTCGAAAAATTTCAACTACACACATACACACACAGCATTGCAAACAAAATGGCGAAGAGTTTGTTTGTAGTTGTAACTAGTTTGATATAGCAAATGAAACTAAATTGCTGATATTTTACACGGAACACAGTTCGCAAAAAAAAAAAAAATAAAATAAACTAACAAAATTGAATATATGTTATTTTACGTTGACGATTTGGAAATTTATAATAAGAACTAACAGCAACGCACACGCAATTAAAAAAAAAAACAGAAAAACTAAACAAAGTCCCTAATAAACTTAGCATGCAACAATTTAGAAAAACTTAGCTGAAACTTTTTTGCACCCCACAAAGCCAAAAAAAAAGATAACCAAAAGTAATACACTCAAGGTACATAGATCTAAACTATAATTATACATATGAATCACTTATATATGAAATATATATAGTGTATATATATATACAAACATATATATTCAAAAAATTATGAACACTCACGCCACAGTGTTGGTTTTTTTATAGATGTTATTTAAAATCGTTGACAAAACAATTTTTGTGTAGCTGTGTATAAGATATATGCATACCTATCCCTATCTGATATTATGTACTATACAAACAAATATCAAAACATATTCCTTAAAAAAAAAACAAAAACAAAACAAAACAGACGCATGAGTTTTGTGAGCTTTAAACACACAAACCAAATCAATGAATATTGAATTAATCAAAAATTGAAATTAGATTTGTATTTGTGAAATCGGAAGACTCTTTTTAAGAAATCCCCACCCCTCCCTCGCTCTATCCTCAAGATGTTGGCTTGACTACAGAGTATCAAGTAACCAAACATTTCAGTCAAAAAAACTTTAGCTTCAACCCCAAACAATGCGCTAAAATTCATGCATAAAATCTTGAGACCAAAATGCGTTTACTACAAATATTAAAAAAAAAATCCTACAACTAAATAAAATATATAAAAACTTAATCAGTCAAAAATTCAGACATTTTGAGCCCTAGAAAACTAGCATTGAATTAAAAAAGAGAGCCACGCAACTTAGTTCAACTGATTTGTGCGTCAATTATGTCTCCTCACACACACACACACACTGACATACTCAGACACATATAAATTACAAGTGAAAATTCATAAATTGTAATATGATTAATATGTTATTTGGTAGCCCTATGAATGCATGTAAGTTGTTATATTCATAGCCCTTTTATTGTGCGATCAAACAATGCAATAAAATGAAGAAAAAAAATGGAAAAAATGAAAACATTTTTGAATTGTAACTTCTGTCAATTAACTTGTAGACTGTAGATTGCATATACCAAGTGAAAACTGATCAAGAAACAAATGCACATTTTATTGTTGCAATTAAATATATATGTATATGTATATGTATTTATATCCATTAGGTTTTGTTTTGCTTAAGAGAAAACACGGCAAGCTAAAGCATGTATATATATATATATTATATATCAAGTATAAACAAAAAGGCCAGTTAATTAGTGTGCAATTCATGTGGCTTTATCCTAACGGGTTTTTTTCTAGCTACATGTCGGTGTCTGCATTTCAGTAGTAGTTGTGAAAATAACACACACAAAAACAGTGTTGCGTAGTTGCGTATTTTTGTAGATGTGCACGGAAAAACCAAAAAATCAAAACCAAACCAATTGCACAAAAGTTAAGCCGTTAAATATATATATATGAGAAGTGAAATTATTAAAAAATTACATCAATACATTAAACATACTTCTATTTTGTTGAGAGAGAAAAAGAGAAGCAGAAAGAACTTTGGCAGCTGTAAATGTATCGCATTTCCCGGCTTAATTCTCCAGCTTGCAATATGAACTAAACTCAAAATCAAATAAAATATTTATGCATATAAATAAGGCATAACCATAAATTCAGATATTTTCCTTCAGTGTAAACATAGACTAAAATTTTCAAACGTGCAAAAATTATGAAAAAGTAATTTTGCCTCAATAATGTAAGATTGCAAGAAAACAGTAAAAGAGAGAGATAGAGAAACAAAAATAGCTACATTTCAATGTACATCTAAAAATTAAAAACTTTTCATTGAAGATAACCAAAGAATAGAATTTAACAAGATATGAAAAAACAACTTTCCCCTCCAAAAAATGTATAAAAATGCTATAACAGAATAATAGAAGCAGAAATATCTCAGATATCTAATTTCAAAGTACAACTAAAAATGTATAGAATTTGCAAGGTAAAACAGAATAAGACAAGCGTAAACTAACAGTATATAGAACAAGTGATACTAGAAGAGAGATAGCGATCCATAAACACATAGATACACACACACACATGTATATTGGCATTTGCATATGTGGTTTGAGCGTCAAAGTTTTATTTTTCCACCGACGAATTGCAGGCAATGGGAATAAATAGAGAAGTCAACTTGTTAATATATATAGTGAAGAGTACATAAATGCTTATATGTAGATATGGCAATTAGATCGCTCGTGTACATACTATATATATGAGATATACAATACATGCACACATACACACACATACATATACATACAAAAATATTTTTGGAAAACAAATCGATGTACATACAAAAAATGCAGCAAGAAATGCAAATAAACAAAAGAAATGTTTAATGTAAATGTTAAAATGAACTTATTAATTGAAATTGAGTGGTTTGCTCGTTTGTTTGTTTGTTCGTTTGTTTCAAATGCATAAATACTTCAGTTGAACATCCAAATGAATAGACGATAATACCTATAGTTAAAGCGAATATAAAAATCATGTGTGTTGAACAACAAAAACCCGAACAACACGCTCAAAAAGAACAAAAGAACGAATATGTACGTATACATATATAAGTATATACATAATATATATATGTATATACATATATAAATATATATATTTGGTATATATTACCATACTATACCACATATATACTATATGTAAATGTAAAGTCATTACGAAAATGAGCAACTTTTCTGAAAAATAAAGTGTATATTCAAATATCAAATGACGCTGTTTTACTTCAATAAGAAATAATAATCATACATACAAAATGCATTCTTAAATTATGCGTTAAGATGTTAAATATTCTACGCTCATGAAACTGATCATCGGAAGGAAGGTATAATAGGAAAATCAGCTGGCTTGCTGCTAACTATGAGTATTGCTTGTTGGTCAAAATAAGTGGTAATGAGAGTTTATAAGATATCATAAGAGTAACAGAAACTCCCCTAATATACAATTAATATTTGAGCGAATAGTTTGAAAAAAAAATTGGAATTGGTATTATATTTAATATTTGCAGCAACCTTTTTTATGCAATCAGTAGATTATCATAATTTTTGAATTATCATACTTACTTATCTCATTCAAAAATTAAATTTTGGTCATTTTTGGTAATTTGCTGTTTTTCATTTAATTAAAAAAATATATACATATCTGCATTCAAATACATGTTTGATATATTTGTGTGTTTGTTGTTGTGCTTTATATTACTACGCTAATACGCCATCCTTTTATGTAATTACGAAAATATTGCAACTAATTTATGTGTATAATTGATTTCCTAATTCACAATTGACCGAAAAATAATATTTATTTGTGATTTTTGTTATTTATTCTATTAACATTTTATTTGATGCATTTTTGTGATTAATTTATTTAATATTATTTGCAAATGGCTGGCGTACAAACACAGCATATGTAGCCTTAAACAAGAGATTTTTGATAATATGTTTATTTATTTCTTCAAATATCTTATTTTTTTGTTGTTTGCGCTAAAATCGCTAGCTATGTGAGAGTCGAACAAGTTGAGTGGACAAATGCAGAACAACATAATAAATTGTTTTCGTAGTGGTTTTTACAAAATTTTTGAGATAGCAAATAAATGTTTGATGTTTTGGCTTCGCCGGAAGCTGCGCCTTAGCTATAATACTTTGGCAAAACTACGCAATTTAAAACAGTTTTTACAGCGCGAATAAAATAATAATAACGATGATTAGAAGAAATCATTGAAGAAAACAAATAATCTACATGACGCTGATAAGGCAGTTAGCTAAGGGGGTTAATGAAAAAATAACTAAAAATACGATTTACGGACTAACAACTAGATTAGGTATTAAATGACTAAAGGAGCTTTGATTCACATGTTTGTAAAATAGTTTAGACTCGTGCAGCAAAATCATCACGCTGAGACTGCACAACATACAGTTTGTTTGTTTGTTTGTTTGTTTTTTTTTTCCATAACTTAAGAATTAGATATAAATAATAATTTTTCTGTTTAACTAGCTTTTTACAATCTGTGTTTTGGATTAGATATATATAGATAGACAGTATATATACACGGTATTGTAGCCAGATCGGGCTACGTGCAAATCTCATTGCTTGCCGCACAGGAACAGCTTGCAACATTCGCATTGAGAGCCGCTGCTGCTGTGCCAGTTGTCATGCTGGCGGGCGTAAACGCTGAGGGTGAGGATGACGAGCTGGAGCTGGATGTTGCTGATGATGTTGCTGCTACTGATGATGCTGCTGTTGCTGCTGCTGCTGTTGGTGAGGCGGGTGTGCTGGATGTTGTAGAGTCGGGTTCGGCGAGCTGCGCTAAGGCATTTGCATTGATTGTCCTGCTGTTCTCCAGTTTGGCCCGAATGAGCGCCTCCTCGCGCTCTTTGGCATCGAAATACCAAACGGTGATCGCGTAGCGTGTCCGATGCGCCGGCTGCACCTCGTGCGGATTACGTATGTCCGACCAGAAGAATATCAGGCGATCAAACTTGGGCTCAATATCCGCAACAGTTGTGCCAGGCGTGGGTCGAATTCTATATATAGTAATTGAGAGACGCCATATTGATTAGATTACTCCAACAACAAATAAAACATATGAATGAAATTAAATGAAATGAAATTTTTCAATCACTTCCTATTAATTTTTCCTTAAATCTAAATCGATTAAAATTTTTCAACTTCCAAAAAAACAAATTTAAAATACAAATTAGAAAACTGGAAATGATCCAAATTCGAGGACGATAGTTTCAAAGCGCTGGATTGCTTATCCATAGGAATATGTATATTAATACAAAAATAATTTGCTTATCTAATGGTGTTAAGGTCATGATAGCCCTAATAATCGCTGAGTTGGTAGTAGAATATCATTAAAATCAATTTATTTCCTTTGTAAAACTTAATAGTTTGAAGCTCTTAAATAAATAATATGGACTAGCCAAAAGTGGAAAATATGCTAGAATATGAAGACAAACATTTACTAATTCAAAGAGAGTTTGTTCAAGTCCCCCCCAAAAAAAAGGTGATCTTTTCACATCACTTAATTACTTTTCAATCATTTTTATATATCCTTTAAAATGTAAGTAGTTTCGCTTGAAAAAAACACCATCCTCAAACCTGTCGTCATTCATAAGATATCCTAAATACCAGTAACTACTGTAGACTCATAATTCCTACTAAACTATTCACAAACTTACACAGCCTTAAGCTGACTTCAAATCTGAGCGCGACCAGCGCATCAAGAATAATTTAATGAGGTTGGAATCGAGGTTTCTTGTCTTATTTGTGACAAATTTCGCAAATGAAAATGTAATGTACAATGTAAAACTTACCGCAATATGCCGCCGCTTTCTCTGGCATCCCAATTTATGTTCAGGTAGTATATGGCTGTAATAACGCGTCCATCCTTGTTGGGGTTGTCCACGTGCATGACGTAGTGTGTGCCAGAGCCCGGATAACAAGCAACCATTGCCTACAAACAGAATAATTCAATTAATTTAAATATCGCAAATATTAAAAATTGAGTTTTAAGGCTTTCCTTTCAAAGATGGGCCACCAACACAGGTGAAAAATATGAAAATCAAAGCTATGCCTTTCTATGAAAGTCTAAGAAAAATTATAATACAAATGCTCTGAAATTATTACTAATATCTAAAAATTTTCTTCAATTCTTACAATTCTTAAAATGTTACTCCACATTAAATATTATTAGAATGCTTTAGTGAACAATGCTTTTAAATACATATTAGGCTGAATACGATTATTTTGTTCAATATGAAAATATGTTTTGGTTAACAGAATCTGTGTTTCTTTTAAGATCTTAAATTTGTACATTACTAGTGACAAGAAATTTGAAGTCTCTAGATCTTATAGTCTTTAATATAAGCTATTTCATATAGACTGAACTTTTGATGCTGTTCAAGAATATGTATACACTTTCTGCTTTCTGCTGTCTCTTCTGTATGTCGCACAGTTCATTATACACTTTTTCTAATGTTATGAATTCTGAGTGTAACTGAGAAAGGTTTTTATATCCGACAGTCTATTCCAGAGATTTTCTATTATGTGTTTGTGTTGCGGCCATCTCTAAAGGAAAAAGACAGGCATTTTTGTATGCTTACTCTCGTGCGCTCTCTGATGTGGTAGTTGCCCAGAATGCCATTATCCTTCATGGTGTTCACACGATAAACCACAGAGTCAATCTAAATGAGCATTTATAAGTTGGTTTATTGGAATTTGGGTGCTTGATGATAAGCGGCTCACCTGATTGGTCAAATACCAGACATTGGTGCAACCGGGCTCATTTCCGCCGACCCATTTGATTTTATCGCCACGAATGTTATTATCGCCGCGCACCGCCGACGATTGGGTATCTGTGGTGCTTGTGGTGGTTCGCATATTGTGCACCAGCTGGCCATCGTGAAATGCGCCCGCATTGTACATGCTGCGCACCTCGTTCAGGATCTTCAGGCCTTTGTCCATTCCAAGAAAATCATCGACCACTGAGAGACCATATTGATTCATGTCGCTGATGATATTGCGACACAGATCCTCATAGCGTCTTTCACTGTGAGGGGGTCAGAAAAGAAATCAAACTTAGTTGAATTTTACATATTCTCCAATAATTAATTTCTTCTCCTGGGTCACTTTGTTGCTAATCTATTTATTTATATCGCAAAAAATCAAAATGCAAATTACTTACTGCGCTTAGTTAGTTATTATTTCTTATGAATTTCAAATATTTTACGACGTTTTTATGAGTTGCAAAAGACCATAAAATAATTCCCATTACTAGACATGTTTCAGTCACGTAGTCCAAAAACCCCGTATAACAAAGACACTCTCTCTCGCTCTCTCTCTCTCATACACACACACTGTTAGAGAGTGTGAAGAGAAAGAGACGTAGAGAGAATAGCCGTTTAAAATTCGATAAATTCTAAGAAAAAGCTGAAAAATGTGCAAATATTTTTATTCATCATAATTTTCATGGTAATTAGCATCTTTCAATCTTTCGCAAAAACTTGATTTACTAATCTCTTCATCGTTTTAAATATTTTACGAGAAATGCGAGCAAAGCTTTAAGGTTTTTGAAAAATTTCGCTACAAATGTCGCATTTTATTTGCGAACAGGTTTCATTTTTTCGCAAAAAAAAAAAATCGAATTTATTGTTGGTTTTTTGTGTTAAATCGCAATTAAATTACCGTTTATTCAAAATTTCTCGAAAATATTGTTCAGCATTGGAGGGATGAGCCGAGTGTTTAAAGAATTTAGGATAATCCGTTGTTGTTGAGGTAATCATTTTGCGTTGATTTAGTTTAACTTCTTTTAATATATTTAATTGTTCGTTATTGTTCTTTGCGGTTCTGAGTGTTTTTCAAAAGAAAATATACTGTTTTCCTGTTGGCGAATTAGAACCGACTCCATGAAAAATTCACGCAAAACTGATGAAAGTTTTCAAATGCCTGCCAGCTTTATGCCGATGTACCGTTGGAAAGAGAATTAGAGAGCAGACAAAAAAAGCATAACCGGCTGTAGTATCGTATTATATCGGTATGACGGCGTAACAGTGTTGGTAAGCGAATATAAACAACAACAAAAGCAGCTGTTTGTTTTTATTTTATTGCACTTGTAATTGACAGCTGTTTGTTTTTGTACTGTTATTCACGTTCGTGTATTGCTGTCGCTCGAAACATATAGATAATTGCCGAATATCGCGAACCGTTCGCGTTGAATGCGCGTTCACGAATGCGGTGACGGCAGCACAAACAGCAGCGACAACGAACTCGATCGCAGTCGTGGGAGATTATGGTGCACATGTATGTGTGTGCCGCAGTCGAAAGTGTATGTGTTTGCTTTAGGGGCCCGGGCATGAGGTACACTACTTGTAAGCGTCACATTTACCGTATTTACATATACATAAATAATCGACAAGCGAAACAGATTAAATTGAGGTTTGCCACCCCAACAATTGGGGCTTATTTCTTGTATTTTATTTCTGCTTTATCGAGAACGTCGCGCTTCCGCATGCCCTTCAACTTGCTTGCTTGAAGCGGTGCTCTCGTCTACATGCTAAAATAAACACAAACACATGCTCACACATAGAGAGCGAGTAAGCAACGCAGAGCACTTACACAATAAACGAGCTCGCACTCACGTAGACCATCGCACAGAGAAAAAGAAACATACACACACACACATGGACGCATATGCGTGAAAATCAATGCGAAGCGCCTAAAAGAGATGGAGCGATGAATGAGCGAGTGAGAGAGGCGTACACAAAATTAATGATATTAGAAAAAACGAGATGAAACAAAGAAGAAACAGCTGTAAAGACATACATAAATAAGTTGGTGTGTATATACATACATATATATATGTATGTAGATACTTATTTATACGCGCCCGTATGAAGTAGGAGAATACAACGTTTGAGATGTACTCCAATAAAATTGGGTCAATGGCCCAGTTCAAAGTCGCTCACAACCAGAAATTAAATTTCAAAAAGAGACCCAGCAGTAAACATACAAATATATACATACATATGTATATATACACACACATGCATACATATGCCAGTCGTTTATTTTGATTGAGTGCGGGCCCTTTGCCTTTCGTATGTTACGTGCGGAGTCACCGAGCAGGGCACGTGCACCACGCGACAGAGATGTCACCTATTTGATTGCAGTCACGACTCACAGTTACAGTCACAATCACAGCAGTCACAATTTACCGCTCATACTATATTGCAAGTATTTTTAATGCTCTGAAAAAATATATATTTTACATTGTCGCAAGATTATAGATAAGGCATTATAAAAGCTTAGAGAAAATGAATAATCGTGTGAGTCAGCGATATCACCGCACTCTGCTTATTCCTTATATGTAGTCGATTATGTTGAGGGCGGCGCATACGCACCGAGTGGCGACCTTGTGACTTGTGTTGCCAGACTTAGCTGACACTTCTACATGTATGTGTGTGGCAATTTGTGACCTTGAAAATTATATCAGCTGTAAGTCAATCATTGGCTCTAGCAACAGTTTGTTGATGCTGTTGCCAGACAAAGTTGTAACTGGTTTTTGCATGTGCGCCAATTGACAACATTGCAACTCGTACGTTGTTCACCTTTTTCGCCTCAAATTCATTTGAACAACACTTGCTAATTATTTTTTGAACGCTTTAACACTCGAAGAAGGCAGCTCAAAAAACTTGCTTGACAAGCGACAAGAAATGACACACAATTGAAAACATTACTCACACATTGTGCATCATTTTATGCGACGAGGAATTTAGCGAAATGAAATCATGCGGCATGCCGCCATTGCTAATTGTTTGATAAAAACCAACAAAGTCAATTCAATTCAATCCAATCCGATCCGATCCGATTCAAAGAAGTGGCCCAGCCCATGGGAAATCACGGTGCAAACTCGCTAATAACGATAAGCGGAATCAAAATAAAAACCTATAAACGACTTGCGTACGCGCGGCACGTACGCAAAAAACAATTAAGACAAAGAGATAGAGGGACGGAGCGACAATCGGAGAGTGACAGAGAGAGTTTGGCCACCCAAGTGTAAGAATACCGGGGACCACACAATGCAAAATAAAACAAACAAAATCAGGCACTTCGAACATTAAATACCCTGTAACTTGCCAACTTACAATAAAATTTCATTATATAATTTGTATTATTTTTTATTATACCCATGAAAGCTATATGATATAGTTAAAGTATTCAATATATAACCAGTTTTATTAAGACAGCTTCAAAAACTAAGGTAATTGTGTTTGACTATTATTACTGTTACAAGCATTGCAATACAATTAAAATACCCTGACATGCAAGGGTATTAAAACGATAAGCAGATCGATGAATCAATGAGAATGGCACTGAAGTCATCGCACCAATTGCGAAAAGAATTTCGCCAACTACCTGTGTGAGTGTGTGTGTGTTTTAGTATCTGTTAATGCAGCTTGTAAAAATAAAATATATAAAAACAATTCGGCCAACTGCGCAACGGAATAAATTCAAAGTCATCAGCTGCACATTTGCCAGAGGTGTTAACAAATCACACATACATATATTACAATATATATACATATACATATATAAGTATATACATATTTGTATTTAATACACAATGTACTTAAATGTTTACGTGCAAATGGGAATTGGTTTTGTGGCGATGTGCATTAAATGACGCTGCACGTAGCCACGGCAAGAAAAGTAAACATTTTGAGACGTTGCGACGTGTATTAAGACTGCACACCGAATCTAATCTCAAGGCACATATTTGTTTTTATGACAAAAATATTAAAACAATGAGAGCACCGTAAATAATTTGTGAAATTGTACTGAGATCTGAGCACGTAAAGCTTATCGCTAATAAGCGCCACTGATGTGTGTAAACATGTGTATCTTTGCACACATGCATTAGTGTGTTATCTTCGCCAGGGCGTTGGTTTCACTGCGTATTTACTTTACACATGAAATATATGTATATATTTGTCATTTATTGCAGTAAATCTTAATCCGCATGTAGCTTTAGCCGTGAAAGCAAATGAAAAGTCGAATAGGAGGATAAAATCCGTTATCATTACGGCAAAAATATTAAGATGTATGCGTGTGTGTGTTTGTCATTTATTACAGTATCTGTATATTTAATCGTTCTGCAATTTGCAGTGAATTAAAATGAAAAGAAGACATTTTATATTAAAATGATAATAATAATAATAATGAAGAAGACATATTCCGAGATCATTAAGGCAAATAAAAATACATGCATTTATGTATGTCATTCTTTGCTTAAATCGTTATCTGATTGTATCTTTAACCGTTCTGCAGTTGAATTAAGATGGAATGGAGAAGACGAGATTTTTATCCGATATCATTAAAAAAATAATTCATTCCTATATAGAAGAGAAATATATTGAAATCATAAGGACAAACTTCCACATCCCTAAAATTTCTTACAAAAATAAGTTGAAAGGCACGATCAAATCTGAACTCTTAACTATGTAATAAAGTAAACATTAGAAATAGAATTACACATTTACAAAAAATTGAAATAAATAAATTTTTAAATGCATTTTATATTTTTTTAACTAAATATAAAATATTAGCTATTTCTTATATGCAACTTTATAAATAAAAAAAATCATACTTTTAAAGACTTAATGGACTTTATTTGTGTTAAGCAACAAGCTGGCTGAAAAACATTTGCAGATTGTTTGAGAATCAGGTTTGTTTTGACAAATCCGTATCCCAAAAAAATACATCCATATTTTGAGTAGTATAGAACAAATAAAAACAAAAATTTCGAGCAAAGAATCGAATATTCCACACACACATACAGACAGAGAAATTTTGGCTAGTCTCTTAAAATATAAATAGATAGATAGATAAATAAATCGACAAATATGGTTGAGTACACGCGTCAGCCGTGTCCGGTACGGATTGTGGAGGATTGCGGCTGTGCCTTCATGATGGGCTGCATTGGTGGCTCCATGTTTCAGTATGCGCAGGGATTCCGCAATGCCCCAACGGGCTTCTGGCGCAGCATTTACGGCGGCTTGGATGCCGTCAAGATGAAGACACCGTCGATTGCCGGCAGCTTTGCAGTGTGGGGCGCCACCTTCAGCACTGTGGATTGCACCATGGTGCACTATCGTCAGCGTGAGGATTCGTGGAATTCGATTGTTAGTGGCGCCACCACTGGTGGCATTCTTGCCGCCCGCAATGGGCTCAGGGCGATGGCAAATGGGGCATTAGTCGGTGGTTTAGTACTGGCCATGATTGAGGGCGCTGGCGTTGCGGTGGCAACCATTTATGCCGCAAGTACAAATAAGGCGCAAAAACGGCCCCAGTGGGATCTCATCAATCCCATCCACCAAAAGGAGGTGGACCAACAACAACAAAAAACAGGAAACGAAGCCTTAGCTGAAATTGAGCGTGTGTTGGACATATGCAATGCATACAAGAAGAGTTCCACACGGCTTACGGCGTCCCTGGGGCAGCAGCCACAACAGCATCAGTTCACAAACATTGAGTATGCCAAGCATCCTCCATCCTTGCTGGAGCTGGCGAAAATTTCAAACATTTTTAAGACCAACTGAATTTCAAATTTTTTTTTTGCATTTCGGCTCACATTTTTTATGTATCAAACAAAATTAAATACATGTGATCTGTACGTTAGCTACTGGTTTTTGGTTAGCCAGTGTTTGAGCTAAAATTTTTAAAATTATTTCAAAAGGCTAAAAAAGAAACAGAAAGAAGGAGAAACAACAGCAGCAGCTGAGCGCATTTAACAGCTGATCAAACGACATCCATACTGATTCCAGTGGTTAGAAGTTATGCAACACTGCAATACAAACTCACCTGCCGCTGCCCATAAAGCTGGCATCCGTTAGACCGATCTGATAGCTGGAACTCTTCTCACCATTATGCTGGTGTTGGTGGTGATTATGATTATGTTGTGAATGTTGGTGTTGATTAACGTCGCCGGATTGCGCTGTGTGCTGCGATGGCATTTGAGGCTGTGCCAATAAGTCAAACAAGAGTTCGTCCAGCTCGTTGGGCCAGGATTGAGCCTGTTCCGCTGTCGTCATCATTTGCGCCGTAGAACAATTGGCGCCACTAACATCCAGCGTTGTGGCTGCCACCGCCTGTTGCAGCTGCTGCATTTTATTATTACTATTGTTGTTGTGGCTCTGATTCTTTTGGCGCGCCAATAAACGGCAGTCGTGGCGATGATTGGGCCAATCAATGTGCTGATGCTCCGAAGAGCAATAATAGATGCTTTTGCATTTGGCGCAGCGCAACAGTTGCTCGCGTGTGCCACAGATGGCGCAACGTGCTGGCATCGATGGTGGCTTCTTCTGCATGTCCTTGTCGCGTCCGCTCTCTTACAGCATATTGGCAACGCCAGCCAATGCGAACTTCTGGCAACGTTACTTATCTGAAATATTTTCAAGTGGCAAATTGGCCAAGTTTTGCCTTCAGGCCCATTTCACCAGCACTCGTTTAACAATTGGACTATCTGTGTATACTATATGGGCTGCATTTCAATCACGTAGGCCATGCCAACAAAAAATATATATAAACAATACAGTACGTAGTTGTTGTTGCTGTTGTTCGACAGCTGGGTGTGCTTTTATTGCTTTTGCTTCACTTGCACAATTATGCACTCACACACATATGGATATATGTGACCAGCGAGTTTTCTCGCGTATTTCAGCATAAAATTATTGCTTGCAAATGCAAATTTATAACAATAAAAAATATAGTATGCAATACACTTTCACGACGATAGCTCGCGTTCCGAACTGAACCAGTACTATCGATTGTCGATGGCATTGGTTGGGATTCACCAGAATAATCGCAATCGAGATTAATGTAGTGCTGTAAGACATACGTTGCCAGATCTCAAAATCGTGATTACTATATGTGGTACAAATGTACCAAATTGACTATTTTATTTATTTATTTAGAAGTTACAGTTGTCATTCAACACTGCCGTAGAAAAAAAAACTTTAAATATCTGGCATACAAACTCAAAGTAGAGATATTTGTTGAACATATTTTTGCAATTCTTGGTACATTTTAATATTCCGCTAATAATTAGAGTAGATTCTGGTATCGGATGGTGCTGCCAAATGAGAGCAGCTATTGTAATACCGATATAATCGATATAATTGCGTAAGCCGGTTAAAGTCAGTGATGTTATCGGTGCTTTTGTTTTGAACACATGTATCCGACTAAAAGTCAAAGCTGTTTATTTTAAAAGAATTTTTTTTATAAAAAAAAAGGAATGGAACAAGCCGAATCAAGCGTTAAAGTGGTGCTTGTTGATATTGAGGGCACCACAACCTCGATTAGTTTCGTGCACGACGTCCTCTTTCCGTATGCCAAGGAAAATGCCAACGATTATCTGATGGAAACATGGCAAACGGATGAAACAAAGCTAATTGTCAAGGAACTGCAACAGTTACCACAATTCACAGAATATGCATCGAATCTGACCACACAGCCCACAATGGATGCTGAGGCAATCTCTCGATTTGTGCGTTATCTGATCAAAAGAGATTTGAAGGTGACTCCGCTGAAAACGCTACAGGGCCTTATCTGGTCCAAGGGCTATGCGAGCGGACAGCTACGCGGACAGTAAATAAAATAAAGATAACAAAATAAAATAAAACTCTAAGTCTTCTTTTCACGTACAGTGTTTATGAGGATGTCGCCGGTGCTTTTGGAAAGTGGCATCAGGCTGGTATTCGCATTGCCTGCTATTCCAGTGGCAGTGTTGCTGCCCAGAAGCTCATCTTCCAACACAGCATTGCTGGCGATTTGCTGCAACATCTCAGCGCACACTTTGACACCCACATTGGCCACAAACAGCAGTCGGAGTCATACACAAAGATTGCCGAATCGTTGCAGGTGCAACCACAACAAGTCCTCTTTCTCACGGATGTGCCACAAGGTGCGCTTTTGCTGTCTCTTTTTTTTTCAATTAAATTATAAGCTTTCCTCTTTCCAGAGGCTGCTGCTGCGCGTGCTGCGGGCATGCAGACTACTCTGCTGGAACGTCCTGGAAATGCGACGCTCAGCGAGGAAGAAAGAAAGCAATATTCTACCGCTGCAGACTTTACGGGAATTGTTATATAAAATAAGATGGAATAAACCTTGGCTTCCTAATTCCGATAGAAGTTAAAAACCTATTTCTTCTTAATATTTCTAAATGTGTAAATAAAAGTTTCAATTGTCTTAAATATATTTAATTTTATTTATGAGTACAAATTTACGTGTATCCAAAACAAAATATTATTGATCTAAAATTTTGAAAAGATAACACTAATACTTTTAAATATATAAAAATGTAATAAAAAAAATAATTGTATTAAGTTTATTTTAATTTTTTTAAATCTAAAACAAAATATTGGGTAATATTAGATAAATAATTTAATTTATGAATTAGATAGCATTTTCTATCTAAATGTTGCAGAATAGAATCTGGTACTGGCAGCTTGTTGTAAATGGATATTTGTATACATACACAAACATATATATATACATAAATATTTCTTGGAGAAATCTAACTTCTCTCGTAATAAGTCATCAAAGACGATTGAACTTGCCAATGACTACAGCATGTTGCCGGACGAGACAGTTGCCACTAGAGAAAGGCTCGATCTACGCTGCAGAGATCATCGCCGCTGTCATGCGGTTCGGGCGTCTGTTCCACCGTGTGGCGCCGGCGCCGGCAGCTGGAGCTAGATTGTCGCGAACTGGACAACGGTGGCTTCAGTTGGGCACCATAAATCTTGCGCAGCTGCTGCAATTTGGCATCCGGATCGGCGTTCTTCTTTGATTTTGGCTGCTTGCACCTGCTGCTGCGCTGTTGGCTGCTCTCGCAGGCATGCCGCATGCCCTCCCTGCGGCAACTGTGACTCAGCTTGCCCACCTCCGGTCCCCAGAAAGTGGGTCCCTCCAGCAGCAACGGCGCCGATTTGACTCGCTGTCGCATCAGCTGCATGTGCAGATCATATTGACGCTCCTGCAGCGATTGCTCCGCCTTGCGTGTGGCCAGCCGGATCGAGAGCAGCGCCTTGTGCGATTCACTGCAAGCATTGAAGACATTAATTAAGATCAGTACCAATTGTACACTCCGCCAAAACAATCACACTCAATTTTAGTATACTACAAATTAAAATTAAAGAACATAAATATATAGAAACAGCGAAAAAATTTTAGGGATTTTCGACGCACCAAAGTTTTTATAAATAGTTCCTAAAAATTAGGAATCATCTTTTAAAAATTTGTAAACTCTTACCATAAATCGACAGTCCCAAAATATTCAGATTTTTTCTTTGTTTTTAAAAATATTTTATATTATTAGGAAAAACATTTCGAAAATGTTGAAATCAAATCTAAATGTTTAAAAAATGCTTTCTAAACTTAAGAAACAAGAAATGAAAATTACTGGCTCGAGTTTTTTTTATAAAGGATCGCGGTTTACTCATCTATGAAGATGCAAGAGGTCTTCTTAGAAAGCCTTAGTAATTTATATCCAAATAGCTCCTATTTTGAAGATTCTGCAATCTTATCTAACAGATGCTTATTGCTATAGATGCAGATTTATCTTTGGAGATAGTAAGGACAGATGGTTTTATGGATATAGACTTTGTTGCTGATAACAATCTTGGACTCATCTAAGACTAAGACTCACTTTAACGAGAGCGATTTCCATGCGGGCGTCTTGCGCACCTCCCAGTCAAATTGTGGCCTCGGATCGTGGTAGGTGCAATTGTTCTGCAGCTCTTTGACCTTTTTGCGCGAGACCTCGGCACGCAGTGTCGCCGCCAGATTGGGTCTTGCCACCGGATGCTGTGGTGATACGCTCGCCGTTCGCTTAGCCACCGGTTCTAGCTCAAAGATGTGCAACAGCGGCTGCTCCGGCGTCTGCGACTCCTTTGTAGCTTTCACTTTGGCAGCGCGTCGTCGACGCCGGCGACTTGAGCCAGAGCCGGAGCCGGTGACACTGCTGCGATTGGAGGACACCGATGGTGATTGAATGTGCAGCTTGGGCAGCTCATTCTCTGGCAATGTGGCGGGTAAACAGTTGGTGCCACTCAAATCATTGACACTGAAACATTTGCGCAACATTTCGTGGCGCACTTTGGCGCGCACCGCCGTATGCATAGCGGGTGCTGGAATCTGGCTGATGGGCTGTTGGTGGTGGGTCTGGTGCGTTTGGGTTCCACTGCTGGTGGACTTGGGACGCTCGGCGCTGTCGCGTTTGAACTCATGCTCGAAGCTCTTGAGCGAACGCTTAAAGTCCGCCACTTCGAGTGCAAAGTCCTGTTTGAAACTTTTCAGCCGACTCAAATCCCGTACACATTTCTCGTACTCCTCGCTCAGGCAGCGGGTGCTGTGTGGCCCCTCCTCCAGCGCAGGTGGCATCCTCTGATCAGGCAGCTTTAACGTTGCCATGCTGCTAGACTGCCTTAGCTTTAGTTTCGCTTTGCCTTTGCCATTGCGCTGTTTCGTTTTGTTGCAGCTGCTGCTACTGCTGTTGCTGGCACTGAGGCAACGTTCCTTTTGTGGCGCTGCTAGAGCTGTTGGAGCGCGCAGTTCGCGGCTGGTGCTGCGCAAGGTTTCCAGCGTTGAGTAGAATTCTGCCTTGTGCAAGTGCTTCACTTCACAGTAGTCTAGTAAATAATAAAAAAAAAAGAAACTCAAGTTAGATAAGAAGTTTCTGAAAATTCAGTTAGATAAAATTATCGCCCAAAAAATAGGTTTTTTAATATACATTTTTTTTTTGTTTAAATAAATGCAATTTATATTTCTAAAAATGTAGAAATGCTTGCCGTAAATCGGCGAAACAATATATATTTTTTATTATTTTGAAAAACATTTAAAAAAAAGTTGAAATACAAATCCTAATTTTTTGACAAAAATTCTTTGTGAAACTCAGGAGTAATAAATAATATCACTGGTTCGAATTCCCGTGAAATCGTGTGTTATTTCAGGTCAGTTTACTTACTTACGAATAACATGGTTTTATATATTATGTATTATGTTAGTTGTGTATATGTGAAGTCTAAAAATACTAATTTTTAATAATAATATAAATAACAAAAATGCTAACATAACACCCAGGAAATTAGACATACATATTTTTCTCAAAATTTTAGAAAAATTTAGCAGTAAATTTAGACATGCAAGCCGTAGTTTTTGAGAGGCCACAACCATAAATATTGGAGAATTACTTCTTTGAGTAATATGGTGACTAACCATTGGCGCCAAAAATAAAAATAAATTACCCGGTATGCTGTCGTAGAACTTGGCCAGCGATCTGATGCCCGTTTGGGCAGTCCATGTTGAGGTTGTCGCTGCTGCTGCTGTTGCATCCTGCTGCTGCTGCTTGCTGTTTGCAGCGGTTGCTTTGGTCTTTTTTCCCATGCACTGCTTGGGACGATTGTAGACGGGCGCTGGGCAATTATTGCACGGATCTATGGGCACTTTGATGCACGAATTCAAATAGGCCAGCCCCGTGTGAGTGCTCATAGTGGCTTGCTTGCGCCTTTGGAAATTTTGTTAAAGCACTGCGCTTTATCAATATTTTGAATTCAGTCTATTTGGGGGGATGTTATCGTTGCCAGCGGTTACCGCGAATTACTATCGGTTTGTTTTCCAGCATTTCCGTTTTGGGCAGCTCATTCGCATTTGTCCTGGTTTTGGATTGTTTGCATTCTGTAACTGATTGCACACTATTTACCTGGGCGAATCGACTATCCCGTAATACATAACTTATCATGTTCATATTGGTTATTGGCATTCATTAAATTAAATGAATTTGTTATTGTTTTAAAAATATTGCACACAATGCAAATACAATGCTGACATCGATATTTTCAAACCTATCGTAATCGCAAAGAAACAGACGACCAATTGTATCGATTGAGTTTCTGTTAGCAGACTATTGTGGCTTTGTTTACAGCTGTTTAGCTAAAAATTTAATCTATTTCTTCAGTTTGTGCCACAATAGGTACAATTTGTATAAAATATTACATACATATATCGTTATTTGTGAAAATTTGTAATTTAAGGATTTTTTTCTGTTGGTGCACAAAACGAATAAACTTATCAAATGTTAATTAAAGCGCGCACTGATTCTAACTAACGTGCAACCATTCCGCGCTCACTGTTATTAACAGCATCAGATGTTAAGTTAGCAAACGAGCGGCGGTCAAGCAGTTTGATTTCGTCTGTGAGAGGCGACGGTTCGTCTAGTGAGTGACTTTTGTGCATGGGTGTAAAACAAACATACAATTTTATATTGAAAACTGCGTAACGTGCCAAGCAAATTAGCAATTAGTGTACGTGTGAAATTTGCTGATTATTGAAATTTGCGAAACATTAGAAAAACTCGTCATCATGAAGCTGTACGCAACAGCAGCAGCAACAGTTGCGCTCTTTTTGTTGTTGACCACAATCCAAACGACGCCAGCAGCTGCCGACGAACTGCAGGAGGAGGAGGAGGTGAGTTTGTTATTGTTGTTGTTTATTTATGATTCACATATATATTTCGGACACCAGTTTAACGCTTTTTGAGTGCATATTTCCAACGGGGGTCAGTAATTACAATTTACAGCTATTGCGCTATATTCGCTCGCTTGCTGTTTTTAACAATACCGCCGATTCACACACACACATGCACACAAACAATTGAAATCACATACTTACACACACAGACACACACATGCATGCTCGCGTACGCCATATTTATTTACATTTTTTGTCTTGTTTTCTCCACCGCCTGTTTTCGTTTTCCCCATTAACTTTGATTAGTCAGCAAAAGAAAATCGTATGCATAATAAACCGCTGTAATGTGGATAACATACATAACTATTAGAAAATACACTTACAATATAAACACACACATATATACTCTGACTGTATTAACGCTTTTTGCTTTTATCATACTTATTTACAAGACAGCCGTTTATTGTTGATTTGCTTTGTCTATTTTTTTTGCGCGACTTTGTTGCGTCGCCATTTCTGCCGACAATCAGCTGTTGTATCAGTATGACCGATAGAACAGACCTCCGCCCCTTCCCTCTCTTCCATTTCCAGCGTTGATCTATTTATGGCAGGGAAATTGCGTCTTTAGCTTAAGCTCTCGCTGTGCTCTCTTAATTCTGATCAGAAGAAGAAAAAGAACTTTCATACGCAAGTTGAGATTGACCAGAGAGAGACAGAGAGTGTTTGAATGAGAGAGAATTTGAATGATTTTAAATGTATTTAATAAATTCAGTTTTCCACTCTCTAATTAATGTAATCGCAGATAAATTTCCATTATGTCTTTTGTGCATATATTTAATTCATTAATATAGTATTGGCTGCGTCTTTGTTATCCCATCAGCTGCACTCAGGCATCCAATGATTGGACTTTACGCCCACTGGGCTTAATTTTCCAATCGTTCACACACACCCACACACAGGCTCACTCACACACATAGGGAAACATTCTCATTGGCTTTAGCACCGGTTTTCATGACAAGCTCATTATATACTTTGCCCACAGCACTCCCCCGAGTGATAATTTGCGCCTTTTGTGTGTGTGTTTCCATAAAAGGGTCTTTTGATGGGAATTTGTTGTTTTGGGGCCATTTAGTGGGTTCAATAATTTTGTAATAGCTCTTACACATTTATGTTGACTGCTTTAAGGGTATACTTTAGTTTCTTGCTGAGCTGGACTTGCCAAACTTTGATGCAGCTTATCTTAGGAACCAAATGAACCCAAGCCTATTTAAGGAAAACTACTCAACTGAGCTGATAATTTGAATATGAATTAAACTTCGTTTTGCCTTTTCGCAAGTTAAAATTGCTGCTATTCATTAATTTAATTTAAGTTTATACCATAAAATGATTTTACTAAATCAACATTTTTAATATATTTATATCTTAAATTTTAATTTATAATTGTTATGTTTCGCATATATTTAATGCACAGGCTCTTGACAGGCTCTTAGTCTCTCCACGTTTTTCTTTTTTACCTCCATTTGCTCTACTTTTCTTATCTATGTTTTTTTCTAATCTAATCTCCGCCCTTTCGAAATCGGCTGACTTCTCTGACTTATATTTTACTATCCACTCGCTTTTTAATAACGATTTCAAATAAAGCTTCGAAATGTTAATGTTTTTTTCTTCTGACATTTAAAATTTTGAGTCATTCACACTAAATGGAATCTGCTCGCTAGTTGTTATGCCGCCAACCTATTGAAAATGCGAAAAGGGTGTAATAAAAATTATGCAACAGGCTAAAGAAAATAGCCCCGAACACATATAGTTTATATATTTTTGATTAGCATCCGCGAGAATATCGATATAAATCGATTTTATTATTATTGACCAATTGCGAGATTTTAATTAAAGTCATATTAGATATAAATAATTTCTAGCCTTATACGTATTTAAAAGCTGAATACAGGGTATCTTCCAGTCGAGCTTCCTCAATAAGAGTATTCTAACTTGTTTTTATTGACATTTGCAACAATAGGCTGCGAATCATGATCAAAATTTAACAATGACTCAATGAGAATGAAATTCGCATAATGTGCTCAAGTTAATAAAGATATATATATATATATGTGAAGAGGCAACGTGTAAGGGAGGGATCAAGAAAGAGAGAGAGAAAATGAATGGCCATATATGAATTCATTTTCATATAAAGTCTGAAGAGAAAGAAAATCGCATTTGACAAACGCTGACAGCAACTCAGAAACTAGCAAGTCGGATGCAATTTATGCTTGTGAATCATTCGCATGTGATTTCCTAAATGACAAAAACACCCGGATAGCAGACAGTAAAAGTGCCTCCGGCAAAGTTTCATATTCAACTCGGAGCAAGCTTTAAGTTTTGAATTGTTTGGTTTTGCAATTGGCGAGCAAGTTTTGTCTATGAATTGGCTGTATGAAAATGAATACGTATTGTTGTATGTGAACATTTGTACATTCACACATGCTTAATATATATGTATATTTATATATATGTATGTTCTTCACACAGTTCCGTATTTTATTCATTTATGTAAATATTTTTATGCATTCGTTTGTTTTGTGTTTTTTGTTAGCATATGGAAATCACTGACAGTTTTTTGTTTGTTTTGTTTTTGTCTCTATGTGTTTGTGTCGTCTTTATTTTTCCATTTATTTTATAATATCCTATATGGCTGTGGAAAATGTTATGTTGTTGGTGTATCAGTTACCAAAGCAAAAATCATTTTAAGTTAGTCTCAACAATATGAATTTCATTATTTTAAAAATGCTCTTCAGTTAGTTTTAGATTGATGTAAAGAATTTCATTTATCATTTAGTAAAATATATTCCTATTTAAAGTTATTAATTTAAATATGTTCAAAGCTTTTTATAGGGTACTTGTTTACTTTAGCTGAACTTAAATTCGATCCAGAAAGTGCATGTCATATGCAAATAGGAAATAATTTTTTTAATTGGTTGATTTATTTATGATATACACAAGGATTTTTTTTTGTTTTTTGTTTTTTTTTTGTTGCAAACGATTTAATTGAAATTGATGACTTGGCCAAGAGTAATTGCCGTTTTCAGTTACAGGGGTGGTTAGCCTACAAAATCCCGATTTCCTCGATTTCCCCGCGGTTTCCGCGTCAATGCCCACAGATTGCCACAGACAGGCCTCGAATCATTAATCTCATTTTTGTGTCGCTGCAGAAGCAGTTAAGTACTCAAGCTATAATTCGCTTATTATATGATAGAAGCAATTTATATTCTGTTTCTGATTCATTGCATTTTGAGTTTTTAATTAAAAATTGAAACCCGTTTGGGTATTAAACTTTTTATTTATTTTTTATTCAATGCGAATGCACACATTTGAGAGCTAAACACCCACACATTTTCCAAGTGTTTTGTTAGCAAACATATGTAATTTGTAGATTACAAATTAATATGTACGAATTGGTTTAGTGAACCCTTTTAATTTAATTAAAACCAAGAATTTGTTTCGTTAAATATTGAGTACTAATGAGAACTTTGCAGGCCAGTGTAACCGGCTACGGAATACTCTGATATCAGCTGGTAACAGGTGGAGAAACATTCTTGCGAAGATCAGAGCAAAATCAATAATATATCAATTTAGTAACTAGTTCTTAATATGTGTAATTAAAGAGTAAATTCCTAGTGATCTAACTTCCTAATTTGATGACTTTAGCTTTAAAATTGTGGGCGATATGTGATTATATTGATTTGCATTAATCGATTTTCTTGCGTCGCACCCTAATTTTAACACTTCGTCTGAGGCTTGTATTAAATATTATGATAATAAGTAATATTATAGTATATATTTCTAGTTTTAAGATTCTAGCTACAAGTGTGTCCACAAAAGTACACACGTACACCAAACTAGACACTTCTACCTCCGTTAGCAGGTTATAAAAAACAAAACTCATTGTAGCAAATCTTTTTGCAGCGCTGCTGCTTAAGAAGCTTTCATGCAGATGTCTGAAAGAAAATGCTTGTGCCAAGGTAAATTTGGTCATTAAAAGTAAGCCTAAAAATGCGACAGAATCGTCTGAGGAACGCGTGCCTCCATTTGTCGTTTAGAGCAAAGCTAACCTTGAATCCAAAAAAAAAAAACAAAAAAAAAATATATATGTTTGCACAATAGTCTCAAGAGTTAGATCTCTCTGGGGCGTTGGAACCACTGCTTATTACCTACTCAAAGCGCACAGCAGGCCAAATATGTTGACAGTTTTTTGGGTAATACCGGTTTTAATATTGCTTTTATTTGCGTATGTGCCGTTGAATGAAGCATAAAGTATTTCAAAAATGCTTATAAACCTGAAAAGACTTTTGACTTCTGAATAAGTTTATATTTTTTCCTCGTACTAAGTTTATGTATATGTTAGCGGATAAATAAAGACTTAATTAAAAATAACATTTTGCAACAAATTGCCAATTTGCATATTGACTGCTGCGGGGCTTCCCTTTTGCATTTGCCGCTGACTGTTTTTTTTTTATATATTTATTTTATTCGCTTGTCCACGTAAATTCCATTAAAGTTTTTCGACATTGCATCTCTTGATAACCAAGCGCATGGCTTTTATGTGTCAATCCGGCCAATTCCCCATTTCCCAATCCCCCATTCAATGCAACATTAATGCACAAAGCCGCTTGAAGAAGCCGTTGCATCAACATCAGCAGCAACAGCAACTTTTCCATCAGCAAAAAGTTTTGATAAAACTCTGTCGAATGTTATTTCCAATGTATAATTAAGTACGATTCTATAGAATACAGATTTGTTTTTATTAAACTAGTTTGCTTTATTGATTTTTAACCATAAAAAATGAATAGAACAAAGAATTAAAAACTAAGAACTTAACTACAGCTGCTAAATATGAGGTAATCGGAAAGAAGCGCAAAAGTTTTCCGCATTTGCATTTATTTGTAATCCATTTTGTATTGTTTTTAGAATTTATACAACTACAATTATTACAATTAAAGTAATATATTGTGAACCCAGTTAAAATAGTTAATATTACTAACGTTTTCTTAGGCCAACAATTTTTTGCATTTTCATTTGGCTCTGGCCGATAAAAAATGCGGCTAAATATGAATATAATTACGCATCTGACAATATTTATATATATAATATTTATATATATAATACATATAAATACAATATTTATAAATATGCAATATTCAATATGTGTCAGTATTGAGCTCTATTTGATGTATTAAACAATTAAATAATAAAGGTTTAACGAGAGGTGATAATTGTAAACTTTTGTGAAAAGTACAATGGCGATGAAATTGAAACTGAAAATATTCGCTGGACAGGCACTTTAGCACTGAGCTACTCATATTCAATTATAACTCAATCTTTTCAGCTCATATTTATTGTTTGTTCTTCTGATACTTATTTTCTCTCAGTCAGAAAATATAACATTTTTTATTATTTTTTTTAAATGTCTGTCGAATTGAAATCCAGCAGTATTTGTGGTAACTGAGGCAGCATTGATGCAGCAGCAGACTGCGGCGTCGCATTAATTTGTGATGCGCTTTACCGCAGGGGCAAGCAGACAGTTGGCATTAACCATGCTGCACAAACTTAAGCCTTGATTGGATACGGCGAGAAGTGTGCGCTATTTTTGCTGTTACGCAGTCAGTTGTCAGGACAACAAAAATATCCAACATTGGAGGTCTGCGACTTAATGGCAATCGTAGAAGACATCTTTGTGTGGCATATTGCCAGTTTGGGGGGGGGGGGGGGGGAAGTGGTGTTAGTCAAAGTGCCATAAATTTTAATTGAAAAACAAGCTGAAAACAAGAGCTGCAACAAAAATAAAAACAATGGCCAACTACTCAGCAAACCATCAGCAGCAACACCACTGGCACCACTAAACCACCCACCACTGTCAACCACTTTCAACAACGCACACAACATAATCAGCTCAAACATAAGCCAGGCCGACATCAACCTAGTTGATGCTGATGCTGATGCTGAAGCTGAAGCTGACTGCACTGCTTTCGCCGCTGCTTTTGACAGCTTTTGTGACGCAATCGCCATCAAAAGTTCGTTTTTTATATATATGCATTTTGAATACTCTGTCATTGATGGTTTAAAGAGTATATTGGCTTGTACTAAACACTTTAGAGATACACTTGAAACCTGAAACCACATACTTATCTTCCACTCTGAATATGTTAGATAGAGAAGCTAATAAGTAAATAGGTTAATAACTTCCTCCTAAGAGTGGTTAAAATCTTGGCCAAATATAGGAAAATTCTATATGTGCCAAAAATTTAATAGCTAACGTAGCCAATTGTAAATGTTGCACTCGTGATTTTTGAATAGTTATTGTCATCTCTTATTAGCTGGTATTGCACTGGTAGCAGAGTATTTTGCAGTCGGTTACGCTCTCTGTCCACTTTTTGTACGTTTTCGGCATTTTGTCACGCAGCAGACACGAATGTCAGCGGCAATGAGGATGAACAAACTGAAATGACAACCATCTGTCTTCAATGTTCTCTCCCATCTTTTAAAGCTCATCTTCGTCGCTATCGCCGCCAACTCTTTTTCTTACTCTTTTTATACACTGAGCACATGCAAAATATGTTAAAACAGAGTATCATCAAGTTGTTCTTTTATTTTTATATGCATATATTAGAGATAAATATATTAGAGCGAGAGAGAGAGCACATATTTGAAATTGAGTTTTGTTTTTACTCTCTTGGCATTAAGAAAATCCACTTTAAAATGCAAATATAAATGCAAATGTATATATATATTTATATATATATATATACATATATATTTTTTTATTATTATTAATCTCTAGGGGTTGAGTACCATAGCATATATGTAAATTGTACGTCCAATTTAACGATATAAACTATTTTATTATTTAAAGTTCATTGCCCCCGAAAATAAATAAATCGTTTACCAAGGTTTTTTTTTGTTTGTCTAATTCAACTTATATTTTAAAAATAGACGAAGAATTCTTAATTCTAGGAATACGTACCATCGTCAATTATGCTATATCCGCGTATAGGGTGTCTACAAGTCGATCAACTGCAATAAAAAATGGTCTTAGTTGTTATGCACCGAATTTGTAAATTATTCAGCATTTGTGAGCTCGTCTGTTGTCTGTTTGCCGTCTGCTTGCAGCATTTTGCGGCTCATCATTTATCGATGGGGGCTTTTGTTGTTGTTGTTGGGTGCTGATGCAAACCCCAAACCGGTTCGCTGTGATGCGGTTCGCTGTTTGCATTGGCGGTTAATTAGTTTTTGTATGACTTGCCTTGCCACAAGCGCAGAGCAAAGCGTTGCTCCACTGATTGACTTGATTGGCCCAGTGGCTGCTCCATCTTGCCCCGCTCGCTTCTCTCTCTCTCTCTCTCTCTCTCTCTTTCCTCGTCTCTGCTCCTTTAGGGAGTTGCAATGTTATTGCAATTATGCCGAGTTCATTAGGCCAGTCAATAAGGGAGTTGGGGAAGGGACAGTTACTTTGTGCAACAACAGCAGTAGTCAGCTGCAGGCTTTGCCTCAACACCCAATTTCTGAATTTAATCGATTTTTATTGACTTAACTGCATTACATAAATTGAACGCATTTAATAATTTCGTCTGTCGACAGGTTTTCCTTTAATGCAATATTAACTCTTTTAATTGCACTCAGTAACATCATTAAAAATGAATATTCCTTTTGAAATTTCTTGATATACGATTACGATTTGAAAATGTTAAGAATCCAAAGCCAAAGCATGTAGCGGACAGAATAAATTATTTCCGATCAGGATGAGTATTCTTGATCATGATCAAAAGCTGATTCGATTAACAAAACCATCTCTATTGAAGCTATAGACATTAAATTTCAAATATAAAATATCGTAAACCCAACTCAAATCGGTTTCCTATAGCAATAAAGAATGCAATTTATTTATTTCTTCAATGTGGTTTAAAAACAGTTTACAGGTTTTAAAAAGGTTTTAATAATTACAAATTAAAACTAATGTTACAGATTTAATTAAATAAAATGAAAAGCGAGAAACTAAAGTAATTATTTAAACTGAAAAAAAATGATTAAATTAAATGGTATAAAAAATATATCTGGTGGTAAAATGTACAAACAGAGAAATGTGCAAAATTTTCAAACATGTTTTTCATATTGACCATTTCAATAAGCTGGCTCAAAAGATTTTACATAACTTGAAATATAATAAAGCCGACAACCATCAATGTAAGCGTTCTGTGTGCTAAATCTCATTATATCGCTTACATCAATCAGTCGCCGGTTTGAATCCCGCTGGAGTCGTGGTTCTTTGTTGTTTGCCTAGTCCAGTAGTTGTCCGTTCTGCCTCCTTTTCTTTCTTCTATTAACCTTTCTGTCTAAATATCTATCCACACGTCATCACAACGGGCCACAAATGGACTATGTGTGTCGACCTTCGACAATCGTATAACCTACCTACCTATCTAAATATAATATGTGTATATATGTATATATATAATCTTCCCTCAGACATTTTTCCTTGAATCCGTGCTGGTTAAGCAATATTCAAAGCATTTATTTGTTTAGTCATGCTCTTAGACTTCAATAAATATTAAATTAAGTATTTATACAGACCGGCAAATATTTGTAAGATAAATTAATGGCTTTATTGCTTGAGAAAATAAATTTATTTGGCAACCGCTGACTTTGCAGCTCAGTTGTGTTGTTTTGTGGTTTAGTGGTGTATATGTAAAAGCGGATCTGCTTTATGGTTATTTATTCTAAGCATAAGTTTCACAAGATTTCTAACACTTTTGTGATTTGGTGCTGGCACTTGGACATAAACATATATATACATACATACATACACACATACATACACACATACACAAGCAAATACATGCATTTAACACTACCCTTTTCATGGCTTTCTGCTGCTATTCATGTCTCCAAATTTATATCTTCAGAGTGTCTCTTTCACTCTCTCTCTTATGTGTGTGTATTCTCCATATACAAATATATGTGTTTTGCTTTCTGTTCTTGTCTTTCTTTGTCACACACAAATACACACCGACACACACACACACACGCAAACAAAATACAACACACAAACAAACAAACAACAACAAAAAAATAGACCACATCAAAGATCAGTGCGGATGAGGAGAGCACAGCTAAGGCGATCACCGAGCCACCCATCAAATTGGTCCATGTGTTGAATCCTGGCGAGCGTGAATATCTCTCGCCCAATTTAATTGGTGTCCAGAATATTGCGATGACTTTTCTGCCGCTCTCCATGAACTTTGTGAACATCATCGATGCGTTTCGCGAAATCGTGAACGGTGTACGCTATGAGATCCTGCTGAATGCTATCGATACGAAATCCAAGGATGCGGATACGATTTGCCGTCTGGTCATACTGGAGCAACCGTGGATAACAACGCAGTGGGGCGACAAGCATCGGGAACTGATCAACTCCAATTGCAGTGATGTAGCCGATAATTCATTATCCAGCGACATGGAGCCGGAGCAGCGATCGAAGGCGCTTAATGACAAATATGTGAGTAACAGCATCTTCAATGGCGGCAAACGCAACGAACTCACCGACGCTGAAATGGCCAACCTAGAGGCACAAATATTGACAATGGTGCCCAGTAGACGACCCACCACAACCACCAGCACCACCAGCAGCTCCCCGCTGACCGAGGCAACTAATGAGCGCCCAACACCAATTAGTGTTAATGAGGCAGCAACCGTGATGGTTACTGCTACAGCTTTAGATACTGCTCCAGCTCCTCGTGCACCTCCAGCTGTTGCAGCTCCTGCAGAGAGTAGCACAACAAGCACTGCGGAGCTGAATGATAATGAGAAACGCTGGCTGGACGATTTCCTATCGGTGGGTGCGTTTAATTTTGAAAAAACCATCGAACAGCAACGTTCCGAGCTAAAACAGCAGCAACAACAAGTGGAGGAGGAGCAGGAGGATGGGGAACATCAGAGAGAGATGCTGGAGCAGAAGGAGGAGCAGCCTCAGGAGGAGAGGGAGAAGCAGAAGGAGGTGCAGAAGGAGGAGGCGGAGGAGGAGCAACAGCAGGAGGCTTCATCATCGTAACCATCATAAGATATAAATATTATTATCATCCCCACACGCAAAAGCACACCCTCACACACCCATTCACCAGACACCTACATACTACCACGAGGGTAGTGCCAAGAGTACCTGAGAGTACCTATCAAAAATATAGGCAACCCCAATTTCATAATTTCTAGTCCCAAAAGAAAAGTATTTCATTGTTTCTCGCTATTGTAATAATTTGTCAAAGCGTATATTTTGTGTAATTCGAATAGTTTCTAAAATTCGTATTTCTAAAATTCGAATTTATGCAACGAATGTTGAATGTAAGAAATGTTGCTAGTGGAATCAGGCTCTAGAATTACATGTTTCTTTATTAATTTCTTCACTTATTTAATTGTTTATTGAGAATTGTCTAATCAAAAGAAAGAGTTCATAGTTATGATGTACATTTAAAATAAGTAAATTTTACGAAAGTGTGCTCTTAGCTCAACGTACTTATCCCAGTTTGAACATCATCTTCGATATTATTTATGTCTTTATAATCACAATCATCATGTTCACAAAATAGCCATAAATTTCTGCATTAATTAAATCAATTAATTGCATTATTTTTTTTTCTCAAATATTTTAACTATAATTTTGTGCAATTTTAAACAAGTTTACAAATTAAGCTTAAATCAGTTTGGTTACTTCTGGAACTGCCCTCTCTCACACACAGACACTCACACAGTTTATGTTTTCTATATACTCCTATATATACATACACAAAAAATACTCGTAAAGTAAATGCAAATAATAAAAAGAAAATGTTATTTAATTGAATTTATTTAAGCTGCTCGTTTTTCTCACACCTAACACAACCTTCCCCCCCCCCCCCCTACACACAACCACACCTGCGCCTGTTTTTGGGGGGGCGTGACTGTGTGGCAGCGAATGTAAGGCCCCCTTTTTTTCTTCCTCCCGCAGCACTTATTTTACCTTAATAATCAAATGAATTTCCGCTTTCAAATTACGGCCGCAATCTGTTTAACCCGGCCCGTGGCGCATCTGCTGCCCTCCCCTCCCTCCTTCAAGCACCTGTCCCTATACATATACATATATATATATATATATGTATGTTCATAACTTAGGTGGGGACTAGCTCAAGTGTCACATGGACGTGTGTGTGTGCGGTAAAAGTGTTCTCATTATCCTTGATGCTCTACTTTCAACACCACCCAACTGACGCATCTCGAGCCTCACAGTCGCTATTGAAATTAGAATTAAAAACATAGAGAATAAAAAAAAAAAAAAATTTGACTATAAAATACCCATATATTACTCAAGTACTAAATTAATTAAAAAAGAAATATATATAAAAACTGTTATAAATCACAGAGTGAGAATAAAAAAGAATTTAAAAAAAAAAATATATAAAAGTTTATGAAGAATAATTTAAAAAAATGGAAACAGTAAAACGAATGATCAACATACAATACCAATATTAGCTTCTGTATTTAAAAATTTTAAAGCTGTTGTATTTTTAAAATATTATTATATATTATATATAAATGAGATAGGCAATTTTATAATTGTGTCTTGAAGTTTGTAACGCATTGCAGGAAGCACTTGCCTCCCAGGATAAATTATCATATATAATTAAAAGATTCGTAGCTGCCTTCTCAACAAATGTACAACTTTGCTATACCCTTTGCAGTGAATGCATACAGGGTATAAGGAAACACTTGACCCGACAAAAACCAGCTAGTCTTTACGTATATATGTATCTATGCGTTGTATATATGTACATGCATTTATGCATGTATATATATACTTAGATGTATATATGTATTCTGACTGCTCTGATACTGAAAATCTCATAAAAAGTAACCAAAACGAGTGTCGACCAATTTACAATTTGTTAAGCCGATTTGATGGGCAGAGTAAGTAATCTGTGGTATTTGCAAATGCAATCGAGTGTCAGCCACTGTCAACTGTCAACCCGATTTTGGAATGAATTTTACGCTCCATTTGGGCTATGAAAACCCAATTGAGCCCCCCACATAATTTATGTTTTAATTCTTGTTGAAACACACAACTGAGCGAAGAGTGTAGCGGAGAGGGGGGGGGGGGTGGTAGTCTGATAGGGAGTTGAAAGTGTGGGTGGCGGGTGTGGGTGTGGGTGTGTTGTGGGGCACACACAAGCGGCCTAATGAATTCATGTAGCGACAGGTCAAACGGAAAAGCAAGCGACTGCCCTCCCTGCCCCGAACCCCCTGCAGGTATCCATCTCGCCAAGTTGAACCAATTTTTAATTATACACACGTCGTTGCCATTACATTTCATTTTGTATTGTTCTCATTGCATCTTTCTTTCTCTCTTTTCTCTCTCTCTCTCTCTCTCTCTCTCTCTGTCTCTCTATCACAAACCATCATCGATGAGCTGTGCTCACCTGCACTGCCCTGCTCCGCCAGCCTCCACCTCCACCTCCTCCAGAGAGATGCTCTGCCATTTTGGGCCCACTCTCAGCAACAGCCAAATAATCTGGCGTTGCCAACAGGCAACTAAAATTTTGCAGCCAAAATGTTTGGTTTAATTGGTTTTGGTTTTGGTATTGGAATGGTTTCAACATGTGGCGCATCTGTTATTGTTGTTACTCGCTCGCATCTGTGTATGCGAGTGTGATTGTGAGTGTGTTTCTCTGTCTCTCTCTGTTCCTATCTATATGCTGGCTAAGTGGATTTCGCTAGCCATCACTTTGAACCCAGAGTTGGGCGCGTGTCGCACTCTGATTTGCGTGACTCACGCAAACACGACTTGCTATCGAGTCTATGAGCATCAAAATCTATCCAACAAAATTAATTGGATTCTAAATATTGCTTATATTGAAGTAAAAACCTTCTATTGCATCTTTATATGTATTGAAAATAATATTTTAAAATGTTTAGTTAAATTGTAAGAAATCATTGCAAATGCTTGTCAAGAAAAAATATTCATTCCTTGAAAGGTATTTCGTTCTTTGCAAATCAAAAATAAAATGGAGGTTCTTTAACTAGAGATAAAAGTTAATCGAAAATCGTTGAGTTCAAAATTTAGTACAATTTCAATAATCCACATAAATTAAATGTACCGCTAAAAATATCAAAGTACTTTTACAAAATCAAATAGCATTATAACAATCTTTAGCTAATATTTTCTAAAAATTGTTTTTCAAAACCAAACGACCTAGAAATAATTATATGATGAAGTATTTAAAAGAAACTCTCTGAATATGATCTCATATAACTCACAATATAGTACAATTTCAATAATTTAATAGTATAGTATAATGAACTCAAAGTAATATATTTTAAAAATCAATAGTTTTTGTTAATTACAAGTTTGTGAGTCAAGTTTTTGGGCATGATTCGTTTCGAACTCAAACAATTCGAACACGCGCTCATCTCTAGCCTAATGCAATTTGTGTATTTGAGCATATTTCATCTTGAATGCGTTTGTGCCTCAACTAGTTGAGCTGAGAAAGATATGTGTCCAAATCGAATGTGTTCCCCTCCTGATATAACAATTTTGGGGCACAAACACACACACAGCAGGCGCTACTTGAAGTGTTTAAAGCGTTGTTTTTACACAATCAAAATTTACTTGCCGATTAATAAGAACAGAACACCATTCAGAATATTGAAAATATTTTTATTCCGTTTTTAAGCTATTTTAATTCGTGGGTGCAGGCGACAAGTTATCAAATTTCCCAGTAATTAAGAAACATTTGTGCTGTCTATAAAATAAGCGTGTTCGACTGAGATCATACTATATATATATATATATATATATATATATAGAGAGAGAGAGAAAGAGAAATGAAGGCATCATCGCTGTTGTTGCGCCTTCGCAGCATTTGGATAATGACCAGTTGGATACGGAACGAAACACTGGCCGCAGCTGCAATGGTTGTGCATCGTCGCGAACAGAACATGGAGCGCCTCCAACACGAACAGATGCTGCAGTCTGCAGAAGGACAAATGGCTCCCAAATCCAACACCAAAAAAATGTATATCGTTCGCATATTGGACGACTACATTGTCCCAGCCGAATGTAGGTTGTAGCATGTAGCTGCTAATAACTGGTAGCTGCCACAGCAAAAAAGCGCTAACAAAATTTTGTGTTTTCTATACCTATAAAACCAGTACTCGGATTTAGTTAATAAGCAATGGTCTGATTTTCTTTCTTTCAATAATACTAATAAATCATGTGGGATAATGCTTTACAATGCCCTATGCATAAAGTATTCAAAGTTAATTAAGGGAGTTTGTTTTTAGGTAATTAAATTTATGTATTTCAAATTGTCAGCTTTAAACTGTATCTAATTATGTGACCACCACTGTAGTGGAGTATTTGCTATACGTTCAGCTTCGCAAAAAAAAAACATTTATTTTATTGCTAAAATTTTGTAACTTTGCATCTCGTTTCATGTAAAGTGCTTAATTTGTTTTTAATTCTAATTTTTATTGCAAAAATCGATTCCAGTCGTTTTCAATTTAGCACAATTTGTTTTCAGGCCCCTAAAAACAATAGAAATATTGAGCCATAAGTTTTATGAGAATAGTTTATTAATTTATAAATAGAACAGTAGAATATTGAATTTATTGATGAAATGCTTAAGAATTATTTTCAAATGCATTCGACACATTTCTAATCGATATTTATAAACTGAGATCGAATAAGAAACGCTGATTTTGTTCACCAAAACAATTGAACAAAATACGAAAGACTAGTCTTATTTGTATTTGAGAGATGAGTTTAGGATTTGCTGTTCCTAACTAACTAATTGATACGCAGATATTATGTTTTAGTTGTATAACGTGTAAATAAATGTGAGTGGTGCCAATACACTGTAAAAGAAAATGTTATATTAATTATTACATTCTTTGCAATTGCAGTCAAGCCGCATTAAGCGCAGCCTCAATGATGTGCCACTGGGCGGCAGAAAGCCTTTCGATGAGAAGCAGGCGGAGGAGCAGCTGCAGCGCACATTGGACAAGCTGACGGCGGGCGAAGGACCGCACTACAAGTAAGTCTCAGGGCAAGTCATTATAACCTTCCCCAATACAAATAATTAACATACTCTTATTTTAGGATTATCAAGGTGTATTCGGCGTCGCGTCAGGTTGTGTCGGGCACATTGACGCGCATCGATGCGGACCTGACGGATGGCAATGATGCGCTGCATCGCTGCATTGTGGAGATCTGGGCACAGCCGTGGCTGGAGAAGGGGCACGATATCACGTTCAAGTGCCGCAATCAGCCGACGGTGCATGCACGCCACAGCCGATCTGTGGAGTGGGCCGAGAAGAAGACGCACAAGAAGCGCAACCATCACTCGCTTAACAAAATGGAGCATCTCTTCCACAAGTTCCAGTTGAAATACAAGCGTCAATATGCCAACACGGCCGAGCATCAGATGCGTTTGCGCATCTTCCGCCAGAATCTGCGCACCATCGAGGAACTCAACGCCAATGAGCGTGGCAGTGCCAAATATGGAATCACCCAGTTCGCCGACATGACCAGCACCGAGTACAAGATGCACGCTGGACTCTGGCAGCGCAGCGAGGACAAACCGACGGGCGGTGCGACGGCTGTGGTGCCTCCCTATGCGGGTGAGATGCCCAAGGAGTTTGATTGGCGCCAAAAGAAGGCTGTTACGCATGTCAAGAATCAAGGACAATGCGGCTCCTGTTGGGCATTCAGTGTCACAGGCAACATTGAGGGATTGTACGCAATCAGGACGGGCGAATTGCAAGAGTTCTCCGAACAGGAGCTGCTCGACTGCGATTCCACGGACAGTGCCTGCAATGGTGGCCTCATGGACAATGCCTACAAGTAAACGCTCGACTTAAACTAGGATTATTCATATGAACTAAACTACTCCCTTTTACAGAGCAATCAAGGACATTGGTGGACTCGAGTACGAATCGGAGTATCCGTATGCAGCCAAGAAGATGCAGTGTCATTTTAACAGAACACTGTCGCATGTTCAAGTCTCGGGCTTCGTGGATCTGCCCAAGGGCAATGAGACAGCCATGCAGGAGTGGCTGCTCAGCAATGGACCCATTTCTATCGGTGAGTAGTCGTCAACTAGTCAACATAGATGCAATTTAACCAGAACTAAAACGTTCTCTTTTTAGGCTTAAATGCGAATGCGATGCAGTTCTATCGTGGCGGTGTTTCGCATCCCTGGGCACCGCTGTGCTCCAAAAAGAATCTCGATCACGGCGTACTGATTGTCGGCTACGGTGTCTCCGACTATCCCAACTTCCACAAGACGCTACCCTATTGGATTGTGAAGAACTCGTGGGGTCCACGCTGGGGCGAGCAGGGCTACTACCGCATCTACCGTGGTGATAATACATGTGGAGTTAGTGAGATGGCCACCTCAGCGGTGCTGGCCTAGATACGCCACGCCAAAATCTATACATCTATATATATATATACATATATATATACTTATATATATATGCATCTATGTTAATGCTTAAGCGAAAGCACAAAATTCTTTTTGGCTAGCGGCTTTCTTTTCGTTCTAATGACACGACGATCCACATAAGAATATCGTCAAGTTTTGTGGAACTTTTGTTCCGTGTGCAGTCCGAACAATACAATAACATCAATATAATCATGTCAAAACACTTGTAATCCATTAGGCAGCATTATACACAACAAAAAAAAAAAAGAAAAAAAATCAAATTCAAGAGCGCAACGTAAATATATTGAAATAAATTTAATTATACAAATTGTAAAGAAAAACATTTGGCTTTTTATGTAAACATTTGAAATGAGATAGACGAACTGGGGTTTTACAGAAAAATTGTTATTCAACACTATTATAATAATCTGAATATTATTTTATTTATAAGTTTTAGCTTAACTGTTTGTAGATATTTCTTATACGAACCAATTTTGCTTGCCAGTTGTTTCTATAAAAACTTCTTTTATGATTAAGTAGTTTGAAGGCGATAAGTTCTTTTCAGGAGCAAAATAAATCCAGTGGTGAGCTTGGTAAAGGTATCTTGGAAAGCATTATGTAACAATAGTAGTCAAATATTTCCGTCAATTCTCAGAAGACCTTAAAAACCTTTTTCTCTCAGAATTCTTAAAATTAATAATAAGTCAATATAATTTTTACTCAAGTTGTCTCATATTTTCTTGTAAACACCATATTTTTTTTTTAATCTACTGTAATTTTTAACAAATTATGAGAATTGTAATCGGGCCTTGTAAAGCGAAAGCCAGGACACTCAATAGTTCTCATACTCGCTTAGCTTAATCAAGAGTAGCCTCAGTTTCCTGGCCTCGAGACCAATGGTCAGCGGCTCGTTGGGCGTCTGCTCGGTGGCCGCATAGATGTTGGCCGGAGTGAATAAGCCGTAAGCCTCACAGGATTTAAGAAAGTTGAGCACCTCTTGCACGGCTGGATAGGGCAGGATAATGTTCTGCTTGGCCATTCCGGTGAGCAGGCCGAGCATACAGCGTTTCACATGCAGCCAGGTGTCCGCATAGAGGCGAGCACCCGATCCGCCCTCCAGGGCGTGGGCGATGCGTGAGAGTCCGAACTCATAGTTGGACTTGGCGCAATAGAGGGTGCCCACGACCAGATTGACAATGCACAGATGATGATACTGCTTGCCCTGATTGCCCTTCAGCTCCTCGGCGTTCTCTACTTTGCGCATCAGCTCCTCGGCCTCCTCGTTCTGGAATGTCATGATGTAGGAGACGCACAGATTCGCCAGCACCGCCGCCGAAACGGACATGATCTGCAATGGGGATAAGAAATAATTGGAATAGAAGGAATTTAAGCAGGTTTGGTTGGGCCTACATCATCCGAGTGCTGGCGGACAATGGGCTCGTAGAAGGCAGCTGCCTCTTTGTACTTGTCCTGCATGAAGAGCACATGTCCCGCATTCAGACGCCACACGGAACAGATGGCATTCTCCGAGCAGAACTCGGCACTGGAGCGAAACTCGCGCTCGGCACCCAGGAAATCATCCTCACGCCACGAGATCCACGCACGTGCCATGACCACTGGCAAATAGCTGTAATGAAATGTGTTGACTTTTGCATAGAGCAACGATATTTTCGATTCACTTCTACTCACAGTTCCAGTGCCTGTTCATAATCCTTGAGTGCATCCCTTAGCGCCTGTTGCTCGCTAGTTGCCCGCACCTCCTGCACCCGGGCAGCCAGGCTGCGCAGCTTGCCGGACAGACTGGAGGCAAGTGTGCCCAGTTTCTTTTCGGCCAACTCGCCGCTGGTCTGAGCCGTAATCAATGCGTCCAATAACTCGTACAGATACTGCGATAGATACTTGTAGGTGAGATCCGTGTGTTCGGCCAGAATATCGGCGGCAGTCTCGTAGAGCTCATGCTTGCAGCAGATTAGAAGAATGTTCGCAAAGGTCTCCTTGGGACAGGCCGGTGCGCCCAGCTCCAGCAGGAAGGCCAATTTGCGAAGACCTGCCACCGGACCTTGGGCATCCGTTAGGGCCATATTGTGCAGCGTAACCGGATCCAGTTCGCTTTCCGCACGTGGCGGCAGATCGAAAAGCGCATCGCGTGCCGCCTCCACATTGCCATCCTGATACTCAACGGCGGCCTTCAGATTGAGTGCCTGTGTTATGCCCGATATGGCCATGGTGATGGGATTGCCAACACTCCGTGCACTGCCCTCGGTATCCACCTGTGCACCGATGCCCAACTCCGGATGATTTCGCATACCACGCTCCACAATCTCGGCGGTGTAGTCCAGTGCCTGAGCTCGCTGTTTGCGCTGAAAGTGCGCCAGGGCCACATTGTAGGCCACCAGTGGATTGAAGCCACCCACCTGGAGTGCGGTCTGGAAACGCTGAACCGCCGCCTCGTGCTGATCCGCCTGGTACAGCAAACAGCCCTCATCATTTAGAGTCTCCGCTGTGCCGCCAGCCCGCTGATTGAGCAGACTCTGTGCCCCAGCATAATCCTCACTGGAGTACAGTATGGCGCTCTGCAGCTGCAGGCATTGTTCCCGCAACTCTGACTCCTTGTCACCGATCTGTTTCAGCACGCGCAACGCATCCGCAAAGATCCCAGCCTGGTACAACGATTGCGCATAGTAAAATCTGATAGAGATCATAGGTGGAATGAATTTTAATCAGGACTTCAACATTGAATCAGGACCAGAACATTGCATCAGGACCAGAACATTCTAGCTCTAATCAATACCGTTTATAATAATTAAAGTATTAGCTTACAATTTATGTGCTCATAAATATATAAAAACAATGTTACTTAAAATAATTACCACATCAAATAATAATAAAAATTTAAAACATATATAAATAATGATTTAAGTATAAAAAGTGATTAATTAAATTAAAATAAATATGAAAAAAGCAACACAAAAGCATATAATAAATAAATGAAAAATAAAATAAAGTACGAAATACCATTTTCCATATTATATTTAAAACATTTTTTTAACACAGCCAATTCTCCCAATATTAAAAAATTAATCTACAAACTCGATCCCTTTCCATATATTTCCCAGCCTTAGAATTTAGAGCCAACAAATTTCAGTTTTGACTGGTATCTCTTAATTGGCCAAGACCACACTTACCTGTACTTGGGCTCCTTGGGCACAAGCTGGCAGAGCTGTTCGTAGCAACTGGCTGCCTCCTCGTACTTCTGGGCATGATAGTAGCAGTGTCCCAGCGTGGAGAGTCCTGCTCGGGTATTCGCCGCCTCGCCGCAGTTTGCAATGCACTCGATGACATCCTCGTAGCGCTTATCCTTGATCTGAGAAACAGTTGTAGTAGCTAATTATTTGCTTGGCCACTATGACTACCCTTACCAGATTGTATACGGTTCGTGTGACATGTCCTTCACGTAGGATTATGCCCTGATGCAGCATTTTGATGGGAATACTCGATTAAAATTGAAAATTTTCAAATCGGGATTTGTTGTGGCGTCTTTTGGACGTTGTCATGGCTACCGTTACTTACTACTGTTGACCAATTCGTTCAGCCTTGCCAACAGTTGCGCCAATGTAAATGAAAAATTGGGGGTAAGAAAGAGTGGTAGCCAGAAAGATAGTTAGGGTAGGGTCAAATAAAATATATAATATGAATCTAATTTTAAATTTACATTTTTACAATCGAATTTTATATAATTTTTAAGAAATTCTTAAAAACAAATGAATATATAAAATAGCGATTATAAATTCAGTAAGTATTTAATTTTGAGCAATATGTAAATAAATAACCCGCTTTAAAAAGCATTATAAATATTTTTTAAAAAATTTATAAATCAGCAATTAGCGTTTATATGTTAATATCCATCAGTTTAAATAAATATAACTTATGAATGCTTCAAGCTCCCCAATAATAATAATAATTCAAGCAAATCTTAACCAAAAATTAAATATTTTTCATATTATATTGCAATTTATGTGTTTCAAATAAATAAATTTGACGAAGTTATGGCATTTTGAAGGTTCGACCTACGGCCATGTGCCGATTTTCGGAGAATAATTTTGACTTATATTCCGACCCAAAATCACGTTTTTAACTTTATATGTACGATTGATCTAGAGGCCAAATTATGATTAAAACGCCGTTTCTTTTGAAAATGCGATGAGTTTTGACGAAGTTATGACATTTTGAAGGTTCGACCTATGCCCATAAGCCGACTTCGGCCTCAGAAAACTTTGTAAGCTGGAGTCATCAAATTTTGATGATACACCACGTCGATAAGACCATATGTATATCTCACGTGGTTTTAATGCTTAGGTCACCATATTATTGCTAGTAACACCCATCAAAAATTATTTAAAAAAAAACTTTTTTCTATTTCTATATAAAACAAATAAATTAAATAACAAATAAATAAAATAAAAATAATAAATTGTAATTGAGTAGCTGAATGCTGAATGCAGCTTAGTAATTTATAAAAGTTCTTTGTTTAAGAATATATCCATTTAAAATCCCTTAAAAGATAATGTGAAGTTCCCTCATAAATTTGTTTCCACAATTTCCAGTTTTGCATTTAATTGCAATGTTGGATGCCACTATGCACTGGCTCGGTATGCTAATTAGATTTAGACCGGGGCCATTGCATTGAAGCCACAGAAGGTGCCACAATTTGTGTTGCCGCAATTCGAATGCAAGCTCAGTAGCTCTTTGAATCGCCGCATGAGCAGTTCCCAAATAAAAAAAATAGATTTATATAAAATAACTTAGGAGCAATGGCAATGGATGACTACGACGATGACAGTAAGAAAATTTAGGATGTGCATTTATCGTACTACAATCTTGGGCATTCCAGTGAGCAGCGTGGGCGTAACCACGGCACGCATTGAGAACCAACAGCAGCAGCAACAGCACCACCATCAATATCCACAGGGTCAGAGCCAGTATAGTGCGGGTGCCGTCAAGGTTGGCGGCTGGCGCTACGAGGACGCCAGTCGCTACATTGGCGAGTGGAATCAACGTGGACAGAAGCACGGCGTCGGGCATCTGCAGTTGGCCGACGGCACTCGCTATGACGGACAGTTTCTGGAGGGTCTCAGCCAGGGACTGGGTTGCCTCTGGTTTCCCGACGGCGCCAAGTGAGTAATACTTTTTTTTTCAAATATTCCTCAAAATCGAAATCGATGACTTTTCACAACGAAGCCTCTGTTTTAAAAAATTATGTGAACTTATTTCCATTAATAATTTACATTGGCAATTGGCAGATACGAGGGAGAATTCCATCAGGGCTGGTTTCATGGCAACGGCATCTTTTGGCGCTCGGACGGCATGAAGTACGAGGGTGAGTTTCGTGGCGGCAAGATCTGGGGTCTGGGGCTGCTCACGTTTCAGGACATGACGCACGGATTTCCACGCAACGAGGGCTACTTCCAGGACTGTCGCTTCATGCGCAAACGTCGCTGTCCGGACGTGGTGCAGCGTTCCCAGAAATGTGCGCTCATGGCGCGATCCCAGTGTGATCATCCCTATTAAAGCAAGCTAGCCACAACTAAACTACCAATAAAAAAAGGACGCCCATGTAACATTTGTGCGTTTATTGCTTTCATTGTCAATTAATTCATAATTAATAATAATCTGCCGTCTGGCATCTTTGCCATCTTGCTAATCCCCGCTGGGCGCACCCACAAGATACCAGGCGTTGCGTGCCATCACAGCTGCATTGCGCACAAGACGCTTGGGATCGTCGAGGGCAGCAGCGAGCACCAGGGTCACATCCACCTTGTGGGGCAGCAGCAGATAAGTCGGATACTTGGTAATATCATAGAGCAGCTGCAGCGCCGCAATCCGGACTTGCTGTGGAATATATTATAATTAAATTTGATATTTGTTTTATGACCAGTTTCTCAATGTTTAGCTAGTAAGGGTATAGGAAGGACAAGGAAAGACTCAGCAGTAATGGACGCCTTAACTGGTTAGTCCTTATACATGTCAATAGACCCCAGTAATGATTCTTTAGTACACTTCATTTGCTCCTGCCCGGAACTTGTTAGGGGAAGCTTAAATATCCTGCGAATCCCCTTTCAAATAGACGCTTTGTTAACAAATGAGAGCTAAACAAAACCTTGGCTAAACATTGAGAAAACGTTTCGAAACAAAGTCAATTAAATAACACTGACCATGGTGAGAGCCGGCTTGTGCTTGGACAATTCCAGGCAGCTGGGTATAATGTGTCCCAGATGTGCCTGGAAATACTCATCCTGATGATGCACAAAGTTCGCGCAAATACCCAGAGCTATGCACAGCGACTGGGCATCGTTGTGGGTGTCGAGTGTCTTGAAGAGAAGCGGTCCCAGTTGTTGTATATTCAATTTGAGCACTGAATGTGGCGTTGCCTTCAGCACATAGATGAACGCCTTGACGTGATGCTCGCAATAGTTGGACAGCTTGGCGCCCAGTTTGCCCATGATGGCCTGAAAGAATTTCTGTTTGTACAGAAACTTGACCACTGGTAAATCCAGTTCGGGAAACTCGGCAGCGATAACATCAAAGGCCACAGCGGCGGCGCTCCTCAGTGTGGGATGCTCCAGCAGATCGGAGAGCTGTAAGCATTTCAATAATTATTAGCAATTGTAAACATATTTAAATATAAAAAAATAATCAGCTTCGCTCACATCGCCCACAATATCGGCGGCCTCCTCGAAACCGGCAACGACGAGTCCCTTGGCAATCCAGGCGAGCGCATGCACAGCATGTTCATCGCCCTCCTTAATGGCCGCCTTCAGACGTTGACTGATGCGTTTCACGTGGTCGCGATTCGTTTGATTGTTGTCCATTTTGTTGACCAGGCTGCAGAGCAAGCGATGCGCAATGCCACGTAACTGTTCATTGTCCGCATTGAGCGACAATTTGGTTAGATCGTCGAGCAGACGCTCGAAATGATCGTCGAGAGCGATGTCCTTGTGCAGATAGCCGAGCAGACCCTTGGCCACATAGAGATTTGTGGCCAATTGCAGCTGCAACGTTGGCAAATATTCACTGACAATGGCGCTCTGCTCGGACAGCGGCAGATGTTGCATGATCCGACTGAGCGCCGCAGCAATCAGCTCCAACGCTGGCAGCGACAATTCTGGCTGCGTCTGCTGGGCCAGTTCGACCAGTTTGTGCAGCAGATTTGATTGCTGTTGCAGCTCCACGACAAAACGTTGATCCTCCTGATCGAGCAGCGAACTGAGCGCCTCCAGAGCCAACACGCGCGTTGACTCCGCCACATTGGCCGCAAACGATTGTCGCATGACCAGCTCGAGAATGCGTTGCGTGAATGCCATTTGTGGCATCAGTGGCAACAGATTCGCATAAATCTTGCGCTTTATAAACTCGGAGAATATGTCAAAATTGCGCATACATATGTCAATGAAATTGGACTGCAACTCAACCGGCTGCAGTGCACCCAGACCGACAGTCAGCGATTTAAAGTCCAGATCGATGTGCGGATGACTGATTAGCTGCACCAGGCACTTGTAGATGAGGGCACGCTGCGATTCGCTGAGTGCCGGTGCACATTTGCATAGCACCGACAGCGCGGCTCGCTGCAGCTCCAAATCCTCCGGCTGCTTGGCAGCGAAATCCTCACGCTCGCACAATCGCAGCGCCGCAATCACATCATCCTGCAGTGGCATCAATATGCTCTTGTCCAACTTATCCATTGCATCACGCAGGCCAGCCAATTTATAGACCTGCGAGATGATATGATAGAACTTAATGCGTTCCTCGTTGCCGCCAACGCTGCTTTGGGTCGAGTTCAGATCGATGGTCTGCAACTTGATCAGGAAGGTGTTCAATATCTTGTCGCCGGCATATTGTGCATCGCCAGAGACGCACATCAGCGCTATTGCCGTCGCTGGTGGGAAGAGACGATGGTGCATATCACTCAAATGGGGCAGAACGACGCCCAGCACAATGCTCTGATGATTATGACTGATGCTCGGCTCCTTGGCGAAACATTTCAACAGTTCGGCGAGCGCTTTTAGCGCGTTCCGAACCACATCCGCATTTTCCGAGCCGGGAAATGTTTCAGCCTTCAGTGCCTGCCAGATTTGTGGAAAATACGGTTCCAGCGTAGCGGGCTTGAATTTGAGAGCCGCTTGATGCTGTTTAAATAAATATTAAATTAAATGGTTTTAGTATAAATACAAATGCAATACTTTTTCAGTGTGTAATCAATCAAAGAGAATATCTAAGAATTAGTTACTAAATAAATACAAATTAATTCAGTACTTGTTTCAAATTGTAATCAATCTAAGAAAATACTGAAGGTTTAATTACTGACAAGATCAATTGACTTTCAAATAAAAGTTTAATCTATATAAATATATGGAAATAATATAATTTTTAAAAGGGACATATTTTGTGTTTTCCATCTTACCAGCAACTCAATGGAATCCAGTTTAGCAACTAGAAGATCGCTCTCCAGCTTCTCCACGGCCAAGGAGATTGTCACCTCGGCAAACTGTTCGCTGGCAACGAGACAATTGGTGAGTTTTTCAGCTAAGGCATCGCGTGTTATGGCTGCTGGATCCTGTTTGCTGGGATGGAAATCGATGGGAAAATAGCAGGCGAGCACTTCGACCATCTCCTCGGCTAAATGCAGCAATGGATATTGTGATATGAACTCGGGCATAAAATTGAAAATGATATCCAAATTGCGAGGATCACGTTCGCCATCAATGGAATTGATCAGACCATATAAAAAGTCACCGGCCATTTTCGTCAGCTCTACAAACGATAAGATGCGCTTAAGTTAAGGCCACGATTAAAACTACAGCTTGAGCTCCAGAGCTTACCCGGCTGGAAATGTGTTGTGAGGAACTTGAACATATCAAAGAGTTCGGTGCGATCGCTGCGCGTCTGCGATTGACAAGTGGTGCACTCAAAGAAGGCATGCAGCAGCTGCGTCACACTCTCGCCCGGCACGTTCTTCATGCGCACGAGTGCGCTCATTCCGGCTATAATCGCCGGCATCACATTGTGATGATCACGCAGTCGATCCGTGTAAAAGGTGCACAAGAATTCCAATTCCTTGGCATTGAGTACATCGTTGGGCAGAGCACTTAGCACGGCGGAAAAGAGAGTGGTGCCCGCGACGCGTTGTTCTGTTTCCGTTGAGGTCAGGGCAAAGCCCAATTGCTCGGCCAATGCATCAATTCTGTAGATGCCAGCGGTGAGCTCTAATTGATAGATGGCCACCAGATAAAAATGTACAACAACAAAAAGAAAAACATTAGCAAACAGCTGATCTGGTATTTTGAGAAGTTGCCTCGCTTACCGTTGGCGATTTGTGTGGCCGCTACTGTGGCATCGCCTTTTAGGGCCTTCTCGAGTGTTGCAAGTGTGGGCGTTGTCATTTCGACGGCGCTACTAACGTAAGCGCTAAATTTAACAAAATAAATGCCGTTCCTAAATTAGCTTAAGCCAGAACTAATATGAGACTACGATAATGTGCTTGCTTCTTTTGTTATCTATTGTGGGCCCAGACACGATCAAGCTGTCGTTCAAGCATATTTAGTGCATGCGTCATACTGCTTGCTGCTTAAACTAAAATGAAATAAGTTTAGTATTTTAATTGTCATATTAACTGTTTCAGCCTTTAGCTTCCCAAGTAGATTTTAGTTCAAGCAGCTTTTTTATTAAGATTTACAAGTTAAATAATAAATAATAAATGTTAATATTCAGAAACAAAAATATATAAAAGTAGTTATCGATATAAAGATAAAAATACTAAATTTGTTTGGTATTTTTAAACTTAGTTTAAGTGCAATATATAATTAAATATCGGTATGCAGTATGGTATCGATGATTTAATATCGGTATGCGTTGTGATATCGATATGTAATGCCATCGTTGGCATTGCGTTAGTATTAAGCAACAACAATCGCCGCAGAAGTCGGAGCAGCCGTTTATTTTAGCTATTGCATAGCATTTAATTTTAAACAAATATTATTTTTCATAAAGTTTAAGCTTGCAACGCCGTGTAACAAAGCCAGTGTACTAATGTCCATAACCGTAAGTAAACTGGCCCTCAGACCGCATTGAAAATCTGATCGTAATCGTTCACTGCTGACGCCCCCACGTAGCGCATTCAACATTCATATTTGTTAAAAATGCAAGTGCAATATGCAAACAGAATAACAAAAATATTCAATTTACGTAAATCTTCGGAAGCTTTGTATTTTATATGCAATTAACTGACGGCAGCAAGCGGCCCTCTTGTGTGTGTGTCTGTGGTTGTGATTTGTTTGACGAAACTTAAACGCCGCGGAAATTTGAGCTCTGTTTTTTCTTTGCTCGTTCTTGGCTGTGTGTGTGCGCGCGCTTATGTGTGTTTGCGAGCGCGCGTGTGTTAGTTTTTTAATATTTTTTTGCCTACAAAGTTGAACGTCGTTGACTTGAAAGAATTATTCAAAAGCGACGACTCAACAAGGTCAAGCGCCTTATTTGCCAGCTGCAAGGTTTATTTTAAAAATTTATTACATTTCATTTCACGCCAAACGGATTGCGACTCTGACTCGAGTCAACTCGGAAATGGGAGCACATTTGCTTCTTTTAATTTTGGTGACAACGGCACCAGCAGCAGCCGAACAATTGTGCTTATAATTAGCGCACTTGCTGTCTTCTTATATATATATATATATGTGATTGAATGTGTGTGTGCTAGTACTTATGTAGTTGTCTTCGGTCGTTGCCATTGCTATCTTCTTTTATTATTTTCGGTTATTTTGAGCGGCCGCTACTTACTTTCCATTTTTACCTGCACAAGTATGCGTGTGTTTGTGTGTGTGTGTGATTGTCTCCAACTATGTGAGCTAGTGTGTGTATGGGTACGTGTATAAGTGAGTGACAAAGCCGCTGCGTTGCTTCCGTTCTATTGTCTGAGAGCAAATATACAAAAGCAGCGCGCGAGAGAGAGTGAGAGCGATAAGCTTACGCACTTGAGTAGCAACAACAACAACAACAAATGCTTATGACTTTAATTGGCACTAATCTTGTGTTTCGTTTTTGGTTACAACGACAACAACCTGTTCCTCAATTCCGATTCCAATTCTGTTTTCGAGCAGTTACTGCGAGGTGGCAAGCAAAAGACAACCACTTGCGTAGGAATGACCGTAATGGCCAAAACTACAATTGAAGAAATACACGAGAATGCCAAATTAGCACGAGACATGGCCCTCACTGGCAACTACGACTCTGCCTGCATCTACTACGAGGGATTGCAGGTAACACAAAAATAAAAACTAAATAAAAAATTACCCAAACGAGGCGGGCAATAAAACAAAACCGGAAAGAACAGTTATCTTTGTTTTTGGCTTGTCTCAGATTAAGAAACCCCTGCAGAACATTAGCCCATCCATCAGCGATATAAAGTTCAAAACTGACTCATACAATGACAGTTTTTCTTTTGTGTACATATTTACTATCTGATAAAGTAGCTAAGTATTGATAAGTAGTTGTTTACATGTCAATATAATAGTAACACTCACAACAACCTAACTTTAACTTTAAGATATCTTAAGCAACCAAACACTTGATACGAGAAGACAATTTTTGGCCGATAGGTTTTTATTTTTCAGCATGAATTTTATATAATAATGGCTAAAAAAAAAAATACAAAGTATTGATTAGTGAATGAATCAATTTTATAATTTTTGTCCAATGGGAGCTAATGATATGATATAGTAAATCGATACTCATAAACTTTGTACATATATAGGAGTTATACTCGTAATAAACCTTTCAATCAGTAATTTTGGATTAAGTATCTTAGATAAAAGCAATCATAATGATATAACTTGTCTTCAGCTCAATTATTTATATAGGTGCTACAAGATATAGTATTAATAGACTTAATGTGACTTATATTCAAAAATTAAGGCTTAAATCTGAGGGATTTTTCGTGAAAAATTTAGAAAGCCACAACAATATTTAAGTGCGAATTTAATCGAATCAATATTTTTGCTATTTAATACCAAATAGGGCATGCTGGCGCGGCTGCTCAAAGGCACTGTGGATCCCATGCGCAAGGGCAAATGGAGCATGGTAAGTCATACGGAATTTTAAATGCAACTCGAAAACTAATCGGTGACTTTTTCTCATTTGGCGCCACAGATCAATCAGCAGATCAGTCAGGAGCATGCTAAAATTAAGGCCATACAACGCACACTGATGGACATTTCATTGGATTTGCAGAATACGAAATTTGCCCACAAACTGCGCGCACAGCTCAGCGAGGAGAGTAATGCCAGCAAAGATCCCGCTGCATGGTTTAAACCGGATCCGGATATATGGACGCCGCCACCAAAAGATCCGGATGTGTGGGGACCACCGAAACCACCGCCGCCCGTTCAAACTGTGGGTCGTCGTGCAACAACAACAACAACAAATAGCCGGCGTGCAACAACTGGCGGCTCACAGAGTGGCAACAGACCCAGCACAATCCCACAGAGCACTGTCCGCAATGGAACGGCGCGCAGTGGCCGCCAGTCGTCTTCGGCAACAGCGGCATCCACCTCCAGCGGCGCACGTAACGGCGGCGCCAATGGTCGCGCCTCCGGCGGACGCAAGTTGTCCACCTCTAATACTGCTAGCAACAATAACCACAACAACAACAACGATGGCAAGGACGATGATCCAACGTCAGCGATCACCAATGGCTACAACATCGATGGCGATGCGGGCGACCAACAATCAGCCGAAGAGGAACGTAAATTTCAGCCCAACAATCACATCGAAGCGGAGCTTGTCGACATTTTGGGTGAGTGCCCCAAATGAGTTGCATAAATATAAATATAAATATTTCATTCCTTTCCCTCATAGAACGTGATATTTTGCAAAAGGATCCCAAGGTGCGCTGGAGCGACATTGCCGATCTGCAGGATGCCAAGCGGCTGCTCGAGGAGGCCGTTGTCCTGCCCATGCTGATGCCCGACTATTTCAAGGTGCGTCACACGTTGAATCATTATTCATATATAGAATCATCTTAAGTGCGGTTACGAAGAAAATAGATGTGCATCTATTTAAGCAGAAAAACATCATCAAAATTGCGGTAATTTTTATGTCTCATGAGGAACGAGGGTATATTGAAGTTGTGTGACAGGCAGAAGAAAACATCTCCATATATATATTCTTGATCAGAAGCGTTGATCTAGCCGTGTCCGTCTATATGAACAACCAGATCTCAGACCATACAAGAGACTAGAGACTTCTAATTGGAATTTCGGTTACATAAATAATTCCTACTGGAAACAGATCAAGTTTATTTCATTTTTTCAATAACTGCCCACTTCTGTGAATATCGATGTAAATCGATTTCCGATAGCAATAAAAGATACAATTATCAAGAAATAGCTCTCAAAATTTAAAGCTCTCAAATAATGAAGATTGGATAAGCAACATCGATTTAGTTAACCAAATCGTGTTTTCATTTTGAACAAATTAATATTAGCAATTCTAATAATTAACAGCTACGTTCAGGGTATCTAATAGTCGAGCATGCTAACTTGTTTTCATATTCATAATTCATTATATGTTAATGGGAATGTTTTAAAGCCAAGTCAGATGCAAACAAATCAGGCAATAAAAAAAAGTAATTTGAAATGCTGCTGTGGGCGTTTAAAATTCCCAACCGGTTCTAGCACGCACAGCTGCGGTATTCAAGCAACTGACCTACATGCCACAATTTTGTACACAATGCGAGCACATTAATAAATTTTTGTGGCTTTTTGCAGGGTATACGACGTCCGTGGAAGGGCGTTTTAATGGTTGGTCCGCCCGGCACGGGCAAAACAATGCTGGCCAAGGCGGTGGCCACCGAATGTGGCACCACCTTCTTCAATGTCAGCTCTGCCACACTGACATCCAAGTATCGGGGGGAGTCGGAGAAAATGGTGCGTCTGCTGTTCGAGATGGCGCGCTTCTATGCGCCCAGCACCATTTTCATTGATGAGATTGATTCGTTGTGTTCGCGTCGCGGCTCCGAGTCGGAGCACGAGGCATCGCGACGCGTCAAATCGGAGCTGCTGGTGCAAATGGATGGCGTTGGCGGTGGCGAGGAGCAGGCCAAGGTTGTCATGGTGCTGGCAGCTACCAATTTCCCCTGGGATATCGATGAGGCACTCCGTCGCCGGCTGGAGAAGCGAATCTATATACCGCTGCCGACAGACGAGGGTCGCGAGGCGTTGCTAAAGATCAATTTGCGTGAGGTGAAGGTCGACGACACTGTTGATCTCAACTATGTGGCCAATCAGTTGGACGGCTACTCCGGAGCCGACATAACCAATGTGTGCAGGTAAGTTACAAATCCTGCTCGCAAGAGTTTCTAATCCGCTTTGATAACCATTCAATAATTAATCTTTAGGGAAGCCAGCATGATGTCCATGCGACGGAAGATAGCAGGCTTGACGCCGGAGCAAATACGTCAGCTGGCCACCGAGGAGGTGGATCTGCCCGTGTCCAATAAGGACTTCAACGAAGCCATCAGTCGCTGCAATAAGAGTGTGTCCAGAGCCGATCTGGACAAGTATGAAAAATGGATGAGGGAATTCGGTTCGTCATGATGGCCCTTAACCGCCCTCCTCTCAACCATCTTAGGCATATATCTATATCTAAACATCTATTTTTTGATAACAACAACAACAACAGCAACAAATCCAAACGGGATGTGTTGTTGTCAACAAGCTTTTAAAGTGTAAACCGGCCGTAAAGAAATGAAACAAAAAGTTTAACATATTTTATATAAAACATATTATATATATATGTGTATATCTGATATATGCATATATAAATACGAAGCGTTGGAATTCAAAAGACTAACAGTTCTTAAAAGAGGAAATAATAAGTAACAACAGAATTAAATCGAAACCTGGGCAAATGTGAAATTCTGCTAAGCTAAGCAAAAGAAAAATGAAGAAAACTCCATTTGCCCTTAGGTTCATCTAAAAAGCAATCAACATTTACAAACACACACACACACATATATATATATATATAGCATATTCACGATCCTTCCAATCCCAATTAATTAGTGAAACACAACAATTTCCAAAACTCATTCTAATCTAAGCCTCAACTAAACATGCCTCCCAAAGCCATTGGCTTCATTTTTAACATAATTATTAAATGTTTTTATTTCATTTTGCCCAAAAGGATTTAATTTTTTTAAACACGCGTACTCAAGAGTTTTCACTTTCTTATTAATGTAATTAATTTTCGCTTAATTTATATAAATATATATATCTATACATAATATATCATAGTTTATAGTTTTAATACAAAATGAAGTCGCCTGCGAGCGAAATGTGAAAGCAGCGAATGTACTTAAAATGCAATACTGAACATTTTAAACAATAAACACCAGATTTTAACTCGAGCAACGCTTTTATAATATATAAATGTATACATTTTTAACATTCCTATTCTTTATATAAATAAGCAACACATTTTTTCGTATTTTTGATGAACTCTTTTAATAATTAAAATATATATTTAGTTGGCTCAAAATACATTTTCAAAAGTAAGTTTAAATTTCAAATTTATAAAGATTTGAAGTATTTAAAAGCCACTGATATTAATTAGTTTACTTCTTAGAGAAGTAGCTACGAAGCTGTTTGAAACAAACTAAAAATTAATTCGATAGCGATATTCATGGAGGACAAGTTCAGCATAGGGAGTTTTGACTGTAATATGGAAAAGTTTAAGTATATAAGTCTTGCTTTTTAACTAATAACGTTCAAGTCATGTTTACGTCATTTACGTTCTAATGCATATTAATAATTTAGTTGCAATTTCGTTAAGAGATTACAACTCGGATTTTATTGCGCATTAAATGGATTTCTCTCTTCACATTTAAATGTGCTCAATTTAAATGAATGTTAAAAAAAAACCGCCAATCGCAGTGCTAGAAAACGCACACAAATTAACTATTCAATTGTGCAGCACTTTTTGTGCAATAAATAAATAAATAAATAAATTGAATGGACAATCAGCTTTGATTCCAAATTTATTCCATGCTCCGCTTGGTAATCAACAAATCGAAAATCTTAACTCGAGGAGCGTTGCTTTATTGCCAGATTCATTTATGTTAAAAACTTTTGTGCCTATCAAATGCGCATAATAATATAATTTAAACAAAGCATTTGATGAGTCATGCTTAAAGACGCTTCTATTTTTTTTTTTGCAATGGCAGCATGTTCAAATTTAATATTAAAATACTTAAGTCTATGGTGCAGGGGGCTCAATAGGGTCGGGATGGTGGCGGCATTGGCATCAGCGGACCCATCATCGGATATGGCACGCCACCGCCACTCGATGCGCCGGGATAGAAGTTGGGTATATTTCCATAGGCAATGCCTCCACCTCCAGCCGACGTGCTTTGACGCAGTGCAGCATTTTGTTTCCTAATCAGCTCCTGCATCTTTTCCGCCTTCAGTTTGCGCAGATGCATTGTACGGCGACTGGCCAGGAATTCATCGAGAAATGTTTCCACATTCAGTTCGTTATCATTAAAGCGTTTCACACACTCCTCCGTCTGCTCCTCGCTCTCCGAGGCCGCCGTTTGGAGCAGCGCCAAGGCCGTCTCCTGGCTAATTCCGCCGGATTTCTCCTTGATCTGGGCGAGCAGATCTTGGACGGCCGCACAACTGGTGCGCCCCTCCTCGGTGAGCTCGGCCAGCTTGGCGCGCAATTCGATCACCTGCGGTTCCTTCTCAATGTTCTTTTCGGCCCGATTGCGATTCTCCTCGAAGAAGCGAACTTTTTGGGTCTTCAGCGATTCGAGCACCTCGTCGACTTTGTCGTCCAGTTTGTTGTCGTCGTTGAGCAGCTCCTTCAACTGCTCCGAGTTCATCGGAAAGAGCGATGACTGCAATTGATTTAGATACTCCTGATACATTCTAAGATCACTGTTTGAAATCCTTTGTTTTTAGTTTTTGCTTTGGTGTTTTTACTATAAAGTTGCTTTCGTCTGTTTATTCGATGGCTGTGCAACACTGAATTTTAACAGCAGCAGCGTTAACATTAACTGCCAGTGCTGCCACACTGCAAAACATTATTAACAGCTGGCATACAAATCAGGGTAGCAGCGCCGGCCGCATGGCGTTGCCATACAGCAAAATGAATCTAAACAAGCCGCCACATTTATAAACAATTTATTGCAACAATATTTGTACAAAAATCAAGGATCTTATTTAATTAACAGATTATATGTCTGAGTTGGCGCGTAGATCTGCAACGGGTTCGCAGCATAAATGGTGACCGGCAAATTCCACACCATAGTTTCCACGGGCAGTTCGGCGGGCGCTTTGAGCTCCCCCGCCGAGGGATTTGGAATACCAAAGTCCATCAAAGTGCTGGTGACGAACTCGAAGTGCAGCCGCCACTTAACGTCAACCAGATCTGTGCGAAATGTCGGCGTCACATGCAACGGAATGGGGACAACCACCTGCGTCTGCAGCGTTGCATAGCACACCTAAAAGAGGGATAAGGAGAAATAAATAATTTAATAATAAAAAATAATAATAATCCACCTGCTGTTGATACCGACCTGATGGGATGTGGCAATGGTGCTCAGCTTGCCGCTGGCCACAGGCTCCTCCTTATTGCGGGCGCTGCCCGATGTCTCCGACTTGTGCAGATTATCGGGCATAATTCCTGATGCAATGCTGGCCATGTCGAAGGAGTTCAGCGAGGCTGATGCGGATGCTGCATCATCTCCAATCGATGATTGCTCTGGCTGTGGACGCACAGGCAACTCCTGTTGCTGCAACTTCACTGAGAACTGAACGCAGCGCACCTTAAAAAATAAATAAAATATGAAGACGACTCCATAAGGTATTTTATAAAAGTATTGAAATTAAAGATTTCTTTTTACTCAAATTTATAAGGTTTCAAAAACCAAATTCACCATAGAGTGTTCTGCCTGTAATATGATCTGAACGCACCTGACAATTTCCAAAATCCAGACTGCCAACGATATCCTCGCCCAGCTTATAAGCCTGCTTAAACAAACAGAAGCGTCCAACAAATCCCCGTTTATTCGATATACGATAAAACTTTGGAGCACGTCGAGCAGTCACATTCTAAAAAAAAGGGGAATGATTTAGTAAATATAAATAGTAATTAATAAATAAATAAAATAAACTATATTAAAATACATATAGTAATTAGTTATTAATAAGATTAAAATGATTTAGTTATTATATATATAAACCTTTAAATGATGCCAAGATATTTCCAATTCGCTGATTTCCCGCTTTTCCAAAAATGGATTCGTCGGCGCCAATTCCTCATTTGTTTCCACAGTCACCGGCAGCTCATCCGGCCGGGCTATCAACGGGATGGGGAGCACTCGGATTGGCAGCGTCAGCGTTTGCACCTTGGATTTGACGCGTTGCGTGGCAATGGTGATTTTGTAGAAGTAACGGATGTCATGGCCACGATATGTGGGCGGACCATCGCGTGGCACCAGTTCATTAAAGAAATCTGCAAAAGGGAAAATTGCTCAATTTCTGTTAAAAAATAGTTGCTTTAAATAAATATACCCTATGTGTAGGGCTTCACAGGGTATATCATTACACTTTGTAGAGTTTTTCACGTACACATTTTGGTCTCGCCCGGCTGCAGTCGCAAATCGCAAAAGAGTATTTTCGGTTTGGTGGCAACGATGACTTCGCCCGGTGTTTGCGTCACTGCATCCAAAGCAGTGCGTCCAATTAGCTCAGCAAGCTCGGCGCTTTTGTCAGCCATTGGATTGCTGTAGCTGGTTTTTCGATAGCAATGCAACTGCACCGAAGCCCAAGCCAAATTCTCCAAACTGAGTGGAGGGTTAATAGAATATAAATAAAGAGTGTAGAGTTAATTTTAGTAGTGGAAATATAACTATTGGAAAATTGTTTTTTTTTGTTGTTTACCTGGCAGCATTGTCCGCAAATACTTTGTGCGTAAATTCAATTAAACATTCAACGCACTCGCCTGTGGCATAAATTGCTGAATCTGCACGCACCAATTTTGCTTTGATTTCAATCATTATACGTTTCTACATTTATTTTGTTTACTTTTTTAATGAGATTTAATTTTCAAGTTGTAAATGGTGAATGCCCGAAACTGATATACGCAATTAAGTGTACTCAATTTTAAAACTACAATTATTATATTGATATTATTATGTATCCACGTATATGTATCAATTTCTTTTGTTTTTATTAAATTATTGTTTTTATTAAAAATTGTGTTTTGTCGAAAATCGATTGTGATTGATAGTTGCCTTACATATCGATAGATATCGTATTTTTAAAGAAAATGTTAAGTTAACTGCATAGCTGATTGATGTTTTGTATAATTTGGTATAATGAAATAAAGCTAAATTTTAATGGTTTTCTCGTTTGCCTATTTCGACTAGCAAGATAAACAGTTGATAGAATTTGATTCGATTTGTGAGCGGGCCGCGTTAACATTTGCTGTTATTAACAGCGCGCAACAGTTGCGTACGCTCTCGATAACTATCGATACGTGCTTGTCGCTGTTCGGCTTTGTGTTTTGATTCGTCTCGCTTGCAATGCGCTTCGTCGCGTCGTTCGCCTTGAGTTCCAATTCAGACGTCGTCGCATTCAAATGTGATACGCGCGTGATTCGCGCTTGGTTCGTTTGACAAATTCGTTGGAAAAGAAAAGAAAAGAAAAAAAATTGCAACATCAACAACGCAACAAGTGTAGTGTTTTTTTCTGTGCACACGCAAAATAACCAAATAATTAAAAGTGCGCTAAAGTTTTTTGGAATTGCTTTTCGCAAGCATTTCCTTCCTTCCAGCGATCTGTGCGCGATCTGTGCGACAAAATGTGCAGCAACAAAAAGTTACAAATTATTCGATTGCTGCGTTAATTTAATTAAGCGTGGCAATATATTTTTGCCACAAAATTGGTGAAATAGTGTACAAAAGTGTTGATCTATGCGGAGTGGGATTAAAAACGTGTTTTCTTTGGGATATTTACCTAAGCGCGGCTAAACGTGCCCAAAAGGTAAGTCGCAAATTGTGATTAATTATTGAAAGTCCAAAAAAAAAAAAACGGAGCAGTAAAATGCATTTGTCCAGTCTTGCTCTATCACAGAAAGAAGCAGCAGCAACAATTGACAATTGGCATGTCCGGCTTAGCAACAACAACAAAAAACAACAGCAACGAATTCCAACGGCGTCGTCACTTTGCCTACATTTGCTTCCCCCCTATTTCATTTTCTTTATTACATTTGTAGAATGTTGGACGCCACCCGCTAAACTCTACACATCTATTTTTTCGCTCACATTGCATGGATTGCATTGTTGTTGCATAGGTAAAAGAAGCAACATTAATTCGGATGTGGTTTTGCGCTTCAAAAATCAACACACGCAAGCAACAACAACAGCAAAACAATAAGAAAAGGGTGCGTCGACATTTGTTGTTGGTGCTGTTGTTGCTTTTGTTGTCGTTTTGCTGCTTTACATTTTGCTGTTCACCTTCGTTATCACAGCGTACATTTTGCTCTGGCTTTTCGTGAAGATGTTGCCTGCTTGCTGCTGGCTCCTCCAGCGCAGCTCTCAAAAAGTCTCCACTCCACTCACGCACACAAGCCCAAGACAGTTATACCTGTTTTTTTTTTCTTTTCTTTCTGTTGTTGTTGAGCGCAGCCGCCGCCGCCGCTGACTGAGAGACTCACTCATGCCATTGGAGCTGAGCGCCGGCGCGACGACGTCGACTGGAAGATTGGAATTTTTATGTGTGCAGCTCTATAAAGCGAACAGCGACGCGTTGTTGTTCTTGCTGCTGCTGCTGCTGTTGCTATTTTCTTTGACAACAGGTTTAAAAATAAGTACACACACACAAAAACATACACACTCACACACAGAGAGGCTTGCTTAGTTAGCTTTTACATACTTTTGGCTAGCCAATTGTAGTCTACTACGTTTTGCATTGGTGGGTGTCATGCTGAGTACTTTTTTTTGCATTTAGCTCTACTACTACTTTCGGTCATTGTACTGTTGTTGTTTTGTCTTCTTACCTTGCCTTCTTTCTCTGTTGTGGTGTTATTTTTTTGTATGTTGTTGTCTTGCCCACCGCCAGAACAAAAACAAGTACAACTGTTAACTATGTATATATATTTTTTTGCGGTTACTTATAATATATGTGCATGTGTTAATGTATGTGTTTTTTTTTTTGCCAATTGCAGTTGCCTTTTTGGCGCCTTAAGTTTAGATTGCTTCGCTTTACGTTTTTTGCCAAACTGAACTTTGTACTTTGGCTTGGCTCGCTGCATGAGTCACAAAGCTTTTGAGCTTTGATTTGAATTCTTTTTTTGTTTGCCTTCGTTGCATTACTGGAATTTTAGACTGGAATAACGCAATGAGCTGATACTTACTGGAATATAAGTAAAGAAAAAAAATATCACCTGTAATTAAAAGTTGATTGCTCGTTTTTTTCTACCTAAATATTTGCGTTATCGAAAACTACGACACAAGAGTTGCTCCAAAATAAAAAAAGGCCAACAGATAAGCCAAATAGCTATTAGCCCATAAATATGAGCAACAACAAAAAGACAATGCAATTGCATTAAATTTGGAGCAGACGATAACAAAAAAAGGTAAACAAAACCCAAAAAGATTCCACGAAAGGTGCACAAAATAAATATTGAAAAGTCAAATTAAATAAAGCCAAAAGCAAAACAAAAACTAAGAAAAAACACAAGTGCCGTTACAATGTGGGCCGAACGACGAGATTCTTCAAAATGCGCCCATGCAACGTGCATGGTAGAAAGAGAGACGAAGAGAGAATGAAACTGGCACACTACATAAACACACACATGCGTATGAGTATGTGTGTGTAGTTACAGGTGCGAGCTAATCTAATTACGACATAGCATCGACTCGTATCAAATATTTGCCCATTGATAAAGAATACAACAACAGAAATATATAAAGAATTTTCATGTGTTTGTAATGAGGCCAAACTACTTTCCAATGTGCCGCAACAATTTGTGGGGTGGGGGTTAAATTATCGATAGTTCTATTGGAATAAAGACCTGATTGTTTTATGCGCTTTGAAGCAGTTCACATTTCAAAACGCGCTTTGTGCCTTCCTTTTTGGTCCATGCTCTTCAAGCTCTTTGATTTTTTTTTTGTTTTGCGCTTGTAATCGGAGCAGTCGCCGGAGTGTTTATTTTTGGCATATTATTTATGCATTTGCCGAGTGAGTCTTTTATTTGCTTTTGTTTACTTTTGCCTTCGTAATTGGAATTGGAATCGTTGTCGGCGGTTTATTGTTTTGCACAAATTATAGTTTATTATGCTTCAGCTGGAAATTGGAGCTTTTTTTTATTTGTGGCGCAGCTGCCCGCGGCTGTTGTTGGGTTTTCCTCTTTTTGTCGTTCTATAAACAAATCGAATTCGGTTTCACGTCTATTTCATGCAAAATTGAAATCGAAATCGAATTCGATATAAATTAGCAGCATATAAATACTACAAAGAAAAAGGCGAGCAGCTTCTGCGATTCGATATCAAAACGCATTTGTGAAGAGGGTCTAAAAGGCAGAGGTATATATTATAGAATACTATTGAGGTGTCTATGCATGTGGGTATTAATGTATATATAAGCATAATGAGATCAAGATCAGACACAGGAAAGATTTCAATTTTTTGCGCGCATCTTGCGAGTGTTGTTATAAACAAATCGAATAATTTCATTTTTATGTTTTGTGTCTATAAATACAAATAATTTGTTTATTTTCTGAAATTTTAAATTGTTTAAGAGACAATATTAAATCACCAGCTACTTGCATTTATATTGCTTTTGTAAAAATATTATCTATGAAAACGAGAATTGCATATGATGATGTAATTTATAGCCATAATTGCATAGATAACTTAATTGTTTTTTGTTTGATGAACTGTTTTTATAAAAACACACTTCGAAAAAAAAGTAATATTAAATAAAAAACCGCGCTTATCATACAAATTGTATTTAAATTGATTGACAGGAATTTAATCTTAAACCCAAATTATGAGCATTTAACTGCGATGCAGAACAATTAAAATGCAAAAAAAATGTAAAAGGAGCGCCAAAAAATGGCTTAGACATTTTGCGTTGATTTAGTGCGGTCAGTGCCACGCCCCTGCCTGCTGCCGCTGAACGCCCCTAACTGCTGCGAGCACAAAACTCGTTTGGCAAACTTGTTTGGCTCAACACACACATACACATATATATTTATTTATATATATTTAAATTTTTTTTTTTGTGAACCGCCTGACCGTGATTTTGAGCTGAATATGTTTTTTTGCCCATGAGTTTTGCTTCAGTCAGCTATTGTCCGAGTCCCGATCTCAATCTAAATATGATTATGAGTGTGTTTATGTGTCGCATTTGTTGTGCGTGTGTGTGTGTGTGTGTCTGTATATGTGGTTGCAAGCATATTTCAAAGATCTACTTCCAGCTTGCGTCGCGTGAGAAATTTGTTGACCAAACCCAAGCAATGCAAAGCAAAACAGATCCCAGCTAAAGAGAGACTTCCCTCTCTCCTCTTCCCGCAATTGCGCAAGCGACGCCCTCATCTTCGATTGACTGACCGTGCAACTCGTCCCCCACCACACACACACACACACACTCTTCTTCTGTTGTCACTTCCCGCACATTCCACAAACAGACTCGGATCTCAAATTTCCCACACGATAACAACAACAATTTACTGTACCCCCCACCCGGGAGTAAACTTCAGTCTCCACTTGAACAACCGCAAAACTTCCATTGAAAACATGCGCAATTTCTTTACACAATTGAATTTGTAGGGAAGTGGGTGGGGAGTGAGTTTACGCACAGAAAGAACACTCGTACGTCTTCTTCTTCTTCTAAGTATATACAAAAAATTCAAGTTATTTTGCCTCTGTTTCGTTTTTTTGCATTACAATCATTTTAGCGGCAAACCACGGTATTTTGTGGTAAAGCTGTCTTAAGATACTGGCAATTAGTGATAATAATCCATGCAACAAATGTTAAACCAATTAACATTTGAATACCGCCAGAAATCTTATAATTTTTTTTTAAAAAATATTTTTAACATTTAATATTACATTTTATTTTTTAAATTAAATTAATATTTTTGAACATTTTGTATTTAAATTTGCTGAGAAATAAAAACAAAATTGTTAATTTAATAAATTTTCGAAAATGTTCTTCTATTAGCGGAATAATAGTTTAACTATCAACGACATTTCTTTTGAAATCAGATTGAAAATGTTTTAAAATTAAATATTCAATTAAAATGAAAAAAGAAGAAATATTTATAAGATTTAGTCTGATATATATATTTATAAGTTATAATATTAAGATCGTGTATATATGAAAAGTGTAGACAACATTTTCAATAAGTAATATCATTGAGATTCCTTTTGTGTGCATTTTCATCTGAATTTCATTGGAAGTGGAGTGCATTAAATGTCAGATCACAGCTCACCAAATTGGAAATGCCTAACAAAAATAGGCTGGAATTGAAATTGGAGAGGGAGAGGAATGGAAGCAGCACTCAAAATTCATAATGCTCAACATAATCGAATGAATTGAGGAAAACATTCGCGCTGACTTTTCGATTTTTATTCACTCGTTGAGCGAGTTCCTCTTGATTGATTGATTGATGGCTGGATGAATGGATATGTGGATTGATTGATTGATGGCCAGAAGTGCGACAAAAGGTGCGACAATGGAGCTGCTTGAGCGTCTTAGATGACTGTACTTTTTGTTGTTGTTCGTTTACTAGAATGTTGCCCTGAAATTGTCAATTGGTATAATTAAAAAAAAACGTGAAAAAGAACGGTTTTTTATTTCCAACCAACAACCACGTTCTGCGCCAGTGCACCGAAACTCCTCTGCTCACCTCAATTTCTCTCCCTCTCCCTCTCGCACTCTCTATCTCTTTCATTCTAGCGTGTATTCTCTTTACGATCCTTTTTGCTGGGCTAGCTACAGTTACAGCTACCTGCCTGACGATGATCTTGATTTTGCTGATCTGCTCTGCTCTGTCTTTTTCGTCTGTCCTCTGTTTTTTTGTTGTTTTGTTTTGTTTTGTTTTGTGTACCTGGTTCGCTGCCCTCATCGACTTTTTTTGAAATGGATGGGAATGTGTGTTGTTGTTGTCGTCTACGTTTCCACCCCTAACCCAAAGAGCAAACCGAAATTCCAAGTCCGCTCGCTTGCAGTTGACAGCGTTACCAGGCCAACATTTGAGCTGGGCTCTCATCTCATCTATGCTAAAATGTTGCATAATTATATTTTAATGATTATTTTATTATTGCATAAGGCATCAAGAAGTATCTAATGATGTGTTTTAAATTTGCAAACTACAAGGCAACAAATAATAAAAAAAATATAAATGTAGCTGTATATATATATATAAACAAATTAAAAACTAGCTAAAATAAAATAAATAATAAAAAAAATAATAACGAAAGTATTACAATAATTTACAAGAAATATAAAAGTAAATTAATTAATATAAAAAAAAAAAATTTAAAATATACGAAATACAAAAATATATATACAAATATATATATGTTTTAAAATAAAAATTAAAAATATACAAATACAGAAAAGCCCTTTTGAATTTAATTTTTAGTGTGCATCAATCTGCATTTTAGTTATATTTGCCACTTCTACTTTTTTTTTTTTCATTTTGCCGAATTTATTTGGTGTCTCTATAAGTACACGAGTCTCACTGTCTGTCTCTTTGTCGGAGTGTCTGGCTCGGCCACTCAAATGAATGCATAATGTGGACTTAATGTGCGTCTGTCTGTCTGTCCTTCTGTCTGTCTGACAGTCTGTCTGCCTGCCTCTGCAAATGTATCTTTATTATGATGTTGAGTTTTTTTTTGTTAAGCTGATGCTCTTTGGGTTCTCAAGTGCCGCCTGCTCCTCATTCAAACTAATTATTACGCTCTGTTCGTCCGTCTGTCTGTCAGCCTGTCTGCTTGTCTGGCAGCTGATTACCTTTGGCTATTTGCCTTTTGGTTAGTGCTCTATGCTGGTTTGTTTGTACAAGATGTTTGCACCTATAAATTACCCCCTCTTCTCCCCATAAGTGGTTGTTGCTGTAATTATATTTTTTTTCGGATTTAAATCCCGTTTTTAACAGCTGCAAATTTAATGCTTGGTAGCATTTTGACTGCTGATGCTGTTTTCGGCTGTTTTTGCTGCTTATCTGCAGCAACTATTTTACGGCTAAAATTACAAAAGATGTTATCCGTTTTCAGTTCCGTTATTTGAATGTGGGTCAACAACAACTGCTGCTTTTATTTTTATGACTTTTTTCATACTTGATATCCCAAATTACAGCATTTCACTGAATTGTTGAAAGTGCAGCAAATAAACTATGTGAACTTGAATGTACTATGATTTGAGAAAGGTGCTTGGCTCCAGAGGTGATTGTAAAAATTCAATTTCGATTTTGCAATGATCAATATTCAACATTTTCTTATTAATGATTTATTTGGTCTGAATTACAGTAAGTTGAAATTGAAAACGCTAAGGTGTGTGAATACAGATTACAAAAATTAGTGGCACATTAGTGTGTGTATGACGCACTAATTGGGTACAATTTGTATTTTCTAATGAGTTTTCCTCTTTTTAATGTAAAAATTAGCTATCAACTACATTAACAAATATTTAATAATATTACTATTATTGTTGTAGTAGTAATTTTATTCATATGTATTTATTTATTTCATGTCTACTAAAAACAGTCGACAACTAAAATTTTTGAATGTCTATCAATCTGAAATACCTCTCTCTGTCTTTCGAATATTGCGCCAAAGTTAAACATATATTTTTTTAAAATGCTTACAACGATATATCAATAAATCGAAACTGAAGAGGCTCTTTTGTTTTTGTCTACACTCAAGGCCAATTTGTCGCTTGATTATTTGCCCAAAAATCGCAGTTAGACTCTGAATGATGTTCATTGTCTTGTTCAGTTTATTATGCAGCCGATGCGATGAATGAGAGTTGATGTGTGTAAATATATACATACATATATATATATATATATATATATATATATATATATATATATATATATATATATATATATATATATGTATTTATATTTGTACAAAATCATAACCGGTTAAAAGGCCACATGTGCGGTGGAATGTTGTAGGAATTGTTGGTGTGGCATCAGTGAATGACTTTTAGTAGATGTGCATAATTAATTAAAATGCAACTGCGCCAGCTGCGCAGTTGCTGCGCAATTCAACTGTCAACTGTGCAACTTGTTTACAATGCTCAATTAATAAACCACTACTCACCTCTCTTTCTTTATATCTATTATAAATATATATCTATTGCTACATGTAATGTATGGTATTTAATTGCAGGTGTTGCTTTTTTTAAAGTTTCACAACACTAAACATTTAATTGATTTGTGTGTGTGTGTGTTATTTCTTCAAGGCTTTGTGTGTCATGTCAGAATGTTTTTTTCTTTTTATTGTATTACACGCAGTGGCCCCTTTCCCCCTTCACTTTCCATTGATCTTCGGGCCGGGTCAAAACTTTCGCTTTCATATACTAATAATAGGCCAAGTTGGTAGAACGACCGCAGCATTGCTTAAATATCCAGTGTTGTAAAAGCTTTCCATTTTATGATTGGGCAAATGCCCTTTTTAATTGATCACTGAATAAACTGATTGCCTTTAATATCGGTTTTTATATAATTACAATAAAAATATTTGATGTATATAAAATTGACCTAAATTTCCTGCTTTTGCGACATTTGCTAATTTCATTTTAATGATAATTGCCTCAGTTTTGAGAATATTGTTGTGAATCGATTTCCGATTGCAATAAAAATTACTATTTTTAAGTTACATCTTTATAGAAATAATACTGCCCATCTGTAAAGATGTAATCAATAAGAAACACGGGGGAATTATATAATACAATCGCGTTTTAGGTGTAGGGTAACTTTTAGTCGAGCTCTCTCGATTAAGGCATTCTTACTTGCTTATATGGATACTTTTAGCTTTTTATAAATACTTTTTCTTATTGTAACAAAATTAAATATCATTAAATTTAATTTTGCCTGGAAGTTGAAGTATTGGTTATGTTACTACTGTATTTCGATTACCTTATTCGATTTTTGCTGCATAATGCAGCTTATGTAATAATGATAATAATCATTTTTAAGTAATTTTTTTCTTAACTGCAGCCATTGATAAATCTAATTTAATTGTTAAATGTGAGTTGTTTTTTTTTTCTATGTTTTTCTTTATGTCGATTTTCGTTGGCGTTTCACTTGTGAGTTTTCTCTTGGCTCAATGTTTATTTGTGTTTATTGCATTTTCTCAAGCATTTGACATTTTCACGCTAATTGAAATTTTATTGCCGATTGTCAATTGTCGCATTGTCTCGCTAGCCGAACGACTGACTGTCTGTCTGTCTGTTTGTATGGTTGTCTCTCATTTGATCGTTGACTTGCTGCGGTTTAAGTTTCTTTGGTCTTGGGCTCTTTTTATGGGCGTTGTTTGGCGCAGTGAAAGTTGCGCATTTCCAAGAAGTGCGCACAAGTTGTGGAGGGGAATCGTACTTTCATACTGGTCGTATCTTGTCGGATATATAGCTTGCCATTAGATATATAAGTGCCTAGCCATTTGACTACTGCTGGCTGCTGACTCCTGCTGGCGGGGGGGTAATCAACATCTACATCAACTTCAAAGCGGGTTCCGGTTAACACACATTATGATTTTCCCACATTAAATATGCACCCAATGTGAACTTCTTGTGCTGAAGCATGGCATACAGACTACATATCTTGGCCTGTATATATATATATATATATTAAAATCTTCTACATTCATATTATTTTAAATGGTTTGTCGTGTGTTGCACATTCAAGAAAGCGCAGGCAGTAGCTGCATTAACCACTCAAATTGCTTCCTGGCCTAATTAGACTGCAACAACAATATACAGCAACAAGATATGTATGTAAAATTGCAACAGCAACGGCAGCAGCAATTGTGGCAGGTTGGAAAATCTCGAGCGCGTCGTTTAAACAGTTTTTCCTGTTGCTGCCGCTTTTGCAATTGTGCTCTTTTTTATGTCAATACAAACTAGCAGAAAAACAAGTAAGAGTAGTACATTTTTTACCTGATAAATACCCTGTAATTAAAAAAAAAGCAAAAAACTAAAAGTTTTTCGTTGTAAAAGGATGAAATTTAAAAAATATAACCCTAAACATCACTCATCGAAAATATATTTTGGCTGATAAAAGCTGTACATTCTTAATAAGGTTCTAAGATGTTAAATTTTTTGAAAATCCAGATCCATGACATCTGAGCTACAGCTTGTAAAGAAAATCAAGTCTTTATATCCTTATCGCTAATATGTATGGGCTATAAATATTGTCTACAAAGTATGCAACTTTTTAATTAAAAAATGTGAACACAAAATTTTCTCTTTGCTTAAGATTTGATTTTTTTTTATTGTTTAAAAGCGTTCATTATTTTGAATGAACACAGTTGCGCAAGCATTCGCACTAAAAGAAAAGTGGTGCGGGGGGAGGGGGGGGTTGCAGAGAGAGGGAAAGGGAACGAGCGAGTGAGTTTTGGTCTCGATTCAGTTGCGGTTATGACATCACATTTCTGCGAATTCAAAAATTGCTCTGAGTTAATTTTTTGTTACAGTTATTGCCAGAAGACTAGAACGCTTTCGCAACAACTCAAAATGCTTTTTTCAAAAATGAAATGAGTTTTATTTTTAGCTTATGGAGGCTTTTGAACAATTTCAAAGTTTTTTTTCTTATTCAATGAATAAGTTTCTGCAAACACGAAACATAAATTAATAATAAGAAAATAATAACTAATAATAAAATATATATTATATATTTGCAATATTTTCTATTGACTTTATTTGCTACCTCAACAATGGAAACCGTTTACCAAAATAAATTCCGAGAAACGACTCGCTTATATTTTTTTTTATTATTATTTGTTTTTTTTTTATATCGGAAATCTAAAAACTTTGATGCCATAATGTCAAATGACAGATAAGATTGCATATTAAAAATGATTCAGCAGCAAAAATAGCATTTAAATGATGAATTATAAATGAAAAAAATAATTTATTTTTTATTTTTACTTTTATCTTGCATTATTTGTTGTTGCTATCTGTAATCAACAGTAAATAAAAGACCAGCTAATAAAGACGATAATGGCATATAGATAAGACCATCAACATAATCAGTCAACAACCTGTTAACTGATTCGGCTCACTGATGAGCAACAAGTTAACATAAAATAAAACCTCGTAGAAAATATAGCAAACAACATTTGACTAAAATGGTTAAAACGGTCAGCGAGTCATTAATATACATGGCCAAAAACAGAGAAATAAGATTTAAAATTTGAGAGCTACAGTAAAACAAACAAGTGAAAGTTGATTAATAGTTTCCGCTTATGGATTGCGTATCTATTTTGTTTTATTTATGTTTTTTTAATCATTTTGCTTTTCCATCTCCTCCACTTGTTGTGTGTTTTTGCCCATATAATTATTTAAATTACATTTCGTATTCGTTGCACGCAAAATGCAAATACAATAAAACAAGTAAGAATGCGAGAGAGAGAGAGAGAGAGAGAGAGATAGAGACAGAGTTCGACTGGGAAATACCCTAAGTCCAAGTATGTAACCGATCTTAATACAATTTTTACGTAATAAAAACGATACTTCATATTCACAAAGTGAGATAAAATGAAATGAATGAAATGAAAATGTATTCTGCTTATGGTAGACGAGAACTTATGTTCTAAATTTAAAGTCTCTAGCTCTTATAATCTCTGAGATCGGCATTTGATGCTGATCAAAAATATATGTACATTCTAGGATCGAAGCTCCTTCCTCACATCATTTTGCACAACATCATTATACATTTTTACCCATTTTTAATGGGCTTAGAGTATAAAAAGACAAAGCTGCCCATGCGTCGGTTGAGCAATGCAATCTCTCTCTATATATAAATATATCTCTCTCTCTCTCTCACTCTCTCTCACTCAGACGCGTTGCGCATTTTTGCATGATCAAATAATTATTTTTTTATTTTTTTTGTATTTGGTATTTTTACATTGTTTGATTTGCTGATTTGAATAAACAAACTTATCGTATATGAATATTTACCATTTTCTATGCATATTCTCACAAAATAGCGATTCAGCTTATGGGAAATGAACTAATTAGGTATGCAAAGGAGGCATAGTTTGTGGGGAGCGGCCATCTCAATGAGAACGACAATAAAATGTTGAATGTTGCCGTTGCTGTTGCTGCTGCTGCTGCTGTTGTTGTTGCTGTGGAATGCATAATTATTATGTATGTATATAAGGCTTGTGGTTCAGGGCTGTGGCTGTGGCTGTGGCTACAAAAGGTGTTCAATTTGTTGTAATTGGGTTAAATTGCATTTACTGAACATAGCCATAGACAGGCTAATTGTCCAATTAACAGAGCGGATATTTATTTTATTATTGCATATGCATTTTGTATATGCTGTACTATTCAACATTAGAATTTCATTTTTTCCTTAAATAAAATTAAATTGATGTATTTTGTTTAATGAAAGTGCTCTTATAAAATCTTCGTTGAGTTGTGATTTCACATAAAATATAACAAAAGAAATTAAGTTTCGGTATAAATTTATTTATTTCATTCATTCAGTAATTTTTTAACTCAAATTTAAATTTTTTAAATTGAATAATTATTGTTTATGCACATAAATATTCGCTCTATTTACCAAATAGCTTAATCCAAAAAGGGCATATATCAGAAGTGCTAAGAGAATGTCTTAATTATATAAATATAAGCTTTGGTCTGTTGGCGAATTCTTTTTATTTTATTTTATTTATTCTCCAGAATTTTGTATAAATGAGAATCTCTTACTAAACTAAATTAAAAAAAAAAATAAAGCATTGCCAACTAAAAATCCAAGGCTCTAAAAGTATTTTCGATTGGTTTTTTACAACACGCAATTGTCGTGATCGAGACATATAAATAATTGCCACATTAAACATGTGTAGAAGTTGTAGGTGTATGTGTGTGTTTTATTTTTAAAAGGTGTGATCACATCAGCAGATCGTGACTAATGATAATTACAATTCCATTGAACTTTTCGTAACTGTGTTTTAAACAGTTTCTGCCTGCTTGGAATAATTTCTCTCATTATATCAAAGTCAAACAGTGAACAAAAATACGAGTTGATCTTTTAAGAATTAGTCACGATCATTATGGTGGCTTGTTTTTTGTCCCGTTTCCTGTTTGTGGGCATCCTCTATTTAAATTCAAATCTAAGCCGCATTTCGTCTGCTCGGGTTGATTCATGAGTTCGCCTCGCTTCGCCTTCCTTTCTCCCCGCATTTCGTCGAGTACTTTGAGGCTCATTAAAATTTTGCGCTCAACCCAAATTCCAGTTACCAATTAAGCATGCCCACCAACAAAACAATAACAATGGCAACAAACTTGACTCATATTTGACTGCTAACTGAAAAAGAGACTCACCTATGTGTTTTTTGTTTCAAGCCAAAATAAAAAGAAAAAAAAAACGGTTGGCCATGTAAACATACAAAAACAATAAGTGAATAGATTTTAGTCGGGAGAGCTCAACTAGGAGATACCCTGAACATATCTATATTTGTCATTTAATCTTAATGCAATTAGCGAAAGTCAATAATTATAATGTCTGGGTATATTATATATCAATTGAATAAATCGATTGAAATCGATATTCGCAAATCGCGGAGAGCTATCGATAACATAAGATCGGATTGTTCATCCAAATGGGGAAACAGTCCATGCTTCCTTCATTCTGTAAAATACTTTTGCCCATCTTCATTATACCCCTTTCTACCCATTTTAAATACGTTCAGGGTATAACAATATGAACAGCAAAAAGAGTCAACAACCACTTTGGTATGTCATTTGACGCCGGTTGGCCTACGCCGTTTTTTTTTTTTGTTTTTGCTTTTTTCAGTTTTCACACACGAAGATCAAAATGAAAAAAAAAAAACAGAGTTGTGTATTTTTCATATATTTTGGCCAACAAACAAAAACAGCGCTAAGCTAACAATAAACCGTCAACAACAGTTACAGATGACTTGGCAGCAAATAACTAAGTTCATAACTGACTTTCATAACTACTCTAAACAAGTGTGCGTTGTTGTGCCTAAGTTTTTTGGTATTCCGAGCACTTTTTATAGAAAAATGTCGCCAGAAATATTTAAGAAACGGCGGCACCGGTTAAATTGGATTATAAATAATACAAGTGTTGTGTATAAATTCAGAAGGTTGCAGACTATTAGCTATGTTACTCGGCTTGAGTCACAGGACACATGAAAGAAAATTAATATAAAAAAAGCCAGCCGACAAATATATAAATCATTTAAGCTTATACATATATATACTTATATTCAAAATGTCTTGAAAATGTAAGAGATACATATATCTTATTTATATCATCAGTCGATCAAGCTAACATAAGTTACTTTATTTTTAAATTCAAAATAATTATTAATTATATATCGCTCTCCTTCGCGATTCTCATGAAATCAAATGAGATCTTCATGAGGACTTCATAGTGTTGTGTTGACTTAAGAGGAAATATGCGTCTCTCTTTGCTCTCATCTGTCTCAAACTTCCTTAATCTGAAGCTTCATTCTTCTCTATTTTAATCTTATTTTCTCTATTGCTTTCTATATCTCTCCCTCTCTTTTATAACTCTCTCTTTTTGATTTTCTTTATAGTTTTTCCCTCTCCCTATTCAGATAGTGTATTCTACTAGCGACTTCAGCATTTTATTTATTTATTTTTTTGCTGACTGTTTGAGTTGAGTGCAAAAGTGTCACAGGCTGGCTTTAAAGGCCTGGCCAAGAAGAAGCCACAGAAAAACACTTCAAAGCAAAGCAAAGCTGCAAGAGACAAACATAACAAAAGAATGACAGAGAGAGAGATAGAGAGGGAGAGAGACGAAAAAGATATAAAAGTACCTAACTGCGCAAAGGTTTGTGTCACGGCTAAACATAATATTTATAGTTGTTGTTGCTATTTCCCATTCATTGAAACAGAAAACGGATTCTGCTGATTGAGGCAAATTTACGCTCGTCATTGACGACTGGCGATGGCAGATGTGCTTTATAGTTGTTGTTGTTGTTGTTGCTTTAGTGTTGTCACCGTACTTGACTTACTGTCTCTTTTTATTGGCTTTCAATTAAGCACCGCTCAATGTGCCAACTAACTTAATTAAGTGCAGCAAGTATTCGCACGAAAAAACAGAGCTTGCGCATAAAATAGACTAAATGCAAACTGAATTGAAGGTTTTTAATTTTGAGATTCTTTCGGTTTTGGATTTTTTATTCAGTGGAAAAGACTCAATTTTAAATATTTAAATTACGTTGTTTCTATGAATATTCAATTTTTAATTGTAACTGTGCTGCTTAACGACTAAGTTTTACTTGTGAAGTACAAACTGGACTAGAATATTTTTTTAAAATACATTTTTTCTGATACAAACATAAAATTTACTACTTTAAAGCTTAATAAATAATAATTTGGCTTTGGTGTCGATTTGAAGTCGAAAATGGCAACGAAAGTTAGGTGAAAACGGGATAACAGCGGTTTTGAGTAAATACCAGATTTATCTTGTTTGATTCAAATATCTACTAGCTATAACTATTTTTTTTCTCGTTGATTGAAAAACCAAATCTTGCAAGCTGCAAGTTCTACAAGTGTTTTTCGTTTTATTTTTTTAGGCTCCTTTAAGAAAAAAGAAAAAAAAATGACAAGAGCCAATAAAACTGATTGTGACTAGGCCAGCAGCACTTAAACGTGTCCCCGACCCACTTGGGAGACTTTGGTGCGCCCAATTCAAACAGAGATCATGGTCGGTACATTCACCTCTTCTTCCAGCCTTTGTCTCTTGTCTTGGTTTTGTCTTGCGGTGCTTTTGGCTTATACATTTGTCTCTGTCTCTCTGACAGTCTGTCTGTTTGTCTTTCTGCTTTTGCTGTCTATTTGTTAAGCGACAATTTTTTTTTTTTTGTTTCTTTCCGCTGCTGTTGGTTTTGCGGTTTTCCGGCTGGTTTTCCTACAGTTTTATCAGCAGTCGCAATCTTTGGGCTCAGTGCACACAAAGCAACAACAACAAAAAGAACAACAAAAACATCTACAAGTTAATTGTGACTGCTCGCTGTTGCGTCGACAGTGTAAATGTCACTTTTATATCTTTTTAATAATATTGTTAAATAATGTCTAAATAATTACAAAAAACACACACCTGTCCAGTTTTACTTTGGATTAAGTGTGATCTTTTTTCGTTGCTTGTCAAGTTACTGAAAATATTTTGTTAATTACAAAGCACTTGCTAATAACAGTTAAAACGGCTAATCGCTTTTTTTTAATAATAATAATTAACAAATTATCGCTCGCTTTTAGCGAGTTTTTTTTATTTAATCTCCTTGAAGGAGTTTCAAAAATACTTACATCAAAAGTGTTTAAGAAATATAATCCCAGCGAGCATGAAAAATGAAATAAATTCATAATTCAGACATAATCCGTCATAACTATTTTCAAAAAGCGAAATAAATGTTGATAAAATAGCCCTAAGCGACCCACAAAAACTGCTCGGCTACCTACTTTTTGGTGTATTGAAATGCAATTCAAAACCAAGACACAAACGTTAAATACCAAACAAGAAAACAACTGTAATTCCTTCGTCTTGCAGCGGCATGCGCAGGTGCGGCAGGGGCCGGGGTCGCAGTTTGTTTCCTAGGAAACTCAAAAATTTTACACAATTGGTACAATTGTACCAAAACTGCAACTTCATTTATTTAATGGTAAAACATATATTGATGAATTTTTGTTTCTCACTTTTAAAATGCAGAAAAAAATACGTTTCAATAATTTAGTTTTGCATTTCCTGCTTAGAAAAGTGTACTTTCAATATTGCCTAAAATAAAATTTATTTAAATAGAACAAAAAGTGAATGGGATGGAAATAAATATAAAGATTTATTAGCAGACTCCAGAATATGCTTAAATATATTCTGATATTGCTAATAAGCTGATCAATCGTTTTTCTCACACCGTTAGACAATAGTTAATTCAGCTTACTTTTTTTTTTTTTTTAACGAAAATTAAATATTTTCTATAACACTAAGGTTTTTTTGTTGACAAAATACGATCTCTTCCACACCCTCACCCTTTCCCAATTGCAATTGTACAAATTGCTTAGCTTAAGCAATGTTTCCTTTTATAGGGTTTTCAGTATGTGGTGCATTGTTTCCACTTCAGCCGCAACCTTTTCCCCCCTTTTGTGACGAGTGCGCAGACAACGACGAATTCTGCGAAGCGTAACCGTTGACGGTTATTAAACTATGTACGAAAAAGCGTAAAGAAGAAGACGAAGAAGAAGCAACAGAGAGAAAAAGAAAAAAAAAACAAGAAAGAGCAAGGGCAATAGATATCAAGACATAACAGCAGTTAGAGTTGGAAGAGGAGGGAAGGGTGCAAGCAGGCAGTTTGGTGGGGGGAGTGGTGAGGTGGGCTGAGGGGATTGAGGCATAGTTCCGCTTTTTTGACATCGGACTTTGATGAACTTTGAACGTTTCGGACACGCCCTAAGAACAACTTGAGGTACATTGGTACTCTTGTACATTTTAAATTGCTGTGCAGCATTATTTATTTTCTGCCCCGATGAAGTTGTTCGTTCTTTCGTCTGGGGTCACCGGTCAGCTGGTTAATGGTAGAGGTAAGGTGGGGGAGGGAGATATGTAATGAAACTCTTTAATTGACAGTACACAGAATGTAAAGAGGCATGTGCCATGTGTGGCTGCATTCCATAAAAAAGGGGTCTTTTGTTTAACCGATGGTCAGTTATTATTATTCACATAGATGAGATGTAAGTTGAGTAGCTATCATATCTGTGGAGTTTATGCCTTTTAAATAACATGCACTTATCTATGATGGTAAAGGGAAGAGGGAGTATTACGGTATATGGGCATTTCCAGGCATAAGCACATCGTAATACTGTCATTTTCAATTAATAATTGTTGTAATAGTCTTTGTAATGTTTTCTTTCCTTTTTTGTCATGCTATCCATAATAGGGTACGTGTCGTGACAAAACATGTACTTGGTATTTGATTTATTAATTTTTATATTCTGCACAATTTCAGAAATGTATTCAATTATTAGTTGATTTGTTGTATTACATTATTGTGGTTAGTTTAAAATGTGAGTGAGGAAATACATATATTAAAAGTGAAATTAAAATTTCAATTGATTTTGTTTTTCATATGCTAATTTGCTTGTGTTATGCTTGATGATGTCAGATCAATATGTGTATATGCCGTTATTTACCTCTACTATCGATCATAGGCTTGCCATATTTTTGCACCTTTTGATGTGGCAGCTGTCGGAAATGGAACATTTGTTGTGCAATTACGAGAAAAATTTCATTTTTTACGATTGCTTCGTGGAAGTTGTAAACCTAGAATCTAATTTTAACCCAATTCTCCCTTTTGCTCATGTGTGTGTTTACAGTTAGCCGAAGCTGCCAGAAGACAACAACAATTACAAAAACAACAACAGCAAAGAAACAGTATCAGAAGAAGAAGGAGCTGAAAAACGACGTCACACTGGAGTCACAAATACGATAAACATTCCAAAAATTCCATTACCTCTCTATCTCTCTCTCACTCTCTCTCTCTGCCCCAATCTGCAACCACCCCCACCCAACCACCCTGCCACGCCGTTTTGACAGCATGTCACATGATAAAAAAATGTTGGATCGCGAGGCAGTAAGTTCAGTTATACAGCAGTGGAATGCCAATCGATTAGATCTCTTTGCGCTCTCCGAACCAGACGAGGTATGCATTTTCCCCTATATATGTACACATATGTGCCAGTCTAAAATCTATATTTTGTATCTTGTAGAACCTGCTCTTCCATGGCGTTATGCGCTTCTATTTTCAAGATGCCGGCCAGAAGGTGGCCACCAAATGCATTCGAGTTGCCAGCGATGCCACAGTCACAGATGTCATAGGTGAGTCAACAGATTTAATATGGAATAATTACTATATACTCCTTAATAATTTAGATTAGCTATGGAATACCCTGTTACTATACTATAAAGAGTAGCCTTAAGCAGCATATGGGATAATTTATTATTTGGGATTTATTATTAATTTATCCTGAAACTAAGAGAAGCTGCTTAGATTAACTTACAAACGGATATAGGGTATTTGTATATTTAAAAATCTGAAAAGAGATTTCGTATAAATTTCTATAAATGAAAACGTGATAGTTTTATACCTTGCAACTATGATGAATAAGAATTTGGGTTGTTTGTATACCCTGTCAGTACGAAAGTAGATTTTAAAAAAAGTATTCCTGTTTCTTGTATACCGTACAACTAAATATATCTATATGACAATAATAGTAAAGTAGATTGAAAAAAATAGAATAGTATAATAGAATAATTCAATATGGGAATATTTTTTGTGAGAGGATATCGGACATTTAAATAACTAGTTTGCTTAAATTGGGTATTATCGTTTCTCTATAGCAGCCACTTATCAATATTAGTTCAAATTGTAAGCTGGAAATATTTGAAATGACCATTCAGATATAAATTTAGACAATTTATTGGTAGTACTCGTATATATATGATACGATTTATTTGTTAGCACTTATCTTATCAGGTTTCTTGTTACTTGATAAGGGCACTGGTCACTTTTTATTTATATTTATGTTTATTTACCGCTCTTTTGCAGACACACTCATTGAGAAGTTTCGTCCCGATATGCGAATGCTGTCGGTGCCAAATTATGCCCTCTACGAGGTGCATGCGAATGGAGAGGAGCGTCGCCTGAATGCGGATGAGAAGCCGCTGCTGGTGCAGCTCAACTGGCACATTGATGATCGCGAGGGTCGATTTCTCCTGAAGAACATTGATCAGAAGACGACGGTAAGAGTTGCATTATATCAACTTGGTTTCAAAATGAATTCTCATCTTATTTATATTTTGCAGCCTATTGAGCAATCGGATTTGAACTTCAAGCGCAAGCTATCCAAGCGCGAGAAGAAGGAGCAAAAGAAAAAGGAGAAGATGGCCAAGCTCAGCTCCGATTTGCCCAATCTGGCCAATGGCAGTCAACTGGGCCTGGGCAATGGTGTCGGTGGCAGCGGCGCATCCGCTTCAGCGGCCCATATGAATGGTAGTGCCGGTGGCAACGGCGGCGGCATCGGTGGCAACAACGGTGTGAATTCTAGCGATGCCGTTGCTGGCAAATTGTACACAGAACTGCCGGAAACGTCATTCACACGCTCGATCTCAAATCCGGAGGCGGTGATGCGACGACGCCGACAGCAAAAGCTCGAAAAGAAGTTGCAACAGTTTCGTTCCCGTGACGGCGGACCCGACACCGGCGGCACTCTCAAAATCTATGGCGAAAGTCTGTGTCAGGATGTGCCCTACAAAACGCTGCTCCTCTCCATACGAGACTGCGCCCAGGCTGTCGTCAGGGAAATGCTCACCAAATACGGCCTCGAAAAGGCAGATCCTCTTCACTATTGCCTCGTTCAGGTTCGGAAAAGATTTCTATTTACAAATTAGAAATGATTGCGTGACACGATTGGAAAATATTGGGCAACAATTCAGCTTTTTTATGTTTCTTTATGTTTTATATATTAATGTGCCAGTTTTTTTTCCTCCTATTTCATATTTGTATTATGGAAAATTAATGTCTCTTCGTTTGAGCCTGAACTTATTGAAAGAAGAAAGAAGTCTCAGTATAATTTTGATTATTTGCTTGTTTTCTAAATTGTAAAATTATTGATTTTATTGTCATGTGAGTGCATATTCAAGCTAGAGACTAGAATGTGGGAAAATAATATTTTTGTATATTAAGATGATTTTATTTTATCGAAAACTTTGCCAGTTTTGAAAATATCGATTCAAATTTCCATAGTAATAAAAAACATAATTTTGAATATGTAACCTTCAAATTTATATAGATATTTTTTATGTGTCACTAAAATCTGACTTCTTACCAAAACTTATTTTAATACTGAACAAACTAAATTAACATCAGCAAGCATTCAATGTATTTGAAAACTGGGTTGAGGGTATTTCTTAGTTGAACATTCTAACTTGTTTTTTATCTTAATATGTATTATACTTATTTCGCTTGCTTTTTGTTCCTATATTGCATAAATGTAATTAAGTTATGATTGCTTTATTTGATGTTAATTGATTAGAATAGTTATTTAAAAACAATTTGTAATAATTTCTGGAATGGTTTTTTTCTATTCTTTAGGTAAACAGCGATGGAACCGAGTACATCCTTGACGACGACGAGTGCCCATTGTCGATACTCATGAACCATCCGACGTCACGAGGTGAGTTTCTCTGGTTTGAAAATCGTTTGCCTGATTGTGGGCCATTTAAATTCACTTAGTTGGCTCCGTTCAAGTGGATGGCCAGAAGCGGGGAGGGGAAGGGGTTCGAAGTGTGAGCCACGCAACTCATTCATAAATAAATATATATCAACAAATTCGGAGCATGCGATTAGCTTTGTTTTATCAATAATTATGCTGCCTATCAACAACAACAACAAGCGAATGTGACTGTTGCTATTTTGTTGTTGTTGTTGTTTTGTCATATTTTAAGAGTTTTGGTATTTTACACACAACTTGGAAACTTGCTTCAGTTGTTCGCTGGCATTTCAAAGTGTTGTAACAAAGTTTCTCAGAGTATGTGAAAAGACCAAAAACAAATTTAATCAATTTTCAATTGTGTAAAGTTATTTGTTGAAAAACTATTTTTTGAAAAAATGAAGGATGACATATGTGAAAAACTGCGTAAGTTTTTACTTAAAATGCAAGCTTCATTGAATTGAAAGATTACTAAACTATAATAATGAAGTCAGAAAAAGTTGTGAAACTGTCAAAACAGCTTTAACTAATTCTCACAAGAATCTGAGTTTAAAAACGGTTAGATATCATTGAAAGCGGGTTTAAATATTATATGAAATATTAAATAGGCTTTTTTTAACTTTTTAAAAAACATGAATTGTCTTTCCAAAAGTTTTTCCTTAATACTTTTATCTGTTAAATACTGAAGATTTATTAGCATCTATGCTAATAACTTAAATAACCACAAAAAAATTCAGAAATTTCATAAATTTACGTTAGCAAGTACACAAACCAAAGAGTGCAAGGATAATAAAGCAAGCGTGACAAAAGCTCGTTGCAATAAGCTTTTATATCAAAAAGCTTGCCATAAAACTGTAATAATAAGAGCTAAAAGAAAATAAAAAACATTTTCCAGAGAGTGGGATTGATTAATAGATTTTAATTGATTTAATTCATTGCTTTATTGTTTTTAATTGACTCAATGATTTTTTGTGTGATTGATCGATTGATTTTGATTGAGTGCGTGATTTTTATTGATTTATTTATTTGATTGATTCATAACTCACTTACTCTCTCACTCCCCTTTTAACTTCATCTTCTTCATAACATCAATCAAACAAATTTCCGGCAGACTGCCAAAAATTGCGGCGCATGCTAAAAAGTATGCAACAAAAACCACATTTCAACACTAGTCGGGTAAAAGAATAAATGCAGAGGACTAATTTCATAGCGGTAGGGTGATAAGGTGAAGGGGGGGAATTGAGCATCAGACAAAGTAAGTAAGGCAACACGGTACACACACACACACACAAACACACATTTACGGATATGATAAACTTTCTGAACATAATAAAAAGGCCGCTGGGAATTCAATGTTACACACTCACATACGCGCACACACACTCACGCATACATTCATAACGCCAGCCGTAAAGTAAAAGGACAAGCATAAGTGATATTTAAATAAAGGCGACAAAAAAATATGAAAGCAAAGAAATGCTGCGGCCGGAAATGTTTTTGTTGCCATCAAACGAACACCTACACACAAACGCACATACACACACGCAGACAGCCGACCACATAAGCAGCAAAGTTTTGAGGCTGGCACCGCTCACACAGCCACATGTTGCCGCCTGCTCTGCTGCCTGCTCTGCTGCTGTTCTCCCATGCATTCATTCACACACACACACACACTTACTCACTCACTGACACACTGACTCACACAGACGCAGACAATAACTCTGCCCATTTCTCATTTGCCTTTTGGCGCTTTGGGTGTGCAATTCAAAAAGGTGTAAAATGTAAATGACGACCACATTTGTGTAAATATTTCATGATAGCAGCGCAGCCTCTCTCTCCCTCTCTCTCTCTCTGTTTGTCTCTGTTTTAATTATGTGGCTGACACACTAATAAATTTCACTTAAGCGTCAACCAGTCTGTTTTTAGAAGTGTCTCAATTTTGGGGCACTTTAATTTTCGAGTAGCTGTTGCTGCTGCTAACAGTTGACCTTATCTGCTATTTACTTGACCAGGCAGGCTACCTGCTAACATGACACACTTTACGTACGCCCAAAACAAACAACAACAACAACACCTGCAGCTGATTGCAAGTGCTTGGTAAATTGCCCCATTCGCAACACTCTTCTATGCTGTCTGTTTAGCTTCAAGTGCTTTTGGCATTTTAACAGCATTTCGATGTTGCTGCTTGTTGTTATTGTTTGTGATAGTGAGCTCTCTTTCTATCTACCCAACTCTCTTTGCACTGGGTATGGCGCTCTCTTAATGTGCTTTCAGTATTTTTGATTGAACGCTTTTGAGCGTGAGAGAGAATGAAAGAGAGAGCAGGTGTAGTTATTGCAGCAGCATCTATGCTTTTTCTGCTCTCTTTGCGTTTCCTCGTGTTGGCTTTGCCATCTTTACACTTGTTGTTTTTGGTATTTTTTTTGGTACAGTGGCATTAGTCGGCATATTTTTGGAGTACTCTTTCAGCGCAGGAAGTATTTACTTAAGGGTTGATTAATTTGAGGTATTTCAAATTGAATTGCCAGCTTTTGGGCTGTGCGCTTTTTGAGCCTTTATTTTATTTCTTCTTTTGCTTTGAGGATTCCACTGTGCAAATTAAGCGCTTCTTCTCTTTACCGTTTATCTCTCTCCCACCCGTTTACTCTCCCTCTGCTAACGTTTGCGAGTGGCTTTAAGGATAATGGTAATTTTTTGGTTATACTTTCAATTGAGAACAGCGCCACCTGTGCAACAACAACAACAACAATAATGAAGACGGCGAGGCGGTCACTTGAATTCTGTTTTTTTTTTTTCGGAAACGACTTTCAACTTGTGTTTGTTGTTGTCGTTGTCAATGTCCTCGTCAATGTCGACGCACCCGATTCGGAGACTCGAGTTCCGAAGCAGCCTTCCCACTCTTTCTCTCGCTCTTTCGTTCTCTCTCTCTCTGTCTCTCTGACTCGCACCTTGACAGTTCATAGCTCCCCTTATACAGTTATCTGCACAACATGCACATTCGGCAACGTCACAGTCACACTTCGCCATCGAAGAGTTCGTCGGCGTCGTCGTCGCCGTCGCTGTTGGCGTCAGCCGCGCATTGTGTCTGTCCGCTTTGGATTTGTTGTATTTTCGGCTTGTGTTCCGTTTTGTCAGTCATGAAGTAAATGTTGCTCGGGCCACAGCAGCGCAGCGCACGGCAAACGGCCCGGGGCAATCTAAACGGATAACGGACAAACGGCAAGCGATATCGAAATCGCAGAATTGGCAGCGAAATTTGGAAATTCACCAAATTGAAAGCTGAAAGCGCCTCAGCGGCTGCAACAGTTATTTCCCACTGTGTTTGTGTCCTGTGCGTGTGTGCGTGTGTCGTCCTGGTTGCCTTCCTTGAGGCATACATAAAATTGTCAAAATTAGAAACAGTTCAATTCAATTTGAGTGTGCTGCTATCGCCGTTATTATTGTTGTTATTGTGGTTGCTGCTGGCGTAAACTTTATTTCCTGTAGCCATGATGTAGAATGAAGACGCAAAAACAAACGTTAAGTCGCAGCCGGTTCCTGTCCGGCATTTGTCGACGCTAATGTTGCCCAATTGCCGTACAATACAACAACAACAACAACAACAAGACGAACAAAAACGTCACCTGGCATTTCATTCCCAAGACCAATAATCAAGCCAACAAAATGATGGATTGGGGCATACGACGTAAGTACAAGCATAGGACGGGCGGAGGGAAGGGACAAGAGATAATATCTATTTGACATTGGTATTTGTTTAGCTGTCATTCATTCGTTTAGCTTTCATTTCAATTCGTTTAGTTGCCTCTGCCTCTGTTGGCAGTTTGTTTTCTAATGAATTGCCCAGCACTGAAAAGTATGCTACAAAGTTGTTTCCCTGCCCAATTAAGTTTGCTGCACTTCTGAAATGTGTTTTTTTTTTTAATTTTTTTAGTTTTAGTTTTGCATTTTAGCCACTGGTGTTGCATAGTTCAGTATTTGCTCAACGAATTCGCAAATTGCCTTAAAAGTTTTCGAGTGCTTGTTTTTGTTAATTAATTGATTTAATTAGTTCCCTTTGAAAGCGCTCCGTAAAATTGAATTAAGGGCACAAGTTATGGTTTACTTGTGAAAATAAAGTTGTTGCACATTTATTTCTGGTGTACATTAGTTAGTCATATTAAATAAGCGTTGAATTCGAAAATAATTACGTTTTCAACATCAGCTGCAATTTTTAAGATTTGTTCGGTGTAAAAATAAACCATAGTCAAACTGCAGCCTTGAATAATTCCTCAAGTGTCAGAACCTATTGCACACCATTCTAACTTGGACAAAAATAGTTTTTACACATAATCTCGACAGGACTTATGTCCATTTCTGGGCACTCCATAAACTTCAAATGCCTCTTTCATAACACAAGAACTGATAAAGCAAAAATTGATATTTTTCTTAATTTTGGACATCATCAATTTATCATTGAGAACTAACATTGAAAACTCATCTCGTGAAATTATTTTATATTTTCACAACTTTAATCATTCTTAAACCGAAAAATATTTTAAACCTCAGAAAATAATATTTAAATACAACTCGGAGAATGAATGATTTATTTGAATATATAAAATCTATCTTTTATAAAGAGCTTAAAAAGCGTTTTGCTCCAAACCGGCATTTTCAAGAAGTTCTTTCAACAACGCAATTATTTATTTAAAGTTTAATTCAAATATGTTTTGCTTTACAGTCGCCTTTGGCATTTTGAGTGATGCAGACAAAAACAACTTATATTTTCAGCTTTAATCATATGTTCTTAGTTAATTGCTATTGGAAATCCAAACAGGGAATAGTAATTAAATTTATCTTTGTTATTTCTCATAATGAAATACCGAATATGCTGATACAATAAAATATTCCAGCTACCATCACAACCCGCCTCCCCTTTGACCTTCTGAATGTATATTTCTATTCAAGATGAGAGCCATACGATTATCGGGTCGATTACGCCCAAATGACGTTTGTACTTAAGTACACACACATATCCTGCCGAGGACACAATCAAATATGTATTAGTTAGTCCATCCCGACCATGACAACACTAAATGTCCTGCTGACATTTCGTTTTCACGGTGGCCAAAAAAGCAGACACAAATGAGAAAAGAGAACAAAATAAGTACAAATAATAGAAATCCGACATTTAAGAAGCCTAGCAATGGAAATGGTCTAATAAGGCTTTTAAGTATGACAGGCTGAATATGGGCTAAACTGGTATATTGAATTTATTCAGAAGTATACCCCACTGGGTATATGCATTCTTGATCAGCTTTAAGCGAGGAGTCGAATTACAGTCCAACATTTCGTACATTCACATTCCTAACATTTATCGATTACCGAAATTAAAGCCACAATTTTAAAGAAATATTTATATATAACTTAACATAATATTGCCCGACTTCATAACTCCATTCGTTTTGCGAATAACAATAAGAATCGATTAGCCATAGCAATAGATGCCGCTATTTTAAAGAAGTATCCTTCTAATCGGGTTTGTATATCCCCTGGATAAAGTATTGCTCATCTGTAAATATTTTTTCAAGATTGGGTAAGAAACAGCCTAATGTCAGGGTATCTGTCAGTCGTGCTCCCACTCGACTAGAGCATTCTTAGTTGATTTTCTTTTCTTTGTCGCAAACGTGGCTGTTCATAAATATGCTGTCCGTCCCTGCCACGCCCCCAATTTTAACCGTTGTTTTCCCAGTAATACTGTGTAAAATGCATGCGCATAATTTTGATATCCTTTTGCCTTCAGGTGAAATGCGGGGCAACATCTACGTTGAGTTTGAGCTCCTGTTTCATCGCTAGCAGTGCAGTTCATTTTGAAGGTCATTCTTCTTCTTTCCTTTTGACTTGAGCTCCTGCTCCACCCGCTCCTGCTCCTGCTTTTGCCACTGCTCCCATTCCTCCACTTGTTGGAAATGCGCTCAGGAATTTTATAGCGATGCGTAGTCATAAGATGGCAAATTGGGTTAACAACTTGTTCGTTTTCATTCTATCTATGTTCCTGTTGTTGTTGTTGTTGTTGTTATTGTCCTTGTTGTTGTTCCTTCGTGTTCATGTTGTCCTCGTCGAACTTTTCTGCTTTAAAAGAAAAAGCCGCACAAATGCCATTAGAAAATTGGTAAAAAGCTTTCGGCTTTTTTTTATATTAATTGACTTGGCGAACAAAGAGCAAACTTTAAGATTGAAATTTATTGATTATTAAACTGGGAAATAGACACTTTTTGATAATTATCTATGCTAAATAATTACAAATTTAAATTAAATTATTATTTGTAATTTTATTTTACACACTTATAATTTAATGATTTAAAAAATGTTTGGAATTTTTTACACCAAATATTCAATATTTTATTCAAATTTGCATATTATTTATTTATTGTTGTTATATTTGAATAAGCTGAATAAGCTCTCAATGCTTGCATTTAAATTGTAAACAGCTGTTTTCACTAAGATTTACCTTCCCTAACTCAAAAGTCAAAATTTATGGAGTACTCAAGATATGTCTGCACGTGGCTTGCATAATTGAAACGATTATCAACAGTTTAACTTATTCTAAATCTATTGTGAACAATAATAAATTGATGTTCTCCAATTGCTTTTCAAATTCCACTTGTGTGGGTGTGTCCTGCCACAACAACTGATGCTGATGAGTCCCCCATCCCCTTCTCACATGTGGAGCAGGTTTTCTACTCATGCATCATTACTCAATGGAATCATGACCCACGGCATGAAAATTGTACTTTTTTGGCATTTTGCCAAAACGTAGACATTTGATAAATCTACTCAAATTCATTTTGGTTGGCCCTAGAAAGTGAAATATTTTTTTGCAGCTTTGTGATTTAACTGTTTGACTAGCTTGATGTGTTTTACATGGTTCTCGGAAATTGGCAACAGATTTATGAGTTTGAGTAGTTCAAAGTTAAATTATGAATATTTTTTTTTTAATGTGCTTGGCCCAAAGTCATTGAAAATGGGAATTGACGTAGTACAAAAGTGTGTAACAGCCACAACGAATTATCTCCGACACCATAAAGCATATATATTCTTGATCAGCATCAACAGAAGAGTCGATTTAGGCGAAAATTAACTAGAGAGAGAGAGATTTTAAGAGCTAGAAAATATAACAAATTTGAATATAATTTCTTCCCGTTTAATGATTATCGATATAAATTGATTTTCGATAGCTATAAAAATCGCATTGTAAAGATACAGCCTTCCAATCGATATATAAAATTCCATAATATTTAATAATAATGTAATATGAAACAGAAATATTTTTAGCCAAAACTTATTTTCTTGCCGATCTTTCTCGACTAGCGCTTTCGATTAGGGGTTGTTTCTTTTTGGTCCAGCCAACTGCACCCAAAGCTGTGCAAAAACTGGTTTTGGTTCCTTTAAAATAAAATTGCAACTTTAGTGTCTAATTTTTAAAGGGTTGTAGAAACCGGTTGTTGATTTAATCCTTTGATATGCAACTCCTCGATTATTGCAACAATCACACGATCGTCTCACCCCCAGTGGCAGGCAATAGTTGTATGCATCCATTTGAGAGCTTTTTGCGCTTAGAATTCACAAACGGTTCTAGCGATGGCTTCTTTAGTCGTCGCAAGTTGCAAGCAGTCGATCTTCCTTGTCTTGGGGAGCAGAAATGTCCAATGAACGTATAGTGAGGACATTGCTGCTGACACCAATGATATTAACATCAACTCCCGTTTGCTGATCATCTGTTGATTAGCTTTCGGAATTTTTGGAAAAAGGCCCCCTTACTTTACAGGGGGTCGTCTATTAAATACATTGAAAACTTACTTAAATATTAAAACTCTTCGAATTTTATGTGGAATTTTAAAATATTTTCGTAGGTATATTTTTCTATGCAAAGACATTTAAATTTAAATTATGCACAATAATTTGTTATAAACATTAATTTAAAGTTTTTTACATTATTTATATTGAAGTCATTTAACCTATTTTGACTATTTCTCATTTTTGCTTTGATTGCTGTTTGACTGCATATAATAAAAAAATCATGGTTTTCAAGTTTAGTGCGCAGTTTATTGCACGTTTTTAATATACACTCTCGTTCAAGCCCAGATTTTGGAAGGCGGCGAACGCAAACCGTGCAAACAGATTCTATCCACACCCCCTTCTTTTTTTTTAACGGAAAACAACTTAAGTGTAAGTTGGCCAACAGTAAAGACGTTTACTGTGCGAAGCTCGTTAGCTGAAAAGTAGCTTCAAGAATACATACATCTCAAGTTTTTATGTGCACACACACACACACACACACACACACATACACACACTCTCGAACACACACATACACTCGAATAGACACCCGCATACTAACTCACAAAGAGACATCTCTATTGTTGCCGAATTTACTTTGATTTTCCTTGGTGCTGCTGGGGTTTACAGTTCTACAGGACTGGGTTGGGCTGGGCTGGGCTGGGGTATATCGATTGTGCGAGTCGAGCGTCAAATTATGATGATGATGATGATATGCTCAGCTCAGCTTGATTTATGCGCTCGTATTAAGAGGTGAGGTGTGCGCGTCTGTACATGTTTGTGCAACATGATGGCCAGACAGGAATTGATAGTTTGTGGGTAGCTCAAACAATTTATAAATAATAATTTACAAGGATTAACTCTATGATATTTCTTGAAGATAAATTGTTAAAGACATAGCTAAAAATAAAGATAAGACCACAATACTTAAAAGATCATAAAAACAATAATGAATGATGTACCACAAAATTTTAATATTTATTATTACATTTCGATACATTTTCATTGATTCACTGTATAAGTTATAGATACGTGGAAAACATATATACAAATAAATATATAAAAAATATCGAAATTTGTAGCATGATTTCCCAATACTTTTCAAACATTTTCGTAAGCTGATCGAGTTTTTAACACCATGCCTAAACTATTTTGTTGTGGATCTTAAAAAAAAAAGATAAATGTTAAATAAAGAGAAAGATACAGCATAATAAAATAAAGATATATGATCATTCGATAAGTCTAAAGAATGTATGATAAAACAATAGCCATTTCCAGCATCGCGTCTATCGATAAGTATTTTTCAACTTTCTTTATAAGCATTGCCAGCAGCGCTGAACTTAAAGCTTTGCAGCTTTAAGCTGCATATTCAAAGTACACGAAACCGAACCAAAGCACAGTTTAGACCATCATTTATAATATAACCTTGAACGCTCCCTAGACATAGGGCATTTATTTAGCTGTCCTGGTTGCATGCCACCGGAGTGTTTGTGCGTGTATGTGTGTCTGTGTCTGTGTCTGTCGGTGTTTTTGTATTTGTGTGTTTGCGTCCTGTAACACGAATACAGTAACTTTGTGGCATACGCACTTAAGCACATACACAGAGCAACCAAGAAACACACAAACAGGCACACACATTGAATGCAGTGTAAACTTAATGTTATATTACACACACACACACACACATATATATATATATATATATGTATACACACACACACGGTGCGCTGTTTATGTTATTTTTTGTTCGTTATTTCATTCATTCATTCACTGTGTGAGTCTGTCGCTCAGTTTGGCCGTCGGTCCGTCTGTCTGTCTGTCTGTCTGTCTGTCAGTCTGTCTGTTTGCTAGTCAGTAAGTGACTCAGAGTCAGTCAGCGCGTTGCTCATACGCTCCGTGTGCTGGCTGTGCTCAGTGTTTGAAATACTCGCTGCTCGCTGCTCAATGCTCAGTGCTCGGTTCTCAGTTATCCTTGCGCTGTGTCAACGCATTGTTGTGGCCACCTCGGCCAGCAGCTAAGGCAGCAGCAGCAGCAGCAGCTTAGCTCGACGGTTAGTCATTCAATAAATAAAATTAAAAAAAAAAACAAAAAAAAATAAAAACATATACAACATAATTTGTTAAAGTCAAAATCTTTTCACCTGAAACCCTCGCGAAAGGTGTTCAAAAAGTGTTGTGTGTGCGTGTGTAAAATCATCATTGAATTTGATTGCATTTTAATTAAATTGAATTTTACGTCCTTGCGGCATCAACTTTGATTTGATTTTACTTTTAATTTCGTTGTGCCCGCTGTGCTACTTGTATATTTATTTATTTTTTATTTTAAACTTCTGTGTGTGTAAATTGAATTCTCACTTGCTTTTTGCATACATTTTATTTGGCGCTGCTTCATGGCTCATAGCGCATAGCATGCTGGCTAAAATAAAAAAAGGGCAACAGGAGAGTTAGTCCGGGCCATTAAGTTTCAACAGCCATATAGTGTACATACATATATTATATATAATATTATTTTTTATGTAGGAAGGGGCACAATAAAAGAAAAAATATAAAAATTACACTACACACAACACAAAAAACATGGCTTTCTTAATCCGTCTATGGCCCGGCCAAAACAAACAGACAAAAATCAATAAATTTCGTAATTTATGACAACAGCAAAGTATTCGGCATGAAACCGAAATGTTTTTTTTTTTGTATTATGGCTGATAAACAGGACAATGCAAAGGATTTTGCCTTTATGCTGATTGAAGCTCGTAAAATTTGCTACTACGATTGGCATCTTTTAATGTCATCATTTTAAAACTTTAGTAAAATGGAAGAAAATTGAATAATCTTCTAACTATATTCTTTGAAAGGTTCTTTCATTAATTTTCCCTTGAGTTGCGTTTGAGCATTTTCATTTGGACTGTTGCTTTTTGCTTTTCTTCTCGTTTAAGTGTGGCAATTATATTTTTATTGTTTCTGTTTCGGCTGCCAAATTGTCTAGCAAAATTGTTGATAGCCGCCTGGGGCAGCACTTGACTGAATAGCCCCAAACACAAAAGCGACGCTCCAATTTTGGGACCAGACAAGATTTTTGCCATTGTTGTAGTTGCCTTGTGGGAATGAGGGGATGAAGGGTGCACCTAGAAGATCCTGTTATCATCCTCGCTTTTGATAGCTTCGTAATTCGATTTGCGACAAGGATTTCTTAAGGTTTCACATAATATATACGTTATACATATAAATATATATATACATGTATGTGTATATTAAATGACTCCTGCCAGATTCTTAAAGTGATTTGTGGATTGTGCTGCTTGGCTAGACAGTTGCTATTTATTTGGGCAAACTGGATACAAAAAATCTGGTAAATTAAGCAAATCACTTAATATTCGGCGTTAATAGATATGTGTTATTATTAACAGTTGTAAAAAAGAGAAGCCTTAAAAAAACATATTAAATGAGATACAAACAAGCTAAAAGCACTAAGACATGCAATTATCGAATTATCCCCTAATTAATTAATTAAACTAACAATAATATCACTTTAGAAATATGTCTAATTTATAAACAATTTGAATTTGTAGTAATTTTCATTTGCAAAGCTCCACAGAATATAAAGTACTATATAATAATACAAACTAACCCATTATTGATTCGAATATCGAAGAACTACAGGGAAGGACCACACATACAAGTTTATACTTTTGGGAAAACTTATTTAGTGACCTATAATAAATCAAATGAAATGTTCATAGGTTTCATAAATAAAATCGATACTATCAGAAATATGAACTACCGAATACTAGTTTGAGTTATATAATAAATAATATAATATTAAATACAATATTATCGAAAAAAGAAGAAGAAACGCCCGAATTAAATGTTCTCAACTTTCAGCAAAGCTGCAATCTAAATTCTACTTCGTTTTATTTCAAGACCAATTTAAATGGCTTTTTGTGAGCCAGCTTTAACAGTGGATTAAACAGCCAACTTGGCTCATTAAATTTTAATATTTTTAATTTTCACAACAGGAGGCACAACTTGAGAGTGTGTGTGTGTGTGTTAATGTGTATTTGTGTGTTTCAGGACTTTGACTACTTAAGTAGCCAGCTGACCCTGTTTTAGGGGTGTGCCTTGTGTCATGTGAAATGAAGTTGCCCCACAGTCAGATTCAACTTGAGCTTGTTGCCCAAAATCAAAAACTTTTCTTTGCTTCATGGCTAATTTGTCTAATTTGACTAAGGGGCTCCGGTTCTGAATATCAATCTCACTCAATTAGGCTAAACAAGTTTGCAGACTGACCAAGTTGAGTTACTTTTAATTACATTTCTTTGCCAGACACTATTCAGCTGTAACTGAAGACAGTATCATCATATTCAAATCAGGGTAATTCGTAAAGTTGAATTAACTGTTTGCATATGAACTCAATAAGAACTTTATAATTGTGGTATTCAAATGCAACTTTTTAATTAGGAAGTTTAAAAAAATAATATAACAAATCATATATCGAAATAAGTTTGCTAGTGTACAGAGAAAAATAAAAATGATGCATAATTTAATGAGTTGGAGGCTTCTTCTTTTGATACCCTGAACATTGTAAAAATTTAAAAAGGGATGTGATGAAAGACCCATTAAGTGTAATGTTTATAGATTCTTCGTCAGCATCAAAAGGATATCAGATTGAGCAAAGAACAAGTCAATTTTAGAGACAGGAGATTTCGAATATTCAATAAAAGTGCTTTTATGTCATCAAATTTATTTAATTGTATCGATAACGTTGCCCCAATCTCGCATATCGATACATATCGAATTTAGATAGCAATACAGCCCTGAATTGTAAATATATAGCATTCAAATTGATACATAACTTACCCTGGGTGTTTTATTCAGATCGGATAAGATATATTAAAAAACAATCTATTTAAAAACTTGGTTTAAAGAATTTCCAAATGGAGCTCTCTCGACTGGAGCTTTCTTATTTCTTTAATCCATTCAATTCAGTTTGTCGTTAGGGGGAAAAAAAAGGGAAAATAATCTGGGTTAATATAAATTAATGTAGTCACTTTCATATCACACACGAGCAGAAAGGATTCTGTGGCCACAAGCCGCATGCCAATGGTACACCTGTGCGGCAATGCTTATATGTATATGTATATATATATATATATATACATATGCATACATGTGTGTCAGATAATTCAGTCAGCTCGTTATACAATTTGCTCGCAACGTCTCCTCTGATGGATTTTTTGGATTGTTTTCAGCTTTGGCATTGCACAACATTTTTGCTGATTTCGTTCTGTTGCCAATTTATGCACACTTGTGCACGTAACCCATACAATGCAGCACACACATACACACACACACACACACACACACACACACACACACACACACACACACACACACACACACACACACACACACACACACACACACACACACACACACACACACACACACACACACACACACACACACACACACACACACACACACACACACACACACACACACACACACACACACACACACACACACACACACACACACACACACACACACACACACACACACACACACACACACACACACACACACACACACACACACACACACACACACACACACACACACACACACACACACACACACACACACACACACACACACACACACACACACACACACACACACACACACACACACACACACACACACACACACACACACATACACATGTAGCTCCAGCTTGCACACATGCAAGGTCTAAACAATCAAAATATATATTTTTTTTAATTTGCTTTTCTTCTCCTACACTTATTTCCCTTGTTCCTCCGCTGCCCATTTTTGTTTTTCAAATGTCAACTCGATTAAGAATTTGTCTTCAACTTGGAAAGGTGAAGAAGAGTTTCATTTGAGATCTCATGAAGTTGAATTTATAAAAATGTGATATTAAATTTTCATTATTTTTCAATGTATTTTAATTTCAATCTAAATATTTATTCAACTTATTTCGACTAATTGCTTAAAATTTATTAAATTTTGTATATGTATAAAATACAGTTTTTAATATTAAAATACACTTTTTTACACACATTTTAAATTCAAACTAATATAAAATACTTATTAATTAAAATAATGTATAAATGAGTAAAAATATTAATCAATAAATTTGAAACACAAGCAGACGAACGAGCAACATCAACATCCGCTATGCATTTGCACTCCTTATGGGCATTTATCCTGGGTGTGTGTGTGTAGGTGTGAGTGTGTGTGAGTGTGTGTATGAGGCAAGTGTAAGGAGCCCGACACCTGCTCATGCATGCAAAATGAGTCAGATGTGCCTTTGCCATTTAACGCCAACTGTTGTGGCCATTCTGTCTGTCTGTCTGTCTGTATACCTGGCCATCTGTTTACCTGTCTTCCTTTCTGCCTCTCGATTTGTTGATTGATTTACAATTTGCAAGTGAGACTGTGCATCACTTGGCCATAAATAACGGATATTTCATTAAGTGAATAAGCATTCGATAGCAATCAGTGGTTGTTTCGTGTAACTTAAATTAATGAAATAAAGATTTATAGCTACATCAAAGACTCCAGATTACAGATAATAACAATCTTACTTTAAAATGCCATTTAAGACTTGAACAAGATCTTACTTTTGTAGATAGAATTATTTAAATTTAATAAAGAAATTTATTTAAAATCATTTATTTATGCAGAGTTTGTTTTTGTTTTACTTTACTCCTTTTAAATATGCTCTTTTTCCGTGTTTTTGTGTAATCTTTTTTCGATATCTAACGAAAGTTGCGCAAATGCTTTAAAGTGTTAAATCAAAGAACAAACTAAGATGACGTTTTTAATCTGCTGAAAACAACTAAATAAATGTATAAAATTATATATATATATATATTTAAGTATAATTCTATATAAACAAATGTGACAAATGTGGTTCTTTTGGTTGTACAAAAAAGGTATTTGAGACAATGATTATTGTTGTTAGTATTCTTCATGTTGTTTGCGTTTAGAGTGTGCGCCATATTTAACTTTTTGGCTTCTCTTTTGTTTAATATTGTTATTTCTCCTATTTATTCATCTACTTTCTTTTATTTGTATTCGCTGCGCTTTTTCCCTAGCGGCAATATCCAATTTCCACGTTGCACATACGCCCCGTGCTCACGTCCAGACTTTCAGTTGAGTTGAGTTCAGTTTAATTTTTAATAAGTTTCCTTTTTTGTAGCTCGACATGCCCCACAACGCAGCTAGAATATTATCCACCGCCGCCCTTTTGCAACACACTCCCCCTCCCGTTTGCTCTTTATGCTGCCAGTCTTCCAGCTGCATCTCAAGTTGCCTTCGACTCTCGCTCGTTTTACGATGCCTTTTGCATTCCGGCTCGCCCAAAACTATATAGCTACTATATGTATGGGTATATATGTGCATTTGTATTCAGTGGGGGCAGCCAGCACATTCTGGCATCATATTTTGCATGGTTCGTTTAACATTCTGTACAATGCCACAACAAGCGGGAAAACAAAGCAAAGCAAATCAAGGCGAATCAAAGCAAACCATGCAGCTGCCGACTTTGCAAACACTGCTCCATAAATATAGAAATTTCATATCATGCACAGCTCGATACTGGAAAAAGTTGGGTTGTCAGTTACCCTGTCAGAGCCTTGCTTCATTTCACGATAACCAGAGTGACAGACTTTCAGTTCTGGTTTCGTTAATTTGCCCCAACAATTGATGAAGCCTGAATTTGATTATGTTCTTTTTTTTCTATTGAATTTCTATTTGGGCAAGCGATTGCGATACGAAGTGATTGCCACAAAATGAGTTTGGTTTTATGCGAGATGAGCTGTGCAACGTTGCAACGTTGAACAGTGCTGGCGAGCAATAATTTGCCTGGTTCGCGAAATACGCTTCGATAAAATTGAGATTCTTGTATTATTTTCACAGTGTTGTTTTTTAATCAAACGTAAATTTATCTGGAAAACAGCAGTACGTCATTATGTATAACTCTGCTTCTTCCCTTAAATCTAAAATTAAACAAAACGAAACTATGAACAAATTGAAATTATCATTAAAAAGATCATTTTATTGACATCTTAAACCAAGTGTTAACTTCTTGGATTGGATTTCTTTTAACCTTTTTTTTTTGGATAATATTATAGCGATTTTATAAAGCAAGAATAATTAATTTTATTACAAAATTGTATGAGTTTGTTTATTTTTCTTGTTTATTATTTTTATATTTTATTGAATAATTTGCTAGACGCCGATATAAAAACGACGATATTTAAAATAATAACTAAATGTTTTAAAAAACGCATTAATATCAGAAAATGTTTACTTTTAATTCTATAGAAAAATAGGTATATGTGAATATTCAATTCATAAACACATCAATCACATTTCTCAATTTCCAATATGCGCCTTACCCAATCTACGTGGCCAGCACTGTTTACTCCGTTGCTATTGTAGGTTAGGCATATTTGCATTTCACGATGGGGGCAACGTTTGTGCTTTGTGGCGTGGCAGAGCTGCTGCTGGGGCAATACACATTTTGTTGAAATTGCACATTTTTTGGCGAGATTCGTAGCAAAAAGGCCGCAGCATAAAGTTGATTGGCTGAAGAGCTGTACTGGCAAGCATATATAAAAGGCATTTATATAAATATATATATCTATTTTTTATTTTTAATTTTTAACACCTTTTTCTCTGAATTTATTTTGCAGGTTCCATCATGTTTCATGTGCGACGCCGTCCGGCTGATTCGCAGCCGCGCCGACGCAAGAAAAAACCGTTGGGCGCCGCAAATGGTGCGAATCACATGTCCGGCGATCGCGAGGGACCCGTCCTGGTCGAGGTGACGCACAGCGGCGATGGCGGACGTCGCATCAAGCTCGGCAGCGATCCGGTGGAGGTTGGCTCGGCAAACACGAATTGCCTGCAATTGTTCGGACCGAGCATACAGCCGAGGCACTGCCTCATCTCGTTGCACGAAGGTGTCTGCACGGTGACGCCGTTGCACACAGATGCCCTGACCTTTGTCAACGGACATCACATTAGCCAGCCGACAATTCTACATGTGAGTTGACCTTTTTTTTCGCATATATTATTTGCTTACTGTATTCGAGTTGTGAATGCAACGCATCACATATTTAAGTATATATACAAACATATATAGCATTAGATCTTTTGCAACTGTGTGTGTCAGAATCTGGTGAATTGGATTAATATAGAAGAAGAGAGTTTCTTTGTCTGTCTTTATCTTTAGCTGGTTACACTTGCAATAGTTATTTTCCTTTTTAGAACCACTCTATTATTTTTCTGAAAATTAGAAGACAAATCCTGGATAAAAGCCGATTTCTTAGCATAACTTTCTAATTGTATTTGTTTGAACTGACCATTAGGGGCACAACTAATTGCGAGTCCAACAAATTGTCATTTGTATTCATTAGCTGTGCGAATTCTCTTTGGCCCAGAAATTGCAAGCAATTTATTTGTGCCAAAAGTTTTCCTCTCATCGTTTGTCAACCTTGACCCAGTCAAAGTTTGTTTTTGTTGCATGCATCCTGTGTGTGTGTGGTCCTGTTTGCATTGGCTGTCAGTTGGAATTTGTCACGCACTTCCTTTTCACATTTGCAGCAGGCTTCTCTCGTCTTTTATTGCCCCATATTACAACAATATAACTCTACTTAAGGAAGCGTCGAAGAGATTGCTGGCCAAATATAAGTAAAGTGTAAGCCAAAAGTGCGTCAATTTGTTATTGCAAAAGCCTTCCGCTGCTAAGTTGCAGCTGGTGACATGTATTTTGAGACGACACTCACTTAGAAGATGTCCTCTTAAATGGAGCAAACGGAAAATGCGTTGATAAGTACCACTGCACACTGGGCCCAAATTGCGCAATTTTATGTCAGAAATTAGAAAATTGTAAATTTAATTCTCATGTTTTGATTAACTATTTTCTTTCAATTAATTATATTGAAATTAATAATTATAATCTATATTGTTGATAAATTGTTGTTATTGTCTATTAAATGTGTCAAGTTTCAATTGACAAATTTATTTTTGACCCAGTGTACACTAAAATGATACGAATATCTGTAGTGTAAGTTCCAGTGTTAAATGGCTGCGCAAACAGATTTGAATCTAATTTGCGATAATGTAATCTGAAAAGCATATTTTTCCAAAGATAGAATTTAATGTTATTAAACTCAGAATATTTTATTAGAAAATTGAAGATATTAAAATAATAGGTGCACATAAGCGTAAAGTATTTTTAAAAAATTTCATACTTAATAGACTTAAATCCAAAAGATACAAAAATATGTATATAAAAAAATGAATATTTCAATTTCTAAAATTTTCCTCTGTAATTTTTCATAGCAATAAATGATACAAATGATATATAAACATGCCCTGACATATTATTGATCCACTGTAGATCGGATAAGAACCAGAGAGATGTGGTCAACAAAACACATTTGATGTCAAGGCATCTAATTCATTGCAATATTATTATTCTAATTTTGTGACAGTTCGCATTTAAACTGTTGTTTATCTTTTGAAATGACAAATGACAAATGACAATGACATGACTTTTGACTTTGCAGTTGACGATATTTCACTGAGCAATGTGGATAATGAAATGTGCCAAATTATTGTGGCTGCCTACACATTCCGGGTACTCAGCCAAGTTCATTATCATCAGCAGTTTAAATTGTTTAGCGGTCTATTTCCTACTCCTCCTAATCCCTCCCTCCCCCTCCGTTGCTTTAATCAACCCGAGAAGCGGCTGAGCTTAAGTTTTATGTGCTCATTGCGGCACTCCGGCAACCTTTGGGGCGCAGTTGATTTATCTTTTGTTTTGACAACTTTTCAGCGCACACAGCGCACAACATAAACAAACCGAAACAACAACAACATTAACAACAACAACATTAACAACAACAACAACAACATTGAATAAAGTTGACTCTGCGTTCTCACGCATTTGACAAAATGCACAACCAACAACGACAACGACAACAACAACAAACTGAGTACTGTGAGGCACTGTAAAAACTTTTCTGACTTTCCGCTTGATGAATTCGAAACCAAATAAACAAAAACAAACTTTAGCCACCGACGCCGACAAATCCCCTTCCGCTCTCCACTCGAGATAAGCCTCAAAATGCTGGGCAATAACGTCAAACTGCCTCCAGAGACTCGTCCCAGAGGGACGTGGAGGGAAAAGTAGATGTCGGAGCATCACAGAGATACATTTTGTCTAATTTAGTGAACAACATTTATTTAGACATTTGTTTTTTTTTTCTTTCTTTCTTTCCGTGTTTTATCTAACTTTTATTATAGATTTCTGTTCTTGCATTGAGTTGGCAAATTGGGTCTGGTTGCGGTTCAATGAACCCAAACAAAAAATATTCACAAAAATGTTCACCAAAAAAAAATACAATACTTTTTTGCGAGTGTGTAGAATTTGAAAATTAGTCAAACAAAATCAGTTTGGAAATGTTGAACACAATTTCCATGAATGAGAAAAATATGTATACCAGCTCATGATCGACTGCGAGATGCTCTATTAACTATGCTGTGCATTTTTTAGGTTAAAAAAAGAGTAAAATAAAAAATAATATATAATATATAAACTTTTTTTTTCGTATCTAGATATTTATATTAATATTTATTGAATTGTATTCCAGTACCAGATTTTTACAAGTTTTATAAAATGTTCACCAAATTTGAATGCCATGTTGTGTGTACCGCATTTCATAGAACTCTCTTTATATATATGATTGGGAAAGGGGGGCGTCTCTATTGATGACACTGTCACCAATTTCGAAACGCCCCACATTTTTTCCAATCGAAATTTTCGAATCGTATCAGTGCCCCAGAATTGTTCATTGAGTTCGCATGCTGCAATCGACTCCTCGTCGTCGTCCCCTTGTGAAATATGTAATTTGAGCCCAATAAAATATAAATTGTTTAACTGTTTAATGTAATTAAAATGCGTTAATGCATACATTAATGAAATCCGTTAATGGAATCATATTCATTTATTAATTATGTAATTGCATTTTTCGATTGTTTTTTACAGAACGGCTCTGTTGTCATGTTTGGGCGCGTGGCCTCGTATCGCTTCCTGGACTCACCCACGGATGGACGCTATAATTTGGCCCTGTCGCAATCCCAGCTGGACTCGGCCTGCCTCTACGAAAGGTGAGTGTGGGGATTGCTAATTTAATTACTTTCGCATTGCTGCGAATATTTTATTGTTATGCTACAAATGCTGTGCTTTGTCTGTGAACTTTTTGTTTTTTATATATTCTTTTGTATTTGTGTCGTATTGTGTTGAATTTAAATACGTTTATTAAATGCGAAAACAATTTAAGGCTGCAGCTAAAATATTGCTGTGTGTGTGTCTTGGAAATAAGTTTTAAAATTCGAGTAAATCAAATTTAAAATTGATTACTTGTCTGTTCTTTAAGAACGCGTATTTTATTAAAATAGAAAAACCCTATTAATGTATAGTTCTTAAAAATAATTGCTTAAAGTGTAATTTTTACACCAATATAATTTAATAAATGAACGGTTTCTTAAAAGGGCTTTTAAAAACTGAAAGTAAAAATGTTCAAAAATAGGAAAATGTTTCTTAACCTTCAACCAAAAGTATTTAATTTCTGGTATTTCATACATCAGAGAATTAGAAATTTCCACAATAAAAATATAAAAAAAAAAACACTCAGCAATATTTTTCCTCTTTAAAGAGCAAGATTTTGCATAGCATTTTAAAGTTCCGGCTAAATGCTGGATTCAATTCTTTTCTTTTGTGCGCAAATTCATATTTATGCTAACAACACATATTGTGTTTTTTTTTTGTTTTTATATATATATAATTTTTTTATTTTTATGTTCACGCCTTTGTTTGTGGCTTTATTTGTTCGTTCGTTCGTAACGTGCTGTTTGTTTTTATTGTTTGTGTACAACATTAATTCGTTCATGCACTCGCCAAACAACAAATATGCAAAACAAATTTCACCACACAACACATTACCACAACAACAACAACAACAACCAACAACATTTACACACTCAATAAAATAACCAACGAATAAAAAACAACAACGAACGGAACCTTAGTCGGTCGCCAACATCGCCTGGTTCCTGGAACGATGAGGATGGCGCACTCAGCTCGGTGAGTTCAGTTTAAACCATATATATATGAATATAACATATAGTAGACAGCACTGGAGACAAGCAACTATCTATTGTTCTGTTCCCATGCAGACGCAAAAGAGCGAATATGAGCAGCATCAGCAGCTGAATCAATCCTCGGGCGGTTTCCACAACAACAACAACAACACAGAGACGCAAGCGGTTAACTCGATGCGAGATGCGGTGGACAGCAAACATTGTGGTGGCAGCCAGGAGCAACAACAGCAGCAACAGCAGCAGCAGCAGCAGCAACAACAGCAACAGTTGCAACAACAGCAGGCAACGGCCAACTATGATGGTCAGAGTCTAGAAGGTAATCTGGAGAACGAAATCAAATCCATATCGAGCATGAAATCCAATGGCTCCAACAGTCAGGACAGGTAAGAAAGCGCTTACTCTCTCTGTGTTAACAATGGACTCTTGAGGGTTTCAACAGCTAAATCTCTTAATGCAGCAAAATAATACCAAGAAAATACACAAAAATTCACCCACACACCTACACACAATCACACACACTCCTAACAATACACACGTGTTCTATATGTATCAGTTTATATATATATATATATATTTGCTATTTTCATTTGTGTGCGCTTGAAATGAATTTTACGTTAAGTTTGCCACTTTTTGCTTTGCTCTTGTTGGCCATTAAAAATACCGCTTCAACTAATCAAAATAATTCAATTAACTTTACGTTAAACCAACACGGACTTGACGCTTCAGATCGCCAAAGTTGCCGGGCTCGAGTGGCCTTTTGTCCGGTGCTGGTGGGTCTGGTGATGGCCAGGGCCAGGAGCCAATACTGCCCGCCGTTCTGGAGTTTCCCGAGACGCATCAGGAGCACTTTCTGCGTCACATCATCAGCGAATTGGATGTGAATGTGCCCCACTTTAAACTGGCGCCAGTCTATTCCCTCTACCTATGTGCCAGGTGAGTACCCAAAACATGACTTGACCAAAACTTTAACTTAACTGCTTGGCTGCTTTCACTGTTTTGTACGCCTGCCTGACTCTTTGGCTTTTAAGTGTGCTACGTATATTTATTATTATTTCTAATCAAGTCTTAACTAAGGATAACTTTAAGATACAATGTCCAGATTCCAGGAAATCTTAGTTTGTTGAGCTGAAATTTCAGTAGGAAAACTTTGGGGCTTGAATTGTCTACTTTTAAAATGTTAAAATTTAATTTTCTTTAAAATACTTTAATAGCTTTTGTTTAGCTGAAATTTAACTTGAATAAGTTTGAGCTTGAATTGTGTACCTTTTAAAGACTGGCTGCTTACTTAAATTTAATTTTTATTCCAAATACTTTATCAGAGATACTTAAACATTTGATATCCTCAAAAGTAATATGAAACAATGAAGTGGTATTTTTAGAATATCACAAAATAGATTTACAAAAAAAAATGTAGTGAATTAAATTAATGAAATTCATTTAGAATTATTATTCTATTTTAAAGACCCATCATGATTGCTTTTAAATATATTTATTTCATGGTGCTTAGTGCATGCAGTCAAAAGTATTTATTCTGTTTTCATTTGCCGTCGAATTTATTTATCCGGCTGCTCCCAAAAATCCGTGCTCCCCGCATGACTTAAGGCTAAGTAGTCGCCACTCAGCTCTCAGCAGCTGATAAATGTTCGCTCTTAACTTGAATTGGATTGAATTGAGCAGCTTTGAGCTTTGATAGTTTCATCTGTTCAAATTCCCAGTTGTGTTGTGGCCAATATCAACTATTCATTACCAATTACGTTGATTTATCTTGGCTGCTGACCCAATTTGTGAGCTATTAATATTAATGCAGCGACATCAGAAAGCAACAACAAACTGGTCGTAGTGTGAATGGAAGTCCTTTGACTGTTGCAAGGTCAACGGGAAAGTGGAGCATACATAATAAAAATACAAATCAATAAATGAATTCAAATGAATGGTTGATTAAAGTTGAATTGGTATTTTCATTGCAGATATCGCGCCTCCACCCACTATCGTCCAGAGCTGCAACCGACGGAGCGCGCCCACAAGCTGACCATATTCCTGCATCATGTGGCGAATCTGGTGTATGGCGTTGTCCAGGAGCAGTACACAGATCCTCGGATACTCGCATTTTGGATGGCCAACAGTTCGGAATTTTTGCATTTCCTCAAATCGGATCGTCACATCAGCGCATTCAGTGTCCAGGCGCAGGAGGTGCTCGCCGAGGCGGTGCAGACCGCATTTCGAAATCTGGTCAACTGCTTTCGTCTCGAATTGTCGCAGACGCTGAATCAATTCCTATCGGAGACCATTGATCATGATTCGGCGGCGGGTCTGGTGCTCACAGTTCTCGGCTCGGCGATGGCTCTGCTGCGACGGTGTCGTGTGAATGCCGCCTTGACCATTCAGCTGTTCTCGCAGCTGTTCCACTACATCAATGTCATATGTTTCAATACGGTGAGCGGCGATTGACAGGTTGAATATACACCCAATACACCCAATTTATATCCATGCTCATTTAACAAATTTGAATATAATTTCTGCTATTCATGAATATAACAACTATTCACATTGGTTCTCTATATATTCGTAATAATGATTTGTTGCTTTTGACTTTGGCAGATTGTGGCCAACTCGCACATGTGCACCGGAGAGTGGGGCAAGGTGATGACGGAGCGCTTGCAGCTGTTGGAATTGTGGGCTGAACGTCAGGGTCTGGAGCTGGCCGCCGATTGTCATCTGGCCAAGATCAATCAGTGTGCTCAGTTTCTGCAGGCGCCCAAATCGTCGGTGGAGGAGATTCAACAATTGGCCTGCTCCTGCTTTCGGCTCAACTCGCTACAAATGGGCGCATTGCTGCAGCAGGAAAAGATTCCGCGCAATCTTGTGGATACAGCCATACGCATGGCCGAATCTGTGGCGGATGAGCTAACACGGGCCGATGGGCGCGAGGTGCGTCTGGAGGAATCACCTGAACTGCATTTGGCGCTGCTGCTGCCCGACGATGGCTTCAGTTGTGATGTGGTGCGCGGCATACCCACCGGATTGGTCGACTTTCTTAATCCCCTGCAGCAGCAGGGCATGTGCCGCCTAGCCGCCCAGCCCACATCGATTGGACTCTGGACAGTTTACATGCATCAATTCAATGTGAGTGGCGCAACTGAATCGTTTCCTGGGTGGATGCATACCATTTGAGCTTAAATACTCAGCACATTATTAATTTATATAGATATTTACGCGATATATCAGAAAACTTGACTGATTTTCTCTTTTTATTCTGATGAATAAATGAAATTTTATTTTCATTTTAAATTTATCTTGTTTTTCACACAAGCCATCAAATGCCACACGCTATTTTAAGGGTCATAGTTTTTTCATTTTATATTCATTAGTAAATAAAATATTTCTTTAAATTTTATATCCTTTTTTTTTAATTGGAATAAGCATAAAAATTTAGCTTAGCTTTCTGTGATTTTCGTTTTATAACTGTTATTAATAATTGTTAAAACAATACGTTATTAAAAGCATTTAATTGTTTGTGCTTAGGGATATTTTTTAAATTTATTATTATGCATTAAACTGTTTCCGGGTCAAAACTGCATTATTTTATTTGTATTCTCCGATATGTCCGAATTGTTAATAACTTTATTTTAATAAACCTATTATTCACTAATATATATATTTGACAGGCACGCAGCTCCAGTTCCATGTCCAACAAGTTGCCCCAGCCGGAGATGCAGCTGATAAAGCTGCACAAGAATAGTAACGGCATGGGTCTGTCCATAGTGGCGGCCAAGGGCGCTGGACAGGAGCGACTGGGCATTTATATAAAGAGCGTTGTGCCCGGCGGCGCTGCCGATGCGGACGGACGTCTGCAGGCGGGCGATCAGCTGCTGCGCGTGGACGGACAGAGCCTGATTGGCATTACACAGGAGCGGTAAGAAAAAGGATACACATGAAATTTTTTTTGTTGTAATTATTATTATTATTATTATTATTATTGTTATTGTTATTGTTATTGTTATTGTTATTGTTATTGTTATTGTTATTGTTATTGTTATTATTATTATTATTATTATTATTATTATTATTATTATTATTATTATTATTATTATTATTATTATTATTATTATTATAATTATTATTATTATTATTATTATTATTTTATACTAAATTTATTCTGTACTAAAATTACTAGAAAAGAGAATAGAGTAACTTAAAATATTTAATTTGTTATCTTTAAAAAATTACAGATTTCCTTATTTGGTCTGCCAACTGATACGATACATAAATAGTTATATTTTTTTTGACAGATTCTCAAAATTACAGGGTATCTCTTGTACATTCAATTTAATTCGTTTTTTTTTTCTTTTTTTATAGTGCCGCTGATTACTTGGTGCGGACGGGTCCCGTTGTCAGCTTGGAGGTGGCAAAGCAGGGTGCCATTTATCATGGTCTGGCAACGTTGCTGCAACAGCCCAGTCCCGTAATACAGCGTGGTGAGTAGTAGTTGCAACTACAGTTACGCCCAGCTAATACTACACACAACATGCACACACAAACACACACACAAACACACACACAAACATTTAACACACAACACTTACCACTTGGTGCTGGGTAGCTGCTAACAACAAATACAAATCATACTTAATAAATGCATAACAATTCACACACCCACAAAAACACACACATCAACTTTTTACTTGTGTAAGCTAAAACCAAAGTATGACTAAAAAAAACTACCTCCCTGTCAAAAAAATTCACAAACGCTGCCGGAAATGCATAATTTGTTTTTGGGTAATCAATCAATCAATCAATCAATCGAATAATCGATCGATCAAAATAATAAAGACTCAGCTGGCAGCAACAATTATTTGCAACTGCAACCGCCACAACAACAACAGCATTCGCAACAACGTCGCCATTCCTCGTACCTGCAACAGGCGCGTTATTACAACAACTCCATCTCCGATGATAGTCTGAATCGCAGTCGTCGCGAGTCCTTTGCCTGCATGCGCGCCGCATCGCCACCAGTCCGGCGTTTAAGTGCATCCTGTTTGCAGGAGGAATTGTGCGCCTTGGGGCATCAGTTACACATTGATCCTAGGTATAGGGATACCCGACCAATTGCACGTTCCGCCAGCAGTTTGTATCTGTGCAACGAGCCCACATCGAGCTACTATCAGCCACCGGTGGCTGCACCACATTTTAGTCCATTGCGTCCCTTGCGTCGCACACCGCCGCCCTCGATCTATATTGAGGAGTATCTGGATGAGCCGGCGGCGCCAGCGGCGGAAACGTCCGAGATGCGACAATCGCAGGAGTCTTTTACCAATTTTGTCAGCCACAGCGATGTACATCAGCCGCTCAACGAGGACTCAATTGCCTCCATGGCCGATTCGGGAGATATACCCTTTATAGACGATGAAGAGGAGCAACAACAGCAGCAACAGCAGCAGCAACGTCCCTGCCTCGCCAGCAGCAGCAGCAATTTTGCGACGGCAACGGCAACGTCAACCCCTTCGACAATTAAACGCAATCCGGCTGCTGGTTATCGCAAGACCGTTAGCTTTGATCTGGAGCCACCGACGCCGTGTGTTGCAGCAAGCATCGATCGCAAATATCACACCCATGATGCCATTAGCCATTTTGCCAATAGTAACTCATCGACAGAATCGCTGGCAATGTCGGACCAACAGCAGCAACAGTCGGCTGCTGAACGCATGCCGCTAATACAAAAGATACGCCGTGAATTGAATACGAAGCGAGCCACCAATTGTTCGGCAGTGGATTACGGTTCCGGTGGCTCCGGTTCGAATAGCCAGCGTTCCTCCAGTGAGTCCATTGAGCGCATGCCGCTGCTGCGACAAAACCAACAACAGCAACAACAACAACAATCGCCATGCCGACGACAACTAAACGCTCAGCGTTCGCATAAAAGGTCAGGATTGTTTGGTGCTGCTCAACCACTACCTCCACTAGTCAGCATACAAGTTCCTAATGACAGTTCCTGTGCACCCCATGTACATAATAAAAGCAATCAATATTGTGCCAGCACCACAAACACAACAACAACAACTCTTAAGCCAAGCACCAATGATATTCCCAACAGCAACAGCAACAGCAACATCAGCAATAATATTATTCGTCGTCGCGCCTCCAGCCAAACAAATCTCAGTCCCAGCTTCCAGTTGGACCTCGGTCAGGGCAAAGTGCGGGAAATCGCCGCGTTTTTTAATGCTCAACCAAATTTGGTGCCGAGCAAAATTAAATCGAGATCCACCTCGGCGCTGGCCGTAGAGAAACCGCAACTCACCCAAAATGAACAGGGTGACATTTTAAAGCAGTTGAAGGAGTGGAGTTTATTTGGCAGCGCTGGCAAGGATTACAATGTCCAGTTGCCACAATCGAACCAGCAGCAGCAACAGCAGCAAACTCAACAGAGCTGCGAGTGTCCTTGTTGTGCGCATTGTCGCGGAAACAACACACAGCCTGCAACAGCAACAGCAACAGCAGCAACAACAGCAACTAGCAGCAACAACAACAATATTGCATCCTCCTTCAAGTGCTATGACAGCTGCCAGGCAGCAGCAGCAGCTGCTGTTCAGGAACCAATTGCCCCAATCCTGGCACGTCATCAGCAATGTCGTCGCAGCGTCATGTGCAATAATCGTCGAGCGCATAGCGTGCGACAGCTGAAACGCAACAAACAGCAAAGACAAAGGCAACGCCAGCAACAGCAGCTGCAGCATCAGCAGCAGCAACATCATCATCACCAAATCCACACCCACCAACATCATCATCAACATCGTCAACGTGTGCTTGCCTCACCACCCTCAACAGCCAAACTGCTGCTGTCTTTGGCCACCAGCAGCAGCAGCAGCAACAGCAACAACAGCAACTACGATTGCAACTGCAGCTGCAGCGATGACAATGAGGATGAGGATGATTCCTGTTCCTGTACCTGTTCCTGCTCCTCCTCCGATTGTGTCTGCTGCTCGGCTAATGTCACTGATAATTATGTTGCTGCTGCTGCTGCTGTTAGGCCAGCAACAACGGTTACAACTGCAACTGCAACGGCAACAGCAACAACAGCTACATCGTCGTCGCTGCTGATGTGTCCAACGCACAGATGACAACCCAATAACATTGCACCGAGGTTCTGCTACTTCTTGTTGTTGTACTTTATTACATGCCACTCTTGCAACGCGTTTAGTTTGATTAATATTTTCTTCAATTATCAATTTTGACTTCAAAGAAGTCGAATTTTTTTGTATTCTAAGAAGTTTCAACATTTTTAATTCTTTAATAGTCCTTTCTTGTTTAGTATTTCTAGCTTTTTACTAGTATATTTTTTTTGTAATTTTTAAAACACGTTTTTAGTGCAGGCTTTATTTAATTTTTTTTTTTATATTTCAATTTAGCGGTCACACATAAATTATTGTCTACAGAAATTTAATTAAAATTCGGTGCTTTTAGCATTAGCTTTATTGGTATTTGAGTTAATTTAATTGCTTTTTCAGATTTTAGTGATTATATTTTAGAGAAGGTTTCCTTTGTTGCACGCATGTTGTTGTTGTTATTAATTTATTATTGTTGCTGAATTGACAATTTATTCGAAACTATTCTTGCTTTATCCACCGTCCGATTAAATTAAATTTTTGATCTCATTTTATGCGCATTTAAATAATCTGGCAGATTTAACGCATTTATGTCTATTTTTTTTTTTTATTATATATATTTATAATCACATCAACTTTTGTAGCATTGCTGTTGTAGTAGTTGTATATGAATGTGTTTGCTTATTTTAATTACATTTTGAATGCATAATTAATTAAGAATTGATTAAATTCAATTCAACACACCCACAAAAACAACACAAATATTTATTTGCGAAATGCAAAATACGACTCTTACTAAAACCAATACAATCTATTTTTTCCAAACTCTACTCTTTCCCCCTCAACCCCCCATGCACCGACACAACAACAACAACAACAACAATAACAATCCCCGTCCACTTATCCGGCTGCACTTTTGATGGAAAATAATGAATGGGTAAACACAAAAATAAACAGGTAATCGCCGCATGTCCGAGCGAGATTTGAGTCGCATGGGCGGTGCCGAATCGTCCAAGTCTCTGGGCGTCCTCGGTGGGCCGCTCATTGCCAATAGCCATACGAGTCACAGTCTCAACCAGCACCTAAATCTGAGCAATAGCAACATCAACAATAGCCACAACAGCAACAACAGCAATAACATCAACAGCATCAGTAGTAACATCATGAATCCCTTAGCTGCACACCTGCCCAATAGCAAATCGGTGCCGGCCCTGCATCATCACACGGGATCTGGCAATATATGTAAGTGTCTGCTATCCCACCCACTATCCATCAATTTCTCTCTCTCTCCCTCTCTCTCTCTGAATCACACTAGCAATTATAAGCTCAAATTCATGACAGTGTCCAGTTTTGTAATCGATTTCTCTTCACTCTCCTCACACAAACACACAGCGCTGGCCAATTCCAAATCACGCAGCACGCACAGTTTGCATAACAATGCAGGAGGTGTCGGAGGTGGTGCAGGAGGAGGCATCATCGGAGGTCAACCAAATGGCAGTCTGAACAATCCAAATGCAAATCTAAACGGAAATGGAAATGGAAATGGCAACGAGCAGGGCTTCTACCAGAATTTAAGCGTGTATCGTGCACAGAATCAAAGTCAGCCAATTTTGAATGAGAGGTAATTTTATTCTTATTATTATTATTATTATTATTATTATTATAATTATTTTTTTTTTTGCGATTTACCACATATTGATAGTTATTAAACCTGAGCTTTTATTTTATATATATATGTGTATTTTATTATTATATTTAGGAAGAAACCATTAAAATAATCACAACTTTACCTTTAAGCTAAAGATATAATTTCAATATTTAAGTTTATTCCCTTTTTTAGGAACTATGCAAAAATCTGTTTAGGAATTCAGATTTGTTATTACAAAAAATTTAATTATTCTAGACTCAGTTAAGGAGCTCCTTTCGACTTGTTCTTAAATTTCCATATTTATAATTTGAATTAGTACACTTAGAATTGCTAGAATAACTGATTGGCGCAGTTATCAGTTGTCAGTTGCGGTTGGCAATATGACCTTTAGTCCTTTCACAGTTACAAACCGCAATGAAACAATGGACATCAGAATAGCCAGCAGGGAAATGGTATGGAAAACCCAGCCACCCATAAACCAGAGTACCTTTCACAGCACCGCCTTTTCAAAAACCAAAAGGGAAATTAATAATTTAAAATATTGGATGATGTTGCTTTTGTTTTTGCGTATGTGTATGTGTATGTGCTTGTGTGTATGTGTGTGGGTTGTTGCTGTTGTTAGCTTAAAATTCTTTGGCTTTTTCTAGGACGACATTACGCTTAAAGAAATTACTTTACGGCTTTATACCCATACAAAGGGAATATCAGCTTGTTGAACTGAGCCAAGTACGTGAGTAATTAGCGTGTTGCTGTCCTTGTTCCTCATTTTTTACACACATTTCGGTCTCCTTAATTATTATTATTATTATTGTTTTTTGTTTTTTTTTTTTCGTGTGTTGCTGCACCTGCAACAGCCACACATGTCACTGATTATATTCAGCTAGCTGGCACAGACACACCCCATATTTGTCATTAAGTTTAAACACGCAAGCAACACGGCACACACAGCAACAACAGCAACATACACACACACGCATCACACACACATGTGCCACAGCAGCAGCAACAATTGCTGGTAGCAAAAATTTAGGCAAAAATATTAATGACGTGTTTGAATTGAATTCTTATAGAGCGACCATTTCCGGACATGGCACCATGAACGCCTACAATGGCAATTCCCCGCATGCTGCCACACTGCAACAGCAGCAACAACAACAACAGCAGCAACAGGCTTCGCCCTACCAGCAACATCTGCAGGCGAGCGCTAATTTGCCCACTCGCCCTGTTTCTGCCTATTACCACAGCCAGCAATCTGCACAACAACAGCTGCAGCAGCAGCAACAGCAGCAACAACAACAGCAACATGCACTGCAACAACAACAATTTGCGCACAGCAGCAGCAATTTAAATGGCCAACAGCTCACGCTAAACAATCGCGCCAAAAGTCAGCAAAATTTTCAACATACGCTACGATTGCAGCAAATGATGGCGCCTTCGATGCCCAACATAAGCAACATGTATCAGCAACAACAGCAGCAGCAACAACAGCAGCAGCAGCAACAGCATGCAACACAGCAGCAACAGCCACCAATGAGCGCCAGTCAAAGCATGCAGAATGTGAATGAATTTGTGCCTGGCTATCAGAATGGTGGCCTTGACTATCAGCAACATGTGCGTCGTAGTCAGCTGCACGAGGCAGCAGCACTATATGAGCTGCAACAGCAACAACAGCAGGCTTCGCCAAATTTTATAGCTTTGCCACCGAAGCCAATGGGCAGTCTACAATCGCCCAGCAAGCCAGCAGCGCCGCCCAAGCCACAGCAACAACAACAACAGCAGCAGCAACAGCAATTACAACAGCGACTGCAGCAACAAGCTGGCTATTTGCCCGCTCATCACCCCGGCGAGGATAAGCCACCTTTGCCACCCACCGCCACCCATCCGCTGTTCAAGGCCACCCAGCAGCTGGCGCCTGGCATGAACTATGTGGCGAGCACCTTGGACCCACCAAAAGGCAGCTACTTGCCCGGCAATCAAACAGCGTCCACACGACCGCTGCACAGCGGCAGCAATCCGTGGGAGCGGGAGGAACGTGAAAAGGATTTGGAGATGCGACGTGAACACATCCGGCACTGGCGTGAGCAGCAGATTGTTGAGCTATCGTCGGCGACATTGAATCGAACGCCACAGCAGGAGGAGCAGCTGAAGACGCTCATCCTGGAGCGAGACTTTGAGCGACGCGCTCAGGAGTTGCAGCAGCAGGAGGATGAACAGGAACAGTCCTACGAAAAGGACAATGTGCAGGAGCTATTCCGGCTGTCGACGGTCAGCAGTGCCATACAAACGCCCATCACCAACTATCGCCAAACGGAGATTAAACTCGCTGAAATCACTGAGAGCAACGCTATCGAGGCACCAACTCAAACAGCAACAACAGCAGCAGCAGCAACAGCAGCAGCAGCAGCAGCAGCAGCAGCAACTACAACAGCAACAGCTGCTCCAAATTCAGTCAACACACAACAGCAACCGAAAAGCATACTCAAACATAATCGTTACTCGGAGGGTGGTGCGGGCGGCAGTGGTGGTGCTGGTGGTGGTGCACCCTCATCGCCATCAAAATCCCAAAAGTCAGCGAGCTTTGCGGACGAACGTCATCTGCAGACAGAGCATCCCATTTCGAGTCTGGCCAAGGAGCTCAACCAGCTCACCATGCTCGACAAGGACAACAACAATGAGACGACGCTAGATGGTGGCGTGGTGGTGCCACCACCTCCGCCACCTGAGCGCAATAGCTCGTATCTAATTATGTCGCAGCAGAAGCAACGTACCAGTGTTGGCAATAACTCGTCGGTGGGCCTGCTCAAGACCGCCACGAGTAATCAGGCAGCTGCAATTGAGATTAAAAAGACCGCAAACAACAACAACAATAACAACAACAGCAGCAGCAGCCTAAACAATAACACAATGCAACCGTCGCCGCTGAGCGCAATGGAATTAAATGCAGCTTATGTCTCGGCAACGGGGTCAGGCATGAGCTTGGGCACGCCACCGCCACCGCTGCTGCAGCGGGACAACAAACGAGTGAGCTTCCATGATGAGGATAACAATTTTGTTGGCATTAGCAGTCAACATCAGCAGCACTTGCAACAGCAGCAACTTCAACAGCAATATCTGCTTGACAACTATGCATTGGAGCACCAGGATTTGGACACCATACGCGAGGATGCAAGCGTAAGTTGCAAATCACATAATTTTTATGGTTACATCTGCAACATGACGAACAATTACAAATCATTTGAAATAATCTCAAGCAATATTAATTCAAAGCTTTTATTCAATGGGAAAATGTGTCAGTTTTATTTATTAATTTAATTGTTATCTCTCATTGAATTTTAAAATTTTTCTTGAATAAATTTATAGTTTGCCTATATAAATAAAATGTATATTGTAATTTCTAAAAGTATTTAACTAAATATACCTATCTACTTGCAGTATATGCAACACAATCTGGATGCCTCCATGTTACCCTCGATGCCTTCAACACCGGATGCGGCGCTCTGGAACACCACCGTGCAATCAACGCCAGGCGTCATTGGCGCCCAAGAGGTTTATAGGTAAGCCAGAAATGTTGTTCTTAGCTTTATCATACAGAAGCTAATGATTCTGAATGATTCTATACAGAGATCCGAGACAACGTCGCCTGGCAGAGAAGCAGCAACAGCAGCAGCAACAGCGTGCTGGAGATGCGGTGCCAGAGAAGCTATCATTTAAGGAAAAGATGAAGATGTTTGCACTGGAATCGGGCGAGGATAATACGCCCAAGGATAAGCTGAAAATATCGCGGGCGCAACGGGACATCGATGCTGTGCACTGAGAAAATAGCCGATTGCACCGTTATGTACATTATATAAGCAAACAAAAACACAGAAAAACAAAACATAAAACATCTAATCACGTAGAACACCGTCACACCTAATCAAGGAGTACTCAGTCGAATTGGGGGCCAAGTTGTTAAATTAAATAGAACTACACACCATATGTATAAATATATATGTATACATATATTTATATATATGTATATTTATATTTATATTTACATTTATCATACCACACCATAGCATACATATGACAAAACCTAACGAATTTGCTAAGCAAGGCAGTAAACAATCCATAGTTATCGCGTTCCGATATAGAAATATATATACATACATAGATCGCATAGTTGAGTAGTACGAGTAGCTGAAGCGTTGATTACCACAAACAAAGCGTTAACTGAAATCAATTAGTGAAAAGCAAAATTAGCATATTCTACCAATAGTAATCTATATATACATATATGTATATATATAGATATATATGTTTACAGATATTTATATATACAAAATATAACAAGCAAGGGAAGTTGTTAGAGCCACATTTGTAAAGCGTTTTAAACATAATTCTTTACCTTATGCGAACATACATATATATATATATATATATAACAAACTGTTGCATCAGATTAATATATTTAGTATTTACCTTATCGATAAAGGAATGTGCGTTAGTTTAGTAATATTTACCTGGGAATTGTGCGGAACAAAAAGAAATGTTTATTCTTATTATCATAGAAAATTCTAAGCCACGACGTCAAATAAACAAATGGTCCAACTATTCAATTATTATAAAAAAGGGAATACAAAACAAAAGTGTATATTTACAAAAAACGAAAAAGAAAAACAAAAAAAAAACAAAAAACGAAAGATTCACATATATATATTTTTAATTACAAACTTTTTCGTACACCTTTTAAAGCAACAAGCAAAGAAACAAAAATTTAAAGCATAGAAAAAATGAACCAATTTAAATCAAATAGGATTTCACTAAACAAGAACCTAATGGCTTTAAACAAAATATATACACCTATGTAGGTACTTGTACTATAATGCGTATGAGTTCTTTGTTATAGCATACAATTTATTCGAAACATTACAATTACAACAACAACAACAACAACAACAACAAGAAAAGCAACAAATTATTTTTGTGCATTCCAAGTATTTCAAATATATATAAAAATTGCAAATTATCAAATTTTGAAAATTATGTAAAAATAAATTGCAAAAATTAAAAAATTTTGCTTTTTAGTTCGACTTTAAGCGCGATTAGTCATAAGGAATTTAATATAAATATATATCAAACACAAAACGAGTAACATATTGTGCATATTTATGCAAATTAAAGGTTATTAAATTAATTATATAAATTTACAAATCTGTTGAATTCATTTAAATCAATTTTTGGGCTACGAAAATAACAAATTAATGAACATATTTCTTGAAAATTTCTCGCTTAAAGCTTTCTCGTTGGTTTCCATCCATCAGCTGATTGCTGGGAACAGTTGAACAGTTGGCGCCCAAACCACATTTGAATTTTGAGCATGCGCAAGAAAACTGTTCCCAGTGTTCCCAGTGGGCAACAGGTGCAGGTGAATTGACCTACCTGAATGCATTTTTTATGACGCAGGCAAAGACAAGACACATATCAAGCTTTTAAGACTAAAAAGATTATCAACTAAAGTTCAGGCGATGTTATCAATTTGTAACTTTGTGCAAAGTTTAGCACAGATTGAATATCTGACGCACTTTTCAAACAAGTTTTGAGAGTTACAACTTGTTAAATATTTTAAGACGTATCACATTCGATTCAATTATACGTTTTAGCTGTTCTTCAAATTGGTTCTGGCAGCAAATTTTGTCAGACAGAACACTTAATTGGACGAGCAAAGATTCTGAACAATCTCATTCAAATTACCCGATAAGACTCGAAAATGTTGTTGACCAACTTTCTAGATATCAAAGGAGTTTAAAAGTTAGTCGACAAGTTTCAAGCACTTTTGACATCTTTGAAGAAAATTGCCAGTGCCCAGACCAGAAATGGCAAGTTTTTAAGAAAGTGCTTCAATTAAATAATATATGTGCGAGAATTGTAGATAGTTTGCAAAGGATATCTTTAGTTATTTACTTAAATTAAAATACAATGTGACATCGTAGAATTTAAGCCAAGTATTTTATTTGTTACGTTAGAAACTCGATTCGTGTATTTCTTTTATCTGTGCTACGCAGCACAAAAGCAACAGGCAAAAGAGCTGACAGACCACAGAATTACCAAGAGAAATGAGCTGTTTGCAAAACTTTTGAGCGCAACTGTGGCAAATAAATCAAAAAGTGATTAGGCCAGGCAGCTTCCTTACTGCTCCTTTTCGCTATCTAGCGCTGCTTTCCACTGTCCAGCTGTAAATTGCCTGTTGAGTGGCGTTGGCCACGAGGAAATAAGAAAAGCTCAAGGTGTGTGCGCAAAAGATGAAAATGTGGGCCAACAACTTTTTTTGTGGCAAAAGGAAACTCGAAAGTTGGCCATAAAACTTTGGCCACGGCTTCTTTGGCTTTGGTCAGGCGTGTTGATAAATGAGCAGCGTAAAACGAGCGCGCAAATGCATGCGATGGGGGCAATCAAGAATATCGTGGAAAATTATAGTTGCCATGCGGTAGTATGAAAAATAAAATGGCCAACTGCAAAGACCAACAAACGAAACAATAGCAAAACAAAAGGCGCCAGCAGTTACCACACAATCTTCAAGTTTTCCTCGCATCCGTTTTGAATTATCACCGTTTTTTATACATTTTTATATTCAAGTACGTTTTGTATAAAATAAAAAGTAAATCAAGCTTTTTAGATTTTTAGCTGCATTCAAACTAGCTAAAAATCTAAAAAGCTTGACTTACATTTTATGAATTTCGACTTTTAATGCGATTTGATTTTAAGAAATAATAGAATTTGAAAGTTTTCATTTAATTATATTATTAATTTTTGATAGTTTAATTAATTTTTCTATTTATTATATCTCAATATCATCGTTTTTAAAGATCAACCAGTTCAAAAATTAGAGAGAAAGATGAAAGAAAAAAATGGTGTACCTAATTTCAATGTGGAATTTTCATTTTTTTTTAAAGCATACCAAAAAAAAAATAGTAAAAACAATTTCTTAATACGCCTTTGGCTTTATTTACGCAAATTCCTTAGTCTTTAACACAATCGAATTCTTAGAGTTAAAAATGCTTAACAATCTAATTTCAGAAGTTCAAACAAAAATTACTTGACATACTTATTATATATAGAAATGGTATAAAATACGGTGCAATAATTATGTGAAAAAAAAACGTTTTAAATTTGAAATGTGTGCAATTTACCTAAAAAGTAATCTTATATCATAAAGAAGTAATAAAAGTAACGACAAATCAAGTCTTGTGTAAAACTACCAGTAGAAAGATGAGCCACTGATGGAGACTGTTATAGCCATGATCGTGTCTATATAAGCCAGCTGCCGTGGACATGATTGCAGATGCCGAATACTCCCCTAGGGATAAATACAGATTTATTCAACTTTTCATCTTTTTTTTTAACTAGAAGATGTCTACATACCACTGAGCACATGCAGCTGAATGGAAACCGATTCACTGTTTTCCGGCTCGCAGGTGTAGTTCCCCGAGTGAGTTTTACGCACCACTGGAATAACTAAACTGCCAATCTGTAAGGAAATTATTGCAGTTTTCAACTCAAATTGATTTGATTTTTGGAATTTTTTTGGCTCATACCGTATTCCGATTGTGCTCTGTACTGCCGAATATATTCCGATCGATTTGTGTATACCAGCCATTCTCAGTGCCGCCGGCCTCGTTCTCTGAGGCCACCTGCTGCTCGCCCCGATACCAGACTATGTATTTAGGTGCCTCCAACGTGCCACGCACGATGCAATGCAATTCCACTCTGCTGCCAGCCTTCACAAAGCGTTGCTTGTCGCCAATCAATTCCGTTTTTGGTGCTGATTAACGAAATGATTGAAATTGTTTTAGTTATTCGTGTACAGTTATGCTTACAATTTTAATTGGTTAAATTACGAGAAATTTAATAACAAAAAAATCCCACATTCGACAGATTCATAGTAAAATTTAAAATATACCAATACCTGTATCGGGTAGTGGCGAAAACAATACAAAACATTTTTGAAATTCTTTTAAGTAAAATGTTTTTCTGGCCATTGTTTCATATAAATATGCAGGTCTTGTCGGTTTTACTACAAAGGTAAATCGAATGGTTCTGCATCTTTGTGCCAGCTTAAATTAAAAGATAAATATACCCACTTGAACTTTTAAAAACAAAAGACTGTATGGTTGCACTGCTCAATGATTTTGGCAGCCTCTTTGTGCAACATACAGAAAAATTTTCCTCAAAAAAAAAATAAATAAATAAAAGAATTGCCATGGAACTCTCGAGCTTTTGAAAGTAAAACAATATAGAGAAAAGCTTAAATGTTGTTTTTTATACGTAGTAGTATGTAGTTTTCAAATGTTTAAAAGCTTGTTTTCCATTTTGTGGGAAACGTTCCACATGCGATCAATTTGTTTTGGAAACAAATGTGAAATTGCTCTGTGGCTTGCATAGAAATGGACAATCGATTTTAATTTACGAATTTTTTAGTGTAGATTAAAAAGTGTTTATTTTTTTTTTTTTTTTTAGAGAAATAAAGTGTTATAAAATGGGAATGCCTAGATTTATTAATTTTAAAATAAATGCAGTCAAGTAGAGAATATATTGTTAGTGAAATAGTTTTGCTGCTTCATTTATACCTGATATTTTTTTTACTTGAATCAGATATTTATTCTTGATTTTAGAAGTATTTTGCAAATGCTGTGTCTCCAATGATGGCTTACACAAAGTTGCCACTTGTAACGCTTACTTACTTATCACAAACAGCTGCACTTTGGCGCTCATCTTTGGCTCGGTTGCAAGCTGGCACTCATACCAGCCAACATCCTTTAGGCTAACATATTTGATGAGCAGAGTCCAGCTGAGGCTGCTGCTGCTGCTGCTGCTGCTGTTGTTGTTGTTGTTGGCATTGCCACTGCTCCAATTGTTGCTCTCATTGTTGCTAATGTTCGACGATGACTGCAGCAGGGCAGCGAAGCGTGCATCATTGATGAAGGTTGTGTGATCCACGGCTATGATATGTTCATCCCGTAATCTGATCCAGGAGAGTGGCTTATTCGAGTGTTGATGCAACTGCAAATGGAAAAGCCACTCTCTCACACTCTTTCTCTCTCTCAATCATGGTAATTAACCTCACACTCACCTGACAGGGCAGATAGGCATGTTGGCCCGCCTGCACCGTTACGTTTCTCGATGGCAAACTCAGCTGACGCCTGGGCAGCTGTTCCCGTTCCAGAGCCAGCTGCTTCTCGCGCCGCAGCTGCTGAGCCTTCAGTTCACTGTCGTAGGCATGGAGCCGCATATGTGGTTGCTGTTGCTGATTAAGATTCGATTGCAGCCGGCTGGTATCATTCTCGTTGCCAGTGGGCATTCGGTTGTGCGGCATTGTGGCCATCGTCATCGTCATGGTCATTGTAGACGTATTCAGTGTGTGTTGTGGCAAATCAGCAGCTATGAAATCCGGAAAAGGTGGCAAATACGTGGGTATCGAGAAGCCTTTTGTCAAAGTTGCCGTATCCAACCGCTCACTCCAACTGTCGACAGTTTGCTGTTCGGTTGTGCTCTCCTCAATGGCCAATTGATTGCTATCGAGCATTGTTGTTACAGATGCAGTTGTTCCGTTTCTGGCTGCAATTAGGGTCGACGTCGAATTGTCGCCCAAATTTGCCGCACTTGCTGCCAGTGCTGCAAAATAGGTCAAGAAAGAAGACATTCGTATAAAATAATCGCTCTGCTAAATTAAAAACTTGAATTAAGTCCTATAAATGTTATCCATTTCTGTTTCACCAGCAAATGCCTACTTAATAAAATTTGGTTCATCTCATTTTGATTTTTTTCTCAGAAATTGAACAAATATTTACAACAGTCAAAAATAATTTGGATTTTCTTTCCTTACAAGATTTATATATTTTTTAAGGTTTACCGATAGTTAATATTCCTCTACCAAGGTTTAGTTTTTTTAAGAATAAATTTGCATAATTACCCAATTTAAAAACGTAGTTAAATCATTAAGTTAGTAAATTTTATTTAGTAAGTGTAAATATTTAATTAGTTTCACACTTGAATAATAAATAATGCTTTTTAGTAAAAACATTTGCAGAATTAAATAATAAATCGTAATGCATTCTGTGGTCTGTGCAAAACACATAATTGTTATTCGCACTATTATTATTGTTCCAGTAGTCAAATCAATCGGAAACCGATAAACTTAATTGTGCATATTTGGCCAAATGGATTGATGGCCTTTTAGTTATTGGTCGATTAAGCCCTTTGATGGTATCATTTTAATGAACGCTTCGACATTGAATGCAATTTGAAAAGCTCAAATATCAAAGTACTTTTCGAAAACAGCAATTGTGTAACAATAATTTCCGAAAATAATATTTTCATTAAGTTGCAGTAAAGGTAACAAATATTTGTATTCATTGAATTTAAAATAATAAAATAAAATAATGCAGAATTAAATCACAAACAATACATTTTGTATTGCATGTGAAACTAAATAAACTTTTCAATCAGAAATTTTCTCCGAATATCGAAGGGAAAATTAAATTCAATGGCTGTTTTAAAGAAGGGAATTCTTTTAAAATGATATCAATAGTTTATGAACTGGAATAAAATAAACAAATCAAAGGGTTTTTTTTTCCTATTTGTGTTGATTTTAAATGAATATTATATCATGCCATAAGTACTTTTATTTCAGCTTTACACACAACATGAGAGAGCCTTACAACTTTTTTAAGCTTTTGACCTTTTAATTTGAATTGCTAAAGTTAACTGTGCAAATAGAATTCTGAAGAAGTTGCAACTTTTAAGCAAGCACAAGGACACAAGAATATGGAGGTGAATGGATTGTGGCAGCGTTTGGAGGATCTTACGTATGAGGGTTGTCGACGCAGTCGCCACATGCTGCCCCTTGTGGCACGACTCTGCCTGACTGCCACCTTTCTCGAGGATGCGCTGCGAATGTGGTTACAGTTCTTTGAACAACAGGCCTATCTGCAGGTGCACCTCAACTGCTCCGAGATGCCCTCCATTTTAATTGCGCTCGTTAATCTGCTGGGCCAGCTGGTGGGCTCCGTATTGATATTGGCCCGATTGTGGGTGAATGTGGCTGTCACGGTGCTGGCCAGCCTGGTGCTGCTTTAACTTCATATGCACATGGTGCCGTGACAGCTGCAGTTGCTGTTGCGCAACTTTGCACTGCTCGGTGGCCTTCTTCTGCTGCACGTGGCGACACAAGAGACGGCGGCGGCGGCGGCGAGAATCTGTACCACAACTGCAGGAATTCCACTGTTAATTAATTGTCGTCCCCAGCATTTAATGCGTTTGACAGGACGAGTTCTTCTTGCCTGCATGTATTTGACGCTGCTCCGACCGGAGATTGAAGTCTCTGCACTGGCTCTAAATAGATTGGGTGTTTTGCTGATGCTAATGATTGTTTTGGGTTATCGCGCTAGGGGGGCTGCCTTATTGCTAGCAATTATTTTGGCTGTCTGGAATCTCTTTTCAAATGCCTGGTGGTTTTTGCAGGACTCTAACAGCGATTTGGTCAAGTATAATTATTTTCATACTCTTTCTGTGGTCGGTGGACTGCTGCTGGTTGTAGTCCTGGGACCAGGTCAAGTTTCCCTCGAACAGTATAAAAAGCAATGGTAGTTTTGCAATTCATGGTTTGCAGGACCCGCTTCTTTTTTTTTTTACGTCTACATGTGTTAAATCAAATTTAAAAAACGGTATTCACTCTGATAACAACATTCCGACCAAAATTCCAAGTGCTCACAACTAAATATCGCTTGTTAATTAAAAAATAACCGACCGGTTGCTCTTAATTGGATTTATTTAAGGCAGTACAACAAAATAATAAAAATCTCAGCAAGGGGTATTTAAATTGTTTTGTGCGGAATCCTTACAATTTAATATCTGCACTTCATAATCAAAATTATTATTATTTATTTTTTTTTTGTATATTTGGAGTAATTGATTTCCTTGACTTTATTAGTTTTCGTTGAAATTTAATTGCCATCCAATTTTTTCTAATTAACATGTAAAGTATTGATTTTTAGTGGTTAATAAATCATAAATACAAAATGACATAACATTAATTCACAACACATAAAAACACATAATAGATTATGTATTAAAAAACGTAATCAAATATAGACTTTTTTATGTTCAGCTTTAAGGTCAGATAAATTTAAGTTGATTTGCATTCACATTTATTTATTTATATTATTATCTATTAAGCAATTTAATGTTTTCTTTTTTTTTGTGCCTACTCAATTTGACCTCAATTGGCTCTTGATTTATTTAGTTAATCTGAAACGAAGACATATTTCCCATAAATGAGTAGCAAAGTTCTTGAATAATTTATGGCAATGATTTGCTTCACTTAAATTTCGCAAGTTTCCAACAGCATTTTGTGGTATTCCCGATTGCCCGTAATTTTGCCTCCCTTTTATTACATTAATAAATCGATCCTGCTTAGATGGGCAAAACATTAGAGTATCTACAAAATACACCCACTCTAATTTGTCGGTTGCGTTTTTATCATCATCAAATCAATTTTGTTGCTCGGGGCAACTACGCAATGACGCACAGATGGCCCAAAAAAAAGATGGCACGCCCCTTGCATATTGGTACTGTCCGTGCTGGGAGGCGACCACGCCCATTTCGGCAGCACTTGGTCATTACTTGAACTTTGGCTGCCATAGAATACTCTGGCACGAACTGACTTTAATACCAATTCCGCATTTATTTCCTCATTTTGCCAGCGAGTCGCTTGCCTCTCGCTGCAAGCATCAAATTTAGGCGCAGCATAACAAATTAAACCTAAGTATTTATTATGTAAATAATGTAATACCAAATAAAAGCTCACACCTACACACACACACACAAACACAACAATAAGGGCAACATCAACACAAGCACAAAAGTTGGCAATTTTTATGGCAATGCTTCAGTCGAGTCGAAGTAGTTTTTCGCTCTGGGGAGCAGCAGATGCTGGAGGCAGTTGCACGACTTAAGTAGCCAGTATTATTGTTCTCATTTATGTTTAAAATGTAACTTTAAAACTTTTCACATTCAACATTTCAAAATATTGCAACATTTATTGTAGTTGAATTTGTGGTTGGTTTGGTTTTCCTTTTGCATTCCATTGTTTTGTGGTAGTTTGAACTTTATTTTGACATTTTTGCAAATAGTTGATAGAAATACTGTGAAATAAATAACAACATCAACCAAACGAAAGCTCCACACGATATTTGCTGTGGTAATTAGTTAAACAGTTCCATAAAACCGCATTGGCCAGATTCCATCCATCTTTAATGGATTGTTCCCTTTTAATAGTTATTGTGTGGTTTTTGCGTATTTACTAACCAAATTCAAAAGCAAATAGATTTCAAAATATTCCTCTGTAATATATATAATTATGGGCTTAAATTAACATACAACTTTAAATGGAACTGAAATGATTATTTAAAGTAATCACCATAATTTTAATCATTTAATTTAATCAAGAAAAACAATTGTATTTCCTAGAATTTCTGTTTAACACTTATCGTCTGATAATCTTGAGCAAAAAGATTATGGTAAATTAAGAAGCTTTCTTTAAGCTTATTTTGGCTTTAGAATTAAACCGGAAAATAAATGAATTACCCTTTGTTGTACATAATCTAATCTGTTACAAATGAATATTAGAAGGATTAAAATAAAATCTACCCGTACTTGAACTTATTTAAAGATGTTCCAAGCATTGTTTGTTTAATGTTGCGTTAGCGACATACATAAATTTAAAATTCCCTCACAACCATTGAGCAAATGATTAGTTGAGCATTTTACGGCTCGTGTTTACAGCACTTTTTAAGGGGGCTAACAACACAACAATAATTTAGCTGGTTTCGAGGACCAGATTTGTAATTGCCAATGGCCAACGGGGCGGGTGGCTGGCGAGGAAAACCCTGTTTGTCCCAGAAAGTCTGTTTTGTTATCAGTTTGGCGCGTCGCATTCGCATTCGCATTCAGTGGAGTGAAAAGTTGAAAAGGCCAAGCGAGTTTTCGCTGTGAAAATAAGTAAAATAAATGTTCCGCTTTAATTTGGACTGATCTATGGGATTGTTAAATTTGTTGGAAAGCAGTGAGTTATTGTTAAATTTAACAAACAAATGTACAAATGGATTTCGCAATTTTGTTTTGATTGAATATGGTAATCTATCGTTCGAATGATGATATTCACATAAAATAATAATCAAAAAAAAATATCTTTCTTTAATATATTAAAATTCATATAGTAAAAAGAAAATGTCTGCATAAATACATAAATAATGCAATGTATATTTATATTTATTTATTTATTAGTAATTCTTTTATATTTATAAATAATACCCTTGTCTGAGCTTGTCTGAGCTGGTTGGTTGGTCAGTTGTTAGATCCTTGCCTTTTCACTAATTAAATACGACCCCCGTTGCTGGCCAAATAACGCGACCAGCGTGTCCAATTTCGACCAGGCTTATTGCGTATATATTGCGTAAATATTTGCAATTTCAATTTGTTTGCACAGTTTTATTTAATATTAAATTCACATGACGCTAAAACAAATTTCAATTTAGGTAATGTGAAGAGGTGAAGTGCACACGATTCGTGAATTAGATAAATTTTCTTAACTTGTTGTACTTCGCTTATTTTATTTATTTATTTTCAACTTTTATCGGTTTGTCTTTTTGCTGTGAATCGTTGCTGCAGAGTTGATCATATTATTTTTTCATAATTTCTTATTACGGTCTGTCAAGTTTTTCCTTAAAGTCAACGGTGCAGTTGACATAAATTCTACCACATGTCAGCTTTTTTTATGTTTCTTTGCGTTTCATAAAAGTAAATCACATTGGCAACAGGACCTTTTTGCGGTCGTTTGACTTAATGGAATTTTAATTTCTGATTTCTTTCACCCCTTTGACTTGATTCAACGATAGTTTCCAAACCAAAAAAAAAAAAAATTGAGCTTTGCTAACGGACATAATCGATTGCTCAGCTCGAAATATTTATTCCGGGTTCAAAGTTGTTTGGCGATAACACTTTTAACCCGACCCTTAACGCGTCGTTCATCATTAATCAAACTTCAAATTACGGTGACTCCAGCTTTAATATTCTCAACTTTCTCTCCGTTTCTAGCCGAAAAAAATGCTAAAAACTGTCGGGAGCAGTATCCGTTGCAAGTTTCAAGTCTCTCCCCCAATGGAGTCGAACACATTTCGTTCATACGGACAGATGAGCAAAATACTATGCCAAAGAAGTGTTTGGTAAAGTAAACCGCCCTTAACGGGATTGTTTTTTTTTCGCAGCACTGCACTCTAAGGAAAATAGCCAACTATATGAACGAAAAAATCAAGTTAACCAGCAAGTTACGGAATATCGAGCGAGTGGAGTCTCAGAACCGCAAACCACTGCCACCACCATCGCAGCATAATAAGGCTAGAAAACCCAGTCTCCATTCGCCATGTTAATAGCTCTGACGTCATAAATTATTAAACAGGCTTTAGCAGTGAGACTTTGTGAGTTGTAATCAATGCCATACGCATGTATTAGCACATTAATTAGAAGGCATAACTCGTCATTTATTGGGCCATATAATACAGAAAGCAAATATTGGTTACTGACTCATCCACTTGCCAACTGGTCAACTAGCCAACTTGCCAACTTGCCAACTTAGGCAGCTTGTGGGCAACATACACAAGCAAATAGTGTTTTACATATTTGAATAGCTCCAATACCACTTAAACAAACACACACACACACACACACACACACACACACACACACACACACACACACACACACACACACACACACACACACACGCACACCCCACGTGAGCTTAACTCGAAGAAGTCAATACATTCAGCAGCCAGTGTTGCCGGACTGAGTAAAGACCGTGCAAAATAATAAATTTTCCAGCCTATTGCAATACACCACTCCCCCCCCCCCCCACACACACACACACTCACACAATCACACACACATAACCAGACACAGACACACACAGAGTTGCCGACCTACATCAAGAAGTGTCGCTGGTTTTTGCATTGTTGTGGCTGCCTTGCCACAGTGAGCAAATGTGACTGGGTCGCCATTTTTGCTGCACATCGCAGATATGAGTCCAATAATGTAACAATTTTGCTGCATGCCTTGTAAAAACATGACTTTTAAAAATATGGCATTTTTGTAAGCATATTTTACTCTTAAGGCAATGAAAGTCCATAAAAATGTTTCTATGTGCACAGCAAAAAATCATGTCTAGTCAGCAAAAAAAAAGTTTTTAATTTTTTGACTTAGTAAAAAAAATTTGTGATGATATATTTTTTATATATATATATATATATTTATAATATTTTTTGCTTAAAAATGTAAGTAGCTGATTCTCATGACTCACTTCATATTTTTAAATTTTCATTTAAGCTAACATTTATATAAATATATATACATATATAGATATATATATGTAAATGAATTTAAAAATAAGTGTAACTTGAACTAAGTTGCAGAAATGATGCACAATTTTATGTTTCAGTGCATTTTGCTTTTCTGCTCTATTATTTTGAACAAAGGAAATTCTTAATATCATATTTCACTTTTTATCTTATTTTGTTTTTAACAATCATGGTATTTATTTTCCTGCACTGCTGGCTATATGTATATGTATATATATTTAAAAATACACAAGTGTACATATGTATGTGTTGTTTTAGTATCGAAAATGACTTTGATTTTTTTGTGATTATTTTTTTCTCTTGTACACAGCAATTACATGGCCTAAGTGCTGCATGCATCGCGTATTCACCCAATGAATAAAATTGTGCACTTGCCTCACTTTGATCGCATTAACGAGTCGTGGAAATGCAAAGAGCGTTGCCTACTTTGCAGCACTTGGTTGAGGATACAAACAATTGGATGCCTGGTGTGTCTGTGATTTTGTTAGGATACTCATTGTTTGTATTGTTGTAGTTGGCGTAATTGTAATTTGCACGCCCGAGTTAACAAATACCTTGCATGCTGTAAATACATGTATGCATAGTGTATGTGAGTCCGTTCAAGTGCTGCTGGCTTGATTGTAGTTTTTCCTGATGATGTCACAGTGTGTGGCGATTATATGCGCATTTCCAAGCACGTGCCAAAGCAGTCAAAGTATTTTCAATTTAGCCCAGACATGACAATCCTTGTGAGAAAAACATTGATATATGTACGTAAAACACCAGCACAAAATGACACATATAATTTCATTCAATTTATTTATTTATTTAGTTCTTAGATTAAATTTTAGATGAGACACTTTTGAATTGAAGCAGGAATTTGAATTGCAAATCTAAAGCTCCTTCAGATAAATCTAATTCTTGCAATAATCCAATAATCCAAAAATCCGATATGATGTAGTTTGAGGTTTTCACTACTTATTTTCACAAGATCGGCAGATTCTGTCATTGATTATGCCTAGTTTACTATATTCAGACTATTGAGCAGTGAGAAGATAGGAATTTAGGCCTTCTCGTGTAAATTGGAAATTCTCGTTTAAAATCTGGATTTGACGTCCTGAAACATACCAATGTCTGGAAGTTAATAAATTAACAAGTAAAAGAATGTACATTTACTTTTAAGCAGATGCCTACCCGGGAAATGTACATGAAATATGTCATGGCTCGGAGGAAATGAAAATTTACAAGCTCTGCACGAATTCGGCTAATGGGTGTATTAGCGACGTCAACTCTTTGGCTTCACTTAGCAGAGTCGGTTATTTAATTAAAGCTTGCAACGGACACGCCCAGCGAAGCTCCATAAATAAATTAAATGTGACATTTGACCGCCATTTGTCTTGGACGACATTTTCCTGGCAAATACTTGTTTCTTGTATGCAGAGACGTATAAAATATAGTTGCGACTTTGTTTCTAGCTCTGTTTTATGTGGCGCTCATTGTCATGATGTAATTAACAATTTTCCCGAGGGTGGGGTTAGCTTCCCGAGTCTCACTTCGGCTCTGATTCTAACTTTGACCTTGGCAGTTGTGTTGATTGATGGCTTAAATGTTATTTGAGTGTCTATTTATGTTGTTTCTTTTGGCAGTCGTTGCGTTTTTGCTTTTATTGTGGCCACATTTGGGTTGTTTTTCTCAGCAAGATTTCAAGATGGTCCCATTTAAATTATATATGAAAGTATGTGGAGAACTAGGCCTGGTGGACGCATGTGTTATTAATGAGATCGTCTGGCCTTGGGAAATTGCTCAACTGAGATTGATGAGTCTGCGTCCAGCTGAATGAATAAGGATTAATAGATTCAAATGATTATGACTTTTGTTGGCATTGCTTCAAGTCCTTCAAAAAATCACAATGACTTATAAATAATCCCACATTTCGATGTGTCGGTTGTTCAACAAATTACAAAATTTACACATCATTGCAAGTCAAAAATATATATTGGTTGGCTTATTCATATCCATATCTGCTACAGCCAAAAAATCTTAACATAAATCACAAAAGAAGTTATTACCTTACACACTCATATCTCATATTTTTGTGTAAATTATCATATCCAGAAATCTGACTCAAAAATAACCAGCTAGATGCAAATATTATTCACTCGAATGTGTATCTATTTTAATTTATTGGAATTTTAGAATGCAACACATTGCAATGCAGTACTTCAAATCACATCACGCTTCCGACCTGCTCAACAGGTGAATACTTAATTAACTCTTCGATGGAGTTGTATACGAAAAAATGGCAATTGTCTAGGAATTTGTTTATTTATGCCAGGTCCGAATGGACCGGCCAGGAAATGTCAGTTATTTTCACGAAACACACTCGAGACTCAAGAGTGTTGCAAGAGAATACGGCCACCATTGCGAATGTGTAACGGGATTTTGTTCCTTGCTTGGAATAGGCAGTCATGTGACAGGTGTTTTGGAAATATCATCATCATGCACATGTCTTTGTGTGTGCGTGTGTGTGTGTTTGGATAAATGAAAATTCGGTTTTCTCGAACTCGACATGCTTATAAAAGTCGTGCAAACGAGTTGCCAACAACAGCAACAACAGCAACAACAGCAAATATAGTAAAAACAACAAATACAACGACAATGCAGCCAGGCAAATCTCATCATGCAAATTAAATTTGGCAAACGCTCCCGACACTTGCACAAAAATGTGCGAAATTGAATTAAATATGCATGCAAAAACAGACTAACGGCAAAAAGAAAGCACGTAGCCAAAAACTTTGGACCGTGTGTTGGAATGTGGACTACACACATTGAGTCACATACACATAAATGTATTTATATATGTGTATGTTTGTTGAGTACACACATACATATGTAAATTGCTATTCCCGAAAGTACTTTCGTAATAATTTGATGACTACAGCTCTTCAGATGCAAGATATTTTCGGGTTATATTTATTTTATATAGGGATGTCTTCTTCTAGGTAGCAGAACTAAATGTATCCTTAATATAAAGTTTATGTTCTTAATATATATATATATATATATATATATATATATATATTTAAGTAAATATCGGAATGCTTTATCAAAGAACTGCAAGCTTTTCAATTGTTTTGAGTTGATTATTTTATGTAATGAATGAATCAAAGCATTTTTTATGATTTGGACAGTGTTGGATTTTAATGGTTGTTTAATTTCTCTGTTTGCAATTAAAAAAAAAATATATATATATACATATACGTGTATAACATAAAGCTTCTTATTTAGATTCATAATCAATCTTTTTGAGTTGTAGCTGATTGTGTTGCGAGGAGAGACTCATTTAAAAGATAGAATTTAGTTTATAAAACTGAATGGGTCATTTGGAAGCACCATAAATCAAGTTGTGTTGCAGTTGATTGTGTTTCGTGGAACAGCTCAATTTTCTTGCACCATATAAAGTAAAAGATGTTTGTACTTACTTTCGCGCATGCCACGAAAGCTGACAGCTGCCAGAAATGCCAGCAGTACGCTGCCAGCTCCCTTGACTCCAGATCCAGAAGCAGCAAATCCCAATCTCTTCCTCACAACAATTTTTGCTACAATCTTGATCCTTGTTGTCGCTCCACCTCCTCCTCCTCCTTCGCCTGATTCACCTCCTCCGGCTCTGCCTCCTGCTGTTGCTGTCGCTTTTTCAGCTGCCCGTCGACAGCGCATTTTATTGGGTGTGCGGATTGGTGGCTGCGTCGTGTCACACCTTTCGGATATGTGTTTTTTGCTCTTGTTATTTTTGTTCTATTTTTTTTTTATTTTGCTGTTGATGTTTCTATTTTGTTTTACTGTTTGCTTGCTTTTGTTTTTAATCCGGCGTTTTGCATAGAACACATTTAATTATGCTTTAAGGCATTTTTCGAAACTTTCTCTTGCATTCCTGAATTTGCATTTGCGGCCGGATACGTGACTGTAACTCTGCATCTGGCTCTGGCTCTGGTTCCGAGGTTGTGTTTTCTGGCCAGCCACAGACCCCAAAATGTAACCTCAACTTACTTGGCCAAAGCAAGCCGCAAAAAAGGAAAATGGAGAAACGCAGTTAGAGAGCTACGGAGCTAAGTAAAAGCAGCTACCAGGCCAGAAGTGGACTAAGGCGTGGTAGCCGTCAGTGGTTGCCACCACCATCAATGTAATGTAATGACTGCAAATTTATCGAGCATTCTAAGAATCCCAGGCCAGCTGCCTGGCTTTGCATCGCTTGCATCACTCCAAGGCATTAGTTTTTGTAGGTAGCACCCTGATTGTAAGTCAATAATGTAATGAATTGCATTCGGTGGACGGTAACCACGTCATTTGGGCCAGATTGTAAATGTATACCGTCTATTGGCTAAAATCAAATACCAAATGCGCTCAATAGCTTTCTCATCAGCCACGTAAGCCAATCTGAATTTCGCTTTCCTATGCAAAATTTCAATACTCCCAAAGAGATTGTAAAATGGAAAATCTATTCAAGCTGGTGAGTGAGTGACGGAGAAGGGAGATAAATAAGTCAGAAACAGTTATTGTTATAATCGTATCAATAAATACTTCATTTAAAATACAACGACTAAAACGACTCAATTTGTTAAGAGCAGTTATTAAAAATCTGAAAAAAGTTTATTATGTGCATTTTTGTACAAATTTCTATTTGCGGGCTAACTTCTGAAAGCAAACTCAGAGCAAAAGCAGCTGCCACCGAATCCAATTTAAACTTAAGAAATAATCATTCTGCAGCTGGTGAAAGAAAACAGCAAAAGCACATTGCGAATATAACAAGCCAATTTATTTTGTGGCATCGCAAAGAAACGAAAGGGGAAATGGGGAGCAACAAAAACCAGACACATTCTAAAAATGATGACAGCTAACAAGTTTGCACTAACTTCATTTTGTCGAGAATTGTATATAATAAAGCAAATAAATGCAGGATTATAAATTTCGTTTTTATGATTTATTTAGCAAATCTAATTTGAAGCTATTGCGTTAACGAAGTGCTTACATTTGGACCGAGTAATGGAATTAAAAAGAATGTCATTTTCCAGAAATGTATGGAATTTTTAAAATTTGTTTCTTATTTTCTAAAATCTATTTACTGTTTCACTCTTTGTATTTCATTTTAATTTTAGCAAATTTAATTTTATTTATAAAAATTGATCTTGGATTTTTAATTTTGTGTACTACTTTCAGATCCCATTAAAGAAATGAAAATTAAAAAAGGGAAGCAAAACTTTTTTTCCACTTATTTCTCCAGAAACCACTTTGCCACGTTGAAGCTGGTCAACTTTTTTTTATTAACCTTCTTTGAAAAATGACTGAAGCAGCACAAGTACGCATTAATGAGTTTAAAATCTACCTTTTTTCGCCGAGCCTAAAGTGTCAAATGGATGAGAGTGTGGACTGTCTGACCGGGCTCAGACAAAGTCGGTTCAGATTATGTTTCAATTTAGGGCATAAGATAGATAGAATAGAATGTAATATATGCCACCCAATAGAACACACACACACACACACATAGAGGAGAGCAAAGCATGCGGGTGCCATTGCCAGCAGTTGTCAGCCTTGAGGCACAACATAATAATAATTTCCCGCATTCTTCACAGCATTCAACACACAAAGCTCACATCTTTACAGAGCGAAGCAATCAACGACTGACGCGACTTTTGACGTCTTTTGACTTTAGATCTATTTGCTGTTGGCGTTTCTTGTTGTTGATGTATTTGTTGTTGTTGTTGTTGTTGTTATTTATCTCGCTGGAGTTGCTGTATCCGTTGTAATGCGCAGCAATTTGAAATGTGATTTCTGTTGATTTATAAAGGACACATTGCAATTCACGGCAACATTTCGATTTCGATTTTGATTTTGATTTGGATTTCGATTTGGATTTGAACTAAACTCACATAAAAGACACTTGCGCAGCTGTTGGCACTGCTGATGAGTGTGTGGAATTATGCACATAAACCACACAGATTCGCTGTTCACATTCGAAATCGGATGCGTATTAGTGGTAACATTCATTTATTGCTGTGCCACACCCAACGCCCACTGCATGGCATTTGATGTAAACAAATGCAACAACTACAACCGTTAGCACACACACACACACACACACACACAAACACAACCTCACACACTTTTTTAAACTTCGCCGCTCGTCTTTGATTTCGTATGCGACGTTCGCAGAGGATTTATTGGTGGCTTTAGATGATTCGTTGTCCGCCCACACGTCCGGCACCGAGCCATGCAAATTTCCAACTGAATGGTTGGCCACAGCACGAAGGCGCCCGCGTGCAGCGTGTTATTGCCAGTGCCAGTGGGTTGCCAATTGAAAGTTTCATCTGATTTCTGACGTTTCTGGTCGGCGGCATCGTCGTGTTTGCTCCACAAACCTGATGTTTCATTTCTCACTTTTCATGCTTCGCACTATTTCTCCGTCAAGGGGCAGCATCCCTTGTTCATTTCATCTTGTTTGTTTACCCCTTATTGCAGGACGCTGTTCCGTTTTATTTCGTTTCATTGCGTTTCGTTTCGTTCGCCCCAGGCATTGTTCCGTTTTATTTCGTTTCATTGCGTTTCGTTTGTCAGGGGAAGTGAAACACTTTTGGAACGCTGTGAGAAGCTGAACGTAGCGCATGACTGTTCTCATTAGACTGTTAATCTGGCTATGTTAACCGGTTCAGTAAAGCAGACCGTTAAAACCATTATTTCTTGTTGTGTTAAAAACAATTATATTTATATATTTAAATATATATCAATAATAATTATGATGATGACTTTAAATTTTGGGTTTATTATTAGCATAGTTCTAGTATTAATATAATGACTATTATATATTAATAATTTAAAGGTTATTCCTTTATACATCATTCAATTTTATTTTATTTATTTAGAAAGTTGAATGAAAGTTGCTAGATATTTTGTTTCCACAAACGCATTTTAATTGTTTTTTTAGCTATCAGGCAAACATTAGTCAAGTGCCAAATACCTTGGCTCCTGCAGAATGAATTTCTCATCTTCAGGGGATCACTTAACATCACGCCAGTTGAGCTACTTACAGCTGGAGGTTTGTATTCTTTAAAGGTTCCCCGCAGTCCCGTCGCTTACAGCCCGCTTACAGACTTTACATATTAAATGCGTATTTATTTCCGCCATTTTCGTGAATTCAATTGTGTTGCCAGCGGAAACAAAACCAACTTAAACTCCATCATTTTGTTTGGTATTTATTGCATAGTGGCTATAGGATACCGACCACACATCCACACACACCCACACACTGGAGAATGTGATTGCTGCAGGCAGTAGGCAAAGGTAGTTGCAAGAAACAATACACAAATAATTGAGAGTGCATCGTACAAAGGATCTGCTAGCTATAAAAGGCATCCGAAGAGAGCCTCCACTCCTGCTGGCTGCAAGGAAAACACTGCAATTGTATTTTTTATTGACAGATGCGTGGCAAAAAACGAAAACATTAACTGAATTTTAATACTCCTCTCAACGCACAGAATATATCGTGAATTTAAGACAGATTGTTGCACTGTAAATAATTTGCATTATAACTTAAAACATAACATAATAAAACGTGAATAAAACATAACAATACATTTTATGATTATAATTGTTTATTTATAATGTCAATTATGTTATTAAAAAGAAACATTGTTTAATAAACTGGTTTCATTTAAATTATTAAACAGAATTAGTGCTCAACCAAATTGTGTTTAAATGCAGTTGCCTCATATTTAATTAATTTAATGCAAAGTGCAAAAATTGTGATTAAAATTGAGTTAAATGAGTTAAAAATGAAAATATATATTTTTTTTAGCAGAAATTTTAAAATACTTAAGAACTGTAAACGATTAAATGAAATGTTAATCGATTTAAAATAAATTTCACGTCTAAAATTAATATTTAAAACTTGCACTTTTTACTCCGTGATCGACTCGAGTTTAAGATTTCACTGTATCGTACATTGAACTCGGAATAAGAATACATACAAACATACAGATATGTTTGTATGTGTGTGCCTCCAATGTGAATAGTGCAGTTGCTTCGTCTTCTGACTACTTGCAATGCCTCAATGGCTGCTTAAAACTCAAGTACAGGCCGTTAAAAAATAAACCCCTTGAAAAGAAGCATCGTCAAATTGAAAGGAGCAATTGCAGAGCTCTTCCACCTTTCCACAGTCACGCCCATCCCTTTGGAGTCGTGGTCTCAGTCTCAGTTTCAGTTTCGGTCTCAGCCTCCGTTGCAGTTGCAGTTGCAGTAGGGGTCCCTTTTACGTCATTAAGAACTGTTTAAATAGGCTGCCCGTTGCATTCGGCATACACGCAACATTCTGTATCATTGCATTTAATGGTGAACTTAATGCTTTGGTTGCCGATTGCACCGACTCGGCAGGTGCATCCACTCGGAAGGGCAATTGCTTATATTTATTTTTATATGCAACTGGCATAACATTTGATGCAGTCATAATTCTGCATGCAAATTTAATTAAAACAATTTTACCTCTTTTCTCATTCACACACACATGTGTCTGGCAAGCGAAATCCCTCGGCATTTAACATCCATTTTATTTAGCTCTTTGATTGGTTTGGCCTAAAGCGTGTCTAAGCACACATTGCTTAGTACATAAACATGGTTCAATATTTAGACCAAGTGCCCAGGGTTAATAAATAGGCCCACAAATGCTAAATGGCCAAGGCCAATGATAAACAGAAATGGCCAAAATATTTTAAAAATGGCCAAGGACAAAGGAGATAATCTAAAATTGCCAAAATATTTTCAAAATGTCTAAATTTGCATGGTGAAGAACATGACAAAATATTTAAAAATTTTACTAAATATCTACAACATTAACTAAATATATGCTTAAATTGCAAATGCATACAGGAGTCAATAAAAGCTTAAAAGAAATATCCAATTAATAAATAGTTTCAATGCTTATTAGGTTCAATTACTTTATTATTAATATGGTTTAGTATAAAATGTTCACAGTTAATTAATTTTTAAATATTATAGAATATAAAGTCCATCAGCCATTCTTTTTTTACATTTTAATTATATGTTTCTATTATGTAAATGAAATGAATATATGAATATAAATGAATTAAATATTAAAACAAACAAAATTAGGTTTTCATGCATCAAATGCATTTCGAATATATTATCGAATATATTACCATTAATTAAATATTTTTTGTTATTTATTATTTTATTATTTTTTTACTCAAAAATAAGTAAATTTAAGAAATCAACATAATCATAGGATTCGATATGCTTTGGTATTTTTTATTTTGCATTGCATTTATTTGCCAGCTGCAAACAGTCGACGCTTAAGTGTCAGCAATGTTTTTCCAACTTGGGCAGTTGATAAAAAGTTTTCACTTTTCTCTGAGATTTATTCTCGTATGGACATAACTTTTAATGTAGTTCAGTTTGAAAGCACGAACCTTGGAGTCTTCGTGTTGAGCAAATACCAATAAGAAGTGGCTAAGATGAGTTGGAAGAGCTTCCGACTGGCACGTCTGGGATATACAAAAAACACACACATATAAACTGATTAGAGGTGTGTGTGTGCAAACCATTTGAAATTTAAAACAGAGTTGTGCCCCTTTTCAATCAAATGCTGAAGTTGCGGAAATTGTGGAAAACTCTTGTTGTTGACGATTTAAGCTGCTGATTGGGTTGCTTTGTGTGGCAATGAATGCCATTCAAACCGAGACACCCGTGCAGCCCACGCACTACCAACAACCCATGACCGGTTACCAACACTATTAGCAGCAACATCAACCAACACTGACATAAATATGCTTTGGGTGCTTCGCTTGCCCCAACGCTTTCTGAGAGTTAGGGCCATTTGTGGCAGGGCACGCTCTAAGTGAGTTGTGGCCAAGTGCTGAGCGTTAAGTTGCTAAATTATACATACACACACACGCGCACACACACACACACACACGCACAAAGAGAGCATAATGTGTATATGTATTTTTAACATGTATAACACTTTCGTTGGCTAAGGACACAAGTCTTGGAGTTTAGCTTGATTTAGGATGAATTTTAAATGCAACCACGAAGAACACATACATTATGTATGCGTATATATATTATATAGTATATATATATATATACATTTATTTATCAGATGCAAATATGTGCTGGCTCAAATCTGAGCTTCTGTTTGAGATTGCCACTTGAAGTTTGCTATGTAAATACAAAGCAATTGTAGTTTATTTAACTAAGAACAACACAATTTGACAATTTTAATTAGGATTAAGATTTGCTTAATACTTACTTACTGTACATTTAAGTTTTTGTTAATGCTTAAACTTATCGATGAATGCATATTCTTGTCACTCAGATAAATAATTTTCATGAATTTTTACATCAGCTTATAGGATTAATTAATTAACTATCTTGTTATTAAGAATGTTTAGTTTTCCTAAGTAACAGCTTATCATTAAAAAAAAACAGTTTGAATGAACACAAGGAAAAATCATACATCTCATTAACTGACAATTAATATAGAATAAATATATTCATATCCTTTGTACACATGTACTCATTACACATACTGATCCAGCTAAGCATCATAGCAACTATTTCAGAGTACTTGAACTAATAGTTTCCAAAGAGTTTTGTGTGCTCCACTTCAAAGCCAAATAGTTGTTGCAGCTGCTCAATTAGCGCAACCCGCACTTGCGACTAAATATGTAACAATTTGCACACAAAATTCTATTCTATTCTATTCATAATGAGCAGAGCACATAAGGCCGCAATAAAGTAGCTGAAAATAATTAATTAGGCCTTGGGAATCATGCACAAAGCGGCAATTTGTGATATTTGTGTTGTGGCGATGGAAAGGGACCAAAAAGGCTTAAATTACTTAAAGTGATTTAATGAGCAGCATGTGGAAATTATGAAAATGTAAATTAAAAAAAACAGAATATATATTTAATATCTATGTACAGGGAATAAATAAATAAATATCGAGTAAATTGCAATTAATTATATGAAAATTGCGCTAAATTTGATTTCGGCATATTTATGCTGCACCATTTTTGGTCCTATAAACACATAAAAAAGAAATTTGCATAAATGAATTGCAAACAACATGAGAATAAATACAGCGAAATGTTGCACATTAGCAAAGGGCGTGGCAGTGGGCGGTCTGCCCACAAAAAACTGAACATAAACTCATATGTTAAATATGTTTGCCTATGGTGCGTTGCAAGTATACATGATATGTATGTATGTTTAAATATGTGTACATTTGTTGTATGTATTTAAGTGTTTCGTGTTGGCCGCTTAAGCAGCGTGCAAATTTGTAGTTGTCCGTTTTTCAATGAACGGTGATATATTATTGACCTTTTGGCCAAGGCAACAACAGCAATTGTGTGCAAATAAAAAGCACAAACTAACAGAAAGCAATCGTAAATCATTTAAATGAATTGTGTTTTTGGCAGCATGTGTATGTCTCCGTATTACTCTCTAAGTGATACACATTTTTTATACACCACATAATCATTTATTTATTTTGATTTGATTTGCGATTCAATTTGAAAACTGTAAACTAAAATGTACATATTTTATATCGTAGACAATTTTTTATTTATCTTAATCGGATTTCTGTTCAATTTAAAAATGATAGAAATTTTGTTTACGTAAATCCAACACTTGTTTTTAAAAATATTATTAAATATTTTAATTAAAGCTTATTCATTTTTAGAAGTTGTTCAATTAAATACATTTTTTTCATATATAAACGATTTAATCAATTTTGCGCAATTTAATCCGCAGCTATCTATATTTATGAAATTATCCAAGCAACAAAGATATTTGAAAATTTAAAGCAAACACAATAATCTGGTGTACATTATTAATAATTATTTCCATTTAAAATTCCAATCTGTTTGATATAGTCGCAGATATGCTGCAATTCGCTGATAGTTAAATCTTAATTGCAAACAAGAAGTGGAAAAATAAAAAATATTCACAACCAAAAAATGCGTCATTTCTTTTATGCATATTTAAGAAAAAAGAAAGTTTTCCCAATTCGCGCGGTAAGTGCTTAATGATAAAAATTCCCATTTTATAAATCCACTTAAATAATCGAATGTTGGCGATTGCCAAAGAGTAAAGTGAACAAACAAATAAAAACACATTTTAAAAAACTTCAATAAAAAGCCGAGAGCAGGGAAAAGCAATAAGCAGAACCACTTTGTCCACCTCCAGTGGCCGACGAGCCTTAATTGTGAACACCAACCAGGCCAGGATCAAACGATGTTGTCATGTCTGCCGCAGTTAAAAAAAAAAATACCCTTGGTTTCTCTTTGTCCAATCATGGTTATCTGTGTACTTTGGGTTTTTGCATTGAACTGCGGCTGACAGTTCACCAAAACGGTCATAAGAATACGTGAGCCAATTGCACACCCACTGCCCCGAACAGTAACACACACACACACACACACACACACACACACACACACACACACACACACACACAATTAGCAGTTAACATAATTACATTGGTTGCCGCCAGGTTAATGATGCCCATTTGCCCCGATAAGAACCGCTCCCCAACGGCCCCTCCCCTTCGCCAGGCAGCGCACTTTTCCCGCACTTATTTATGACCTTATTATGAATGGCATGCATATTACTGTTGTAAGCTGGAGGAGTCTTTGCTATCAGTGCTCCCAAGTGAGACACACTTTCCGTCTCTGCTCTTTGGTTTCAGATTTCCATTTCCATTTATTTTTGGTTTTTGTTTATACTTTTTCGTTCTACGATTTCCTTTATTTGGCTCAACAAGGCCGAAATGCTGAAGGCATTAATATTAAAAGAAAATTAAACAATTAAAAAATCTTCAGTTATTTGTTGAGGCTGCTGACGAGCAAGTGGAAATCAGTTGAATGAATCTGATTAAAGTAATTAATTAAGATAAATATTGATGTCTGCCAAGGGACACTGTCAAATTAAACATTTAATGACATCTTTCCTGGGTTCATTTTTACCTACATTTAATAGATCCTACAGCGTTTCAATTACCTATGACTTAAATAATTCATAAATATATGCAGAATTCAGAAAACAAACATTTTACAAATTACAAAACTATTTAAAAGTTTGAGTAAATTTTCGTTTTCAGCAACTGACTCAGTTGGCAAAAACTATTCATAAAATTCGGGCTATTGTGCAGTTTTGAGGGCCAATCACTTCAACTTTTACCTGCCCAAAGAGACTTTTTATCTGTTTGGGACACTGCTGAGTGCCGTGTTATGTTCATTCTTGTAATGGACGACTGTACAGTGTGTTCTCGAGTGCAAGTACTATCTGCATTTGTGTATGCATTTAGATGTAGTTGTTGTTGTTGTTGCTGGCAGATGTTGTCACAGTTTATGCTTTTGAACATTACGAGTATTTTGTGGATATGCGGCGGCTGCTGCTTGACCCATAAAGGACAGATTACGTGATTTGTGGGCTGCCGGAAGCGACAGCTTTGACGTCACTACCAGCACCAGCACCAGCAATTGCGATGAACAGCAAGCACCGTTCAGCATTTCAAAGGATATCACAATTTAAATCATGTCACTTAGAAAAGAGAGGGAACAAAAAACACAAGGCTCCTCGCTAGGGGTAAGGGTAAGGGGTGTAGTTTCCGCTTCGTGTGGGGGTATGTCCGCATCCGGGCATAATAGGGCGACATGTAAATAGTTGACACAGGCTCCTGTGTCCTGTGCCCTCAGTCCGTGCTACACGGCCTCTTCGCCTGCGTGTTTGTTAAGCTGCTTTTAAGGCTGGCGCTCAAGTACTCAGCCTGCCACTAATGTGTGTGTCTTTGTGTGTTAGTTGTGCGTGTGTGTGTGTGTGTGACTTGTCATGTTGGCGAGGCGCGGCAAAATGCTTGTTAGGCTTTTGAGCAGCCGCCTGTGGTTGGCATATCACGTTGGAAGCACCCACCACCTCCATCAGCAAGTAAAACTACAAACGAATGCGAGAGTTGCGATGCATAGCCCCAAGTACCCCAAGTACCCCAGGACCCAGGACCCAACCCCACCACCTCCCCAGGATGTCAGGAGCCCAGCACTCGCACCACATTAAAACGCAATTAATGTTGCGGGCGTTAATTACGCCTCACTTTGTGGGTTTTATTCCACTTTTTTTGGCGAAACAGGAAGAGCGCACTACTCACCAAAAATTAATTACTTTTGGCCAGACAAAGTTGCCAAAATCCTTTTAAAAGAGCCTCACCTAAATTTGTGCCAAAAATAAAAACAGTCAAGTGTGTTACTCTTAGCATTCCCGGCTAACTAGATGCCTTTCTGGCTAAATAGTGCTTCAACCAGCGCTATTTTGGTCCATAACTTATTTGAGTGCCTACTGATTAGCAAACTGACAGTTCCAGGGCTACACATCAAAAAATCGTAGATATTCAATAGTAAAAATATAAAAAAATAAAAATATAAAAGAGAATTATCTGAGAAATCTGCGAAAAAATGCCAGTTGCTGTTAATCGAACTCATTTTACAATAAAAGTGTATCGAAGAATAACTTACTAAAAATATTATTTAATCTCAATGATTTATTTAATACTCATATGACTTGGAAATTATAATTAAGAGTAACTGTCAGTGACAAAAAAAAACAATTATTTATACTTTGCAACAATTTCTCTCACTTTGACAACGCAGATAAGCTGTCAATTCGTTGAATTAAAAAACATTTCAGATGAAAATTCCATTTAATTTGTTGCTTTTGATCCTGGCTCATTAGTTAAATGAAAATTATTGGGTCATAATTGCACGCTTTATGATATTATCTCATTATGTTTTAACTTTTGATAACTTTGCCGATTTGCGAAAAAAGCAATTTCATAGAAACTCACATAGAAACACACACAAACTGAAGACGACTAATGAATCATGGCAATGAATAATGCCGCAAAAGATACTCGAAAATAGCTAAAAGTGCAATAGCGGCAGCAACAGCCTCTGGAAGTGTGTGCATTGTTGTGTTAATGGGGTCACACAAACACACACCCACACACACACCCACACACACCCACACACACCCACACACACACCATCTCCATCTTCCTGTGCTGTGACCTTATCGTATCTAAAGTATTGCCCAGATCCCCACACCGCCCATTTCACACGCTCGCTGTGCAACTAAATCCGCTTGCCTCGCAACTTTATCTTTCAGCACAGATTTTCAATAGCAGCTGCAGCAAACTTTTGTTTATTTCCCTTGCCACTGCTATGCGCTTTTCAGCTCTCTTTCTATGCAACCCGCTTAATTTTTTTTTATTTTTTTCTTTTTTTTAATTATTTTATTTAGTTCTTTAGCAGCTGTCGCTCGTCTTTTTATTTTTGTTTTAGGCTTAAGCAGAAGTCGTGCCGCGAAATAATTAAGCTGCTGGTGCCGACAAAGCACATCAGGCAGCACAACTAGACAGAGTCAGACAGAGTGAAAGAGAGAGAGAGCCAAAGCAGGCTTACAGTTTAGTGTCATAGATTTTCAATTAAGTAGCACTCCGAGTCAGAGTCAGAGTCAGAATCAGAGCCAGAGTCAGATCCAGATACAGAGTCCAAACAGCTGGCATTGTTTTAAAGTTTGTGTTCCTAAAGTGCAAAAGCCAGTGAGAATCCAGTAAATATTTATCGACTGCATTCAAACCTGAAGGTGAGCTATTCATTTGCATATTTAAACCATAAGCGCCTTTCACACATGAGCTCATTCACACTGCATTATCCTTGATGCACAATCATTATCCCTATTAACTTGTTTCGTGCTAATAACGTTCATTGAGCACAATTTGATTGTATCTTTGTTTGCTGGCCACGTGCTGTGATTGGGATTATTATTGGCTCTTTTGTGCTCCTAATGACCGCTCAAAATTGATCTGAAAAATTGGTTTTTGTTTTAACTAATGAGCCACAACACAAGTTGGCTTCTGGTAAAAGCAGACAAAATAATCAATTTGCACATTTTAAAATACGCTCTTGAAAATTGCATCAATCAAAAATCAAATTTGATTTGTGCAATCTAAATAAATATGATTGAATTAAAGCTCGTTTAGATGATTAAAGTTATTTGAAAATTGGAAGAGTTAAGCTAAATTTGTTTAATGTTTCTTAAAAATTTTCTAAAAATAACAACTTCAAAAGTAATTGTAAATGATATGCTCAAATAAATGTCAAATGCAATTAAAATCCTTGCCCAAGGCACAATTCTTAGCCGTAAATTAAATGCATGAAGAGTGCCGTTTACGTTTCACTTAAACAAAAGGCAACCAGCACAACTGGGCCCAGTCTGCCAGAAGAGCGAGGGCTTGCAACAGCAGCAGCAGCAGCAGCTGGCGAACATGTCAAACAGTGGGAACACCAGGCTTGAAGAAGGGTAGCCTGGCGGTGGTACCACAAAGGACCAGAATGTAAACAGTTTGTAACGCATTTTGCATGCGTTTCAGCGAAAGAATATTACGTATACGCAGGGTGTTGAGCCTGCGGCTGCAACATGTCGCAATGTTGCGCTTGAACTTGCGAAGTTTGCCGTAGACCAAAGCCTCCGAGCCTGAACCACAATTTTCACCATTGTTTTTGTTAGGCGCCCAATGTAGAGGAACTGTGTATTAGTTAGTAACTTTGTTGCATTGCCTGTTGTCTAAAATTTTATTTTTGGGATTGCTCTTTAAGCCAAAGCATTGAAAATTTACTGCAAATATTGGCACAATTGAATTTATTGCAATTTTATTGCAGTAATATTGTCCTCAATTGAAGCAATAATTATGGCAATAAGATAAAATATTTGATTGCAGATGGCAATTAGAAATTGCTATTTTTCATGTACATAATTCAAAATTCCCTTAATGTGATTAAGACAGATAACTTATCCTTAAATTTTTATTTATTTTATATGCGTGCTGATTTATACAAATTTAACTGGAGCATTCGGTTTTCGTTATCAATAATAATATTATTTGAAATTAATATAACAACAGTAATTTTATTTTAAAAATAAAATTAAATGTCTTCAAAATTTGTGTATAGAAAATATTAAATTTATAATTATCAGTTGTCGGGCAAAAGATTGAATTTTAGTAGATAAATAGTGCCTTTTCACAAATTGGCCAAAGCCCTTTTATTTTCCGATAGGCACTGCCTCAATAGCATTTGCAAGAATACTTTGTGCTGGGGGCACTAATGCGTTCAAGATTGTTGCATTGTTGCATTGTATTCTAGGAGCACACAAAACAAAAGGCGTCATTATGTCTAATTTGAGCCAAAGCCAACAACAAAGCAAAAAATTGCGTAAGGATAGTCAAAGCATTGTGTCATATATATACATATATATTTATGTGTGTGTGTGTGTGTGCGTTTACGTGAATGCACTTTAGTTTGTGCTGCCAGTTGAGCAGCAAAAGAAAAATGAATGAAAAATCAATCGATAGCTGCAAATCGAACATCAGCAGGAGGAGCAGCAGGAGCAGAAGCTGTGGCAGCGGAATACGCAGCAGGGTGAGAGTGTCAGTCGAGCAGACATTTTTATGCTTGGCCGAAGATTGGAGCTTAAAAGCAATTTAGTCTATGCCACCTTTAACCCAATGTGTGGGTTAAGCAGGGGCCCAGAGACTTTCATGCCAGGCAAATTTTAGGAACGCATCAGTGATTATTGCTTTGCAAGCCAAGCAAGACATTAAGCAGCGGCTAAAAACTTGGCCAAATCCTGGCAAATTTTCAATTTTTCACTCAATCAGCTGGAAAAAATAAACGAAATCAATATGCTGCTCTGCCGCTCAGTGCGTATTCGTAATTGGCAGACAAAAACTTTTGCACACCGATTATGCCACAAAGTTTTCAACGTTAACTTTGCTTAACTTCCGCCGCAATCGGATCCAGACTGCTTAGATTCTAATGTGTCTTTCACAGCCAGCTGGCCACCGAAATGAAAGCGCACTCAACTGCCGTTGATGTCGTTGATGATGCCGATGACAATGATTACGATGATGATGATGATGATGATGATGACGATGAAGATGTGTTCATCCAGCTGCGCCTGCTGCATGCTAATCATCTCTTTCTGCGTGCACAGCTGACACAACTGGCACAGCTGCACAGAGATGCCCTGGCGAGGCGACTGCGCCAGCAGAGACGCCTTCTGGAGGGGCGTGCTGCCCTGGAGACGCAGCTGCGAGGGCTGCAGCTCAAACACAACCGTCACTGGGGTATCTGAAATTTAAAGCCAACCGAATTTTGAGAATTGCAAGAATCAAGCTTTGCGTTGCAATAAAATTGTATACGGACTGTGGAATTCTCAAATTAAATAGTTTACAGACAGATTAATATTTTATTTTATACGCTTAGTATTTAGAAAATCAAGGATTTTTGTGTAGCATTTTATTAGCACCTACTCCTTTGACAACAAAACTGATTTAATTTGCCACTCTTCATTGAGAAGCTGTAAAGCGATTTCGTTGGAAACATTTTCATTAAGTTGATAGCAAAACCTTAATTTTCTACTAAATTTTCCATTTTCCATGCTGTGGCTGGCTTCATGTTACGAAAACAATTTATAAATAATAAAACTTACTCAACTTAATCGCCCATTAACAAGTACTGCAACATGAGGTCACTACAGTTGACATCCCTGCCATCTAACTTAACACAATGTGAGCCAATAAATCAGACCACAGTCTAGCCACAAGTTGTACCACTTTTGACCATTGAGATTAACCCATTCTGTTCGGGTGCGTCTATGGATGTTGCTCTGGCCATATGTAGCGGAACAGAACACAGACCAGAGAAAAGAGACAAGAGACATCACAATTAAATCCACCACACACCGCACACAATCCTAGTTTAACAACTCATTCTCAGTCAGAGAGACGACAGACAGACAGACAGACAGATAGACAGACAGACAGTTAGATAAATAAAGACGCACAAATTCCAGTTTCCTGTAAATGACACCTCCAGCCTGTTATCATTAAATCCTTGGCTTGCACATGGATGTGAATGACAACCGTTAAGTGGAGCATAAGCGCCACAACACAAATGCAAATCCAAAATGGAATTATTGTCACACACACAAACACACACACAACACACACACTCCCAGAGTAAACGATTCGTTTGCGGGTGGAGTTTTGTTAAAGTGTTTGCTTATGCAAAAGCACACGACTGCGATGGAGAAACTGACCAAATGGCCACGCCCAGCCATAAAGCCAGTCAGTGTTTGGGGCGCCGCATCGTCGGACTGCATTTCAGCGATATAAATATTTATATAAGTTAATCGGTTTATGGTGCACGAGTAATTGAATTCCGGCTGACATGGAGACCCATCATAACAACGAACACAGTTTCACGTTTCACGTGTCCGGTCAATGTGACTCCGACTACGACTGACTTACCTTATATACACACATAATACATACTTACTTCTTGTGCAGACAATGTTCAATTTTTAGGTTTATTTTGTTGCATGCGGCAAATTTGTTTTTGGCGTCGTTGCGGATGTGCCAGCGCCAATTGTTCCCTGCGCAAGCACTTCCGCTTTGTTGCACATTAATTGCATTTAAATTACACATTACAGACTCACTAGCAAAAAACACAACGCTCCTCCACCCACATCCCACCCACCATCACCACCCACCATCACCACCCACTCGCCTACTTTTCCATTGCAGCACTTCTAACGCTCGTTTGCACAATTTCCCTGTTTCACTTTCCACTTCTTGCATAACTTAAGTTATTTTCGTTTGCTTGGTTTGTCCAACTTTTGTAGGGCATTTTCAAAGGTTTGCGGGGGCTGTGAGTAAGGAAAACCCTGTTTTTATGTTTTTGTTTAAAATTAACTGTTCGTCTCACTAAACCCCACGTATATTAATGTTTATATTGTAAAAATGTGCATTTTATACGGCGTTCAAAAATTAAGTTATATTTATATATATTTAATTAAGCCCATTATTTATTAAATCAGCCTTCTTTTTTGCATATAATGAGTATAGCGAACGATTTAAAATCACAACTAGCTGAAATTAAAATCGTTGATTTTTTTTTAACAATCTCAACATATTTATTTGCTATAATTATTTTGTTCGAACATTTGGCAGAGTTATAATTACTCTTCATAGAGTTGCTAGAATCAATTCAAAATAACTTTTGTGTTGCATAATAAATTTAGTAAATTTGGGTCATTAAAGGAGGCATCAATCAAATATTTATGTTTCTACTTTACTGAATTTTACACTAAAAAAGTGTACTTTAAATTTGCTGGTTTAAATATTTCTGTTTAAACGTGTAATTGTCATACTTGGCATTTAGCTATCATAACTCACATGATGATTTAGGTAGTCAGCTCGTATGTTTATATATGTATGTATGGCGGTAAATGCAACTCTCATGTGCGTCCGTGTGGCGATGCCTGCACCACCCGTTAGACAACATGCTGGCATACACAATGAGAATGCCTTAAGGCCAGACAGTTTTTGGACAGTTTAATGTTTGTGGAGAATCAGACAAAAAGTACATCATACATGCCTCTACTCCCATTGTGCTGGGCAACTCAACCGCAGACTGAACAAAATGCCGTAGAACGTGTAACTAAAATAACTGAAATGCAAGTCAACAAGCAAAAGATGAAATTTAGATAAACCGAAGAGCGCCCGTAACTGTTTCATATGTTTTACAGTCTGTAAAATAATTGTTCACAATGTCAAAAAAGAATTTTGATATTTTTATTACTATTGTTGGGTGTAATACTTATGGAAAACGTTTAGAAATTATATTAAAAACCTTGGATGCCTAACATATAAATTCTTATTATAATTAATTATATTATGCATATTTGAATACATTATTAAAGCACTTTAAAATGGAGCATTGCACAACTAATTTATTTACTATTTCCCTTATTAGGCTTACTGAATTTTAAAATTAAATTTTTAATTGTATACAATTGCATTTGTAAATTAATATTTATTTTACATTTTCAGTAAAATCTTTTTAAAACAGTGTGTTTTTTTAGTACACAATATATATAAATAATAAATAAAATACTGATACAAATAAATCTGCAATTTTTTGTCCGACTCAGTTAAATTTAAAATAATTTATTGGGTATCTTATATGTTGGGTCACTGGCAAATTCCGTTTGTTGTAAATGTAAATTGTGGTAGGCAAACGTGGAAAATGTATGAGATGAAAACGGCAAGAAGCTGTAACATCAAGAATATGAATAAAAAAGCTATTTCCAAATTCTTTTTTTTTTAATTGTGAAAAAAAAAACGAATTTGCTAAATCATTGTAATACATGCTCACAATATCTTTAAATCGTTATGTTTAAACATGTCTAATCATTATTAAATATTGACAAAAAAAATCGTATAAAATGCATCAATTTTTCCTACACAGTTCACTACTTCCAAGGAAAAGTTTTAAAAAACTATTAGTCGGACTCGATTCAACTACAGCAACTGCGGATGCCACTTTTTAATTGCACAACACATACTTGTATGCTGCTTGTTGCTTCCACTTCACTTGCAACTTTGTCAGTGCAGCAGTGCGGCTTCTAGAGGGTGTTGGGGGCAGATACTGGGCAGGGCAACATTTGGCAGAACTTCACTCTTAACAAGTGAAAAACTTTCAATAAGCAATTAAAAGGGCATACAAACCAAGGGGACAACAACAGTAGAGTTCAAGCCTTTGCCAACTGGAAAACTGAAAATCTGTTGCAAGACGCAGAAGAATGTGGCAAGAACTATCGGAGGCTGAGGAGGAGTTGCCTTGAAAGTGCAGTGTCGCCAAAACTCACAGGAAATGTTAACAAAATGCATTGCGCAGATTTACAAAAGTTTTTGGCCAGAAGGCAATTAAAGTTTTGCCACCAGCAACAACAGCTAAGAAAGATCAGCTATGAGTGTGTGTGTGTGTGTGTGTGTGTGTGTGTGTGTGTGTGTTTGTGAGTCTGCGAGTCTGCTAAAACTGTTTGAGGTCATAGGAGTAATTGACAATGCAGTTAAAATAGTTGAGCACTTCCGGCAGAAATATTAAATATATGGTATCAGCCACAATAATCTTCTGGCAGCAACATTAAAGATATGGTATTAGACGCAATAAAGTATAATTGAATTACGTCACAGGTTACATCTTTCCCCAAATAGTTCACACACTATTTAATATATATTCTACCAATCAACTGCAGTTGTCTTGCTTTACGATCCGACAGAAGACATTCAATAAATCATAATTATATATTCGGCACAAACTACTAATGTAATTTGCAAGAACAGGATTGTGTCCGCTGTGTCTGTTTGTAAACTTCCTGTTGGTCATATGGATGGCAATGCTACTGCAAAGGGTATTATGATTTTGTCATGTAATCTGCAACGCATTCAACTAGATATCTCAATCACCTTAAAATAAAGTATAAATTACTCTTAATGCTATTTTGTATGAAATTTAAGTCCTAGATTTGTTAACCAGTTTTGGCACACAAAGAAACACACATTTTACCGATAAAAAATTAAACATTTTTATAATTTTGAAGTTATAAATAGATTCTAAAACTGAATCATTTTATTGTGTAATTAGCAACTTTAATTTTCTTATAATTTTTTATCTATGATGAATTTGCAGAGCTTAAATTAAACTTCTTAATTTCGAAATGTTCGTTCTAGAATGAAAAACTCATAAACTAAGGTTCGTAATTTTGCTTATGGAATACATTTTGTTCATTGTCACATAAGACTTAAAAAAAAACAATAAAATATTTAATAACTTTATAAAATATTTCGTTCATAATTAAATGATAGCAGGTTATTAAATCTTCGGCAACCCACAGTTAACTGTTCTTTCTAGGATAAGATATAATTGCAGTGTCCTTGGCTTTGGCTTTCCTCTCACGCCCACTTCTTGACGAATAATTGGCATCAAATATTTTAATGAGCGGCGGCGTGTCAATGCCACGTTCTCCGGTAAAGGGGCAAGCGGCAAACATCTGACAGCGTCTCAAAATATTTACAAGATATGGCAGTGGAATAATTAACATTAAGTCGAGCAAAAGGAACACATGAGCACACCATCCATATACATGTAAATGCAATGGGTTTGGGTTTGGGCTTGGGTTTGGGTTGCGTCGGAAATTTAAATGTCAACACGTTGCTGTTGATATGGAAATGATGTAGCGTACTCCAAATACATGAAGCATGATGGGAATTAAGGTGCACAGAGGTAGCTGCTGCTTGTTGATTTTCGTACTTGCCTCAAAATTCCAATGCAAACACACGTTACGCATCGTCTTAACCTGGTGACAGCTGCACCACCTGCATCGTATCTCGGTGGATGCATTAACACCTTAATGCCAAGGCATCTTCGCCTTCACACGCTTCACTCTTCGTTAGACATTGCCAACATCACGCTCGCTTTCTCTCCGTCTCACTCTCTCCCCCTCTCTGTCAATCTCTCTTGCACTCTTGTGGGTGCTGCTCTCAGTTCATTGTGGCACGTAACGACATGCGGCTGCCAATGTTGCGAACGCGAGCAGAGCCGTATGCTTCAGCAGCCAAAAGATGCTATTATAATTTATGCCACCACTGCCACCAAAAAACCACAAATTTCGCAGCACTTCAGTTCAGAACACAGCAACAGCAACAACAACAAAAACAACAACAACTATTTAGCTTGGTATTCGTCAGTATTCTTGATATTGACACCTACCGAACTTGACAACATTTTGACGGCCTCTGCGACCGGTGATAGGTAAAGTTAAAATTTAAACAACTAAACCGGCCACAGATTAGATATTAGTTACCAATTATACCTACAGATACATACATGTATAAATATAGCTATAAATTTCATTATTATTTTGAATATTCGCTGTGATGCCAAACAGAGCTTGGTATTTAATTAAATGCAAATAAATTCTTAGAATCTTATTTGTAATTTCAAGCTCATTATTTGGAACAGTAAAAGCTAAATTCAATGGCTTGAAAACATAATTCAATTAATGGTAAAGTAATTATTATTCCGTTTCTTCGAATTTTCTTTGTAGTTTCAAGTCGGCTCTCATTACAAGCGCAAAATCAAATGGAGTTAAAACAAAATTATTTGATTGGCAATTAATGGTAAAACAATTATGGTTCAGTTTAGATTCATTACATATTTATTTAGCAGTGATTATATTATATAATATATATACAAAGACCCATAACACTAAAGTAAAAGTCGATAAAATAAGGAAATGTTTGAAATTAAAATAATAATAGTTAATGCACTGCATTTGTTACAAGTCGCCAATAACCAGTAATGATAAGCTCATTAAAGTATATTTTGATTAATATTTTTGGAAAATTATATCCAAAATGGATGCAAGTAAGATGCAAGCCGCTGAAAAACAAGATATTCAAATTGAAAATTTTATTATATTTTTCGTGCAATCACTGCAATTGGTGTTAATAAATAGACACTTAGAATGATGGCGTGTAAAATGAGATGACCAGTAACCAAAGCAGCTGCGACTGGCATCCAAGTGAGCTGCAAGTGTATATTAAAGCGTTAGCATAAACATCAATTCAACCTCTGAACAGATAAGCATACCCCTTAAATTCAGTCACACTCGACGACAACGTCAGCAACAATCAGATACTGAATATATGGAGTCCTTGACATCTTGCTGGGCATTTTAAATACATCGGGAAAGTTTTCAGTTTCCGGCCACTTGGCCAATGCAATTTCCATGTTCCAGCGATACCCCAAGTCCTGATAGTATCCCTGACGCAGTGCATCAACCTGCTCCAATTTGAGCAAATGAGCCAAACTCTTCTCATGATACTCGTATACATCGATGGCTCGCATGAGCAGCGCACTCGTCAGCAGAGTCCACTTGCTGTCCGGCTCGTAGTCCAACAAATCCATGCAGGATTTCAATTGATTTTCAAGCTCCGACATTAGCTCCTCGCTGCAATTGGTGGAAGTGGAATGCGGTGGCGCAAAGTAGTAAAGGCTGTTATCTTTGGGGTTCACGGAGAGGGGCAGTCGTTGTCCACATAATTCTAAGACATAATTGCCAGTGGCATGATAATTTACTTTCCCGCATTCCCATTGCGTTTTATTCGCATCCATGGACGACCAGTTGCCCAATTCCAGCGAATGCTGCGCGCTGTTCAGCTCAATTTTTAACTGCGCCATCTCTGGACAGGATGTCTTCATTGCCAGCTCAGATTTGTGGGGCCAACAGCGAAAGGCAGCAATTGCAGTGGATTCCTCTCGCTGCACGCCGCCGCCGAGGAGCCAGCGCTGATAGAACCAGGCGCTGCTGTCGTTGGGATCGGTAAATGCAGCAGTTAGCACCATTTCTAGCTCCTGTTTCAGCTTCTGCTCGCTCATGGGACGCTCCTTCAGCGCGTTGGGATAGAGTTTTGGTAGCAGCAGGCTGCGATGATGCCAACTGGAATAGTTGGAGAAATTCACTTTGATTTTCTCCGTGCAAAAGTCGAGCTCCTGGACTGCAGGCACCGCCGCCTTGGCGCTCACGTAGCGTCTATAGTCCCAGGTGTGAAAATTGCGCTCATCGTATTTCAAATATTTGTTGCACAATTGCAGCTCACGCTGCCAGTTGGCCTCCGGATTTTGCTCCAGTGTCCAGCATCGATGGTGCCAGCTATTATACGACTTCGGATTGACCATTAAGCACTGCTCAGTGAGATCCAGTTCGATGGCATAAACCGTCTGCAATTGTTCCGAATAAGTTGGCGGAATCTTATCGCCATCGCCTTTTTCTATCTCTTTCTCTTGCTCTTCTATTTCGCTCTTCTCGCTTACTGCTGGAGCTTTTTCTTGCGCTTCCAATGCCTGTTGCAGCTGCGCCGTCTTGGACAGCACACACTCGCGTCGAATGTTCCACAGGGTGCTTACGTCCGGATTGCGCTGCAGTATTTGCACCGTTAAATTGAGTAATTCGTCATCGAGTTCGCCGCTGTTGCGTTTTCTCTGGATGCGGGTCATTGCGGCACGATAAGCGCGCATTTTTAGCACCTGCTCCTTCTTTTTGCGCTCGCGCTCCTCCTCTGTGGTGCGCACCTTGACACGACCGTGCATTTTTGCCTATGTTTTACTCTGTTTTTTTTGTATTAATAATCAAAACAATATTAATACTTGAATTCACTAAAACTGTCTCAAGAAGAAGACAAGAAACATCTGATTTAACATAACATGTTGCTGAGCAGCTTTAACAGCGCTGCGATGTTACTTATCAGCAGACCACCACAATTGACTGGCTGTTAAATGTTATGCTGTTATTATGCGATACAAAAGCTGCTTGCTATAGTAAGCATTTAAAAATTAATTATGAAACATAGATGGCGCCTTTAAATTATATGCTTTTATATGAATAAATTGTAAAATATCAACATTTACTATTGAAAATAAATGCATACCATTAATTTTAAACGCAAGCTATAATTTTATTAATTATTAATTTAATTTAAAAATATTTAAGCAATTATACATTGCTTCAAAAAAATGATTTTACATTTTAAACATTTTCTAACGTAACGAATGCGATCTAGATAAAATTTCTCGACTTTAAGCCCTAAGCACTTGCACTTAGGGTTTCTTCCTCACCACTGAGCCAATCAATAAATTTATACAATTTTATCACGTAAACTTCGTCGAACAAGTCATAAAATTTAATTAGAAGAGCATTTCCCGCGAGGAGATGCTAGAAAAGCAATCGAACTTAAATACAAATACGAGAAATTTTTATTGTTTTATGGCTGTGTACCAATAAAATAAAAGTCGCATTGACGGCCATAAATGAAGGCGGCAGGACACAGAAATCGAGCAAAGCCAAGCTAAGCGAAGCGAGTACACCACCCTTCACCCTCCGTCTGGAGAGCAATTTGAGTCAAGGCAGAATCAGCAGCAGCAGAGTCAGCAGCAGGTGCGAATGAAGGACACGAATCCTGGCAACAACAGCAGCGTCCTCGTCGTTATTTTTTAAGATGGGAGCGGGAAAATCAATCGTGCAGCAAAATCATAAAGAGGATATTTTTGTATATGTAAGTGTGTCAGTATTATACACAAATACATATATACTTTTTGACGATTTTAAGTATACACTTGGCATAGGGTATTTAAATTTTCTCACCACATGTGTAACTCAGACAAAAGGTTTCTTTATTTTCTTGCCTGCTTTTCTACTCTATTTTTCATAATGTAATATTCACTTATGCTTACCCGTGGAACAATTATCTATATTCTAATATAAATACCTACATATCCTTAATGGGCGAAACCCTTAACCTAACATTCTTATCAACAACATAAATTTCGGGGCGCTCATAGAAAGAGTGGCACTTCATTTAAATATACACAAAGAAGAGAAATGACAAAATACCTATTTGAGTATTCAAGTAAAAAAATGCATCTATTTCTTTAGCGTATCTATCTCCACAATATTTTAATTTAAATTTTGTGTAATTGAATATTTCGAACAGCCGATAAGAGTATTAATGTTTCCGGAAAGACAAAGATTTCTTTTCAGGCTTATTTTCTCAGCGAATTGGATGCGGCGCGTTGAAATGTAGGCGTGGCAGCAGCACCCGCTCCCAAATCTAATTCAATGGCCCTGAGGCGCGTTTACCAAAGCCAGTTCCCGAGGGTTGTTCACTGAGCAGCCAAAAGCAGCAACAACAACAGCCTTCGTTACCGTTAGTTGGCATATCCTTGCTGTGGTTGCTGTTGTTGTTGTAGCCGTCTAATGTGATGCGCCTCAATTTATGAAATTTGAAATATTATGACTGATTTTGCTCTGTTTCTGTTGCCTGCCCGCCTGCCAGCCAGTCGCGTTAATCTTGGTAACAGGTCGCGACAGTCGACAAGGGGAATTGTAGTAGGGAGGGGGTGGTGTGGCACACGAGCCGGGCATTTTTAAGGATAACAACAACAAAGCAGAGCCGCAGCTTAGGTGCAAAATGTACACGAAACCATAACTCATGCTATATATCACATAACGTGGCCCGTTATGTGGGCTAAGCTGATGACACCGACAGACAGACAGACAGACAGACAGTGAGACAGAGTGTGACAGAGTGAGATAGAGAAGGAGAACAGAACATCTCGCATTGGTAATTGGAGTAACAAAAACCATGAAAATGAAATGAAGCGAGATTTTTATTTTTATGACACACACAAAAGAGCTGACGATTTAAAGTGAAGGTCGGGCTCAGGGGTGGAATAAAAGGGCAGCGGATTGCGGACAGCCGACAGAGGACGGCGACCAAAGATGCGACTGAGCAGATTGGATTCGCTTTTGGTTAGGTGCCAGGGTCCATCTACAAAGACAGACGACAGACGACAAGCGAGCGACGAGAGACGACTGCAAACTGCAGACAGGCTTCAGTTGATTCAAAGGCGGTTTAACAAAAGACGAAATGGCTTTTGGGATACGGGAAAGTTATACTACATGCAGAGATACGTATTTATGCATGCATATTTGATGAGCACTGCTAGCGTTCATTTTAAGTATTTTCTTAGAAATCGGATTAAGAGATTACAGGCTCGTGCTCAACGAAATTTTATTAAAAAAAAAAAACTGAATAACTTTGTAAATGTCTTTTTTATCCAGAAAAAATAAGATCTTAGAAATGGTAATATTGCTTGTCACTTGGCTCATCTAAACTAAGTTTCTTGTTTTAATTATAATTTGAAATTAATTGAAAGTTTGTTCTCAAATAGATATATATACATACATACTCGTAAATACTTAGTTTATATAGCAAATGATATTTATTAGCGTTAATTTTTAAACTTAAAATATGCAATATATATATCTAAAATGTTGAATCAATATTTTTAAATTTGTTGTGTAACAAAATGTAAGCCGTTTAAGAACTACCCCCAACATAACATACATATATGAAAATCGTGTCAAAAACTAGACAATACCGTTGCGTAATATGGAGATGTATGTGGCTGACAATTGATAGCTGTGTGTGACAAAAGCCTGCATGTGACCCGTGGGTTGGTCAGTTGTGCGCAGGTAGCCCAATAGGAAACCTACAAAAACAATAATAAAGAAAGAAAGGAAACTACTGCCGTTTCCAATACACTCACAAAAAATATCTAAATTTTCTGAATTTGCATTTCTAATTTTTATAAATATTTTATATTATTAAGACATATATTTATAAACTCTACAAATATTTGATTTACTAAGAAATTTATTTCCGAAAAATAGTGAAGAAGCTCATCTCATTGTTTTCGTTTGCTCAGAAATTATTTCTAGTTTCCTTTTGCTTTTTTTCTGAATGTGCACAGATTTTCCGGATTTGACGCGCTGAAAACTGACACCAGACGCCCACACGGCAGAAGCAGTAGAAGAAGTCGTCAGCGGTTTTAATGTCAATGCTGCCGTCATTGCTAGCCAGCTCGCCCGCTCCTTGTGGCGTGATGGTGCTGCATGGACAAATATGACAGACCGTACATACTGGAGAGGTAGGACTTGCTGACTGCCTGCGAAGATTGCTCAAGCAATTGACGCAAATAATAAGCAAACTTGGTAAGATGACGCAGCTAAGAGTGCACATTGGCGACTGTTGCGTTGGCGCGTCCCCTTTGCTTACCGTGTTGTCAATGACACATATGCTTGCCCCTTCTGCCTCGTCCTCTTCAGTTGACGTAGCCTCGGCCTTTGCTTCGGCCACGGCCACAGCTTGAGCATTGAAATTGAAAAAGTTATGCAAATCTGGTTCTGCTGCTGCTGCTGCTGCTGACAACGGGAGAGCAAGCGAACGGGAAATGAGCGCACCGTAACTGAATTAGTTTTCCGCAATTTTCAGTGGGTGTCTCAGAGCTGTGTATTTTAGTTCACTTGTGCCAATTCAGTCAACCAGTTCAGCCGTTTCATTTTTGATGAGCGCACAAACTCATTTTTTGCTCCACTTAATGTTGCCAATTATCAAGACTAACAAATAACTAAGCAAAAACAAAAGATAGTCGACACAAACTTCTGTAAATAGTTCGCTAACAGTTTGCTTTAAATTTGTATAATGAAATAGTATATGGAATCTCAAAAATTATACATTTTCACACAAGGGCTAACTTTGCTAACTCTTTAAATAAGTGGAACAGTCCTGGAAGCCCACCACCAACATTAAGAACTAAATGTGCATAATTACATTGTTTTCCAATTTAAAAAAAAAAAAAATAACAATAATATTTTAAAAACAGATAAATGCTGATTGGGCATCCTTGACAACATTACCTAATCGGACTCGAATCAACGGGCCAGCAAACTAAAATAGATGAACTGAGCAGTGGAAGCCCCAATTCGCAGAGGTTTTTAAGTCGTTCACATGAACTTATTCCGAACGACGCGAAGCAACTCTGATGTGCAGTTAACAAGGATGCTGGGCAGCGGGAGAATCGGAAGAAAAAGTTTGTTGCGTGTAACTGTCGATTTGAGTTCGCAATTATTATAATTGCTATAATAACAAGAACAGCAGCAGCGGCAGCAGCAGCAGCAGCAGCAGTAACAACAACCACAACATCGATGGCAATAGCAATAACAACAACGAGTTGCTGATGACATGCAACGTGACAGGGGTGCGATTTGCCAACTGTGTCCTTCATAATGTCCTTTATCCTTCCATCCGTCCAGGCAATAACGCTGTGTGCGTAAGCGCCTCAAAATCGCATCTTTATTTGTGCCGAGCATTAAAGGCTTTTGGGCGATGGCACGTAGCGAACCTAAATAAATACGAGCTGCACAAAACAGAACTGAACAGAACAGAACAGATGAACGCTTGTTTTGTTTAAAAACTGGCCAACGCTTTAAACCATCACATATTTCCTTATCTCCCTTTCACTCAAACTCACCCTTTCTGTTGTTGTCGCTGTCTCTCTCTGGCTGATCCTAATTACAATTGCAAACGCTAGTCTGGCTTTGACAACAGCACTTACCCCTCGTCAACCCGGGGGCAGCATTTACCCTACTACTATCGCATAAATATTGAATATTTCCATCTTTACGTGCTTAATGCCAATTAAGCATTTAACAAACGTCACCAGTCGCTCTGCAAACTCTGCTCTGCTCTGCTCAACTCTGCTTTAATCTACCCAACTCCTGCTTCCCTCCCACAACCCTCCTGCCCACATCGAGTTTAATTTACATTTTGTTTTTAAAATAGTTCGCATTTCATTGATTTATTTTAAATACGCTTTATTTGAGCCACACTAATAATTAAAAAATATAACAAAGCTTTTTAAATTTATTTGCAGTATTAATGTATATTATAACATATAATATAAGCTATTATTATTAATTATTTTGTATTCAGCGATACAAGATTATGTTTATTATTTAAGGTAAAATAAAAGTATAGACACTAAATATTGACGATAAAAATTTAAATTAGTTTCAATAATTTTCAATCAATATTAAATATACTAAGTAAATTTAGTTTAACTTAATTTAATTTTATTTCCAGTTTAGTCGAATTAAAGATATTAAGAGCATTAAGATTAAGAGCGGTTACTTAAAATTTTAGACTAAAAGTTAGATTTATATAAATAAAAGATATATAAAAAAAAAAAGTGGTCGCCAAGTAAAAGTTGTTATTATTTACTATTACTATCAATATTAACAGCATTAACATTAAATTTACTTTACATTGTTCACTTTTAAAAATATGCTGGCATAATTATAGCGTTTACCACCTGTAGCTATGAAAAATATAAGCCTCTCATGGCATGTAACCATTAATTATACTTATGGCGTTGTTTTGGTTACCAATGGATCAAATTTTCATTACATTTTGATAACCTGGCAGAGCAGAGCAGAGCAGATGCCTGCGCATTTAGCTTGTCAGCTTGCAACCTTAGCCGCATAATCAAAGCTTGGCAAATTTCCACTTTATCGTGGTTAGTTTCCAGTGGCATATGCTGAAACATGAGACGAAGCCTGTTCCAAGCCGTGAGGCAGGCAGGCAAGCAGGCAACAACAACAAAAACCCAAAAAAAAAAGAAAAAAAAAACCGACAGCAACAGAAACGAGAAAATAGCTTGCCGCCAGCCAAAGATCAAATGTTGCCAGCGTCAAGAGCTCAAATCTCTCAGATACGCAGATACATGGGACTGCGGTTGGTTGCTTGGTTAGTTGCTGGGCTGCTCGGTTAGTTGCTGGCAGTTGCTGGCAAGTTGGATGCCTGGCTGGCTCATTGGTAACCAACCGCAGCCAAGGGTCGCCCAGCGGCAGCCAAGTTCAAATTGAATCGCACATTGGAACTTTTGCAACGGTAGACGAACATAATTTGAACTTAAAGGCTGGCCGATCATTGTGGGTCGGCAGCATTTTGGCCTTTTGTATCTGTAATTTCAACGAGCGGAATAACAAAAACAATAACAACTACTATCGCAAAGCGAACATCCAACATAATAACAATAATATAAAATTATAAATTCTGGGCCTGAAGCGAGCGATTCTTCCTCTCTCTCTCTTGGCTGATGGGGTTCCTTTGTTCCAGTTGTGCTCCAACTGTTTACGGGTCGCCGTGTTTGCTTTAAGATAATATTGTGTACGCTACGCGCCTCATTTTAGTGTTTTTTTTTTTACATTTACCCTTTGCAGAGGTTATTATAATTAAAATCTATTTATATCAACTGTAACATTTTGGTTTCTTGTTCAAATGATGACTATCTTATTATTTTTTTCGTAAAGTTCACGTAGTTTTAAAAGTTTCACAAATGTATTTTCGTCTGCGAAGCTTATGTGATTTATGACAATCGGTCAAAAATATATTTCTTGTTATTGAATAATTAAAAAAAAAAACGTATGAATATTTAAATTTCAATGGGAACAGTTGAGCTGCTGTCTGCAAGGGTATTATATATTCGGCACCCCTCGGAAAACAGAACTTTCCACATTTTGTTTGTTTTTTTATTTTATTTTTTATACTTCACTCTGTGAGACATTGTTGCTGTTGTTGTTGCTTTTCTGGACGACTGACTGCCTGTCGATGATTATTATGTATGCTTAAATTCTATGCACGTACCGGCAGTGAAGCTTATCTGTATCGAATATGATTAAGTGCGCTGCGCAGCAACTGCGACGGCCTCGCCCTGGACTGGTTGGGACTATCGTCCCCTCCCCTCCCCTGCTCTGCCCTGCCCAGGCATGCTCTGTCCCCTTGCCTGCATTGGGTCGAGTTGAGTTGGGTTGGGTTGGATTGCCTGGCCTGGCCTGGTCTAGGCGGGGTAGAGTAGCAACAACATACGTTCAACGTGCAACATTCAAAAGGGCACAAAAGACCCAACAGCGAACGCTTAAATAAATACACAACAACAACAACAACAAAATCAGCCAGAAGAATAAAAACTTTGTCTGACTTTTAGCCATCGCTTGGCTGGCATCCAGTTTGTTGGGAGCTCATCCTCGAGTTGCAACTCATCTCTGGCAGTCACATATTAAGGGAATGGCATCTCAGGGACTGCTCAATGACATTTGGCATTTGCATGTTGGTTTCATTTCTTTCTTTTCTTGCTTAATTCAATTCAAGAAATAAGTTGTCTTTTATTAAATTGAATTGAATATTTCCATAAAATTTGTTGATTAAATCGATGCAGCACTTCTTAAAATATATTTAAGCAAATAAATAATACATTTATTTAGTTACGAATAAAATTTAACTTGAGCAAACTTTCCTTTCATAATTAATTTCGTTTGGCGTGCAATTATTTAATTAATTATTTAAGCACTTCTCTCCGAATTTTGATTGTACTTTAGTATAATTTTATTCTTTTATATGCATTTATTATATTATATGTATATATATTAAAGTCACATGCAAAATTTGCATATAAATTGTCAGAGCGAAACGTGTATTTTAATCAGTATCTTTGAATGGTTCAATATTACATTAATTATTAAATTGTAAACTTGAAATTTATGATATAAAATATGATATTTGCATTTGATGTAGCTGAAATTGAGTTGACCGAACTTTGCTTAAATTCCATTGGGCCAAGTTTCATATGAAGAGCCCAAGAAATTTTCAAATTTTCGGGGCGCAATCGTTTCGTTGATTTATAGCAATTGCGTTTGATATTCAAAGAGTTGTTCAAAGTAATTCAGTCTTGGCTTTGTTGAGCACTCGAATTTTGCACTTGAGGCGACGCGAAGAGCGCATTTAAATTTCAATTCAGATCGCAAGCACTTAAAACGCAGCCCTCGTCGTCACCATGAGAAATGCTAACTACTTGAGATACATTTGTATTTGTATTTCAGCAAAGAAATATATTTATATATATATATATATATGTATAGGTATACTTATTCCATGCCCCATTGCCGTTCCCTTACGTTGTGTGAATCTCCAGCGAATGCCGCATGGCTCTGACTTTTAATACACACAACACACAACACACACACACACACACACACACACACACAAATGTGTGTGCGAGCATTTCGAATGTAAGTACGAGCAATTTTCTAAAGGGTTTTCAGCGTTCCCATTAGGGGTTGCAGTTGGATTACTTGGGCATTGTTTGCTTAGAGCAACTCAAATAAACAATATGCATATATTAAATTGCTTTCAAATGGCATTAATAACAGCCCAACCTGTCATTAAGCAATCCCTCCTATACCCACATACTTACCTCATACCCATATCTGCGGAAGGTGCAAACATCCTGTCTCCGTGCAAACAATGAGAAATGCAAAACCAAAACCGAAAATAAAAAAAATCTGCAGCAACAGCAAATCTCGAGAAATTCACACGAATCCCGAAAATCTGTCGCTTGTCCTTGCTGGACCCAGCAGCACAGCAAACAATGGCCGGGACCAACGGTAAACGGTAAATGTAAAACGAGCTAAAACCTGGCCAACAACCGGCTGCTGTGCAAACAATTAAGCGGCAACGGCCAAGACGCTAACCGGGGGTGTGTTTACAGTTCGAACTTCTAAGCAAGGTGCAATCGCAGCCCGGCAAAGGCACTTCCGCACGCTCAACTATAGATGCAGATACAGATACCGATACAGATACCGACTCTCAAGTGCCGAAAATAAAACGCAGACTGTGCAAAAAAAAACAGGAGGAGGTGGTGGCGATGGAAGAGGACGAAGACGAGGACGAGGACGAGAACGAGGGCGAGGATTCCCGCTGCTGCTAATGCTTGTGCCTGATGCCAGCCGGTGCTAATTCTGATGTTGCTGCTGCTCCTGCTGGCTCTCTTTCTATTTTTTGTACCCTTGGCTGTGCCTTTGATGTTCTCTACAATTTTATTATGATTGATGGGCAGCACGGAGGAACTGAGACTGATGAGAGCGCACAACTCGCAGATGCCCTATACCTGCTCAAAATTAAACAAAATTAATTTGGTCTGCGGAGACCAGAACAGAAACAGAAGGAAACATTCTCATAAACATAGTAGGAAAAGTGGTAAAAATACGAGTGATTTTTTATTTATAAGACATAAAATTTAGATAAGTTTTGGCAAGGATATCGTTGAAAACAAAACTATTCAAAACATAATATTCCAAATTTTTTACGAATATTTTTAATGGTGTATGTTGAGGTTCAATAAATAGAGAAATATATAATTTATATGGGCAGAGTTACATTCGTGATCGACTGCTAACTAAAGTCAATGCTAAGCTTGAAGAAAGAGATGCCGTAAAATGTGACTCGATACAGAATGCAACTCTGCCCATTCAAATTATATATTTATTAAAATCGAGTTGTATATCCTATGGAATCAGAGGTTACTCTTATTGTGTGTTATTCATGCCTCAATTTAGCTTTGCCAGAATACAGGGTGTATGAGAGCGTAAGTTCACAACTATAAATCTGACTTTTAGTAACCACCCCGAATCCATCTCACTGTCCAGTGTCTGCTCTCTGCCGCTGTCGCTGTCGCTGTCGCTGCCGCTGTCGCAGTCGCTGTCGCTATTGCTGTCGTGCGGATCGTTGGCTGAATAGAGCGAAAATTATGAATTATATTTACTTGTTGTATGCACGACGCGTTCCACTTAAATGAGGCAGGCAACGAGCGCACTCAAAATTTACTGAATACGCAGCGGGTCCAAAGCATGTTTTTTCTCTGTATGTGTGTGTGTGTTTGTTAAAGGATTTATTTCTTCCTCTTCTGCGTTTATTTTTTTTTTTTCTCTTTTTTTTTTGGTACCGCCTGCCTGCGCATTCATTTCGAGGCTCTTTTGATTATTTTGTGCTCGTCATGCGTATAGAATTTCATTTGATTGAGCGCTTAATCAAGCAAACATTAACGTGCACTTATTAATAATAATAAGTGCTTGGTGTTCAGTATTCAGTATTCAGTATTCAGTATTCGTTTATCTGCTCAGTCGCGGCTGAATGGAGCCAAATTCCCAGCTGGTCATTATGAGCGACAGGATGGCCCATCTCTCACAGCGGCTCACAGCAATAGGTGTGGCAATGACACACAGTATATATGTGCCCCATTCTAAGCCCTGACAGGAAATCAAACAATCGCTTCGTTTGTTGATTGGCATCCAAATCAGGTGGAATATACATATACATATGTATATGTGTGTGAATCTGCAGAGTTTGTTCGAAAATTAAAGCTTTTAGGAATTAGATTGAAGTAATTAGAAATTATATTTTTAAAATGAATTCGATGCCTTTATATTAAAATCCCTTAGTTTGTAAACATTTTTGGTTATATTGACTTCAAAGACTTTTAAGAACCACGAATTTTTGAGAGAGTGAATTGAATTGAAAATGATATACAATGTAAATTATAGTTGTTTTAAAATTAATAAATGCTTAAGATAGAAATAGAGCAAAAATTGTACACCCTAATATAGATTTAATATTTTAAAGCAATAAGAGTAAGAATTTTTCTTAAATTTTACAAAATATTCGCCAATACTTTAAGATTTTTAATAGTATTAAGTACTATTATAGAAAAGGGTTTATTATCGAAAAATATGATTTGAAGATATTTAAGTATCGATGCCCGATTAATTTCAGTTATGCTTAGCTCAGCACAGTGACGTGCATAAGAACCACTCTTGGATAAGAGTATCTTCAAACAGTTGCCTAACTGCTGGCTTACTTATGCAGTTACACACATGCAACATACATATGTATCTATATGCGGCCTGGTATTATCTGGTCTGCTTTAAGCTTGCATGCCGTTAAGGATTATCGCTGGCAAAGCTAAGTTACGGTTATGTCATGCCCAACAACTGCAGCGACAATGGGCACCCTTTGTAAGACTCGGCTCCGCTCCGCTCCGCTCGGCTCGGATCGGCTCCCTTTCACTGAATGTTCTATGCCTGGTTGCGGGAAGCGGAGAAAAAATGATGATGAAGAAAAAGAAAAAACTGTTTTTCTAAACCTCTATTGTCTGACGGGGGCTTGATTGTTTTTATTGTTGCTGTTGTTGCTGTTGTTGTTGTTGTTGTCGCTGTTGTACTCGCTGCTTGTTATTATTTTGCGTATTGCTAAAGCGCATCCATTCTTTATCAACTTTTATATCTTATTGTTGTTGCTGCCGCTGCTGCTGCTGCTGCCGCCAGCGGCGACGGATGCGACGGATACGGATGCGTTGTGGTCGATGGGAATGAGAAACAGAGAGCTTTAAGCGGCTTTCAGCTTCTACACACGGTCGTCTGTCTAAAAGCCTCAGTGTGTGATTGTTTGTGTGTTTGTGAGTGTGAGTGCGAGTGTGAGTGTGAGTGCGAGTGAATGAATTGAACTGCCGCCTTTTGCATTTTTCAACGACTTTTTTGTTTTGTTTGTTTTTCTCAATTTTTTGTTACTAGTTTTTTTTCAGTTTTATTTGTTGTTGTTTTTCTGCAGGCCTATGGAGGCAGCCAAGTTGCAAACACGATCCAAGCCCCGATCCGGACCGGGTCGGGGCCAGACAACGAACGCGCTCATAGAATTTGTATGAAATTTAAATACCCATTCAGCATTCAAAATGCGAAGCGACAGCCGTACAGAGACCTAAATACTTAAGTAGTTGTCGAGGGGCTGCCAGACACAGCTACAGATGCATGGACAGGGACAGAAACAGATACACACGGGGCCAGGCATAGGCAAAATGTGCCACATGGCGGTGCTTTCATATATGCGACCACACGTTTTGTTAGTTACATATACAGATGGAGAAGGTTACGGATTACAGATACCGATACAGATACAGATACAGATACAGATACCGATACAGATACAGATACAGAAACGGCTACAAACAAATACAGATACACAAAGCAAGCTGGATTATGCCTACACAGTGTCTCTATCTACTATACACTGTAGTGTGTGTGTCTCTGTGTGTGTGTGTGTGTGTGTGTGTGTATATATGTGTGTGTGTGTGTGCTGCACGTAAGATTTAATCTTTATTGATTTATTTTGTTAGATTTTAATTTATGACACTGAAGTAGGCAATCATTTTTAGTGCCGCCAGTCAAGCATTGCATGTTTCTCTCATGTGCCTGCTGTTTTCATGGGGATGGAGAGCTGTGTTGCCCCCCTCATCCTCCGCCAATCTCAACCCCTTCCCACCATTCACTTTTGGTAGCTGGCATTGTGGACCAGCTATCCAGCTGTGAGGCAAAGAGATTGTCCACCTCAACCAGCTGACGGGCAATTTGCATTGTGGGCGGATTAATTGATCACAAGTAATGCTAACAAACGCTGTCCAGACTTGTTGTCTCTCTCTCTCTCTCTCATAATTAATATGTAAAGAACTGTAAGCGCATAAATATCAATAAAAACTCAATATGTGGAGAATCGAAAATGAATTCAAATTTTAAAAAAGTTAATCATGGGTTTAAATAATTCATAGCGAAAGAAAACAAATCATATAGCTGGCTGAAGGGAGATGTGAATCTCTTGTTCAGCTGAAGATTAATTCCGACGAGATTCGAAATATTGGATTAAAAAAACATTTGATTTCAGCAAAAAGATATTTACATTATGAAAGGAGATCACCAAACAATAAAATTATGGATACATTCTATGATTTATGAGATTAAATTCACATTACTTAGCATTACTTAAAAAAAAAAACACTATTTTGAAGAGCAAACATTTTAGTAGATAGCAAAATTATTTAAGATATAACCAAAATTAAAATTTAAAAAAAAAGTTGTAAAATTGTTTAAATTTCTTTGGCATTTCACACATATCTGCCATTAAGATATACTGGCAAAACAAACATATATTTCCTTTTTAAGATTCACAGATAAAAACTTTTTTTTTGCCGGTGTACCTTTCTACACAAAATTCCCGCATAGAGCTTTTAAGATGCATATTTATCGCATTTATCAAGCTTAACAATTAAGTGCCTTCAGCTGAAGTTTGGCCAACCTTGGCGTATTAAAAGTGAACTTTTAAGCAGCCCCCAACGGAATTTCAACCACCCTTGGCTAAAGAAAGAAAACCACACGAGTTATGTGCGTGTGTGTGTGTGTGTGTGTGTGTGTGGCACGAAGTTACCTCGAAAACTTTTGGCACGTTAATCAAAATTAATTACACACACCCAACTGTATTTATACGAAAGGAAGCAGAAAGAGATGGACAGTGGCACGCCCAAATGCGACATGCAAACACCAGCCACAAACATAAATTGTAATTTACTTTAATGAGCCGCATTTAGTCAGCCCACATGTCCAAGTGGCCTATGATTGCACTAGACACGTTGCACAGACACAAAAAGACAAGTGCTGGGGCGAAGCTAGGTGAGCTATGTGACTTTGTCTACATGGCGTAACACACACAGATAGATAGAGAGAGGGGGAGAGCGAAAGAGAGAGAGAGAGAGAGACAGATACAGAGAGTTAGAGACCCAAGTGATCCGTTGTGTAATTAAAGTTCGCATGACTAGCAATTGCATTTGGAATTCGAAACGGGTCGATGGCTGATTTTATTCCAATGCCTGCTCCACGATTGGGCTCTCGACGACAATTTTCAAGCACGAGAGCAGCATCATCATCATCATCATCATCATCATCATCATCATCATCGTCGTGAACATCATTAGCATTTAGTGCTGGCGTAGTGTCTTCTCGCATTCAAGTAGTTGGCATTTAATTCTGTCGATGCTCCACTGCCATTGATGAGTTCTTGTTGTTGCTGTTGCTGTATATGTATGCATGGCATGTATTTAAGTAGGCTGTTAAGTGGACATTAGGGGCATGCTACAGACGCGCACACAAGTGTGACCTTATATAGAGCAGCGTCTTGACAGGCCACTTGCCAATCCCCCATTCGCCATCGTCAACAAGGCAAAAGAAATGCAAAGAATGATCTTGAATTTTTACTTTGTAAACAGCCAGAGACGTGTGCTGAATAAAGTAGTTTTCTATTTTGTCTGATGTACATTCTCAGATGTAGACAATTCTATGAAATGGCCCACACACAAATGAATGTCGCAGTTTCAAAAAACCTTCTTATATTTAGTGCACAGAAAGCCATAAAAGTAAAGAATTCCAGAATTTTATTATGCTCGAACAAAATATGATAAATCAAGATTTTAAATTCTTTTAATCAACAATTTTTTGAAGCCCTATCAAAATGCTCTTTTAAATTTCCCACACATAATTCTTTATTTTTTCTGCAAAGAAATTTGCAAAATATTTTCTAAAGAATTCATGAATTTGTCATGCCACAACAAAACTTCTTGGAAATTGGCAACACATAATTTTTATAGTTTTTCTAAGATGATTTTTAATTAGAACATAATATCATATATTTAGAATCTTAGAAACTGTTAATCATGAATTGTGCTCTTTTTAAGACTAATATTTAATTTAAATTATTATTTTCAATGCTTTGTTATAAGCACAATTATCTGCAGAGGCATTCTGGAAAGGGGGACTTCCAGTTGCCAGGTTTGTTCTGCATTATTGACAAATACATTTGCAATAACCCATTCCAGAGGAATAAAGGACAACTCTTTCCCTGCTATGCCAGTAATTATCCATTTAGAAGTGGTATTTGCATGAATCCAGCAATTTTCAAATAAACATTTTTTTTTTAACGACTTGCGGTTTTATGTCATTTATTTTATGTGGCTTGCCCACACCTCCTGCTCGCCCTGTGCCTAACACTACCGCTTCCCCAGTGGCGGACTGGCGCATTCATGTGGAAATGAGTGCAGCCAGCATACAAAGTTGAATGCAACATAAGAAAAAAGTAAAAGAGAGAAAAAGAAAACAAAAAAAAAACCAAACCAAACCAAGCCGCGCAGTGGGAAAACAATGGCAATGGCTGATGGCCCGGCTTTTGCTCCGGCTGCGGCTTCTGATGGTTATGGCAACTACAAATGTATGGACATTCACACACACACACACACACATGCACACTCATATGCAGACACACATCCATAAGTGGTAATAATAATTCCGCTCAAGAGGCGTCGCCCGGCGTTTCGTTTCAATGACACACAAACCAATGACGCCAACTGCAGCGATGAGGTTGCCGGATGATGATCATGATGATGACTATAACCGAATGGTAGGTGCAGACCCCTACTCTATGCCCTGCCCCCTAGCCCACCCTGCCCCATGCGGCTGTTGTCATCGACAAAACGGTTGTGACCCGCATCGTCTAAGCACAACACATGAGCCGATATGCCACAGCATATGTATGCTTAAAACAACATGGAATCCTCTGCCAGCAGCACAACGAACAGAACATACACTAACTAAATTTGGCTTTACAGTATTAAAAATATATATAAAAGTCACTTCATTTACATGAGTTTTTAAGACAACAGCAACTATTATTTAATTATGGACATGTGCTTAATACAACAAATAATAAATAAAATAGTTGTTTGAACACCACAAATCCTTTCCCCAGGAAGTTCTCCTTTTCGTATATTAAAAATAAATAAATATATTTAAAAGACATATTTGAGAACAGTTTTTGGGATATGGATTTATTTAAAATCAATTTGATATGATTTCGATGTTCAAAATATGATGATTTCTTCATATAATTTAAATATGTTTGTTTTTAGATATTTAAAAACAAAATAGAAGAGGCTTACAAATATTAAATCTTAATAAATACAAATGATTCAAAAACTTTAAAGAAAAGTTGTGGCAACCAACAAGAGAGAATGTTGCAAAAGTAACATTTAATGGCTGCAATTAACTACGAATATTTAAGGGGCATATTAGCGGCAGTTCGCAGCACATCTCGATTGAATTGCTAACTAAAGTGCAACAAATTTTTGGCTCAGCTGAAGAAAACAAAACTGCCACAAAATTCGGTAAGTGTCAGAAATGTCTTACAAATGTAGTATGCCCTGTATTAAAGGGTATTAAATGCGCCTACCGATGGCTTAATATTGCGTATGCAGCACTCGTCATTCATTCATGGCTCGACAGCCCCTCGCAGCAACCGTCCCTCTGCTGCTGTGCCACTCGAGTCCCTCGGAGTGTGTTGTGGCTCCTTTGATTGCATTGTCTCGTCATGGTCTCGAGTGGTTCCTGCCACCGTTTTATGCCCCTTTCTCTATCTCTCTCCCTCTGTCTGTCGCTATCTCTTTCCCTGTCACTGTCTCTATCTTGTCATTTTACTTTTTATGGCACTCATCCCCAGTTTTTCTCACTGCGCTCACTTGACATACAATTATGTTGATGACATTGTTGTTTATGCCACTGCTGCTTCGGCTTCCTTCTGTTGCAACGACAACAACTACAACTACAATAAAAGCGACTACAAAGCCGACAAGTTTTATGTGCTACTGCTGCTGCTGTTGCTGCAGTGTCCCATGCCCATATCCAGACCCACAGACCCATACTCAAACTCGAACTCAAACTCGTACTCGTACTCATACTCATACTCGTACTCATACTCATTTTCGTACTCGCACTCGTAGTTGTACTCGCATTCATTGTAGGCCCATATATCTCTCGCGTATCTCGCGCGTATCTCACATATCTCTATGGCCATAGCTGCATTTTTTATTGTTATCGTTTCATTGCCATTTGCTGACGATGCCGCAACAACAACAACGACAACAACAACGAGCAGCAGCAACAGCTGCCAGCAGCTTCCAGTTTAGTTTCTTTTTTTTTGTGGTATTTTATTTTGTTTGGCACGGCCCTAATTAAAAATTCTTTTGGTGTCAAACGCAGCTCTGATGAACACTCCTCTAGGGTTTCCTCAGTTGCCCAATTGCTGGGCTTCTCCTAATCAAATCAAGCAGCTGTCCAGCATTTTCAAACTTATTGTTTAACTAGATTTGATTTTCATGGCAGCGTATAATTTATTCCATTTTAACGCAATTACTCTATGTAAACAGAGTATTTTTTTTGTCGGTATACCTGTATAATTATTAAAAATGTTTGCTGTTTTTATTTGTTAGTAAAAAAATGCTCTCGGGATTTAAAACTTCTTTAAGCATTGTTTTAATAATAATAATTAAGCTTGATAATAATAATAATAATAATAATAAAAAATGATTTTTCATCTTTCTTATCGATTGAAGAAAACATTTATTATATATTTTTACCAAAAATTAGTTTAAGCACTTAAAATTAAAAAAAAAATGTCAAGATATTTAAATATATATAAGTAAATTATATAAACCGAATAAACAAAATACGCTGAAAAACTTCAAAAATATTTTCAAAATCCCATTTGTATATTTTTTCTGAAAATGTAATATTTTGTTCATGTATTATTATTAAGTTTGTGGCATAATATTTTAAGGCATGTTGATCGGATAAAAGATAAATCCGCTTTCCCTTTAACTGTAAATATATCTACAATTTTGATTTTGCTGTAATACAATAGCTTATGCTACGAAGAAGATGATTTGGCAAAATGGAAGTTTTGGCCAAGTTTTTGAGGACATGGCAACGCCCCTTGTGTGTAAGCATTTCCAAAAAAGTTTGCAGCCAATCACTTGAGCAGCTTGTGCCACAACCCATTGAAATAAGTGTGTGTTGTATGTGTGTTGTATGTGTGTTTGAATGTGCCGTCCAAATCCAAAATTGCTGACATTGTTCTTTGGTTTCGACAAACTTCTGGCTGGGCGAGAGAAATCGTATAAATTTTCCTACACGTAACACAAAATATGCGTGTAAATTTCATTTATTGATTTATAGATGCCTATAAGAGCGTCTACCCCCGGTTTCCAGGATTCGACACATGTGGCTAAGGGCGGAACGGGGGCGTGGACGTGGGCGAGCTTCTCTGGGAAACATTTGTATAAATACGCAAAATAATGGCGTCTCCAATGTCGGCGCGAATGGTGCAAACTTCCTTTCCTCATAAATCAAGATGAGCCCAGCCAAACAAAATGCAGTTCGAAACTCAGCATGTGTGTGTGTGTGTGTGTGTGTGTTTGTGTGTGTGTGTGCGAGTGTGTGTTTTGTTTTTTCTCCTCCTTTGATTTGGCTCAAAAAATTTCTATTTGATTTCGTATTAGGGCAAAATGCTGCGCGCACATAAATTCAGCTCTTAAGGCGAGAGAACGAACAGAGATTAAAGTTGGCTACGTGCTGAAGTACGTGGCTGGGAAATCACTGGCAAAGCTGAAAAAAAAAACATGAGAGTATGTTGAAGTCGGGCGGAACCGACTGCGAAATACTTTGATACCATAAGTAATATCAGCTGATAATAGGTAGCAAAGATCAGGGTGAGTGTAGCTAAGAAATACCTACCAACGGAGATATTGGGCTCTGGAAATGTTGGGGGCGGGAGTGGCAGAAAATAAAATATAGAAATGGTTCCCAGTAATCTTCCTTTCAGTTTGGTAACTGTAGCTATTAAATTGCATGAGATATAGGCTTTTATATATGGTTTTATATATTTACACTAACAGGTGTACCGGCTTGGGGAGGCGGAAGGGGCAGCCATCCAATTTTCTATCGATCTCTTGGTAGAATTACCAGTAACGCTCTTTCAAAATTTGGTAACCTTAGCATACAAATTGTGGAAAATATGCGCATTTCAGATTTCTAGGTCCGAAGTTCCTGGAGGCGGCGATTGTGGGCAACCAGCAAGTTTCCTTTCAAGTTTGGTAACTCTATCTTTAAAATTGTGGGAGATATAAGGATTTATCGATTTACAATATCGGTTTTGGCGCAGATGACGACTTATCGGTTCTTAAAGACTGCTACTTGTAGTATACCTACCAAATTTGATGGCTCTAACTCAAAATATATATTATAACTTCGGTCTGAAAGTATAAGAACAATGATAAAGTATATAATAGCAAAATATAAGTAAAAGAAGAGAAAAAACGTCATAAACTGCAGTCTCAGCTCCTTGGGGATGGCCCAGACTTCAAGTGGTCACGTGGACGTGAAAGGACGATAAAGTTTTTGCACCTCCCCCACCAACAAAATAACTTTGAGAAACTATTGCTTTGTTCAATCCGGCAGCTGGAAAATTATGAACGCACACGGAGCAGCAAAACTTGGTGGCAGCAATTAGAAAAGTTCCGGCTAATCTGTCAGTGACTGTCGAACTTTAGCTGGAAATTAAAAATCAATGGTCACGACGGCAACTTTATTGCCACAAATCAAAATTTAATTTCATACGAACAATGACGATGGCAGTGGTAGTAGTTGCCGCCAGCCAGCCTGGCAACCCTTTTCGAGCCACAACCCTAAAACTCTCTATTGACCTTACAGCTTTAATGAGCCATGGGACGGGCCGGCTGTCAAGGCAATCGAACCAAAAGTTGCACAGTGGAACCGTCGCATGCCTAACGCCTTTTTTTCCAAAATCTTTTAATTACATACCATCGTAAAAGTGCCAGCAGGGGCAGGGGCAGGGGCAAGGGATGTCTCTCTTGAGCACTCTACCTGAACAACTATTCTTCTATATGTCTGTATGTCCGTCATCCTCTCACTATCTGACTGGCTGACCGGGGCAACATATGGCGCAGTGAGAGTGCCTCGTAAAAATTATCTCTGGCATTGTTTCGCGGCACGGTTGGGGTGCCATAAAATCTCGCAATGTGGCACTGAATAACAGAGAAAAACAGAGACGAACAGAAAACAGGCACCCCGACTGAGAGAGCCAGCGACGTCGGCATAAATCATTAGAAACTTGTTAATTGTGCGCTATTTTTTTTTTTTGTATGCATTTGGTTTTTACGAAGAACTAAAATAACAGAAATTGAGGTGGTAAGTGATATGCAGCGACTGAAAGACAGAGAGATACTAACAGGTGCGATAAGATACATTTTCGTATAGGTATCTTACTTGGGTACTTAACTTTATTGAGGCTAGCGCTTCAAAGGATTTTCAAAGACGTCTCTTAATTTGGACAACTTAATGTATTTCTGTAGTAGATACTTAATTTAAAATTTAACCATGACTCGGTTTGCACTTACAATAAAACTAGTTTAGTCATTTGAAGTGTATTCAATTGTTTTTTTTTAGATATAAATTCCTTCTAATTGTGAAAAGTGAAAAGAACCGCTTTATAAACTATTTAATTGCATTGATTAACAGTGAAAACAGATTTCATTTGATTATCCAATTCATTGGCAATTAGTCAATCTTAATTAATTCAGACTCGACTCGAATGAAACTTGTTTTATATATATTTGTAATATTTAGTCTTGTTATTTGTAACACAATTTGTAAACTGAATAATTGCACAGTGAAACGTTTTATTTGATCTAGAGTTGAGCGATACAGTTTTAATTAATTCTGTGCGTATTATTCATACAACTAGTTCAATAATGCAACCTACTTTGTTGCATGCAAATTGTTTGTTGTTTGAGCGTTTTTATGGCTAGAACACAATTCTGTGAAAACGTGTCAAGTTTTGTGTTCGAGTTTCCACTATTGTCGCCACTCCTCAGTGTGATAATATCAATCGGTTGATCGTCAATCCAAAACATTTGTATCAACAAAACAACAAACAAATATTTACGAACATGTTTTCATTCCAATCCTAAAATTATGCGGGTGTGCGAGTGTGTGTGTGTGTGTATTTATTATTATGAAACAACTTTTCCATACAATGCAATGTATTTTATTTTTATTTTTATTTTTTCCTACTTTAATGTTTTTATTTGGTTTCATTAATGACTGGTTGCCAGTTGGTGTTCTTGTTGACTTGTTTTTGTGGCTTTGATGATATTCGAGACGGCGACAACTGAAGGCAACTACTTAAAGCCAAAAGGCATCGTAGCTGGCATCACTGCTGACTGTCTTTGAGCATAATTTCCATGGAGCCCGGAACTCGAACTGGCACTGGGAATGCAGAGAGAACTCACAACTAAGAACTGGCACTGGGTTTGAGTTTCTTTTTTATTTATTTTGTTGGTTGGCGACGACAATGTTGTTGTTGATGATGATGATGATGATGATGATTGCCAACTGCCGACGACAAGGGTCGCTTTTGTTGTCTATTTATAAGAATTATATTTGCACCCATTTGGGGGCCTCCTACGTTCATTTGTATGTCCAACACAAACGTACTCAGACAGGCAGACAGACAGACAGACAAACAGATAGACAGACAGACAGTGCACACATGTTGAATTTAGCTACAATTGCTTTTATAAATTATCGATAATTGGGCAATGCTTATCGGATGGAAAGCGTGTAACTCAAACATTTCAACCAGGTGCGTTAGAAATTCATAAGCTCATTAAATTTTCAGTAGACGACAGCAGCAAGTTCCAAGTTGCAAGTTCCGAGTAGCGAGTTGCCAGTTGCCAGTTGCGAGATTGAGTTTCCATTTGTAAGTTGGGCAAATACAATTAAAATGCCATAAAGCAAATTAGCCAAGACAAACTTTTCATATTCTGCAGCCAGCTGGAAATTAGTAACGACAGACAGCGAATCGCTGCGCATGAGGAAAGACAAGGGTGGGTGGGGGAGAGGGAGGAGAGGGGAGTTATTACGCTTAAGCTGGGTGGGGCACTAAAACACATCCTGTGCCCGCACTGCTGCTGACTGTTTCTGGCTGGGCTTGGGTAATTGCCAGGCGTGTGCTGCAACTTCAGCAAATTGTCGGCAATTATGTGGCACAAAGTAACGTAAAAACACAACGTTCTTGGTGGGAGGGGGTTAAGAGGAAAATTCCGTTTGCATTGAAATCGGGGCGAATCTGTTTCAGGAAAAATCTCCGAGGGTGGCTCAAACATCCCTGCCCCTGCCTGTCTGTTGCAACCTGCCGCAGCTAAAGTGTATTAAATTATAATTATTTGTGCATGACAAAGGGTCGTGAAACATGCCTAATGACACATTTGCCACAGACTCGAACAAAACGCGCTGCCACTCGCCAGAGGGTGGAGGGAGCGAAAGGGCAACGAATGCCTGCCTAACCCAAGGGGGCAGACACGGTTTCGTGTTTGGGCTTCGTGCATACATATATGGTTACAATTTACAACGCTCGTTTTGCTTTTGTGAGGCGTGTGGCAAGTAAGAAAGAAATTAAACAAAATTGCTGCTAAAACTGCAAAATTTCAACTTGTAATGCAACACCAAAAATGTTGCTAAAAAAAATGCCCATCGCCGCAAAGCCACAGTCCAAAACCTGGCAACTCGGCACCACAAAATTAACTCAGTCCCACTTCCGTTCCCGCTTTCAGCCAGAAGCAGAAGCAGCAGCAGGTTTTCAAAGTGGCTAATGTCTATTGAGCGTTCCAAGTTTTAATTTTGCTTGTCGGCCAAGGGAAGGGAGGAGAAATGTAGACAGAACATGACTCCTCGTTGTACACAGAGAAGGTTCCTACAGCCGAACTTATCTCTAGCTGTATCTAAATTTGATCATTATGCTAAAATGCTTTAAAAATTATGTTCTGAGAACAAAACAAAATAGCAACTATTTAATAAATTTGCATTTCAAATCACAGTCAAACTTTTTTCACTTGCGCCGAAACAAAAATGCAACTTATAAAATTTTTCAGGATGGAAAGAAACCTTAAAATCAGAACAGAAATTTTGAATTGAGAAAATTTAAGTAGCAGAATCTAGAATGTATTCTTTATTTTTAATTACTTTGTGAAGATTTAATTGTTACATTCACAATCAATTCCCCTGAAAATATGGTATATATTTTTCTACAAATAATCCATTCAAACATCGTATTTCACATTGAAATTATTTTATTTAATAATTTTAGTGGAATACAAGATTAGATTTTAGGAATTTCGATCAATAAAATATTAAGTACATATTCTAACCCACAACTTAATTTAATATAATACAATATAAGACACAAATTTTCAAGTGCAAATTTCGTAATTTCCATTAAATGAAATCAATAACAAAACTGCACTCGATTTAAGCTGAAAATATTAATGATGCACTTCTAGATTATAGATTTCCATTTGAAATTGTGTGTTTTTAGTGGCATAGAAATTCATGACGATTCATGGAAAACCAAGGAATTACCTGCAACTGCTGTCTTCGCATTTCGTGCAATGTGCCTCGGAAGTCAGCTTACTTTCAATTTGAGAACACGATTTCGATTGCAATCGTATACTTAAGGAAACTATCAGCTGTCCTAGGGGCTTACGGATTGTGTTGTCTTTCTCACAATCTCCCGCTGGCCTGACTCAGAAATCCGAACCGTGGACATTTGGTTGTTGCATGCAGCTTAGTTCAAAGTGAAAATTCAAGCAAATCTGTAGATGCGATGAGTTGAATTGGGAGGATAACAAAATTGTGTACATATGTGTCCGACTGATTGACTGACTACTTGTATTCAGTTTGCCAACATTATTATGCCCATATTTATGCATATATTTTGATTCCTGTGCGAGTTGACGTAATTAAAACGAAAATGGGAAATTAGACAAAAAGGAAATGAAAACAAGGGCCAAAAGGGAAACAGAACAGAACACAACAGAACTGTGCTCTGCTGTGCTGTGCTGTGCTGTGCCGTGGTTGTGGACAGGGAGAGGAATCCCTGGTGGATATTACGACGCACATCGCAGAGCTCTGTCAGCCCATCAATTTGTGTCAGGTTCCCAGCAGCAAGAAAAGCAATTGCTGCCAGCTGTGTTCATAATTTGATATGCGCCAAATTTGATTCGAGTTTTGCCTGCTTTAATTAGCTACAGTTGCTGACTTTTTAATGGATAAACTGGGACTGGAACTGAGACTGGAACTGAGACTGAGACTGAGACTCAGACTCAGACTGGAATGCAGGGTATATAAGCTCATAAAGCTGTACGCTCGACTGAGGCAGAGAGGAGGGAGCTACCAAATACTAAGTAACATTGGATAGGCGTTGCCGGACTGCGTTTCGGTATTGGGTTCAGGTTCGGGTTTCAGCATTCGCTTATCAATTGCGCTTAAATCGCGCACATCAATTACATGGCTGGAAAAACTGGACAGGGTCTGAGACTGGGACTTGAACTGTGGACTCCAGACTGCGGACTGCTGACTGTGGACCTTGCACTAGGGACTGTGAGTGGAATGAGTGCCTATCAATATAAATTGTGCTGCGTTTCAGGTTACCTTTTTAAAGCGATTTAATTGAAATACAAGCCTGAGGAAAGGGGTCCCATTTAGAGCTATAGACATGACAACCTCATGGAAACGGAATTGAAAATGTAGATGGAAATGCAAATTAATATCAAGTCACGTCCGACTTACGCTCAAAGCAATCAATACTTTTAAGCATCGAGTTGAGTTGAATTGAGTCCATTCGAAAGTATTCAACTGGCGAATTTTAAACTGTTACCGGTTTCACTGGCTTACCTTATGTATTGAAATTCTCTCATACCATGGAATTTTAGAAAGACATATACAGAATACATATAGGATGTCCCACAATATAGAAAACCATCATAGCTTGAGCAATTAAAGTAGAATGTAAATTTCTAAGCACTTTGCGCGGCTTTCTAACTACCAAAGCAATCATTTCTTTAATCCAGGAAGATTTCCTGAAAGTGTAGTTGCTTTTAAGGGTCCAAATACAAAATTCCCATAAAACATAAACTACTTTCTAAAGAAATGAAATAAAATGTATAAATGTGAGTCTATTTTATAATTTATTTTCTATATTTTAGAACGGAATTTATTTCTGGTTTTCATAAAACTTGTTGAAAATGTAAATTGCTGACATAGTTTCCCTCTCACTCAGTCCATAACCATTCATTAAATAATACAGAGAAAACAATATTTTCAAAATACAAAACAGCAAATTAACAAGTGTTGATTTATGAATTTTTCATTCAAGAATGCAATATTTTAACTTTAAATGAAGATCTAAATTTGTATAAAAGAAGAAGAAAAACAAATTTGTTACTATAACTATACCTGAGAATATATTCCTGATATTATGTTGTTTTTCTCAGTGTATTTTGTTCATATATATATCGCTTGTAGCTGCCCTCGATGAGATCTCATTATTCGTTTCTTTATCGGCATTTCCGAGTGGGACGTGCAAGATTTACGCTTCAATTGGTTTCGCTTAAGCGCGAAATGCAGGCAGAGAAAACCTTTACTTTTCTTGTTGTTGTTGTTGTTGTTGTTGAAGTGCTACATAAATGATTATGGAAATGAATATTCGAAGCGGGGGGGAAGCCAAAGGCAGAGCCAGAGCCAGAGCCCGAGTTTGTTGCATTGATTTACATGACAATTGCGGGAGGCATGAGAAAATGCATGCCACGAATGAAAAGTGCAGGCCTTATCGCCAGGCACGACCCCTACTAAAAGTAAGCCCTTTATTACACATGTATGTGCTGTGTGTATGTCTGTTGTGTGTGTGTGTGTGTGTGTGTGTTGTATAATTTATAAAGAGAGACAGCACCCCCGTATAGAAATTCAGGCTGATATCTTTATGTTTATCAGAGCAAAAGCAAATCATAACCGAACACATACGGAAGTAAGAGTTGTTCCTTCCACACTTTCCACCACCCTCACCACCATCCTCATCACGTTGCAAGGAAACGACGGTGAAAATTATGCCCAAGACAAGTTATGCAAAAACTTCCAGGGAAGCTACCCTCACAGCATTTCCACCTCGTTATCTCTCTCTCTCTCTCTCTCTCTCTCTCTCTCTCTCTCTTTGTAAAGTAGCTGCCCTTAGCCAAGTAAATAATTTTCAGACATTCGCAAAAAAAAAATTCTTTAAAATATAAAAGAAAATGTAGCCGGGCCAAAGGGAAGCAAAAAGAAATGATCAAAAATAAAATGAAAAGTCAGTTGTAATAATTTGCATTTTGCTGCCAAATGAATTTGGCCACTCAGGCGTAGTTGGGTTCGCCTTTTGGGCCAAGATAACTTTTAACTTTTAGCTTCAATTTGAACGAAACGAAAACTTTGCTGTGGCAGTTAGCCACCTGCTGTTAACCGAACTTGATATTTTGGCCCGATACTTTGGCATATTCTGTCTGTCTGTCTGTCTGTCTGTCTGTTTGTCTTTCTGTCTGCCTCTGTGTGTGTCTGTCTGTAGTTGAGGGTTGTTGTTGGCACTTTGAAGGGCTGCGGCTCGACAGGCGTTCAGGTAGTCTTAGAAACACACACAAACATTGAAATATTAAGTGCACTCGATGCAGGGCCCAAATTAATAGACTTGCTTAAACAAATTAGTTATACAGTTGCCATGGTGAATACGTAATTATGGAATCCAGAAAGCCCAGAACAACATTTATACAGCTAAGTGAAGATTTTGATATATCCTAAGTGATGTTGCCAAAGTAAAGCACTCTCTGTATTTAAATGAAATGTATATTTAAAAATTAAGTTTTTTTTAATTTATCACTTTTCAAATTCCCACGATAATAATTAATTAATATCTGTGAATATAAAATATTATTAATAAAATAAACCTGACCATAAATGTTTATTTAAACAATAGACACAGATTTTCCTTTGATAATCAAAAATATAGCTTTAACTTTTTGGTTGTCTTTCAATCACTTTTATCGGTATTAATTTGGTTGGTTTTTGGTCAAAATAATGCATTTAATTTATATTACTATTAGTATTCCATATATAGTCTCTTTACTTGGCTCATATGAATTTTATGCACCTTAAGCAAATTTACTTTTCAAGTATTATTTTTATTTTATTTTTTAAATTTCTTCTTATTATTATTATTATTCTTATTATTATTCTTATTATTCTTATATTTATGCCCTTTTTGGACAAGATTTCTGCAGAATTTTGTCAGCATTTGTTTTTACGCTATCTCAGCAGAAACTTCTTTGAATTTTTCTCATTTTCAAAAACATTTCCATTGGAATTTTAATCGACTTCCCTCTTTGATCTCAGCCAACAAGATGCTCGCTTGGCAGAAGCGGGACTTTTATCAGGGCCGTTAACCATGTCCAACTTCTAGGCTAAAAGCGTGCGGCGTGCTGAGGCCGTCGTTTTAGCCAATGAGCGGTTGCCATTACCTTTGCCTCGAATTTCATCTGTTGCCCAGGCTCGTGGGTAATTTTGCGTTTCGTGGCAACAGCAGTCGGAGAGTACCCAAAACATTCAAGGCAAAATATCTATGGAGGCAATGCCAAAAACACCAACAGAAATTAAAACTGAAACAGCAACAGAAACAGAAAATCTACAACCAAATTGCGAAATATTTGTGCAAAAGAAAAGACCGCAAGGCAGACGGGCCCAGACAAGGTGTTTACACACATACCCGTGCACCGAATAAATAGAGCCTCGTTCTGGCAACTTCTACTATATCTATACTACAACTAAAAACTACATGAGAGAGGCAATTACCAAGTTGAACCAAAACGAAAGTTGGCAATGCCAAAAGGAAATGGCTAAAAGCAGACACAGTACCTGCTCCAACTATTGGCTGCTACTTTCCAGCAGTGTTGCCAAAAATAACTGGTACTAGTGGGAAATAATGCGGATAATTTTAAAAGTTGGTTTGCATATCCGATTTACAGGAAAATAAACTAAAATCAAGAATATATTCTTAACTCAAAACGTATCAAATCGCAGAAGGTGCTTAAAATCATAAACAAAATCATATTCTTAAATTAATAAAGCTTTTCCTCTTTTTATAACTGACATTTTTGATTTGAAATTGTATATTTTATGATAAAATTCGAAATTTAAGATCTTACATTTTAAAATAAAAAATATGTAATCAAAATACACATTTTTTTTTTTTTTTTTTTTGTGGGGAGGAATTTTATTTATCGACATTCTTTTTAGTAAGAAACTCAAAATTTCTTCTTGATTTTAAGAAGACATTTTTCTATTAAGAGGAAGAAGAACTCAAGAGACACATTTTTTTAAGAATACATATTTTTCTTCGATATTCTTATTAGTAAAAAAACCTTAATTTCGACTCGTTGGCTTTAATTTTGTACATAGAATTATAGTCTTGAAAATAAAAAGGCTAAGTTGGTAACACTGCTGCTGAAACACATAAGCGCTTCAAGTATTTGAACAAAAGGCACAGAATTGAACATGACAGGGCAATAAGGGCCAACGAAGCTAAGGACACAGCCAGACAGGCGGACAGACACTGAAAACAGTCAGACAGTCGGTGAGTTACACATAAAAATTTATAGAATATTTACGTGGTTGCAATTTTGTTAGCTGCTCCTTTTTAGGTGGACATGTCGAACGATGCGACGCAGCCAGTTGCCAAAATGAATAAAATTTTACGCTGCTCAGGCGCCGGCGGCTTATTTAAATGAACTTTTGGCCAGGTCCGAAGGGAACGCTCTTGTTTTCATAGTGGATATTTTTGGGCGAATTATTACAGCTGTGCAAAATTCTAACAAGTCACGAATGGAATTTACATTTAAATGCAAATAACAAATGCGAATGCCTCAACTTTTGAAAGCTCTACAAATTGTTTTAATTGTTACATTTGAATAAAAATAATTAGAAGAAGTACCGAGGTGCATAAAATTAATAAACACCAAGCACCCGATTTTTGAAAATGTCAATTATTTTTTGGCAGAGTGTTCCGGATATCGAGGTAATAAAAAAAGTGAAAACCATATTTTATATTATAATATAATTATTAATTAAGACCCAATCGAATCCAGGACACATTAAACATTTCACGATAACTTCAAATAACATTTACCTTACATTTATAATTTACAAAATTTTGGAGAATTTAAAGGCACTTCAAAAATCGACCTTTTCACCCCTTTGCGTGCTTGATTGTCGAAAGCAAATTTTTGGTACTTAGCCTGGCTAAAAATGCAGCAGCCTGGGAATGCAATGGCCACAGTCGGAGAATGGCAGGCAGTTAAATTTTAATTACATTTTATTATGGAAAGACGAAGCCCAGCAAAGTCGTTAAAGAATCAGCCAACTTTAGCTACCTTGGCTTCTGGCTGCTGCTGCTGCTGCTGCCTGTTGGCTCTAACTTTTGAATTTAGCCTGGGCGCATATTTAATAAGATGTCGGCGACGTCAAAGTTGCGCTGCCAAGCCAAATAATAATACACACTCCAAATTAATATTAATTTCAGGCAAACGGAAGGCAGCGGGGAGTTGTGAGACAACAGTTGGAAAAGTTTAACTAGGTTGCGCAGGCAAATGGAAAATGTGGCCTGGCCGCAAACTAAGACAGCAATTTATTGTAAGATAACGCGGCTCATGAAGCGAGACAGGGTAGGCGACAGAGAGAGAGAGAGAGAGAGAGAGAGAGAGAGAGGGAGAGAATGAGAAAGAGAGGGTGGCATTGGAAGTCCTGCTAACAGGATACAGTTTTGGGCATGCTCCATTTAAAGCCAAAATTTATGGCACGTGGCGCTGGTTTGGAATTACAAAAGGGCGTCGCTGGCGACCCTAATGAAAAGCACAACCAGAGCGAATCCTGCACAAGGACAAGACATGCCTAAAAGCAGAGCCGATTGGGGGGAGTTTGTGAGCGAAGCAACCTTAACTGCCTTTTGTATTTTTTAACTGCACTTATCTTATGGCTACCTCCCTCCCTCCCTCACTCAGTGCAGCACCCCCTCACACACGCAATTGGCGACGCCCTTTGTTCTTGCTTCGTCCACTGGCTTGTGGCATGTTTTCCAATTTCTTTGATTTCCGCTGCCGTTGGCAATCTGCAACAGCAGCCTTTGATGCCGCAGAATAATTATATTCTAAAACAATTGCATGAAACAAGAGTCGGAAATAAATGGGCCAAAAATAGCTACAGTAGCTCGCAGATGCAAACCATTTTTAAATCAAATGCAATTAAGACTACCTAACCTAAGACTATCTTAATGTATTTAAACTTTAATTTAGCCATTTCAATATCTAAATTAGTCTAGGAGAGGTTCAAAAACATGCATTCGAAATTAAATGAGTTGAAAATGAAGTTTGTCTTACTATTCTAATATATTCATCCGATTTTCATTTGTGAAGTTTCAAGTTTTCAAGCTATTACACAAATATTAATATATATTGACAAGTTTCATTCCCAAAATTATGTCTATAAAAGGCATTAATTCAAATGTTTCTTTCTAATAGTCGATTTCGTGGTTTTGAGACGCTTTTTTATTTCTGCGGATTTGAAAATAATATAAGCATATGATGTAATACTTTCAAAGATTAGTTAAAATATGCATTTATAATTGTATTCTAAAGCTAATTTTACCAAACTTGATATTTAAGAAAAGGAAGCTTCACCGACCCCTTGAGTCAAACCTTAAGAGTCAAACTAACCACATCCGACTTGTTTTAATTATTTTTAAACTTTTTTGTTTGTTTTGATGATTGTATGCTAAAAAAACAGAAATTTTATACTATACATATATAAATCTTATTCACTCTCTTATTCACCATCTCACCCACTTTTCCATATGTTCTAATCTAGAGTAGTTGGTTCTTTCATTAGTCAACGTGAATGACGTGCGTTGGCAACTCTAATCATTAACAGAGTTGCCTTGTGTCTCATTGAAAATTTGCCAAGCCATTAAAGGCGAAACTGCATATACCAAAAAACGAGAAGAAAAACCTTTTTAACCGACATTTAATTTACATAGTCGTATATGCATGTTTTGTCTTTCTTTGGGCCCTGGGCGGTGTTGTTTTTTTGTATCTTTTTTTTCCTTCTTTTTTGGCACTTTCCGTTAGCCAAGTTGCGTGTTATCAAACGATTTACAGCCCGCAAGTGCGACTGCATAATTTATCAATAAAAAAAGCAAGTAACAAGAAGAAGAACAGTGACAGCAACAGCAACAACTGTGGATATAATGTACATAAAGCAACAGCCAGCAAAAAATGCTAATGAGCCTTTGCGTCTCGCCTTGCCCCTTTCGGTTTTTGCCTTGACTTGGCTCGCTCTGGCTGAGGTCTACGGCCAACTGTCAGCATTAGCCCGATGATTGTAGAGGGAATAGGGGACGGTGATGGCAACGCGGACCGGGAGGTAAAAGGGACAAGTAATTTCGTTTCGCTTGATTTTGAACGACTTCCTGGGCAACAAGGCCCGTCCCGTTTCGAGCTCAACCCCTGACCCAGCAATTAGCGACAGTTGCAACATGGACATAACTTTACTTCTTTTTTTATTTTGTGATTCTCTCTCTCTCTCGCTCTCTCTCTCTTTGTCACTCTATTGTTTTCCATTTTGTGGTATTTGGTTTTTTGCCCTCGCTTAAATTTTTTATTTATTTACCTTCCCTCACTTCCAATTCTTCCACTTTTGTCACTAGTTTTTTTTTTAATGACAATTTGAGTTGTTCGTTTGTGTTTTTATCATGGCACCGGTTCGTTTAGAAACTGTCGATATTCATTTATTTGCTCCGTATTTTGCGATACGGAAACACCGATTGCCAGCTGCCCTAAACACATACAGAATAATGCAGAACCCGACTTTCTCCACCTGATCGAACGTTCATAAATTAACATAGCTTAAGTGTCTATTCCTGTAACAATAATTAGTTTGTTTGTTTAATTACAGATACAAATCACATTGTTGGCAATTCCAATCATCTTAGAATAATATTAATAATAATGTATTTACAACAAATATAATTAATTTTTGAGTTTTTGTTGTTGCCATCACGATCTCACACATGCTGATTATTAGGTTTGGGGTTTATGTGCACTGCGACCTGATAGATATATTGTGCCACATGCTGATAGAAATGAGATATTTTGGGGGTTTCTTATCCGATCTCGATGAAATAGCACTTGATTGTAGCATTTATTGCTATCGGAAATCGAAATGTACCGATATTCGAGAAACGGAGGCAGTTTTCCATTAAACTTGATCTGCGCAGGGTATACGAGAACCAAATTTGAAGTTCGTACTTTGAGATCCGCATGTTCACACAAACAAATGGACATGGCTATATCGACCCTGCAGTTGATCCTGATTAAGACTATATATACTTTAAGGGGTTGGAGATGCTTTCTTCAGACTGTTACATGCACTTGCACAAAACCATCATACCCTTTAACCCATTTTTAATGGGTTCAGTGTATATTCAATTGCATTACAATTGCAGTCCGTCATTGGAGCCTATAAAAGGTCTTTTCACCTATGTTTGTATTTAATTATGATTTTGATTTACCTTCGGTCGGTTGCACATTCTCTAATAAGAAATGGATTTGGCAATAAAGGAATTCTATAAAAATAAGACAATATTTATAACGGGTGGAACAGGATTTTTGGGATCATGTAAGCATTTCAACAATTCCAACGGAAATTAACTATCGACAAAACATTTGAAGTGTGATTGGATTTGAATTGTGATTGGATTATCATTCAGGTGTCATCGAAAAGCTACTCCGTACAACAGATGTGAAACGAATCCATATGTTAGTTAGACCCAAGCGTGGCGGGGGACGTTCAGAGCCGTGTTGCCTCAATCAAAGACAATTTCGTAAGTGGACATTAATTTTGACCACAAACTGCATTCAAAGTACTCTTTAACTAGCTCTACAAATGCCAACTTCTTGGAGCGAATCGTCGCCATCGCTGGTGACTGTGAGCAACCGGACTTGGGAATCAGCGAGGCAGATAGGAGACGGCTATCTGAGGAGGTTCAAGTGGTTTTTCACGGTGCAGCAACCGTCAACTTCGTTGAGGTATCATTGGACATTAATACTCGAGGCACTCGCCTTATGCTGCAGTTGGCCAAGAAGATGCGTCGCCTGGAGTCATATGTCCATGTGTCCACTGCCTTCTCCAATTGCTTGGAGAGTCACATTAATGAGTTGTTTTTTCCAGAGCTATTAAACTGTACGGCGGACAAGTTTCTGTTGCTCAAAGAGCAGCAATTGACAAAATATCTCCGTCGGTCCTTGACAACTTTCCCAATACCTACACGAGGCTCTGGCCGAACAGTTGGTGCAATTGGAGTCGGAGGATTTGCCGATCTGCTTGGTTCGGCCGGGCATAAGTTAGTATTAATATCACTATTAGTTGGTGATGATCTCAATATGTAAGTCGGTTTAAATTTGAATTCAAATGTTTTGAATTCAAGTAATGCCAATGCATAAGGAGCCAATGCCACGATGGAGCAACAATCTGTACGGCCCCTTATTCATGCTATTTGGTTGCATGGTAGGCGTTCTACGCGTCTCGTTTGTCAATGCCGATACGAGGGCCAATTTAGTGCCAGTTGATTATTGCGCCAACCTGGAAAACATATGTGGATGCTGACCAGCGCAAACAGAAGTCCAATACCAAACTGCCAGCGGCAAAACCAACTCCTCCCGTTTACAACTTTGCGCCAACACAAAAGAATTCCTGTACTTGGGCTGATTTTCTGGCATCTTTTTATGTTATGACTCCCAATTACCCCGTTGAACAGTTATTATGGGATCCATTTCTCTTTACGTCGTCTTCTAATTGGGTATTTAATCTATTGTGTGCGATCTACCATCATATGCCAGCCTTTATCATTGATACGCTATTGCGTTTAAGAGGCAACAAGCCTCGAATGGCAAAGATATACAAAAATTAATAACCCCATTTTCGATTAAAAGTTGGACCTTTGAAATGAAGAATTCGGATCGGCTTTTAGAAGCAATGTCACCGCAGGATCGCTTACTCTTTGAATTCGACATGGAAGGCGTCAATTGGACTGAATATAATGAGAACTGCTATTTAGCGGGACGCGAATTCTTCGCAAAAGAGACGTTAGAAACGGTAGATCGTGGCAAGAAGCAGTTTAAACGGTGGTTCAAGCAACATATCATTGATAACTGTTCAGCCTATCATTTGTAAGAGATTCATAGCCAATTTACTTAATGGCTTTCTTCTATTGCAGAGTGTATTTACTTGCTTGCACATGTGATTGGAGAACTCATTATTTCTGGCATTATACGAGTATGGTCGTTACTAAATCGATTAATTGTACGTTCAATTTACAATTGATTCATTCAATAATCAAAAGTTTTGTAAAGTAGTTTACAAAATCAATAAAAAGAAGCGATGCTGCTGATGATATAATACACTTGTGGTCTACGGACAACTGTCAGCATTAGCTCAATGATGGTAAAGAGAATAGGGACGGGAACCGGGAGGTACAAGGGACAACTAATTTCGATTCGCTTGATTTTGATCGACTTCCTGGGCAACAAGACCCGTCCCGTTTCGAGCTCAACCCCTGACCCAGCAATTAGCGACAGTTGCAGCATGGATACAACTTTACTTCTTTTTTTATTTTTCTTTCTCTCTCTCTCTCTCTTTCTCTCCTTCTGTCACTCTATTTTTTCCATTTTGTGGTATTTGGTTTTTTGCCCTCGCTTCAATTTTTAATTTATTTACCTTCCCTCACTTCCACTTCTTCAACTTTTGTTACTAGTTTTTTTTTTAATGACAATTTGAGTTGATCGTTTGTTTTTTTATCATTTAGAAACTGTCGATATTCATTTATTTGCTTCCGCATTTTACGGTACGGAAACACCGATTGCCAGCAGAATAAGGGGAATTGCAAAACCCGACTTTCTCAACCTGATCGAATGTTCATAAAGTAACATAGCTTCTGTTTCTATTCCTGTAACAATAATTAGTTTGTTCGTACAAATCACATTGTTGGCAATTATAATAATGTTAAAAGGTTATAATTTTATAATAATGTGATTTTAGAAAAAATTTAACTAAATCTAAGCAACTCCTGCATTTTATTAACTTTGAGAATTGTTGTTATAATAATGTTAAGAATTATAATTTTGTATATGTCATTTTAACATTATTAAAACTTGGTTACTCCATTCATTTTCATTGACAAGTGCCGTTAAAATTGTATTATAAAAATCTAATTTTTATACTTTGAAACCGAAGGTCCCATTTTTATATCATGGTATCTCAGGTATAATAGGATAAAGCCACATATCTCGCACTATTTTAGGGATACAGTCACCAATTTTGGTATATAAATTTGTAAGCTGGAGTCACCAAATTTTAAAGTATTTTACTGGTAACTCCCCTAAAAGATCGTCAAGACCTCACGCAATTTGAAAGCTTAGGTCACCAAATTTGAAAGGTATATTTCTGGTAACACCCTTCATAAATCTAGAATCTGCCAAATGCCGATTTTCGGATTATAATTTTGACTTATGTTTCGACCCAAAATCACGTTTTCAACTTTAAATGTACGATTGATCTAGAGGCCAAACTATGATTAAAACGCCCTTTCTTTGGAAAATGCGTTGAGTTTTGACGAAGTTATGGCATTTTGATTTTTGGGGCATAATTTCGACATATGCCCATATGCCGACTTCGGCCTTAAATAACAAAAATACGCCCCCAAAATGTTGAAAAGCTCATATCTTCCGTAATCTAAGAGCTACAGTTGAAAAACTTAAAGTGTTACTATTTTATATCTACCTCAATTTGACAAGCAAAGTTAGACAGTATTTCGTGTCTGCACACAAATTAGGGCATCAGAGTATTTCGCTGTCGGTTACGTCCGCCTGCAACGTTCTCTCTTGTTTATAGTCGTCTTAGTTGATGTACAAATTAGTCAATTAATTACTGCGTAAGGAAATAATAGATGAACTTCTTTCTCTGTTCAAAGAAGATAACAAAAATCCGAGATAGTTCACAAATGATTCAAAATAATCTGTCCGAACAAAAAAAGATATATTTGCAATGCGCATTATCAACCGGTAACCAGCACAAATAAAAATAGCAGATGAATGGCACCCCGATTCATCCAAAACTCACCCCATTCAATGGAATCCAGTTATGGTCCCAGTATTCGATAGGTCCTGATAATCACGTTTTTCTTTTTTTTGTAATTCTTTTTGTTTTTTTGTTATGCTGAAAATCGTAATTAATGCGTTTTTCCTTTCACTGGCGTTTGGGAATATTTTTTGCGCTGAGCGTGCAAAAAAAAAACACGCAAGAAAAAAACACAAAAAAACATAAACGGAGTCAGCAGCCCCTTGGGCCAAATAGGGCGTTACAATGAACAATGCCACACTCACACACATACACACACACACACACACACACACTCTTACCTATGGTGCGACCAAGCATCAGCTTTATCATTAAGCATCTAAAAGTTACTTTTATGCTTTATTTCCGTTTCGGCAAAAAAAGAGCAGAAAATATAATAAAAAAAAGATATGTATGTAAAAAGCTTAAGGATTGCCGGTTTTTAGCACTTGAGCCTCAAAATCGCACTCAAGGGTTTAATTTATATAAGGGCATAAGGGTGGCTGGCTAGCAAGATAAATAGATGCAGGATATTACGACCAGCTGCGTGTGGAAATTATCGCTCGAATTGCCAATCGATTTATGTCTCAAGTGCCAAATATAAAATGAGTTCCATTCGATTTTTGCCATCACTCCTGCAATTTGGGGGAGCGCAATGCGAATAAATGATCTGATTTTATATCTGCTGACTGTAGAAGTTAAGCCTTTTTTTAGATACGAATACCCATTGATACATTTGACCATTGTGAACTATGCCAAAGATAAATCCTACTTTTCCGATTTTAAACTAACCATCAATCTGGATGAACAAATATAAAACATATACTCGGAAAAAAATAGACAAAGGTAGTTCTGAGAGTGCTAATATTTTCTATTATTAAGAAATTGGTTTCTAAAAAAAAAAGCAGACCGTCTAATTTAACACGAAATTCATTTCTTATATTCAGAATTTTATCAATAAACAGAAAAATGTTGCTTGCTGTTTTTCTAAAATACAATGCGATTTTTTCTGGCGAATTTGTGTTGATTCGGTTCCCGGCAGGGTTTGTAAACTAAGTATTCAAATCCATTAAATCAATTTTGATTTCATCTTCAGTTCGACATATTGAAATTTGAAAAGATGTCAATCAATGAAAAACTATCCAAGTTTTAATTAGCTTGAACAAATGTTGATTAACAAATATGTTATGTTTAAGAATATAATAATATTAGATTATTAAATATTATAATTCACTCTGCAAAGGTATAAAAAATGTTGTTGAAAATATGAATTTTATCTACCATAAAAAGAAGCATAAATATATTATATAATATCGACTTGGCTTATTAGTATTAATGTATAGGTCATATTTAGAAAAATAGATGTATATTTATACAATCTAAAATCACAATCCGTAAACTGAGTGTAATTATTTTATTATTATTTTTTTGTATTAAACACATTAGTCTGCTTTTAAATGGGGAGGGATAAACACATATTCGTCTCATGCTGGGCATTCATATAGAACAAAAAACTAAATTGCCAACGAGGGCAGCTAGAGAAATAAATACACATGGTTGGTAGGTGTTAGGTGTGAGGGGAAGGGAGGGGGTAGGCAAATCCTATTGGACGCATGATTAATGACAGCAAATTCATTTCCGCCGGCGCGTTGAACATGAGTTCGGCAACGGAAGAGGCTGGCCGAGCAGAGTGGTGTGGAGAGGGGAAGGAGGCAACTGGAATTGAGCTTGGCTTGGGCGAGAGTGCTTATAAAGATTTGTGTTTGCCCATTGCCAGGCACAACCTGGTGGCCTGGTGGACTTGGGCACACAGTACCGTATCTTTTGTATGGTATCTTGTGCACACTTCCTGGAAATGTGGCTGGCAAACAAAAAGTATGTCGGTATCTGCAGGTACAAAAAAAATTACACACACACACACACACACACGCACACACACATGCACAGAGCGAGTGTGTGCGAGCGTATCTATAAGCTGGAAATTACTGTAAATCAGCAAATCAGGTCATTAGATACATTAATCTCGACAGCTTGGACAATTTATGCTAAATTATAGCGTGACAGCCGCTGTTTTTGTTGTTGTTGTTGTTGCTGTAGTTATTGTTGTTGTTGTTGTTGTTGTTGCTGCAAAATGCAAACGCTGCTCGTTTCTCGCACAGCACCTTAATCCCTTTTGCATACGTGCCCTGTGTGTTATTATGTGCATGTGTGTGTGAGTGTGTGTACGTGTACTTGTGCGCTTCGCCCTCGGGGCAGGTGCGACCCTTATAACGAGCAGGCGGCCAAACAATTTGTATAAAATATTGCGCCCGCACCAACAACGTGCCACTAAATAACGCACTCAACACATAAAATAAAGGAAAGATGAAAAAGAAAAGAAGAAAAAAAAACAGTAAAAGCCCCCTTCACATTATTTGCCATATGCCCCATTTCGGTTTCCAAGTGCAAGTGACAGTTTAGCCGGACTTGAGGCTTCTGTGTTGCCCCTCGGTATTATTTATATTCCCCTATTTGTCAACTGCAACTTGAAACAGTTATCAAAAAATTGCATGCACCAAGCTAAAAAGTACCTGCAATGAAAAGTCTTGTAGGATACTCCTTAACTTATTTAATTGTTTTATTAATAAATAAACATATAATAATATAATTTTTGCATTGATTGCATTGACAAATAAATGTTGTGTTTTGGGTAGATATCTTTAAAAATAAAACTGAAAACAACTGACGTATTTAGTGCTAAAAAGTACCAGTGAAATATAAAAAAAAGATACTCTTTAATTTAATTTATATTATATATTATATAAACTTGATATTTTTTGCAAATAATTTTGTGTAGTTAGCTGAAAATAAGTTTGTAATGTATTTTGTTTTATAATTATATTTTTTTGCCAGCTTGTATTTCTGAGAAACTACTTAATGAAACAAATACCTTATTTAAAAAAAAAAAAAATAAGTGCATAAATAGAACTTAGATCTATTTCGGGCTACTATTAAAACAATATTAATTCGTCTAATATATACGAGAAAAAAAACTTATCAAAAATGTAGAGAGCTATTCGTAGATTGAATTACTTTATTCCGGTTTAAATTCACTTTAATTATTTAATTTGTAATTTATTTGAATTATTTAAGGAGGAATATAAGCAAGTAAGTTATTCGAGTAAAAACTTTTCCATACTGTACAGATCTAAAAGAAACATCTCTCTCTCTCTCTCTCTCTCTCTCTCTATCTCTTGCTGTCTCTCTCTCTCTCTCTCTCTCTCTCTTAATGCAATATTTAATCCATTTCAGACTCAACAACTATTGAACTAAGATTCGCCATTTTGTTATGGGATGCATTTTTCTTGCTCTTCAGATGAATAATATGATAACTAACGACCTACGACTTTGCACTGTGAGGATATCTAAAATGCAATGAGAATCTCGCTTAAATAATATATATTTAAAGTTAAGTACCTGTGCAATACTCTAACATTATCAAAGCGTATACAAAGTGTCTGCTAATTGGGTTCGTGCGATGCAACTTGAAGGCCATAAGACCGACAGCATTTTGTTGCCTGTTTTATTTCTTTCTGTAGAATTTCGTAATTGTTGTAAAATACAGGCAAGATTACGGCAATTGCTGCTGACTGTCGGTGAGTATCCGACTTAGTCTGTCTGACCAAGAACACTGTTATTATTTTGAAATTATTTTAGAAATATGCGCTGAGCTTTTATTCCATCTTTATGACGGCCAGCGGGCATTTGAGATGACTCTTTTTTATTATTATTATTAGTAAGGAAGGGGATGAGTGAATGGAGTCTTTCAAAATGTTAATTAAATAAGAAATCGATTTCTGTTTTTTTTGTTCTTTTTTCAAGTTAAAAATATAAATTTCAACGTTTCAAAAATAAGTTAGACCTGCACAACTTCATTACACATTTTTTTGTCGATTTTCAATGGGTTCTTTGGCTCCTTTCTGTACAAAATTATTTGGATATAAACAAAATTCTTCAAATACAGCTAGCAATAACTATAATTTCGTGTCAGGGTCGCTTTTTGCAGAGTGCGAGACTCTGTCTCTCTCACGAGAGAGAGAGAGAGAGAGAGAAAGACAGATAAAAAGCCGAACCGCAGACGACATTCCAAAAGCCAAACGGGCAACGGTTTGTTCTCAAAAGTATTTCAACGGAATCCATTTAATAGCATTTGCAATAAAAATGGGAAAAAAATGAGAAAAAAAAATAAAATAAATACGAGCCAAAACAACCACACACACTGACAAAATATGCCGGACAGTTATGCAGCATTATAAGTGCAGTTTCTCGTCATTTTTATACCCTTTTTTATATGCTAAGGGTATTATTATTTTTTGTGTTTTTTTTTCGTTACGAACTCCAAAATATTATAATCTTATCTTTAGGAAATATACATAAATAATATGCTGTACAAACTTTAGAAGCAACTAATGAAATTGCCTTATCGGATAACGATATTATATTAATCGATCGGAAGTTAAATCGAGTGAAGATTTTTGGCTGAAAGTTTAACATTTTTGGAAAATACAAGTTCTAAATAATAGTATTTTCTGCTAGCACTTCTTTATGCTAGCACTATATTACTATGAAAAAATGTTTGTAATATTATTTTTTTTTTTTAATAAAATGTTGATTTCTTTGAATCGAGAATATATATTTTTTGATTGAATCACGTTTTTCTGGATTTAATTAAATTTAATTATTTAAATTATATGTTTGAAATATTTAATGTAATATATATACAAGTAAATCTTTTAAATAATGTACAGAACTACAAAAAATTATATATCAATAATATATGTTAATAGATGGAATCACCTTATTCTGAAATGAATTTAGCAAATGGTCTTCTTGCTTCCATTCAGTAATTTCTCTTTCTCTCTCTCTCTCTCTCTTTTCATTTAAAATTAAATAAATCTTAAATTTTCCATTCAGCAATCAAAAATTATTGAATTAAGAATCACAATTTAATTTTCGAATGCATTTATCCTGTACAAGGGTATGTAACATTCGGTGTGCCGAAGACCTTTTTTCTTTATTTGATTGTTCCATCGAAGGTCACTTTAATTATGCATTTGACAGCTGACACTGGATAAAAAAAGATAAATACAAAAAACAGGAAGGGAGAAGAGACCTTCGCTATATAAGTTTCGGGAGCTAAATAGCTCGCATGCCTGACAATTAGTTGCATAATTTGAAGTTCAGCACACAAAAAAAAAAAAAAACAAAAACAAAAAAAAAGAAGCGACTTGAAATAACTGAAATTGTTGTTAACTCGTTTGGGACTTGAACGCTTGGCGAAGGCTGTGCGAATACAATGTAAATGAATAATTCCCGATGGGCCTGTGGGGGCTATTAAAAAGATGCCAATGTGTGCCCAGCAATCAGCAAAGCGGACAACAACAGCAACAACAACAACACCAACAACAACAACAACAACCAAAATGGCCATGATGAATCAGTAAGGAACTGTCGGTGCTGGGAAAGGAAAATGTATACAGTAAATACAGCATACAGTATACAATAATACATTATAGTAGGTAAGCTATGGTAAGGTAAGGAACGACTTCTGCGAAGCCCACACCAAGATACAAAGATACATTTTTAAAATGTTAAATTGATGCAGGCAGCAGCAAGCAACAAGCAGCAAGCAGCAAGCAGCAGCAGCAGGCATCAGACTGCCAACAACTGGAAGGCAACTTTGCCGCACTAACCATAAAAAGGTATTTAGCAATTTAGATGCATTCGATGTCGTGTCCGAGACGGACGCGATCTCCAACTGGAGTGGACTGCTGTTCCAAGTCAGGTCTCTCTTTCTCTCTCTCTCACACAACATTGTTGCTGTTTTCTTCTTCTTTTTTTGTATGTTGTGTTTTTGTTGCCGGAGTATCGCACGCTTCGATCTCGACTGCTGATTGCGCAGCTGGAGGGGATGAGCGGATTGTCTTTCCCTCTTTGCCTGTGTATGTGTGTGTGTGTGTGTGTGTGTGTGTGGCTGTGTGTGTGTGTGCCTTGAAAAATGAATTGCTTAGCGCTCGCTCGCCCAAATAGTCCATGGCATAAATTCCGAATGGGAAACGCATCAATCAACGGTTTTAGTTCAAGCTGCAAACAGAGAGTAGTCTAAGACAGATAGATAGACAGAGAAAGACGAAGAGAGCGGGAGAGAGGGAGAGAGATAGGGGCAGCATTATGCAATTGGTACAATTTAATTTGGTACACTTGTTCAATGCTTTTTGTGCTTAAAAATTGGGAGTAATTCTAATTTTAAACTTATTTGCAAAACAATGAACAATTTATTTTAAATTAAGTAAATTCTAAGAAACAATTTGGAGAGAAACCCCAATATTTAAAATGATTAAAGATAATTGAAAATTTAAAAAATTTTAACTTTAAAGTGAACTTTATAGTTTCTGGATTAGGGAGCAATTCTAATTTCAAACTTGTTTGCAATAGGTACAAAAATTTTATTTAAGAATATATTTTTAATTACAATTTTATTTTTAACTTTAAAGTGTGTTTAATGGAAGAATTTTCTGCAGTTTATTAAAAGTTAAGATTCATTCAACATTTAAAATAGGAAGACTAGTTAAAAATGTGATTTTGAATAAGGAAATAATGTGCTTGAGAAGAGCTCGCTCTCTGTCTCTGCCTGTCTCTCTCTCTCTCTCTCTCTATGATAAATATTGTGAAAGCTTTGTTGGCAGGCAAACTAAGGAGCGGATCTCTGGGAATTGAATTGGGTATTCCAAGGGAGAGTGAGCGGGAAGTGTTTGACGGGGCTCGTGATATTGCTGGAAAGATTAGACGAGGCGCAATGGCAGCCAAAAATTAAATAAGAAAAGATAACAAGCTAGGCATGCTCGCCTGTCCCAAGAATACGTGGAACGGCAAACAAACAAAAACAACAATAACAACAGCAACAACAACAGCAACAACAGCAACAACAACAACAACAACAACTGAGAGCGGCGAGTCGAGAACAAATAGGCGAGTCATCGGCTTTGGCCATGGCAAGCGGATTAGCTTACCTGGCCTCAGCGGGTCAGCGGGACAAAGAGCGGAGAGGAGGTATTAAACTGTGACGACGACGACGACGACGACGACGACGACGTCGACGTCGACTGACCCGCTCCCCTGCGTGAGTGCCAGCTAAAAATTTACGATTTTAGCACAGATTGTAAAGTAAATTTTCCTGTTTTTATTTCGAATTAACAAGCAGGCGGCGCAGGCAAACAAGGCGAGAGAGAGAGAGAGAGAGAGAGAGCGAGCGAGAGAGAGAGAGAGAGAATAAGAACAGAAACATTGTGAAAATAAAAAACGAAAGTTTTATGCATTTTATGTTTTGTCTTTGGGTATATACATATGTATGTATGTATGTATGTATGTATGTATGTACACCCAGTACTCATCAGAAATGAGCGAAAAAGAGTATCATAAAGTAGTGCAAATGTATGTGACATGCAGAGGAATATTATTAAATTTATATGCTTCGCATACCAAAGAAAAAAATTTTAAATAATTATTTAAACATCCCTTAGAAATCGAGAAAAAAATAACCATATTTGTACACAACAAATAAGAAAATATAATAAATAAAGACTGTTTTTTTTTTGTTGTTTTTGTTCTATTTAATTCAAAAGATTGCTTAAAAACAATTTGCCTTTTGTTAGAGACGGGTAGAGGGTACCTTTAAGTTGGTCACTCTCGTTGTGTTGTTGTTGTTTTGTGTTTGGTTCTTCTTCAGAATGCGGATTACAGGAAGCCCATGGATCGAACCGGTTGCTGGTTCTTTCAACTCCACTAAACTGAGTCGGCTCGAGTTCTGAACTGGTCGGTTACTTAATAATGCAAACAGGTTTCGGTCTCTCATCTAAGGATGTGAGATGTCCATCTGTCTGTCGCTGGCTGGGATTGCCAGAAGTAGAAGGGCAAGCGACTTAAGTTATGGATATTGATGAGTTGTTCTGATGACGATGAGCCTGATGAAGATGGTGATGGCGATGATGATGATGATGATGATGATGATGATTATATGGTGACTGCCTCGGAGCGAACTAGCTTTTTATCAAGGCGATGACAAGGCGCGATTAGAATGGACACAGGAAATCTAAAAGAAAAAAATATGCGCTGCTTTTAATGAGAAAGAGCGAGAGAGGGAGAGGGAGAAATGTCAGATTAAAATTATGGGTTCAAAAAGGAACCACTCACAAATGGAACCGTATTGGGTTTCCTTTGGTTTCCTTGCATAATAAATGCATAAAAGAAATTGTTCATTGTTCAAGTCGTGATAATCTCATCATGACAACGAACAATAGTCTCAAAGTGAATCCATCCATAGATTGAAATATGTGATAAATATATAAAGATATGTAGAATTAAAGTATAAATATATGAACATCAAATTAATTTTCATTAATATATACACATATAAAGAAAAATTTAATTTTCTTATAAGTATTTAAATATGCAAGTGATACACATATTATTTTAGCCATAGCTGTATTTAAATAGAGTTATTTTGTTTCTAAATTGAATTCTAACGACTATCACACATACATACATACCAATGTTGCATACACATGCATTAATCAGTGTGCTTATAAGTTAGAGCTTTTAGTAAAAGAAATGCAATCACACACACACACATTCGTGTGCATTGTGTACACAAAGCGCCTAAGCTAATTACCGTTGATTCAATTTGCCCATAGCTTATTTTCTTCAGTAATTTCCTGTTTCTCTTTGTATCTTGTACCTTGCGGTCTCTTCTCGGCTTCGTGTCGTGTCCATTCCGTTTCGTTCCGTTCCGTCCCGCGTACCTATTTCGTTAATTTGAGCAGTTTGGTAATTTAAAAATTGGAGCCCCCCATAATCAACTGTAATGCGGCCGACTCAACGCTGAGCACGCAAGCAGCAAGCACCAACAACAGCAACAAGACAAAACATATGCTTCAACAACAACAACAATAATAATGGGCACGCCACAAAGCTTCACTCACAGACACACAACCAGACAGTCACACACACACTCACACATAGACACTATCGATACACGACACAGACACACCTCCCCATTTGCGAATAGTACTCGCTGATGGCTGCTCGTAAATTATTTGCCGACTTTGTATGTGTCGGAAACAGCTGATTTGTTATCAACGGCGCTGAATATTTACAGAAGATGAGAGAGAGCGCGAGAGCGGGAGAGCGCTAGTGAGAGAGCAGCAAGCTCTTCAAGTGCTGAATTCTCACGCTCAGCGGCAGCCAACAACAAAAGAAGAAGAAGCAAATAATAAAAACAACACAACGACGACGACTACGACGCCAACATCGGCTGCTGCTATGGCAACGACCTTCCTTATTTATTACAATGTGTGTAATCGTCTTCTGTATGTATGTGTGTGTATGTGTGAGACTGTGTCTGCTCTGCTTGCTTGCGACTTATGTGTAAGGGAGAGAACGAGAAAAAGTGAGAGAGATGTCTGAGGGGGTCAGAGGAAGGCGCTGACTTAAATTGCTTAGTTTTTAGTGCAGAAATGTCTGCAGCATTTAAGTTTAATGCTGGCTCGTTAGTGTTTGTGCTGCTGCCGCTGCTGCTGCTGTCGCTTCTTATGCTTCGCTTTGGTTTTTGCCTACTTTGTTAAAGCGAGATGGGGCTATAATCTGTTTTTTTTTTGTGTGCACTGAAAATGTTTGTGCTCATTGCGCAGTTTCCGTGTGGCTTAGTTTGAATTTTATTTGAGTTGTTGTTGTAACAGGCTGTTATTTTTTGCTTTTTGGTTTCTTTCTTTGCGGATTTTATTCTAGTGCCGCACCTTTGTGCATAAATGTATGCGTGTGTGAGAGAGAGATGGCAGCTGTAAAAGCTTAGAAATGAATTTTGACTGGAATTAAGAAGTGGCAAATGCGGAATACGAATGTGCAATGGAAAGGAAAATATGCAAAATAAATATGTATGAAAATATATTTGTATAAATAAAAGTATTGTCAAATAAATACATACATGTACATATTTATTTGGTATGTTTAAATATTTTAGTGATATTAACAATGTATGTATATTTTTTTATAAATTGTTTGCAAAAAAAAAAGTAAAATAAATAATTATTTAAATGCATGATTTGAATTTTATGTTTATGTTTGTGTTATCAAATGCGGCTCTTAAAATCTGACCAAAATAACCGTTTGATCAAAGTGGTGCATAAAACCGAAACTGCGCAGAGAAGGGGAGGCCATAAAAGAAATCATCAAAATTAAAGCAGGGCAACACTTAAAACGCACGCTCAAAAGAGAGCGAGAACGCGAGCTGCGAGCAGCAAAATATGATTACAAAATAAAAAAGCAGCAGCAGCAGTAGCGACAGCGGCAAAGCCGTCGCTCTCTCTAGCACAAACAATGAAAGCAGTTGTAAAGATGGCCGCCATGACTATTATATGGCTGAATTTGTAAATGACACCAACACCTATGCAACACGACAGAGAGAGAAAGAGCGAGCTGCCATGTGTTTCGGTTTCAGGCACTGAATGCAATTGGCTTAAGCGTTTGCAGCAACAAAAACAAAGCGTCTGTGCGCTTGTATGTGTGTGTGTGTTGTGTGTCTGCTGAATAAGCGTCGACGTCACGGCCCAGTCGGCAAATCAGCTGTGCGGCTGTTCCAATGAAACAGCAGGTAAAACGCTGCTAGCCAGAAAAAAGGGCCACGCCATGAAAAACAGTCGCCTGAGAGAGCTTGACGCGTGCAGACGACGACAGTGACACACAGTGAAATTCCTAAAAATATTCACAGCACAAACTTAGCTAAATAGAAATTGCATAGCAGCAGCAGCTAGACTATAAACATCTGCTGAGCAAAATTCACATAATCAAAAGTGTTTTAAATAATAAAACACAAAAAATCGATTCGCAGCAAAAATAAAAAAACAACAAACGTCTTTTAACATTGAACGTTGGCGTCGCGTAACAGCTGTTATTGTTCTCGCTCTCACACTCTCTCGAGAGAGCTCCGATTCAATTCAGCACAATTCAGCGGCACACGCTCTCTTGCGTGCTGAATGTTGAAAAATTACTGAAAAAATTGACAACATCTGAAAGGCAGTTTCATTTCGCTTGCGCTGCTCAACGTGAACGGACGTGTCGGAGCAATTCACTCTCTCTCTGCCAGTCGTCGACAAACAAGACAAAAAAATAAAACCAGAATAAAATAAATAACACAAGACTGAAACCAACAAGCAGCTAAAATAGTTACAAAAAAAAAAACAAAAGAAAAAACCAAGACTGATTAACCAATTACAATAAATGCAAAACAATTTGAATTACGGGTGCGAAAAGCAAAAAAAAATAAAATCAAAAATTAACCGCAAGCAGCAGCAGCCAGCAGCATATGGATTAAGGTTCCTCACACACACACACACATACACAGAAACGGATTAAGCGCAGCTTTAACTACAGTTAAAAGCTCTCATTTGGATTACCAGTGTTTAAATTGCAGCATGTGCAAAAGTCAAAAGTGAAGTGTCAAAAATAAGAAGAAAACGAAGAAAAAGCTCTGAAAATGAAATGCTAAAGTGAAAAGCAAAGCGATAAAAATATCGATAATTAATTAATTATAATTAGAAATTAAAAAGGCTAACCGGCAACAACAAAAATGACGATGGCTGCGTGTTATGCCAATTATGACATGTCCACCATGTCTTCGCTCTCGCTCTCGCACAGCATGCAACAGCAGCAGCAACAACAGCAGCAGCAGCAACAACAACAGCTGCAGCAGCAACAACAGCAGCAGCAACAGCAGCAACACATGTATCATGCTGCTGTTGCGGCACATCAGCAACAATTGCTGCAGCGTCAGCAACAACAACAGCAACAACAAATACCCGCCAACAATAATAAAATTGCAGCCAGCAATCAGCGACAGAACAGCGTTTCCAGTCGCAATGCAAGCAGCTCTGCCAACAACAACAACAACAACAGCAGCAGCAACAACAGCATTGCCAACAGCAATAACAGCAACAATAACAGTTCTGTTAGCAGCAACAACAGCTCTGCAAGCAGCAACAACAGCAACAGCATTGCCAACAACAACAAGGACTACAGCATTCCATTGCACGTCGACTGCAGCGTGGAATACGAGCTGCCAAATCAGCCAAAGCCGCCCGCCGGGCAGCGAGTGGAGCCACTTCTGATGATACACCCCTGTTATTTTCGCAAAATGGAGTCGCAGCGACGCAGTCCGTTCGTCAACAATATGCAGGCGACGGCGGCGACAAATGTACAGCGCAGCGGCAGTGGCGTGAGCAGCGCGACAGCAGCAGCGGCAGCAGCAGCAGCAGCAACTGTTGTGGCAGCCACAACAAATGCAAATGCAGCCAGCAATGCGAGCAACAGCAACAGCAGCGCGGCAGCAGCAGCAGTTGCAGCAGCAGCAGCTCGACGCAAAACACAACAACAGCTGCAACAACACCAGCAACAGCAGCAGCAGCAGCGACAGGCAGTTGCGTATCAACAGCAGCTGCGTCAGCAGCAGCAGCAGCAGCAAATGTCACAAATGTCGCAGCAGGCGTTGTATCCAGTGCAACAACAACAACAACAGTTGCAGCAACAGCAGCAACGCCAGCAGCAGCAACAACAACAACAGCAGCATCGCAACAACCAAAGTCGTCAAAGCCAAAGTCATGCAGCAGCAGCGACGTCGACGTCGGAATGGGAACAACTGCAACAACAACAGCAACACCTGCAACACCAACAGCACCAACACCAACATCAGCAACACCAACAACACCAGCAGCAACAACATCAACAACACTTGCAGCATGCCGCCTCACTTTACACAGCCAAAAGCAGCAGCAGCAATAACAACATTTCTGCCTCTGCCTCTGCCAGCTACGTGAGCAGCGCTGCTGCGTTGGCGCCCTGGAATGCAGCGGCGCAGCAGTCGGCTGCCGCAGCGGCAGCGACGGCGGCAGCGCTGCTCATCGATCGTTCACCAATGGCAACAGTTCCTAGCAATTATCAGGCCGGTCCTGAGGCCACAACAACAACATCAACAATTGGTGCTGCAACAACAACAAATGGCGGCGGCGACAAGTTGAGCGGCAAATATCGCCAATATTTGCGAACGCAGCAGCAGCAGCAGCGCATGCATCCCTATGCAGCTGCAGCAGCGGCGGCAGCAGCAGCAGCAGCAGCATCCCTGGCTGCAAATTTAACGCCAGCAGCGGCGGCTTTTGTTCCCTATGGAGCGACGGCGGCAGCGACGTCGGTGACGGGGGCAGCGGCAGCGCCAACATTCCAGCAAATTTCCTGCTACAATGTGTGATCCAACAACAGCAACAACAACAACAAGAATAACAGCAAAAGGCAACAGCAAACTGAGAGCAGCAAACAACAAAAACTGAGACAGACGCTTACCAAGTAACCGTCAATGAAAAAACCAACTGCAAAAAGAATAGCTTTTTCCTTTTTTTAATAAAAAAAAAAGTTTGTTAAATGTTCTGTTATAGTTTTCATATTTTTGTTTCCAAAGCGCTTGCAAAATGAAAAGAAAACGTGCTTTTTTTTTTGTATGACAAAAAATAACGCAAAAGAAAGTAAGAAATTTTAAGAAGAAAAGCTCCTTTTTGTGTGCAGTGCTTAAAAGCTAAAACTAACGGCACGCTTCCAATCGAAGCCTATTTGTAATTAAGCTTGAAAAAGAAAACAAAAAAGAATAGCAAAGAAAAAGAAAAAATCAACAAATAGAAGCCACAAATTTGCAATTGTGATAAAATCGAAAAAAAAAATTTAAGCTAAAAAAATGTCATACAAAATAAGAGGGAGAAAAAAGTGTTTCGTTTTTTGTTCGATTTGTTGCAAGCGCTGTTCGAAATTTGTTTGTAATTTCCAATTTGAAACTAGCTGCGAAAGATTGTTGCCAAAAAAACAAAAAGAAAATATAAAACAAAGCCCAAGAGAAGAATAATTGAAATTTACTTTTCATTTAAGTAATTTGTAGTAATTCGATAAACAAACAATACAAAAACAAAAAACAAACATAAAAACAAAAACAAAACAAACAACAAAAAAATGCAAACTATTGTAGTGATATTTGTTATAAAATAATTTTAGTAATTAATTTAATTTAAATTAAATAAACAACAACCACAAAACCACAATTGCGTGTCAACCAACAACAGCAGAAGCAACAACAACAATAATAACAAGTAAATGAAAATGCTAAAAAACTAAAACATATGCTTATTTAATTATTAATAAAGAAAAATCCAAGCTCTAGAACGAAAAAAAATCAAAGCAAAAATATATATTACAAAAAAATCTCTAAAAAAGGACGAAACAGAATTGTTACTGATAAAAAAAAAATATGAAGAAAATAATAAAAAAAAATTACATAAATATATACAAAAGAAAAATACACAAACCACACCATAAAAATGAAAATAAAATTTATTCCAAATTATGCGACGTAATTTGAAGCAAGAATATGCGAAACGATATATAAATGAAAGAAAAATATTCGAAAAACTAGCAAATTGTGTTTTTTAATGCTATAACCGAAAGAATTTTTTTTTGTTTGCCGTCGGCATTTTGCTTGTGGATTATTTGGTTTACTTTTTTTTACAGGTTGTCGCTTTTGTTGTTGTTTTATGCTTTACTTTAGTTTTGCTTTAATTCGATTTCATGCTCGCTTTTTGGTGCCAGCGTCGGCGTCACCTCCTCCCCCTCCCCCACGCCAGTCACTGTGATTGATTGTTGTCATTGATGGAAGACTTGCAGACACAAACACAAACACACACACACACACACATACACAGAGATGACAGTGGTCGAAAAAAGTAGGGAGGTCGCTCTCAAAGTCGTTGCTTGTGAGAAAGAAAGAATAAAAAAAGAAAGAAAATAATCAGCCCACATACAAAATGGTCACTTTATGTTGTATAGTTTACTTGGAATGCATGGGCGTTATTTTTATTATTATATATGTAATTTTTTTTTTAAATTTTTATAGTGTGATAAACCCAGAAATCATATCGTAATTTCAGATTTTTTAATAAATTAGTTTCAAACAAAGATTGGCCAACAAAACAATAAAATATGCCCATATATTCGATTTTTATATTCAATTTTTAAGTGAGCCCTGTGATAAGTTATATTATTTAATTAATTTCAGCGAAAAAATTGCATATTCAATTTCTACATAAATAACGGATAATGAATTTTCAACAAAATTTGAAAACTTGATTCAAGTGCATTTTGATACGTTTTTCCATTATCTGATTGCAAATTCAATTTTCGTAGTTAACCCGACTGGCAAACATTTCTTTTTCGAATTTTATATGCCACGGTATTAATTAAGAATAAAATGTAGCAGAAAGCGACTTCCTTTTGCCATTGACAGAAACTGAAGCTCATTTGAAGGCATTTGATTTGTGAAAAATACTCAATTGAATCCGCATTGATTCACATTGATTCACTTTGGTCTGCCCTGAATCTGAAACGAGTCAAAGACAAGACAACGACGAGGAGAACAGGAATTGGAATGCGAATGCGGATTTATCTACCTTCCATATATGTAGCTATAAATAATTAACTTTTGCTGATAAATATGCAATTGAGCTCAACAGATATAACTCAAAAAATTAGTCAAGATATATTTATAACTTACATCACTTTTAAATTGGAAAAGGATTAAGTATTTTAAATTGTTCTAAATTCTGTTGTTCGGTTAAATTTGGTAAAATCTTTTCACAAATAGCAATTTGTAAATTACAAAACATTACATTATTAATAAAATACCAATAAATCACATTTTCTGAGCGATCACTGTAATTAGCACACACACATATGCATATATACAAATACACAATCAATAAATCTTGTTTAGCGGGCAACAAATGTAAAAAAAATTACGAGAGAAAATATTCGTTCGGCTTGTATGCTGATTAAGGTCTGTGAAATGATTGCAATCTATTCATTTATTCAGTTCATCAATCACACATACACACACACATATATATATATTTAATTTGTATACATATATAAGTGGGGGCAGCCATAGAATGCAATTGCAATTGGCAGTAATTAAAAAATACACTGCAATCGCTTAAAAACATGGAAACGAAAAGTAAATGTTTTTTTTGTACTTTGTGCTCACGAAATCAGCTGTTGCCCCACTGCTTATTATCAAACGCCCACCCACCACCGCTTTCCATTCATTCCCATTGAATAGGCGAGGTCGTTGTCGTCACATTCTATTCAAATGCATAAGTGGACGATGTGTGTGTGTGTGTGTGTGTGTTGGTTGGCAAGCAGGTGCTTGAGCTTTAACTGGAATGGCATGAAACAAAAGCTGCACTTTATTGGATTGTTGATCGTTTGTAGTTTTTTTCTTCTCCAGAGATAATGGGCCCGGCTCTTCAAGTGCTGCACTTGAAAAATTCAAGTGTTCGTTTAGTTGTTGTTGTTTTTTTTTTTCAATTTTAATTTTTATTTTCAGAATAGAAATGAGCTCAACGCTGAAGTGGGCTGCGTTGCTAAAAGCGAGTATTATTTTTATTTATTTTTGTTTTTTGGGCATATGATTCAGAGCAGTGTAGTTTATTAGTAGAAGGTATCCAAAGCTTGTTTACAATGCATTTGTTTAAACAGAAGTTAGCTGACAATAGAAACGTTCGTTTTTATGACCTGGCGATAAACAAACAAAAAGGGGTAGTAATCGCAGCATTTATTTAAATGTTTTATTTACATTGTACAATTATTTTCTCTCTTTCTCTCGATTCCACTGTCTCTCTGTCTCACTCGCTCTTTCTCCTTTTGTATTTAGAAGTTTAGGAATTCCAATGAATTTGCTTAACCTTTGCGCATGGCGTTTATTTCGCTTCATTTGCCCTTTCCCCCTTTCGTATACCCCTCGCAGTAAGCAGCAGGTGCCATTTAAAAGTCATCAACAGAGATAAATAAACTCAATAATGGGCCAAGCGAAATACACAAAAGCTCAAACAAAACAAAACAAAACGCATGCAAATTCAACGGAACCCGAAAGCACACACACACAAGCAAGCCCATACACACACACACACACACACACATTACGTACGCAGAGGATGATTACTTATTTTTAAAATTTAAACTGAAAATGCAAACAGAAACAAAAATTGTTCAAAATGAAATGACGCAAAGCGCATTAAACAAAGTCCAGTAAAAAAAACAAAGTCACTTTAAGCGCCGGCACCTAAAGAAGAAAAAAAAGAAAGAAAAAACAAAAAAAAAGACAAATTGCGTTAAAAACTGAAGTAGAGCGCAAAATGAAAAGCAAAGACAGAAATGCGACAACGACAACGGCAGCGGAAGCTGTCTAACAAACGGTGTCTCTGTGTGTGTGTTTGTGTGTGGGTGCGAGCAGGAGGGAGGTGTTATATGACCATTACAGGAACGCGCCTCGCATTGAGGCTGGTCATAAAGCTCATGTTTATGAGCAGCAGAGCAACGCAGACAGAGACAGACAGAGGCGGGTAGCAGACGCCGCCTGGGCAACCAGTTTATATTTGTTGTTGTTATTATTTTGTCTCTTTCCCATTCATTCATTCATTTTTCTTTGCTTTTTTGCGCTCTTTGCAAGTGGCTGGTTTTGGGGTCAGCTTAATCCAAGCGCCACATCATTTTGCGACTTAATTAAATCATTTGCCATGTGCCCAAAAATTCATTTAAATTTTAAATAAATACCCACATTTATTTTCTATGCGTTTCACTTTAAAATTTGCAAATTAGTGTTTTTTTTTTGGCTTTGTTGTTGTTTGATGATGATGGCAGCAAAAGTTTTTTATTATGGATTCTATGCTTTTTTAGTATACAAATTAAAGTCGTAAATTAAGTACCGCATTTACAATTAAATATGTATTTATGCCAAATGAATTGTTATTTGTTAGCGACAGTTTTAATAAGCTTTAATTAAATTGTAAAATAAAGCAAAAAAAAGAAAACGAAAAAAAAGTAAAGCCACGATAAAATATGTCGTTAGTCGTTGTAACTAATTAGCATAATTTGTATGCATGAATGCACTGGGAGATATGTGCGGGTTAACATTTTAAAGCGGCTTTAAATAAATTATAAAATTTATTATTAATTAAAACACGGCTAATTTGGTTGAGGACACCGCTTAGCCATCAATTTAAAAACACTCTTAATGCGCAAAAGACAAGCCCAAAAATTAAAAAAAAATATGTATATGTGTGTATATATATATATATTTATATGCATGCAAATGCTTATGCAAATAGCGATGAGTATGAAATAGAAATTTTTGATTTTCGTTTAACATCTGAGTCACACAGCTTATGTCAAAAACACTAATTTAGAAATGCAAAAACTTTTGATTATTGAATATCCGAAAAAAATAAAATACCCAATTAACCTCAAATTGCGACATTTTTGCTTGAACTGAAAACCCTGAAAATATTACAACATTGAGCTGCACTTTTGGCTGGTCCAAAGGTTGAAGTTGAACAAAAAACAAAAACAAAAAAAAAAAACACTTCTATAAAATTAAATATTATTCATACTTAGCAGCTATGTAAACTTGTTAGGCTCAATGCAAAAGCTCAGCCCAAAGTCAAATCACTTAAGCTGCCTGGCAACAGAGAGAGAGAGAGAGAGAGAGAGAGAGAGAGAGAGAGAGAGAGAGAGAGGGAGCGTGCGAGTGGGAAGGTCAAAACGCTTTTGACAAAAAGGCCTATGAATAAAACTTAAACTACAAACTTTATACTTGGCAACAACAAAAGCGAACAATAAACAACAGCAAACAGACAAAAAAACAAAATAAAATAAAAATAAAAAATACATGACAATGTGTAAGACTAGTTAGCAAGAAAAATACAAAAAAAAAAACAATACAATACAATACAAAACAATTAAAAAGCATTAACGCTTAGTGCTGCCTAAGTGCAGTTTTGGGGTATACTAATAAACATATACATATATATTATATATTATATACATATGTAGATGATATAAGTAAGTAGCGCACGAGAAGAATGAAAACAAACTGAGGGCATGTCAAAAATGTTTAGGGTTAATGCCGATGATAAAGCGACAGATATTCTATATCTGCTTCATAAAACAGAGAATACCTTAATTATATAAAATTATATGTTTATTTTTTTTGTTTCTTAATTTGTAATACTCTGAAATGTTTAAAAGTGTATAATGAAGTTGTGCAAAAGTTTGTTACAGGCAGAAGGAAACATAAGGTTTATATAATCTTGATCAGAATTAAAAGTCGAGTATTTTCAGCTAAATCCATCTGTCAGTCCGCCAGTCTTTATTAACGCAACGATCTCAGACAATATAAGAGTCTTTAAAGTTCAAATTGATTTCATTTTATCGTTTGCTTAATATGGATAAAAATAGTTTGCTATTTATAATAAAATTCTAAATTTTAATTTAGTATGCATATACCCAGGTTCAGGGTATCTCCTAGTCGACTGCTTTCGACTCGATTATTTTTACATAATTCTGAATATTGTTCATGTGTGTTAGGTAATCGAAAAACCCACTTAACTGGCACGAATCAACATAAACCCATACAAATATACATATAAATGATAATTGATACCATAAACCATACCATAAATTAGCCAACCATATTGTGACTTACAGCAACAACAGCAAAAACATCAAGAGCAAAACCGTATGATATATACATAAAAATCTATATCTATATAGACGACGATATAATGCAACTAACTATATAGTACTTAGACAACATACCAACTACGCCTATGCCGACAAATTAAAAAAGAAGAAGTAAAACCCTAAACACTAGAGAAAGCATGGAGTAAACCTTATAATTATACTAACTAGGCCATCAACAAATTATAGTATATAAAGATATACATATATATATATATATATATATATATATATATATATAGGGTTAGACGTGAGGTGCATTATGCAGACTCGAGCAAAATAAGGGAAAGAAAGAAAAACAACAACAGCCCGATTACTTATGAAGACGAAACTTTAACAATTTAAGCGCTGAATTAACAAAAACCTATTGAGCGTAAAAAATGCTAAATATGTTAAACAATATATATGGATAAATATACACATGCATATATATATATATAATAATTATTATTATAAGTTTCTGCTGTGAACAAAATTAATGTTTGAATATGCATTAATTTCAACATAAATGTTTTTTTTTTTGTCGTTTATAAATATATTAAAATATGATGAAAATAAATCTAGAAATTATGCAAAATGAAACTGGAAATTACGTTTTTTCTTCCTTATTGTGAAAGGGAGAGACCGATTGGGAGAGAAAGAGTAAGAGAGATAAAGTTGCATAAGCCGAGATTTCTTTAATTAATTTTGTATAGATTACTGGGTAAATTAAATGAAAAAACAAATTGCGACAATTTTACACTTTTGCTTTATTTAACTTAATTTCTTTTCGTTTATTTCTTTTTATACCCTTAACCCATTAAAAATGGGTAAAAAGGGTATAATGGTTTTGTGCAAATGTATGTAACAGGCAGAAGGAAGCATCTCCGACCCCATAAAGTATATATATTCTTGATCAGGATCAACAGCCGAGTCGATATAGCTCTGTCCGTCTGTCCGTCCGTCTGTCCGTCCGTCCGTCTGTATGAACACGCGGATCTCAGAGACTATAAGAGCTAGAGACTTCAAATTTGAAATATAGGTTCCCGTATACCAGGCGCAGAACAAGTTTGCTTTATTTTATCGATAACTGCTTCAGTTTCGGAATTATCGATACATTTAGATTTCCGATAGCAATAAATTCCACAATTTAAGAGGCAGAGGGTTTTAATTTATACATAATATGCTTATACATATTATTGATCAGTTGCCAAAATTTCATTAAGTTCGGATAAGAAACACCAAAGTTATAGCTGAAAATATATTTTCATATTGATCTTCTTGTTGTCAGCAGCCGGAAGCATTTTCTGTATGCATAAATAGGCGAGCGCATGTGTGAGAAAGAGATGGCATGATGATCGACGCTAGTGTCAATATATTTGTGTGTATTCTGCAGAGCCCCGATAAGTACTGTTTCGTGTACGCATGTATGTCTGTATGTATGTATGTATATGCTTGTGAGTAAAGACTGTAAGAAATGCACTTGCAGAACTGAACATTTGAGTGCAAATCATTTTAAAGGGAAATTATCCAATAAAACTAGAATATATTTAACAACTGGGTTAAGGGTATATCGTAGTCGAGCCAACTCGACTACAGCATCTTACTTGTTAATAGCTCAATTATTCATAACAATACGCAAGTCTGTCAGTCTGTTTGTATATATAATTACATATATTTATATTAAATGTGATTGAAGTTTTATTCATAATTTTTTAGACTTTAAATTTTATATTCAGACATTTTTTTCTTTTTTTTTCTACATATAATATGTACCTTCTGGTTATTCCTTTATAATGCTGGCCAAATCCTGACTGATTGATTGATTGATGAACTCGTATATATTTTCTAACACGATAAAATATTCAAGTACTGGATATATTTATATCTTATATATTATTGTTTAAAAAATCAAATATGCAGCATATTCATATGAATTAAAAACTATTTTTCGATTAACAAATACATATTTATAAATATATATATGTATATATTTATGGGGCTGCATGTTTGAGAAGAATTGAACAAAGCAATACAAAAAAAAAAACAAATTAATAATAGATTGTTTAAATTAATTATTTGAGTAGTTTTTAATTGGCAAGAATGTTGTCTAAATGGATTTTGGAAAGTTGTTTGAAAAGCAGTTTATTCGGAAAGCTATTTGTGCAGAAATTGAAAAAAATACATAAAAAACCTTTAAATTAAATATTTATTGGCCATTTTCGTGTGAATAAGAAAATAAATATTTATATTTTAAAGAGAACTTTCTGTACAGAAAGTGCTTTCGCCTGCTGACTAAGCAAATGTATACTTTTGCCTAAAATTATTCTACCCATTTTAACAAATGCCAGGGTATAAAAAGAGAAACCCCGCCAAGCCTTGCAAACTGTTTTTTTTTTTGTTTTTGTTCTTGTAGTCTGTCATCTATAATAATCATAATGAGTATATGCTATTATAATGAATAATGGAATGAAATATCAGCGCACGTATTTGTCATTGTTCATGCTCGATGGCTTTGCAACAGCAACAGCAACGGCAACGTCAACCCTGCCCTGCCCTGTCACTTGTCAACCCCTCCCCCCGCTCTGTTCCTCTCCTCTCACTGACAGTGGTAACCCGGCCCGCACACTTTGTACGTAGTATGTTTAAATACATATTCGAGTAAGTATTATCAGCACTCACGAGGCTCATGTTTCAAATGCTTTGACGCTGTCGTCTCCATCTCTATACAGCATATATGGGCTTCCATTTGCAGTGCCCCTCTCTCTCTCTCACACACTCTCTGTCCCTCTCTCTCTCTCTCTCTATATGTGAAGTGTTTTCACAATCGCCGCACATCAAGTTGAACGCCACATGACTCGGGACATTCTCGAAGAAATCATGTTGTGCCCGTTTCATATGTTCCAAATGATGGTGCAAGTTCTAAAAGGTCTTGCTATCAGGGCAAGCTACACTGAGAAAATAATGCCAAAGTAAAATAAACACAAAAATTTAAGATAAGCTGAGAATTTGAGTATAGAATACAATGTTCACGATTAGCGGAAAGGTTTTTTGTTTATTATGAGTTGCCCCATCTGGATTGATTGCAGTGGAAAAGTAATAATATTCACAATGGGTTTTCAAGAAAAATATAACATATATTTCAATACAACAATTTCCAATCTCACCTTAATGGGTTTCTCAAAAATTTTGAGTTTTCAGTGTAGAAGCCAAATGACCGAAAGAATTTAAAAACTTAGACGTCAGTTGGTCTGGCGTCGATTAACAGACTAAGGTGGCAATTAAAAATGCCTTAAATCGCCCACACAACAGGCAACAAAATGTTAATAAACATTTGAATATGCGAATAATTAAAATATTTAAAATAGTTGCCGCGCCGCGTCTTTTAATGAGCAGCAGGCACATCAAAAATCAACAAATAAATACTATTTCATTCGATTTTAATTTTAAATTTTTCAAAATTCACGAATTTCGATATTATTTCTGTTTTGTTTTTGTTTTTTTTTTTTGTGTTTGGTTTTTCGTAATAATTGCTGCGCTGAAAGTTGGCTCGATTTCAAGTTAAACAAAACGCACCGAAAAATGTCGGGAAGTCCCAAAGCGAAGATACAAAAAAAAAAAATAAACAAATTGAATTTGAAATCAATTTGAAAATGAAAATGAGCATAAAAACAACAACATCGTGGCAAAGGTTTAATAAATTGTAATTTATGTTTATTGAGCGATATGTCATGCGTTTATTGATTTTATATGCGAGGCGAGCGAACTGCTTGCAACAAAAGTATCTTTCATTCTATTGCTTTCGTGGCTGTTGTGTCTGCGAGATGCTGCCAATGAGCGAGCATTTGTGCGACATTTACGACATGTCATATTCGGGCTGTGTGGGCAGCCATAAATTGTTGTTGCCACATATGTGCACATATGTGTGCCTCACAATGTATCTTGTATCTTCCATCCCCCCCCACCATCTAGCTAGGCGTGCTGCATCGACGCAGTTATTTATTTTTTTATGCACGTTGCTCGCTCACTCGATGACTGCTCATTGCTTTTGTTTGTTTTGCCCCGCTCGAAAAACATCCCAGATGAGTAATGATTGTAGGGCCGAACTTAAGTGTACTGCACTCCTAATAGACCCCGACGGTTGCCTGCGGCCAGCTTAAAACAGGCAAAACGATCACAAGACAGACGCCGGACAACAGACAGCAAACAGACGACGGCAGATGACTTGAGTTGAGTTGAGTTGAGTTGAGTTGAGTTGAGTTGAGTTTCGATCCGAAAGCAATCCCCAGCTAAGCTGCTGCTGCTGTTGCGAGACGTATAAACTACAAAGTACACAGCAACAACAACAACTGCAACAACAACAACAACTGAAACAGGCAAGCCGACAGACAGATAGACAGCGCCGCCGTATCTAAGAGATACAATTTTGGCCTGTGCGTTGGCCGTGTCGCGGCAGTCACCAAATTATACATATCGAAAGATTTATTACACACATTGTGACAGTGCGAGCCGTCAAATGAGTTTTTCAGCGTAATTACCGAGTGTCACAAATATCTGTACAAAAAAAAAACGACCAAAAAAAACCCAAAAACAGACACAACTGAAATAAAATCAAATTAAGCGCGCACTCATATGAAAAATAAACACTAAAATAACAAGAATGCGCCGCTATTTTTGGCACACCGATTGTTGCATACTCTTACCAGCTGCTCAGATCTAAATTAAATGTTATTATTTTATTTAAACTAATATTGTTAGATTGAGACATTTTATTCTACAAATAATTATAATCCCGTATGTTGTCTTCTATCTTCAAATTTTTTATTTTTTATTTTTAAATTGGGATTAGCATTTATTTAATTTGAGTTGACAATCATAAATCATTCATTCTTAATATAAAAATATTTCTTTTGCTGGCTCCAGTTCGTTTTTTATTTTGTTAAAAAAAAAAAATTTATTTTTTTTTTAATGAGCTGCACATTTCGTAAGAAAATTATAGTAACTATTGTAAGGGTATTAAAACTAAATCCATGTGGGCACAAGTATCATTTTTTATGTGAGTGTTCCTATCATATTTTTCCTTTTGCTTTTTTATGAGCAAGTTTTTTCCATGTATTTTGATAATCGCGCAGTTAAATCAGCAAATGGGAAATGGGGAAAATGCGACGTCGCTGCCTGCTGCCTGCTTCTGCTGCTGTTGCTGACTGCTGCTTCTGCTGCTGCTGCTGCTGCTGCTGACTGCTGCTGCTGTTGCTGCTGCTGTTGCTGACTGCTGCTTCTGCTGTTCCTGTCAACTGCCAACTGCCCTCGACGGACTGTCTGAAGGTTACTTACTGTCCGCTTGTGCAGTGAAACAACGTTAATCATTTATGAATGACTACATCTATGGCAACCAAGCGATTTGGGCCCTTGCCGGCCCAGACACAAAATGAACATTAAGGCGCTTTAATGACGACTACAAAAGGTGATGGCCGCAACTCGCAGAGTTGCCAACGGGCCATCAATTAGACAACAACGCCAACAACAACAACAACGCCAACAACAACAACAACAACAGCAACGAGATACTGAAATACATTCGGCCATGGTCAGCATAACGAGATAAGCGTAAATTGTTTATGCGTTAATTAAGATTTCTTTCATGTGGCCAAGTTAAGAGCAGTTGCTGCCGTTTCGGCTTACAATTCCGCCCAAAGCAAAGTTTGTGTGTATTTTATTTTGTTTTTTATTCTTCTTTTTTTTTCAACTATTTCGTGGCTTTTGAAAGATGATTATTAAATTTTTGTCCCTTTTTTTTTATTTTAATTATCCTTGTCTTGAGAAAAGGTTTCTTTTTAATGTTCCAAAACCTTTTTAAAACTACAACTTATTAAATGTATGTGTCTAAAAAATATCTAACTTCATTTACATTCAATCTAAAACTCGTAATTAATTTTTTAATTTTTTCTGCTTGGCATTGAAAACGGGTCTTTACAAGTAATTAATTTTTAAGTATCATCAGTTCTTGATTTATAGTGTAAAATCTGAGTTAGTAGAAATGATAATATTGCAATCTAATATAATAAAACATAAATAATACCATAAGAACTAGAACACTGTTGTTTGATTTTCAATAATCTGGCACGTTTGAATGGCATAATCAGGTCTTAGCAAAAAGTATCTCAATGTTAGCTTTAATGAAATCCAGTTGACGTCAAACATTACGACACGATGCTCAGTTCAGTTCATTTCATTTTTTATATATTTATATATATATATATATATTTTTTTTTTTTTGACTTTGTGGAAGCATCACGATGCGATTGGGATTTGGAATTGTGACTGTGACTGTGACTGGGATTGTGATTGTGATTGTGACTGACTGAAAAGTCACACGTGACGGCCAACGTCGAAAACTGAAAGCCGCCAGCCGTTGATGGTGTTTGTTTTAATGGAACGTGTTTTTTTCTATTTTTTTTTCTTTCTTGTAATCGTTAATCTGGCATTTGCACTTAATTAAAAACATTTTAGCTATTATTAACAGCAGTGCACTTGTAGCTGTTGTTGTTGTCGCTGTTGTTGTTGTTGCTAATACGCTGAAATTTGTTGCATTTAAAATGTGGAATATGGTTATGTGGATTTGCGTGATTGCTTCCACATACCGTCAAGAAATCGTGCGATTCGAAACAGACATGTGTAATATACAAGCATATGGTGTATCTATATACATATATATATATATGTATCTGTATCTGTATCTGTAACTAAGTGCTTTACAGTTGGCGAATCGAATCGAATTGAAATTGAAATTGGAATCCGAATCCGTTGCGATACATTTGCGTGGCTTTAAGTTTCTTGTTACTTGTTTTTCTGTTTTTTTTTCTGTTTTTCTGTTTTTTTTTTGCGAGAACTCGTTAATATCAATTTGCTTGAAATTGTTAATTGATTTTGCAATGAACAAATATTACGCGATGATTGCCATTTGTTTTTGTTGCTGCCAAAGGAATTTTTATAGTTCATTTTGAATGCGTCGTTTATTTCATTTTGTGGGGCCTTTTAAGCCGCATATAATTTTGTGAATTTTATTATTTTGTTATTTACAACGTTGTCGTCGTTGTTTGTCGTTGGTTGTCGTTGTCATGTGTATAAAAATATTTTAATGCCAGTTTGTGACTTTCACGAAATCAACAAATTTCGCACGTATGCCTTGGACTCTTATTGTTGTTATTGTTGTCGCTTGTTATTGTCTCTTGTTGTCTGTTGTTGACATTCACGATTTGTTGTTCTCGCTTTGACTTTGCTATTTGTAACGATAACCAAAAAAAAAAAAAAAAATACTAATAATAAAATAAATTAATGATAGAAATAAATAAATACAATAAAATCTTGTGACGCAGTCAGCAAAAAAAAATCAAACAAATTCTGAATCTAGTCAATATTCAAGTGCATTGGTTTTTTTTTGGGGCATTGAATTGGAGCAACTTCTGTGGCTACAAAATTAGCATCAGCAATGAATGGATTTATAAATATTTACCATGATTTCCTTCAAGTCTCGAAAGCGTGAAGTGATTTCGCATTTAGCGTTGATTGACAAAACACGTGAAACATTTGCCGGAGAGCTGACGTGACGGCGACACGATACAAAGAGTGCCCACGGAAATGATATGGGTGCCTTGTGATATGCATATAATACAGCGGACCTATATACATATATACAAATGTATATAGATATATGGGCTACTATATGTTATCACGACCGTAAAGTTGGCAAAACAATGTGACAACTGCTCACGAATTCCAAACAGAGATATTTTCTTAAGTGTAAAACAAATTTAGCTCTCATGCGGATAAGAAATGTGCTTATTTATTTTTAAAGATTACGCATTCCATATTTTACTTTATTTCAACTGCTAAATATTTACAATCCAATAAAATCCATGATAAATATACATATTAAAAATAAATATAAAAATAAATTGTGTAATAAAATTCACATTGTAATCACATTTTGCTTTAGCACTAGGTACATAAATTTTTAGTAAGAGTGGATTTTTCCTGGGGTTACCAAATGATTTGCAATATTTCACATTTTAAGCGGCTAATTAATTTTTTTTCGCATTTTAAGTTTTAATTTTTCTTAGCAATAAAAGTGAGATGCAAAAAAAATTTACTTCTAATGTTCACTTTAAATTTCATATAACTTAGTTTAATTTGAAATTTGTAAGTTTTTAAAACCCTTGTTTTCAATGCAAATGACGATATCCACAATTAGATATAATTTGCGTGTTGGAAACCTGTATATTTATCTATAATTTATTTATCTTATGCTATTTGGATAATTGATCATCTCATAAATAATTCCATTACACTTAACTTAATTTCAAACAGAACCTGTTAAATATAAGTTAAGTTGATGTGTAAATTTCTAAAACAGTAATTTATTTGCATTATATAAAATTGATATATCTGGCAAATATCGATTTAAATATCGGTAGCAAGACTTTAAACCCACTGACTAAGTTGCTGGAGTTTGTTTTATGTAGTTGCCAAGCGACTAACTTAAGTTTCCATTGTTGTGGTCTGCATTCAATAAAATTACTTGGCTCAGTTTTGTAGCTTTTCTGGGCCCATAAATGTTATTCAAATTAACAACGCTTTTGAAATGGATGCGGAGGCATTCAACTTATTATTACACAAAACTAACTCTGAGATTTGCTTGTGTGTGTGTGTGTATATATGTATGTATATATGTGTGCGTAGTGAAAAGGGGCAATATAATTAAATTATGAATGCTTTATATGGCAAGTTGATTGTTTGCTTTATTGCAGCAACGCACAAATGAAACTCAACTTTTGTTTCGTGTTCTTTGAAAGGTCTCCGACAGACCCTACTTAGGAGGAACTCGTTTCGCTGCAAAGTAAAATACAAAAACAAAAAAACAAAAAAACACACACACACAAAAAATACTTAATTTAAAAAAAAAACGAAGTAAAATATGAATTGATGTGAACAATAAGGCTCTAATGAATCGTACAAATGGCAATTGCAGATACGTACAAAATATATATATTTATAAATAATAACATTAATTAATAACCAAAAAAAAGCGAATTAAACGACTACATCAATAATTTATTAAATTACAAATAAATGACGGTGGCTGGGATCTGGAAATGGGACCGATTTTGGCCATAATGCCTTAATTATGGACCCATTGTTCCATTCTGTTACGTGGCATTTGGCGATTGAGATTGGAACTTGTTGGGGTCTGGCAAGAGGAGGAACTCAAAGTCGAGGCGATAATCGCGTCCGTATTTTGTTGGGTAATCTAATTTATGGCATTTTTCTAACAGCTAACAGCTAATTGCAATTTCCGTCCCTCGTGTGGCAAGGGGGTACGAGAGAGTTGGCAATCAAATTACGCATGCCAGGCGTAAATAAATCTACATATAAAAAATAAAAAAAATAAAAATTTAAAAAAAAAAATCATCTCAGGCAAATGGCAAACAAAGCAGCAGTGAAAAACTGTTCAAGTCTAGTCATCATGCTCGACCTCTTCCTGCCCAGATCTTGAGCCTAAATGAATCAGCTCAACTCCGACTGACGGGGCGACCAACTGACTGACTCGACAGTGGCTTTGTTATGTTAATTAGACAGGCCAATCGTTTGTTTTAATTAAGTTTGTATATTTTTTTTGTTTTCTTTTTCTTTCTATTTTTTTTCGAGTTGTCGCCCTGCCACATTCCAAGTATGGCACTCCACATTGAGTTCGACCTTCGATTTGAGTTTCAAAATTGTATAATTGAGCAGCTCTATTTGTTTTTTTTTATTTTTATTTTTTATTCCTATTTTGGCCACCTCTATGGAGTTTATGTGAGATGGCCTCATGGGCTCATGCTGCTCGTGTAGCTTAATCTATTCATATTTATAATCATGATCGTAATCATTAATAAAACAATTTAATGTGGGTCCACAATAAAAATGTGGCTCCTATGAATAGAATCATTTTCTAAATAAGTACTGGTAGTAAATGCTTACACTTTGTAGCCAAGTTTGTTGAGAATATCAGTTTTTTAATTTATTTTGATTAATTCTTGAAATGATTTTGAAATGTACTTTAGAATTTATAAGTAAACTTTCGGTTAACATTAAAGGGAAATCATTAAAAACTTATTTCGCGGTTTTATTAGGAATTTTATATGAAAGTCTGATTATGTGAAACATTTGTTTTTAGTGTGTGCAAAGTTCGGTGACTTAGTTTTTGTTTGGGTTACTTATGTTCATGGCCCGCCGAGTATTTGGCATTAAAAATTAATGAAAATTAATGCGTTAGGTGTTAAGTTAAGTTCTTTTGTTTTCATGACTGGCCCGCTGACTGTCTGTTTGTCTGTCTGTCTGTCTGTCGCTCTGTCTGCTGACTTAAGGCAGAGAATTGCAGTGGCCGCTATTCCCGAGTTGCCTGAAGCTGAAGTATTCTGGGAATGGTCGGGGGCATACAAATTACTTGGTAGACTCGTTTACTCGTTGCTTTTAATTGATTTGCCACCCAATGAGCTGGCCGCAATTAACCCAAGGCAATGTTGGCTCCAATGGCCCCACCGGCCACATCAAAGGCGCCCGGGTGATTAGGCACAAGGGCTGCTGATTTGGGTATCGAGTCGCCTTCATAAAGTTACGGGGCCTTGCATATCGGTCGATATGTTATATATATAGGTATATCTGATATTGCTATCAAACGGAACCGATTGCAGCGACGCCAAATGCGTTTTACTTTGTTGCAGTCAGATTAGCATCTGGATTGTAAATATTTGCCATGAATTAAGAGCAATAAAGTCTTATTGAGTCTATAAATTGTGCGATCGTTCAGTGTTTACAGATAGACAGAAATTTGTGGCTGGAATAAATTTGTGTGTAGAAATAAATTTATTTGAAAGAACACAAAGAAAAAGTTGAAGTATGAAACCTGATCACAGTTGCGAAGATCTTAAGCCAATATTATTTTCATTGATCGAATCAAGTTTGTTCTTTTCTTACTTATTATTTTCCTCCTCTAAAATAAATGGTATTTTTAAAAATTAGGTAATTTTGTAATTCTTCAGATAATGTTAAAATTTAAAAATTTGATTAATAATATACTAATAGAATAGATACAAATTTCCAACAATTTAAATAATGATATGCTAATAGAAAATAATTTTATAATAATATATAATTTTATATTTATAATTTTCATTGAGAATAATAATAATGAAATCACTGTTTTTTACCCTATACAATATTGATGAATTCACTCAAGTTTTTTTCTAGTGTAGCCAGAGATTAAACACAAATTAATTCCACGTGCTGGGAAAAGTGAACTTATGTTGCAGCCCCTGCCTGATAAGATAAGGCAATTCGCCTCTAATCCGAGACTTATATAAATGTATAATCTGTCGGGATTCACCGTTTGTTTTGCCCAGATCTGTGAGACCATAAAGCCATAGACTGATATGTGCATAACCTCAATGTCGCCCCGACTTTACCCTCGATCGGCGTCATTGGATCTGTCGTGACTAATGTGCTGGCCCCGTATTGCTATAAATAATTTCACTACCCATTATCTTTTTATGTCGCTGGGGGGATCGCCTTCGTCGGACAGGCAAATACAATTAAGTCGGTTTCGCAAATTGTACACAATTTAAATATCATTCAGGTCGAAATGCAAAATGCCAGTTGCCTGTCTAAATTATCTAATGCAAAGTATCTTAATTAATTACTGATTAAGGCCCCTTAAAAAAAAAATAATGAAAGAAAGAACAGCGTCTCTCAGGTGAGCAATGCCTCCACAATATCGGTCAATTGCGCTCAAGTATGATTAACTTACCTCAACTAACCCTCTCTCATTCCCCTATTTTTGTTTTATATTATTTCTTCTGTTGATTGCGTACCAGAATTTCCAGCCTTATCGTCCACTTTCGTAAGGCTTCGCAACTCATTTGTTTCAGTTTGGAGGCACTGCGGCTTTTCGTATTCGAGTGGATTGTTTGGGGATTTATGACACTGATAACTGGTCAAGTGGAAATGCCGTCGCGTTCTTCTTGTTGAATCGGGCCTCCATTCGCAACGACTCAAAGCGATTCAACTCGACTCGACGCGACTCGACTCGACCAGACCGACTGACAGCCGGACGGACGGACGGATGGACGGATGGACTTACAGACTCACGTCACGATTCAATTGATAGAAATATCGTGGGCTGGGCCCAGACAACAAAGTTGGAATGAACACACGCAAGTTCTTGAGAGTATAAACATTTTCAAGATAAATGATTCCGACAGCAAGCGAATGTCGATTGTAGAGTTTTGTATACACTAAAGAATTATTAATTTCTTAAGAAATGTGTCCATAAAATGTTGAGTATATATTGCCATGTTCTATCTATCTAACTATCTACCTAACTTTACGAACCGTCTCAACGGGTCTCATCAAGCTACCATAAGAACTAACCCTATAAAAGCTGAATTTATGTATAATCAACTTTCTTGTTTTTCAAGCTATGCGGACCAAACCGCTCCGGTTGTGATGTTAATTATAATTCAGCAAAATATTATCATAGGTGCAATTTACATTCTTGTATCAATGGCCTTTTTTTTGTTACCAAAATGTTTGACATATTTAAAACATTTAATTAATTAACTTTTGGTTTAACTTGTATATTGATTAGTCACACTAACTTGCGTAGAGCTCTTAACAAAATTGGTTAAAAAATTACATTTAATTTTTATGTTCGAATTCCGACCTTATTTTGATCAGTCATTTTACGTTTCGAATATAGCTTTATTGGACATTTATGTTGCTTTGTTTCCCAGAAGTCTGATTAGCTGAAATTCGAATACTTTGTTATGCGATTGCTTATCAAAATTACTGGAGAGATTTCCCAGCAGTTCTTAAAATACCTAACAAAACTCTTGAAATCTATCTTGGAAATACAACAGAAGTAGTTTTCAGCAGGTGTCCCGATTTGAGTGGTTTTCCGACAATTACTCGACAATTACAGCTAACAGGGCCAGCTACTCAAGTAGCAAATGGCCCACTATATAATGAAATGTCTTTGTCATGGCCATAACCATAATATTTAGTTCCATTCTCAGGTCCAAAAAATTAAAAAAAAAAAATAGATAGAGCCCCAACTTTAATATAATATAATATAATCCGAGGCAAAGTCCCGGTTACGATTGGCAGTCCCGGTAAGATTACGCATCGAAATATATATTTTTATATATTGTATGTGTGCTTTTGTGTCTGATGGATGATTGTGCCAAATACTTGAGTCTATATATGTTGGTGTTGTGCTTGTGACTCGCTTCTTTGGCACTCGAGAAACTTTTGTCAATATCATTTAGTGGGCATCGTAAAGATTGCCCCAAAAGCCCACTCGAGATCCGCGTCTATGGAGAGTCATTGTGCGGCGTTGAGTCTTGTCTTGACTTTTGTGTTTCAAGTATTTTTTTCTTGTTTTTTTTTTTGTTGTTTTTTTTTTGTAATTTAGTTTTTTGTCAGGTAGTTGTTTATTTTGGCCGGACTGAAGGTGCTGCCAAGTCAACCAGTCAAGCAGTCAATTTGTTTTGGGTTGAGTGTTTTATTAATTAAAGTGCTCTCTCAATCTACAACTGCTAGTCTAGATTCCATGTGGTCGTCGTATTTTGTTTTGTAGTAGTTTTTGGTTGTTGCCCTGTTCTTTTGGCCTTTCATAAATCATCGCGCCCCGTCGGCTGCTGAGACTGTTAATTAAAATTAAAAAAGAAAAAAAAAATAATAATAATAAAACAGGCAAGCAAATAAGTTGGCGCGACGCTTAAGCGCTTTTAATGAAAATTAATGCGACTCCACTCAGTGCCAGCCTGGCCAGGGACGCACTGGACAGCCACCACAATGGGAGCCCTGTGCATTATCAGAACATAAATAAAGGTTTCCTGGGGAGACTGAGCAAGGGAACTGGAGACCGGAGACCGGCGAACAGAGCCCTCGACTTGGTCACGAAAACTGCCTATGCATAGCTGGGGTGCTGCATGGTTATTGAGGTTTCGTTAGAACAAAAGGCTTGCCTCAATGATTTATGCAACAGACCAACCACCCACTCCTCCCCCTCTAATAGTATATCCCCTCGCTGACCAGTTGGGCTATTTGCATTAAAATTTCAGCATTTGGGAGCTGCCTATCGCACAGCGTGGCTAAAAGCAAATATTAACATTTTTGTTTACCAACTTCAGCCATAACATTAAAAAAAGGAGTGTATTTTGTTTATGTAGCAACAATTAGTATAAATAATTAAAATGCACATTTCAAGTAAACAATGGATGGATGCAGTATATTTTTGGCGTCTGCTTAATGGGAATTATTGTTTTGGCAGGAAACGAGAAACTGAAAAGCCCTACAAAAATATGAACGTAAAGTAAACAATTTAATATGCAGGGTATTTAGTATTCTAGCATTATTTAGTAGCTGGGCATGTTTTATGACACATTTTCTCAAGAGGTGGATTCGCTGCTGATAACAGAGTACGTTTATAGCTCTCTAGTTGCTGGCCCTGCATATTTGCCAATGTTTATTTTCAGTCATAAAGTTAAAGCCCAAATGCAAAGCCTTAAAATACTTTAATTACACTTAATTTATGACCAAATGCTGGGCTAGGTAGCTGTATAGTATATATACCAGAAGGTAACTGGGAGGGTAGTGGACCGAGACACTTCTAGACTGTCGACTGTCGAGCGTTCGATTTCAATCTAATTAGTGCCTGGTCACACCTTCTCAACTACAACGCTCCCGGCCCCGTTCAGTTTTCTTTCCTTTCCCCCAATGGTAATTGTATTATTATTATTGTTGCCGCCGCTTCGCTTGCTGTACATGTTCTCGATTCGTGCCGCAGACAAAAAATAAAATTAACAAAAAGAAACAGATACAAAGCACGATAGAATTGGTTTCCGTCTGGTTACCAAAGATTAAATACCCTCACAGACATCTCAGAGATACGAAAGGTAATCTGAATTGTGATCTTAGTCGCAGCTTTATAAGAGTCTGGTTTTTGGGAATCAAATTAAACCGGACCATTGTTGCCATTGGGCAGCAGAGTTGTCACATAACATTGATAATTTGTTTATATGTAGCTATCTTAAGAATAATATTTGTAGCTACCTTAAGAAAAATATTATCTAAAATATTTTTTAGCTTAACCTATATAAATTATTTTTATGTGTAGTCAATAAAACGACCCCAAATACTATTTAAGAAATAGTTAATTTTCAGTTTTCGACCAATTGATGTTTTGTAAAATATAGTAGTCAAATATTGACTAGATTAGGAACTTGTAAAACTATCGAACTATCTTTGCGATTGTTCCTATTGAAGCTTTATAATGTCGTAGCACAACGTTGATCTTTTCAATTCTTTTCATATCTTATTGGAATTCTAATTTAGCTTGTTTTATGGAATTTGGTTTAATTTAATTATTGGTTAATCATTCCTATAGCAGATCAATGATAGAAATACATTCCAAGATATGTCAAGATAGCATTGATGTTCCTAAATATGCGAAGACATCTTTTGCAAGGGTATAAAATAAATGAAAGAACAGAACAAAGTCATTAAGATGCTTTTGCTGAAAATTGCTTTGTACAAAAAAGGAAAAAATCCAGCACCGAAGCACTTTCCGCAAAGTGCCCTGATCCGCAGTCCCCTGATCCGCAGTCCTCTGTCCGCTGTCCGCGGTCCGATGCTTAGCTGGCGGCTCTCATTTGGCCTGGGCACCAGCCGGACTCTGATTGTTTTTAATCAATAGTTGTTTTCGGGTGCGCGCCGCTATATTCAAGGAATCACGGCAGCAATATCGATTTGAGGCGCTGCCCATGAATATTTATTAGTTGAGTGCGATTTTATTTTGTTGTTTTCGCTTTTCCTTTTTCGGGGCGTTGTTCATTTTTATAAATCAGTCGAATGGGAATTTATGCGAGAGATGCGAGCCGGCAGCTGTTGCTGTTGTTGTTGCTGCTGTTGCTGGTGCTGATGCTGATGCCAGGAAATGGTAGGAAAGCAGCCAGGAAATGCTTGTTAGCAGGTAAATTGACTGTCAGTGTGAATTACAGAGCTGCAGCTCACAAAACCAGAAGGTGGATGGGCCGAGTCAAAAGTGTGGGCTCCTCATTAGTGAGAGAGCGCACACAGCTCTGTGCCTAGTCAAGCAGATAGCAACAACCACCCACACACACACACACACACACACCCCATACACTTGGGTGGGTGGGCGTGCCCCCAAAAATGCCACTTGGCTGTTCGCTGCTGTAAAATGCTGTGACAAATGCGGGTAAACGAAATTGCACAAAATACGACATATCACTTTAAAAGAGTTGCTTGAATTTGTAGAGGGGTGTGGGGGGGGGGGGGAATGCGGTGGCGTGTGGTGGGGTAGAGATGAGATTGTGACGTGAGCTGGCAAACAATGTGACCGCATTTTAGTCACAGTCACACTCGACAGTCGCTGGTAAGTTGAAGAAGACTGAATGTGTGTGGGTGTGTGTGTGTGTGTGTGTGTGTGTGTGTCTTGTGTGTTTGAGTTGGGCGCTTGTGTGCACTGCACCGGGCATAATTGAGTTTGCTTCAAATGCTTTTTACGTGGCACGGCCAGCAACAACTATTGTGGCAACTACTACAGCAGCAGCAGCAGCAGCAGCAGCAGCAGCAGCAGCAAATAACAACAGCAACAGCACTGTCAAACATGTAAGAATGCATTATTCGAAAATGTTTGACTACAACATACCCTGTATAAATTATGCTTGTGTGTGGAATACAGTATCTGAATGTTTCCAAATGTTTGAATAAAAGCGAATTTAGCTCTGAGTGCTAATTTAAAAAGCTACAGGCTTTTCAGAGTTATCTTTTTTTTAAAACATCACTTGCAGGATTAGCTAAAATTCTAACAAGAGATAGGCAACATTTAATAATATGTCTATTTTATGTTGATTTTTTCTATCCCATTGAAAAAGAAGTTTGTCTAAAATCTTATATTATTGATAGGTATTTTTAAATACTTACGACACAAAAAAATAAAAATAAAAAAAGTAGCAGCACAACAGGCACTCATTTATTAAACATTGTTGCTTTCCCGGAACATATTAATTTAATAATTAATTCGATAAAAACAAACATCTATAAATGGAAATGAAATCGTTTACCATTGGAAGCCGCATTATTGAGTGAATGTTGAACCATTTAATATTTATTACCCCTCTTTATTATGGACTCTTTAATTTTGTATTTTGGATTTAATTTTTGACTTGAAAAACATTTTTAAAATGTGATGACAGTCTTTAGTGCACATTATCTTATTTCTTTTTAATTTAATACTTTTTAGATTTGACTTACTCATTTTGTTTCTTAGATTAAATGTTAACTCAAAATAAATAAAGATATATAATTGTAATGAATTTAACTGGGGTTTATCATTAGCGTGATTTCTAGATAAATGAGTAATTGGAAAATCAAAAGGGGAAATAACAAATTAAGAAATTCAGATAAGTGGTTTTTCGTCACTGAGATCAACTTTTCTGCGGTCGGAGTTCTGTTGCCAGTTAATGTGTATGCGTCATTATACTCTACCGTTAGCAATTTGTCACGGTTACAGGGTATAACAACATTGTCGCCTTGTCCAATGTGTTGTCTGTGGGTCTGTCACACTGTCTCTTTCTCTCTCTCTCTCTCTTTTGAGCTCCTTCCCACTTCTGTGGGTAGCTTGCTCGCTGATGGGTTGTTGGGGTCTCTGCGTCTCTGGGTATTTTTCGACGCATTGCTGCTGCTGCTGCTGTTGCTGCTGCTGCCTCTTGCATCGGCAACGGAATCTTAATGAATTTTACGAATTTAACATGCTGTGCACTTCAAAAGGAACACACAGAGTCGACGGCGACACGACGCACGCACATTGCCGATAAGTAGAAGAACTTTGTTTGTCGTGCCACATATAAAATTATTACTTTCGACATGCATGCGACCGGGGCAACAGCAACAGCAACAGCAATTGTGGTTGTTGTTGTTGTTGCAAGTTGTTGCCATAAGTGGCTGCTGGGCAGGAAGAAGAGGTTGCTTAGCAATGTCCACAGTTGGACTGACCAACGGTTTTCCCTGAACTGAGCTCAACTGAACTGACTTGACAAATCTCCATGCAGCTGAAAATTCCATGCGGTGCATTGGAAAGTTGATAGCTGTGCCAAATTGCTTATGGGCATGTGGAAACACTAAGAACTAAGCACTTTCGATGAGCAGGCTTTCAACTGTGGAATGCAACCAAAGTGAATTAGGATGCCACAGAACTGATCTGATTGATATTATGTTGTTATATTCACTGTATACGGTTTGGTTCCAGTCGTGTAAGAACTTTATGAAGTTTGTATAAAAATAATATATATCAAAGATATTTTATATTCTAGCAATTCCAAGAATATCTTCTGTTAAAGTTAATAAATGTAAATATTAACTAACACTTTCGAAGGATAAGTAAATAATATAACTATCTCCTGTGACTCTTGTATTTTTGTACAAACTTGACTTTCATAAGTTTCAAGGTTTGAGCAAGTTTCAATACATTGATTTCAATTAGCTATGCAAAGTTGATAAGAAGAAAACTATTGAAATTTTCATGGTGTGCTTTCGAATTGACTATGGAAATGGACTTCGTTGACAATTTGATCCCATTTGCTGATGATTAATGCGACTTATTTGAAATTCATTGGCAAAGTCTATGGAAATGAGTCCAGAGGGGAATGAGAGCTCACATTGTATCTGTGTGTGTGTCTGTCTGTGTGTGTTGCCTAAAAATGAGCTTACAATTGATGGCTATCAAGAGCAGGTGCTTATCAATCATGCGATTGGCATGCCTCATGGGTAACTTCAGGTGACTTCAGGCATAACAATCGCATTAGTTGACTGGCAAACTAGAGGAGGGCTCGGTGCAGGGGAGCTGAGAGGCCCATTGGCCGCAGGAAATACAACGCCATATTACTAATAAAATAAACAGCAAATAAACTTAATAGCATTAAAGAAAACGAAAAAAAAAACAACAACACGCTAATGAGCAAAGCCAATTAACGGCTGAATACAAATTCCAAAATCAAATACAAATTGTTGGCTGAAATCTTTTGCCAGGTAGGCCGTTGAGTCCACAAAATGAGGGCTCTGAGTTTTCACTATTTCCAGCTCACGACCTGAGACAGGGTCTGGTCATTTGGGGCTGCCTTTTTACTTTTGAACTTTTCGTTGATTATCATTATGAACAGTTCTTGCTACCAAATACCAAAAAAAAAAAAAAAAAAAAAAATGATTTAGCCATGACAAGGCGGTCTATAATTACATTTACAAAAAAAATTTAATAAATTATGGTCGAGATACTGATTTAATTTTCAACATTGTGCGACATTTCTGCTCAGCTGTTGACTGGCACGATTTATATTTATTTCTGGCCCATAACCAGTTGTGCATACAATTTAAATAGTATAATTATTTGCGCATTGCACTCGCCTTAATTACTTTTTAGCGTTACGGTCAGGTAAATTAACAACTTTGTTGCACTTTGTCGATTCTTTTTATTATCACACAGCTTCCTAATTATAACCCAATGTGTTTTATAATTAAGGCAACAAAATGTTGACGCAAAAAAAAAAACCCCCAAAGAAGTGAAACATAAACAAAACGCAAAGCAGACAAAATTTGTTGAATTACTGAATTTTTCTTCTTTTTTTTTTTGCTGAGCATAAATTTTCAACAGCGTTGCTTATATTAATATTGTTTCTTTTTTTTTATCGCTTTAATTGTTTATTTTTTGCTTTGTATTGAAAATTTGTGTTGCTGCTGATAATTATAAAATATTTAATTATAAATCATTTGCGTCTCTGTCGGAAGGTCTCACGCGCCACGAAGGTGAAACTCTGAAACTTAAATCGATATTTACATATACATATGTACACACACACACACGCACACACACATACATGTATATTTATGTATGTGTATGGCTTACATTACATTAAATGCTGGCTTAAGCGCATTTAAATATGATATTATTATACAAATTTTCGCTGCATGCCACATGCGTATGCAAATATTCGGATTGTATTTTGTAAATAAATATGACAACAATTTTAATACCCAACGAAGCTGCAATTTTGTTGTTGGTCACGTTTCGCTCAAAGTGGGACGGTGCATAATACATATATATATATATATATATATATATACATATACATATATAATTATTTGATATGGGTCTGCTTATGTTAAGTGCAAATTAAAAGTTTGACAAAAGCCAAGTTTAATTGGCCATAATCATCTCAAATTTATTGTAAACGAAATTGGAATTGATTGCATTCATTGTCTGCTCGTCAATTAAATTACATATGGTATTTGGTGTAAATTGGTGACTGAGTTTTAGTTCAAATAATTATATTTATTGATTTACGTTGTAATTTTAATTCAAATTCCATCATTTTCCCAATATTTATGTGGATATTCTAAAGCTAATGAGGCTAAACTAGATTTAGCAAAATCTTTACTAATTGATATTTATGAAATCTGCATCTAAACTTAGGTCATAATAATTATTAAGTTTTTTTTTTAATATTTATTACAATAATCGCTATTTTTATTGGCATAAACTAGAAACATAATTATACAATTGTATTTTTTCTCAATTTCTGATATATAAAATTGGTTTTATTCGATGATTTTAAAATCATTTCTTTTACTCACAAAATTTTAGAAAATTGCTTAAAAAGTGTAATAATATTTCGGATTCCGTTAAAAATTCTTATGTTAGCAAATTAATGACTGTCTACAATGCTTACCTCAGATAACCGTTGTTTCTTCTTCTTCAATTAAATTCAAATATAATTTATTTGTTGGCACAATAAAAACAAAATTGTTTCAACTGCAGCGGAAACTGTTGACTGCTTGAACAAATAGACGCAGCGCAGAATAGAAAAATTTTGAGAAAAATGTTGTTTGCATATTATTACTCATCTCCTTAGCCGGAATATGTATGTATATGTATGTATATATATTGTATGTACAATGTATGGATGTAGACATATTTTTTATCTGACTCGGACGCGGAGAATTGCGTTCTCTCTAATGCCGCTTGCCGCTTGCCGTTTGCCATTTGCCATTTGCCATTTGCCGTTTGCCGAGTTGCTGAATTGGATGTGTTGTTGTTGTTGTTGTTGTTGCCTTTCTTTTGGCACTTGGAAATGATTTGTGGCAGCGGCAAATGTTGTTGGCTGTCTGAATAGATGTTGTACGATCGAACGCTGCGGGCCACTGCCGTAGCCATAGCCGGACAATGAGAGCCACGTGTGGGCGTCCTTGTGCCGTGCCCCCAATACAAAAAAAAAAAAAAAAAACAAAAATCGCAATGAGAGGCAACCGTTGTCATTCCGGCTGCCCACTCAGCTGGCCAGCCAGTCGGGCATCCAGTCGGGCAGCCAGCCAGCCAGCAAGCCAGCGAGTGGCGCAAATCTTGTTTGTAGTTTCGCACAAATTCATTTCATCTTCCAGGCAGCTGATAAGCTGAAGCTGTGGCTGAAGTCGTCGCTGCAGACAGACAGACAGACAGACTGACAGACAGACAGGAGCGTGGGCTGCTGCCGTTTCTATGCTTTGGTATTTTGTTTTCAGACAAATGCGTGCGAAAATAAATTTTCCGTTTTACTTCTCCACTTTGGTCACACAATTCATTAAACTGTCTGCCACACCCAACAGCAGCAGCCGCAGCAGCAGCAGATACAAATACAGATACAGATACAGATACATATATACACAGATACAAAAACAGTAGCGTTCGTTGTTTAATTGCATTGCGCTTAATTTGTCATTAGCCTTTGACTTTGTTCTTGTTCTTATTCTTGAAGCCAACTTGGAGGTGGTCTGCCTGCCCCGGAAAAGTCATTCAGTTTTATTGTTCAAGTCGCTGAAAATGTTGGCTGAAATTTAATGGCATAAAAGAGTTTGTGGATAGCAATTCCGAAAATTTAAGCTTAACAACTAAACTTGTTCTAACGATTTTCTAGAATTGTACTTAAGGTGTCTTGCTTTAAATTATGATAACGATCTTAAATTGAATGGGAAAATATTTGAAGTTTCTACTTTTAACACAGAGTTCACTTTTTAATTATACCTGAATTTAATTTTTTATTTTTTATTTTTTTTGGTAGTGTAGGAAAACTTGTTCAATTAATTTTTGCAATTGTTTTAAAATGAAATATGAAAAGATTTCAAATTAAACGCAAATAGTTCTTTGGAAACAGATACGCTGCTGCAAAGATACAAATACAGAAGAGACCGTTGTTTAATTACACTGCGCTTAATTTGTCATTAGCCTCTGAATTTGTTCTTGTTCTTGGAGCTGGTCTGGCTGCCCTGTGAAATTCATTCATCCATATTTTTTTTTTCCGAAATGTTTCCGCTTGAGGACACAATGCTTCAGTGAATCCAAACAGGCCAGCAACTTTTTGCCAGCTACTTGTCCTACTGCTGCTTGCCAAACAATGCGAGTTATTGACGCGTCCTCAGCATCTGTAGCTAAGTATCGTGAGTATCTGAGTATCTAAATATTTGTGTGGGGATCTCTCTCTCTGTGTGTGTGTGTGTTTGTGTATTTGCAGCTGTGTGGCTGCACCATTGTTCGATTTATGTGCGTCCGGCTTCGTGAGCGGCTCAATTAGTTACGGCAAGAAAATTACTTTGCTCGTTACTCGACTGGGTTTTGCTTGTGTTCTGCTTGTTCTGGCAAAAGTTCTGCGTTTCGTTTTCGGCTTCCTGCGGCGCCCGGTTTCGCCGCCCATTTTCATACCCGTGCCCCTTGCCCCTTGCCACTTGCCCCTTACCCCTTACCTCATGCCGTCCGTCGTTGTGCCTGCACAAATTTCCTATAATATTTTACCAAGTTCACCCCGCTGACTTTCCCGTTCGTCACAACTCTTTGGTGATTGGGTAACGTGTTCTGCAGTTGGGCAAAGCATTTTATGTCTGCTTATCTTTACTATGGTGTTTTTTTTTATTTTATTCTTTTTTTTGTTGCCTTTTTTGTGTGTTGGCTTTTGCAATAGATGTTCTCTTGTGCTCATATCGGTTGTCCGAGTTGCTTAATTCTTTATAAAAGAAGAATGCTTACATGATTCGGCTCGCTCGTATCTTGCAGATACCTGCGGCACTGTGCCCGTAATGCGGATGTATTTATCACACGTCTGCAGTCTTTCGCTCGCTCACAAGAGCATCTACCAGATAAGCTCAACTTTATTTCACAGCATAACAATTTCAAACATTTCCAGCAGATATTTTTGTTTTTTTTTTTCTTTTTTTTTTGGCCAAGGTTTTCATGAGTAATTTCTGAAAGCCATCAAAATGCCGCTAGCAAGTCAATGCGAAGCGAAGCGAAGAAAAACAATAAAGAAAAGACAAAAAACAAAAAACAAAACCAAAAGAAATTCAAAAGACAAAGGCAGCATTTTAAGGAGACTTAAGAAGAAACGTGCATGCATCATGTTGAGCATGAGGGCTGTAGTTTTTACCACAGTGCCACACACAGACAGACACACACACACAGGTGATTGATATTGCTCTGGGGGCGCTGAGACAATGTCGCCGCTTTGTTGCCACGTATCTGTAAGATGCGCGCGACACATTGCACCTTTTTTGCAATATTCGCAGCTTATTTGTGCACCAAATACACAAACACACACACAAACACACACACAGACACTTTGCTTTTCGTGTGAAAACTACCTGATTTTCCAGCTCAGTTGAGACAAGCTGTGCTCTGCTTGATACTCTTCCTGCCTCTCTGCCTGCCCCTCTGCCAGCCTGCTGTCCATTAGCATATTTTGAATAACTGCCAATCAGCTGTGAACTTCCTTTGCCGCTGCTTATTTCCTATGAAGCCGAAGGGGGCCCAGTTTCTCAAATTCTCGACAATTGCGTCCATTGTGCAAAAGTCGCTGTCGCTGTAATTCAAAGTAACTTTTTTTTATTTTTATTTACTACCATCCCATATTTAAATTACTTTATTTCCACTCGCTCACAGACCCTCTATTCTTCTGTCTCTCTCTCTCTCATTCTCTCTCTATCTCGCTGCATGCGTTATCTGCTCCGTTTCGAATCAAAGTCGCAACAATAAAGATATATATATACATATATACTATATATATAATGTTTACACGTATAAAAACAAATTATGCACTTTCACTAGAAGAATAGTGTTTGCTCAATTAAAACTGTTATCAGTTCTAAAAATGTATTTAAGTTAATTCAAGTTAGTTTATGATAACTACAGTTATTACTGAAATTAAAAGTGCTTTCAGCACATGCTACCATTTTATAATCTGTTATAAACATTTTTAATTACGATATAACACCTTATGCTAAAAGCATTTAATCCAGGTGTTAGATAAATAAATCTACTAAGGTTTTAATTGCGAAAAAAAAAATGTAAAAAAGTACACATTTTTTCTGTTGTGTATAAATTACTTGATTTACTGTTTAGATACATTTTTTGTTACTGTGTGCAATGTGTCACATTTTAGTTACACGCATAATTTTGATAAATTCGCATTTATTATAATGACTGCAGATCCGCCAGATCCAAAGCTCGGAGTCGGACCTAATTTGCTCTGCTGTAGATGTAGCTGTATCTGTATCTGTTTATTTACAGGGAACAATGCTGATCACTTCAATAGATACTTTGCGAGCATTATTCATAAAGCATTTCTTTGTGAGTATTGTGCTATAGACAGCATTCTTATCCACCAGCTGACCCATTTGGGATAATCTGTGCAATTGCTGGATACCAAATCCACACTGATATATGTATGTGTACATATATGTATATATGAGTAAATATGTATGAAGACCATCTGGTTTTGCTGGCTCATTAATCATTTATCGATTTCCCAGAGATGCCATAAAGAATAGTTTTAACTATTGTTCTTTATATGAATAGCTACAAATTGTACTATTTTTAGAGTTTGCCGTTTTTAACCGGTAACAAACTTTAGATTATTGTTTTCTTTTAATAAGTATATTTTTAGATTTAGACAAAAAATTAGCGAGTTTTAATAATGCCTTACAAAAATAAAAAATATTCAAATTATCTTTGAAAATAGAAAGCGTAGATAAAAATTTATTCTCTGCATTTATTTTGCGGTTCTTCCTCAACTTAAGAGCGCTGTACAGCTGTTTATATATATGGACATAAAAGATATAGATACGAATATGTTTATGAGTTTGGATGTTGTTGCTCAAAGCATTTTTGCATGAACCATTAAATTTTTGTGTGTTTTCTGCTCGGTTCTCTTCAGTTCTTTGATTATGTTTGCTGTTTGCCTCATTTTCATTTCGCATCGTGCTGCTGATGAATGACAGGCCATTGAAATGCCACCGCCAACCCCACCCTTTGGTTACGCCACCCCCCAACCTACCACCCCGCCCCCCCCCCCCCCTTCGCAACGAACGTCAATGAGTTTGTCGGCGATATTATGGCATATTTAGTGTGCGAAATTAAGTGTTGTTAAATCTATGGGAATTATTTCATCAAAATTAAGTAGCGTATAAATTACTTGTGCATGGCTTTGCTTAAAATATTGACTGCTCTGTGTGTGGATGGGTGTGTGTGGATGGGTGTGTGTGTGTTTTTGTTGCTGGGCCACGGCCAACATTGGGTCAACAGTTGAGTGAAATATATGGGAAGGATATGCTGTCTGCTTATTGCTTCTAATCTGCAGCAACTTTTCAGCTGTCCAGAATGACTTGGCTACATTTTGAAGCTTCTCAAAAACCGCACTGAAGCACTCAAACCACGCAACCACAATTAATAGCTGCAAGGTATGAGCTTAATGTCGACATCAAGAAAAAATGATACACAAAATTAATATAAAAAAAAACCAACCAAAAACAACAACAACAACAACAAGATCAAAAGACACAATATCAAGTTGCATGTTTCAAGCACATAATCCTCTTCAACAGAAAATAGATGACGTGCACGATAAGAAACAAGGTAAACGGAGTTTCCGTGTATTTCGGTGAGAGCATATTACTGCTATAAATAAACAATAGATAGATAGATAGATGGGCTTGCCACACCAGTATTTTCGCCTTTTTTTTTTCTTTTCTTAACGTCTGATCAGCGAACCCGACCAGAATTATCAATTAAATGTGAAATATGTAAGCCCAGTGCTGAGTGCAATGTCAATATTGTTTAATTGACCCAGAATGACAAAATAAATAAAAATAAAAACAGAAATGAAACTAGATTGAACATTTGTTGTAGCACTCCATTCTATGCCTCACCACTCATCGTCACTAATTGCCGCACAACACTTTCAATTGACCTTCGCCGCCGGCGTCGCGACGCCCTGCGGTATGCAACAAAAAAGGGCCAAGTGCCGACAGACTGCATAATTAATTAATTATGTAGACGCCGATTAAGACGGCGACAAAAATGAAGATGAAGCTGAAGATGAAGCTGAAGCTGAGGCTGAAGCTGAGGAGCTGAAGCTGAGGAGCTGAAGTCAACGCTGAGATGGCTTAATGGATTTAACTTGGTCATTGCGTGCTTTTTAAGCAATTTTTTCTGTGTTCATCTGTTCATAATTTCATTTTAATGTTGTTTTTTTTTTCTTTTTTTTTGCAATTTGCGGCATTTGCTTTGCAGATGACAAGTGAAATGACAGTAAATGTCATAATGCTAACACAAAAATAAATATATATATATATATATATACATTTATATATAAGGATTAAAAGTGGGGGAAAAGATGAGAAAATATATATATGTATGTACGACGCTGGGGCCCGCAAGTGGAGCAATGTCGTGCCGCAGACAAGTCAGAAACCGCAAGGCAAAGTGAAGGGGAAATTGCGGAGGGGGCGGGGGGAGGGGTGTGTTGTTGGGGCGGCAGTGAAGTGCAATTGTTGGTCGTGGCAATTCGCAGAGAGCCACAGAGCACAATCCCCACGTAACGTGACCAACATGTGCGTGCCAAGCGAGGCAGATGGGAAGCTTGACTAAGACCGCGTTGCAGATAGAGTTGGCGTTTTGCAGAGGAGTTGTGGGGCAGTTGCAAATAAAGTGACAGTCACTACGAATGCTTCTGCTTCGGCTGCTGCTGCTGTTGCTGCTGCTGCTGCTGCTGCTGCTGCTGTTGTTGCTGTTGCTGCTGCTGCTGCTGCTCTTGTCTGCTTTTGTCTATCGTACGAAGTATGTTGTTGCACGGTATTCGCATCCGTGTCCGTTTCCCTCAGTTCTCCCTGCTGCTGCTGCACGCTCTTGTGTAACCTTTTAATCCGTTTTGTAAGCAGAACGTAAAGCACGTTCCCATATAATACAACGACAATTTCGTAAAGTCAAAGTTACCACAGTCAACACCACTCGTAATGTACCCTTACAAATATTTAAAACTCGTAAAATTCCATTTATTTAAGTTTTGTTTATCATTTATAATTTTTGCGAATTTAAAAATATCTGTTCTGAAATCAAGTTAAGTAACTTTTGTAAAAACTATTAAACTCATGATATATGATTTTATATTAAATTCATAAGAATACCATAAATAATAAAATAATCAATTCAAATAAATTCATTTTATTAAAACATATAGAGCTGAAACTTGCCCGACAGCCTTATTATTTAAATACTGAATATTTTAATACTTGTCACAGAGATTGAAGATCAACAATGTGTGGGCTTTTTATTAGGGTAGACCTGATGCTAATAAAATATTTCTAATATTTCAAATTGAATAAAGATTTCGATTTAAATTCTTATATTGTTTGTAAGCCAGAAACAATGGCTGAGAGACATTCTATAAAGTAATTTAAAGTCTGTATAGAATTGAAAAATTCCTTGTCGTATTAAATTAGAATTTATATACGTTCCCAAGAATCGAAAATAAAATTATAATAATCAACGAACTAAGCTGAAACCATTCTGTGTAGATTTTAAGAATTTTTGTATAACAAGACACACACCAAGCTAATTGCCACAGAAAGAGACTCTTTCGATTGTTCGATACGATGTGTATGCGACTTATCAATTCTCGAATGTCCCCCCCTGCTGTGCATTACATGCCAATGACAATGGACACTACTGCGGCAGGGTATTGAAACAACGAGGCGGCAAGCGACGGCAACGAGCTGAACACAATGCAGCCTCCCTCAGCCAGCCTCAGCCTGCCTCAGCCGCAGTGCTGCAACCGCAGAGTGCAGAGTCAGAGAGACAATTTTCCGTTGCAGGCGAACCCATCCGAATTGTGTTTGGGTTTGGGTTATGGGTTTGGGTTTGGTGTTGGTGTTCAGTATTGGGGTTCGGTTCGGTTCGGTTTGGTTTGGTTGCTGTTGCTTTTTCGCGAATTGCTTGCGGATAAATGGCGAAATTGGTATAAATGATGGAATTACATTGTTTGAGGTCGCTACGGACAGATGCAGTTGCCAGTTTGTGGGCGTCATGTTTCGCTTAATACATTTTGTGCTCAGGGTTTAAAGTTCGCTGCGGCTTGTTTTTTTTTTTTTATTTTTTTTTTTTAAATAATTAAAGAGACAACCGCAACTGCAACACTTGATACGAACAAACAGCCAGTCACAAATTCAAACGATAACTTCTGATGTCAGTTGTTTGTTGTTCGTATTCTTTGTGTTGTTCTTGTTGTTGTTGTTGTTGCTGTTCACGTTGTCATTACGGCTGCACAGTTATTGGCCTGAAAATGTGGAGCAAAATAAAAACGCAAAAACCAACAACCATTTTTCTCAATTGCGAATTTGTGTCGCGTCGCGTCGCGTCGCGGCTTCGTTGCCCGTTAGCTGTTCAAAGAAATAGAAATAGGCCTACAAGGTCGATTGGCAGCAATAGCGGTAATAAATTCGAACAATGGCCAATATTTGGTGAGTTTATTGTGAATTGATTTAGAAGCCATCGCATGCAATTGACAGCAAATTGAATGATCAAGAGTGGCAGCGGGAGGGGAATCAATTTGACAAGGGCATCGAGTCAAAGTAACAGCAAGGTTAGCTTCTCAAATTAATTGAGCTTTAATTTAGTTGCCTTGTATTTAAATAGAATACATTTATTTATTTATTTATATATATTTTATATATTTATTTATATTAAAGTATTATGTTTCCTTAATTGAATTTTTTTAGCTTTGTAAAATTTGGCTGTGAAAAATTAATGAATGTTTATGCAATTAAGTAGCGACAGTCAACATATGTATTTTATATAAGTAATTATACATAGAAATCGAGCTCAAATTTCAATTTTTTATTTCTTCTACTCAGAAATGCGTTTTAGAATACAACAAGTACTATAACTAAATAATCAATATAAATTACAAAACTAAGGTAAAGGTTGAAGTAATAACAAATTCCAAAGACTTATAATAATCGAGTAAATAATATGATGCTTTGATAATAAAGGAAATCAAGTTTACAGACGGATGTAACAATTTATACCATGTAATTAATTATTTAATTGAATATATGTTTATTTTCCACATTCCAAATGACATAATGGATCTCTCAATGCAAATATGCAACGCTTATCACATGAAAATGCGATAAAAGCTGATGCAGCCAACCAACGCATAAAGTGAGTAAAATTCCATAAATATTAATCAATTAGTGTGTGTGTGTGTGTGTGTGTGTGTCCGTACAGCAAACAGCACTTATGGTCGTCTGATTGACAACAATTGCGGACAGAGGGAGGCATGAGGCTAGGTGGACTAACGCCCACAAAATGGGAGTGGAATGGAAGGAGCAATCAACAACTCTGACCAAGTGACGCCAAAAAGGGCAACAGCCAAATCCAATAATACAATTTATTATCAATGCCACAGAACGCTCTGAACCCAGACAGCGAACCACCCTTGAAGGGAGGACTAGGGGTTGGTTAGGGCGTCATAAATAACGCCACAAAATGACGGTAAAATTGAGCCTTGTGCATGGGAAAAGGCAGCCAGCATTCACAAGGATCTTGAAATATATATATATGCATATATATATATATTGTGTCGTATTGGGTGAAATGTGTCATGGGGATGCGGTAACTGAAATAAGGTGAAATGTGTGCGGAGGCGACAAGAAAATATAATTAAAATCCAATTAGGTTTTATTGAAAGCGCCATAATTAAATCAGAATGTCAAGCGTAAGTATTTCAAAATTTATACTAATTAGACAATACGAAGTGTGGTGTATTCGAAGCCAAAACTAAAATAGCTGAAATTGCCGACATTTGACAGCGAGATGAGCCAAGGCGAATGTATCTGCAACTGTTGCAACCGCATACAGCTGCAAGGCTGAAATGAAATTCAAGCCAAAGCAGGCACAGAAACCGGCAGGGAGTGCAAGATCCGCAAAAGATACAGATACGCACTCAGATGCAGATGCAGATACTGAGCAGAACGCTGAGTACGCAAGCAACCGCACACATATGGCGTGTGCGTATCTAGAAGATTACGTTAGCCAGTTTTGCGGTTGCTGCCTTGTGCAGCAAACACTGAAAAATGTGAACTCAAATGCGACCACAAACGACAACAGAAAAAAAAGAAAAAAAAAAGAAATAAGAAATAAGAACTTGTGCTAAAAATGCAAACACTGACAGATACAGATAGAAATGCAGATGCAAAGATACCGCAACGATATGGTTACTGTGCCAAGCCGCTTGTGAATGTGTGTATATCTGTGTATCTGCAAGATACGCATAAGGCTGGACAACAACAACAACAACAACAATAACAACAACAACAACAACAGCAACGACAGCTACAACACAACGGCGGTGACTATTAAGGGGCGTTTCATTTTTATGTTTCATTTGCGCCGACGTCGCTGATGACGACAAAATGATAATGACGACAACGACGACGACGATGACGACGACGACGACGACGACGAAGCTGGCTACCTGTATGAATGAGCCAAAACGTGCGACGGGGCCAACGACAACAACAACAGCAACAACAACAGCAACAACAACAGCAGCAACAACAGCAGCAACAACAACAGTAACAAAAAAAAAAACAGCGTGCAATGAATGATTCGTCTGTCTAACCGTTCCTCCATCCGTCCATCCGTCCATACGTCCATACGTCCATCCGTCTGTTTCCCTGGCCTGCTTCGTCTGCCGTCTGTTTGCCCGAGCTAAAAGCCAAGTTAAACGCTGGCCCCGCCGCATGACTAACAGCGTTGGCGCGCTACAACGACAACAACAACAACAACAACAACAACGACAACAACAACAAAAACAACAACGACAACAACAACAACAAAACAATAACAACAACATCGAAAACAACCAGCCAGCAGAGCTTGTCGTGTCATCGTCGTCGTGCAGTTGAAAAAAAAAACAAATGATTAGTCGTAGCTTTAATACTCTTTAATTCTTTTTTTTTTTATTTTTTTTTATTTATACAAATTTTTAATGAATGTAATTTAACATATACTTTCAGAAATTAAAATTAAGCTTAAATCTTTGAATTGAGCAAAACTTTATTGTGTTTACGAAATACTTTTGTAAATGAACTTACAAAAATCATCACAATGCGGATTGTTTTTTTATTTAAAAACGATTCATTACATAAATCAATTAATATAAATCATACTTGATAACTATTGGCATTTACTTAATCTAATAAAATACAATTCGGCTTTTACTATATTTTACAGTAGAATAGTTTTATTGAATGAGACAAATTTTGATATGACACTACTTTAAGCGTTAATATCTTGGATGCAGTTGTTCAAGTGATATGCGTCCAGTTAGTGTATTGAAATATCTACATATAAATAATAAGATAAGACAAACTAGTTTGACGCTTCAAATAAATGATTGCCAGCTCTTCTCTATGGGGTACACGTATTTGTGATTGTGTGTATGTGTGTGTGTCTGTGTGTGTGTGGGTTGGTGTTGCCTCTATCTATGGGCCGACGGTCGGAACTCGCATGTTTGGCGCTGTTTGTTTGCTGGCCATGTTATCTGTGCAGTTGCATCTTGCGGATGCGACTAGCGCAGAGTATCTACAGTTTGCCATTAGGTGGGAAATCGTTAGCAGCGGGGAGTATGTCGAATATATATACATATATATATATCTTTTTTGGCAATTAACCCTGCAGCTTTTGAATGTGTGACCAGATATGGCCAGGTTTGCTAGCAATTTTAAGCACTCTGATTGGGCCAGCCATTTACTTCCGAAGATTGTGCAATTAATTTTATCTGCTGCACAAAAGTATCTCGCAAAGACACGTGCTGTGTGACAAGTCAAACGGATTAAGAATCTGAGAGCAGTTTGAAAATAAGGGGGCGAAGAGAAGAGATAGAGGATAAAAAAGAGGGGGTTTTTAGAGTTTTTAGAGATTTTAACATATTAGAAAAAACAATTGTTTTGCCTGTTTAAATATTCAATTAAAATCTTAAACATTTAGATCGCAAGGAAAATACGATTATTGCTGAAATAATTAGATAAATTCTTAGGGGATTTATCTTTTCTCCCTTTCTTTCTGACGAGAAATAGGAAATAAATGCTATCAGTTACAATGTAAGCTCCAAATATAATTTACATTCCTTTCTTTTTATAAGTGCAAGGTATTTAAATTAATAATAATAAATAAAATAGCAAAGCATAATTATGATTAAAACTTTGGCAACCCTGGCTAATTAAAAAACAAACTACAAATATTTATTTAAAAAGTTGTTCAAAACTTTTGATTAAATATTCACTGGCAAAAATACTTAATTTAAATACTTGTCGTATTTTATAATGTTTTTAACTTTCTTGAAAGTGAAAACCAAGCTAGCGGCCTTTCGGCATTTGTCTCAAAGAAATTAGAAAGACACATGCCACAACAGCTACTTAAGCCGCAGACACATTTAGCACACACACACACACACACACACACACACACAATGAGAACATCATAAGCCAATGTGTTGCTGGTGGTTTAACACAAATCCAGCTAATTTCATTTGACAATCATTCAGGCACATGGTTTGAGCAAGTTTGGTGGTTGCAGAGTGTTCAATGAATTGTGCGAAGATACCCCGCATAAGTGCAAAAACATGTTATCAAGAGTCCGAGCATTGCGAGCATACCCCTAATCGAAATCAGCTCCATTCCATGGAATTTGGGGGGGTTGCTTCCATTGCGGTCTCAAGTGGCGATGATGTCGTCTTGTGGGTCTGCTAATCAAATGAGCTGCGATGATTTTGTGTTGCAACATTAGAGCGTAATGTGGCAGCCTTAGGTTACGTTAGCAATACAAAACTTAAGTGTAATTTAAAATTTAAAAAATGTGCATAAGCAGCTGAGCAAAATGGAATTTTAATGAAAGTCGACGAGTTACTTGGATTGTGTTAGACTTAAATAGGTCTGCAGCTTTAGCAGCTTGATTAGCTGAAATATGAGGAAGTTGGCATTGTGAGTCAACTCACATTATGAGTAGTAAATTATTTCTATTTTATAAAATGATGCCATCAATACGCTGATGCGTAAAATAAACAAGCCAAATGTGTTGAGTAACTTAACCGTCATATTTACAAAGGGCTTCAATCAATTCCAAACTATACCAGCCAAGCAAAAGACGCTTTTAAGCTGATTTAACAACTTAAATTTACATATCCACTTTGGGGCCCAGCCCATTTATCTATGGTAAATTAGTTGACAGTTGTATTCATGAGCAATTAAAATTGATAAATGAATATATAATAAAATTAAATGACAATTGTGGTGAATCGCAGTCAATTTAAAATGCAGAAAACCTTAAAAATACATTGGAAACGAAATTTAAACAATTAAGAAATATTAAAATTTGCATTTGCTCCGCCAAAGAAACAACCTTGGCAGAAAAATCGAATATAAAAATATAAAAGATATATTAAAACTAATGAGCTGTGACTTAAGGGGCCCTCGCCTCTAACAGATAAAAACAGCAAGAAAAAAAATAAATGAGGCGCAACAACAACAAAGCCAAATCATTTTTGTTTACAACAAAAAAAAAAACAAAAAAAAAAGAAGTTGCCATAATAATGACATCAATAAAGCAAATGATTGTCTTGATGCGATAAGGCCGAAAACGTGAAAGGCAGCAAAAGGAAAATGTGAAGAATATTCGTACATTTCAAAATAAAAATTGCATGGATAAACTTTGATTGCCTCCACAGTTGTTGTGGGGGCAGTTGTCAATTGTGGCCAAATGAAATGTCATGACTCTTTTTGCTGCCATTAGAAATGGCAAACACATGCAGACCAATCATTGCCGCCATTGTTGCCGGCTGTTGCCGGTTGTTGCTGTTGTTTTTTTGGGTACTTTTGATTAATGAACCTCAATTAAATGCCACAAAAAGTCGAACGCCCTTTATTTGTGTAAGGGGCACCAAGGGGGCGTATGCGTGATATTGCTTTGTAGATATATGTATAGCTATATCTCTATATATATTTTTGTATATTTGTACATAGATATAGTTATTTGGTAAGTTGACTGAATGACTGAGTGGAGCGTTTGCTTTGAAAAAAATATGAAAAAAAATCGTTTGCTTAATTATGCCTATAAATAATCAGAGCTGAGTGTGCACACTGGCATTAATTGTGTACACTCGTAATAATCAGCTTTATATTTTTCCATTATGGAGTGCAGGCCATTAAAATTGCTCGGCGATGGGCACATCAACAAAGCGGCTTCATATGCCACCATCGGAAGTGGGCGTGCCCCAAATAAATTGGTGCAATCACCTCAATTACACGTTATCACAATAGGACAACCGATTTTTTATGTTTTATGTGTCTGTGAGGCACTGTAAATTTCGAGCTCATACATCAAACCTTTTATCAAAGTTAATTTGAGAATAAAGCCGATAGTCTTCTTCTACTCTTAGTTGTTAACCCATTTTTCGAGTTTCTTACTAAGCTCTGTGAAGCTAAAAATCATTTTATTAGATTCGAACATAAGCATGCAATTTTTAAATATTTTTTCATAGTTCTCTTAATAATAAAAATTAATATGAAGTGTCTTAAATTTATAAATAAATTTGAAATTAAACAACATTTATTTTTTCAAACTTTTAATATTGTAAAGTATCTTCAATTATATAACCAGTTTAAGTTGCTTATAAATTATAAACATAATTTTTCGTTTCATTACAGAGAATTATAAATTATATATACATAAAATATACAACAAGAAAAGTGATATTTTGTTGCGTTTGTATTTTGCTATGTTGCACACTGAGCTGTCACTATGGTCCCCTTGATAGTTTTTCCAAGCATAGCTAATGTAATTTGCGGCAACATATGACGTCTCTAATTATATGAATTTGTCGCTTATCTCAAAAGCAAACGCGCCAAATGGAAATGGGCGGCACTTATGTGTGTGTGTGTGTGTGTGTGTGCGAATATCGCTCCATAAAAACGACAAAAATAACATGCGTTATAAAGAGGCGGCAGCAACAACAACAACAACAACAAACACAGAAATTATGGCTTGTATGTTCGCACAGGTACTTGCAACCATTATAAGTGGACAATTTTCACCGTGAGTCGCACCAAAAGCAGACACAATTATCCATGAGCATTTTTGGTCTGGCCAATTTGGAATGTATGAGTGGATGTGTGGCTGTCTGCTAGTGTGTGTGTGTGTGTGTGTTGCCGTCTATAGTCCGGCAATTTCCTTGCGCCAAAACCTGCAACACATTGAAAAAAAAAAAAAATACAAAAAATTAAATTGAACAACATCAATGTGCAATTAACACAGAAAACACTGTTTGGATCGGCGACAGTGCCAAAAACGTGACGATAGCACAATATGGACATGTATTTAAGTAATTTTTGGATATTTTCAACTTTTTCGTTTAAGGGGGGGGCGGATAATTATAAAAGTGCAATTTGTGCGATAAGGCAGATGGCTGAGGCAGGTTTTATATGTATGTGTGTATTTTATGGCCAGGGCTGGGCCAGGAAAAGGCAACGAGAACAACAAACACAACAATAACAGCCAAAACACCCTGCCCATTAAAGCCATATAGTATTTAATCCGTGCAATTAAGTCCAAGGAGACTCTCAGAGTGGAAACAGCTCGGCTGCCTGTAAATGCTTATAGAGTTTTCACGCATATAACCCAACTTGGCTGTCATATAAAAATAAAAATACAGGTTGACTACAGCATATCGTTGTTGCTGTTGGTGTTTTTAATTACCAGCCAGCAACACACGCACACACACACACACACAGATACTCAAACGCACATGACACTTATGCCACACATTGCTGTTTGCTTTCAGTCTGCCTCTTGTCTCCTTGTCGGACAAACATCTTGGGGTCACAGTGCGACATTGTGGTGGAAATGCCCTTAGGGCGGTCGAAAAAACATAAATACCCAGACAAATGTATATAGCTACACTGCGAAAAAATCAAATCAAATATGAATGACGTTTATTATTAAAATGGTTTTTATTAATTTTAGATACAATTTCTTGATTTGCAAGTTACTTTTATTTAAAAAAAAAAATTGATTTGCAATTCTATTTTGGGCATGCAATATTTTTCTCTGTGTATGCTTAGTGTAGGTGCCGAACATTTCCATTTTACCTGTGTGGCCTCTTAAGGTGTGCCTTTGTGTGCCAGTTCTCGGCCTGAATTTGTATTATTGTTCAGACATGGGTCTTATAAGCGTAGGATTATTGATATGCCTAAGATACCCAAGACTAATTAGCGTTTAATTCAATTCTAAGCTCTGAGATCACTGCGGGTATTAAATAGAATTCCCAGGTACTCGTGGTCTGAGTCATATATTTTACTAAATCTGTACTGAGTCAGTAATGAATATTTGCATAGGAATTAATGAATAATTATAATAATAATACCTGTGACAGAATACTAGAAAAAGTTGTCAGTCCATCAAAAGCAATTAATTTTGTATTTATAAAATATAGGTTTAGTCAAAGTAAGTAGCGAGTTAAAAATCATTTATGTATTGTGTTTATTTTTCATAATAATAACGGCAATTATAATTTAAAGGGTTTAACTAGAATAACAGAATAATGACGATCGAACAACCTCTGAAAATAGTGCAAATTTAATTTTATCAATGAGCTTAAAATACGCAAAAAGTTGTCCTCAAAATATCTCAAATTAATCTATCTATTTCTGATGACTAAAAGTTGGCAGTACCAATTCCACCCTTTCGCCATCCCCCTCTCTTTCAGAGCTCTTCCCTCTCTCTCTCTGTCTTCTTGACTGTGCATGACTTTGCTATTTGGCACGCTAAAGATTATGCCTTGCTCTGAATCTACGCTCTCCTCTCACCGCCTTCGCAGACGGCACTGATGAACTGGCCTCACTTTTGCAGCAGCAGCAGCAGCAGCAGCTGATGTCAACTGAACGTGCCACTAAGCCGCACTTGTAGGTCTGTATGTCCACGATTGCTCATGGCTACAATCCGCAACAATCCTCAATTTCCCCATTCCCCCACTCGCTCTCCTCTTCTTCTTCTTCTCAGTGATTACTTGACGACCGTTGCTTGAGCTTGCCCCATGTCTGTGTCTTAATACCCATTACACCTTAATATTTCGTGCAAATGTCATAAAAAATTCACTTTAACTTTGAACGTGGCATGCGTAACCAAATCCCATTTCCATTCCCAGCAGATACAATCCCAAAGAGGTCTGAGTCCGAGTCAGCAAGGTTTCCGTGCGCGTCATTGCTATTGGATAAATTCGATTATAATCAGTGGGTTCAAATATTAAATTGCTTAATGACCTCGTTTACGTATTTGTGGCCACGTAAGCGCTTAGCGCTTAGCACTCGACCAAAAAGGGGACGCATAAAAATAAAATAAATATAAAGTAAAATAAAATAAAAGTAAGAACGCAACCCGAAGATTGCATACCCTTGCAGACCGGAGTTAATTCGTCGACAGCTAAAAATTAATAAAAGTCATATGAAGTAATAGTCCGAATTGAGGAACTGCTTTCCACAGAGTAGCAAACAAAATTAGAATACCCTCAGCAAGGGTGCAAATAATAGGAAAAAACAGCCCCTAGACAGACAACCCCCTATGATGTCGAGGCCTGGGAACGCTAACGGCTGCTGTTGCTGTTGCTGACTCGGACTTTGAAATGACTGACGTGTCTTTGCCCCAGCTGCATGTTTAATTACACGCTTACAACTCGTGGAAACTGTAATTTTCAGGAGCTATTCAAATATGGAACAAGCTCATAGATCGAACTTTCGCCATTGGTAGAAAAAGTGCAAAGTGCAGAGTACGATTAGATTTATTAAACGGCCCTTGAATTATGACCGTCCTAAACTTTATAACAAGACTGCTAAATCTAAGCTACAAGGGAACCTGCAACAAATCGGAATGCTAAATAATGCAACAATTACGGACTATCGCAGCACTATAATTGAGTGGCTTTTTCCCTTTGTAGTGGTTTACAGTTATTACAGGGAGCTCGTACTCAGCTAATGGACGTATTTGAAGAACGTCCTAGATCCACTTAACTGAGTCAACTTAACACCTGTCACGTTATACACGAACTGAAGACTATGGGTTTTCAAACAGAAAATGTGACAGGTTGACACTATTTTAAATATTTATGCATAAGTTATGATTCTAGGTTATAAGCATTAAATGAGGAGTATAATAAAATGTTTTAAATACAATCCAAAACGCTTTTCAAAAGCTATATTCAGGTATAAATAAACAAATAATCTAAACTCAAAATTTAGATAAACAAATATTTTAATTTTTTATCAGCAGCTTCTTAGAGAGAACTTTGCTCACACAATTAATTCAAAGATATTAAGTTTATGTTTGTCATTCTGTGAAAATACGCAGATCGCGTCAAAGATTATTTAATATAAATTTTAATAACATTTACATTTGCTCATCTAATCCATTAACAATATGATGACCTAATCCACCCCCAAGAAAAATACAATGGTTCGTTGCACAAAAGCAAATCCCAGAAGGCATTCATAAGTAATCTATCAACTTCATGCATAAAATTGAATAGCAAAAAAATCGAACAAATCGCCCGCATATGTGACGCATATATAAATATACTATGTATATATGTATATATATATATATATATATATATATATATATATATATATGTAGTCGCATCCACAATATGTGCTATACGGAATCACGTCTGTCGGGTCTGTTTGCATACAATTAGATACAAATCAAAATCAGCTGCGTCTGGCAACGCCCTGACAACGGTTTTTGCAGGTAACGGATTCAACGAATCTCGTTCCCAATTTCGTTGTTGCCTCTCCCGCTCCCGCTCCTGCTCCTGCTCCTCCCCCCCCTGTTCCCTTATCGTTTGTCAAACGTTTTGACAAGACAAGAAAAGGGCAGAACCTGTGCAATAGCGTGAAATCTTGTTCCATTTGCTGCCCCTTAGGCAACATTTGCTTTTCTTTTTCGTTGCTTGTTTTACTTAAGCAAATACTTATTTATATCTCCACCGCTCTGGCATACTAACTGTAAAAGTTCGAGTTCCTGTTTGCCTTTTCGAAAAAAATAAAGTTTTAAATTTCGAATAATAATTTTGCGTTGTTTGCATCCGGCAAACAATTTGCACTGGGTGCAAAAGTAACCGCCAACTTCATTGCATTCTTTTTAAATGATTTTTTTATATTTTTTTTTATATTTTTTTTTTGTATTTGTTCTGTGTGCGGCAGCCTATCGACCTCCGCACAAATCCCCGTTAGCTACTCCTACTCGTCTGACAGTGTGTCTCATTTGTGGCATTGGCGCTTTAAAAGTGTAAACATCGCCCAGACTGTGAAATGTTTGTTGTGCACAGTCGCCGCCGTTGTGTTTAAAAAAGAAAAATGCGAATTTTTTGTTGTTTTTTTTTGGTTTTTGTTTTTGTTTTTGCCGCCCGCCTTTAATGTAAAATTCAAATGTTTACTCAACGCGGGCTTCCTCAATGCGCTGAGGGCAAGGCTGTTAACCGAGGCAACGCACAGAGGGGTGCAGCGACGAAGGCGGGTGGATGGGGTGGGGGGAGGTGTGTAGATGGGGGCGGGGGTTGTTGGCTTATACAACAATCGGCCTGGCATTTGCATGGCTTGCCTCGTCGTAGTAGTTGCTGTTGTTATAAGAAAGAAATTTAAATAAACCAAAAACATTGTTTGAGTAACGTGTTGAAAATAAACGAAGCCATTCAGAGGCAAAAGAAAAAAAATACAACAACTGTGAATCGCATACGAACGAGGAACGAGTGTGTGTGTGTAAGTGGGCTTATATGGATGGGGTATATGGATGAGTACGCACACTAGTGTGCTTATGTATGTATATAGTATGTGCACATATTGCATGTGTATATATAGAAACACTCATCATTTGACTGCTTGTGCAACATACATACATACATATTTCCAGGGCACACAACCAACGACGCAGTCTCCTCGAAAATCATGCTCAATCATGCATTGTGGCGCCTCCTCGGAGAAGTTGAAGTTGCGTTTCCTCAAATGAATGGCGACACACTCGTAAGTGGCATGCATTCATTTTGCACGACAATTGCCAGAAAGAGATAGAGAGACTCGACTTGAGGTTTCCATAACCAATTTTGATTTGCACTTGAATTGGTTCATATTCAGTTGCTTTGGAGAGTATTCCAATATTGTCACCAAGAAGAAGAAAGCTTAAATTCTGATTTACAAGTTCACATATGAATTTGGCCATACAAATTTCCTTTATAAATTGATAGTACTTTTAATTATTGAATCAAGATATTCTAAAAATATCTACCAGTTTTCTTAATATTTTGGCAATTGATTTTTTACAATTTATCTCATATAGTTACAATAGACTCATTCGATCAAAGATCAAACTCTCTTACGTTAATAACTTTACTACAAATTGGGGGGTAAATTCTTTTCGCAAGGGTGTCCCAAATTCGACTTTGCCAAAATACCGTTCTTCGCTGTTCCCCCTTGTTTTTATTCAGCTAAAAATCTTTGGAAAATGTTTTTGGTGAGCACGTTTTTTATGCGAATATTCGAGACGCAAAAATCCGATACCTCGAGTCCCGCTCTTGGTTGTCCCCCCCGACACATTGCAAATATTTATTGAGCACGATTTTAAAAATATGAACATTTTATTGGAGCCGAGTCGAGTGTGTCGAGGGAATGGGAACCTGAATCTTGGAAACGGAAGAGGCTGCCCCGCAGCGCTTCAGGTTACGCAAGCAATTAGAAAGGGACTTATGTCCTGCCGAGGGTTGCCAAACATACAAGCACACACACACACATGCACACACATACACATGAAAAGGCCATCATCGAACTGAGAAACCCGAGGCAGTCAAGGGGAAGTAAGCATGAACTACTTACAGCGTAGGTACGTGAGGCATTCAGCTCATTTGAGAGACCCTCAAACAAAGGACATTGCCTGATACCAGCCGCAGAGCCGCAGAGCCGCACACAATACTCGTTAAGCAGCTCATGGAAAAAAACTTCCGACAGAAAAGCTTCTGATCGGGCCAAAGAACCCTAGAGAAATAAATCAAGCGCACATAAGAGCTGAGAAAAGCCTCATTTAGCGAGAACCGAGATTAAAATTTTTCGGCTTTTTCAAAGAAACTACCGATGAATATCTCTATTGCAATCCATAATATTTTTAGTTTCTTAGCATTTTTCAGGAATTTGTAGGCAGTTAGTACACGTTCATAAATAAGACAATCTCATAAAAAATTAATGCCTTTTTATATCAATCAATGTTATTTTAATATTTGAACAACATATAGAATTATAAGATTGATTGAACAACTTGTAGTCTCATTTAAGTTCTTAGAACATGTTGAACGTGAAATTAAAAATATTTGATTTATGTGAGCTAATCTCTTCTAAGACATAAGGTTTTTCTTAGACTAATGGATTTCCTGTGTCTGTCGTAACTATTCCAAATGAAAATTCCCACATGCAAACCGCACATAAAACGCCCCTTATACAAAAAAGTAAAAAAAAAACCGCAAACCAACTTGGGTCTGTAGCTGAAATTGGCTGGGTTGGTGTTTTGTGCGTGTCTAGTATAATATGAAAAATATAAATACATGGGTTGGGGTGCGGCCTCGCCAGATGCATTTCATAAAAAACATGAAAAAAAAAACATAAAACAAAAAACAAAAAAACGGCTGATAATCATGAAATTTATAGGCGTATGCCAACACATCAAAGTCTATGGTCTCTGGGCAGGTCTCTCATGTAATTTGCGGACGCTTATCAAAATGTTAAATCAACTTTCAATTCTCGGCGCTGCCAACAAACAAGAAATCAGAAACGTGAGCAATAAGCAAACAAGCCAAAGAGTGATATTTTGTGTACTCCATGTAGTTAGTACCTCGAGCAATGATTCTGTTTATGAGAGATCGATAAAAATCAATTTGTAATTTGTAGACAGCCGCCGCACCCAGAAAAAATAGAAAAAAAAAACCAAAAAAACAAAACGTATACAGTATGCTGACAACCAACAATCGGCTTATCGAGAAATCGATCAATCGATAAATTAATTGGCAACTTTTAATTACACGCGCCTCACATTAAACGCAATTATTTTGTAACTAAATGCAAAGACAATTACTCCCTGATGGGCCCATTTTATATGGGTTGCGTGTTGCCTCTGGATCAAAATGGACTCTTTGCAATTAAGTCCCCGTAATTAAAGGGCGTGTGAATCGCTGCACCTGCGCTGATGTGGCCTTTCTTGACTCAACTGCGACTCAAATATGCAATCAATTTAAATGTGACTAATTCTTTGCATTTGCCACACGTTGCACAAATCAGTTCCCTCTGTTACTTGGTAAATGCCATTCTTGAAGTTGCCTCTCTATATTTTTTATAATTTATTCGTATTATTTCTTATTAAAAATGTTGTATGAATTGCAGTTTGAATCATTCCACTCACTAATTTAAGTCGGGGTACGGGACTTGAATGCTTATTCCCAATCACTTTTAATTACTTTTTGGCCAACTGAAATATATGCCCTGAAGAGTGTTAAAATGCTACACAATCCAAAACCACTTTTAATACGTGCAACGAGCATTTTTCCGATAGTATCACTTTCACTTGGTGTACTTTTTAAATTATAATTAATTACCTTTCAAAAAGTGTAAGCTTGTATGTGTGGCATTCCATAGACATATATGTATGTAAAAGATTCAGAAAAATTTTCCTCATTCATATTAATGGTGGCTTGAGTTTTACTCCCAAAATAAAGCTTATAGAGTAACCACATACCCTGTGCTCGATTCCCAATTCGTAAAACAACTTTAATATTCGTCAAATTTGTTTTAATTTTTTTTTTTTTTTTATCTATTAACATCTCGAAAATATACAATTATTTTCTTTCTTACTTGTTTTTTCGTACTCTAATGTAGATTGTAAAATAATTCTCTTTTGGGAATATAAATCCAAATTTAATGTTTCCACCACTTTAGAGTGGCTGTGCAACAGGCCGTGTGATGAGGTGTCAAGGGTGACATAAGCGTTGTTGCCTCTGAAACGGAAATCAACCCCACAGCGAAAATTTGTTTATTTTAATAGATTTAATGTAACTGACTGAGAATTTCTGGCAATCGACCAGAGAAAAGCAATCATCAATGTCTCATGCCCCGGGAATGTTTTTCAAAATTTAATTGAATTACTCCGTTCGACGTTCCACATTTCGGATTTGCCATGCAATTTTTTTTTCTGTCTCGAGACGGCCTTTCAATTGCAAAAAGAAAAATATTTCCACAAACATTTGGTTCGTAAATATTTCAGCGCAGCTCTTGGCCCATTTGTTTGCGACCATGTTTGTTTGGCTTTTGCCTGGCAAGGGGAAGTCGAACACGAACACGACCAAGAACAAAAACAAGCCAAAGAAACGGCAAATGCCAAAAAGAAAACAAAAAAAGCCAAATTGTTCAATTGGGAGCCTGACATTTGATCGCATTGCGGAGCGCACATGGCGTCCGCCCATACAAAGTTGTCCGCGCCCGCAGCGACTTCTCCTTTGTTTGTGTGTTTAAAAAACATACATACATATATAAGAAATCCGGAGAATAATAATCAACCAAGAGTAAAAATTATGATGAGGGTCGGCCAACGAAATGTCTGCATGTCATACATAAATATATCGCAGGATGTGGCAGTCACATTTGGACTCTGTGCTAGACTTGAAACTGACTATCATATCAAACTAATTTTCATATGGCAGCCGGACGTATTCAGTTATTAATTATTGTAAAGAAAAATCTTCTTCTTTTCATCTGATTTTGTTATTAAATTTACTTATTTGCTTGTTGTCTATGATTAACGTCATGCACATCTTTTGGGCAGCAAGTGAAAGGCTAACTACTGAAATACACACAAAAAGTAAACTGTAATTTCCTGATGATAACAATTACAAGTTAATACAAATATAATCAATTTTAGGGCATAAATTCGTTGATAAAATATGAAAACATTCTCTTTTTTATTTAGCTTTGGTCATGGTGGAAGTTTATCTTGTGTACCACATAATTTCTCGAACTGCTTAATTGCTAAAATTGTAATTTAACGATTCAATTTGCAACGCTTTCCCACTAAACATTACCTCCTCGCTACATACGTAGTTCAGTCAATAATTTATAAGAGATTTTTTTTTTCCCTGTTTTTTGTTTTTGGCAACTTGATTGTGGCCGCATCACAAACAACTAAGCTCGTTTTTTGTGCTCTCCAAATATGGCATAGATCTCCATGTGTGTGTGTGTGTGTGAGTGTGTGTGTGTGTGTGTGTGTGTGTGTGCTGCTGCTGCCACATCAATCACTGCCTGTGGCTGAGGCCGACTGACAAGGCACCCAAATACATTATTCGAGCGTCAGTATAAAAGTATATAATGTATATTGTATATAATACATATAAAGCAGAGAGGGGCTCAGCTCGATATAATCTTGAGTAAGCTGGCGACTTATCGCATATGTACATTACATTAAACTTAATTAGTATTTTAAAATATAAAAGCCACATAAACATAGACAAAGAGAGAGAGGGAGAGAGAGAGAGGGGCGGTGTTGGTGTCGGGGTCGGGGTTCGAGGACGGTGCGGGTCTGTGGGAATACCATGTAGTAAATGTGGACTGGTCTGATTAATGGAGCGTTTTGTTCAGGCATTTTATGCATAAATTGCTGCACGTACAATAAATAACGCAAAATAATAAATTGTAAATTATGCAAACAACATGAAAAAGTTTTCAAATAATGAACGGAAGGTCGCTGAGTCGAACGGTCTGTCTGCCAGTCTCCCAGTCTGTCTGTCTTTCTGTCTCTCTGTCGTTGGGTCGCTTGGGTCGTTGCGACAGTTGGCGACTCTTTCAGAATTTATGGCCCATTGATTTTACTCATTCATGCCAAAGAAATTTGCAAACCCGATCCACTTGAAACGAACTTCAGCTTCAGACAATTGCGCAAAACTTGAATTCAAGTTGTTTGCTCAGTGTTCTATCTGTGTGTGTGTGTTTGTGTGTGTGTGTGTGTGTTATGTTCTTAATTACAGATACAGCAATGGAAATGCAAATTGCATTTGAAGTGAAGTTCTAATGAAAATTCAACAACTGCTTCGAGTTCTAGCCAGTTGAAGCGGTTCCCAATTGAGGCGACTTGCGAAAATTTCATTTGAATTATTGCAAGCGTCTCTTTTTTTGCACGACATTCAAAGTAATGAGTTTTATAAATTTATATATTTATTTTGTTGTTTTTGATTTGGACTGTAACGTGTCAAGTGGCATGTGTCTGAGGAGCACCTAAGTGAATCAGAGTCTGCAATTAATTTGGTGAACAGACGCTTTGAGAAGCGTTCCTCAAATTGCGGATACTAATGAAGTACTCTTGACGTTTTTGATGTGCATTTTAATTAAAAATCGGCTAGGTTAAAGATGAATTCCACAAAGAATGCAAGCACAAATAACAGCTACTTTCAAATTTATGATATATAAATATATATATTATAACCAGAAAAGCTTCTATTAAATAATAAGCTAACATCGCACAAACTAGAGTTAACAAAATAAGTACTCTGTAGCCATATTATGCTGATTTTGTAATGCAAATAAGTGAAGTCTTTTTGCTAGCCACTTTCACATCAGCAATGCCCCTTGCTGTTGTCTAACCCTTGATCTCCATCTAACTTTCCAGTTTATTTATGATCTGGCTGGGGCAAAATAGATCTTGCAGCACTTTATCTAAACTACAGACTTGTCATGCAACAAAGTAATGGCTGCAAGCTGTCGCTCAAGATTGATGGTTCGCTTCGCACACACAAACACACACACACACAAACACACACACTCTCACATACACACACTCCAAGAGCTCTTTTCAACTTGCCAACTCCGACTAACTGATAGATTGAACATTTGGCAATGCAACGGACCAAGTAGCTTCATCTGAAATGCCCCTTCCCTTACTTTTACAACAGACAAAGGCTCATTTGCAGACGCATCGGGAAACTAAAAATGGAGAAATAAAAAAAAATAAAAAAAAAACTAAACACAAAAAACAATTTAACACAGTTACTAATATGCATTGTACGAGACGAACTGTATTATATGGGGGAGACCTATCTGCGAGGCCTATTTGGGCTCTCAATGTGGGTCTGTTTTGTGGGGCAAGTGTGATTTACAATTTACCCAAAACACATTGTGAGAGATCGTAAAGCTCGTGTGTTTGTCGGCATTGGCATTATCTGGACAAGCTCTTTGGCAGAACCACTTTCGTTAGCTCGTAAAACTGTCTATAAAATGCAATGATAATAAAAAAAAAACCGCCTGACTCTGTGCAGTCCGAATGAGCAGATAGATACCCTGTAAACAGCTCGCATTTGTGCAGTCCAAATTTGTGCACAAATTTGCAACTTTGCTGTTTATTATTTAATTTAATTTAATTAATTTATTTATTTAATTAAATAATTTTTTATTATTGAGGGAAGCGGGGTAATCTATTTTAACACTAAATCAAAATTATAACAAGCCCAGAATTGAAATCAAAGATAAGTCATAGTAACTTTTACACATTTTTTATAGGGTATAAAAAATCATTCGGCCAACGAATTTGTAGGCCGACTGACAACAGCGACGACTCATTTACGCTTAAAACAGGGGGGTGGCTGAGCCGGAGGGGAAGGCGGTGGGGGGAACGGAAAAGTAATGCTTGACTAAAAAGCGATAGCGACGTGGACTGGTGGGCATCTCAACTCATCCTCTCGACATGGAGCTGAAGCTGAAGCTGTAGCTGACTGAATCTGTTTCACGGCATTCGTTGCGCTTCAGCGCCTTCGTTTTTATTCTTCTCGACGCGTCGTCGTCCTTTAGTGGCACTTACGAGCTGCAACTGTGGCCCCGGGCCCCGGGTCCCGGGCCCCGACCTGGGTTCCGGCCATGCCAGGCTCTTGTGTTTGGATTTTATATTTGTGTTTGTGTGCAAGCGTATCGCCTTTCACGTTGCCTTTTGTAAATTGCTTTTTGAATTTTGTAAAAGCGAGCACACACACACACACACACACACACATACACACACACACACATACAGTGTGGAACACATTGCGAGACGAGACTCATAAAGCGACGCGTTGCTGCTACACAATCTTTTATGGATTTCTTTACTGGACTCGTTTTTATTGTTGCTGCTCCGTTTTGTGTTTCTTTTTTTTTGTTTTTGTTTTTGTTCTTGTTGTCACCAACTGTTTTGTCGTCGTCGTCGTCGTCATCGTCGTCGTCGTCGTCGTCGTTACGTCGCTTTATCTACACAGATCCTTTGACATTTGAATAGTTCATTAATTTCGCAAAAGAAAGAAAAATACTTTTTCACACACACACACACATACACATAGACATTCATTTATATATATATATATATGAATGTTATAACGTGTGTTGGAAACTTTGAAAGTAAGTCTTTTTCTATACAAAATTTTCTTTTGTATGCCTGCCTGCCCAGCCTTTGTTATTGTTCATCAAGTTGAAAGGCAACTTAGACACGGCTACAGTGCACCCTCCTCGTCCCCGTCCCCGTCCCCATCTCCCCCTTTTTACCTTTCGGCTGCTTACTGGCTAATATCACGTCCAGTCCCGAGGCGATTGCCTCTCAGTTCTCGTAAGATTTCATTCATGCAACTTGGCGACAATGGCCCACAATTTTCCTGTTTTCATTGAGCTCATTGAAAATGCCCTCTCTTTTTATTTTGAAACTGGATTGATTGCCGTTTTGCATAATGGCAACTTAGAGACTGTAACTAAGCCTCAATACTTTTCAAAGACTTCATTGCCATTCAAAAGGCTTCTACATTTTGAAAATGAACGATTTGTGTTCGCACAACTTATGACTTCAATCAAAATCGAAAATTCATTGATGTTAAAAATGTATAAAATATCAATTAAATTGAATGTAATTTGGGTGCATATTTTAATGCTAAATATACAATTTGAATTTATAATGTCGATTTAAACCTTGGGCAATTTGCAAATATTCAAATTAATATGATAATAAGAAACATTACTTTGTCATCAATTATTTCATACATTTCATTTAGCTTCTGGATAATAATTATTTTGGAACGATTCAAATTTCCAATTATTGTAACTGTACTAAATACACAATATTATCGAAGCAATCATATCCGTTTACTTGGGTCTTTGGCCTTTTTACAATTATATTGTCACGATTGCACTTAAAATCTTATCTATACAATGACTATTGAACTCTACCAGAGTCGGGGAAAAACAAAAACAATTTGCTGGTTTCGAATTGCCTGAATTTTACGGGCTCTGAACTCTCGGCTCTTTTCGTAATCATTCATACGAAAATATTTATCAAGCAAGTGTTCAACTTTTCGCAGAAACCCGGCTCAGACGGCAGCAACTTTTTTTTGTTGTCGGTAATCATAACAACAACAACAACAAGAACAACAACAACAGTTGGTGAGTTATCTGCCTTTCTGCACAACTAAGCAACCAGTTGAAAACAGAGTAACTGAAATAGAAACTCGGAGGAATAAAAAAAGAACAAAATATTTAAAGAGAAGCAAAAACTAACAAACACAAACATTTTCGGGGCAGTCAGCTCAAATTCACAGCGCTTGGATTTCCTAGAACCTCTGTCCCAAGAACAAGTCGCACAACACGTACAACAACAGCAACAATAGATGGCCACAGCCTCGCTAGACGCAGACACAAACACACACACACACACACACACACAAATATATACACACATATATAGTCACATTGTATCTATATCTATTACAATTTTACTGCTTTATTTTCAATGCTCAAAAGCTGTCCGCTGGGACCGCAACCATGTGGCAAGTTCTCATGTTGCTGCCAGCGATGATTATGTATTAATAAATGTACAATACACAACCGGCATAAAACAGAGGATGGCCCCATAAAAGCACCAAATGTAGTTAAAATATCATTTTTGGGGGCATGTCCGAAAAACCTTTTTGGGGCCCTCTTGTCTGTTGTCGGCCTGTGCGTGAGTTTTGCCCATTCATGCTGGCAATGTTTCCCATATCCATTCCCGTTCCCATTCCCATTCCCATTACCTACTTTTGTGTTCCAGCCTTTGAGCATTTCCTGCGAATCTCCTCGTCGTGTCCATTTATAAATTGCCATTTTACTTGAACAAACATGTGAGCCTCGCCTGCGGTTTCTTCTCGTTTCCGTTGTTTTTCTATTTTTTATTATTTTTATTATTTTTTTTTTTTTTTTTGGTGCCTGCTGACTTTGCATTGTTTCAGAGTTTTAGTTTCAGCTAAAGTCACAAAAATAATAAAACAAAATGTGTCCTAGCATTTAAGAAGTTTCTGTGAAATGTATTTTTTTCGTTAATAAAATAGTAGCCAGCATTTCGTACAACTGTCATGATTGGGATAAGGGATATGACAAAATACATGCGATATGTTTTTTAGGGTGCATATTTTATTAAAATAGATTCACAAACTTCTGGAAATATTAAAAAAAAAATTAAAGATTTTAAGAGCAATATTCTTTGCATTTGTTTAGCTAGTTGAATTTATGATTTATAATTGTCATTAGACAATATACAATTTAAAATGTATTTAAAACAAACTAAAATTTGTGATTCAAGTTAAATATAACTAAATGCATTCATAATTATGATTATTTAATTTAATCTACTTTCCGCATTGTCAGAGAGCATGCGGAATTCGCCCAGCCCTGGTTTCGGGGCAATTTATCTTGTTGCTGATGTTATTGTTATTGTGCTCGGTGCGGGCTGTGTTGACATGGAACATTGCAAACAGGACGTGCTGTTGAGGGGAAAAATCTTCCAAGTTTTCTTTGAACAATTCACTTTGAAGGCATAAATTATGCCTTCAGTTTTGCACTGTGCATGAATTGTTCTTGCCTGTCAGCTTGTATCCCTCCCCATCTCCCTCTGCTCCTCCCTTGGCTCATCCTTGTTTTCAAAAGCTTAACTCGCTTGTGTTATGCAGAAAAGTTTTGGGGCGTCGCTCCTTGAGCGACTGCAGCCCCTTGGCATAAGAAAGCAATCTTCAAGGGTTGTCTGACAGCCACTCTGACTGACTGAGGGATTCAGAGACTGACGGACTCTGCCGCATGCCGCTTAGCTTTGGCTAGAGTCTTGGTCTGCAAGTTCTTTGGCTGTTTTTTTTTTTTTGGGGCCTCTGTGTAATTAATTTGATATGCAACGAAGCGTTTTTTTTTTTTTTTTTGTTGAAGTTTATATTGTTTGGTTTACTTGAATACGTCGAGGTCTCGACCCAGAGTTGCCTGAAGTGCCACCAGACGGCACTCAAAAATTCTTCACTGTTCAACTCGACTTCGCTCTTCATTTCGAATACGAAATACGAAATTCATAAATTTTGATTTATACATAAGTTTTCGTTGAGCACGACTCTTCCAAAATGGGCTCAGACAATAGTTTTTCCATTCTCCTAAGACTTCTTTGTGTCAGTTCGGCAGCAGCAGCAGCGGAACACTTGTCTCCTCCCCTCCTCCCTTCTCCCATCTCATAAGGGACTGAGTATTGAAACTGGAACGAGAAACGAGAAACGGGGCGGTGACTGAACCGCTTCTCATTGTTATGCATATTGTACAATTGTTATGTGAATTTATACCAATATATATACATATATATGTATGTACTCATACAATAGATTTGATTGTCTGAGCTATTTCTTAGAATTGTTGTTTATGCGTTTTCTTCATGACAGCAATTTTCAATTAAAAACACTCCACGAAACCAAGTCGTGTCGCTTATGTGTATAAATCTCAAGAGGTGTGGCCCTCTGTGACATGAGCTACACAAATTCTCTACTAAATTGCTTGATTGATCTCTAATTGCAAAGATATGATAACTATTTCAATCGGTTAAGAATGAATAAAAAACGGAAACGGTTTTCCAAAGAAATATCCCATTTATCAAATGGTTATTTAAACGTCATTTAGTGGCACAATGATTGCTTTAAAAAATATTACACATTTTTGCCAAGGTAATTCTTATTTTATTATATTTTTTTTTATAATAAATACATAATAATAATAAATTTTCTTTTAAAAATTTGAAAACTTCCCAACGATTTTTGCAATAAGTGAGGTGAACACATCTCAATGGGCTCAAGTGTAAATAGTACCTGCTTTGAAAGCATTATGTAAGATATTAAATTCCCCTTTGAATGGCATTTCTTTTGTTGTTCTTGGCAAATTCAGTTATATGCGTTCTTGCCACGGCAGTCAATTTCTGGGCTACCTTTTGCCCCCAACATGTGACTCATCATTTTTTTTTTATTGCAGAGAGGGACGTGTCTCCTCCCTCATCCTCAGGCATGTTGTCGCAAGTGTTTCTCGTATTTTTTTTTTTATTTTATATATGTGTGTGTTTTTTCATCCGACTTACTTGCGCAATCCATTTATGCCATGTGCAGCATATGTTGCACTTGCAACAACAATAACAGCAATAAACAAATGTGCTGGATCTTTTGTTAAGTTGAGCGCACACATGCCTCGCTATGTGGTACGTATTCTCTGGAATAAAATGGCACATAAGTACATTTACATATACATATATATGTGTATATATATATATATATATATATATATATATACATATGTACATATATATGTATACATAAGTAAGTCCCAGCTCCTATTCAGGCAAGTGCCGGCAAACGACCTCGGCTTTGACTACATACACACACACACACACACACACACATAGATACTTCCTCTTGTATATTTCATTTCTCAAATCCCTGGTCTGAGGCCGAACGTCGGACTTAGAGCCGATTGCAGGGGCCCGGCTTTTGTCGCGGCATTAATATATCGACAGACACTTGGGTTCGGGCTTAAGTTAATTACATACCGGTGTCAACGCCTCGTTGCATATACGTACATACATACATCCATCCATGCACCCATACATATCTATCTCAATGTGTGTGAATGTATCTGTGTGTGTGTGTATCTGTGTTGTGGTCCAGCTGTGCGCTGTGCCGTTTTACAACTGTTCGCAACGACCTTCTCAAAATGCTGCAAGTTGTTGTTGTTGCTGTTGTTGTTGTTGTTTCTGGTTGCTGTTGTTCATTTATTATTTTTACGGCTTGCTCTCTGTTCCTGTGACACGCCCGACCAGTGCGCAGGTTCGCTTCATCTTTGTCCATGCCACAGCGGCTGAATAAAGAGCACGGCAGTTGAGTGCGCCGACTCGGCTCCCAGTTAGCCCACGGGAGCTGTTAGCCAGTCGCAATTCCAATGAACCTGAAACAGACGGCAGCAAATGCTGCACTGGAAGCAAACAGCAGAAAAAACTTCCCATCTGACTGCTACCCATCTGACTGATGCTCCTCCCTCCACCCATCTCCCTCCAACCGGCAACCCGGTCTGGCTGTTCGGCTCATGAACTTACTCAGACATGCATAAAACTGCCGGTTTTATTATGTCGTTCGGCGTATGTGTGTGTGTGTGTGTGTGTGTGTGAGTAATGTGGGTGTGCCGCCTCTGCGTGTCCTTCGAGCGTCTGGCACCGTCTGGAATTACAGCATTCGTTGTTCGAGCTCGGGACGACGAGACGCAGACGGCGTCGGAGACGTTTTTAAAGCAGCCTTCGCCTGCCACCCACTTCGCCCCCTTCGTTGGATTCTTTCTTTTACTATTTTTTTTTTTTTTTGTTCATACCCTGTACCCCATTAAAAATAGATAAAAAGTTCCACAGCGAAGCATCTGCGACACCATAAAGGATATTTATATATACTTCATAAGACCTTTATTGCTTCAATAATAATTTAATTATTAGATATTTGTATAATACATATGCTCATAATTTTATTAGTATTTAATAATTATTATTGTTATTCTATTGTTATTTAATAGATACTTATATTAATTTTTGTGCAAATTTGATATTTTTTTAGTTTTACTATTATAATTTTAAGTGGAATGGCTATTTCCTGAAAAGCTCAAGCTAAACAAGAAGAATATTTGGTTAGAAGTTATCATCTGGGTTCTTGTCTATATGGTGAGTGAGTCAGTTTATTGGCAGGATATTTTCTAGTCAGGCACTCTCGACTCGAGCACTTTTTTATCTGTTTTTTTTTTTTGGCTGTTTCTGCGAAACTAAGGCAATTTGGCATGAGAAGCTGCAGTTGAGCAAAATACTTGCAGCTACATATTTCATAGCCACGACTATGTCGTAAAGTGGGCCGCCACACCCACACAGCCTTTGAATCCTTGCCTGAAGCGCGGGTTTAATGTAACAGTCCTTTGCTCATAAAATAAAATATATAAAATGTTCGTCTGTGTGTTTTATTGTTGTCTTTTATCCTTGGCCCAACTGGCTATAGCCATCCCCCTCGCAAAAGGACAGAATATATATATATATATATGTCATATATATACATATATGTATTATATATATGTGTGTGTGTATATATCTTTTTGAAATATGCTTGTGACTAATTTAATTTATTTGCCATTGTTGTTAGGGAACTGTGGGATTTCCTTTTGGCTGCTGCTGCTGCCACTGCCGCCACTGCTGGTTTTCTAGGTTTTCTCACTGTGTGGCTTGGAAAATTCTTTACAACCTTTGGATGCTCTGCTCTCGTTTTAGCAATTGCCCTGCCATTGATTTCAGCAATTTTCCATTGTTGTTGTTGCTACTTGTGACCATGAGCGTTATGGGAATTTTCAAAGTTGAGTTTTGTTGTCATTGCGATTCCAAAAAATTGCTCGCATTTCTTTTATTTATTTATTTTTTTTGTGTCATAAGAATGAAAACTTTTACTATTATGAATTTACCTATTTTATTTACGAGCTGCGGATGCACGGGCAATATCTGTAGTAATTGCCAACGTTCTTCAAAAATAATGGCCATCAGCTGAGAGGCGGAAACGGTAACGGAAATGTTGATAAATTAGCTTATGACGCTGCCCCAGTGCCGGGTCGGGTCTGGGTTGTTTTGCGATTAAAGATTTATATGAATAGAGTGGATAAAACTTAATTTTAGCTGGCTCGAGGCTAAATTGAATGAATCGCAATTGTTTTGCTAGTGCCATTTATTAACATAATAATAACAATTACAAAAATAAATTACTTTCTCAATTTTGCTTGAGCAAAATGTTTACTCAAAGTGGTTTCACTCACAAATCATTTCAAATCACGCCCATAAGTGCTTGATTTAAATGAATATTTATATTGTCTTCCTTCTTAATCACTCTTGAACAACAAAAACATATCAGCAACATTTGAAGTAAGAAAATTGTTAACTGTTTTATTTTTCTTTTGTGTTATATAATCCCAATTCGAAAACACATTGCACACATTTGCCTAATTTGCTGATTGAATAATTCAAAATGCTTTCATTGTGCATTGCACATTACAAAACATTTACCAAATGGAATATATCAAATTTTTTCAATCTCTTACCGCACACACACACACACACACACACACACACACATTCAGGCTAGCATTGATTTTGGTTTTATGCATATTTTATGCCACTGGCAAATGCCAAACCCCGCCCAAACCCCGCCCCTACAACGACACTCACCCACACGACCTTCGCCATGCGGGAAAATTTATATTTGAGTGTGTGTGTGTGTGTGTGTGTGTGTGTGTTTGTGTGTGTGTGTGTGCAATAATTTAGTGTGCATGGCCAGGCCAAAAATATGCAAACAGCAATTACAACAACGGCAAGCGGCTTATCGAACACCCCAAACCGAAGCTAACATAATAAATTGAATTAAAAGAGGCAAAAAAAATAAACAAAACACAAAACTTGCATGAAAATGTTTAAAAATATACGCAAGAAAGTATACAAAAAAAAAAACAAAAAACAAAAAAAAACGAATAAAAATTTGTAAATTGCGCTTTGAATCTGCTGGCAGGCAACTAATTTATGGCATTTACAAGATGACAACAACAACATTTTTGCACATCAACCATTTCCACTGGTTGCTGCAGCAAATTAGCCAGCCAACAACTGCAACAGCCACAACATTTTTTGCAGCAGCCGCGTGCATAAATTTTGCAACAGCAGCAACATTGCTGCAAACAGCAAACAGCAACTGCAACGTCAAATGATTTTCCTGCTGTTGCCTGTTGTTGTTGTTGTTGTTGGTGTATGTTGCTTGTTGTTGTTGTTGTTGTTGTTGCTTGTATCTGTCGCTTGTTTTTTGCTTAAATTATAGACATTTGACTGGGCTGCCAGCAAGAGCATTTGGCATGCAATTTTTCTTGCCTATTTGAATGAGTGACTCGCATTTCCATTCGCATTCACATTCGCGATCGAGTTCGTTATTCGCATTACGCATTCACATTTCCAAGAACTTCCTTAAAATATTTGCAATTAAGCAATTTGTTTCGATTGCGTCGCAACATTTCCGCTGGCCAATTGATTGAGCAGACCCCAGAACTCTTGTAACGGATGTGTCCATTTTTCCCTCTTGCCACATGCAGCAGCAGCATCATACAGCAATTAAATAGAATTGCCCGCACTTGGTTAAAGTTCGCGACAAAGTTCCTTTGGGGGCACACAGGACGTATACGCAATGCAGCAAAGTTTCAGTCACCCCAGCTGGCCTTTCATATTATATAGATATATTTACACAGAAATAAATTCTTAAGGTTGCAATCGTTATTCGTATTTGAAGTAAAAGAATAAATTTAATAAATTTAGCAAATTTAATGAGAATTTTTGAAACAATGAGATTGAGTCTATTTATGTTCATTTATTTTTGCTGATCTCAAATGTCGGTTTTTTGTATTGTTTTTTCTCAGTGTATTTGTACGATGGAGGTCTCTTATGCACTATTCGAATGATTTCATTTGGCATGGTGCTTGCGTCCTTATTCGAGACTTTGATGCTTCAACTTTGCCAAGCAATTGCAACATTTTCATGTCAATATTGATTTTCCACTGCTCTCGCATCGCAACGGCAGCCGCAACAACAACAATAATAATAATAGTAATAAAAAGCGTAGAGCAATATAATTGAAATTTGAAATTGGAAATTGGATATTTTTGCAAAAAAAAAAACGAACAGCAATAATGAAAAAAAAAAAATCGAAGATGAAGCGAACAAACTGAATTCACAAAGCAGCAGCAGCAGCAGCAGCAGCAGCCACAAAATACATACGTATGTGGCATGTAGCATGTATTTGATTTTGATTATTTATTCAATGAGCGTTTGCCGCTGTATTTGGCTTTATTGTGTGTATGTCCAGCGGACGAGTGGACAAATGGGCAAGTGAACCAATGGAGCCAAAGAGGTCCCCACCATCCATTGAACATGTGTGCCATACATTGGTCCGCACAAAGGCCAATTTAATTTGAAGCACAACAACGCTGAATGACAAACAGACAGGCAGACAGACAGACAGACAGACAGACAGACAGACAGACTGACAGACAGAGGAACAAACAGGGGAATTGGTCAGAAAGTCAGACAGACAACAAGAACTTTGAACAGACAAAAACTGAAATAACTCAATTGAAATTGCTGGCAATTGAAACTAAAACTGAAAATTGAACCTGCTCTCGTTCAAGTTGTGCATTAAAAATAAATTGGGAAAACACTCAACGTCGACTTGGCGATAACTGTAAAAGTACTTCCGTGTACTTCATACAAAAACTATACAAGTTTCAGTTTTTAAAGTAGAAAAAGAGGAAAGAAAATATAATTCAAATAAAACGCAAACGATTCTAAGCAAAAAGTAAACAGCTAAACTTAACTGGAAAATGTTTTGCAAAATTTACTAGCAAAATAAGCAAAATGAAGAAAATTTCAAATTTAAATAAACTTGTTCGCAATAACCCAGTTGAGTAAAATGTTGTTAATTAATAATGCATATAATGCAAATGCTAATTCTTAATTGTAAGGCAGACGATAACAATTATTGTAGTAGCTAAAATACGAGTATGTAAATATTTTTGTAATGGCTTTCAAACTGAATAAACATGATATGTAATCAAAAACAAAAACATCAAGTAATTAATCCAACTCAACTGGTTGACTTCCAAGTAATATGATGAGTTCGTATAAAATTTTGAACTCACTAATGAACAACTGTGTAATGATATATGCTATACGCTATATACATATACGATATATGTATGTCACAACAGCTGCAAAAATAACAAAACAAATTGTCAAATTTAAAAATTTTGATCTTAAGGCAAACATTTTTACCAAAAAACCCATTTTAAATAATAGGTATCTGTTTTCAGTAGAATATGAAAACAGTTAGACCAAATACTCGTACATACTTAAACACAGCTGTTAGGATTTTTTTTTGAATAATATTATCTTCAGCTTAAGTCAGACAAATCGAGTACTTAAAAAATCAGCAACTTCGAATTTGCCGTTACTCTGACTTAATCAGTGTGTAATTTGTTAATATATTTGTATGCTTTCTTTTAAACGTTTGGCAATTGTACATTTCATATGTGGCTCAAACAAAATGAACGTTAACAAATTGAATAGATAGCGATCTGTGCTCAATTCACTTAGTCTGTAGTTACCAGTTACCAGCACAATAGATCTCAGTTATGCTCCGTATGCCAATGACAACAGCAACAAAAACAACAAATAAACAACAATTTATGGTAACGAGGTCGCACGTATGTATGTATGTATATATTACTAGTTGCTTGCCACCATAAACCATAAGCCAAGAGCCATGAGCCATAAGCCATAGAGTATTTAGCATTTAACATATAATAGTAAAGAGCCTGCAACCGCCTTAAGCATAACAAAATATTGAGTCGAGTTTTAGCCACACTTTTCGCTGAAACAATGTAAAGAAAAAATAATAACAATAAATATGTATTTGGTCGGTTTGGTAGCTTTGGGGATCTTTGGTCTGGGCTTTTAGGCGAGTGTGTGCGGGTAATTATAATGCGGCATAGTCACGCCAGACAAGCTGCATAAATATTGAAATTGTATAATAACAAATAATAACAGAATAAATAAGTCAGCCAACTGTAAAAATAATACGTAATAGCAGCGATAGCAACAGTAGCAACAGTAGCAACAGCAACAAATAACCTACAACTGAACATATATTTGATGTGTGTTTCTATTTTCTAATTTTCCAATTTGGAAATGTGCCACCTTCTGGCATACAAATATTGCCTTTGGTCGTTGTTGGCCATGTTCTTTTGTGTTTCATTTTTATGGCAATTTTAAAGTCGACCTGCTGTTAACATTTTGGGTTCTGTGTGGTCCCGTTGTTGTCGTCGTTATCTCGCTTTTATTTTAATTTGTTTTATGACGCAACTGGAGTTTTTGAAAACCAATAATGCGCCACTTCAACAGCCAAACACAACATTGGACCATAAAAATGGCATAAAAATGCAAAATGAAAGCTAAACGATGAACAGCCCCGCTCCCTTGACCCCCTCCACAAGCAACACCTAGCCCGGACCAGACCAGCCCAAACCAGCCCAGCTCAGCCCAAACCAATCCACTGAATCCGGTGCGTCGTGCGGTGCATAAAAATAAGTAATATCGTAAAAATTACAGGAAATAAAAATCGCAACGTAGATACGTGCAAGTGCAGGAGAGCCAAAGCTATAGTCATAGCCACTGCCACAGCCACTGCCACAGCCACTGCCACAGCCACTGCCACTGCCACAGCCACAGCCAAAACGTGGACGTTGAAAGAGCCGGAGGTGAAGGTGAAGGCGGAGTCGCGACCAGAGTTGGCCAACTTTCTCGCTGCCTGAAATTGGCAGTAAAATTATGGCAGACAGTAAACAGTGAAAGAAGAAGAACAGAAAGAGAGATGAGGGAAATTGTAACAGACGCCAATAATGCGGACACATAAGGGTAACAAATGTTGGCCAGCTTGACAGCCAGTTCAAGTTCAAGTTAGTTATGATATGACCAAATTCAGACAAATGTTGTTCAAGTGAATAAATTTCAGAAAACTAACTGCTCTTTTGGCAAAGCCGAAGATTATTTACCTGCACAAATCCAAATATAATTGCTCATATCTAAGCTTAGTTTTAAATTTCAAGATTGTTTTAAATGCTAACTTACAAGTACCTAAGTAGTAAGACATTATTTATATTGAAAATATCTGATAAGGAAGTCGGATATTAAAATATTTGGCCCAAATATGGGGAGCATACAAATTTGGTCTAAGAATTCTTGGAAAATAGTAAAGATAATCTTGCAAGAGCTTAGATAACGATTGACTGATCCTAGGACAGATATATACTTTAGTAATTCATTAGATCGCACTATGATAATAATATAGTAAATAATTTGATATAATTTATCGTTATTTATCTTCTACGGCCCTTTTTCCATAATCTGATGTCAAATTTCAGCAAATCAAATAAATTGAGTAAAAATCGTTACACATTTCGTGATCAAATTAAAATACCCTTTGCAAGGGTGCTTTGCATTTGGGATTTGGTATCATGAATAATTCATATTTTCCTTTTAGGCATATTTAAAGTAATCCTCACAAACTTTTAGGTTGAAATGCCTTCAACTAAGCCAGCACAGAGTACTTTGTGTTATCTAATCAATTTGATACTCTAGTTGTCATCATTCCTAAGCAAGACCTGAAATTCATATGTAAAATAACCCAGCCAATAACGACGACAACGAGAATACTATGGTAATCACAATAACAATGCATATTCATGTTGTAGACATTTCCTTTACAACATCAGCGATGCAATTGAAATTCCTATTACACACTTCATATGTGTGTGTCTGTGTGTGTGTGTGTGTGTGTGTGTGTGTGTGTGTGTGTGTGTGTGTGTGTGTGGCCCGTAATCATTTCAAATGGCAAATTATGACAGCGAGAGGCCACTGCAACGACTACATGCAACATAAGCGAATGGCAAATGAAATGAGCTTTTAATCAATTTCCGGCATTAAAACGCACACAATCATTCAACGATATTCATAGTATAAGTTATCATTGTTGTTGTTGTTGTTGCTGCTGCTGATGTTGCATTTAATTAACAAACAATTTATATTCATAAACCTCAATCGGTCACATGCAAATGCACATGGAAGCCGGGAATGTTGCATTGTGTCTACAAAAAGTAAAAATGCTCAGTGTAATTGCTGCAAGGGGAAGCGGAAACTCGATTGAGCGAAGCGAAAATACCCTTGACAATATTTTACAAAGAAAAACATTCAATTTTTTTCTAATTATTTAACTTTTAATATATATGTAAAATACGTGTGAGACTCAAAAACAATGTTAATATAATAATTATTTTTTGTGTTTTTAAAAATTATATTTTATGTGTCAAATATAAAAGACTAGAACTGAAAACTGCAAAACATATTCAGTGAATTGATTTGAGTGGTGATTTTTATTCACAAATGCTTTTGAAACTATCTGCCATGAAAAATGTATGATTATTATATGCATTTAAAATTTTAATTTAAGTCAATTATAAAAAAAAAATGTGGAAAACACAAAAGATGAAATTAAAACAGTGAATAATTTAGAGACGTGAGTTTCATTTGTCAAATCTTCTGGAGCTTTAAAGAATATCAATATAATTTAGGAACATTTTTTAATATTTTTTAAATAATTTTAATTTTAATTATTTATTTTAATCGGTCATATAGTAGAAAATAAAGTTTAATATGTATAAACAGTTTTAATTTCATATCGTTGCCAAACGTGGCAAGCTGAGTGTCAGAACGAATGTTACGTGCACTGGTTGCAAGTGTATATAATTAATATGAAATAATGTAGATGTAATAAATATTGCAAATGCGTGCAAGTTTCCCGCTTGACTCGATGCAGCGGAACAGAAACAGAAAACGGCAACAAGCAAGCGAGCAATGTGCAACATGGCAGCTTATTGGGGACTGCACAACTGCTGGCAAACCCCAACCCACCCTTCTGCAAATCTGTTGCAAAACAAAGCGGGTGCATTGTTGGTGTTGGCGCTGCTGCTGCTGCTGCTGCTGCTGTTGTGGCTGCTGTTGTTGCCACGTGTTGGCAACATATGCGAGCCACATCAACAACAGGAACACCAAAAGTAGCCTGAGCTGCATGTGATGGCCAAAACTCGGCATGGGGGGTCGGAATTGCTACTCTGGGAATGGGCGTGGCGTGGCACAAGCGCTCGCCCATTTTCCTAATGCCCCTGACACACAATTTACCCGGGGGTAACGCAACCGATGCGCCTGGGTGAGACAAGCCAGCTTAGCAAATCATTAATTAAACCTGGCTAAAGCATGTACTACATATAAAACAGAAATGAAGAAGAGGAAGCAACAAAAGTTATTATAATGGACGCATGGGAAATAAACGGAAAAGCCTGGCTAATTAGCATGCTCAAAATGTTGCCTATCTTGTTGCAGTCGTTTATTTGGCCAACCAATTGAAGCGTGAGCGTGAAGCAGAGAAAACCAGAAAATGCCGCCAATAAGAGGCAAGCTCAGGTCCCAGCAAAAGGGCAAACAAATGTAAGACTAAAGGTCAGCCAAGTAAATAGTACAACTAAGCAAATAGCAACATTAACAGAGAAGTCGGAAAACTACCAACCAAATGAATAAGCAAAGGTGAAGCTCAACTTACTATTTATAAATTTAATATAAATATAAGAAACAACAAACATTTAAGAATTTATTTATATACTGCATTTTGAAAACAAATGTTTAATCGAATTTTTCTTATTTCCTTAATCAAAGACATATGTTTTGCTTTATTTAATTTATACAAATTTCGACAATTTAATGTTTATAACAGCTTAAAATTAATATTTGATTACCTTTATTGCAAGAGACTAAGGACTAACTATTCTAATAAATAGATAATATTACAAATCATCATAATATACATTTTTATTTACACATCATTGACAAACATGCAAATTAACTATTTTAACTTTATTAACTACTTTAAGACTACTCATTATAATATTAATAGGCCTCAAGTCTAAATTTATGATCATAATAATTGCGCTTAATACATAAATGATATATTTTGTAATATAAAATAAGTATGATTACAATACATATGTACATCGAATAATGAATTACAAATTTTACAACTTGTTTAAGCCAATCCTACAGCTGCTGATTGTGCGAACGCTGTTCATAAGTGTAGATACTTTGGCCAAAACCACAGCACAAACTTATTACAGTCGGCGTCGTTTAGTCCAGCCATCAAGCTATGTATAATATAGACATTTTCTATAGAGCTGGCCAAGAAGCCAAAGCAAAAGCAGAAGCAACCTAAAAGTGACTGCAAACCGCAAAAAAGAAAAAAAAAAAAAAAAAAAATCGCCTTTGGTTGGTTATTTGATGTTTGCCATTGTCATTGTTTTTGCTGCTGCTGCTGCTGCTGTTGTTGTTGTTGTTGTTACTTGGCCAAAACGTGCAATTAAGTGCTATGTAGAAGCGAAGATGGCCAGGCCATAAGCTATGGCAGTTGTTTGCTAAATTCACAGCAGGGGGAAAAAAAAACACCACGACGCAAAGTCAGCAAGAAAATTTCACGAAAAAAAAGGCAGCAAATAAATAAACAAATGAAAGGAAATGCAAGAAACACAAGAAGAAGAAGAAGGAAAAGAAAAAGAAAAAAAGCTCGCCGCACAATTACAGCTCACAATGAACAGCAATTCACAATGCATATTATTGATTGCCAGGCACAAAGATACAAAGATACATTTTGCAATGCCACACAGATACACACACACACACACACACACACACACACACACACACACACACACACACACACACTTACACTTGCACTCGTGGGTTTTTACTCTCCGTCAGGTAACGTTGGACGATGATCATCATAATGATCTTTTCGAGTGTTGGTCGGCGGGAGGGGTCAGGTGATGGGGGCTACTCTCAGCAGCGCAGTTCTTGTCGTTTCTTTCCGCTTGCCGCTTGCCACTTGCCGCACTTATCGCACACTGTCATTGACATTGGGATGCGCAATTTGCAATCTTTGCAATTAGTTTTTGATTTTTGTTTGGGCGAAACGCGTCGCGAATTTGCGCAAATTAGCGCAATAATTTCACAACAAGTTTTCACAAATTAATACGGTAAATGCGAAGCAAATACATTGTAATAATAAATATGTATATACATTGTATAAATTAGGCAATTGCATAACACTAGCGACCAATGTGCGAAAGTCGCAATTCAAATTGCCAATTGATAGTCAAGTATTTTTCTGGATTATGTATGCATTCATTTGTTTGGGCCTTGCTACGTGAATTGCAGTTGCAAATTACTAATTGCCTCACGATTACTTATTACGTTAGCGTGTGTGTGTGTGTGTGTTGGTGTGTGTTGGTCTGTGCATTTTGCTTTAAAGTTCAAATGTGCGTTTGTCGGAAGTTGTTAGCTCATTAGAAGCGTCTATAAATAGGCGGCAATTGTCAACATCGAGAACGTCAGCCAAGGCGGCGTATACGTAATGGCCTGAAACGAGGCAGCAGCGGAACAGTTTCTCTCAGATATATGCATACATAAGCACGTTGTTGCCTCTTACCAATTCACAATTCGCAAGTGGGTCATTCCGATTGCCAGCTGCAGAGGCTGAGGGTAGCGTGCCAAGATTGCGACACAAGAGAAGCCTTGCTCCACTTGTGTATGTTGTACGTGTTGCAAGTGGCAATTGCCTTCCGCTAATCTCTGCCTGCCGCCGACTTGGCATCGCCAAAACTAAAAAGGTTAAAGATCCTTGGCAAATGCTTATCACAAATTATATAAACTTAACATTTGGGCACAAGGCAGAAATTAACACAGATAAAAATCAAACAGAAATTTCAAATATTTATCTGACTTTAAAGATAAAAAGGGTGGCCAGGTTATGTGAACTATATTTGTTCTGTATTGAACATTCAGGAATCACTTTTTTATACCTGTAACGAGTATTAGGTATATATTGATTACATTTTCAAATAATACGGTTCTTTCTTATAAGGAATACCCTGGTCATTCACAATCCAAGTTCAATCTTCATTTGGGTAAACCGAATTAATTAGCTTCTTATTAATTATACCTATTGAATGTCTGCTGAGTTCTATTGTGAGGGAACAAAATATTGTCATTTCTTTAGACCTTAAATCAAACATTTAAATAATCAAAACAAAAGTAAGTTATAAGAATTGATATCAAGCCTCAGCAATGTAAGGAATTGAAAGAAAAGTCCCAGTTTTATTCTAGTTTCATTGAACGCAACACTTACGAGCAGGTCTGGAAATAACCATATGACATGTGCGATACCGATTACTACAATTGGAATCAAATGTCTAAATATAGGAAATATTTATGTACTTTTATTTGTAGTAAACACTTTAATTATACTATATTAATTGAATGATGTGAAATTGATTGCTTGAATCACCTATCAATTTTCAACAGCTCACTGCACAATTCCAATTAATGAAATTGGCTTTGAGAATCGAGAATCAAATTACATACACACAGTAGAAAAATAGCAGCAGCAAAAAAAAAAGAAACAGAAACAGAAACGAAGCAAAATAAAATAAATCAGGTAAAACGATTATCTTATTCACAACGAAAATTATATACTCTTGCAAACCGGAGTCAAACAGCCGACCTCTAAATATCATTATAGACTTGAACAAAATGACAAACCGACCGGTTGTTCCTATGAAAGCTATATGTTGTTGATGATTTTTTATTCAAAATTCTAGAAGCAAAACAATACATTCAAGTCGTGAATTTTGAACTGATATCTTGTTAATTCAAGATCTCATCTTCAACCTTCATCTTCACTTAATGCGTTACAGACCTCAAGACAAAATTCGAATACTTCGTCCAGGGCACAAAAAGAATCGAATAGGAACTGGTTTTAATTTCGGGACTGTGCGACTTGCAAAAGTTTTTGCGTAGGCCCCAAAGGGCCGTAACATCGACATTAGCATTAACATTAATCATGACAACATTTGCCATGCAATTAACCAAATGAAGCCTGCATTTAAGTGCTGACAATGCCAGCGGTGTTGGAGTCGGGCGACTTGACGCAATCATTAGGCTAATGTGGTCGATAACTGAGTGAGGGGGGTTGCGGGGAGATTGGGGGCATGCGAGCAGCTTGATGTACATTTAATACCCATTGGGCTCGGTTCGGTAGAAGAACGAACACTAACACTACAATTTCCATAAATAGCCTATACATCACTTGTCCGTATGCTCATACATCAAAAACAAATTACAATTAATGTGCAATTTTATAACTGCAAATGAAAAACATCACAAATCACATTTATCACATCAATATTTGTATACATTATTTTAAATATACACAGAACACATTTTTAGATTTAAATGTAATTTCACCTTGTGACTGTGGCATGCCTTGAAATATACACACATATATTATTACTATTAGCATAAAACATTAACAATTTAAATTGATTTATTTACATTTTAAAAGAAATATATTTTAAATTACATTTTGTTACTGTATTTACATAATGTGTGTAGATACAAAATCAAGCCATAGACAATCAAGTCGGAGGCCACAATTCAATCAGTCAACCAGTCAGTTGACGGAGCTGCCACCTGTGGCCTTTTATGAAAATATAATTGACAATGCACTTAAAAGGCCAAAGGCCGACATGACAAACCACTGATTGCCCCCCCCTCCTTGTTAACCCCCTTGATCGTCAAAAAAAATGCCAGACAAAATGAAAATATAATTATTAAACGGAATTGTTTTTGTTGTCCTTACGCAACAGCACAAAAATATTACAAAAATGCAAACACAATTAGATATATTTATATATATATGTCAGAATATAAAATATATAATATTTAAAAAAAAAAGATATATAAATAAGTATATTTGATTTGAATTTATTTAAATACAGTTTCTTAAACGCTATTTGATATTATGAAATGTTTAATTGCTTTTAAATAAATTCGAAGACTTTCTTAATTTAGCTATTGAAAGAAGCATATCTTTGGTAGTTTTGTGTTTTATGTTTTTAGCCGTTGGCAATGGGGCGTGGTAGAGGGGGAGGGCAGCAGGCAGGAAGTAGCTGCAATTACAGTTACAGTGCTCGGCCCCCAATGCGAAAATCATGTGCTGCCAACATGATTTATTTCGTCAATTTATGCCCAAAAGTGTAAAACGATTTTCTACCGCACCAAATGAGAAATTATGATGTACTCTATCATTTGTATGCACGGGGAGTGGTTGCGATATTTCACTATCAGTGTGACTGACTAACTGACTCACTGACTGACTGACTGACTGTCAGACTGTCAGACTGACAAACTCATCCATATCTTAGTGCTGTTGAAATTTTGCAATTTCTACGAGGGGAAATTACATTTAAATTGAATTGTAAACTGAATATAAAAATGGAATTTATATGCGATTTATTGCCACAGAAATGTTCATTACGTTTGCGTGTGTGTCTGCGTGTGTGTGTGTGTGTGTGTGTGCGTATGTTACTGTTTGAGGGAGGGTACTAAATTTTAGTCGCTAATGGCAGAGATCTGTTTCCATGGGTAATTGTAAAATCGTAATCGCTATTCGAACTTACCACTGAAAATATTGAAAATATTTGTTGACTAACATGGAGACCTAAAAGTAAATAACTAAATTTAAGCATTCGTTTGATGGAAAATAAAACCGGAATACTAAAAATAATAATATTTAAACTAAATAGCTTAAAAATATATATTTTAAATTTTTTTCAATAATTAGCTGTATTCATTTTCATAGAAATTTCACTAGATTTTTGTTTTGATTTTCTCATAATCACTTAACTTCAATCACTGAACATTTATGTAATGGGCTTAATTTGAAATCCCTAATGTAATCATAATCAGATTTGTAATTGAGTTATTTTTTTCGCATTCGAATTAAATTTAATCGGATATTAAAACTGTTTTAAATTGAGAGTTCAATAAACTTGTCAGACATTTAGTTGCTTGCAGAAATACAGCAATTTATTTTTACATTTTATTTAACTGTGTTTGATTGCTGTACAAAAATGTAAATGTATTTATCATAATCACACACACCCACACACTGCACACACACACACACACACACAATATCTCAACAACGAAATACAAATTTTAATTTATTCAGCATATGGCAAATATTCCGCAAAGCCGACAAAAACCCAATATAAAGCGGACCAGCAGCAACAACAACAATAACAACAATAATAACAATAACAACAACAACATTGGAAAGCCCGCATTTGTATTTCAACATTTTTGCTATCTGTAAAAAGTACTATGCCCACATTTCTATTTAATCGCATTGTTCTCGATGCGGGATTCGCAGGCAGCCGCAAAACGTCAGCTAATTAAATTAATACGCAATAAATGCGTAATACAAATTCAACCTACCAGCACCGAAAGCGGAAATCCCAAAAGCGGTTACAATCAAAATTAAAAAAATAAAAATAAAATAAACCCATCATAAAACGTTCGCAGAATGTTGGCAATATTTTGTATATTTTATTTATTTTGGGTTTTATTTGCATTTGTGGCGTATCAATTAATATTTGTCCAGCACATAATAATTTGCAAGCCATTCAAGTTGAAGCGATTGCAAAAGTGTCAAAATACATTTTTGTTTTTAAATTATTATTATTATTTTTTTTTTTGTCTTAGTCTGTTTACTGCACTTTTCAGTACTTTGCTTAGACAAGCATTTCAGTTTTAGCACTCTTCCTTTTTTTAACCTAAAAATGTTTGCTCGATATGCAAATTATGCAAATGCTAGGTAAGCGCAGACTTGGTTAAGGTTTTGTGTATCTTTGAGATACTAGATACCAGAGATGCCAACAACAATTCTTATCGCGTATGCATTTCTTTAGCTCACGACGCCGACGCCGACGCCGACGCCAACAGCGATAAATGCAAATCTTGACAGTTTTCTTGAAATATTTTTATATATTTTTTTTTGGCTGCAATCGTTTTGAGCTCAGGGCACAACAACTGCCACAGCAACAGCAACTGCAACAACTGCAACAAATAAAAGCCAGCCAAGTTGGTTCGCATCGTTTCTTGGCTTTATTTTGTCATTGTCTGTCTGATGTTATTGGGAAAGCACGTTTCGCATTTTGTGCATATCCGTTTGCAACAGCAACAGCAGCAGCAGCAGCAGCAGTTGCAACTAAGTATCAGATACTCGCACAAATGTATCACACACACACACACACACACACATACGCACAGTTGTAACTGGGTCTCTTTGGAGCGCCGCTTAGTCATTTACAAGACAAGACTCTCGAATAACAACGATGGCGACAACATTCACAACCCGACAACAACCGACAAACGTTGTCTCCAAATACTTTGAAAGTATCTTCGGTGCTGGCTGTAAAAGAGCACGTTTTCCTGTGCCATAGACACACAAATGCGAATGCTTTCAAACATGGCCAAGACGGCATTACAATATGGTCAACAAATCCACCTTATACTATATACGTAAACATTGTATAAATTACTGATATAACGTATATAGTATATAACTAACTTAACAGCACTTTTGCCCATTGCCCTGCAAATGAATCACATACTATTTGCATATAAATTCGATATTTGCATTTTAATAAACTCTCTGTATTATATTAGCGTACTTTATTGTTTATTGTTTAATTTTAAGTAAATGCTGGCTTTGACTAAATTATAAATGTCGGCAATTCTTGTTTGCCTGTGCCCTGAAAAGTCAGTAAATTATTGATGCAAACAGAGTTTGATAAGCTTTATAATTTTATTTGCTGACCTCGTTTTACAATTTAAATATGTCTTTCGCTGAAGCAATTTTTATGTGCCTTAATTCAAAAAATATCCAAGTACAAAAAAAGTAAAAACAATTTACAATTGGAGACATATTTATATATCAAATATATACTTTGTATGCTTCTTGTGGATACCATTCAATCAGAGAGATATATTTATATAGATATATATTTATATATCAAATAAATACTTTGTATGCTTCTTGTGTATAGCATTCCGTCAGTAACCCCATATATACCCTTCAGAAGAATTTAGAATTACAAAGAATTACACAATAACTTGTTATTAATTCTTATAATCGTGATAAATGCAAAATGTCTATCAATCTTGTATTAGATCCATTTCACACTCAGTTATTGGACTCCACCTTAAATTCAAGCAAGGCGGGGGTTTTCTTTTGATTTAGTTGGATATTTGCTGTGGCTGGGCTCGCCTTACGAGTGGCATGGCAAAGGTTACCCAATCCCAATCCCAATCCCAATCCCAATATTATTATCAAGCGCTGGCTCATGCATAATTCATTTCGCTGGCGTTTAATAAGAAAACCAATTAATTAAACGCTCAACAACAAGCGTCACGACTAAAAGCTTAGAAATTACTTAATAAATTACTTTCATTAAAGCCACAAAGGAAAAGTTGAGCCACCGAACCCCACACCCTACCCCTCTCATACACTATACCCCCCACCCCTCCAACAACCGCTTTTCGTACCACTCCCCACATCAACGAGTGGGATGACACAGACAGGGAACGGGCGTTGATTTATATTAATCGACCCGCTTCAACAGCTCAAAGCATTATTTATTTGAAATAAAAAACAATGCAAAAAACGGCAAGAAATATTACTTATACATAAACAAGTAATTGTGTATGTTTGTGAATGTGTGTGTGTGTGTGTATTTGAGTACTTGTGCCAAGTAATAAATTTAATGAGCGTAACACAGATTTCATGTGGCAGGCAGGGGAGGGTTTCACATATATACACATACATATATATAAATACATATAAATGTATATTTGTAGTATTTATTTTGTGAAGTTTGCTCGTTATAAACTTTATCTTAAAAACGAATGGAAATGGTATAGTATAGCTCAAACCTACTCTTTCCACTTTATCAAAGCAGAACGAACTTTTATAAAGTAAACATATTATTTCAGTTTCAGTTTTTAAGAATATAAAAAACAATTGCTGAGATTTGCTTTTCAGTTTTTGTATTATTCCAGAATAAACAAGTGGTGAAAGTTCATGTTTTCAAGGTTCAAATTTTAATATTGAAAAGGCACACAATTTTGGCTCTTCAATATTTAGAATTGTCATCTTAGACAAGGCATGTATCCAAAATTTGTAAAAGAGTATTTATTAATTTGTACAACAGTTGAAAGAGTATTTGCTCGTCTGTTTGACATGATTGTTGGTTGTTTTTTTTTTGCATATAAATTGCGTATGAAACAAAGCAGATGGAACGGAACCAACATGCCACATGATTTATTTGCCAAAAAAATGTTAATTCTGCTTAAGTAGCTGCGACAAGAAAAGCACAGTCTGTATGTGTGTGTGTGTGTGTGTGTGTGTGTGGCTGAGTGGGTCAAAAAACAGCAGTCGAAATCAGCTGTGCCATTTCTTAAGTTCCTGACGAGGCCTGTGTCTAAGAGAGGCAAAACGCTGACTACAAATTGCAGTTGCCAGATTCGAGTAAGAAGAAATTGCCTCATGATTACGTTGACGTCCGTACCAATGAAAGATTCCCACCTCCCTTCCTTTACCCCTTCTGACCAACTCCTGGCTGTCGCTCTGTCCGTCACGTCCATGTCGACTGGCTGTCTCAGTGGGTCTCTTAGGAAATACAAGTTTCCAAATTTTTCTTTCTTTTGTTTTTCTATGCGCTATAAGCACGTGCTCTGCTATTGCGAATGCTTGCCAAATTTTACGTTTGCTTTTGCCGCCATCTACCTCACCCCTCCTAGTGCCACCACCCCTTCCCTGTGGCCCCCTGTGTCACGCCTTGCATTTGGCCGTCTGTCTTAGCCGTCTCTTTGCTTCTATGTACTTAAGTGCACAAGAGACCGCCTTTCGAAATTCACTTCATGTTAATTTTCTTTTCTTTGATTTTGGGTTTTTGGCTTGCTTTTGCCATTTGCCACTTGGCACTTTTCATGTAATTCTTGTGCTGCCTGAAATGCTTTTGAAATGAGGTTAAGCTGCCACAATCTCGAATACTTAGTACAGCAGCAGAATATCTGAGGCAAACATAATATACGACTCTATGCGCTTTGTCAGCGAGCGTTACAATTAAAAGGAGCACCCACGAGTGATTCACAAAATGAATGTGTAATGCAAATGCAAATGCAAATGCCACACAATGTTTGCTATAATTTCGAAACTTAAATAAGTAATTGATATAGATTAAATGATTTCTGGAAACAAATTTTAAAATAAAAACAGAGAAAAATGCACAATTATGAAAAGAAAAAATATGTCTCTTGATACAATTGGGTTACAAATGCGGCAACCTTGATTCCAAGTTCTCAAAGCAAGGTTACTTTTAATGTTTATTTTTTTCTACGATTATATTTCAAATGCTCCTCGAATTGCTCTTATTTTTAAACTTTAATGGCCCTTAAAAAAATTGCTTTTAATTGATAAGCAGTTGGTAATAAGCGACCCTCAGCTAGTAAATACCACTCCCACCCAAAAATATAAAAAATAACAAAAAAAGAACAAGCTCATGTAACTGCGCTCATAAATGCAATGACTGGCTATATATCTTAGTACACGGCACGCAGTCCCAGTCCGCGGGCCAAAAAAAAAAAAAACAAAAAAAAAAACAAAAACGAAAAACGAAAACAAAAAACAGCCAAAAGCAGGCAGCGCTACAAGCCACATAAATGTAATTACAGACACGGCACGCAGCAGAGCGCCCAAATGATAATGACTACACCTCAAATGCCACAAAATACAACAGCCAAAAAAAGTAATAAACAAAATTGAAAAATAAATGAAGAGCGCCTTAGGTTTCAAAATGATGACGTACACAAAAAAAACGTAATGAATAAAAATAAACACACATAAAAAACTAAATCAGACAAACAACAAAATTAACAGAAAACAGCAAAAAAAAAAACAGTGATAAAAAAACCAAAAAAGAAAAAAAACGAAATAAATGTATAAAATGAGAAAACGAATTTAATGCGAGTTTAAGTGCATGAAATTACAAGCGAAGCTGATTCGAAGAGGGTTTCCGAAGGGAGGGTGGTTGAAGAAGGGTCTCTGAAGTAGGTCTGCCTGAACCCTTTTCCATTCTTGTGGCAAACTAATTTCGGGCAATGCCCCAGCGTTAGCGTTAGTTAGTTGGTTAATAAAAGGAAAACGGGGTCGTGGCATTGAAATTGTTGTTGTTGTTGTTGTTCAAATTTAATGGGATATGCGAGAGTATTGTAAATAATTGCGGAAGTTCGTTTGGAGGCGCACTCTCTGACATTTTCCAATGCACCAAATGGCCAAAATATCAATGTGTGTGTGTGTGGTGTGTGTTGTGTGTGTTTGGGTTCCATCCGTTCGTCGTTTTGCTTATCTTCGTCTACATAATTGTTGATTTAGTGTGTGCTCAACATTTATTTCTGTGCGGCTCGATTCGGTTTCAAGTTGCCAGTTGGGTGGGGGGGGTTTATTTGCCAGGGTTTGTTGGCTTGCATGGGTTGTTGGCTGGGTTGCCCCTGCCTGGTTCATTGTTCGCTCATTGATATCGTTCGTCGTCGTAGTCGGCGCGTGACAAATGACTTTGACGTTGTTGCATTTCGTATGTGGCATGTGTCAATGGGCTCCCAGTCCGAAATCGCGTCCTACGCCATCAATGCCATCAATCCAAGGCAGCGAGTCAGCCAGCTAACGACGGCATCAACAAATTCAATTGCTGCTGTTTGTTCGTACATAAAACATACACACACTCACACACACACACTCACACTCACATACACACACTCACATACACACACTAACATACACACACTCGCATACACATGCACAAATATCTACTTTGTATATTTGTTTATTTGTTGTGCGCAGGCCCAGCACAACGTCCATAATTGACAGTTGTGTTGGCATTTTATTTATTTTTTTCACTCTAGACGAAAAAAAAACAATAAAAAACAAGGAAAGAAATATATATGTATGTATAAAAAAATACACTCGCACTGTGGTGCAGTGAACCGTCGTCTAAATTTGGGCACAGCTTTTTTTTTTTTTATTTATGCTGGGGTTCAATGTAACCCCACGGGGCTTCCAACTAATGTAGGCGTTACACACACACACTCATGCAACCTGTAACTGGTGTAGCGATTGGAACCATCCACTTTCGGGGCAACGTGCAACTACATAAAAATACTATGTATTTGATAATTGATGGTGCTGCAATGCAAATAAATTGTTCCATGTCAATCACGGTGGTTGTGTTTTGTTTGCGGGGCGCTATGGGAAATCTAAACAATCGCCAGAGCAAAACGATTTTGACAAACAAACTTATTAACAGAGTCTACAATAGCTAAGTTTTTTTTTTAAATACTATTCTAGCTCTTTTTATGATGATTTGTGAACGCACAGCTTAAAATGTTAAGCGATACTTCCTCTTGGAGTTTAAGTGTGCACCAAGTCAAAGTTTATGGAAAATGTTAACCAAGATCTCAGATTTCAGAAAACTATAGAGAAAATGTAAGGAAAAAGATTTGCCTCCGCTACCTATTTACAAAGTATTTGTAAATCTTTTAAAGTGTACTTTTTAAGCCCCCTAAAGTGAGTGCTTAAAAAGCTACACAGATTGGCCAAATAACAATGACATTTGAAAGCCCATTTCAAAATCTGATTTAGAACCGTCCTAAGCCTCTACTTAAAAAATCATTGAAAAAACATTAACATGAATAAAAAATTGTCTCAATTTTTATTTTATAATTTTAAAACTAAAACTACACATTTGACTTACTGTAAAACTTTTTTTTAAGTGTTCAAAATTATGCAAATTTTTATTAAATAATTTTTTACACAATAAAACAGCATCATCTAAAATAATTTAAGCCGCATATTAAACCATTCTTGTTAGCAATCAAACGCACATGTTGCAAGCTGATAACTTGGGTGGGGTTTAAATTAAATAAATATGTCAAACGATGCCACATAAGCCCGTTAGTTGTGCGTCCCACTTAACGTGGCATGTATCCCCATCAAGTGCTGGAGTGCTTGCCAATTCTAATGTCAATGCCAGACAAAACTCGAATATCGCCAAAAACAAAAACTAAAACAAAAACAAAAACAAAAACCTTTAAAAACCCACTCTGGGATGTGGCACACACAAAACGTCAATTTGGCTTAACTGTTTGACGGTTTTGTGCCTGTGCTAAACTAAATTGTGTGCACAGACAATACAAATACAAATACAAATACAAATACAAATACAAAGACAAATACAGTTGTATGTTTGCATTTAGTTTGAGATAGCCGCCAAAAAGTGTCATGTGCTGTTGTTGACACTTGTGCGTACCGAGAATTCTGGACTGCCAGTTGTATTAATGCCATCCAAGTCGCAAAATATATTTCCTTTTGTTTCTAATTTCAATGTCCCCCTGACAGTCTGACAGTCTGACTGCCTGACGGTCGGTCTGATTTGCCAATCAAATTCTAACGAAATTGGATTCCCTTGTTTTGTTGGGCCTTCGTTTTCCCGTTTATGTTTAAAAGAAACACGGTCAAAAGACTAACGGCACTACTATGTATAATATAAAAGAAGAAGTGAAAATCAAGCGCAATTGCAATATTTTAGTTGGCAACATGTGTTGGCAACTACTTTGTTTGGGTTGGCTTTTCTGGGTTTATTTTTTTTAATGCGAAAATGATTTTATAAATTTGTGTTGTTTTTTTTTTTTTTTTTGAGAACAGAAGGCGCCCTCTGTTAGGGGTCTCGCACCCTCTCGTACTGTCTGATGTTATTTTAAAACATTGGCTGCCGTTATGCCTGACGGCAGGGAAAGGGGGCAGAGACGCAGGCATTTCCATTTCCCTTCTGTTATCACAGCTGTCGGCGCGTTTCGACACTTGAGATTGAGCGTGTATGATGTTTTCATTTCGGGGCAGAAAGGGTCTCTCGGAAACTCGTACACTGAGAGTAGGTGGCACTAAAGACAGACACAAAAAATTATAAATAAAAAAAATATACATTATCACATATGCCATATCGTGGCGAGGGTTAAAAAAAAAAAAACAACAAAATGAGAGAAATACTGTTAACGAAATTTTGCACAACAGGAAGAGTCTTAATTGGCCAGGAGCGCCTAAGCAAACACTGCCAAGCCAAATGGGTCAGAAAACATAAATAGCAGCTGTTTACCGAGCCCAGAGCTGAGTTCAGTTCAGTTGAGTTGAGTTGAGTTTTGTTGATAAAATTGCCCCGACCCAATGGCAACTGATTGCAGTGTTGCGTGTTGTGTTGCTCTCAGTTTTTGAGTTGAGGGTGAGTCTTATTAATTATGACGGGACATGCATCGAGAATGATAATCGAGCATGGCTGACTGGCTGGCAGAGCGGCTTAAGTAAGGGCATTAAGCAGCAGGAGGTCGGCAAAGGGAGCCCTCAGAGAAGAACGGACTCCAGATGAACAGCATTAGATAAGCATGGAACCCCGCAGCCTGTTCAGACAGCTCAGCCTGCTTCTTGGGGTATTTCTCTCCAATAATTGCACTTGATTGAGTGAATTGAAAAACGAGGGCGGCACAAAAGAAATGTATTTCAAGAGCAAGTCCTGTAAATTTTGGTGGGACCACTGGGAAGTGATTTTAATTACTTTTTCGATAAGCAGAATAAATTGTTGTCATAAAAGCAGAATCTGAACTTGGCTTCTCTTGAGTAAGATATAATAAGAAATAATTTAGGATAAGAGCTGATAAATAAATAACCTTGCGATCCAAAAAAAATTTCAATTACAATCGAAATCAATTCAGAATCAGATAACATTTCGAATATTTATTTCCATTTATTCCCAGCTAAACGATTTGCAAGTGGTTACATTTTCTAGGTTCCGATCCGGTGACCCTATGTCTATACATAACTGTACACATATGTATGTATGTGTGTATAATTGAATTCATAACACGCTCATTGAAGCCAATGTTTACAGTTAAAACGCCGATTGCTGGAATACCCTTCCCCATAATTCGATCCGTTCGCAGACATGTAAATATCATAAAGTTGTGTACAAATAAATCAAATCATGGTTTGCAGGGCGCAAAGAACAAACAGCCCGCATCCATCAGCCGACAAATACACGTGTTTCAATATGCTTCAAACTACAGCGGGCTGAGCCCCATGCCGCATGCCCCCTTCCAGTGTGAAGCCGTACTGCAGTTGCTATCGGGCAACAAACAAAAAAAAAAAAGAAGAAAAAAAAGTTCAATAAACAAGAGCCGAAAAAGCAACGTGAAAATCAAATAAAATATTGTGCAGGCCAAAAGAATTTCTACAAAGCTAACGCAACGAATGCATCCCAATTCACACCTTGAGATACAACACGGGACAGATACAGATACACACTATAGTAGGCATAACATACTCATAGACACTCATTGCTGCAATTAGCGTCGTCTTTTGCGGCCTTTGATGTGGCACTTGCGACAACAACAACTATGAAAATTGTTGTGTAAAGTTCGGCGACGTCGAAATCAAATTGAAAATCAATTGGTAAAAAAGTTGAAAGCAAATGTGCGGGAAAAAAGTCAATAATCATATTTAATAAAATAAACGTTTCGTGTTTTTCAATGTTGTGTTTTTTTTTTGTTGTTGCCGCACCATGAAAATGGGCAGTAAATTTAATCACACAAAAAAAAATCAAACCAAACTGTAAAGAATTAAATTAAATGAAATGTTGCAAGTGCCGTCAACGACCAACAGGAAGTATGCGCCACATAGAGGCGACACAGTGGAGGAGTGCTAGCGTGGGCGGGGAGGGGAGGCGGGGAGAGATTGTAGCAATGGTAGCCAGTGGAGCGCCCCAAGGCGCAAAGAGCTATAAAAAAAGTATAACATGAAAGGAGAGAGGAAAATGTATTCCCCAATTACGGAACCTTAAATACACTTTAATTTATTTTAATTGGTTGAATATTAATTTAGAAATTGAAAATTAAATTTCTACTTTGTTTAGATAACATACTAATTTATTCTAATTATTTTAGATCAAAACTAATCTTATTTGAAGTTATATTTTAGACTATTGCTCATTATTAGCTAATTCAATTAGGTTTATTTTGGGAATTTAATTCTTGTCTTTAATTGAGAGATAATATAATAGTAATGCCTAAATTAAAGAATGTTTATATACTTTTTACATTTATTTATATTTAAAAAGTATAAATATATATATATACTCCAAAGTGGTGAATAACTTTTACTTATTTCATTCATTAAATTTTAATTTAATTTAATTCAGTTTAAATCTAAATTTGTTAGTGTATTCGTAATTTTATGTGCAGTGTATTTGGAGCGCTAAATATGTGAAAATGTTGCTTTGGATGGTTGAATGCTGAAGCCAAACAACAGCTGCCATTGTCGACGTCGACGTCGACGTCGACGTCAGCGTAAGCGTAAGCGTCTGGGCAACATCAAAAGCAACGTTCGAGTGGCGGCTGCCACTCTTTTCAAAAGTGCGAAATTAAAACAAAATGTTGCAAGATGCTGCAGGCTCTGCTGACTTGTGCACCCCTCTGCCTCCACGCCTCCATTCTTAAACGCCTTCCTGCCTGCCCCTCGCCCAGCTATCAACTTCATCTGTGTTTTTTGCCGCCTTGGCTGTTTGATTTCATTTGGCTGATAAGCCGTAAGGCAGACCTCTCTCTGTTTGTGTGTGTGTGTGAAAGAGAGAGAAAGAGAGAGAAAGAGAGCGAAAGAGAAAAAGAAATATGTTGGCGTCTCTTTCTTATCCGCATTATGCGTAAAACAGCGTCAAAATGCAAATGTTGTACAGGAAACTGGCAGGCGTTTCAGTTGCTGCTGCCCCGCCCCGCCACCATCTGCACCCCCCTTTGGGCCCATCATCATTGATACATCCTTCTGGACGCACAGCGTAAATAAACATTTTACTTTTAATTTATTTGCCTGATGTGGTTGCTGTTGTTGTAGTTGCTATAGTTTTTTGTTGCTGTTGTTGTTGTTGTTGCAGTTGCTGGCGAGCGTGAAAATGATTTCGTTGCACACTCGCAGAAGGGGCACATTGTAAAAAATCGAACGTCGTCATGCAAAATATATAATCAGTTTCCCCAACCTATTTTTCCATTTGCTATAAAAAATAATCACAAAATAGCCAACAGCCAAATTGCATTTATATAGTTTATAGCATTCAACGAAATGGAACAAATTGCCCCAAAAGGTTGAATGAATATAAAATTAAAAAGTTATAATATGATAAATAAAGTTTTAAACATGCTGTATTCAATTTTCAGTTTAGTTGCGGACAATTTTCGACAATTTGCAGCTAGAAATTGATTATTTTTGAAGAGAAGCCATAAAAAGATGCCACTGAATAAGAGTGCTCTAATTGAGAATGTGCAACTAGAAGATACCCCATATGCGTCCATCCTAAATTGAGATATAGGGAGAAGCTGTCTGACCCCTGTTCCCTCCTCCTGATTAACATAAATTTGTAATGAGTACGGATATGGTTAAAATCATAAATTTATTGTTATATGTTTTTTGTTTATTAATATGTTTAAATTGCAAAACTAATTTAAGAGAAAGTAGCTTTTCATTTAGTTTTACCTTGTGCAGATTTGGTTTTGCAATCACTTTCCCATTAAGTAACTGTTTTTTTTCAGCTCATTTGATGCATATATACATATATATATATATAATTGTATATAAGTATATGTATATGTATTTATAGTCAATAGTTAAATAAATAACGTACCTGTTCAAATACCTGTACAATGCCATAAAATATCGTATGGCTGTGCCATCATGAACTCAAGTCAATTGAATGCTATCAAGTGGCAAGTTCGATTGCCGCACTTTGATTTGCCGCAGTGCCCGCAGAGATTGCTGCCGTTGAAGGGCATCTGTGGCAGCAACACAACCAATGGCACTTGAGTGGTGCACTGGAAGCCTTTTCCGCTCTCGAAGAGCTGCTCTCTAATGAAATCCGCAGCAAATTGCAAATAAATGTCACACATCGGTTCACTCGCACAGCTGACACATTTGACTGACATGCAGGCTAAGCGACAGGACAGGACAGGACGGGACAGACAGAAAGACAGGCCGACAGACAAAACGTAACCTAACGAGCTGTAAGGAAGGGGGTGTGGCATGTAACAGATGTCAAGTACTATAGCATTATGTGTCGTCAACATGCACGCTACTGGAATGCCGAAAAACTATGAGAACTTCGAAAAACACGAAAATGTAATTGCAAAGAATGTTTCGGTTTCGACAAATGTCGAAATAATGTTCCTAGCCAGGCCCAACATGGAAGCGCTACAAGAGAACATAACACGAACAGATTTATCACATTCACTACGACTGTCATAAAAAGCAATTAGGCTCCAGCGAAAGATACTTAAACGGAACGGCAGCCAGTCCCCAAAATCAAAAGTATAATGTAATAAAAGACAAGCGACACTTCTACAATTTGGCAGTGCTTGACGAGCGTGATACCCTATACCATATGGGAATTTCAAACAGGGCATGCGCGACTAGGCTTGACTTCCAAATAATAATATAAACGATTGGAAATAAATTGTTGTAAATAACTTTAGTTCAAATATTATATTTTCTTTGCTTTTAGTTCCTTAGAAAATAATTATAATAAGTAATCATAAGTAATTTTTATAGATTTATATTAATATAAATGTCATGATTTAATAATTGGATTCTCGCTAGTTTGTATAGCTCAACTAAAGATGCTCAATTGGAAAATTTGTTTAAGCAAAAAGTGGGATTGAAAGTCGATAAAGTCGAATAATACGAATCAAATCAAATCTGTAAAATCAGGTCGATGAGGCAGTTGAAGAGTTATCATAAATAAGTTATTACAGATTACAGATATACGTGGCTTATAATGTTTAATCTCACACAAATTCAGTTTGTTTTTTAAAATCAATTCAGTTTCGATGAAAATATGCCATGGATGTGGAATTATTATGTAGTTTCAACTTAAAAAAAAACTATTGAAATTTTAGTATCGAATTTATATAAACTGTATTGTTGTTGTTATGTAATTGCAACTGTAAAACGAATTTCTCAGATCTTGCCGATAATTCTGAAATAGATTATGAAATAGTGCCTGGGTAAAGATAAATGTGACGCGCACAGTTTCGCTTCCATTCATACAGGGTATACGAAACACAGCATTGTCTCGAAAACGGCAGACTTGAAAGCAGCAAAGTAAATGAACAATGTGTGATTTGAAATTTTATTTTATTCCTCTTCCATTTTTTTTTTGGGCAGAGCCGACCGCTTAATGAGCCGCAGCGGCAGCGAAATGAAAATGGGCCACGAATTAAAGTTGTGGCTGGAGTTATTTTTGGGAGTGGGTTGTATCTGCAGAATCTTGTAGCAGTCGTAGTAGTGGTAGTGGTAGGAAGTAGAAAAAGAAACAGTTGCTGAAGCGTGTGGAGGGTTGTTCTTGTTGTCGTTGTTGTTGTTGTTGTTGTTGCTGTTGTTGTTGTTGCTGTTGTTGTTGCTGTTGTAATTAGTATGCCCGCACACAAGCCTGGTAGTCAAGCAGGCAGGCCGTCAGTCAGTCCGTCAGGCAGGTTCACTTTGAAGGGCACACACAGCCAAACACGCAGAACAATAGGGCATGCCGGTACTGCTGAATTCGGGTCGTAACCGCCTCCCCCCGGCATCCGCCTCTTCTTTACCGGCCAGTGTCCGTGCCCTGTGCGCTGGTAATTTAAGTTGGTGTGAAAAAGTATACCTCATGGCAAATTGCTGGCTGGCTCATTGCTGCTCTTGTTGTTGTTGTTATTGTTGTTGTTGTTGTTGTTATTGTTGTTGTTGTTGTTGTTGTTAGTCGCCGTCTGTTGCATATTTTCACAAGTAATTAACATGTACATGTTGTCGCTGTTTCGTTCGCGTCCTGGCCTAGGACGTGACGCAAGGTGTGTGTGCCATTGTGTGTGTGTGTGTGTGTGTGTGTGTGTGTGTGTGTGTACCTGGAACTGAGGTGAACAACTGTCCAAACAGGCCGCATTCGCTTTTGTTTATCAAGCACACCGTGCCTGCCAGGGCCATAACAAAATGTTTCCTTAACATTAATTTGCATTATATTTACATTTAAATTTTAAATGAGCTAGCAAAATGTTGAAAGGTGCAGTTTACAAACAACTACATAAACAAGCGGGGCGCTTTTCCTTATTGTGTATTCAAAGTGCGGCAGGTGGCTAATGTCAAAGAGAATTTGCCCAATTGTGCTGAACTCCAGATCGTGGCTAATAACTAAAACGAATTTCCTGAAAGCAATTATAAAAGTAATGACAGACAAGACATGACCAGCAACAAAGCTAAACTAATCCCATCGCTTCTCGAATGGTGCAACCCAGTTTCATTGATTCCAATAGCGGAAGAGAGCTTAATTAAGACTTATTAAGTACTAAAAGTATGCTAACATTTTTATTTTTTGTCACTTCCACAGAAGGGGTTACTTTGACAATAATAAAAAAAAGTTATCGTTCGATATTATTAAAGAAGATATCCTCTACATTTATAAGTGCGAAATGGGAATAGTATATTATTATTTCGGTTGGTATTGGCAGATAGTTAATACAATCATGCTTTACCTTAAGATGTGCCTCTCAAAAATATTTAAAACAAGAGAGAACGTTGCAGTCGGAGGTAACCGACAGCGAAATACTATGATACCATGATTTGTGTGCAGCCAAGAAATACTGTCTAAGTTGCCTTTCAGATTGAGGTAGATATAAGATAGTAACCCTTCTTCGAAGTTTGGCAACTGTAGCTCTTAAATTACAGAAGATATGAGCTTTTTTGGGGCGGGAGTTGGCGTGATTGGAAAATATTAAGGATCTTAATAATCTTCCTGTCAAGTTTGCTAACTCGTTTTTCGGGGGCGGGAGTGGTCCAATATTTTTGAAGGGTGTTACCAGCAATATACCTTTCACATTTGGTGACTTAAGCCTTAAAATTGCGTGAGATATATGGTCTTATCGGTTAAGACCAACAGGCGTATCGGTTTAGGTAAGCGGAGAGGGCGTGGCCATCCAATTTTGTTTCGATCTCTTATGGAAGTTACCAGAATCACACTTTTGAAATTTGGTGCCTCTAGCTTAAAAAGTTATAAAAGATATGCGCATTTAAGTTTTCTAATGCCGAATTCGGCATAGGTCGAACATTCAAAATGCCACAACTTCGTCAAAACTCAACGCATTTTCAAAAGCAAGGGCATTTAAATCATAGTTTGGCCTCTAGATCAATCGTACATTTAAAGTTGATAACGTGATTTTGGGTCGGAACACAAGTCAAAATTATAGCCCGAAAATCGGTATAGTCCGAAAATCGGCTTATGGGCTTAGGTCGAACCTTCAAAATGCCATAACTTCGTCAAAACTGAACGCATTTTCAAAAGCAAGGGCGTTTAAATCATAGTTTAGCCTCTAGATCAATCGTACATTTAAAGTTAAAAACGTGATTTTGGGTCGGAACACAAGTCAAAATTATAGCCCGAAAATCGGTATAGTCCGAAAATCGGCTTATGGGCGTAGGTCGAACCTTCAAAATGCCATAACTTCGTCAAAACTCAACTCATTTTCAAAAGCAAGGGCGTTTTAATCATAGTTTGGCCTCTAGATCAATCGTACATTTAAAGATGAAAACGTGATTCTGAGTCGGAACACAAGTCAAAATTATAGCCCGAAAATCGGTATAGTCCGAAAATCGGCTTATGGGCGTAGGTCGAACCTTCAAAATGCCATAACTTCGTCAAAACTCAACGCATTTTCAAAAGCAAGGGCGTTTTAATCATAGTTTGGCCTCTAGATCAATCGTACATTTAATGATGAAAACGTGATTCTGAGTCGGAACACAAGTCAAAATTATAGCCCGAAAATCGGTATAGTCCGAAAATCGGCTTGTGGGCGTAGGTCGCACCTTCAAAATGCCATAACTTCGTCAAAACTCAACGCATTTTCAAAAGCAAGGGCGTTTTAATCATAGTTTGGCCTCTAGATCAATCGTACATTTAAAGTTAAAAACGTGATTTTGGGTCGGAACACAAGTCAAAATTATAGCTCGAAAATCGGTATAGTCCGAAAATCGGCTTATGGGCATAGGTCGAACCTTCAAAATGCCATAACTTCGTCAAAACTCAACGCATTTTCAAAAGCAAGGGCGTTTTAATCATAGTTTGGCCTCTAGATCAATCGTTCGTTTAAAGCTAAAAACGTGATTTTGGGTCGGAACACAAGTCAAAATTATAGCCCGAAAATCGGTATAGTCCGAAAATCGGCTTATGGGCGTAGGTCGAACCTTTAAAATGCCATAACTTCGTCAAAACTCAACGCATTTTCAAAAGCAAGGGCGTTTTAATCATAGTTTGGCCTCTAGATCAATCGTACATTTAAAGATGAAAACGTGATTCTGAGTCGAAACACAAGTCAAAATTATAGCCCGAAAATCGGTATAGTCCGAAAATCGGCTTATGGGCGTAGGTCGAACCTTCAAAATGCCATAACTTCGTCAAAACTCAACGCATTTTCAAAAGCAAGGGCGTTTTAATCATAGTTTGGCCTCTAGATCAGTCGTACATTTAAAGATGAAAACGTGATTCTGAGTCGGAACACAAGTCAAAATTATAGCCCGAAAATCGGTATAGTCCGAAAATCGGCTTATGGGCGTAGGTCGAACCTTCAAAATGCCATAACTTCGTCAAAACTCAACGCATTTTCAAAAGCAAGGGCGTTTTAATCATAGTTTGGCCTCTAGATCAATCGTACATTTAAAGATGAAAACGTGATTCTGAGTCGGAACACAAGTCAAAATTATAGCCCGAAAATCGGTATAGTCCGAAAATCGGCTTATGGCCGTAGGTCAAACCTTCAAAATGCCATAACTTCGTCAAAAATCAACGCATTTTCAAAAGCAAGGGCGTTTAAATCATAGTTTGGCCTCTAGATCAATCGTACATTTAAAGATGAAAACGTGATTCTGAGTCGGAACACAAGTCAAAATTATAGCCCGAAAATCGGTATAGTCCGAAAATCGGCTTATGGGCGTAGGTCGAACCTTCAAAATGCCATAACTTCGTCAAAACTCAACGCATTGTCAAAAGCAAGGGCGTTTTAATCATAGTTTGGCCTCTAGATCAATCGTACATTTAAAGTTAAAAACGTGATTCTGGGTCGGAACACAAGTCAAAATTATAGCCCGAAAATCGGTATAGTCCGAAAATCGGCTTATGGGCGTAGGTCGAACCTTCAAAATGCCATAACTTCGTCAAAACTCAACGCATTTTCAAAAGCAAGGGCGTTTTAATCATAGTTTGGCCTCTAGATCAATCGTACATTTAAAGATGAAAACGTGATTCTGGAGTCGGAACACAAGTCAAAATTATAGCCCGAAAATCGGTATAGTCCGAAAATCGGCTTATGGCCGTAGGTCGAACCTTCAAAATGCCATAACTTCGTCAAAACTCAACGCATTTTCAAAAGCAAGGGCGCTTAAATCATAGTTTGGCCTCTAGATCAATCGTACATTTAAAGATGAAAAGCGTGATTCTGGAGTCGGAACACAAGTCAAAATTATAGCCCGAAAATCGGTATAGCCCGAAAATCGGCTTATGGACGTAGGTCGAACCTTCAAAATGCCATAACTTCGTCAAAACTCAACGCATTTTCAAAAGCAAGGGCGTTTTAATCATAGTTTGGCCTCTAGATCAATCGTACATTTAAAGATGAAAACGTGATTCTGAGTCGGAACACAAGTCAAAATTATTGCCCGAAAATCGGTATAGTCCGAAAATCGGCTTATGGGCGTAGGTCGAACCTTCAAAATGCCATAACTTCGTCAAAACTCAACGCATTTTAAAAAGCAAGGGCGTTTTAATCATAGTTTGGCCTCTAGATCAGTCGTACATTTAAAGATGAAAACGTGATTCTGAGTCGGAACACAAGTCAAAATTATAGCCCGAAAATCGGTATAGTCCGAAAATCGGCTTATGGGCGTAGGTCGAACCTTCAAAATGCCATAACTTCGTCAAAACTCAACGCATTTTAAAAAGCAAGGGCGTTTTAATCATAGTTTGGCCTCTAGATCAATCGTACATTTAAAGTTAAAAACGTGATTTTGGGTCGGAACACAAGTCAAAATTATAGCCCGAAAATCGGTATAGTCCGAAAATCGGCTTATGAGCATAGGTCGAACCTTCAAAATGCCATAACTTCGTCAAAGCTCAACGCATTTTCAAAAGCAAGGACGTTTTAATCATAGTTTGGCCTCTAGATCAATCGTACATTTAAAGATGAAAACGTGATTCTGAGTCGGAACACAAGTCAAAATTATAGCCCGAAAATCGGTTTAGTCCGAAAATCGGCTTATGGGCGTAGGTCGAACCTTCAAAATGCCATAACTTCGTCAAAACTCAACTCATTTTCAAAAGCAAGGGCGTTTTAATCATAGTTTGGCCTCTAGATCAATACCTTCGGTATCATAGTATAAAAACAATCACAGCCATTCTACTAAATCAACTCTTAAGTTAAATCATCAAGCAAAAAAAAAAAAATTTACAAAAACGATAATAAAACGACTGAGCCATTTTTAATGTAAAGCATTATTCCAGATCCCAGAAATATAAATTCCATACACAAGACAGGCTTTTGTGAATACACTTTTATTTTCTGTTATGTAATTCCAGAAACAGTACAACTGAACTGTTAATAATTTAATGTTTTTAAGACATTTGGCATATATAAATAAATATTGATTTATCTCGATTTCCAATTTCTTGTTTCAGCATGTTTATTATGACAATTTCTTAATTTGTTTTCTGAGCACTTCGAATCGGGTCGCGAAAATGTTTCGCAATTTGTTGAATTTGACAAACAAATACAAAGTCCTAAGGGGCATGTTATCATATGGAACGCTGTGGCCATGTGGCTGCCTCATCGAGCAAACGCTGATTGAGAAACGGACATTCCGCAATTACGACTGGATGAAGTGTCTGAGGTGGGCATAAGAGAGAGAGAGAGAGAGAGAGAGAGAGAGACGGAGAGAAAGAGGAGTAACAAGCTGTCGATAATTGGCAACGATTGCGTCTTGTTTTCTTTTCATTTTATTTTTGCAGATTTAGTTTGTTTGGTTTCTTTTTTATGGGGCCGACAATTTATGTTTGGATAAGACTTGCCGGCGTCATGTGGCCCCGCACAGATATTAAGTCATCGCTGTGCAAGGCGATCACAGAGCAGACCGCATACGATCCCATGGCCATCAGTTCCTTTCTCTTCACCATGACGCTGATGGAGGGCAACACGTACGAACAGGCCAAGCAGGAGGTATGAGCCCACAAAGAAACGCTTGCTACTCTGGCTTTTGTGGTTGTTGTTTGCCTGCTGTTGTTGTTAATGTTTTGGCTCCCAATCGTCGGCCACATTAAGTTATTCACGCTGATAACATCGAATGATGTGATAACATAATTCGCCTGCTATACTCATTAAAATCCATTCAAATTGTCTAAGAGTTGTTGTTGTTAACAATCACAAGGAAGTACCTCATTAGCCATTTAGTATCCAAGATTGCCAAGATATATATATATGTATATGCTTTATTAGCAAATTAAATGAAATGGCTAGATCAACTCGGCTGATCAAGATGTGGATACCTAATGGAGTCGGTTATGCTTCCTAATGCTAATTACTTAACTATTCTAAATAGGTTCAGTGTTAAATAAATAAAATATCTATCGAAAAAAATAACTTATTTCTTTTAAATATTGTTATGAAAATTTGTTATCATAACTACGAGTATTGTTATTGGAAATTATGTTGGTTAGAGGACAATTTCTTATCGCTATCATTTTCATAGTTGCATTGCCAGCTTTTAAATTATTTATTGTGAAATTTGATTTCGAGTTGAACAAATTACGCGACTGTCTCTGTGTGTGTGTGTGTGTGTGTGTGTGTGTGTGTGTGTGTGTGTCTGTGTGTGGGTTTTCGGAAATACATTTTCTCACGAGTGGCTGCCTGGCTGCCTGGCAGGCCCAGTATCTCGTCATTTGTATTTTTATATCTGTTTTTGCCGCCCAGCATCTGTAAGCGTGCATAAATATCACCGCGTCCGTCTGTCTGTCTGTCTGTCTGCATGTCTCTGTCTCTGGCTCTGTTTCTGTGTGTGTTTGTATCTGTGTCTGTGTCTGTGTCTGCATCGAGTTGTCAGCATTGATTTGTTGGCTTGGCGGCCGCAACTCACAGCCACACCACAGTGTGTGTTTTGTACTCGCAGTCGAACTTCAACTTACTTCTATATCATTAGAAACCATTTATCTTGATAAATGTAAATGTTTTACTATATATTTATGTCAAAGCGTGCGTTGTCTCATTTGGCTTACAAGCGTTGGCCAAGATCTATGGTTTGCCTGTGTTCCTCGGTTGCTGTTTCGGTTTCGGTTGATTGGCAAACTTTCCGGCTGGAGTAGCTTAATGAAGATGTTGCCAGACTGCTCTATAAACAACTTGATCACTGACCAAGATTAAGTTTTTTCCCCAAATATATTGGGGGGTAAACGAAGTCTTTATCATAATTAATATTAGACAATATATAATAATATTTTTAAAACATGAGCTTAATTTAAATAGATTTGCATAAAATTTAAATAAGCCTAATTAACAATATTGAATACAAAAGAAAATTATTGAAAGTAGTTTAACTTACTTACAAATATTTATAAAATGTTTTAAAATGTATAAAATTGAATATTTGTTTTGCTCAACCAAAGAAATAATATTAAACCAAAATATATTGTTTGGATTAATTAATTTTTTAAATTTTGTTTTACAAACTAATAACATATTAGAAACAACCATTTTTAGAAAAATTGTAAATCACTTTTGAAAAGTCTTTCAAAAAATGTCAGTCATCAAATCTGAGTAGTAAATCAAGTTACACAGTGTAAAACTAATGAAATTAAATTGAAATTTTGTATGTTAACTTTCTATTTGTCTATATGTATGAGTCATAAAAAATAATTGCATTGTTAAATTTATTGGCATACCCCTACTAGATGTATTTTAAGCAAATTTGCACAATACCACCAGAAGCACACATACTCTGCATAATTAGTAGTCTAACACGAACACCAATTGCCATTTGACAGGGTCCAAAACAAAAATATAATTTTCTCAAAAGTGAAAATGCTACATGCCATAAGGTAATTTAGTTAATCACAACAACATTAACAGAATGCCACGCCCTGATGACAGCCCACAATTTTCACACACACACGCAGACAATAAGCGATGTTATCATTTTCTTTAAAGATGTTCAACTAAGCACAGTAAAAAAGTTGACTTTTTATAGCATTACTTATTCGTATACCTTACAAATTACTGATCAATATATGTTAATACAAACGTCAATAAAGAAACTGAAAATGACTTCTAATATAATATATATAATAAAGGATATAATAAATATGAGAACTAAAATGTTCAACAGTTCCACATTCATTGCAAGGATTTGGGAAACCCAGAAAAAATCGAATAAGATAAGAGAAGATTGAGGATAAATGTTATAGTTATAAAATTTAAATTAAAATGTCATCTCTGTTTGCTTGTTGATTAATATCTCACTTAATTAAAATGTAGAAACAACAAAATTCAACAGCACAAAATATACTAATGTGCGACACTTAAAATTAAAAAAAAAATTGTTAAATTAAGTGGAAGCTACTTAAAAGCATTATCTTAATGTTAACCTCTGCCACTCAGTCTCTCTCTCTCACTTTCTCTATATATATTTCTTTTTTGCAGGTTAGCGATAAATTTCTGGATGCCTATAAAGTTGGCGTTATTTATTGGCCCTGCGTGCAGACGATAAACTTTGCCTTCGTCCCGGCTCGAAATCAGGTTGTCTTCACCTCGTTTTTCAGCATGTGCTGGACCACTTTCCTGGCCTATGTGAAATTCCTGCAGGCTCATCCGCACGTCGACATTGATCATCATGCTGTGGATATACACCTATTAGAAATGTAAAACAAAAAAAAAAAAATACTATTTTAAATAAATTTTAGTTTGAATTACTATTTTGTTACAAAGAGGTTGTTTTTTTGTTTCCCCACACTTGTCACAACTGGCGCATTCGAGTTGCCTCCACTCGACTTTTAATGACATGTCATTTTACTTTCTTGTCGTTGTAGGCAATAAGAATTATGGGTATATGTACAATATAAACATAAACATATAGTCTGCGATATGAGATCGTCATTAATTGTCGCTGATAAATGAGTTGTGATAAGTTTTTTTAGTTGTAGTTTAGTTACTGCCACATGGGTCATACACAATTCACTTACGCTTGCTTCTTTGCCTGCCATAAAATTGTTCGCTTCAAGCCAAAAAAAAAAAAAACACGCAACAACCACAATAATGACATGGGTCGAGTTGGTTTGGTTGTTTTTATCTTTTCATATTAAAGTTAACTAATTAACGGACTCCATTCTGCTCTGGTCTGAATTAGGCAGAGAATAGTGTGTGTGTGTGTGTGTGTGTGTGTGTGTGAGTTTCTGCCTCTGTCTGTGGTGTGTTTTATGGGGCTCGTGGGAGACCAATTGGGTATCCGACTCTCGCATCTGGCCTGTGGCATTAGTGTGGCACGTTGCATGGGGCTTAGTTCTGCCGATGGTGTCAAGTATTTTATTATCAAATATGCTGACGGCGGTGTTTTTAATAAGTTTGTCAGGGGAATTAAAAAAAAAAAACAAATGTAAAAGGCAGCCAACAATACGAGCATTAATTGACACTCGCAAACAGCAGTAAAACACATACATATTTATTTGTTTTGTATATTTATTTTTTATTTTAAATTTAATTTGTTTTTAGAAAATAACTTGGAGTCCCATTAAGTCAAACTGCTTGATTGTCAGTTTGAAAAGCTTTTCATATTCATGCCTTCTTATCGATTAGTAGGATTGTTATTTGTTTCAAACTACTTTTGTACAGTTAACCCAAAATTTGTATTATTTAAAGTTTACAGAGGTTTTCTTCAAAGGGATATTGAACTGAATTTGGAACTAAGCACAGATAAAAGCAAAGCAATTCAAATGAATGCTCCGGCATCAAATTGACCCGCTTTATTTTACATATGCGATCGAAACTATATATGTATACATATGTATATACATTTATACATATGTGTATCAAAATTAATATGCATTTGTGCTTGATTTTTACTTTTATTTATTTCTCTTTCCGAATTGAAAGTAAGAAAGGAGCTGAGGGGGGCGATTTCAGTGCGGCGTCTGCGTGCCGAATGCGAGCTGAATGCATAAATAATGCCGATTTAGATTATTCTGAAAATCACTCGTCTCCAACGCAACCGCAAGCGATGACGCCGATGACGACGATGACGAGGATGATTACGACGGCGACGACGGCGACGCTGCCTGATAATCAGCCATAGGCCGTACAAATTAATATGGAAATTTATACAAGGCGAGAGAAAAACAAAAACCGCAAACACTGACACAAAAACACATGAGGTGGACTTTGTGTTATCAACAGCTATGCGGTAAACGTGGCGCACTTCCTGGTCGCACTCGCGCTCCCTTTCAAATACTCTCTCCCTCTCGCCCTCTCTCCCTGCCAGAGCCCCCGCCCAGCGTCGTCAAGCTGTGAAAAAACAATTCGAACAGAAAGTTTCATTAAATTCGAACAGCAACTCTCTGGCACGTTGTCCCCTTCCCAACCCACCCCCCCCTTCCACCCATAGAGAAGGGGCTCTCCCACCGTACTGCCTGCCTGACTGCCAGCCTGCCAGTCAAGGCAATTTCCTTTCCTCTGAGAGCCCATTTCTCAGTGTCGTTGCAGTTGTCGTTGTCGTTGTTTTTGTTGTTATTGTTGCTGTTGCTGCTGCTGCTGCTGCTGCTGCTGCTGTTTTATAGCGGCATTAATTTCGAAAGTAGCGCTACGTGTGCCAAAAATCATTAGCAACGGAATTACGCTCAATGAAATGCAGTCGGCGTCGTCGCCCAACAAAACAAAACAAAAACCAGAAAAAAGGGGCAGATAATAAAGCGTGGCCAAGCCAGGCCAGGCCAGGCCCGAGTGTGGGCAGGGGGTAGACCAAAGACCAAAGCCGGGATGAATGCCCAAGCGCCCCACCCCCCGCCAGCCGGCAGCCGTTGGCCGAAGCTGCTTATAAATTCACCCTAACGACAAGTTAAATGCCCGATGTTGAGCCGAGCCGAGGGTTCGACTTTGACTTCAGAATGACTGAGCTACTGGCCCGAGGGGGGATGGAAGGTAAATGAAACAAGAAATTGAGTTTTACTTTTATGGTATTGAAGTCTAAATACTCTTACAAAACTTTACCAAAATATATAATAATATATAATATCATATAAATATAATATAAAAATTAAAATTCAAACAACCAAATTGAGATAGTTTCAATTGCTAAACCATAACTTATGTTTCAAATTTAATTATTACTGTATATTAATATCACAGGGCTTTCGAAAATTATATGTTAATTTTCAATACTAATCTCAAATGTTAACAATATAAATAAATAATTTCAAATACCACATTGTTCGATTTTAAATAGTAATATGTATAATTCTTATTTTTCGTCCAGTCTTTGGGAAAATTAATATCTCAAATTTAGCTCCGATATAACCATTGCCTATAACAAAAGTGGTTCAGACTGGTTCCATAACATTGACGAAAGTGAAATAGCAAAATCAATCACAACATTTTAGTTAAGAAATGTTCACGTAAAGTTCACGATTTTATAAGTAATTATACAAAAATGTGACTGTTTAAAAAATTATTTGGAAATCGTAGATAATAAATAACGAATACTATTATTATTACTATTTTTTTTTTTTTTTTTTTTTTTGCATTATTCACATGAGGAATGGTCAGGGACAATTGATACCCTCACATTTCATATCACAGTTCAAACTGAAATTCAAATAAAATGTAATCAGCATAATCAGTGGAATTTTCAATTTCCCTGCGGGCACATTGGGAATACTGTACGTCATTGGTGTCGTGGGTTCTTCTCGGGCTTGGTTTCACCCTCGAATGCGTTCTCGGGTATCTGGCGGCGACGGAGGAGTGACTGGAACGCGAGCAGTGCCTGCTGATAATCCCAATTGGTATCCATGAGAAATTTACTACTCCAGTGCGACTTGAGGCCTGTCTCCGCCGATAGCATGGAAATCAAATTACTCTGGTCGTGATTAAGCGCCAGTGCCTGTCTCTGTGCCCGTCCACCTCGAGCCAAATAGATCAGCTCGTTGGCAATGCGAAAGTCAGCAGTTTCCGTGCTACGCGTCAGCACAAAGGTGCGCATATAGTTTCGCAGCTCTGCAGATGATCCATTCTCCTCGAAGCTGCCCGTTATCGAGACGCACAGCATCAGCGGCTGCACCAGCGTCAGATCAAGCGTCATCGTTGAAGCCAAATGCAAAGTTGTTGGCCATGCGGCAAACATTGCCAGCACTGCACTGCGGCAAGTGAGCAGTTTCCGGCCATTGGCTGCATATGGAGCGGCCCTGGAAAACATTTTCAATGAGTGAACAAATAATTGAAAGTAAAAAAAAAGTATCTCTTTAGTTTTTGTCAGCATTGAACAAGATTAGAGAGTTATCTAAAACGGCTGCTAATAAAACTTTTAATATGGATATCTATTTGAACAATCATAAAAAAATGTGCCTGAATTGAAAGAAAACTCACATTGTTATACTTTCTATTATTATTTAATTATTTCTAAAAATATAAACTTTTTTTTTCAAACCGATTTAAAGTAATGTGATTTTTTTTATAAATTTCGAAATTATTTGTAGTTACCCTATTTTCAATAAGATCAGATAAGCAGACAATCGACAGAATCTGTTAATACTTATCAGACAAAATTATATAGAATATGTGTGTAAAAATGTAGAATTACAATTTAAATTCCTTACCAGACGCCCAGGATAGCGTGATCCTTGGCTAGTGTGAGTGAGGCTAGGATGTTCTCGTCGTAGAATCGCTGCAGATGGTCTGTCCTCCTAACGCTATCGAAGGCCTTTAAATAGCGTCTCACAAATTTTCGAATGCCCAGCTGCATGGGCAGGGCGTGGGGGGCGAGGTAGGTGACCCTCGGCTCCGGTATGATGGGCGGCTTGTATTCGGTGATCGAAACGAATTCCACATCGCTATCGTTGTCGCTATCGCTGACACTGACCACAACCGGTGAGCCACATCTCACGGAGCATCCGTTGAGGGTGCGCAGCTGGGGGAACATGACCACCAGCTGTTTCTCATAGTTGCGCCGCAAAGGATTCCTGCGCACATCCAGCTCGGTGAGCCGCAGGCGCTGGAAGACACGCAACGCTCTCAACGTTTTCAATTCGTTGTGCTGCAACGAGATGCAGTTGAGCAGTGGCAGACGCTGGTCGACACCGCGAAAGCCCCCCAGGTGGCACAGGTGATTGTTATCGAGTAGAAGGCGACGCAGCTGGGGCAACTCCTGCTCCACGATATCGATGATCGCTTCGAGGCATTCGAATTGCTGCAACGAACAAAACTCGCCCTGCTTCCAGCAGTCGTCCGCATAGAAGCGTCTCAGATTGAGGCAATGTTTCCGCTGGTCGTAGCGCGACATGATAACCGTACGCAGCTTCCACCTGAATGCCTCATCCACCCGAATCATGGGCGGTATATCATTAACGCGCAGACTCACAACTGGTGGACGATGTCCTCGCAACTGCAACTCGGCGGCAAGTTTACAGCTATCCACATAGAAGGTGAATGTGGCGCGCTTATTTCGCTCCACATCCTGTCCGCTGCCCTTGTGCAGATAGTAGAAATGTAGCTTGCGGGGCGCCACAGCCAGACGCAGCTTCTCCAGGACCTGGCCGACAGTGTAGCCGCTGTTCTGACTAAAAACCTGGACACGATACCAGCCATACGGACCAGCCATGGGTAAACCAAATCGCCAATGGGATCGACCCAATTGGCGATGACAGTAATATGGATATTTGTGTGGTGCTAGCTTCTTATGGTGTGGCTCTTGGATGGTGCTGGTGGTATTCTTGGTATTGGTGGTTGTGGTGATATCGACACCTATGGAGCTCAGTCTTTGGGATGTGTTCCCAGCTGTTGAGTTGAAATAGGAGTATGGTTATATTAACGAAATATTTTTTCTGTTATTATTTAGTTATTGAAGCTAAACTGGCAGGAAAAACTTTACTTTCTCATGCTTTGGAATAAACAAATCTTAATCTAAAATTGGAAGTCTATAGCCAACTATATTGGAATTGAGCCTGAAAACTATTTTTTTTTAATTTGTGTTGAATACTTTAAGCTATGCTCAATGGTTTTCAAAAGATTGAAAAGTGTTTTTTTTTTCCTAAAATACATATTTTATAAGGAAGTCAAGTTGACTGATAATTTGGGTAGAAATATTTGAATAGCTTAAAATAATTAATTTTGTCTACAATTATATTTTATGCAACAAACTTTTGCTGCACAAAAAAAAATTAAAAACGTCACTCTTTTAAGAAGTGCAAACATTTAAATAGAATACTGATCTTACTTAATTAGCAGCAATTGACTGCACTTTTCATTGAAGGCCTAAATTAGATGGCAAAGTTAAATTCGCTGTGTTCATTTTATTTTAACCCCAGCTGTAATCAGTCATCTGTTGATTTGGTTTCCCCATTCGTTGGGTTGTCAGTTCTCATGCAACCCACTGATGAACTTAGTTTGTTGACTCTGCCACATGCACAATAAAATATTTTTGTAAGCACTTCTTTATGGCTGACATATTTGCTGCTGTTGCTGCTTTTATTTTTTATTATTATTATTTTCAACGCTTTGCCAATTTACTTGCGCTTATCCCCTGCCTGTCATCCACAAATTAATTTGCCGTGCTCATCCCTACAGCGATATGACCGCATTGTGGCCAAGGGATTTACCATCAGATACTGACTCAGACTGGGACTTGGAGTCAGAGTCAGAGTCGCTCTCTTGGCCATATGTTGCACACATTATGCTTACTTAACAATTAGAGACGCTCTTGTAATTCCAATAAATTACTTTGTTCGCTTTTCATACGAGAAGTGTTTCGGATTCGCACTTCATTTATAATTACACGAAATTATAATAATAATTACAAAAAAGTTATTCATTAATATGATTAGTAGTAAGCAAAGTAATACACGATAAATGTTATTTCAAAAGCTTTTTGCGCTGTTGTAAATTTTAGGTATAGGGTATCTGTTAGTCGGTTACTCTCATCTGGAGCATTCTTATTACTTCTGCTTTGGCGCTTTTCTATTAGGCCAACATGGCAAGAAATAGCGTGGGAGAAATGGAAAGAAGCGGTTTGGGGGCGCCTCTGGTTGTACTTATTTTAAGAGCTGTTTGCTCATTGAGCTGTAAGCCGTGTGAATAGCAGCGACTGAGCTTTAAGGACTCAATGACCAACTGGCTTTGATGGTCACTCAAATCGGAACAAGCTAACACGAATAATGGTGGCAGCCCACTGAATATAATTCATCGTGTGAAAGGCGAGTTATGAAAACCGATACGAAACCAGACAATTGAATGCACCTGGAGTTCAACCCACACACACACACACACACACACACACTCACACACACACACACACACTAGCAAACACACAATTGAATTGAAACGAATCTGAGAATTGATCAATACTTGTGTCTGATGTCGAGATATTAATGATTACAGTCAATGCCATTAAATTGTCTTCTTATGCTTTCGGTCTCAGATAAAATTTCTTTATGCATGATAACTCAGCGTGAACAGACAATGACTGGGAAAGCAGGGGAAAACTCTCTGATTGCATGACACACAAAGCAACACACAGAATCAGATTGGAGGCGTTGCTTTCTACCCCGAGTGTAGAGACAGAAACGGGGAATTGGTTCTTAGAGACGGGCACATTGTGTGGCTGGCTGGCTGCCAAATCAAAGACCCTTTTGCCCATTTACTGATAACAAACACACTCGCATACACACACACACAAACACACACACACACACACACACACACACACACACATAGAGAACGACAGGCGTTGGCCGTGCAACATGGCATTTGTTTAATGGATTAAAAATAATACGTATGTACACAGAATGAAAACGGTGGAAATGGGAAAACTGATAAAAATCATCGCACGTTTTCCGTGTGGGCAAAAGAGAAAATGTGCGGCGTGTTATAAATTAATTTTTTCGTCAAATTCTGTAGCTCGAAATACGGATTGCAATTCGGTTCGCTCTATTAATAATTATGCCTGTTTTCGTCTCGCTGATGTTGAGACAACAGCCAGGAGACGAGAAAAAATGCTCAAAGGTTGGTTTTTCGGATATTTCACAAAGGTTGACTTTGGGGTTGGCGCTTATCAAAAGCGAGGCACTTTCATTCAAGTTCCTTTTTTTGTAGGGTTGCCTTTTCATTGTGGTCGCCGGATGTGAAGCCATGAAAAAAGCTTTTTATAATTATGCAAAAATCATGATTCTGCACTATTCCTTATGCATCCCTTCTAATTAGACATTCATAGCCAACTGCTGGGAAGCACCACAAAATGTCCCTAGCCAGCAACTCATTGAATCAGTTCTGTAATCAGTTCGAAAGCATCTTTTTCAGTTGAGTGAAGACCCAAAAATGTTGCTCTCAGACGTCTTTTTAAAAATAAATACTATTTGCGTGCAAAAATGAAAAATTATGTGAATAAAAACGTATGGAGAGCATCTACAAAGTTGTCAAAAAAAATGCAAAAAAAGTCGCGCTCATATATACTTTTATACCTTCGATTTCAGATTATCAAAAATATTATTTTTTTTTATATTTGTGCATTATGACTTTATATTTTGAACACAATATTTCGCCCACCATCAAAGACTTATAATAGATAAAAACTTGGGCTTAGGGAATCTCCCAGTCATTCACCTTATGCACAAGTAGCACCTTATGTGCACATGAATTACTCTTATTTATTGCGTTCAAAGTAAATAACAAATTTTTATGTATTTTTCCAATCGTATTTGTAGCTCAGCATATTAAGTTTATCTTATTTTATCAATAACTTTTTCAGTTTCTCCAATTTACATCGAAATCGATTTCCGATAGCAATAAAAGAGACAATTTTGAAATTATATATGTCTTATCTAGAACATATATACCTTCACACAAAACTGATCATCTGTAAAAAATTAGTCAGAATCGAGAAACACGGAAGAAAAATGTATACACATAATTACTCATATCCCTCAGCAATAAGTGAACAAATTTGTTGTGAAAATGCGCAGACATATTTACAATTTAATATCTAAAACTTAAAAGGGCTTAGGGTAACTCCAAGCCGAGCACTCTCGACTACAACTCTCTTACTTGTCACCTTATGTGCAACCGAATTAAATTCATGGATCTTTTATTCATTGAGTTACAAAGAAAGTAATAATGTTCCACGGGTTATTTAATCGCATTCACAACTGTCTGCCTTGATGGCCATTCGAATCGGAGCAAGCTAAAACGAATATAGATACTTACTAAGATTACGATTTAGTGGTTACATAAATGAGAATAAGATTTAACAGATTTAAGACGATAAATTGATCAAATTATTAGCTGATCATTCAATATAAAATTGCATTAAAATTGGTTTTACCAAATAAATGAATATCGCATAGAAAGAGAGTTATGAAAAACATAAAACTAGACAATTTAATGCACCCACCTAAGCACCCACTTGAACAGATACTTTCAGTTAAATTGAAACGAATCTGAGAATTGATTTCAAGATATTAATGATTACTGCCAATACCATTAAAATGTCTTCTTATGATTTCGATTTCAGAAAAAATGTCCTTATGCATGATAAGTCAGCGTGAAAACACAATGTCTGGGAAAACAGGAAACAGCTCTCTGAGACATACAGTTGTCCCCTGACACAGATTGGAGGTATTCATTATTACCCTGAGTGTAGAGCACTTGGTCTGAGATCGGTGCACATTATTTGTTTATCAAATTCAAGGCACTTTCATTAATTAAATTTATTGTTATTTTTTTTTTAGTCAACTTAAGTTTTGCTATTTGAAATTTCAAAAATAAATTATGTTCTATTTGGAAATTTAACACTTTTTTGTCAAGCTATTGACACAATTTGAAGATTTTAAAAATCTGCATATGCGGCCTGCCCATAAGCGACTGTTAGGCAATTTAAATTCTTACCTTACATTCACTTTATTAATTCAGATTTCTTTATTCATTAGGTAACCAAAATTCAGGGTCTTAAATAAAAGAAGTTGAAGGTGCTTATATAATCGAAATCGCAACACAATTCGGAAGCCGGTTCTTAGGAAGCAGACAAGATTTAAATTTGGAATAAAACCTTCCGAAAACCATTTGCATGCTAATTTAGATCAACATCGAGGAAGAGCGACTGTTTCATTATGTTATATTATTTTCTTATATTATTATTACATTTGACAATTATTAAATAAAGAATTTACTGAATTTATATTTTCCGAATTTCCCAGCAACTAGCGATTTCTTTATAAATATGTAGACATAAGAATATCTAAAACGTATAATAGGTAAAGACGTGAGCCTAGGGTATCTCCCAGTCGAAAGCTCTCGGATAGAGCATAATTACTTGTGACCTTATGTGCACATGCATTAATTTCGTGGATATTTTATTCATTGCTTGTATATTGTCTAAATGTGCCTTAATCGCATTCGCAACTCGGACATCGTGTAAAACAGTTCTCAGCGCGCAGCTTACATCATGTTGGAGATATTCGACCTACCGTACGCCGATCCTGGCGTTCAGCTACCTTTCGCAAGTGGACCTGTACCCATTAGTATTATTATGATGACCTATTTACTCTTCGTGCTGAAGCTGGGCCCTCAGTTTATGGCAAAACGTGAACCCTACCAACTACAGGGACTTATGAAGATATACAATCTAGTACAAATCGGGTACAACACTGTGATCTTCATATCTGTAAGTACTTATCATACATCTGGGAACACTAATGACACTACATATATCTTCACCTTTCCCTTACACAGTGTGTGTATTTAATAACCAAGGAGCAATGCTACGACATCTTCTGTCTCGTTTCACTTCCCCTGGAACACAATTATAAATACGTAGAACGAACAGTATGCTACATCTACTACCTTAATAAGATACTCGATCTGGTGGACACTGTTTTCTTTGTGCTACGGAAGAGCTACAAGCAGGTGACGCTACTGCATCTCATCCATCACGTGATGATGCCGTCGATTGGCTATCTGGTGTTACGATTCTACGGCTATGGGGGCCACCTTCTGGTGATGGGCATTTTGAACACGTTTGTACATATAGTGATGTACACCTACTACTACCTCTCGTCGCAGAGTGAGGCTATCAAGAGGAGTCTCTGGTGGAAGCAGTACGTCACCATTGTGCAGCTACTTCAGTTCATGCTAGTTTTTATGCACTGCTGTTTGACTCTGATGCAGCCCAATTGCAAAACTCCTCTTCCCGTTGTCTACTTGGCTCTATGTGGTTCAACATTAATGTTGGTTATGTTTTCCAACTTCTACATTCGTACATACATACTGCCAAAGAAGATGAAAGTAAATTAATATTTAGAAATCTTTCACAGAGACTTGCTTCTCTCTCTTTCTCTTTTTCTCTCCCTCTCTCTAAGTCTCATTCTGCACTCCCATTTCTTCTCTTCTTAAGGTGAATTAAATAGTTACATTTTTTTGTTAAGCGAATTTTAATTTAATCGTGTAAATTATGACGTATTAAATGAGACGCCCAAAAATCGATCGATCGCCAATCGGACTGAACCACTACAATTTAAAGTTGAATGCGAATAAACGTATTTATCGGCCACAAAAGTCGATATCACAACATTGGAATGGATGTTCCGGACGAAGGTCGTACGCTGCTTTTCAAATTCCAATCGAATGACTGCCACTAGAGCTTTGGATCCAGCGTCGTAGTTGCGAAGATGAAAATACCGCACATAAATCCAAACCAAATTCGATTTACTCAGCAACAATATCGATATGTTTTAATAAGTATTCCAAATATCCTGTAGAGCGATCTAGAAACGGATTCCGAAATTTTGCGTTTTTGCATTGCGAAGATCCAACAAAAGTTCAAACGATGATAAATGAGATCTTTCTGATTGTAGCATTATTATGTAACAATCTCGACCAATGGCGACAACAATTTCTTGAAGGGCATTCAGTCATTTGATGACCCTTAGACAAACCATTAGAACACAGTCAGTGACGTTGTGCATCCACCTCATGAGTTTGGTTTAGGTACAACGACCGAGATAAGATCAAGCTATGACAAGCTAACAGACGATTAGCGATGAGCAAACAAATGTCGTTTTTAAACTACGATAGTTTTATATTAAATGTTGTGCTTAGTTATTAGTTGGCTGCTGCTGCTGCCTCCGAGATGCTCCCCCCGTTGAAAGTGCGAGGGTTTCAACCGACTTGGTCTCAAGGGGCAGAACAGAGATCTTGCCAAAGGCTCCGTTGACGGTGCCTGCTGATGTTTTGATTATTGCAACCTGCGAGACGCCGTCCTTTCCAGTAATAGTGCTCTCGACTCGGCCAAGGCGCCATTGAAGAAGTGGCACGTTATCGTCCTTCAGGACAACAATTCTTGAATTAATTATAAGTAGCTGGTGCTCCATTTGCGCCAGGATGCCTGCTGCATTGGACAGACATGCTGCCAGCGACATAGGCGATTGATGTCGATATGCGTTATGTCGGGCTCTTCGATTGTGGCAAATGGAGGTCCAATCAAAAAATTACCAGGAGGTCCAAGAGGTCGTGATTTTAACATTGAAGAAATTTCACATTCAATTGTACGAAGTTCATCAAATGTGAGAACAGATTTCCCAATGACGCGATAGAAATTGTGTTTGGCAGATTTTACCGCAGCCTCCCACAAACCACCAAAATGACGAGACCGAGGCGGAATGAAATTCCATTTGATTTCAATCGAAAGGCAAGAGTTCGAAAGCTCCTTAATATGAGGGTCGCTTAAAAAGAATAGCCTCAACTCGTTCAGTTTATTCCGCGCTCCAACGAAGTTTGTTGTATTGTCAGACCAGATTGAATTCGGTTTGCCTCTGATGCCGATGAATCGCTTTAATGTAGCGATAAACGACGCGGTTGATAAGTCCTCCACCAATTCCAAATGTAATGCCTAGGTGGAAAAATAAACCAATATTGATATGTAGCACTTTGTGGGCCTGTTCCTGACTTCTGACTTGGTAAAGAACGGTCCACAAAAATCAATTGCAGTTGTGCAGAATGGGCGGCCTAGTTGCACTTGATCGACTGGTAACGAAGCCATGATTGGCGGTGAAAATTATCGATGATGGCGATGGTGACGGGGTGTCAAGCGGGCAGAATTATTGGGTGCCTTGCCTCGGAGGTAGATGAGCGTAGAAAAGCAGGTCCTTCAGGCCAAAGATTCGATTCCAAAAGTTCCACGAGTAAGCTTGGATGTCACCTCGCAGCTGACTTGGTCAAATTGTGACCTTACGTCCGTGGCCAGCTCCAAAAGAGTAAGCTTCTCAAGTTTGGATTGTGCAGCAAGCTAAAGAGCATTTCGCTGATTAAATCCAGTCTAGCCTGCAACTCAGCTACGTCGAAATGCATCAGCTGCTCAGCAGATAAAAATGCATTTAATGCATTGAGTTGCCGAGCTACTGATTCTGCCTTTGCCTTGTAAAAGTCCAACTCAGAGGGAGGAGCCGCATTTGAATTCGATTCGTTCTCAGACATTCCCATTGCTAGTCACGACTGACTCACGCGATTAGCACTGTCGAAAATGCACGTAGGCCTGAATATATGTATGTATGTATATTGTTGGCGAAACAACGGACAAGCGAAATGCAGAAGAGATTAACGGTAAGTATAAGTTCACTGACCGCTGCGTTACGGAAAGTTCTAGAGCAGCGCCGCAACTGCAACATTTACAAGCATGTGCGAATGCAAGAATGTGGGTGGGCAAACGGAGACGAAAAAGAGTAAAGAGTAAGAGTAATTAAAACGAGAGCGAAAATATGCGAATGTGTGTGTGCGAGCGCGTTCGTGTTCTTTGCATCTTATGCAGAAGACGCCTAGAATGATTATTAACACGATAGTTTATAACCTTTCACTTGCACACTTTAACAAAGTCAAAACACCATGAAAGAAAGAACAAAAATTCACGTCGGGGTCACCAAATGTTTAGAAGAGGCCCTTTTTTGTGTTCACCTATGTTCGAAGTGGTTCAGAAGGTTGGGATTATTTTTAATAAATGTAAAACACGATCACATTGCTTCCTTTCATGTGTATTTAACAAGTTGAGAGATAAGATCAAGCTATGATAAGCTAACAGACCAAATTGTATCTATGCAATTTGATAAAGTTGCATGTGCACGGCAAAGACCAAGATTAGCGATGAGCAAGCAAATGTCGTTTTTAAACTACGACAATTTTATATTAAATGTTGTGCTTAGTTATTAGTTGGCTGCTGCTGCCGACAATAAGAATATCGAAGACTTATAATAGGTAAAGACTTGAGCCTAGGGTATATCCCAGTCTCTCTCGGACAGAGCATTATTACTTGTGACCTTTTGTGCACATGCATTAATTTCGTGGATCTTTTATTCATTGCGTTACAATGAAAGTAATACATGGTCTAGGTGTTCCTTAATCGCATTCGCAACGCGGACAACGTGGAAAACGGTTCTCAAGGCGCAGCATATATCATGTTGGAGACATTCGATCTACCGTACGCCGATCCTGGCGTTCAGCTACCTTTCGCAAGTGGACCTGTACCCATTAGTATTATTATGATGACCTATTTACTCTTCGTGCTGAAGCTGGGACCTCAGTTCATGGCAAAACGTGAACCCTACCAACTACAGGGACTTATGCAGATCTACAATCTAGTACAAATAGGGTACAACATTGTGCTCTTGATAATTGTAAGTACTTATTACACATCTGGGAATACTAATGACACTACATATATCTTCACCTTTCCATTACACAGTGTGTGTATTTAATAATCAACGCGCAAAGCTACGACATCTTCTGTCTCCTTCCACTACCTCTGGAACACAAGTATAAAAACGTAGAACGAACATTAGCCTATCTGTACTACCTTAATAAGATACTCGATCTGGTCGACACTGTTTTCTTTGTGCTACGGAAGAGCTACAAGCAGGTGACGCTACTGCATCTCATCCATCACGTGATGATGCCGTCGATTGGCTATCTGGTGTTACGATTCTACGGCTATGGGGGCCACCTTCTGGTGATGGGCATTTTGAACACGTTTGTACACATAGTGATGTACACCTACTACTACCTCTCGTCGCAGAGTGAGGCTATCAAGAGGAGTCTCTGGTGGAAGCAGTACGTCACCATCGTGCAGCTACTTCAGTTCCTGCTAGTTTTTATGCACTGCTGTTTGACTCTGATGCAGCCCAATTGCAAAACATCTCCCATTGTCTACTTGGCTCTATGTGGTTCAACATTAATGTTAGTCATGTTTTCCAACTTCTACATTCGTACATACATACTGCCAAAGAAGATGAAAGTAAATTAATATTTGGAAATGTTTTACAGAACATTTTCCTCTAACGACAGCTGTGTCACAGAGACTTGCATCTCTCTTTTTCTCTCCCTTTCTGTATGTCAACTTCTCTACCCCATCTCTCTCTGAACCCTCTTAATTACAATTTTTTGTAATCCGAATTTTAATTTTATTATGTAATTTCTGACGCATTAAATGAGAAGCCCACAAATCGATATAGCCATATTCGTCTTTCCAAATTATTGTTAAATATGAACACGAATCCGAATTTGTGCTTATTGCGAAGTACGTCGGAGTCATCCGGACTGAACCACTATAAATTATAGCTGACATAATAATGGTAAGAAAATCATGTTTCACGAATCCACAGGTAAAACATGTGTTTGAGCCGTTGTCTTAATTGTATTGATTTTACTGTTAATAGATTTGTTCCAGAATTCTTAATACTCTAAGTAATTATTCAAGTGCCTTTTAGATTTCTATTAAATTCGGTTACCAGCACATGGTTTTATTTTAGATATAAAGAGACTTACTTACTTATTTTGCTCCTTGGTCATTGAGCTGTAAGCCGTGTTGATAGCAGCGATTGAGCCTGGTTTGATGGTCATTTAAATTGGAGCAGGCTAAAACGAATGTTGAATTGAATGCATAAAGCATCAGTGGAGATAGAATTGAGGGATGCTTTGATTTCTGCTGTGAAGTGCAGAGCTCCTCAAAATGTAGGCTAGTGCTACAAAAATGGTTTCAACTCCTTTAGGAGACTTGCTGCACCCACGAAGTTAGTTCCATTTCCACGATAGATGCCAGTCGGCAGCGTTCGACTAGCACTCATTCGATTGAGTGCAGCCAAGAATGCGTTTGTGGAGAGACCAGTTCGATGTACACCGCCTTGGATGCCAAACAAATGAATACGGCCAAGTAAGATTTTGTGGGAAAACTTATTTATCGGCCCACAGCATTGGAAAGGATGTTCCGGTCGAAGGCGTTCCACAGTTAGCGATCCCGTAAGCTGCCTTTCCAATTTGGGCCTTCACCGAACACACGCACATGACAAATTCCTTGGGTTTCATCCGATATTCGAATCGAATGACTGCCACTAGAGGTTTGGGTCCAGCGTCGTGGTAGCGAAGATGAAAATACCGCATATAAATGCAGATCAAATTCGATTAACTCAGCAACAAATATTAAATTAAAACGGATCTGGGAATTAATTTCAAGATATTAATGATTACTGCCAATGCCATTAAATTGTCTTCTTATGCTTTCAATCTCAGAAAGAATTTCCTTATGCATGATAAGTCATCGTAAACACACAATGTCTGGAAAAACCAGAAACAGATCTTTGATTGGATGACACACACTGACACAGATTGGAGGCGTTGATTTTTACCATGAGGGAAGAGCACTGGGTCCCAGATCGGGGCATTAACTTATTTTATTTTGATTATATATATTTTTTTTAAGTAAACTTAAACTTAACAATAACAAAAGTTGGGTTTTATTGGGTTTGATTTTTGATTAATTTTATTTATTATTATCTGCAGATGCGGCCTGATCATAAGCGACTGTTAGGTAAGTGCAATTTTTACCCTAAACACACCTGATTAATTCGTACCTGTTTTATTCATGATGCGGTCTGCTTATAGGTGACCGTTATGCAAATGCAATTTTTACCGTAAACGCACTTAATTCATGAATACTTGTTTTATTCATAAGCTAAAATAAGTGTGGTGTTTTCAATTTCAACACCTCAAGTTTTCTAATTCCATTTTTATTTTACTAGTAACCGCCTTTAAGTATCGATAAAAAATTCTCTATTTCTGAAAGTGTAAATTGATATAACCGTGTATCTACCACAACTTTAGAGAAGTCTGAAATGCTCATATCTTCCACAATTTGTAAGCTAGAGTCAGAAAATGTATGTTATCCATAGCTCTTTTTAAAAATTGGTCAAAAAAATCACAATCACATAATTTTAAAGGTATGTCTTTAGCAACAACCTTAAAATTTTTTTGTCATACCCACTCCAGCCCCATAAAGCTACCACAATTTAAGAGGTATAATTATCAAACTTGGAAGGTAGATTACAAAGAACTTCCTTTTTTTCGCCAAACATGTGTTGCCACGTATTTTCATAACAACCAAATGCAGGACTTATGATAGGTAAAGATGTAGTCCTAGTGTATCTCCTAGTCGACCACTCTCGACTAGGGTATTCTTACCTGTCACCTTTTGTGCATATGACCACTTAGAAGACAATACAAACATTAATACGTACAATTATTGTCTGCTTATTATCATATCACTATATTTTATTGAATGCGTAACAAAGACAATAATATATAGGGTAAGTGTTTTTCTAATCGCATTTCTAACGCAGACATCGTGTAAAACAGTTCTCAAGGCGCAGCTTATATCATGTTTGAGATATTCGACCTACCGTACGCCGATCCTGTCGTTCAGCTACCTTTAGCAAGTGGGCCTGTTCCCATTAGTATTATTATGATGGCCTACTTACTCTTCGTGCTGAAGCTGGGCCCTCAGTTTATGGCGAAACGTAAACCCTACGAAGTACAGGGACTTATGAAGATCTATAATCTAGTACAAGTAGGGTACAACATTGTGCTCCATACATTTGTAAGTACTTATCACACATCTGGGAACACTAATGACACTACATATATCTTCACCTTTCCCTTACACAGTGTGTATATTTAATAATCAACGCGCAAAGCTACGACATCTTCTGTCTCGTTCCACTACCTCTGGAACACAAGTATAAAAACGTAGAACGAACATTAGCATACCTCTACTACCTTAATAAAATACTCGATCTGGTGGACACTGTTTTCATTGTGCTACGGAAGAGCTACAAGCAGGTGACGCTACTGCATCTCATCCATCACGTGATGATGCCGTCGATTGGCTATCTGGTGTTACGATTCTACGGCTATGGGGGCCACCTTCTGGTGATGGGCATTTTGAACACGTTTGTACATATAGTGATGTACACCTACTACTACCTATCATCGCAGAGTGAGGCTATCAAGAGGAGTCTCTGGTGGAAGCAGTACGTCACCATCGTGCAGCTACTTCAGTTCTTACTAGTTTTTATCCACTGCTGTTTGACTCTGATGCAACCCAATTGCAAAACATCTCTTCCCGTTGTCTACTTGAGTATAAGTGTTTCAACATTAATGTTGGTCATGTTTTTCAACTTCTACATTCGTACATACATACTGCCAAAGAAGATGAAAGTAAATTAATATTAAGAAATGTTTCACAGAGACTTGCTTCTCTCTCTTTCTCTCCCTCTCTTTAAGTCTCATTCTACACTCCCATTTCTTCTCTTCTTAAGGTGAATTAAATAGTTAAAATTTTTTGTTAAGCGAATTTTAATTTTATAGTGTAAATTTTGACGCATTAAATGAGACGCCCAAAATCGATCGATCGCCAATCGGACTGAACCACTACAATTTAAAGTTGAATGCGAATAAACGTATTTATCGGCCACAAAAGTCGATATCACAACATTGGAATGGATGTTCCGGACGAAGGTCGTACGCTGCTTTTCAAATTCCAATCGAATGACTGCCACTAGAGCTTTGGATCCAGCGTCGTAGTTGCGTAGATGAAAATACCGCACATAACTCCAAATCAAATTCGATTTACTCAATAAGAATATCGATATGTTTTAATAAGTATTCCAAATATCCTGTAGAGCGATCTAGAAACGGATTCCGAAATTTTGGGTTTTTGCATTGCGAAGATCCAACAAAAGTTCAAACGATGATATATGAGATCTTTCTGATTGTAGCTTGTTGTTATGTAACAAGGTGTGGTGCATTCTCTTCCAATGGCGACAGCGGTTTGTTGAAGGGTATTCAGCCATTTGATGACACTTAGGCAAATAATTAGAACACAGTCACAAGCACAACGCACAAAGTGGCGATAAATTGATAAAAATTAACAGCTGATCATTCAACATCAGTTACATTCAAATTGGTTTTATCAAACAGATGTATATCGCATAGAAAGAAAATTATGAAAGACATAACACTAGAGAATTGAATTCACCTGGAGTGTATCCCAGACACCTAAGCACACACTTAAACAGACACATTCAATTAAATTAAACAAATCTGAGAATTGATTTCAAGATATAAATAATTGCTACCAATGCCATTAAATTTTCTTCTTATGCTTTCAATCTCAGAAAGAATTTCCTTATGCATGATAAGTCATCGTAAACACACAATGTCTGGAAAAACCAGAAACATATCTTTGATTGGATGACACACACTGACACAGATTGGAGGCGTTGATTTTTACCGTGAGGGAAGAGCACTGGGTCCCAGATCGGGGCATTAACTTATTTTATTTTGATTATATATATTTTTTTTAAGTAAACTTAAACTTAACAATAACAAAAGTTGCGTTTTATTGGGTTTGATTTTTATTTAATTTTATTTATTATTATCTGCAGATGCGGCCTGATCATAAGCGACTGTTAGGTAAGTGCAATTTTTACCCTAAACACACCTGATTAATTCGTACCTGTTTTATTCATGATGCGGTCTGCTTATAGGTGACCGTTATGCAAATGCAATTTTTACCGTAAACGCACTTAATTCATGAATACTTGTTTTATTCATAAGCTAAAATAAGTGTGGTGTTTTCAATTTCAACACCTCAAGTTTTCTAATTCCATTTTTATTTTACTAGTAACCGCCTTTAAGTATCGATAAAAAATTCTCTATTTCTGAAAGTGTAAATTGATATAACCGTGTATCTACCACAACTTTAGAGAAGTCTGAAATGCTCAAATCTTCCACAATTTGTAAGATAGTCAGAAAATTTATGTTATCCATAGCTCTTTTTAAAGATTGGTCAAAAAAATCAAAATCACAAATTGAAAGGTAGCTATCAACACCCTTAAAATTTTTAGGTCATGACCACTCGTACCACAACTTAAGAGGTATAATTATCAAACTTGGAAGGTAGATTACAAAGAACTTTCTTTTTTTCGCCAAACATGTGTTGCCACGTATTTTCATAACAACCAAATGTAGGACTTATGATAGGAAAAAATGTAGACCTAGCGTATCTCCTAGTCGACCACTCTCGACTAGAGTATTCTTACTTGTCACCTTTTGTACATATGACCACTTACCAGGAAAAATACAAGCTATAATACGTACAATATATTGTCTGCTTAATGATATGATATTTTATTCAATGCGTAACAAAGACAATAATATATGTTGAAAGTATTTTTCTAATCGCACTTGCAACGCGGACATTGTGTAAAACGGTTCTCAAGGCGCAGCTTATATCATGTTTGGGATATTCGACCTACCGTACGCCGATCCTGGCGTTCAGCTACCTTTAGCAAGTGGACCTGTACCCATTAGTATTATTATGATGACCTATTTACTCTTCGTGCTGAAGCTGGGCCCTCAGTTTATGGCAAAACGTAAACCCTACGAAGTACAGGGAGCTTTGAAGATCTACAATCTAATACAAATAGGGTTCAACATTGTGCTCTTCATAATTGTAAGTACTTATCACACATCTGGGAACACTAATGACACTACATATATCTTCACCTTTCCCTTACACAGTGTGTGTATTTAATAATCAACGCGCAAAGCTACGACATCTTCTGTCTCGTTCCACTACCTCTGGAACACAAGTATAAAAACGTAGAACGAACATTAGCCTATCTGTACTACCTTAATAAGATACTCGATCTGGTGGACACTGTTTTCATTGTGCTACGGAAGAGCTACAAGCAGGTGACGCTACTGCATCTCATCCATCACGTAATTATGACGTCGATTGGCTATCTGGTGTTACGATTCTACGGCTATGGGGGCCACCTCCTGGTGATGGGCACGTTGAACATATTTGTACACATAGTGATGTACACCTACTACTTCCTCTCGGCGCATAGTGAGACTATCAAGAGGAGTCTCTGGTGGAAGCAGTATGTCACCATCGTGCAGCTACTTCAGTTCTTCCTAATTTTTATGCACAGCTGTTTGATTCTGATGCAGCCCAATTGCAAAACTTCTCTTCCCGCTGTCTACTTGACTCTATGTGGTTCAATATTAATGGTGGTCATGTTTTCCAACTTCTACATTCGTGCATACATACTGCCAAAGAAGATAAAATTAAATTAAAATTTGGTATATGTTGTACAGAATATTTTACTGTAACGACAGCTGTTTCACAGAGACTTGCTTCTCTCTCTTTCTCTTTCCCTCCCTCTCTCTATGTCTCCTTCTGCACCCCCATCTCTCTCTGCATTAAATTAAATTAAGTAATTAAAATATTTGTGAAGCGTATTTAAATTTTATTATGTAATTTGAGACACCTACAAGTCGATATAAAACGAACCCAAAAGTAAATAAGTAAGAATGCTGTAGTCGAGTGAGCTCGACTACGATATATTCTTAGGTTAGGTTAGGTATGACTTAGGCCATTTATCGACCCGTTGCGATACCGTGGATCTAGTTCTTTCCCGAGGCTAGTGAGATACTGAACTGAAGTGAACCAGCCAGTTGCATTTATGAATTTTGCGATACCGGCTGAACTTCCCAAGAAAGCGAATCATCTTTTTGCTAGTGCTGGGCAAAAATCGTTATGTGGGACTTGGAGCCTACAGGTGTGCAAACCCACTAACCAGTGAACAGTAATTGCCCGAATAACAGCGGAACAATTACTGCGGCTTAAGCAACACAGTTCTCAGGTTTGGCGAGCAATACGACTACAGTTGGCATTTAGCCATTTGTCGTTAGACCTGCGTGTGTTTGAGGAGGGATAGTAGAGTGCCTTTTCTAGCTAGCTCATCAGCTATACAGTTGCCTTCTACTGTGCCCTCAACTCATTTTTTACCTTTTCAGGCAGTTTAGTGCTTCTTGTATAGCTATCACTTCTTTACAGTACATCGGAAGACTGAAGGATAGCTGAGTGGTTAGTTGAGCGGAGTACACTCCTCCGCCGACGCGATTTTCGAGCTTCGACCCGTCTGCGTAGAGCTGCACGGTCGCTGGTGGATCGGGGGTTCCATAAATCCATTCTTCCCTTAAGGGAAAGTAAGTGTACGATATACCCTTAACCCAGTTGTTAAATATATTACAGATTTATTGGCAAATTTCACTTTAATATAATTTGCACCCAAATGTTGAGTTCTGCAAGTGCACCCTTTTCTTATGGTAGGCACTACACTACACACTACTTATGGCACTACAGAGTATTTTTACTCACAAGCCAGAATTGACCCGAACTGGCTGGCTACAAAAAAGTATACATACATACATACGTACACGAGATAGTAAATATCAGGGCTCTGCAGAATACACACAAAAATATTGACGCTACCGTCGATTATCATGCCATCTCTTTCTCACACATGCACTCGCCTATTTATATGTAGCTTGCGGCTGCTGATAGAAATGAGATCAATATAAAAATATATTTTCTACTTTGGTGTTTCTTATCCGATCTTAATGGTTTTTGGCAATTAATGTATATTATGTATAAATTATAAGCGTCTGCCTCTTCAATTTATTGCTATTGTAAATCGAAATATATCGATAATAGAGAGACTGAGTCATCGGTTAAATAAAGCAAACTTTATCTGCGCCTGGTATACGAGAACTTATATTCCAAATTTGAAGTCTCTAGCTCTTATAGTCTCTGACAGACGGAGAGACGGAAATGGCTATATCGATTCGGCTGTTGATCGTGATTAAGAATATATATACTTTATGGGGTCGAAGACGCTTCCTTCTGCCTGTTACGTACATTTGCACAAAACCGTTAGACCCTTTTTTACCCATTTTTAATGGGTTAAGGGTATAAACATGTGTTTGAGCCGTTGTTTGAATTGCATTGGTTTACGCCTGACTTATTAATTTTACTATTAATAGATTTATTCAAAAGTTATTAATACTCTAAGTACTTATTAAAGTGCCTTTTAAACTTCTTTAAAATTCGGTTACCTGTACATGGATTTTTTTATCATCATCTTGTTTTAGGCCAGATTGGGGATAAAAAGAGGCTCACTTATTATGGTCTTTTGCCTTTGGGTTGTAAGCCATGCGGATAGCAGCGATTGAGCCTTAAGGACTCAATGACAGGTTTGATGGTCATTATTAATTGGATGCATAAAGCATTCGGGAAGATAGAATTGGGGGATGCTTTGATTTCTGCTGTGACGTGCAGAGCTCCCCGAAGGTTAGGCTAGTACTCGATAGCGTCTTGTGCTAAGCCAGCGTGAATGCCTGGGAAAACAGGAAACAGCTTTCTGATTGGATGACACACACTGACACAGATTGGATGCGTTGATTTTTACCGTGAGGGAAGAGCACTGGGTCTCAGATAGGGTCATTAACTTATTTGATTTTGGTTATATTTATTTTTTAAGTCAACTTAAACTTAAGAGTAACAAAAGTTGGCTTTTATTGGGTTTGATTTTTGATTCATTTTATTTGTTATTATCCGCAGATGCGGCCTGATCATAAGCGACTGTTGATTAATTAATTTGTACCTGTTTTATTCATGATGCGGCCTACTTATAGGCGACTAGACTAAGAAGTTGAAATTTGTACCGTACACGCACTTAATTCATGAATACTTATTTTATTCATAGGCTAAACTAAGTGGGGTGTTTTAAATTGCAACACCTCAAATTTCTAGGACTTAGGTAAAGATGTAGTCTCTATGTAGGGTATTTCCTAGTCCAGCACTCTCGACTAGAGTATTCTTACTTGTCACCTTTTGTACATATGACCACTTAGCACACAATACAAACTATAATACGTACAATGTATTGTCAGCTTAATGATATGATATTTTATTCAATGCGTAACTAAGACAATAATATATGTTGTAAGTGTTTTTCTAATCGCATTTGCAACGCAGACTTCGTGTAAAACAGTTCTTAAGGCGCAGCTTATATCATGTTGGAAATATTCGATCTACCATACGCCGATCCTGGCGCTCAGCTACCTATCGCAAGTGGGCCTGTTCCCATTAGTATTATTATGATGACCTATTTACTCTTCGTGCTGAAGCTGGGCCCTCAGTTTATGGCAAAACGTAAGCCCTACGAAGTACAGGGACTTATGAAAATCTACAATCTAATACAAATAGGGTACAACATTGTGATCTTCATAACTGTAAGTACTTATCACACATCTGGGAACACTAATGACACTACATATATCTTCACCTTTCCCTTACGCAGTGTGTGTATTTAATAACCAAGGAGCAAAGCTACGACATCTTCTGTCTCGTTCCACTTCCCCTGGAACACAAGTATAAATACGTAGAACGAACAGTAGCCTACATCTACTACCTTAATAAGATACTCGATCTGGTGGACACTGTTTTCATTGTGCTACGGAAGAGCTACAAGCAGGTGACGCTACTGCATCTCATCCATCACATGATGATGCCGTCAATTGACTATATGGTGTTACGATTCTACGGCTATGGGGGCCACCTTCTGGTGATGGGCATTTTGAACACGTTTGTACATATAGTGATGTACACCTACTACTACCTCTCGTCGCAGAGTGAGGCTATCAAGAGGAGTCTCTGGTGGAAGCAGTACGTCACCATCGTGCAGATACTTCAGTTCATGCTAGGTATTATGCACAGCTGTTTGACTCTGATGCAGCCCAATTGCAAAACGACTCCTTCCGTTGTCTACTTGACTATAAGTGGTGCAACATTAATGTTGGTCATGTTTTCCAACTTCTACATTCGCGCATACATACTGCCAAAGAAAAAGAAGTCGATAGAGGAAAATAAAAAAAATTAATAGTCGATCGAACATTTTTTGATAATGATAATCTTGTAGCTCCCCCTCTCTCCGTATCCCCTTCTCTCCTTATCCCCCTCTCTCTCTCCCTCTTTCTCTCTCCCTCTCTCTCTCTCTCTCTCTCTCTCTCTTCCTCTCCCTTAACTCCTACTTAATATTTTTTGGTCCAATTGGATTATTTTTTGGATTTCTTAAATTTTCCCATGAATGTTAGAACATCTTAAGTTTTATTATTTATACATATTTTATATTTAACATTTTCATTTGCCATTTTTAAAGTTTGAAAATTGTTAACAAACCTCATTTAATATTAACTACACTGCCGAAAAAACACTTTGAAAATAGAATAGAGATCTTAAGTCAATAAATGTTGCTCTATGAGAATATATTTGTATGTTTTTTGGCTTTATAATAATGACAAAAACAAAGTGGGCAAAGACTTGGACGTCAACTTCAAAAACGTATTATTTTAAATATTAAAAACATTAAAAAAAGAACCAAATTCTAATTATCGCTCACAACCCATTTCCATTAGCAAATAGATAAATGAATATCTATAATTTTCCTATGTTGGAAAAACACACAAAACTCGATATGTTTGCTATATTTGACAGACCGCCGGCGGATCCAACACGGCTGTTTCTGTCCTCAAGTCCTTGGCCCATGGTCATTATAGTGTCTACATATTTACTCTTTGTGATGAAGCTTGGACGTCAGTGGATGGCCCATCGACAACCCTTTGATCTGCGAGCCGTACTCAAGGTGTACAATCTCACACAAATCGTGTACAACAGTGTGGCGTTCACATCGGTAAGTGAGATCTGATATGTATCCATTGAATACTATACATTTGCAGGGAATTTACTATCTGCTTGTGATGAGTCCGCATCAACTCAAGTGTCTATCAATAATGCCAGAGGAGCATCCATTCAAGAATATGGAGCGTCTGATGTCTTATGCGTACTATATTAACAAATATATCGATTTATTGGACACCATTTTCATAGTGCTCCGCAAAAGCTATAGGCAGATATCGTCGCTGCATCTGATCCATCATTTGTATATGCCGATTACGGGTTACTTTGTGATACGGTTCAATGGCTATGGTGGCCATCCCATTATCACGGGCCTCCTCAATCTCTTCGTGCACGTCGTGATGTATAGCTACTACTACATCTCATCGCAGATACCGGCCATCAAGAGGAGACTCTGGTGGAAGCAGTACATTACCATGTTGCAAATGCTGCAGTTTGTGATTATCTTTGCGCACAGTGCCTGGACACTAATGCAGCCCAGTTGTGAAGTATCTCGGGTGTTAGCCTACACGGTTCTGGGCTCGTCAGCTGCCATGTTTACTATGTTTACCAACTTCTACATGCACGCCTACATATTGCCAAACGATAAGTTGAAATAGCCATTCTTCCTTTGGCTTAATAGAAACGTATGTATCCAATTCTAAAAAGATTAACCAAAATTGATTAGAACCTTGCTTGCCATGTTTGCTCGAAATTCAAGTATTCTGAAATCGTCTTGCATTCCTTAAGCACTTCCTAGACAATATACGAATACAATGTAAACTTAACAACTTAATAACTTAATAATACTAATAATAATAATACTCAAGTAGCGGCAACATAAAATGAAAATCGCCCTGAAAAGTAGAAAAGGTTTCTGGTTTTCAGAAATAGTTTTTAGATGTACGAAGAAAAATTCTTTAAAATTAAAAAGGCTTCTTTCTATTTTTAAAATATATAAAAATATTTCCAATAACAGATAATAATTTTAAAAGGTAGAAATGCAATCAAAATGTGTTCTGAAATTCAGAAAATAATAATTGAATTTGCTTTCTCGACTGCTGTTTTACAAAGGCACCCAGCTTAAGGAAAAAAAAAATAGTTTTGGTTCTATTTATTGTATTTAGATATTGTATTTAGATGTGTTTGTGTTGGAGCAAAGTTTCCCCGCGTTTTTTTTTTTTTTTTTTTTTTTTTGTATTAAGATTGAGCCCCACCAGCATTATGTACTCAATCAGCGTTTATTTAAGACTGCTACTTTACAGTATGAGTAGCTATTAATGAGAGACTTAACATAAGTATCGATGCAAGATTGCATTGAATGTAAAATAACATAATTTTCAACAGTTTGCATGTATAATATTTACTTTAGATTTGAAATAACATTTCTGTATTTTGTACTCATATCTGATGCACTCATCTAAAATAATGTTTGTATATTCCGCGAAATCTTGGCATTGAGAGCATGCCCTTTAGCAGAGCACACAACAACAACAACAAAATGTTTCCAGCTAAAAATGCAAAATGTAGCAATTAAGGCACATGCAGACGACAAATGTTAGAAAGGCCCAAGTACTTATGTAAGTAAAAGATGCTGCTTGGCTCAACTCTCAAAGGCAAACAGCAAACGACTTGCTGCGCACTCAAAAGATGAAAATACATAAAATGGAGCCGCAGCAGCCCATAAACGACACCACATTGTGCCAGGCCGCACTTAAAAGCCCAACCTCTCTTTAAACGGCATATGGGGACAAAAGTCTTCGGTCTCAGCGAGAAATGCCATAAAAATTGCAACATAAAAATTAAACCACTAAACGCAGCAAAATTGCTGGCTTTGGGACGCTGATAATGTGCACAGTTCAGCTTAGTTCAGTTGTTCTCTTACATACTCTTGCAGTGGGTTAGATACATTTTTGCACAGCATTTGGTATGAGAAAATGTGGTATTATTTATTAATGAATCAAATTTAAAAATAGTTAAAAATTATAATGATTACATAAATTATGTAAAACTATAAATTTTAAAATAGATAAATGCGTACAAAAATCGTTGAAAATGGTATCAGTTGTGATTTTAATAAAATACAAATCCATATAATTTTAATTAAGTATCCCGAATTCCTAAACTCTTAAAAATCATAAAGTTAAAAATTATTTATCCTTACCTATTTTAAAATAATGTATTCTGGGATATTCCAGTTGAGATTTTAATAATAAAAAATCTTTATAATGAATCTCAAATTCTTAAGTATGCAAAAAATTAAAACTAGAACAGAAATCAATGTTAACTTAAGTAAATTATTATTTTTTTTTTTTATTGGTTCGTTAGATTAAAACAGATTATTTTCTCCACGAAACTATGACTTCATAAATTATAATTATTCAATTAAAAAAAAATTATTTTATTTTATAAAAAGTGGTTTAATAAGTGAAAGCGTATATCGTCTTCGGTATTTTGTACTTAAGTAGCGATTATTTCTTTTTAATTTTGACTTTGACTTTGGAGTTTTTAAAGAGTGCAGCGAACAGTTCATAAAGCAGCGACCCCCAGTTAGTTATTTATCGCATTTGTTGTTGTTTTTGTTTTTGCAGTCACCCTCACGTTCATGTGTATATTGTTGGATTTGCTAATGATATTCAATAATATTAATAATACTAGTACATGCGCAAATTTCGAAATATCGCATTAAAAGCACTTGGAGCGAACGCACGGGGCTTCAACATTTCAGGCATGCTTCGATTGCGCCTTTAGAATTTAATGTGCTTATAATGCCGCCTGCTGCCACTTGAGCCCATTTCCATTTCCACACTCCACACAGCCCCCCCTCTCCACAATTTTCAATCTTGAATCCGATGCGAATTCGCATCCGAATCGTCGCACACACGTTCACATAATTCTATGCACAACCCTCGTCGCAATTGCTGCCTCTTTAACGGCAAATGATGTCAATTCCAATGCGTGGCAACCAACGCCCCACCCCTAATCCAACGCATCCCACCACCCCTATTATTCACGGACGGCTCCCTTTTGGGTATCTGTAAAAATGCTCATCGCGTTTTTCCATTTCTATCGAAAATTGAACTTAATTGGTGCGTGAAGTGTGCGCCCTGAGAGGATTTCAGTCAACGCTGCCTGGCAACTATAACAGTTACCAGGACATTTACACACACACACACACATACACTCACACACGGACACGACTGGCCTTAAAGCCAAAAGACTGGCTAGGTCTCATTATAATTTGCTAGAAGCCAATATCAATAAACAAATTGGACAGCGATTCACATACGAGGGCGACTCAAGCAAACTCAACTTTTGCCAGGTTACTTTTAGTACATATATATTTTTGTATACTAGAACATATTCTTAACATAATACAAATTATTTAAACTGTATAGAAAAGCACGAAAAATTTGAAAATATTTTAGTTTTTAAGAAAAATTTAGTGGGAAACTTACCTAAAATTTTATTAAGCAGTCGTCTAAAAGTTGTGCATAAAAACAAAAGAAATCGCTTTGCATTAAAAAAATATTTTTATTATTTTGAAGAGTTTAAGCAGATGAGAATAACATTTAAATATAGCTTTTAAATTCAATAATTTGTTATTATTTAGTGAATAGTGCCTAAATTTAGAATTACTCAAAAACGAAAATTATCGCGGGATCCAAAACATTTCATTCATCTTTTAAATAAATATTTGTATATCTATTTTTGAGATTTTCGCTTTGTTTTTTGGCTACCTTGAAATAAGAAAGAGTGCATATAAAAATGGTACTATCTAAAACTAGAGTTACTCAAAAAATTATTAATTAAATATTTATTTATTTTTGAGATGTTCACCTTTATTTTGAGCACACTTATTTAATAATTGAGGTCAAAAAATATGTTTCTAAAGGACGTAAAGATGAACAAGATTATTTTAAAATTTTCCCTACAAACTTTAATTTAGCAGTCTGGCATGACATTAAAAAATTTAATAAATAATTTTACGAACTATTTTCGAAAACGCACACAACGATTTCAAATTTGAGGGGAAACACTCAAATTTAATATTAAAGTTTGTGGTTTGACAAAGTGACCCTCGTACTTCGCATCATGCCCGGACAGGCATCCGAGCTGATTAGCATAAATTCGTCTATGTCTATGTTACTGGGAACGTTGTCGACTTTTGTCGTTGTTGTTGTTGTTGTTGTCGTTGTTGTTGTTGCCGTTTTCGTTCTCGTTGTCGTCTTTTGTCAACGTGTCTTGCATAGCAAGCAAAAAGTTTAGCCGTCAAATGCAGACAGGCACGGACTTGTAGTAGGATCTTGGGCTTGGCATTTTGCTTGGGGCTGCATTACTTTTTGGTTTTGGTTTTGGTTTTGGCTTGGTCTGGTTTGGTTTGGTTTCGTTTGGTTTGGTTTGGCTTGGTTCGGCTTGGCCTGGCTGCATGGCATGGCATGGCATGGAAGGAAACATGTGTCACTGAGGGCTGTCTACTTATTACACGACTAATGTCAGTTGCACTGGGCTGCCTGGGTTGGCTGGGCTGGCTGGGCTGGGCTGGCGTCGTGGCAGTCAACAAAAGGTAGCAAACTTCCTGGCACAAAAAGCCTTTTAAACTGCAATATGCAGCTGATGACATTTCTTTGAAAGGGTGTGCGCCAGAACAGATGAAGAGCAGAGCAGAGCAGAGCACAGTCACTGAAACTGGGCTGTGGTTTGCCATTCAAGCGCAAATTATTTCCAAGCCGCTGACAACATTCGCTGGGTGAAGGACGTGCCCTGCAGGCAATTCCTTGCCTAAGTAGTTTCACAACTTTGCCTGCCTTCCATTCAAAATGGATTCATTCATTTGGCAGGTTCTCTCCTTCCCATCCACTCGCCCTATTTTCTAATACTGCTCGGCATTTTGCATTACAATGGAAAGACAGACAGACAGAAAGAGAGAAAGAGAGAGATATATATAGTGAGAGAGAGAGGGGAATAGAAAGACAATGAGAGAGAGAGTCTGCTGCATTATCTCACGCCTTGCATCGATTTCTGAGGCTTGGCCAACGCCTTGGTTCTTCCTTAACCTCTTTGGGATATCTTTTCAGCACGGCCGGCAATCTAATTAGCGCAGCTTGTCTTTGGGCCAGAAGTGGCACCCAGAGGCATTTTGTATGAGAGTGTCGTCAATTTCTTTTGTTTTATTTACTCTTTATGTGTGCTGCGTAGACAAAGTTCAGCAACGACTCTAATCATATTTTAGTGCAGGCCAACTAATTGTGAATGCGGTTATTGCCTGCTCACCAATGTGTTCTGTGGTTGCCAGACACACAGACAGACACACAGACAGACACACAGACACACAGACAGACAGACGGACAGACAGAGTAGACAGGCAAACATTAAAAACGGCAAAGCAATTTACACCTCGACTTTGTAAAATTCACAACACACTGTAAAATTCAAGTTGTTATTCTTGCAATGACTATGAAATGCTCTACACTAAATAAAAAAATAAAAATAAAAATAAAAAATTAGCTGATAACTATGCTATTTGAACTGAAATATTAATTTTAATATTATTCGTATATAAATGTCTTATTAACAAACAAGAAACTATGCTAATTATTAAAAGCAATTGGTTTTGATCATTATTTTTAAGAATAATTGGTCTTGTTTTGATTTTCTATAACCCTTATATTCTATAACACTTATTTTTTTTTTTCATTTCAAATTTTAATTTGAATATACAGTTTAAGTTTGATTTAATTTAATTTGTAATTTCAGTTTAATTTACAATTTGTATTATAATATATTTTTTAGCGGATTATTTGTTTTTGAAAACTAGATAGCTAATTAAATAAATATACTAAATTGTAGAACAACATTGAATACATTTATTGTTAAGTGACCACGATTTTATAATTTAAAGATTTGGAATTGTTTTTTTTTTATTTTCTTTTATAAATAACCTACATATATCATTTATTTTCTCATATTCTAAGATATTTTATCTAACAACGCACGAGAGGCAGCTACGAGATACGAGATTGTTAAACATGATAATTAATAATACGACTAATTGATAATAAATTAAATATTTTTATTAATATAATAGTAAAACATTTTGAAAAAAGTAATTTTTTCGTTCAGAAAAATAAATTTTAATTTTTTAATTAATGACAATTTAGCTATAATTTGATGCAGACTAAAACCAAATTTATGTTTAAATTATATTATTTGAATTAAATATTAAATATGTAAAGATTTTATAATATTGAATATTAAAATAGAATGTCACATGTTGGATAACAAGACTTGTTTAGCCTCAATTTATAGGGTATAGTCAGCGCTCTAAAGACGTGTTAATGAAGCAGATATGCGGGCCAGAACTCGGGACAAGTCGTGGTCGTTGTCTTGGTCTTGGTCTTGGTCGTGGTCGTGGTCTCTTTGGTCTTACTCCTCATCCTCACCGTCGTCCTCGTCGACTTTGTTGAGGCTGAATGAATTTGTATAAGTTGCAAATCATGTTGACTGACGAGACTGCTGCAACTGTGTATGTCTGCCACAGGGATTGGCATTGGTTAGTACGCAAAAGTTTTCAAAGTGTTCAAAGTGTGCAAAGAGTGAAATATATTGTGGCAAACATATTATGAGAGATGCCTTCAAAGGGAAATGGAAGAGGGGAGGCCGAATTGCTTGGGCTGTTCTACTAAATCAACATCATTAAGTTTTTCTGTTTATAAAGAAAACACTCGAGCATTGGTACAAAGTCTGTTGCCATTTTTTTTTTTCTTAATTTTTATTATTTCTGTTTGCTTGTTGGATTGTTGTTCAGTTGTTCAGTTGTTCAGCTTATTGCTGTTTATTTACAGATGCCAATGATGCCGATCTGCGTTATCTTAGGCTGTTCTGGTGCTGCTGCTGAAAGTAAGGAGGTATGGCACTCGATTGTAAAAAAAAAAAAATATGAAAATAAATGACGTTACAGCTGAAAAGCACACACAAATTAGTAGTGAACTTCGAACAGTTGACTGCAAATGCATTGTATACTATTTGCTTAGCCATTTTGAGCGAACTCGGCTAACTGCAACACACACGTTACTCACTCGGTTAGTTGAGCTGAAGAGTTGTGGAGTTGAGGAGGCAGGTGTCAGGTGGCAGGTGGCACAGCCATTATGTGTTTGTCGAACGACGATGCCCAAATAAAATGTGAAAGAAAAAAGAAAAATCAACAAGAACAACAACAAAGTCACGAAATTGTTTATACAATATATAAAAGAGCCTTTAACGTGCCACGCAACGAGAAACAGCAAAAGTAACTTAAAGATACAAATAACAAGATTTCAACGTGCCAGGAATGCTTTGACTTCGACATTGGATTCCGTCTGCACAGGACAGGATGTGAATATAGCTGCTTCTAGTACACATACACACACACACACACACACACACACACACACAAACTTGCGCATCAATATGAATAGATACTCGTAATGCTCAAGTATGCTGCTCAAATTACAAGCGGAGCAAATGTTTAAATACTTGAGTGCCCAACACAAGCATCCGAGTGCAAATTAACTTTTACTTTACTTTACTTTACTTTACTTTACTCCCCCCTTTGCACTCAACATGTGTGTGCGTGTGTGTGTGTGTGTGTGTTTCTTCCTCTTTGGTGTTGCCCTGCTTTTTGTCAACACAACAATTCACTTAAGACACTGTCGACGACAGTTGCCAGTTTCAGTTGGCAGTTGCCTCATTGCCAGTTGCAAGCTGTCAGTTTGGTTGTTGCTGCTCCTGCAGCAGCAGCAGCAGCACATGGTGGCACAGAGTCAGTAGACAGCCAGACAAACAGCCAGACAGCATCAGCCCACGCAAAAGGCGCCAGCGAGACTGAGAGCTGAGCACTCTTTTTACAAATATGCACCCTTTGTCAGAGCTGAAGAATTCAAATTCAGTTTTCTTTTCGAATTCTTTGATTACTATAGTAAAATGGATACATATTCTTTTTTCATAATTGTTTTATGTTAATAAAAAATAAATATTTAAAAAGTAGAAATGGAAAGCCTTAATTTTAGAAAAACTACTTTTTAAGAACCAATAAAAGGTTCTCTCTTAATTGTTGTATTGGAATTGTATATAATCTGTTATAAAAAATCTATAATTAACTTCATTAAATTAAATTTCTATTAACTTACTAAAATTTGTTATTTTTTTAGCTAAAATTGCAATTCTAAATTTAATGCACAATTGAATACAATCTAGTAGATTAAGGCATATATTGAAATGTATCTACATTTTTTATTTCTAATTAAATTTTTGATTTAAATTATTGAAAAATATATTCACTATAATTTGTACAACTTTATTAAAGAATAATGCAAATTTTCACAATAAAACGTAATATTATTATTTATTTAAAAATAGAAAAGTCACGAAAATAATTGCTAACTATAAAAATCTATTTAGAAATATTATTATTTTTGAATTAGTTAATGTATTCACTCTGTATTGACAAAACAAATGATTTTTATTTAAGAGTAATTACTACTTAGTTACACTTTAAATTACTTATTTATCTTTGCCAAATAGACAGCACTAACATTGTTTATTTTTGTATGTTAATTTTAAAAAGTAAATAAATTTTCAATTTAATATTGCAATTTGTCCACAACAAGTTAGAATCGCTTTCAGATAACAAATAATTACAATTTTCTTTAATATACTGTTTTTAAATTCTTAGTTAACATATTATTTGCATATTATAAATTGAATAAGAAATTTGTCAAATTATTGAATTTATATTATTTTAGTTATATTTTAGTTTCAAAAACATACTTATTTTCTAACGTCATCTTTTATTCTTCTAATTAAATTAGTTTTCATCGAAATTTTAATGAATGAACAAATACAACTAAATGAATATCGTCTTATTGGATAAGGTTGCTGCAGCGCCATCTGTCGATAATAATATGCGCAAGCAAAGCAAAGCGCAGTACTGCGGCACTTTATGACAATTCGAATGAACTTCGAATAACAGTTATTTGTACTGTATACTTTTACGCATAGCACACATTTTGAATTGTTTCGAAAATGTAATAATTATTTTTAAACAGTTCATAAAGCTAAAAACCGAAATACATTTAGTTAAATTAATTGTAATAATATGCAAGTTTAAAATTAAAACGATTTTCAGAGCGTTATAGCTAATAAGCCATTAATTAAGATTGGAAGGTCTAAAGCTGATGTATAAAGCTCAATACATTTTTATATAGATTCAGAAATAGGATAGGAGAAGATCTAAATTTCTATAAGAATGAGCTTTAATACTCTATCCCCTATTTATGATTATTGATATCAAGTATTGAAGGAACACAATAAGTAACATAATGCCAAGTATTTTACACATATATTAATTAATTATAAAGTAGTTTGCTACAAAGTAGAGTATTGCAAGAGATCGAATTTAAGTTGTCCGGAATTTAGATCTCGTTTGAAAATTATATGCTTAGGAAAATCCCTTTCAAAAGCAAACAAAAAGCAAAACTTATTTATTTTTGCGTGTTTTAGGCTCAACACTTTTTCCATTTTAATATGTAAAATATTATTATTTAATTATTTTTCTTAATTAAAAAGCTCACTTTTGGTATGTTTAATATAGATATATTTTTAACATATTGCATTACTGACCTGACTTGTACCTGACCTTCTATTATTTAATTATCTACACCATTATCGTATCATCTTAACAGAAGTTATCTTATCACCTTATCAAAAGTTGCTAGAAACACATAAGTACAAATGTGATTTAAATATATAATGTGTTTAATTTGATAGATGGATTAAATGTTATTCAGCTGCAACTCATCGGAATATAATTCTAAAGTGCGCTTAAGATTCTTGAGCAGCGGCAAATCGGGTATGGAGCGCACTCCGCTGGGATCGCTGCCAGGAAGCACAGCCTCCAGGAGAATGGGGACAATTTGCTCACTGACGGACTGAAAGAGTTGGGCTATCTTAATAATGGTAGCCGGATCGGGCAAGCCCGGAATGCCAGCACGTTCCCCAATCGAGTTGTTGGCGCTGGCCTCGCGACGACGTCGTTGTGCCTCCTCTGAATCCTCGACGGTCTCCTCTGACGAGGAGTCATCGTCATCGTCACCGCCATCGCCATCGCCGTTTTCCTGCATTCAAATTGATATATATTTTTGATTAGGTTGAGGATGGAACTGGATTTACCTTAGGTCTGGCCTCAACAGTAAGGCACAACTGCAGGAGCAGAATGAATCCTGCAAAGATCAACAGATGCCTCAAATGAATGCCCATTTCGCTTTTCGAACTGCTTAAAAACACTTTTTGCCGGCCCATTTATAAGCACGAGTTTTGATGGCTCTAATTGCGAATTGGGTTTGCATGTCACCAAATTGATCAATTTCCAGAATTTCCAGAATCAAATACAAAATTGAGAATTGCACGCATCAACTCTGGATAAAAAAAATCTCCCCAAATTTTAGTAAACTTTCCGCGGTCTATTATAAAGGAAGTAAAATTCTAAAACTATTTCTTTCTAATAACTATTTCTAAATTTGCGTGCGGATTTTTTTTATTAAATTTACAAGAAATTTGTATTTATTTTCTATGTGTATATTGAAGAATTTTTATATATATAAATATTTGTTAAAAAGAAATTGAGGATTTAAGGCAAGTCTAAATTTTAAAAATGTTTTTCGAATATTTTCAAATTATTTCCACAAGATTTTAATTTAAATGTGATTTACCAACATATTTTTCTGAGTGTGGCAAAGAGGTCAGAAAATCAAGTGCACTTGAAAATGCCAAGAAAAAAGTTCTCTTCAACTGTTGTTGACTGTTGTTGGCTGTTGTCTGCCTGCTTTTTCGCTTTTGGTCATGGAATGCGCCAGCAAGTGCAGTTTTTTGTGTGGCCAAGCAGCAGCCGAACAACAAAAACTCAAATTGGCCAAGTTGGCCAGTTAAAAAGATGCGGCTCAGAGATCAGGTATACGCTGCTGTATCTGTCTGTGGCCGGCAGCTGCCGCTGGCACATAAATTGTAATTTAAACTTGCCTTCTCGCAACGTTGTGGCAGGATATTGTTATTAAATCAAACGCGAGGCAACAACAGCAACAACCAGCTTGATTGGGTATCAAGAGTTGCAAGTTGGAGCCTCGTCGGCGGGCTGAGCCCAGTTGCAGTTTCAGTTTTGATTGAGATCCGCCTTTAGACAGTCCAGTCCAGTCCACACTGACCGACCGGTTAAATAAACGCACAGAAAAAAGTGTTTTTTTTTTCAAGTAAGTGAAATTTAATGCCAAGATATTGTAATGCAATTCTGCGAAAAGATAAAGTTATGAAAACTAGTGAAAAAATGTACTTCAAAATTACAATTATCTTAAAATTGTCTCTTATGAAAAACTAATGAAGACTTTTTTGTTGCACATATTCCAAAACAACTTTATATTTGTTTTTTTATATTATTCTAATTTTTTTAGATTGGATAAAATTAGTGTAATAACTAAGCGCAAGCTGTTTAAAGATGAATCTTCTATCGCGTCTCAAACGCATCGGAGCTGCTAACAAGGTAGATCTTTTTTTCTAATATTTGATTTTTTAATAGTTGAATCAACAGATAATTTTTTTTATCATTTATTATCTTTTTAATTCACCTCAATGTACGCAATTCGGTGTGAAATGCTGGTATTTTACAGTCAAACACTTTTTATGGCACTTTCGCTCGTAATTATTATTTAAACATTCACAAAATTGCTATAATCGATTTAAATTTTTGCCGCCAACTGATTGGCGTTGCCACACTAGGCATCAACATAACATAGTGTAGCCATAACGATTTGTTTCTGCCACCAACAGAAGTTGATTTAACAGAAGTTGTTACTCGAGATTATTATTAGGTAGGGTTATACGATTGCTGAGATTATTATTAATAAGTAATTGTTATTAATATTGCAGACCTCGGTCACGCTGCCCATTACAGTTGATGGTAAGTATAAGTTTTATATTTTGTTGGTAATCAATAAAAATTGAAAGCAGACATCAGTAAAAAGCGGTATCTTAGCAAATGTTATCTGCCCAATGTTAACAACAGTTCACCTTGTGTTAATGTTGTCAACGCTATGTTAGCTAACATTTTCAACAGATCCCATATATGTATTAACACCAATTTTTGTTCATCAAATCGCACAGTTGTCGCACAAAGGGAAGAAGCATCTCCCGGAACGCCAGTTTATAAAGTAATTGCTGAAGAAAGATTGCCAACAACAATTATCAGAAATAGTCAGGAAGGTATGTATCTAATTTGTAAAGACAGCATTTAATATTTGTCTGATGTAATAAAATTAGCAAATTTAATCATTACCAAGAAAAACATAATTGATGATAAATTCTGCGTGTGTGTGCATATGTGTGTGTCCTTATCACAGACTGCGCAAAGATAAAGACAATGTGTTCCATTTATTGATTTTCCATATAAATAATGGGCAAGAAAAAAACGAAGTGTTCCAATTCAGCAGAGCGTAAAGCGTGTGACGTCAGCAAAGCGAAGCTATGAGAAAAAAATCTAAAGCAGCAGAAACTCTTATTTATAGAAGAGAGATTTAAATAACTGAATAAAATGTATAGAATGAGCTCTAAATGGCTTTGATGGATGGATTGTAGCTATAGAATTACATACGTGTGAGGCATTTTCTTTCTTAGGTAAAATGCTTTACCTAACCTCGAATACGAGATATGCACGCGACTATCTTTCTCAGAGAGGGGAAAGAAAACCAACACACACACACACACATGCAGAGATTGAGCTCAATTGATGCTGATGAATGATAATTTTTTGTTGAAATACCTTCGCTTGCTTTGACAGGGTAGTTTAATTTTGTCGTTAAGCGGGCATTTAAAGTATATACAGTGTCTCACAGTCTATTTGGAGCAGAGTCAAGCTAAAAATTTAAAGTGCTATAAAGTTTGAACATGGAAACAAATTCAAAATGTTTGAATGCCAATTGATATGTTGTGATTCCGGATGTTATTTTCGAAATATCGGCATTGTCGATTATGGGCGTGGCCAAACAAATTTATTATCGGTTCTTAAAGGTTCTTAACTTTATTTATTCGGAGCACATGCCAGTATATGTACCAAGTTTAAGTCTCTATCTTTAAATGTGTCGAAAAAAGTTGCCTTCATAAACACGGCTTATATACTATGATACCTTCGGTATCTAAGTGTAACTATATGTATTCTACTAATTATTTTTGCCAGTGCATTTCAAAAAATTCAATCTAAACTAATCTGCCTTTGGTGGTTTCTCTAATCAGCAGCTTTATCCGTGGAAATGGTGAAGGAAGAGAATTTTATCGATGGCGCCGATGAGGAAATGTTGGGAGCAGACGGCAACTTAGCCGATGAAAAGTTGGCCGAGCGGCGAGATGAGGTGAAATTCATCAAGGGGGATCAGCAGAATGGCGATGCCAAGATCGACATTGGTAATCTGAATGGAAAGCCGGTAAGTGATAAGAATCAATATATTTAATATGAATCGAGTAAATATATATTCTCACAACAGGCCTTCACTGGGATGAGCAAGGAGGAGCTGCTGAAGTATGCCAATGATCCGTTCTGGGTGCGTTTGCGTTGGATCTTCTTTGTCAGTTTTTGGGCGATTTGGGTGGGAATGTTGGTGGGCGCCATCCTAATCATTGTGGGTGCACCGAAATGTGCTGCCCCCCAACCGTTGCCGTGGTACAAACGCGGCCTGCACGCCAAGTTCGGCAGTGTGGATGCTGCCAAGGCGGCAGATGTGGAAGCTGCACAGAAATTGTTTGCATCGGGTGCAATTTATGAGTTGCCCGCAGAGCAAACCTACGATGTAAAGAAACCCGATGTGGAGGCACGTATTCAACGACTAGTCGATCTCTATAAGTCATCGGATGTGAAAGTGGTGCTCGATCTGACGCCCAACTATGTGAACAACAATTCGCAGCTGCTGCTCGATGCTCTGGCCGATAAGGAGAAACGTGGCGCCTTCGTTTGGATCAAGGGCGCCACCGAGTTACCCAATAATTGGAAAAAGGTGGGCGGCAACACAACGGCCTGGGCCCAACAGGAGGATGGCTATCTGCTCTCCCAATTCGAGGACGGCAACTATGATTTGAAGATGAATTCGACGGTGGTGCGGCATGAGTTGGGGCAAGTACTCAGGCATCTGCTTGGTCTAGGTGTGCATGGCTTCCGGCTGAAGAACACCAAGTTCTTCCTGATTAACGACGATCTCAAAGATGAGGGCATCTCACCAACAACACCCCAGCAATTCAATATGGTCGATTATGGCTTCTATACGCATACACAGACCACATTCCAGGACGGACTCGGCAATGTGCTCTACGATTATTTGGACATGGTGAAGAATATGTCGGCAGATGCTTTCCTCTCCGTTGCGGAGGATATTATACAGCCACAGGCTTATGTGCTGAGTAATGCAGGCGGCGCATTGGGCATTGATTTGCCCATGTATGGGGATTTTGTGAAAGCGCTCAGCTCCTCACCTAAGCAGGATAAGAAGATGACGCTGCTGCAGCAGTTGCAACAGGTGTTCATCGAGACGGGCAACAGCAGCTGGTTGCAGTGGAACTTTGCCGATGTCCATTTGGACACCACTTCGCATCCCTCTGCCTTGGCACTGTTCATGTCCCTGTTGCGTGGCGTACCAGTTGTGCCAGTTGATTCCATTGAATATTCGGGTGTCAGCCGAGATACCTACAACGAGATCAAACAAATGCGCCTATCGCCCTCCTACATGCACGGCGAGATGCAGATTTACGAGGCCAATCAGCTCATCGCCTACTCCAGGTAAAATTTACGATACATACATATATATTTGATAACTGATTCATCTGCTTACTAACCATCATCATCTCTTCTCTCTCCCTGTGCTAACAATTGAAGGCAAAGGTATATCGAACATTTAGTTAAAACATTTTTAAATCATTACTTTAATTGTTGATTATTTTTTTTCCGAGTGTAAATTTGAGATGTTAGCCTCATCTATAGACTACAAACTGGTTTCTAGTTTTACAAGTACTATATCTTCTAACTCCCATTGGAACTGTGAACTTAAAATTGAACTGTTTTCAACTTAAAAATCGTATATCTCAATTTAATAATGTTTCCAATTTTGAAGCAAAAGTAGTATCCTAACAAATTAACTATATATAAATATATCTTCAAGAACCTACTGTTCTATTATAATTAATTATATTATTCTCCATTTCCACATTAATTAATTTCCACTTTTCTTTTCACAGAATCAAGTCGGGCAGTCCTGGCTACTTTGTCATCTTCAATCCTAGCGATTCGCCACAGCGTAGCAATTTTACGGGTGAAGAGGAGCACAAGTTGCCGGAGAAGATGACCGTCTCGTACTTCAGCGAGAACTACAACGCAGATGACAACGGGAATGGGAACGCCACTAAGGTGGTGCACTCGAGCAAGGTGAATCTCAACGAGCTGCTCGTCGCTCCCCATGCTACCATCATTTTGACCTACGTCCCGGTCAAGAGCGAGTAAAAACTACGCCAAAAACACGAAAAAATACAAATGAATATTCACAGTGGACTTTCTCTGCCACATTTAAAATTACTCAATAAATATATCTAATCCTGCGTATTTATGGCAATATAAAACAACTGTAAATTATTATTTGACACTGATTGGGCAGATTTATATTCATGCAACCAATGTGGAAATTCCGATTTCCATTTGCATGCAACAAATTTTGCGTTTAATATTCTTTTAAATATTTCATCTTTTTATTCTGGCAAGAAAATATAAAATACAATTGGATTTATGTTTTGTTAAATTAAAATACTTGTTTATTGTTTAATTTGTTGCTACTTATGAATAGTTTAACAATAGGCTTATTGATGAATTTGGCATATGATTAATATAGCCAGAAGTTGTAGTCAGTCTGAGGAACATAAGGATAGCTTAGATATTGCAGAGCTACGAATGAAATTAATCAACTTCCTCCACAGTGGGTCCTTTGTGGCCACCAAAACCGCCCGCCTGCTGACCACAATTGGAGTTGCCCTGTGCCTGCTGGTGCATCTTGGTCATAATGGGGGAACAGTGCTGGGTGAGTTCCTTCAGTTTGTGTTCGAACTCCTCCTTGTTGGCGGTGGTGTTGGCGTCCAGCCACTTCACAGTCTCGTCGCACTTCTCCAGCACCGAGGACTTGTCGCTGTCGCTGAGCTTGTCAGCAGTGGCCTGCTCCACGGACTGTTTGACACCGAAGACGTAGCTCTCGAGACTGTTACGGGCCGAGATGCGCTGTCGCTGCTGCTCATCCTCGTCGGCGTAGCGCTCGGCCTCGTTTACCATGCGATCAATCTCTGCCTGCGAGAGGCGGCCCTTGTCGTTCTTGATCGTAATGTTCTTCGCCTTGCCGGTGCTCATCTCCTTAGCCGTCACGTTCAGTATGCCATTGGCGTCCATGTCGAAGGTGACCTCGATCTGGGGAACGCCGCGCGGTGCTGGCGGTATGCCCGACAAATCGAAAGTGCCCAGCGCGTTGTTGTCCTTCGTAAGGGCGCGCTCCCCCTCGAACACCTGAATGGCGACGCCCGGCTGGTTGTCCGCATACGTCGAAAAGGTCTTCGTCTGCTTGCACGGGATGCGGCAGTTGCGCTCGATCAGCTTGGTCATCACTCCGCCGGCTGTTTCGATGCCCAGAGAAAGGGGCGCAACATCTACTAGGAGCACGTCCTGGATCTTGCCGCTCTGGTCGCCGCTGAGTATGGCTGCTTGGACGGCGGCACCGTAGGCCACCGCCTCGTCGGGATTGATGGAAAGGTTGAGGCTCTTACCGCCGAAGAACTGCTGCAGCAGGTTCTGCACCTTGGGAATCCGCGTCGAGCCGCCGACGAGCACTATGTCATGGATCTGTTGCTTGTCCATCTTGGCATCGATGAGCGCCTTCTCCACTGGAGCCAGTGTGTTGCGGAACAGATCACCGCACAGCTCCTCGAACCTGGCCCGGCTCACCCTCGTGTAGAAGTCATGACCCTCGAACAGCGCATCCACCTCAATGGTTGCCTCTGTGCTAGACGAGAGCGTCCGCTTCGCTCGCTCCGCCGCAGTGCGCAGGCGGCGCAGGGCGCGAGGATTGCTGCGCAGATCCTTCTTGTATTTGCGCTTGAACTCCTCCGCCAGATGGGTGACCAATCGGTTGTCGAAGTCCTCGCCGCCCAAATGTGTGTCTCCAGCCGTTGCACGCACCTCAAACAACGAGCCCTCATCGATTGTTAGTATGGAGACATCAAAGGTGCCGCCGCCCAGATCGAAGATCAGCACATTGCGTTCCCCTTTGAGATTTTTATCCAGACCATAGGCCAGTGCCGCCGCAGTCGGCTCGTTGATGATCCTCAACACGTTGAGCCCGGCTATGTGGCCGGCGTCCTTGGTAGCCTGGCGTTGTGAGTCATTAAAATAGGCTGGCACAGTGATGACAGCGTCTGTGATGCTCTGTCCCAAGTATGCCTCAGCCGTCTCCTTCATCTTCACCAGCACCATCGAGCTGATCTCCTCGGGGGCAAAGCGCTTCTGCTCGCCCTTAAACTCAACGCCAATCTTGGGCTTGCCTCCATCACTGACCACTTTGAAAGGCCAGTGCTTCATGTCCTCCGCTATCTTTTGGTCGTCGTACTTGCGACCAATCAAACGCTTGGCGTCAAACACTGTGTTCTTGGGGTTCATCGCCACCTGGTTCTTTGCGGCGTCACCAATCAGACGCTCCGAATCTGTGAATGCCACATAGCTGGGCGTCGTCCTATTGCCCTGATCGTTGGCAATAATCTCCACCTTGCCATGCTGATAGACACCCACGCAGGAGAACGTGGTGCCCAGATCAATTCCAATAGCTGGCATTATGTTTGTTGTTATTCTCGTTTGCTTGTTGCTTGAGAATCTGAAGATGAATTTCTCTTCTTTGTTGTTTTTCTTCTTGCTCTCTGATTAACAGTTAAGCACTTTTTCAATATTTGCAGCTTTAAACTATTTTCTCTTCACTTTACTTTAGTTTCAAATATATAAATTGTCTTAGTTTTTTACTTTTAGCTTGTTCAGCTTGATTCGCTTTTAGTTGTTAGTTGTCTGTGATGTTATCACTTCGCTTGCTTGAATTGAACTGAGCCAAAGAGAAATTGCCTGCCGTATTTATACTCGAGCGCTCTCTTTTCGAAATTTCTAGATGCTCTCTTCTCGAATCTAGTCGAACGTCGCGAAACTTCCAAGCGAGCGTGAGAGAGATGGCAGGCAGATTGTGTGAGTGCGAGTGTGATTGTCGACTGAGAGAGAAACCAAATGGAAATGCCTCGAGTTTTCTGGTTTGTTATGGTAACACTGGTTGAGATTGTTGCAGATTATACTTCTGATTGCATTTCGCTTCGATTTATTGTCAGAGTCGTTGGGATTTTCATTAAAGTTAGAAAGAATGGGACGAGGTTAGGATTTATCACTATATTTGCCCGAAGCATTAAAGTTATATTTGGAAAACCATCGTCTTCGATTAAGTTGACAACTATACAGTCAAATAAAAAAAAAATTTTAAACACTGGTGAACTAGCTGTCACATACATGTACAGTGTCTCAAAGCTAGTTTGGAGCAGAGTCAAGCCAAAAATATAATTGCCTGCCATAAACTCATTATTCATAATTTTTCAAAAATTCCAAAGACCACCGAAATGAATATATGACCCTGACAAACTGGGATTTCCCCTCCCGCTAGGTCGGGTTATGTAAAAAAGTACCTAAATTTATGGTCAAAGCTCTTTTGGATCAGTTACGTTATGGTCACCTGGGTGCTATAAAATCCGGATTTTTTCGTTAGGTTGAATATTTTCGGTATAAATAGACCAATAGACCGGTATGGCACCAAACAAGATTTTCACCGAGCAGGACGAGACGGGGATCATCAAGAAAATAAGGGGAAATCTTAAGCTATCGGTTCAAAAACTGACTCAATAGGCGCAGGATGAAATAAGGAAAAAGTTCAGAGTAGAAACTGTGCTCCAGGTTTTGCGCAACTATGACTTGAAGGCTCGAGTACCACAGAAAAAGCAATTTAAAAGCTCAAAAAATAGAGGGTCTAGGATGAGGTTCGCCAAAATCCACTTGGACAAGGATTTGGAGTTCTGGAACACAGTCATAATTGAATATGAGAACAAATTGAACATTTTTGACCCGGACATAATTCCAAATGTGTTGAAGTAAACAAAATAATGTGCAATTATAATTTTGACATTTATTACATTTTAAAGTCGGAGTCGAACATTAATATTTATGACCATTAAAATGCGCTTTGAACATATAAACTAATTTTACCCTGTAACTGCGAGTAATGGGGTATGCTCTCGGCTCTGCAACCTGCGTTCCTGATACGCATTTCGCAGCTGGACGAACACATTGGCAAAGAGTATGGTGCCAAAGAAGACGAGTGCGGTGCCAATCCAATGGCTGGTCGTGAAGGGATTCCGGAAATAGAGCACGGAGAAGATCAGGGAGACGAACTTGCGCAGTGTAACGACCATGGTGACGGTTAGTGAGCTACATTCCGAGTTCAGCACATAAACGGCACTAATACAAATATATTGCGCAATTCCATTGCAGATCAGATATAGTATCATCAAAGGAATCGACCAATTGTCCATAAAGGCAACCTTCGGCGAACTGAGTGCAATTTGCCAGTGTTGTACAATGTTGCTACCCATAAAAATGAAACCGGGCAGGGGCAACATATGCGTGTAAAACAAAGCCTCATTCGGATGTTTTCCGTAGCGCTTGTAGAGCTGCTCCTGGTAGATGCTCATGTAGGCGGTGACCAGCAATGCGGTGGTCAACAATGCGATTCCCACTCCCCACCAGAAAAGATCAGATGTGCCACTGCCAGTGGAACCATCCACTTTGAGTGTGGCATGTGTTTTATCCTTGACGTTGCCACTGGACACCAAAGTGCAGAGCACAATTCCCATTGTGATTATCACCACGGCACTGTACTGGCGGGAATTGTAGCGTTTCTTCTGTAGAAAAATGCCCATGATCATATTGGCCAGCAGCGTGCCGCTCCTGAAGATCATGTGCAACGGCATCGGTATATTAAAATTAAAGGCATAATTGTTGCACACATTCGAGGAAAAGAAGAGCAGCACCAGCAGCGCATAATCCCTCAGATCAATCTTGCGACCAACTGTAAAACATTTTGAGGTGAAGACGAATCCGATTACGGCAATACAAAAAAAATGTAGAAACGTAACCAAATTCCCGGCACCGGGATCAATTCGTATGATCAGTTCCAAACAGACAGCATTGCAGCAGCAACCGATAAACACAAATAAAACCGCGAAAATTGCCTTTAAATTCATTATTCGAAATTATAATCAAGCCACAACATCTAATAAGCCTCTCAAGCCATCTACTAAATAATATAAATAGCAACATTCTGAATATGTTTCATTTACACCTGGAAAATGGGCTAAGCAAATGATTGCACAGCTGCCGCCGCAATTGAAACGTAAGAATAACCAAAACACAAAATAACTTTAAATGCCAGCCAATAACAACGATCAGTATTATATTTCTGCCAATTTGATTTAAAGCGGTAGACAGTAAATTAATTCAACTTAACTTTATTTTTCTATTATTAAAAGTCTTCTCTATATAAATATAAATATTTTTTTGCGTAATTTTATAATTTATTTGACTTATAATTTTATTTCTCTTCACATTAACAGTTAATTAAGAAACTTTTAAATAATTTTGTTAAATTCCTAATTAATTCACAATAATCAGGTAAGAAATTGAATATTCATAAGCGTACTTTCAATTTAGTGCTGATTAAATTAATCCGTCCATAAATATTTAAAAAAAAAATAATTTGTGTCACCTTTGCGCTATTAAAATCGTTTCAAATAATTGAGCAAAAGAACGTTTAAGGTGACCATTTCTTATGAAATATGATCAGTTTCAAAAGGTGTGGCCACAGAGCAGTGCGCGATAGCATCGGTTTTAAAAATACTAGAATAACAGCTTTTTGTATACAAGAGTTGGTCACATCGTACCCAAGAAGAGCGTGTGCAAGAGATATGCGAAAAAAGAAAAGTTTATCCCAGCAAAGCCACGAATAAAACGCGAAACCTTTAACATCAAACAGCATTAAATAAAATTCCCAATAAATATCTTTCGAAAGTGGCTGGCAAAGCAAATAGTACGAAATTCATTGTTGTATATTATATGTTTCATGTTTCGCACCAGACCGTAACACTGTGTGCGTGTGTGTATGTGTTTTAATGTTTCTGCGTGCTTGTTTTGTTTTGATTAAATCACTTTGTTGTAGTTAGTTAGTTGCTCGCCTTAAACAAATGGAGGCTAATAATAATAAACAATATTTGAAATATCAATCAAAATAATTCGAACAATTAAATTAAATTTAAAGTTCATTATATCCAATTTCTTCGCATTACACATATTCTTTGGACAATAAGTGGCAACTCCAAGCCAACATGTATACAAAAACAAGAAGCGACCACGAAAACGAATTGCACAATAAATAAATGGAAGGCAAACGCGCAAAAACGAAAAAGCGACCCAAAACGAGAGAGAATCAGCAATTTCGTCGCTTGTAACAAAATTTTAAGTTACGCGTATTTTGCTCAAGCACAACATACTTAATAGAAAGCGAACCACTGAAATCGAATAGAAAAAAACAACAAAAACAACCACTCCGTTTGGCATTCAAAATTGTTTAGTAATTGGAAGAGAAGGCGGCATGTAAATAAACTCAATTAACAGAACCGAATCAAGAAATAACATAACTCTAACTTATTTGTGCGTGTGTATGTGTACGTGTACATAAATAGATAAAGGAGTGCTGGTCACATTTTACAGCGTTAACAGCTGCCGCGGCTCAAGGCGTGATAACAAATACAAATACAATTTTATCCACATATTTGGCGGTAAAAACAAAACTGGACGCTAAGCCGACTCTTTCAGTCCTGCTACAGTTTCCATTTAAATCGTTTTCACTCTACCTATAACTGTGCTTTTGTCAAAGACACTTTAATTGTTTAAAGAAAAAAACTTACACACACACATACATACATGCATGATAGTGTATGTATATGTACATGTTAATTTGTGTGTACATTATATGTTTTTGCGCGCGCTTACAAAAATCCTTAAAGACTATTATTTTCTTTGCATATTTACTGTATGATTTTTGCGATTGTTTTTTTTTTCATTCTTTAATTTGTTCTGTTTACTAATACAAATAATAATTCTATCACTTTGTTAATATTTTGCAGAGACGCTTAAATCATCAGGCGGTTATTATGAAAGGTTATGATTTGTTTCAACATCCTCCCCCCACCTACATACATGCATTAAAAAAAAGTTAAACTAAATTAAAACAAAATATATCTGTGCAAATAAGTACGTTATTTTTGTTGCCGTTTGCCGTTGCCTAATATGCCAGGTTTTGTCTCCTAAAATGAGCCTAACTTTGCTAAGAAACCAACCAAAAAAAAAGAAAACAACAGCTAAACCCAATACCCCCACAAACCCCCCGAACCCACCGCAAGCAAAATATTGCATGCGCAATGCGAATTGGTTTTTGTTTAAATAATTATTATCTGGTGTACCATACAGGAAACTACTATAAGATGTCTCGTAACAAAGACAAATACGACAGCACGAATAGAAGGCAGCAGATTTTCCTAACAGCCGAGGACATTGCTGCTGGCAAGAAGACTAATTGGACCGGTCTCGAGATAACAGGTGTGTTTGTGTGTCTCTCTCTTTGCGTGAGTAATATAACATGTTAATTTAACATTTCTTATTCTCTTTTGCTTTTAGGCTGTGTGCGTAACATAAGTCCATCGTTGTGGGAGTTTGAGCATCTGACCGCCCTCTATCTGAATGACAATCAGCTGTTGCGATTGCCAGCGGATGTGGGCATGTTAGTTAGCCTGCGCACCCTCGACTTGTCCAGCAACAAGCTGCGCAGTCTGCCCGCCGAGCTGGGTGAACTCATACAATTGAGGTAACTATTAATCAGCAGTCTGTTAACTTAAGCCTTAACATTTCTGTTTTCCATTTGCAGGGAGCTGCTGTTGAACAACAACTTTCTGCGTGTGCTGCCCTACGAAATTGGCAAACTCTTCCATCTGGTCATACTTGGTTTGATGGGCAATCCCCTGCAAAAGGAGTTTATGAATATCTACAATGAGCCGAACGGCACACCGAAACTGCTCACCTACATGCTGGACAACTTGTCATGTGAGTAACGCAAATTGTCACTCTCCTTTATCCATGTATACGAATTTGTATCTGTGTTTATGTGTGAGAAGCTCCTGGTTGTATGCAAGTGTGTGTGTATGGGCAGTGAAAGGAAATCGAAAAAGGTGCCTGAAAAGAGAAAGTTCTCTTGTGGAAATGTGTCTTTTTTTCTTTCTTCTTCGTATACCCTTGCTGGGGGTATCGTTGTTTAGCGCATTAAAAGAGAAAATGCTACAAATTTTAAATATATATTCTTGATCAGCATCTACAAGCTAATGTTTTGCAAGAGGCGTGATGGAAAAATATATTTAATATATAGATATATTTTATAAAAATTATTTGCAAAAGTAGAGTTGACAAAGTGCATTTAATATTCGACACAGTTAATTTTTCTTCGATTTTGAACTGAATTACGAGCTTCGCTTGCTGGCAGGATGCAACCGGTTTATGACAGCCCCCAGTTGGACAATTAAAGTTCAAACTCATGGTTGCTGTCTTTATTTTTTATTTTTTGATTTATTTTTAATGCCTGTAGCAACATTAATTATAATATAATTGAATGCAAGCGCCCAAAATTATGTGCAACCAAACAACAACAACAATAAAATTACAAACAACAACACTGTTCGACCTCGACATGCAAAGCTGTGGGCAATGGCCCGAAGCTGCATCGGCCGGCAAACAGCTTTAAGAGCGGCGATTGGGCTTCGGAAGAGAGAGCGCGCGCAGCAAAGAGTCAAAGAGCGAGACAGAAGGAGAGAGAGAGAGTGTGTGTAAAAAGCAGACAGAGAGAGAGAGAGGGAGTGTAAAGTTAAGGCCATAACGGCGTCAAAGTGTATTTACTGTTAGGCGGCCCGGCAAAGCTCGTGCGCCGAATGAAATTGAATTTGCTGCGATCAGTCTGCCAGCAGCTTGGCTCGCGAGCGGACGCTTGAAACTCCACACAGCTGCTGTCTCGTCGGCACAGAAAAACACACACGAATCAAAAACCCGTTTGCAAGCTGTCCGCGCCGTCGCCGTCCTCGTCTCGTTCTGCGACTGCACAAAGTGTTTCGTAACTTTGAACAGCAGCAACGGCAGCAGCAGTTGCAACAGCAACAGCAACAGTTGCTGAGCGCGAGCAGCAGTTTCTGCTGTGCTGTGTGCCAGTTTCATTTTTTGTGTCTGCAGTGTTCGCCTCTTTTTGCCAGACGCTTTTCATTTCACGTGTGCCGCGTGTGTGGAAATGTTTTTCGAAATGCATCAAGTGTTGTAATCTTAAATAAAAATATATTTTGCGGCCAAGTGATGTGCGATACGCACGACAGACCAGGACAAAAAGCAACACGTGAGACTCGAACGAGGAGGCAGGATTATGAGATCACATTTGACCGTTTATCGTGCACCCGAAAACGCGAACGTTAATTGCCAATTCGCTAGATATGCACTGCAACCAGCAACGCAACGCCAACATGCCACATTGTGGAACGCCGTGCCTGCGCCACCAACAGCAGCACTCGCCCCAACAGCAGCCGCTTGCTACAATTTGCGCGCACAGCTGCATCATGGTTTATACCATGCGGCGGCAGCATCAACGACACCGCCACAAGCCCAACAGTTGTTGGTAAATCAGCAGCGGATTAATGAATGCGCCGGCATACCACTCATCTCGAATGCCAGCAGCCATTTGACGCACGCCCAGCGACACCGTTTATTACGCAAATCCGCCAAATTGTGGCCAACCTCCTCCGCCTCCGCTTCTTCCTCCGCTGTCGTTGGGCATTCCATGTCCCAGCTGGCGGCACATGCGCAAGGACAGCCACTGCTGCAGAACAACAAACTGCATCATGGACATCTGCAGCAGCAACAGTTGCAGCAGCAACACTCGCTGCAATCCTGGCCAGCACATGCCGCCATCAGCTATCAGGCGATGCGTCACAACAGCAACAACAACTTTCAATTGACGGACAAATCGCGCACGCTGCGCTATCAAAACTCAGCGCCAGCAGTGCTCAACTCTCAAGAGAAGCAGCAACAAACCAGCAACAGCAACAACAGCATTGCTGGCCAGGATCAGGCCACAAGCGTGGCGGATAGTTGTCTGCCGCGGATCATAAAGCCACGCAAGCGTCGCAAAAAGGATCGCAAGCCGGCCAATGGAGTGCTGCTCAAAATGGATGGCGAACAAATGCAGCCCAAACTGCATCAGCAGCAACAACCACACCAGCAACAGCAACACCAACACCAGCACCAGCCACATCAGCAGCAACATCACACAAACTATGCACAACAACTGTTGCCCATCAGCAATGGCTGCCACATGCAACACCACGATCGCAGTCATGGCGTCTGCTTCTGTCGCGACTGTGATCCGTTGCGTTCACTGTGGGATTATCCGTTGCGTCGCTCGCACTCGGATGCCTCGGGTGGCTCGGCTGGTGGCAGCTCGAGCAACGCCTCGTCATCGTCCACGCATTCGGATAACTCGAGTGCCAGCTCAATTTGTTCGGCGGCCGCAAACAATTTCGATGAGACGACGGAACACTTTGCGCCCATCACCGGCGACAGCAGTCGCGCCGAAATTGTGGGCGTCATTGGCTCCCAGCGCAGTCATGCCCACACAGCAACAATGCTGGCAACAACAGCAACAAAAACAACAACTACAACACCAGCAGCAGCAACAACAACAGCAGCAGCAGCAGCAACAACAACAACTTTGTATCTAAGCGACTCGAATGATTCAGGGTATGGCGACATCCTAAGCGGCATGAATATTGCCAACGATCTGTTTGCCAGCTGCTTCAACAAGCATGCGGCCAACGCATCATCATCATCAACTGCATCCAACTGCAGCAGCAGCAGCAGCAGCAGCGGCAGCAACGCAGCCAGCGCCGAGACGCTGCTCAACGAGAGCATTAACGAGATTTCGCGCAAGCTCATCGAGACATGCGCGGTGAATGAGCTGCCCACGAGTGAGGCCAGTCATCAGGGATTGTATGGTAGTAGTGGTGGTGGTGTTGGTGGTGGATGCAGTGCCGCCAGTGACGATGCCAGTGACAACAGCTGCTCTGCATCCGCCAGCGACAGTGGCTTGGATAGCGCTGGCAGCTATTGCTCCGAGGCGCTTGTCTTCAACTTTGAGCATTTAAATCTGATGGATGCTGGTTTGGTGACGCCCACAGCGACAGATTTTCATATCGTTGACTGCAACAACAAATGCAACAATAACAAGCAACAATTTTATAACAATTGCTTTGACTTGGTGTGGCGCAGCAGCAGCAACAACAACAGCAGCAGCAACACTCAAATGACAGATGCCACACCCACAACATCTTTAATACTGGGCACGGTTGGAAAATTGAAGCCAGCATTTTCCACCATCTCGTGACGACGACAACGATCAACGACCAAATCAAAAAAAAAAAAAACAAAAAACACACACACACACACACACGCCCGCACTTGAAAGTATCTGTGCCTCTTTTTTATGTATGTCGCATTTGGAAATTCGAGCTAATTGCGAAGACAGCTTTTCAGCTTTTCATGTGAGCAACGTTTTTTTTTTTTTGCTGCGTGGGCGGCTTTAAGCGTTTTCAGTGCGTTGCATAACCAATATACCGTTAACCCAAAAAATTAAGCAAACCGTCGTCAGCAGCACCAGAGAAATTGAATGCTAAAAGAGACACAAGAAAAAATACATAAAAAAAAACAACAAAAAACAAAAAACTACCAGAGACATTGAAATTAAAAACTAAATGGGCGCAACAACAACAACAACAACAATTGGCGATATGGCTAAAGACGTCTGCGCTGGAAAGCTTGTGCATATATCTACAAATACATATATAAAAATATATATATGTGTGCGTGTATATATATATATATATATGTATGCAAGCTACAACTTTCACTTTCACTGCGGCAGAGAGTCTCTTTTGTTTTTGCCCAAACAAACACAAAGACAACAGCAACAACAACAGCAACAACAACAGCAACAACAACAGCAACAACAACAGCAACAACAACAACAGCAGCAACAACAACAACGAAAACTCTTATGCAGATTTGTTGAGGCAAAAGTAATAGAAATCGTGCCTAGACAAGGGGACCAGCTAAAATTGTAGATGCGAACCGACAGATACTACTTCAGTTGAACATCTGCGCAGACTTACCAGTTACTCCACACATACATTTATATATATATATATATATATGTATATATATATATATGAAATAAGCAATGATGCATAGTTGGTAATAATATCATTTGTCCGTAGTTTATATCTTTTGTTATTTGTGCATTAACGTTTTTGTCTTGGTTTTTTTTGGAGATTTTGAAAAGCTTTGAGTTTAGTTTTGACACCCACAACACAATATTGAGTTCAGTTTTGATTGGGTTAATTTCCCTTATTCGTTATTTATTTTGGCGAAAAAACAAATAATTTGTCTAAAAATAAAAGGAAAAAGAAAAAGGTCAAATCATTTATGCCTCGCGGAATATTGTTATTATAAAAACACTTTTATTTTGCGGAAACTTTGATTCACTTTCTTTGTGTCGTTTTTTTTTATATTTATTTTGACCTCAATTATTTGTCTTTTATTTGGTTATAATTTGATTTGATTGGAGACACGTTCCTAATTAATGTTTTATTGTTATTAAAAAATTGGGTTCTTAGTTTTTCGTTTGGGTTTAGGTGAGAATATTAGTTGTTAAAGCGCTACAACGTGAACTTTTCTAGCAATTAAGTATTTATATTTTATTATAGCTATTTAGCTAAATGCTGTTGAGACAATTCACATTTCACGACACGCAATGATCTCCGGCAAGTTATTGCACTCGATCATTATATATATATATGATATATATAAATATATATATTACTCAAATTGCATTTCATTATTTTGAATTTGAATCAGGGGATTTGAAATTGAATTTTTTTTCTGGGATGTGAATCATTTTTAATACGTTGTGATGATAACGATTTTGCAAAACTCTTTCTTTAATTTAATTTGAATGGTTTTCTCATTTTTTTGGTTTTTATGTTTAGTATTTTTTAGATACATTTGCAATCATTTAAATGGCAGTGTTTCACTTTATTTGAATCACTTCTCCATTCTCTTCTTACAACGAATTTTCACTTATTCGATTTACAAATGCATTCATTCGCTTTTTAAATTTGAATCATCAGACCAGAAATAAAAGTTAATTTTCTTATAGATGAATTTAAATACTTTGTGATGAAGTGTGATTAACTATTTTACAAACAACTCTGTTTAATTTAATTTAAATCATATTATTTGTGTTGCTAATCATTTAAATGGTGTTTCACTTGATTTTTTTATATCATTGTTGATAATCATTAAATTTTCACATTCATTCAGAAATTGAATTACATATCTTGGGAGTGAATCATTTTAAATACTTTAATTTCATTTGAATGGGTTTAGGCAATTACTTCAATATTTAAATCATTTGAATACACAAGTTTCTCTTCACTTGAATTTTTTGTTGGTACTTTAAGTGAACTTGCAACAATCATTCATGCTGGTGTTTTCAATTTATTCGAATCATTCAAATACATTCATTAAATATTTTTAGCTAATACTTATAGACACAATAAGTCGATAAGTTTCTATCACATTGATTTATGTGCAAATCTATTCACTTGACTGATTCAGCTCAAACTTGATTCATTTGATTGATTCGACTACAACAGTCTTTTTTATGGTGGTTTCTTTTTGGGTCAGCTCTGTTTGCTGAAGGTTAAGGTCGACGCTTATCAATGGAGCCGCGCCATTAATTTGTAAGACACTTCCCTCCAATTATGCCTGCCTGATCACTGAGCATAAAATCTAAGACACCAAGCAGCAGCAACAACAGCAGCGGCAACAGCAGCAACAGCAGCAACAACAGCAGCAGTGGCAGTGGCAGCCCTAGTTACCTGCTTATTTAGCAGTTGGCGCCGAGTAAAAGTTTTCGCCTTTTTAATTAAAAGAAACTCACGAGCGCGCACAGAAATTGCATTGGCTCGTCTCGAGTTTTCTATTACTGCTGCAATTGCTGCTGCTGCTACTGCTTCTGTTGCTGCCGCTGTTGCTGCCACTTTTGCTTGGCATGTTGGAAAATTGTCACAGTTTTCCACCATCACGTCGAGTTCCGGCCCGGTATGGTATGGAGCCGGCTGCTTTTGTTACCATTCCCCACATACAAAATTATTGCTCGCAACTAATTTATTTAATTAAGATTTTCACTATATATATAATTTGTAATTGCGCTAGTCTAAGCACTAATATATCTGTCTCTATATATAAATCAATTTATCTGTATCTTTACGTCGTTTTTGCACAAATAACAAAACGAAGGCGTTTCTTAGCATATAGAATATATATATATATATATCTATTTATACAACGATACAACAGTTCACATTATGCTCATTTCATTTAGATTTAAGTACTTCTATTAAGTTTTATTCTTGTTGCTCGCTCGCACACAATGTATGGCAATTATTATTATTTATTTTGATTAAGCGTGAACGAGAGCTCAATAAAGAAAAATACATATAACTAAAAGAAAGAAAAATGAAAAAAAAATAAAATATATATATATGTATATGAAAACAACAACAATGAAGCAAACGATTGTGTCTGGAAAAGTGTTCAAACAAAAAAAAGCTGATTACTGTTTTGATAGCACCGAAAAAAGTTTGTTTCCCTTCAGTGGCTCAAGTCAGCCGCAAGATTTCTAATGGGGCACGTTCGAGCTGTTTGGAAATAAACAAATAAATAAACAGTGAGGCGAGGCAGACTGACAAATAAACATACTCTATTCTACTCTAGACTGGAGCAGTGATCTTGGGACCGTAGCTGCACTTGAGAATGAACTTTCCAAACATTAGCCGGCGATTTTTTTTTTTTTTTTAGGTTTTTTAAGTATTTTTTACAGCCACCCAACTTTGAATTGCTGCGCAAACTTTGAACCAGCTTCAGTTTTTTGCCTGTTTTGCTGGATGTGGATTTGGATGTGCCGCTACCTTTCACTTGGTGGTGTCGCTGTGACTTTAATTGAAGATTTAAGCGAGCCGCCGTGGTGGATGGCCACCACTCATATTGAAAACATTTGTGGCCAAAACCGCTGTAGTAACCGTAGCTGGCAAATTAATTTCTTTTTGTTTGTTGCGGCACAAATTGCCGGTCATTTGGCTAATTAATGTCTCTCTATTTTTAGGGTCTCGTCATCTTCCACTATTCATTTGCAACAGCCCGAAACTTGCTCTAACTCTGGCTCCCTAAAGAGGTTCGCTTATATTCTAAGTCGTCTCTTTCGACACCGCTGCGAGTTTAGTTGCTGTTTCCCATCCCTCCCAACCACCTCCTTCTCTTTCACAAGCGGGTCACAATCGTCGTCCGAGCGTTTTGGGACGAGCTGACGAGTGGGTCAGTGGATAATTGGGTCATTTGCAACACTGTTTGCGCCATCACGCCGGCAAATAGCCGGAGCCCCAACCAGCGACGACAACAATGAATGAAGACGGCAGCCAGCAGCCACAAGCCACTGGCTAATGTGTTTGGCTACGTCAATAAATCCGTCGTCTATCCGTCTCTGTCGTCGTCTCCGTCTCCGTCTCCTTCTTCGTTTCCATCTCCGTTCTCCAAGTTGTGCTATTCTTGCCACCGCCGCCGGCCAACGGACCATTCCTTAGTTAGCCTCGTCTTCCACCACAAGCTTTGTTGGTATTTTCTTGTTTTAGTTTTTAGCTCGTAAATTTAATTGTTACCAGATGCCCTTTCCGTGAGTTACGCTGACATTTACAACAATTTTTGTAATTTTGGGTTTTGAAAAATCTGGCATTATAAACTTAACCCATTTACTTTATGCTTTGCTAGTGTGTTCTAATGAAAACTCCCAAAAACACTTTATAAAGAAAATCTTTATAAAAGTAAGTTTCTTCTATCTTTAAGTTATATCGTAAGTTTGCTAGATTTTCAAATTTCTTTCGTGTTTTTCACACGCTTTCATCAAAATCTAAACCGAGTTGCAGCAAATCAAATCGATTCAGAAAATTCTCAAATATCTTCACTTGATTCTAGAAATCTATCCAACATTTAATAGACTTTCAGTACCAGAATTGAATAAGAGCAGAGTTTAAAATAATATCGCTTGTTTAGTGTATTTATTCTTTGGCTTTGCTTTATTTCAACGCTAGTTTTCCAGTTTGCCATTTTTGGATTTGCCTCGTTTTTCTTTTTCTTTTGTGGACCGCAAAGCGATTTTTCCATTTGACTTGCATTTTTCTGTAACTTGCTCAACCAGCTGCATTTTCAATTTCTTGCCTCATTTGATTGATACATGGAGATTTGCCAATGAAACTGAAAGTTTTTACAACCCAGTTTAACGTGCATTTGCCGGTTTCCACAAAAAGCCGGCCGAACCGCAAGCGTCTTGACAAAACTAAGCCAAACACACGAAGAAAAAAGGCCAAATGTCTACGGAAAAGGTTACGCAAAATGTCAAACAGTTAAGAATCTAACGGCCACAAATGTCATTATTACATTTATTTTCCACTTTTAATGTCGTCTGCTCAGCTCAGCTCGGCTCGGCTCGGCTCAGTTGCAAGTTCGAGTTGTTGTTGTTGTATTTGGCTCGTCTTTGTTGGCTGCCTCGTTTTTAGATTTTCACAGACAATTTCTGCTGGAGCTGGTTACCTACTATGAGGTATGAGGTATGAGTATGAGTGCCTCATCGCACCGTTGCAGCTGACTGGTAACAATAGCCATAAAGTGCTACTTAGAAGTAGTCGGCACTTTACTTCACTTATCTACCAAAGACAATGAGGCAAACATCTGTTTGCCTCGTTGAGTGTGTGTCTTTTTGTGCTGTGTTGTTTTTGATACATTGCTTCAATTTTCATTTAGATCACAGTCCCAGACTAGACTGACTGTCTTTATGTGGGTCGTAAATGTGCAAGTCAAGTGTGTGAAATCATTGATTGAGAAATCGATAAAAATGATTCTTTTAAAGAACAGTAAGCATTATTATTATTAGGTTGGGGGTGTGAGCACTGCGACCTGATAGGTCTATTTTGCACCCTTCTGGGCTTAAAGCTCCTCCATCAACCCAAGCTCAAATCCTGGAATCTTTATTGGGTTGAGGGCTACTATGTCATTGTTTAGCATGAAATGCATCCCTAGGATGTTGCATCTCTTCCTTGCTAAGGCGACACACTCTGCTAGGATGTGCATTGAGGATTCCTCCTCGCCTTCACAGAACCTTCAGAATCCGCTACTAATTATACCTAGCTTGGCTAGGTGACTTCTTAGTCTACAGTGTCCCGTCAGTAGACCGGTGAGTAATCTAAGATTATTTTTACTTATAGCTATTATCTGCTTAAATCGCTTCTGATTATAGCCACCCAAAAGATATTTGGCTTTTCGGAGTCCTGGTGCCTCTGCCCAGCTCCGTTGCCTCCTCTGTCTTTCTTCTTTTCTAAGCTCCTGCCCTCTAATGCCACAATACGGTTCAGGTCCTATTAGGGGTCTCCCTGCCCCCAATCTTGCTTGCCTGTCGGCCAGTTTGTTCCCGACTATGTCCATGTGGCCCGGGACCCATCTTAGGGTGAGTCTATTGGTTGTCCCGAGCCGGTCAAGTCTGGATCGTGCTTCATTGAGTATTTTTGAGGTCATTTTCGTCCCACTAATTGTATTTATTGCTGCTTGACTATCGGATAGGATGGATATATCCGTATTTCAGGTTAAGCTCCGCACACCTTCCTATCGCACAAACTTCAGCTTGAAATATGACAGTAAGCATTACAGGGCAATTGTTTATAATATAGAACTAAAAAAATATTATAGCTATGGTTAGTTTAAGTTTTTTAAATAAAATCTGTAACTTGAACTGAATGGCAACGTTGGGAAGTAGTTAGTTTTTGTAAATGTTTAGCACTTTCCAACGATAATTAATTAGCCGAAAAACAACTTTCTACAACGTGTCGATATTTTGACAATAGAACTTTGTTCAGAACAAGTTATGTTAGTTCTTCTAATTTGTGCGAAGACGAGTGAGAAGTCTTTCAAACTACAAATAAACGATCTCTTTTGCAGTCAAACAGTTCAAACTTAGCTCATCTTTTTATGTATTCAAACTCACTTGAACGAGATCACTAAAAGGCGTTTGACATAATCGATTCAAACACTCAGCGAAGTTGCAAGTTGAGCCGAGCCATTCATTATCTTTATGAAATCGAACGCATTCATTCGATATCTTTTGCTGTCTGACCACACCTCAAGTTATGAATACCCAGTGCCAAAGCTATAGAAAACAAGTAAGAATGCTGTAGTCGAGTTAGCTCGACTACGATATACCCTTAACCAAGTTGTTAAATAGATTCTAGTTTTATTGGCCAATTTTCCTTTAAAATGATTTGCACTCAAATGTTCATATCTGCAAGTGCATTTCTTACAGAGTATTTTTACAGAAATAAGATCAATATGAAAATATATTTTCGACTATAACTTAGGTGTTTCTTATCCAATCTTAATCTTTTGGAAATTGAGCAATAATATATATAAGCTTATTATGTATAAATTAGAAGTCTCTGCCTCTTAAATTGAGGAATTTATTGCTATCGGAAATCGAAATGTATCGATAATTCAGAAACTGAGGCAGTTATCGATAAAATTAAGCAAACTTAATCTGCGCCTGGTACACGAGAACTTATATTCCAAATTTTAAATCGCTAACTCTTATAGTCTCTGAGATCTACAGACGGACGGACGGACATGGCTATATCGACTCGGCTGTTGATCCTGATCAAGAATATATTTTCTTTATGGGGTCGGAGATGCTTCCTTCTGCCTGTTACATACATTTGCACAAAACTATTACTCCCTTTTTACCCATTTTTAATGGGTATAAAAAAAGATGCTGCACTATTTAGGGCCAACTGATGACTGTTGTTGAAAGACCATCCAAGCGAATTTCTTGTTGTGTTCCCAACTTTGGCTGAAGATGGTGTTAACAATTTTGACTCAGACATTGTGGTTCATTTGTTGCTTCTGTTTGCTGTTGCTATTGTTGTTGTTGTTGTTGTTGTCTTTTTATTGCTGTTGCTCACGAAATGAGCACAACATGAATTAATTTTTACGTTTTTTTTTTTATTGTTGTCTTCTTTTTGTTGGTTACAACGGTGGCTGCACAAATTTTGTTTCTCTATGTAGGTTTATAGCCAGCCGCGTTGTTATTGTTGTTTGTGGCTTACCTATTGCTGTTTTTGTTGTTGTTGCTGTTGCTGTTGCTGCTATAACTGTTACCTAATCGTTTAATTGGCTTAAGCCAGTTTTGTGCGTTTATTTAATTTAATTTTGATGACAATTTATGCTTTGTAATGCATTTTAAACGCGTCTCGCCGTCATCAAGTCCAAGTGACTGTTGTTCTTATTGTTGTTGCTGTTGTTGTTGTTGTTGTTGTTGCTGATGATGATTTATTGGAGCACATGTGCTGTGCAAACCGGTATTTATAACTGACAAAAATAACAAACGATATTAGTGCCAAAAATACCGAGTATACAATATGTGTAACAGCAATAATAATAATAATAATAGTAATAATAATAATAACAATAACATTCACATTCACATTAACAACAACAATAAGTCATAAAAACAGCTGTTAACTGAGTCATTAATGGGAACAAGCGTGAACAGACTTTTATATATTATATATCATCTGCTCCCTTGAATGTTAACTGTTTTTCTTTGTATCTTTTGCCGGTTACAAAACATGTCCACAATTTGTTTTCGATTTGGCTGCGTCACTCCACGGCACAGCCCATCACGGAAGCGACGGCGGAGGCATTCAAATTTTCTAAAGAAAAGTGTAACACTTTGTGGAAAACATTTGGTCGCACTTTCTTAGAACACACTTACAAATAGTACATATACACTTTGTCCACAAAGTGTTTTTACATAGGGAAAAATTTATATTTTCTAAATTCTTTTGCAAAAAAAATGTATGTTGTTATTGACTTTTGATTATTTTCCTATTTTTCCACTATTAAATGGATATTTGTAAACTACTTAACATTAAAATTAATAATATTCATACATTTAATTTATTGTGCATTTTTAAAAACTAAAATTATCCACTTTTGTGGACTGTCCAGAAAGTGTTTTTACTATGGAGATTTTGTATGGGATTTTGTACATTTTAGCTACCAAATTGGGGAAAATTGCATTAGTGAAAGGAAATCTAAATAATTTGAATCAGATCCATTAGAGGATAGCTTAAGGAACATAACAGTGTCAATCAATCAAATTTTTCCCTATGTAAAAACACTTTATGGACAAACTGTATATACATGTATGTAGACTTGATCATTTCGATAAGTCGATTAATCTTTAGCTTATTCTGAATCGATAATTGTAATTGCCACAATGCAATTGCGCATTTTAAGATATAGCTTCATATTGTTTTCTTGATCATGAGTAGCTATAATTTAGGTAACTATATTTTACGCTGAATTAGATTGCAGCTAAATCAAAAACTTTTTTATGCCTCGATCAAAATCGACCTTCGATCTTTTAATTAGTCAGTCAATATTGTTTTTACATTTACATATGCCGCCGACTTTTTCATTTTCGTTGCCCAATGAAAATTGCTACGTTTTCTTATTTCGTTTTGATTTTCAATTTTAGGCGCGTTTCCGTTGCGCCAATGTGGTGCCCCACATATACACCCTGTAGCCATTAAATGAATCAAAGGGTATATTAAATATATATAATGGTTTTGTTTGCTAAAATCCTCATCCACATTTAAGCCAAAAACTTGTGCGATCTTTGGCTCAATTTAATGGCTTTAATGGCTTTTTAACTTTCTAACTTCCTGTTGCCAAAATTGCTTGGCATTTGTATAATTTCCAATTTGATTTGCGGAGTATCTACTAGTCGAGCGCTCTCGTGTTTTTTGGCATTCTTACCTGCCTCATTTCGTATTTCATTATTATTATTATAAAATTATTATTAATGTTTATGTCGAGTGTGCTTTTGTTTGTTGTGTGTTGTTTGTTGCCGCTGCTGCTGCTGTTGTTGTTGTTGCTGTTGCTGATTTAGTGCGGAAGTGGCTCACAGCCCGTTTTCGTTTTCGTTTTGTATTTTGTGTATTGTGTGTTGAGTGTGCCTTTGGGGGGTGGGGAGGTTAGGGAGGGGGGATATCAAGGTTGTTGTTGCGTAAAAGGAAGTGCAAATGATTAGAAAGTTGAATGAGCAGAGCGGCGAATGCAATTCAAATCATGTCTGTTCGAGAGATGCATACGAGGGCATTAATACAAGTTGCGCCAGATGCAAAAGTAACTTTTTTAATTAAATATTGATTGCAACAGTTTTTAGACACTCTAGATTTATATTCATTTGTGGAGAGATCTTAGCAGATTTTTTAGATTTTTTTTTTTTTTAAACCGTAAGGCATATTTATTCATGAGTCAGTCGATATCAGAGACTATAAGTGCTACAGACTTCAAATTTGGGATGTAAGTTCTCGTATTAAACTTTAAACAAAATTTGAAAAAATTTCATTTAGAACAAGAAAACTATGCAATTGGGCTTGAGGTTGCTCCTATTTAAGCTTTCTCGACTAGTTTTCTATGTTTACCTTAATGCGGATCTTAACTTAACTCTCAAGCGATCTAGTTTCTGAGACTTAAGCAAATTATTTAAAAGTTTTGTTGATTCCTGCAACTGTCCTCTGAGTCGTGCTGCAAGTTGTTCTTTGTGTGATCTTAAAGGTTGGCCCTCGCATAAGGAGTAATTGTTGGGGGGGAGGGGCTATTGAGACAACGGGGCAGGTTGCATGTGTCAATGCCAGGTCCCCGTTTTTGAGTCTCAGGCCTCCGCATAGCATCGCTGCTTGCTTTCCAATTGGGGGAGAAAGTACGCGCAAAAGAGCTGAAAGTGGATCAGCGACAGCAAAAATAAAAATGAAAAAATAAAATAAAATAATAATAAACGTAACCAAACCGTGTGGCAGCATCGCGTGAGCCCCAGACGCAGTTGCAGCAAACGTAGCAGCAACAACAACTGCGACTGCGACTGCGACTCCTACAAAGATGCGATGCTATCGAATGAAAGCCCACGCCAATGCGTCGTCCGGCTGAGACACAGTTGCACCACCGAACACCACCAGCTACCGAACGTGCAACGGGTAACTGGTAAACCACCATGCACCACATCACATCAGCACATCCACATCCACAGCCATAGTTCGTGTCTGCATAATCATGGTGCGCACTCTGGCGCACATTTCAATTGATTTTCCAAGTGACGCAGCAAAAATTGCTACTATTGTTTTTTTTGGACTATGCATATGGCGCTCACGATCCTCATCATCGTCATCATCAGTCTGAGGAGTCTTTGAGAGAGAGACTCGAAGTCAAGCGAAGTCAGTTAGTCGTTGGCCACCAACTGCACGAGGTGTGCTCCTTAACTAAACTACCAATTGACCAATTCAATCTATTCCATAATCATCTAAGATTTTTTGTACTTATGGAAAATATCAGAAATGCACCCTAATCCTAATCCTTCTTATATGACTATAGCTCTAGAGAAGATCGATCGAAAAAGTCGAAACTTCATTATCTTTATGTGAAATATATATTCAAAATAAACAAGTTTGAATGTATTGATTTTTTAAACTAATTTCATAATGTTTCTGAAATGGTAATAAAAACCGAAGATATTTAAAAACAAGTCATTAAAAAAATATCATTTTTCTTTTATAATATAAAACTATTATTAAATATGGCGTTTAAAATTTACTCGAGAACAATAAAAATAGTTTGCATAATAATATAATTATTTTCGACTCTAAAATATTAAGTTGAAACTGATCTAAAATATCTTGCAACATTTTGGCAAATATGTAATTAAAAATAATTAATTTTTAATTTGTTGTTTAATAAACGACCCTCGTGTGCGCTGCTCAACTTGTTGTTGTCGTTGTTGCGGTTGTTGTTGTTGTTATTGTTGCTGCCGTGGGGCCACTTAACACTCGAGACTGCACAGCCTCGATGCAGTTTGTTGTTGTTGTTGTTGCTGCTGTATATTTGTGCATAAAAAATGCTGTTGAACTGGTTTGTATGTTGCGCTTTGCCTGCACACACACACGCACACGCACGCACACACACACATGTGTTGAGTGCACCTTAAATTCAGTTTCATTATTATGATTTCAATGCAAGATTGGGGTTTAGTTGTAGCATCGACAGCGACAACGGCAACGGCAAAAGACAACAACAAGCGATCAAGCGGCGGCCAACGCCATTGAACATTGGCAGTCATTTGCAGTTGTTGTTGTTGTTGTTGTTGTTGCTGTTGTTGTTCGTTGCAGCCACAAAAAGAAGTGGTGCAAATGAAACGGGTTATCTAATTGTAGCTCAAAGTGTGGCAAGTGGCGAGTTGACTTTTGTTTTCTATTCGGAGCAAGCCTGCTCCTCATTGGCCACAACAACAACAACAACAACGTCGTCGTCATCGCATGTTGTGCATACAAAATGTTGACTGAGCCAACAACAACAACCAACTCAGCGAGGGTCGCAGGCGGGGGCCAACGAGCAGCAGGCTCTGTGTGTGTGTATGTGTGTTGTTGTTGTTGTTGTTGTTGTTGGTGTGTTGCTGTCGTTAATCGCACCAAATTTCAATTTGAATTTCACTTTCTTTTTCGATACGCTCACTTGGGTTTTTGCCTTTCGAACTTTTGTTTTTTGTTATTTTTATTTTTATTTTTTATTTTTCATTTTTTTTGCTCTCTTCTTATTATTTTCTTTTGTTTTGGAATGCAGCAGCAGCAGGCAACGACCATGAAAAAATTGTGTAGAAAGGGCCGCCTTACCCAAAAGATCAAATCGCTGTGTTGTTTATATTATATACATATATAAAAGAAATATTAAATCTTTGAAGATATGAGGTAAACAACTACTCTTAGAAAAAGCGGATGCATTGTTTGTGTTGAAGTTTCTTTAATTTTTGTTGTTTTTTTTTTTTTTTTTGGCAACTCAGTAGAAGTCACGGCTGGTTTGTTTTTGACAGTTTTGTGGTGCGACAACTAATTTGTATTTGTTTCACAATTTACACTCAATTCATACTAATCTTTACCAAAAATAAAAAACGTTTTGTGTTTGGTTTCATTTTTTGTTTGGTAATTACTCATACAAAGTTTTGGGGGGAAATTATTAGTGTTTGGTTGCGGTCTGGGCGCACAAGTGTGCCAAGTAAAAGTTTCATAATTGTTCGACCTTTTCCCTTCCCTTCCAATCCCCTCCCTCATCTCTTCTTCGCATAGGCCTGAAAATCGCGTGTTTAAAATAGTTGGCATTGAGTTCGTTGTCTAAGTCTTTTGTCAATTGATCAATTTTTTGTTATTTTTTTCTGTCTTTAGTTTCTATTTACATTTCTCTACACACACACACACAAAATATAGCTTACCGTTATTTTTTTTATTTCGTTGCACTTTACAAATAAAGCTGTACAATTTAAGTGCAACCAAACCTTTGTTCATGTGGCTTATTAGAGTCTGTAAAACAATGAAACAACAAAACGCAGTCGCCCAACTCTAAAAAGTAACAAAGAAAACAACAAAAAAGAAGAAGAAAAAAGCAAATTATGAAAAATCACAAAATTTATTAAAAATAGAAAAAATAGTGAAAGTTTTTCAGCGTCGTCGCCGCTCGTCGTCCGGCATTTGCACAAAATTAACAGAAAAGCGAAATACGAAAAACGAAAAACAATCGCTGTGTCTTCCGAAGCAAAGCAAAACAACAAAAAATACACACAAACAACAAAAACAAAAAAGGGCGATAAAAACGCAATACAAGGCAAAAACAAGAAGCAGAAGAAGAAGAAACTGAAACAACAACAACAACGTTGTTCGTGAGAGTTGATCGCATCGAAGAGAGCGCGCGCGATCAGCTGCTGAGCAACACATAACGGCGCCTAATAGAATCGGCAACGATAGCGAAAATAACGGCAAAATCCATCAAAGAAAATGTTGTAAGCAGCAGCAGCAGTATCAGCATTGGTGGCTTCGGTTGACGGCAACAGAAGCAGCAACGGCTACTAACAGGATCGGTGGTGCCGGCGCAGTGGCACGCTGCGTCGTTACCCTGCCACACTCGCATACGCACCTGCCACACCCGCACCCAAAGTCGCCAGCAGCGGCGCAGATCGGCGACAGTCACAGAAACACAGGTAGTGTTGCAAAAACGATTAAAACAAGAGAGAACGTAGCAGTCGGACGTAACCGACTGCGAAATACTATGATAACCATAAGTTGTGTGTAACCAGGCAATAATGTCCAAATATTATCCTTTAAATTGCGGTAGATATAAGATAGTAACCCTTCTTCGAAGTTTGGCAACTGTAGCTCTTAATTTACGGAAGATATGAGCTTTTTTATATGAGATTTTGGAGGCGGGTGTGGACGGTGTTGTTAAAATTGAAGAGAAGAAAATCTAAGGGTGTCGAAAAGAGTTGCGTTCATACAGATGAACGAACAGCCTGACGGGCATTGCACAAAACCAATATACTATTTTACCTTCGGTATCATAGTATAAAAAGGCGGAAGCAATTCGATTGCTTTTGCATGTCACTTTCACCGCTGGCGCGAACAAAGATAACAACAACAACAACAGCGACCGCAGTGTGTCAGTGGAGTGTTGTCAATGTGTGTGTGTTTGTGTGTGTGTTTGTGTGTGGTTGTGTGTGTGTCTATGTATGATTGTGTGTGTGTATGTGTGCGGGTGCTAATTTCATAATCGCCTCTATAAACTTTTTCCCCCATTTCACATTGCGTATGCGACTAACGTTTGCTCTCTTTTTTATCTTTCTTTCTATTACAGTTACCGTAAATCCACCGCCCCAAAGACCATGGTTGCCGCTCGCCAAGCCCAACAAATCGCGACCAGCCTGTAAGTAGTAAACTCACTGACTAACCAGACTAAGAAATCAGTGCATAAATTGTGCAAGGAACTTTTGAGCTGAGAATATATCAAATATCTCAATTTGTTCTTGAGTTTAATAAGGCATAATTCAAGCCAAGTTCTTTCTAAGTAGTTTGGGTAGAAAACATTGCTTATGTAGATTTTCCGAAATTGATTCTACGCTTAATTTTTACATAGATATTTAAGAAATGCATTAGGAGCAGATTATATGAAGAAATCAATATATTCAATATAAGTAAAATATGTAGGAAAGTTAATGATTAACTGTGTTTACTTTTTAGGCATTTTTACGGTTATGTGCTATAATGTGCTCTGCGACAAGTATGCGACGCGACAAATGTATGGCTATTGTCCATCGTGGGCCCTGTGTTGGGAGTACCGAAAGAAGTCAATTATCGATGAGATACGCCATTATGCGGCAGACATTATAAGCTTGCAGGAGATCGAGACGGAACAGTTCTATCACTTTTTCCTGCCCGAACTAAAGAACGATGGCTACGAGGGCATCTTCTCGCCCAAGTCGCGCGCCAAGACAATGTCCGAGGTGGAACGCAAATATGTTGATGGCTGTGCGATCTTCTTTCGAACATCAAAGTGAGTCGCGCACTCGAATGAACCAATCTTAATTGTATACAATATATTATATATGTTTTATAATTGCAGATTCACGCTGATTAAGGAGCATCTAATTGAATTCAATCAGCTAGCCATGGCCAATGCGGAGGGCTCGGACAATATGCTGAACCGTGTGATGCCGAAGGATAACATTGGATTGGCCGCTCTGCTGAAGGTGAAAGAGACCGCCTGGGAGCCAATGTCTGAGGTGACGCAGATCTCACAGCCGCTGCTCGTGTGCACCGCCCACATACATTGGGATCCCGAATTCTGCGATGTCAAACTCATACAGACAATGATGCTGAGCAACGAGCTGAAGACAATTATTGACGAGGCCAGTCACAGCTTTCGGCCGGGCCACAAGAACGACTCGAACAGCGTGCAACTTTTGCTCTGTGGCGATTTCAATTCACTGCCCGATTCGGGCGTTGTGGAGTTTCTGGGCAAGGGCCGTGTTGCAATGGACCATTTGGACTTTAAGGATATGGGCTATAAGCTCTGCCTGCAGCGTTTGCTGTCTAACGATACCAACGAGTTTACGCATTCCTTCAAGCTTGCCTCCGCCTACAGCGAGGACATTATGCCGCACACAAACTATACGTTCGATTTCAAGGGCATCATCGACTATATATTCTACACAAAGACGGGCATGGTGCCGCTGGGACTGCTGGGGCCGGTGTCGACGGAGTGGCTGCGCGAAAATAAAGTGGTTGGCTGTCCACATCCGCACATACCATCCGATCATTTTCCGTTGCTGGTGGAACTGGAGCTGATGCACACGGCCAGCCAGCAGGCGCCCCCCAACGGGCTAATAAATAGACGGTAGCAATAGACTCGGCGCGGTAGGCCATCATCGACCATGGTGACGACAGCAACAGCAACAACAACATCAACGGCAATAATTCGGACAGCAGCCACTGGCGCCGGAGGAGGCGGCGGCGGCGGCGGCGGCAGCACGCTGCAATTCAGATATCGGGGACGCAGCAACAGCGGCAATAATAGGAACAAGACCAATAATCAAAATAGCAACAACAATAATATCCGAAGCAACAGCAACAGCAGCCTGCGTCAAGCCGCACCCCATGGAACATTACGCAAACCGCAAACGATTAATCCAACCTCACCAAAAGAGCCCTTCACATGAATCCCCCGACCAACCAACAACCAACAACCAACAACAACCAACCAACCAACCATCAACCTCAATACATCAACGTCGTGGTCGCCACTCATAAATAATTCAACTTATAGTTTAGTTCTAATTCTGGCTTGATTTCAATCACAATCACACATTCACAAAAACAACTCACACACGCATATGAGTTCTAAGATGACGAAGTTGTGGAGGATCCGCTGATTTGTGCGAATGCGACTCACAACCGATAAAGCAAACCGATAGTGCTACATAGATATAGATGAGTTGGGTCACGCACATGGGGATGCATGCAGCGGATAACCCTCAATACAATCAATCCTACAACATAATTGCAGCTCTCGCAAGCCGCGTTTTCCGTTCTATTAATTTTAGCATTTTTAATTTCAGTTTTATCATCAAATAAACTATATAAATACACATTGATTAACTTATGTCTTGTAAGCCACATTCTCATGTGGCATATTTCATAAGCTGACAAAAATAAAATAACACAAAAAATAAGAGCATAAGCAAAAAACACAATACTTTTAAGTATAAAAAGTGCAAAGGAAACAAAAGCATAACTATTCTGTAAAAATTAAGAGATTAAACAAAAAGAAAAAAAAAAAACAAAACAAAAGGAAACCGATTAAAGATAAAAATTTATGATTTTCAAAATTGCCTTAAACCGCTAAAAAATAACTGGGCCACAAACGTTTTTGACCACATCTAAATACATAGTACTTACAATACATACATGTTGTAGAGCTGAGTTCTCAAACATAATGTACATTCAATCTCATGCATACATACTATATAAATACTATATACTATATAAGCAGGCTGATCAAATGTTTGGACACATCGGGTGCCCACCACCTGATCCCACTTCAGATTGTTTATAAAGTTACAAAGTCTGCAAATTCAAACTAAGAATTACACTAAGGATCTAAAATAGATGTAGACAAAAAAGAGCGATATATAAAAAATATGTACAATAGTGTCTTACATGAATTCATCAATAGATTCGAAATGTTGTCGTTAATGCAGTAACTACTATCGTCTTATAATCAAAGATAAACAAACCAAACAAACAAACAAACAACTGTGCAGCAAACGTACAATTTTTAATTACATAATACCATATTTAAAGTAGCAATAGCAATCCAACAAATGAAATGTGCATTAAAACGAATATCGGTTTGAGAACAACAAAGTTCAGTATTTAGTGTATAAATTACTGAAAATAACAAAGAAAACAAAATTCATCATTTTCATTCGTCTTGCGGCAAAACTTTGATTACAGAAAGAAAACTCATTGAAAAACCTGTGCGTTTAGATTAAAAAGCAAACATTTGAAGAAAAAAAACAATCAACAGTTATTTTATTTATCACAAATTATTGTTGTTACTTTTATTGTTGACCACTTTCTCCGTCACGTTGATGCATGGGAATGCCTCACCTATCGCATTCTCCGCCTCCAGTTTGCTATTGATGGCACCCCAAAGTTGTTTATTACCACGTTGCAGCGTCTCCATGTTGCCAATCATATAAAGTGCCAAACGAGCACGTGACAATGCCACACAAACACGATTCAACTGACGCAGAAAACCAATTTGACCATCCGGATTGCTGCGCACCAGCGACAAGAGCACAATGCTGGCCTCCAGCCCCTGATAGCTGTCCACACTTGCTACCTCGCAGCGTCTTTGTCCCTTTTTCGAAAGAATTGATTTAATATAATCGACTTGAGCATTGTACGGCGATAAGATGACAATGTCGAATGGCGTCGCCTTCAAGTGGGACAATAGTTTGATCAACTCCTCAGCTTCGTGCTTGTTCACAAAAGACGCGTCCCGTTGATCCTCGGGATGCGTGTGATTGACAAAGTACATATTTGATGTCATCTTGGGCACATTGTCATATTCCAACACGGAGTTGTCGCTGCTCAGTTCATCATAGAAGATCGGCACCAGCAACTCAGCAATACACTTGCGCATGCGATATTGTACATTGAGCACCGTTGCTGGGAATTGATTCGTAATCAGACGCTCAAAGAGCGAAATTTGCAATCCCTGCTGCCTATGATGACTGCCTGTATGCGGCTGCAGCTGCTTGTGATCCCCGATGAGTATCACGTGTTGCGCATACGGCGTCAGGCAGGCCAACAGATGCGTCTCAGGCGTCTCGGCGGCCTCCTCAAAGATGAAACATTTGCTCTGCAGCAAGCGAAACAGAAAATTCAATCGTGCCGCACACGATGTGGTCATGGCCAGCAATGATTTGTCCCTTGCCACATAGTATTGAAATATGTTGCGTAGTGTGTTTATCTTTTCTACAACCAGATGCAATTGCTCCTGGGCCGATTGTATGGCCACATAGGACTCCTCACTTCCATCGAAGTTCGCATGCAGAGTCTGCAGTCGCTCAAACTGTTCCTTGTACGCACACTTCACCAACCACCAAATGCGCTTGAGACGCTTTGGCACCAGCTCCTCATCAATCATTGTGCGCACATTAAATCGGTCGATTTCGCGATTGCGTGTCTGGTTGCCAAAGCGCAGAATGCTATCCGTGTGCTTGGCCGCCTTTAGCAGGAACTTATCCAGCGAATCATTTGTGTAGGTCAGCACAATAATGGGTCCCAACTTTAAGTGGTCGGCGTTCTGCAGCAGTGTGTTGACCAGCTCAATGGACAAATGCGTCTTGCCTGTGCCGGGCGGGCCTTGAATCAGACAGAATTCGTTGGAGAGTGCAGCACCCAAAGCCGTTCGCTGCATTTCATTAAGTTGCGTCTCTTTGGGAGGCTTCGCAGCCTTAAATCGGACTCCATTGTACGTTAGTTGAGCATCCGGACTGATGTAGGCGGGCGGGTGGATTTCAACCTGTAACCCAGAATGGCACATATTTATTAAATAAATGGTAAACATTTGCTATCCTCCACTTCACCTGGCCTTCGATAATGTAACGGCGCATGGGAAAGTTATCAGCGCTGCAGGTGCTCAGATAATTATGGACACGCAGATACGGTTCAAAGAATACCGGCGTCTCAAACATAATCAGTGGTTTTCCATAGATATCTCCAACGTTGTATTGCTTAGCAATCTCCACGCTCAACTAAAACAAGAATAGCTTCAGTATGCAGTATCAGGAGTTATTTAAAATTGACTTACATAGCCCTGGTTTAGCATCTCGGGTTCAGTGTATCCGACGGTGGCCAATATAAGATTGTCAAAATCATAGCTGGTTGTGAAGCACAATAAAGTGCCCGTCTTAATGTTCTTTAGGAATTTAAGTTGCAACTTGGTTAATTTATTTTTGTCGTTCCGTTCCGCTGGTATTGAGTCCATGAATATAAGGCTATGCCTCTGCGCTTCGGAAAATTGGGGATTTAGCACGAGCTCCGTGTGCGGTAGGAATAGATTGTGCTCCAGCTGTGCATCGGTATTGCCTTGGGCAATATGACGTTGCATGAATTCGCGCAATGGCTGTAAAAAGTCTTCACATAGCAGCTGACGCTGCCAATTTATGTAACCCGCAACATCGCCATCTGCGGCTGGCAAAGGCATCAGAGCATTCGTCTCGGATCCCCGTAAATCGTCCAGCTTCGGATAGATCTCGTGCTTCACATGAACATGAGCGGTTGGCAGCATCGCCAGTTCCTGGGCAAATTCAATGCATACCGGTTGCTTCAATAGCATTGGTAACTGGCAGCTGGCGAGCAACATTTTGAAATGCTTGATAAGCTCGTGGCCGGTCTCCTCCAGAACGCCAAGCTTGTGTGCGCGTATTAGTAGCCATTTTATGTTCCGCAACATCAGTTCGGAGTTCTCATCCAGGTTACCCTTAGATGGCGGCGCAAAGAACTGGACGACAAAGTGCTTCACGTGATTCAGCAGCACGGTTTGCTTAGCGAACGCAGCGAGCAGCTCCTCATCGAAACCGCCCAATTCCAATTGGCCCAGAACGGTTAGAATCTGCACATACAACGATACTCGCCTCTGCGAATATCTGGTGGTCAACTGATTCTTAAAGAGATCACGATTTTCCGTCATGAAATACAGAAACATCTCCAGTGGCGCCATTTTCAGAGCATTTGCAAACTCGCCATTGCTAAATCGCTCCGACGAAATGCTGGCATCGTTGGATATTATGCTCCATTCCGTGCGATAATGATCTGTTGGTATACTGAGTTAGCTTCTATATATTTATTAATGTTATTATTTGTCTACTTACCGACCCGGCTGCAGAATTCAATTTGCTCCTCGTGCGTCTCGTTAGCCTCTTGTTGTTTCACCTGTTGCTCCAGATTTTGCACAAGCTCGTTTTCGTCCTTTTTGAACCAATCGTCATCCGAGTCAGACATTGTAAAATTAGTTGCATTCGTCACCTATGGCAGATACTGCAAATATAATGGGAATACCGAAACTCGAATGTAGTTTTAGGTGTCACACAGTACAGCTGAGATATGATATTTGGGTAGCAGTTGGTCGCAGTAAGTATTTTTCAAGTACTTGGTATTTTACTATTTTAGTAATTAATTATATATTTAAATACCTTTGAAACACATTGAAGAAGACTTAAATATATACTCATTCTTGATCAGAATCAGCCGGTCCTATGTAGCCATATATATCATATTATATATTATATTATATTATATTTTTGCCACCCCTGAATATGTTTCCCTTAAAATGAACTGAAATTAGGCGCCCAAAATTCAAATCTGGTCACACTTACATGGCGAAATTGATGAAATACCACAAATAGCGTTACTTGGTGGAATTCGCAAATTAAAATAAAAACTACGCATTTAATGCGCACAGATTGCAATCGCTACAAGCGTAAGTGAAAATCATGTAAGTAAATATACTATATATATATAATAGAAATATGGTATGCGACAACAGAAGGCCTTTCGTACTTTAACCGAATTTCCCGCGCATTTTCTTTCTAAACTGAGAAATGTTTTTTATTATAGAATATTAAAAATGACTCGAAATAGACCTCGAAAGAAGCCATATTCAATGGACTCCGGCAGTGATTCAGAGGATTCATCTTTGCCGCCGAAAAATAAGAGAAGCAAGCAAAGTTCCGAAACAACTACACATAATGAACTACTGGTGGAGTCACGCACTTCCCGCGCCGTTTGCCAGCGCGCAAATGAGTTAATTGTTGCAAATCCCACAGTAAATCAATTTGCATTAATATTTATTATTATTCGATATATAATACAATTTAACTTATATTTATTTGCAGATGGGATTGAGGGTTCAGAACCCATTTAACCGCTGTGGGAAATTAATGGCGATACGTTTAAAAAACTTCATGTGCCATTCGAATTTGTTTATTGAGTTTGGTCCGAATATTAATTTTCTCGTTGGCAACAATGGAAGCGGCAAAAGTGCGGTGATCACGGCGCTGGCCTTAGGACTGGCCGCCAGCGCTCGGAACACGAGTCGAGCGAGCAACACACGCAGTAAGTAGATCAATCCGTCTGCATCTGACATCAAATTCATAATGTTCTTGTTCTTTTCTTTCGTTCTTGCAAGTGCTAATTAAGAATGGAGAGACAAGTGCAACCATTGAGCTAACACTTTGCAATGCGGGGCCTCGACCATACAATTTTGACATTTATGGGCCTCATATTACGGTCGTTCGCCACATCCGTCAATCGTCATCCACATATGAGTTGAAAGACGCTCATAAGAGGACCGTGTCCAAGAAATTGAATGAAATACGGCGCTTACTTCTCTATTTTTCCATTAGGGTGGAGAATCCGATCTTTGTGCTCAATCAGGAAGCTTCTCGTGAATTTCTTAAAGAGTGAGTGCAGATCCCTTTTTCAATACAACTTGTTTCCAATAAATGATTCCATTAAAACAGTCTGGAACCAGTTTCGAACTATAGATTGCTGATGAAGGCATCGCAGCTGGATTTATGTGCGGCCAGCTTAAATTCTTGTCATGAGCAAGGAAAAATCTTCAATTATAATGTCAACTTTATGAGAACGGTAACAAATATGTTCTATAAATTAATTCTTCTATTTATATACAGATTTTTTTTTTTTTTTTTTACAGAAAAATGAGAATCTGAAGCGAAAGTACCACGAAGAAGAGGAAAAATTGACCATAATAAAGAATAAAGATGCGATTAAGGTAAGGCGATATACTTTTCTTGTGAACAATAAATAATAAGAACATTTAATTTTCATCGATTTAGATTCAATTGAAAGAGGCTACAACCATGCTGGCTTGGCGAAAAGTGTCCCAACTTCAGGAGAACCTCGCTAAAATAGAGCATACACTGAAAATAGTTGAGACAAAATACGCTGACCTGTCACAGAAGACAACCCAAAAGGACAGCACACAGGTGGCATTATCTGATGAGCTTAAGTAAGTCAGATACTTAACTGATTCTTAACTATATATTAAAGTAATCCGTACTCATAGAAAGTTTAACGAAATCAAGTCGAGGATCATGGATAGTTACCAAGAGCAAGACATAAGGCTGAGGGCCGTCAAACGAACTATTCAAGAGTGTCTTTTTAATATTAGTTCAACAATGGCAGGCATAAAGAATGCGGAGAGACGGCTAAAGGAGGAGGAAAACACATACGAGGGCTGTCAAAGTCATATGAAAAACTATCATGCCGACTATTCTGAAGTTAAAAGACTTCGAGAAGAGAATGCAGCCGCACTGGCGACGCTCAAAGAGACAGTGACCGAGGGTAAAGAACTGATTTCCAGGTTAAGGGACGAACAGAGCGACATAAAGAATCAGCTTCCAGCCACCAAAGAGCAAGTGGAGTCCGTTAAAAATGAGCTGAGCAAATTGCGTAATTCGGAGCGTAAGTAAAAATAACTTTAAGTGAGCACAAAGTACAAAAATGATTTCCACGCTGAAATTTTCATTCATTCAGAAAACCTGCAACGGGAAATAGAATCTCTATTAAGAAATAAGTCCAACAAAATGTCGGTATATGGTGAGCAAGCGATGCAAGTATCCCATGCTCTGAATGTTCAGTACAGTGGCTGTAATGCTTCCAAAATGCCGCGTGGACCCATCGGTATGTACATAACGGTACCCAATCCCAAGTATCGAGATCTGGTTGAGAATCAGTTGTTCCACTGCCTGCGCTCGTACATTGTCAGCTCAGATAAGGAGCGAATATCATTGAGAGCTCTGCTGCAAAAAATGTATTTGGGCCGCAATATACCTACGATCATAACCAGTGCGTTTACAAATCAGGTCTACAATGTATCCAAGTACAAAGTGCAGTCCAGATCATCAAATACAGCTGTGTTAATGGATTTAATAAGGTGAGTTTTATTGAGCGTACAACAATTTAACTTAACCGAACGCTTTTAATTACAGATGTGATGATCCTGTCGTTATGAACTATCTTATTGATACGATACGCATTGAGACGGTTTTGGTGACCAATTCCAAGGAGACGGCAGAAGCTCTCACATCGAGCTCAGAAAATGTGCCGCCCCATTTGACTCGAGTATTAGTTCCCGATTTGGGGCTAGAGTATTGTCCATCGCCCAACTATGCCATGTACTCGATTAAAATCACGCCCGCTCGCTACATTCAGGTTAATGTGGATGACCGCATTCGACAATTGCAGACGGAGCAGAACAGTCTGAAGGAGCGTGGAGCAACTATACAGCCACACTATGCGAATGCTAAACATAAGCTGGATACTGTCGTTCAGGAGATAAGCGCCAAGAATGCTATGATCAATGGCCAACATATTGCAAACACAAATGCGTTGCAAAAAATTATGGATATCGAGAATTTCGAATATCGTGAATTACCCGCTCTAGTCGTGCTGGTAAGTTTCTCCGTCCGTTTCTCTTAGCTTCAATGAAAATCATTTAATATTATCTTTTTTTTTCTGATATTAATAGGAAACTCACTTAACCAGCAGCAGTGAGAAAATTGAGAAATGTAAAGCGGAACGTGAAGTTTTGCAAAATCAACTGCGTGATATTAATGAGCGTAAGGCTCGTATTGAAGAAGAGGCTAAATGCGAAGAAAATACTCTCGACACAATTAAAAATAAGGCAAGAGATGCTGAAACGGCGATCAGGGATGTACAAAAAAAATTGAGTGATTTGGATCGTCATTTTGTGGAAAACCAAAGACTTTTTAAGCAAACCAACGATCTTCTCAATACAATGCTCAAAGATAAAAAGGATTTGGAAAAGGAGCTGGAAAATGAGCGGCAGACTGCACAAAAATCTGGTGATTTTATTGCCACAAACAAATCTGAAGAGGAGATACGCGATAAAATCAGTCACTATAAAGTTAAAATTAGACATTATGAATCTATGAATCTAAACAGCGACGAGGTTCAGCAAAAGTTGATGTCATTGCGTGAGAGTCTGAATGTAGAAACGATTAAGTTGAATAATATTTTACAAATCGTGGACAAATTACGCATTTCCTATCATAATGGGGCACAGAAGTTTGTGCGCTCACGATATCACTTATTTACCATGATTGCAATGCGATTTTCGGTAATATCTTTAAATTTGTGTTTTCTTTTTTTGTTTTTAATAATACGTTTTGGTGTTTTTGTTTTTACAAATACGCAGCAAGCGCTCGCGTGTCGCCAATTTGAGGCCGACATAGTGCCCAATCATTCGGAGAAGATATTGGAGATCAATGTTTTTCCACCAGGTGCTAATAAGACTTCAAATACGAAAAGTTTGTCTGGTGGCGAGAGGTCATTCACCACTGTATCCCTGTTGAAAGGTCTTTGGAGTATTTCCGATCATCCATTTTATTTCCTAGACGAATATGATGTATTTACTGTAAGTTTAAGGAATTTCTTGGTTGGTTTTTATAAAATTTAATATTAACTACTTCTAGGATGAGGTGAACAGGACCTTTATTACGAAAATGCTAATTAAAGAGGGGACCGAATATCAAAACCGGCAGTATTGTTTTCTTACACCACAGGATACTAAAATCGATGCGAGCAATTTAATAACAGTTCATAAGTAAGCTTAATAGCGCTTTATTATTATTTATTTAGCTCACTTGCAATATTTTGTAATTGTATTTTCAGATTGGAAGCACCAGAGCATTAATTTCTAAATGGCTTACAAAAATCTGTTGCGGGACGACTGTTATTACTTGTTCGAACACATTGGTTAATTCATTATAATTATAATAATATAAGTTTCTTATCTTTGTTTTTTTGTTTTGTTGTCAAAACACATTTCAGTACAATTAATTCATAATAATGATTACAATATTCTTCTTCGTATTTTTGCTTATAGTTTTAGTAAAATAAACGGTTAAAAACATTGGCATTATCTATCGTTTCACTTACAGATCGTTACACAGTAGTGCTATTAGTTAAATGCATTGGCAAAATTCTGAACTCAAGCAAAAAAAAAAGTGATTTGCTTTTATAAGTTTGCAGCAGGCGAAGGGAGAAAGGGTTCCAACTCGGTCTTTACTAGTTTTAAAGGGATTCCTGATGTTAGGGTCGCAATTATGTATGAAATTATCTTATAACGAGCTCTAACCATTTGAAAATAACGTATTTGATGTATGGCAGCCTCGTGTTTATTTATGATGTGGCAACGCTCGATTGCGCGCTGTCGTATCTCAGCTGAATGACATACATGCGTTTTTATTCATTTCCAATGTGTAAGTCTATGTGTATGTAATTGTTTTTGCTTATTATAAAATATGTATAATATAAATCGATAGTTTTGACTTAGTTTGTTGATATGTGGCATCATACCGTCTGATCGTTACTAGGTCATCATAACAAATAACCTCAAAGCGATACCGGAGGCAAACACGGCATCGCTGGCATTTTTATTATTATTTTGTAAACTAGTTAGAAAATAGCACAATGAGCCGCAATTACAAAGAAGACCAGATCAATGAGATAGAAGCTCTCGACTCCATATATTGTGGAGAAATGGACGGTAACTCGCTAGTCTCATCTCATCTCGTCTCGTCCAAAAACCAAACATTTAATTGCCAAAATCAACTTGTCCCTTGCAGTCCTACAAACAGAACCTTTCCACAAATTTCAAATTCCGATTGCGACAGAGGAGTACTACGCTGATTCAGCGGAAGACGTTGAAAAGGGTTTGGCCTGCAAACTGGTGTTCACATACACGGCCAAATATCCAGATGAAGCACCGCTGGTGGAAATCGAGGATGCCGAAAATTTTGAAGACAATTTCGAGGCTCAACTGCTGGAGCAGCTACGCCTTACAATTGAGGAGAACCTTGGCATGGAAATGATATTCTCACTGGTGAGCAGTGCCCAGGAATGGCTGAATGTGCAGTGGGACGAGCACAAGAAGCATCAGGACGACGAAAGGGCGCGCAAGGTGCAAGAGGTCGAGGAGGCGGAACGCAAGAAATTCGAAGGCACGCGTGTGACTGTCGAGACATTTATGAAGTGGAAACTGGAGTTCGAGGAGAGCACGGGCATTACTGCCAAACGGGAGAAGAACAATGACTGTAAGAAGCTGACGGGCAGGGAGCTGTTTATGTGCGATAACACACTGAACGATTCAGACATTAAGTTTCTGCTGGAGGCCGGTGAGAATATCGAGAATGTTAAAATCGATGAAACATTGTTCCAAGATATTGGCGAACTGGATTTGGATGATGACGACGACGATGATGATTGGGTACCCGGCGCCGATGACGACGATGATTAGGCGGCATGCTGCGATATTAAAACACAATTCTATAAGGCATTCTTGTGTTTATTGTGAACAAAAACAGCACTCAACACAGTGTGGCCTCCACTTGGTGTTACAAATAAAATGCTAGTTTTGCTATTAATTTAATCCAATCCATTTGGCTTTTGCATGCTCATTTCGGATAATTTAATTCCATGGCTTTGAACATGTTCAATGTCGTCCAGGTCGAAGAACTCGTCATCACTTCCATCTTCATTTGGCTTGCATGGAGCAGAGTTTTTCACTGCAGCTGGCAGTCGTTCTCGGGGAAAACTAAGATTTGACCATGATCCTGGCTCTAGTTTTGGCAGCGTAATCTCAACTTTGGTAGCAAACATTTGGGCCGAAGCCTTTTGTACATTGATAATCTATGCATATGAAATGTAAGCGAATTAAAATTAAATTATTGATTTAAACAATAAGATTTGGCTTACCCCACGCAGTTCCAGGTCCAAGTTAAACTTGGCATTTTCCTGCTCTGGAAATACCAGCATTATGTGCAACCGAATCGGATTCACTTCCACCACGCTTTGGGCGTAATGATATTTTTTGGCATAGACTGCAACAACCACATTTGTGGCCGTCTGATGCCAATCGTAGCGGCATGTGACAACCTTTTTGTCCTCGTCCTGTTGTGCATCAATAGATAAGTAGGTAAATATAATTTATGTCATTGTTACCGCTTACATCTTTAGCAAATTTATGTTGACCATAAACACAGCCCTTTTGGGCCATAAACTGTGCAAAATCCGATGTACGTTTCTGGCAACACGACCAAAACTTTAGGCCCTCATGGAATATGGGGACGCCAGGATGATAGGTGCACTCGCCGTAGTCGCTGCTCGTGTTCGTGTACGAGTAAGTGCAGCCATTGTTTTTGCAGCTGGTGCCCACAGCAATGCCACTGTGAAAGAATGTGTCAAAAATTGTATATCAAAAAATTAAATTGATAATTTCAGTTACTCTTCGCTAGTTGCAGTTGCAGCGGTGGCAGCATTTGGACTGCTTTTCAATGCATCAATGGATTCCTTTAAGGCAGGAGCCACTGTTGTCTGCAGGACAGTCAATGGCGTTTCTATGGCTGGTCTTGGCAGCGCCACCTTTATGGGAGCGCGCACTTCAACTTCAACCGGCTGGCAGTCATCCTTATCATCTTTGACCGGCTTCTCCGGCTCGGCAGGTCTAATGTTCGAGTGTTTCGTCAAGGTGCAGCCTTTGATGTTGAGAAATTCAGTGAAATCCACCGACTTTTTACTGCAGCATGACCAGCCCTTGTAAGCGTCGTGAAAGAACGGAGCTCCTGGATGATGCCGGCAAGAATCTGTGCACAAAATTAAGCAATGAATGTTGTTTTGTCGACCATGTTCTTGTTTTGGCTTTTACAGTACCATCCGAATTGGTGGCGGGATCGAAGCGCTGGCCACAACCTTTATTGTAACATTGTAGCATGGTTACCTTTTTTATTTTACAATTATTTGTCTAGAATATTCGCCTACAATATGTGTAGTGTGGAGGCAGGCTGATAATTGTTAATGCAGACTGCCAACTTGTTTACAAGTAAGCCACATGAATATCGATAAATTGTAAAGTTAAGTGTTGATTTACATCGACCTGATAGAATAATGGATTTTTGAATATACGATTGGAGCAAACAAACCAGTATTTTTGGTTTAGAAAGGCAACCAGTTGAAGAACAATTAAAACAGACAATTTAATTAATATTAATTGAATAAAGAATTATGGAGCTCATTTCGAAAGGGTCTTTTATCTTATTGGTATTTCCTAACGAGCGAGCGAAACCGGAATTAAAATACAATTCAATTAATGCAAATGTTCTGAAGGTCAGATGTGTTTGTGGTCTACGTGACTGCTGCACAGGATTTACCAGACAAAACTCCCAGAAAGGTATCTGTGTGTGCTTGTGTTTGCTGACAAATTGTGAGTCATGTAGGAATGCTAATTAAAAACCGGGCGAAGCGAACGAATTGAAACTGAGAAAGAACCTGAGTAGGGCTGATTGTTCTAAGGTGTTCAAACTTCGGTGTTGCGACTATATAAACACTATAACATGCACGTGGGACACGGTTGTGGTTTCAATTATTGCCCGCGGCGACAACACATAAATTGAGCTTGTAGCGTTCAAGCGTTCAGCAAGCTGTCATTGCTTTAAAAATTCTTGTGGTCAACAAGGTTATCATCGCCGCGATGCCTGCCAATTGGCAATCGTTGATTGCGATTGGCCTTTTGTCGATTTTACCTGCACATAATACAAATTATGACAAGTCCGGGGCAAACATCCAATTTTTTCTTTTTGTTGATTCGTTGCGTTTTGGTAGCAATTTGGTTGCAGTTGCTGTCGCTGTCGCTGCAGTTGGTGGTGCTGTGAATCATGCCGTCTGCACCACCACCACCACCACCGCTAATGATCTGCGAGGCTTTGTTGCTTGGCTTTGCTTTGCATTGTTGTGCAATTTTGTACCCGAGAATTGTACCTCTTTTTTTTACTATGATATTTCGTCGCTCTGCTCTGCAACTTCTCGCATTAATAAAGAAATATAATAAAAATTAGGGGCTTTATTTGCCGTTTGCCACTGCCGCTGTGTGTCCCAGTCTCAGTGTCAATGGAAATTAACACCGCGGGCACACCGGCCTGGCCTATAATAGGCGTCTACGTAATTTAACATACAATGGCAAGCAGCAACAGCAACAGCAACAGCAACAACTGCAACAATAACGAACGACAGCATGCAATTGTGCGCTGTGGCATGTCACTCTGTCGCAAAATGCAAAGGCAAACGCTTGCACAGATTTCTTGCAATTCGCAGTCCAAAATCAACAGCAACAGCAACAGCAGCAACAGCAGCAGCAGCAGCAAAAACAACAAGCAAACAAATAAACATTCCAAAGCCCATAGCCATTCATGACGATGACGCTTATTCGGTTCACACTTCAATGGCAAGCCTCTGTCCCCGTCCCAGCCAAAGCCCCCTGCCTTAGCCCCCGAATTGGGGTATATAGTTCTTGCTACTGGAGTTGCCGCTTGGCCAACGATAAGCATCGCATTGATTCAATTGCATCTATATTACAAGCTTCTAATTACGCAATACGTAACAACAACAAACACTTGCACAACATTTGTCATGAAATTTAGAAAACAGCCCTTAAATAAATCGAAAAAATTATAACTTTTCTGCATAGTTTATTTTTATATTTACTAAAACCAAATTTAATTAATATTTATTTTTCAAAAATCATAAATCTACAAAACAATATTATTACAAATTTAGTTTTATATAATTAATCAATTCTGAATATTGTGTTAAAGTTTTAGAAAAATCGAGATTTAAATTTACAAATGATAACAATGCATTTTAGAAGAATCGCATTTTCTAAAAACGACTACACGTTTTTCTAAGCAACAATTAGAAAATCATCTTATTAATTTTCTAAAATTAATATTATACATATGTTTCTGTGAGTGTAGATGTAACGGTATACATACATCACAGCACAGTGATAACTCAGCTGATTTGTTTTCTTAACGCTTGCACGCATTCAAGTTCGTTTCCTGAGTCTTTCGTTTGTTGTGCATACTTAAACAATTGCAAACAGCCAACAGCGGTAGATTGGTGTGTGCACACACCACACACAAGTTAAACACAAATTGTATATTTTACAAATTTATTTACAACAGCATTAGATATATATTTTGCCTAGGCGCCTCATTAACTGACTACTTACACATGACTCGACTCGACTCAACTCAACTCAACTCGACTTGCTGCGACTCGACTCGACGCGACTCGACTCGCCTCGTCTCCTGGACTCGACTCGGGACCAGCCCACCACCCCCAGCCAGTCTCAGAAGTAAGTGTATCGCGTATTATATGGACTGCTGTAATAGTTGAATGTTGCATACGATGTGTCGGGCGTTTGAAATGTTGTGCTGAAATATGTTGGATCAACACCGCCGGCTGCCGCTGTCACAGCTGCCACCGCTGCGAAGAGATTGAAAACAGGTAAAACAGAAAGAAACAAAAGCATTGTCAATTTGGATTTTTTTTGGCGGTCATTTTGTACTTGGCATAATTACGAGTGCGATTGCGACAACAATTTACAATTAATAATGTTAGGCTTGGGTGGGTGCACTTGAGATTAGTGGTGTGACTTTTACTGCTGCTGCTGCTGCTGCTGCTGCTGCTGCTGCTGCTGGCAACTGGTAAATTCCAAGTGTGGGCGTCAACTGGCCAAAGCCGACACATGTTGAAGGCTAAGCGCTTCGTCAATCACAGCTTGTCAATTGCTGGGGCATGTGTCCAGCAGCGCCAGTTTAGCACGAAACCCGCTGCAAGCTGTCTACACTTAGAAAAAAAGGATCTCACTAAAATTAAGTAATTGTTACCTAGAAGCTTTGGAAAATATCAGTCACTGCAGTGGCATGAAAATCTGTCTGCTAATTCATCAAATCAATCATAATTTTCCTTTTGGCAAATAATCTCAATTTGTTTTCCTAGTGTATTTATTTTTATTAGTGGGGGTGGCTGGCAAATTGCTCGCATTCGCTGCGGTTGCAACTGTTGTGTCTGTGCCACAATTGCGGCTTTTGGGCCAGTTTTGTGGTCATAGTGCAGTTGACCATTAATCTAGTAACGCGTTTGTTGCACTTTCCACAGCCGTCTAGCCACAGGCAGTCCTCATCAGGGAAGCATTGCGCTGCGTAACTTGTTGTTGTTGTTGTGTGTGTGTGTGTGTGTGTGTGTGTGTGTGTGTGTTTCGTACAGAGAACTTTGGGTATGCAAAAATTAATTGCACAATGGCCATTTGGCTGCGGCCATTTGGCTGCTGCTGCTGCTGCTGGCTAGCAAAATGGTATCGGTTTTGCGGCTACCATGGTTAGCCAGGTTAACAGGCTCCCAGCCAAGCACCAAGTCACCAATCGTGCATAAATTGTCAAATTGTAAAAATTATCTCAACTTAGTGTCGTTTGTTTCTTTCATTTGTTCGTTTTTTCGCTTGTTCATTGTGAAATGTTTTTCCTAAGTGAGTCCAGGTCCGCTAGCTCACTGGCTGAGCCAACAATAACACAAACAACAAACAAACAAACAAACAACTTGCTCCATTTCGTTTTTCGTTCGATTTGCAACAAAAAAAAAAGAGAAACAATACTAAAATCAACAAAAAAATGCAAGTAAGACTGCTTTAATCAAATGTGCTCGACTGCAAGATACCCTAATCTAAAGGTCTACAGCATGCTCGCTCCAAAAATGCACACGCCCCTTCAAAGTAATTGCTTTATAGGGTATACAAGAAGAAGAAGAAGGAGAAAAAAAAGTAAAAATGCAAACTACAAACATATTTTGCAAAGCATTAGTCTCACGGCCCCCTCTCTTCCTCCCTGCCCTATCCATCTCCCCCGACATCCAAATGCCCTGTTGTGTGTGTGCTCATTGAGCTCGCAGACAGGCAGCATTTGCAACCATGTGGAGCTCGAGTCTTGGCTGCTGCTGCTGCTGTTGCTGCAGCACCTGTTGCTTGGGGCCAACACATTTGCTTGTCGTTAAAATTGTTGATAGCTATTTTGTTTTTAGCTGCTTGTTGCCTTTTTATATTGCGGTACTTTAATCATCATAAGCTGACTGCCAATTTGTTGAGTGGAGAGCGCTAAGTTTGCAGTCAATAAAAGGAGAATGCAGTAGGAGTGTTTGGTTATTGGCCACATTGATAAGGAGAGATTTTGTTTGGTAAAAACTGTATAAGACAAGGTAGCAAATGGCATAGGTTGAATAGCTTAAATGATTTGTTTGCATTGCAGCTCAACTATGCAAAGTGGGGGCCAATTAAAACTGAGTAATACTTGTTGCCATGTCGATATAATGTGGCTTATTGAGACTGCTCTGTGAACTGATTTAATTACTACTTTGCTATAGCATTAAACAATTTAAAAACGCCTCAGCTGCAATTAAATACATTCATTTTGAGTTCTTATATAAATTATACTTGAACAGCTCAATTGACAACAGCTTTAACGGAAAACTAAATACTAAAATATGAAATTTGTTGTCAAACTTAAAATTGACTTTCTAGTAAACCAGTTTTGAGCTGTAACTAAACGGATTACAATCGGGTTTGGCTTAAGTTTTAAATGAGTTGAAAGCTTTTTAACCGATTCATAAACTTTAAACATAAAAGTAATGCTGAAAAATCATAAATATGCTGATTGGTAGATCGGCAGATGCAAAAGATACCCCCCTCCCAATACACTTGTTAGCCAGATTTCAACAGCAGCTTTCTATGAATAAATAAATATCCATGTTTCTTTCACTTTTGAAGTGCTACTCCAATTCCACAAAATATCTCTCTGTGGAGTGCCTCATAATCTTTATTTCGGTTTACTACCGATTTGTGTCGCTGTACTTCAAAGCAGTCTTTGTTAATTTGACGCTTGTTTTGTGTGCACTTACAATAATTGCTACAAGATACACGATAATATCAACAAAAATACAAAAAAAAAAATAAAAAAAAAACCAAAGTGGTGCATTTGCATGTAAAAACTAAAACATAAACAATAAAAAACAGAAAAACTACAAACGGATTATTGAACACAAGTCAATTTGTTGACTGGCCAAAAAGAGGTCAAAGAAAAATAAAAATTGTGAAAAATAAAGTTGAATGTGCATTGGGGGTTTTTTTTGGTAAAATAGTTTTTGTTTATTTAAAATTTAGGTGGTTTTAAACGAAAAAAATATAAAAATTTCGAGTTGCAAATAAAATAAAATCAAACATAATTAAAATTATACAAAATATGACAAAATAAAATAAAATGAAAAGAACATAAAATATAAATAAAAGAGCAGAATAATAATAATTAAATTGATGCGTTTGCAATTAGATAACAATAATTCAACTAAATAATACCTAATAAACAATTTAATTATTACATTATTATTATTAGTTGCGCTTTTTGTTTTTTGTTTTTTGTAATGTTAGCTTGTGCGTAGGTGTTTATAGGTGTGTGTGTGTGTGTGTGGGTTGGGGATGGGGTGTAGGAGAGGATGGCCTGGGATTGGAGCAGATTGTGGAACTGGTTGGGTGCTTATTTGGGAATTGGATTGCAATTTGCGGTGACGCCCATTTCTGTTTCCGGCGCTGCATTTGGCATTGACTGAATACAGTGTGCAGTGTGCAGATGCATGTGTGTGTGTGTGTGTGTGTGTGTGTGTGTGTGGGGTTGTGTGTGCTTGTGCTTATGACAGTGTGCTTGTGTGTGTGTGTGCAGTTAACCAAATATTGTGCCTGTGAATTGGACATGGGTTGGAGGGTAAGTTAAAAGACAGTAATTAAACAATTAAAATACATCAACAATTGCATAAGCTAAGGAAAAACTTCATATTTAAACACTACTTCAATTGCACTAATAAAGCTTTGTATGCGAGTGTGTGCGTGTGCGTGTGTGTGTGTGTGTGTGTGAGTATATGTGCATGTGACTTGAGAATGGCCTAGGTTCTACTATTGTTTAGACCGTGCGTCTGAAAGTATTACTTTGCTGTGGCGGCACAAAACCGAAACCAGAGGCGCCAACAACAACACCGCTTGACTCCTCAATTGCATCCGGGGGCGAGGGTGGGAACACAACGGGTCCTGCAAAAACAAGAACAATCAAATATACAATACTATAGAGAATACCAGAATACATCATAAAAGTATAACTAATTTATCCATGGAGATGAGAACACTGATCTGTAAGATTATGACTTTAAAAATAAAAATTGTCTTTAAGTTAAAATAAGATAGTTATTGAAATATTAGGGAAATTCTTTTTGATTTGATTTAAACAGTAAATTCGGATTGGTTAGTAAATTTTGATAGGCTAAAAATAAGATATTTATTGAAGTTAATAGTTATGATTAGGCTGTGCTTTTGGGGATGACACTTAAATATTTCTATCATGACAAAAACATACCTCTGTTCTGGCGGGGATCGCGCACCTGGGGTGCTGAGTTCTGTGCTAGCGCCAGAGGATCGAAGGCAAAGCGGGAACGGCCGGGAAACTGTCCTAGAAAGTATTGTTGGCCAGCAGCAAAAGCCAGACACAGGCACAGAGCAGCGATGGTGACTAACTGCAAAAAGAGAGAGGAGGGGGAGAAGGATAGAGAGAGATCAAAATTAATAGAATAGACATTGATATGGTTAATGCGCGCAGTTTGTTGGTTTCTTGGCAATACGGCTGGCAAATACGGCCAAAGCGATTAAGCCATTGAAATGTGTGTCATTGCCAAAGCGGAGCTAACCATATGAAAAACAATTAAACCAGCAACAACAACAGTCAACCAGAGAATGCCGCTCAAGTGTACTTGAGTCGAGCACGAGCCAAGTTTCAAGTGTTTAGAGAGCCAATGGCCAATAGCCAATAGCCAACAGTTGGCTTGGGTTCTTTGGCCATTTTTCATATGCAGAGCGAGAGATACGTGTAATTAGCGGCGATTGCATAAGAAAAGGAAACAAATTTATGACAATAGTTTCACTCGAGTTTCCAATTTCAATTTCTATTTCACAAAACGCTGACCCAATTCGCATGCCACGAATCTAATGCAACTAGTGATAAGCATTCAGCTGCAACTCGTTAAGGAGCAACGAATTGTCTGCTTCTTTTTTTTTGTTATTATTTTTGTGGTCAGCTCTTGTGGAAGCTTGCGGCGGCATTCATCAATGGCTCCAATGCAGCATGCTGTGCAAATTGGCTCTGTGGTTATAAATATATCTAACTGTCCGCGAGGCGCTTGAATTTATTGTTTTCTCATTGAATGGTCGGACAGGCTGCGGCGCTGAAATTGCCAGCTTCGGTAACTGTGCCACAAAGTGTGGCGGGTGTTGGGTCTAATGTCTCATTTAAAGCCGTCACCCAATTGGCTCACATTGGACACTAATCACAGGGCCTGCGATTAGTGCTATTAGAACTTGTTTTGCAAAAAGTCCAAAATTCAAATTGCAGCTGCCTCATCATCATCATCATCGATTGCATACGAATCGATTATTATTGTCTATAATCGGATTGTGCCCACACATTCATCTATATTTATCGAGTAATCGAGTTGGGTGTTTTTGCCATACTTTGGCTTCGTTGCGGCTTTTCAAAACTTGTTGCTTCATTAATTGCCTAATGGGCCGCGCCCGCAGTCTGCAATCGCCAAATCCACCACAGGGCGTATGCGCAATCTCAATTTTCCTTTGCTGGCCAAGTTGTTAATCTAAGCAAGCGAATTCCGTTGTTGATTTTGTGCTACTGCAATTGATTTAATATGCTGCAAAGTGTTTACGTGCACCCTACACATGCAACAACAACAAAATCACAAGCAGCTGTAACAAGAACAGCAACAGCAACAACAGCAACAGCAACAACAGCAACAACAACAACGCTAATTGCTATTAGCAAAAATATGCATACGACAATAACAACAACAACAACAACAACAACAGCAAACACTAAAAAATGTTTTGAAAAAAAAAAAAATAAAAAAAAATATGCAAACAAGGCGACCAGTTGCCAACGTCTAGACTTTAAAGTTTCGTTAACTTGTGAAAATGATTTTAATTAATTCATGCCTGTTGTTGTTGTTTTTTGTTGTTGTTGTTGTTGTTGCATATGGCTTAGAGTTTCTATGACATTTGTCATATACGTTATCGGAGAATTAAACGATCGCATTTAAGCAATGATTAATACCTCCTTTGTGGTGTGGGAGGACTTAATAGGTAATCAGCAGTCAAAAATCTTGGCTATTAGCAAATTATTGATCCATCATAATAAATGCACAACAAAAAAAAAAAAAAACATTTCAATTATGAAATCCAAATAAAGGAAATGAATATTTAACTGTGTGTACACTGAGATAAATAATTGTTTAGATTCAAGTTACAATCTAGAACAGAAGTTGGATATTTACATAACTTAAACGAGTTTTGGTTCCAGGATGTAATTATCAATATTACAAAATTGAGAATTGAAATCGAACCTTTTGAAAGTGATTACAGTGAACAAAATTGTTGTGTAGATCTTGAAGTTAATTTGCATGAGCATAAAACCCACTAAATATTATGGGAAAAACTATAACGGAAATTATTTTAAATAAATGAGATATTCGCAAGATATATTTTTGAGCTGAAAAAGTCCTTGCGCTGAGTGTGGCTGCCGCACCCTGGAAGCTAGTGTGGACACTGTGGTATGCTACACATGTAAACCGTCAAAATGTCGCCAGCTAGGTTTCCACCACATTTCCACCACATTTCCACAGATTTGCATTTGGGCATTCTTCGCATAGTTGTGGACAACTACTCAGTTGTGATTGGAGACAGGCCAGCAGATTTTGAAAGTGATCGCTTAGGCAAATTAAATAAATTAAGCCCAGTACTTGGTTACTTTTTTGGTTTAGTTTTTAGTTTTTGGTTTTCTTTTTTTATTCGTTTCTTTTTTTACGGCTAGCCGCAAGGAATCCGCACTGAAATTGCCACTCGAAAACCGTGCAGCACGCTAATGTGAGTTAATTTGTTTGGCTCTGAGACATGAGAACAAAACGGTTTGTATTGAAATTGCAATCATTCCACATGGCAGCTCTAATCCACTTTACCCCTCACCCACCCTTATCGAAGCCGCAGCAAATTAGTTGAACAAATGACCTTAGATATGATTTCGTAATTGGGCGGCGCTTGGAACGCTTGGCAGCTTGCTACGCAAACATGGCAACAAACAAGCAGCAACAGCAACAACAGCAGCAACAATAGCAGCAGCAGCAGCAGCAGCAGCAACTGTAGCAGCAGCAGCAACTGTAGCAGCAACTGTAGCAGCAACTGTAGCAGCAACTGTAGCAACTGTTGGCCAACGGCCGCTTATGCGAAAAACCCACCCACCCACAAACAATGATTAAGTGCAGCAACATGTGAGCGTGCCCCTGCCGCTTATAAAAGCCTAAATAAAAAAATCACTACTGAAACAACAACTGGACAAGAGCAACAAAAATAAGAAAAAGAAACCACAAAAGTGCCTTGTTAGCAACGACTTGAAATGCTCTGGAAAAGGAAGCTCATGGGTCTATGCAAACTCATCGAAAAATCTTCTTGAAGAATCAATCAAAAATATATTTCAAGAATTATTCTATTTTTTTCAATTGCTGCAAATTGTACTCGATTTGAAAAGCAAAGTATTTTTGTTTAAAATTTGAAAAGTTCGGATCTAAATTCATAAAATGTTGTATAACAAACTCTTTAAGTAAAGTTCAATTAAATTGCTAAGCTTATTTCAGATGATTTTAAATTTATAAATTTTATATGATTTTTGTTTATAGGGTATCTAAGCTCCGAGCATATGCATTTGCATACATTTTTAGTTGTTTTTCAATCAGATTTTTCATTTTTTGCTCTGGCATTTATTGGCGTTTAGATTTTGATTGGCTCAAATGTGTAGTAAAAATAAATTATTTTTATTACTTTACAAGCTGAAGTACAAAAACAGAAAAAAAAAACACATTGAATAATCCATTCCAACAGGTAACCGGAGTGTCTGGTATTTTCAAAACAGTAACAAAAAAAAAACCCATAAAATAAACCACAATAAACTCAAAATGAACTTTCAATTAGTTGTTCCGGGCAAATGGTGCGATACTTAAACCACAAAATTTGCATTGGGATAAAAAATGAGTCATGTGCCAAAGAAAAATGGAAAATGAGGTCTGCTCAATTCAGCTGGGGCGTTAATTAATCTTATTTAAATGGATTGTCATTTGCCAAGCGCAAGCATTACAAATTTTTGTTTAATGTACACTTTTCCTGACAGCTGCAAAAGTGAATGTTGAACAATTGAAATGAGCTCGAAAATACGCAGCCTCAAAAATGAAAATAAGTTGGACATTGTTATCGCTTGTTAATGATTGTTAACGCCCACAATCAGCAGCAGCAACAGCAACAACAACAACAGCAGCAGCAGCAGCAACAACAACAGCAGCAGCAACAGCAGCAGCAACAGCAACAGCAACAGCAGCAGCAACAGCAGCAGCAGCAGCAGCAGCAGCAGCAACAACAGCAGCAACAGCAACAGCAGCAGCAGGTAACTCCGTCAGATGCTAATATTGGCCAGGTTAATGCTCGATTGGGCAACTGTACATTGACTTTCAACACGGAAGCATTGAGCTCTAGCTTTGGCTTTGGCTCCAGACTCATGGCTCCCCTGGCCTGGATGTCTTTTTCGATTGTAGCCTAAAGTCGAATTGAGCGTCGTCGACTGCCCGTTGTATTTAGTAGGTGCAACAAGATAAACTAACCGCAACAGCAACTTCAAATTACTTTGAATTGTGTTTAATAGCTGGAAATGATGCCAGCGCCAGGCCAGAGATCTGGGTGCCTGACTTTGAGGCTGTGATCAGCTGCCCGCTGATCGCAATTGCTCAAGCAATTATCAAGCATCAATTTGCCTCAGATCGTTGTTTAGGAAGTGCAAAATTGTCGAAGCTGGTCAGCGTGAGAATCGAAACACTTTTCCTTTTCCTGCTGCTGCTGCTGTTGCTGCTTCCAAAATGAGTTCAAGTTCATGCTGCAACAAAATTCGTTGCAAATTTGTAGCATTTAAGCAATGACAAAATAGCAACACACAACGACTGACTGACCGACTGACGGACGCACTGACTGTCGCTGGCCTGCCTTATAAATATGGTAATGGTTTGGCCCCGTCCCGAGTCCGTTTGGGCGATAAATCTAACATAACTATTTTGCAAGCCACAATACACGCTCACCGCTGGCATGTGGGCAGCACCACCACCACCACCACCAGCACCAGCACCACCGCCACGAACTCTCCAAACTATAGCTGGACATGTGGAACATGTGTATGCCAGGCACTTGCCATGCGCACTGACTGACTGACTGACTGACTGACTGACTGACTGACTGACCAACTGACTGGTTGACTGACTAGCTTAAACATGGCTCCAGCTCTGATTGCGACAGCTGCGCGTTTGAGACAAACGCTAATCGCACCGAATCGTAATAAAAATAGCCTAAAAACAAAAAAAAATAAATAAATAAATAAAAATCGAAACAGAAACTGTTTTTCGGCACCGATGCGAATCCTGATATCAAATAACGGCAACGTCTACTGGATGCCACTGCTCCAAATAAGTTTGGAGGAGAGTCACCCACGACTTGTCAGAGGATTCGTCAAGTGTGCTTAGATAAAGTTTAATTTATCTAGATAAAGTCCAGTTTTTAAAATCTAAAATACTCTGCAGATTCAAAAAGGAGTTGTTGCTTGAATTTTATAATTTAACTTAACTTGATTGATTGATTGATCAAAGTATTTGAATGTTCAATCGAAAAATACTCGATAATTGGAAAAATGCCTCACGGCGTTGAATTGAATAATTTCTTACTTTTATATTAAAAATGCTTGAAGGTTATTGAAAACGTTCTAGTTCCGGTGTCATTGAAAATTACAAATTAATTTATCTGTATTGTTACATATGTTATTAAATTTATATATTTTAATTAATAGATCGCACAAATAGGTATTAATTAAGTTCATAATAATAGGTGCATTATTTTATTAAACAATTGCAAAACAAAAGTAGAGCAAATGTGCACTAAGAACTAAGCAGGCAGTGTGAGTGTGAATTCAACTGTGTAGTTCAAATAAAATACATGCTTAGCCCGCTTCTTAGCCTGGCCTAGACACGCACACACGCACACAGCCAAATGACTGCTTGACAATTGCTGAGAGTGTGTTTTGAGTATTGAGCAAGTGTCAGATTGCGGCGTGACATCTTCATTAGACCATATAGATATGTGTGTGTGTGTGTGCATTTGGCCTAAACGGGCCAAAGCGGACGAAGCCAAGCGCAAAGCAAGGTAATTGTAATTTATGGCAATTAATTTGAATTTCTACACGCTTTGCGTGTAAAATGCAACGTGGAGGACAACTTGATGGCGATGCCAACGACGATTAAACCAATGAATTAAAGCGATTGTCGGGCAATTAATAAATCTCTTTTTCTCGTTGGTTTTTTGTTGTTGTTGTTTTTTTAAAACATGGTTAAAGCCTAATCGAAAGAGATTTGCCAGCAGGCTGAGCGCGGTTCCCAAGGTGCCCAACAAATGTAGGCCGGGATGAAACGACAACTGCCGACTGCCGAGTGCCGAGTGCCGGCTGCAGTTGCAGTTGCAGTTGCATAACTTGTGACGCTAATGAATTGAATGCTGGCGCTTTTCATAGTTGTTTAATTTATGGCAATTGCACGAACACACGCACATTCATGCACACTCACGCACACTCATGCACACTCATGCACACTCACACACACTCATGCACATTCATGCACGTTGCTGCAAGACACACGCATTGGCCAAGAAGTTGGTCAGCAGCAGCGCCACTTTTGGTCACTTTGACTGTGACTGTGACTCTGGCTTTGGGGCATTTACACATACACATGTGTGCATGTGTGTGTGTGTGTGTGTGTGTGTGTATTGTCGCGTGTGTATCGCACTTTTTCAATTAAGTTACAAAACGCATACCCAAAGCACGTTTTTTTTTTATATTTTTTATGCGATTGCGTTGCTGCTGTTGCCTGATCTGTAAACAAGTGTCTGCTGGTTGTCTGCTGCCACCGAGGCCTTCAACATGAACTTGAACTTCGCCTCTCACTCCCATTTGCGTTAGTTTTTTCTGCGTGTAAATGTTGTACATTCTGCAAATTGAATGCTTATAGCCAGCATTTACAATTTGGCTAGGCGGAAATTGTTAAATGCGTGTTTGACTGCATAATAACATACTGTGTGTGTGTGTGTTTCACTTGCTGTACAATTTATGGCCTGGATGTTGAATGGAGCTGTGGTTGTGGCACGCCCCCAGGCAAAGTCCATTGTCTGTGACTTAACAGCTTAATAGCCAGTTACAGACAGATATGCATATGCATATTTATCTCTGTGTGAGTATATTTGAATAATATTATGAATAGTAACACACATATACATATATATATATATATATGTATATATATATGTATATATATGTTTGTTTGCGGTGTAGCTTTGTCATGTCTTTAATGCCGACAAAATGCTCGCCACAGAAATTGACATACGACAACTGGCTAAAACAGTCAACAGAGTTGGCCATAAATTCACGAGCCCAATAAAAATTCTGAATACCACAATAGCCTTAAAGCCAAAAATATGTAGACTCAATTTGAGTTCGTGAATTGTTGTGTGTGTGTGTGTGTGTGTGTGTGTGTTTGTCAATGCTATTGCTATTTAACTATTGCTATTTATCTGATCATCAATGTAAATGCTGTGAAAATTGTCACTAAACAAAAGACTTAGGCAACGAACTTTTTTTTTTTTTTGCTGGCCAAACAAAAATTGCGCATACGCAATATATAAAAATGCAACAATTTGTTATTTATTTTTGCACTTTTTCTTGCATTACAGTACTTACGAATTTCATGTTGATTTTGTTGGTTTTTGTTTTGTTGTATTTGTTAGATGTTTGCTGTGCGCTGAGCTGCAATTAGTTAACAAAATATTTCAAAAATTAATTTGCTTTTAATGATTTATTTGAGCACTGCACTTTGGTTTTTTTTTTTTTTTTTTGTTATTATTTTTGCTTTACAACAACACGACACACGTTTTGTTTGCTTGTATTATTAATATTTTTTTTTGTTGTATTTTTGGTTTGTTTTTAAATTTGAAAGCCAATTAGCATTTGTGGATGCCTTATTTTGAAATAAATCTTCTTCGCGTTCACGCGCCTCAAATGAAACTGAAAGTCGAACGCGTTTCTGGCAAATATACAAAAATAAGAAAAACACAAAAAGCTGGATGCTGTTCACCTGACAGCTGTTTGTGTATTTAAAGTACTATATGTGTGTGTGTGTGTGTTATGCCTGGTTGCGGGAGCACGGCTCTGACGCGAACTCGTCGGATCGTGTGTGTATATATATATATATATGGTACGTACGTACGTCGAGCTGTGCGGTAAAACGTTTAATGAATTCCAACAGAAATGTTCAGTTGATTTTATATAAAGCATGGCAAGCGTGCTCCGCTCCGTTGCCGTTGCTGTTGCCGACGTCGACTTGGCCGTCGTTTGCTTTGTTTGTTTGCTGCGTTTTTGTGAGTGAGTTTTTTTCGTTGTTGTTGTTGTTGCTGTTGTTGTTGCTGTTGCTGTTGGTTTCTTTGTCACTCGAGCGCCTTTCAGCTTTGAGTGCAATCGCTGTTGGCCTACGTGCGACACGTGATGGTCGTTGTTCTTGGGCGGACCAAATGGCAACCAAATTGAATGAATGCAACTTTCTAGCGAGTGCTTTCCGGTAACCTGTTTCCAGCGTGTGCTGCACTTCAATCGGGTCAATTAATCGAATGCAAATGTAATAGTAGGAAAGTTGACAAACACCTTCGCTTGATTGCAGGTGAAAAACAGTTACAACAACAACAACATCAAAGCAGCAGCAACAACAACAATGCTGCTATTTTATCAGCATTTACGACTTTGGCAATTTCTTCCGCCTCTGTCATTTTGACCGTGAAAATTTTGTGTGATTGTTGGCCTGTTGGTCCGTTTGTTTGATTGCTCGTTGTTGTTTTTGTTGTTGTTGTTGTTGTTGTTGTTGCTGCTGCTGCTCTGGCCACGCGTAGTAAGACGCGACAGCGAACTGCTGCTGTTGACTGTATTTAAATGACAATTTACGTTTATGATTTAATATGTGGCAATATGCAAAATCATAATAATAATGCACGAATTGCCTGCCGGAAGAACTAGATAGAAGGCTTCAAGCTATTGCCACTTGAACATACAACATACAACATACATATATACATGTATTTGTTTCATTGTTCCTATTGCTTGATTATGTGCCACATAACACGTTTGACATTTAAGAACCTTTTTGGCTGATCAAATAACTGCCCACGAGGGTTGTTACATCAAATATTTGTGTTAATATTATTAGTTTCTGCCCAGTTCAATTTGTGCTTGCACAAAAAGGAAGTAGCAAAATCGATAGAATACAATTGTTTAATTTTTTTGTTTAATAATTAAATATTTAACATTATGTTCAAGCTTATATAAAAATAGACAAACAATCAAAACAACTTTGCCAATTTTATTGAGCAAAAGCCAAGACCTTGGAATCATCTTATGCTGTGCATGATTTTTTCTACTTTTTGTTTAATTAAAATTAGTATTTTTATTGGAAATTCATCCAAACAGCTCTAATACTAAATGAACCTACGTATCTCATCACCACATTAATTATTATTCTAGAAAAAAAATACACTTTTATTGAGCAAAATGCAAGATCGTTTTATGATTTTATTCTAATAATTTTTATTATTTATTATATTTATTTAAAGTGCAAAAAAACAGCTGTAAAACTGAATGAACAGCCCTCGAAATTAATGCGCTCAATTAAATACAAATTGCACACTTGTCGCAGCTATGCAAGCAATGCGTTTATTGTATTTTTTCTAGCCGTGTGTAAGTTGTGGGAAAGGGGGGACAAAGAGAGACAGAGAGAGAGCAGAGAGAGAGAGAGAGGGCGGAGATGGTGGACTTGGCAATAGCTGGCTAATTGAAATACCAAGTTCAAGTTCAGTTGTCAGCAGGTGTTGGACGCGTGGCGGCCGCAAAATCGCCTTCTTTTTGTGCGATGCAACAAGTGGCAGAAAACCGCAAAATTCAAATTAAATCAAATTGAAATGTTATTTTGTACTTGGTGTATAAATCATGTATTTCGCATTGTCTTCAGTTGCCAAGTTGGGGTCAAGTTCAGTTGGCCAGTTGGCAATTGTTGTAAAGCCGTTGAATAATTAACATTCTTAATTGTCGTTTGCCATTGGTTTTATGGCTGATCAACTAAACAATTAACAAATTGCCTTGCTTCGCGTACTTTGCCTTCTTTGGCTTTCTTTTGTTGCTTATATTTTGGTTTCTATTTTTGATTTGCTTTTGAGTTTTGCCAGCTTAATTGAAATAGAAGTGGTTATCAATCATTTGAAGCAAATATATATTGGCCTCAGCTTGCCCTGGCCCGGCCTGAGGTTATTGCCACTTTGAGGAATTGAAAAAATCGATGACGCTGACGCTAAAAATGTTTTGGGCCCAAAACTTGTCTGCAAATGACCGATGACCGAGCCGTCGACTACTTAACTTATTAATGGATATTTAAATGTGCTTGCTAAAATAATTGATGATATATTAGTTCAACTATTTGCCAATTAAATTTTATAATCGTCTGTCTGGCTTATCCAATCGCGTATTACAAGTGCATTAATCATTGATAGCTCAACACGCGCAAGCAATTAACAACTTTACTCGTAAAGCATTTCACTCAAAGAATTACACAAAATTTACGTGCGATTTTATTAAAATTACACCATTTTTTGAGGAAGTTACCAAATGAGTTCAAAACCGCAGAATGAGGAGCATTAACATGCCGAAAATGTAAATTATTGCAAATGTGTCATAACCGGAACAGCTACTGGTTTGGGCTCAAAATGCCGTGTAATCGGTAAAAAATTCCGTAAATAAAATTATCTTCAATTACCACAAATTAGATTTATGTGTTTTATAACTGGGCTAAAACGTATTAAATTATATTTATTGTGTGTTGCATAGTAATTAATTATTTTTAAGTATTCTGAAATACATATTAAAAGAAGTACTTAAAAATTTGCTTTATTGTATATAATTTCAGAATTAATTTATTTTAATTAAATAATTTTGAGTATTTTTCTGTGGTTCTTGATTCTAATTTATACAAAATACGAATTTGAAATTTGGATGCATTCAGGCTTGTATTAAGTAAAGCTTACTTTTTTTATTCTAAGCCAAATATTGAAATCGTTCCTAAATCGAATCAATGTTCTTTTAGTGCTTAGAAGTAGTCTTCTGTTAGAAAATAGATTTTCATTTTTGGGTTCTTATCATTATTACGAAATATCTCAAATGTTGCCTTTGTCTCATGCCAAGTCCATCAACCCCATGTGTGCGATACTTATTTTGGGACAATATTCAAATTTATTTATTTATAGTATACCGTTTGTTGCACTTCAGTCACATTAAATTTAACAGAATTCAGATTGATTTTTCGGCTTTCACTTTGTAGTGGATGTGAAATTCAATGACCTTACTGCCTCAATAATTAAACGAATGTCGATGTTGCACTTCAATTCTGATATGTATATATAGATATATATATATTTATTTGGATAATTAGTTTCGTTATATGCCAATTAGCGTCGCGTCGAGGAAGCGTTGAATTCAAAGGCTGATGCTGCCTTAGACACTTGACAATATTGTTTTACAGTTACGATTGAAACAATTGCTACTGTTGCCAATTAGCTAATTGTGCCCAAATGTGCATGACGAATTATGAAAAGTGAGTGCACAAGTTTAAATACTTAGCATTTCAAAGTTCCGTTCCATTTACAATTCGATTTGCATTATGCAAGCATACATACAAACACACACACATCTCTATTTGTATGCATGTGTGTATGTGCATAAAAAGCGTTTATTCTCACGACAGCGACCTTGGCAATGCTGCAGGTCTATGCCAATGTAAATGTGTGTGTGTGTGTGTGACTAACGCATGCTTGAGGAAGAAAACTCTTAAAGCTGAAACTGGTTTTTGGTTTTTCATTAGGCGTAAAGTGAAGGCGCGAAAATGCGTATGCAACAAACCACTGCAGTACCACCAAAAACATCAACGAAGTCCGTTATTTGTTTCGTGGTTTTAAAATGAAACGGGTTCGCAACAAACATGTTGTATTTGCGTGACAAACTTTGTTTGCAGAGCTGAAGGCTTAACTACTTTCGATAGGGAAGAGTTTTCACGGCTTATGATTTATTTGTCAACATAGGCAATTTGTAGACATATGCATAAAATTGTTGCAGTTAATTGTTGATGCTATAACTTCTCATTTATTGCGCCAACGACTTAAACTCTGCGCTGGCAATGCTTCAGCCAAAAGAAACAGATTTCAGAGCTGTAATGTCTACAAACATATATTGAATGACGATCGGTTACTTTTAAGATATAAGAAAAAGTTTGTTTCTAATAACTTCCGCAAGACTAAAAAAAATTAACGCCTAATGTTTCGCCTTAAATATAGTTAATTCAGAAATAGAAAAGAATCTCGCCAACAGTGCCAAATGAGTCAAGTATCGATAACACAAAGAGATGAGTACAATTGTTCGATAAGGCAACTTGCTTATCATAAATTTAATTTTACTTTTGCGGCAAGGAAGAACGATGCTATGCGTCGCTCCCAGGCACCATCAGTGCGTAGAGCAGCTAAAATGGGCGCCGATGCTCGTGAATTGAATGTGGAGAAAAAAGCTTATGTGCCTTCGGAAATGCAGTGGGGCACAGCCGGAGGCTTCCAGGGTTTCCGGCCACGCAAGTACGATGAAGGCGAGAATCCGCTGAAGGATAAGCGCATTTTTCTAATCCTTTGGCGCAAGCAGACCAACAAAAAACATAAAACGTGGACAGGCAATGGAACGCTGGAGGTGACTGCAACTAGAGCAACTTTAAAAGATGAAATCGGCAAGGTGCTGGACGTTCTGACTAGCTTCAAGCCGGAGAAATTTGAAATAGGTTCGTTGTTGGAATTCAGCATGAAGGACGTTGAAATTCAGGAGGAGCTCAGCACCTTCGAGCAATGCAATGCGCAAAGAAAAGAAGAAATTGAGAATTGGTACCGCCAGCAGGAGGAATCTGATGGTCTGCTCTCCTCCTCTGCCAGCAAACGCCAAAGGCCGATGAACATGTTTAAGAAGCCGAAGCTGACCTCCGAATCTAAATCCCTCAGAGAAATCTTTAACTGCAGTACCCATGAAGTTGCTCCTCGTTTCAGGCTAAACGAATATATTTGCATGCTGGCACCTGCAGAGCTCCAGTACCAGACGTTGCACTTGTTGGTAGATCATTGCCAAGATTTATGCAAGGTATGAAGGCTGAAATTGTTTCTTTGATTCGTCGGCAACTTCTTTAATTTAAATATATTTTTGAATAAATTTTAGGAATTACCCATTAAATCAGCGCATATTGTTGAAATAGCTGAACAAATCTGCGATCATCCGGTTCTTCTCAAGCACATGTTGAGCGATCCACTCGTGTCTGAGTTGCTCCTCCCGCATTTACCGCCTTGGCAGGAAATGGGCCTCTATGATTCGGCTAAGTTTGAGTTTGTGCATCTAATGTTGGACAATTTGGTTGTGAAACACAAAGAGAAATGTGTCATTGTGGCAAACAATCAGATGTGCTTGGATATCATCAAAGGTTATTGTCAATGCTGGCAAATAGCCCACATTCAACTTGAAGACAATACACAGGCAGCTCTCTTCAATAAGCCCAGCATGGAGGATGCCAAGGAGCCAATGGTTGCTCTAATCTTAACTAGCGCATTGTCAGCATTTCGCTTGAACTGCTGTAAACATGTGATACTCTATAATTATAGGGGAAGAGAGGAGGCGATGGGATTACTGGCAACTGATGCTGATGCACAAATGTATACGTTAATCACAGCTGACTGTGCAGAGGAGCGACAGTTTCAAAAAGAACTGGGCCTAGTCGATTGCGCTGATTCACTTACTCTGCAGGTGAATGCCACACACGAGTTGCTTGCAGCTCGACAAAATGTGAGTGAATGCAAAAATTAGTCAAATGCCAATATAAACTTCTGTCTTCCTTGCAGATTCTAGCCACTTGGAACCAATGGCAGCCACCATTTAGCGAAGCATTCTTAAAGGTACACACAGCTCGATAACCATAGAAGTGATTTCTAACTATTTCCGCTTCCAGGAGACATTTCACTGTGATGAATTGCCCAGCCTAAGATTCGTCTTCAGCAAGCAGAGTTAAATTCTGTTCATTGATTTCAATTATATTTATTTTTGGTTAAGGCAAAATGGCATGTTTTTCAATAGGATTAATATTGCTCCATGAGACTCTGTATGGCGCTTATGCGCAGCGAATAATTGTTCTCCAGCTCATTGTAAATGACTTCGTCACAGTTGACAGTTGAACCGATTGCCAAATGCTTTTCCAGGCGGGCCAACAGCTCATCGCTCGGCTCGGCTGGCAGGCCAATCAGTTCATATTCGGTGGTCAGTATAGCGAACGTGAATTGTGGCGGATACGGACGTATGTTATCGATATGAACTGGTACAATATTACCGTAGTCGATGAACAAAATGCTGGGATATCCATCGCCCACCAGTTCCATGCACAGGCCACGGCACCACTTTCCCTGATACTTGGCAATGCACAAATCATTTTTGCTACAAACAAAAATGCCAAAATTATAACAGACACATTTGCCAACATCAGTCAATTAAAAGTTGCACTTACGGTGGTGCATAGTATGCACATTTGGCAATGGATTCCCCGTAGAACTGTATGTCGCGCTGCATCTGTGTTATCTCATGGGCATAATCCAATGTGGTGCAGTGGATCATCCCAAATTTGACGAACGTATTGTCCATGATGACCAAATCGATGCCATGCCCCGTAGGCAAATGCACGTGCTGCAGATACTGCAACAAAATATTAATAATAAACATTTAAATTAGTATAAATGCTGTAGTATTTTAAATACATTTTGATTATTATAAAAATTGTGAATCTCTGGTGATTTTTTTAAAAATATTTTCATTGGTGGGATTTTGTAAAAACCCAGAAAATTCGATTAGAAAACAAAATATTAAAGAGAGTTGCAGTAGGGGTAGGAGACCCAAGAAATAGACGGACAAATATAATCCGTTAGAGCACGTCTTTTGCTGTCTGTGCCCCTTTTAATTAACACTTACGTTCTCTTCGAAGCCAGGGTCTGAGATTGATGGCTCCACTGGCGTCACAATCGTTTTGAGCAAACGATTCAAGCTGCGATTCATTTCGCTCTCGATGAGGATCACCCGCTGCATGCCCATCTCAAAGTCAAACTCACGCTGCGAGTACTTCAGCAAAAAGGTGTAAGTATCGTCCAGTTCATAGAGCAAGTGGCGCACATTGGGGCCCATATAGCGGCTGGGTACTCCACGCAGCAGCACGGGCACTGCATAGCGCGGCAAGGAAGCTAAATAGTCGCTGCACTCGTAAAGAGTCTCCAGTGTGGTAGTCTCTACGCTGCCGTAATCCACACTGACCACGTAAATGGCTTGCGGATTGTCAGCATTCAGTACCATGGCTCGCACAATTTGCTTATCGAATTTATAGATGACCAACTGGCCGCACTGTGGCAACTTGCGGAGCGGAGACGCTGCCTTGCCACGCATCCTCACATCGAAAATCAGCTTGTAGTAGGCCACCTCGTCTTTTACCTCCGCTGAGCGCACGTACAAAACGTTGGTCTGCTCAAAGGCGGTGATCTTGACATGGCTGCCAGATGGTGGCAGCGTTGGTTTAGTAATCATCTTGTCAATTGTATTGTCAATCATTTGGGGAATGATGCCTTTGGCACAGCTCTGCTTGTGGGCAGATGCAAGTGCATCGAAGCAGAATGGATTGCAGAAGGGCATCTGACAGAATCGGCAGCTTTGATCCGTATAGCAATCGCAGGCCAAACACTTATGCACCATCTGCAGCGTCAGCTTTGATTCCCCAACATGCGACTCAGGCTCCAGCTGGCATTTGGAGCTACACAAAAAAAATGGGTAAACATTTAAAATATAACTGGATTTATGTTTAGACCACTAACGTGACTATCAAGCGGCCGCATCGGAAGTGAAGCACTGCCTGATCCTTTTCAACAATATCGTGACTAAGACGCTCCGCCGCGAACTCATACTTAACATTCAGATAGCGCTGACTTGGATCATTTTCGGCCAACAATGAATTCTTGGCAGTGTAGTCCGCCTTGATCACAAGGGGGGACTTGCAGAATTGCGGATGCGCTTTGTGGCCACTGGACAACGCAATGATGCGTGATTTCAAATCTATGGCGTTGGGCTCACTTGCTGCCACAGCGGGCTCTGCTTTCACGTCTTCTAGATTTGGTAGTTCGTATTGATTCTGTCGTTGTCGACCCTCCACACAATGGAGATAATTTGGAAACTGCCGAATTTTTCTCCAGGCCTCCTCGAGAGAACTAGCATAGATTATAGTAGAATTTCTCTAGTTAAAAATACAAATAATAAATTCTTACCCAATATTACGAAAATATACAAAAAATACTAGAGATGCCGAGCGAAATTCGATGTCATAAATATTGGTCTCTCCAAAGAAATTTCTCAGCAATTTGTCCGTAATAAATGCATTCTTCTTTTTAATAACCAAATATGACAATTGCATTTGCTTATTGCTTCGGTGAGCATCCTTGGTACCCCTCTCTTTAGCAGGCGCTTCGTTGACGCTATCATATTTGTTGTAGCTCTCATCATAATAGTGCTGGGCCATTGGATCCCAATCCGTCCAATCTTTATCTTGCTCGGCCATTGATATTATTTATGAAACTAATAATCAAAATTTGACAGATCGGTAATTTTTAAAGTAATTGCACGCGTGCGATTCGGCTTGGAAATTGACATTCACACAACGTTTGATTTTAGATATAATCACGGATCAAGTGAAATCGATTCGGTTTTGATCGAAAATCGTTAATTATGGTAGTTTGCCGATAAGCGCTTTGAAAACATATCAAAGTTCATTATTTGACACCGTTAACAGTTGTTCACAGAATATACACAGGTCAACAGTGAGTTAACATTGTGTTATTGGCGGTTGTCGGCATACCACCATAGAAGTATGCAGTGGCTCAGGCATCTGAATGAAAAATGATTGCAACATTCTAGAAAAACGTGTATTGTATAACAGCTGCAAATGCTAGAAAATTAATTAAATTGTTGCCACTCAGCAGACCTTTTTGTTGTTTGTTTAAACTGGGCTTAACAGAACTGCTCTTTAACAGAATACAGCGATATATCGTGTTTTGGTGCTTTGCACATCACTAACGTACATATACACATGCATACAACGCATTTTTTATTATAAGAAAGAAAAACATAAACAATGGTTAGAAACGAATCGAATTTCGTTGTTGAGCGCATTGTGGACAAACGCATTACGGCCGATGGCAAAGTGGAGTATTTTATCAAGTGGCGCGGCTACACCTCAGCAGACAACACCTGGGAGCCGGAGGAGAACTGCGATTGCCCGGCGCTCATTCAAAAGTTCGAAGAATCGCGGGCCAAGTCGAAGAAACGGGGCGAAAAGAAGCCCAAGTGCGAGGAAATACAAAAGCCACGCGGCTACGAGCGTGGCCTGGAACTAGCCGAGATTATGGGCGCCACCGATGTCACTGGCGATATTAAGTACCTTGTTCGCTGGCAATATTGCGAAGAGTTCGATTTGGTGGCTAGCACTCTGGTTGCCGAGAAGGATCCGCAGCTGCTAATCGAATACTATCAAAAGATTGCCCCCTACACCGGGAACATTGACAAGCGCATGCAAGGCGTACCTGAGGAATTGCGGGCAATTGCGGCTCAGACTGGCTATGCCGTCAGCAGTGCACCCACAGATGCAGTGGAGCCTTCCATTTGCAGCGTTGAGGTCGAACAATCGTTGCCATCGATGGTGGTGCAGATTGAGCCCAAACAAGTGCCCATCGAGTTGCCTATCGTCGAACATAGCGAACAGGATGCCGTTGAAGCCGAGCTGGATAATGTGGGTGTCTCCTACTCTATACCGGTGCCAGGCGTCGGTCACATCGCCATCGATGTGCCAATGGTCGAATAATTAAGATTAACTCACTGTGCAACTAAATACATAAATTATATTTTAAAATTAAATAAAACTTAATTTTGATGGCTACACTCGGCGTCAAGATTAATGGCGCCCAGCTGCCCGGTGCGAAAGAAGCTGATGAATCGGCGGGCAGCAGCCAAGAGATTTGTCATCACCTCCACTTGACCATTGTATTGCTTGACCCGATGGAACATGCCCTCGCGCTGCGCAAATTCGGCGAGAACGGCGCTGATATTATCGCTGGGACCGGAGCTTAATCCCAGCAGCTGCACATAGTCGAGGCGCCTGTGTCGATTCAGCCAGTAGAGGAGGTAATCAGCGATCAGATCCTCGCCAACGATGTGATCCGGCAAACAGCCGACGAGTGCCAGTTTCATACCCATCTCATCGTCCGTAACGGACGGCTGCAGTATGCCGGGTGTATCAATCATGTAGACGGGTGGCTGCTCTTGGATTTTGATGCGCTCGCCAACGGATCGCGTTACACCGGCCTCGGCACCAACGCGGGCCGCACTTCGCTTTTTTAGATGTACATTTCTCAGTACATTGATAATCGAGCTTTTGCCCACATTTGGCACACCGATAATCATTATGTTGTGCTCGGCACTCTGCGCTCGGTTGAAACGACTGCTCTCCGCCACCAGTTTGCTGGCCAGAGGCAGTATGTCGTGGACACCATGATTACGCTGATCCTTACAGTTTGTGAAGAGAATATTTCGCAATTCAGGCTGTTGGGCACGTAGCTGCTTGAGAACTGAACGCTGTTGTTTGTTCCCTAGAAGATCCACCTTATTCAGCACCAATATATGTGGCTTGACACCATTGCCTATAAAGGAATTAGGGTAAAGTTCATCATGGAATCTCAATACTCATTAATTTCCATAAAAACCCATCACCTGTAATCGTCTCAAAGAATTGTGAATTTCGTCCGGCTAACGGTATGCGGGCGTCATGAATCTCAACAATGCAATCGACACTGCGCAGCTTCTGTTGTATCTGTCGCATTCCCTTGGTCATGTGGCCGGGAAACCAATTGATGCGTTGATTCCGGCTCGGGAGGCGGAAAACGGTGCGAAATGGATTCGATAGCGACGACATGTTTACGTTTTTTGCGGCGAAGTCAGCTGTGTTCGGCTGTGACGTAACAGGTGACCAATCGTAGTTATCGATAAGCACAAATCGATATTCAATTTGCCATTTCTACAATCTGCCGCAATTTAACTGCAGTCAGCAGCAAATTCTCGCTGAAGTGAAAGTGAATGTAATAACTAAGAATTATAATCTACGACCAATTCAACATTGTCTATTTTTTTAAATAACCGAATGATTAAATTGTTTATTTATACACATTCTTATAAACTATTTGTGTCATAGCTTATGACTTATCGCTCATTTGTGCAGTGAAGCCTTTATCTGAAAAAAAAATGAATCATTCGATCAGTTTTAACCAACTGACATTTGGTGAGGCATGTATCTTTACATATTTCAGAAGACTACAAATTAATTAATATTGGTTTCCTATTTTAGAGAATCGGTCATTCCCTTTTTAGAGCACAATTGCACGGCAAAGATGTTATTGCCAAGAAAGCGGATGCGAAAGTTGTGAGAGAATTGAGGGAACTGATGAATGCGAGCCATGTGAATATTATATTTTTATATGGCGTCTCGTACCATAATGATTTGGTATACTTAGTTATGGAATACATGGATGGCGGATCTCTACACGATCTGATTCACTGCCAAAAACAAACAAAGTATGATCTAGCGCATGTGATTAACTGGGCTCTTCAATGTGCCAGAGTGAGTTTGTAGTACAAACAAATATAAACATCTCCAAAATGGAAGATTGCTAATTGTTTTCCCATTACACTTATTAACAGGCTTGTGCTTATATGCATGCACAGACACCAACCATTATTCATCGCGACATATGCCCGAAAAATTTATATCTGAAAAATAAACGTATAGATCTAAAGATTTCTGATTATAAATTTGTCAGAGAAAAAGCTTCCATAATGACAGCGAATGTTGGGACACCCGAATATAGGGCACCAGAGGTTTTTATCTCAACTTAATATTTGTGTAATTATCATCTAAATTCCATGATACTATTAGATCATTGATGCAGAGGAGTACACCGAGAAATGTGATGTTTACAGTTGGGCCATAACACTGTGGGAAATGCTATCGCGGAAAAAGCCCTTTGAAAATCTAAGCAAGTTAGAAATATGCCGCAGAGTGACAGAGGGTAAGACTTAATAGTTCTCATAAGCAATTACAAATGACGTTTTTGTTAACTTAGGTGAACGACCATCGTTGGACGAGTTGGAAATTAAATGTACTAAATGTTTAGAACAAATCGTTACCGACTGTTGGAGTCCTGAACCTGAAGAACGCTATTCCATGAAAGATATTGTTACTAAGTTAGAACAATTTCCCATTATTGTTGATCAACTGAGTTTGTAAATTTAGCGCTTAGACTTAAACTTGTATTGTTTAAAAATCACTACACATGCTCGATATATGCATGAAATAAAAATGTTGATAAATGATACTTTTTTCGAATACAAATGTGCAGGTTCTTAATCTTTTTATATCCCATTTTTATAAGATACAAAATCACATATGCTTGTTGTATTCTATCAATTGTTAGTTAACCTGATATTTAGACAGGTGTTAGATGTTATTTTATTTTACAATAGTATTCTTAATTTGAAATTTATTAAATATATATGCTAAATTGCATCATGACCGCGAATAATTCGAAAGCCTCAATCAATTCAAAATTGTCTTCTGAAGATGAAAGTAATATCGATGTTTCGACCATATTTCCCATAAAGTTGCCAAAGCTGATAGTTGGACCCGTTTATGATGAGATCGGTTTTCCACTGAACGAGAGATTGGCCCTCAGGCAGGCCTGGAAGCTAATCAAACCGTTCGAACGTCGCTATGGAAAGGAAATTTACTTTACGTAAGCTAGAAAGCACAATGGATTCCAAAGACTAAACAAGCTGTTATTCCATAGTTTTCTAATGGAAAATTATACAACATTTGATAATTTTCGCCTTGAGGGTAAACTTGATCTACACCGTTTACATGGCCATTCCTTGGCCTTTATGCGATTTATTGGTGCCGTCATCGATCAGAACGATCCGGTCTTATTCCAAGCGATGTTAAGTGACAATCACATGACGCACGAACGCTGCCGTGTCTTGCCAATGCATATGAAGGTACGCTAGTAAAATGTGAAAATTAAATTAATGATCCACGTAAAACTGTCGCTCTTCGCCTGCAGATGTTGATTGAAGCTCTGTTTGCGTATGTGCTCGAAAAGCTGAGCAATGTTAAGTCGGCGACGTTGGAGAGAGGCTTCCAGCGACTTCTGCAGAAGTTTCAGGTATACTTTGATCAACTTCAAAGCTCTAACGTTAGCTTTACCGTGTACAGGCGAACTATGAGCAAGGAAAGCTTCACACTTCATGTTGATAACGAATAAATAATAAAATCAATCATTCGCAATGCACAACGTCAATTGGTTTAGATTTACGACAATTATAAGCTCGATCAATTTGAAAATGATCCAAGGCTCTAGGCACAGATGCATTCAAAAACTTGATATAAGGTAATAAAGTTTAATCTGGCATGAAATGGGATTTGATTGAAAAAAAAGGTTCAAAAGGTTTTTATAAATAAAAATATAATATTATATATTATTATTATTATTATATTATTATAAAATGTATTCCGAAATAGTCCTTGCAAATAAACTCCAACCTTAGAGTATACATAGCTTTCTACTATTTTTTTTCGCTGAGTGTACATATCAATTGACGACGCGGCGTCGCAGTTGACGCTCTGCTGCGGCGACAGCGTTTGTTTTCAGCGCTGCTGCAAAAACGCGTTTCCTTCGCTTTCTGAATTTTAGTTTTACTCGGGTGCTCAGTGCGTCCATCCACACGTTTCGATACTTAAAACAAAACTGCTATTTAAAATTACAATCATAAATAAGATTGCTAAATATCGATCTTAAGAGCAAATGTTTTACAGTTTTCTTCGATTTTGAGATAATTATTCTATATTTTCACAAAAATCCATCGAAAGTATGATTGTGGACATTAAAAAGGTAAGCGCATCTGTTAATAAAAATTCATCTCTGAAATTTTAAGCATTGTTCGAAATTTGTGCTGTTTAAAAAATGTGTTAGACACCTAGTGCAATAATTTTGGATTAAGTAAAATTTCTAATTGTTTATTTTATGTTTTTTCACAATGTGTACCAAAAAGTATGCTATGCTGTTTTTGGGTGCTATAGAGAAAATTATTCAAATACATAAATTTAATTTAGATACCTAGGTAAATGCTAATGTTTAGGAAATGGCTACAACTTAATGTCCAGCATAGTAATTTAAATCCAGTATCATTTAAAATAAATAATCTATGGGATTATTTATTGCCCATTATTTCTTAGCTGGGGATCAGATATCTTATCTCCAACGCAATGCTGTTGAAATTTTTGGCTGTAATTTACGAATAGTACGCGTACTACGTCTAAGCCAATAAATGAAATGAAATGTTATTTAGTCACAACTTAAGAAGCAAACCCAAACCACAAGTTCACGTGACGACTTACTGCTTTTGATAATGACCTACTAAAGACTTTGAGCATGACGATTTATGATTAAGATTTTCACTTGTAGATTATCAAGTACTTTGATTATCGCATACAAGCATCTGATTCGTATTTTGTCAAGTATTGTCAAAAATTTCAATAAGTTTACTTTATCACAAAAAAAAAAAAAAATAATAATAATAATAAAATAATATATTAACGCTTTCGCTTGGAAGCCTATCGCTTATTGCTTATGCTTTCCGACCGGACATGTTTAATACATGTTTATCTCGTCTGTGCGAGCTGTCGAGCAATCTGCGAAGCAACAATAATATTTACACGACCTTTTCGACATATCATGGCCAACGCATCCGCAGTAAACATTTCATTCTGCCTTCCTTGTGCTATGCAACTTGTAACCATATCGTCGAAGTCGAAAACAGCAAAACAAAGAAGTTAATTAAAATGTTCATAATCAGCTTTGCTTAAGAGTTTTCTAGGTTTTTTCTAAAAACATATAAAGTGCCGTACAGTTACGGTAGTAACTGAGAGAGAGGGCCAATTGTTATGATGATGGTCTTTTAGAAAAAAAGCGTTAAAGATTAAATATGAGAAACTAGTCCAACTGCCCATTAATAGTATTGTTTATTTATGGATAAATATCCTTTACAAGAGTTAAAAACGATTAATCTATCTATTGTACTTGTATTTTACGACTGAACCAATTAAGCTGTGAGCCACTGTAAGTGTGCACATTTAAAAATTTTATACACACCTTTGACAAAAACAACAGTTGAAACAGCAATTGTTGCCTGCCCCTTACTTTTATGGGCTGCTCTAATCGCTGCCGAGAGCACTTACATTTTTCTAAACAAGCCTTTTCAGCACACACTCACGAACACAGTTACACGCACACATACAGTGACATGACTAACGTGCGTTGCCTTCGTGCCAAATCAAGCAGCACACGAAGCTCAGCGGCGCCAACACCGATGAGCCGAAGTCGTTGCCGATGATTGCACTTGACATTGTGGATCGGTAAAGGGGAATCGGCAAATAGTAAACAGAGCAAAGCAAACTGCAAAAAATACTAATTAGCATGTGATGCGCCTCTATTGCCCTGGGTGGGTGTGTCTATCTTCCTCTTCGTTTCCGTCTCTTTGCTCGGAAAGTGCATCTCTCTTCCACTCGCTCTCTTCGTCTATCCGACCTGTTGTTGTTCTTGTTGTTGTGGTTGTCGAGTGATTGGCGAAAGGTTTATTTGTCATTTGAATTGCACTTGACGCCATTAAATTACAATTACGCTCGTGCAGAGCAGCGCAGCGCATATTTTATAATTGCACATTCCGTTTCGATAACATTTAAAACGCTTGCTGCATTCCCAAACCGATATGAATTCCACAAGTACAATACACAAATACTCTGTTATTGTAGAGCGCCTATTTTCTTTAAATTATAATATGTACAAATATGAAGTATTTATAACCATACATACATACAGATATTATTTTAATATATGATATAACTGTCGTGAAATTTATTGATCGATAAATTAATTATTTCTAACCATTTTTGTTTTATTGGGACGCAGGATAATTTTACTGTATAGATTAAATAATAAATATTATTAATAGTATTTAGCTTTCAAGCGAAACTGATCAACACAATTTCTACTTATTTTTATATTCGTATGTACAAACTTTTACATACATACATATGTACATATGTATGTACATGTGCAAGGGTGTGTGCATTTTGTTTAAATTATTTTGTATGATTTCAAATTCTTCTACCTGACGCATTTGGATGTCGTCGAACGGGATTTTTGGCAAATGCAACGGCTAAGCAATTTTTTATAGACACACACGTAAAATGCATTTAGAAATTCAAGTAAGGCGCACTACAGGAAGCATTTATTTTGTTGGATTTGGGGGCGTGTGCATAAAATTTGCACATGTTTGTTATGAAATCGTTTCGAGAGTATTTTTGGTACTATCTGACAGTCCCAACTCTGATAAATATTTTATAGATTATCTCGGGTGTATTTTAGCATTATTTATTTGTTCCAATTAGATCTTTTAAATCATAAGGTTTTAGCAAAAAGAATTCTTACTTTGATTCAGGTGTGTGTTTTTTATCGGTGTTTTGTTGTTTTCTTTCACCTTTGCACATTCGAATTGTAACTCATCTTAATCCACACTGCACTGTTTTATTGTGTCTGACGTAAAATTCGAAATGTTTTGCATTTAAATGCGCGTAAAACTCTGGCACTATAACTATAAAATGTTGCTAATTACGTGAGTGGAGTGCCGAATATCAAATACACTAAGCCAAAAGCTAGGAAAACAGTATTTTTTATAAGTACATTCAAATATGCAAAATTGTATCCATTTTATATAACATGTACAAATATATACACGAAATATTTAAGGGCGCGGAAAGCATTGCACATTATGGAATATCAAATTTGATTTCCTTCTACTTTTTTTTTGTAAGAGATGCAACAAAATAATATTTTCTAAGTTACATATTTTTATACGAACTAACTGTATAATCACTAATGTTGCGACTTTCTCGACAAACTCAAAATAGCCATTGCCAGAGTAACGAAAGAGTACCAGCCAAAATAAAAGCGCCACTATTTCAAGATTCTAGAGAAGAAAATGTGCTTTTCGAAGAGTCGCCAAGCAGTCGTCTCCAACTGTGTTCGCCACACGGATCAAAACAATCGCGACGCCGCCCCAACTAAAATAAGCGAATAATATAAGATTATATATCCGCGTACCGTATATATGTATTTAAAAAAAAATTTCTTTATAATTAATGAGAAAATATTGAAATAAGTGAAATAAAGGTCGCGACTATATAAATAATATACAAAAACGCACAGTGTGTGTTTTAGTGCGTCTTCCGATAGTGTTTATATAACGCATATTTTTGCATTATCTGATTGGGTTTGCAAATGGACTCGGATAAAGTAGTACGTGCCATGGCACGTTGGTGGCAGGTAAAGTCAACAAGTATTGCAACAAGCGGCTGCACACACCTCCTTTTTATAAATAAATACACACACAAATAGATTCATCTTGTTCGTTTTTACATTTTCATTTACACTGTAGTATTTTTATATTTTTATGCCCATTAAAAATGGTTAGAAAGGGTAGTACGAAATTGTGCAAATTTATGTAGCAGGAATTGAAGTTATCATCTTTTTAGACTCGATCCGTTTGTATGATCTCAGAGACTAAATGAGACAAAAATTTTAAATACAAGCTTAAGTTAATCTCATGTGATCAATAATTTATATAGTTTATCTTAGGAATCGCTAATCAATAACAATAATATACACAATTTCGAACCCATAGTGTATCCATTCCTGATCAGATCAGAGTTGAACCGTCTGTATGATCTCAAAGACTATAATCTCTAGCGAGAGATACTAAGTTTAAAATAGAAATTTAAATTATCAATAATTTATTGAGTTTCTCAAATATCGATAAGTATCGATAGCCCATAGCAATAAAGGCCACAGTTTTAAATATGCAGCCTTCCAATTTGGTGGAATTATTGAGTTAGCTTTGACATAATTTGGATGAACGCCAAAATTGTTAAAGATTGTTAAATTGATTCCACAAATTGACCAAATCACAGAGCAGAATGGGATACAGGGTATTTCCCTGTGGAGCTCTCTGTCTTGACAAGAATTCTTTTTTAATTTTTGCATATTCTTGTATCACGATCCACAGACGATCAAATAGGCAATTCTACAGTTTTTCCACGATCAGTAAAAATTAACAAATTTTTCTTTTGCTTTTTCTCCTCATAGACTGTCAGCGAGGAGGATACGGATCTCTCGGCACACAATCCAATGCTCTACGATCCGCTGCAGGATGGTGTCGTGAAGACTTCAAAGTCACGTCAATATCTGGCCGCACTTGTTGGTAAGCTTTGGGCTGAGTAGACAAAAAATTCAATTTTTGCTTAATTTGAAATAAATGATTACAGTTTGTCTGGGTGCAGTTGCTGCGGGCACAGCCTTGGCCTGGACCAGTCCGGTGCTGCCACAAATCAGTGTTAATCCCAATGTCACCAGCACAACAACGAACACCACGACGAATTTAACCAATGTCACAGCTGTCATTGTGCCACACGATGACCAACTCCAACTAACTGTCGGTCAACGTAAGTTCCCGCTATATAGGAAGTCTTCATGTCTATAAAAAGATAGATCCTCTACAAACGTATACTCGTAAAACTGCAATAAAATGATAATGACAGAGTCGATGTTTTAACTACTGTTCAATTGTTTAATTGCAGAGACATGGGTGAGTTCCCTGCTGGCCATTGGCGCCTTCCTGGGCGCTTTGCCAACAGGCTATATAGCCGATGCGATTGGCAGGCGCTACACGGCGATGCTCATGGATGTACCTTTCATTTTGGCCTGGCTATCGATTAGCTTTGCCAAATCAGCTGGTTGGCTGTACTTTGGTCGCTTTCTAATTGGTGCGTAATTCAAAATACTCTACGATAGCTGAGCATTAACTGAACTATCTGTGTATCTATTTATTTAGGCATCTCGACTGGTAGCTTTTGTGTGGTTGCTCCCATGTATATCTCGGAAATAGCTGAGACGAGCATTCGTGGCACTCTGGGCACACTGTTTCAGCTGCTGCTCACTGTGGGCATACTCTTTATTTATGTGGTGGGCGCCTTGGTCTCGTGGAGTGCTCTGAGCATGATGTGCTTGGTGGTACCCATTGTCCTGTTTGTGGGCATGATCATGTTGCCAGAGACGCCTGTTTATCTCCTCAAGAAGGTAAGCAAATGAATAGTTATCTTCCTTCCTATAAATTGATAACCATACATTGCAAATGCAGGGTCGTCGTGCGGATGCCGCTTTGTCGCTCAAGTGGCTGTGGGGTCGCTACTGTGATTCTCGTAGCGCCATTCAGGTCATACAGAATGATTTGGATCAGGCTGGAGCGGATGCGTCATTTCTGGATCTGTTCACGAATCGTGGTGCACGCAATGGTCTGATTATCTCCATGATGCTGATGTTCTTCCAGCAGTTCTCGGGTATCAATGCGGTCATCTTTTACACGGAGTCTATATTCAAGTCGGCCGGCAGCAGCTTGAATGCCTCCGTTTGCTCCATTATTGTGGGCGTGGTGCAGGTGATTATGACGCTGACCTCATCGCTGCTGATCGATCGGGCCGGCCGTAAGATCCTGTTGCTCTTCAGCAGCACCGTGATGACCATTTGCCTGGCCATATTGGGCGCCTACTTTGACATGAAGGAGAGCGGCAAGGATGTGTCGCACATTGGCTGGCTGCCACTGCTCTGCATGGTGCTCTTCATCATTACATTCTCGGTGGGCTACGGCCCCATACCCTGGCTGATGATGGGCGAACTCTTTCTGCCCGATGTCCGGGCCACGGCAGTGGCACTCACCGTAATGGTTAATTGGCTGTGCGTGTTTGTGGTAACGAAATGTTTTGGCCTAATGATCACCGACTGGGGTTCCGATATGACCTTCTGGTTCTTTGCCGGCTGCATGGCCCTGGCCACAGTTTATGTGGCTCTCTCCGTGGTCGAAACCAAGGGCAAAACCGCCAGCCAAATACAAACGTGGCTCAGTGGGCGTTAGGCCAAACTGTTGCCACAAATTGTACTTGTTAAGTAATACCAAAAAAGAAGAAACAAAATGAAGCAACATTTAACATAAATGATTTAAATAGTCTAGTTTTCAATTATGTTTTAAGTAGCCAACTAAAGTCGAACTTCTCCAATAACCCAAAAAGAAACCAAAAACTATAGAAACATTGTTAATATACCCTGGCAAAGAGTATTATCAAGTATACATTAATACATAGTCATAGTCATAAATCATAGTTACTGTATGAAATACTTATTTGTGTTCATAATTGGAATAAATTATTTTTAAAATGGAACCAAAGTTTTGTTGGCCAATTTAACTTAGCGAAGTTCGACTGTAGCTATCTTTGGCAAATATATCTCTCTTTGTGTTTGGCTAATTAAGTGAATGAAGAGAAATGTCTCTTAGCTATTTTTGGCTTGTTTTTATGTGTATGTGTTAAGTGTGCGACTGTAAAGACATGTGTTAAAAATAAATATATATATTCATGTATATATATATATATATGTACATATATATTGTATAATTACAACTGTGTAAATATAATCAGTCAACTCAGTCGCCGCATTGAACTGTCTGATAACCCATCGATTGGATTTGCTGAATTCGCTGACGGCAACGCCCCTCAAATATTGCAGCTAATCAGATGATATTTAGTATGTGATTATGACATGATCTGGCCACACCCACATTTGGCGCCGTTTGTTGATTGCTTATCAGAGGCAGCTTCCCGTTGGCCCTGCACTTGGCCTTCGGTCATTGGCAATGATTCCCAATTGATAGATTGGCGGACGGACACAAATTGATTACTTGCCATGCCAGGTAGCCTCAATTGTTGCCGTTGTTGTAGTTGTTGTTGCTGTTGTTGTTGTTCCACTTTTCAATTACAATTCGATATGTAAAAATATTTAATGACGTTTTTGTTTTTCCTGTTTGTCGCTATCGAATTTCAGGAAACTCTATTTGGAAGTGCCCCTCACCGAACTCATGACCAAAAGCGATTGCTTGCTTACATGTGTAACTGGTTGTTGCAATTGTTGTAATTCCATTTAAGTCAACAACAACAAAAATTGGCAGCAGATAACGGCTCATCGGATACCGTTTGAATATGGCTGATTAGTGCAAATGTTGCTTAAGTGTCTGGCAAATAAACTGATTGATTTACTTAGCACTTGAGACTAAATTCTAAACTAGCAAAAGTATCTAATGCGTAAGGAATGCTGCTGGCAAATAACGTTGACTAATGAGCTGATTAAGCTATTAATTAAACTGAAACCATGCTGACTTACACTTAACCTTAGACTATTTAATAAGTAACTTTCTTTTTCGTTTAGCTAAAATAGACATAAGTTGTAATAGTGCCACAATTCCGCATTTTAAATTTAAATTGTGGAAGTAGTTTATTTAATATAAACTTTATTTTGTGAAGAATTGAGAATTGTTAGTTGATGTTTCGCAATTTAAATTCACCTTCGAAAATCATTATCAATATGACATTGCTTTTAAAAATATGTTCAATTTTAATAGAATAATATTTGTTGCCTTTATATGATGTCCCAAATCAGCTCAAATCAGATAATATATGGTTATGCTCCAAGTTTTATTACTATAGCTTTAACAACAATAATGTTTGAATATCATCAAATAAATACAAAAAAATGAATTTAATGTAAATAAGTTAGAACTGGTGCAATCAAATCGCATACTTTATAAACATTTTTTAATAAGTCTCAGGAATTTTACGCACTGCCGATCCGAACTTTCTCGCAAAACCGGATTTTCAAGTAAGATTCAAGTATAAATTTATTATTTAATTTCATTTTTGTAAACAAGTAATCAATTTACATAGTTTGCTGTTAGGTGCAAGGCAGAAAGAAGTAGAGTCGCAAAAATCTTTAAAAAGTATCTCATTCGTTTATCGACAACGAAAGAGGAGAGTTCTTCCAGATCTTTAGTGTCAACGTGCCATATCCCGACGATCTTCTAACTAAAATCCCTCAAATATTTACGTACATTTTAAGAATCTTAAGCTGGAAATTATTGTTTTCTGTGTGCCAATTGATCATGTTTTGCAAAATGGGTGAGTAAACTGTGATAGAAAAACAAAACTATAGAATAACTATAGCTATATATATATATATATACATATACTCGTATATATATATATATATATGTACATATAAGTATAGTTGTTTAGTTGTACAGCCCATCATGTGAGTGATTTAAGTATTTGAAATTGTCTTTGATTAACTATAGAAATGTTTGTAGTCAATTGAGTGCTGTTTAAATATGTTGAACTACTTTAAGTTAGTTTATAATTTGCGTGTGAATGTTTGTTATGATATCAGTATTATCACCATCGATGGTAAACAACAAACTGAATTTGAATTGATAGGCTTAAGTGTGTAGCTTCAATTTATGGGTCATGATCAAGTGCTGGCCTGGCTATTAGGATGGCCATTAGTTCGTATTTGTTTTCGTAGCAAAATGTGTCTATTCATTTTGAAATAAATTTGCGATTATTGTTGCATAAATTAACAATTTTTAAAAATTAAACAAAAAAAATTCCGTTTGCCAAAAATGTATTACAAAATCGGTGAACGGGGGAAGTCCACATCTTGAAAGCTTGAAGCCAGCTCTTCAGAAAATTTTGTGGCCTATAACTGTTGACCGATTCGGTGACCACAGATGCCATAAAGTGGATCACATTTGCAACAATTTGCTTAGTAATTTAATTTTTAATTTTTTTGCGCATTCATGCAAAACTTTATATTTCGTACAACAAATTAAAAAAATTATTTAAAATAACGAATCTACATTACTTCTTGAAAAGTATATGAAATATATATATTAAATAAAAATAAAATTTATTTATATAATTCTTAATCATAACTGTTTCAAAAATAAATATTACAAACTTCTTCTAAATTTAGTTTAAATTAAATGCTAACTTATATAAATTGCGTACATACTAAAATACAATTTGAAATTAGAATTACCAGCCAAACTTATTACGATATAATTTTACTATTTTGCTCTAATTGTCACTACGATTGCTTTTTGACGTCACTGGTGGGGATTATTTGATATTGGACAGACAATTGAAATTATCGCCTTCTATCCTATACATATATATTATCTATATATGTGCACTTGTTTTGTCAATAAACGCCTACAATTGTGACGATTACTGGCGTATTTCGGAGCAGGGAGACACTGCGTAATATTCGGTCGTCCAATAATCATCTTATCGATGATGATGTAACATGATGATTACCAATTTATGTCACTGCTGATTTACTAATAATATTACTATGTATAGGTCATGTACTATTTGATTTTGATTGTCATTTATTTTCCCAACTCCAATATTGAATGAGATATATATATTTCTTCGGGATGATAAAAATTATTAGCAATGTAGTCCAAAATGGAAGTTTATTTTCTATTTTGGATGATCATTGGTTACTATTAGATCTCGGCCGTGACTTTGTAAAAGCTGCTAAGTAGCCATATCATAGTTTGTTATTCGATAAGACTAAAAAAGCATCGCAAAGATTTTAATAGCTTTAAGTTATAAGATTTGTTAAATTAAAAGAAATCTAAGCCGAACTTAATTATTACATTGATGTAATCACACACATAACTGTAAAGAATATAGAACATACTATGAACAATAGTATGTCAAGAGATCCGTTGGATGTCACAAGTATTTTAGAGAATGCCATGAAAACAATTAACGGAAACGGTCTGTAAAAACAAATTCAGATTGGAGGAAAATAGCCGCAACCGTCTTATCAGTTGGGGCACAGTATTCAAGTGCAAATGCACAAGTGGCACACTTTTTTTTAACGGCAAAAATATACTTTAAAGACAATTGGCAGTAGTAGTGGTTGCATCGATTCCACATTGAGTGCCATAGATTTTTATGTGCCGGCAGAGCGCTGCTGATAAGATAATGCCCTCTCATTGCCTCAGTGAGTTTTTACACTCAGAAAAAAAAATTGCCATAAATACGAGGAATTTTTTCTTGCTTGCAAGTTTTAAGATATGTAAAATCAAATTTGATGAATGTATAAAATAAAATACTTATATGTAATAATAATTTAATATAATTATATTATATATAATTCTATGTTAAAAAAACAAGCTGGAATTTGGCTATATTATTTTTAAATTTTAGAAAATGTAAAATCTAGACTTTAGAAGGACACAACATTCAATTTTAGAAATATACTTTCTGAATAGAGCCAAAATTATACAGAATTTAAAAAATGCAGAGCAATTTTTTTTTTTTGAGTGTAAGTGGCGGTGAGCATTATTTATTTCATACGTACTTAAGATTTTCAAATCGCACTGCGAAAAGTCTTTAAATTTAAACACATCGCTTTGTTGGAGCGCATTTTAATTTACAAGCTTAAGGCTTACGGTTCCGGATTCGTTTAGTGCTTCGTTTCGCAGATATCCATATATATATATATAATATATATATATATACAAATATTATTTAGTGAACTCTTTTTACAATTTCATGTAAGGATGTGAAAAATGTGAAAGCATTTCATGCTGAGATTAGTTTTAGTGACGCCTAATCACACCAGAGACTTAATTAGTGATTATGCAAAATGTTGTGAAATAAGCGACAAATAATTATAATGATTATCAGTTTATGCAATTATTTTATAATGTGCATATTATCACACAATTTTCGTTCAAGTGTTGTGACTTTTATTAATCAACCGAATTTTATTTATTTTGATTATTTGTCTCTTTTTTTATATTCATTTTAATTTAATGGCCTGCCTCGAATAAATTAATTGTATGACAGACGACCACATTAAACATCTAATTTGTATAAAAAAAGCATCCGTAGAATTATTTCCGTAAACAACTACACCAGACTGCGTCGGCTATTTTGTTACATTTGTATCGCTTGCCTAATTTGTAATCGGCCCGTGAATCGCCGCCTCGTATACGTAATGTCACTAAACTCTCATCAAATTTAGTGGTGATCCGGAGCTTATGGAGCATAGTCCAAGTCGACTGCTGGATTTTTTCACGCTTAGCGATTGCCAAATATTATCTTTTATTTCAAATTACAAATTTATGTACAGTTTATCAATTAAAATTACTAATCCTGGCTTGTAAATTTCCGCGTTGCTCGAACCAGATTCTTCTGCTTAGCGATGGGTAAATTTTCTATACTCAGTGGAACACGTAGTTCTGTGAAAAGTGCAATTTTCACCTATTGAATCTTGTGACCGCTAAGCGAGTAAATTATCTTATCATTATAATAATATAAAGTTTCGATAAATCTTTAGTGAAAATAAGTTGTTGTTTTGCAATTATTTCTCTTATATATTCTCATTTGCATGTAGTTTTTTAAATAAGACACATTTCTGTTTAATAATATTAAATAATAATGTACGATTAAAAAACAACAAGTGAAATATGTACAAAGGTGCCCACATTTTTTGCCTGGCAATTAGCATTCGCATTCATCAGAATTTGCATTGTCTTCTCATTGGAAGTGATTACAAAAGAGTAATTGAAGAGTTGCCTCTCATTATTTAAAATCTTGCAGCTGCTACACGTGAGCAAGCCAGCTGTCAGCAATGAGTGGCAAGCGAGTTGAACAAACTTACGCTGAAGTAAGCTCCTTCCAGATAAGCGACGGGTTGCCTCGCGACATGGAAACGGTGAAAACTGGTCGAATCTTTTTGGCTGCCGTTGCAGGTGAATTCACAATTCTCAACTTGACTAACTAATATTAATAATAATAAATCGCAATTGTTTTTAGCCAACTTGTCTGCCTTTGTGTTGGGCACGTGTCTCGGGTGGACCTCGCCCATTGGACCGAAACTGAAGAGCGCTGATACCTCGGACTCCCCTCTGGATCGTCCGATAACGGCTGATGAGGATGCGTGGATATCCTCGCTTATTGCAATTGGTGCTGTGGTGGCACCTTTTGTGGCTGGTCCGCTTACGGATCGCATTGGCAGAAAATGGGTGCTCCTCTCGAGCAGTGTATTCTATGTGGCCGCCTTTCTGATCAACATTATCGCCACCGAGGTGTGGCACCTATATCTGTCCCGACTAGTCCAGGGTTTCGGCGTTGGCTTCGTGATGACCGTGCTGCCCATGTATGTGGGTGAGATATCCACGGACAATGTCCGTGGTGCCACAGGATCACTCATGCAGCTCTTCATCGTTGGTGAGTAGTAAAACAGGAAAAATAGAAACGAAAAATCGCCCTGAAATTTTAGTGAATAATCATATTCTTGAGAACAATGGTTAAGTCACACTATTATTCAGAAAGTTAAATTCTAAAATTTATGGTTATGGTTTTCTAAAAAATAGAGTTTGCGTTTCTAAAATTTGGATGTGGATTTTTCTACAAAAAGGCGTATTATTCTTTTTTATTTTATGATGATTTTTGATTTGCCCTTTTACATTTTATATTATTTTTCTAAAAAATATATAAAGACCGTTATAATGTTGGGTATTTCTAAATCTTAGAGCAATTTTTTATAATATTTAGAAATTATTTCTATTTACTTTTTGGGGCGATTTTTATTTCAAGTCGATTTATATTCTGAGTTTTTTATTATCTCTCTCTGCCTCTCTCTGTCTCTCTCTGTACTCAACAGCCGGGATTCTGTATGTTTATGCAATTGGACCATTTGTCTCGTACCAGGTGCTGCAATGGTGCTGCATTGTGCTGCCCTTCATCTCGAATGCGGTGTTCTTCTTCATGCCGGAGAGTCCATACTATTTGGCGGGAAAGGGTCGCAAGACGGACGCAATGCGTTCGCTGCAGTTCCTGCGTGGCCAGAGTGCCGAGGGTGTTCACGATGAGATGACGATGATTCAGGCCAATGTGGAGGAGGCGATGTCCAGCAAGGGCACAATGATGGATCTCATCAAGAGTCCCAGCAATCGCAAGGCCTTGGTCATTTGTGTCGGACTCATCTGCTTCCAGCAGCTGTCAGGCATTAATGTGGTACTTTTCAACAGCCAGTCGATCTTCGCCAGCGCAAATACGGGTCTTGATCCGGCCGTGGCCACAATTATCATTGGCTGCGTCCAGGTCAGCGCGTCGGGATTGACACCCATCGTGGTGGATCGTCTGGGCAGAAAGGTGCTGCTCCTGATCTCGGCCAGCGTGATGAGCGTGGGTCTGGCCGCTTTAGGTGGCTTCTTCTACATGCAACTGGTGGTGGGTGATATATCCAGTGTGAGCTGGTTGCCAGTGCCCGCTCTGATACTCTACAACATCGTTTACTGCACGGGCTTCGGTCCCTTACCGTGGGCAGTGCTGGGTGAGATGTTCCCGGCGAATATCAAAGCCGTCGCCTCATCCGTTGTTGCCAGCACCTGTTGGACACTTGGCTTCCTGGTCACACGTTATTATCCGGCGCTGGATGCCCTCGGCTCGTATTATGCATTTTGGTTGTTTGCCTTATTCTGTGTGGTGGCCTTCTTATTCGTCCTGTTTGTCGTCATGGAGACGAAGGGCCTGAGTCTTCAGCAGATCCAGGATCGTCTTAATGGCAAGCATAACTAGTTGAGCTTATTCTTAGCCTAAATGTGCCGGTTGTTTAGAATAATAGCTTTGCTTATCCTATATGTGTATGTCGTATATTCAAGTATTTTATTGACTACTTTTAAGAATATTTTTAATTGTTATTCACTGTAATTAAAGAACAAAAACAACAACATATTGAAGCACGTGTTTTTTTTTCAACTCTATAAATAATATAATGTTTCGTATTATTAATTTAAAAAAAAAAACTGTCAATTTCAAACAGTCGGGCATTCGTTAGCTGACAAAAACCTGATTGCTGTCAACAACATTACAATTTCAGTTTAACAGCGCTGCACATTATAGCAAAAGTTTATGTTAATTAACAGTAGCGATAACTCGATGTATCGATAGCTGCTCATCAGCCCTGGTATTGGGCTGTTGTCTCTGCTGTTTTTCTCAGTTTCTATTGAATTGACGCCGTGATAGGTGTGTTACGCGGGTGCTTTTCAACCAATTTGTTGTGTCAGCGTGTAGCGCGGCTGTGTTTTGGAGCTCGTGTATGTGTATATCTGCAAGGTTGATTGTGTGCCAATGGCTGTGTTTGTGCTCGAGTGTTAAGCCAAATTGAATTATTGCCAAAAAATGCAAATAGCAAGCATAAGCATAAATTAGTTAATTGAATTATTTTTGTAAACACTCGCCGAATTCTAATCAAATTCCAATAGCTAGCTGCAACAACAATAACAACAAAAGTGACCGAAATAACAGCAGAGAAGAAGAAAAAGGCACACATACGTAAATGCCGTTATAATTTTGTATACGCAAATAAAGATATCAGCTTTTCTTTTGTTTACACTCAACAGTGCCGGGAGTGCGAGTGTAGGTGTGTGCGTGCGCCCGGGTGTGTGCGTGTGTGCAGAAGTGCTTGCAATTCCTGTTGTTGTTGCTGTTCTTGCTTCGCATCCTCTATTTAATTCACATCAAATGCGGCAAATAAATAATGTCAGTTTTTAAGTCATCGGTTGTTTGCTGCTCCTCCTTGATAAGCTGCTGCTGTCGCTGCTGATACGGGAAGTGGAAGTTGCAAGTTGTGGAAGTGATGTCACCCCATTTGCCTGCTGCACAAGACGACAATAACAAGAAATTTTACTATTACCGCTGCCAGACACCAAAAACAAAAACAACAACTACAAATAACGACAACATTATTGCAATTGCTCTGGATTCCTAAGATTTCGAGACGTAGGAAAATGCCTCGGCCGCTTTCCCATTTAAATTTACAGTTGTTGCTATTGCTCAACATATGCTTGCAACCACACATCGCTCTCGTCACAGCTGACAACGCGGAGTCAAAAGGTGAGTAAGCCAACTCTGCCAACAAACTTCCCATATGCATATATAAATATATGTATGTATGTATATGCATTATATATTTACATTTAATATATTTCCATTGAAAGTTGTATAGAGCGTGAAGAACCTAATCGAAATTCAGTCTGGCGCAAAGAAAAAAGGCAACATGAATAAATCGAAATAAATAGCAAAAAAAAACAAGTTACCAATCAAGTTCAGAAAGCTTGTGCACAGTGGTGCCAAACTGTGCGAGCAGCCAACGCAAATAATCCGAATTGAAAGCTTTGCAAAGTTAAACTCAACAATGTGCAACAACAATCGCTAGTTACACATTACTTGAAGGAACAAAACAGAGGCATACAACTTTTATTTCACTAAATGAACATGCAACCAGTGTGAAAAGAGATTCTCGTGTCGCACTCAACCTTGAGCTTGTAAAACCAGCTTCCATTTGTTGATCTTTTGCTGCTGCTGCTGCTGCTGCTGCTGCTGCTTCTTCATCTCGTTCTCTGAACACACAAAGGGAGTGAGTTTAGCGAGAATACAAAGCTTTTTTACAACCCATACAAATAAAAAATAAAAACAGAAAAAGAAAAAAATAACATTTTTTTTATTAACTTGCTGCAATTTTGTTTTTTGTTAGTTACCATAAAACCATTTAATGGCAAGTCAAAAATGTTACGTTGAGATCTGTGAAGAGTTTAAACACAATCGAACAAGCCAACGATTTTCACTTATTTGTTACTTTTCGTAACTGCGCTTAGGCATAATATTATTAAAGATTAAGTTAAAAGCACAAATCTTCCCGCATAAATTAGAAAAAGTTAGTTTTATTTCTTTCTCAATTATAAGAGAAAAAATTGAGTTGACAAGGATTTTGGGAAATAAATATGTAGTAGTGAGATACGCTTTATAGCTTTCTTTTTTTTTCCTTCAGCTCCGTGTCTGCTCCAGCCCCTGCTCCCTTTGTGAGGACACGTGCTCCTCAGTCACAGTTATAGTATCAGTCACAGTCATTCTCAGTCGCACTTAGGATTGCGCTTGAGCAAACACTTGGCCTCAGCTGGGTCGGCACTTTAGTTATCAGCAAAGGTAGTTTCTTTTTTTTTTAGCTCCACCTTTTGTCTTTTGCTTTAACGTGTATTGTTGTTTTTGCCACCGTTTAGTGATTAAAGTTGAGTTTATCTGGGCGACAGTTTTATCAAAACCTCACGTACTTATTCTGATACTAAGGCGCTAGCTTTAGTTTTCTATTTTTTGTTATTCAGGGGTTTCTCCATTTTATACATGCAAATCTTGAAAGTTACCTTCACTCACGTAGTAGTTGTTCAACCAATTGCCTTTTTTTGAGTTTGCGAGTGTTTTGGCCATGCAACATCCAACAAAAAATCGATTTTAAATATATACATTCTGGCGGAATTGCGTGCCACTTTTACTCTCATTGTGCCGCGTTTATCTTATTTATTTCTTTACATTTTTTTTTTTTTTTCGTATACACTTAAACTTTCTTTTTATGCTTTTTTTTTTTGTTTCGTTCCATTGCATTTCGCGGCCACTGTAAAATAATACTCAATTCTTTTCTTCGTGTCTTTATGGCGAGCATTCATGTTTATATATATAAATATATATATACATATCTTTGTGTATCTTTTATGCATGCAACATGTCTTAATATGGTGGTCTCCATAAGGTCAGCACCTTAACTGCTGTCCACATCCATTCTAGCCAATTGTCAACTCTTTTTGGGCAACTCGTTGCCAGTCAAGTTACTGCTTTTGCGGTTGCGTATTATTTCTATTGCCAATGTTTTTTGGCGTACAATTAAATATGACAATGACACATCAGCTTGCTTGTGAGGTAATGACAATTGCGTTTAAGTGGATACAAACGAGTCATCCACGTACATTATTTTTCTGTGACCAATTACCGGCGGGCACATTATTGCCAAAAAAAAAATTACTAGCAGTTACCAAGAGAGTTCGAATTTAAAATAATTAACTGCTGTTTAGATAATGACAGAGAGGAAGACTTATCTTGGGTTTGTCGAAGATTACAGACATTTGCAGACATGTAAATATTCGAATGAAGTTTTCTTAAGAAACCAGTTCCTTTGTCAATAGATTGTTTCTCAAAGCGACGTAATATTTGAAATTTTAAAGATCATTAAAAACTGCTAAAAAGTAGCTACAGTTGCTGAAAAATGTTAATGTGTTATTGTGTTAACTGTTATCTTTGTTGTATGAAGTACAATATGTAGTTATCTAATATAATCATAGGTAAATATCTAATATAGATATATAGATATTATTGTTACGAATACTTCCTTGGACTATGTAAATATCACTTGGAAAAAACCAACAAAAGTTATTCATGTTTAAAATGAGTTCCTAATTGTAAATATTTGTTTCCTTTAAAAGATATACATTTTTCGAAATTGGTTGCATACTTTTTTCCAAATCATTATAATTATTATTGGCTCTTTTGAATCAGAGAGCTCACATCAGAAGAGCTTCAAGTTCCTTAAGCATAAAAGTTGTTGAACCCTTTCCCCATTTAAGCCAAATAAAACCAAAACCAAATTGTCGTTTCGCAAATTGTACGTTTCCTGAGTCAATACATTGTTTGCCTGGCATTTGCTGCTTTCAATTGTAATTATTGTAGTTGCTGTTAGGTAATTGCTGGCCGGAGAAACAACAATTGACAATCCAGTCGTGGCTCAGCTTAGGCACGTTCTTTTTTTGTATGACCAACGCCCCAAAATCCACTTGAAGACGCAACTTATGCAAATGTCAGCAACGAGTCGAGTGAAGAGTAGAGAAGAGCAGAGGCGAGAAGAGCGAGAAGTTGAATTGTTGAAATATGCATGCTCAGGCTTCCGTTGGAGAGCTTCTTGGGCTTACAGAGTGCGTCCATTTAAATTCTTTTGACCTGACTCAATCAAGTCGAGCTTGAAGCTTGCTAGCTGTGTAAATGTTTCATTTGTTGTTGTTACAGTCGTAAATTGAGTGGATTTTCAATTAAGCAAAGACGACTACGTCTACAACTGATAATGATGATGATAATGATGATGATGATGATGATGACCACTCGAGTAACTGAAGTGTAGCCATAGATATTCCCGCTTTCTGCACTGCAATACCCAATATACTTTTAAGGTGTCTCAGCTTAGGTTGTTGGCTCCCACGACCAGTGACCAGAGCAGTCCCTGGTATGACGCATATTAATGGATCGTCTGGCTTTTGTCTTTGAGCCGCATTGTATTAATGATGGCTAAAGCTTGCCACATGAGTAAACAAGCCAGGCCGAGACACATGCTTCGTCAGTCGACAGTGCGAGCTCTCAGGGGTATTCAGTATGCATTTTTTATTTTTAAATTGTTTGCAATACTCTTCATTATTTTGTCGGTAATTAAGAAGTTATTAAAAAAATCATTTATTAACGAATGCTCCTCTTTTAAAAAATAAATCAAATTATATTTACAAAATACAACAAAATAACATTGCAAATTATATCTCAAAAACAGCACTTCTTAAAGAACTAATGTATACAAATTTATTCACATGAACACCCTAAGCTGTTGCAACGTATTGCTTTTGTGTTGCAAGTTGTGTAGGTGTCATTGTTGCCGCAGCAAGTTGTCACAGTTTTGGGCCACATACAAATTGAATAATTTATAATGATAGATAGAAATCAATAAAATTGATTTACTACACTTCGAGCTATATTTTGTTGTTCTCGCTTATTATTATTATTATTACTAACTTAATTGTTTCATTTATGGCACTCGAATTGTGGGCATGCGTCAGGTTTAGCTTTTGACTGTGGCACGTGCGCAGCTGATGCCAAAATGTGGTTCAATAATTACCGAGGGTTGCCAGTCTCGCTGTTTTAAGGGGGTTGCTCGACTTGAGCATTTGCCAGGATTATGGATAAATGAATGGGCCTTCAAATGCGTGACACATGCGAAGAAGTGCAATACTATCGAAAGGGGGTTCACCACCAGTTATTTATGACTCTATTTTTGCCGTCAAGGGGGATATATATATATAAATATATATATATATATATACTATATGCTACAGCTACAGACAATGAGCAACTTTCATTGCAGACCAGACAAGCACGGATTAGTCACCAGACGCCTCAACAAAAAAAAAAGGTTTGGTTTGGTGGGAAAACACAGGAAATTAAAGCTCAGCACTTGGGGCACTTTCAAGTAGCTTTTCCTGTCTTGATCTCCTCAACATTTTGGATAAACAGGCAGCCATTCATAGAATTCTAGTTCAACACTTGAGTGCATTGTTTATGCATAGGAATTGTTGTTTGCCCCACTGCAATTTCCTTTAAAAACACACACACTCTCAGCCCAACCAGAAAGGTAATCACAACAAACAACAAATATTGAAGAGACGCTATTTGATTGAGAAATTCAAAAACGGAGGAGCGCACGATGATTAATCAAAAAACTATAAACAATATAAAAAATGGTAGAAGGAGCACTAAAAGCAACAACGAAAAATAAATAACAATAACTGCAACGCCGTGAGATTGCTTAATGGGCAACAGACGCAAGAATTACCTAGATGGGAGTTTGCTCGACACAGAAGTACCCTCGACACACATCTAAATTCATAAAGTACAAATAAATAAATAATTCTTATAGAATAAATAATCATCTGAAAATAATGCAATAATTCTTAAAGCACAAATATTACTTAAAACCAGAACTGATTTTAGTTAATTCTTGTATGTATAATAATCGGGAACTAAGTACAAAATTCTTTTATATTGAAAGTAAAACTTAAACATACCTATATAAAAACTAACTAGTTGTTGCTGATCTACAATAGATATAATTAATGAGCTTCGGCAAACCCAAACTAATTTTTGATGACTGGGTATGTTACGATGTGCACCAGGGATTGAATGAGTGAGTGCAATGAATGGTGCTTAATTTATGCATTATGCTGAGTTATCTGAGTTGTTCATATAGTATATAGTATATATATAGTGTAGCTAATGGCATCCATCTGACCGGCATCAACAATGATGCTGAGTGCGTTGCGATTGCTATTCACTTGATTCGATGCGAGTACTTTTGAATATTCGTAACGGAAATGCGACAGCACGCTAGGCTGGCTAAGGGAGGGGACTACTGTATATACTTCCGGGCATGGGTTTGGCTAATATCCGTATCTATATTTCAGAAAGTGGTTAAAATGAGTGTATGAATCATTTGCAAAAAGCTTGCAATTTCATATCGAAACAGGAAAAATGACAATGCGGCTTGTATTGTGGGGCAAATTGGCAGAGAATCACTCATGCAATCAGTTTTCTCGCTGTCTGGCTGTCTCTCCCTATGTGTGTGTGTGTGTGTAGGTGTGTGCTTATTTTGAAAACAAAACATCAACAAAAACAAAAAACGAAAAAAATAGAAAAAAGAAGAAAAAATAGTGCTGCGACATCGACCAAAATGACGTCGAAATCGTTGAGTCGTCGCCGCTTCGAGGTTCACTGAACTGCAACACTCGACAAATTTTGTGTTCGCGTTTTGTAATTTTGTTTTTTACGCAATTTTACAAACAACAATACATTTTGTGTGCTTGAACATTTCTAAATAAACCTACCAAGAGGAGCTTTGCAGTGGTCCAACTTATTTGATTTGTACTTGTTTTATGTTATGAAAAATACATAAATTAAAATATAATAAGAAAAAAATAAAATAAAATATATATTTAAAATTAATTTAAATCTACTCTTTAATTAATAAATAAACTAATCATTTAACCTGATTATTAGTCAACTAAAATTGATTATAATACCAACAAGTAAAGTACGTAAATCTATTCGACTTTTAAACGCATTCTAGCTGTCCCTCAACCATCTAACAACTTGCTAATTAAAATGTATAACCCAAAAACACCAAGAAAACAAAAGCAGGCTGCGCCAAGTGCTAATTGAATTAACAACACGGCTCTAATACGTATATTTGTAGGTATTTATTTGTATACGGTTAAAGACCAGAAGGACCACTATTCATATTTACTCTTGGACCCCAAAACTGAACTCTTCTCTTTCTCTCTCTCTCTCTCTATCTCTCTCTCTTTTCTTTGTGTGAAACGCTGTAAAATAAGTCAACATTTATTTATTTATCAATAATAATATAAAAAATTGATATACAAAATAATATTAAATGATTAAAGAGATTGATCAAAATGCAGTTGGACTATTGATAAAGAAGAATGCTTCCAACAGTAAAATAAGTAAATCGATTTTCAGAATCAAGTATATTTATAAATTTTGATTTAATAAATCGCTTGTGGCTCTTTGCATTCAAAATTGGTGGTGCTATTATTAACTGAGCCACTTTTGGGCTCTCGCCAGCAGAGCGTGTTATTTTTTCGATTTCGTATTTCTAGTGGGATCTTTACTTTTTTACTCACCCTGCAGCTTGTTGACCCTCTGCTCTTCTGCTGGGAGATAGACAGAGAGAGGGAGAGCTTCAGCGTCGCAGAAATTCTCTTAACTTATCTGTGGCAAGATGATAGGCGGACGCTGTGTGGCTGTGCGCTACTTACGCTGCGAGCCAACGAACCGTAAAGTAGCCCGGACTGACGGACAGACGGGTGCCATGTTGCCCCAAGTTGCCAGCTGGGGCGAGATTAGAGCAAACACTGGCGTCTGAGTGCGTTGCCATTGTTCGGGCGCGTTAATTGATAAACATATAAAAAACAAAGACAGAGACTTGAATTGCTCAGCTCGCTTCAGAAGGGGGGGTGTTCTTAATACATTTGCTTTTTTGTTGTTCTTCTCTCTCTGTCTCTCTCTCCGACTGCCTCATCTGCTCGTGTCCATTAAGCATAAACGCCTGGGTGCAGTTACTCAGTATTTAGATCATCAGCGTGATACGCTTCAATGTTTTAAGTGCTTTCATTTAAGCTCGCCATACTCTCAATTGCTACCAAGCTTTCCCGATTGAGGCCACAAACATGTTACCTAAGCCCCCTTTCGCACTCTGGGCTCTTAAATTGGAACGTTTTCTCTCGCACATGCCAACAAAAATACTAGCTTAAAAAAGCTAATCTCTAAGCGAACGTTAGTCAACTCTTTACTGCAGTTACGTAAAATGCAATAATTAATATTGCTAAACACAACAAAAGGTTATTAGTACAAGTATAGCGAAAGTAGGAAGTGGTTAGCGGTTGGGGCGGTGCAGGGGCTACTTGGTCAGCTGAGCTGACTATAAAAATCCCAACTGTGAGTCAACAGGTGTGCAATGCATATCTGGGTACTCTTTATATATTTCATTACACTTACAAAAATAATATGCTAGTCATTATTTATGTGTCACGTAAAATATTTGTTATACTAAGAAAAAAAATCGGTCTTAATTTAAAAAAAAAAAATGACTCAAAATACAAAATAATGTCATAAAATTTAAAAGGCTTTTTATCAGAAATATATTTCTTAATTATAAGAAAATTCAGGCCGATTTCTTTCTGAGTGTAGTTATACGCATAAGTTTCGCATTTAATTACGCATAAAATGCCAAGTTGACCACACTTGTATACAGTGATTACAGGCTTATTTCGACCAGTGTCTAGCATCCGGAATCACAACATATCCAGCAAACAGGATCTCAGAAATGCTCTGCTGGAGGAGTGGATCGAGATCAGCCCAGGAACTATCCGGAAGCTGGTATCTTTCATGAATAATAGATTAAGGGAAGTTGTTAAGGCTAAAGGATATCATACTAAGGATGTTAATATCCTTATTAAAGCTTTTATACGCCAAATATGTAACTTTTTTTTAAGACTGGTCGAACTAAGTTTTCATATTTATTTTGGATATGTTTTCAGTTTTTGACTAATTTTATTTATTTAATTAATTTTTTAATAAAAACTAAATTTTGTTTTTCAAATGTGATATAACATTAAACAAATTGCGTTTTTTTTCCTTGTTTAAACTTTATAGTAATTTAAAATTTTTGCTAGACACTGGTCGAAATAAGCTTGTAATCACTGTATATAATTATACATGGGCAGTCTTCGTTTATTTAATTGTTTCGCTCCAATTTTCACTGAACGCTGCTCCAATTTGCTAATTGCATATTGAATAATAATTCGCGGCTGATTATTTCTTGCTGATTGTTGATAAGAAGCTATCGAAGAAGAAAAAATAAGAAAGAAAATCACTCGTTACCACAATAAACAAATACAGCTATCGGACATGAAATTCGCTGCTGGTTCTGTTCGTCCTCTTGCCCCCTCCAGTTGGGGATCGGGTATCCCAATTGGCATTTGTGCGTACACATGCATATTTGTTTGTTTGTTTATTTGAATTGTCATTTGTTTGTTTGCTCTCTGCTTGCAAGGCAGAGAAATCGTCGCCTGATTGCAGAACATATTGTATACATATTTGGCTTGGAGGCAGGGCGATGACTTGTTTCTCCGTAATTGTGAGGTATTTCAATGTAAATCAGACATTGTGGCAAGGGTTGTGCTTGAACTGCAATATTTAAATAAATATAATCTGATTTCTCAGTAAAAATTCCATGCTTTCGTAATCTCAGCATATTCAAAATGGGAAATGAGGTTTAATGGTTTAAAGTATATATATTCTGGATTAGCATAAATAGTCCGCCTGTATCAACAAACCGATCTCAAAACATCCAAGTTATAGTCAAAATCGTATTTTCATACTGATCTCATTGATATCGTCTGTGAGTGTTAATCTGTGTGTATTTTCAGAACCTGTATCTTAATAGATTTATAATGTAAAAGATCTGGAATTAGGGTATCTTCTAGTCGAGCTTTCTCGAAAGTAAAAGTGAAATGGCTCTCAGCATTTCCGTTGTGCGCAAAGAAACATGTGGAGATAGTCGGAAACAGAAGTTCTTGCATAGATATATTGTTGCATTTGTATCTGTGTATCTATGTATCTATAACTGTACGTACAAATGTGTGTATGTATATTTGTATTTGGGACAAGCTTCCTGTCTACACCAACTGTAAATAAGCCTAATATGTTAAATTACCTCAAGAGATAAACACTTTAATTACACAGTAGAACAACAGGGCATTAAGTATCTAACAGATGCGTATGTGCGTGTGTATCTCAATTTAGTGCTGAGTAGCTTAAATAAATGCAAGCGCCGAGTTGTTGACAAATCAAATCAAATTCCAACAATTCCCGCTTCACACGCAGCACTGAGCATTGATAACCAAATAGATGGCGAGAGTGCAAGAGAGAGAGATAGAGAGAGAGGGAGATAAAGTATCTGAGAGATACAGAGATGCAAATGAGCGCAACAGCAGCAAATCTAATAAAAAGCAATCGACTTAAGTAGCAAATTGCTCAATCAAATTGGGTCAGGGGGCGATTCTGCGTTGGTCGCACGCAAAGATTCGAAAAAAAAAATACAAAAAAAAAACAAAGAACAAGCGACAATTTTTGTATTTCAAACTCGAATCATCAAATTTGATTCTGGGCAAGTTCTGAGTGTGCAATTAGCATGACAACGAAACGATTCGCAGAACCAAAAGATGCTCATGAATCATGAATCATATTTGAATTTTCATTCGCTCGAAAACTGGTCAAACCAGTGACTAGACTAGACAACAGTACAATCTATGAATATATAAATACATATATATATATTTAAATATATGAATGTTTATGAATGAGTATTTTGTAATTGACTGATCAATTCATTAGCAAATGCCATTGGGCTCTCAACTATAACCCAATTAGCTTCAATTATCGAGCATATAGTAAGACTATATATATATATATATATATATAGATATATGCATTTGTTATAATGCTTAATTTGCAAACCTCCACCCACATCGAATGTTGCCCAGTCGGCATCATTTCCGTCATATATAATTGCCCTGGCTGATCTTTGTAAAACTGTTTGCCGTGTTTGGTTTCGATGTTTACAGATCATACAAAAAAACATGCTTGTCATGCACGGCTTGCTCGCTTTCATCATGCAACAAAATAAAGTTGTTCGTTTGTCGCTTCGTGGCAATCAAAAAGAAAGTCGCCGCATTGATTTATTCGATTTGGTGTGCATTAAATTTCACTTTTTGTCACTTATACAACGACGAGTACGGCTCCAATTGGGATGTGAGCCGGAGAATGCGCTAAAAATTGACTGGTCTCTGACCCACTTTGGGTACCTTTAGTGGGCCAAGGATATTCCGTCAACAATTGCACAAGCAAGCCAGTTGCCCAGTTGGCCCGAAACTGGAAAGGCCGTTATAACAACAACATGCATAATGTGTACATGTAGAACCTATGCTGTTGACTGTTTAATGCGTTTGGCATTGGCCAATACTCGCTTAATGACTTGCGCTTCTGCCACGGCCTCCATATAAGTTACGGGCCTTGGCATCAAGTTGAAATCGTAATCAGTTTACACATTTTATTTTTTATTTTGTTGGTCTTGCGTAGATTAACTGATGATGAGGGCACATCTTTAAGATAAGAGTTGAACAGATGGCAGCTGTAGCTCCTTGTCCAGTTCTGGGAATTGGGAATGTGTAATGTAATGCCCAAGAAACTCAAGAATGAGTTTTGAGATGCTTTGTTGTCGATTGCGTGTGTCACAACAACAAACAAAGTGAACACATAAATCGTAGCTGCATCGTTCAATTTGTTAATTTATTATGTTCTTGTTGCTGATGTCATGTGGAAGCGAAAGGATCGGGGTAACATTGTTTTTTGCTTAGGGGTTGACTCTGGCCTTGGCAACTTGTGGGGCACATGAGGCATATGCAAGAGGCATGAGCATATGACATGACATGACATCGCCTGGCCTGCCCTCTGGCTTTGCTCATTGTTGCATTCAACAGTGGCAAACACAAGACGTGCCTCAAATTTCACGATACACACAAAGTTAGTCACATGAAGCGACGAAGTAAATGACTATAAAATAGCCGTGCCCAGAACAAGGAATAGCAATGTTAATTAATTGTATTTAAAATATGGCTTTTATTTAACTTGTATTATTCATATTTAAAGTTTTCAAATGAAAATTGCTCAATAAAGATTTTCCGTTTTCGCCTGATAAATCATTTTTCACAAACTGGTTAAATAAGCTCCGGTCTCGTATACCGGATTAGAGTTAAAGTAAAGCTGATAGTTTTTTAATGCATATTATTATATGAATTATAATAATATTCGCTGTAGAATTCTTTATCCATTGGTAAATGTAAATTTATAAAATGAATTACTTAGCTTTGCCTTACCTGCTACTTACTGGCGCATGCTTACAAAATACAACATTTGCATATCAACTGTAGCGCAGGCTGCTCCTTGAGCACATGCACATATAGTATTACATATACTATATATATATATAAATATGTATATGTATATATAGCCACAATCAGGCAACAGTTCGTTCAAGGTGTGTAACTGTTGCCTGACTAAAAATTTCAATCTGGGGCGTGGCTGACATTTGGGTTTTAAACATGTTCTTTATTTCCCTTGCATGCATTTGAATGAGTGCAAGTAAGTGACGCTAAGAAATTCCATAAATGTAACACTTTGGGGGGTGGGAACGCGACTCCTCCCCACACCCACATCCACACCCACATCCACACACAGACATTCACACCCCCCAGTTGAGTGTATTCACATTTCGCCTTGGTTGGGCCATTCACATCCTTCGTCTTGGAGCCGTTTTCTGCGAAGCGCTTTTTAATTCATTGCATTTCCTGTTGTTGCCGATTTGAGATTGCGAGGAGAACAAGCGATGGAGGGACGCGGGAGGGGAGCTGTTTAATGTTAAATGTGCTGACTCTGCTCTGATATTAAACAGTTTGAGCTTCGACTCAATTAGCGGGGGTCGCAATTAATTAGGAAAGACTGGCCAGTTTATCAATTAACCAAGTTATGACAGCATGCTATATACATATATACATATATATATATTTATATATATGTATGAAAGTCAAGATGAGTATATACTACACAATATGGACATACACACATTAGTTAATAACGGTACTTTCGCATTTCCAAGTCTGTCTGTCGTCGCGGCAAAATCAATTAAATTCGTTCAGTGAACCCGCACAAGTTGCCTTTTTAATAGCTGCTTCGACGTCAGCATCCAGCTGTAAATGGTCAACAACAAATATGGCCAAGCATTTTGTGGCCCAATCCCGAAATGACTACAATTTGCACAACTCAAAAATGCAAAAGTTGAACGCAATCAGTGCAAATTTGATCAGCTTGTCATGAAAATGAAAGCCAAATATTGCATTTTGGCCATTTCACTATTTACGGCTGCCAAAAGCTGAACAGTCTTTGTATGTAAGTGTTTTATTGATTGCTGGCTAATAACACAAATAAACGAAATGCAATAAATGCTCAAATTATTTTATGTCATAAATTCGAAATCAATCGGCACTTTAATTTCAAATTATTGCTTTCATTTCATTATTGAAAGTATCGCAAAAATAACAAAAACTAGTCTTTGTGTGTAGGTTTTTTATTGATTGCTGCCTTGTAATACAAAGTATGGAAGTGCAATAAAAGCTTTATTAATATTATGTCATAAATTCAATATCAAAATATTGTTTTCAAATTGAACGTATAGCGTTATATTTTTTAGAATATAATTTTTTATTAAGTAATAAAAAGTCAGAAGTAAGCAACTCAGAGATGACTGAAGAGAAAGAAAACTAATCTCATCAGGAAAATCCCAGGTTTTGTTTTTATCACTATCAGTTTTTCTCTTTTGCATTCATCATTTTAAGTCAACTTTTCGAATTCAATGATTAATATACATATATATATATATATATATATATTGTATATACATACTCGTTATTCGCAAGGTCAACAGAGTATTTCGGTTTCAAAATTATTAAAATAAACTTGCTTTTATTTTGGAATCAATTTAAATAAAAAATTTTTTACACTTGCAATTTGTTGTGCTGGGCGCGTGTGCGTATCTTGTTGCTCTCGCTCCTCGCCACACTTAATTGGCAAAATTTGAAAACAACATCGACAACAACAACAAAAAAAAACAACAACATCAGCAGCCAGAACAACACAAACAACCACAACCACAAAATTGCGACCTTGCCGTAATTTTAACTTGCTTGGGCGAATTTTTATGAGCGAAAAAAAGCTTGTGGTTTGAGGCTATTGAGCTCAGCCATATTATAGACTATACCATTTTCCGCATATACACATATAGGAAAATTGGTATCGATTTCACTATTGACGTGCAACACCAGACACCAAACAGCATCAAACAAAAACAACAACAACAATGCGAAGGCTGGCAAATGCGTGGAGAAACTTGTTGAGGGGCTTAATTACCGGGCAAGTGGTGACAAGTGCGTTGGTTTAACCCAACCATCGAACCACCCAACCATCGAACCACCCAACCACCGCGAAGATCCCCGCCAAGCAACCCGTTTTCAGATCGCACAGCTGCATTTGCTGTTGTCGTCCCCCATATTTGTGGAGCACAACTTGAGTGATTTATATGAAAGGCGCGTTTGCTGGGAAAGTCTGGCCAGACTGGCTCCGGATTGAGTACATTTCAATGTCACAATGCATTAGAGAGCTGCTGGCTCATAATTTAGAGTCGCCAGCCATTAATGGGTTATTAATTGCATATTAATTGCAGTTGTCTCGAGCACAACTCAACTGCATTAACCCTTTTGCGGCTTAACTAAAAACTGGCTGGTCTTTAATTATTATTTGTAACTGAAATTAACCGTTTGCTAACTGCTAAATTTCTCTCTTTGTTTGCATGTAAGCCACAAGACGAACCCTTAAAATGCACTCAGCGTGAGTCATGCCACAGATTTTAAGGCTGCCTGCTCATTATCATAATTATACAGAATAACGACTATCTGCATGCCAATATTTTCGCCAGAATTTGTGAAAGTTGGCACAAAATTCTTTGCAAAAAACCAAAAATACAAAAAAATTCTAAATGGGCACAGGAAATAAAAGCAGCGAGTCGACAACAACAACCCTTATCAAATATAATCGCAGTTCTGTTCAGCTCTTAAGTAAAACCAAATATGGGTTTTTTTTTGTTGTATGAACTGAATGAAGTCGTCATCATTTTGGGTGGTTGTTGTTGCTATTGTCTCTGCTGTCATTTGTTTAACTGCTTTTGTTATGGGCCAAACAGCTGCTCGACATGATATGTATATGGCTTTGTCTGACTAGTCACCTACACAACTGGGCCACAGTTGTCAGTTGGCACAAATGGTGGGGATACAACTGAACCACTAACTGAAACTAAGAGGCTCTGCTCGACTAGCTGGGAATTCAGATTGACGGATCCTTTACACAGCTTATATAAACTTTAAGTGCAATTTTATGGTGAAGAGTTTCCTATTGGGATATTAAGATTACAATAATCAGCTATAACATTTTTTATTTGTTTTTTAAGTTGTGTTGGAAATACATAAATAAGTGACACACAAGTTGAGATAGCTTTCAATCTGTTAGCAGTAATAAAATCAAATAAAATCATCATAGCCAAATCAACAATCAAGAATCAAATTTGGCATATGGTGGTCCTATATTATAGTATTTGAAATAAAAGAAAGTTTTCCATTTGGTAAAAAAAAATAATAACAAATAATATTAATAATAAAAAAACATGTGTCGTATTTGGTAAAGCATTTTACTGATTCTCCTAGAGATATGTAGAACAAAGATTGTAGATTGCAGCGGTAATTGTTAGAAATCTTTAATAACTCAATATGTGATATATATTCTAGTGAGTGCAACCCTTATGTTCTGTTGTTATGTTTAATTGCAGTCTAATTAGAGAACAATATAATATATTTATATTTATTTATATATTTATAGCTAAATCAATAACTGTAATTTTGATTGTCATGCACAAAAATAGGCCCAAGTTAAACATTTTCTTTGCACAACGATTGGAAAGAGTGAAATGAGTGCAAAAACAGTTGGCCTTCTGCACATTCAACTTTGGATACGTTCTATTTTCCGGCTCTGTGAATTGGCTGTGATACTTTTAAAGCTTGCCAAATTTGTTGGCCAATATCTAAAAATGGTTAGGGCAGCTGATGATTTAATGGCAAGAGTTGCTGGGGCATATTGATGAGCACTGGAAATGGCTTGGCAACCAAATTTTATTCTATGTGTGTGTGTATGTGTGTTTGTGTGTTTGTGTGTGTGTTTGTGTGTGTGTGTGTGTGTTTGTGTGTGAGAGAGTGTGTGTGGCTTGCTTCCAATGCCTCGGAGGCGGAATTTTAATTGAATTTAGGCTAAAACTCTGTTGGCTGCAAAATAGTTGAAACATTTTGCATTTGACACCAAGTTTTTACAATGCTTTTGTTTCTCTGAAATGTAGATTCGTGAAATCCGTTGAACAGAAAACTCATTTTCCACAATTTTCCCCATTTGCCGGAGCAAAAGAACAAACTGAAAACTTTGAACATAACTTTAATTTTAGCCAAGGATGCGTTTGCCTGGCCAGCTGAGGAAGGGCGTGACCCACTTTCGATTGTGGTTTCCACATGCTGCATGCGATATGATGATAAGTAATTATCGCAACCAGCATATGAAACTGCCAGGCCAAATGGGCGTGGCAGTGGCAGTGGCAGTGGGCGTAGGCAAAACCAAATTAAAATACTGTCGAACAACTATCAAGATGTGGGTGTGTGAGTGCCCTTGCCACGCCCATCAGCCCAGTTGGAAATAAAAGTACTGAGAAATCTGTTCGTATCCTTTGCCGCATTTCTTTTTGGTTTTTGTATTTTTTCAAACAAAGCAAATTCCATGAAGCGAATGCGTTGTTTCTCAGGCGTTTGTTTAAGGATCGTTGACCACATAAAAATCCGTTATGTCCATGTGCAACAAAGACACAATGTGAAAGAAGAAGTCATTGTTGGGGGTACATTTAGCATTCTTGCCACATGCGTTTTATTTCCTTTTTTGGCACGAACTGCAACTGGAATTGTTGGCAGCTTTCTCGTAAACAGCAGCGATTGTATACTCAAGTAGGGCCGATTCCCAGCAATACTTGGCCGTTACCAAGAAACGGCCAATCAACTCCTAAAATGGACGCAACAATGTTTATGCAACTGCAAACTTGCAACTTGCAGCTCCTCCTCGATGTGCGTAAGTTTTATGCTCCAACTATAAATTGCGAGTGAACGAACTTCTGAACGCAACACCCTACAAACTGTGGCCAACATGCTGCCAGCCACAAACTGTGCAGCTGCTAACGATTTGCTAACTATACACTCAGACACATAAATATATATATATAGATATATACATATATATATATTGTACCCTGAACTCATTACATATGTGTAGAAGGGGTATATTGGCTTTGTGCAAATGGCGTGTTGCAAGAGGCTGTAGAAGGCGTCTTCGAACCCATAAAGCATATATATTCTTGATCAGCATCAACAGCCAGATCTGTCCATCTCTTCGATTGTATGAATCATTGGATTAGCGACATCAAACTTGGAATATAAGTCCTCGTACACCCCGGACTGATCAAGTATATTCAATTTTATCAATAACTTGCTCAGTTCCGCGAACATCGAAATATATCCATTATGAAGGAATATTTTACTGGTCAGCTGTAAAAATTGTATTCTTTCGTCACTTTATGTTATTTTTATGACACTACAAATTTTGGTCTGATTGGGTTTTTCTGGGCTTTCCCCAATTCATGCAACAAATGTTGGACCATTTTGTTTTCTATTCCCAGAAAAAAAAAATTCCTTTATATCTTATATATATTTTAGTATTTTTTAATTTATTTATAATTTTAATTTTATTTTAAATTTAATTTAATTTCAATTTTTAATTTTTGTATTTTTGGTGTCGACTGATTTTAGTTGACAATAAATAAATAAATAAATAAAACAATACCCACAGTTACAATCCCTCTTAACCCGCCTATATTCTATATAAAGAATTTATAATGATTGCTAAATGGTAATTGTGGGAAATTCACATTTCTGACATACTTTACGATGCCACCAGTAGCAAAACGAGTACCCATTAAGCAGTCGAATAGAGGAGTTCGGAGTGAACTGTTCCCAAGGCAATTTATGATCCATTTGCTCTCGAAGCGCCAGTCGTTTAAATCATGCACTGAATCTGAGCCAGAATTCTCTGTGTCGTGTCTATTGTGCAATTGACACCGATTGAGATTTATTTCAGCAATCTGTCATTCTCTCAGTCGGTCAGTTGCTGGTGACAGCAGCATTATGACATTGAAATGCATATCATTCAATCTGTTTACAGTTAATCCATTTCCTATATACTCCGATTTCTGGAACAGCAGCTGTCCGACAACATGAATTATGGCGATTGCGATGATTGCAATCACAAGTGCGACTTCTGAAGAGATAAAGAATGCGCTCTGTTACTTTGTTTGCCAGAGTCAATCAACGAGACAAAGAATCGTTCTTTATAGATAGACTCTCCAGGTATCATCAGACTATAATGTAATTGCGTTGCATTCGAACCGGTTCAAAGACAACGCCCATTGGCCAACTTTGTGGTTCTTGCTCTTGCCTTAAACGTAGCAATACAATTATGGCCTGGCTTTAATCAACTTGTTGACCTTTTTAGCAATAGTTCTCCGCTGCTTGTCGGCACTTGTTATTTACTTATGAAACTGCTGCAGTTTACGACTTAATGGCGTTGGCTGTCCTAATCTGCCACGATTAAAAACCAAACCAAAAACCAACAACTTTTAATGCCACTCGTTGTTGAAAGTGTTGTTAAGCCTTATCAGCTGGAAATAATAATGCCCCACATTGTTGCTTTTCCTTTATGAGATAATAAAGTTGACAACATTAAATAGCCAACAGAGTGGAAGAGTCATACATAGATATATATATATATATGGATATCTATATATATGGATATCTATATGGATATACCGCCTGATTGCACAGGTCTGGAGTTGACGAGACAATGACAAACAGTTAAAGCCTCTGGCAATGTTTACTTTTGGCAATGGCCAACGAACGCAGAGATCTTAAGGAGTTCCCAAACCCGAATGCATAATAAAAAGCAATGAGTTGCTAGATTTAAGTGGCCAGATTGAGATCTACCTGAGCCGGTGGCTCAACTTGACAAACACCACTTCATCAAAACCCAACCACAGCGGGTGTGAAATTTCACGGCTTAACTCTGTGCTCTACCTGTGTATGGTGTGTATAGTGTGTGTGTGTGTGTGTGTATGGTGTGTGTGCGGCTTTAAAATACGCAGCTGGTGTCGCAGGACACACATATATCAAGGTGTCACAATGCGACAGAGTTCCTGTGGGCGGTCCCATTAAGCCAAGTGCAAGCGGTAGTTAACAGGCACTTGCCAAAAAAAAAAAAAATAAATAAAAAAAAATAAGTAAACACTCATTGTTGAGAATGTGCTAAATGCGAAGCGGCATCTGAAAATGCCGACACTCGGCTTGGCTGACCTTGCTCTGCCACACAAAACTTGACAGGCTGTTGCAAAAATGCTTGCCTCAAATTCGAGTATCTGCCCGAAACCCGCTGCGCTCCACTTGAAGCGAGGAGCTGTAAATTGTTTTCTATTCTATAGTTTTTTGCTTAGTTTGGCCACCCGCTGCGCCTTTGTTTTGATGCCGCTGGCCGAGGCAGGTGCAATTCTGTAAGAGTCATGATCTTTATCTCTATTTCTAGCCTTGCCTGGCTGCCTTTATGATTTTGTACAATGCGATTTGCGATTTGCGATTTGCAGCATTCGCATTTATTCTGCCTGAGTTGGCTCAGATGCTGCTGCTTTTCCAAACAATATCGTGGGGTTGATTTGTTGCTGCTTTTGTCTGTGGCAGTAGAAAATGTTTTGAAGAAATTGTTTATTGTTTGCGGGATGAGATTATTTCAGGTATGTGTAATTGCAACAAGTAACCGGAAATGCTTTCATCCAATGCCGACACCTAGCATTTTTCTCTGTGGCATATTTACTTAATGCACAATCTTTTATTTAATTGAAAATGTTCAACGAATGTAAAACAGAACCCACAAAAAGAAAAACCCCAACCCGTTTGGGGCGGCACAGTGCCGTACATAAAAATAAGGTCATGGCTGTAGTGTATTTTGTATACGATTTATTTGAAGTGACAAGACAACGTTGCCGTGTAACGGTGGCAAGGGGCAAACGCCACGGAGTCGCCTGTCAACAAGTACGCCTATTGATTTATACAAATTGTTGCATTCAAGCAACAAAAATAAAAAACCAACTCAACAAACAGACAACGAGTGCCCGAAAGGAAGGGCATAACTTATGCACATCGGCAACAGGCAATCGACTCCACAAGGCAATTAATTTGCCCCAAGTGGAGTAAGAAATACAAAAACAAAAAACAAAAAAATCAGGAAAGTGCAACAAAAATAACGCAGCAGCCGCCTTCGACTTGGACGCGAGCTATTTAAAGCTGCCTCTAATTGAAAGCAAATGCATAGGGGCTTGGCCTGGTCTTCTCTATACGGGCGCCTCCTTGCCCCACCCTGCACCACCAACCAACATCTGTGCAGAGTGCCCAGATCGTCGTAGTGGGAGTTGAACACCGTGAGAAAAATTTGTCAATCTAATAATATATGAAGAATTGCGCTAATGTTACCATCATTACTAGAAGAATTCGTGGCTTATCTAGAAATCTAGAAAAATAATCCATACCAAATTGAAGCTTTTCATGATTAGGACGAGCAAACATTATTTACAACATCTTAGAAGAGATCTGTGTATGTTAGGAAATTCAAAATAACTCATGTGTCACCTTTCATAAAGATTTGAAGATAAACCCCAATTAGCTTGTTGATTAAATTGAAATTATAAATTATTACATATTTCTTCGAGTGTACTGCACCCTTTATGGGACACTCTTGGAAACAAAGCGTTGCCTGTTCTGTTGTATGCCTCATTTAAAACTGCACTCGAAAAACATATAAAAAAAAAATAAACAAAACATTTTGCACGACACGACATCGTGTTGCTGCCACTCGGCGTAGACTGTCCGCATGCTGAGAGCTGCTACATGCAACATGAATTTTATTATAACTCGTTGCCATGTCTATTTACATAATGAGGCAGACTAATGAAGTTGAAGACGATTACACGGGTTTAGACGGGTTTCCTTTCAGAACCCAAAAACTCCTCTATTATCTGGGATTCAAAATTGGACCACACGCGCAACCTTTTTATTCTTGCTTTGTTCGGTGCGATCAGAATCTGAGAATCCAGAATCTGATGTTGGCTTCGAAATCGAAAGTCAATAGATGGCGCAGACAATGCACTTTTAAGATCTCCAATCTCCTGGGCGCCGTAGCGGAGATGCAGCTGGCTGGTTGGCCACACACAATCGCTGTTGAATGTTTTCCTCTGCAGTTAAATGCCGGAAATCTGAGCGGCTCCAAAAGTCCACTATTGTCGGAGGCTCAAGTGCTTTTCACGCCAGCTGCAAAGAGTCGTGTCAAACAAAAGCGGCTTTGTAGCTGAGACCTGGAACTGTAAGTGGTAGCACAGTTGCCCACACCACACCACACCAAGCCAGAGCTAACCACATCCCCCGATTTGCCTGGGCCCCAAGGCGTGGTGCGACGTGACGTCCTTTCATTGCCAGCGGGTCTGTCTCTCAAGTTACAATTTCTGATTCGTTTTATTTTTCTCTTATTCTGTCGTGTTTCTGGCTGCAGCGTGTCTGCTGTTATTTATACTACAAAACGAGTGTCTGCTCGCTGGCTTATAAATAATTCAGACAGCACCCTGGTAGCCCTATACCCGCTGGCTATGCTGCAGTTCGTGCAGCTCGAACTTTGACATCCCTCCATCAATTTCAATCAGCACGAATTGATGTCTCCTATTTGCTCCGCCAAATGAATGAAACTAGTGTCTACAGCTTTTAATTGTATTTGCACCTGTGCACTGCTCCTTGATTAACTACAGCATTTCGAACTCAACCGAAACGTGTAGGCTATGCAAAATTATACACAGCAACCAGCTGCACCACCACCACCACCACCACTGCCAGCAGCAGCACCGCCAGCAGCAGCACGCCTAAGAGGATGCCACTCGACGATTTTATCTCAAGCCATTGATGCTGCTTGCGTTTAACCTAAATTCAAGTTGTTGCTTTAACGGGTAACGGGGCGGGGCGCACAGAGAGGGAAGGAGGGAGGCGTGTTGCCAAGTTGCATTGCGTGGCTTGTTGCCGCAGCAAGTGCTTGTTGCATGAATTGTCTTGGCAAAATCTTCAAGATTGCGCCAGGTGAAAATTGAGGTGAAAGGCAATTTGTGCTACTGTCGAGTGATTTGTTTCGCTCTCAGCCGAGATAAACACGTAACGCTATCCATCTATATATCTATAAGATGTTTTCAGATTTACAGCTACTGCTTTTGTTCTAGATTGAATTATTTCATTTTTAATCATAATTAATTAAAATTAATTATTCTATCTGATGAGAAATATGCTAAAGTAAAATTTGTTGATACCATCGGACCTGCTTTAATAAATTATTTGAGAATTATTTAATTGTTGAGTTTCCCACAAATGAAGTTTAATTTTTAGGATACTCAAAAGATAATCCAATAATCTAATAAAATGTATGAAAATTTCTTAACTTGTTCCAATTTAAATGGAGATTTTTTAATGAAAGCGCTTCCTTTGCCAAGTGCAGGCAGTGGAAAACATTTTAATTGAATTGTGATGTGTTGTTTTGTGTGTGTATTTTATGTGTGCTAATGTGATATGGAGTGTGGTGTGTGTGTATGTGTGTGTGTGTGTGTGTTTGTGTGTATTCGTGTTTTGGCTCTTTTATTTCCAAGTTTGTTTGGTTTGGGTTTTTCTTTTTCATTTTTATTGCCTCTCGTTTCGGTTCGGTTCGGTTCGGTTCGTTTCGTTTTGTGTAAGAGTTAAATTAAATGCTTCGCACAAAAAACAATTGAACTTTTTTGTATTATTCAATTATGCGCAGTCACAAAAACAAAACACCGAAAAACACACACAAAAAAGTTGAAAAACTTGAAGAAAAATGTATACACAAATTGTGGCATGGAAAAAGTTTGCTTGCCTCTTCGTTTCGTTTTTCGTCTACGTCTATTTCTCTCTGTCTACGGCTACGCCTTCGTCTCCGGCTCCGCCTCCGGCTCCGTCTTGTTTATCAATTAGGCACACATTTCGATTTGAAATACGCGCAGACGTTGAAGAAATGCATTAGTAATGCATTTGCCATATCCGTGCATCGTTTGCCCTTTTTATAGTACACTCGAAAAAAAAATGTGTCGAATAGATTTCTCTTCTTTTACTTGGAAATAAGTTTCATAATGAGTTTTACAAATTTCGAAATTTGTATTAAGCACATAAGCCGATTATCGAATTTATAATAATAATTGGAACATTTATTTCTCTGAGTGTACATGGGCAGCAGCAGTTCTCCTTCTACAACTCCAACTCCTCTACTGGCCCTTGCGCTGCCCCCGCTCACCCTTCAGGGAGCTGCCACTAATCTGTTTATGGAGCTTGCCAGCTTTTTGTGGAATATTTATGCCCTCTTACCCGGATTCTATAAATGTCTTGATGCACTGCAGCCGCGGCAGGCGTTGAAACTTTGCCGTGAAGTGTTACAAATTTTATGGGACTGCTGCCTGCTGCCTGCTGCATGCTGCATGCTGCAACTTTCCTATACCAAATGGGGCATTTTTAATTGAGTTTGGCATTTTTTCGTTGGCATCATAATTTTTCCAACGCTTGAGCATTCATATTAAATGCCTTTGGCCATGATTGAGAAATGCATCGCACTCCCCTCTCTTCTCATTCTCCCCTCCCTCCCCGCTTGAAGCGCACACATTTTTCATCATTCAAATGGAAAACATTCAAATTGAGAGTCGTGAGATTGAGTGCCATTTTAATTGGCCTTGTGTAACCATTCATAATAATAACCAGGGAGACTCTGAGGGGTTCAGTTTGTCAATTGTCAATGCACAATTTTGTCGCCTGCTCGAGTGTCGCATTATTTTTGTTGTTTTTAATATCTCTAGTGTAATTTACATTTTTTTAACGACAGCGCAAAGTTATAAATATAAATTGTTGTGTTCGCTGTTGATTGTTATATGACTATGAAGAGATCGACTCGCCTCCCTTCTTAACTGTACTTGTGTGTATTTAAGCGGGGAGTTTGCTAGACAAGTGGCAAGTGATGGCTGCCGCTTTCGGGATTTGCATGAGAGAAATCAATTGAGATTCCTCACTCAGCATCTGCGGGCTGTGTGAGACAATAAGATGCAACAAACCTTGCCCCGCCATCCATAGCCCCTGCCTGGTATTGAAGAGGCAGACAAACAAATTCGACTGCGTGTCCAAACAAATACAGTAAACGCTGCATTGTTGACACAACCCGTCCTGCCACATAGCAAATCCTTGGCACCATCATTATCACCATCATCAAAGTGCGCGACGACATGAGTTCGTCAAAACGTCAAAAAGCCGTGTCTGCTTTTTTCCCACTTTATTTTTAGACCTTCAATCTCATTAGACGCTGATGGACGGACGTGCGCCTAGAAAACTCCCCCCGCACCCGTTTTCGACCCAACCGTTTCCAGCCATATGGTTTTGAGCCCGACCTCTCAGCTCTCGAGGCGCGACGAGTGATAATTTCCCGCTGTCTCTGGCATCATGTTTCCTCTATTGTTGGTTGTGTTGTGTTGTGTTTGTGTTTGTTGTGCTCTAGTTTTAATGATTTTCCACTACAAAAGGTCCTTGTGACGCCTCCTGGCGCCGTTTGCTCTCAACTCTTGTGCCACGGCATTTGTGTGTCTGCTTTTATGACTTCTCATTTCGCGTTCTAAACATTTTTAAATTTAAAAATGTATCACTGTGTGTGTGTTTATAAATGCCGCGCTTATCAGAGTCGCTTATCAAGAGATAAAACATTTTGCAGCTATTTATAAAATACAGCACGTCTCATCAACCAACAAATCCCAGTTAGGCCAACAAGTAACAGTTCCCGAGATAACAATGCTCGATTAGTAGATACCGTTCAGGAATACTTGCAAATAGCAGGATGACAATTTCCCAATTGTTTACCAAACATAAATACTACAGAGTCGGCGGCTCATTAGTCATTAGTTTAAACTATCAATCACTCATAGTTAATTACTTTACTCGACTACTATAATTACTAATGCTTGGATCTCCTAAGGGCATATGCATTAGTCTGCAAGTCATTAACGCCCTTAAGACATTGATTAGTCTCTTCTTGTTCATTATGCTCTCCCAACCTCCGATATGTATATATATATATATATATATGTTTCCATATTCATTGCTATTGAATGTGATTTCCGCATCAGGAATCAAATTTGCGCATTAACAACAAATGGCCCGAATCATATGTTTAATTTCTAAACAAATTGCGAATAACACAAAAATACCTAATTTAAATAAAATTCCTTAAAGACGATTTAATTACGATTGAGAATGTGAAGTGTGGCAAATGATTTTCGGTAAACAGATGTTCAACTTTTGAAAAATAATAAAACTGATTCTCAAACAGAGAATATTGAAACCACTTTTGATATAAAAAATACCTTGAACAATCTTAAAGAAACTGTAGTTAATCATACATTGATTTACTTTTTTTTTAGAATATTTATTTCATTATTCATCAATCTTGAATAATATTGGAACTTTGGAAATAAAACTTTTCTTTTATTTTCATCTTTAAGTTATTTGCGTTAACTGTGATAAAGACTGCTAGGAAATAAGCCAAAAAGAAGTCTGCTTGCAAAAAAATTTTTACAACTTGCCAACTTTTCGTGCAACTCTGTGTTAAACGTAAAAATAAATTTAAACACGAGAAAAAAAACTTCTTTATGATATCGAAGATTTAATACCCTTGCAGTCATTAAGTCAATAAGGGGGCTAGTTAAATATAACTCAAAAACCACACCCATTTAGATAAATTGATATTTATTGTAAAGAATAACATAATATATTAAAATATCCAGAATGTTTTCAAATCAGATGAGTTTTTCTACAAACTTGAACTGTGACATTCAAATTCCTTTTCGCCTAAAGCTTATCCCTGATCGCAAATTTATTTGAGATCAAGAAAATCCAAACAACAAACCCATTTATTAGGGTAAAAAAAAATGTTTTTTTTTTTTGGTATAAGGGGGAAAAGCCCTGTCGAGTGTGACATTTTGGAAATCGACGTCACGGATCCCTCTCACTGTCTCCGGCAGGAGGGTGCTGGCCGTGTCAAGATGTCTGGCAGCAGTGGCTAAAATTGAAAAATGTTTTCTTGTGTTGGGAGGCAACCAAACTTGTTTCTGCTGAGACTTATTGTTTTGTTTGTGGTGTGGCTGCTGCCCACGCATGTGTGCGAAATGTCTTAAAATGTATCTGCAAGATACAAGCAGCCAAAACGAGTGCTGCTCTGCTTCTGCTGCATGTCTGACATCTGCTCGAGCTGTTAATTAGACGCGTCTTGCTTCTCTTTCTCAACAGCCAGCTCAAGAGCAGAGACCCAAATCTGCATCAAATAGTAACTAATTTATGAACTTGCTAATTTTAGCACAGCTCAGGGCCATTAAAATATCAGCCATCACTCATTGGACAAGGATGCCGTCGAGATGCGGCACTCGAGTGTCGCTTATAGTGCACTTCATGGTGTATTCGATACTTAGACATGTACTTGTTTTGTAATTGCATCTTATCAAGCATCTGACTCAGAGCACAGCCAAAGCAACAACAACAATCCAGGCATCTTAAATAATTATCAGAGTGAGGCATTTTCTTTGCCTTAATTACGGGCTCAAGTTGTCAGCATTTTGAGTTTGAAACTTAAGCCCATTAGAGACACCTTTCAGTCAGCGACAGAGTTTCACCCGTTGCGGATTTGTCTTTGTCATGCTTGTCGGCCAGTTTCTTAACTTTTGGGTGTGCCACCTCCCCCCCCCCCTCCACCCCTCACCCTCACCGAAAACACTCTTGTGTGGCACATGTGTGGGGGTCATACTTACAGCTCTTCTGTGTGTTAATCGTCTGCGTTTACCTGTACTTAATTGTTTCTTTTCTGGCACTTGTTTTGTATTTGCAGCACACATTGGTGACTACTTTCCTGCCCCTAATGAGTTTTCAACTCACTCTGTGATACGTCCCCAAGTGCAACATGGACGCACGATGCGCAGCCTGCAAGGCACTCTGGATGCAACGGTAAGAAATTCGACTAGTTATGAGAAATTGGAAATATGAAAGCTATCGAATTCCAGCAAAAATAAGTGGGTGCGCCTCAGATAAGCACACAAAAAAAGGCAATTTAATTAGTTGCACAGAAACGAGATAGGAAATTGGGTGTGTGGATGGATTGGCGTGTGTCCAGTCACTTTGCATGTCTAAAGTTAATGAAGCCATTTATAAAACAAGTTGAAATCTCTTTAATGTGTTAATCTTGCTGTGTGGTGGTATTCCAGGATGGTCTGCATGCGCCGAGCTTAACACTGAGCTACACGCATCAAGGACAACGCATCCAAATCGAACTGCAGCGCAACGATCGCCTCCTCCCCGAAGCCCACTTCCTGCGCTATCAGAATGCCAGCAACCAGCTGGAAGGCGACTCCGGCTACGTGGTGCGCAATTTTACCAAGACTGACGTTGATTTATGCCATTATCAGGTGAGATTGTTCGTGTGCATTTTCATGGCTCTTTTCTACAATTATCTTCAACTCACCAGGGAAAAATACGAGGAAAGTCAGATTCAAGTGTGGCGCTAGCCACCTGCGATGGCGCCCTGAATGGGTTTGTCTTCGATGGCCAGGACACGTATTTCATTCACCCACACAGCAATGGCAGCGGACGACTGCAGGATGACCATTATCTGCTCAGGTGAGTTACGACAGAAACTATCGGACAACGAAGGGAGACTTAAATAGGGATTTTTAAGTATACCCTTAATGTTATATTAGTGCTACTCCCCTCAGAACTAGGAAAGAGTTTCTTGCTGAACTTAGGAACTTAGGAAGAGCGCTCCAAATTTAATTCATATTAAAGAAACTTTAAATATATTTATTATGCTATAATAATAAAAAAAATAATTAGAATCGTTATAAGAATATCCCTTCAGCTATTATTAACAATAAAAGATTAAATACAATATATTATAGTCAAGTTTAGCATAAGTTGTCTTGATTTTTTTCCAATTTTCAATTTGCTTTTCTCAGGAATTATTGTATACATTATTTTGAACGCATTCACCTGAATGTGGAAATATCACGCACACATGTCTAATAAAAAGGTCGCTTATTCCACTGTTGCCAGGTGCAGGGGCAAACTGCGGAGTTGCTGGAGCTGCCTCAATGTTTGCCTTATTTGCGTTCAATAAACATTTGCTTTATTAGTCTGCCCATTTTTACTTGCCATATCCGAGTCTTGAGGCCCGCCCGGTTACGACTCGCACTTCCGTTATTAATATTTGTGGTCGCGGAAATATCAAATTACGCAAATAAATAAATATGTTTTCTTGTTTTCTTGTTTGACAGACACGCAGACATGTTGCAGCAGAATGCCACCTGTGGCTACGTTAGCCGCACTGACAACCAAAGTCCACACCAGGAGAGCTGGCCGGAGCATGAGCAGGAGTCAGAGCAGGACCTGGAAGAGCCAAGTCTGCCACATCGCTTGGATGTTGGCGAAATCAATCGCATGCTGAGACGCCAGCGGCGCCATACGGATGAGAGTCAACTGATACGAGGTCCATACAATGCCGACAAGTATTCCAGCTATGTGGAGCTGGTGATTGTCGTGGACAACAAGGTGTACAAGCATTTCGGTGAGAATGCCAAGCGAGTGCATCAGCATTGCAAGGATCTGGCCAACATTATTAATGCGGTGAGTAGACAGAGTCATCACCAACAGACAAGTTGATCAACTAATCCTTAATCCTCATCTATCGCTTCGTAGCTCTATGTGCCGCTGAACATCTTTGTGGCTCTTGTGGGCGTTGTCATCTGGAATGAATCGAATGAGATTGAGTTTTCCAGCGATGGTGATGTTACCCTTCGCAACTTCCTTAATTATCGCAGCACCAAGCTGGTGGTGGAGCATCCCAACGACAATGCACAGCTGCTGACCAAGGAGACATTTGCAGGCGGAGTGGTGGGCAAGGCCCTTAAAGGACCCATCTGCACGTATGAGTTTTCCGGCGGAGTTAGCATGCAGCACAGTCAGGTGCTGGCCGTGGTCGCCACCACAATGGCGCACGAGATGGGCCATAATTTTGGTATGGAACACGACTCGAGCGATTGCCATTGTCCGGACGAGAAGTGCGTGATGGCCGCCTCGAGTACGGCTGTGGTGCCAGTGCACTGGAGCAGCTGCAGCATCGATCAGCTGACCATTGCCTTCTCGCGTGGCATGAACTATTGCCTGAGGAATAAACCCACCAAGCTATTCGAGTCGCCGCAGTGCGGCAATGGATTCGTGGAGCCCGGCGAGCAGTGCGACTGTGGTTTGCCCACCCACTGTGAGAATAGCTGCTGCAATGCCCACACCTGCATGCTGCACAGCAATGCCTCGTGTGCCACGGGCGAGTGCTGTGATCTCGACACATGCCGACCCAAGCTGGCGGGCAGCGCTTGCCGTCCCTCGGAGAACGAATGCGATCTGCCGGAGTACTGCACCGGCGAGTCGGAATACTGCCCGGCGGATGTGTTTCGTCGCGACACGGAGCCATGCGATAATAATCAGGCGTACTGCTTCCAGGGCACTTGTCGGTCGCATGCCAATCAATGTCGCATCCTGTGGGGACCGACGGGCGACAACTCGGAGCATTGCTACGAGAAGAATGTGGAGGGTTCCCGACTCGGCAACTGTGGCTACAATCGACACAATAAGACCTTTGTGAAGTGCCCGCGGGAGCATGTGCATTGTGGAATGCTGCACTGCATCCATTTGAATGAGCGTTTGGAGTTTGGCATGGAATCGGCCGCTGTTTTATCCCATTCCTATGTCAGTCACAATCGAAAAATTGTCGCCTGCCGCACGGCATTGGTTGATCTTGGGCTGCAGACCATTGATCCTGGACTGACGCCCAATGGCGCCAAGTGTGGCGAACATAGCATGTGCGTCAATCAGCAGTGCCTCTCTGTGGCGAGCGTGCGCCAACAGGGCATGGGTGCCACCTGTCCAGATGACTGCAACGATAACGGTGTCTGCAACAGTCGAGGACACTGCCACTGCGACGTTGGATTCGGCGGCGAGGCATGCAGCAAACCCGGACACGGTGGCTCCGTGGACAGTGGACCAGCCACAGATCCAAGCAGTAAGTATTTGACTTGAAAATGAAAAACTTAACCAATAATTCTTGGTTTTTACTTACTCATTGCAGGCAATCTGAGCATCTCGCGTTTCCTGTACATCCTGTTCTTCCTTGTGTTGCCACTGTTGGTCATCGGCTGGTTGGTTTATCGCTACCTGTTGCGGGACAACAAGCTATTCGCCGGTGGAAAACTCGCTGAGAATATGTATGTATCGACGTCCACGTCCAGCAGCAGTAGAAGGAGCAGCAGCTGCAACAGTAGCAGTTGCATCTCGAAACCAGCTTTCTGTGCCGCCGCCGTCTCCTCCTGCTCCACAGCTAGCTCACCCAGCACCACTTGTTCTACGTCTGCACCACCCCCACCACTAAAACTATCAAATACACAAACTAACATTGCAACCGCCACAATTACTAACATACACGCCACATTGCCACGTCTCAAGTCCACTCCAGGCACTCCGGCAGCAGTGCATCCGCCTGCCATGCCCAAGAGTCACAGCAACAACGAGGTGAAGCATGCACCTCTTTTGCGTCGCAAGCTCTCCACGTCACAACTTCCAGCTGTTCCACCAAAGCCACCACCGCCAGTTCCATCCCACAACAACAATAACAACAACAACAACAACAATACTAACACTATGCGACGCAAGCTGGACATTACGGCTCCGCGTCTGCATGCAACCACAAATCCATTGGCGCTCACCGAGGGCGCCCAATTTATACAGAGCGACCCTGCGAGGTTTGCCAAAAGCTAACAATACCAATTGCAACAACAACAACAACCACAATAACCACAACTATAACTATACCAATAACAACCAACCAACCAACCAACAACTGCCCCGCTCTTTGAGCCTGCTGAGAAATGAAAACTCTTTTTGCATGTTGCGTTCTCATTTTACTTCTTGTTCTCATTGCACTTTTCATTTTTCCCATAACACATTTCCCATATTTTGTGTTAAGTATGCTTATCGACATTATCTTAAGTTAATTTCAGTTTTAATAAAATGTGACTAAATGTTTGCCGTTATGTTTAATGTTAATTGTGCATTGGTCTTGATCCTGTATGTATCTTATGTGCTTTATGTATTTTCTAAGCAAGCTAAAGCGCCCATATAAAAAGAGGATATGTATCTGAGAAATAGAAAGATGAACAAAATAAAACAACTAACTAAAAACGACTTATTACAATTAATTATATTTATTAAACAATGCCTCAAATCAATTGTATTTAAAATGCATTGTTAAATTGCATATTCCAAGTTTTTCCAACACAATTTATATTTTTATTTAAATGTTGTATTTGAAAAACTTTTAAAAAATTGCTGTAGAATTTAAAAAAAAAATTAGATCAGAATAATAATAATAATATTTCCTGATTAGTTTTAAAATCCTAGTTGTAAATCCTGTTGCAAATATGGGCAGCTGAAGCATTTTGTTGTTGGCATGTTTCTCTCTTTTCTGTTAACTTTATGCAGCTTTCCCTTTCGGTGTTGGTTTTTTAATTGCACTGCTTTTGTTTTGGTATGTAACACAAATATAATATATATATATATATATATATATGTATATCCATCTGACCCACTCTTTGGTCCAGTAACACTAATCGTGTGCCTTATCTTTGCAGCAAGAAAACCGCTAGCGCCATTAAGCAGCCGAATTCGCGCAGTAATCAAAATGGAGGCGGTCCACCAGGTGGTGCAGGTGGCCCGAATGCACTGCCCAAATCCACTCCCAGCAGCACGGACGACATGAACTCGGCGCTACTAAAGTCACCGAGTGATTCGAGCGACGCCGCCGGTGGAGCCGCCAATGCGCCGAGCATGTTTGGTAAATTCAAGGGATTCACGCTGCGTCCACTGAACAATGCCAGCTCGCCGGCGAGCAACTACAGCGGACCCAATGTGGCCTTTGTGCAGCCCACGGTTCAGCTGGAGAGCAATGGAGTGCCACAGCGATCGGCTCCGCCACCGCCAATGGTGAAGTCGCCCGAGCAGTCGGCAGCAACGAAAACCAAAACAAGCAACACATTGCCACGAGCGGCGCCAGCATTGCCACCACCGAATCCTGGCTGCACGGCACGTCCGATCATTTCCAAACCGACACTCGACTCCAGTACGCTAACAATGGTGCCACTGAAGGGCAGCACTGGAGATCTATCGCCGACACGCTCAGCTCCGGCGCCGCCCGTGCCGCTGCACGCGGATCCAAAGCTAAATGTTAAGCGAGATGGGACCATCCGCCGCTTTGCCTCATTCTTAAAAAAGGAGGAGAAGGCGCCGCTGAAGGAGAAGACGTACATTGATCGCGAAAGATTGCGTACACTGGAGATATCGGCACCGATGCCAGTGCCAATGCCGCCGCAGGCCGAGTCCTCCAACTCGGACTCGGAGACGACACCGCGCGAGGAGGAAACCAAGAATCTGGTGAAGCGTACCCAGTCCATGCGTTCGCCAACCAGAAAGACGCAGCCGCAAACATTTGGCTCTATGCGCTCACCGCCTGGAGCAGCGCGTCCCAAAAGCACTGTGACGAACTCAACCACAACCAACCCGGCTGGTGGCACTCGACCCAAATCACCACCACCACGTCCACCGCCCGTAATCAAGAAGACGCTGTCGACAACCTCATCCGGTTATCAGCTGCCAGTGGCCACCGCTCAGACGACCGTCGAGAGAACCTACGATGATTGTGAGTTCATCGAGGCGCCATTGCGTGCATCCAGCGATGCCATCTACTCGGTCATTGAGGAGATTCCGCCGGCGGCACAGACGCTTAAGCGTAGCGATCTCGTTGCCACCACCAGCACCAGCAGCGACATGGGCTTGCTGGGCGAGATTGTCAATGAGTTTGAGAAACTCAATGGCGGCGATTCTCTCTACTCGGGCAAAGCCACCACACCAGAAGCAGCAACAGCAGCAGCACCACCAACACCTGGAGCAGTAGAGGTGGATGGTGGGGAGCAGATTACAATGCCACGAAGTCCACAGCGTCCGGCACCACCGAAGCCGGCGGGCAGCAATCGAAGTAGCAGCACGGAGGACAAACCGCCGGCAGTGACGCCCACTTATATGCGTGCCACGACCCTAAATGCTCCTGTTGCACGCGTGGCACCCACACGCTCCGACATTTCGCCATCGCGCGCCTTCTCCAGCTTTAAGCCAGCACCAGCAACCAGCTCATCCAGCAACAACAGCAGCAGCACCACCAACACTACCATCAAGGCAGCACCGACTCCCGCTCCAGCTGCCCAAACGACGCGCATTGGCGGCGCCGCGCGTCCCAAGTCCTTTACACGGACTTCGAAAACACTGCCCAATGGCGTGACAGCCACGCCCTCGGCCACCATACAGAAACCCAAGCCGCTGTCGGCGAAGCCATCGTTTAGTGGCGGACTCGCAAAGCGTGCGCCGGGAACAGCTGCATCCGCAACTGCGGCAACCGCGCCCACGCCGCCCACCGTGAAGGCATCGTCGAATATTGCGTCGCTGACGTCACGTTTTGAGCAGCGAAAATAGACAACATATGACTTTCTATATTTTAAGTTAGGTTAGGTACGAACAAATTTAATTTTGGCACATGTCGTTGATATTCATTCCCCCCGCCCCTTCTAGTTAGTTCTATAAGGCGTTGCTTAATTTATGTGCTTTTAAGTATCTCAATGACTAATTGTAAGGCTCAGTGTACGAAATTTTATTGATATCTGTAGTTATATACTACTCATTATAATTATATATATATATGTGTATTTTAATTGTTTATATATATATGTATCTGTATATGCTAAATGCTTTTGTAAATAAAAACCAAAGAAGTCAAATTGTCACAAAAAAAAGAACGCGTAGCTAACAAAAAGAAAACTCAATGCAGAATAGTCCACAGTACTCTTAAATGTGTAATGTTATCATGTTGTACAGTTGTAAAGCGCACTTGCGACATTTAAAAATAAATAAAGAACTAATTCGATATTTATTCGATTCGTCAGATGTTGCCATAACTTTTTACCCTTAACGGCCTGCTCAATGAAATTACATTTAAATAAAATCCGCTGAGATTTGGGGCGGGGAAGCACAGCTTTAAAATTAAATGATTAATTCAGTTATCGATCTGTCTATTATCGAAAGCTGTCGTTAAAATGAGCACAGAAGAGGTAAACCATATTAATTTACCTAAAATAAACAATTTTGAGCAACTGTTCTTATACATTTCAAAACACCATTTAGCTGGTTTTATTCCTGAAAAAAATCTTCCCTCAATCAATCAGGACAAATGGTTTAGCAGTGGTAATTAGCTTCTGGTTGTTGTCTTTGATTGAAATTAAGTAAATTAAAAAAAAATAAAATAAAAAAAAACTCGTACACTTGTATACTCATTAGTTTAAAGGTTTTATAGGCGTCTTCAAAAAATTCGCGCACGATGTACGTGACAAGAGTCTGACTGCTTTGAAAGGATATGAATTGTTTCGATTTATCGATAACTATTCAACAGGGCTGTTATTGTGAATTGCCTCTGGTTACTCTTATTAGCTCGCAATGGGTTTCAATGTCAGTTTCTTTTCAATTGTCGTCGTGTCGGCGGGCGGCGCTGCTTTGTTTCCGGGCTTATCTTAATAACTTGCTTACGCGTATTTCTGTGGTAAACAAATTCGAATATTAAACAAAACTGAGTCATATACCAAAAATTATAGCTAAGTTAATTCAACAATATTTTATAAATTACACTCGCTGAATATTTATCAAATTCCAATAGCTAGCAACAACAAAGATATTCGTTTTTGTATTCCTAAATAACGATATCAGTTTTTGTTTATATCCCGGGAGTAAGTGATTGTTGCATTCCTTGTTGTTCTCGAGGTGTCGTTGCTGCCAAACAACAACAACGACAACATTACTGCAATTACTTTAGATTCTTAATATTCAATAAGCGAGACGTTGGAAAATGCATCGGCCTCTTTCCCATTTAAATTTACAGTTGCAGCAGCAACGGATGCCGTTGCAGTTGCCGTTTGCCCTGTTGTTGCTATTGCTCAACATATGCCTGCAACAACACATGGCTCTCGTCACAGCTGACAACTCTGAGTCAAAAGGTGAGTAACGCAACTCTGCCAGCAAACTTCCCATATGCAAAATCTCTTACATATAAAGAAGAAGGTTCGGATTAAAGGCGCAGGGTTTTAGGCTGTCTCCGGAATGGTACGCCGATGTATAAAGATTCTAAATAATCTAAATAAACACACAGTTGTCACGACTCCTACTAGCGATTGCCTTGTTTTTTTTGAATAGTAGATAGTTTAATTGAGATCGTTTAAAATTGTCAAAGAACAATCGAATAAAATCGGATAAATTTAAATCTAGCTACAATCATTTGAGTTCCACTCATTCTTTTATCCTCTTAAGTGGTGTTTTCCCATATCATGTTTCTAAAAAAGTGTAGCTTCTTAGATTCCAAAACTATATGTATGTTAAGTAAGCCTTTTTAAGTTTCGAATGTTTTTAAGATGTCCATTAAATAAGCCCAGTGCTTATTGAATTAACATCACTTATATGTACATATTATATGTATATATTTGTATATGGTTAAATAAAAGAAGTAACTGTGTAGATATTTACTTTCCCTCTATTCAAGAGCACTTTTTCTTTTGAGAGTCATTCGTAAACGTTGTCAATAGAAGTACAACTGTAGTTTTACTGATGATTACTAAAACCCAGTGTACTAATTAATCTGATAACAATATACGCACCATGCTCTACAACACTTATAAAGCAATACCCAAGATTTATGCAATATACTCAGTCAGGAAGTTGATGATAAAAATAGCTATATAAAAATTGATTATGCATTAAAGCCACTCATAATACAAAAATAATTATAATATGTCGAGGCTTATTCCGGGAATGTGATTTCCGACGTGTCAAAATAAGTAACAATTTCAAGAATTATAATCAAAAAATACTACAAGTTTTTGTTTTTAATTATTCTGATCAGTCAGCTTAGTAAACAAATAAACTACACCATATATATAAGTTAATGTTTGACAAACATAAAAATAAACAATTATTTTTACTCCATAAGCCCGCACACACCTTGATACTGAAGGACATTAGGACACAGGACACAGAACAGAGGTTAGCTCATGTCAGGTGGAGTGTTTGGGATAGTAGTGAAGTGGTTAACAGTAGGGTGGGGCTACTAAGTCAACTGTGGATTTAATTGTGAGTCAGCAGGTACAAATCATTTGGGAGCTCATACTTTTATAATATAATTAAATTGAAATATGTACATACATATTTAGAAGTATATACATACATATATGTATATGTGTGATCCATAAACACAGTACTCGAAGCAGGAAGTGAAATAGTAAACACCAAAGCATATTTCACATGAAACATGAATGTATTTATGATATTTTCTTACTCCGAACTGAGCTATTGCTGAGTTTAGAACTTAATTTAACATATTTACCGAAGCTAAATGATTACGAATTATACAAATTTAAAACGTGAAAAATATGCTATTCATAGAAGAAAAGAATAATCTCGTATTATATATAGCAATAATTGAAACAATAATTTTTTGGATGCCTGTTGACTGTCTAAAATTTCAAATGTTCATATTGTTGGTCAAATGTTGTCACTTGTGTGTTTACAGCACACATTGGTGACTATTTTCCTGCCCTTAATGAGTTTTCAGCTCACTCCGTGATACGCCCCCAAGTGCAACATGGACGCACTAAGCGCAGCCTGCAAGGCACTCTGGATGCAACGGTAAGAAATTCGAGTAGTTAATGCCAGATATCCAACAAATATAACAAATTGAAATCTCTTCGATGTGTTAATCTTGCTGTGTGGTGGTGGTATTCCAGGATGGTCTGCATGCGCCGAGCTTAACACTGAGCTACACGCATCAAGGACAACGCATCCAAATCGAACTGCAGCGCAACGATCGCCTCCTCCCCGAAGCCCACTTCCTGCGCTACCAGAATGCCAGCAACCAGCTGGAAGGCGACTCCGGCTACGTGGTGCGCAATTTTACCAAGACTGACGTTGATTTATGCCATTATCAGGTGAGTTTGTTCCTGTGTAATTTAATGGCTCTTTTCTACAATTATCTTCAACACACCAGGGAAAAATACGAGGAAAGTCAGATTCAAGTGTGGCGCTAGCCACCTGCAATGGCGCCCTGAATGGGTTTGTCTTCGATGGCCAGGACACATATTTCATTCACCCAGACAGCAATGGCAGCGGACGACTGCAGGATGACCATTATCTGCTCAGGTGAGTTACGACAGACACTATCGGACAACGAAGGGAGACTTAAATAGGGATTTTTAAGTATACCCTTAATGTTATATTAGTGCTACTCCCCTCAGAACTAGGAAAGAGTTTCTTGCTGAACTTAGGAACTTATGAAGAGCGCTCCATATTCAATTCATATTAAAGAAACTTTAAATATAGTCAGTATGCTATAATAATGTAATAATTAGAATTGTTCTTCCCTTTAGCTATTATTAACAATAAAATATTAAATACAATATCTTTTAGTCAAGTTTAGCATAAGTTATCTGGATTCTTTTCCAATTTCCAATTTGCTTTTCTCAGGAATTATTGTATACATTATTTTGAACGCATTCACCTGAATGTGGAAATATCACGCACACATGTCTAATAAAAAGGTCGCTTATTCCAGTGTTGCCAGGTGCAGGGGCAAACTGCGGAGTTGCTGGAGCTGGCTCAATGCTTGCCTCATTTGCGTTCAATAAACATTTGCTTTATTAGTCTGCCCATTTTTACTTGCCATATCCGAGTCTTGAGGCCCGCCCGGTTACGACTCGCACTTCCGTTATTAATATTTGTGGTCGCGGAAATATCAAATTACCCAAATAAATAAATATGTTTCTTGTTTGGATGTTTGACAGACACGCAGACATGTTGCAGCAGAATGCCACCTGTGGCTACGATAGCCGCACTGACAGCCACAGTCCACACCAGGAGAGCTGGCCGGAGCATGAGCAGAAGTCAGAGCAGGACCAGGAAGAGCCAAGTCTGCCACATCGCTTGGATGTTGGCGAAATCAATCGCATGCTGAGACGCCAGCGGCGCCATACGGATGAGAGTCAACTGATACGAGGTCCATACAATGCCGACAAGTATTCCAGCTATGTGGAGCTGGTGATTGTCGTGGACAACAAGGTGTACAAGCATTTCGGTGAGAATGCCAAGCGGGTGCATCAGCATTGCAAGGATCTGGCCAACATTATTAATGCCGTGAGTAGACAGAGTCATCAGCAACAGACAAGTTGATCAACTAATCCTTAATCCTCATCTATCGCTTCGTAGCTCTATGTGCCGCTGAACATCTTTGTGGTTCTTGTGGGCGTTGTCATCTGGAATGAATCGAATGAGATTGAGATATCTAACGATGGCACATTGACGCTGAGAAAATTCATTAACTATCGCAGAGCAAAGCTGATGGTAGATCATCCCAACGACCATGCACAGCTGTTGACCAAGGAGACATTTGCGAACAATGAGGTAGGCAAGTCTCCTAAAGGATTAATTTGCTCGTATCATGGCTCCGGTGGTGTCATCATGCTCCACAGTCCGGTTATGGCAGTGGTCGCCACCACAATGGCACACGAGATGGGCCATAATTTTGGAATGGATCACGACACGGACGACTGCCGCTGCCCGGACGAGAAGTGTTTAATGGATGATTCGAGTACGGCCGTGGTGCCGGTGCACTGGAGCAGCTGCAGCATCGATCAGCTGACCATTGCCTTCTCGCACGGAATAAACTACTGCCTATGGAATAAGCCCACCAAGCTATTCGAATCGCCGCAGTGCGGCAATGGATTCGTGGAGCCCGGCGAGCAGTGCGACTGTGGTTTGCCCACCCACTGTGAGAATAGCTGCTGCAATGCCCACACCTGCATGCTGCACAGCAATGCCTCGTGTGCCACGGGCGAGTGCTGTGATCTCGACACATGCCGACCCAAGCTGGCGGGCAGCGCTTGCCGTCCCTCGGAGAACGAATGCGATCTGCCTGAGTACTGCACCGGCGAGTCGGAATACTGCCCGGCGGATGTGTTTCGTCGCGACACGGAGCCATGCGATAATAATCAGGCGTACTGCTTCCAGGGCACTTGTCGGTCGCATGCCAGTCAGTGCCGTCTCCTGTGGGGACCCTCGGGCAACAACTCGGCGCACTGCTATAAGCACCATAACGAACAAGGCTCGATAAGGGGCAACTGTGGCTACGATCGACTCAATGATAGCTTTGTGAAATGTTCGCCGGAGAATGTTCTGTGTGGGACGCTGCACTGCATCCATTACAATGATAATCTCGAGTTTGGCAGTGAATTTGCTGAACGATCCCAGTCATATGCCTACGAGAACCATAAGCTTTTCGTCTGCAATACGGCATTCTTTAATTTGGGCCAACAGCTCGTCGATCCTGGGATGACGCCCAATGGCGCCAAATGCGGTGATCATAAAATGTGCTACAATCAAAAGTGCCTGGCTCTGGAGCGAGTTCGCCAACTGGTCATGGTTGGCAACTGTACACAAGACTGCAACGGTAAAGGTGTCTGCAACAGCCGAGGACATTGCCACTGCGACATTGGATTCGGCGGCGAGGCTTGCAACAATCTTGGCCTCGGCGGCTCCGTAGACAGCGGACCAGTCACAAATCCCAGCAGTTAGTATTATTTGTGATGAAGAGATTCACCTTGACTCCTTTTTGTATTAAAAATTTGAATCCGTATTAAGCATATGCATATTTGTTTGATCAGGATAAACGTAATCATATGTCAATAATATAATATAATATATATATATATATATATATATATATATATATTTGATAAAAGTAGATTTATATTCATATACAGCAAAACAATTATAGATAGTGCATTGATATATTTATTAAGTTTTCAGCTCTTTAAATTGGACTTTTCTTAATTTATTTCTTTTATTTTCTCCTTGCAGACCATCTGAGCATCTCGCGTTTCGTGTACATCCTGTTCTTCCTTGTGTTGCCCGTGTTGGTCATCAGCTGTCTCATTTATCGCTACCTGTTGTTAAAAACCAAGCTCTGCACCGGTGGAGAACACTCTGAGAATATTGGATCAAAGTTCACGACCAGCACGAAGAACGGCAGCAACAGCAATAGTGGCATCTCGAACCCAGATTTCTGTGTCGCCACCGTCTCCACCGCCACAATTACTAACACACACGCCACCCTGCCACATTTTAAAACCAATCCGTGCACTCCGGTCGCAGTGCATCCGCCTGTTATGCTTAGAAGTCATTCCAGCAGCGAGTTGAAGCATGCGCCTCTTTTGCTGTCCACGCCACAACTTCCAGCTGTTCCACCAAATCCACCACCGCCAGTTTCATTCCCCAACAACAACAACAATAATACTAAATCAATGCGAAGCAGGCTAGAAAATGCGTCTCCGCATCTGCATGCAACCACAAATCCATTGGCGCTCACCGAGGGCGCCAAATTTAAACAGAGCGACCCTGCGATGTTTGCCAAAAGCTAACAATAACAACAACAACCCCGATAACCACAACTATAACTATTCCAATAACAACAACATTTCTCTGCTCATTTTACTTTTGCTCATTTCATTTTTCATTTTTCCCATAACACATTTCCCATATTTTGTGTTAAGTATGCTTATCGACATATTTGTGCCATTATCTTAAGTTTTAATAAAATGTGACTAAATGTTTGCTTTTAATGTTAATTGTGCATTTGTGTTTTTATTGTCTCTGGTGTGTTATATGTTATGTATGTATATCTGATTTTTGGGGCGGGAGTAGGCGTGGTTCTAAAAGGGTAAAGAGAAGGTTCCTAATAATCTTACTTCCAAGTTTGGTAACTGTAGCTATTAAATTGCGGGCGATATGGGCATTTATCGGTTTCTCAAAATTACAGTCGGAAAATCGGCATATGGCATATGTCGAACCTTTAAAATTATAGTCCGAAATCGGAATATGGGCATATGGGCATAGGTCGAACCTTCAAAATGCCATAACTTCGTCAAAACTCAACGCATTTTCAAAAGCAGGGGCATTTTAATCATAGTTTGGCCTCTAGATCAATCGTACATTTAAAGTTGAAATCGTGATTTTGGGTCGGAACATATGTCAAAATTATAGTCCGAAAATCGGCATATGGGCATATAGGCATAGGTCGAACCTTCAAAAGGCCATAACTTCGTCAAAACTCAACGCATTTTCAAAAGCAAGGGCATTTTAATCATAGTTTGGCCTCTAGATCAATCGTACATTTAAAGTTGAAATCGTGATTTTGGGTCGGAGCATAAGTCAAAATTATAGTCCGATCTTAGAAATCTTAGAAATTTAAAATAAAAAAATCGGCATATGGGCATGGGTCGAACCTTCAAAATGCCATAACTTCGTCAAAACTCAACGCATTTTCAAAAGCAGGGGCATTTTAATCATAGTTTGGCCTCTAGATCAATCGTACATTTAAAGTTGAAATCGTGATTTTGGGTCGGAGCATAAGTCAAAATTATAGTCCGATCTTAGAAATCTTAAAAATTTAAAATAAAAAAATCGGCATATGGGCATGGGTCGAACCTTCAAAATGCCATAACTTCGTCAAAACTCAACGCATTTTCAAAAGCAGGGGCATTTTAATCATAGTTTGGCCTCTAGATCAATCGTACATTTAAAGTTGAAATCGTGATTTTGGGTCGGAGCATAAGTCAAAATTATAGTCCGATCTTAGAAATCTTAGAAATTTAAAATAAAAAAATCGGCATATGGGCATGGGTCGAACCTTCAAAATGCCATAACTTCGTCAAAACTCAACGCATTTTCAAAAGCAAGGGCATTTTAATTATAGTTTGGCCTCTAGATCAATCGTACATTTAAAGTTGAAAACGTGATTTTGGATCGTAACATAAGTCAAAATTATAGTCCGAAAATCGGCATATGGGCATATAGGCATAGGTCGAACCTTCAAAATGCCATAACTTCGTCAAAACTCAACGCATTTTCAAAAGCAAGGGCATTTTAATCATAGTTTGGCCTCTAGATCAATCGTACATTTAAAGTTGAAATCGTGATTTTGGGTCGGAACATACGTCAAAATTATAGTCCGATCTTAGAAATCTTAGAAATTTAAAATAAAAAAATCGGCATATGGGCATGGGTCGAACCTTCAAAATGCCATAACTTCGTCAAAACTCAACGCATTTTCAAAAGCAAGGGCATTTTAATCATAGTTTGGCCTCTAGATCAATCGTACATTTAAACGTGAAAACGTGATTTTGGGTCGGAACATATGTCAAAATTATAGTCCGAAAATCGGCATATGGGCATATGGGCATAGGTCGAACCTTCAAAATGCCATAACTTCGTCAAAACTCAACGCATTTTCAAAAGCAAGGGCGTTTTAATCATAGTTTGGCCTCTAGATCAATCGTACATTTAAAGTTGAAAACGTGATTTTGGGTCGGAACATAAGTCAAAATTATAGTCCGATCTTAGAAATCTTAAAAATTTAAAATAAAAAAATCGGCATATGGGCATGGGTCGAACCTTCAAAATGCCATAACTTCGTCAAAACTCAACGCATTTTCAAAAGCAAGGGCGTTTTAATCATAGTTTGGCCTCTAGATCAATCGTACATTTAAAGTTGAAAACGTGATTTTGGGTCGAACATATGTCAAAATTATAGTCCGAAAATCGGCATATGGGCATAGGTCGAACCATCAAAATGCCAGACCTTCGTCAAAGCTCAACGCATTTTCAAAAGCAAGGGCATTTTAATCATAGTTTGGCCTCTAGATCAATCGTACATTTAAAGTTGAAAACGTGATTTTGGGTCGGAACATAAGTCAAAATTATAGTCCGAAAATCGGCATATGGGCATATAGGCATAGGTCGAACCTTCAAAAGGCCATAACTTCGTCAAAACTCAACGCATTTTCAAAAGCAAGGGCATTTTAATCATAGTTTGGCCTCTAGATCAATCGTACATTTAAAGTTGAAAACGTGATTTTGGGTCGGAACATATGTCAAAATTATAGTCCGAAAATCGGCATATGGGCATATGGGCATGGGTCGAACCTTCAAAATGCCATAACTTCGACAAAACTCAGCGCATTTTCAAAAGCAATGGCATTTTAATCATAGTTTGGCCTCTAGATCAATCGTACATTTAAAGTTGAAAACGGATTTTGGGTCGGAACATAAGTCAAAATTATAGTCCGATCTTAGAAATCTTAGAAATTTAAAATAAAAAAATCGGCATATGGGCATGGGTCGAACCTTCAAAATGCCATAACTTCGTCAAAACTCAACGCATTTTCAAAAGCAGGGGCATTTTAATCATAGTTTGGCCTCTAGATCAATCGTACATTTAAAGTTGAAAACGTGATTTTGGATCGGAACATAAGTCAAAATTATAGTCCGAAAATCGGCATATGGGCATATAGGCATAGGTCGAACCTTCAAAAGGCCATAACTTCGTCAAAACTCAACGCATTTTCAAAAGCAAGGGCATTTTAATCATAGTTTGGCCTCTAGATCAATCGTACATTTAAAGTTGAAAACGTGATTTTGGGTCGGAACATATGTCAAAATTATAGTCCGAAAATCGGCATATGGGCATATGGGCATGGGTCGAACCTTCAAAATGCCATAACTTCGACAAAACTCAGCGCATTTTCAAAAGCAATGGCATTTTAATATAGTTTGGCCTCTAGATCAATCGTACATTTAAAGTTGAAAACGTGATTTTGGGTCGGAACATAAGTCAAAATTATAGTCCGATCTTAGAAATCTTAGAAATTTAAAATAAAAAAATCGGCATATGGGCATGGGTCGAACCTTCAAAATGCCATAACTTCGTCAAAACTCAACGCATTTTCAAAAGCAGGGGCATTTTAATCATAGTTTGGCCTCTAGATCAATCGTACATTTAAAGTTGAAAACGTGATTTTGGATCGGAACATAAGTCAAAATTATAGTCCGAAAATCGGCATATGGGCATATAGGCATAGGTCGAACCTTCAAAATGCCATAACTTCGTCAAAACTCAACGCATTTTCAAAAGCAAGGGCATTTTAATCATAGTTTGGCCTCTAGATCAATCGTACATTTAAAGTTGAAATCGTGATTTTGGGTCGGAACATAAGTCAAAATTATAGTCCGAAAATCGGCATATGGGCATAGGTCGAACCTTCAAAATGCCATGACTTCGTCAAAACTCAACGCATTTTCAAAAGCAAGGGCATTTTAATCATAGTTTGGCCTCTAGATCAATCGTACATTTAAAGTTGAAAACGTGATTTTGGGTCGGAACATAAGTCAAAATTATAGTCCGAAAATCGATTTATGAAGGGTGTTACTAACAATATAGCTTTCAAATTTGGTGACTTAAGCTTTCAAATTGCGTGAGATATTTAGTGTTATCGATTTCCACCAACAGGTATTTCGGTTTAGGTTGGTGGAGTGGGCGTGGCCATCCAAATTTTTATCGATCTCTTGGAACATACTTTTATAATTAGGTGACTCTAGCTTACAAATTATGGAAGATATGCGCACTTCTGATTTCTAGGGCCGAAGCTCCTAAGGTCTGCGGTTGTGGGCGTGGTCCAAAAAATTATGGAGAAGGTTACTAGCAAGTTACCTTCCAAGTTTGGTCACTCTATCCTTAAAATTATGAGAAATTGCTAGTGTATGCAATTTGTATGCTCACAAAGCAAGCAGCTTTCGTTCGTCTTGCAATTAGTAAGAGTTTTCCAACACGGAAAATAATGTTCTTGGTGGCTGTACTTGCTAAGTGATTTTTTAATTTGCATACTTTTAGGAGCAACTCGCTAATATAACACATTTTTAGTATGCTCTGGCCCTTATTTATAACTATTGCGAAACGAAATTTATAAAATCTCTAAATAGGAAAAAATTCATTATTGAAAAATAACATACTAAATTATTAATATTAACTTGTTCAGTGCTCAAATCTATCCTGTTTTCAATCCAATTCATATTATTAACAGTTTCTGTAAGCAGTAGTTGCTGAGAATTTATGTACCGAAATCGACGAACCGCCAAAGTTTATCGACTGTTTTTTGTTCGATGGCCGATAAATTCTATTAACATTTTATTCCAAGTGGATCCAGTCTTTTTATCAACAAAACAATCCCAAAATCGCAAGAAAATGAAGAAAAAGGTAAATCCGAGTCAATTGCTGCACGAATAACTTAAGAGTTGATATGCCAAGTTTTTTGTACGCTCCTCAGGTACTGCTGATGGGCAAGAGCGGCTCGGGCAAGACGAGTATGCGTTCCATTATTTTTGCCAACTATATTGCCAGAGATACGACACGCCTGGGCGCAACAAGTAATCATCTTTTTCATTTTCATTGTCATTGTAGCAGCCTTTCAATAATTTTTCCCGTTTTAGTTGATGTGGAGCATTCGCATGTGCGTTTCCTTGGCAATTTGGTGCTCAATCTGTGGGACTGTGGAGGCCAGGAGAGTTTCATGAAACAATATTTTACGCAGCAGCGCGACAACATCTTCCGCAATGTCGAGGTGCTCATCTATGTGTTCGATGTGGAGAGCCAGGAGATGGAGCGCGACGTCCACTACTATCAAAGTTGTCTCGAGGCCCTGCTGCAGAACTCACCGGAGGCGAAGATCTTCTGTCTGGTGCACAAAATGGACTTGCTGGTCGAGGAGCAGCGTGAGAATATATTCAAGGAGCGCGAAGATGATCTCATCCGCCTGTCCATGCCAGGCAATGTAACATGCTTTCGCACAAGCATCTGGGATGAAACGCTGTACAAGTGAGTAATATTTTTAAGAGTGTTCTGTCCCTGAATTAACCTTTGTACTCTCACAAACAGAGCCTGGTCCTCGATTGTGACCATGCTGATTCCGAATGTGGCTGCGCTGGAGAACTCGCTGACGCACTTCGCCAATGTGATCGATGCGGATGAGGTTCTCCTCTTCGAGAAGGCCACGTTTTTGGTCATTTCGCACTGTCAGAGCAAAAAGAATCGCGACTCGCATCGTTTCGAAAAGGTCTCGAACATCATCAAACAATTCAAACTGAGCTGCTCCAAGCTGGGCGCCAAATTCCAATCGATGGAGGTGCGCAACAATGCCTTTGCCGCCTTCATCGACACATTCACCAGCAACACATACGTGCTGGTTGTCATGTCAGATCCCACGCTGCCATCGGAAGCGACGCTGGTCAACATACGCAATGCGCGCAAGTTTTTTGAGGAGCTTGAGAATCCGAATAACATTGCCATGAACCATCACAATAACAAGTACCACTGATGGACACTCCAAACTGCTCCAACGTTAAGTTTCAACTTTTTCATCGTTTCTGTTACTGAGTGTTTTTCGTTACGAGAAGCACACACGGTTTGTTGTCGCACATCGAAGCGGTCCGCGTGCCGTAAAATTCTTATTCTTATTATTATTGCTTCCCCTATTATATATATATATAGCCCAGCATCATCATCGCCGTATATCGAACAAGAGCGTGAATGAGCGTTGATTTTTCCTACATTTATAAGAGTAATGCTTTAATGTTTAAACCACTAGACCTTAAGTTTATATACAAGAAACACATAAAACAATGTTATAAAAAAGAATAAACATTTATAAATACAAAATGCTAAGCAATAAGACATATTCAAATATATATTTATATATATATTATGTATATATAAATGCCACTTCTCAGACGACGACTATCACAGACACATAAAATCCAAGGCACGCAGAGTAGAGCATTACTCTGTCTAGGAGTAGAACCGTCTCACCTCCGCGGACAGCTGTTCCACGCTGGACTCGTCCACGGCAATGAAACGCTTCGCTCCGCGACTGAAGTAGTAGATGTCACCTGTGTAGATGTCGAACCACAGGGCGTGGATGTGCAGATTGTGCGATTCGAGGCGTGCCTTGAGGAAGCCATATGATGCAACATTGGACATTTGTTGCAGCGTATTGATCTGCGACAGCTTATCTTCAAGGGCGAACTTCTCCTCCTGATCGATGTATGCGACAAAGCGACGCAGTGGCGTCTCCGAAGAGAACACGAGAGGATCCTTCATGCCCGCATCCTGCCACTCCTGGAACCGATCCAAACTGGTATTGGCATGTGTACAAAGCCAGGAGCGCAGCGGCGACAGTCGTCGATTTAGCTAAAACCAGGTCCAAAATGAATTGGATTGACTTTCGTCGCATTGTAAACCAACTCACCTTGGATGCAAATTCGGGATCACGCAACTGATATAGAAGATTCATTGCCTTACAATCGCTGTGGCCACAAACAATAATGTGCCTGATGTCATTCACGACACAACCCAACTCCAATGCCGCCGGCTCGCAGCTGAAATACTCGTCCTGGAAGTGCTGGGCATGTGGTATCAGATTTCCCGCATTTCGCACTAATCGTGGCAATCAGAACATGTGTTTAAATATTGCATATTTTTACTCACCAACAAACATATCACCCACGTGGGTGTCCGTATATCTCGTTGGTATCATGCGACTGTCCATGCAGGTAAAAAATACGGCCTTCGGCTGATAAGGGAAAAATAGTCTAATATTAGATCAGATAGATATTTGCTCAACATACAAATATTACTCGCTTATATTTAGTTTTAAAGTTTGTGGTCAAAGTTATGGCACACTTGGAAGACAGCCAAAGTGCTGATGAACTGAGTCCAAAATCAATCCAAATCGGTTCATGCTCCTCAGAAACATAGACAAATGTGGTCATTGTGTGCGTCAAGTAATTTACCAAAGAGTATTTTCATTTTCTACACAAACATACATGTTTCATTCATTAAATGAAAACCGTTCCGTAAATTTAAACGTTTTTCTTTTAATATAATAATTTCTAACAATAAGAAAACATGTTTCTTAAAATTCGACAGTCTTTACCTAAATCTACAATCCTAAAATTGTGGTGTTCTTTATTCTTTATATTCTTACGAAATATATTTCTAAATTACAGAAAATATTTGTAAATAGTGAAAATGCATAAGGGTTTAGCAGAAATTAATTTAAAATTTCAGAAGCACACTTGGCTTAAATATAAGAGTTTAATGATATAATTAACAAAAATGCAAATAATTACTCTTCAATATACACAATTAGAAGAATACACCCTACATTTAAAAAAAAAATCAGCCCTGAAATTAACAAATGCAAACCCTGGTTTCTAGAATGCCACAACCTTCGATTCTAAAAACCTTCTTCTAGAATAATAAGATGTGGAACCCATGGTGCCAAAAGTAATGCAAATTTCTAAAAATCAGTGCTACTAATTTACACTAATAAGTGTTGTAGGCTATTGTTTAAAAATTCCATTCAAAATTTGTAATTAGCAATAGCGTGTTGAAAAGTAAAATCCAAAACGTTAAGTGTATAAAAATAACAAAAACGAATTTTTAACATTAATTTTGCACTTAGGTGAACTTAACCGGTTAGCCTTTGTTGTTTGTTTACCAAATTCAGATAACAACAATGAGAGCAAACTCAAAAAGAGCCTTTAATGCTACATGGGGCATTTTGAAATGCCTTTTAAATGAAACACTTTGAGAGAGAGAGAGACTGAGAGAAAGAAAGAGAGACAGAATGAAGCAAAGCTGACTAACCTGCAAGCGTCTGTCTGGGTCGCAGTTTGGTTTGAGAAGTCATTATAAATTGTGATTATGACCGCGACTGACAACAAAAGCAAATAATCGAAAGGCAAATAACACAAATAAATATATGGCAACACTTTTTATGCCAATGTCAACTTAATACTGACATAAAAAATTAATAAATGGATGTGATTTGCTTCTCTTTGCTACAATTTGACCTTCCCCAGTTGCAACTAGTACTCACCTCGGGATTGTCGCGGACCTTCTGAAATTCTTTGACCATTTGCTCACGCGTTGTGTTGCGATACCGCATAACTCCTCTCAGTATACGTTCCATGCCTTGTGACCTATGCTAATTTGTACGTCCGACAGATAAGCAGTTGGATTATAGACACTTGGTATTAATTCGGTTCCCGTTGTTAAACTTTTGCGATCCGATTGGAAGCTAACAATTGCGTACAAGCTGTGCGTAGCTCCAACCAAAACTGTCGGCGAACCATTTGAAAATGAATTGTTGCTTCTAAAACACGCGACGTTGACAGCGAGAGAGCGAGAGAGAGAGAGAGCGAGGGAGAGCGAAAGATAGGGAGAGAGCACCAGCTGTTGTTGGCTGTCGAGTTTTACTCTCAGAGCACATTCAACTAAAGACCGCCAGAGCTGTTCGAGCGCGCAATTATTTCGATACTTTTTGACCAAAAGTTTAGTTGGTTGCAAATATTGAGATGCACTTAATCAAATAAATTTTAAGAATACCTTTTTTTATTATTATTAATTATTATTATTTATTTTTTTTTATAATATTATATTAGAATAAGACATTTAAATGTTTTCCTATTATTTATACATTCTGCAACATTATAAAAAAAATAATAAAGCAGGCAAAATAGGAGATTGAATAAAATCAGAATTAAGATATAGCATTCAATTTATTCTAGTGATTTCAATAATACATTTTTATTTATTTACTATTAAATTATTTTATATTTATTTTATTTTGAATAAATATTACCTGCATAATATATTATATATAAATATATATATATGCTTTGAATCAGTATCTATACCTTACATGGACTTTGGCTGCTCCTCTCTACGGAGCACGTTTGCCACAGTAAACCTCCAATTGCTCAGAGAGCAGAGAGAGAGAAAGAGAGAGATAGAGAGAGAGAGAGAGGCCATTGCACGTTTTTAAAGCGTGAAATTAAGGGGCTCGCATGTGGATGATGGCGATGACGTCGTTGTCGATAAACGGCGTCTGCAACAACTAGAACAAGCACACCTTAACTAGGCTAATGGCAAGCGACCTCAGGCCCCCCTCCACCTTCCCCTTCTCTTCAACCGTTTGCAATATGCTGTAATATTTGGTTTGTAACTTTGTAGCCAGCAGCAAATATAAGCAAATCAATTGCATAATTGAATTGAGGAGCAGCAACTGGTAGCTTCCAGGCAGACTACACCCAGATACACACCCCACCCCCCCTCACCAACCCCACGCGCTTATCAACTCGATTGGAATAGACTAGAGCAATCAGCTGATACGACAATTGTCGTTGTATTTGTATTATGGCTTCCCTGTGTTTTTTGTTGTTATTTTTCGAGTAATTATCATTAATGGAATATTCGATGGCTTGTTTTGCATGTTCCGTATATTGTAAATCAGACAGGCAGTTAAACAAATACACGAGTCATTGTCTGCCTTAATAAATATGATTAAATGACAAAAAACATGAATATTGTAATCGAGAGTGCTCGAAGAGGAAATACCCTATAGATAGGCTGTAATCAAATATTATTGACTTATTGCATTTATAATGAATCATATGATAATATTAGTAGTTTGAATAGAAATCATTTTTTCTGTATTAAAAGCAACATTAAATTAATAATCTTAAGAAAATCTACTTGTACTATGTAGTCGTAATTCAGTAATATATATTATAACCATAATAAGTTACAAATAGTACTTCTTTTAAAATCGTACATATAATAGTATTACAAATACATGTTAAATAATAAATATATATCAAATTAACCATATTTTAGAATAAGTTATATATATTAATATATTTTATACATTATATTATATTTATTAACATATTTGATACATATATCCGCCTGGTCTCAGCATAATCATAGCGTAAATATTGTTCATAATTAAACAATCATTCATTAAATATGCATAACTATAAATTTGTTAAATATAACTTGAAGCAATTCTATTGCCTAATTTAGGGGGAGTGCGAAAGCTCTAGCAAAGCTTTAGGCTGATAATAATTAACAAAGCAAAGTTTCAGGTAATTATTCGCCCTTTTTGTGATCAATGATCATTACGATGTCGGTTCCAGGAAACGTGCGCCGCATCATTCATTAACCATTTAAGAATTTTCTCAGGCCTTTTGGCTGGTAAATGTGGGTTGCACACCTGTAAGAGAGAAAGAAAGAGTCGCACTCAAACAAGCAAGAAGATTCAGTGCAAATATTATGAAATCCACTGAAAGCCAAACGAAGTACCAAATTCGTTGCTTTTGCCCGTGGCCAAAACAGAAGATGGGTATGAGGATGAAGAGGAGGAGCTGGAGAAGAACATCAACTTTAGAAGACGAGTCGAGTCAAGTCGAGTCGAGGCCCAAGCAGATTCACTCTTGATGATTATAAAGTTTTTTTGTTGTTTAAATTTTTTTTTGGGGCCACTCGACGACTCCGTCTGTTTTGCTTTCCTTTCATTATCGAGCGGCAAAAATATTGGTTAAGCAAGCAAAAACAATGAAAACGAAAAAAGGAAAGAAAGAAAGAAGTTAAAAAGTAAGTTTGTTCGGAGGGGGGGGGGGGGGGGAACAACCGCAGCGTGACCAAAAAAATGATGATGACGACGGTGCCAGCATCTGCATCTTGCGAGAAAATCACGATTATGATGATGATGATCAGGCGGGCAGAACGCTAACGTTCAACTTAAAGCTCATTACGATTGCTATCATGTGGAATCATCGTCAGGCGATGCAGAAGAAGAAGAAACAGTGGGTACAGTAGAAGAAAACAAGGCAGAAGCGTGGGTACGAAACACACTAACGAAACAGAAACAGAATCGCCTGCATGACAATGATTACCCTACGTACCAACAACTGAAACTGAAACGAACGAGAACCGCAGCATTTATCCATCGCATTCGCACTCGCACTCGCACAGCGGGAACACGAATGGGAATGGAACGGGAATTGATATAGCCCCACCCCCTCTTGTTTCTTCTCTGTGGCTGTTGGTTGGTTGCTGTCAGCTTTAAAGAATTTGGGCCAAAGCAGCGAACATAAACAAAACTTGGATGATGATGGTTACTTAACAGTGTTGAACAATAAATGAGGCAGATACATACATATACATACACATATTTCAGCTAGTGTAGGTGTTGTAAAGCAACGAGTGTGATTCGATCCGAGAAAACAGGCTAAGAAAAACACTTACTTAAAATATAGACTGCAGGTGCGTGGGGATTTACCGATTGATTCATCAACTGCACTAATTTAATTACAGAGACTAAAATGGTTGTGTCTCTACAAGTGCTATTAATAATTATTGATTAAAGAACTACAATAATTGTTCCGGCATTCCACTATGTAAATAGATTTGTCATCTATATTTCTTAATTATAAATAACTTATGATAACTGTATACATACAACTCCTAATATAATATATATGTAGATAATAAGTATGATTGATGTTTATATCTATGTCATATGTTGGTATTAAAGATGGAGTCTCACTAGAAGAATCAGTTAGATAGTGGTCTTTTATTTCAAAATCTAAAGGCCTCTCTAAATATCTCTTGTGGAAGCCTATATGATCAGGCTTTGTCAGATCTTTGGGAGGAAACATGTGTTGGTAAACCTGAAAAAAATAATAATTGCTCCCATTTAAAAAATAAACTGTGAATTATTTTAAACTAGATGATAACTAAGTATTTAAGACACAAAATACAAGATTTTTGGTTGTGATTTCTTAAAGGAAACATTACAAAATTTCTAATTTTGTTCACTTCACAGTAAAGAAATAAAATAAACTCAAACTTAAAAACAAAAAATATATGTTTTCATTAATAATTTTTTGTTCATTTATTACATCAGAATACAGAAATAAAGTCAACATAAATGAACAGAATAATTAAGTGAAATTATTCTTTCTTTTCATTCTTTTTCATTTCTTACATCAGATAACAGAAATCAACTAAACTTATCTTCTTTATACTGCTATATATATTTACATTTATGTATATGTATATGTGTATAATTTGAGTTTCGAGTCCAAGAAGAATGTGTATGTAATATGTAAAAATACATGTAATCAATCAGCTCAGCTCAGCTCAGATTCCCAGCTAACTGACCTACTAACGAAATTGATGAAATGATGTCATTGTATTTTTTTTCCATATTTTTTTGGCCAACTTTTTGGGGTTTCCTAACCATAATTTATATGGGTGTTACCTCTACGCTGTTGCATGCCCTTTCACCAAAGTCTTACGATCTACGCTCTCTCTCTCTCTCTCTCTCTTGTTCTTGCTGTCTCCCACTCAGCTTGCGAGTGTGCCTCTCGCTTGCGCAGACACAATTTGCAAATGAGTTGCTTGATTCTTTTGGTTGACTGTTCGTTGAGTTAATTAGTGAGTATCTTTCCTCTGCACGCACGCAACAACAACAAACGCGTTTTGGCGCTGTTCTACGTGTGTGTGTGTGTGCGTGTGTGTGTGTGTGTGTGTGTTTGTATTCGTAATGGCGGCATTGCTGTTCTTATTAGCGTTGTGTATGGCTCTCTGCAGTCAGCTTTTAAGCTGCCTTTGCTCCAAAAGTGGGTCAGCAGTGTCGTTAAAGCTCTTCGCGTGTGTCTCTATGTGTGTCTTTTGTGTGTGTGTGTGTGTGTGTGTGTGTGTGTGTGTGTGTGTGTGCAAATTAAATATTCACAGCGTTGGCTAAGCAAATAAAATCTCATTCTCAGCTTTGTTGTAATTGCTGGCGTTGTTGTTGTTGCTATTGTTGTTGTTGCATTTCGCTCTGTGCGTGTGTGTGAATATTGGTTGTGGTTTTTATTTGTTTGTGCGTCTTTCGGCTTTGGGCCGCTTAGCTCGGAATCACAATCGGAATCAACGATCGCGCTGCGCATGAAAGTGAATCAGAATGCTAACTGTAGTTGTTGTTATTGCTATTGTTGTTGTTGCTGCTGCTGCTGCTGCTGCTGCTGCTCTTTGCAAAGCAAATGAGATCAAAAGTGGGCTTAAGTCGCATCTCTTTAACCTGAATATGTCAGCGTTGTTGTTTTTGTTGGCCAAAACTCGCTTTATTCGCCACCCTAATGCGTTCTGTATTTGTGTGTTCAAATGTCCAAAATCGAAAAGGGAATTCATAATGGGAGACCAATTCAAAAAGGTGGTCTTAGAATAAACGTTGTTATCGTTGTCGTTAAATTAGCACAAATTTCTAAACATTTAAATTTTATTTATTAACCTGATAAGTGAAACATAAGCTCTGAGAAAAATCAAACAATCAAAACAAAATTATATATGTATATTGATATATGCAAATGTCTTGATGCCCCCGACCGTTATACTCACACACAAATATTTATACAAGTTGATCGAAAATCTTACTTTTTTTATTGAGGAGCAAATTAATGATCTATTCATGATTTAAAATCGTATAATAATCAATAAGCATTATCAGGAGCGTAGCCAGCAATGGGCAGAAGGGAAAAACTTTAGTTTTAGCTTTTAGTTTAGCTTTCAATTCAGTACATCGAATTTAAATAGAGTAAATTTGTAACATTTGTTTGGTTATAATCGCGTTTAATCGAACGGATAAAATAAACGAAATATCTCCCACTCTTATAAACCCAAAATTTATAATACTCTAAATATTGATAACAATTAATTGTGGCCAAAATAACTTAAAATCCAGAATTGTATTATTCAAGTATAAAACTTATTAAACGAAAAGAATGATACAACTCTAAAAACAAAAATATATAAATGCTGGCAGGAAAATGCTGTCCCCACAACATAATATAAACAATAAGTGGCTTAGAATAAAATATATGAAATATAAAATAGCTTTGGACCAATCTTGTTATATTCTTACTTCTCATTTTGCTGCAATTTGAGAGTCTTAATTTGAGTTTAAAATTCTACATGTTTGGTTTTCCCTTTCAAATGAAAAATTCTCCAATACAGATTAACAATTTTTTTTTTTAAATTTCGTTTTTTCTAACATTTAAATTCATTTCCAAATTATTGCGAATTCTTGTCCATAACATAAATATGGCCCGACATCATTTAATAAATGTTTGTATAACATTTTTTCGCTTTGAGTGGACTTGTGAAAAGTTGTGAAGCGCCTCAGTTCGGGCCAGGTTTTGTTTTTATATGTTCTGTGGGCGTTGCTGAATGTGAGTTATGTGAGCTGAGTAGATGTGTATGTGGAGATGTGGATGTGGCTGTGGATGTGGCTGTGGATGTGGCTGTGGATGTGGCTGTGAGTATGCTGGAGCAGGCGGTATTTCAGCTCGATCGATCTGTCAATGAGCCGGCAGCTATAAAGAGGTGTGCCCTGACCCAATTCTTAACTCTGAGTCTGTTATTTACTTAGGCATGAGCTCAGCGGCTGCTCCGAGAGCCGAATATGCATTGAGTACATTAACGAATTGTTGTACACCCTAAAAGGGGTAGTAAAAGTATTCGAGCTCTCTACACTGATGATGCAAATGTGTTGGCCGCCAGTGAGGTCATAAAGTTGTGCCAACAAAACGCCCACCAAACGCAAATTGTGTGCAGCAAAACCCTTTCGATCCCAGAATCAGGCAAATGGAAAGGCCGTTAACTGAAAAGCGCATTTGCATCATTTGGGCCAAGCGTGGCAAACGGCAGCGAGAAAGAGATAGAAATAAAAATTGGTTCCTCGGTAGGCGGTCAATCAGCAGTCAGGTAAGCATTTTCATGTCAAAGGACGGCAAACAGTGAAATGCGCGATTTTATGACAAACAAAGACCACGACTTAAGTGGAAACAGTCAGCAAGCACGCCTCAGAGCCAAGAAATGCTAAAAATTACATTTTATGGCCATGACAAAAGATGACAGCGTCGCCTATCTGCCCCGTCTCTATGCCCGGTCTTGGTCTTGGTCTTGGTCTTGGTCTTGGTATTTGTCATTGCATCCGCATTCAGTTGTTGTTGTTGCTGTTCATTTTGCATTTCTTGGCAGTCGTAAATCATTCGACAGTGTTTTGCATGTGACACAAAATTGACCCAGTTTTGTGTTTTCAGTTTTCAGTTTTCAGTAAGAGTTGCCCGCAGCGCGACAAATTCTCTAGACTCAAACTTATGCAAAACTCAAACCGGGCAACCCTTTAGAAATGCATTTGTTGGCAGATAACTGCTGTGACCTTGAGTTTAGTATTGCCAGACAGTTATACTCCATTACATAATATCAGAATGACACGCGTCATTCGTATGTTTGTCAGAAGTTATTATCCTTTCCACTTTGCCACACATGTCCTCCAAATTATTTCAGCTACAACCTTGACAATAATTGCAACATAGTTACATAAGCCAGTTACTCGATGATTCCTCGAACATATGGTATATATTCAACTAGTCAATGAATTAAGAATCATCTAAAATCTCTAAAAAAAATGAAGATATATATATATACATATATATTCAACATATATGGTTAAATTAAGAGGTTGTGAGAAATTGGAAGTTTACGTGTTCCAAAGATATAAAATATTAGGGGCATTAAAGCCAAATGTCTCTTGCGCAGTTTTAATTAGAAACGATTTAAGAAAGCACTATCAATGGGGGAAAAGAGAGACATGGAATTGTAGACAAAGATGTTAACTGACCAAAACAGGTATAGTCAGTATGGGACTCTGCCGAATTTGCGGCAATGAGGAGGATGCTTAGAACACATCACAGGGAGAAAAATATGAGTATCGTGGGAACCTCGAAGTGCTTAGATATATAATAAGGAGTATGGAATCTTGACTCGCAAATTTGTAATCTGATTTGTTTAACAGATGTGTGAGTTACTCAGAGCATATACATTAAAGAGGAACTCAGCTGACATCAACAAGAAAACATATTTCCCATTTGCTTCTAAAGGTTTGCAGAATTTCCCTTTGTAAGAAAACTCAGTTGTTCAGTTCCCTTATCAAGTGGCCTCAAACTGATTGTAAAATATCAAATTGTTTTTAATTAATGCAGCAGCAACCAGCAAGCGTACAAATAAATAAGTGAAAATCGCTGTTTGGGGCATGCCGAATCTTACATACCCTGGTCTTTAAGTCTCTTTAAGATACCTAATTATGCTGATTCAGTCTATATTAATACGTTACTTGGAAACATCTCCATTAATGCTTCAATGGCTAAACAAATATTAAAAGTGGTTAACAAAATTATTTATTTTTTTATTATTATTTATTTATTTATTATTATACAAATTATTGTACAAATTTGTATCTGAATGCGGGAGGGGACTCATTACTCCTGCTAGCAAAGCTCTACTTTCAGAACACTTAAAAGTGTGTTGTAAAATGCGATAAATTTGTTAGCTTATTGCTGTGTCATGCTTTTTCTCTGTGCTGAAAATGGCAGCTGAAAAAGTGTGCTATAAAGTGAAAATAAGTGTTGATCAACTCTGCACTTCCCATTTGACAATTCCTATTTTTCACTTTTTGTCAAGCGTTGAAAAATTGTTCGCGAAAATAATTTTTTTTTATTAGTAAAACAAGACAATAAAGAAAGCAAAAGGTTTTCCCGAGGAGACATATAGAATTGGAAAATGTCAATGAAACGCAATTCACGGACAAGCGCTGCTGCCGCAGCGAACTGCCCCTGTTTGTGGCAGTGCACGGTCTGCTGTAAAGAATTTCCGCCGCATGTCTTTAAGGGGCAGCGAAAGGAACGGCGCATGTGCGACGAGTGCCAAAATGATAAAAAAATAGCCATCAACAATGAGATAGATCGGCTCGAGTGGAAGTATAGGGATGTCTTATCCAATCAGAGCATGGAAGAGTCCATTAATAAATGCAATGAAATCTATGCACAATTTGGGAAATATCTCGAGGATCCAGAAGAATCGTTTAATGATAATTTGATGAAGGATTTCTACAATTGGTTAAAGAATAAACCTCATGGAGGTGTATATGGGATAAGAATGGCTATAATAGATTCCCTCAAGATGGCATTACTCGATGACCCAATGGATGAAGGCAAAGGACAACAAATCAGTCAAATGTATAAAGATTATGTGAGTGAAATGGATGTGGCCAAGAAGACAGAGCTGACCGAGCAAGCCAAGCAATTGGCCAAGTAGAAGGAGCTAACTACTGATGACAAGATTGCTGATGGAGTTGAAGGAGGGGCTGCATTTACTATTTTTGATCTGAATAATAAAGGACCAATTAAATATAGCTGCTAGTTTATATTTTGCAACCAATTTCACGGGTTCTGTTAAAACTGCTAAAACTTGTAACTGCACAAATACTATTATTTTAAATGCAGAAATATAACTTGATAGCTTCTATCCTGAAAAAACATAAACAAAACACTGCACGATTGTCGATATTAATTTTGAAGCTGTTTCTCTCAACTTCAATGAGTGTTAATAGAGCGAATGGATGTGTGTGTGAGTGTGTGTGTGATTGTGTGTGTGTGGCGTTCATTGTCAAGTAGATGCCAAACGGGGATTCATTTGAATTGAGTGGCGACAGAAATGGACAAAAGGCACAAGGCACAAGACGCAATGCAAAAGAGCTGCGAACCAGGAGAAACTGTTGCTGGCGTCGGGAGATCAGCATGCTCGGAATATACACTCAGAAAATAAATATACATTACATATACTAAACAGCAAACCAGCAACGCCTAGTAATGCTAATTCAATATATACTATATGTATATATATATATATATATATATATATATATATTTTAATTCGAAAACAACTTTCTCAATGCCTCTGAATCAGTAAACAATCAACAAATGAAAACGGGAGGGGACTTCTTATTCCTACTAGGAAAACTCTACTTGCAGAACACTTAAAAGTGTGTTGTAAAATGCGATAAATTTGTCAGCTTTTTTGCTGTGTCATGCTTTTTCTCTGTGCTGAAAATGACACGCTAAAAAAGTGTGCTATAAAGTAAAAATAAGTGTTGATCAACTCTGCACTTCCCATTTGACAATTCCTATTTTCCACTTTTTGTCAAGCGTTGATAAATTGTTCGCGAAAATAATTTTTTTTTATTAGTAAAACAAGAAAATAAAGAAAGCAAAAGGTTTTCCCGAGGAGACATATAGAATTGGAAAATGTCAATGAAACGCAATTCACGGACAAGCGCTGCTGCCGCAGCGAACTGCCCCTGTTTGTGGCAGTGCACGGTCTGCTGTAAAGAATTTCCGCCGCATGTCTTTAAGGGGCAGCGAAAGGAACGGCGCATGTGCGACGAGTGCCAAAATGATAAAAAAATAGCCATCAACAATGAGATAGATCGGCTCGAGTGGAAGTATAGGGATGTCTTATCCAATCAGAGCATGGAAGAGTCCATTAATAAATGCAATGAAATCTATGCACAATTTGGGAAATATCTCGAGGATCCAGAAGAATCGTTTAATGATAATTTGATGAAGGATTTCTACAATTGGTTAAAGAATAAACCTCATGGAGGTGTATATGGGATAAGAATGGCTATAATAGATTCCCTCAAGATGGCATTACTCGATGACCCAATGGATGAAGGCAAAGGACAACAAATCAGTCAAATGTATAAAGATTATGTGAGTGAAATGGATGTGGCCAAGAAGACAGAGCTGACCGAGCAAGCCAAGCAATTGGCCAAGTAGAAGGAGCTAACTACTGATGACAAGATTGCTGATGGAGTTGAAGGAGGGGCTGCATTTACTATTTTTGATCTGAATAATAAAGGACCAATTAAATATAGCTGCTAGTTTATATTTTGCAACCAATTTCACGGGTTCTGTTAAAACTGCTAAAACTTGTAACTGCACAAATACTATTATTTTAAATGCAGAAATATAACTTGATAGCTTCTATCCTGAAAAAACATAAACAAAACACTGCACGATTATCGAAATTAATTGTAAAGCTGTTTTTCTCTATTTTGCAAGTGGATTTGTGTGAGTGTGTGTGTGTGTGTGTGTGTGTGTGTGTGTGTGTTTGTGTGTGTGTGTGTGTGTGTGTGTGTGGGTGTGCGAGTGTGTAACGGGTTAAACGGATTTTGATGCTGCTAAGTGACACGAGGTCAAACTACCAAATGGAAAAATTATAAACAGTTGCGTGCCAAGCCCCACCTCCTCCTCCCCTTCCACACAGAGAAAAACAATTGCCGCTCAGAGAAAAAATTGTAAATATTTAATTCTAAGATGGAAAATCATTTAATCTCAAACCAAGATCAACCATCTGAAATATGGAATATTTAAAAAAGAAAAGTTGAATTATGAAGATGCAAACAAACTTTGTTTAAATTATACATACTTGGCTTTAGACTGTATTGATGGAATTTTACTTGAATCAAGAACGTATAAGTCAGCATTATTTTTATTTTTTTTCTCTGTGCAGCACTCGCCACTTGCCACAAAGAGCCCTCGCCACCGGCTGCTGGCAAATAAAGTGTTTGTCTGATTTATTCATAAACTAAAACTAAAACAAAAACTCAAACTTTTCCTATTTGGCACAATTCTAAAATAAACATACTCATTTAAGATTGTTGGCTCCAGATTTTCACTTTTCTATTTTATTCTTAGATTCACATAAAGCTCATATTAGTTGAAACAAATAAATAAATGCATTTAAGCCAATTTGAGAAAGTGCCTTATAAGTAATTTAACCAATCTACTGCAAGTCAGTTCGTTTCCTAACTCATTTCATATAATTTCCTAATTTTTTTTTTTTGCAGCATTTGAATAAACTGCTTAGGTTTATATTTAATGGCCTTTTAAATTGGCTGAGCTAATTGATGTATAATTTAATAAACGAAAGTCACTCTAATGATATTTAAAGCATTGCAGATATTTTGCACACTACAATTTTTGTCAGTCCGGTACTCGAAATAATAATTGCCAAAATAAATGTACATTATGATAAAGGGAAGGGCTGTGATAATAAAAGAAAAACTGTTACTTTCACATTGGCTAAGAGCCAAGATTAGTGGCAAGCAACAACAAGGGCAGTCAGAACAACAAAAGAAGTGTAATTGATGCTCATTTGGTAGCACAACAACGATAATCATAATGACATACAGAAATAGCAAAGCCAGCAACAAATAGGGCTAATTATGCGCACACTTTCAGGCAACGTTTTTTGTATTATATATTTTTGTTTTTTTTTTTTGTTTTTTCTTTCTTATTCAGTTTGTTTTTGCAATTCTGCTCGTGGCGGCAACAAGAAGAAAGGAAAAAAGTTGAGCCATCAGACAATGCAAAGAATCACGTCGTTATAATATATTTTTTGACTGCTGCTGCTGCTGCTGCTGCTGCTGCTGTTGCTGCTGCTGCTGCTGTTGCTGCTGTTGCTGCTGCTGCTGCTGCTGCCGCTGCTGTTGAACATTGTAATGAGATTTTCTGTTGTTATTGCCACAGCACCGAGAGGGCTCACTTAAATGAAAGTTGCTTAAGCTCGTTGGACTTGCTTTTTGAAGCATTCAACAGCAGCAGCAGCAGCTCATGCCACTTATGAGCGACAGTTGCAAAAGTGTCTTGCACAGGAACCGTATCCATTCTACCTAGAAATGTGACATTAAACAAATGTTAACCTTATCTAACATTCAGTAAATGCTTTTAAACCTAATCTAATTAATTTGAGCTGAACACAAAATTCTAATTGACTTATGGTTTTATATATTTTTGTATTACTTGTGGTATCAGCGTATTTCGCAGTCAGTTACGCCCGACAAAATATTTACAAAATAGTTTTTATTATTAATTATATGTTAAGGAAGCAAATAACTCAATTAATTTTTAACAGGTTTTAAAAACATACACCAAAATTATCGATGAAATATTTATTTATATTTATATATTAAATAAAATCAGTAAAACGTAAGATTTGCAAGATATCAAATACAAATAAATTAAGCACATAACTTAACTGTTTTTTTTTTTTTTTTAGAAACTTGGAAGTTTGTATAAATTACATCTATCGAATAAATATATATATACATATATATATATATATATATATGTATATACTCAGTTAAATTTAGGAAAAAGTCTGATTTGCCAGATATAAAAGACATACAAATGATAGTTATTTGGGACTTCTGAATTACTTTTTCGCGGTGGCGCGTGACTCGTTTGCCTCGTTGCAAGTACGGAGTCTGAAAGCTACTTAGTAGCAAGTTGTGTGGCCCTTGGGGCTCCCTAAGTCATGCTTGTTAAACTTTTGGTTCTGTTCCAAAAAGTATTTTGGGCGGGTGTACGGACTTTATGATTGGTAATTAAAATTCGGCTCTGTCTTTACGCTCGGCTCGCTTGCTTCAGATTCAAACTAGTGTGTGTGTGTGTGTGTGTGTGTGTATTTTTGGCTCATTTGTGGCATGGACTGAAACAGTCCAAAAACATGACACATGGCAAACATGACACCAAATGCTGCACTACATTTGTTGCTGTTGCTGTTGCTTTTGCTCCTGTACCCGGATTCAAGCAGAAGTAAACACAAACCGGAGTCGCTTTTAGAGTTGGAGTTGCTAAACTTGTTGCACATGTTGCATGGCGACTTTAATAAACATTTGCAGTCGCTGCCAAAGCAGTTCCTAGTTTTTTAATCAAAACACTTAACAACTTGTACAATTCTCCGGCCGCAGTTGACACACATCTGTCAGGTGAGCCAAGTGGGTCAGTCGACGGCAGCGGCGGCAGCAGCAGCAGCGGGGCGTTGGGCGGATTGAGTGACACTGGACAGTGGTGGAGATGCAGTCGCAGTCGCAGTCGCAGTCGCTGTCGCTGTCGCGATCTTGTTAATCGTTTTTGATTGTCGCGTTGATGTGCGCGCCACCAGCTAAATACAAATGATGATGATGATAATGATAATGGTGATTGTCGTTTAGCAGCTGTTTTCTGCCCCCCTCCGCCTCGGCGTCAGTTATTGTTCTTGTTGTTGAGCAATTATTCTGGTTGATGACTAGATGACTGGGACGCGTTTAACACGCTGCAACTATTAGTTGCACTTAATTGTTTGTAAAGTGGCGATAAGTTTTCGAATTTAAATTATCGGGCAATCGGCTGAAGAAAACGCACATGAAAAGCGGTTGAACAGCTAGAAAACTCTGAACTCAGTTTAAGGGACAAGTTCTTCAAAATGAATAAATAAATAAAATGAACTTGTATACCTAATAAATTATTGTTTAAATCCAAAGTTAAGTTTTGATATAAATATTTCACATACAGCTGCGAACAAATTAATAACACAACAGTGTTAAATTGTTTCCGTATTACATTTGTAAGTTTTTGAAAGCTATGAATACGTGTTTAGAAGTGGAGCACTCAATAAAAAAAGAGTTTACGAAAAACTATAATCTTATTTACCGTTTTTAACTTTATATAAAATTAAAAACAACAAATATTTAATCACTTTTCAAACTTCACTAATTATGAACATTAGAAATAAATAAAAACTTCGTTACTTACAGCTTATAGGTCAAAGGTCATTGAATCAAATTGCGTTGCAGAGCCAGGTGCGCCACCAACTCTCCACTCCTTCCGAATGCCACTGGCTACAGGCAGCGCCTTGGAGCAAACAAAATTACAACTAAGGAAACGGGAAGTCGATATAAATCTCATATGATCTGGCTAAGCTACGCAAGCTCTGTAGAGTGGGATAGGGTACAATTTTTTGAGGTCTATCAAATATAGCAGAATGGAATACAAGAGCCACAACACAAAGAACCAAATCATGGTTCAAGACCCGCTGTGGACGAGTTTTCTTCAGCCCTTGAGAAAACCCAGAAACCCACACAATCCAAAATATTTTATTCAGGTTTTTTTTTTTGTTTGTTTTGTTCTTCGTATGATCTATTTGATCTGCCTATACGATAACATTGTACATGCCAGAGAGCTTAATTATATATTAACAAATGACAATTTCGTTATATGGCAGTTGTGTGTAATAAAATTAGTACTTTTTGCATGCCCTAAAAAGCAAAACATGTTCTCATTGAATCTCAGCTCGTCTTATAGCGACAATCTGACATTTGCTTATCGCATATAATCCAGAGATACAATTAATGCCAAGCCTGGGGATAAGGATAAGCACGAACGCCGGACCGGTTTTAAGAAGAGAGTCATGACCATTTTTTTTTTTTTATATTCAATAAAAAAAGATTTAACGAGACTTGTTAACAAAGCGGCAGAATGCATAAATAATTATAGAATTAGGCAACAATTTCAGCAAGTCGTTAAACGGCAACAAAAGCTCGAGCTGCCGAACGAAACAAGGCCATTAAATTCAATTTGTGGGCACTGAAACTTTTGTGATGGTTCAAGAAGAGAGAGGGGGGGCTCAGGGGCGAGGGCTGGGATAGCCGTTAACAGTTATGAAAAGTACTCAAACAAATGCATACAGATTATATTCCATATGTTATTTAATTGCTGGTCTCGGAGATTTATATTTCAATTGAATGTACGGTAAATCACGTGCCAACGAACGACAGAAGGGAGAGAGGAAACTGTGTAAGCTGATGTCCAGAATAATACATATATGTATGTATGTATGTATGTATGTATAATGACAGTTGAGGGGGAACCAAGCGCATAATTGGCATCTTGATGTATTTGTTTTGTCTTCGCAACTGAAGCGTTAACGAAAGCAAACGTATGACGAAGAAAGACCCAAAGCAAAACCACCAAGAACCTTTAAATACATATATACATATGTATATGCATATGTATATGTATATGTATATGTATATTTACCCCGGTAATTAGCAGAAATACAAAAGCAGAGAATTGTAACTGTCACTTTCAAAATGGAGCATTGCGGACACCTCAAACAAGACAGACTCAACAACAAATGTTTTGCCATTTGCATTTGTAAAGCACAACAATTAATTAATTAATATAATTTATAATTTTATTATACTGGATGCATAATGGCTGAAATGAGCTGGCGCATAGAAAGCATTTCTTTAACTGCGTATAAATTGGGCATTGGCATTGAGTGGGATTCGCCAGTGCCACCAGCTCAACAATCATAAATAACTGTGCACACAATGACGGAAGAGAAGAGACAAGAAGGAGAGACAAGAAGAAGAGACGAGAAGAGAGTAGAAGAAGAGACAGTGTGAGTATGAAAAAAAATAAAAAAAAAATGTTAAAAGTCGGTCATGAAATCGCAAGTGACCCACTTGGAGGCAACACCATAACGACGACAAAGACGACGACGGCGACGAAGACGAAGACAACAACAACAACAACAACAACAGCAGCAACTAAACGAAAGACTCAAGCAACGAACGCGACGACGATGCAGACAAATATGACAAGCTAAAGATAGAGCCACTGTCACGGCAACAAATACAACTACAGCAGACAACACACAACAGACAACAGCCAACAGACAACAGCAAAGAGCCAACAGCCAACAGCCAACAACCAACTAGCCAACTAGCTAGATAGATAGACAACAACGCAAAATAAGGAGGACACCATAATTGGCAAAACTAACACACACACACCATACACACACACACACACATTCACATAGAGAGAGTGACAGAGAAAGAGAGAACAACAAAGAGGGAGAGGTAAAGTTGCGGCGATTGCGATTGGCATGAATGGATACCAGATACCATAGGCCTCGGCCTGACTAACTAGTTGCTGTCTATGCCATATACCCATTAAAAATGCTAACAGAGGGCATCTTGAACTTGTACACCACTTGTGTACTACATAAATAAAGTAATACTTAATTTTGTTTTCATTTTTGTACTTAAATTTAATATTAATATAACACAAGTAAGAGATAAAGACTGGATTTGCATGATACCTCATCGTGTTAAAGAATATCATTATATATATTTACGCCGATCTGGGCTAGTTAGAGTCTATATATAATAAACACAAGAGTTTATCATTTTTTGATGACGTCACAAGTTTCAATGGAAAACACTTGTATTTGCGATTTTGATGTATTTCAAGATGGGTATCTTCTAGTTGCTTACTCTCGACTAGAGCACTCTTACTTGCTGTTGTTGTTGTTGCTGCTGTTGTTGTTGTTGTTATTTGCTGTTTGTTGCTGCTGCTGTTGCTTGGCATACTTGGCCAAGCCGGACTTGTGACTTGGCTTGAAGCTTGTATGCGTCACTAAACTTGACCAAATTACACAAGGAAGTTGGAAGCCCAAATGTAAGTTCCCCGCTCTGTGGTTTCTGCCTCGTGAGCCATGGCAATTTGTTTCGACTGACGAGAGCAACATGGGTTCCATTCCCGTTCCCGTTCCCGCTCCCATACCCGTACCCGATCCTGATGCAAGTGTCCATTAGACGTGAGCCCGTTGCATTGTGCAATGATGACATTTGTGGGTCTGTGTGTCGGCGTCTGGCTTTGCCCCGGCCTCAGCCTCAGCCTCAGCTTCTGCCACTGCCACGGCCACTGCCTGGACAGCAGGTTAAGCGCCAGTCGTCACTCAGGCACTCCAAACAAATGGCTGAGGCGGACCTCAAGTTTATCTAATGGCTCAAGTTGAAGTTGTCGTGCTGGCGTCGCTCCCACTTTTCTTTGTGTTTTTATGGGAAAAGTATTATGAAGAAAGATTAGGTTTGCCAAAGGATGTCATAGCCGGAAAATTAAAAGAGAGACCTGCCTAAGCGAAGAGAAAATACTCTTCATTAAGCAAGCAATAATTTATTAAATATTCCCTGTCGTGTCAATAAACATAAACAAATGTACACTTTTTTAACAAGGTAATTATCATTAATATCAGTTAAAATAAGTACATTATGCATAAGCAAACATTTTTATTTTTATTTTTAATTAATTAAATTAGTTTTTCTTTGTCGACTGGCATTATTATAACCAGCAAATGTAAAACTGAATTTGAAAGCTTCTATACCAAATATGGGTTGATAAGTTTCTTAAATTATATAATTTATTATTTTTGATGTATTTTGAATATATTAGAATTTTCATCACAATGCTCCGTCGCATTTGCATATTACCAATGCTATATTTAACACTTTTATAATTTTTTTTAGGTCAGCAATTTTTGTTGTTTACTTGAGATTTAACAACTCTTCGCTCGTAATTCCGGATGCGTCATTTGTACACCTTTAAGGAAATAATGTTGACTGCGGAATGATTTGGCTAATGTTGAAAATACAAACTAAAAATTATTTAATTTTTTTTGTGTTTTTTTTCTTACACATTTAAAATATATGCTTGAAGTATTATTTCGGGCAATATCATTTTCTACTGTATAAAAGCTAACCAAGTATGATCGAGTATGTATTTATGTTTGTAAGTATGTACATCGGCTTTTATGTATGTATGTACATAATTATGTGTGTATGTAAGTGCTTGAATGGCATTCAAAGCTCATTTCAAGCCTGCAGCTGTAGACATTGACTCTAGACTTGGCTTACACTTACCAATAGACGCATAATAGATTTGGCCTACATTCACCAACATACACTATTCTAATCATACACACACACACACACACACACACACACACACACACACACACAGTTAGGCGTATACACATGCACTTACAATGCGAACACTTTTACTCTCTGCACACTTAGTTGGCTCCATAAACATAAGCACATTCTTATATATATATATATATATATGTGTGTATGTATGTATATGTATGTATGTATATGCATATAAGCATAATCATGCTTACTCATGATAATCAGTCGGTGCCTGCTGCCTGCTGCCTGATGCTCATTACCATGCGAACTACCAGCAACAATAACAATTATTTTACCAACTGAATTTAACTAGTTTCCACACTTGGCCTGGTCTAGTCTCAGTCTCAGTCTGAGTCTGCCTCTGTTTTCTGTCTTCTTTCTGCTGTCTTTCTGGCCGTCTGTCAGTTTGTCTAGTTGCCTCTGGCGGGGCTTTTAAGTTGTTGTTTCTGAATTTGAGGCTTTCAACTTGCCCGCACAATTTTCATTTTCCATTTTCTTTGCGAATGCGGCCGCCATCTGCTTGTAATTAAAAAAAAATAATAATAATAAAAAAAAATAATAACTACTAAGAAGCTGGAAAACAAAACGCTAACTTAAGCATTTAGGTGGCCGTAACTTGGAAATTTTCCTTAGTAACGATAACAGTCTTTAGTGTTCCTAAATAGTAAGAAGTTCAAATAATTACCCCAAAATTGACATTTTCCAGCGCATATTTCCTGGCACTTGAAAAAACGATCTCGAGCCATTTCTTTATGAAGAAGTTAGCTTCTCAAGCTTATATCTTACAAGAAATGAATTTAAGATTTATTCAATAAGTAACCATCTAAATTACTAAATCCACATTTTCCCATTATAAACTATTTAAATAAATAGGATTTTTTTTATTTTTGATGTAATTGGATTTGAAATATTGATCATTGTGAGGCATCGGCGGCTCTGCAACTTGAAAGAAGCACGCACTCACACCCGTACACACACACACACAGACAACAGATAAAACGTTTTTCGAATATTTTGAATAACGGTGCATGGAATACCAAAATCAAATCAAGTGGAAGCGCTGGTCGGCCGAACCCCAGCAAATCAAGCTCGAACCCGAAACCCACTTGAGGGCCACGGATCGACGACGCATATGAATTTTTTGTTTTTGGTCGATTTTGTACTCTATTTTGAATTGGAAAACGATCGTATTGGTTTTTGGACAATGTTAGCTCGACCGTCCGTCCATATAAGATTTACATTTTAATATCGCCAGATATTTTATAGTCTGCATACTTAATTATAGCCTATTAACATTTTGAATATTAATTTTATTAACATTAAAATTTTGTATTTTGATTCTTTTAATTTTAAAATCGACTTTCTTACATTTTGTGTTTTATTGAATTTTTCTAAAAATTTGTCTGTAAAATATAAATATACAAGATTTTATCGATGATCTTAAAGAGAGTAAAAAAACTAGGAAACAATCGAACTTTAGTTTGCTTTATTTTTCACATTTATTTTATTTCAATATTTAAATGTTTTTGCAAAAATAAAAAAATAAATTAAAAATAATTAAGTTAAAAACAATATGCAATATTTATTTGTAAACAGTGTATTAAAAAATCGTTAAAGGCCGACATTATTTAATTTGATTTTTGGGCGTCTTAGCGACAGCAACAAGTGCGCCGGAAAACCTGTTGGCCCATATCACGTACTACTACTACTACTATGGGTACTCCTTCCCTTTGGGACTCGGACTGGAACTAAAACTGGTACTGAATCTGAGGAACGTGGCCGTTTTGCCGGGGCCTAAATAAAACGCTGGGCGGCCTGGCGGAATTAATTATGTAGCCCAAAGCTGAATTATATGCGAAAGCAGAGAATTTACTGTCTCTCATTCACTGTCTCACTCTCTCTCTCTGCTCTCTCTCTCTCTCTCTCTCTCTCTCTGCGTGTCTCTTTATCTGTCGTTGTCTTCTTCGAATTCATCTCACAGTCACCCGCTGTCCCCTTTTCACTTAATCTTACAATGCGATGCGAAACTCGTTTGTGCATTTAATTTATGGGCGCGACGCCAACAATAACAACACAACAACAACAACAACTGCAACAACAGCAACAACAACAACAAAAACAACAACAAACACAACAATCAAGCTGCTTTGCACTTGTCGAATGGTGCGAATCTTTTAGGCAAAGACAGCAAGCTTACATTTTGGCTACGCACATTGGAGCCTCAGTCTGCAGCTTCAACTTGCAACTCCATCTGCAACAAAGTGCGGCTACTTCTTCGACTCTGCCACATTGTAAAAATTGTCAGTTGAAGTTGCCGCTGTGATGCGAACTGAGCTGCGTTGAGCACGTGACCCAATTTGGTTCGGGTTTGTTGCTTGTCTGCTCGGTTGGGTGGGGTGCCTGGTGGTGCCCGATGGTGGAGTCTGCAACCACAAGTGGTTAACTTGCCAGGTCTTGTGCGTCTGCATTAGTCTCCTTCGCCTCTGCTGCAACAGAGGCAACATGTCCACTTTGATTATGTTGCGCCTTTCATAATTGGGTTAATATTGTGTGGCAAGCGCAAAGCTGAAGCTCTTCCCCAATCCCAAGTTACAGTTTCAATTCCGAATTCAAGTTGGGCAAATTTTCTGCTCATCTTGGAGAACATTTTGACAGCAGCAAAAGAAAGGCAAAAACTGTGATCTGCTGCAGATTTAAGCATTTTCAAGACAAGTGTGACCTATGTCTGGATATTCCAGCTAATAAATGAGAAAAATAAATGCAATCTTGTCATGAATTTCGTTTAAAAATAAATCAAAACTCGAATTGCCGTTTCTTTTTATTCTTGTTTTTTTTATTTTTTATTAAATGTCGGATGTGCCCGAAGGGGAGAGTATTTTCTTTTTAATAATCTGTTACTGCGAAGAATTTTAATAAATGAGTATTTTATATGATATTTTCCATACTGAGATTATATAAAGGTTGATAAGATGACTATAGTTAAAAAATAAATAAGAATATTGTCTAGTGATTAAATTCGTTTATAATTTTATTGTACTCCTTTCGATTTCGATAATATGTGTAAATATTTTATAATAAATAATTTTTTTTCTTTAAATATATTTAATCAACTGGAGTTTTTGGTTGAAACAAAAACGACTTTAATTAAGTGTAAAACCACATAAATATTCCCAGGGCTTATTTAGTTAATTTATTAATAGATGGACTATACAATAAAGTAAATCAAATTTTGCTATTCATGAAAATCTACAATTTGTAGGTAAATTATGAGCAGCCCCATTACAAAAAGCTCTTCCCCATTATCCATAGTCCGCATAGTTTAGTTGTTAAATCATTTAAGAATTAACAACAATCTTGTATTCAAAGATATGTAATTTTGTGATCTGGTTTATCCAACTTCATTGCTGATTCTCTACTTTGTAGAGAATCAAAAGACTTGAGTGACAAACTTGTCGCATTTTAGTGGCACACAATCAGGAATCAGGCTAGAAGCGATCGAGTTAGCTGAACTAACTCAGCCATTTGTTACACTAATAGAAAAGACAGTTGACAGCCAGATACTGTCAATCTGGACTCGTATCTGAAAGATGCAGTGCTTTGCATTTAATGACAAACTGATTGCAAAGTGACAGAGAGACAAGAAGAAAGACTGCATCTGAAGTCATTTATGCAAATGGGAAGCTGGGAGAGCAAATGTTGTTTTAGACTGAATGCTGCTATCATTGAAGAATCACCCACGTTTCTAGGGCTTTGCGGTGGCTGTGCCTGTAATCGAGCTGACTGTGACTGTGCAACTGCAACTGCAACTGCAACAGCAACAGAAAATCGATTAATTTGCTTCAGTGGATTGTCACAACGGTAACCCAAAAGCCCCCCAAGCGTGCAATGCGACTGTGTCTATGGCAATTAAACAATTAAGGCGCTTAAACGGTAACCCAGTCGAGCCACACAACGGTGACTGTGACGTTCTGCCCCTGCCCCTGCCACTGCCCCTGCACCTATCCTAATGCCAGACTTCAACGGCCCATTACATTTTACTGATTATCAGCATCCAAAAGCTGCCGACTTCCAAAGATCTCCCCCACCCAAAAATTTAATTAAAAAACAGTCAACAAATATAAAAACAACGCACGAACGGTAAAGGGGGGGCTGAGGAGGGGGAGTATGAGGGAACACACAAAGCGCACAGTCATCGAGCTGCATCTTCGTGAAGCTGCAGGTGGCAGTTGTCAGAGTCGTCTTCGTGTGCGAGTATCTGTGTCTCCCATACTATTGAATATATATGTATATATATATATGTATATGTATATATATTCATTTATATATAGATGCAGCAAAAGTGAAAAAAGTTCCGTTGTCTGTTGGCTCTCCTTAAGCTAGCCGCTAACCGTTATGCTGTGCTATACAAAACGCTGCGTTGCGTTATAATTTCCAAGCGTTGTCTATTTAATATTATTATATTATTATTTTTTTTTTTTGTATTTTTTTTTTTTTTTGATTCTGCTTTCTGACTGATTTTCGGCCGTTATGCTGGCAGCAGTTGGCATTGTGCTTGTTGTTGCTTTTGTTGCTGTTTTTGCTTTTGTTGCTGCTGCTGCTGCTGCTGCGCTTGGTTGCACGAAAAGAGTTCTCTTCGCCCAATTCCAGATGTATCATAAATTCCACAATGCGCAATTGTTGGGCTTTTTTTTGTTGTGTACTTTAACGGCAAGTTCGTTGCTGCAGTCTTTCGTTTTTCGTTTTGTGTGCAGCAAACTTTTCAGCTATCAATAAAATCGAGTAAATCTCTTTCTCGCTCACGCACCACGAAAGATGTATTTGCTGACGAAATACTGGAATAGGTACAAAATTGAACTCTATCAGAGATGGGTATATTTCCAGAAAAAATTATTACTATTCAATTTTACAGTATTTTAAAATGCTCTGTTTCTATTTTTGATATTTAGATTTTTCTACAATCTGCAAACAGTTAAATTAGATAAAATAAATCTGGTATTAAAATTATTATGTACAAATATTTTACAATTTCATATCTTAAGACATATCTTAAATACGAAAAAATATTTACTTGACTTGACTAAGACGCGAAATAGAGACAGCCTCTATAGCTGTAATTTCTTATGGAAATTAATTCTAGAAAATATGTTTTCAAATATTTTAAAAATACATTTCCTAAAAATATTAAGTGGGTCTGTTAAGGCTTAAGAATTGGTTTTAAAAATTTCTTTCCAGTCCTTTTGAAAAATTTCTCTAGATATTTGATTTTTAATCCGATATCTTCTTAAAAAAAGTATATTTCTATCATTATATATATATATTTTCATTTCGACAGCTTTTTAAAACTAATACCAACAAATTATTATTAGTTTAATTTGAATGGTATATAGTTGTCTATAAATTAATAAATTATCATTTAAATATTCAAAATTGTAATATTCCTGAGTTTCTTCACACTCGGCATAAGCCGGCTTTACAATGACTTTCTTACATCTTTTTTCGTTTCCAAAACAGTGCTTAAGTGCCCGCTTTTATTTTCTTGAGTCCGAGTTCGTGTTAAGCGTTGACTGCAATGCAACTTCATTAGAGCCAAACAGCAAAACAGGCAACAAGAAAAGCACAAAAAAACGTTGTCGCCCATTGTCGTCCACGGAGTTAGTCAACCATAGAGGCTGTCCGCGACTGCAACGCGATCCATTCATTGTCTGGTGTCTACTACTTGGCCATGCTGCACCATCGGCACCGTCAGCAGCACCTCTCGTTGCCCCTCTGCTGGCTTATGCCAATGACTCTTCAACGCCAATTCTCTCAGTCAGGCAGTCTGCCCTGGTCTACACTCAGCAAAAAGATCGACCTAAAATTAAAATCACACCAAATTGAAAATTGTCCTCAAAACCATAATAATGCAAATAGAGAACATTGTATCATATTACTGAATTATTTCGTTATAAGTCGATATATAAAAACTTAGACAAAATTCTTTCTGTAATGAATCTTTATATGTCAGTGGATTCTCGGAAAGTCGATCCCTATAATATTAAAAAAAAGTAATGTGGTTTTTCAAAATTTTACAATAAGTTTAGAAAAAAATCTCTGGTTTGTATTTCCTTATTTATTAAAGGCAGACAAAAAGCAGTCCATAATTTAAAAAAGCTTTTAATAAATAAAAATGTAAAATAAAGTTTTAAATTAAATAAAATTAATTGAATTACAAATTTAAAAAGATATGGGGGTATTAATATGTTAATAGATATAAATACATTGGGAAAATCCACTAAAAATCCAAATCAACTAAAAATTGTTAAACTCAAGTTGAAAAAAAGGAAAGGAGAATAGAAAGTAAAGAAAATGTAGATAATTCCCCGGAGATACGCCAGTATTGAAAATTTTAGAGTTAAATCGAGAATTCAGGTATTCAGGTGATTTTTTTCGGAGTGTAACAGACGGTATTTCTGTTGTTGCTGCTGCAGCTGCTCTTGTTGTATCTCCCGGTTGCAGCTTCCCATCAGACCCATTGCATTTTGGGGGCCATTGGCAATGTTAATGGTGTGCATTATTTTGATGTTTATTTATGTTGTTGGCAAACACATGGCACACACTCACACACACACACACACACACACATGCAAGATGTGGCCAATGCAATTTGCATTTGCATCTCAATTGCATTTTGCATTGTTTGTTTTGCAGTGTTGCTGTTGCTGTCGGTTATCTCTCTTTCTCTATCTCTCTCTCTCTATCTCCCTCTCTCCACACACAGCTGCGTTTGTTTTGCGTTGCGGATCCGGTTTTCGTTGACCCACTTCCGGTTGCCAGTTGCCGGTTGCCAATTGGCAGCGTTGCGTTCAGCTTGACCTTTGTCTCGCCCTCGCCTTGGCATACACATTACTCTTACACTGAGATAAAAAGTACACTGAAAAGCTTGCATTACTGTTACGACTGGTTCATCTTTTATATTACTTACAACACATTTTGTTTTCGAAATTTTAGAAAAGTCCTCCCTTAAATCACGGAATGAAAGACCAAACCCACAACCTTCAATTTTAGAAATGTATCTTTTGAATAACAAAATGCAGACCGATTTTTTTTCGTAGTGTATCTGTTCGATGTTTGCTGTTAGCTTCTAGCTGTTAGCCGCTTCTGCTGCTGCTGCTGCTGCTGGCTGCTGGTTGCTGGTTGCTGGTTGCCCACCCACAGCAGCCGTGGCTCCAACATGATCCGCACCTCCGCCAGCATTTGGGGCTCGGATAAAACGCCTACGCTTTGCACTACATTCATATTTCGACGTCGTCATCCGTCGAGTGGCATTTCTTTTGCTCCGGCCGTAGTTTGTTCTTGTTGTTTATTATTTCTCTTTCTATGGCATCGCCATCTGTAACCCTATTCCTATCTCTATTACTCGCTCTCACTCTGCACCTACACGGCAATTTATTTAGCATTTTTATTGTGCTGCGTTTTGTTGTTCTCCATTTTTTACGCTCGCCATCCATTTTTATCGCTTGCCTTAGTTATTGTTGTTGTTGTTGTTGTTGTTCTTTGCGTGTTATTAGCTCTGATAGGTGTCCCCTCCACCACCTTCAGAGGCCTCGGCTTTGAAATCTTTTGTCTTGGGGCCTTCCTTACGCCCGCACCTTGGCACAGCATACAACAAAATTATGCATGCAAAATTCGATGTTGCTGTTGTTGTTGTTGTTGTTGTTCTTGGTAGATTATGCGAAATTTATGCAATATTTGACATATATTTGGTGTCTTTTGGGCAAAGCCATTTTCGTAATGCTCCGAATCTGATTGTTTATACACTCACAATAAACCAATGTTTATCTTCCTCAGCAGTCTTGATAGTTCTGAACTTTGAACATTATCGACTTGTTTGAAAATCGTGTAAGAAAATAAAAAATTTTACAAACATTCCTATATATATATACAAATTCTTAAAATATTTAAACTATATGCATTTTAAGATATAATCATAATATCTACTTTAAGTAAGTATTAGTATGTATATTCATTAGCCTAGTTTTCCTAAGCCTAGCCTATTCACTAAGTTTTTAAGCTATCTTGATAAAACTGGGAAAACTTGGAAATTTTGGTGCAGGCAGTAAATATATCGAAGCTGCCATTACATACAGTTATACAGTTGTAATAGGGACAATCGGTTAAATGTTGAATTCCTCTTAAACGTGGATCAGATATCCATTCTTTCAATGTCTGTTGTGAAAATTTGAATTTAGTTTCAAATATTGCAAAAATAATACTAACGAATTTTCCCATTGCAATTTAGTCATTTGTTGCATTTCAAGTCTTTTCTAGCAGGCATCTTCTGCCTCTCCCCTGCTGAGACTATTGCCACTGTTGCTTCCGTCCATACTCTTAGCTGTTTGCAATTTGGGTGAGAATTGTTTTGCCAATTTAGCAAAAGGCAACCGTACAAAACAAACAAACAAGCAAACAGGCAGTAAACAATTCAATTGATGTCACAATTCGGCCAGAACAGGTAGCAAGAAGTCCTCGTGCCACCCAAGGTGTTGCCTCCGTCTCAGCGAGCAGCGAGCAGCGAGCAGCGGGCACTTGCCACAGATGCCCGATGAGCCGAGGATTTGTCACATTTGTAGTTTGTAAATATAAACGCGTTGAAATTGAAATAAAGAAAGACCTGAGCAAAGTGTTTGTTTCTCTGTTGTCTGCATGTTTTAAAACGTTGACTTCTGCGCATTGTTTGCACCTCAATTTACAATCTTTTGCGGTCAGCAGGTGTCGCCTCAAACTGCCAACTTGACTGGAATGCTCCTAGGTCTTCAGTTTAGTTAGTACTGCAGAGCTTTACTTACCCCATATTCTGTAGAGTGTGTGTGTGTGCACTCAGAAAAAAATCGACCTCATATTAACAAAATCGCGCTTCATTTATACAAATTATAGGAAAACTCTTTAATCTTAAATTACAAATGCATTTGTAAATAGCAGAAATGCAACCTGATTGTTCAAAAAAATTATTTCTGAAAATCCGCAAATAGTAAAGAAATTAGCACTTTTGGGTTTCTGGTGTGAATATTAAAATTCAAATGCTAAACTTTTTTTTTATATAGGTAACATGAAAGTTAATATAATACTTATACGTACCCTTAAAATTATATATATTTTTTCTAAATTTTTAAATCTACTTTGAATTTTAGATATGCAAACCCTGGTTTTTGGAAAAGCACACCTTTAAATTTCAGAAATATATTTCCTTCGGCCAAAAGTATTGCGAATTTGCAAAATTCTGGTCGATTTTTTCTGCGAGTGTGTGTGTAAGTATGCCTTTAACCCATATTTTCGGAAGTTGGCCCTATCAAATGCACAATTGTTGTTCGGGCCACGTTCGGCTTGACTTTGACCCCCATGTCAATATTGGTTATGGTATTCGGTTAATGGTAATGGCATTGCACTCGAACTTTACCGTTGGAGGCCCTTTCCAGGTGCTACTCCCGTGGCGTTTTGCCTTAATTTGATAGCTTGTTTTTATTTGTCTGGAGCAAATAGCTTGAGTGATGGCCTGGCCCAGTCTCTCTCCCTCCACCTCCACCTCCTCTCTGACCTGGCCAACCAACCAACCACTCACCTACATTGTTCGCCTGTTTTGATATTTTTTTTTTTTTTGGGTTTGGGTTTGATGAAGTGTCACGCTGTCCAAGTTCAATTAGTTTTGTGTGCTGCTCTTCAAAAGCTGTGCCGATGTTCTGCGCCCTGCCATGTTTAATGCCAAGATTGATTTTTTTCTTTTTCTTCTTCTTTCTGGCTGTACTGTTTGTACTGTTTTCTGAGATTGACATTTGACGTGCATAGAATTTGTCTAACTGTATTTGGCCTTTTCTTCTCTGTGACGTTCGCTTCATTTGCCGTGCCCATAAGCTTGACTCTCCATTTTCTGTCCAACTTCATTGCTCTTTCTTCAAGCTGCCACAAAAAAAAAAAGAAATACAAATTATTTGCCTCAGTTGACATGACAGCAAAAATTGATCAAGGATTACCATATTCAATATTCATATTTAATTAAACTCAGTTGAGATATTAACTCATTTCTTCTTACTGTCAAATAGTTGGCAATATTTATTTAATGATGAACCAATTAAAAATCTTAAACTTAAAATTAAATTAAAGTTTGAATATTAAGACATAAGTCTTCAGCTTGGACATTTATGTAAAAGGTTGCAATTATTGAAGTTCAGAATATTTCACAATATTTAAAAAAGACATTCCGGACTTTTAAATTGATGTTTTTTTATTAAATAATTTTTTTCAATTATGTTAACATGTTAGAATAAACTTCAAGACAAACACAGAAAATTTAATGGTTAACATTTTATTATTTTTTATTATTTTCTCTTCTTATTTATTTATTTATACAAACTCATCAAGATATAAGTACCTCTTTTTCAATACGCCACTTATATGCAAATCAAAAACCAATGACTTAGGCAACAAACTTGCTTTGCGATTTTATTTTTATTAATATAATTGTATTACAACAAAATAAAAGAAAGAAAGAAAAACATTTTATATATTATTATATATTATTGTAGGTTGCGAAATGGCTTAAAATCCTTAAAAATAAGTACCTCGCATTCAATATGTCACTTATATGCATCGCAAAAAATAAAAAGACTTAGACAACAAACTTGTCGGGTGACAAATCAAATAAAAATGCTCCATCAGACTACGCACAAAAAATGTAGCTCACATGAGTCACGCCGACCAAAACTAAAGATAAATAAATAATATTAAAAGCTATTTAAAACTATCATCGAGCGCATGAAACATTCATGCAAATAAAAAATTGCAAGTTGTTGAAAACAAAATATGTGTAAAGATGAAAAGCAAATCATGAGCCAAAAACATGACCAACAGCTTAGTCGATGCTAAGCTGATGTGGAGAGCGGGGTGAGGTGGAGGGGAAAGTAACCGAAAATACGACAGAGTGACGCAGTTGCAGTTTGGTCAAGAGCACAAACTGAATGATGAGGCGGCTGCTGTTATTTTGTTTGGGATTTTATGATAATGCCACAACAACAAAATAAAAAAACAAAAGTCGTGAGCAAAATCCAAAATTTACACAACCTGCCAGGCTGAAGTTTGTGCTCAGCGTACCTGTATCGCCAACTGTAGCTGTATCGGTGTGTGTGTGTGTGTTTCTTTGTGTGAGCTTTCATTTTCGAAGCGATACCGTTAACTGCAAAACGCTGGAAATAAACAGAAAAAATCTAAAAGCAAAAAGCAAAACGAGCAAACCAAGCAGCCAACAGCAACAATCAACCAGCGGCAATCAACAATAACAACAACAACAGCAACAACAAGTGCGAAATGAGCAGCCAAAGAGGAAATGCAACAACAAAATGGCAAATGCAGCGACGCGTCGCAGCAGCAGCAGCAACGGCGACGGCAGCAGCGGCAATAGCAGCGCCGGCAACTGTAATTGTTGCTCGCATGTTTACAAGGCGAAATAACAGGAAAAATTTTAAATTTTTGTTAAGTAGGTCAAGTTGTGCTGCGCGAGAGAGCAAGATGGCGCGAGCGTGAGACAGAGACACAGAGCCGGAGAGCGAGAGAGAGAGGGAGAAATGTTCAAAGAGCGAGCATCAAACACGTATGGCCTGCAAAGTTAGAACTTGACAAGTTTGGCCTAAAACTAATAAAAAGATATATAAATAATTATATTAGAACTATGAAATTTGGTTTTAATATTAAATAACAATTAAATGGAAATTTGCAATAAGTCTGCAATAATCAATTTTGAACTTTCAGCGAGGTGAGTTGCAACACGCAACATAAACAAACTTAGCCCTGACTTTGACCGCTGGTGCGAAGAGCAAAAAATATCGACCTCGGCAGCACCTGCGATCAAACATGTTGGCAGCACAACATGTTGCAGTGCGACGCTCTCTGCGCTACGCTCTCAGACAACGCTTGCCAGGTGAGTAACTTCTTTGAACGCTGTTGCTGTTGCTGCTCGTGCTGATGGTGACTGCGAAGCCGACGCAGCGACAGCAGCGACTTCTTGGGCCGCTGCGGCTCGAAAATTTCTTTTCGCGTTGCGCCTGCGCACAGTTGGCTTTCTACCGTTGACGTCTTCGGATTTGTGCGATTCTTTGCGCGCAGCAAGTTTTTTGCGTTTGTTTCGCGTGTGCTTCCGTTTCGGCTGTGGACGTGGACTCTCTCAGATAGACACTGACACACAAACACACACACATATACATATACACACACAGATATACACTAGCCCACAGATACGCGCAGCAGCACATAGAGTGGCATAATAAAAAGAGCAAGCAATCGAAATTGGAACAACCAATAAACGATGTGATCAGTGTACAAAAACAACAACAACAACAAACAGCAACAGCAACAACAATAACAACAACAACAGCAACAACAGTGTTTAAATATGTTTAAAATGCGTTACAAAAATTGTGAAAATGGTTGACAAAATGTTGAGAGCAAAGCCGCAAATTGCTCCAGTTAGTGATTGAATTTCGAATTTATACCTATACAAATAAATATATATCTACCATACATGCATATATACATATGAAGTAAAAGTGCAAGTGCAATCTGCAAAAAGTGCAATACAATCAAATTTGTTATTCAAAAACAAGCAAAGGAAATACACAAAAAAGTTAAAATTCAACCCAACAAATATATCAAAAATATATAAATCATATAAATATATATATATCAAATAAAACAAAGTTATATTCGAACTGTTCAAGAACGCTGTTGTAAATATTTTCACACCAAAAGCGAAAAAGATTACAATAACAAATATATATATATATATATATCAATCAGTCTTATCGTCATCTCGAACACACAGTCAGAAGTCGTCCATTGTACATACAAACAATATGCAATAAACAAAAAATCAATATATATATATATATAATTAGCTACATATATTCAAGGAAAGCCTCCATCTAAGGATTAAAAAAAAATATATATATAAATATACTATATACCCACTCGTACTACTCCCCGTTCATTATTTTCTGCATATATTTATGTCTTCCTCCCATTGTTTTTGTGAGTATACAAAAATGTTTATGCTTTTTCGCTACCCAAACTCATTTTATTTATTTATTAACCTTTCTTGCATGCCTTCACTAATAAACAATTAACACCTAGAGAATTTCTAACTTTTCCAATACATTTTTGAAAACTATTCACATTTGTTTAAGGGCTTTAACCTAATTTTGTGCACTCCGAGCCTAACTCATTTTATATTCATTCACATAAACAACAAATCGGATACGAATATAAACATATACATACCAACATTAACCAAAAAAATAAAACTGTCTTAAAGGATTTCAATATCAAGTCTAAAAGGATTACAATCAACTCAAAAAAAAAACCACAAGGATTATACAAATATAAAGAGAAAAATATTAAAACTAATCAACTGAATAATTTTTGGAAATTGATTTCAAAATGTTCAACAGCTGAACAGGCTGCAATTTCGTAAAAGTAAGTAAAATACGCCTAAAGCATTTTCTAGGAGACAAAAACAAAAATAAAATACTTAAGTCAATGGCCTCTGGCAACAAGAACAAATTCCCAAGCCTGATTTATAAACAAATCAGCCAAAAGTCATTGACCGAATTCGTTTCCGATATTACTCACCTGTTATGAAATACAACGCAAAACATAACACTAGGGAGGAGGGGGGATGGGCGGGATGAGGGGGAGTCAGCTGAGAACTGGGAACAAGCTTAGCTTTACTTATGACACAATTGCGAAATTCACAAGTGGCCGCATAGCACCCAAAATACCTTCTCATATGTTAATTAGTATTGTTGTTATTATTATTATTGCTCAATTCAGCTGATCTATCATTAGTTCCACTAGCCTTATTTACTGCAAGAAATCTCAATTCCAATCGAGTTTCAAATTAACAGCTCAGCCATAAATAAAACATTAATCTCCATGCACAAAGTAAACAATTAGTTTTTTTGGGGTGTCTTCAAATTTAAGTCGGGACTATAATCGCTTGACCTCAAACCCGACTCCGACTCCGACTCCGACTCCGATTGCGACCCAAAACCCCAGAAACTAAAAACAAGAAACCAAACTAACTCTTAACTGCACTCGGAAGTAAAGTTCTTTTCATTTACAGCTAAGATTGGTTGCCAAGCGCTTTTGCCAAGCTAAAAATAAATCATAAAAAACCGTTTGTTTGTCTACCAAAATGGTCTAAAATACAACAACAACAACAACGGAATAACAGCCAAAAAAAAAAATACACACACATTCAAAGAAACGCACACATACACTGTGGCACAGGCCTCCACAACAGTAGCGGCTTGTTGTACCGTTATATGACGCAAAATTACGCTTACTCATTCAGTGAGCAGTGAGTTAGAAGAGAGCAGAGCGAGAAGAGAGAGAGACAGAGAGAGGAGAACAGAGAGAAGAACCTCAAGTCAAAGTCAAACTGGGAACGCATTAAGCTCATCCCCAAAAATAGGCACAGCTGCCACAACAAAAGCTTGTGGCAGCGTCAATAAGCGTAGCAAATTCGACTGCGGCTTTAAGTTGCATTTCGGCAATGGGAAACTGATATAGCCTACTATTTTCCCTTATTGATTGGTAGTAAGCATCTTTTTTACTTTTTTGTTGCCTGTTAAAAGCCGGTTTTTGATTTTGGTTGCACATGCCTCCAAAAAAACTGATAATCTTTTTTTTTTTTTTGTAACTGTAACACATCAATTAGAAAAGATGAAGCAATTAAATTGAAAATCAATTTTTTAAATTGCAGCCAGAAGACTTAACTTATTTGTTATGGTTGCACCCCAAATTTTTTTGGGGCCGATTTTGATTCTCCATTTCGGGTACATCTTCTTTATTTAACAACTTAATTTTATAATGTTACTCATAGTTCCCTAAAAGTCTTTGAGTTTAACTCAATCCACCCACCTTTAAGGTCAAGAATCGAATAACTGTTCCATGACTGGAAATTAATTTGAATTGATTACACAATTTTCTATACTTGTAAATTGGCTAGGAATATATATACTAACAATCCCGTTTGAGGCTTAGCATCAGCTTTTATGTTCAATTTGCACATTTGGCAGCAAAAATCAAAACACTACGCAAATAATATGTATTCAGCGACAACAACAACAACCAAAGCAACAACAACCAAATCAACAACAATAAACAACAATTTTAGACGCGCGCTTTTGAAAAGTTCGGTGACCTGAGCAATGTTTTGGGTTTTTGGTTTTTGGTTTTTGGGGATCCAACTTGGTAGACACGCCGGATTGTTGTCTTCATTGTTGTTGCCGGCTCAGATGACCACATTAAGCCTCAAATCAGACAAGTCGCAATAAGATTGCGAACTGGTTTAATACCCTGCAATTTGCAATGAGCATTTCAAGTCAAGTCAGCCAAAAGTAGTCGAGTTTTATTTAATATTATATTTAATACCCTGCAATTTGCAATGAGAAAATCATGTTAAATAAAACAAATGATTTTTATGATTATATTTTATTTGCAAGACTTTGATTTTATTTAACTACAAAAAATCATGGGCCTTAAAAACAATTTACAAATATATATATAAATATAAATATATATATATATATATATATTTTTTTTGTTTTTTTATACAATACAAACTTGACTATCATCTAAATATTTGTAAAAACAGTTTCCACAAAAACAGTTAGTTGGAATAATTGCGTTTCAAATACACATTTTTATGTTTGCGCACAGGGCATACAAAAATTTCGGCACGCACAACAAGAGGCACGAGGGCGTCATTTAAATAACAACAAAATAAAAACCAACTAAAAATAGTTAAACATCATAAAAATTTGCATAGTTGTTGTTAGTTGTCGGTTGGTTGGTTGCTCGCCGGCTGCGATGTTGTTTAGGGTTGGTTGGTTGGTTGGTTGGTTAGTTTGGTTGCTTAGGTTGGTTAGGTGACTGGACCGCTAAGCAGACACAGGGTGTGGTGTTTGGCTTTAGATTTTTACTCCACTGGCTGCTTGTACAGCACCAGCCATAAAAATAGCGCCAAGCCTCTGAGCAGTCAACCCAACTGTCTGCGGCCTGACCGCTGTTCCATTCGGGTTTATCGCCCGGTTGTCATCTCGCTGTCTCGCACACAGATTAGCTGTCCACCTTGCAAGGGACAGCTAACGGGACAGCATCTGATTGTTGCTCATGCCCATTGCCAGCTCCATTCATAAAGCTGGCACAGCGTTGCCATCAATGCTCGACTGGGGCTCCTCACACGCTCAAGTCGAGGAGTGGCGCCACATGTCTTGTATATCTTGAGCTAGCTATATTTCAGAAGAAGTAATCGTTTCTTACTCTTAAATTGAAGGGCATATTTTTTTAAGTAAAAAATAAGTCAAATTATATTTTTAATTTTAATAAAATTGCCTTTGCATTTATGCAATATAATATTAAACTAAAATACATTTTTCCATTTGTTAAATTTCAGTATATTTTTTAGTAAAGGAAAAAGCATTCAAATTATATATTTTTAGATTGAAATTTTTAATATTTTATTTTAATTTCAATAAAATGTATTTTGAATTTGAAATGAACTGAAATTTTCGCCACTTTGGATACAAATAAGTCCTTCAAATTCTCAAAAAATATAAAAGTTCATATTTCTAAGAGTAAATATCTCAAATTATTGTACGAAAATGTGCTGACTTAAAACATTCTTGAAAACTTACAGCAATAAACTTGTTTATATTCTTAAATGTTTGGCAATATTGCTTAAATTGCTTATTTTTATAAACTGTTATTTACATTTCTAAATTTTATAGTTTTAGAATATTTCATAGCTTCTGATTACTTAAGAAAGTTGTTGAGATTTTAAGCGTTGATCCATTCTTCAGCTAAATAGCTTTTCCCAGCAACTGGTGCACACATGTGTGTGTGTGTATGTGTGTGTGTGTGTGTGAGTATGTGCAACACCCCAATATCTCGCCTGCATGCATAACTTAATCAGCAACGCCTACAAATGGACGACGAAGGCGACAGCATTGTGGTCCAGTTTAACAAGAACAACAACAATAAAAACAACAACAACGAGACACAAGCACACACACACACACACCTACAAAGCTGGGTGTGTGGGGAATCAGTAGTTGCAACAACAACAACTGCACACGTGCCACATGTGCTGTCAAGTGCGCAAGTCGAACAAGAACCGAGCACGTCTCCATTCTCCCATTGTTGCCAGTTGGTTGTTCTTCGTATTTTTTTTGTTGTGGCAGCAATTTGCTGCATCCACATTTACAGCTTAAGATAAAGTCACAGATGAAGTTGGAGACAGAAACGGCGTTGAAGCTGGAGACGGAGACGGCGACGGACACAGATACGGAGACGGAGACGGAGTCGGAGTCGGAGTTGAGGCAACCTTCATTGAGTGATGGCGACCTCAATGCCAGCCACACGTTTCGGAGGCTGAGGCTGAGGCTGAGGCTGCTTTTTCGGCTTCTCGGTCTTGGTCAAAGTTAGTTGTTTGGAAAACCGCTTGGCAGCCTTGCAGAGTTATTGTTTCTGTTGTTGTTGTTCTTGTTGTTGTTGTTGTTATTGTTTTTGTTAGCATTGTACGTGCGGTTTTCCAAGTGGAAATCGTTGCGGTTGTACATTTTGCAATCAAATAATTTTTCATTCGCTTTTTCCGACGCCAACTCGCGACCTGATTTTTCTTTTCATTTTGGACACAGAGTACGGGGGAAAAACGGATAAAAAAAAGTGTTTGGCTGTTCTCTGTTGGCCATTTGGTGTTTGGCTGTGGAAAAACGATTTGACCTTTGCCGCTGCGTCGTGTTCGAACATTTAAACGGAAGTTGATTGCCGCCAAAGGTTAAGCTCAATTTCCGTTAAAGCCCCAGCAGAAGTCTCTGTTTTGTACCTCTCTTTTTATCATTTACCGAGTAGAGTTAAGAACTCAATTTCTTGGCTTTTTTGCAGCAGCTGTTGGAAGGCATGTGGCCGGTTCTTGTTGACGGTTTCTGTTTCTAGTTGTTGAAGTTGAAAAGTTCATTTCATTTCAGTGCCTCTGCAATGGTTCTTAAAGTTGATGGTTCACCTTTTTAGTGGAAACTGGTTAGCTAAACTATGTGTGGGTGATAACAAATTGGGGAGAACAAGTATATAAGCAATTAAAGCATCTAGGCAGAAAATATTCATGTTTTTTAAACACTCAGAAAAAATATTTAGAGTATTTAGAAAACTATGATTTACCTAAATCCGACAATTCAGGATTTAAATTTCTTACAATAAAAACGCTTGCCCATAATCTACAATCTTAAAAATATCTTATTAATTTAAGCTATTTAGAAATTTGTCATATTTTTAAGAAACTCTTGAAAAGTAGAATAACCAAATTCTAAATCCTAAAATGATTATAAACCTTATTTCTTAAAGTGAATTTGTACATTTTGTTTGTTTTTTTTTTTTTTAAACAGTATGTTTAATTTAAAAGAAAATGATCTTCTGAATCAATAAAATAATTCGGTAAACATTTAATTTTTAATTGATAAACATTTCATTTCAAATTAGAGCTGATTCTGTATAAGTTAAATATTTTATTTAATAAATTACCTTTTAAGCCATAAATGATTCTGCAGAAATGTAATTAGTAATAAGTACAGCACATGGGGAATTGGGTAGGTTTCAGGTATAATTTCTGAAATCAATTCATTTCAATTACAAAATATTTCATAAATATGCCGACAATATTTATTTCTCAAATTCAGAAGTGGCAGCTGATTCACAATTCGAATGCTTAACGGCATTTCAAGTGCGCCCACGAACTGACCGAGTTACTCATTAAAACACATCCAAAGCTCTCAGGTCTCAGGGTCATAAAATCACTCGGTTGTCAAAAATTTGCACTAATTCATTCCAAATGCCCGTTAAAATCGCCCAACACACACACACTTATATATTTATATATATACGCACATTACAACAAACACACACTGAAGTCGTAATTAGAATGCCCACAACAATGCCCCAACCCGAACCCAAACCCGAATCCGGGCCCAAAATGTGTAGATCGCTGACCATAATCTGAAAATCCGCTTTACAAGCTCAAATTACAAAAGAGGCGCATTGTTTGCTTTTGTTGTTGTGCGGCGCACCCACGCAATTTCTATGTGTGTGTGTGTGTGTGTGTAGGTGCTGGGGCCATTCAAATGCAAAAAGACCAGCGAACAACCGTTACATTGTAGCTCATTAAAACAAAACAAAAAAATGTTGAGTAGCAGCAGCGAAAACAATAAAAACAAAAATGTGTTAAAAGTGACGCTCAGCCAAACAATAAAAGAATCAGAATGTCTATAAAATATTTCACGCCAATTTTGTGGGCGCATCGAAAACGTCACTCAAAACACAGTTATAACAACAAAGTTTCAGTTACATTTTTTTAATCAAAAATTCATCAGATCGTAAAATCAAAATCACAACAACATCCTGTGAAATGGCGCCCTCTAAAAAGCTTAAGTCACGAGCAATGAGAAAAACGGTAAAAGCAATCAACAAATAAAAAAAGCCAACTACAATTAAAAGAGTAACAAAATTACTAAATTACTTATTAAGAAAATATAAATAATTCATTGGGATCGGCCAAATATAGGTGTCTTATAAGCAATTATAGTGCTGAAAATAATTACATTTATAAATATTATTAATTATTTTGAAGGAGTTAGCAATTTACAGGTTAAGTCATTTTATTAAAAATATATATTTTGCGTTATTTATGAAAATCTATGAAAATATGATTAAATTAATGTTAATAGAATAATTTTATATAAATATAAAACAATTGCTTCCTATTAAAATTATTATTATTCATATTCCCCACATTCTTCTTATAATTATTTGAAGGCTGTCAAATTTTAAATAAATAAATTTATACAACAAATGGGATTTTTTTTTTTATTAAAATTATTGTTTGTCGTATTTTTCATAACAAAGATAGTGTTTCCCACACAATTTGTACAATTATTTGGCAGGTGTATTTAATCAAAGCGACTTCACTTCAAGCCTAGACGCACTGGCCGCCATTTTTTTTTTATTTTTTATTTTTTTTTTCTTGTCGTATGGCAGCAGAGCTGCGCTTCAGCTTCATCGTCAGTTTCTGCTTCAGCTTCAGCTTGAGTTTTGAGCTTTAGTCGAAGCTTCGTGGCGTCGGCTTCGTCTCGGCTCTGCCGAACACGGAAGTATGTCAGCAGGTCTCTCGTGTAACGGTAGTTTGGCTGCTGCCGCTGCCACGCTTAGCTGCGCATGCTTAGCTGACGCAAACGTCGCTGTTGACGCAGTCGCAGTCGCTTGCGCTGGCGTTGCCGCTGGTCTCTTGTGTTGGCTCTTTTGTTGCTTTGGCGCAGGCTGAGCTGGCAACATGTTGCTACGACAACCTGTTGAAAGCGAAATTGTCTGTGTGCTCTTTCGCTCTCTCTCTTTCGCACTCTCTCTCCCTCTCTCTCGCAGAGTGACCAATGCCAAACGAGTCTAGCTGCAAGCATGTAAAATATGTGCTTAGTATTGGCCAACTTGCCTCTTGGCTCTGCGCTTTGTGTGCTTTCTTCTTACACACACTCACACACTCACACACACACAGACACACAGACACACATAAATCAAAGTGGCCAAGCCTCAAAAAAAAAACTTAACTGTTTGAGAAAAAGACTTTTATTTTGTTGGCTCATTTGCTTTACCGTTTGGTTCTCCCAAAAAAAGGTAAAAAAAAAAAAAAAATTCTACTTCTGTGCTCGAAGTCGTAATTGTTGTTGGTCTGTTCAGTTCGCTTCTAGGCGAGAGGGGAATTCGCGTGCACCTCTGCACCTGTGTATATTGTTGTTGTTGTTGTTGTTGTACTTTCATTCGTCGGTCCCTCATATCTTTTTGGCTGAGTGTAAAAACTCTAGCCGAATCCAAATACAGACCAACAATGTTTGTTAGCTGAAATTCTGCTGCGTTGCTGCTGCTGCTGCTGCTGCGTTTATTTCTACCAATTTATATGCTAATTTCAACTGATTATTAATGTTGTGACCCAAATACCATTTGGAAATTATTATTGGCCATTCTAGCCATCGATTTGTTGTTGTCTTAGTTGATTTTGTCCTATAACATTTTGTTTTTTATTTTGTTGGTTTTCAACATTTACTTTAGATCCACATCTTTCCCTGTAAAATGTGAAAAGCCGCGTGGAAATTTATTTTTTGAATATGCAGCTCCGACCACATGTGGCCTAAAAAAAAGGGTCTACGATTAATATTCGTATTTGGAATAGTTTATAATCGTATTCAGCTTTGCATTTATCCCAAATTAGGGCCATCAACTTGGATTTGTGTTTGTGCGTTGCAAGCTGTCAGCAAGTGTTGCTGCCACTTGTGGCGAGCACCTGTTGATCTGCCAGATACTTTAACAGATAACGGAAGTTGGCTTGTAAGCACAGCTTAGACTAAGCCAACACATTCCTATTGGCTTGGTATTTGAACATATAACTGACAATGGAAAACTATGGAAAACATTTATTCATCTCATTCATCATTTTTATGCATAGTTGAAAAATCATTAATTTGATAAAACGTGACTTTTTTTATTGACATTTATCAATGTCTCAAACATTACTTTTTTAGTTCAAATTTAAAGTTTGCTTTTAAATTAATGCAAATTGATATGAAAATAGTAAATTTTAAAGAGCAAATTAAAGATTTTCATTTTGGTATATTTTATATCCATTCCCAAATAACTTAATTTAAGGAACCCTTCTTAAGGAAAGGCAATTTTATATTTATCGTCACAGTTTTTATTTAACTGTATAACAAAAGTAGTGCAGTGTTTTTTTTAGTTAATTACTTATTTACAACCCCCCGCCACAATCCTTAAATTATTATTAATTTATTTATTTATTTACGAACCGAATATATTTACTGCTACAAATATCATTACTTACTTACAAAAAATTACTCAAGAAATAAGGAAAGAAAAATATGATTTGAAATTAAACAAAAAATTTTAAATTTCGATATTAATTTTCTAATAGAAACTATTTAAATCAACTACAAAAATTTGAACACTTCAGTATTATAATTTTTTAACTTCTACGACATATTTTTATTTTTTATTGCATGAAAATGTGTAGAATTTGCATGATCTAATAATCGTAGCTTCTTTAAATATAACTTTCGATATAATTATTATCATTAACGTTCTCTCTCCCTCTCTCTCGCTCTTTGTGTCTGTTGCAGCTTCAAACGATTCAACATTTGAAATTTCCGACGTGAAAGACAAACACGAATTTCTATCCATCGATTGGGTCAACTGACAATGAAGTTGTGCAGCATGAACGGCCCAAGTGAATCAGAAGTCGAAAGCCTACTGATGAGTCCCTGCTGGGGACCGACGCAGACCAGCAGCCAGGATCAGTATCTGCTCGACGGGCACAAGCTGCTGCTCGAGCACGACTTGGACTCCCTGCCCAGCGATGCGGACCAGAAGAACTCACTGGATGTGCTCGACAACCTGCTGTTGAACAGCTCCTCCCTAAATGGACTCTCCGATCTGAAGCCACTGCCTCCGTTCACCGGGTACACGGGTCACCTGTCCATCAATGGCATCTCTGGCCATCATTATCATGCTATTGCTCAGCGGCTGCCCGACGAGAGCAACAACAACTACATACAGAGTGCGTATCAGCAGCATCACCAGCACCAGCACCACCATCACCACCACCAACAGCAGCAGCAGCAACAGCAGCAGCAACAACACCACCAGCAGCAGCAACACCATCAGCAACACCACCAGCAGCAACAGCAACACCAGCAATCCCAGAATCCAAATGCAAATCCCACATCCACCACTGCAGCGACGACGTGTGGCAGTGGGACGGGTGGAGGAGGGGGTGGTGGTGGCGGTGGTGTTGTCAACTCCACACAAGATCAGAATATTGTCTCCTCATCGACGTGCCTGCCGGAGAGTGTGCTCAGCACAGATGCGGATGTCTGCCTCAACGATGTCAAACTCTTTGCCGATAGTCAGTTAGATTCTAAGCTCTATTCCGTGGCAGACAGTTGTGTGATGAATACCCAAGCAGCCGGAGTGGGTGGTGCAAATAATAACAATGGCAATGGCTCCAGTTCGCTGGCAAGCAGTGGCTCCACCCTGACACCCATCGATCAGGTGGCCGATTCGCTGCACAACAGCGGCGTGCGCATCTACAAGGATCTAACGGAATATGTGGACATGAATAGCATCGATGACATTGCGGCAATTATTGGTTCGGCGATTGCGGACACCACCGTGCCCAATCAGCTGGACAAGGACGAGGGGAACGATACGCGGGATAGCTGGATGGATTTGGATGCGTGGATCGATGGCAACTGCATACAGAACGAGGGCAAGGTGCTCGTCTCACAGCAGGATGCACTCAGTGATTTCATGTTGCCCCATTCGCCGTTGCCCGTGCATCATGCGAGCAGCTCCACGTTGCAGAGTCTACTCAGCCATGGCTATATGCCGCTGCTGCAGAATCGTCTGCAGCACGGACCACCAGTTCAGGGCTCTGCGCCAGGTGGTTCCACATCATCATCGGCATCGACGGCGACGACGGCAGCGACGACATCGTCGTCATCGTCGACAACGCTGAAAACAGAGACGCCTAGTTCTACCTCATATTGCAACGAGTTGTCGGCGGCGAGCAGCAGCTGCAGTCCACCCGGCTCTGTGGTCAGTACCACCGACAACAATCTGATGATCAATCCGCGCTACCTGACCAACAATCCAACCAATCCCAACCAGCAACAGCAGCAGCAGCAGCAACAGGCCAGCTATCAGCTGTCGCAGAATGGTGGCGGAGGCGGAGGAGTTGGCATGTCCGGCTCGGTGCTGAAGGATGGGGGTCTGTGCAGTCCGGATATGCTGAGCAGTTATCCGCATACGACAAGCACCACAAATGCACCGAGTGGCACACCCAAGGCCAAGCGTTCCAGGGCGCAAAAGAAGTCCAGCCAGCAGCAGCAGCAATCGAGCCAAGGACAACTGCAGGATCAGGTCAATGCTGGCGGGGCACAATTGAGCTCGATGTCGCCAACGGGCGTCGGCAGTTTCAGTGCCAGCGATCTGAGTGGTCTGCTTGGCAAGGAGAAGCCCGTGCATCGGTGCAGCATCTGCAATCGTGGCTTCCTGAATAAGTCAAACATCAAGGTGCATCTGCGCACACACACCGGCGAGAAGCCCTTCAGGTGTGATGTGTGTGCCAAGGCCTTTCGGCAGAAGGCGCACTTGCTCAAACATCAACAGATACATAAGAGAATTGGGCGTGACTGACCGCGACTGCGGTGATTTGCATACCCAAACACACACACACCACACACACACACACACACTACATACACTCATAACAACAGCAACTGGGAGCCCACAAATGGAGCACAGCTCGATCTCATCTCGATCTCAGCTGGTCTCCTTTGTGTGTGGTAGGCTCTCTGCTAAGGGGAAAGTGCCCGCCCACAAGTCACCCGCCCACCACAGTCTGGTCATCAATTGCGCCCAATTGGCGATCAGGCTGTGCATGTTTGGGTCTTGGGGTGCGGCATCTTCTCGTGTCTGGCCTTGCTTGACCAGGAGCAACAATATACTCCAAGTCCACTCTTCGACTGTCGAGCAAAGCCATACACATAGCACTTGAGATTCGTTGTTGTTGGTTGCTTTTGATCTCTTCTGCACTGTGCTACTCAACATCAGTCAATAAACCGATCCGGCCGGGGGCACAATTTGGGTTATCGGTAACAAACAGTCTAAACATTTTGTGTAGCTTCATGGGATATTATCCAACTGCCTGCAAAACTAAAAGGTTTATATTCCATTAGGAATATTGAATTTCCGATGGATTTTCCTATACATGAAATATTTAACTGCCCAGAAAAATATCCATTGAGAATGTAGAATTTCTATAGACGGAAAATTACTAAACTGCCTTGAAATCAATATTCATATTCTTAGAATACATTTCGTATTACAAATTTGTATTTTACACATAATACTGGTCAATTTGTACCTATAATTTGTTCGATTATATATATAAAAAAAAGAATCAACCTACTACCTCCACAATTAAATCTCCAAAAAATCTAGAAGAAACCAGTTTAAGAAAAATAAAAGTAGAATTCATTAAATTTGAAAAACAATCTTGAAAAAACATAGATCAAAATACTCTTAAAAAGTATAGTCGAAATCGGAAAAATCATACTTGAATTGTTCAGTTATCAAACTGTGATGGAGAAAAGGAGATCAAATTAAAAAAAAGAAGAAAACTGGTATTTGGCAGAATTGTAGGTGGAGTATAGCATATGTGGTACAAATGGTAGTCATGCCATATAAAACATATCTTCCCATAGCTTAAACATATCTGTACATATCTGCATTGCAGTAGGGGTATTCCCAAGACACAAAGAGACCACAAGCAATGTAAGAACAACGAAGCGTCCAATTGTCTTTTTGCAACTGTTGTTCTGTTTTGATGCAAACCTGCGCGCTTCGTGCACCTTAGGCCCTGGCACAGGTAAACACGTAATAATAATAAATAATTAATAATAAACATACATATGTATAAATATTAATATATATGCATAATAGTTGTAAATTTAGCTAGAATTTAGTTAATATCTAGCTGAATGTTCGTTTAGTGATTAAGAATTGTGAATGTCTGTAATTTGTTTAAATTATGTACCTCATCGTGTTGAAAACTTTAAAAGCAATACAATTATAAATTACAAACATAATATTAAATAAATGTAAATGTACAAATAAAAGCAGAGCACATTTAAATATATATGTATGCTATATGTACTAAATGTATGTGTTTATATATTTATATATGTATGTATATCTGTATCAATATAATTAGCATAAGTTGAAGCGGGCTTGGCAAAATAACAATAATTGTTACATTTTAAAATAGCAACTACAAATAATGAGCGTAAATTGAAAACACACAAAGCAAATTAAATACATATTGATAATAGTAATAATAATAATAAATATGAGATAGTAAAGTACTCAAGTAATAAATTTTATTACACTTACATTTAAATGTTGTTAATTTGTTTTTTAAAAGTTTGTTGCTAAAGTTTATAATAATAATAATAATAAATGAAACATGCAAATAAATGTCCAATAAATCATATTTTAAATATATTTATGTTCGTGCAAATTGTTTTGCAAATTATTTATGACCACAAAAACTAGCGCATATTTTTTAAACGAATACGATTATTGTTGAAGCTATTTATTTAAGCGAAAAATTAATATAAAATTCAAGAAAAATACTGAAAACACACAAAAAACAAAACGAAACAAATAATGCATAATTTAAGAAAACATATATCTATCCATATTTAATGTTATTTTAGTTTTGTGCAATTTATTTATTCAAGTGCAAAAGAAAAATGCACAGATCCATTTGTACTTCAACGCAATTCGATTGTAAATATTTATTTTTCTAATTTTTAATGTTCACTTCTCTAGAAATACAAAATTTTGTCATTTTAAATGTACAAAAATAATAATATTTTCAAAACCAGACATTCTGTGGTGTTCTCTTAATTATTCTCAACAAAAAAAAAAAAATCGAGAATACGCAACGCATGTCAAATTAAGGCAAAATGGTTTGAGTGATTTGGTTGATTAGGTGGCAACTATGTTGTCCGCATTGCTAATGGCGCACGCATGTGCCGCTTGCCACAGCCGTGTCGCTGCAGAAGAGGAACCTGACATCAAAGCCGCACACAAAATAGAGTAGGTGCGAGTAGGGGGCACAGCTCCAGCTCCAGCTCCAGCTCTAACTCAGTCTCTATCTCTGTTTCTGACTATGGTAAAATATGCGGTAAGCTAAAGAAAGAGGCAGAAAAGAAGGAAAAAAAACAGAGCCATGCAAACCAAACCAAGTCAATCCGGAGTTGAGCCAACGACAAGTCAGAAAGAGTCATTATGTTGACCACAAATGCCGCCGCAAAGAAAGCAATGCAAAGAAGAAAGAGCTAAAAGCAAACCAAAAGCCCACACAAACACACACACACTCACACACACACACACACGCACACACACAGCAATATACACACACTCGAATACACACACAGAATGCCATGCATACTGTGCCACTGACCCAATTTCCAGACTCGTTTTTTCCATCGCTGAAGAACCGCACGAAGCAGCCACACAACGGATTCGAAATGTTAACTGGCCGGGCAGCCAGCGACGCGGCAATGAGATACAAAGATACTTTGCCCGGTCGCATGCTCTTTCACCGAGATGAAGCCCAAGCTACAGCTTCAGCTTCAGCTTCAACATCATCTCGCTCCACGAATACGAGTCGAGTCTGGAGTATGTTGCATATATATAGTTTGCATCGCATCCGCATTTCTATGTTGCTTTTGCTTTGGCTTCGTTTCAGCGTCTTGCATGTATCTGTAACTCGTTTCTGTATCTGCTGCCTCATATCTGTGGCACTTAAATTTATGCAATATCATGGCAATGTCTCTGACTCTGACTCTGACTCTGTATCCCATCTCTCTCCGTCACTCCGCCTCTCATCTGTCCCTGCGCCGCGTTCATTCTCTCCCCATTTAGAGTGTCCACGTTTTGTTCTAATCAAAATGTGCTACGTGCTCGTCTGGTGTCCCGTGTCAAAGGTCAAACAAAAATATTAACAACTGGCAAACATTTTGCCGGCACTCAAACCGAACAATACCATCTCCCGTAATTCGTTTAGCATTCAGCTTCTTCTTGGCTTAACTATCTCCATTCCGTTGTTGGTATTTTTATAATTGGGTTTTATTCCAATTAAATGTAATTTTCTACTCATTTCATCTTGCCCATCTTTGTCGTAGGCACCCATCATTTGGGCTAAGCGCGACCCACTTTCGGGCCAATCTGGCACCGCATTTGGCATAAATATGACTTGTAATTGGCTGGGGAGTGGGTGCTATAACTGATATAGCTTCCCATACACCTCATTGTATACACCTAAGTAAACTAAGTACACAGAACTATCTCAGCTCTCAAGTGGAAGCTTCATGTTAAATCGACCACAATCAAAAATGCAATCGTATCAAATGTGCTCAATCTAAATGGAGGTTTGCCCAATTTTATAATTTAACAGGTAACAAATGTGTTTAAGCCCTTAACGAAAATACACAAATTTTGTCGCATGAAATGAATATTGAAATTATGATGTCAGCAGATGGATTCCGGTCTGCGAAGAAATGTAATATGCGACGTGGCCAAGATAGTTCCTTCTTGCCCAAGATAGTTCTCGGTTCTCACTTTCTATAGAAAGGATAGGAAAATAACTTTTCAAAGCTGTAATTTTAAATCGAGAATATGTTCTTAAAAATTAATAACTTTTCTTTTACCTAAAAATATTTTTTTTTCCAATCTTAAAACCGTATTTAATTAATTAAGTTGTATTTCATGGTAAAATTTAGTTAGATAGCAACGATAATAATTAAAAATAGTCTGCATTATTTTACAAAGTAGAGTTGTAATTCTTAGTAAGCATTTTAAAAATAATTCGCTGTTTTTTAAATATGTTAAGCTAATTGTTGCAATTTTTAAAGTAACATTGAATACATACATATGAGTGATATATATTAAAAAAGCAAGTATATATTTTTAACACCACCTAAAAACAAAATGACAAACAACTCTTATCAAGAACTCTGTTGGTTCTAAAATAAACAATACATCTAGTTTTAATCTCTTTGTATCTCTTCATATGTTTTGCGTCCAATTAATTTGAAAAGCTATAAATAATAAATTATTGAGTAGATATTTATGTCTATATTTTACCGATAATCCACTCAAATCCACTCAGATAAAAAATTCAATGAAATGAGGAAAATGGATTTGAAAACTAGAAAGCTGTTCCTATTTTAATAAATATTTTTATATTTCTATACGGAAAAAGAATAACAAACAATAAAAATGTTTGTACATATGAAAATTCAGAATACAGTTGTTTAATAAAAATGTAAAAAGAAAATGTGTATACAAATTAAAAAAAAACAGGCTGGAAATTGGACAGATTTTTTCTACATTTTAGAAACATTAATCCTGAAATTAGAAAAATATAACCCCTGTTTTTTCGAAGGACAACCTTGTTAAGCATTTGTGGTGAGTGTTGAGTAGGCGACAAAAGTACAGCGTATTTTTAAAATTATGGAAATTTCTGAAGTGAAAAAACCTAACCTCGAATCGAATCAGCTTTAAAGTTTTTGACAAATATTTCAAGAAATAGGTAAGAAACGGATTTCTTGATTCGCCAAACGTAAGCGGGCAATTGCATTCTACGATATATGATCGGAAATAGTGGTAAACTTAAAAACCCCTTTTTTTATCATTTTTACTGGATACTGGGTACGATAAAAGTAGGCGGGCAGCGCTGTTTGCGTTGCTGCCTCGTTCGGTGTCTAGTTGACAAAAAAAAGACACAGAGACGGACAGAGCGACAGACAAATGAATAGACATTACAATAAAGTTGGCAAAATGGAAACAGCGACGTCGCAGTCGCGGCCGCTGCCTCAGTTAACTTTGTCGCATATTGTCCAGCCAGTTGTTGTTGTTGTTGTTGGTGCTGTTGTTGGTGCTGCTGTGGCGCAGTTAAAGACACAATGACCTTGGGTGAAAGTTGCTCTCCATTTCTATTTTGTGCTTTGCTATTGCTGCTAAAATTGTTGTTAGCTGCCATGCCATTTTTATACACATATATATATATAGATACTTATGAGTGTGTTTAGTGTGTGTGTGTGTGTGCATATTTATTGTTATTTTCTACAATGATTTTCTTGTCACTGTTGTGTTGTTTTGTGTTGTGTCTCCATCCATCCATCTATGCGTATATTTGCTTTGCTTTGAATGCTTCTGCTGCTCCCCTTTGTCTTTGTCTTTTCCACTCGGCATGATTTGTATGTTTGTTGTTTGTTGTTTGTTTTATTGTGTTTTTTTATTTGATTTGTCGCTGCTGCGGTTGTTGTTGTTGTTGTTATTGGTGTTGCTGCTATTATTTTGATTACTTTTGCTCTTGATTGAGGGGCCTTTAATGGATGCACATGAAAAGCTCAACTATGAATTCGACACCGAGTTGGAGCTGCCAAAACAGAACGGAAGTGCTTCGCGTGCAGGAAGTAGCTTGTGGGTTGGGGGTGGGGGTGGGGGTGTAGAGAGGTGTGGAAGAGGTTGAGGTGTTGGAGTGGGCGGAGTAGGTGAGAAAATAAATTAGCAATGTTTACATCGTGTTTTAGCAATATTTTAATCACTAGCCATAATCCAAAAATGATTAATTTATGCACTAAGTTCATTTTTTATTATTCTTTTGTCGGTCCTAAAAATAATAATGACGAGTAATTTGAACCAAAATTTAGACTTCAAGTGTAGTGTCGATTTTGCAATGCGGCGTCTTCATGCCTCGTCGGTTTGGCTGACCAAGATACTTGGCTGAATAAATCATGGCTATAATTACATTATATTAAGTTAATATTTAAGAACTGTGCCAGTTTGCTTTTTGCTCCAACTACGAATACGACTACGACTCCAACTTCGACTTCGACTTTAACTTTAATTAACTGCAAAAGCAAACAGTGCACAACGAAAAATCTTATGAAATACGCAATTAGAGTTGAGCCGCGCTCGTTTCAGCCACAAATTAGCGACTGAGGTTGCGATTTATTATAATAAATATTATTATTTACAAAACGAATACTTATTTTATAAGTGTCGTTTAATAGTAACATTAAATTGTTTTCACTGGCATATAATGTGAAATAGATGATTTGCAACTTGGGAGATTGAATTATATTTGTTTGGTTTTAGCTAATTTCTGTTTTGTATTTTTTTCTTTAATGTTCTTTCAAGATATGTAAATTAAGTCCTCTTATTTATAATATTCTTTATTTTTTTCATTTTAAATATAAAACTTAATTTCTTCCTTTTAATTTTCTAAATTTTTGTATTAATTTAACCTCCTTTTTAATTGTAGTCAGCTTAGAGCAAATTAAATAAATAGATAAATAGAATATCCCATTAGCACCTCAAATTAAGACCTACAAGCTCTAATTTAAATTTAAAAAAAAATAAAAAGGTAAATTTAATAATTTTGCTTACTTAAAATTTAATATTCTTTGGACAATATTTCATAAAGTCTTAGAAAGGATTGTCATTGCAGCTTTTTTTTAATAAATCACAGTTCATAAGTTAAAAGTGACCCATGAGGAGCTTAAGAATTTGCATTAAGTAAATAATTTCCATTTGCCTTTGCTTATTTTCGTTGTCAAGTTCGTGGTGCATTTTAATGGCACACACGTTGGCCTGGCCTAAAACCGGCAAAGAACGGTTAAAGCCGAAAAATGCGACTACGCGACTGCAATTAATTTACTTGTTATGCAGCCCATTCTAAAGGCAGACGACTAACAACAACAACAACAACAGAAACAAAAACAAATGACGCTGAATCTATTCAACATTGGTTAACAGCAGACAGAGAGAGAGAGCGAGAGAGAGAGAGAGAGAAGGGGATGGGGAGTGGGTAGCTGCTGGTCAGCGACAAGTGACCTCAATTTTATTGGAACCTCTCGGCAAGTTGCGTGGCACGGCCAGTTGTACGTGATGTGCTTGTTGTTGTTGCCTGTTCTACTTTGAAATTTCACTTTTCAAATGTGAATGTGAGCGTTTGTGTGTGTCTGTGTGTGTGTGTGTGTGTAGAAGATATCAAAATAATTAATAAACTAAATAAAAGCATGTGAGCATTTCTGTGCGTGTGCTGTTTAAAATTTTGAGCCACGCGGTGGCAAACAAACAACAAAAAAAAAACCGATGCACAGGTAATGCAAGTTTGTTGCTTGAGTCTTTTGTACTTTTGAATTTGAATTTGAATGCAACACGAATTGCAGCAGTAACAACACAAAATATGTGGAAAATATTGAGACACACAGAGCAAAACGACAACAACAAAAACGAAAGACGAACAACGAACAACAGACAACAAATAACAAGCAACAAGCGACTTCAACAACAACATTGACAATTTAACCTCAAACTTCAAAAGTGTCACTGTCATGGCCCTTTTTACTACGACTGCGTTTGCAGCAGAAGCAGCAACAGCAGCAGCAGCAGCAGCAATCGTCGCTTGTAGCATAACCTGTTGGCAATTCAGTTTATGACTTTTTGCAGCTCGCACAGTGTGACAAACACACACAAGCCGTAGCATTAAAGCGTCTTTTAAGCTTTCACCATAAGTGCGGCCCACTGTGCGGGCAGCAGTCGTCGCTGCTGTTGCTGCTGCTGCTGCGGCACGTATTGCCACGAAAAGTGGGTCAACATGAAACGAGCCAGAAAAGAAGAAAGAAAAAAAAACAGAAAAACAAAAACAACTAAAAAGCAAATCACGTCTTGTTATTGTTATTGTTGTTGTTGTAGAAAGCATGCAAGCGCTTTGGTGAGACAGAGACGACAATAGGCGCTGAGAGCAACAATTGTAAATTTACTTATTTTTTCTTTATGTTTTTGTTTTTTCTTTTTGGGTTTGGCATTTTTTTTAATTTATGTGACTTTTTTGGCGGATGACAGCACACTTTGATTGGGTTTGTTAGCTCAAAACTGTTATTTACTTCCAATATCTCTAAATCTTATTATTAGAAAGACAGATAAATATTATATATACACGAAAATGTTTTACTATTTAAATATACATTTCAAGTGCCGCCAGAAACATAAAGCGCCATCTATAATTCGACTTTGCGCCACACGAGCAGTGTTGGTGAATAGCGAAGGTATACACCGTGACCAGAGTGAGTTAACGATAATTTATCGACCAGCCCCCTCAAACCTGTCGCCGATAGTTGCTTGCTTCACACAAAATTCCTTCCTTTTTTTTTTGTTTATACTTGAAAAGCAGCCGTAGCTTTTTAAAATTGTAAAATGTTGAATGGACAGGTCACACACCGTTATGTGGGCATGCTGCACGTGTGCGTGATGATACCAGATCCACATGCCAAGGAAAAACCAAAGTCCAACACGCCAACACTGGAGCTGGGCTGTTGTGCGAATGGGGCACGGCCTGCGACGCAGAGTGAAGAGGCAGAGATAGCGACTGCGACGAAGACAGAGAAGACGACAGCAACGACGACAGCGACGGAGACGGCAAAGACGACAGCGACCGCGAAGACAACAGCGATGTCGATGTCGACTGTGACGACGACTGCAACTGCTAAGACATCAACGGCGACAGCGACGCCTGCTGCGAAACATGTGAATTTGGATCGCATACGGAACGTCGATATATATATTGGCGACAACGATTTATATTTTTACGCCGATGTCAAGCTATACAAGTGAGTCATATAATTATTTTTTTTTTTTTTTTTGCAAACAGAGCTTATCGCATTTGTCCATTTGCAGATTTCACAGTCGTCGCTCTTTCGATTTGCGGGGACTCAAAGTGTTGTACATCAAGTACGACACAGTGGAGAATTGCTATCAGCTGTTTTTGCGCTGCCTGCCGCCAGTTGCAAGTGCGAGCATCGGCGGCGCAGGCAGCGTTACAGCTGGCAGCAGCAGCGCCGGCGCTGACAGCGGCGCAGGCAGCAGCATTATGCACAAACCAAAGACAGCTCGCAAGGAGTACATAGCAGCGTTTCTCAATCTGCCCAAGATGACGGACAGCATGCAGGATAAGGATCCGCTGCTGGTGCACGAATGGAAATTGAAACGCATAACGGAACAGTGCCAATTGCAGTTGGATGCCAACACGCGCACCTACAAAATGATTAGTCAATTTCGATATGGCTACGCCAGCCGCTACAGCGGTCCGCTCCTGGCCAGCGAGGTGAGTGCAATAAGGTACTCCTTTAATTGATAATGTTTCATTCCCCCCTTTTGCAGCTGGACAAGTCCACGTGTCGAGTCTCCGAGCCGGAGCGCCTCAGTCCGCTGCAGCGGCGAATGGAACGCCTTGCGGATGAGCTGAAACGCTTCTCGTGTGATCAGTACAAAATTAACTTTGTGGAGCTGCAGGTTCCAGCTGGACATCAGAATCCCTTGCGCTACAAGCCCAAAATCTACGAGACGTCCATGACACAGGAACAGGCGCATTTGTTGCACAATCTATGCAGTCGCAACACAAACACAACAACAACAACAGAAACAGCCACAATCGATGAGGAATGCTCAGCTCTGACGCAGAATGAGATCGATTGTGGCCTGATTAGCATTGTGCTGGCCATTTGCTATGATGTGCGAACGACCAGCAATGAGCCCACCTGCGAATCGGGCTGGACACGCAGCATTCTGTGTCCGCTCTTCTGTTACTTTGAGCAGTTCGACAATTATCGGGATGTGCTGGTGGCATTTCTGCGCCGTGTCATCACCTATCCGTTGTATCGTAACTTTGAGCTGGGGCGTCAGTGTGTCCGTGATGCCATCGAGGTGCTGAAGGGCGGTCGCAATTGGCTGATTAATCAGATGCTGTTGACCCACCAGCAATTTGCCAGTGGCGAACCGTGCCGCGATAGTTTCAACAGCTATTATCTGGAGGATTATATACGCTATTTGAGCAATGCGACATTGTGCAGCGATGAGCATCTGCGTCTGTTGGCGCGCAACGTCAAGAATGTGCTCATGGATGTGAGCAAGCGGCATTTGGATCTGGGTATCATTGAGATTGAGACTGAACTGATCCACGAACTGATGCAGGAGATGCGCATCGATGTGGGCAGCGGCAGTGAATCGCCACCGCAGCATCAGAGCAATCAGGGTGACGATGACATTGAACTGGATAACGATACGTCCGGTCAGGAGGATGAGACCACAACGGATGATGATAGCGTTATTACGGACTCTTTTGACAGCATGGATTTGCGCCTAATTGAAAACAATGAAGCGGATGTCGATGATGGCGAAGAGGAGCAATCAGAAGTGGACGATGATGAGGATGATGATGAAGATGAAGATGATGACGATGACGACGACGACGATGATGATGATGGCGATGAGGGCGACAGCAACTCATCGACGACAACCACTAGCGATGCGGAGGGCAACAGCGTCATCGAGCAGTGCACCAGCAACAGCGAGGCAGCCGCCAGCATCAGCGCCAGCACGAGCACCAAATAAAGCAGTTGAACGTTCCACATGTTGCCTTTCCAGCCATGCCTAAGCCAAGCAAAGCCAAGGATGCCGCCAAGCCAAACCCAATCCACTTAATGTCAATGAACGGAGGCTAAACAGTGATTACTTTTATGCGAAAGCTAAACGTAAGAATTAAAAATACAGAAACGAAAACCAATCAAACAAAATGTACACACACATACACACACACACACAAACACACACAACACGAAAATTGTAAATTTTTAACACAAGCAAAAAACAAAAAAATTAAAACATTATTATATTTAACTATTAATGTGTAAAAGAATTCTAAAGCAAAATCACAAAGAATTTTTCATGCCAAATGCAAGTTTGCATATATATATATATATATATATATATACATATATATTTATACATATATAAATATTATTATTTTTGTTCTCTCTTTTTGCTCTAAATTTCTCTCTGAAAGATAAATGAAAAACATTAGCATTTAGTGTACGACAATTTGAATTTTGAATTCTTCAAACCGAAGTCTAGTTGTGCATTTTGTATATTCATACATACATAAGAATAACTGTTGTTGGTGCTGCAAGCAAATTGAAATAAAGTATGTAAAGTCAATCTACAAGTTACCAGTTAAAGTTGTATACATGTCAAACAAGTCATGGCCAAAACAAAAAAAAAAAACAAAAATATACATATATATATATATATATTTTTCTTAATATTTTATCGAGCATTTTCAATATAGTTCGTTAACGATAAACAAATGTGATTTTTGAAACTTAATGGAAGAGCATTGAAATTCTGCAAATATTTTGCAAGTCTCTGTTGCTCCAACTAAGAATACAATAAAGAATCAAAAAAATATATACAAGCGATTGGAATGATTAGTTTATATATTAAATTGGAATTTTAATGTTAAGCCACAAAAAAAAAGGCCAGCTTTGTAATTTTTAATATTTTATTTATTCATAAGTTTGCATATCTCTGTACGTTTACAAGCTATTTTAAATATTTATGGACTGTTACTTGAAGAACTGCTGTTGTTCGCTCTTAAATTACGGTATATAATATTATGTACGTGTAAAGCTAAAATTTACAAGTTAAACTAACTATGCATTTAGAAATCGCTAGAAGAATTGCGCAAACATTTCACACGCCCCAGGCGAGGCCAATTGGTTATCTTTTCTTGGGAGTTTTCAGTGTTCTCTTCTAATTAGTCTCTATATACACAAGTTACAATTGTTTAACAATAGAAATGTTTAGTTCATTTAAAAGATTCCTTAATCACTACATACAACATGGCGGCCTTTTAGTGTGGACATTTTTTTCTTTTTCTTTTCTTCGTTTTTTTTTTTTTTGTTCTGTTTTGTTTTGAAAATCCTGCGCCGGGGAACTGAAAATCATTTTCTTCTCATTTTTACTGACACTGAGTTTGAGTTTTTTTTTTTTTTTTTTTAAGTATTTACATGAACATTGTTCTAAGCTAAGTTTGGGAGAGTTGAGTATTGCCCATCAGCCCATCGGCCCGTTACAGATCTGCAAGAATGAAAACATTATAGTACACACTATATGTGGACATTGGACAGATTGTTGTCACTCACTCATTGTCTCCTGCTGGATCTCGACTTTGTATGAGGGATTGTCGTAGGCAGCATCGCTCTTCCGCGGCGGTGTAATCGAAGCCGTCTGATGCACTCGCCTCCTGGTTATGATGAGCAGCAGCGCCAGCGTTGACATTATCGCCAGAGCGGCAATCACAGAAACAACCACAAGTGGACCATAGTAGTCACTAACGGGTTGGTCAGTAACCCCAGCGGTAAGGAGTTTGCCTGCGACGATGATAAGGTCAAAATTAGTTATAAGAAAGTGCGTATTTCTAGTGAGTGATTATGCAAAATATATTATTAAAAAGTACATGAATAATAATATATAATTAAAATAAATAAATCATTATTTTATTATTTACAACTCTCAATGACGTTGTTCACAATGAGTCTTTATAAGGCTGATATTACATATAAACAAATTAGTAATAATTATTATAATAAGCAATGACTATATTTTTTAAGTTAAAATTCTAAATGGGTCAACCCTATCCATCAATGGACTCGTAGCACTCATAATTCAAGAGCTAATAACCTCATACTATTATTTATTCTTATATAGAGTCTAATAATACGAGAGTTATATAGCCAAAGAAAAATAGTGAAATTATAGTTATTAAATTTTTTGAAAATATATTGTTTAAGATCTAGCATTTTTAAAGTTTAAATTTTATAAATGTCTCAAACCGAAGTGGCAACGGAATCGGATCCTCGGACAACCAATTCAGAAACTAATTTGGAACCAAATATATAATTCTACCTAGTCCTATTAAATCGGACAGCTTCCTTAAATTTGGAGTTCCAAGATATGGCAAACTTGGAATGAAAAATCTTGGATAAATCTAGTTTCATAGTCTTATGTAGATAAGAAATTGGCTGTGGCTATTTTCTCTACATTTTGCTCTTAAATACTAAATGATCAATGAATTAAAATATTTACATATACATACATATGTATATAGAAGTAATGGTTGTACTACTAAAAACAAAATAATAGCTTATATTTTAAATTTCAATGATAAAGTTTACCAAAATTCTTAAAGCTCAAATAGATCCTTTCAAAAACATGCCAGACTTGAAAAGGCAGAAAGCTCATCTTAAAGCAATCAACTACGAAATTGGGACTCTGGCTTACCCGTCTTGCCTGGCGTCGCTGGACCACCTGGTTTCGTAATAAAGTTGACGACATTGCTCTTCTTGGTGTTGCCATTGGTGAGATACATTTCCAGCCAGAGGCGATACTTGGTGCCTGGCTTGAGGTCCATGATCAGTGTACCCGTTGTGCTGTCCCGCTTGGCCACCTTGAACACACTGGAGTCCTCCTTGCCAGCATCGCTCTGATAGATGGCGCGATAGATGTGCACGAATTTGTCCTCCGGATAGGGTACACCGTTCCATGAGATTTCCACGCTCTGCGTCTTAACCTTGGTCACATTCACCGTCACATCGAATCCGTAGACATCCACCTTGGGCGCGGTGCGCACCTTGATCATATGTCCTGCGAGCAGTTCGGCTCCATGGCCCGCAAATGGAATGTAGTAGAGTCCAATCTCGTAGCCCGTATCCGGTTGCAGATTCTGTATGGTATAGCTGGTGAGGGCGCGGTGTATCAGCGGTGACGACGAATAGATCATGCCAGTGAGCTCCTTGTAGCGCAACTGTACTCCATCCACATACTCCAGCTGCTCATCGGCCAGCTTCTTCCATGTTAGCTGCAGCCATGTGGAGTTCGTTTCGCCGACATTCAGCTCGGGATCCTCGACGGTCTTGAATATATCCTGGAAGTCAGGTCTGTAGTCGGATACATGTGGAGGTGGCGTTATCACTCGTTCCGCTGGCATCTTCACCGTGTACACTTTGCTCGTTGGCTGCGTATTGAGATCGCGCAGAATCAGTGTGATCTTCACCTTGTACAGCGAATTTGGCTCGAGGAATGGCAAATCGAATTCCATTTCCGAGGTGGCAATCAGATCTTCGGGCGGTGCGAATATCTGTTGCTCCCACGTAGAAGTATCATTACTTGGACCATTCGTATAACGCATCTCAACACGTCCGTGCAGATTCACATAGACTTGGGGCACGGTGAATAAAATGTGAATCGTTCGCGGATCAATGGCCTCCAGTGTGTGCACCTCAATATCTGGCTGCAGATTGTTGAAACCTACAAAAGAGAGTTAGAGTATTAAATTTGGATCAAAGATTAAAAAAAATAAACAAAATTATGTATAAAAATAGAAATGAGCGACTGTCGTTACAAAGATCAATTCTCTTCCAACTTCCAATTCAAAATCGAATTTTTAATTGAGTTTATACTCTTATCATGTTATTCAGGTAGAGTAATCATTATAAGTTATATCATAAAAATCACAATTTAATGATTATTTACCAAATTTATTTTTTTTCCTCACGCAATAACAATTATTTTTGTATTACTAAACAAGTCTATAATTATTTCCTAAGCTAATTTTAATATTTTTCGCATTTAAGTATCGTTTAGTAAATGTTTTTCACTCAGGAAATAATTATTAAGCTTTTTAAAAATACTCAAAAATAATCCTCATGGTGTAATAAATTAAATAAGTAAAACTCCAATTGATTCAAGCCTATTTTAAATCAATCTAATGTTGGCCATAAAAAAGGTTTACTTTCTAAATGTAAAAATCAATCTTGTCAGAGAAACCTTTGATAAAATCATAATTCGACTTTAAGCTTTACTTTGAAACAAAGATATAAGATTGAATAATTTATGAATTTTTAAGATTTATATTTTTCACTCGGTGAAATTTAGTTTTTTATTTAAACTCAAAAATATAATCTTTATCATGAAATCAGCTAAAATTCTTTTCTTCTTGAATTCCAGGTTGAAAGAAAAAAAAAATAATAAATTGAGTTAGTAAAATAAAATATATATAAAAAAAACCTTGTGGATAATAATATCCGAGTAGATAAAAAAAATTCTTTTTTGGTAACAAATTAAAAATAATTTTTACTTACGAACCCTGTTATTATTAATTCAGACTTGGAATCGAAAGAATTTTAGTTTTGACTGCAACACGCTCATTTCCAGTTAAAAGTTTGAATTAGTGGTAAGGTTAAGTGATTTCTAAAAAGCGCAACAATGATGCGGATGACTGATAATGTGAATGTATGTGTGTATGCGTGTGTGTGTGTGTGTGTGTGTGGACTGATTGGTGTGATTTTGAGTAGTCACAGTTAGTAAACAGTAAGACCCTGTCGTTGTGTATATATTGTAGTATCTGTATAGCAGTGTCCAAATACGGCATGAAGAGAGAGAGAGAGAGACAGAGAGACTAGAATAAGCTATGAAGGATTGTGACTAGAATAGTGGTGATCTCAACCTGCTTGCTGGGTTGGCCGCTTGTCCGAGCTTTGATTCTGACTCTGATGCAGGCTGTGCTCACTGGCCTGGGTGGATAGGCCAGAGCTGGTGCTCGAACTGGGCGTAATGCTTGGCAGTTGTTGCAGGGATTCGTGTTGTTGCTGCTTATTGTGTTGTTGTTGTTGCTGCTGCTGGGAATGTTGTTGTTGCTGCTGTGGATGTTGTTGCTGCTGGGGATGTAGCAGTGCTGGTGGCACACCCAGGCCAGGTATCAGCGGGTAGCTCTCATATGCCACTGGCTGACCATCGACAATGGCAATGCCGTGTGGCGGTGGTGGCGGTGGCACTCCACTGTGCACAATGGGCACATAATGTGGAGGCAGTGGTCGCTGTTGCTGCTGCTGCTGCTGTTGATGTTGTTGCTGCTGTTGCTGTTGCTGCTGATGAGATGTTGCTCCTGGTCCACCCGGCACGCTCTGCTGCAAATGCTGCAGAATCTGTTCAATTCTCAGATTGTGATTGTCCTTTTGTGGCAGCGATTGTCCGTTCGGATGTCCGTTCTGTTCAGCGCCCAGGATATTGAATAGATCCGATTGACTAGTGGGTGCCGGTGGCGGTTTGCCCTGCGGTATTCCATTTGGATTGATGTCATATGGCTCGTAGGGATTGTAGGCATCGTAGGCGGGCTTCGCCGGACTGTAGAAGCCATAGGGGCCAATATGTTGTTGCTGGTGTTGTTGTTGCTGTTGCTGCTGATGCTGCAGCTGCTGTTGATAGTCGTTGTAGTGGCCACCCAGCTGCAATGGCACAAAACCGCCTGGCGGCAATGGTGCTCCATTGTTCACATCGTCCTCCTGCTGATCCTCGTGCACATCGTACTTGATATCATTCTTTTTCTGCTGTTGTTGTTGCTGTTGCTGCTGCTGTTGTTGGGTCTTCTTGTGCAATTTGTCGTGTTTCTCAAAGACACCGCCACCCAATTTGGGTGGTTTGCCATCCAATGTTGGATAAAAGGCGTTTAGCGATTTCTTGTCATATTCAAGATCCATTGTCTTCTCATGGAACACTTTCTTATCAGTTGTCGCTGTTGTTGTCGTTGCTGTCGCTGTCGATGTGGATGTGGTTGTCGTTGTTGTTTCTGATATTGGTTGCATGTTGAATGGTATTTAAATTATTTACAAATGCATAGCGTTAATTATTATTTTTTTTTTTTTTTTGTGTTGTGAGCACAGAAAATATTTACAATAAAATACAGCACAAAATCACGTTATTTAAAATATGTAAGAAATAATAAGCAGAAACAGAAAAAGAGAGAAAAGTAGCAAAAGCGCTATAAAAATAAGTATGAAAACATAATGGAAAAGCCGAAAGTGCTTTGAAAACATGCGAGAAAAGATGAGCGATATAAATGAAAATGCTTTAAAATTGTTGTTTTTGCGATCATTTTCCAATTGCTTTTTAATTAACATAATTACTCTGTTTACACTACAGCAATTAAAAAGGCTTTTAAAAATATAAAAATTGTTTAATAAATAATTAAAAAATTATTTATATAAAAAATGCCCGCAAAAATAAGATGCCTTTGCTAATTTAGAGTTTATAAAAATTAATTATCTGAGATTTGATTCAAGTCGAAAATAAAGTTTTCGTTACTGCTTATGTGGGATTGTTAAACAAATCTCTAATTGAGAAATATTATTATCTTTAGCTACACAGCGATTAAGTTAATCAAAGAATTTATCTATGTTCTTGTCTTGATTTAAGTCGCATATAGTGAAAACAGAGTTGAAAAATGCCTCTTAAAATTTCTGCATGCGGTAAACAAAAAATATGAGAATCTTTCATGAGATTAAAAGCCATATTTACCATTAGGCGCTGAAGATTGAGTAGCCGGCTGCTGTTGTTGATCGTGTTCCCCCTCCTCCTGCGGCTGACCGGCGGCACCGAGCTTGGGTGCCAGCGGTGCACAGGTCCAGTGCTTGCAGCACTCATCATCGGGTATGGGCAGGAGACGCGCCTGTGCCGGATGGCAGGGTAAATCAGCTGGAGGCAGTGCCAGCACTGGCGGGCAGGCTGGACGACACTCCACCTTGCCATTTTCGCAGTAGCAATGCTTCTCACAACCTTCAACATGGGGCAAGTGATAGGGATGTGTGATTGAATGGGAATATGGGAAATGCGTTGATTGCTTACCCGTCAGATTTGCCGGAATGGGTGACCAGTTCTCAAATTCCATACCTTGATATGTGCAGGTGCCGTTGTCCATGCAACGCATGCTCTCCGGACAGCAATGGGGTGCAACTGGCTTAAAGTTCGCCGGCACCGGCTCCCAGCGTATGCAGTGCGGATTGAGCACGTCCAGGCCAAAGGTCGAGGGGCATTCGACCTTGGCACAGTGGACGCCCTGCTCATTGCAGATGCACAGCTGTTCGCAGCCATCGCGGAACTGTTGCCCCAACTCATATTGCACGCCCTTAAATGAGCAAGTGGACGTGGCACCACCAGCATCGCGTGCCTGCTGATCCAAGCCAAAGCTGCGCTCCCGCTCCTGCTCCTGGTCCTGCTCATGTTCGTGCTCATCCCCAATGCTATTCTGACCACCATGCAACAATGGAATCGGAGACAGCGGCTGCTGTTGCTCATGATCATCGAGCGTCACATCGCACAGCTCCAGCTGGCAGCAGACATCCTTGGGATCCTTCACATAGACACACTTGTCCGCTCGTGTATAATTGCGCTCCGGACACCGGGGCCGGCAGTTCATGATGCCACCCTCGTCACAGTGACAGATCTGCTCGCAGCCAATCTCCAGACGCTCCCGGAACTTGTAAACGCTACCTTGGTAATGACAGTCGTTGCGTGGCTTCGGCGTGATCCCTAAACGCATGTGTGTGTGGTAGTCGAATATGTGTGTGTGTGAGCGAGTGTGTTTTTGTGCGCGTGTGTGTGTATGTGGAAAGCACATAAGAGTTGATGAGAAGCACATAAAAACACAGCATTAAAGCATATTCACCAAAGGCAACAATAAAGCTAAAAAACTGCATCGATTGCAGTTTTAAAAAATGATAAGCTGAGACTCACCTTCGTTTTGCTCACCGGATGCATTGGTTGGTATGGCGCCCACATCGGATGTTGCCACACTGGGCTCCAGCAGTGGTTCGTCGCATTCCATCATTCGGCAGCATTCGTCCTCCTCCACCAGGCGCTCGTGGCAATGTGGATTGGCCATGGTGCGTTGGCTGCCACGCGGATATGTGGCACCCTTGCAGCGTGGCTCACAAATCCACTCGCCACGATTGCAGGTGCAACGCTCATCGCAGTCCCTTTCCATGCTCTCTCCATGCTAATAAAAAAAAAAACCACGATAAGTCAATTTGTTATTTATAGTTACTAACTAATGCTACGAAATGGGAACAATCAAGATTTGATTTTGCCAGCGAAAAAATGAATATTGAATATAATTAATGTGATGATTAAAAAACCTTTTTGAGATTGTAAGATACTAACATAAGATTAGTTAATTAATGGACCTAAAGTAGGGAAACATGTTGTGATTCTTTAAGGAAATTATTAAAATACCGCAGAAGATTTTTTGGCGAAGTCTCTGTGAAAATAAACATAATCTTGATTCAAATCTTCTATGCATTCCTGTAATATTTCTTTAATTTTATTTTCTTATTTTTACTTCCATTTAATTTTAGATCATTTCTTATGTAGCTTTAAATTTAAATGTTTATTTTATTTTTATTTATTTATTTATTTTTTAATTGTGGACTTTTTTTAGACAACATTAAATAAATAAAAATTAAAACCTAACAAATAAGAACGTGGACCAATTTTATCTTAAATTTCCTATTTGAAGATCGGCTTTTTTCTATATGTAGACAGAGGGATATGGCTAACTCGACTTGGGTGTTAATGATGATCAAGAATATATATACTCTATGGCGTCGAAAATGCTTCCTCCTCTTTGTTATACGTTTTCCCATTTATATTGGATTCAGGGGTTCAGAAACGGTTCGAATATTTCCATTTCAGATTTTTCACAATGATTAAAAGAGATTTATTAAATATTTTAAACAAATATATACAATAAATAATAATAAATATATACAATTATGGGCTGAAACGAGTTTCTGTTGTTCGGTGACAATCGAGTCATGCGAGTTATGTTAAAGTAACTTTCCCTTCTCGAAAAAAAATCGCACTAAAAATAGCTGTTATTTTTAGTGGCTGCTTGAGAATTGCGACCCAATTGACATGTAATGAGAATAGATTTAGTGCTCCAGTTTAGCACTGGTGGCAGCTGCTCTAAAAAATATGATGTGAAAGGCGGGTGAAGTCATTTGTGCTCACAAATTGCGTCAATTTGCTTGGCAAACTAGGCGAATAAATCATCAATCATTTGATCATTTGACGACTAGCGAAAATTGTTAAACATTTCCGGCTCAGATTTAGCCTCGTAGATTCTGTGTGCACCAATAACCAGATATGTCAAAGTGCCGGTTTAACTGGCTTTTGGCGCGACCCACACGCAGAAATTGCTGCGATTGAAATCAAGTTCGTTGCCGAAGTCTTTTGTTTTGCAGCTAGCGCCTTGCAGCCTTTGATCTAAAATTGTGTTCAGAATTATGAGATGCTTATTAAATGAATACATTTGGTACAAGCCAGGAATGATGCTCATTTCCCACACTTTTACCAAATTTGATTCGGCTTTCTGGCGAACTTTATAACTCAAAGCTCATAAAGATACAGTCATTACACCGAGCTGGCAAAAGTAATTGTGGCTCATAACGTGCTGGCATACTAAACTACATATTTATATATATATATATATATATATATATATATATATATATATATATATACACTCATATCGTTCATGAAGTGTGGTCATTTTTTACTTATTTGGTTGCCCGCTATAAAAAGTATTTGTGGCATGCGGTCGACGTCGCGTTGGAATGTTGCACGTGTTAAGAAATAACAGAGCAACAGCAGCAACAGCAACAACTATAAATCGAACAACAATTCATTAAAAGTGAAAGCAAAAATTATTTCATATCGAAACCGATTACAGCAAAAACAATATAAAATATTCAACGAAAAAATTTAATAACTAAATTGAATTTACAGCTGATTGTAGTGTATAAAAACTTACACTTAAAGTTAGCTAAAGAAAAACAAAACTTAATTATTGAGTAATGCTCAAGATTAGGTTTGAAGTACCCTAAAACTGATTTATAGATTTGTCTGTTGCTTTTCCGTAATTACGTGATTACAAAGAGCGTAACAAACTTATGTGGCCCGCACTGGAATTCATTATTAGAGTATTAAAAGAAAACCCAGGCGACCGTTTAATTAAAACAAAATCAACAGCCCGCCAGCCACTCAAAGAAATATCTGCTTGCAACCACAGCAACAGCTGAATGGGTTGGGTTGGGCTGGTCACTAGTGCAAGCCGGAGGCGTTGCTACAGCTGCTGCTGCTGCTGCTGTTGCTGCTGCTGCTGCTGCTGCTGTTGCTGCTGCTGCTGCTGCTGCTGTTGCAGCTGCCGGCTCTGGCAGCAATTCATTTGCGTTCAAGCAATACACTTGAAAAAAAAATAGCCTTGAAATAGCCTTCATACAAGATTTCTTTTATGTGCACACATCGAAAGATTTATTGTCAATTTTGGAAATGTATCTTCTGAACAATAAGGTGAGCAACAAAAATTATGTAGAATTTGTAAAATTACGCCGAATTATTCTGAGTGTATATTTATGAATCGTTTAATGAGCGAGGCTTGGGTGCAATGTTTGATGAACACGTCACACTCGGACAGACGCATAAGAGGCGTGTAACAATTTATAAAATTAGATGATAGATAAACAGGCACATTGACTCTACCTGTGCACCCACAACAAGTTGTGGCATTTTCTAGTTATTGACACATTGCGACGTGGAATGCCCAGACTGAGGCTGGGCCGGGTGATTATGATGCTGCAGCCAACATCAACAAATACAACCGAGCCAAAGACAACGACAACAACCGATGCAATGACAACGACAACAACATCAATCACTGGATAGCAATTTGTGGCATTTTTCCGATTTTGAGGCGCGCAAATATTTGCATAATTGCTGCCTGCCCAAGCATATATTGCAACAAAAACAACAACAACAAAAACAACATAAAAACGGAAAAATGACAACAAGGGAAATGTGAGCCAAAATTATAATTTTTGGAGTGCAAACAGCAACTGCAACAGCAGCAACAGCAGCAAAAGCAGCAACAGCAGCTGAGACTGCGATAAAAATGGTTGACCGGTTTTTATGAGTGGCCCAAACTTGTTGAGCATTATGCAATCAAGTGACGACAAGGCAAATTGGAGTTGCGTGCCAGGAAGTGCAAAAGATTGCTGAACAGGCCAACAAGGCGAAAATGGAGGGTGCCTTTTATACACATAATAAATGTACTCGGATCCCTTTGGCAGTCTTCTCGAGAAACAATGAAAGCAACGCTTCCAAATGGGTGCACATCTGCATAGGCGTGGTCCTAGCCAAGTTGAGGTATTAGCGAAAATTGTATTTACACATGTTTTTCCCTTTTCTGAACTTGACTGCTTTGTGCTTAAAATTTCAAAGAAAATATTCTCAGACTTCTTAAAAGCAACTTTTCCGTATGTATTTATATCGCATTAAGAAATTTTTTTAATTATTAAGATATGAACAAAGCTAATTACTTTAATACTTTAATAAAAAAAAATAACTTAAAACCTTAAACCAAGCTAAGTTGGAGAAAGAATTGTTAGCCAAGTATGCTAGTGAAATAAGGAATTTTCTTTTAGTTACATTGAATTAAAGAATTGAATTTTGTTATTTTTTTGTTAAACTAGCTTTCAGTTCTACAAATTTTTTTATAAAATTACCAAAAAGGCTAAACTAGATTATTTGAAAAAGATGTGTAAGTTTTAAAATATGATGATGTAATTAAGATTCAGACTGTTCCCATTAGGATAAATAATCATTTTCATTTTATAGCTCTCTATTAGGGTTGTCCAAAAATTTGTCTATATTTATATTTTGTTTGTATATATTTTTAACTGTTTTTACTTAGCCCGATATTGTATACGTACCTTATAGCTCCTGTTGCTGGCCAAACATTCGCGATGCATCGTATCGCCGCTGGCTGTGATTTCCACAATTTTCGGCACTTCCGTTTCCGGTTGAGTTGTTGTCGATGTTGTCGTTGGAGTTGCAGAGGAAGTTGATGTTGACGGTGATGCAGATGCAGGTGCTGCTGTAGTTGTAATTATCTCAGTGCGCTCCTCGTCCATGCTGACATTGCTGAGATCCATAAGCATCTCGTGCATTTTGGTGGCATTGTGACGGAAAAGCACTTCAGCATCCTCATCGTTGCCACCCGCCGAGCGACCCTCGCCGGCAAAAGCCACAAATGGCGAATCGGTTGTGGTTGTTGTTGCTGCTGTTGTTGTTGTTGCTGCTGTTGTTGTTGTGCTACTGCTGCTGGTGCTGCTCGATTCGTCCTCGTCTTGGTGCTGCACATGATGCTCTCCTTCAACAATGTTAATCACTGGCACCGCATCCAGTTCATGCTGCGGCATGACTGTGGTGCCCTCTGCCTCTGCCACCAACACCGCCTCCGTCTTCGCCTCCACCACGGACTGTGGCTGACTTTCTGGCTCATTCATATTCATGGCGCGTGCTCGGGACGTTGATGTCGTCTCAGTTGCTGGCTGGGCCGTTGCCTTGTTCTCCATACTGACAATAATGTCAGCACTCGAATCAGTTGTTGTTGTTGTCGTCATCAACGTTGTTGCTGCTGCTGCTGCAGCTGCTGCTGCTGGCTCGCCCTCCTCGGTGCTGCTTGACAGCATTTGATAATCTTCGTGCTCGGCCAGGCGATCATGATTCTCGGACAGTATATGCACATGATAGGGATCTTCTGATTCACTTGTTGACGCTGCTGCAGCTGTTGTTGTCGGCATTGCTGTTGTTGTTGTTGTTGTTGTGCTGGTTGTTGTTGTTGTTGTGATCGCAGACTTGTCGCTGTCACTTTCATTCTCATTGGTTGTGGGCTCAATCTCCTCACTGTTGCTGGCCGTTATTAGCGTTGCCGGATGTCGGAAATTATTCAAATCCTTGGCATCATTATCATCATTCTCATTTGAAATTTGATTGAGCAACAGCTCATTCTGTTGTTGCTCTCGTTCCCCTTCGTGTAGATGTTGCTGCTCTGTGGTGGCCTCATCGCCCACATTCTCTGCATGCTCATCCCGCAATGGAATGTGCTGGATGTGCGTGTGATCCACCTCCGTGTGATGTACAATCAGCGGCTGCTCGGCTCCTTCGCTCTCAGCACGCGGCGTAGTTGTTGGCTCCGTGGAGGTGATGGGCTCAATGCTCGTGGAACGCAATGTAGTTTCCTCCCCAGTCGAACTGCTAACAACTATTGCTGATGGCATCGTGGTTTGTTCTGCAATAATATAAAAAGAATATTGGTTTTATTATTGCAATATTTCTTATAAACAGTGGCATAAATGTTAGTTATCCAATTTTGTCGATAAATTCTCTAACCGATCAGAATCATTTTAAAACAATAATAAGAGAGAGCAGATTTGCGTTCACATTTAAATTTTAATATAGTTTTTAAAGTGTTGTGAAATCAACAGACCACAATAACTTTGTTTTTATAGCCAATTATTATGCACCGTTTATCTCCTGTCAATAGACCACAATAACTTTGTTTTTACGATCCATTATTATGCAGCTTTTGTCTTCAGTCACTAAATGTATTCTAAAAATACTAAGAAACCTTTTTAGCAGTCACATCGCAAACCAATTTAAAATTTTGTGCTTACTCAAGCTCATATATATTAAAGCACTTAACCAAACACCCTTGACTTAAAAAAAAAAACAAAAACAAAAAAAAAGTCAGCTAAATTCTGTTAGTAATAGAGGAAATATATAAACTATAGCAGAACACAATACATTTAGAAATTTAGCAAACACTCATTGATAACTAATGGAGTTTGTCCTGATTAAAGAACTTTTCGAAGCTTTTTTTGTACATGTGAAATTTTGAAAGAATTTTACACAATTCCCAACAAAAGACTTATTTTAGATTATAGATGTTAAATGAAATAAAATGATCATCTGCACGAATGTTTCCTATTCAATTAGCACTGCGAGGAACTATTGCCAATTTCGATGATCTATGAAGCGTTCAATTCACAGTTAGAACTAACTCATTGAGTCATTCGATGGGGGTAAATAAACTTTAAGCCGACTACGAATTCGCTAAGCTGGCCCACATTTACCGGTAGCGGTACATTTGCAAGAATTTTTACGCAACACTAGCGGAAAGCTTAAAAAAAAATGAACAAGAAGAAGAAAAAACATAACCTACTCGTATTGAAAATATATCTCACGCGTCCCATCATTGGCAGCATCATTTGCAACGCCATGATTGAAACCTACTCGCAATTTATGTTTGGCTGTACACCGTAGTGAGTGCAGAGCCAGAAGCAGACGCAGCATCAGTTCCTCAGAATCAGCAAGGTATTCATTAAGCTGCGATTGCGTCTCCTCAGCCAGCCAGCTGAATCATCGGGGGCTGGGGCCCGCCATTCTTGGAAACCTTGGCGGACGGACAAAGTCCGCGATGCCAAAATATCAGCCAGCCGCATCTTTTCTGATATTCTTGTTTTTTTTTCTTTTTTTTTTATTGTTCTCTCTTCGTTTTTATTTCCTCAGAGTTCTTTTTTCATACTTTGCTTTAACGCGCTTAGGAAAGACGAACGGGGCTGAGACTTGGCCAAGTTGTTATTCTTTTGTGGGGCTTTTGTTGTTGTTATTATGTGATTCTGTGTCTGGCTCTTCTCCGTTCCTTCGCTGTTATATAATTATATTTATTTTCGGGCATGGTTTCGGGGCGCAAAGCTCATGTCATAAATAAATGATGACTTTAGTTAGGGGTCTCCAGCTTGTATTTTACCATAACATCAGCAACACTTGACTCACTCGTCGTACAGTGGGTCCAAAAGATATTAAGTTGCTCTAGCTAAGGCAAGCAATTTAAATTAAAAGCTAACTCTTTAATGGTAACTTCAGTTAATCGAATAATTTAAGGCATAAATACAGCTGTAGTAAATTAAAAGAGTATTTAGTTTAATTATTGCAGTGTAATCTGAATCATTTTAGTCTAATAGTAGAACCTGAACTGAAAAAAAATCATTATTAAACTTAAATATAGAATCTTGACTAAATAATTATTTTTTTTTTTCAAATTCAAATTTTATTTTTAATAATGTGAGAAAATCTTCGTTTCTATTTTTTCAGCTCTGTTTACATTTGATTCTTTATTTTTAAATTAATATTAACAGTATATATTTTTTTAAATTAGCAATGAATTGTTACTTTTAGGTTGTTAGTTTCACATTTTATAAATTAATATAGCTACAATTTTCGCAATGGTTTGTTGATTATGACAAAAAACAACTTCTATTTTGGAGTCCAGTGCCACATTTGTTTACATTAGCTTAGAACCGCTTTAGGGCCAAAATTATATGTTGAACAACATTTAACGATTTCCATTTACTGATTTCACTTCAATATATTATGAGCTGCGTGGCTTAAATAACCATTTATATCATATATGGCTTATGTAATAAGCAGGGATATTAAAGTTTTTTCTTCCTCAACCTTTAACATCGAGTGTAAGCCAGGTCGTGAGACATGAAATGAATGTTAACTGCTCATTGTTATTTACACATAAGTCTCTTTTAACTACTTGGATTGTGGTGTTCATTTAATTTATACATTCTTTTCGTTCAGCAGCTGCAACACGTAACTACTCGTTTTACTGCGTAACAATAAATGGTACTACTCTTGGACATAAGGCCAATCCATTATGTTTCATACGGATCCAGAGTCCCGCCACTGACTCATGGCAAAGCAGGGAGCAAAAAAAAAAAAAAAGAAAAAACACCCGCAAGTCAACAACTGACGAGCGCTGCAAATGTGGCCCCCATGGGGGCGAATCGAGTGCCAGGAGAGCCGGAGAGTTGGGGGGAGAGGAGTCCAGAACAGTGTGTGCTGTGCCTAGGCGCACCGGGTCTGTCATGCATGCGTGGTAATAAGCATAAAGGCGGCACAGGTCTTCGGAGCCAGGCAGGCAGCCACATATGTCGTCGCTCCAATAAGAAAAGGTGCCTTTGGCTCTGCTCGAGTCCACATGCAACGAACGCCAATTTAGCGTTAAGAAATAGAAGATTTCCAGCTTTGGTTCGTTAGCCCAACACTTCGAAAAAAAATCGCCCTGAAATCTACAAAATTGTTCTTGCCTTAAGAAACATTTTCTAAGCATAAGAAAACAGTTTTCTTACGATAAAAAAGACTAAATCAACAATCGCAAATAGATGGTGTTTTCCTATATTTTAGTAATATTTTATATTATTAATAAAAGCATTTCTAAAATTATTATGGCAAAAAAATCTCGGTAAGTCACTCAAAACTTGTAAATGTTTATTAACAATATAAGCAACAAAAAAACCAATGTTAGAGCTGTTTTTATGCACATATAACAAAATATCCCGAAAATTGGGGATATTTTTATTACATTTTGAAAAATGTACCCTAAAATTAAGAAAAGAAAACTCCTGGTTTTTATAAATATACTTTCTGAATAATAAGTAAGTGTCGATTTTTTTTCTGAGTGCAGAAAGAAACCCTCTCTAGCCTGCTTGCTGCCTGCTGCCTGCCTGACTGTGGCAAGCTCGTAAATGCTCTCATCTTTTCTGTGTGTGTGTGTGTGTGTGTGTGTGTGTGGCTTTTTGTGTGTTTTATGTTTTGGCTCCAGACATTGCTTTTATTGTTACTCTTACTGAGAGTTAAGAGGAGGCCAGAACTTGGCTATAGGGTTACTGACTTGAACCTTGAATTTTAGTTCGTTATGCTGCATGCAGCTCGGACTGCTGTTGCTGTTTGCCGTTGCAATTGTTGCCGTTCGCAGTCTGTGAGCCGTTTAAAATACTCGGAGTTGCAGTTCTTTGCTCCTTTGTTTTGTCCGTTTTTGCTTGGTGCACAATTTGTCTTTTACTGTCATTGATTTTCATTTTTCACTGGCACTCGTTAAGCGCTGCCAAGCGGCTTCCATCTATTTTTATATGTACACCACTTACACACACACATTCACATATACATATGCAAATACATATCCATATACATATACATATATTTATGTATAGACAGATGGGAGAAGTTCGCTTTTGGTGGTCTCTTCTGGGTCTCCGTTATGCAAGTTCGTTTCTATCTCAATTGGGCTTTATTTAATTTCTGCCTCTTTTTTTTTGATATCAGCTGCATACGAATGACTCAGGCAACGAACTTGACTTGTGTGTCAGCCATGTCAAATATGCATTTTCGTGCTCTCCGCCGTGTTTATGATGTGCACAGTTAAGCCGAGCAGCCGCTTGATTATGATATATGACAATGGCTCCTATCCGCGTGCCTACTTCAAACGCCCACAGCCACAACAACAACAACAGCAGCAGCAGCAGCAGCGAAGCACTTATGCAGAAATGCAAAACGTTAACTTTAAGTTGTCGTCAGTTGAAACTCATTTGCGGTTTTTCTAAGTCACCGCACGTTTTGCGGCTCCAAACAAACCGACAAGCCGACAGACCGCATTCAAGGAGTTTGGTTGGGGTCTAGAAGAGGTCTACAAACGATGTACTTTGAATTGACAAGCTGTCAGTATGCACTGCATGCAAACCGGATGTCATTCTTGGTAGCTTACAAAAGAGCCACATAGATTTATAGTAGCTAACCATTTAACGGAAATACTCATTTAAGAATATTTTATAAATTAATTAAAATCAAAGCTATAGACATTGTATAACTTTTTTTTTAATTCTTATCAATATTTATTTTAATAGAATTATTACGAAAAAACAAGACAAAAAAAAAAGTTTTCATTAAGATATCTGATTTGGACTAAGAAATACATCAAGGCTGCTCTGAGAATCTTCTTACCTTTTATTTACTATTAAACTTATAATTAAACAACTAAAAATTATGCAACTTATACTAATAAAAGTCAAGCCATTAAAAATATTTGTTTATTTTCTATAATACTTTTCATTAATAACTACAAAATAATTATATTTGTAATTGTCGGCGTAGCACTTGTATTTTTTATTGCTATGGGTAAAATGAGAATAATCAATTTCTGAAAAGTTCGCCCACATCTTAAAGTACATATATATTCTCAAAAAGCTGATCCCATTAACTCGAATAGCAAATGCCGATAAAGATTATTTCGAATAATCAATTTCCGATACAATTAAAACCACAATTTAAAAAAAAATCTCTTTTTTATGTATGTTGTATACCTTGACTTTAATTTGATTTTATTTGATCATTTGAAAAAAATTTATTGAGACCCGTTGAAAACATTATTTCATAAAAACTACATCTTCAGATCGCATAGTCTCATAGATCATGGTTCATGGTTATTGGCTTAGTTCGTCGACTTGCTCTGTGGGTTAAAACATACATATTAAAAGACTTTGATACACGTGCTTCCATGTTACCAATTTTATTCGCTTTTAATGCAAGTATTTCAAGGTTTTGTAAACCACAGTGGGTCATAGTAAATGATTGAAAAATACGTTATTTATATGTCTAAACTTTCGGTACAAACTACAGCGAACATTTTCAATAGGTAGAAAAAAAAAACTACATTTCTACACAAAATCGGAACTGGATCAATGATGCAATCTGGCTTAAAATCAGATTTATACCAATGTTGAAACTTCAAAGTAATAGTCCTCACTCTAATGCTGCAGGGTGGGGGGACACTCGTGTATCAAGTTGGTGGTAAGTAATGACAAATCAGTCAACCGGAAGCACGTCACAGGCGGCCCACTCGCAATTCATAATGAGCACTGCATAATGACCATTAACATCGGTGGCCACTTCATGGTAAAATTTCAAAGTGGTCAAGCTTTTTAACGCTCAAAAACTGTCAACAAATAAATGAAGGGTGTGTTGGTGAGGGGGTGAGGGGGTGGGGAGGGTTGGATTTTGGGCAACGTAACGGTCATGCGTTTGCTTATGTGTGTGTGTGTGTGTTCGTCAAGTATCCACAAAGCCGAACCGAATCACAACAAATTTATTTGATTTGCCTACTTGCGCGGTTTTTTTTGGCTGCATAAGTTGTTGTTGTTGTTTTTGCTGATCCGGTTTTCGTTTGATTTGGACAAAACTTTTTTAAATTATAAACAAATACAAATGAGTATTACGCAATCGGCGGCACTTCGCGAGGCGTCGCGTCGCGTCGCCTGCATTTGGAAAGCTGAATAGCCATGGATATACATATTTTGGCAGGGTGTTGATGGAGCTTAATAATTAAAGCCAGATTTTTGATATTTTATGTTGTTTTTGTTTACTTTGAAAATGTTTTTTGTGGTCTGTGCCATTTTTTTTTTTTTTTTTGATCTCTTTGTCTCTGTGAGGGGAATGGAGATTGGGATGGGGTTGGTGATGGTGATGGTGATGGTGATGGTGATGACAATGCACGTTGTTAGTTAATATTTGTAGTATGTTAATTCGTGAAACCAAGTGTTAAAGCAAAATCTGGATTTGTAGTGATCGTTTTTTTTTTTGCGTTTAGCAAGATTTGCACATTAAATAATGGGAAGATGATATGAGCACATTTATGAACAACGCATTGAAATAGATTGTGTACATTTTGAAAGTCAACTGTAAATGTGAAATTTTCACAAAAAAAAACGTATTAATGCATAAACAATCTTTGTATAATTGTTATACTATCCCAACCTAAGCAACTATAGAAAACGAGTTTTTAAACCCACATCTTTTACTTAATTAAACAGGTTTTGTTATTTTTAATTTGTTTAATAAGTTTATACAAATACATAGGAGACCTTTGAGCATACTAAATTGTGACTTAATAATTAAATTAATGGCAAGATTGCCTAAAAGAGGAAAATGTTATCAACTTTCCCAATGGTAACTACGAAAATATTTCTGCTCATTTAAGGCAACGTTACAAAATATGGGTCAAACAAATGCTAAATTAAGGTAAGAAATTCAACTAGTACATTAGCTGGAATTACCAGTTTCATGGGATTCGAAAATATTTGGGTTTCTTGTACGTCTTATCTACCGTTGAATCTAACTAATGACTTAAAATGTGGCAAGAGAACAGAGAATAATGTTTAGCGGCAAGGAGGACAATTTTTCAATAGGGTAAAATTCTTCATGCCAAAGACATTAGGAAAGTCTTCCACAATAACTAAGGGGAAAATCGTTAAGCAGTTCGACTTGTTGGACAGGCATAAAACAAAAAGATTTTTCTCCACCAAAAGGCAGCGTGTAAAGCAGCATTTGACCTTTTCAACCGCTCAGCTCGAAAGTTCATGTGCTCGGGCCAGCTAATAAAAAATGCAACTTTGGAATTCGTACAGGGGGGGAGGAGGGGAGTGAAGTGGGAGACGGCGCATCTAATGCTAAATCAAGAAGAAGAAGATGCAGAAGAAGAAATAAAACACGTTTCAGCGCGTGTCATCGTCCATGGAGAGGCCAAGACAAAGACCCCAGAAAAAAGAAAAACATAACCTGCATATGACTATTATACACAAAAGCCACTTAACTTTGTACAATTGATAGCTGTATCTGTATCTGTATCTGTATCTGTAGCTGTTACTGTATCTGCGTATCTGTATCTATATTTGTATCTCAATGCAATGACACCACGCTTTTCAGTTGGCACAACAAACCAAGTGAATGCTCTACGAGCTGCTTGGCCGGCCATGAAATCAACTTGCAATTGAATTCAAAATTGGTGCTGCAAGTGTTTCATATGCTCATGTGAGAGGCAATCGCAACAAAGTGACTCCACAGACTCGACTGACTCGACAGACTCGACAGACTCGACAGACTGTGTGCCAAGTGCGTTTCAAATTTGAAGGTCAACTAAATGGCGCTCAGCCAGCTAAATGTGACTTGTGTGACTAAGTACAAGTACAAAGATTTAGAAATCCCTAAGCTATTACATATCTTCTATTATATATTAAGTATACCTCTTATAAAGTTCACAAGCTTAAAGAGATTAAGACTAAATAGCAAAAATAGACAATAAGAGAGAAATAAAAGACAAATTCAATCAGAATTTAAGCATAAACTGTGTGAAACTTTTATAGATGGAGAGTAAGTTTAACGTTAAAAAAAACTCTTAAGAAATATTTTAAATTTCAAAATAAAATTTAAAATAAAAAGATATTCAATATAAACAAAATATAAAAATAAAATTAACTATAATTCAAAATATGAAACATAAATTACGCAATATAGATAAATAAGTTTAATTTTGAAAAATAACATAAAATTAAAAGCCATATTGCAAAATAAGTAAGGGAAAGATATTGTGTATTTAAAGAATATTGGAAACTAAATTATAACCAAAAATATAAAATAAAAATTGATTAAAACTGAAAACGAAGAAAAGACGCGCAAACATACATTTATATAATATAAACATATTTATATATACATTTTTAAGAAAAGTAAAATAAATAAATATAATTTTGTCTCCAGTTATTTTAATATTATTATAATATTTTAATTTGCCCTTTATTTTAAATTGTATTCAAAAAATGTGTAATAAGTATTGAATGGAATTTGCTTTTCATTCTTGTGTATATTTCACATTTTTCATTACGAAAATTTCCTTCTAACGCAATGGGCAATTTAAACATATTATCTCAAATATGTTTGTTCACGTCCATTCTACAATTCTTTTTCCCTGTCTCTTGCTTCCCAACTACATATGTATGTGTGTATTTATGTATCCACTTCCTGGCCACATTCTGTGCACCGTTCAATGACACAGTTAATTGCATAAACACCCCAGTAATATGTACACAAACAAGCCAACAAACACACACAATCGCATTATACAGCCCCCAATTAAATTGCATTAATTACAGTCGACTTTTTGCGCTACATTTCATCTGAGGTGCTCATAAAAAAATTAGCTAATGGAAAAACAGCCAGCGAAGTTATAGAAAACATACCCGTCTAAACAACAACAAGAGGGCATTCAATACGCATACATAAAAATACACAAATTGATGTAATTAGGTAAATATATATATACATATATATATCGAGTAAAACTTAAGTAAAAACAAGTCTTAATTATCAAACGAGAATTTTTTTGTTGGACTTGCGCCCCTGACACAAATACCAGGAACTCAGCTGATCAGGTTTTCATCTGGCGTTTGGCTGTAATTTATATCTAATGGAATCAAATGTTAACCAGTTGTTCTATCACTTAATGCAGGCAATAAATTTTCAGTTGACGCCGCGAACGGAGAAAGCCGACTGGAATTAAGGAAAAACCCCTCCCCCAAAAGTTATAAATCCACAACTTGTGAATGGACTGTGACATGGTATTTTATATATTTTTTGACACTTCAGTTCGAAAATCCATGGAGTCATATTTATGGGTGAAATGTTAATTGTTAACTGCAAGCGTTTTACAGCACTTTCTCGCTTTACCAATTCAGCCTCAGGCTCGGTCTGCGCTCGGACAAGTGTCAATGTACAGAGGAGCCACAACAACAACTGCAACAACAAACAAGGTGCAATTAACAACATTTTGTTGATGCTGTCGTTGTTGATCCACTCAAACATACATACATATATACGTACACATTTCCACACACGGCGCTTAACAATTTTTAGCTATTTCTGTTGAAAAGTTTTAAGCTACTTTTACTTATCGGTTCATTATAACGGACGTTCAATTTTGCCAGCTAATCGTGCATGAACTTCAAGCGAAAGGTAAGCCCCACCGAAACCACAATAGCCACAACACATACATATTTACACACATATACGCATGCCACACCCTCTTGACAGAAATACTTTTCATTTTTTGCTTCACAAAAACTTTGATCTCTATCCTTGAAAATGTACAAAACAAATGACTTAGGACACAAACTTGTTTAGCTTCGCTCTTTTTCTGCAGAATTTCTAAAAGAAACAAACAAAATGAAAAATGCCAAAATAAATAAACAACCGCCATATAAAAAAAAAAAAAATCCCATAAGATGAACAAACAAAAGACTTGAGGACTCTCTTTTGATAGCATATGCAAAAACGTATTGACTTAGGATTTCTGTATCCGTTTTTTAATGGCCCCAAGTGTTGTTTAACTGAATATGCAACTTGTACAACATTAACAATCACTCAGTAGTTTCCTTGACTTTAGCTTTCAACATTTTGAGCTCAGTGAGTTCAATTTCCGCTGAATCTTCACGACATCGTGCTTAAAATAATGCAAATTTTTGCGTACGTTGATTTGTAATAACAACAAACGAGCAGTAATCAAAAATCAACATAATAACATCTCATTCACAAATTTTAATTTATTTATTTTACAGTTTTCCTTGAAGAAAGTAACCAAAATCAAAATAAAAAAAAATAGCTTGGCCGATAATTGAGGTCGTTACTTGGCACGAAAACTTAGCCTTTGGTTTTGTTAACGATATTGAATTTAATATTTCGTGATGTGTTTTATTGTGTAATGAGACCTCCGTATTTTTTTTATACGTAATTTTTGGCAAACCTTGTCGAGTGCAGGCCCTGAATTGCATTCGAGCCACTTAATAGGATCTCATAGTTTATTTTTCTGCACTTCGATAGTCGCGACCACAAGGCCATCAATTAGCGCACCATTTTCAGTATGTTGGCCAAAAACTCAGCAGAAAATTAACATAAATGATTTATGCACTCGACTTTAAGCCGTGCTCTGCAATTTTCCAACTCATTAGCAAGCTGCAATTTATTTGCACTTGGCTTTGTGCAAAAACAATTTCCAGCTCTGTTTTTGTGGTATTTCGATTGGGTTTTTACCAACCTGCAACATGCAAAGGCCGCTTACAGTAATTGCTGATTTTAGTGGTCAAGTCTATTAAAGTTGTCAGACAGAAATCATTTTCCAGCAACTGTTATGGTGCCTAAATTTGTAAACTATTGTCATTATATTTATTAAAAATTTTGAAACTTAATGCAACATAAAATGTTAATTATTCAGTTAATAGTAATTTTAGGATTTTTTATTTTAATGTCAATTTAAAAAAAAAAATCGTATTTTCACAATATTTATCAAGAGATAAGTATGAACATATAAACAAATAATACATGAAGTAATATTATTATATTATTTCATAACAGAGATCAGAATTATTAAAATTCAACGTAAACCTGATTCCGAGCTATGTGGATTTGTTCCTACACAAGTTTTTCTATTTATAGGTTAATTAATTAAAACAAGAAATTAAACTGAAACTCCAAACACAAAACTAGTTTCACAATATAAGGTTTATTGGTCAATATTTATAACATTTGTGGGCTACTCTGTGATAATTGTATAAGCAAATAGCTCACGAAATGCTTAGATAATCAGTTGACAATAGCCAGTTTTACAGATCTTTGGCAAGATGTTGTCTTTGGTTGCATGATTCATGATTGGATTCATTAATTAATGCTGTACATGGGGGTTGAGACGTTGAACATCTCTGAGAGTTGCGTCAAGTTGCTTGTGGGGGTGTTTGGCATCTAAATGATTTATTCGAAATTGTTGCTGTCTAAGTTCAAGTTAATTTACTACATGTGGTTTTAATTGGCATTGCCCAAAAAGCCAAATAACCTATTATTACGTATGTGTGTGTATGAAAACCAACATGGGTTTCAAGTGGCACCCAAAAATAAACGAATTACTTATAAAACATTTATGACATGCATTTAAAAGGTGTAACAGTTGTCGGTTGGCACGTAGGTGAAGGACATGACTCATACAGAAATGTTTTAAATGTATTTACGCATTTCTAAAGTTTGTTAACTAGCTAATTACAGTCGAAAGTTGTTCATAAACTTAACTGATTTGTAATGTGCAGTTCACCAACTATCTAATATCAAACGCAGTTCGTTTTTAAAGTCTTTTGTCTTGTTGCTGGCAAACTGTGTGGCCTGTTTGAGCCGTCATTTTATCTTATGATCAGGCTAAGAGCTACAGCCAACAGTTAAAATACCAACAGTTAAATCGACGTTTCATGAGATCAAAGCAGCTGTAAATTCCGATGCAAATCGCCGGCAACGTGACACGTTTGATGTGCAACTGACATTAAAACTAGAATTACAAACTGTTAATTATAAGAAAATGTTGCAATGCACGCAGAGTCCACAACAGAACATAGATCTTAACAATTAAACTGCTAACCTATTTTTCGAGTTGAAGCTGCGATCAACGAATGAAGTTTGAGCCTTTCACTTAGTTAACAATAGAAGCTGAGTTCATCTAAATAATGGAATTAGATCAAATCCAGCTAGGGTTCTATGACTAACATTTATTTACCACTGCTGCTAATACATAGATGAAACCAGTGTTATTTCACTTGACTTCTATATACTTAATGCTTCAGTTGGTTCCCTAATATGTGTTCAGCTTCGGTAATGATTTCCGCAGCAGTTTAAATAAAAGTTTCCATTTCTATTTCATCTTGAAGCGCCGCATAATTAATGAAATAATTCAACAGGAAACTGGTAACCAAAATTCTGTCTATGATTAATCTAAAGAAAATGACGCCATTCAAAATTTCTTTTACACCAGCGCTGGTGCGCTCCATTTAAGCGAGAAAAGAGAGTAATTACGGGTTTGGAATATTTGACGGATCGAACCGTAAAAGACGGCGGCGGCGGCACACGTTGCGACGTCGCCGAGATCGACGATGTGGTGCGGCGTTAATTAGTAACTCAAAGAACGAAATTTGATTATGGGGCCAGAGCCGGAGAGAGTCATCGGACTCCAGAACAGTGAGATTAAAGTGTCTGGAAAGCTTTGCGAGACGTGCATGGGCGACGTCTATGTTATCTATCTATAATTTTCGTGCCTTGCCTCTTTGCAACTCACCAGCTTCGCTTGCGTTCAATTTGTTCGCTCCTAGAGTCGTTGAACTATCCAATATGGTCGCAGTTGCCGTTGCCGTCGCAGTCGACGTCGCAGTCGACTCGCTGCTTTGTTCTACGCCAACTGTTGTTGCCGTTGCTGACGTCGTTGTTGTTGTTGTCGTTGTGGAGTTTCTGAAGGCAGCATCAGCAGCAGCTTCAGTTGTTATATCCAACGCTGGCATCGTCGTGGCTGCTGCATCATCCTCGCCTGCAGGCGCCGACGCCGCACGCTCAATTTGAATGCCAAGCAGCAGAAATCCACAGAGGCTGGCCACAAAGAGTCTACTCCACAAGATCGACGCTGAGTCGCCCGCAGCTCTTTTTTTTCTACACGCTTGCATTTTGATTTTATTTATTGTATATTTTCGTAACGATTTTTTAATATTATTATTTTCGCAAGTTTTTCTCACACCTTGGCACTTGTTGTTAAATTATTTAAATAAACAGCAGCTAAAAAAATTAAAAAATTTCAGCAATAATTTGTTAAAGGTCTGCCAGCAACACTTTGAGTTAAGTTATTGTGTTTTTCCTTTCTCGTTTACTTTTTGAATATATTTCATTTTAAGCGATCTTTTGTTGATTTTTTGCACGTTTTCTGTTTGACATTTGCCCGTTTCTGGAGTGTTTGTTTTTTTACTTTCGTAACTGTAACTTTTTTTTGTCATCATTTGGTAACCCTAAATGCTGCCATTTCCGTTAAAAGTTTTGTTAAATAATGTTGGGAGATTTTATTTTGACTTAAACTTAGCCTACACATGTTAATGATGTTCAGAAATATCCAAAAATTAATGCTTTACAATATATTTATTTTTGTTTATTTGTATTCCCTCTAAAACAGAATTTCCAAAGAAATTCAAGTTCGTCAAGTTCGTTGCCTAAGTCTTTCGTTTTGTAAGCAAATTTCTGCCTTGGTTGTAAATTGTGAACAATATGTTATTTGAAGACGTATTAGAAAAACTAATTTAACCTTTTCCTCTGGTTATTTCTTGTTTTTGCCATTCTTAGCCTAGTAGGGAAATATATTCAGGAAAGTCAATGCGCATGCAATTCTCAATAATGCTGAAGTAACCTCAGCAAAGAACCAGAAGAAACACTTTAGATTTAAATTGTATATTCGAACCGGTTTCGAGAGCAACCAACTCCAACTACAACTGGTAGCGGCTCTGTGGCATTATTTGCGGCAACTTTGGCCAACTAGAAAACCACAAATGCTATTGATGCTGCTGCTGTTGCTGTTTCTGTTGCTCTCGTGCATTTGGCCAAGTTTCGGGTTGCATATTGGGTTGATTATAATTAGCCAGCGGCTGCCGAAAACAATGCAGTTACAGTTCACATGACAGTTTCTAAATACAATAAATAATATTGTTGATGTGCACATTTTTATAGTTATAGTTTAATTTGCAGCAAATGATGTCATTGTAAAAGTTGCTGTCCGCGGTTTATTTACTTTGACATTTCACATTTCACTCTCACTCCTTTTATGTAGAAATGGCAAACAAAACACACAAGAAAACAACAACGAACACATTAACACAGACAGAGAGAGAAATACATAGAAAGAGACAGGGCGTAAAACTTGTTTGTTTTATTTTTTCTTTTTTTTTGGTTTTGGTATTTTAAATGGAATTTTTTCTTCTTTTCAACTGCATATTTCTCTCGATTTCGATTGGTGTCTGAGCGTCTGTTAATAAGAAAGCCGCGCTTTGCATAAAGCAAATACACACACAAACACACACACACACACACACTCACACACACTTAAGTGCTTATTGGTATTACGATTTTGCACTCAACCGATGCGCAAAGGTTTCCAAAAGGTGGCCAAGCGCACGGGCCACGTTTCTATAGAACAGTAAAAAACGATCTGCTCCTGGTTTTTGTCTAACAACCGCTCCGACTGAAGCACATCCACCAACTGAACTAGGCTCCAACCAACTTGACGATCTTTTCGTGATTTCACGATAAACTCACCATAGGGCCGGCCACGTCGTCCAACCCAACAACAATACGGCTGCAACTGGTTTCAGTTGCTCTTGCCACTGACTGTGTTGAGTTTCGTTTGGCCCCAACAACAGCTGAGCATTGCCGAGCGGCGCAACAGGTGAGAGAGCGCTGCTTGACATAATCCGCTCTCACTCCCGCTCTCCCTCTCTCCGGTTCGCCTGCCTCAGGTGTGTCTAGGCTGTGTCTGTGACTCTATCGGCGTGTCTGTGTGTGTGGGTGTGCAGTCGCTGCCAAAAGTCGTTGGGTTTTTGAATTTATCAAATGGAAGGCTGCGGCAAATTCATAATTTGACAAGGTAAACTCAGCGAACTTCTTTGAACCAGGCCAATAAAAGACACAATCCCCGTACAAATCTCGATGAAAAGAACAGCTGACAAGGCATTGTTGCGTCTACGCCCACATCTTTAAATTCTACGCGGGATCTTTAAACTCAACGCTTGACTTTCAAAGAGTACACACAGAATTTGGGAAAACTGAAGTACAAATCGGAAATCAGCACGAGTACACTGAAAAAAAAATTAAACTAAAATTTAGAAAATACCACTATAAATAAATAAGTCTGTCGTCCCAAAAGTTTGATATTTTTTTTCTTTTCAGAAACCCTTTTTGCATAAAAACTATATATTACAAGTTTAGAAAATTTTTTCATTAAAATTAATCTCTTCTGTTATGTAAGAACTTAGCTATCGGTTGCTATTAATCATTTCTGGCGCTTAATCGACAGTCACAAGAATGTGATGTTTATAACTCCTTCATTCATCTTTAATTTTTCTGAGTGAATAACTCGTAGGTAGATACAAGAAATACCATTCGGCTTTATTACAGTACCACACTCAATCTCAATGCCAAGCTGCGCCCCATAATAAAACAATATCGCATATGCAATTTTTGAAATGCCATCAATGCAAACGAAGACGCGCCCAGAAACAGTCAGCAAGCATCAATCGCAGGGCGAATTCTGGCTAACTTCATCAGTCAAAGAAATGTGACTCAATGAACTCAAGACAGACCCGAGCCCAAAGACGTCAAAGACTATAAACTCAAAAGTCTCAACTTGCCCACAAAATATCATGAAAATGTGCAACACTGTCTGTTGGTGTTATAGTTGTTCTGTTGTTTGCCATTGCGGTATTGCGGTTGTAATTTTAAATGCAAAAAATTCCAAAATGCACCTTTGGAATTGCATCAAACTTTGGCCAAGTGTGCGCCACCAATTCCATTGTTAGTCACACTGTGAGCTGTGTGGTTTTCTAGTTTTTTTGCTGCTTGTCTCCGAGCCACTGAATTGCTGCTCCATAGAACAATAAACAACAACAAAAAAATAAAAAACCAAAAAAAAAGCAGCATTACAACTTGGCTTATGCACTCATTTTTGAATGGAGCAACAAGCTGCAAGCTGAGTATGTCTTTAAAAGATAAGTCATTCGGCCAAAAAACGATAAGCAACATAACCAAACAAATTTGGTTAAAAAATGTGAAAACAGTTATATGAGTCACGCTTAAACAAATAACAACTATCAGTTGCAAATTGTTTGACAAAGTTCGACTTGTTAACTGATAGATTCATTTTTAAAAATTATAGTAAATAATAATAATAATTGAATAATTGAATTCCCAATACACTTAAAATTAAAATTTAAAAAAAAAATCTAAACTAACTAAATGGTATATTGATTGTGTTAAAGTGAATATTTAAGCAGTTAGCAATTTGTTTATAGTCAAAATAAATATCTAAATTTTAAATATTAATTAAAAATATGATCATGTCTTTTTTAATAGGTCTAAACTAACTAATTAAAATATATTGTTATGTGCTTTAAAGCACTAACCAATTTGCCTATTGCCACAATTTTTAAACATGTTTTTTAATTTTACGTTGTGGTGTAACATTAAATAAAAATAAACAAATATGCATATTCATAAACAAATACATAAATAAACCGATAAAGATCAGTCTACCTGGTGCAGATATTTTGATATTCTTTTAAAATAGAAAAAATAAATTCCATTGCAAACAAATGACTTAGGCAACAAACTTTTTCTCCACATCCATATCAAAAAGGTTCCACAATAAATATTAACTGTGTTTTACACAAATGAACGTCAAAACTGACATCTTCTGTATGGGGCAAGGACAACTTGATGTTCGCATTCAAACTGTGCCCGAATTCCCAAGCCAAGCTTTGAGTCATTTAAATATTTATACGATTATTCAAAGAATTGTCATTCTCAGGCTTATGCAGAATTTGATATATCGAAATGATGTCATGTCTTTGAAAATAATTTTGCTCATAAGTATTTTGTGTGTATATTTTTTCGGTTGGGCTTTCAATTTTATCAGCGACTGCGGCTGCGTCTGCGGCCTTTTTGAACGCATTTTATGTGTGACTAAATGCTGATGTATATGTGTACATACGTACATATGTATGTATATATGTGTGTATGTATGGCTTGCATGCAGCCACAACCGGTGTCGCTGTCTGCTTTAGTTTCGCTTTTGTTTGTTTTATATATATATATATACATATATATATATATATATACATGAGCTCGCTTATATAGTATATGTATGTATTTCTATATGCATTTAAATGCACGCTGCTCATGTATGTATAAAAGTCTGCTGGTGTACATATATGTATGTATGTATGTAAGCGTATTACATATAAGACGGAGGCATGCATTTGTTTTCGACAGCGTTGCTTTACTTTTACTTTCATATGCAACTGGTTGCTGGTCGACTTGAATGGGGAAGCGGCACAAAATGCGAATGTGTTGGGTGTCTCGTGGTGTCTCGCGGTGTCTCGCGGTGTCTCGCGGTGTCTGGCAGTCTATAGAGTCTGCCGACTGCAGTCCCCGAGTCACGGGCCACAAAGCGAAATTGTTTATAAAGTGATTGTCAATCATTTTTGGTGGCATGTCGCTTAACCGACTTGACAACACCACAAAACACACACGTTCACACACATTCACACACACACACACACACACACACACTAATACACACACCCGTAGCAACAGCAGCTGCTACACATTTAGCCACACGTTCGCTTGGCCATATACTCGATCTTGCCCGTGTTTGCTCAATTAAGGCAGCAAATATTTTTATCAATTAATTTTGGTGAGGTATTATGAAAGAGATGCACAATTAACTCGTGCTGTTATCAAGCATCAATAAAAAAAAAATTATGTTTGATCTATATTTCGTTTTCCAGACATTTGGTATTATTTCGATTTACTTAATCACCAAACTAATAAGAGTGATCCAAAAACCAAACTATTGACATAACAAGTCCCAACACACTTAGCTCGATTGCAAAACCAATTATCTAAACGCTTTTAATGACCAAAAACAAATTAAGGCTTGCAATTGTTGCTATCTGTGACTCTTTCAAACTTGGTTGTGACTGGTCTGGGCCACAAAAAATATACAGATTTCATTTGATTTCACGGTTCGGTGTTGGCTTTATATTACAAATAATATAAGCCTTCATGTGATTTGACGCGCAATTTTCATGTGTAACCGGAGTGAAGACATCAGCAGTGTAAACCTTGTAATGTACACCTCTTTTCTCGACTCTCTTCGTCGACCATCTCATCCAAAATTCATTTGCGCTTTTATGTAACCTGGAAATAGGTTTGACTTGGCATTCGGCTCATTTCTATGTAGATTGCTTTGCAAAAAGAAGAAAAAAAACATGCAAGCTTTAAATTAATGCAATCAAAGAAAATTATTTAACTTTCGCTCAACTATTTTTCCACCCACTTCGTTAGTATCCGATTTCTATTGATTAACCTGATGACACATCACACGCATATCATATTATGGGGACTGGCTTAGACAAGCGAAACTGAATTGTTTTAAATTTATTTAACTTATTTAACTAATGCTTTGACAAAAAAAATGTATTTCCTATATAATTAAAGATTCTTTCCTAGTTTTATTGAGGAAAGGATTTTGTATTGTTTTGCTTTTGGAATAAACGGAAAATGATCTGAAAACAGGCAGCAAAGTGTTGGTGTACTTGGAAGATATGTCAAGTTATTTGCACAGTTAACAACTTTCTTTGACCCAACGCACACTGTTTCCATGAAACCCGTTTTAGTCCATATCCAATTAACTCTCTTCCACCTGCATCAACTTGTTGCGACTGCCATGCAGCCTGGGAAATGAATTTCTTCTCAGAGTTTGCTGCTCTCCCTTTTGTGTACAACAACCCGAATGGTCGCACAATGCTAAACTGTACATAAAACACATTTGGGCTATTAATAATAAATACACTTAAAAATGTTTATTGCCAAAACAAGTTTTAGTTTGTGATAAACGACCCACAAAAGCAAACACCTCGATAGTCGTTTGACATTTTGACACTGCCGGCCAACAGAGTAGAGTCGTTGACATATTGGCCGGTCAGCCTATTAGCCATGACCATGACTTTTGAGTGATCTGTGTGAGGCGCAACTCGGGCCGAAAATTTAGTTTAATTTATGCAACGCGAAGCTTAATTATAAAAATTTAAAAAAAAATATATTATCCCATTTTTCGTTTGCCTTTAGGCAAAAGTGTTGTGAAAGTTTACGAACACAGGAAGCGGGCCAAGATTGATGCAATCAATTTATGGTAAATATTTTTTTAGTGCCCTCCCATCTCAATGGCAATTGGTAGCTCAAGGCTGTTGGAAACAGCGAACATTGTCGCCTGCATACTAAATACGAAACAAAGCTGAGTGATTCAGATTTGTCACATTCGATACAGCAACTGGGTACAAACAAATTGGATCGATTGACCTTCACAAACTGGGAAAGTTTTGTTCAAAAACGTCACAAAAATGTCCGCGTAATTCGAGAAAAAACGAATTGAATTTTATGTTTGGTATTTGCACAGCGTAGAAAATTATGTGAGGTATTTTTTATTAACAATCAGGTGACTCACTGAACGGATATGCCTCGTTAGCTTTAACCAGACACGCTAATTTATATTCCAGCAGCAAATGTCTAATTTGACGCTTTCAGTGCAAGCTAAAACGGCAAGACTAAAGCCTAAAAATGTAAGTTACGATACGTAATAATTATTTAATAATCACAATGTGTTTACAAATGCCAAGATACAGATACTTTGCAACTTCTTGGTGGCCCACTTTAAAGCCATAAAAATCACATGCCGTTAACAGATGAGATATAAAAGTTAACAAAGCAGTTAGAATAGCCAAAGTGATCGTGAATCTCAAGAGCAATAAAAGCAATAAAATTTAAAGCAAATCACAAACCACAACAAGTTGCAGCCCCCCGAAACCAAAGCGCCCAAGGAAATAAATTATAAATAATAAATAACAAAAACAGTTTTTGTTGCTGACCTTCGACAAATGTTGCTGCAAATATTTTGATCAAAGAAAGATGCTACACAGAAATAAGTGAATAAATTTTTGCTAAGTTGAATGAGTCCATTTTAGATTCGTGCTGCCAATTTATATAAAATTAATTGAACAAGTTGACTTTAAATGATATCTCTGACAAATTGAACGCCACACGACGCATTTTTATTTGGCAATTTCAAGTTGACCTCTATGCAAGACCTGGCCAACAACTAGTTAGCGAACAATCCCTATTATCAGTATTATAAATGCTTTGGATCCGCTTAGCGCTTAATTGTTTGCGCAAGTGCGAACCTATTAATGGAGACCCCCTCGGGACCCCCTCCACATGCAGCCCCTCTCTGTGACGTCGACTTAGCCAAATAGCAATCCGTGCGTATGCGCGATTTTGCATGCACGAGTAAACTTGGCCCGCATGCATGCATATATACACTGACAAAAAAAACGTTTCTAAAACTGCTTGAAACATGTCATTAAACATTTGGACGCAGATACTGCGTAGTAGAATAAAAGCTAACTACGACGAAGATAATATACACTTACAGGCATATTGATAAATATCGATTTCCGATAGCACTAAAAGAAACAATCGTATATATATAGTCTTCCTATTGATATATAATATTCTCTGATAGATTATTGGTCAGCTGATCTGATAAGAAACACAGCTTTTGTAAACTACTAGCAGCAAGCTATGTTCAGGGTATCTCCTATTCGAACTCTCTAAACCAAGAGGCATCTAACTTGTTTACTGAAATTATTGTTCAATCTTTAAACACTGTTTGTTATTATTTATAAAAATATCTAGAATTAGTAAAGATAATCGACGCTGCTGAGCATTCTGACTCGTTAAAGCAGCTTAGGAAAGCAATTGTTAACTAGTCAAGTATAAAATTATCAGTTTAGCGTAACTTTAAAAATAATATAAAATACGTGCATACATATATTTATTAAATAACATGATTTCGTAATATTTAAGAAAAATATTTATTTGCTATATTTTTACCTATTTCTATTGAATTTATTTATTTATGCTTTTATATACTTTACAGAGAAGGGCAAGACTTCTCATGCTATTCTTATAGTAATAGTTAATATCCTAAAAAAAAGGCTTATTCAAAGAAAGTTTGACAGTTGAAACCAATTTTCGACAATTTTTATAAACAATCAAATTCGGTCCGTAAATTTTTGTGTAAAAATGAATCAATCGTAAAATTCTGTGAGTCAGTTTTAAGTGCATATGATTGTTACTTATGTCTAAAATTTCATGTATGAATTGTATCTTTTAAAAAATAATTTAAACCATTTTTCAGTGTACAATTATATTGCTTTAATTATAGCTGCGGTAATGTTGCATTGTTGCCGCAGCTTTTGACCAAATTGTTGATAAGCGTCTAAATTGATTATCCGCGCCGCCTTTTGCTTATAGGTCAGACGAGTGAAAAGACCAATTAAAATAAGGCTAATGAGCTTAAGGTCAAAGATGCCCAAAACAGATAACAATATTTTTCATTAAGCTGCATCCATTCACAGTTGCATTAAAAAGTTGTAATAGTGAGAGGAACACCTCGGAAAGAAATTAAACATTCATGGGGGAAAAACGTGAATAGACCTATAAGCAAATATACATATATATATGTATATATATATATATATACACAAATTATTTAACGGCCTTTTTGAGGCGAAGGTGGGAGGGAACTAATAACCATTTAGTTATGCATAAGAGCTGGTTGCGAAAGTCTCTCGATAAAGATCAAACTCTGGCATATTTAATATGTAAATGTGTGTATTGGGAAGAGTTTGGTTAATTGTGAGCCCTAATGATATTTAGCACAAATTCCATGACTGGTCTCTTAGCCAAGTAATAATTCGATTTACGTTTGGCATCTAATCAAAAATGCCGGCTGAAGGCAAAGCTAGCGTTGTTGGTGTTGTTGTGGCTGTTGTTGCGGCTGTTGTTGTGGCTGTTGTTGTTGCCGGAGGCGCGTGTGCATTTTGAGATCAACTCGAACACCCGTTCGACAAGAATGCGAAGCAGCTCGCTGAAGGTAGACCGCTTTCAAGCACAACACGCAACCAGATTGAGCCAAGAACAGCCGGCTTATATGGTTGGGTTTTTTTCTAACTATTGAGCGGATATTGTGGAACGGTTCAACTGGTCGTACCACAAGCGAGAAATGGTATAGAAATAATTCATAAATCATTATTTCAATAATAGTTTCAGTTCAACCAACACAAATGATCTTACTTTCAAAGCTTTACGTGGCAAAGATCACTTAATTTAATGCTTACTATGTTGAACAAACTTAATTCAGCTAAGACAATAAATTGGATATACATTCTTCTGAAAAAGAAAATTGTTTATTTATCCTTTCGGCTATAACTAAATATGATTTCATGAATATGAATTAAAATAATTGCAAGCTTTGTAAAAATAATTATTAGGAATCTTTTTTAAGCCTTTGACGTTGTGACCTGCGCAGTAAAGAAAGAAAATCTATAAAATAAAATAAATAAAATAGTGTTAAAAATATTAAAGCTTATGTTAGAGCATATAGGCCACGACTTTCGCACTTAAGCTTGTGCGTGTTGATTATTATTGAAATTTTTTATTTTGCATTCATTAATAGTTTTTATATGAGCAAAAACCCGTTGCTATCGCTTGAATATGAATTGTGGTTTGTCATGAAAATTCTAAATGACTTGCGCTTGCCATTTAGCAAATGCTAATGTCTGTTGCAACTTCCAAAGTTGCACGACAACTTCATTGGTCGCCGTCTTGCCAAAGACCTTGACTTTCTTTTCTAATTTTCTTTGTCGTTTACAATTAGCCAGCAGACATAAAAAAGAGTTACTTCTGCTCGTTTCTGGCAAAGTTGACACAACTTGGCCACTGAAAGCAAAAATATTTGTCTATAGAAAGCCAAAGTCAACGCGTTTATGATTATTTTTTTTCTTCATTTTTTTGTTGTTATTGTTTACTCATGCATGTGGCCAACAGAGTTTCTACAAAGATGTACAGCTTGTGACATTTCACTTTGCCACACAATGATAATTATGACCTCCCCTAATAATATGGGAACTTAGACAGCAGCCGCCTCAGTTCATATGCAAATTTATATATTTATGTTCAAGATATTCTTCTTCATCTTTTTTGGCCATAACAAATAAACGGAATTCGCTTGTTTTGCATTCTGACAGGCGAACGAACAAAAGGCACGCATAAATTTACGAATTGAATTTGGCTTTGTTTTAAACGCTACAATGGAAAATCAATTAAAGTTTACCACCTGCTCAAATAGTTGTTTTTACATTTTTTTTGTTTTTTTTTTTTTTTTGTTAATAGTTTTCCGCTTGCACATTTAATAATACAGACATGGGCAAGCAATTGGCACAAGAGCAAAATAAATTGCATGTTTATTTCCCAATATTTTTCACAACTTTTATGTTTTCTTAAACTATGCAATTTTTGCTACAATCCTCACTTTTATTACACCACACACGATTTTAAGTGCTCACAGAATAATAATCTTATTTAGTATTGAGACAATTTGCTACATTTTCTTAATACCTATTACACTTCTTAGACTCTTTCTCTTATTAGCCTTGGCATTTATATTTTGGTAGGGAACTTTAATCTTTTCTCACAATGTTGCTATGTTTTTGTATGGCTATGACTGTGGTGCGAAGAGTTATGCAGCTAGGCAGATCCCGGCACAGGTACACACATAACTAGTTTTCAATAAAACACACACTTTTCAAGGCAATAAACTATGTTTTGTTTGTTTTGGTCCGAGCTCAGCCGGTCGCCGCATCGGAGTCGACTCGAGTCGCAGCCTGGACGCGTGTAGTATACACCAAACGCATTTCAATTTCATTACGCTGAACATTTGTCTGATGTCTCGAGTCTGGAGTCGGGTTAATATTGACCATGCATGTCATTCGCATTTCATTTGGAAAGTTGTTTGCTTCCTGCTGCATTTAGCTATCCTTTTTTTGCTATTTTTGATTCAACAACGCATTATACAATATCAATGCAAATTGCTATGTGAATGCTCAGCAGAGTCAGTTGTAGTTAAATATGAATTACACACATGCGTTAAGAGAACTCTTCAAACCGACAATTAGAACGAGCGTCAGTTAACTGAAAGCTGAATTTGAATGCGCAACGCTGGCAAAATGCCCAGCACAGAAAAGCATTAAATCAATAAAAATCATAAGTATTTAAGGACACTATGCTCAAAAGCTTTGACATACTTGGATCCTTACAACGAGCCATCCAGTGGGTGACAGATGTCGACAATGTGGAAAAATGAAATGAAATCAGGGTCAATTCGAGCTAAAACAAAAAAAGAAAAAAAAAGTGTGGTCTTAAGTTGAATCGCTGGAGCCAATATTGGTTGTTTATTTGTTGATCTGATTCTTACCTAATTTGATAATAAAAAATATATATGTGTACTAGATAATATATAAGTACCAGATTTAAATAACTTTAAACTAGTTATGACTCCCTGTTACATGATGCAACATTTTTTTTGTATTTCGAAAAGTTTTTAGTTAAAATTTTTTTTCATTCCCTTTTTTATGATTTTAAATGTAAATAAATATAAAATAAATAATAGCAATTCTCTAAGAGTTAAGAAAATAATTTTAAGAAAGGTAAACAACTTATAACTTTTCTACATAAAAAAAAGATTATAATAATAGTATGTAATCGATAACACTTAACCGGCCACAACCAACTTAGCATTTGGCAGCGTTGGCAACACTGTGTCGCTTTTACAACAGCTGTTTACGATTCGCGCCCAAGTGAGCATTTTGCTTATAAGTTTTGCTACTCACATCAACAATGGCCAGCACCTCTCGGAATGCCTCACGGCGAAGAAATACAACTGCTACGCAACCAAGAGTTGTTGCATCCCAGTTGGAATCACAGCCCGTCGAAATCGACAATCAAGTACGGGCCATGCTCAATTTTATTCTGTGCCATTCAGCCAATAAAATACCCATAAAATTCAATGATTTGATGCCACTGGCGGAAAACAAAAACGAGTTGAATAACCGGATTCCGATTGTAAGCAAACTGCTGGACGAGCGCTATGGAATTAAGCTTATTCAGCTGGACGGGACACCCAAGAGATATATCTGCGTATCCGAGATGCCGGTAACATCTATTTTCGAAATTACTGCCGCACAACGGCCACAATTTACAATGTTGTACATTATATTGACGTACATCTTTTTACGCGGCAATCGCATTGAGGAGGATAAACTGTATGCCATGCTGGACATGTTGGAAATCAACGTGCACGAGGAGCATGGATATTTTGGCGAGAACATATCCAAACTGATCGAAGATACGTTTGTTAAGCAGCAGTATTTAAAGCGAGACCGCTCACAGCTCAACTGCTATGATGATGTCAAGATTATCTACACTTGGGGACCACGGGCCAAATCCGAGTTTACCTATGAGCAAATTGTCCAGTTTGCATCCAAGTTGTTCGACCAGGACGAATTCTTCTTTCAGAAACAGCTTATGATGGCTGAGGGCATCGACAATCCCGAGATGCTACAACAAATTTCGATGGCAAGCGCAAATAACGCCGAAACATCCTACACAGACTTAAAATCAGAGTCATCAAATTTAATGGATAGTGATAGCCAATAAGACAGCTTATATAATTCCAACAATTATAGTTTGTTTATAAATACGATTAAGTTAAAACTTTGGAAGCCTGTAGAATTGGTGTCAGTTATAGATTCAGTTTATTCAGATGGAATTCAATATTTAGACAATATCCAAGTTAAGTAGACAATCCGACTAATCGAACATTTTCTTAACGGTTTGATTGCCTTAATCTTGTTCCTCTAAATTATAATCATGTACTCATATTTGCTCTAATTTTTCCAATGTCTGTTATTTGAAAACAACTATAAGACCATATTTTTAAATAACTTCCAATTAATTTTTAATTAAACCTTAATAGGTATTATACCATAATGCTTAAAGGAAAGCTATATGAATAATACGCATTCATTGCAAACGAATAAAAATGAAATTATAATAATAATATGATTTAAAAGTTAAAGTTATAAATAACAAATTTGAATTACATTTTGTGCATAACTAATTACATTGTATTATTGCAGTACATTAATTCAGATTATAAGCTAAGCTTAGGTTATAAAACACTTTCAATACTTGGCATAGTCCGTGTCCATGATCAGGTTGCCATCCTTGTCTTTGAGTCGCACCCGACCATTGGAGTAACGTGTCTCCTGGCTACCATCCGGATAGACGAGCTTGACGGTGCCATCGGGATACTCGCGCCGTTTATTCAACTTGGTGTGTATCTCCTTTTGGCCATTGGGCATATGTAAAATCTTGTCGCCACTTCGCAGCTGCACCAAATGAGTGCCATCGGCGTAGCGCCACTCCTCCAATTTCTCTGCGTCGCTGGGATCCACAATTTTAATCGAATTATTGGGAAAGAGTATTTCGATGGTGCCATCTTTCTTGCGGTGCTCGGTTTGTCCATTGGGGAACTCGAGTATTTCCAGGCCATCCAGGTAGGTGGTGTGCCAAGTATTTGTTTCCGCATAATAATACTTGACCGTGCCAGCTCGTATGTCCGTCTCCTTAATGTCCTTGTTGAAATAGAGCATGCGCACACTCATGCCATCACAACTGATCTTCTTGAGATTGCCATTCGGATACCAGATATCCTTGCTACCGTCTGCATTAATAATTTCACGCTTGAACTCACTGTTGCTGCTGTTGTCGTGGTTGTCTGCAACGGGTGAAGCTTTCTTGGCAGCCGGTGGAGAAGGGATGACGACATCATCCAACTCGCCGGAGCTGCTCGAGGCAGGACTCTCATTGTGAGCCTGCGATTTCTTGCGACTGCTGCGATTGCAGCTATGACGACGGCTGGCCATTGAACGCTGATTGGTCGCCTTCTCCTGGAGGACGTCACTAATGGATTTCGATTGTCGTTTGCCATTTTCATCCGTATTTTTTTGTGACGGTTCCTGCTACACATTTGCCATGAATTGTCTATGATTTTGAGATGTGTTTTAGTCACTTACCAGCTTAGGCGCTAGACGCGCAATGTTCCGATTGATCTCCTGCAGCATTTTGCTGTTGCTCTCGCGCGTTATCTTGACCAGCTCCTGTTCGAGTCGCTTGTTCTCGCGGCCCAGCAGCTCAATCTCGTCCTGATAGCCACGCTGCTCCTTTTCGGTGGCACGTAACTGAGCCCGTAGTCGCGCCTGCGCTGCCACATGGGTCTGTTCCTTCTGCTTGAGCTGCTGCTGCAGTGCCTCCACTTCCTGCTTGAGCGCCGCCAACTCCCGTTTCTCCTTTGTGTTCATGTTGCTCTTTTGCATACGCATTTGTTGCTCGCATTTGCGACGCTCCTCTTCGATCTTCATGCGCTCGTCATGCAAATAGATTTCTGCCTTGATTTTCTCATCATGCACCCGATCCATGGCTTCCTGATACACCTGTGCACTGTTGGCCTTGTCGAGCTCATGTTGCTGCTTCAGTCGCAACAACTGGGCATTTTGCTCCTTGAACGTAGCTATTTCAGTTTCCAACTCCTGCAGACGCTTGCGCACCAGATTCGCTTGGGTTTGCAGCTCCTGCGTTAAGGGCTCCTCGCTAATCGTTGTTTTTGTTGTTGTTGCTGTTGGCTGTTGTGGTTTCCTTTGTTCCAGCGCCTGAAAAAGCGCCGTTTTGAATTCCTCAAAGAGCTGCACATTGGTTGCATCCTGCAGCGTTGTCTCATCCGAATACTCGTGCGTATCATTCGAATCGGAAAAGCGCACACGCACCTGTGTCCTGCCGTCGCCCAGTCTCAGGGGTGTCAGTGTCAGCGTGCTATTCACCCCATCCTCCGCATCGTGTTCCTCCTCAACGATCTCTGCCACATCTGGCTGCAGTCGCATTTCACGCAGCTGTTCAGTAACCATAATCTGGTCACTGTCATCGGCGGCGTCGGCATGACGACGCTGCTCCTTTCGTGCCATAAATGTGCGTATGCAGCTGGAGTTCATGTCAATGTTGCCCTCGCGTGCCTTCTGCTCCAGTAGCTCAAAGATGCTCACATTCTCATCATTCTCAACGCATATTTGCGCCGTCCGCCGGTGCAACACAGGCGGATGAATTTGCTGTGTGTTCAGCACCTTGGCCCAGCACACATTTGTCAGTGCTCCCGTGGAGCTTGCCTCAGTCGTGGATTGCTCATCATCGGCCGTTTGTCCTCTTTCGTTTTGCTCCACAAAGCGCACCTTGGGCGAAATGCTCGTGTTGGTGTTGCTGCACGAGGATGCATGGGATGCCTTTAGGTCCGGTGTGGAGCTGCACACATTTTTGGCATTCATCAGCAGTTGTTGAAAGCGCTGCTCCTTCAGCGACAACTGTGCCTGCGAAGGCTGTGCCTGCGGAGGCTGTGCAGCTGTTATGCGCGGCTCCTTGTGCGTTTTCAAAATACTTCGTTTCTGCGGCGGTTTTCCAGGTGTTGGCGTTGTCCGGAGTTGTGGATGAGCGTTGGCAAACTTGTAGCGCGGTAAATTGTCCAAACGCAATTTATCGGGATCAACTTTAAACCGCTGTTTAAGACCCTCGCCGCGACGTAGAAATGCACGTTTTGGTTTAGCTGGCTGCGGACTAATTGCACCCGTTGCAATCTCTGTGAGTTGCAAACCTGCTTCGTTGATGTTGTTACTCTCCTCCTGCTCCTGTTCATAGTCCGCATGGCGCGGAATTTCTATGCTTGATGTTTGCTGCTCTTCCTGCTCCTGCTCCTCATCGTCCGACATGTCTCGAATGTCCACTGTCTTGAGATCCTTGTGCAATAGTCCGATCATTTCATACATGTTTCGCTGTTCCAAACCAAGCAATAAACGCTGATTGTTTTGTCGTTCCTCAAGCAGACGTTTTTGTTCCTCTTGCCAGCGGTTTAGGGCAGCCAAGCGGGTTGATATATCCTGTTGTGCCGAGGCAACGATTATATTATCCTCCGATCCATTCATATTTTACTGGGTTGGTCTTAAATCTAATATGCGTGTTATTATTGTTTAAGTGTTCCAAGCCACCGACGCCATGCATTCAAAAAGACCCAATTAATAACAGTGTTGTAAAGTGTTGCGAATATAGGTATGCGAATAACAGGAAACCAGGGCTACAAGCTCCTTAAGCTAACTAATTCATATAAACACATTTAGTTTTTTTTTTCAACATTTTTATTTGTTATGAACTATTTACATTGATCACATTGCAGCGCATTACATATCCGGCTCTTGATCTTCGTTCCCGTCCTGTTCATCAAAATCGCGTACCTGTACATCAGCATCTTCGCCATACTGTAGAACACTATCGATCTGCAGCAAAAGATCACCAACACTCTCCTCATCCTCTGTGTCGAGTGGAAAAAATCGCACCAAGCTATTAAAATAGATTTAAACATTACTATAGAAACGACAGAATGTACAGCCTGGAAAAAAGTGGCAACGCCAACAATGCATGCGCTTGCCAGCCCTGGTTATAAGAAAACTATTTTTTTTCGTCGCGTTGTAAAATGTGCAAATAAGTTGAACCATTTAATTAAAAATAAAACACAGTTTTACGTAATATACTAAACCAAAAACTCTAGTGTGACATTTAAGTGTAGGGCGCAAAATCTTTGGCGCCACAAAAAGCCGATTAGTGAAAATACCCAAAAAAATCCCAAGCAATAGCAACAACAAGAGCAAAATTCGACTCATTTTCAATAAAACATTTTTTGGGCACACACCAAAAACGGCAAAGTAACTAAAAAACCCTGAATTTACGACCGCACCGTAATTTTTAAATACAATGGAGGACCAATCGGACATGGACCTAACCAAAGTGTACGTTGTCCGCTCCGCTAAAGGCGTCGACATGCTATGCGTCGACGATTATCTCTATCATTTCGATCGCATTGGAAAAAACAATACATATCGCTGGCTCTGCAATCGGCGCAAGGATAAAGTGACACCCTGTCGCTCCCGAATCTCGACCATGGTGCCTGACTCGACGGACAAGACGACGCATGTTGTCGTCGATGTCATTCAGGAGCATGTGCATCCGCGCTGCAGCGATCACGAAATAACAAAAGTCACCCAGCGCAAGCGTCTCTCCAACATGAAAATGAACGACGCCTACAGCACCACTCAGCCGAAGCGAGCCCGTTTGTACGAACGGGCAACGGCCGGTCTGAATCCACCCGAATGGATAAGCACCAACAGAGATAGCGAGTCACTTAATGAATACTCCTTTCACTTGGACTTTGAGGTGTGCTCCCACTGTTGATTGCCGTTCTATTCGGCTTATAATGCCCCAACTTATTGCATGTTAATTAACATAACCGTCTGTCTGTTGATATTTTAACTATTCTCTGACCCCACAAGTATTTATATGTATAGTATATATATGTTAGCCGGCTTGATGGTCGTAAGCGTTGAGTCTTTGCGTTCTGTGTGCTAAAGCTCATTACATCGCTTACATCAATCAGTTGCGGGTTCGAATCCCGCTGGAGACATAGTTGTTTGTCTAGTCCAGTAATAGTCCGTTCTGCCTCCTTTTCTATCTTTTTAAGCTTTCTGTCTAAATCTCAATCCACACGGCACCACAACGGGCCCAATATGGCCTATGTGTGTCGACAACCGTATAACCTACCTATAAATATGTGTATATGCTTGAATCATTTTGGGAACCATTTCAAACCACTTCTCCAAAAGCTCTATTTACAAATTTTCTTATGTTGGAGCCATTTTGGACACAATTTGGTTATTATATAGCATTCATAGAAAAATTCGGTTGCTTCTGCAAACTTGTAATGAAAGTTAGAGGTTTGCGGTTCAGTTCAGGATAAGAGACGGTTGACTTCTGTTTAAATCATAGAGTATGTAATCTTCAGGATGTCTCAGATATAAAACAATTATAATCTGGTTTTAAAAATAAGTGAATTAAGATGAGATTTAAATGAGATCTAGGTGGACTTTAGTTTGTCCAAATCTGATCGCAGAACAATGCTTGCCGTAATCTTTTTACACAAGCTCATAAATGGTGAGATTGATTCTTCCGAGTTAATTAGCATGGATGTAATTCTTCTATTAATTCTATCAAAACTGTTTTGTTAAGTCATCTGTCGTCTTATTCGCGATCTTCGTAACCCTATCTCATGCCGCGCGCCCCTCGGTCGGTTGAGTGGGAGGGGGGCTGCTTTTGCCTGAGTCCGTGCGTTAACAAGCCCGTGCTTGGTATCGTTGGGCCACTTGAATGTGCTGCTCGTTAGTACTTCAACGTCCAAATTAATTAATAATCAATACAAAATTCAGTAGATGTGTAACTTCAGTCGCACTAACTGCTTCGCAGTAATACTCAACTTAACCGTCCTTTGGCTGTGTTTCAAATTCACAACAAATCTTTTGCTTTGGTTTTTAAAACATATATAAATGTAGTCCTATCAAGTACCAACATAAAGCTAATCTCACAAAATTATATAGTTAAAAAAAGCATTTGTATGCTGAAACTATGTAAAATATCTTTAAGCCATATCTGCACATCAATTAAAAATCGAACATTCCTTTGGATTTTATAGGAGAAGGATCGGGTTTATATGCTGCGCCGTCGCGATGGACGTGTGATGGTCTGCATTGATGGTCATTTGTACTATCTGGCGGGTAAGTCGTACAAGGGCAACATGTACCGTTGGACGTGTGTGCGGAAGCGGGATATTGAGTGTACCGCCAAGATCTGCACGGAGGCGACACTGGCTGGTGCCCACCGGCTGCATGTGATGGAGACGGATGCGCACATACATCCGCACTATTCGGCCGATAAGCTAATGCAAATGTTCTCCAGACATCAGATACTGCTTGTCGACGATGAGCAGACGGTGGAGGTGCTCCAAGAGTGCCCCAACTTGGAGTACTTTGATCCCGATGTCAGTTTGGAGTCACAAAGAGGCGCTGATGATGACACGTCCATTATCATTGAAGATTGTGAGGAGAACTACGAATTGTATGTAAATGTGGAAGGTGAAACAGCCGGGGAGACTGAGCTGCCCGAACAAGATCAAGAACAACAGCAACAGGAGACGACATCAATAGCCGATGACGAAATTAAATGGCCAAGTGCCGTGGATATCATTGATCATTATGTGGCACCCGCTGACTATGATCCACTCAGCGAAACCGATCTGACCAAGTTCACATTCCTGCCCTCGGCCAAGGGTCGGCGGGTGCTCTGTTTGGATCGGCATCTCTTTCACTTCGACTCACAGAGTCGGGCCAATGGCCACATGTTCTTCACCTGCATAATGCGGCGCGATAAGCAGAAAATCTGTCACGTGCGGGTCACCATGAATCCCGTCGAGAATGGGCTGGAGGTGTTGCGCATCAATGGTGAGCATACGCACAAGCCCGATCTTCAGGAGATAATGCGTCGCATTAACCAACAGAAGCGACAGGAGAAGCTGCAATCGATCACTAAAGCTGGCGATGTCAATCCGGAGCAGCCATCACTTGGCAGTAGCAATGATGACATTGAATTCGAGAGTCAAGATGAGGAGGACGAACACGAAGCAATTACTCAGAACGAGAGCAGCTATGAGAAGCTTAAGGATCACTCGTCATCCTCGAACGTTAGCAGCGATAGGCAACGGAATGTGGTCATGAAAAAGGTTATTGGCATCGATGGCATCAAACTGGAGCCGGAACAGTCCAAGGCCGCTCCAATGATTGTGCAGTATTTGAACGATGGTGCGGACAACATTAGCGCCAAAATTGAGATACTATCAACGGATCAGCCCTGCACATCTACGCCCAAGCCGCAATTGACCAATTTACGCAAGCGTCGCTCGAATCCACAACAGGCGCTGAACACCACACAGACACCAACGGTGCCCTCCGACATGGATCTGACCAAGATCTGCACTCTCCGCTCAGCGAAGGGCAGCGAAATGCTTTGCGTCGATGGTTACATCTACCATGCGAAAAATCGTGGCCTGATCTCACGCAATTATTGGGTGTGCATCAAAAGTCGTGATTCTGAGATCAATTGTAAGAGTCGCATATCGACAGCTACTCAAAAAGATGGCTCCATTCGCGTGCTGCGCGTCTACAACAGTCACAGTCATCCGTACAGCGAGGATGACATCAAGCGGAGGCTCTTCAACGAGATCAACAAAAAGAACAATAAGAAACTTAAATTCCGGCCGTTGCATTTCATTGGCAAATCCCTGGAGCAAATCAAGCAGGAGTATGGCGATCTGGCCGTCGAACGGCTCAACGTATCAAATCTGACCGATGGCATTGTTGTCCACAAGAAGCCACGCAACAGCAACAACAACTCATCTGCATTCACAGTTTCACCAGCAACAAGCAGAAACAAGCAGCAAGAAGAGGAGCTGCATGCCACGCAAAAGCTACAGACACACGAGGAGCAGGAGCATGAACAGCACTACTTTGAAGAGGACGTTGTCGTCGTAGAGGAGGAGGATGGCGATGAAGTGGCCCTACACGAGGACAGTCAGTTTATGACCGTTGAGGAGGACAACACGGATGCGATTATCGAAGTGGTTGAAGAAGTGGCTGAAATGGAACACTATGGCACCATTGAGTGAGTATAGTTAAAGTCAAACCTCCCTATAGATAAGACTAGCAAATAGCGTTATTACACTCAGAGAAAACATCCACGAACAACTCACCTTGTTATTTTGAAAATATTTTTTCTTTTCTTAATTTCAGCGTTCATTTTATAAATTAAATGAATAACTTTAATTTTTAGGGTGTTTCCCATTCTTTTTAAATTTCTTTAAAATGATTAGCTTTTCTTTAATTCTGAAATTATTATTATTCATAATTTAAAATTAGCCCCAAAAGCAAATAGTTCGAATGCTGCACAACAAGAATCAAAACAGCAAAAAACAACGAGAAAATCAATTAAAAATGCTATTAAAATTCAAAATGTGCCTAGTTGTCGATAAGGTTAAATGTATATTACCACTAAGCAATCAATACATACAGACATCAAATCGACAAAAAAAAAAGTGCATCAGGTTTTTTGAGAGTCTGGGTCCCAGCAGAGAAAATTTTGCAGGGTTCGCGTGCCGAGCAGCGAACGCAGGTCATTATTTCAGTTGACTTCGCTGCGACAACATCGCGGGTAAGTGCAAAACACAGCCTTTCACGAGAATGGATGCCTGGGTGCGAAAATAGCAGCAATGCTCTATCCTTGTCTTTTTGTGTGCAAGCTGGCACTCGAATTTACATTTTTCAGTTTGGGGTGGTTTAACTGTTGATCAATTTTGTAACCACAGCCCACAAAATGTATGGTAAACATATAAAACAGGGTATCATTGTCTCGACACCCACATTCTTTGTTTCTCGACAGGGACACATATACACATACACACAAATTTAGGATTCAACGGGATGATGTCACAGTAGGTAGGAGCTGTTCGAATGTCGATTGATTGCTTAGTGATGTAACGTAATTACAGGTCATTTAAACGTCGACTAAGCACAAGTTTCTTTAACTGTGAATGTTGTGTGGATATTCAAAACGAACTTTTGTTTAGGTATTCAACATCAGTCGAGTTTAAGCTTTGCGCTTGCGCAGTTCGATTATTTGCCGAGCGAGAGTCAATTTAATTGGGTAAATGCTAAGTTATTAAAAATAAATTAACAAAAATCAACGCACATTTGACAACAACAAAAAAACATAAAGCAGAAGAAAAAAAATCAAAACTAGAACTGATCCTAAAATAGATACACCATATTTTTACATTCACATTTTTGGTCAGTGAAGAAAATTCACTTGTTGGCCAGCAGCGAAAGCGAAACCGGTTCGACTAGACTCACAAATACTCATTTGCAATCGCGTTTTGTTGCTTTTTTGTACACTTTCAAACAGGCCCATTTACACGATGAAATTGTACGCCGTATCCGATGGACCGCCCTCGTTGGCCGTACGCATGACCCTCAAAGCACTGGACATACAATATCAGCTTATCAATGTGGACTTTTGTGCTCTGGAACATCGCACCGACGACTATGCAAAGGTTTGATTTGTGCACTCATAAATTATCTACAAAATAAGTTAATCTAATTATGTTTCATTACTATGCAGATGAATCCGCAGAAGGAGATCCCTGTGCTGGACGACGAAGGCTTTCATCTATCAGAGAGCATTGCGATTATGCAATATCTGTGCGATAAATATGCACCGCTATCGCACTTGTATCCGGAGGATCCCAATGAGAGGGCGTTGGTCAATCAGCGTCTGTGCTTCAACATGAACTTCTATTATGCCCCCATCTCGGCACACAGCATGGCACCCATCTTCTTTGCGTACGAGCGGACACCAATGTCCCTGAAAAAGGTGGAGAACGCGCTGGATGTGTTTGAGACGTATCTGCAGCGTTTGGGCACCAAATATGCGGCTAGTGACAATGTGACCATTGCTGACTTTGCCCTGGTATCGTCGACACTCTGCCTAGAGGCGATTGACTTTGATTTGGCGCCATATCCACTGGTGCAGAAATGGTACGCCACCTTCAAGGCAGAGTATCCGGATCTGTGGCAGATCGCCAACAGTGGAATGCAGGAGATAAATGAATTCGAGCATAATCCCCCAGATCTGTCACAAATGGAGCATCCGTTCCATCCCACGCGTAAACCCAAGGCCTAAGTCTACGTGCCGAATTTATTTTAGTTTTAAGTGCATCACTGGCATTTATGCCAGCAAATTATTAATTTTTATATATATCCATATATTTTTCAGTATACTTTCAAAAAACACATCACTCTTTGTTGTTTCCCATTATTTGTTAATGCTTGTAAACACTTAACGCTGAATATAAACCAATTCAAAAAAATATATATATATAACGTAGTAATTATATTGGGCTTGGGTATATATTATGGCCTACTCAACTATTAACAGATAAATAAAAACACTTAACTCACCTAAAATCCTCGATGAGCGAACCAATGGCTTCGGTCAGCTTGCGATATTTCTCGCCAAATGCTGTGCCGATTGTTAACTCGCCCATCAGATTGTGTGTATCTGGCTCCAAATATAGTTCGAGCTGCTTGCGCGCCTCTGTGCTCAACAGATCCACTTTGGTCAGCACATTCACATGCGGTTGCTCCATGTTGGCCATGACGCTGAGCGCTGCCATTGTGCCCGATATAAACTTGGCGCCATCCACCATGAACTGTGAATCCAGGCAGAAGACGACGCAAGTGCGAAAGTTCCAAGACTCGAGCAGTTGCACCAACTGTTTGCCCATCTTGAGATGTGTGAATAGCTCTATTTGTCCGGGCATATCGAACAGAATGTAATCGTCGTCGGGTTCGCCGAGCATCAGCTCATCTTCACCGCCGCAGAGTTGGGCCTTGAGCCAGTCCTGATTCTCGATGAGGAACTCCAGGCAAAAGATCAAACCACCATTGGGGCCGTAGTGGAGTTCCTCATCCTCCATAGCATCGTCCAGGTGGATGAGCTCTCGTATGTCCGTCAGCGGCGAATAATTAAAGTGCTCGGCCGCCGGATCCAAATTCACAACCTGAATATTTCGTTTGCTGTCCATGGCATGTTGCTGCATAAAGCTGCAATATGTTGACTAAAAGAGCAGATGAGATATTAAGTCTATATTTAATAGGGTTTATGCATACCTTTCCGCTGCCAGCAGGGCCAACAATTATTTGTGCGAAACGCATTTTAACTTTTGCGTACAATTTAAAATAAAAACAAACACATTTCCCTCGCGTGCGGTTGCTCCAGTGTTGGAGGGTGTCATTAAAAAGCGTTGCTGCGCGTTTGGCGCATGCATTTGGGTGGCAACGCCGCGAACGCGCTTTTCCACAGATTTAAATTATAGGGTGACCAGATTTTCAGCGTACAGCTGTTGAGTTAATTAAATAGCAGATTTAACTACAAACAACATAAAAACAAAAATGTGACGCGTTAATTTACATATGATCAGATTGATTTATCAAAACGTTCAATCACACATCATAGTTGCGGCCACCCTGCTCAGGCTAAGCCTAATTGCTGATAAACATCTAAATTGTGCTGCCAAACGAACACACGCGTCACAACGAACAGCGCACAACGAACAAAACGACAGCTGTCCATCTAAGGACGATTGTCGTTGCATTGGGCATGACAATCATAATGATTTTTTAAATGCCACGCTTGCAGCAAAACTATAACGCTTAAAAATAATAATAAATTCCCTTTCTCAATTTTTATACGAAAAAATTTGTTGTCGTATTTGCTCTGCGTGTGCATGTCGGAAGACCGGAAATAATTTTCTAGTTGCACTCCCGAACCCCAGTTGAACGAACACCCACCCCCAGAACTGCACTTGTGCCTTATGATTGTGTTGTCTGTTCCATTTTACTTCACTATATTTTTTTAATGATATCAGCGACAGGGACCGCCACCAGGTGTTCAATAATATATTGTGCTGATAAGTACATAATTTTGTTGTAAATTGCGCCTTTTGGCCTCGTCGCTTGAACTGCAAATGGTGCAGTGTAGGGTTATACCCTTATACTCTATATATATATAAATAAAATTATTGAAGGTTGTGAAATATTCGGCATAGGTTTTTATGCAGAAAAAAAAATATTCTTGCTTATAGATTTTAAGATAGTTAAAGTAATATTTGAAATCAATAAATTATAAAGTACAATAGTTAACGTTAAAGCAAAAAGCAAAAAAAATAAAAATAAAAAACGATAAAAGATTAGATAAACATAAGCAATATAAAAATGTGTTTTCTACAAATTTTATTTTGTTTTCAGAACTTCAGATTAATGATTTTTTTTATTTTCAAAATATCTTTACCGACCATTTTATTGAATGGTATTTTTTCCAATACTTGCGCTCATGGAATTCTTTTTATGGTAATTCTTTCAAATAATCGTAAACTTTGTTATTATTTAATTTAATTTAATTTATTTATTGTTAAACTAAATCACTAATTATAACATTTAGATATTAGCAAACTTAGAGCAATTAAATACCACAGAACATGTTGTTTTTTTATAATATTTTAAAATTGGAATATTTATATATATTTATATATATGTATGTATTGTATTTTTAGTAATGGTGCCACTACATGCCGTTGACTAGCAAGCCTGACTAGTTGAGAAATTGCCATTGCGAATTGAAGAACACTCTCTTAAAGACCGCTTCCGCTGCCAAAGATGCTCGTTGCAGCTCCAGCATCGCTGATGTCGCCACTGACACTGAAATCGTCGCTGCTCTGATTGCTGTTGTGATTTTGACTAGAATTTGGGCTGCTGCCTGTCTTTGCAGTGTTGTTGCTGGTGTACAGCGACTGAACATGCTGTTGATTGTTGCATGCCCCATTGGGATCATCCGGTGTCCAAGTGCGTGCGTAAAGCTTGCTTCCCGGATAGCGATCACCCTTGCGATACCAGGACAACGAATGCGACATGCCGCCGGCTATAAATAAAAGCAATGAAAAAATTACAATCATAAGTACATGTTTTCATTTCACAAATCCATAATCATATTCTAATTTTCAATTTAAATCTTTTTTTTTAGTCAACGGTATAAATGCCAAAAATAAAATATTTATTAATACAAAAACGTTTCGTTTCCTGCTAAATATATAACCAATATTATGAGCTTCCTAAGTACAATATTTTTATTGAAATAAAGAAAAAAAGAAAGAAATATTACACATGAATAAATTACAACTGCAAAAAAAGTTTTAATGTGCAGTTTTAATTTTTTGATACCTGGAATAAAAAAATATAAAAATCTGGCTGTTTTGCAATTTCCTTAAGCAAGTAAATTAAAAAATTACTATTTTTGTTTAAGTTGTATGTCTGCGAAATATCTCCGCTCATGTTTACAGTTTCGGTATTTTTCTATTCAAAAGAAAGTCAAGCGCCGCCCAGTCAATTAAAATTGTTGCCAAATACTGAGCAAATGCCATTAGCGGACACATTACAAGGACATCAGCAGGAGCAGAGCAAACAAACAGCAAAGGGTTCGCAGCATTCAAGGGTCCGCCTTCCCCATTTGACATTTTGTTGTTGCAGCTGCCCGCCTGCTGTGTATGTATGTATGTGTGTGTGGCACACCATTTGTCTTGAACAAACACAAAATCCCAAGCACAAATCCTCCCCCGCCGACCGCTCTTAATGCTGCGTCCAATCAGGATACCTTCCCAATCCATTCCCCTCCCAAATCTGAAGTTTGGTAATTTGTATCGCACTCTGTTTTCGAGCATTTCCTGCGGGTGTTGCTCAAATATGCGGCTTGCCACCCCAAAAGGCAACCACACACAGCCCACACTGCAAAAAACAAACTTTTTTTAACGAATATGAAAAATTCACGAAAATTATTCAAAGGGTCTAAGAACAACAGTTATAAATAAGCCAAAACTTTTACTAGTAACAAATATTTATTCTTCAGTTAAGAGAAAGTACTTATTTGGGGGTAGAAACATTAATTTTTTGTTAGAAAATAATTTAATATTATCATCTTTTCTTGCTAATTTTATTCTTGAACTATTTGTCATATTTTCTCTGCATTTATTATGTTTCAAGCATTTATTTAAATTGTAGAAAATGTATCCATTTTAAAAAAATAAACTAAAATTATATTTTCAAAAATTGTTTAAAATTATTCTCTTTTTATGTATTTATTTAAAATGTAGGAAGTTAATTTAAATATTTTAATTAAAATATCTTCTTTTCGTTTATTCTATTTAAAGATTTTATTTGAATTGTCTCAAATTAATATATTTTCAGGAAAGCTAATTAAAAAATAATAATAAATAATTTACGATTGTCTGACTTTAGCTAATTTAAAATTTTATCAATTTGATTTACATCTTTTTCTAAGTGCGTCCACCCAACTAACTCCTCTGTCAACTTGCATCATCTCTGTGTGAACATATGCCAGGCGCGTGCAGCCGAATCTCTCGAATCCAAACCAATTGCAGCCATTTAAATGGGCGTGTTGTCTTTGCCCCCCAACTTTAATTTTGTGGAGCGAGGAGGGGGTTTTTGCGATTTTTATCTATTTCTTTTTGTTTCTGTGTTTTTCTGTTTTTGTGCCGAACATTTTTAATGCCCGTTAAGCATGAAAACGCTTTTGCCAACCATCCACACACTCCGAAATTTCCCAGGACCCCCAACCCTCCCCACCCCAACTCTGCTATCTCTTTGGCCTCAGTTGCCCTTCAACAGGACCCATGGAATCGTTATGCGCTGGCGACAGCCAACATCTGCTGGAGTGTAACGAATTTCTCACGATATGATTATGTCGATTGCGCTTTGTTGTTGTTGTTCTGCTTTTGTTGTTGTTGTTGTTACTTTGTTGTTACTACTTTGTTGTTCCCCATGTCAATTGTAATGTGTGTGTGTATCTCGTAGAAGTGGGAGTTGGTAGTTGTGCAAGGTGTCTGTCATGTTGGATTTTATCAAACAAATTATATGTTTTCTTGTTGTTTTTTATTTTTTTAACAATATTTTACCAAGGATTTGTTGTGGGGCTTTTGTAGAGCAGAGATGCAAACTAAATAAATGAGAAATGTTCAGCTAGTTTGCGAAAACTTTGCATGATCATTAAATAACACGGTTCGTGTCATTCGGTAACTATTTGTCATTATTTTAATGGTTATTTTTGAGGGAATACATAGCCATAAGAAGATATACTGTTTATTTATGTCACACATATAGGGTAAATATACATGAAGTTGCGATATAAAAAAAAAACAATCAATTTGAATTGCAATTTTTTCAAATGCTAAATTTTAGTAAATTGTTCACTACTATCTAATTACAAATGAATAGCAACACTTACACCAAATAAACTAGTTTGCTTGGTTTAAAGCTTATAAAATTAAATGCATGGTATCTAAACTACATATGGCATCCTGATTGGATCATTAATAAATAGCTTAGTATATAAATCCCAAAAACTAACATATAATACAAACTATCTATTAAGAAAACTGTGTAAATAACTTGGATTCCTCTGTATTTTAAATTTTAAGTTTTCTATTCCCGTAAATCTTAATTGTAATGTTCTAAATATTTCTGATTTACAAAACAAGCTCTCCTTTTAATGACTGCATATTATTAAAGATAAATTATAGCTCTACTTATTCTGCTATTCCCATGTGAGACTGTAAATGTTCCCTTAAGTGCAAATTAAGTGGTATATATCACTACATAACACCATATCACTTAACCAGGTATTCACCATAGTCAAACAAGTTCGTAACCCTAGTCTAACCAGTATTTATTTATGTTGTGACATTCAAACTCTAAAAAATATGAAGAAAAAAACAACTCAAAAATACAGCAAATCATTCAAAATTTAATTTACAAATGACCCTAGTGGTACACGAATATATATGAGTATATTCACAACACCCTTTGGCAGACCAAGTGGGTTGGCTATTAGTTATGCAGATGCCTTGGACCGATCAGGATGCTTTCCCACTTTCTCTCTCTCTCTCTCTTTCTCTCTCTCTCTCTCTCGTTTTGCTATCAGTTGCAGTGTCATACATTTTGAATAGAAAAATTATTAACCAAAAAACCGTAACTAAAGGTACTTTTATGAGCTGGCGCACGGAAACCCTTAATCCATTGTGCCATCCTCCCTCCGCCCCTCCACACAGACTCACGAAAATACATTTCCGTATCCGTGGCAGGGAAGCAATGAACTGTTCCCGTGATCGATGCGACGGCTATGAGCAAAACAATTTGCTTGACTGGCAGTCACGCAAAGCCCGCAAAGCGAAGCGGGCGAGAAGTGTGAAAATTCTAATTAGTTACACTTAGGCAGACGAAGCAGCAGCAGCAGCCACATCCTTACCAGGATACCAACAGGCTGCAACTCAACCCAAAGCAACCCTCATGCCTATTCCCGCACAGACAGAGACAATCGACAGTCGACCATCAGTCGAATAAACAGCTCCGATGGCCTTTAAATAAATGCAACGCACCAAGTCCAGCTGAATTATGTTATTAAATGTAGTTCTGGTGCTGAGTTGAGTCCGCTGACCGCCCACAACAATTTGATTGATGGTTGATTGATTGACAACTTACTGCGATCCTTAAGTATGATTTTCTTGGGCGGCTCCTTTTGGTAGTTACGCTGCAAGCTCAGGCCAGCTTCGTTGCCGTTCTTGTCTTTCTTGACCATTTCGCTTAAAAATGTTATATAGCTAATAGCTAGCTTCAGCGTATCGACCTAAATAAATAAAAGGGATGAAGCAATAGGATTGAAAGCTTAATAAAGTATACTAATTATACAAATATAAAATGATATTTATTATTTTTTAGTAATTATTAATTATACAGTGATTTATCATGGCGAATAGTTTTTATTTCTACAAATCCCATTTCCCATAAAAAAAAGTGTGCTCAAAAGTTCGCTTTTAGTAATTTTGTACTAAAAGACATTTTCCTTGTAAGATTATTGCAATTATGTAATTTAAATTATATGTCAAGTTATATAAAAACATTTAGAAATCAAGAAACTGTGAAAAGTTGGCATATTTAATTACTTCTCGACTTGCCTGCGATTTACACAAATTGCCTTTTACTAAAAAAGCTGACAGGTGACGGCACCCCCCACACCCACTTCCCACCCACCATATCTTTGAGCAGTGAGTCCGGAAAATTCACCTTTCTCTGACTAATAAAAAATCCTGTAAAACGTCTACTATTGTTTTGGTATTTAAATGCACCACACTCAGACATTCTTATTGCAGCTGACCCATTTCATGACAAGATAATTACACCAACTTCCCAACATATTGTCATGATTATTTCGTCAATTTGTGTTTAGTTAAAAGTTGATCTATTGTAATTAATTTAAATTCCGAAGAAAATGTTGTAAGAAGAAAAAAAAACTTTGATTTATAGTAGCATATATTTTAGATAGACATGTATATTTATCAGTGAGGTATAAAAAAAATGTAAACTGGGAGGTAAAAATTAAGCGGATAACTTAGAAATAAATTGTCATAATATTTAAAACCGAATTTATTACCAGAATAAAAGCAAATTTGTCATGCCGATTGTTAAAAATAATTATAACACTATAAATATATTCTGAATAATCATTAGAAATTCACACTACATTAAAAAAAAAAAACGTTTACTTTTGATTAAGATATAAATTTTACTATCATTTAAAACTGAATTTATCATAAAAATTAATACACTTTTCATACGGATTATAAACAATTAAAAAATCACACATCATTCTCAAAAAAAAATAATTAACCTTTTTGTTGAGAAAAAAATGAATTCATTTCGAAATTAAGGTTGTTGATAACAATAAATATTACACTTTTTGTATGCCCTGTATAATAATTATAAATTCTCACCTTGCTTAAGCGTTTCTCGTAGGGCAATGTTGGTATGTGGGTGCGGAGTCCCTCGAATGCTTCATTGATGCTCTGCATGCGTCGTCGCTCCCTCAGATTGGCGGCCTGTCGCTGCTGGGCCATTTGGGAGGCGCACTTCAAGCGACGAGGCTTGTGACTGCGCCGTCTAAACATGAACAGAGAGTAGCTGCAATCGATTATTATCGGAGCATCCAAGTTGAATCCATGCTGTGATTGGGGACACTCACGTCTTTTCGTTGTTCTCCTGGTCGCTGTTGAAGCCACTGCTGTAGGCATCGTCATCGTCATCGCTCTCCGAACTGTGCTCATCTCCGAAAAAGTATTCGGAACTGGAGTTGGAGGCATTGGTTGCCTGTGATCCTTCAAAAAAGTGCCGAGCCATCGTGGCCTCCAAGTCGAAATTGTCCATGGCATACATTTTACACTAAATGCTCTTTTTTGTACAATATCTGCTTAAGTATTGTTTAAATGCCGCATAACGGTAAACGGAACGCCTCCGTCTCTAAATCTGATTAGCGAAGCGTGTGTAGCACGTGTCGCCAAGTGGATCTTTAGTCCTTTGTGTGTGTGGCAAGTGCGGCACGTGTCGTCAATTTCGACTCTTGATTTGCAGCACCCTGTAAAAAAAGACGTACAAATTGATTTCGATGTTTCCCCCATTTATGTAAATAAATTGTGGCCTTATCAGCTGGTGTTGATGTGGTAAGTACTTGTTGAGTTGCTGATTTGATAATAAACATGTTTAACATACGACTACATTTGATAAGATAAGGCATTGGTAGTGTTTTGACCAGTAGACGGTTGGTTCGATATGGAATTATAGGATCAGTGAACTTTATTACAAGCAAAACACATTTTAAAAGTCAAACTCCACTTTTTTCATAATTAATAAATCATCATGCTTAATGAAGAGTTTACCAAGGATTAATCCTGAAACATGTATTTACAGAATAGCTTTCTTAGTAAATTTTTTTTAGCGTGAAACAAATTGTTATCTAATTTTATAGTTTATTAAATGTATTATAAATCTATATATTCTCTAAACTGGAATTATATGTCTCTAAGAACAGATCGATAGCATTTTTTGTGCCTTTAATATGTAACTTTATTCTTACTAGAATTATATAACTTTTCAACAGCAAATGTTATCCAATTATGTATATATTTTGTTAAATTATTAAAATTTATGTTTCAGATTACTGTTCTAATAATCTTATTAAAGATACTCGATACCCGGTTTGATATATTTTTAATTTTTAAATGTGCTTCAACTGTTTTGGAGAAATTACTAAAGTTACTCGAATATATCCAAATCGCTTTAATATTTTTTGTACCGCTTTGATTTTCATTTGAAATTCATATGTGTTTTAACTGTTTTAGCTCTCTTATGGGAACTAAAAAGTTTCGCAGGCAGGATCGGCTTGAAGTGATAGGTTAATAAATAAGGAGAATTGATCTGGCGATAAAAAAAAATAACAAATTTGAATTTCATGTAGATAACTTTATTTTTTGCTTAAACATAAGCTTTTATACAGTTGCTCTCTTATAGCTCTGCACGAATACATAAATTTATGCAGAAATTTCCGAGCTTAGACTAAGTGAATACAAATTAATCAAAAGTACACCGCCGGTATTCCAGTTAAACTATTGACACCAGTTAGTTTACCTCTTCCAACTGTGTCTATCCAATATGCACAGTATAAATATAGTACACAAATTTCGGTATCCTTTTAAATTGCACATAAATAATTGTAGTTTTCAGCTTTTAACAAAACAACTGCAATCAATTCGAAATAGCGATTCGAAATGACATAATTATGTTCACATTAAAGCGCGATTTGGTAACGAACGCGCCGACAGCGAAGAACCGAATGACAATGCCCGGTTCCGGGCAAAGGATATGTGTGATAAGAGCTGAACTCGGGGGTTGCTGCTCCTGGCCGGATAACGTACAGCAAAGTTGTCTATCATAGCTGTGACGGCGTTACCACATCAAACGAAAAGGCATTGCCAAGTGGGCGGAGTCCGCATCGCTTGCCAGCCAATCAGCGTCGAGCAGTCGAAAGTTGCGACTCTGCAGGGTTGCATTTCGGTGGTGTTATAAGCTTATTAAGTTTGAGTTTTGTGCGCAGAGGGTGGCAGAAATATGTAAATGGTTGTGTCTGAATTTCATATGGTTTCCTCACACAAAATTGTTCTTTGATTTCGAATGCGTTTATCTGTTTAAGCGGAATTATTGCCCGAGTGGCAATCAAGTGGCGTGCAACGAGTATATTGTTTAACTGTGGACTTGCCACAGCAAGTGCCCAGCTGGATTCGATTAGGGGTTGGGGCTATGGATTTAGATTGGGAATGGATAGGAAATAGACAGCTGCAACATTGTGTTTCTGCTCTTACTGGCATAAGCAAAAGTTGATGATTTTCTCGAGCAGCGTCTAAGTCAAATTAATGGTTTGTTGGCAACCAAACAAAATCCTCCAAAAACAATCTAATGACAGGCAGCTTAAAAGAAATTTGTCAACCAGCATAATTTTTAGGCATTAGCGAAGCACGAAGACAAATGCAAATATTTGCATTGTCTACAATTCGTCCTCGCTTCGAAACAACAACTCCATTAAAATGCGTCTGCTGCAAGAAAATCTGCTGCATATTTCAAGGCGCACACAAACAACGCAGACAGGGGTGTCAAAATATGCGCGATCCTCTGCCACTAGCTAACAATCATCCCAAGCATATATTCACTATCATTACACTTGCAAAAAAAGAGAGTAGGTCCTCAGCGCTTAGTCAGAAATGGGATGCGTTATTTCGAAATAATTTAAAAATTAATTTCTTCTGACCTAAAGTTTTTCTTAATCTGACTCGATAATCTGACAAATATTTATTATTTATTTAGATTTTTCAAAGAAATTTTATATATATTATTGCTATTTGAAAAATTCTTGCGAAAAATGAGAAATTTCAGTTATTTTTCTTAAATTACAGTAAATGAGATTGAATTTGATTAACTTCTAAATATAAGCATGCTAACCTTGCAATATTGATTTAATTTTTAGTTTTCAAAAGTAATTTATATTTATTGAAAAATATTGAAAAATGGTACATTTTTTCTTAAAATTATATAAATTAGATTGAATTAGAGAAACAATATTCCTTTTTACTTTTACATAAAATTTTATAAACTCTTCAAATTTAAAGCAAATTTTACAAAACAAGCAAGCTGATTTTGGCACATCTAATTTTCTAAGTGCACCCTTACTCCAATGCCTGGATGCGCCTTCCCTTCGCGCCCATGGCAGACTTTGTTTGTTGTCCTTTTTCCCTGTCTGTCTGTTGCTGCCACTGCCACTGCCCCTGCCTCTGCCCTTATGACTGCCGATTGCCGACTGCCTCATCATCATCGGAGGGCAACGATGACGACACGGCGAACTCACTAAGGCTACCCATGATAAACAAATTGTTTTGGCTCTCCATCTTTTCGATGTTGTCTCGTTGTTTTCGTTGCCGGCGCTGCTCGTTTTGTGCAGCTGTATAAACAAATTAGTTTTCAATTTGATCAAGTTGTTGCCTAGTGGCAACCAGTTAACAAACGATTGCTTTTGCGGATATTTGTTAAAAAGCAGACACTTCAATGCATTTTGCCTGAATAGGATTATTAATGTACAATTTTCATACACTTTTCTCCTTTGGAATGTCGACTAAAAAGTGTAGTTCTGTTTAATTTGTATAAATCCTCAAGATAGCGATAAAAATATATAAATACAGACAGCAATTTAAATCATTTGATATATTTTTTTTTTAATATAAATATATTTTAGTGAACTATTTTTTTATAACTAAAATATGTCTTATGCCCACGGCTTTAAATTGTTAAATATTTAAATTCCTTCCTGGGGCCCGCAAAACACATATTTTTATTTGTATATTATAAATTATTTTATGTTTTATATAAATAAAATAAAAATACCTACATTTCAAATTGCGATAATTTTCAAATGACTTAATAATTATTATATATGCTATATTATTTAATAATTAGTTGTAATTTTATTTTATACTTACAATTCTTAAGCGTTTGGCTTAATTTTTAATCATGCCAGGAGAATAAATACAGAATATTAAATCATATCAGTTTGTTCAAATATTTTTTTATATTACAATTTTCGAGAATATTCAAATGAAAATAATGTAAAGTATACAACACCTGCCAGGTCTTTTCCCAACATTTTTCTATATAATTAAAGCTCGAGTTAATTAAGTAGCAGCTCGCAGTTATCATACTCTGGTGGATATCAAGCTGCGAGTTATGTACACGTCATATAGCACAATGAAGCGTAACCGCCTCTACTTACTTACATATGAGGACTTACCCTATCTCAGGACGGTCCCTATATCATTCATTACACGCAATTGCCTGCGAGGGGGAAAGGGGTTGGCTCAACCTCAATGCATTGTCATTTTGCACAACGATTTTCAATTCGTTTTTTTTTATTATTCGAATTATAATTAAAAACCAAAATGTATTGTTGAGGTAGACAACCAAACTGGGCAAACGGAGCGCTCTGAAATGCTTATCACACTGCTATCCTTGCCCCTTACCATGCCCCTGTCTCAGCTGATCCCTGTCCACGTCCATCCACACAGTGTTGACACTAAGCATTAAGGCTGGCGAAATCCTCTTGAGTGCATGCCTCGCCGAGTACTCGATGTGTGGATTGTGTGTAAATTTTAATCTCATTTGAAAAGTTTCAGTTTTTTTTTTTCAAATTTTATTCTGTAAAGTGCAAAAATTGAAATCAACAATGGGCTTTCAGAAGGGTTGGCCCCTGCATTAGCAGCTACTTTTAACTCTGGTGCCCTACTTAATCCGTAGGTACCTTTTCAAGCCTTAGAAAATTACTAAGGGTAGCAGCACATGCATCTAACATCTATAAATAAACTTGGCCTTAAAAATGTAAAATTGAAGGTTTTAAATAAATGGAAAAATTATTTTGTAATAAATAGGTATAAAACTTTGTAGTTGAATACTAAAAAGTTAATTGTATACTATTTTTATTTTAAATAATTGTATGTGTAGTAGCACCTGCACCTAAAAGCAATAAACAAAAGTTGGTATTAAATTAAACTTAATAAATTAATTTTTTTGAAGTGAATTTATAAAACTCACAAGAGAAATTTTAACAAGAGGGAAAAAGGTTTCCAATAATCTTCCTTCCAAGTTTTGTACTTGTAGCTCTTAAATTGCTAGAGATATGGACATTTATCGGTTTATGGGGGCGGGAGTGGGCGTGGTCCAATATTTTGTTTTACTTAAGCTTTGAAATTTAGTGAGATATATGGTCTTATCGACTTACACCAACATGTGTTTCAGCTTAGGTAGGCGAAGTGCGCGTGGCCTTCCCATTTTTAATCGATCTCTTAGGGGAGTTACCAACATACATTCAAGATTTAGTGCCTCTAGCTTACAAATTATGAAATATATGCGCATTTAAGTTTTCTAAGGCCGAAATCGGCAAATGGGCATAATCCAAACCTTCAAAATGCCATAACTTCGTCAAAACTCAACGCATTTTCAAAAGCGAGGGCGTTTTAATCATAGTTTGGCCTCTAGATCAATCGTACATTTAAAGCTGAAAACTTGATTTTGGATCGGAACATAAGTCAAAATTATAGTCCGAAATCGGCATATGGGCATATGGGCATAGGTCGAACCGTTAAAATCCCATAACTTCGTCAAAACTTAACGCATTTTCAAAAGGGAGGGCGTTTTAATCATAGTTTGGCCTCTAGATCAATCGTACATTTAAAGTTGAAAACGTGATTTTGGCTCGGAACATATGTCAAAATTATAGCCCGAAAATCGGTATAGTCCGAAAATCGGCTAATGGGCATAGATCGAACCTTCAAAATGCCATAACTTCGTCAAAACTCAACGCATTTTCAAAAGCAAGGGCGTTTCAGTCAAAGTTTGGCCTCTAGATCAATCGTACATTTAAAGTTGAAGACTTGATTTTGGGTCGGAACATATGTCAAAATTATAGCCCGAAAATCGGTATAGTCCGAAAATCGGCTTATGGGCATAGATCGAACCTTCAAAATGCCATAACTTCGTCAAAACTCAACGCATTTTCAAAAGCAAGGGCGTTTTAGTCATAGTTTCGCCTCTAGATCAATCGTACATTTAAAGTTGAAGACGTGATTTTGGGTCGGAACATATGTCAAAATTATAGCCCGAAAATCGGTATAGTCCGAAAATCGGCTTATGGGCATAGATCGAACCTTCAAAATGCCATAACTTCGTCAAAACTCAACGCATTTTCAAAAGCAAGGGCGTTTTAGTCAAAGTTTGGCCTCTAGATCAATCGTACATTTAAAGTTGAAGACTTGATTTTGGGTCGGAACATATGTCAAAATTATAGCCCGAAAATCGGTATAGTCCGAAAATCGGCTTATGGGCATTTTCAAAAGCAAGGGCGTTTTAGTCATAGTTTCGCCTCTAGATCAATCGTACATTTAAAGTTCAAGACGTGATTTTGGGTCGGAACATATGTCAAAATTATAGCCCGAAAATCGGCTTATGGGCATAGATCGAACCTTCAAAATGCCATAACTTCGTCAAAACTCAACGCATTTTCAAAAGCAAGGGCGTTTTAGTCATAGTTTCACCTCTAGATCAATCGTACATTTAAAGTTGAAAATGTGATTTTGGGTCGGAACATATGTCAAATTATAGCCCGAAAATCGGTATAGTCCGAAAATCGGCTTATGGGCATAGATCGAACCTTCAAAATGCCATAACTTCGTCAAAACTCAACGCATTTTCAAAAGCAAGGGCGTTTTAGTGATAGTTTGGCCTCTAGATCAATCGTACATTTAAAGTTGAAAACGTGATTTTGGGTCGGAACATATGTCAAAATTATAGCCCGAAAATCGGTATAGTCCGAAAATCGGCTTATGGGCATAGATCGAACCTTCAAAATGTCATAACTTCGTCAAAACTCAACGCATTTTCAAAAGCAAGGGCGTTTTAGTCATAGTTTGGCCCCTAGATCAATCGTACATTTAAAGTGGAAAACGTGATTTTGGGTCGGAACATATGTCAAAATTATAGCCCGAAAATCGGTATAGTCCGAAAATCGGCTTATGGGTATAGATCGAACCTTCAAAATGCCATAACTTCGTCAAAACTCAACTCATTTTCAAAAGCAAGGGCGTTTTAATCATAGTTTGGCCTCTAGATCAATCGTACACTTAAAGTTGAAAAGGTGATTTTGGGTCGGAACATATGTCAAAATTATAGCCCGAAAATCGGTATAGTCCGAAAATCGGCATATGGGTATAGGTCGAACCTTCAAAAAGCAATAACTTCGTCAAAACTCAACGAATTTTCAAAAGCAAGGGCGTTTTAATCATAGCTTGGCCTTTAGATCAATCGTACATTTAAAGTTGAAAACGTGATTTTGGGTCGGAACATAAGTCAAAATTATAGTCCGAAATCGGCATATTGGCAGATTCCAGATTTATGAAGGCAATATAAGCAATAGACCTCTCAAATTGGCATATGCCGATCTTTGAAATACATCGCCAACAACCTACCAACCAAAATTGGTGACTGTATCCATTATATTGGGGGAGATATGTTGCTTTATCGATCTTATCGATTTTCTAGCTCCCTAGTGGATGTAGGACTGCAACCTTGACACTTTAACTTTTGAGGGTACTTTCCAGTATATGTTCCAAGTTTCAAGTCTCTATCTATCTATGTCGGAGAAACGCGCGTTCATACAGACGGACAGACGGACGGAGAGCATGACGGACATTGCTTAAACCCAATATACTATTATACCTTCGATATCATAGTATACAAATGTACAAATTCACTATAATTTTATTTAATTATAATTTTAAGTATATATGTATGTAATAATGTAATATATATTAATATTAATAACATGTATAACATGTGTAACATATAACAATAATTTAGTTAATTTACTTGATTTGCTTCAAGCTCTAATAGCTATGAATCGCAGTTATCCCAGTATTTAACATAAAAATGTCTTGTTGAAAATATAAAATATTTCACATTACCCATAAAAACCACATACAAATTAAAAACACATTTTGCAACGTAAAAATGAAAAATCAATATTGACATATATTTGTCAACTAATAATAAACGTACGGCATTCAAAATTAACAGAAGAGTCAAAAAATATACTAACAGAATAATACTAATTCTGTTAGTAAAATACGTTACTTAACATACAATTTTTTAACATAAACTGAAAACAGAAAATGTGTCGTTTGCCTAAGTACACATAAGTGAACGCTTGAAGAGACGGCGTCGGTGGTGTAATGGTTAGCATAGTTGCCTTCCAAGCAGTTGACCCGGGTTCGATTCCCGGCCGACGCACATCTAATTTTTTTGTTTTAAAATATTTTGATTTATTTGGAAACAATTTCATTTTTAAATGTTGTACCTAAGCAGATCACCTACTTCATTAATATTATAAGCCAATCCACAAAATAATAGATTGTCCAATAAATTAAATTAGTTTGAACTTTTACAATTTGTACATAACTTGTTCACCAAATTTATGCTGCGGTCCAATTCGTTCATCAAAGCGTTTGCCATTGAATTCAAACTCCGTGTAAGGCACCGCGTTGAGCACCTTATATCCAATTGATTTGCCAATCTTACGGGTAAATTCGGAGGTCCACAAAGCAGTCACCGCCGCTGGCCGCTTATCCCTCAACTCCTCAGCCACATCCTGCAATGCCTGACCACCCTGCTGGATGTCACGCGACAGCTCAATTGTGTATTTAGCCAGAGCTTGACCCAAACCAAGCCGTCCAAATTCGGGAAGAGTGGACAAAAACATGAGCTCGCAAACGCAATCTATATTGTACTCGGCCAGGACGTCAATTTTGGCATCCATCGTTATCATATAGTCCATGAGGCATATTGCCGAGGGACTTGTCGCCTGCTCTTTGCGAAACTTGACAAAGAAATTATCTTCGCCAGGTGGTGGAGCAAACTACAGTTAGGAAAATATATTTTAAAAAACACACATTCGTTAATACTACTAATTAGATAGAGATAGAAATGCGTCGCTTGCCTGCAATTTGTTAAAGGACACAGCCACAATGCGTCCACTATTCAGGTGCCGCACAAACAAGGAGACGCCATCCTGTGCCGTTATTCGGGACAGCTCCTTCAGATCCTCACGCGCTTGCGAATTGTGTGGCAAATTAATTTCACAGCCGATGCAAACGGATTCATTTATAAAGAATGAGTTGAGCACCTGGTATGAGTAAATATTATTTTAAATAAATAAGAAAAAATAAATAAATATTTTAAAATAACAAAAAATGGCAAAAAGCAAAGCTGCGTCGGCCGGGAATCGAACCCGGGTCAACTGCTTGGAAGGCAACTATGCTAACCATTACACCACCGACGCCACGTGATTCGCAGCGATCGACATTGCTTTTGTCACGCTTTTCCAACACTCATTGCAAAATTGCCATTTCAAATTAGTTGTTAAAAATCGTCACGCAAAAACTTTCATGTTATTTTAAATGATTGCTTTGATTGACATTCGTGTGGTATTTGTGAAATTATTTTAATCGAATACTTACTTTAAGCGATTCCTCTAAATCTGCCAAGGTCATGCTGCGTACCTCAAACTTTCCTATTAATATTAAAATATTATGAATCAAAATATTAATTTGGAAAAAATTGGTATACAGAAAGTCTCTAGCCAAGAATGAGTGATTGGAAGTTGAATAAATATGTTTATATGTATAGAAATAAATAAATATATAAATATATATAAACATATATTATATAGTATTCTATAGGTTGGTACACATATCTGTTTTTAGAATTTATGTTTGGACTTTCCCATTAGGTCAGCACCTTTTCTGTTTATCAGTGGATGAAATCATTTGTTTTTATACCCTTAACAAATTAAAAATGGGTAAAAAGGGTATAATGGTTTTGTGCAAATGTATGTAACTAGCAGAAGGAAGCATCTCCTACCCCATAAAGTATATATATTCATGATCAGGATCAACAGCCGAGTCGATATAGTTATATCCGTCCGTCTATATAAACACGCGGATATCAGAGACTTTAAGAGCTAGAGACTTGAAATTTGGAATATGGGTTCTCGTATACCAGGCGCAGATCAAGTTTGCTTTATTTTATCGATAGCTGCCTCAGAAATAACGATTATCGATACCTTTCGATTTCCGATAGCAATAAATTCCACAATTTCAGAGGCAGATGCTTCTAATTTATACATATCATGCATATGCATATTATTGGTTAATTAAAAAAATTTCCTTAAGATCGGATAAAATTCGTGTATTTATGTGTATTCTGGACAGCCCCGATAACTACTATTACGAGTACGTATGTATGCACATGCACGTGTTTGTAGCCAGCCAGTTCGGGCTTTTGAGTAAAAATATGTGCTGGCTTAGTTTTTTTCTTACTCTGTAGCCCATGAGCCTTTCATAAGAAAATACTTTTAATAAAAAGGTTTCACATATGAGGCAAAATAATATTTATTTTATATAAAGTCTACACTCTTTTCAAATAGCATATATTACGTTAAATTTAAATTTAATTTCAACCAATTTTCACTTTACGCACCCTCGTTCAAAGTTGCCCAAAGTTTTCCATTATCGGTTTTCATTTTGATGATTATCTCGCTGAGCGCAACAAACAAAATGGCAACACAACTGCTGCCTGCAAATATTTGATTGTAACTAAATTCATTGAGCAATCAACACAGAGAATCGCCAAATCGACAAACACTCTGCCAGCGAATTTGTACTCTGGCTTATCACTATTCCCTATTATTATCTGACTTTAGTTGTTATGTTACGCAAGCAAACTGAACAGTATTAATTTACAATTACTTCTTAAAAATAATTACAAGAGATAAAAACATATTTAAATATGTGATATATATATATATATATATATATATATATATATGTATATATTTTATTTTATTGATAAAAAGAAAATACTTAAATGCAAGCAAATAATTAAAATAAATAAAATTCGTAATCCCTGGAACAACATAGAAAAAAATGCATTACTCGTTTTATTATAATTTTAGAACTATTCACTCCATTTTGTCATATAATTAATTAATTATTCCATATTTGAAGCTGTGCTTTTAATGAAGCAGCTGATTTCAATTGCTTTCTGGAGGTGTTCAACTTAACTCAACTGCAAAACAAAATTATGTTGTTGCATTAATGTATGTAGCTGTATATTTAAAAGAAGAAAATTGGTATACTGCATAAAGATATAGGTTCAGTAAACGTTTGAGTACAAGTTTACTAGTTCGAATTAGTCAAAATAATTAGTATTAAAATATTCGTTGACTATTTGAATCTCTGCTTTAAATGATGCAGCTGCTTTGAATTGCTTTGCAACGGGCGTGTTGTACAGAGATACATATGTACATCGCTTAGAACTTAACAGCTGATACAGTTACAAAACTTTACAACACTACCACAAGACGGCATTCTATTAACAAAAAAAGAGAAAATAAAAGCGTTTCTCGTTGGTGTACTTAAAATTGTGTTTATTACATTAATGTAAGTAGCTATAGATTTTAAAAAAGAAGAAGAAGAAGATTAACAGCTGCTTATTCGCAACACGTAATCCATTTATTTGTAGAGTAAAATTGTACGAAACCATGACAACGCTGTGCTAAGCAAAAGAAAAACATTCGATTTGCGCAGAGGAAAAACTGTCAATTGCAAAATGTTTATATTGGACAAAATACTGCCGTTTATCTTTAGCTATATACGACCATGTATCAAGTGGTTCCTGCATGTCTTCACCCGCCTCTCCGAACTGCAGCGCATCTGCTATGGGGCAAGAGCGGGCGCATCGCGTTGCCGCCAAATCGAGGCATCCTTGATGCAATCGAATAAGCCAGAAATCAAGGCCCTGCTCCTCGAACTGGACGAGGGAGCGCCCTATGCCACAGACAGAGAGCTGCTCTACTTCGGTGAGGGATAGTAGGTCATAATTAATCTCCAGTTTTAAATCCTCTTTAATCCTTTGCAGCACCTCGAGCCGTTCACATCGTGTCTCGCGTGAAGCGCATTAAAAGCAATGTGCATCCGGACTTTGCCCGTCTTTTTGGTAATTGTGTGACGACCATTTGGGGCTATCAGCGCCTCATGCATCAGGTGGAGGAGCTGCGCTCCGAGGCCTACGACTCTGAGAATCTTGATCATGAGCAGAAGCTGCTGCAACTGTGGCAACTCATAATGCCGGAAACCCCACTAACGGGTCGCATTTCCAAGCAGTGGCAAGATATCGGTTTCCAGGGCGATGATCCCAAGACTGACTTCCGTGGCATGGGAATGCTGGGCCTGGAGAATCTCTTGTATTTTGCGAGCGCCTACAACGACGCAGCGAAACATGTCCTGCTGCACTCGATGCATCCAACACTGGGCTACACCTATGCCATTGTGGGCATCAATCTCACCGCCCTGGCGTACAATCTGCTGCGCACGGGTGCGGCAAAGACGCACTTCTACAATCAGGTGGCCCAGCACAAGCAGAGCTTCAGCACCCTGGAGGATTTCCACAAGTTGTATTGCTATCTGTTCTTTGAGTTCGATCGCTTCTGGATGGAGAGCTCGCCACGGAATATTATGGACTTCCGGGAGGTGTATCAGGCCTTCGAGATCACCAAACTGGAGGCGCTGCACAATGACAGCACAATATTCAAAACGAATCTGGTTGTGGAATCCGTCTAATTATAATTATTATTATCTTAATTGTAATTAAGAATTGATTTGGTTTTTTTTTATAAATGCAGATTCGATGCGTTTATTTGAGAGAGCTATATTATATATATAGTATTTATATATATATATATGTGTGTACGTATGTTTAATATGTATATTTATATATTTTATAAAAGCAACTAAAAATGAAATATATATATATATTTGGAATGACAAGCATAATACTTAAAAACAGATCAAGATCGAGATTGCACGACAAAGACAAAAATAAAATCATTTAAATATCACGACGCAAAAGCAATAAACATAAAAATCAATAAATAATTAATTAGAAAGTTCACAAAATGAAATCAATTCCGACGAATATCCTAGGCATAATCTTATGAATACTATATATCAAATTGGAGCGTTGTCGAGTTGTTTGCAAGCTAGTTGTGAATATCAATATATATCTGTATATATATCTTTATATATATGAGTGCATTTAGCGATAGAATTTGACCTCGGCCTCGACGCAATCCTTGAGCAGTTCGTCCAACTCATCGCTGGCATGATCCTGTATCGAAAAGTAATTGTTCAACTCATCCACACAGGATCGCTCCAAGCTCCGCAAATGCTCCAAAGCAGCCGGCTTCCTATTGCCATGCAAACTGTGCAACAAAGTATGCTCCGCATCCGCCTGCACCTGGGTCAGCGGTGAAATGCGCGGCTTGGGCGCAAAAACAAACGGCTTGAACACAGAGTCGGCGGCATTGGGTGTCCCGGTGAACCAATGGCACGATATAGAGCCACCACTTCCCTTGCCACCACTCAACACGGCCACATTGGCCGCTCGCGAACCCAGTCCGCTGGCCATGCGCAGTGTCTCAAACATATCCTGTTGCGTATAGCTGCCATCGCCTGCAGGCCTGGGGCCACACCAATCTGCCGCCGGCGCCTGCGCCTCAGCATCATGAGCAGCCGCAAAGCTTGCTGCCTTATCTAATCCTTCACTGGACTTGTCCACATTATTGGTGACCGTCAAACCACCGCTGGGCAAACGCAGCCAGCTGGCTTGCAACTTCTCAGCTGCCCACACTTTGCCGGCGCTGCTCAACAGCCAGGCAGCTGTCGGATCACAAACGATAAAGTTTAGCTTGGCATTGTCGCCGCTGTGCTTGGCCACCAAGGCGCCCACTCGATCCACGGCGTCATCCACCTGCTGACAAGCAGCTAAAGCAATGCTGTAGGAGAAAGATGTAAATTTTAGTTTGCCTAGATATAAATTATAAATTATATATAATTCTATATATATAAATATATACATATATATATATATATATATATATGATTTATAAGCCATACCGCACTATATCCGTGCCCAGCAGGCAATCGGTGTCTGTTGCCTGATCCTCGCCGCCACCGTTCCAGCTAAGGCTGATGGCCACGCCTTTTTCATTCGCTCCAAAGTCGCCGCCCCACAGCCCAGGCTTGGGTTTCTGCAATATGACACGTTGTGCATCGCCAGCCGGCTCCAAAGCGGCGCCGCCATCAGTCTGACGTGGGATGACTCATTAATATCGAGATTTTCTTTTTCTTCCATTTCGCCAACTGTCTTTTCTTCTCTTTTCTTTTCTGTGCTTACCTTCCCCTCGAGCACATCACTGACATCATAGTAACAGATTTCGGTGGACACGCCCACCGCTGTCGCATCGTCCGCGTTTCGACCTAGAATTAAACAGCCGTTTGCACAATTTGTGGGCAACACAATGAAGCAGTCAGCATTGGTGGACATTATTCTTTTGACTTTCGAATCAAATGAGATATGCACAGACAGCGTTTGATTTGCAAAAAATTGATTTTTCTCAAACAGCTGTTGCAATTACAGTCTGTTAACTAAACGGCATGGCGTGATGTTGGCTGCGCGCGTGCTGCCAACTTGTTATATATTTAATAAATCGATTGCATAGTAATATTATCGATTGTTTCTTCTCTTGTTCTTGCAAGTTTACCAGTGCGAGTCACGGCCGCAATGATCTAAAATCGTTGTAAAAGTCAAATATCTAGCAAAGAAAAAACATTGTAAATATAATTTTTTTGCTATTGGTCAAGTTAACTACGAAGCGTCGGTATAAGTGTTGGCCGAAAACGTCGTCGACAAACTGCATTTGTATACAGCAGCAGCAGCAGTCAGTTCAGTTCACTGTTGCAGGTGTTGTTGTCTCGTTCGGGCCTAACATCGACTTGGTTTGACGTGCGAGCGAAACAACAACAAACAAGTTACAAGGTAAATACTCGTGCATGCTCCCGTTGTTGTTGTTGTTTCTGGTGGATGTTCAGCGCCTTTTTTTCGTGTGTGTTGATTATTTTACTTGCGTGCGTTGTAAGTCGTGGGCGGCTCAAATTGTCGCTGTCCGGCTAAGACAACCCCCAAACCCCCACAAAAAATAAATCAGACCTGGCAACTCCCAAAATTGAAAGCAAAACAAAAATTGGCAAATTGGAAAGCAAAGCAAAAAAAAGTGACAAAAGTGCTCGCGGTAAAGAAAATCAATATTTACAATAAGAAAATGCCGAAAGAAAAGATAACAAAACGCAAATCGCAAAGAATTTCGGCTGCCGCTCCCTAAAACGTATATTTTTTACATTGCTTTTTATTTTCATGTTAAATACTGTATGTGTGAGTGTGTGTGCGTGCCGCTTCGCGTTGCTTGACCACTTTGTTGACCGCGCGCATTTTGATGTTGTTTTTCTGTCTCTCTGAAACTAGTTTTTTTTATACATTTTTCATATTTGTTTATTTCTTTTTGTTTTCCCAATTTTTATTTTTGTGTTTGGTTTATATTTTCACCATGCTTATTAAATTTCAATTTACATGAAATCGGAGCAAAATCAATAAATTTAAGCTTTGCGTATACACACACAAAAATTTCATTTGAATGTGGGGGAAAAAACTGGTTGAAATTCAATTCAATTCAATGTGGCGTGCTTTAAGTGTGAAAGCGGAACACAAACCACCCTCGCAACTTGCCACTCGCCACCAGCAACTCGAATTCGCTCCAACTCCCAATTGCAGCCCCCGTTTTTTTCCCAAGCATCTTTGCTGTGTGATGAAAATATGTGTTTATACGTGTATATAGAGAGTGCCGTTACATTCCTCCCCCAATGCGGCATTTCGCCTTACACACACATACATCCATATATGCGTGTGTGTGTGTATGTGCATCTGTCTCTGTTTGTTCTCGTCGAAAGTGCATTGCTCTGCCGCTATAACCCCCACCCAACCATCTCTTCCCCCTCTGATCCAACATCGTCTCGCGTATTGTAAACATTACAAAAGCTGCGTGCGGCGCGGCCTCGTTTTATATATTTATGTGTGCGTGTGTGTGTGTATGTGTTTAGTTCTTTTATTTACACTTACACATTGATAATGTGCTGTTCTCGCGAGCAGTTGGCAACGCACCCATTGCTGTTGGCGCTGCGTTTTCGGCAGTTGGCAACACGTTGACCCAATAACGGTACAATGATACACCCGCATACATAAATGCACTCATACACACATATACAAAGCATGAATGAAAGAAGGCAACTCTCGACTGTGTTTTATTATTGTTATAAAATCTGATGCGACCTAAATATGAATTTCTGAATTATTTTCGCACTAATTAAACAAAGTGTTGCACTGTGGTGCAAAGTGCATTTACATTGTTTCATTTCTCGACTGTAAATTTGTTTACATCGACGGCCAAAAAAAAAAAAATTAAAAAAACCAACATTTTATTTTGTGGCCAACGGTAAGTTCAATGAACCAATCAAACACAGTGGAATGCTCATCCGTATATGTGTGTCTGTGTGTGCCTATGTATTTGTGAGTGTGTTGTGATCGCTGAGAGCACGTAACCAAAATTTGTTGGTATTTTTACGGGGTTCGATTATTGTGTTTATCGCCATAATTTGTGTACACTCAATCAAACACGAATACAGCAACAACAAGAGCAGTTATGCGAAGTGCGTTGGCGGGCAGCAAAACAAAATATACCTTGACATTGAGAACTCTCCTCTGTATGTAATTGTGTACATATGTACATGTATAAGTGTATGTGTGTACATATGTACATGTATAAGTGTATGTGTGTGCGTACGTTTTTGTGTTTTGCAAAGAGAATCGAGAAATGTGTGTGTATGTGTGAATTGTAGGCATATGCTATCTCACTCTGACGCACAATATACTTACGTTAAGTATTATTTAATAAATAAAGCGGTCTGCCCCTTGTTGCTGTCATTGGTATTGTTGTTAATGTTGCTGCTTATTGATTATGTATTCGCCGAATGACCTTGTGAATCGCACCTGCAAAATGCAACTGGATAGAGCTAAACATCGATAACACTTGTCATCGATGCATTGATTCAAGGACCCTATTTTTTTTTTCTTGCGCCTACTTTATGCATGATCTGACAGATTTGTATCTTAATTGAGCACTTTTATAATTCTAATTTTAGCTCAACACGCTGCTTGAGATTTGGTCGACTGCGTTCACGTGTCAATTGACCGACTATAATAATTTTCTGGTGAGAATCAAATATAATTGTAAAACCCAAGTTATCTAAATAATAGATTATTAAAAACTTTATGTTTTTAATTGACAAAATGTTTTAACTTAGATATAAGATAAGCATTATAAATACGTAATTTTGCTTTTGGTAAAGATATAATTATTTATAAATATGTAATATAAGTTTGTAAATCTTTTAAAAGTTTCGAAAAGCTTTGCAATGATGAGCATAAATTTATACTGTTTTTGAAGTAGTATTTTAATGCTTACTAATTGAAATACAGTTTGATAATACATGTTTTTATATGTTTTTGCTGTTGCAGTGGGTGTTGTGCAAGCAGACGCGATTCCTTCATCACTTAATGCAAAACTGGAGTTGTTAGACTCCAGCAGCAACGACGACACCATTCACTCCACCAACCTGAATCGCAAACTGATCAAAATTAAAAAGTTTAAGCTGGACGATATGAAGGAAATGGTGGGCGGCTGTTGCGTTTGTTCTGACGAGCGGGGGTGGCCGGAGAACCCGCTCGTCTACTGTGACGGCCAAAACTGTACGGTTGCCGTGCATCAGGCATGCTATGGCATCGTTACAGTGCCCACCGGACCCTGGTATTGTCGCAAATGTGAATCGCAGGAGCGCACCTCACGCGTCCGCTGCGAGATTTGTCCGTCGCGGGACGGAGCCCTCAAGAAGACAGACACCGCTGGCTGGGCGCATGTCGTCTGTGCCTTGTACATACCCGAAATACGCTTTGGTAATGTGACGACCATGGAGCCCATCATACTGACCCTAATACCCCAGGAGCGCTACTCGAAAAGTGAGTAATGATTTGCTTCCATGAAAAAGTAACTAATTATTTTTGTTATCTGCATTTCAGCTTGCTACATTTGCCTGGAGATTGGTAAGCCAAATCGGGCAAATGTCGGCGCCTGCATGCAGTGCAACAAGGCGAATTGCAAGCAACAATTTCATGTGACCTGCGCCCAAAGTTTGGGCCTGCTCTGCGAGGAGGCTGGCAACTATTTGGACAATGTCAAGTATTGTGGATATTGTCAGCATCACTATAGCAAATTGGTGGGTATATGCTTCTTTGGGATAGATCATCCAGCGTCTTTCTTCTCATGCCTTGTCATATATCTTGCAGAAAAAGGGCGGCAACGTCAAAACCATACCACCCTATAAACCCGTGCAACATGACACCTCCTCTGATTCGTGCTCGTCGCCCGAGAAGGATATCGATTCGACCATGAATGCAGCAGCCACTTCAGCAACAAGCATCAAAATCACCACCAGCAGCAGTAGCAGCAACAGCAACACACTTGCCACCAGCTCCACAAGTCTGTCGGGAGGCGGTGCGGGTGGTGCAGGTGCTGGTGGTGCTAGTAGCAACGTTTCATCCTCATCAAAGCAGCGCAAAACAAATGCCTCCGGCAAATCATCGTCCTTGTCCTCATCATCATCATCCAGCAGCAGCAGCAGTTCCACAACAGCAACGGCGCCACCAAATGCTACAAGCTCCTCGAATGCGGGCGTTGCTGCTGTAAGCAATACTTTAGCTGCGAGCAGTTTTCTAGCCAGTGGCGCCACCAACACCACCAGCAACAACAACAGCAGCAGCAGCAACAACAACAACTTAACTGGCCCTGCTACATTAGCTGTGGGTGCTGTTCCTGGTGGTGCTGCCACCGTGGGCAATTCAATCAATAGCACCAATTTGACCGGCTCAGGCAGCGGCAGTGGCAGCAACAATCCAGTCGTGTCCAGCAATTCAACCAGCAACAAATCATCGACAACCAGTTCCAGCGGCAGCTACAAGGATAAGCATAGCAAAAGTATGGGCAAACAGTCGAGCTCCAGCTCCAGCAAGGATAAGGATAAGGATAACGCTAACAATTCAACAAACAATAGTTTTTCCCATTCCTCCGCCTCGTCCTCATCGTCATCATCCTCCTCGTCACGCGAAAAATCCTCCAAATCCTCAAAGAACAAAGAGAGTAGCTCTAAAGAAGCCAATGCTAGCAGTACGAGCAGCAGTATCAATAGCAACACACTTGCCACAAGCAACAGCAGCGGCAGCAGCATGCCCAATGCAAGCAGCAGTCATCCCGGTGTAGTCTCCAGCAGTGGCAACAATATGTCTGTTGCCTCTATAAATGAGCACAGTAATCATGCCCAGAATCTGAGCACAACTGCGGCGGGTAAACTGCAGTTGGCCAGTAATTTGAGTGGCGGTTTCGGCAACGATTTGCTGCATGCCACAGCAAGTAGCAACAGCAATAATGCCGCCAAGGATCATCCCAGTGGAGGCAATGCCAGCAATTTGGATAGTTTGCTGGGCGCTGGTTCGTCCACAGCAAACAGTGGCGCCAATTTGTTGGGTCTCAGCTCGAATTCAGGAAATAATCTGAGTGCCAGCAATAAGGCAGCAGCATCTGTTGCAAGTGCAACATCCACAACAGCAGCATCAAGCCACAATCAGCAACAATTATCGAGCAGCTCCTCCGCCGTGTCCAAGAAACGCAAAGTGGACATTATCAAATCTAGCGCCAATCCGGATGACCACAATAGGTAACAATAAATGATATATTTCAATTATATATATATATATATATATAAATTATATCAACTTAATTCTGCAGCTCCTTTCGGGACATTATCAAGGATGTTCATGTGTCTTTAACACCTCTAACGGACTTTGAGAAGGAAATCGAGAAAAGCTCCAAACGGGTGAGTCAATTTTGTATGCTTCTTCTTTTACTTCACTCTCAGCAAAGAGAGAGCATCTCTCTTGAGTTATTTTTGTGGTGCTCTTTGCGCTGCTCTCGCCCACTCTCTCTCTCTCCCACTCTATCTGCTGGGCACAATGAATTATCGCCTTCTAATCTTGTACACTTGTCGACAACTTGTCAAGTGCCAGCGCTGTTATGCTTCACTCTCTCTGGCTCTCTCTCCACTCTCGATTGGAAAGGACAAGGCGAATTGTCGACACGGTGTTCGACAGTATCGCCATTTCAGTCGCACACATTTCGCAGCCGATGGCGCAGGCGCTTTGCCAACTTTCGTATCATATTTATAAGTAGAAATGCAATTATTAATGCACACACCTTTCTCAATATATACACGTAAATACATATAGAACGTCAAATACAAGGTGCGCTTCTTTCTGTATATATTTATATATATACACTCATAGACGTGTGCAATATTTATTAACGGAGGCGTGAAAGAAACTTGCTGCAAGCATTTCTTATTTTTCAATAAATACCCTTTGTAGTTGAAAAGCTTTTTGGGTAATTATGTGTGAGCTCAAAAACTTATTAATCTTCCATATTGTGATGGTGTTAAACATAAGAGAATAAATTTAATAAAGGACTGTATATTTATGCAAGTACTTTAAGTATTATAACAATTGATAAATTTTTAGTATAGTTCCTGCATCTCACTTGTTTCAAGTGATGTGCTAAAGCTCTTGATCATGTTCCATCACGTACACTAAGAAGATGTTTCTTGCCACTTAACATACATTTAACACTCTTATACAATATTTAACAGCTGTGATTATTTGAGCAATAACATCTTATAAAATTATACAAATATCATCATTCTATTTAACTAGTCAAATAATTATTTTAAAATGTGGTTAAATAAGAGAAACAAATTTAATAAAGTGTGATACACTTTAGTCTGAGATCTACACATAAAGACCAAATATTTTCCATAATTGTTTAATTTATATTTAAATATGTACAGGATATCTGCCAGTCAGTCAACTAGAATATGTTTTGTTCTTGTTTTGATATGCTTCACTTAGTGTATTATATTTGTGCCTTCTCTGTTTATTCCAATCAGTACTTACAAGGTATATAGAAAAACATTTCTCGATTTGATTGATGTACATTGACGTGTCCATGCCCCATTAATTATATTTAAAGACCAAAAACGTTACAGCTATAATTTAATTAAATGTAAATGTGGTGAACATAACCACAAAATTAGAACTAAGAATCTAAATGTGGGCGTTGCTCGAAAAGAAAATGTCCTGTGTGCGTGTATTTTGAATATATGAAAATCATACAAAAATATAATAATACAACCTAATTGGAAAAATAATTAGTACGTAACTAAAATAAATATAGTTATGTTAATTTAAAATATACGTATAAGCAGCAAATATACTTAAAAGAATTCCTTTCGCAAATTGGAACACTCTTAAAGAAGAAAATTGTTGTAAACTCTTCAAAAAAAAATATTAATAAACACTCAATCGACGCCTGTGCTAAGATTGAATGATTGATTTGATGCCTAGAGATTGATGGAAGCACTGAGAGATTACTTTACAGGGTATTCTAGGAATACCAAGTGTGCTTCTTTTTTCGATATAAACCGAAAACTGCTGGAAAATGAAGCAATAAAAACAATTTTTATATTCGTTTAATGTGATTTCGTACTGCGATTAACAGCAATGATCGCATTAAAAACATCCTCATTTGATTTGTTGGGCGTGTATATATGTTAATATTAGTATCGGTGTTGTTGTTAGCTTGTCTGCGGTTCGTTCGTATGTTTTGCGTATGTTTCTTGGCAATGTAGTCATCCCAAATCGTTTGGCTCCGAGCTGCTAGCCGCGAGCTGCTAGCTGAGAACTGCTCGGCAATTATTGTCGCTATCGTTGGTTTGTGCCGTGTGCAGACAAAAGTTACTCAGAGCCAGAGCCAGCCATCAAAAAGTTGACAATTTTCTAGCGCGCTCAGTCGAAAATCGTTGCTAACCGAAGCCAAAAGGCTCTAGTACAATTAAGAAAAAAAAAAAACTAAGAAAGAAAACTCTAGCGAACTTTCCGAAATTTTTATTATTACGAACGAGAAAAGTAAATATACTCGAGATACACTCATAAACACACACACACGTCATAATATATATATATATATATATATATATATCAAATACATATATACTAACATATTCGTGCTGTTGTCTGCAAATATCGGTTAAAGCTGCCACACGTAAAAAAATCAAGCGAATTGCATATGATGAAGTTTAATTATAGAAGCGATGTAAAAATTTGGCACACATTTTGACACAACCAAAAAACCACAAAAAAAAGAGAGAAAAGAGGAAGGAATGTGAATGTAGCAGTCTCCATTTGGGGAACGCACACAGATCCCCCCACGAACTCGTATTTATAGATCTGTTTTTTAGTGAAAAAAGCTTTTGGCCAAGTGTGTGTGAAAATATCAAAAAAGAAAAAAAAAAGCTAACCGAAAAGTTTTCAAACTACAATAAAATGTTTCCAGGAAAATGACGAATTCCGAATTCGAACCTTAACCAAGTGCAAAATCAAAATGACCTTCATGGATGAAGAACCTGACTAACATTATTGTAAACAATGTGTTGCATTTGGAGACTGTTTAGTGTTTAGTCAGTTAGCTAATCATGAGAATGCAATTTCTCAACTCGCGTCGAAAATAAAAAGAAATTTTTCGCACACAACATTTTTGCCCTGTTACCGCACAAAAAAAAAGAATGAAAGAAAGAAAAAAATACGAGAGAGAAATGAAGAAAAGTTTTTCAAACATGTGCGTGTGTTTGTGTACAAGTTGAAAAACCACAGGCGCCAATGCCTTGTGGCTGGTTTTTTTGAGATACACACCAACACACACCAGCACACACCAACACACACCAACACACACACCAACACACACCAACACACACACCAACACACACCAGCACACACAGGGAGAGATACGCACACACATATTTCCATCGCATCGCACACTCTCTCGGGCGAGATATTAAATGAAAATTGTTCCGCATCTAAAGTTTCTCAAATCAACTCAAAAACCGAGAGAAAAAAAAAAAGGAAAAAATATTATGAAAACCAAAACTGTGGCAATCTCAGTCAACTCAGCGTCAGCGCCGTGTGCCGTGTGCACTCACAATTCTATAGATTAGTTTGCGTTGAGCAATCTTCCAGTTCAGTTCTCAGTTCTTGCTTTTTCGGTGTGGTGTGTGTTTTGGTGGTGTTTTGTCTCCAATGTAGGTGCTGTTCCTCATATCTTCCCATACACATCTATATAAAAATATATATATATTTATTTATATATATATATGTCTGATAAACGTGGTGGCTTTTAACTGATATTGCACATGCACTAACCCAAGCAAACTAGTCATGTTAACAAAAATGCATACCTCGATCAACAATAGAGAGACTGTGACAAAGATTGACTCAGGCAGACGAAAAATGGGTTTGTCATCGTCATAATCATCATCATCATCATCATCATCGTCTTCAACATCAGCAGCGATCATAATTTTCTATATGTTTTTTTCGTGTTCACCTGTGTTATTTTTATACAAATTTGTTTGCTCTTTTGTACGCCCAAATGGATAGATACACATTTATTGCTCACAACTTGTTTAAACGAGAATTTCGTTTGCCAAAGTTTTTCCTTTTGCTTATCATAAATATAGTTTAAATGTGTGTGCGTCTGTTTGTGTGTGATTGGGTAATTTTCTTGTAAAACTCATTAGCTTTGCGCGTTTCCACTGGTGATGATTATGACAGGTGACATTTTCCAAAATATGACGTGCTCTAATTAAACCGAAAACTCAAAAATAATTCCGACTTAATGACTGATATTAATACCTATTATTTTGAATATTTGAGTACATTTGCTAAACTCTTAAAAATCGATAGTATTTTAAAATGTGTAATTATTTTAAATATGTATTTGGACATAATAATAGAGGTCTTTTCACACAAATGTTCTGAAATATGTTTAGAGCTGATGAGCAAAATAATATCGACAACAAATGTTCTGAATATTTTAGAATACGTAGAAAGATTTACATATTGTGGTTAGATTTGTAAAATATATAATTATTTTGAATATAGATTCAAAAGTAGCAAAATTCTTTGCAAAGATTTGTAGAAGTATGTTCAGAGTTGATAACAATTATATTGTTTAGTTAGTTTATTTAGATCATGTACTAAAATGTTGCTAGCAGGCAAATATCTCAATTTTTTAGTTTTACACAATTAAAACTTAAATATATCAATATTGGGAATATAAACTAGAAACTATCATAATTAATTTCATTCAAATGCAAAAAAAATTTTAATATGTCAACTTAAGCTGTATTTAAGTATTTTTTGTTAGAATTCATAAATTGACCAATAAGATAGATACAAATATATTCAATATTTTAGAACATCTACAGAGAAAATAATATATAGGCAACTTAAGATGAGTTAATTGAAATATTTCCATTAAGCAAATAAATTCTGACTGCGGACGTTTATTTATATATATTTTTGTTAAATGTTTTAGAACATGTATTAAGACATATTACAATTTTTAAATTTGTAATTATTTGAAATATGTGGAACTTGGTACATGTACTAAAATGTGATTAGGTTGACACGATTACCTCAGATACACATGTACCTACGTGCAACAAGCGACTTTAGATCCGATACGTTTTCATCTCATGCAGCGCTTAACAACTTCTTCATCATCATCATCATCATCAACAGCACGAACAACAACAAGAACAAGAACAGGACGATCAAATCATCATCATCAGCAAAGAGCTTTGCTTCAGTTTCCCAGTTGCTGCAACGAAACCCGAAACGATGATGAACGCTATCTGCCACAATTGTGTTATATATTCTGGTCTCTGTTTGCACTTTCAGATAATAAGCATAATATATACTTAGATACAGATACAGTTAATTGTTAGAGAGAGCGAGATCAAAAGGAAACAACAACAACAACTATAACAACGACAACTGCAACAACAACAAGTACAACAAGAACACATCCAACAAAAAGTCAAAGTTAACATACAAAAAAATACAATAAAAAAATGCCCGTGCAACCGATTGAATCTCCCAAATGCCCGGTGTGTGGCAAGAGCGTCTATGCCGCCGAGGAGCGTCTAGCTGGCGGTTATGCTTACCACAAGAACTGCTTCAAGTGTTCCGTGTGCAACAAATCATTGGATTCGACCAATTGTGCCGAGCATGATCGCGAAATTTTCTGCAAGCTGTGCCACGGCCGTAAATATGGACCCAAGGGCTACGGTTTTGGCTCCGGCGCCGGCACCCTATCCTCAGACAACGGTGTCCACTTCCAGAACACCAGCGAGCTGCCCGTGAGGAATGGTGCCCGACTCGAACCACGTGCGATTGCCCGCGCCCCAGAAGGTGAGGGTTGCCCGCGTTGCGGCGGCTATGTGTATGCGGCAGAACAGATGCTGGCACGTGGCCGTAGCTGGCACAAGGAGTGCTTCAAGTGCGGCACCTGCAAGAAGGGCCTGGACTCGATTCTGTGCTGTGAGGCGCCCGACAAGAACATCTACTGCAAGGGCTGCTATGCCAAGCAGTTCGGTCCCAAGGGCTATGGCTATGGTCAGGGCGGTGGTGCTCTGCAATCCGATTGTTATGCCAACGATGAGGGTGCTCCGCAAATGCGCGCCGCCATCGAGGTGGACCGGATTCGTGCCCGTCCCGGCGAGGGTTGCCCACGTTGCGGCGGCGCTGTCTTTGCCGCCGAGCAGAAACTGTCGAAGGGTCGCGAGTGGCACAAGAAGTGCTACAATTGCAAGGATTGCCACAAGACGTTGGACTCGATCAATGCCAGCGATGGACCCGATGGCGATGTCTACTGCCGCACCTGCTACGGCAAGAAGTGGGGACCCCATGGCTATGGCTTTGCTTGCGGCTCCGGTTTCCTGCAAACTGATGGTTTGACCGAGGATCAAATTAGCTCCAGTCGCCCCTTCATTAATCCGGATACCACGTCAATTAAGGCACCCGAGGGAGAGGGTTGTCCACGTTGCGGTGGCGCCGTCTTTGCCGCCGAACAGCAGTTGTCCAAGGGCAAGATGTGGCACAGGAAGTGCTACAATTGCACCGATTGCCATCGTCCGCTGGACTCGGTGCTGGCCTGCGATGGTCCCGATGGCGACATCTATTGCAAGGCCTGCTATGGCAAAAAGTACGGCCCCAAGGGCTTCGGCTATGGACATGCCCCCACCTTGGTATCCACCAGTGGCGAGTCAACCATTCAGTATCCCGATGGTCGTCCGTTGAACGGGCAACGTACCTCGGGCGGATGTCCGCGTTGCGGTTTCGCCGTCTTCGCTGCCGAACAGATGATCAGCAAGACTCGCATCTGGCACAAGCGTTGCTTCTACTGCTCCGACTGCCGCAAGTCCCTCGACTCGACGAACCTCAACGATGGACCCGATGGCGACATCTATTGCCGCTCGTGCTACAGCCGCAACTTTGGACCCAAGGGCGTTGGCTACGGTTTGGGTGCGGGCGCTTTGACAACGTTCTAAAAACTGTAGTTGCACCTTCAACTTCAACTGCAACTGAAACTAAACTTTTAACTTAAATTTAAACCAAGCAGCAATCGTTCCGATTTATTTGTTTTAACTTTTATAGCTGTTTCAAAACCGCCCCCAACCACATCAACAAAAACTAATTAACTATCCAAGAACAAAACTAGCTAACTTTAGTCTTCGGTTTTCCAACGATTTTTTGATTAACGACTTGCAGAAACTGCTAACGTTTTTTGTCCATAGGTTATGTGAGAAATAAGCTTTATGAACAAACTACAAAAACAAAAAAAAAATAATGAGAGAAAAAACCACACAAAAAAAAAATAAAAGAAAATTTTGAAAAACCCAAAAAAATATATATATATATATATAAGTTGAACTTCAGAACTTATAGTACGAAAATAACAATCGAACTAACGAATCAAGTACCGACAATGGCACAGGCAAAATATATAATAATTATTATTATAATATGCAGGCTAACAGCGCAAAACAGTTGCATCTATTCACTTGGACTGCGCTGTAAGGCAGACTACAATCTCACGAGAGCGAGAGCGAGAGAGACGAAGTGAAGAAGTGAAGAAAACAGCTGCAGTCGTTTATCTATTTCGATGCGAAATTATATGTAATATGCTCCAATATATAAAAACAAAATAGAGCTATTGCTCCTATGATTATGATTATGATTATTATAAATTGATAAAGATGATTTTGATGATAATTATGATTATGATTATGATGATGATGATGATGATGATATATGATGTATGTATATTTAGCTTATTTAGAATTGTATGTTTTAAGTACTACTTGCGAAATCTTGATGATATTTCATATCTCAACTTATATATATTTCAATTATTCTTTTTTTCTAATTCATGAGCAATGGATTCGCTCTATTTACAAACACACACATACAAACACACACACACGTACACATACATAACATCCAATAATATATATGCCCCAGTGGGTTCCATGAAAACAAAACAAAAAAAAAATATTTTGGAATTCATTTTTAATTTTCAATTAGTTTCCTTTTTTAATGGGCGCATACCTGTATTATAAATGTGTACATTTGAATTTTCAGTGGGTGTTTTTTTGGGTCCAAAGCGTTTCACGTTTTTTTGCTTTTGGGATTGAGCCACCGCATATGGTCTATATATAGCGTCCGACCGATCGACCGACTTCGTGAAACAAAATAATTGCTCAACATGCCTGCTATACTTAAGTGTGTCTATATATGTAAATATATATATATATATATGTTTATATATATATAAATATATCTATATATACAGTTAGGTTGCTCAAGCAAAAAAGCATTCGAAATGTGTGTGTTCCATAACCGTATCCGAAACGATTTTCTAAATATAAATATGATGCTAATATGCTGCATACAAAAGAGCGAAAAGCTCCAACTAATTTTCACTCAAGAGAAATTGTACATTGGATATTTATTTGTTTATAGCATATAGTAAGTATAAATATGTATGCCACGTGCTCGATCATCATCTCTCTCTCTGTCTCTCTCTTAAAAGAATTTCTCTTTGTCGCACTTAATTACTCATAGTATTGGAATTGGAATTCATGTTATGTGTCATCTTCTTGTGTTCCTCAAACTGACAAAACACTTGAAACTAATCGACAACGCGACATTTGACTTTATGTCAGCGTCATCACACAACAATTTTCTTCAAAAATATTCACATTTATCTAATTCTAAGTTTACAATTTGGCATCCATCTCAAATACCCTAATGACAATTGAAATTTGATTAGCTGTTTCAGTTTCCTGTTGCACTTTGATACACATAAATTGTGTATAACTTTTTTTTTTAAAAATTAGTATTTTTTTAAAGACTAGACCCTAAAAAACAATATGTTTTTCTTTATCTAAACTTTTCAAGTAATTAATTATCACATATATGAAAGCAGGAAAGAACGAACTTAAAGGAATAATTCGCTTCAATTCTTCTCTATTTTCAAACATAAGAACTATAAATATTTTTTCAAACATTTGTTTTATTTTCTTTAAATCAATACACTTTAATTCAAAATTCTTTGAAGAAGTCAATATTTGATTTAACTCCAAAAATAATCCTTGTAGAAAGACAGATAACGCAGCCGAAGAGTAAAATCCTAAAAAAAAACATTTTATGAAGTTCCGACTGGTGTATACAATAATTTAGTATTATCTATAATTAATAGTTTATTTTGAGAGAGATAAATTAGGAGAGATTAGGGAGATGAACTGAAAGAAACTCTTTATGCACTGCGACCTGTTAGATTTATTGAGTCCTCTTCCCAGTCCATAGATATTTATTTAACCCTAATTCCTTGAAGAGAATGTGAAAATCTTTGTCGGGTTGAGGGTTTCAATGTCCTCTGAATTTAAAAAATATTTTTCTTAGAGTATTACATCTTTTTTTTGGCTAAGGCTGTTAAATATATTATTCCGTTCTAGTTTCACTGCCAAATCTTCCCTTAAATGACTTTGCACTCTAAAATTTAATCAAAGAAGTTCCCTAATTGTTCGCAATATTTTCTAATACTTGAAGATAAATTCATCCTCAATATAGTATAGGCTTGTTGTCCTATATGAAAATAAGTTTTGTTTTAAAGAAAAACCTGCCTTTCGTATTCGATCCTAATGAAATTTGTACGATAGATTGTGTGTTAATAAGTATATTATATATATTAACATAAAGGAAGTCTTATATTGCTCAAGTGGACAATTGATAAGACTTGGATTAAGAAACTCCGAAGGATATCTTGCAGTCATTCAGTCGGCCAAGCTTCAGCATTTATAAAAAACATGTTTTTCTCATTTTCCGCAATGACGTTGACCACAAAAAAAAAAAAAAATGTTGATGTTGCCAAGCGAGGCGCTTTCTCAATGCGATGCCATAAATTGTATTTGTATGTATGTAAGTACACATACATGTACGTATATATTATTTTCTTTAATGTTGTTCAATAACGAAAATAGCAGAAATTAATTGTCTGAGGTCGTTTGCAGCCAGGTGTGTTTTCGATTCTATGATTCTATTCCTATTCACACACACAGCTCAATTCGCCGATACGTAGCTATGAAATATTTTTAGATTTTCCTAGTCAGCGTCTATTTTTGAGTGATTCGTTTTTGAAATTTTTGCACATATGACACATGCTAGGAGAAAGAGCACTCAACATTTTTCAATTGATAAACAAGACACTGCCAACTTGGATGACTATGCCGATGAGCTCTATATTTAGTGCATAAATACTTACATATATACATATATATTTATATATACATGCTTATAGTATTATTTTATTTTACCATTAATTAATCTTTAATATCTTGTGATTGCTGATGCGAACGGATTTATGCGTTATTGAAATATGTGACTATTTGTGTAGAAGAGCGATCTTGATTATGATTTGGATATAAAGTGGATGGGTGTACGTGGGTGGATCCATCTTGTTGATGGATAGGAAATGTTCGCAAGGCTTTCGTAGCATTGATAAATTTTCATTTATTATTTTCCTAATGTACAATCAATCTTCAATTTCTCATGTGCTCGAATTCTACGTGTATCAAAATTACATTTACGTGACTGCAGTGCATTTAATGGCCAAATTATTGATTTCACATCAACGAAACTTCTCAAAGGAGGGGAAAATGCCACTTTGGGGGCTGTTTTCTCTATTTTGTGTGTTGGTCACACTGGTAATTCGCTTTTGGCTGCAAATTACCAATTGTAAATTCTAAACTGCAATTTCTGTTAAAAATGTAACCACATTACAACAATCGAAACCCAACAGGGGGAGTTATTTTTCTTCGTCCTTTTTCCCTTTTTATTTTAAATAACACTTACCAAACAGTAGTAGAAGCAGTAAAATTGAAAGGACCACATGCAGTGTTATTTATTGTACTGCTGTTGGCCAGGTCCTTCCACGGGGTGGTGGTGGTGTGTGATAATTCATAAATTTGTCACCCATGATTGTTTTCAATTATGAGTACATTTCAAAAATGATATTGAACAATGAATCACGCACTCTATATACTCTATATGTATGCATGTATATTTGAAGGGAGTGAAAAGTGAAAAATAAAATAAAATTAATATTTTACCCCAGCCCTTAAATTGACCATCGGTGAACATATAGACAAAACCCCAAAATATATGTGCAAAAAAAATTAAATTCCTGCTCAGAACAAAAAAGGTGGTTTGAAAAAATAAACTAAAAAGATTTATAACATCCTGATGTTAGTTATGAGTTCATTTATTTTATATAACAATTATAAATCGTTTACACATGTACAAATATAGTTATTTAATTAGTAATTACAATGAATCTAAATTTTTTTTTAATTTTTAAAAATCATCTTTGAAATCTGAAAAATAAAGTTATTTATCAGTTATTTACAAAAATAATTATTAATAATTGATAAAACAGGAAAAAAAAGCAATTTACAAACATGTTTTTCGTTCCACCCTAATGTATACTCAGGCACGTGTTCATATATCAATATGCAAAAGAAAAGCAAACACATTAATTTTTTGTGCAGTGTCAGCTTTGCAGGCGGCACTTCTTGTAAAAACTGTTTGGCATTGGTTGGTAGCTTAACTGATTCCCTCTAAGTAGTCATAAAAATAAAACATTTTGTCGAACAATTTTCCCGAAGCAATTAATTTTTGTGCACACAACGACGACGACGTCGACGACAGACAGGTCATCCGGCAACAAAATCAACACCTTTTTTGGGTGACACTGTTGTCCTCGTCCTTGCTGCATTTGCCATATTCATAGGCGCGACACGTGTCCCGTTTGTGTTTTATTGCCCCGCTGCTCATGCATATATATATATATATATGTATGTATGTATGTGTGTGTGTGTGTGTGCTTTTATAACGTTTAACATTGTTCGTTTGCCTTTTATGCTTTTGGGTAGTTGATTGTTTTTGGCAGTAAAACACGGAAACTGCTGTCATAAGAACAGCGATCGTAAAACAGATGTTAACTGACAGATTAACAGTATGTACATTGTAAACTGTTAGCAGTAACATCCAAGCTGAGCTGTTCATTAAATTGGTTTGTCTCTCTTTTAAGAGACTGTTAATGTCATAGTTGTAGCTGTTATTCTTTTGGCCTCTTTACCACCCACAATTTCTTGTGTGCGTTGCAAATATTTATTTGGCTGTTGACATTTATTTTACTTAATAAAAACTTGATCTTTAAATGTATTTGCTTAACCATAAGCACCCTTTTATGCATTTTTGTTTATCGATAAGGCATTTGAAATGATGAGTTTGTTCAGTGGTGGTTTTGAAACGTGGCCTCAGCAAATATTTGCACGCATTTTATGCACTGCGTTTGGTCCATGATGTTGTCTTTTTAAAGGTTGAATGACCGCTACCAACATAACATGAGCAGACAACTCTGTAAACCTTAATGTGACCAGCGTTAAGCACCTGTCTGTAAAGTGACAAGGGACTTAATACACAAATGCACTTACATACATATATGTATATTAATGCATATTTTACATGTTTTGAGTCTGTTAATTAAGCATAAGACAAAATGTAATTTCTTTGTTGTCAAAGCAACCAAAACAACAATAACAATAAAGACGACAACAGTTGCATATTAAATTAAATTCCCAACGTTTTACGGCGCCATTATAACGCTATTTGCCACCTTTTTTGACTTGATTAAAAGTTGTGTGGAGGTTGATGAGTGGTGGGGGGAGTTGAAGTATGGCAAAGGAACCCAACGAAGCGAGCCATTGACGGCTATGCAACGGCAATGTTTGTGCCGTTCCCATTTCCAGTCGTCGTTTTTTCGTTGTTTGTTTTATAAAACAGGCACGCTCACCTGAACTCTCTCTCCAGCTCTTCTCTCGTCCTCTCCTCTCACCCCCTCATCTCGTCGTCCGTCGCCAAGGTATGTAAATGCCACTTAACGTTATTTTTTCTACCCCATGATTTTTTTTCAGTCTTTATTTTCATTTATTTGCATCACAAATTATGCTAGCTCTTTCGCTCTTTTCTCTTGGCTCTTCTTCAAACTCCAGCTGCAAATAATCTTAATTTTTGCTGTATTTATTGGCAATTGCAAACGTCTGTCTGTTATGCGTCTCTTCTTCGCCCCACATCACCCCACCTTATCCTACTACTGTTAACATCGTCGACTTACAATTCAATTATTTTTCATTTTCCTGTTTTTGTTTTCTTCAATCGTCCGACGGCGCTGTCTGGGCTCAGGCTACAGCAACAACAACAACAGTAACAGCAGCAAGCAACAGCAGCAGAATTAACCTGCATGCATCACCCGCCCCCGTTAACAGCATTGCATAAAGCACACACAAACGCAGATGCGAGAGAGAGAGATAGATAGAAAGAGGTTGAGCAGTTGATGTTTGGTTAGTATGTTGCAATGGGTTCTCTCGCTCTCAAGCTGTCTCTCTCCTCTGTTTTTTGCGCTCACGCGCAGCAGGTCGAACTGTTCCCAAGAGATGTGAATGGCTGGGAACAGTTCATCAGCTAAAACATTTCTAAATATTAAGCACAATTAACCAAAGCAATTGGATTCTCAGTGCTTTTCTCTAATTCGTTATCTTCGCATTTTGTTTTGCTAAGCTTTTCGTCATTTTTGCTTCCTGGTTATTTGACGTTTGCTGTTGTCTTGAATTGATAACATCGTCACTGTTGATGTTGTTGCTTTATTTATTACAACATCACAGCATTACGAAATTTTCTGTTGCTGTTAGAGCTTGCATTTGTGTGCCTCTTTACATTTGTATGTGTACTTTATGACTGTGTGTTGAGCGCCTGTGAAAGATTCACTTTTATGCGTTCTGTTTGTGTCCCAGCTGCCCAGTCAACATTTTGACCAATTGCAACATGTTTGCAAAAATATGTTAAGGTAAATCGCTTGTGTGATTTAATATTACAATTAAAATGAGAGATCATATAAAGCTGGATGCAGAAATATTGAAAATTACCCATACGCAAATATATTATAATTAACAATTTATTCTTTGCTTTACCAAAACTTATCGTTGCTCTCTTAATTTTGCTCACTGGGTGACGTTTTTCCAGTTAACTTTTGCTTGCTTCCAGGCATGTGTGTGTGTGTGTTTATTTTTATGCTGTCGCCGTGTACGAGTTCTTATGCGCTTCATTTTGTTTTTGTACACGCCGATGTCGCTTGTATTGGTGTTGGTGCGTGTCTGGTCTACGTGCAGACATATCATGCAATATACACACACACACACATGCATACGTCAATAATCCCTCACTGAAAACCGGCTGCAGATAACAACAACAGCAACTGCGAACGGCTTTCCTCTCTCTCTCTCTCTTAATGCTCGTATACCCAGTTGGAAATATCGATATGAAGCGCAAAGTTTTTGTGTAAATGCATACAAGAATTAAAAATTTTTTTTTTTTTTAAATTGTTCACTTTGATTGTGATGTTGCAGCTTATTGTCGGATTGATTTTATTTTATTATATTTAAATTAAAAAAATAAGGTTTTTTTAACACTAATGCTTCGTATTTTCTAAACAAAAAGACATGGGTTGTCTTAAGTTTACCAATATAGTATCTATTATAAGAAAATAGTTGATACTGATACGTAAAAAATAGCAAAAATGTAAATACGAACTCGCCATATATGCTTATTTTTGTAGAGAAAAACATTTCAGTGAAAACATCACACACCAGGCAGGGAGAAATGCACATATAGTTTCCCGCTGGGTCATGTTTTCGTGTGCTATTGCAGCAACAAAAAACCGTCGACGGAGAGCAGAGTTTAGTACAACTCCGCACGGCCAGCAACCCACAACGCCGTCGCGGGCGCCCGTCTTGTTCTGTTTTCGTCGTTTTTAAGTTGTGTCGTTTTTTGTGTATATGCATAAGAAGTGCATCTGTATTAATTCGTTGTGTTGTGTATTGTTGCAAGCCAAGCCAGGCATTTGTAATTGTTATTGTGTTATTGTCAAAAAAATTTGTTAATAAAACAAATATCGCAAATACTACATGTGCACCATATTATTGTCCAATAGTGTCAGCAGCAAAAAAATTGTTTTTTGTTTAATGAAAAAGGTTGTTTAAATATTAGGCGTGTTCACGTGGCCAGGCAACAAGCAAGCACATGTTTTAAATGCTGCCAGAAAACAAAGCTAATTTCCAGCTAAAAGAAATTCAATTTTGTGGGTTTGGATCTAAAAGAAGAAAATAAAACGATTCAACGACGAGTGAGTCTCTCTGTGTGAGTGTGTGTGCCAGAGCGAGAAAGAGAGCGCAGCGTGTCTTTAACGCTAACAGAGAGAAGGAAAGAGGGAGAGCCAACCAGCCCAGTCGCCGCCACGAAAGTTATTCACCCCAACAACAACAACAACAGAGCAGCAGCAACGCACACATTGACAGTTGGCTCTTACGTATGCGCGCCGTGATTTACGTGTGTATGTGAGTGTGCGTGCGTTTGTGTGCCTGTGTGTGTGAGCGAGTGAGCGTGTGAATGTGATTTGAAAAAAGAAGAAAGAATAAAATAAAAGAACAGCCCAAAGAGCATACAAAATAATAATATTGAAAACGAATCAACAACAATTGAGAGAGAAAGAGAGAGAGATTATGGTGCCATCCGGCTAATCACAAAAAAGTGCACAAAACAAAATTGACGCTAAGAGAACAGTGAATAGCATAGAGAACGTGAACTTGGCTTGCAGCCAAAAAAAAAACAAAAGAAAAACATAGAAGAAGAACTAAAGAAGCCAAAACTGTGATCTCCAAAGAGATACAAAAGCAGCGAGAGAGCGCGAGTGAGAAAGAAATGATGATGATGGACACACTGGACGCCCAGCCAATGGATGTGGCGCCCGCAGTTGCCGTGGCAGCCACAACAGTTGGCAGCACTTTGGATTTTACAGCGACTTTGGTGAACATGGCCGCCACGGCGGAGAGCAATAATAACAATCACATTGAGATGGCCGACTACAAAGAGCATCGCAAGAACAAGAAAAAGAAACGGGAAAAGCGTGAAAAGGACAAGGAACATCGCCACAAACATCGTGAACATCGCGAACATCGCAGGCATCGCGAACGGGATCGGGATCGAGATCGAGACTCAGCCCAGCAACAGCAGCAGCATCCTCATCATCATCATCACAACAATAGCCAGCATTCGACATCCGCTTCGTCATCGCCGTCGTCGGCGTCAACGACGCCATCGGCGACCATTGAATATGTTGGCGGTTCCGCTTCAGCATCGCCATCGTATCTGGGCGCCACTGGTGGCGGTGGTGGCGTCGGCGGTGGCGCCTCTGGTGCTGTCACTGCCACTGTTGGGGCGACCACAGCTGCAGCTACCACATACCCGCACAATTTAAAAATACGTTTCCTGCTCTCCGGGGTAAGAGATCCAACTTCACAGCTGACATCTGTCTGCATATACCCAAATATATATATTCCTTTAAGTGCTAATCTATTTTAAGTGTTTCGCTCTGTGTGGAGTTGTCGCGTCCGTGAAGATTTTGACGGGCAGCTGCTAAAATCTTTTAGAAACTGACAGACTAGATGCCCATGCTTGAATCTAAACTAAAACTTCAAATTCTTTGCAGCTACTAGCATTACCCTCGAATTAAAATCACGTTTAGACAGTTTACAAATTTCAAAGTTTTATCTGTTTTAAAAGTAAATTAAAATCCTTACCATATTCTAAACCATGTTTTCAAACATGTTTTGAATAAAACAAATAATTCCTGAGTCTATAGCTCTTCTATCAATCCGGATTCTTGGATTTATAGATATTGGGCTTCAGGGTTTTTAAGTCTGCCTTAAGATATATGTATCTAAGACACGGCATTAGATATTACAGCATGACAATAAGGTTTAACTATTGTAATCGAATTAAACCTAATTATTGAAAAGATTTAAACTTAATACCATAAATCATTGCAATATTTTATGTTGATCAATATTAGTTAGACCTAGAAGTAGTTGAAGGGTGCTAAAAGGGAATAAAGTAAAAAAATATTTTTTGTATCAGGAATTATTTCGTTTTTCTTTCTACAGTGTTTCTCAATAAAAGAAATTATTTTTAAAAATAGAAAAATACTACCTTTAATTTAAAGACATTTCTTTATCTAGAAATAATTTCTAAGAACCAGATTAATTTTTATTGCATGGTGATTTTCTAAACTTCAGGACAATTTTATTTCTGAGTGTAAATTGTAATTATGGTTGTCGCAAAACGGGTAAACAACTGAAAGGCGTCAATTAAATAGCAATTTGCACGCAATATTTGCATTTATTAGGGACATTTTTGCAACCGTTTCGGTTCTAGGGAAAATAAAATTGTTGCTGCATCAATAATTGAGGCACATACATTTTCTGTTTTTTGTGTGCACCTGTAAGTGAGCCTTCGCCTGCTATAATGAACTGGGAACGTGCCACCTGCTGTTGCCTGACACAAGGCCAAAACAAAGGAAACGCATTGAAAATGCTGGTTCTGTCTGTCTGTCTGTCCAATTGATCCAATTGGCCAATTGTGTCTATCGCGGGCCGATTATTGATTAGTGTAACTGGCATTCAGGGCGTTTCAGCTGCCCTATGGCAGGCACTGAGACCAGCATGTTTCCCTTCTGGTGGCCTACGTGATGTCGTCCTGGCCAAACTCAACAAAGAGGGACAACCAACAGCAAACAGCAAAAAGGAAAAAAAGAAGAAACATAAACTCGAGTTTGAGCTGGGCAGACAGCTGTTCGCCTTATCCCTTCTAGTTTTGCGCGCGCTCAAGGATAATAATGCCTGCTGTATCCTGTGCCGATCCTCGCACATCCTTGGGCCTAGTTTACGACAGCTGCCAAGATGTGTGTGTTTCAGTGTGTGTGTGTATGTATATGTGTGTGCCTACCCCGAGTTTTTTGTTGCTGCTTCTGCTTCTGTTCTTTCCTGGCGGCTGATTGATCCTGCATTCGATCTTATTACAGCTGCCACTTTTATATATATGTGTGTGTGTGTGATTGTGTGTCCCGTTTTCTTCGTCTACCTCTCAAGTCTTGAGTCTCAGGTATTTGCTCTTATTCCCTTCTTGCCCTGCTCTCTTTTGGAATTCGCCATTAGCGTTTAATGACCTGCTATTTATTTAATTTCTGTTGGGACATTTAGAGTTAATTTCGAACTCTTGGAATAAGCCGGATTGTGCATTAAATATTTATGATTCTATAATTTAAATATGAAAAAGAATGAATTACAACAATAAATAAGGTGTATATTTATATATATCTGCATCATATTGAATACTGGGTTAATTATGAAAATTCTGAAAATGTCGAAAAGTTTTCAAATACTTGTAATTTTTTGTTATTCGCAAAAAGTTTTGCTTTCTAGACAGAGTCAGTCCCGTTGTTGTCCCTGACTCGCAAATAATTTTGGTTTTTAGTTTGGTTTGGTTGTCTCTCTTCAGTGCAATCAGTTTGCTGCGGAGTCGAGTCGTTTATTTCAATTTGGTTAATTCGACAAACTTTTGCTGTTGTCCTCCTCCTCGGGCTGTGTTGGTTTCTGCCTGACTGACAGACACAAAGCGGACAAGGACAACCCTTTTGCTGTTGTTTGTCCTGAGTCCCGCCGATCGCTGAGTGAGCGAGAGAGAGATAGATAGAGAGCGAGAACCCTCTTAAAAAGCTGCAGACAGACGCTAATATAATATTTATAGTTGGTATTTTGTTTCCGGCTGTCGCTTTTATTGAATTTGCCAAACGACAACGATTTCAACAATTGAAATATGTGCGGAAGTACAGTGGGAAAGAACGTTTCGAGGAAATGCAAAGCACGCAATTGTTAAAGGGGTTGCTGCTGCTGCTGCGCCTGCTGCTGGGATATTGGCAACAGCAGCAACAGGATAATCACTTTCAATAATGGCGGCCATTTTTGTGTGTGGTTTTTTTTATTTTGGTTTTTGGCAAACAGCTGCCGCATTACTAAAACCGTTTTATTGTGACCATGAAAGGTGGCCATAGACAACTTTTAGTGTGTTTAGCTTTCAGTTTTTTTCTTCATTTTGTGGATGACCCAAATCTAATGAGGCTTGAAGCTGTTTACTTGAAATTTGACAGTTTTTTGATACAGCAACAGGCTGGCAACTTCTTAGTTGACTTGCGACTGTTCTGATTGGACATTGTCGCATTGCATTCGACCAGGTGGCAACGTTGTGGGCTAGTTTGTGTCTACGTGACTACACCATAATAACAATGACAGCTACTGACTGAACCCCCACCACCACCCAAATAAATAACAATGCGGCGCTCACGCATCAAGAGAGGTAGATAGAGAGAGAGAGAGAGAGAGAGCGAGCGAATCAAGGGAACAGTTCATGTCAAGGAGTAACAGAGAGTTTGAGCGCATGAGAGAGTGGGAACGGCTGTTCCCAGCGTCTGTTTTTCTTTTGCTCTTTATTGTTTAGTGCATTTGCTGCAGGCAACTTGGCTGCTCGATCTAAAATACTTACATACATACAGACAGACAAATCGTTGCATCTGGCAGCATATGGGAAGCCACAGAACGGAAAAAAAAAAACAGAAGGAAACTCGTTCATTGTTGCAGCAGTTTTTAGCCTCGCCGAGTTTTGACAGGGGCTGCGGCTGCGGCTGCTGCTGCATTCTTCTGACTCTGACTCATTTTGTTACAAGCTGTTATTTCTGTTGTTGTTGTTGCTGCTGTTACCTTTGACAGCGACGTTGACGCAACCGATAAGCTTTTGCTTGCATTGTATACAATACACACACACACACACGCATTTGTCGCTGGCTTGTTGACGGGCAGCTTTCATAATCTATGTGGAACACATGCGGCGCCGTCGCCGTGCCCCCTTCTATGTTTTAACTTCTCAACATCAGATGTGGGTTTGGTCTTTGAATTGCCTTGCATTGATTGTGGGTCTTGTTGGTCTCTGTTAACAGTTTTCTGTTAAATATCAAATGATAATGTTAATCGGGTGTTGTTTTCACTCAATTGTTTGTTGTTTTTTTGTTGTTCTTATGCCTTATGGCTGTAAACATGTGTGCGCTGTTTACATGCCGCAATTTGTGGCCGGAAGTGGCGACAAGACTTTTAATGACCACAAAGATCAACAGCAACAGCAACTGTGAGTAAAATAAGCATAGCAACGAAGGCTATCAAGAAATACCGCTGGAAGTCTTTGAATAAGTTGAATACGAAGCATGAAAATAATACGGAACATATGCTGGGCTTTGGGCACTTGGCTCAAGTGCCTCAAGTCTAAAACTCATTTGACGCACACGTCGATTAAGACACTTATTCAGATAGCAGGAGCAGTACTTGTTTCACACAAACATGGTGACAATTTCCGCTCGCTTTTGACAACTAATTCTTACACCAAATTCTTCATAATAATAATAAAAAACCTTTTTATGAATGAAACCCACTAAAAATGGGTAAGGGGAGCGCATAGTAAAATTGTGCTGAAGTAAGATAGCATCTTCAACCCCATAAAGTATATATATAGTCGTGATCAGCATCAAAAGCTGAGTGGATATATCAATTTTCGCTTGTGTGTCTTTTCTCAGAGACTTTAAATTCTGAATATAAGTTATCGTGTGGGCAAAGCATGTTAATTTGATCAATAACTGCATCCGAATACCGATTCAAATCGATTTCCGATAGCAATAATACAAAAAAATCAATTATAAACATATAGCCATACAATTGATATTTAATAAACTCTGACATGTTATTGAATAATTGTAAACATTTCATTACCATTCAAAAAGATACAAACTGTTTTTCTTAACCAAAATATGGAACAACCTACTATCAGCCTAATGAAAGGGCTGTCATAATTTATGACTAAGAGGAGTAACAAAAACATCAAATAAATTAAGACAACGCAAGCTTTTTATTCACAAACCACAAATGATTTTAGCGACTTGCAACAAGCGCGTGCCTACAAAAAAAAACGAAAAATATATATTTATAATTAATATTCATAATATATGTAGAGGAGACAAACATATAATTAGGTTTGATTTGATTAGTAAGATGTATTCCCACTTGTTTTTGTATACAGGAAATGCCTACGCTTGCTGATAGTGGTTTTTATTACAAATGTGGGTTTTTCCCATTCGATCTTGATTATAGTTTTATAATTGACCTATAAGAGCAATGAAGTATCTATGTGAGATCGGTTTGCTTATACAGAGAGGCAGACATACGAACTTGGCTTAAGCGGGGTCGGAAATGCTTCCTCCTGAGTGATAATAACTCACCTAAGGAATCCAGTCAAATACCTACTTAAATTAAGGAAAAAATTAGAATTTTCAATATTTTTTATTTTTTTTTTTAAACCAATCAACTAATCCAGACAATTTTATTTTATCGTTGCAGCAACGCACCGAGTTGAGTCCACCCACGCATCAAGCTTCCGCCACCGCCGATGTGAACGCGACGTTGGCGAGTGGCGCCACAACAGCGACGATAGCTGCGAGTGGCACAACGATAGCAACAGCAACCACTGCGAGCAGCAGCTCAACAGCTTCAGCAGCAGGAGGGGCAGGAAGTGGTGGCACCACCACGACGAGCAGTGGCAGCAGTTTAGCAGGCGGCATTGCTGCAACCGTTGGTGGCTATGCGAAAACCGAGGCAAGCAAAACAATTGGTAGCAGCAGCAACAGCAGTAAACATGGCACCAACAACGGCAGCAAGGATGGCAACAATACTGCCACAAGTGGCAGCAACAGTGCTGCGCCCAGCTTGTATGTCTCCGTGCCGTTGTCCACCGCAAATGTACCTGGTATCAATTTGCCCACCAACAGCAGCAGCAGCACAGGTGAGTTATTATTAACTATTTATAAAAACCCAGGAAATTATGGTAAATAACAGTGTATAATAATTATTACAGAGTACTGAAAAGGGGTTAATTCAATGAATAAAAGGTAGTAAAGCGCTTTAGGGAAAGAGAAAGAAGTAACGGGTGGGTCTCTAGAGGGAACAGACAAATGATTTTAGGGCATAAATAACACCTAGCATAGTTGGGTGGGGGGTGATCTATAAGCAGTATATACCTATTGAAAGGAGAAATTTCCTGTGCACAGCTTCCAATCAGCTTGAGTGAATCAGATATTGTAGAGAATTTGCGTTAAGTGATTTGAAAAGACTATCAAATTTTAATTGATGGTTATTTTTAATGCTTTATAGAAACACATGCCAGCATGCAACAAGGCGGCGCGGCACAGTCACAAACACAATCGCCACTCATCGCTGGTGCATACGCAGCTGCAGCAAACGCTGGCAGCAGCAACAACAACAGCAGCAGCAGTAGCGGCGGCGGCTCATCAGGCTCATCCTCCTCCTCCAGCGTTATACAGCACCAGAGTGGGAAATCTTCGCCAGCTTTGGGTGCACTGGTGAGCAGCAGCGCCAGCACAGTAAATCTAACGGCCACAACAACGGAGAGTGGCAACTTGAAGATTAGCTTTGAGAAGCAAACGACTCGCGTGCAACAGTTGCAGGAGCAGGAAGCCTCGCCAGCACGGCGCAGCAGGTAAATATGATGAAGAAGAAGAGGATATATCGAATATGTATATATATATACATATATATAAATATATACATGCATCAGACTAAATGTCTTAGTTTCGGTTGTGTTCTGTTGTTTTGTTGCTTTATGTTGCCCATTTTTTCAGTTAAACTCACCACACGAGTTAAAGTTCACCACACGTGGTGGCTTCGATTTAAGTTCATTCACCTTTTTTTTGCAGACACCCACACACACACGCATTGGAAAATTGCACACACACACATACAAACCTAATTCGCTCTCTAAACAAAAACTACTCTTTTTCTTTCTCTCTCTCTCTCTCTCTGTCTCTCGTTTTGCTTAATTACACTAAACACCCAACCACCACCCCCCACTCGCTATAAAAAAAAAAAATAAAACAATTGCTACTTGCATCAACTGTTTGTCAACTAACCACACCATGCTTAGATCGCGATCTGGTGAGAGTGGTAATCATCATCATCACCACCACCAGCCACACCAAACAACAACAACCCATCACAATCATCAGCAACAACAGCAATCACTGCAGCAGCATCAGCAGCAACAGTCGCAGCAACAGCAGCAGCAGCTGCCACAGCAACAAACGCAATCGTTACACGCATCCACCGCATCCTCCTCCACGTCCACACCAACACCACTGAGCACCAGCACCACCAGCAATAATCCGCCAGCCAAGTCACAATCGCGATCGGGCAAGAAGCGAGCTGCTGCACTCAGTAAGACTGAAGCAACAGCTGCTGCAACAACAACAACAACAGCAGCAGCAGTTGCAGTTTCAGTTGCAACAACAACAACAGCTGCAGCCGTTGCCGTTGAGAAGCTGATCCTCAATAACTCACCACATTATCGCGCCACGCCCACACCACCGCCACCGCAAGCAGCATTGCTGCCGGCAAACTCATCGTCGCCGGTTGTAATGTTGCAGGCATTATCCTCCTCCTCCATTGACTCGCCGCCAACTGCAGCAGCCGCAGCAGCAGCAGCAACAACGCGCAGCATGCGCAACAATAACAACAGCAATGTTGTTGCTGCCACAGACCTAGCTGGCAACAGCTCGACATCCTCGTCGTGCTCCTCCACATCCTCCTCAATGTCCTCAGCCTCAGCCTCTGGTGCCGCTGGGATTGTCAGCCTCTTAGACTCACCCGTCAACATGTCCACCACACAACCCCAACAACAGCAACAGCAGAATCAACAGCACCAGCAACATGTTGCTTGCTACAGCAGAAGTAGCAGCAATGCTGCAGCAAAGCCATTGAATAAGAAAATGTTGCGTGCACAGCAAACACAATTGTATCAGCAACAACAGCAACAGCAGCAACAGCAACTTGTTAATTTAAGCAATGCACTACCCGCTAGCGCCTCCTCATCCTCACCCACCAACCTTAGCTCAGTCAATAGTCAATTTGCGCACTTGCAACAACAGCAACAGCAACAACAACAGCAGCAACAGCAACAACAACAGCTTAAGCAACATCAAGATTTAGAAATATTGCAATTCACTAATACAAATACAAATGCTTCTTCCATAACAACAACAACATCAACCTCAACAACATCGACCAACAACAACAAACCAACAACGAAATCGAATAGAACGCCAGATCTCACCTCCAACAGCAACAGCAGCAGCAACACAGCAGCAACAACAACAGCAACAACAACGACAACCAGTGGCAGCAGCAGCCTGTTGAACCTCAACAGCGGTGGCCTCAAATTCACCTATGAGGCACAAACGCTTAGCAGCCAACAACTGGATGTGCCCATGTTGCCGGTTAGCGCTATTAAAGATTCGCCGCCCAGTTCGCCCGGCTCCGAAATTGGTGCACCACTGCATGCCACAGCCGTGGCGTCAACGATAAGCAGCGCTGCTTTGCCCGCTGTTGTTGTAGCAGCGAGCAGCAATGTACGCAAACGTGGACGTAAGGCCAAGGACGCAACTCTGGCAGCAGCGGCAGCTGCAGCACAAGCCACAGCAGCTGCAACAGCTGCAGCAGTCGCAGCCACTCAACATGATCTCAAGGATGTGCGCTTGCTGCAAAATGGTGCAACAGCAGCAGCGGGTGCACCAACGCCGCCAGCAACGCCAGCGATTAACATTAGTTCGAGCACGAGCAGCAGCTCCAGTTCAATTATCGCCCATACGGCCACCCATATGCTGGGGAATCATGTGAATCCCAATAGCAGTGTGGCACAGAAGCTATCCGAGCAATTGCACATGGAGGTGCAGGATCATTCAATTTATACAACGGACACCATAAGCACACAGTTTGCGGGCGTGCCATTTCCCGGCAAGCAGGTAAAGATTCCATTTACTAGATATATAAGGTATACTTGTAGAAAAGCCACTCGACTCAAATGGAGCATGTCCCCGAATATACTCCACTGGACTATAAACCATAATTATCAGACCAAAAAACAGACGACTGTGGCCCAGTAGAACAGCTTACAACACCATTCCTGACTTACATACTCGAAAGAACAGAACGGTCTGCAGAAGCTGCTGTGAAGAGGACAAAGAATAGGAATCTCCTGAACACTGTTGCTCCTGCAATCAAGAAGCATCCATCTAATCTCTCTCATTCTTTACTTTAGCGAACTCCGTTGGTGTCTAGCAATGCAACTATTGCTTCGAATCCACTGCAATCAATGTTTGGCGGCGGTGGCATCAATGGCAACATCCCCATACCACAGAGTCTTGAGCAGCTGCTGGAGCGCCAGTGGGAGCAGGGCTCACAGTTTCTCATGGAGCAGGCGCAGCATTTTGACAGTGAGTATGGTTAATGAGCAGCAGTTGAATGAGTTTACTGCATAAGCTTAAACTATATATTTATTTTGTATTTGTAGTTGCCTCGCTATTGAGCTGTCTGCATCAGCTGCAGAGCGAGAACCTGCGCCTCGAGGAGCATGTGACCAGTTTGCTGGCACGTCGAGATCATCTGCTGGCTGTGAATGCCCGACTTCAAATACCGCTGAACAATGCGATCAACAATGCCAAAGCCGCCGATGCGCATGGTAAGTAGTTGTGGCATCCACTCACTCACTCAGTAATTGGTGTCGGCACCACACACAAACAAACATACAAACACCCACACACATACAAAAGAAACCACCCAATGGAGGAGGCATTAATCCACCTTAATGTTTTACATATGTTAATGTACATACTACTTACATAAATACTCACATCTACAGATTGTTGTAAAGTCATGCTTGTGAGCTGTTAAGCCGTTTGGCGTTGCCAGACCTCACACTAATGCTATGTTATCGAATTAATTATAATTACACACATTAGGTTAATTAACTGGGTACAACTACTGATATTGTACATAACATATTAATATTACATAATAATTAAACAAAAGTGAAATTGAAAAACATCTTATACTAAAACACCAATGATAGAATGAGAACAACATGTACAAATATTTTAAACTCGAATCAGTTTTGCTTTTAATCATTGCTGCTTATAATACACAAGACTTCTGATGTGCGTACTTAATGTCAAGTTTAGGCTAATTTCTCTATTTAATGTAACAAAATACGAATACAAAAAGTCTACCACTTATTTTCTTTACTTACTATGATTAAAATTAAGTTATTTTTATGCAAAGCCAATTTTCTCCTAATTTTATTTATTTTACAAAAATGAATAAAAGGTGTAATATAAAAAAAAGAAAAAAAAAACAAATTCTAAATTTATTTTATTTTGCGTTTTATCGAATGATATTTTGAAATCTCCGTTATTACACTCTGTTAATTAACATCGACTGTTAAAGTTGTAATCGCTATGTTATTTGACAGCAGCAGGCTGTTAACAGTTGCTGTTACAGTAACATTCCATTTGATTTGGGCATTTTTTACAGACGGGTTTGCTGACGCATGCCACACAGAACACATTCACACACATACACAAATATATATATATATATCGAAAACTAACATGCATGTGTGTAAGAAGAACAACTTGTACAACTTTTGCCATTTCCACGTTAGCCTCTAGCAATAGCAGCAACAACAATAGCAGCACCAGCAACAACAACAGCATCAACAGCAGCAACGCTCTCAATGCTGCCACAACAATTGCAGCGGCGATAAGCACAACAATACCAACAATGGCCAACAGTCGCGCCAGCAATGCCAGCGGCGTACTCGACTATCGTGGCAGCAATAGCAGCAACAACAGCAGCAGTAACAGCAGCAACAACAATCCCGCATCCTCAAATTCCAATACGAACACAGCGACAACAACGCCAATGTCAGCGGTTGCCAGTCTAGCAATGGGCAATGCAACTGCATTGGGACTAAGGTGAGCCTTAGCCTGTTAACAACAATAACTCTTACATATATTTTTACATTTTTAATAAACTCTTAACAGACACGTCGCCGCATCTCATGCGTATAACAGCGCTGGCAACAACAGTAGCAGCAGCAACAACAGCAGTAATGTTAACAGCACTGTTAACAGTGCCAGCAACAACTTGCACTCGCACCAGCAGCAACAACATGCATCATATCTGCAACAGCAGCAGCAACAACAACAACAGCAGCCACAGCAACAACAACACCAGCAGCAGCAGCAGCATTTGCATCAAACGCATCATTCGAGTGCCGCAGTTGCTGCCCACTTGCTGGGCGTGGGCATGAGCTTGGGGCCGAGTGGTGCGGCGGCTGCGGCCATTGGACGAGGTGGGTCAGCTACAGCGATTGCTGCAACAACAACAACAACCATAACAACAACAACAGCAACAACAACAGCAGCAGCAGCGGCAACAACTACTTTGACAACAACAACAGGCATCAGTTTGCAACACAGTGGTGCTGGTGGTGGTGGTGCTGGTATTGGTGATGGTGCTGGTATTAGTGTTGCCTCACACCACGCACATTCGCATCCACAATCGAAATCGCAATCGCACCACCCACAACAACAACAACAGCAACAACACCACTATTCTAGCATTCAAGTTCAATTGGGTGCCGGTGGTGGGGTCGCTGGCGGCGGCGGCGGCGTTGATGATTTCAGTAGCTCCTCAACCAACACCTCTTCTTCTTCCTACGCAGCGCATCATGCGCTCTTCAACACGCATCACCACCAGGTAGTGTGTGTGTGTGAGTGTGTGTGTGTGTTTGTGTGTACGTCTCTGGATGTGTGGATGTGCATGTGTGTGTGTGTGCAAGTTGAAGCATTTTACAATTCGTTGTTACATACATACATACATACCCACATACATACAAACATCTATTCATCCATCTGTATCCAATGAGTGTTGTTTCTTTTGATTTTATGCCGCCTCCCCCCGCCCCCGCCCCCATCAACTTATGCATTTTACAACATTACAATCAATTTCAAAATTCATTGTGCTTTCTTTGCAACCGCCTATCATCATCATCATCATCAACATCATCATCTAAATTATTCAACGCAAAACAAAAAGTTTAATAATCTATGGCAAAATTTGTTTGTTGTTTTTGTGTGCCAGCGCGCTGAAAGATAAAACATAAAAAAGACTGTTATTGTTAAAACTGTTAACTGTTTACACACACTATTACTGTTTTTCCTTCTGGCTTACTTACTATGACGTTAATCAACACCGTATGTTTGCTTGTGCTTCCAGTCCCAACTAAGGCGCGACGATAACCTCGCCAAAACTAGCTGAAAGTCATATCGCGAGCAGCAAGCCCAGCAACAGCTTAAGAAGAAGCCAACAGTGGCCAGACGTGGCCGAAACATGCAACACACCACCAGCAGCAACAAATTGCCACGGAACAGCCACGGCAAGATCAACAAAAAACAGCAACCCCAACAACAACAAACACACATATACAAAAAACTAAAGCAAACGGCCGTTAGCTTTCAACAGCTGCGTGACAATCAAGAAGACGATGTAAGTTCCATCATGGTGTAATTATTTTTGAGGTTGTCGCCTGTGAAGGTACCTGTTAACCAGCTGTTAAACAGCTGCTGTGCTGTCGAGACGAACCTTTTTTTTTTGGCAATTCCTTGTGTTCACTTATTTTATTTTGCATAGTTGCAATTAAAGATTGTATGTTAAATTAATTAAATTGTTAAATTGCACTTGCGTGCTGTTAAGTTTGGAACCTCAACATAGCCAGCTTAAGGTCCAACCATGGTGTAATTTTATAAGGTGGTGTCATGCTAATTGTGCCTCATATTTTTCGTGGTGCCAGACTAGACAGTTGTTAAGCAGCTGCTGGGGATGTTTGTTGACATTAAATATCTATTCTATTGTCTATTTTATTTGCAAAATTTCACTTAATGATTGTAGAATGTGATTCATTATTATGCATTAGCAAAAAAATAAAAAATAAAAAAACTGTCAACCTTATCCTTTTCACACTCAGCAAAACACGCAATGCAAAACCCAGCCATACTAAATTGTCGTCTCTATCCAGCTCGCATGTTCTTAAGGCTGTCATATCAAAAAATCTCAAATCAACCTATATTTTACTTACTAAATTGCAACTAAATATACATTTCTCTATATATACAAAATATAGCTCAGCAGCAGCGATAGCAGCTCCACATTTTCATCGTCCTCGCCGCAGCATTCGTCGTTGGACTACGAGGCTGAGGATGAGAACGAGGATAAGCAGCGGCTGCGGCGTCACAAGGATGAGAATGATAGTTTAATACATGTGCAGAACTTTCTCAAATGCTTTGGTGCCAATGCTTACGCAGGCGCTGCAGCAAGAACAACAACAACAACAACAACAATAGCAACAACAGCAACGATAACAACAACATCAACAACAGCTGCACCAGCGACAACAAAACTAGTTGTCATATCGCCAAATGCAGCCCTGCGTAGTTGGCGTCAAAGTTCTCGCACTCCGAATGCTACAGTTGCAGCCACAGCAGCCGCCACAACACAGCAAGCTCATTTTACTAATAGCAAGCCGCAAAAATTTCAAATCAATACAAAATTTTTACGTAAACCGCGCAACAAATTGATGAAGTTGCTGCCCACAACAACAACAACTACATTGACACAGCAGCAGCAACAACAAGCACAGCAAACGCAGCTATTTATCGATGATTCCAACGCCAAATTCAAAGACTTTTCAATTGACTCGCTATTGAATAAGTAAAACGTAACACAATTACAAATTAGCCCTATTATTTGTAGCATAATTCTTCACACACAGCACCACACACACATCCACAAACCGCGTTCCTAGAGTCCCAACCACTTTGACATATATAATGTATATTTTCGTTTAGCCAATCGTACAGGACGTAACACATACATATTAACATAGCAATCGAATATTACATTATTATTAAGTTGTTTATTTATTTACAAGTAATGGCGCAATTAATCGTAATTAGCATTAGCCAGCGTAAGCATGTACATACATATACAAATACTTAATTACAAGTTAATAAACCGCACACACAATGTGGTAGAATTTAAACGACTATTTTATATATTTATATTTATCGGTGTGTATCGCATATCGATTGCTCATTGGGGAGGCAGCGCAGACTGCAAGGCGGCGCGAACATGCAGCAGCATTTCCCTGCGTACATCATCGGGCACCAGTGCACGACCCTGCTGAAAATTAATTTAGACTTCTACAAATATCTGGCTACAACTCACATTTGGAATAATCTCTGCGGCAAGCTGATCATACGTTATATTGCGCACGCCGCGCGTTTCCAATGTGCTGCGTATCATTTGTTCAATTTTTTGGCGCCAACCGCAATCATTTAGACGTTTTTCGAGCAAATCCTTCAGCGCCATTGTGTCGGCCACGTTAAGTGATGCTTCCCCGGCTGCGTCAGAATCGGTGCCGATGCCAGTTTCTTTACTGGTTGCCATAATTATGTTAAATTGAGCTTAGCTAGCCTTTTGGTTGCCACAAAATAATACTAATATTATTTCTATCATGATTTCCAAAGTCAACTTAAATTTATACTTTCCTTATGTGAAATACACACATACCTCACTTAACCAAGACTCGTTCCGCGAAACGATGAAGAAATGGTAAAATATCAGTCGTTAAAATTTTTCGCTGGTAAGGATGGGCCTGGCCTAAAAAAAATTTTCCAACGTTTTCTTGCCTTCTTGTCTATTTCGTTCTTTGGTGAATTATAACAGCTAATGGGTGAGTCAATTTCTCGAGAAACTTGAGCACTACGTTCGACGTTAGGATCGTTTTCAAGGAGAATGTTTAAATCGGAAACATGCCTTAATTGAAGAGTGCTGTTATAGCGGAATGTCGTATAAAGAGCGGCTGTATAACGAGGGCTGGGTGTACTCGATAAGCAAATACTATGAGGAGTATCGATCATCGGCCAACCACCACGCCCAATTGTGCAATCGGTTGTGAAGCTAGGAACATTTTTCCAACAATGAGAAAGAAATGAAGTGAAGTTAGTCTGAAGAGGAAACTAGTACTGAAAATCTTTAATTAAAAGTTGTATCATTATACAAAATTGACAAATGAGTAATTCCAATAACATAATTAGTTTTTTTCCAAATCGTCATGAAAAATAAATCTTTAGAACATATTTCTGTCACTAAAAGTTAATGATAATAAATACTTTTTTCAAATGATTAATGATTAATTCCAACAAATAATGTACTCAAACATGATGTTTATTTGTTAGATTAGTTTTAATTATGATAGCTATATCAAACATTTGATTTTATTGCACAAAAAAAAACAGATAAGATAGATAAATCGCAGATAACGATTTCATTGCGATTTAGATGCAGATAAACCCATAATAGTTGCGGAAAGAGATGCAAATTTCACTGCTGCCTTTCATAATCATCATCATAAACATTGCATCAATAGTTTGTTGAACAAAGCAATTAAAGAGGTATTTGAAAATGTGCCTAATCTGCAGATTTTACAAAAATGATTAGCTCTGCTATCTGAGATATCAGACAAGTATCTTGATTTGCAAACATCAATCGAGGATGATTGTCAGGATGTTTGTTGATGACGCAAGAGTTCTATGTGGAAACAGATAGCAGTCCCAAAGGCAACGATAAACTAAACAAAGATAAAAAATTGCATTTTCTCGGATTTTCTAGAGCCTGTTTTAACTGACACCAAAATGGATTTAATTAATCTGCAAATCTTCAATGTCCGGGAATGGTAAAGGGTCAACAAAGATCTCTTTTCTCTGCTGTATAAGGTAAGCTGAAAATTATTGGGACACTAACAAGTAGTGCGCATTCCCATCGGGCTATTCTCATTAGATCGAAATCAGATACAGTTCCAAGTGACGAGCACATGATTAACGAACTTTATTTCTTAAGCAGTAATTTTAAATTTGATTGTGAAACTAGGATTTTGTGGATTGTGTGTGATATTGAATATAAAATCTATTTGGATTTTAGTATTAGGAGTTTTAATGATTTGATCATTATTTCCACAGAGAGGTTAAGCGGATCGAAAATCTTACGTTCTGATTTTTCTAGTAAATGTCGAAATTTTGATAAAATGCAAATGTGTTATGACTTACTCTTGGACAATCGCTATTGGTCATTTTTTGCATATTATTTTAATAATACATCCGCTTTCTTTAATATCGGAGTTTGCTGCGTCGCTTCCGACTGTTACTTTCGGTCATCATTGTCCCAGCTGCCTTCTGAGTTTCAAAACGATCTTTCGTTAACAATTTCCTAACAAGATTCCATTTTAATATTCTTGAGGATAATTGAAATGTTCGCCAAATTATTGGTGCTGCCACCTAATACTCAGAACTGGCCAGATCGCAACCTCAACGAAATACTTAAATTCAAACGATACTATCGATAACGTTTTTTTTGTCTAATGTACTCATTGCAGTGCATGCATTAGTGTGTGTATAGTAATAAGTATGTACATGTATCTCACACACGCATGCTTGTGTGTGTACGCAATTGTCTATCCAGTTAAACATGTACATGTGTATTTATGTACATGTATATAAATACATAGTACGTAGATATAAATGCCAAATGCATGTTTGTACATCTTTCTTTTTTCTCTATTGATCAAACAGATAAAAATCAAACAACAATACTTACATTTATAAATACGATATATTTGTATGAATGTTTCAATTTGCGGGGCTTACAGTCATTTTAAATTGGTTGCCCACAAAGCCGCCCACAGCAATGCGATAGAGCCGGCTCCATGAGTTCGAGCTGTCGTCATCGCCGTTTGAGGTAAACTTGAATCAGTGCACATACACATATACATACATGTATGTACATATGTATATATTTATGTGTATGTAAATATGGTCGGACGATGCGTGTGTGGGTTTTACGTTACTGATATGGTTTTGTTTTTGAACATTGGCATCTGTTACTAAATAAAACTAAGGCTGGTTTATTTGTTGGAGCATATTTTTATTTATCACAAGGAATGAGAGGTTGATATTAAGAAATTTAAAGATGAATGTATATAATGAAGATACATAAATATTTATCTAGGGCTGTAAGCTTGCATGCAAGCAACATAACCTTAAATCACATTTCCGTCTTTATTGTACATCTGTATTTGTATGTACATGTACTTATGCATGCGTGTAAGTACCTAGGGGCCGGCCATCTGTGCAGTCTTTTGTGCATTTCCGGGAGTTTCTTGGCCTTTTCTGAAAATTTTATAGTTGCAGCTGTCGGTCTGCTTCTCGAAAGGGCCGAAATTGTATGGAGAAAGGAACAAAAAGATGTTTGCCTGTGTGTAACAGGCAACAACAAGCCGGTTTACCTAGGCTTTAATTACACAAGCCAACCCCCATAAAAGTGTATGCATGTCTGTGTGTGTGTGCGTATGTGAACACATACATACTTGTATACTTATAAGGTGAACTGTAGGCCGTTGAGAAATGAAGTCATCGCTTTTGCCCCCCACTTTGCTGTTATGCTGCAGAATGACTCATCACAAAATCGATAAATCTTTCCCTTGGGTGTGGGGAGGTAGACAGCAACTGCGCTTAATATGGTTGCATGCCACGCCTGTGTATATAAGTAAATGTAGCAAGTACAGTTTCCCATGCACGAGAAAATGCAGTAGTTGTGGAGTAGAAAGCAAATTCTCCACTACTATAAATAGAGCATGCGACGGCACTAGCTGCTTCGCTTTCCCCAGCCACGTCGGCAGCACTTATCCCCAATTACAAGTGTAGCCCGCCATCGTTCAGTGAACTTTGCGCTGGAAGTCTACAAAAAATAAAAAAATGTTTTTTTTTTTGCTGCTGGCAACACTAAATATTCGCTGATTTTATTTTCGTACACAATTTTAGAGCTGAATCTATTTTTTTGATGTGTTCTTTTCATTATCTGGGTATGTTTTGTCTTTAGCAGTTAGCAATAAAATACTATATAGGTTTTTTCTTCACCAAAGATGTACGCCCAAGTGTGTGTTTTCTTATGCATTTTTTTCTGTTATATTTTTGATGTTTGACAAAAGCGAAGCGTAAACATTGGTTTCGACGCCCCTTGTGGGGACGCCCACCAAAGACGCTTGTTTTCTGTGCGTGTTGCGATGTTACTTCTTGTGGATGGTGGTTTCGAGTATATTTAATACTCTTCGGCGCCCTCGCCCTCACCATCGCCAGAGTCCATGCCGACCTCCTCATAATCCTTCTCCAAGGCAGCCAAATCCTCACGAGCCTCGGAGAACTCACCCTCCTCCATACCCTCACCAACATACCAGTGGACAAAGGCACGCTTGGCGTACATCAAGTCGAACTTGTGATCCAAACGGGCCCAGGCCTCGGCAATAGCTGTGGTGTTGGACAACATGCAGACGGCACGCTGCACCTTGGCCAGATCGCCGCCGGGCACAACAGTGGGTGGCTGATAGTTGATGCCCACCTTGAAACCGGTGGGACACCAGTCCACGAATTGAATGGTGCGCTTGGTCTTGATGGTGGCAATCGCAGCGTTGACATCCTTGGGCACAACATCGCCACGATACAACATGCAGCAGGCCATGTACTTGCCGTGACGGGGATCACACTTGACCATCTGGTTGGCTGGCTCGAAGCAGGCGTTGGTGATCTCGGCAACCGAGAGCTGCTCGTGGTAGGCCTTCTCGGCAGAGATGACGGGAGCGTAGGTGACCAGGGGGAAATGGATACGAGGGTAGGGCACCAAGTTGGTCTGGAACTCGGTCAGATCCACATTCAGGGCACCATCGAAACGCAGTGAAGCGGTAATCGAGGACACGATCTGGCCGATCAAACGGTTCAGATTGGTGTATGTGGGACGCTCGATGTCCAAGTTGCGACGGCAGATATCATATATGGCCTCATTGTCAACCATGAAGGCGCAGTCTGAGTGCTCCAGCGTTGTGTGCGTGGTCAGAATCGAGTTGTATGGCTCGACAACGGCCGTGGAGACTTGTGGTGCTGGATAGATGGCGAACTCCAGCTTCGACTTCTTGCCGTAGTCGACGGACAGACGCTCCATCAGCAGCGAGGTGAAGCCAGAGCCAGTGCCGCCACCGAACGAGTGGAAGATGAGGAAACCCTGCAGACCAGTGCACTGATCGGCCAACTTGCGAATGCGATCCAACACCAGATCAACGATCTCCTTGCCAATGGTGTAGTGACCACGTGCATAATTATTCGCCGCATCCTCCTTGCCGGTGATCAACTGCTCGGGATGGAACAGTTGACGGTACGTGCCAGTGCGCACCTCATCCACGACAGTTGGCTCCAGATCAACGAACACAGCGCGTGGCACATGCTTGCCAGCGCCAGTCTCGCTGAAGAAGGTGTTGAAAGAGTCATCGCCACCACCTACGGTCTTGTCAGATGGCATCTGGCCATCGGGCTGGATGCCGTGCTCCAAGCAGTACAACTCCCAGCAGGCATTGCCAATCTGCACGCCAGCCTGGCCAACATGGATAGAGATACATTCACGCTGTAATCGAAAAAGGGAAGAGAAAAAAGTGGCGAAAGTTTAATAATTGCTCAGCTGCATGCAAAAGAAAAATCGATAAGTGACTCAAGCCGCACCCATTTCGATGTATTTTTGTGTATGTATGTGTGTGTTAAATTGATTCACATGAAAAATGTATTTAGTTGTATTCTCCTTTTCCGCAGACAATTTGCGATTTAGATATTACCAGATTTTAGTTATATGCAAAATCAGTCAGGTTTTTATTAACTATTTAATAAAATTGCTACATGACGTCATCACATCGGCAACACGCCATTTTGTGAATTTTTAATTGTATGAAAATCTGGCCGCACGCTTATTTTGAGTAGTTGCCCACGACAAAAATTTACTTTATTTAACGACAAAAAAAATAAAATAGAGAATGATCAATTACTTACCATATTGAGTTTTTAAACTTTTTTTTCACACGCGACAAAGAAAAACTTACAGAAATCTGTAGAGCAAGTGTTTGAGGTGAATCTGAGAGAGTCTACGTTCGACTTGCCGGTTATGAGGCTTCACAAACGTATAATGAAATTTTTCACATCGACTGCTATTTATACTCTCGGAAATCTCAATTTTTGGGTGTGTTGGTGAGTACAAGCTGCTTCGATATTTGAAATTGGCACAAATACCAATGTATCGATATTTACTAAAGACATCGCTACAAGACAAGTCGTTGCCACTTGTTTTTTCTCCATTATTTTTTTGTTACGCGCTTCTTTCAAATGTGATTTGTGTTCTCTACATTAAAAAAATGTTTAACCTCACTATTTTATAGAATATTTCTGAATTTCCATTGGGAATGTGGTAAATTGTATTATTCAGTGTCGGTTTTATTAAAGAAATGACAAACGCATATTGTCCTTAAATATTAATTATTTTTATATTTATTTTATATATTTATTATATATAAATTTGGAAAAAAATCCTTAAAATTTTCATACGGTGTTGATTCTTGTAAGTTAAAAAAAAAAATATATATATATATATATATATATATATATAAATGTATATATGGGCATTTATAAATACTGGTCGAGTGGAACAAGTGGAATATTTAATTGTTAATACGTAGATTTATTTTAAAATTATTTAAGAAATGTAATTCTTAATTTTAAAATTATTTTGCATTTTAAGCTGCACTCAGTTGTTCTTTCGAGAATACTTGCCTGAAAGCTACCAATTTATTAATACTATTATAAAAAAAAACTAATATAAAATATAAGCCTAAAAGTAGTTCAAACGTAGGTAAGAAATTTGTGCTCATTGAAACAACAATGGAATGTATGTGTACCTTGATATATTAAAGGAAAATTTACTCCAAAGTGCCGAGAGGCTAGGAATCTGACGTACTTTCCGGATCTACCGGCACAACGACCCCAAGCATAAGTCCGGAATAGTGCAGTCCTGACCTATATCGAACTGCCCCACACGAGAATTCCACCGGCTCAGTCTCCAGATTTAAATGTTATTGAAAATTTGTGGGCTCTGGTGGAAAATAAAATCCGGAATCACAGGAAACAGCATCTCAAAAATTCTCTGCTAGATGAGTGGAGCAAGATCAGCCCAGAAACTACTTGGAAGCTGGTATCTTCCATTAATAATAGGTTAGGGGAAGTTTTTAAGACTAAAGGATATCATACTAAGTATTAACATCCTTATTTAAGCTTTTATCCGCCAAATATGTAACTTTTTTTTAATACTGGTCGAACTAAGTTACGATATGTGTTTTTGATATGTTTTCAGTTTTTGACTAATTTTAATTAATTAATTAATATTTTAATAAAAACTAAAGTTTCTTTTTCAAATGTGATATAACATTAAACAAATTGGCATTTAAGCATTTTGCGTTTTTTTCTTGTTTCAACTTTATAGCACTTTAAATTTTTTGCTTCACACTGGATAGATAATCTAATCATCTAATGTAATCTTGAAATTAAATTACGTTAATTATTCCTAATAGATAAAGAGATGTGGAAATATTTTGCGTGTAAGCATATTAAACAGGCAATTATCTCGGCATTTGACTATTGTCAAAATAATTTTACAGACATTGAACAAAATGTGTGCAATCACAAAGCATACAATATTGCAATATGGTACAATGGTACAATGCATTATTTTTATCATTCAGATTCAAAGACAACATTAGTAAAGCAAGGTATCATAAATAATTTATAGTTACATCTAAAGATAATGAAATCATAATCTTTTAATTTTAGTTAGCCCTTCTGGAAAGGCATGCCACCGATCGATTGTGGGTGTGGCCATTGTCAGGTATTGAAACTATATATTATTAAAAATCCAAAACAAATTATTATAAATTTGTTAGACTTGTGTTTTTAATTTTTTCAAATCGCTCAACATATAAGGAGTGCACTTACACATTTGACAAAACGCTTCGGCGAATATCGATATATTAGTGTATCGATGTTTTTGTATCGAATGTACGTTTATATGTGTGTAAATGGTCTTTTGGTAATAATTAATGTGCATTGTGAAACGTAAATTTTCTTTTGTTTGCTTGTATTTATTGTCTTGCGAATTATATTTGAATAATGAGAATCGAAGACATTGAAACATTCTGGGTGGATAAGTCAGCCTACAACGATGCCGAACGACAATTCTATGAGGGAATTAGCAACAGCAGCAGGCCAACAACAGAGCTCAGTGTGAGTTGATTTCCCTAGAATCTGTTAAAGAGAATGAGCAACGTTGTATAGACATAAATATTTTTTGCAACAAAGATTTCTTGCAAATGCCGCTCTAATCCTTAAATTTTAATTAGTATAAAAGTTCAATCAGTATTTGAGCTACAAAGTATTTATACATATTCATTTAAGCGTGTACATACAGGCATAGATTTATGCACACAGAAACGCCGTAAGTTCATCTGTCTGGCCATCGCGGCGACCCTTTTGATAGGTGGCTACCCTGCCCGAATCAGCTGCTGCGTAAAAAGTCCCATACTTGTTTTAACTTAGATTTGTAATTTAAAATATACATGTATTGTAAATTTTTTACGAATTGATTTTATTATTAATTATGGAATCTGAACAGGGAGTCGTAGGCGCTATCGCTGAAGAAGCCACAAAAAAAAGTAAAAAACTCAAGGCGATGACGGAAAACCAAAATCAACAGGATAAAAACTTTGTATATGTGAGTTATAATTGAATTTAGTCAGAGGGTGTAAAAAATAAATCATCAATTTTACCATTAGCTGAATCCCTTGACCTTGGAAGCTACCTTTTTTTTGGAGACGCTAAGAGCAGTTAGCAGCAAAAATCCGCCTGAATTGGATCCACATTTGACTAAATTGCTTGAGAGCATTGTGGTTGGCATTGAACAATTTCTTGACAAGAAGCCAATGTATATAATTCCCAATGGTGTAGCGCAACAGTTGCCCAATGAGCAGTCGAATGCAACAAGCGGTGGCGGTGTTGGATTAACATTTGTGCCGCCCAAGGATTTGCTGAAAATCCAGCGAACTTTCACATGTATGGGGTGTAAAAATGGCGTTGTTGGCACAACAATTTCCAAGGCTGCGACACACTTAGTCGAACAACATCCGAACTCCAATGTACAGTGGCCGGCGCATACCACCAAGAAGGAAAGTCGAAGGGCCGAGGAGAAAGCACGTTCCATAATGACCCAGCAGCTGCCTAAGAGTAAGGTGTATCTCCATTGTAGATGTACAAATCTGACTAATTATTTAACACAGAGGCAAAAGCATTGTTATTGGGGGATGTGAGGACAATGTTTATGGATAAGTATCAAGTTGCGGACAAGCTGAAAGTGATGCCGGTGTACGCTGACATTGAGCTGAATTTATGTAAGCTAATAAGGCCCATCTTTGCCAAGAAGCCTGTGCGCATATATAAATTCGGTTCGCGTATATCGGGAATTGGCACATGCTCATCCGATTTGGATGTATTCGTAGATATTGGGAGCAGCTTTCACATCTTCGAGAATCGCGCTTCATACGAAACACTCGCAAAACTTAAAATGCTGCGCACCGCATTCTGTGCAAGCAACGAATGGCGCATCATCAATGTAAATAGTTTTGTTCTTCATATTTATTTATATTTATATATATGGATCTATTTTGATATTTTTCGTTGTTGAAAAGGTTGTTGAGCAGGCGCGTGTGCCAATAATAAAGACCCGCCATCTGGCCTCTGGTATCGAGTGTGACATATGCCTAAATAGCTTGGGCTTTTGTAACACCAACTTGCTTAAGTATATATTCGAGACGCAACCATTGGGTAAGCCAGTCAAGACCTAAACATGAACCGTTTCTCATTTTTAAATATTTTTTTTAGCTCAGTATATGTGCATCTATTTGAAAACGTGGCTGGAGCGCTGCAAGTTGACGGAACAAGTTACAACTTACAGCATGGCGCTGATGGTTATCTATTTTCTTCAAATCAAGCAACTCTTGCCATCGATTGCACAGCTGCAACTTGAGCTATCAGCGTCAGCTAAACAGTTTGTGGGACGTGAGTGCTACAGATAATTGCAATAACTAGTTGTACATCCCCAGAATATATTTTTCTTGCTTGTAGCTTGGATCGCAAACTTTGCGCAAAAGTCACTTCGCGACGTGGGTTTGCAGCGAGTTGGGGTTACCATGCCGGTGATCAAAGAGCATATCCGAGAATTCTTTGAGTTTTATGCCACCTTTGACTTTGAGCGACAAATGGTTTGTCCCTACTTTGGTAAAAAATACACCCTCAAATCGAAAATACTGAAAGATATGCCCAAAGGGTAATTATTATAGAATAATCTGTTAAAATAAGACAAATGCTAAATTGCTGCGATGTTTTGTGTTTAGGTATGTGGACTACGCTATTAAAAATCCGAATTCGGCCTTGCAGTTATCAAAACCAATGGTTGTTCAAGATCCCATACAGCTGAATCATAATGTGACCAAGGCGGTGACCAAATACGGGCTACAAACATTTGTTGTTTTCTGCACACAAACGGCGGCGCTGCTTGCCGAGCCTGAGACGAATTGAGGCAAAATATATTCGTTGAAACTATCCTTAAACAGTTTATGTGCTTACATTAAGTTCATCATCTGCTGTGTATCTACGTTCTTGCTCGTGTCCATCAAAATTTGAAAAATCATTGCCGTAATAGAATGGATTAAAATTTGATAGCCAATGGTGCAGTTTTATTGACTAATTGTTGACAGATAAAACAAAATAAATAACGCGAAGACAATCGAACAGACGAAGAAGACGCTTAAAGACTTCAGGATTTAGGCCACACATCCAATGCCTTGCTCAGGAAGTATATTGTGAAGCACACAATCAGAATAACGCCCAGAATCGAGAATCGATTGTACCAATGCTGATTGCTCTCCTGCATCATGTTGTAAATGCGCATGGCAGCCGCCTCTGTCTCAGCCACGCTGCCATTATTGTCCACGACAAAATGCGATTTTTCGCATTTCTTTTCCAACGGCATTTGTGAATCGACACGATGCTGCGCCTCCGACTCGGATAGCTCATTGCGGGCCAGCAATCGTTGCATCTGCTTCTCCGAATCACTAAAATACGTGGATTAGGTTTAATCAGGAATGCTTAATTATTGTGCTCTGGCTTACCACGATACCGTCACAATTTTGTGTATAAAGTCCATGAGGATGCCCGTTTCAAAGAGTAATGGCAAGTCGAGCACAATCCAGGACTGACCCGACATAAAATGCTTGAAGACACGCCAAAAGATTGTGCGATGAATGACGGGATGTGTAATCTGATTCAGTTTGCCACGCAACTCCTTGTCCTCGAAGATTAGGCGTCCCAGCACAGCCCGATTTAGCTCCTTGCTGGGCAGCAGCACTTCGTCGCCGAAGACATCGCGTATCTTTTGCCAACATGGCTGACCTGGTTCGACAACTGTGAAGGCGTTCACATTTCGTTAATTTAATTGTGCTTAATTGCAACATCCCGTAAGATTTATTTAACATTGACTTACTCTCCCTGGCAATTTTATCCGCATCGATGACTGGAATGCCGTGGCGCTCAAAGATCTTTGTGACTGTGGACTTGCCCGTTGCAATGCCACCCGTAACCGCTACAATAAACATACTTTTTGGAATGTCTTACAGCCTTTTCTTTTATTTATTTATTGTCGACAGTTGTCACTGTTATCGTTTTAGGGGTTGGTATTTTATCGATAGGCAATATTTTCAACACGTACTTTGCAACACTGTGCATAACCACTTTTGAAATTATACAGCACCATTTTTCATTAACCGTCGGCCATCTTTGATTTTTTCTACGTTTTCGTTCTCGTGCTTGCTTTCAGCAGTTGGCGAAATTTTCACGCGTTTCCATTAAAAAAAGTTACTTTTGCAGTGCGAGTTTAAGAAACAAATTAAAATTCACCAAATTTTAGACGATTTCCTTAGTAACAGGAAATAACACAACAACAATAACAAGATGGTGGATAAAATTGAAATGAGTTTGGATGATATCATTAAGTCAACGCGGACGCAGAAGAAACCACAGGCAACTCGCGGAGGACCAGGCGGCGCCCGTCGTACCGGCGGCCAACAGCGATTTGCTACACGTCGTGGAGGTGTTGCTGGTGGCTCGCCACGCAAGCCGGCCCCAGCCAGTGGCGCCGGCGGTGTGATCAAAGGTCGCCGCGGAGGCAGCGGCGGCGGCGTCATACAAAAGCCTCGGCTCGCACGGGTAATTGAAACGTAACGTTTTGTCATGTAGAGAGAGAGAAAGCGAGAGGCAAAAATCAGCTTAATATCCATGCGTATATGCATAACAAAAAAAAATAAAGACGGACATCTTAATTTTGGAAACGCATCTTCACGTTAATAACGTTGATATTATGAACAAAAGCCAAATGTGCTAATCACCCTGTGCTGCATGCAAAACACACGGATTCAAAATGGCCGGCCAGCGTATGCAGAATAAGCGGTATATGTACCGTTACTATTGTATCATGGACAGGCATAGCTGCAAAATGGCAGCAGATGCTGCGATAGGAAAATAAACTTTGGCAGCAGCAGATCTACACAACAAAAACGTCGAAATAAATCTAACTCATAATTCGTGTGTATTAAATATGCATAAATATTTAAAACATTTTCCAGCAGCGCGCAATCCGTTGAGAATTTCTTGGTTTTGTTTTCTTTATAATTCCCGTTTCAAATTTCTTTTGCTCAACCAAAGTGTGGCGGCACACACTCAATCGATCGATCAATCAATCAATATACATTCATACATATAATATTTAGTGTTTCTGCATTTCTACGAGATGGCGTCTCCCCTGTTGATATATGGCTAGGATACAACAAATGATGCTACCATTGCTACTACTACTACTACTACTGATACTACTACCACTACTACACCCTCCACATATTTGATCAGAAAAATATTGATTGTCCCCAACACGCGAATGTCCCGAATGTTCGAAATCGAATCGAAAACAAGAAACAAATCTACCTATAATACTACCCCCCTCTAGGGCGATGTAAACAGCGCATGGAAGCATGATATGTACGATGGTCCAAAGCGAAAAGGCATCAACACTGCCAACAGTGCGGGGCCAACACGCTTGATCGTAGGCAATTTGGACTATGGTGTCTCAAATACGGATATTAAGGAGCTATTCAATGACTTTGGCCCCATGAAGAAGGCTGCCGTGCATTATGATAGATCTGGTCGCTCATTGGGTGAGTCTCCGTCTTTACTTTATCGTACAAGCATTTTTAACATTTGTTGTATTTGTTGCAGGCACCGCTGATGTAATATTCGAGCGTCGTTCTGATGCCCTCAAGGCCATTAAGCAATACCATGGTGTACCCTTGGACGGCCGTCCCATGACCATACAACTTGCCGTCTCAGATGTTGCCGCTCTCACCCGTCCCCTGCCTGCCGATGATGTCAAGCGTCGTGTGGGCGGCGGTGCAGCAGGTGGCAATTTCAAACGTGGTGGTATGTATAAAGTGAAACCATTAGTTTTCACTTGCACAAAATAATTGTATCATTTTAATTCTTAGGTGGTCAAGTTGGCGGCGGCCCGCGTCGTGGCAGTTTCCGTCGCCCGGCTGTTGGCAGAGGCGCTGCCGCCGGTGGCCAACGGCGGGAAAGGAAAGCTGCACCCACTGCCGAGGAATTGGATGCAGAATTAGATTCGTACATCAATGACATGAAGATCTAATTATTTATAGTCTGAATTAAGGTCTAACAACAATATGGACTCACTATGATTAAGCTAAACGGAACCACAACAATTTAACGAAACGAAAACGTGTACATGAACAGCTTTTAGTCGTAATTTCTATAACAACAACTTTTCTTTATATAAATTATATACACAATGCTGTTTGGGTTTGCGCACTGAAAATGATTTGTTGTTAAAAGTAACATTATGGGCGCCCCCTCTAGTTAATTAGTCATCTAAAATACACATCAATGTATTTAATCATTATTAATATAATCTTACGTTTTAAAAGAAACAATGACACACGATGGTCATCTTATTTGTAAAATCAGGTATAACAAATAAATATAATAAGGTATAAAATCCGATATTCTAACTTTATAGTCTGTATAATTGAAATGTCACAATTAGTTATTTAACAGATCTCTTTGCGCCGGATAGAGCATCCTTATTCTACGTCTTATTTTCAAATAAACATTTTGCTAATGCTAAACTGCCTTTAACCAAAATCCAAAATTGGTTTAATTGGGTATCATTAAGTTATTAATTAGCATTAGCAGCCAATCTTATATGTTGCTGTTCAGCAAATATCAGTTTTTGAGTCCTATCCTTTTATCGTATCTCGGAGATCAGATTACCTGATTTTTATACCATCTTTAAGAGCTCAATTTAAGCAAGTTGGTCAAGAATCTCTAGTCTCTAGAGGAGCACACTAGTTATATGCTAAAGTTTGCATTAATGAATTAAATACACAATAATACTTAAACTTGCCAATTTCCGAATACAAAAAACCAGAAAAACGTCTTCAGCATGAATCACCGCATAAAAAGCAAATATTCAACTCGATACACATAAATAAACAATACAGATTAGCACATATAGCCCAGTGCCGAAAATTGCCATTATTAATAGATTTAAAAACTCGTTTTTCGGTTTGGTTTTTTTCGTCATCTGGTTTAAGCAGGCTATTATTTTGAAATGCAGAAAAACAAACAAATTTTTAAATGTTAAGTTTATTTTTTTGCAATAATACATATGTAATTAGAAAATGTAGGAAAAATTGTACAGACCATTTTACAAGTTTCATCAATTGGACACTTAAGTACAAATGCAAAGTTGGGCATCTTTCGTGATTGTATGGTTTGTAAGTTTGTTGAGGGTGTTTTTTCCTCTAGTTAGGGCGGAATCGCAAGTCACTTAAAGTTTAAACAATTGCGTTAGACGTTTTCAAATATTAAAACTAAAACAAACACGTAATGACGAAGAGCAGAGAGCGGGCGATAGTTATATAAAGTAATGAAATAATTTAACATTTTGCATCGTAGGCAATTTGGAATATGAATATGGTCGTATATGCTATATATATATATCAATTGTGTATATTAAGCGATTTATATTTATAAATGTTAAATGGGCTTGAGGATGTATTGGTGTGAGTGTGTGTGTGTATACGTATTTTTATGAGTGTGTGTCATTAAATGCTTGGCAGCCCCACAGCTAATCCATCAGTTCTACCAGAAGCCGCCGGATGAGTAACCGCCGGGAGGAACTCGGCCACGTGACTCATTCGACGTCACCTTATTATTGCCACCACCATTGGTCTCTTTGGACTGGTTGATGGGTGCTGGTGGTGATGCCTTTTGTTCATCCTTCTGGTTAGACACCTCCTCACGAATCTTCTCGACCACCTTGTTGGCATCCGTCGACCCCATGCACGCATTCATATTGGAAGAGTTTTGCTGGTTGTATTTGGGACGCGGTGCATTCACCGATACTTCTGGTTCAGAAAAGATGTTGGTGTGTCCCCCACCAGGCGGTTGCAGGACGCGGCTGGATGGACGGGTGGTGGCGTTCAAGCCAATTTTCAGTTCGGTGGATGTCATTCTATTTAATTCTTCGGGGAGCTGCAAAAATGGAAATAATTGGGTAAAAAAAAAATAGGTTAATGTCAAATTCATATCAATAATAATGGAAATGAATACGCTAAATAGGTACATTTATAATGTATATCATACAGTTGCGGAAAATTCAATTTTGCAATCCTTTTAATATATTCCCATATAAATTAAAGTTAGTTTTGCTCCTGGAAATCTTTTCAATAATATAGCACCACTTACGAATTTTATGGAAATCGTTTATTTCTAATTTTCATAATTGTAGGTGCACATTTGACAAATAGCGCTATATCTGCATCATTTTCTTAATTTTTTATAAAAATTTAACTATTAAATATTAATTTTAATGAAATTAAAAAAAATTGAAAACGTCTCTTTATAAAGAGACATTTAAAATCATTTCACATTTATAATGTTTATAGTAGGTGACTGTCATTTATTCTTTGTAAAAAACGAAATTGTTCTAATTTAATTACAAATAAGTTATCTAAATCAATAACCTCAACTTGCTTGTCCATTTAAAAATGTTTTTCAAAACGATGACTCCCAAATATTGAAATAAAATTTGTTTAATTTAATTAAATATAAGTAATTTGAAAATTTGTTGTTGATTTAATATTAAAAGATTAATTTAATAAGACCAACATGCTCGTCCCTTTAAACTTTACACAAAGCATAAGAAATATCAAAAAATCTTTTAATATTTTTTTATTTATTTATTTATTAATTTGCCGTAAATTTCATTTTGAAAGATTATTATAATAACAACATGATTGTCTATTGAAAATTGTTAGTAAAACACAAGAATTAACCACAAAATAAAAATACAAATAAATAATAACTACAACAAAAAAGTAAGCTTTACACTTTCTAAATATAGTGTATACTTTACAGTGTAAAGTCATGTATGAATGTGTGCGTATGTGTATGTAGTGTGTGTACGTAGAGAACGAAAACAATCACGCCACTTACAAAAGCGGCCAACAATGAAGTAACTACGACGTTGACGGGCGTCAGCCAACTGAACCATAGGGGGAAAATGGCAGAACAGAGAACCGCCGTTCAACAAAAACAGATTCAGAGACAACAGCAGAATGAAACATTTTCTCCTCCTTCTTCCCCATACACATACACACAACTATGGCAAGCCGGCTGTTCACTTTTCTACTAAAATACATTCATACAAACAACTACACAAAACATGAATTTATGTCTATTTTTGAGCGCAGAGTTCTTTTGCACTTTCCCGTTAACCATAATAGACGACCTGTCCGCCGCTCACTTTCTCATTTCTAGCGTTTTTTCTTTTTTGCATTCGTTTTTTATGTCAAGCCGTTGCACATTATGCACAAAAAATGGCTGAATATAAATTTGACTTTTTTTTGGCAAGTGCGTTGATGAAATGAGAATGAGGTCAGAGTAGGGGAGGGGACAAGAGACTAGGTGATGACATCTGCAAGAGAAGTGTTGTAAAACGCGGCGAATGATGCGTCATGCTTTGTGGGAGGCAGGCGGCGAGTTTGGGTGAATTTCCCCATGGGATGCACAACACATACACACACACAGACACGCACAAGCACAATTATGTTGAGGCATGTGTGTGTCGGGGGGTAAAACAAAGCAAAGTGAATGACCGAATAATGCAAAAAGTCAAAGATCCGTAAATATAAGACTGGCGCTGTAGTCTTCTATTTTTTTAAGCGCTATTACAATTGCTTATTGGAGCACTTGAGCACCTAAATAAATAAATATGCATGAGTCAACAAAAAGAGACTACTACACATACAAATTATTATTATTACCAGGCTGGCTGTACCGTGAGCAAGTATTTTCTATATAATGAGTAATAAGCAATCTGAATAGAACTTGAAATCGTCGATATGCCGGTTTTCCCTCTCTCTTCTGTTACACTTCTGTTATTGTTTCAAGACTGTTTATTGGCTAATGACAAGACAAATATGGGAAATACATTAAAAACAGACATCGAAGGCCATGGGCCGTATAAGAAATATACACATATACATTTGTGTGTATGTACATAACATAACCAAATCTAGTTTAAGAGTGGGGAGCAGCCTATTCTTATTTATCATAATGAGAGTAAATCCAATCAACATTTGCAAACGTAAAACTGACCCAAAGCACACATATTACATACATACATACATAAATGTACATGTGCCTGTGTAGCGAGTGCGGTTTAAACTGCTTGTAGCTAGTTTTTTTTTTTTTAGTCAGCGCATGCGATTAATAAGTGCGAGCGAGGCATGCAGTCGCTAGACTAAAAAGCAAAAATGCAAACATGGCCACTAAAGCAACGCATGGGGAGCCCAGGGTGCGGTTAATAGTAGTCAGGGGAGAATGAAATGGTGAGGGATGTGAAGATGTGCTATGTTATTTATATGCTTCCCTTATAAATTTACACATATGCATGCATTAACATATGCACACTTAAGCTTATGGCAGCTCTGCGAAATAACATTTAATAGCAGCTGCACTTCACGAATACCTATACACACACATACAAATGTGGCTGGCCCTGTGAAGCCCTTCATCATCATCATCATCAGCAACATCATCATTTAGCAGATACACAGTTTGCTTAGCTTCAAAAATTCCATGGCACAAACACAAGTGAAAAGATGATAATTATCGATTTTTGGGGCACATGCAACAAGTTAATGTTGAGCTTTGCTTTCAACAATTAACATGAATGAGTTATTAACATACCTTATGTTTTCACTGAGCAATATTTGCTTTCTCGCTGGATAAATAGAATGTTAATCGCAATGCGAAAAAAGACGCCACCTTCACCAATGAACGGTTTATTTAAAATGGTCTATTGCAGTGTGGCTGTAATCCTTAAGCATGAAAATCTTCAAGGTTTGAAATAAGTTAACCGGTAACCGTTTACTGTTAACCGATTTCGCACTCGTTAACAATAATGGTATTCCAGCACTAAAATAACTACGTTAAAGTGCAAATAAAAAAAAGCTAAGCAAATATACATTATATATTTTGATTCTTAACATAAATTTTTGGCGGATTTTCCTGGCGGTCTTGTGTTATTATTTTATTCCACACCATTGAAATTATGTATTCAATAATATTTATAACAATAGCCATTTATATCCATAATTGAAGAGTGAACTATTAATTATGCAATAATAAAAGAATTATTAATAAAAATTACACATTTACAAGCGATCTTATGGTCACTCTACTGTGGTGCTGTTGCTGAATGTTATCGATAATTTATGTCAATTTAGTTAATGCAAATGCCGATATAAAATTATCAAAATATTTTGTCGGCAACCAATTTTTTTTAATCAAATATAACTCCGTATATTTACATGAGACAACTGGTGTGTTCACTATATTATAATACCCACATAGGCGTTGAGAAGCATATTGGTAAAACAATCTGCATTGTAAAATAATAAATGAAAAGCCTTTCAAAACACAATTTCTTAAATTTAAATTGTTTCATTTATTATAGAAAACGGTTTTTATTTTTTTCCTCAGGTCATTTAAAGTTATTCAGTAACTTAAATCCTTGACGGGTAGAGCATCTGAAATGTACAAAAATTGAAACAATTAAAATATTATTATAATAAATATAAAGATTTAGAAACTCACGATGCGAATGCGGTGTCCCATGGCATGACCGGGCAAATTCCTGTTAAAGCGTGCACGGACTGAGCCAGTGTTGCCATGGATGCGGGTCACCTTGCCCCAAACGGCACGGACGCGAGTCTTGCGCTCAGGATGCTGTGGCACGCACTTCTTCGTCTGCGCCTTGTAGACATAAACGCAACGCTTGCCAACGTAAAATTCGCCGTGCTCCTTGCGACGAGCGCCTTCAATCTGCAAATGCGATATTAAAAACAAGCAATTTAAAAAAAAAATGTCAATCCGACTCACCTTAAGGATGGCATGGTTCTCGTGCTGGTTCCTCAAGCCGCGCTTGTAACCGGTGAAGACGGCCTTGGCGAACAGACGACCATGTCGCTTGTATTTTTTGGCTGCCACTTTTGTCTCGGCGGCGGCGGCAGTTTTCTCTGCCTTGGCAGCTTTTGGTGCTTTGGCAGCCTTTGGCGCTTTGGGCGCCTTGGCAACCTTGGACGCAGCGGGCTTAGCTTGTGTGTCAGCCATAGTTCACTGTAAGAATTAGTAACATTTGACATTAGAGGAACGGAGATCAGATTCACAATAAGTTGGTGCTGTCATTTGTTTTGGGTCACTTGTTTTTCCCTAGCCATAAACATCGGAATGCTTGCATTGTGTACGAACACGTTAACTATTTGCTGATATACTCTGTATATTGATCTATGCATTTGCACACTAATTTGTAGTTTTTATCGTTATTTTTATGTATATTTTTATAATTTTCAGTCCATAGCATAAAGTTCGCGTACGTACCGGAAATCTGTCGATTGGCGAAAGAGCGAGAGGATGACAGTTCTGTCAGACAGAGCTGCATTCCAGCTGTTTTTCGACATAAATATATCGATAGTATTGTGCGCAGGGTTGCTGCGCAACATACACTTTAATCGTATCGTATCGTATATAGAAAGAAGTCAGAAAGAGAAGAAAAAAAGAGGAAAAACAAAACTAAATATCACAATAACAATGTTTCTCTGAACAGCCGATTTACGAAATTTACAAAATTTTAAGTACATGTACATTGTTTGCTTGCTCAACGGCTACGTAACAGCAATAGTAACTGGTTGACCTGCCGACGACATTCAGTTGCATAAAAGCAGATTGACGATTTCTTGAGGTCAATAACAACAACAACGGCTGCTGCTGCTGCACTTCTTACAGCAGTTTTGCGATTTTTGTCAACAAATGGGTTTGCTGCTGCAACTTTGCAAATGGGAAAAGCGCTTGCAATTGCATAAATGTGATATAATACTGACGCGTAGCATCAAAAAGCAGGCCGTCAATCCAACCAAGTAAGTACTGCGCCAACCACCAATCATGATCATCTGGGTCAGCCAGGGACCCTCATGTTGGTGGACAATAACATTGATTGCATAATCTTTGACTTTGTTTGTATACACAAATTGTAGGCTCGCCGAGGTTGGGCGTTTGCTAGAGGCAAAGGAGGGCAAATACGATACAGGCCAGCTGTTCTTGCATCGCATCTTTGGCTATCGTGGGGTCATACTCTTCCCATGGACCGCACGTGTCTACGACCGGGATCTGCATAGTACTCGCAAGCAGCCGCCGGCAATAACAACATCAACTGCAACTTCGACGGAATGCAACATAGAGGCTACAACAACAACAACGCTCAGAGCGAAGACCGGCGACAGCAGCAACGGAACAACTACTACTGCCCATCATGATGAGGCTAAATCATCATCGTGGCAGACTGGTGCAAGTGCCATCGATGGACAGAGTAGCACAACAATGGGCACCGCTAGTCCGGCCACAAATCGGAGCACGACCAGTGCCGTCGATTCCAAAGAGGTTAAGGGCAAAACCCAAACGTTTTACCAAGTGCTCATCGATACCAGGGATTGTCCATATATCGTGAGTAATTCCTATTATTGCCTCCTCATAATAAGTAAGTATTAAAGTATATTTTTAGCGCGCCCAAACCGAGGCAGTAACCTTTTTGGGCAATCAGGACTCGAACCGCAGTTTGTATGCGATTCCTGGATTGGATTATGTGGCGCACGATGACATAATGCCATATTGCTCTACCGATAAGCATCCGTTGCAGCACGAACTATTTGACAAGTTTCTAACATATGCTTCGGATGCGGAGCCGCCCTTTGTGGGCCAGGATACGCTCAAGGCGTGGCAGGAGAAGAATCATCCATGGCTAGACATGAGCGATGTGCACAAGGAGACAACCGAAAATGTTCGCGTCACCGTTATACCCTTCTATATGGGCTGCCGAGAGACGCCCGCATCCTCCGTCTACTGGGTGAGAAACACAATCTTTCAACGAAATCCAATCTCAAGCGAAAGTTGTTAATTTTGTTTTTAATTGCTAATGCAGTGGCGTTATTGCATCCGGCTGGAGAATCTCGGTGAGCTGAGCGTACAGTTGCGTGAGCGACATTGGCGCATCTTCTCGCTGTCCGGCACATTGGAAACGGTGCGTGGACGCGGTGTCGTTGGCCAGGAACCTATCCTTAGTCCGCGCCTGCCAGCTTTTCAATACAGTAGCCATGTCAGTCTGCAGGCGCCCAGCGGTCATATGTGGGGCACATTTCGGCTGGAGCGCGAGGATGGTTATTCCTTTGATTGCAAGATTCCGCCCTTTTCACTGGAATCGAAGCCTGACGATGCGAGCACGCCATCGACTGCTGGGACGCCCACGAGCGAGGAGAGTGACTAAGAATTTGTACTAGACTACGGTGGTTATTTAAAAATAGTTGAAAAGAAAAATATTAGAAATCAAATTATTATTGACCGACTCCACTCAGGAAGTACACGTTGTGTTTTGATTTTGGACATATATCTATATATAATTAATTGATATATGTATATATATATAATAATTAATGATCAACTTCTGCATCCTAAGCCAGCCTCACATTCTTGGCCTCCAACTGCACACGAAAGTCAAATGGACGTCGATTGTCGTGCATCTCGAAGAGCGTCTGCAGTGCATCGATGGCGGCTATTTCTGTCGCCATCTGTAGATCCTCGCCAAATCCTTTACCCAGCAACTGACGATTGGCATAGATGCCGACGTGGTATGCTGCCAGCATCGTATTTTTACCACAATCGCCCAACAGACGTGGCTCCAGCTCTCCCAATTTCCTCTGCGTGCAGATCTCGCCCAGCAACTGCAGTGGTCGCTCCGGTGTCCAAATCTCTAGCAGATCTTTCTGATTCAGCTGTGTGCAAATGAAATCGCGCACAAACAGAAAAGCGCGCTCGACGCCACTTGAATCCGCTAGCGCACCAATGATCGCATGCAACGTTTGGGCGAGTGACTCGTTGCTCGGTGGATACTCTGTGGAAAATATCAGCTCCTTGGCGCCGAGATGCGTGCAAACGTGCGCCAATGTTTCAGTGCTGAGCAGATACGAAGCAATTGCCTGTTGACCAACTGGCGGCACTTTGGGCAACGCATTCTGCAAATAAGCTTCGATGTAGGCCTTGGCAATATGTGCACCCTTCGTGGCCAGTTGACTGTTGTCTCCCGTTTGCAGATCCGCCTCGGCAATGCCTAGTTTTCGCTGTCTATCCTGCTCCTGATGGGCATAGGTTCGCTGTGTGAATGCCGTTTGCAGCAGTGGCAATTGAAATTCCTCGTCCAAACGCTTTCCAAATGCAAACAACTCGGAACGATAGTTCCACTCAACAAATCCTGAACGTGGCTCCGGTTTCTGAACCCCTTGCTTTTTAGCGCGGTGCGCAAGTTCACGTAACGTTGGTGAAACCCAGCGCTTGAAGTGTCGCCGTGCTTGAACTGCAAATATGATAAGTTAATGTATGAACTGCACTAATCACGGACTGCAAACCTGCGCTGGCACTGTTTATGGGCCTGGCAAGTGCTATTACACCAGCAAAACTTCGCAAAAGTGACATTTTTAATGTGATTCGAAATTGCTCAACTAGAATGTATGCAGGTGCATATGAGCAGCAGTGTTGTCAGCCCATGAATATTTATGAATTGAAAATAATCGATAGTTGTTTATAAATTAAACGATAAGTACAACTGCTTGCACTGCTATAATTATGACTTTAATAAAGATTGGGAATATATATAAAAAAAAATGTAATAATATAAACTTAAATATTCAAATGTAAATAAATTTAAACATATCGATAAAGTTGTAGATATTGCGATTTTTGCAACTCTATGTTGGAAGAATCTTTAACGCGAACTGGTCACCCTAACGACGCCATGTCGCTGTTTGCATGAAAATTTTATTGACTCGTAAAGTGACTGAATCCAAACCAATTTAATTAAGGATATATCTGTTACACACAAATAGAACGGAGTTCACAGCAAATTAGTGTACATAAGCTAAGAAGATGGCGCTGCAGACATATGGTGATAAGCCTGTGGCCTTTCAACTGGAGGAGGGCGGCGAATATTATTATGTGGGCTCCGAGGTGGGCAATTATATGCGACACTTCCGTGGCATCCTCTACAAAAAGTATCCGGGCATGACACGCATTGTTCTCTCCAATGAGGAGCGAAAGCGTCTAGCCGACTCTGGCCTCAGCTCACACATACTGGCGAGTTCGGTGTCGCTGCTCCGTGCCGTTGAAGTTGATGACATTATGGCCGGCAATGATGAGAAGTGAGATTCGACTCCGAAAAGATATTCTTCTTTCTGAATTAATTTGATAACTTTTGCAATTTGTAGATATCGCGCTGTGTCGGTAAACACCTCGGATACACCGGCGCCACGGGAGAGCAAATCGAAGAAACAGCCGCAATACGTACCAACAATGCCCAATTCAAGTCACTTGGATGCAGTGCCTCAGGCGACGCCCATTAATCGGAATCGTGTGCACACGAAGAAGGTTCGCACATTCCCAATGTGCTTTGACGACACCGATCCCACAGCAAGTCTGGAAAATGCAGCGCAGAAAGAATGCCTGGTGCCCATACGCCTGGATATGGAGCTGGAGGGCCAAAAGTTGCGCGACACTTTCACATGGAACAAGAACGAGTGCATGATAACACCCGAACAATTTGCAGAAGTACTTTGCGATGATCTCGACCTAAATCCCCTGCCATTTGTGCCGGCAATTGCACAGGCGATACGCCAACAAATCGAAGCGTTCCCCAACGATCCGCCCATACTCGAGGAGAGCTGCGATCAGCGTGTCATTGTCAAACTGAACATACACGTGGGCAACACATCCCTTGTCGACCAGGTCGAATGGGACATGTCCGAGAAGAATAACAATCCTGAAGAGTTTGCCATCAAGCTGTGCGCCGAATTGGGTCTGGGCGGTGAATTTGTCACAGCGATTGCGTACAGCATACGTGGACAATTATCGTGGCATTGTCGCACCTATGCCTTCAGTGAGGCACCATTGTCCACGATTGATGTGCCGTTTCGCAATCCTAGCGATGCGGACGCCTGGGCACCATTCCTAGAGACGCTAACCGATGCAGAAATGGAGAAGAAAATCCGCGATCAGGATCGAAATACAAGACGCATGCGACGCTTGGCAAATACAACAACTGGTTGGTAATCGACTCGAGTCGAATCTCATCGGATCGGATCGTTCCTTTAATCCCCGCTTGGAACTGGAAAATATGTTAAGCCAGTCAAGAAATGAAGGTTAGCACAGCGAGTTTTCCAGCTCTATTTAATAGTGATTATAAAGAAATCAGTTATTGTAAAATGAATTCAACATGCACTTAGTTAGTGTGTACACTTAAAATTAAATTTCGATACATTTATAATCACTATTAAGGTATAATTGTCTGTTGCATTCGTCTGATTCCAGTTTCGATCGGCAATACAAATATATAATAAATACATGTCTGTGTCTATTTTAAAGCCAATTTGTGTGTGTTGAACTCTTTCTTATATTTACGGTATAACTCTCTAACTTTCCACTGAGTCTGGTTTGTCCTGGTCCTGATCCCCATCATAGAACTCATTCTTTCCATCGACAAGTTTATCTTCATCTGCCTGGGACATGCGCACATCGGGATCCGTTTCCTCCCTCATGCGCAGCTCCTCGAGATCAACATCGGGCGGTGTTTGCACCAGTTGCACACTTGGTGAATGCTGGCACATTTTCAGATTCTCGTACACATGCTTCACAATCAGCTCCATATACTGCTTGGAGTTGGCATTGTCTTGTCGCGAATTCACCTCCGGATGCAGTGTGAAATCGGGCGCAAAGAAATCATAGTATTCCGTTGCGGGCAAATCATTGTCTATATCCTGATCCACCAGAAGCGATGTTTCATGTGTCCAGCAGCGAGCCACATTGCGCAAAGTGTAGCCACCGCCGCCTACCACTAAGGTAGGCAGATTCAACTGTCTTACGAACTTGACGCACTCACCATGCCCGCGAGTGCTCAGTGAGAAGCAACCGAGACGATCTCCAGCCAACGAATCAGCGCCACATTGCAAAACAATTGCCGTGGGTCGATAGAAGTCCATAATCGCTGAAATTATCGGTTTGAAGACTTGAAAATAGCTCTGATCATCGATTCCCTCCTTGAGCGGAACATTGACGCTATAATAACGCCCCGATTCAGCACCAATCTCATACATATCCCCGGTGCCCGGAAAGAAGTAGTTGCCATATTTGTGAAACGAGGCCGTCATCACGCGATCCGTTAGATAAAAGGCCTCCTGGACGCCATCGCCATGATGCACATCGATGTCAATGTAGAGAACGCGCGGATGATATTTCAGCAGCTCCAAAATGCCAATAACAATGTCGTTCACATAACAAAAACCCGATGCCTCAAATTTCTTGGCATGATGCAGGCCACCGGACCAATTGATGCATATATCGCTGTGATTGTGATTCAATTTCTGAGCGCCCTCCAGCGAAGCGCCTGTGTACTTTGCACAGAAGTCAAAGAGTCCATCGAAGACGGGACAATCTTCGCCAACGCTAAAGTGCGCCAAATACTTGGTATAAGCAACAGCTTCAAGGATGAAAAAGATTTCAAATTGAGATTTGCTCTGTTGAAATTAAAGTTTGCTTTACTCACAATTGCATTGGATATTTTGTGGAGTGACCTGCTGCAGATAGGCGATATATTCATCGCTATGGAAGCGCAGCATGTCCTGCGCACTTGCTCTGTAATTTATGAATTTATTAATAATAATCATTTTATTGTATTTATATATTTTTGCTTACTTATATGGTCTATAAATTTTCATCTTCTTGTGGAGGCCATAATTCATCACCAGACTGTGGGTGGCGGCCAGACGCTGTGGCTTCATTGGATGCCCTGCGCCGTAATGGTAATTGCCAACATCGGCATTGTAGAAATAGGAGACGCGTCTATCAGTCATCCTTACGATATATCATCGGCTATAAGCTGATCGCTGTCCAATACCACTCCAATACGGGCAGTATATATGTTTTTGCATATAGCACAATTAGCAGAACAGCCACAATAAACAAAAGACGCCGCGTTGTTGTCAGCTCGTTCAAGCCCAATAACATGCCGTCGCCTCCAAAAACTTTATTAACTTTTCTGTTTTTTCTTAAGCTATTAGCTTGTAAGTCTCTCTCTTAATTTAACTATAATTATTACTTTTTTAACCAAACAGCATTATAACAATTATCTAATGCCGTCGTACACTTTTGGATATGCCGCAGCATTGTCAGAGTGAAATCAGTAGTGATTTTGCTCTTAAGCATCTGCTCTTCACTTCCAATGTTTGTTTAAATATTGTTTATTTATTTATTTATATATTGTACTTTATGACGCGTGTTTTTTGGCTTCGCTTTTGCTGCTCTTTCGGCTGTTAACATCACATTCTAGTAAAATGTTATCCACAGCAAGCACAAATGTTGACTAAAGTGCCGGTTCTTGTTTTTTGATTTCGTAAATATATTTTGTGATTAAAAAATATTTATATGCATAACATTTAGCTGTTGTTATGCCGGGAATTTATTTTAGGTATTCTAGTCAAATTAATAAAAAAATAAAGTTTAACAGCACTAAAGCACCAGCAAATCACAACAGCATTCGAAGAGTGACATCTGTTACCAAGCTAATTAATGTTTTCGAAGAGTCGATGGACTTTAAATGCATATCGATATCAATGTTGATATTTTGATTGAACGTTATCGATTGCATGATTAATCTTTGCTATCTTATAAATATTTCAGAAATTATTGCCGGATTCAAAATCTTGTATTAAGTTGATTTTTATCTAAACAAAATCTACAAGGATGTTTTAGAAACTGTACTGTTTATCATCTGTCCCAAAATATATATTAATTTTACGATAATTATATTATTTATTATTAAAGAACCTTACTGTTAAACAGAACAGCTGTTTCCCGCGCTTCACTGTGAATGCCGCCCGTTCTTATCATGCTGATTGATAAGCGCTGATGCGTCGCTTCGAATTTGCGTGTGCAGTAATCAACAATAAATGTCATGGTATAGAGGAATACAAAAAAAAAAAAAAACTGTGTCAAACGGTTGCCAAGGAAGCGCGGAAAAGGCAGAGAGCGTTCCAGCGGTGATAAATAGCAAATTCAATTTGCCAAATTACGAAACAGCAAATTGATTTTACCACAGCCGTGCTGTGCCCAAAATACATATTGCCAGTGTGTTTGTGTCCTAATGGGCAATAAGTGAAAACTAAAAAATCTTGCAACCGCTGTTCCCCACGTTTGTCCATCATCCCAAAATGTTAACCCTGTATTACGTGAGCGCCACTTTAGTGCAATCCTGGCGCATTCAAAGGGCCTGCAACAAAATTGCTGAGCAACTGGCGCAATCATCGAGCATTGCATTCTATGCGCTCCAAGCTGGCCATGACGATGGCTTCGGTGAGACTTCTGCTACCGGGTTATATTTTAGAAAAACCGCAAACTAATTCTTCCATCTCTTTTTGTGTGTCAGATGGGACAATTGCCAGTTCAGAGCTGTGTGCTAATCGCAATGCGGCCAAGGTTACGGATATTTTGTGGCTGCATGGCAATCAACACGGTTGCTGCCTGCGTCCGTTGCAAACGGTGCGCATAACCCCATGGATCAGTTTTCCAGCAGCGCCCAGTTGGCTACCATTTGACTATGCCGCCGATGCCTTGACGCCCACAGCGACACCAACGGACATTGAACCAGAGCCGCGTATAACTCTGTCGCCGGACAAGACGCAACATTTGCAATTGTTGCTCGAGGCTCAGGTGGAACGGGATACGGCCGCACAGCAGTGCGTATCGGTTCGGGTAAGATTAATAATAACATTTAACAAATTTATTAGTAACCGGTTAAATTTCTAAATGGAAAATTCTGTATAAAAATATTTAATTAATTGTGTTTTTTTTAAAGAAGACATTTAAAGTCTTTAAATTTAAATATTCGATTATAATCTATTAAAATGCAACTAAGAAAGTTTCTCTATTTTAGATTTGCATTTTCTACTATAATTTATTGAAATACAACTAAGAAAGCTATACAAAAAATTTTGTGATTTAAAAAAAATTTTGAGGAGTACTGAATTTATGGCAGGGGTTTAAATTTTATTATTTCACTAAAACTTTTAAACATTTTTATTAGAACAGCTCAATTTTGTAATATATGTTATTTTCATCTTACTAATTTATTTTCATGCCTGCGATCAATCGACGATATCGTTTGTCAGCTGGAAAATTACGGTAAGCTAATCGCATGGAAAATAGACTCCCACCTGGCGGTGCTCATCGAGACGGACGTTGAGCATTTCACACAACTATTGATAATGACATTTTTACAAAACAATTTATACATAAACGATCAGTTGCCACTTATGAGGATTGAGTGTAAGCCCAGTAGCCGATTTATATTTCCAGCAGTATAGCCACAAACTAATCTCAAATATTTGCTTCTGCAGCTGTGCAGTGCGAGGGACAACCGCAGCCCTTCGAGCTGCTGGCCAATCATTTGAAGCGTCAATCGCGAAACTCAGCTGAAATTAGTCCAGAGGGCTGGCAGAAGCATTTGGAGGATTTACGTGGTCTTTGCGTCTTAGCTCACCAGGCAATCGAATTCGAGCAGCAAAAGAATCGCACCGAACTCAAGGCTATTGCCCCCAAACAGGAGCCGATAGTCCAGCCACCTGCAGCAGTTCAGAGCAGTGTGAAGGCCGTAGCTGTTGTGGAACCCACCACTAAGAAAAAAACAACTCCCGCCAAGCCCACAAAGCTAAAGCAGCCGCCACCAGCTGAAAATCTATTGAGCAAGTCGCGTGAACCTGAAAAAACCACAACCACCATGCCAGCAGTAGAATCCAGCCAGGAATCGAAATCTGCACAAGCGTCGAAAACATCAACGCCCAGCAAGAGTTTTGTGGCCGTTAAACCGAATTCGCCACCATCTGAATCAGCCGCTTCAACATCCCGAAAGCGTCCTGTTTTACAGCGGAATAAGAATAGTCTGGGTGAATGTAAACCGCTTAATGTGCTCGTTTATTCGGACAGCGCAAGTGCCCGCGATTCGGCAATGGCAACACTTCGTCAGCTTCTTGAGCACGATGTGTACACTATTTATCCACTGACACCGCAGCAGGCGGGGCAAAAGCATTGGATTGAGCAGACGGCGCTGCTCGTTGTTTGTGGATCGGTGCCTCCAAGCATTGGCCAGATACTTGTCGATTATTTTCTGCATGGCGGCAAGGTCTTGAGTCTCTGCTCGGATATCCTGCACTTTATATTGCCCAATTATCGCACGGCAGAGGTGAATAAAATAACAGTCAAATCAACAATATAAATCACTTCCATTAATGATTTCAGGTTCGAGAGCACGAATTGGTTCAGTTTTCCTATGACAAATGGCAGCGGGTGAAGATGATGCATCACATTTTCTGCTACCAGCCTTCTCCCGTTAAGAAGAACTTCTCTACGGATAGCGAGGAGTCGTCTGTTCCGTCGCATTCGCGTACACCGTAAGTTTTCTGCCGTGTGTGTCTGTGATTTCAACACAATGAACGACAACATATTCCACACGAGAATACCACACTCAAAGCTCAAATTGAATTTGAATTTCAAATGAACTCCACAAAATATCTATAAAGCATATTATGTTATGGATTATAAAATAATTTGAGTGGAATTATCTCGCAATGTAATTATACGCAATCGCCCAAGAGTCCACGTTTCTATTTACTATAAACATGCGAGTGTCCCAGACTTTAAAACTTATTCCTTTATAACTTCATACCTTTATAACTATGCATGTTGAATCGCTTTTGTGTGTTGAATATTTTTTGAAAAGATCTGTAATTACATCAATCTTAATGTTGTGTTCGAAAAATACTTTAGCCAACATATTTAACAACAATTTCTTACTAATTCCAATCTCTTTTGTGTTTCTCAAACCTTTCATGCTCAAATTGGCGCTATTTCTGTAAATTTGTTCCATGATTTAAAATCATACATTTGTCTTGTGTGTCGATTTTCAAAATTAATTTGTTATATTTATTATCGGTATATTGCACTCCCCTAAAATGGAATATTCAACCATTTAAATTTATTAAATTCTAATCCTATTAAATTGCGAGCGTGATTTCATTTTATTTTTTGTATCGTGCTACTATTTTTTTAAATTCTGTTCCACTCGGTTTTTGAGTTCTTCCTTAATTTTCCTATTCTGTGCTTATCTTATCTTACCTCTCCTTTCTGCTATGTGTGTGTGTATGTGCTATGTGTGTGCCCTATTATATTATCCTACTTTTACCATTAACATAAACTAAAACGATAATACTCGCAACAACATAACCAAAATATAAACCAAAAAAACAAAAAAAAAAACCAAAATCAAAATACGAAACGAACGCCGCTTAGAGCTCTAGTATGTCCAAGGTCCATGGATTTGAAAGATCTCGCCGGGCAGACTCACAAGCTGGATGTTAAAGTTTTGGGCACTGAGGAGACGTGGAACACGCCAAGTCTAATGCTGGCCAACAGTTTGCAAAGTGGCGGCAAAGCCGTCTTCTCCCAGGTAATATTGAAATCCATATCTGTAGAAACAAAAGTATTCATAATTCGCTATTTATATTGCAGGTTCACCTGGAGACAAATCCCAGTGAATTTGAGTTTGATGAGGATAAATTTGCGATTCTAAAGCAAAGCGAATCCACACGCATCGAGATCTTTACGGATCTCTTGCGTAGGTATCTGGATGTGCATGTGCGATGCAGTACCGCAGATGCTTCCGCCGTGCCCGCTGTTGTTTTTAAGCAGGCTTACTTTCTGGGTCGCCATGAGGTAAGCAGTTGCTCTGCTGTTCTTTGACTGATTACGTTAATCAGTTAAAAAAAATTGTATTTGCAGTCGAAATTTGAGTTGTTGGAGAAGCTGCGTCCACGTTGCAGTGGCCCTGATGATGTCATAGTGACGCCCAAACTGACAATTAAATTCTGTGGCAAAGATGATAAGGCGCCCGTTGCGAACACAAATGTGCTTCCTATTATAATACATTCCTGTCCAGATGATTTCTCCACGGTTGACTACTTTGATGTGAGTTCTGCCCGCATTGTCATTTCAAATGTACAACTTGATTCTTTCGACTGCTATTGCAGAACTTGAAAACCGAGCATATTGGACGCCTGGTCATCTATGTGCCCATCATAAGCAGTTCCATGCATGTCATCCAGGATCTGGAGCTGATGCACGGCGTCGCTGTTCTGCCTGTCCAACAAACTGCGGGCGTGGGCCGCAACAATAATCAGGTAAATATATTAACTACCTTCAAAATGAATATATTTCTTACAATTGTTGTTTTATTTGTTTATTTAGTGGCTCAGTCCCGTGGGCTGTGCAATGTTCTCCACTCAGCTGCACATTCCCATGGACACCCCGTTGGGCTCACGTCTGCCCCTGATCCAGCATATAATTGGAGCTGCAATTGTGAACACTCTGCGAGGACATAAACTGTATAGGGTAAGTGTTTTATACATTTGAGTGAACTTTGAATTGCATTTGGAGACCCAAATAAGAATTTTCCATTTGCTGAACATCTATTGGTCTTTAATAAAACATTTAATTGTTCTTTGCTTAGCATAATCTGAAGATTATTTGCGCCTGCTAAAAACTATGACTTTTCAAAGTCTGAAAATTCTTTCGGCATTGACCTGTATTTATTTACCCTAAGCTATTTTAAAGCCTTTAATTTTAATTGGTTATTTTGCAGACTCATTGCCTATTGATATTAATTGCAAAAGTTGAGTTTTTCATTGTTTCAATTCGGTTATAAATGCAATGCCCATTTGTTTACATGTGTGTAAATATTGTGACATATTAGCCTTTTATGATTGCCTTGTCAACACCCTTTCTCTTATTCATATTTAAAAAAAGAGAGTATTTTACGGCTTTAATATAAAAATGTTTCTCAAATCTCGTTGACTTTTGTATATTGTGTAAAAGTCCACAAAACTCAAAATAACGGAATGTTCTAAATAATAAGAAAGAAAACTATCTATGTTTATTAAATTAAAAATGGAATTTCGTTGATTTTGCATTACTTGTTTGCCAATTGAAATTTATTTGTTAATAAATTTGTTGTTGTAGTGATATTTATTTTGACAATTTTTGTTTTTTTTTGTATATTTTGCATTCAACTTGTTTGCTTTATACATTTTACAATACACAATTCAATATATATATGTATAACTATATGTATATATATATATTTGTTTTTTGTTGTGGTTTATATATATATATATAGATATATAGAGCTTTTCTTACACATAATTAACAATTTTAAAATTGCTCACCTGATTTATGTTTACATATAGATTTGCCACAGTGCTTGGTTTTCATTAACATTAACCGTATGTAGTTATTATTTGTAATGTCTATTTCTATATTTTTGTTTGTTTGTTTGTTTATGCATTTATTCTTTCAGATTTGCTTGTTGCTCTTCAACATTTAAACGTTGTCTTTTAATTAAACATTTTTGTGTGTGTGTTAAAGTCAAAATATTTTACAATGCATGTGTGTAAATTGCTATAATTTGGATATACATATTTTTATATATATATATATATACTGTATATATGTATATAGTTTCTCGATTCTCTTGCTTTAAATGTACTATATATTTACAGTTTCCGTTCGTTTTTTGAGAGTCCTTTCGAGAGGCTGCTAAGGAATCGAGCTTTGCTCTCTCTCTGTCTCTCTCTATTTCTCTGGAGATACATATAATGACAATTTGACATTTTGTACGCAATATTACACAACAATTACAGTTACAGAGAGAGTATAGCTTACATTTGACATATATAACATGGAATTGTGCTAATTAGAAACTGTGTGTGTGTGTGTGTGGTGCCTGCTTTGCTTACATGCAATACAAAGAGTAGTTTGTTGTTGTTCTTCTTCTTGTTGCTTTTGTGAATAATGGTTGGTTAGAACACAGACTCTGCGGAACGCGAGAGATTAACGGGATGCGAGGGACTGCGAGCCAAACGTTTCTTTGGCAAATGCTCCAGCAGGGAGAGCAGGCGTGCAAAATCGGGCCGATCTTCCTTTTTGTAGGTCCAGCAGAGCATTAGCAGATCCTTGACATCGCGACCAGATTGAAGATTAGCCAGCGATTGTTTCATGCCGCGTCCCACCTGCCAAATGATCGATTCCGCTGGCTGATCCTTGAACGTGAACTCACCACAAATGAGCTCGTACCAAACGGTGCCAAATGAGTACACATCCGAGTAGGATGTAAACTCCAGACACTCACCGGGCGGCTTTCGTGGCTGCAGAGCACGTATCAGTTCTGGTGCCAAATAGCAGAGCCAATTTTGTGGTACGCCCAGGCCCATATCACAGTACAGCAGCTTTGTGGAGCTGAAGAGGCCAAAGTCCGTTATGATCACCTTGCCGTTCTCGATGAAGATGTTTTTGGTGCGCAGATCCTTATGTATGATATCCCGGGCATGCAAATACCCCATGCCCTGCGCAATCTGCTGGGCAATCAGCAGCGTCCTATTCATTGCAAACTTTTCCCTTCGCTGATGTATATACGTGTACAGAGTGTTGCCCTTGCACAGCGACGTAACAATTGCCAAATACGGCGGATTCATGCATGCGCCCATAAACAGCACCAGATTCTCATGACGTGTCTTTCTGAAATTGGCTACTTCATTGCGAAATGATTCCAGCATATGCTCATCTTGCAGATAGTCCTCGTTGAGCAGCTTCACAGCGACATCGCCATGCCATAGGGCGCGATGCACGGTGCCAAACCGGCCCTGACCAATGCGCTCCATCAAATGCAAATCGCCATAGGGTATATCCCATTCCTTGAGCCAATATAGCGAGTTCTGGCGCCACTGACCCGAATCCCCATCCTCAGTCGAATCCAAACGGACGGGCGTGCGATCTGAGTCTGTGCTGGCACTGCCCGATAACGACACGGTCTTATCGCTATCATTCGACTTGTGTGTGTCGGTATATTCACTGGTGAATGGTGTCCGTTTGTCCACGCCGGCATTGCTCAACTTGCGCGGAAAGAAACTGCCGCTGTTGACCAGACTCGCCGTATAAGTGGCGCTGCTGCTGCTGCTCACCTGCGACGAGGAGCTGATCGAATGCGTCGACATTTGGCTACCAATTAGCGAGGAATGGCCATTCGAGCTGTTGTTGCTGGCACAGCTGGTGCTCATGATGATGCTGCTGCTACTGTTGCCGCTGCTGTTGTTGTTGTGGCAGCTGTTGTTGTGGCAGTTACCGCTGTTGTTGCTGCCGCTGCAGTTGTAGCAGCTGTTGTTGCTGCATGTGTTGCTAGTGTTGCTGCCGCTGTTGTTATTGCCATTGGTCAGCGTTTCCGTTGTTGCTGTGCTGTTGCTGCTCAACGCTGTCTCATTCGATATTATTAGCGTTTGAGCCGCACTCGCATTGCTGTTGCAAGTAATGGTCACGTTGGGAAAGTTGAACTGACTCTGCGGATTCTGTTTCTGTTGTTGCTGCTGTGGGGGCTTTGGTTGACAGGCATTGGGTGTAGCCAACTGCTGTTGTTGCTGCTGCTGGTGTTGGAACAATGCTGGACTGCTGGGCGTTGAGCTGGTGCAGCTAGAGCTCGGTGAACTGCTGTCGCCATGATGCAGCTGATGTGGCTGCTGCAATTGCGGCTTGCTGCCCAGCGTACTCTTCCGGGGCACCGGCGACGCTTTGCTGCTGCTGCTGCTATGCTGCGCCGACGGATCCCATCGGCCGCCTACCTGTGTCTGCCGGAACTCGTACACATATTCGGGTGGCAGACCACAGGATGGGGGCACATGCTGTGCACACGCCTTGTGGCAGGTGTATTTGCAGTCGATGCACTTGAGCCAATGGCTCAACATCTGCTTTTGGCACAGTTTGCACGTGGCCATGAAGCCAATCCAATTGGTGAAGCGATGCTTGATGGTGTGACCCATGCCCACATGCGCCACACCTGGCGATGGTGGTACTAGCAGCACATTGCTGCTGCTGCTGCCGCAAGCGTCCACAAATATGTCCGAGCTGCTCGCGGAGCTATGGCTATCCGGACTAGGATCTGTGGGCAGCCGGCCACGTGGTGGCCTCGGCGGTTGCTCCGCCACAGCTGTGTCCGAGGCGCTGCTGCTGTTGTGCATCAGTAGCGTTTGATGCTTCTTAGCGGGCGGTGGTGTGCCTGCCGCTGTTGTTGTGCTCCGACTGCGCTGAGGCGTTCCACTCAAGGAGCCTCCCGTTCCAGAGGCTGGAGTAAAGGGTGAATTTGGTGGCGAGGGTGTCAATGTCAGAGTCATCTGTGAGCTGGTCAGTTGATGTTGTTGCGACTGCGGGTGCTGTTCGCTGCGGGAGGTTGAGGCGGAGTTGCTGCCAGTTTTGGGCTTACTGTTCCCATGTGGGTGCTGATGCTGGTGATGATGACGATGATGGGCGCGTGGCGAAGCATTGTTCAGACTGAGGCCCAGGCCAATGTTGCCAATGCTTCCGCGATGTGTGTGATGCGGTTGCGGATGCGGTCGATCCCACGAGTCCCAGTGCCATTGGTCCGGATCAACACTGGACGCAACTGCGCTATTGCTGCTCTCCAGCTTTTCCATGCATTTGCGGAGATTGTGCATCGCTTTGGTCAGACGGCGCAACTCTTCGTTCAGCTGGCTGCTGCTCGGATTATGGGCAAGCAATTGCTTCAGTTCATCGTCGCTCAGCTGCAACGTTTGCTCCAGGGTCTTCAGTCGCCCCAAACACATATTCAGCGACTCCTGGCTGAGCCCGACAACACGCAACCACTGACGCAACTCGTTACCAGTTGCCTGGTGATGGGGCAGTAGCCCGTTGGCTGGAATGCGCTCGTTGAGCCGCGACTTGGTTAGCAGAAGCTCGGAGAAGTAGCGCACAAGCTTGGACTCCAGGCCACGAATCTGTTGTTGCGTCAGCGTTGCGCTCGTTGCGCACTGAGTTCGCAGATCGTCCAGATGGTTGGCGGAGAGATCGATCATATCCTGTATGATGATTAGGTTGCTTTCATTGGCTGCTGTTGATGTTGTGTTGTTGTTGCTGCTGCTCTTGCTAACTGGCGACGCAGTCAGCTGGGCGGCAGCGGCGGCGCTGCTGCTCATTTTTGTTGTTGTTGCGGGCCGCCCGCCCCTTGCAGCGGCAGCGGCTGCGGCAGCAGCACAAACTGATTGATTTTTTCAGACGCACTTAGAAAGCGTTTCTTGTTTTCAACATTTTGAAACGCATTCTGTACACTTTGATCTGCCTGTTTGACTCGGCGACAAGCATGCACATTTAATCCTATGCACTGAGGATGTTAAGAGAGCTTTCGCTATGCAAAAAATGCGATAATTTTTATAGGTTTTTTTTGTCGGGCAGACAAAACGGGTGCCGTGTTGTCGCCTGCACGCACGAAATTTCTCTACACCCAAGTAGTAGAGCTGAACAACTATCGTCGATGATACCGATGTACGATTTCGTCGATTCATCGATTGTAAATATACTTGTTGCGATATATCGCAAGTATCTGATTTAATTATGAATGGTTTTTAACATTTAAAACTTCCTTAACATTATTTGAGCAATTTAAAATATTATTATAAAGAGTAAATTTGATATTTACTAATAATGTTTAAGCGTTATTTGTTGCTTTATGTTGAGCTTTTGATTTAGTAATATATCATATTTATATACATGTATCTACATATGCTAAAAAATATGTTAAAATGTGGATGTGTTGTTTCTACTTAACTATAATTATAGCATAAAAAAATACTTAACATTTCTCACTATTTTCTCAGGTACTCGATATTGCTTTAAAATGGCCAAATGATATTATTGCCAATGGTAATATAAAAATTGGTGGACTAGTCGTTAATACCACCCTATTGGGCTCGCAGGCTTTGGTGAATATTGGCAGCGGAATTAATTTAAACAACTCAAAGCCAACAATTTGCATTAACGATATGATAAAGGAGTATAATGCGCGAATGCCAAATGCCAAATTACCATTACTAAAATATGAGCAATTTATTGCATTAATTTTTAATGAAATCGAAAGAATTTTGGCTGAAGTACAGAACGGAGATTTCAAAAATTTCTACGCTTTGTATTACGACCTGTGGCTGCATAGGTAAGTAAATTACTTTAAAAATGTATGCAGATTTTCTAAATTCATTACTGTTTTTCAGCGAGCAAAGCGTTAAGATTTGCCTGGAACATCAAGAAAAGGATTCCAAAATTATTGGCATCGACGATGTAGGTTTTTTGAAAGTAAAACTAGCGAATGGAACAATTGAGACCGTTCAACCCGATGGCAACAGTTTTGATATGCTGAAGGGATTAATAGTACCTAAATACAATTAAAAAGGAATTCTTATATACTACAAACTTATTTATTCCTCACTATTTTTATGTAAACATACATAACTTATCGAATTACTAATAACAGTTTGTATTTTTAGGCGCATTTAGATATACTTATCAATTATTATATATTTATAAATGTTTGTACTTAAGTGATTATTGTGTTGAAGCTTATATCCTGTTAGCTAGATTATTAACACACTGCCAATATACTGAGTGTTTTCCAAATATTTCGAAATTAAATATGTATCATTAAGAAGTTTGTCATTTTACTAAAATATGAATGTATTTCCTAAAATTTTGAAATTGCTTATAATCGTTCCCCGTTATATTTGAAAAATGCAAATACTACTATCCTGATATACATATGTGTGTTTTACCGAAGAATTTAATAAAATTTTATAAATTAAGAAGGTAATTCTTCATTTGGTATTTTAGTACGAAATTATCAATATGGTATTTTTTCAGATTCGGTCTCATTGTTAAATAATAAGGGTGACCATTCTTACTTTTATATATGCATAGTTTTTACTTGCAGCGAATAAAACTACGAAGTCTAGGGATTTATATAAGCGCCCTGCATTAAAACGATTAAAACACTAAAAGAAATGGCGCAACGTAATTATAGAGTGGACCGCTTTGCACAGATGAGCAAGCAGGAGGAGATAATTGCGAAAAAACGTCAGGAAATACTTGAGAAACAGCGGACGGCGCAGCTGGCCAAAGCCGTTGCTGCTGCCCAAACTTTAGCAGCCCAATTGAAAACCATTGAGACTCCATCAACGCCGACTACAACGCCGGCGGCGGCGATTCCCATGCCACTCGATGAACAGGAGGAACATGAGGAACATGATGAGGAAGAGCATCAGCTAGCACCGTCGCCCACAACAGTAGCTATGCCGGACGAGTTAAATGACTTGGAACCGGATAACGGTGAACAGGCGGCCGCATCGGGTGCTAGGGTCAAATTCGATGATGGCACACCCAAGACACTAAACAGTTTCACCGGCAAGAAGGGCAAAATAACATTTAGCCTAAAGCGGCAACATTTGCCACAACCGAGCGTTGAGCAGCCGCCACCCAAGGTGAAGAATACCTTTTGTAACGATGGTTCCTTTCTCGAGAATTTCAAGAAAATTCTTGAAAAGCACGAACAACCCAAACCGCCGCCCATAATTGTACCGCCCGTACCAGTGCCTACGTAAGTATATTTGTTTCTAATGCAGCCTGAACAAAATGTATTAATCCTTAATATTTCTCCAGCGATGAGAACAACCCTGGCGACACAGAACAGAGTGTGGAGAACAGTAGTCCGCAGGAGTCTATTGATCTGGCACTCAGTACGATAGAGACGAGTGCAGCGGCAGTGATAGCCACATCTATGGCTAACAGCATAACGGTGTCTAGTGCTGCACATAATCATCTCGCATTTAGTATGCCCGGCACGGGTCCTGGAATGCCGCAGGTGGTGCAACCACCACCACCGCCGCCGTTTGCATTCAATCCAACGCTGCTGGCGCAGGGACCACCACAAATGCCGCAAATGGCTTTCTTTCATGGACATCATCATCATCATCATCACCATCCTCATCATTTGCCAATGCAGCTGCATCCGGCTACAGTGGCGCCACCGCCGCCACCACCACCGCCACAGATGCCAATCACATTGGCCAATTTGACGCCAATCTATATGCAATTGGGACCAACGCAGCTACCGTCCGAAGCCGCAATGCATCAGCTGAATGCGATACCGGCGCCCAAAGACTTTGACTTGAACGCAATACCAAAGCCACAGATCAATCTGGAGGCCATACAAATGCCCACTGTTAGCCAGGTGGAGCAATTGGGTCTGTTGCCGGAACATGTTACTGTCAATCCGCCACCGCCGCCCCCACCGCCCATGCAGCCAGAGGAGCAAGCAACACAGCAGCAGCAGCAGCAGCAGCCGTCGGAACAACTGCAGCAGCCACAACAGCAACAACAATTGCAACAGCTTCAAGTTCAACAGATGCAAGTGCAGCAGTTGCAGAAAATGCAAATTCAACCATTGACGCCCCCAACACAAGGTGTGTACACTTGCCTCGACAATTCTTTTGTCTGTTCTGTTCTGTTCTGTTCAGCCACAATCCCAGCAAAACCTATTCAAAATAACTAAAAATGTCCAAAATGTATCCACCTTCCACCAATATCCCATTCCTTCATCTTATTTTCCTTTTTATATATATTTTACAAATCGTTGTGCACGATTTTAAAGCAATTTATGTAGTTTTTTCAGAAACGTGCATACAATTGCCAACGTGCATAGAAAACCTAATCGCACTGGTCGCTGAAAATGGTGAAGATTACGAAGATAAAATACGTTTGCATAGAAGCGAATTGCATCCGGCCTTGTGGTAAATCAGCTGCACATTTTCACGCGCAGGGCACTTTAACTGAGTTAATTAAATAATTAATGGAAACGGGGTCAACCGAGAGATTAGACGTTTAATTTTGCTCACTTTTGCTTTAGCCAAAAAAATATTTATATAGTTTTTTTTTTTTTGGGGCCAGCATGAAAAAAGGGTAAGAATGAGAGGAAAGAATGTTTAGATATTTATATATGTCTATATATCTTTGGAATTTTGTCGAGGCAATTCTCTGGCAAGCACATGATGGTCTCTGTTCGAATCATATTCTATATACTAGTTTTAATAAGATTTTGCCAAGTAATCCGTTGTCGATAAACCTTTAAAAGTTTTTCATTTAATAATATATTAAATAAATTTTCCAAATTTATGTGGCAAATGCAAATTTTTTGTTTTGCCAATATTAAACAATCGATAAAAACCCAAAAATAGTCATGTGAATTCGAGAATGCTAGTAGAGCAATTTAATCTGTAATTGTTAGTTAGTTAAAGTCACTAAATTGAACTCATTAAGCACAAATTATTTGAGTAGGAAAATTATAAAAAAGACTTATGACAAGTAAATTGGTTTTATGGCAGCTGGGTTTAATTATAAACAAATATGTACATTCAATGGGTATTTAATATTTGTTTTATATAAGTAAAGTCCGATTGTGATTTTCGTCGATTTAAATTTAGTTGGGTTAGTTGTTTAGGATTAACACTTGAGATTTGATGAGGGCGCGCCCGCAAATGACACACACACCTAACACACACACTGGCCGTATGTTGCCGTCGTCTTGCCGCTGGAGGAGTAAGCTGAAGGATTCTATCTAAAGCACACACTACTACTAAAAGGGCGCCACAAAAAACCAACCAACCAGTTATTCATATAATGTCTTTGTATATTGAATGCATTTGGGCACTTTTCATTCTATGTTTCAATTCTTTTTTAAAATTTTAACAATAGGTTTCTTTATGATAAGAACTGCGAGCAATATCGAAACTATCGCTCACAACTGCTCGATTACGAACGGCAGCGTGCCGAGCGACAGCGGCAACGGGAACGGGAGCAGCAGCTAAACAAGGAGCAGCAGCAGCTACAACAACAACAGCAGCAGCAGCAGCAACAACAGCAGCAGCAGCAGGATGACCAAAATAGTAACTCAGCAGCTGATAAATACGATCCGGAATCGGCAATTAGCGCCGATTTTGATTCAGATGATGAGTACATGCGTGGGATGATGGATCGTAATCGCGACAATATCAAGCGACGCATCGAGTGCCGCAACGAGCTGAGCGACGAGGAGCGACGGGAACGCGAAGAGGAGGAGGCCGCCATGGCAGCATCTGGTGATGCAAACGATCTGGACGAGGAGGACGATAGGGAGGCACAGCGGCAGCGGCGCAAGCGTGAGCGTAAGAGCCGCTGGGGCGAAAAGGAGCAGCTGCCCGGCAGCTCAGGTGTGCCCATTAAACCATATATACATGGAGAAGCAAATGATAAATTAATTCTATGTTTAATCTCAGGAACCACACCCACCAGTTTTGGCAACCAGAACAAACCCATGCTGAGTGCCGTCACACGTAACGATCCGGCTCTGTTGCAGTATGCGCGTCTTAATTATGGTTCCACCACATTGTCGGAGGATCAGTGGAAGCAGTGCGAGGAGCACTACAAGGTTAACTTGCTGTACCAGGACATGATGCGTAAGCGACAGGAGATCGATCGCTTGGCGCGTGGTGGCAAATTCAAATACGAATACGACTCCGACGAGGACGTTGAGGGAGGCACTTGGGAGCACAAGTTGCGCAACGCCGAAATGGAGGCGACACACTTGTGGGCCAATGCGCTGACCAAACAGAGCGAGGGCAAGCATCACATTGGTGATTTTTTACCGCCCGAGGAGCTCAAGAAGTTCATGGAACAGTACGAGGCAAAGAAGAATAATCGGCAGCCCGATTTGAGCGATTACAAGGAGTACAAACTGAAAGAAGATAATATTGGCTTCCAAATGCTGCAAAAGCTGGGCTGGAAGGAGGGACAAGGCTTGGGCCAAGACGGTGCCGGCATTGTAGACCCCGTTAACAAGTAGGTGGCTATTTTAAATATAGAACCTTTTCTCTGTTCTTATTGATTTTAACTTGTGAACTTGTAGAGCACCACAGCGTGACGGCAATCAGGGTTTGGGGGTCAGCAGTGCCGCCCAGCCCGAGGATTGTGACAACGAGTATGATGCGTACAGGAAGCGCATGATGTTGGCCTATCGCTTTCGTCCCAATCCATTGGTGAGTTCTCCAAAAGGACCTGTGAAGTGTGTGTTTCTAATTTGTCTTTTCTTTTGCAGAACAATCCACGACGCGCCTATTACTAGGTGACACACATAGTATAGCCACTATATAAAAATTGATTAACTGATGCTTTATAATGTTTAAGATTCACTTGCTAAACCCCATTTATATCCATCGCCCATTAATTATAAAGTTTGTATTTACATATTATACTGACCACAATGAAGATTTGCTGAAGTTCGTTAACTGGATTAGAAATACCACAAATCGTATAATTGTTTTTATTATTATTGAATTAATTTAGAATATTATTCATAACCAGTATAGTTCGTAATCAACTTATAAGCTATGGCTATAAACATACGTTCTAGGGACTATCAAGTTGTTTAGGGAATTTTATTATTTTCTGGCGTTTGCTTCTGTTTTTGTAAAAAAAATTATGTTTTTGTATACACGGAACTTGAACGCCTAAACGCTAATAATACTAAATTGTACTCGAACTGGAAAAATTTGGCTTGGCCTTATGAGTAAAGTGTTAGCACCGGTGTCTGATTGCCACGTGCCAGTGCCACTGGGCATTTGATGTCTGACGTCAGCATTTCCAGCCATGACATGTAAAGTGGAGCTGAAATTGCTTCCTGCAATCGAGATAATGGAATCGTGATTAGTCATTAGCTAATCCGGCGATAGCTCGAGCTAATGTACTCACCTTTCGCGGCATGGGCAGTGACATAACCACCAGAGATGCGTCCGATGAGTGCTTGACAACCAGCTCATGGATGCGCAGCTGCCGAGCCGTCTTCTCGGCCATGCTGAACAGTTCCTCGTCGGTGATGCCGAACTCGTTGTGCGCACTGCGACGGAAGGGCTCGATAAGGTGTTTGTGCCTCAGCATTGTGTCCGGACGCGGCTGCTCGGAGACGCCCTTGAGCATAATCAGCTCTGAGTATTTGATACGGAATTTGGTCAGCAGACTAGCCATGCTGTGTGAACAATATTACTTGTTACTAAATGTATTACTCTTATCAAACATTGATGAAAAAATCTCCATAATACTTAAATAGTTTTTCGTGTTTTAGAAATAAATTCTAAATATATGAAAAGATTTTGCTTATAGCTAGAAAGGATTGCCAAACTGATAGTTGTTTTTATCTATTTTTTTTTTTATTTCATAAATATTCTCTATTGTCAAGAAATGCATTTAAAAAATTATTTCTGAATTTCAGAAAATAATAATGCATTTTGCTCTCTCTACTGCTATATTAAAGTTTAGCTGATATCTAATTCAGAGTTCACGTAGCTCTTCTCGGGAATGAAGGGTTTCAAATTAAGGTTATATGAACTTAAAAAATAAATTATTTAAGTCACTAAAACAAAAATGTAAGAATTCTATTCACATAGCAAAACAAACTCATTGGAAATTATATAAATTTGTTCCTACATTTTACAAAAATCAACCGTGTATTTATGAAATAAAAACCCCGGTGAGCAACTCTTAGCGTCAACAATAAATCGAGTTTCTAAAATTTGGGTAGATTTCTTTTCAGAGTGCAGTTACTACTATTTCTATTATTTTGACAACTTATATTTGCTTACCTTTTCTCCTCCTGTTCCTCGTCCTTGCCATGACACATAGTAAAGATGCGCAGCTTCGAATTCTGCCAATGCGAGCGCATTGAGATTATGTAGGGCAGCAGAATGGTAAGGCCTGTCAATTAACAGTTAAATTAATCAATAATGCAATAAAAATAGATGATATATAAAAATGTAGAATTCTAAAACAAGACTTTTCTCATTTTTAAATTTGATATTAATTACTTGGAGTACGATATTTAATTCTGAATTTAAGTCGAGGTCTTAAATTAATTTTGATAGCACCTTGAATATAACTAACGCCATATAATAATAATTAAGATCAGCTGGAAACCCAAATTTAAGTTCTTAAATTAAGTACTGCAGCGTTTAACACCTATTTCAAGTGTAACCAAAAATATGGTTAATCTTGGGCACACAAGAGATTACATATCTCAGCTGAACTACTCACATCTAAATTTCATTATCAAATTCATCATGGTAAAAAAAACTAAACTTTTGGCCGATCCCTCCTACGCAGCTAAATAAAATAGTTATCCGATTCAGCGTGAAGTAGACGGAAATAATTCAAGTTTCAACAACGGACATAAAAATGTTAGTTCTTGATTCAATAATCCTTTTGTATTGAAACTAAGCCTATTAAATAAAATTCAACTGTTTTCAAGGTTGGAAGAATAAATATGCAGATATTCTTCTATGAGGCATGTTTTTTTTTTTTTAAATTAATGCAAGCCTTTTTTTCTCTGAGTGTAGGTGCTTTTTTGATGACTTACCGCCATCATCGTACAGCCAGAAGACATCGATGGTGCCCTTGGGCTGCTTGCGTGTAAATACTGTCATGGCATCCAGAACAGTCTTTGGCACCTCGGAGCCACCTTTGGTGAGGTATGTGACGTCGCCATCGCTATTGTTCACCTTGTAGCTGTGCGAGTGATGCTGCATATTCGGCATCGGCGCCTGCTGTGGCATGGTGTAGGTGGAGTTGGGACTGGGATTGTCCATGCCGGCCAAATTCAGATTCGAATCGATGTGCAGCAGATCGGAGGCAGCTGTCGCTGCTGGAATCAGTTCGTTGGTAAATCCTTGGGCATTCGCCGTGTGCATGTGGCCCAAATTGTTGGCTGGCATTGTCACCTCGGGCGTCAGCTCGGAGAAGTCCAGCCCATTGGGCAGGCGTAACAATGCCACGCCCATGCGCTGCGAGAAGGCGTTACTATAAAAATGAAAATGGGGTTCAAATAAGAAACCATTTATTCATAATTTTGGGTATTCATTATTTTTACTCACTGCAATATGGCAAAGTAGCCCTCCACCTCCTCCTTGTGACAGAGATTCCAGTCGGCCTTATAGCCCACTAGCACAATGTTGGGTGACATTTTTCCAAATCCTGTGGACTTGATCAGTGCATTTATGCCATCCTCTATACTAAAGCCATCGATCACGTTGTAGAATGCTTTGATTTTGCGAGCGTCCAAATATTTCTGGCCATCCTTCATCAGAGTCTGGCGATTTTTGTAGCCAACGCGTACCTAAATATTAAATGTAAAATTATATTGTTATAATAATAATATAATAATAATAAGCAAACATATATTCATGACAATAATTTGGGAATTTTCAAAATAAAACGTAAATATTATGTCCAAAGTACAATATAATAAATTATATTGTTAAAAGTGCAAATTAGCTTGATTCTAAAAAAGGTGCGTGTTGCATAAAATGAAAACATAAAAAATGTTATTTTATTTGCATTTAAGATTTGAATGAAGGCTTAACTGAGCTATCAAGTAAAATTATTCTAATTTATTAATCAGTACAGAGTTGAGGATAGAAGACTTGTGCTTAACATCTAAGGTCACGGAAAAATCAACAACTTAAGTCAGAAAACCCATTGAAAGACGCTGAGGATTCAATAAATCTTCATCAGTAACCGATAATCGTTTGGTGTTACTGATCCTTTTGTGGTGGCCAGCACCATGCTTGACTATATGTAGTTTTTGCTTGAATACTTTAGGAACTCACCGGAATAATATTGCCAACAAACATAAGCGAATTGTTCTTGGTGAGCAAATAGCCAAAGTCGATGAGTGGCGGGCGATTCTTTGGATCTCCGGCAAGAACCAGCACCTGGGGATGATAGTTCTTGACGTGATCCGAGACGTTTTGCAACCGATGGACAGCCATAAGGGCGGCCTTGTATTGTTGCGCTTGCGTCGTGGATCCCCAATTGGCATCTGGTTTGCGGTACATGACCACCAGATAAAGTGCAAAGATGATGCCAAAGGTGATAATCGCAGCCACATAATTGATAAGGAACATGATTGCCACGCACATGGCAAAGCCGAATAAACTGATCCAGGCATTGTAGTACTTGAAAGTAGGTCTCCAACCGAGGGGTCTGACGAACGCCGCATGGAATGTGCAAAAGTTGATCAGTGCATAGGAGGCCAGGTAGAAGGTGGAGATGAGCGGTGCAATCAGATTCAGTTCGCCAATCAGCAGGAAGCTTGCCGAGATGAAAAATGTGAGCACATAGCCGCGATAGGGTTCGCCATGCTTTCCATAAGGCTTCGAGAAGTATATCAGACCCGGATAGATCTGATCAATGCCCAGGGCTTGAACCAGGCGCGGCACTGACAACAGATTTGTTAGCGCCGTGCTGAGCGTTGCTGCAAAGCAGCCAGCATAGATGAGCGGTCCCCAGAGCGACATCAGCTGCATCATCTCGTAGGAGTTGAACAGACCCCACGGGCAGCTGTGGTCCTTCAGGCAGGACAGCTCCGACGTCACAAGGGTGCCGTTGATCAGATCCTGCGGCAAGCCGGATGCATCGCGAGCAGCAGCGCCACCAGCGAATAGCACAAATAATGCATATGATGTCATCGAAATGAGGAGCGCCCAAAATGTGCCCTTCGGTATCGCTCCACCGGCATCCTTCAGATCACCACAGATATTGGCGCCCGCTTGAATGCCCGTCACACTCGGAAAGAAGATAGCAAACACACTGAAGATGTCGTGGTTGACGCCTTCGGCATAACGAAAGTCCGTGCCAAAGTTCTCCTTAAACGTGGACCCTGTCGAATGAATGAAAAAAGTTAGCAGCGAGTCATTTCAACAAGGAAGATATTTTTGTAAAACCAAAAAAACTACATTTCTGTGTGTTTTTTTTTTAAATGTAGATAATTTTAATTCGAGTTTGATGTTTTTTCTCGATTTTTGGAACTTACAAGAAAATCCCACAAATCCCTTTGATATTAGGTCCTCATTTCCACGCGGTCCGATCGCAGCACCAATTATAAAATTGATTATGGCCAGAACAATGGTGACAATGAGGAAATTCTGCGCCTTGGTCTCCCATTCCATGCCGACGCAACAGATCAGTATCAACACCAGGAGCGTTACGGAGCCCACAATGCGTATATCATTGATGCCATTGTCAACGATAATAAGACCGCTGTTCTCTGCAAGAATCGCAAGTACGAATAATGAATAATGAATTCATTTTTGGAATCAAATATATTCAATCAATACTCACTCAGCAGCACATTCAGCGATTCGCAGAAACCAATTGTGTTCATTGAGGCTGAAACGGCGTTGGCAAATGCAAAAACAACTCCAACGGATGCACCGAATTCGGGGCCAAGTGAGCGGGAGATGATGAAGTAGACGCCACCGCCCTTCACCTCACCGTTTGTACTAATGGCGGACAGGGAGAGAGTGGTTATAACACAGACCACAGTAGCCACGGCGATTATAGCTAATGAAAAGATAATGCCCGCCTCGGCGACGACCCAACTGAGGCGCAGGAAGAGCATGACGCCCCAAATGTTGAGTAGACATGGTATGAGCACGCCGACAATCCATCCGAGCTTAATATGACCGCCAGTTGGCTCTGGCTCTGCAGCATCTGGTATGGTTATGCTCTATAGATGAGTTAAATGAAGCAGAAGATGGCAAAATAATTCGTTAAACAATGTTGATTAATTATTATAGGGAATATCAAATATCTTAAGGCTCTGCATTTTTTTCAATTCAATTTAATTTAAATATTGTTGTTTAAATAATATAAATAATTATAATTTTTATAACTGCGGATATTTCTAAGCAAATAGTTGAATTTTACATCCATAAGTTGAATTTACTTAAAACGTTTAATTTTAAGGAATTTAGTTATTTAATATCGACTAATGGTCAACACATAACGAATAAATTGTATACATAAATAGATTGCATAAAAATATATACATATATATGTACATATGTATATTTACATTTAATTGAAGGAAAAAAAACACTTTAATTTAATTTTCATTACACAATTTAATTTGAGTATTCTTACTTTGGAATATCTCCTTTTTATTTAATATTAAAAAGAAAAGGCTGTATTCCTATTATCAAGTTCAAAATTTTCATGATTTCTATTGATAAATGATGTGGAAAATTTATAAGAAATTAATATGATTATCGAGTAATCAATCATTTGTTTATGTTTAAAATATAAGTATAAATTAACGGTTAACTGTACATGTTAATAATTTTGACTGACGCATTTTAACGATAATGGGCCCAGTCTAAAATTTAGTGATTTGACGTCAATACTGCTTATTGCTTATGTGTTAAATACGTAAAATGTCAACTTAAATTAATTTATATTTATTTTAGTAGTTATACCTCCGCTACAGAGTAAGTTGGTTAACAAATATACCCTGTGCTAAATAAATGAATTGTATAACGTGTTAAAGACCAAATGCACCCAAAGATATCATCGATGACGCAGGTAGAAGCCAACATTTACTTAAGTAATAATTGGAATTAGTCACAAGTATGAACATCTAATATGTAAATTAAATTTATAAGTTAAGTTACTAACGTTTCGAATGGTTTCACCTAACAATTCTAGTTCTTGTTTCTACAAAACTACAAATTAATTATGTAATGAATTTAAGTGCTGTGATATCATGATTCGACATTGCTGTTTTGATAATATATTTCTATCTTAGCCTCTGTAACTCTTCATTTAACTCTGCTCCAATTAACATACAATTAAATAAATCTGTGTCAGGGTATTTCCTATGTATTTTCAGACATTTAACGTCACATTGTCAGAAACAGCGTCATATTAATGAATTAACTTTGGTTTTAGAGCTATGCGAAAATTGCACAAAAAGATCCAAGAAACGAGTCAATATCAATTATGTGAACCTAGCCAAAAATTCAGAATTTAAATCAACATCCATCAGTCGGCCTATATATACATATATACATATATATAATTTTGTATAATTGTGCAACTTTTAGCGTTTTTTTCTGAGCGACTGATACTATTTATATATCATAATGTGCAAATGGGTCAGGCAAGTATTTATAGGGTATAAGTTTCCTTTTTTCTTTTTTTGTACTCATATTTCTTAACAATTATAAAGTTAAAGTTAAGTTAAAATTCTAATTATTACAAGTGGCAAAGACTTTGTTGAAAACAAATATATTGTGCTTATTAGCGAACTGTAATTTAAAAAAAAAAATCAACAACATAAAAATGAAATGAAATTAAATTTGCTGTCTGAGTGCTTTAACAATGGCGATAAATTAATATATTTTGCGAGTTTACACGACTGCTGTTGGTTAGTCATATTATTGGAGTAAACTTTGGATAATAGACAGTTGATTATCTATTTTATTGTTTGCTCAAATAATTGAATGTTGCGTTGCCACTTTAAAGGACTCAACAGGAGTCGCCAGGACTCACTTCATATTTTGTGACATCGATGGACTTGGCCACACATCGAACACACCCCATTCGGTGTGGGTCCCAAGCCGTTGGTTGCTTACTCAGCTTGGGTCCGGGAAAAGCTCCTGGGTCCTGGATCCTAGCTCTGGCTCTGGCTCTGGCTCCCCGTGGGTGGTCAATGTTGATTGTTTACACATTTTTGGTGGCGCTGAGCGGCGGGTAGCCAGACACGCAGACAGATACACACATAAGCACTCAAACACACCCACCGGGGGCCAGTCTAATACACACTGTCCCGACGAACGGATGCACATATATATTCTATAGACAGACAGAGGGACTGACGGGCGGACGGACGGACGTCCACGTTGCTTGTTTGTATGGCGGTAGCCGGGGTAATTTAATTTAGTTTAGTTACAGCCGCTTTTCGTTTGCCCAAGCGTGGAATATTTTTTTTTTATTATTATTATTATTTTTTTGCACGCGTACACGGAATTGGAATTGAAATTGCGCCTGGTGATATATAGATATACATACATATATGGATAGACACATACATGTATGTATGTATGGATGTGCACGAGGATTGCGAAAGTGGAAGCGGTTTGAGAATGCATCAGACAGTTGATAACAAGTGGCAAATTGAACCCTCGAGCGCAATGGCGTGGATTCAGATACAAGTCCTGTGTGCGACAAGTTTAATAGATAACTTAATGACAATAATGGCATCAGACAAGGTTTAGATCTAATGGAGAACAAATCAAACCTTAATGAAATACCTTTTAAAAAAGATTTAGTTTGAAATCTAATAAATAGTTTTGTAGAAGTGATTTTATTTTGAGAGACTATAGAGTAATGCCTACCGAATGGGAAGAATATTTATCTTAAAAATGTTGACTTTTATAGATTATTGTATATTCAAAATTCAGTCACATGGACAATTTAAATCGATCAATTTAATGTTGATTATGATTAAAAGAATATATACCTTATGGCATCGCATTTATCATTGGTTGAACCATATATTTTCTATTTAATTAATGCATAACGGCCCAAAGTCCTTGTTCTTAATAAGTTTGATTGTCCAATAAATCACATATAAATAACAATAATAAATTATTGTTACCTGAGAAAACCACGAACTTTAATTACCATAGGCAAATTTTCTGATATTTTGAGTTGCGCCAATGCATGAAAAATAGGAAAATTGAAATTTTTATTGTTGTTGTTGTGTTCGGATAAACGACTCGCGAAATTCGCATCAGCGTCGAAATCACATAAGGGAATCGATAAATTCTGTAAAAATAGCAGCGACTCTTTTGATATGAATTGTAAATTAGAATTGTAATTATAACAATGCCGGGGCAAGTGCAATTCAAATGGAAAAACACAAATCGGAAAATGCCGCTCACTGCATTTTCACGAGTCTATACAAATGCGCCAAAGGCGCTGATGATGATGTAAACACAGAACTTGGAATTGCTCATACGCAGCGTGGTACCATTCAAAACTATTTTTGAACATTTAGAATATACTACATTTATGTATTATTTGTTTTTTTTTGTGCATATATTTTATATAAAAAACGAATCTATACAAGCTTTGTGTACCTGGCGTTAAATTGAGAATTGAAATCAGCATCAATTAGCCGCTGTGTTAATTAAGTAGTTGACATAGTAGAAAATCTCACTTAACGTATTCTATTTTTATTTTATATTCGCTTAACGTATTTCTCTCTTTAATTATCTATTTATTTTTACGTAATTGAAATTGAGCATTATTTTCAAGTTAGCATTATGTCAAGTTCCTGATTATTTTTAAGATACTTTTTTAATTTAAAAAAAATTAAAAAAAAAAACAAAAAATAATAAGCAAACAAATTCTTAAATTTTTTAATTTTAATATCTACTAGACAAAATTCCACCAAAATCTGTGCTCTTTAGAGAATTAAATTTAATCACATGCAAATAAATTTACAGAACTCTAAACAACAAAACAAACAACGTTTGTTTTTGCAAAATTTGTCTAATTTATGGAATTGAGGAGGAAGTATATAATTTTAAAAATTATGAAAAACCAAAAAATAAGCACTTCACTGACAAATTCATGAATAATCCTACCATTCTCAAAAGATTCTTCTGAACCGTGTTTTCATGAATAAAGATATACTTTAAAAGATATTGATTGACTTTACTTTGGCAATAATAGCACCCCGACGTTAGAAATTTTATATTTATCCATTGATCCGATCAGGCACTACTTTTTTAGCGTTAGCCAAATATTCTATGATAATAAGCAAAAATATATCAATGAAATAAGTTATCAATGAACTAATAAACCCATCATTTAATACTTTTTGAATATGTATGTTTTGCATTCTCATGGTCACCTGACGTCCAATTTCCGACACTCGAAACATTAATTCAAATCTCAGACAGATGTCATTGTTCAAGTTCCGAATTGATAACAGTGTTATTTTTTTTAATCGGTTCTCTATCTCTATAAGTAGCGACATACGTTAGTTAGTTAGTACTTATGTCGGTACATATAGAGATACAGTGCCGATAAATAGTAATCTTACTGATATCCGATTGAAAATGACATGTGATAATCACAAAATTTGATTAATTACGTGCACTTGAAAATGGGAAAGTGTTATTAGAAATGTGTCAAAAAAAGCTTTTCAAAAAAAGGAAAACTGCTGTGAACTGGTTTGATTACGCTTTGTGATTTTCCTTATGGCGCTAGCACATTTTAATTTACAAAGAGTTGTGTGATAACAATTTTTCAAGTGAACGCTTATCGCATTGGCAAAACTGTCAACGCTCTTGACAGGTTCTGACAACCAAGTTGGTTGGCTTTGACAACCAGCAGCTTTAATACAATTCTTCCAAGCACTCTTGCTTGCTATGAAAATTGACATCGATCGATGCCAGCGACAGCGCCATCTGTTGGCGGCTCTTGCTCCTGTCAATTTTAATGATACGAGTGCGCGTTGTGTGCATTTTTCACACTTGTCTCGACTGTTGGCTGATTCCAGCAATGGCTTCTAACTGTATTTTTTAATTTCTTATTTGTTATCGGTGTGGCTGTGTTTTATGAAGTGAAGTGTTTGTGTGTAGTTCTGGTTTGATGGCCACTTAAGACAATGTAACATGTGGCGCTGCAAGGCTCCAGCCAGCTTGTTGACAATTAATTTGGCTTTAAGGCCATCCTTGGTGTCATCTTTCAAGACACATGTTCAAATGACACCCCATTGCAAACTGCGTGGCACGAAGCACAAACAACTTACACACATCCACTTAGAACTGGTGGTACGTAATAAATATTTAATAGTTTTAGAAAATTAACTGTGTTCATTTTGTAAATATATGTATATACATATATATTTATACCATTTCTTAATCTACAGACATTTTGGAGGTTGAGTATTTCAACATTTTTAAAAAGATATATAAATAAATAGATTTACTTTCTATTTTACGTTTGAATATACGCAAATCTGTGCATACAAAGCTCTATAATCGTATATTAAAAGCAAATTTGTATGGTTCATAATAATATTAGCGTGCATATGAATTCGATTTCAACGCTTAACGTATTTAAAGATTTGTTTTTAAGTCATATTTACATTTACATTTTTTTTTTTTGAATTTGTAAGTAAAAACCGAATAAATTCTTAATCAGTTTTTAATACTGATAAGTGTTTAGATTTACTTTACTTTAGATTCGAATTCAAAAGCATAAATACAAATAAGAAAGCTCTAATCAAAACATTCTACTTTTAAATTGACAGTTTGTTCAATATGAAAACAAAAAGGTTAACAAATAACAGTAAAATGGTTTATCGATAAAATATATACAATATACAACAATTTATATTCAGGATCAAGCTGTAGATCATAGCTCCGAAAGACTCGGAAAGACCGGCTACTTCATAAATACGGTCAGGTCTAAATCAAGTAGCCTATTAATGGGAATCAAGAATATATAAACTATATTGGATTGGAATTGCTATTTTTCTCATTTTTTATGTGTATAATGTTTCAAGCAGATCGAATACAAATTTTATTTCGCCTTTAAGCAAGAAAAACTGTAGAAAACCTTTTTCTCGCATAATTTCTAATATTTAATGAACAATTGCCAAATTAGTTCCTACTCGTCTCGATAATAAGGTTTCCCTTTAGCGAACATCATCAAATCGAACTGAATATTTTTTCCACCTCATTCACTAGATATTTGCATCTGTTATTTGAACATGTGTTTGTCTGCAGAACTTTCATATGTATTCACATATATCTAATTTCACAAAAATATGTTTTCTGCTGTAATAATTACTAGTTGGGGTTGTCTGGGACGCATACTTTAAGCAGCCAAATCAATTATAGTTTATGGGGCGATTTCGTTGGAAGTCCCTTAATGAGCCACCCGGCGCTGTAATGTAATTTTTACGATATCTGTCATATGCCACGTGGACGCAATGCCACAAAGCCGCAACGGTAGCCAACAGTGAATTAATTAATGCGACCACAAGACGCAATAGACGCATAAAATTTATTGCCTTGGCTTTGGCTTTGGCTTTGGCGATAAGCATTAAAACTGTAACTCTGACTAAGTGTGCATCTGAAGGGTCCTCTTTAGCCTCAGTCCCCCACTCAAAGTGAATGATAAGGCGTCGCATAGCCTGGCTCTGACCTTGGCAAAGGTATACCACAATAATGAGTTAATGATGAACTGGCAACGTCATCAGCACAAATCCATTTGCCAATTTATGAGCATTCCAAATAAAATTGCGCATACGTCATGGAAGACTCATTGAAAATGTGAAAATTCTTTAAGTAAATAAATAACGATATCGTGTTAATGAAGAATGTACATACACTTATACACAGAGTGAAGTGTATGTTTTGTTTTTTTAAATACCCTCTAATTTGTGGCAAATTATTTAAAGGTAAGAAAGATCTTTAACAAATTTGATTTGTAACTTTCTGTTTCAGATAATTTTACATGATTTTTTAAATATTTTTTACGTCATTTTCGAATTAAAAACAAAAAATAGAATAATAATAATATCAACATTCTTATTTGTGCAATTTTTTACAGCAGTACATTTAACATGAATACAGGGTATAATCTAGTCCGTAATTATTGCTAAATCACTGTAAATATTCGAATATTGAGAGCCGTAAAATGTGTATTTCTTGTCGGATTTAGTTTTGACTGTCTAAGTACAGCAATGTATATTTTATTTTATGTTTTTAGATTTAAGCGGTTTACGATTTGAACTGTTTATTACTTAAGCACTTGAATAGTTTTCAAATTACAAATAACAAGATGTAGATGGAAAAAAACTGCGACGGAACTGAAGGGTATCCAAAACAACATTGTAAAACGTACATTTATGAATGTAAATATGAATGAAAATTCCTGTGTCACATGGTTTTTATATTTAAATACATTTTGTGTAAACTTGACAAATTAATTCAAATTAAATATATATCGCATTTCTGTTCTCATTCAAGTCAGATCGCTCATCAAAACCTGCTCTTTTATGTAATATTTGTTGTCATTAGGATTTTAAGTGTACTTAGAGTCGATAATGACCCAATTATGAGCAGTTTATGTGATAAGTTTATTGTGTCTACAAAATACTTACACTTAAAATAAAATGACGTATGTGGCCTGATGGCCTGGAATTACTTTTATGTCTGAATGACGAATGGTAAGTTTTTTATTTGCAAGATAATTTGATGAACTTGAATTAATGCTGTTGTTATTGTTTTTGAATGGAATTTAACCAACCCGATAATGAATGAAAATAATTATTAGAGCTAATAAATAAATGATGTATTTAATAATAGTTGCTGTCTTGCCTTACAAAATATTCATATTTGACATTTATATATCATAAATGTTAATTTGTTATGAAACTTTGTGTTATTTGTGCTAATCAAACGCATTAATTTGCAAGCCCCATGCTAATTACAGGTGTAATAAATATACACTCAGAAAAAAATCACACTTCCGAGTGTTAAAAATGTTCCAGTTTACATTCACGATTTGTCACTGCTCAAAAAAATAAACATTCTCAGCGAATCTTACCTGATCAGCTGCCTCCCCCTGAAGTTCGCCGATTGAGGGCCGTTTCAAATTGCGCATCGATATGCGATAGTTGTCCAGGCGCGGAAGTGTTTCCCTGCAAAACAAAGACAAAATCCGATTAGCCAATTTGTCACGGAGTGCTGATGTGGGATCCGCGGTGGGGGTGGCAAGTTTTCAATATATCCATACTGATGAAACGGCATGACTGTTTCCAGCAACATGCAAAGCAGAAATGTTCACTAAAACATATCCACACACAGAACACACTCGGTACAGATTCAATAAAAAGAGCAGAAGAAGCACAAATATAATAAAAAAAAAACACGCAGAAATGGGGAAGCCGCATGGTCAAGGTGTCCAAGGGGAAGGCCAAGATGCTGAAATTATTCACGATATGGGAAAACATCGATTTCATATTTTTCTTGAATTGTGCTGCTGGTTTCTTCTATACGAATCTCATTTCATTTTTGTTTTAATCATGTATATTTACTTATTGAAAGCGAAAACAGCAAAAGCAATTCCGTTTCCAGATATAATTGAAAAGCTTAAAAATTCCAAAAGTCAAATGTGAAGAATGAGCGTGGAACGTGCAAAGATAACCAAAAACAGACAATGGCGCCACAAGATCCGAAGAATACTATATAGATATGTAAGTGGGATGTAAGACGAAGGGGAAAGCGAAAAATAAGTGCAAAAATGTTTTAAAAATTCCACAAAACAATTCTAACAATTCTATAGAAGGTGTTCCTCAATATGATAACAGAGAAAATATTTTTTTATGTTGCATACTTTTTGCAGAAAACTGGTAAGTTATGTTGTATTTGGTACGAAATAAAGTATAAACATTTCAAGATGTTAACTAAGTAATAAACAAAGTAAATAAACATAAAAGAGGCGAATATACGGAATTTTACGTTTAGTTCGAAAATAAAATCAAAGAGTCGTGCTTTGATGGAAAATAACAAAGAACTGGCAAACAACTATATTGCTGATGATAAGCAGTTACAGCCAGACTAATTATATTCGATACAAAATGTTTGATAAAAAAAAATATGATAAATAATAATAAAAATATATATAATATATATCTAGCGCTGTTCATGGCACGCCTCATTTAATAATGACTTATTCAAGTTTATTAATAAGATAATGAAATATTCAACGGATGTGGAGATATGCATTGAAAAAAATAAACAGATAAAGCAATATACAAATATATGTAGCGGATATGATTTCCGGTTATTAAGTCTAATTTCTTTATGAAGCTATCACCTTCAAATAGGTATAGTAGGTGAGGTAGGCTGCTGAATATCATTTCATTTCAGGAACATTTTGAATGATAAAGAGTTGTCCACTACTAAGAACCATCATGTAATCAATTCAGAGTCCTCTATTTCTATCATTAGGTACTCAATTTTAATTGTCTTGTCTCGTGAATAACACTTTCACGTTAGGTATCTTAATTAACTTAACTTTAGCATCCTTTCCCAATCCATTTTGAATTAAAACACGCCCATTCTTAATAAATAGTATTATTTCACTTATATTTTTTTTGGAATTTTCCTGTTAATAAAACGACGATTTTTATTTTTCGATTTTTTGTCAAGATCTGTGCCACAAAAGGATCAAGTCAAGTCGATCAAGTGGGTTAACATTAGTTGGAAATTTCATTCACGTGAGAATGTTGCGTTCTTTCCTGAACTGCATTGGGGGGTTCCCAAGAAATCTACAAATGATAATGTCAAGTTTGGCAAGTGTAGAGTAAATGAGCGTGTCTGCGGGAAAGCCCCATATGCTTCATATAGGAAAGATTAGATCTTAAAGGCAGTTCAGATATGTAGCCAATAACGGAAGAATTTTGATATTGATGTGTTGTTTAAAAGTGGGTTTTTCTCTTGTTCTATTTATGATGTGAGTTCATTTTGATTTCTTAATTTTCAATTCAACTGCCGGATAGAGACAGGCACAGCCGCAGCCGGAGCAGCAGCAGCAGAGGCAACTGCGTTCGAATTCCCATATTTAAATGATACAGTCATGTGTCTAAACAATTTGCAATGCATGCTGTAATTGTATATATATATATATATATATATATACATATATAAATATATTCATATGTGTATGTGTCTATTGATCCATTGACTCTGATTGAGATTTAGCTAGGCTGATTTAGCTGTGCAATTGAAAAAATATGCACGCAATTCGAGCGGGAGACAAAACTCAGCAAACACTTGATCTATCTGTGCTTGTCTTTCAGTTTGATCAAGTATATATATATATATATATATATATATATATGGATAATTTGTTGTTGAACACACACAGGTCATCAGCTGGTGAACCCAGAAAACCCAAAAAAACAAATAAAAAGAAACGCTTCTAGTTGAGAGTTATGCGTGGTACAAATTATTTTCAATTGAATATCGATACAAAAAATAAAAACAACAACCACAGTTCGACTTTGAAAACTTGTTGCCATTTCGGTAATAGTTTTCGTATTCAGTTTTGTGCAGTTTCCCAGTTTTGGATTTGATATGCTGATGTAACTTGTTTGCCGTGTGCAAACTTTCCGAAATTGAATTTACGTTCACATCTCATTCAATAAAATGGAATGTTTACACATTTTCGACTGCTTCTTGGCATGTTTTTAATTAAATTTTATTTAAATAGAAAACAAAAGCAAATACAAAAGAAAGCAACTGCAAATTGTTCAATATTAAATGATCTTGACCTGGGGTTCGGAAACGGGATTTTGTGTTTTCACATGCTTAACATTTTTCGATAAGAATTTAATAAGTAGCTAATTTTAAAAAATTGTATTTTTGATATAATTAACATCTTTAATTGTAGCTATTAGTCAAACTAATTTCTCTGTCTACCCATATGTTATTTTTATCGATGAAGTTGTAGGCTATTCAAGCTTCCCAGTTCACACTGTAAAAAATGATCATCACGTTCTACTTAATGTGTATTGTTGCCGATTTTTACACTCGGAGATGAAATTTTCAATTTTTTTTTTTTTTTTGCAAAAACAATTGCAATTTTCGTTATTTTTACGTGATTAAAGGAAGCATTCATGATTTTTTAATATTTAAATGGTGTTAAGAGGCCATTTGACATATGCTAAATTTAGATATTGTGTGGCATTTATTTTGTTTTGAATATGCATCGAACCGAATTTATAATCAGTCATTAAACGCAAATCGTATTATGTAAGAGATAATAATTATGCAAATTCTAAAGTGCCTATTAAAGGCAAAAATTCACTTATCTCATTCGGGAACTACAACTAATTGTTGTGAGAAACAGTAGCTTATGCGATATAGTGTTAATTTTTTTTCAACAAGTGAACTATAATTGTGATCCACATTTAACACACTTAAACTTACATTTGTCGTTACGAGCATTAATTACTTATTTAAGATTCACACATTTATTCAGCTATTTATTTAATGACAGTATAATTTCCACAATTTGTTCAATGAATAAATATCTTTATTTTATTTGTTTATTAATTTACTGTCAACTAAAATCAGTCTACACAAAAAATACAAAAAGTAAGAATAATAATATGTATGATATTAAATAGAAAAGTGTCTATAATACTTTTTATATTATTTTACTTGTTTAATTTATTTCTATTTTCAAATTTGTATTTTTTTTGCACTGAAAAATTGTATGAGCGAGACGAATCGACGATTTTGAAAATATTTGGATGCAATAAGTAAACTGTTTAATGTGTTTAACAAATTGCTGTTAATGGAGCACGCAAATATTTCAGCCACAAAATTACACACGGCAAATAAAAGTACAATCAAATTTAAGCAGACCGTATAAAATGCTCGGCATTTGAGTATTTCAAAATGTTGTTTAATTTCCCATACGTTTTTTTTTATTTTTATTTTTTTTATTATCTGTTTAAGATATTCACATTTGGTTGAAGCACTCACTTTGTTAACTGCGCCAGGCTAAACTTGCGCTCGCCATCCGATTTACGCAGGAATTGCCCAAAGCCGCGGAAGGACAGACGGGATGTGCGACGACTCTCGGATCCCTCCGCAGCCTTTGGCTGCAGGTGATTCTCATCCCCGCCAATTGTCACGGGTCCATTTGAATTGTGCTCGGCATTTGCTGCAATGCTGTTGTTGTTGGGGCAATCGGGTTCCTCATCGAAGGCGCCATTCACGTTGGCATTTCCGTTAACCTTTAAGATTTGAAAACGATCTGCCATTGCTATGATTTAAATTATTATTTTTTATTTATTTATTTATTTTATTTTATTATTTATTTATTTTTTTTTTTTGTGATTCTAATTATTGTGTTACACTTGTCAACATTAATTATAGTTATTCAACGCGCACATTTGCATAGCAAATTGAGGACCCTGCAGGACCTTTCTTGTTTTTTGCCTAATTAGGCTTAAACGGATATAAAAAGGGAGCCGACGTGCACACGACGAGGTTTCAGCAACGTTTAACTGCCCATATGAAATGTGGGCATATATTTAACACGTGGGCAACCCAACTAAAAAATTTGAATCAACGATTGACGTTTTTTTTTAGCACTTTGCTAAATAAATGGTTGTCTGTACGCGGCAGCGGTTACAATTTACAACTTGACGCGCTGACTGTCGCACGTCGTTTGAGCGCTGTTAACTGTTTGCCGTTCGATTATTATGGACTTTTGATTATGGAGACCATTCTGCTGACTGTTTGCGCTACTTCGGCTTTGGCTTGATTACCAATCAAATACGTATGGCGTACGGGGAATAAGCGCAGCGCGCCTGTGTCTGTGTGAGAGAGTGAGTGTGGTGAGTTTTTCAACAAGTGTTTGTTTGCTGTTCGCTCTATTTTCAATACACACACACACACACACTCGCTCGCTCACTCAAACGTGTGTGCGTGAAAATCGGTTCTCTGTTGAGAATATGCAACAAAAGCGGGATATTCTCACACAGAAAACAACAACTAAAGTCAACAAAACACATATTTAACAGACCGGTTGTTTACATTTACATTAACAGAATTTATAGATAGATAGATAAAAATTACAACTGTATGCAGTGTGACCAGCAGATGGCCAGGATATTTGCATGTCGAATGTTAGCTGATGGTATTTTTGTGTGGTACTTTAAGCGCTTTGTCAACAATTCTAATTGTGGCGCCATTTTGTAACTTTGCTCAATTTTGTTAGTGCAAAAGTGTATTTTGCTTTATTTCTGCCTACCACTTAGTATTTATGCCTGATATTAGCTTGTCTCGCTTGTTTACTTAATTCACACACACAAGAAATCGCACAGCGCACGAATATTAACAAACTTACCAACACATAAAAACTGTATTACTTAATTCACAGACAAGAGAAATCGCACAGCACACAAATATTAGCAAACCCACCAACACATAACAAGTTTATTATAACAACATCAACCGCATTCTGGCCAAAGAGCGTAATGAAACCCCTTTCATCGAATTAAAGTCGGTTTTATCTGGTTTGATTGGCTGGCGACCTGTTGCAAAAAGAAGAAGAAAAACGCTTTGCTGTGTTTTGTTTTCTCTTTATTTTTTTGTTGTACGCTTGCGTTGCCGGCTTCAAAATTGACAAAACAATTGAACGACCGAAGACGTTATTTTATTAGTTTCCACTTATCCATTATTTTTATGTAGAGTACAAAGTAGTTAACACCGGAAATGACGTAGCAAATATCACTGCAAATGCAGAACTTAATTACAAAATTGTACAACACTAATTAAATAGCCTTGCGCGCTTACCACGCATCTTGTAGCAAGTCATCGTCTAAATGCGGGTTGAAATTTGACACATTGCATAGCAACACGATTGCGGGATAGAAGACTCGGCCATGTTAACAACAGTGCCAAGTGCGGCGACCAATTGCGATCGGTCGCTGTGGTAACTGTGGCAGTGGCCAATAACAATGAGGAATAGTAGCAGCGCCAACGGCAGCAGCGACGATGGCGTTAATGGAACGGTTTCTCGGTTACACTTATAACTAGAAATGCATAACTGTTTAGTTCCAAGTTGATGTTGTTAAAGTGATGTTGTTGTTTGTGTCTGGAAAATGCTGCCGATATAAAAATAAAATATTTAAACAAGTTGTAACAAAAAAGAACATTGCAGTCGGGCATAACTGACAGCGGAATACTCAGATACCATATGTAGGTGGGTGTGGCCAAGAAATATCGAGCTTTGAAGGATATTTTGTAATCTATTTTCCTAGTTTGCTAACTATAGCTCTTAAATTGGACGGTTTTACATTACAATATACCTTTCAAATTTGGTGGCTCCAGATAATGTGAGATATCCTTTTTTCAAATTTCTAGGGAAGAAGTTCGATTAAAAGATACGAGTTGAAAACACAGGTTCTCGTTTATATATGTATATTTTTTTTTTACTGATAGTAGTTGATCAACTTTAATAGACAAATTTGGGAACTATCATAGATGAATCTTTCGATAATACTATTAAAACAAACCAACAAACCACGATAGGAAGATCACTGAAATATTTTCATCCCCAACATAAATATTTATATAATAAGCTTGCTCAAGTCAAAAACGATTTGCTTAGTCTCAAATTTTTTAAAAAATCCATTTAGAAGATTAGATAAACGAACAACAATTGAAACAACAAACAATGAGAAAGTAGTAATTAATCTTCTAATCAGACATCTTTACATTTACTCAAAGCTTAAAACAATTGAACAACTTACGAGTATGATTGAAATTGAGTTCGACTAGGGGATACCCTTAATTTAGCGGTAAAATACATTTAATCGGTATAAACTGATTCTTCTTACGAAAATCACCTGAGAAAAGACTAACCACAAAAACAACAACAGTTTTGAATGTTGTTGCAAAGTTATATGTTATAAAAGCGAAACACAACGTTGTAAACAGAAATAAAAAAGGGAAGGGGAGAAGCTATCTGTAAAAATAAAATCAAAATTAAAAAAAACTGATAAATAAAAACTAACAGCTGTTGACGATAATCAAGATTTGATTTTGTATATTTCCTATGGGGTCTGCCGGTCACATAATTTTCCAGAAGTGCACTAAACCCATTTATTAACCAATTGAATTTCAAATCAAAATGTAGTTAGTCAATAAAAAGTAATAAATATTGTGTATAAAATCAAATTAGCTAAAATTCATGTCCTCAGCAATTGACGTAGTTGAAATAATATCAAAGAAGTAAACAAGCAGCAGTTTTGGAAGATAAGATTAACACACAACTGGAAAATAGTAAAAGACAGGCACATCAGCTAAGCGATATAATAATTAATAAACTAAATTAATTACATCTAATAAGAATCGAAGAAAAGAAGGGTATATTAAATACAACAAGCAATAGTTAAGAACATGTAGCCTACATTGTGTATGTAATCTTTTTTTTTAATATAATCAGGCTCTCAACAATTAGTACAGATATCTGATATACAATTAAATTTTAAGCAGTCAATGTTCAAATAATTGAGCTCATTTAACGACAATTTAGAATAATATGTTGCACATATCAGAGATCTTATCATACGAATGCGCCACACTCAATAATCCCATTTCGGGGAAATAATTTCAGATACGCTCCAAATCGAATAGATGTAGACATAGATAAAGTTATATATTCAGTCAATAGGAAACTAACGCAACGCTTAACTTATTATTGTTCAATGTTCCTTTTACTTATGGCGAATAATAAACTAAATCTTATATCTTTCATAATTATATAATTTTTATTCTTTGTTCGGATTGGGCTAATAACCGACTTATTGCTAACATCAAACATGACCGCATAGCAAATTTACAAAGCATGCGTTTTGTCCGACTCGTAATCTGGGATGTTCTTATCATATAGGGGTTTCCTACAGTGATTTGCGAGAATTGACGTATCTTATCTTTGTTTATGCCAGAACTGACCGGCGGCTTCAGTTTTCAGTAATTGCCCATCCGCTTGTTGTAAAAATGCATTTGGTTCTGCAATCGATGACATATTTGATTAAAATTTAATTACAAACACTTTAAATTCTTCGAATAATTCATTTGAACAACTTGGCTGATATTAGTATTCAGGCCAATACCAATATTCCTCTCATTGATATCTTTTTCGCAGGTGCTACTTAGGTCTTCTTGAATTATCAATCAATTATCTTCGAAGAACATATCTTAGTTTACTCCTATAAAAAGATTATAATTTCATTTTCGATTTTTTAGCAAACGTATAAAAAGTCGTAAATTTTTATTAAAATATTATTGATATATGCGTTCATATATATGTATATATAAATATTTGTAGAAACTTCATACGTTTACGCTATATTTTTCACACCCATTAATAATTTTTATTATGCGATTTCTTATACCAATTATTAATAGTTTGCACATTGTTTATATCTTTCAATGAGGAGCACTTTTTGATACGATTTAAATTTCTTTTTATGCATTCAACTTAATGCGCTATAAAAATTACCACTCGGAAATTTATCGATTTTCATAGTATATTCTATATGTTTACAATGACCACGACTCATATGTAAAATAGAATCTATATATAAGTACGCCTAGTATATATTCAGACTCAAATCGACTTGTTTACAGTTTATTTAAGCAGCAATAACTCAATTGTTGCCCCATTTGCCTATTGGTTGCTCTACTTTAGACATCATTTAAGTGCCAAAAGTTTGTTTTCCTTCACTTTTGGCTTCAATGATGCCAAGATGCAGAATTCGGCTTGAGGCAATACGATTAATTTGCTTATGGTCGGATAATAATAAAACTTGAATTGCCGGATAATTACCATGTTGCCTTCATTTTCACATTAATTTGTATACCGTGTAAAGGTAAACAGAAGGTAAAGAGTAGATAAGCATTTATATTTATTTTTATCGTGGTAAATTGAAATAAATATATAGATATAATAGATATAGATATATCTATTTTAATAGGTATAACAATGATTTCTGCTATCGTTTACTTATGTATTTAGATAAGTATTAAAGTGTTACAGATGGTATATTAAATATGTCTCTCAGTTTAAAAACTGACATTTAAACAATATGTTGAAAAATAATTGATTTGGATAAAAGCTTTAGTGTTTATCAACCTAAAATCAATCAATTTAATAAAATCAACATTGGAATATTATAGTAAAATAGATCCTATAAACTAATTGCTGTATTTTTTTTTTAAATTAATAGTTCAATCTGTATTTAAGTAGGTAGAAGGGCATATATATTTACATTTTGGGATAGGTCAACTAGTTATTTTTGCGAGATTTCTAGTATCGATTGATTTTAGACTGTCAATCGGAACCAATTTGAACCTGTTGCAAGCGGTTCGATTGACATTCAATTTGACTGTTGCACTGATTAACACATTTTGACGGACCTGGTTCCAAGCCATAAATGTATATATTTACATTTTTATATCGATCCACGTGGGAACTAAGGTCAAACTTGTCTAATTGAAAGAGTCAACAATTCGGCAAAACAGACAAATTCATTATCTTCCTGCTCAAATTAAATGCTTAGCAGCTTACAAGTCTCTGGTACAACAAAAAGTGTGTAACTGCTAATTAAAAGAGTCGCAAAAATTCGAGCTTCCCAATTAAGACAACTGTAAAAATTGATAAATAAAACTATGTAAGTTTATTGTTAATATGGGTTTTTATATTTTTTCAATCTTGCATCATCAATGACAGAATGGAGAAGCACTTTCGGATTTGGGGTCGCGTGGATAAATTTGGCATATAAATAAATATAACAATTAGCTACGGCTAATTTGTATGTATACAAAATGCAAATTAAAAAAAAATAGTCAAAGACCAATTCGATCGAAGACAGCAAAAATGCTATTTGACACATGGTTATTAATTGAATTAACTGCTTTATACCACTTTAAAAAGGTTTTAATTTAGAGCAGAGATCGACAAGTATCCAGATACAATCGCTTTCACAGAGGCGGAGCCTTTGTATCTAAAATTGCGGCGTGTGACTCGTTTTGGTGTCTGGTGTCTGAGCACTTATGAGTGCACACACTGAATGTTAAGTGATTGGACAAAGAACAGAACAATTGAGTCTGTCAAATTGCCCACACCCTGTGCCCCTCTGTGATCCGCATCACATCTCAAATAAAATGAAAAGTAAGGGGTCAGAGAATAATAAGTCTATTTTTAGAAATCATTTTTTGTGGAATAGCAAATGAATGGAAATGGACTTAAAACACGGAATGAGATTCATATTCTTATCAAATTAGGGCAACAGTTAAGGAGGAAACGATTTGAGTACAACAAATTATTTAAATTATACCTATGATCGTAGGTAATTAAAAATTAATCTGCAAATTTGTAAAGACTAAAACTGTTATTTAATTTACTACAGAAAACGGTTTATTAAAATAATTAATGATTGTGTTTTTTTTTAATAAGTAAACATAAAAACAAATAATTTACAAACTAAAAACAAACTAATTTGCAAAATAAAGTTGTTGATTTCTGCCTCATTTTCAGTGACAAGTTTTGGTAAATTCAAAATATTATTATTTTCAGCGCTGAATTTGGCTATTGAAATAAGTAGTTTTATTGTGGCCCAAAGCATTAAACTTTTTTCCCAATCAGTAGGCGCATTTCTATCTGAATCTACTCATAGTATTAATCATTTCAGTTGAGTATCTTTGCATTTCACTCATTTATTTATTTTTCGATTTTGCAAGTCAGCTAATGAAGCTAACGCTCTAACATTGTTACGACTGATTCGAACCGCTTTGTTTCAGTTAGAACCCGCTTAGCGCCGGTTAGTCTGGCTGGTTGGTTTGGTTGGTGAGTTTTTTGGCTGGTTGCTTGGCTGCTTGACTGATCGCTTGGCTGGTAGTTGTTATTGTTTGACTGCGAGCCAAGTGTGAAAATTAAAAATCACTAATCAAAAAGACCGACTGATAACTGTTTAGAATCAAGTGTTTAATAACCCTAATTGTTTTATTTTATGCAAAGTGTATAAAAATATCAGCAGCTTGGACCGTGCTCTGAAGCGACTAATGATTTAATAAATGCATACCGAGCTCAACTAAACGGGAGTATTATTTATCACTAAACTAAGCATTTTAACTGTAATGTGGAACAGTATTTTTATACCCTGGACACATTAAATTATATATAGCCATGTTCGTCTGAGCTAGAAACTTCAAATTTGGAATATAGGTTCTCGTATTCCCGGCGTAGATCAAGTTTGCGTTATTTTTGTCGGTATCTGCCATCGTTGCTCAAATATCGAAGTATAAAGATTTCCGATAGATCCGATAAATGTCATAATTTTAAAGGCAGAGGATTCTATTTAATACATCCTATGCAAATGCATATTATTGATCAATTGCTTTAATTTCATCAGTTGGGTGCAGGGTATATCGTAGTCGAGCTCACTCGACTACAACATTCTTACTTGTTAATACAAATATAGCATAATGCTTTCTAGCATATTTAAAATGATAACATTTATATTTGTTATTTGTTCGAGCTCTCTCGACTACAACATTCTTACTTGTTAATACAAATATAGCATAATGCTTTCTAACATATTTAAAATTATAACATTTATATTTGTTATATGCCATTTAGCCAAATAAAATGCAACACAAATATTCGTAAGCCCTTTTACCGTTCGTTGCCCAATAGTACAAGGTTCTTTTTATTTGATGCAAAATTCATGGCTTGTCTGATTCAGGTATTCATTTAAGTGATTTATGCCTCATTTTGTTGCCAGCTTTGGCAGACTTTTTTGGCAACCTTTTATGAGCCCTGTTTATGTTGTATCCAGGACATTTTAAAGACCCGTAAATAGGGTCGGCATTAACAGCTTAACGGTGCTTCAGGTCTGTTTTATTAATCAAGTTTTGCATTTAAAAGTATGTTACAAAATGTTGCATTAATAAGTGAAAAGCATTTAAGTGGGTGCACTTGGAGTGGGTGTTTGCTGAATGTTGTCTACAGGGCATCTTCAAATTCACTATATATATTGTATCAGTCGATAAGGGGAGCTAACTGAATCTGATACAATCAATAACATTTTTATTCCAATTATCTAGAGTACCATAGGGCGTCCAGATAGCGTTCTATAGTACATATGGAATAGGTTTTAATATTGATTAAATTGCTTGTCTCTATTACTAACTAATTAAGCAATGTTCCACATTTTCCTACTTGAATTTAAGAAAAAAAATATAGTTAATGGAGTTAAAAAAAAAATTGTATCCAAACATTTTCTAGTGAAACTATCAAAAACATCTATATCAAATTTCGATTCCAGCGCTCTCAATTTTAATCAGTTAATTGTTAAAAGTTACAGATTTGGTTTTATTCCCCGCTTCTTACCACTGTTTAAGCGGGCAGAGATTGTGAAAAAATGTATGTCAATAAATAAATTATATTTGAAAAACTTACACTACATTGTTACATATATATGACCAGATAAACCCATATATATTATCGGATATAAATAAAACAATTCGAGCACCCCAATATGAAAATAGAAATAAATTAATCAAGCCATCAATCATCATTATTTCCGATGCGAAACATATTCATTTAACTTGTCAATCACTGATGAATGTTTGGATATATGTAAAAATGCCTTCAGATCGCGCTAAATTTAAAAATCACAAGTTCAATATCGAAATTTTGAAATTGATTTGTATAAAACAGGCGCATGAATGAAAATATGTTTTCCAGATTCTCTGCTTGAGAAAGGAAATGACATAGTTGCATTTATGGGTTGGATTGGAGGTTGGCCAGCCATGAAGTATTTAGGTCAAAAATACATATTTAAAAAAAAGAAGAGTAAAGTTTTTAGTTCTATTAAATATTTATTTGGCATAAATAGTTTACACATTCAAAACATTTAAAATACCTATTCCTTTGTTTAATGGCCACCGATTTGAGTAACTCATGTTAATTATGTTCCTTCCCAATGTTTTGTTTTATTCACATTTATGCTGTTAACTTTCACACTTAATATTAAGTAGACATTTTATGTTTTATGTAATGACAATTGTTGTTTTTATGTTTCGCTTAAGTAACGTCGTGATTTTTAAGTTCAATTATTTCAATTTATAGCTTTGTTTATTTGTTTAGGTGTCGTCGTGGTTTTTGTATTTGTTGGGTCGTTAATATAAGTTTATCCGATTAATAAAGTCAGCGTATTTATGAAAAGCTGTTTTAACATCAACGTCGTCAGTTGTTCGGAAGTATAACTTTTGTGGAGTGTATAATTTGTAGAGTATTTTGCAGAAAATCGGAGCTCTTTGTTGTGGCACAAATAGTATAGCCAGAAAATCGTGTTTCCATTTTAAGTACACACCGTATTAACAATGGGTGGGTTATGTGATGATGGGTTTTTCACGAAATACAATTTAATTTACATTAAAAAATAACAATGTTTTAGTAGATACGAGGTCATATTCAAAATTCGCCAAGTAAATACTTTCAGCGGAGTTTGCTAAAGCGGGTATATAGTTTTTAGCATTAAGCATGTGGAATACAATATGTAAATCAACAAATTTTCATTTAAATCTAGAGACAACTACACAAACTTAACTGCCGTAAAATAAATGCCAATCACTATAGCAATACATTCAAATATATATTTTAAATATATATGTATAAATACATGTTTTGGTATTTGTTTTTTTTAATTACTGGTTTACCAGAAAGTACATTTTGTTAGGCAAGTTTCCATCTTAGATACTTTGGAATGCAGCATTTTGTCTTGAAGCTTTTTTTAGTTTTAGGCATAAAATAAATTTTGATATTGAATTTTTGATTTGTATATTTGATGAACACTTGCAACACTGCTGCACTCCAATCAATGCCACAGCAACTCATCTGATCTCAATAAACTATTTAAATATAAATACTTATTGGCATGTAAATCTTCAGGTATTGAGCAATATTGACACACATTTATGTAAAATAATCATAGGTAATATATGTGTATATATACAAATACATATATATATAGCTGTGTGTGTATAAATTTTACTATCTTTGGTTTCCAAAAATGTTAACTTAGACGACCAAATGCGAGACATCGCTGGTATAACCAGGCGAGTAACGCGGTGGCAATGGATTCTGTTGTGGGCGCGTCTTGCCCAATCCCAGCTGCGATGCGGTCAGACCCCCCTTGCCCAGGTCATAGGGCCGCCGTATGCGCAGCACATCGGCACCATCCCCCGGCCAGGCGCGTTCCGGTCCCAGGCGCTGTCCCAGACGTGGATAGCGTCGCTTGTCCACCGCCAGGCTAATCGTTCCGGGCGCATGTGTGGCCATTAGACCCACATTATACTGTCGCTGCATGGCAAGCGAGGCACGAATCGTTTTTCGTTTCTATGGAATGAATAATTATATATCTTAATCAATTCTCTTTATGAGTTAAAAAGGATTACCTCAATGGTGCCACGCCATTTGTCGGCAGCGTGGCGTGCAATGTCCAAACGCTTCTGTTTCTTCACCTGATGCTTCTTGTAGATGACCTCGATGATTATGAGTCCCACGCCGCCGGCTATGCCCACACCCACCAATATAAAAACCCCTGCCATATTCTTCAGTCCCAGCGTGTTGGGTGTCTTCTCAAACAGCTCACAGTTCTGCTGCACATGTCCATGGAAGATCCACTGCTTATCCAGCTTCTCCATGAATCCACCTGCAATTAGAAATTGTTAATTTTGTATTTTTGGTTGTTTCATTTATATAAAAACTAAAATCGAAAATATTGACGTTATTTGTGATTTTATATTTTTTTAATATATTTTTTTTTTATATAACATACTCTCATGGAACTCGAGAATGGCCAGTGTGACAGCATCCGTCCAGGGCGAACCCTTCTGCAGGCCAATCCCATAGCCGCTACGTCCAAATAGCTCCCCAGCGGTAACCAGTTCACAATCCTTGGAAGCCTCGTACTCGAGACGGGATGAGTCCCAAATAAAAGCCATCAGTTTGCTGAACGAAACAAGAATTGAAAATATTTAGTCACAAATTTAACAACCAGTTCACTTTTTCCAGTGTACAACAATTACAATAGCGATAATAATATAAAATTCTTGAATAAAGAGATATCTCTTAGGGGAAACATTTAAATACGAGGACAATACGAATATGATTACGATACTATAGCTACTGACGAGACATAGAAAGAGAGAGAGAGAGAGTTACATGGGGGAGAGAGAAAAAGATAGTGATAAGAGTTTGAATTGAGTGGAATGTGAAGAGTGAGTTTTGAAACTTTCGTTGTTGTTGTAGTTATTGTTGTTGTTATTGTTGTAGTTAGTTGTTTAATTATTTAGTTAGTTATAGTTGGGGTGCCAAAATCATGCGACTATTAAACACTCGTAGCGAAGAGCAACAGAGACAGAGAGAGAGAGAGGGTGTGTGTGTGACAGACAGAGAGAGTGCGATCTTCAGTTACCCCTTCTTCACATCCTGAATGGCCTGCTCGGCAGTGACATAGTTATTGGACTCCATGGTGCGATACATATTGGACAGTTCCACCTGACGTCTAAAGTACATGTCCACCGATGAACCCTTGACCGTTGCACAGGTCAAATTCTCCATTGTGTTGCGCAGACGGGCATCATTGATGCCGCTCAGCTTCGTCTTGGGCCGCTCCAGCACGAGGAAGGCGGCCAAGTTGGCCGTGTACGAGGCGACAATGATCATGGCAAAGCCGGCCCAGACCATGCCCAGCACCCGGGCCGAGAAGCTGCGCGGCGTCCCCTCACCAATGCCGCTATTTAGTAAAACTCCCCAGGCGAACCAAACCGCCGAACTGAGATTCAATGCCTTCTCCTCGTTGCTGTCCGAATGCGATAGCTTGAAGCGTCCAAACGGTGAGAATCTAAATGTTAGAGAATTCACTCAGTTAGTAAAACGTACATTTAACACCAACTTTTAACCATGGCTAAGTGATGTCGGGGAATTGGGATTTGCATACACGAGAGGATGTTCGATGTGCTCGCTGCCTTTCAACCGTCAAATGCAACGAGCATATTAAGTCCAAATCATCACTCATCGAGTGTCACAAGTAATGGGTGTGTGTGTGTTTCTGGTAATTGACTCTAGTTGGGGGGTTTGGTTTTTTGGGGGATTGGGGGAACTTGTCACGCACCTGTCCAGCAGATAGAGCACGAGCGCCACAACATGAACCGACACCATTACCAAGATCCATAGCGTGTTACTAAATGGCTGCAAGAAAGACACAAGAGTACTCGATCGGGACGGTTTCTTCTCGAGTATTGTAATGCCTTGGTATTTGAATGGTTTCGAGAATTCGATATACTCGGCACGCTCCGGATTAATGGTTAGTGGTGCAACGATCATGCTAGAAATAAATAAACAGAGAAAAATCACATATTAATCATTATTATTCAAATTACAATTTCTAACTTTATTCATTGTTTATTGACCCGTTCACAAAAATATATAAATATATTTACACTAAATAAATACTTCTAAGAAATGTATAAATAAATGAATTAATAAAAATTGAATTCCTAATTTAAAGTAAGACTCTAAATGAATCTTTTGGCAAACAATTAAATGAAATAATTATGCAAAATAGGAAAAATTAAATTTTAAAATAAGGTAATTAATAAAATTTAAATACTCAATCATTTTAAATAGTTCGTAACCAATATTAACATAGTAATTTTCAATATTTATATTTCATCAATATATTTAACAAGTAAAATAAATACTACAGGCTCCAATAAATCTTACTCGGCACGTTCATTGACCAGCTCTCCAATCAAACCCGTCCACTCTTTGCGCAACGTCATCGCACCGGAGTTATTCCGCAGAATATAGTGTCCGAATTGGCCATCTGGCGACAGGGCCAGATCGTAGGTAAAGTTAATCCGCTTCGACAGCTCAATGAGCAAATCAATGCAGTATCCACGGCAGCAGAACTCGTTGGCTAAAAAAACGATAATATGTTTATATTGGCCAGAGGCTTCTATTTACCCAGTCAAAAGTAATCCTTAAATAGTTAAAGGACAAGTTGTAATTCTAATCTAAGTAATCTAAGCCATGTTGCGTCTTTGTAAAGTTAAGTAAATTAAAGACCAGTATTTTTTTCGCTTAACGCTTTAAGATTTAATGAAAGTCGGCTTATGCTTAAGGACAGCTAAGATTAAGCACTCCATATCCAAAACAAGATACACTTCTTTTACTCGAGTTAAGAAAATAAAAAAATCACACAGCTAAGCAACAATTTCTGCCAGGATTTCTTGATCTAATTTTGTCAAGTGCTCGGAATAAATAAATAAACTTTTCAATCTAAAATGGGACTTCCAGCTCTTATTTAGACAGATTACAATGCAACTATGCCATAAACTTTTTAGCCAATTTTAATTGGTATTAATTAATTAATTGGTATTAATTTATTTATTGTATCTCTTACCAGTCGCACCGCTGGCATTAAATAAGGGGCATGGACGCTCATCGGGCTCACAGCGGAACTCGTCGTCGCCCATGCGACGCACATAGACAAATGGCTTCTCCTCGATGGTGAGGAGCTTTAGATGTGTGGGTATCATGATGCCCTCCGGTTTGCGCTTCTGTTTGCCGCCCCAAATGATCTCGCTGTCATTGATACGCATCCGCATCTTGCCCCGTGGCTGAAGTGTAAGTCGGTGTTGGATTAGATACAAGCGATATCTTTTGACTGATTAATACTCACACTATCGTAGCTAAACTTGCCGACAACATGTTGCTTCTGATGTTCACGTATGTTGATCACATCGTAGCCGGCATAGATGCGATCCCCGTTGTCATCGAAAGCCACTTGTCCCGTTTCACCGGTGATATTCCTGGATTTAAGATACTGAAAGAGTCGTTTGCCTATGCGATGATGTGAAGCGATTAATGATGCATTCAATTACACTATTATTTGTCACGGTTAAGAGCTCACCTGACTCCCAGTTGACAGCGGAGTCACCACAATCTTTGGGCGCCTCGGCGATAGTTTCGTTCGAAATCATTTCCTTAATTGCCGAGGCCAGCACATAAACGCTGTCCTGCAAGCCAAACACATAATAAGATGTTGCTCGGAGTCAATGTCTGGACTAACATGTTCCATGCACACTTTACTTACCCTAATATGTCCCTTGTCGCTGTGGGCGTGCTCCAGCTGCAGGCCGAGGACTCCGTCGGGCGTGTTATTCGCATGGAGCGCCTGCTCCGTTACAATCCACACATGACCCTCGCCAGTCATGTTGTATTCGCCGGCATCGCGGAATATCACTTGAGCGTCCTCCGTGCTGTGAATACCCATATATATATATATATATATATAGACACATTCAACACAACAGCTTATTTTAATGAGCTTGGGGACACTGCCCCAGGACTACTCTTTTAATAAGCTCAAAACTTGTCTGTTGATAAATGGACCTAAATCTGCACGGCACTGGGGATCTAGGGACTGTAAGACCTAATATCTGTGGAAAGTGTTTGATGAATAAATCAACAGGACTTTTATATTAGCCGCTCAGTCAAAGGATCCTAGTGTTGAAATATTATTAAATATATATCGTGTTACTTATGTATTTATTACGTTTTAATTTAATATAAGCCATTTAGCATTTAATTTGGGATAAGATATCTGATATTGTTTTTTCGTTTAAATAAAGTTATTAAATAAATCAAAAGAGTCCATTTAAATTTTTTCATGTTTTCTGTTGGCCGATTTAGATTTTATTTACTTCCAGAATTTGCTTTAGGAGTTGGTAAGTTGGACAGTGTAAATTTGGCAGCCATGAATTTTGTAGCATAACTCATTTGCCAACTAGGTTAATAGTCCATCCGTTTATATTTAATTTAAAAAAAAAGTTTATTAAGATGAATTGAGCAGCCAAAGGGTTTTATTAAATTTATAGATTTTATTATTGTCTAGTATTGTCTAGTAGTAAATGGTAACATATAAATTTCAATTCCGAAAGAAGATGTGGATTTTAAAATTAAATATTTTATGAAAGTTGGAAGAACTTTACTTTTTCTAAGTTATCTACATTATTTTCAGAATGTGGTGAAGCTTTAAGATATTTATCGATATAAATATGAAATAATGCTTGAAATTATTATTGAAGAATTCACCTAGTCTAAAAGGAACCCTGTGATGTAGTTAACGCTTGTTTAACAAAGGTAGTCACAACTTTGAAATTCTTAATAAGGAAACACTTCTTGCTATAAAAGCAGTGCTTGTTGAATAAATTGACTAAGAAATCAGGTCATCGGGTCAAGGCATGAATCCCAAACTACTCTATAAATCACAGGACACATTATGTATATTTATGAGTTCTCTTAATTTTATCTAACAAATTTCAAATTTTTGTAGCATACTTCAAGGAGCAACTAAACTAGCAACTGAAAATAACCATAATTTTAAGTTTTATTTACCTACCTGGCATACATGAGATAAACCCTGGACTGTGCTGTCTTCATATCGATTAAATGCTCCGTAAAACTCTCCAGTTTTGGTTCGAATTCAACAATCAATTCGACTGTGGCACGTACATCGACATCATCGTAGTAGGTTTGCGATGTGGTCTGGAAACGACCCAAAATGGCGCGTCCATCCGTATCGGAGCTGTGAATGATGATTACCTATCGATGGAATGGCAATGGAGACAAGTCCATAAGTCAATAAGTCATAACGCAGACTACGTACCTTCGTGTACAGAAAGTGACTGAGTATCTCGAGCCAAACGTCCGCCTGATGATAGTAAGGTGGCACAGTGCGCAGGAATGAGACGTGTATGTTCTTGTCGGAAAAGGCCGCATCCCGCGAGGATATGCCAATGACGGGTATCGAATAGAAGCCGCTCGTATAACTCACAGCTGCCGGCGACAAATCGCCTGAGGTTTGCTCATGCGAAACGACTACGGCGTAGACCTGAAATACGGTACGGCACAACGAAACACACACAAACACAAAATCAATCCAATTGAATGAGAAATGCAAAAAGACAAAACTGGGTTAAGAGACGGTTAGGGGGGAGCAATCTCCAGACAAGCGGAAGTGTAAATCGAATTGGCCGTCACCAGAATTCTGCAATTGAGTGCCAAAATATATGTGCATCATTTCCCGGCTGTGGCAACATGAATCCCATCTGACACTGATTTGTTCTCCAGGGTGTGTAATGAAAGGTTAAAAATTGCCACATTTCGCTAGGCAAATGATAAATGACAATTACTATTGCGCTCACAGCCCAATTCCAAATTGATTCAGATGGCGAAGAGTTGAGTTATATCCGAGACAATGTGCGATTAATGAACCCCGCCAAGGACACTTTTTTGAAAGCACTGTTTCAAGTTCTTAACAGAGCTCAACTGCCACTTGAGAATGAGTTCAATTTTATTACTGACTCTTTCGTTGCAGTCTATAAATTATTTTTTCAGCAACTCAACAGAAGTGCGGACTTCATTTCAGCTGTTTTAAGTTCATGAACATTTTGTTTTTTAAGATATCAATTGTACAAAGGACTATCATTGTTGCTGAAATTCAAGTAACTATTGACACAAAACTTATTATTATATTAAAAAACTTAAATCAAAAAAGGACAATTAAAAATAAAAATAAAATTAGTTAAAAAATATACATATATTTTTTACTTAACTACTATTGCAATTCTTTAAATAAAAATAATTTAAAAACTAACTAAACTAACTTCCGTTTTTCATACTTTTCATTATTTAATCAATGAAGATTAAATACAGAAAATTAAAAGCTAACAAAATGAAATACAATATATAAATTTAAACTTTAATGATAAAAATTAAGAACAACTGTTTTAAAATTAAATGGAACTGTTAAGTTACAATTTTTACAAATATATCTGGAGGTATTTAAATTCAGAAAAAGAAACCTTATCTAAAACCCAATCAGACCAATTGAAAGAATAAGCTGCAAGTTAATAAAACAAGAATATCATTTTGAGAGGGTATTTAAATGCTGATATTCATGAATTGCATATTTGCTGAATATTTGCGCTGTATATGGCTTAAAGCAATTCGGAGGCAGTGAACCGAATGAACCAACGAATGAAATGACTGATTGACGGACTGACTGACGAACGAAATGACTGTGTGTGATACGCTCGGGCAAATTACCGCTTGTCACCGACTCATTTCCGACTCATTTCCCTTTGAATTATTAAAATGAAGACCCCAAAAGGTGGATGGGGATGAAGGCACTCTAATTGTATTTGCATTTGCCAGCCGTGTTGCAAAAATTGGAAATGATTTCTGTTTGTTTTCCCTTGATACTTACGCGTTTCTCGATGAGTTTATCGCAGACATTGAACACGGTTTTTATTGGATTCTTATCCATGCGTATTGTCTTATCATAGTAGGTGACTTTTCGGGGCACATATTGCTGATCGAAATTTAAATGCTGCAACGCAGGAATAAATATTCATTATCTGAAAATATCCAGTTAGGCAAAAACAAACACAAACTTACCGCTATTGTTGTGCGAAAATGCTCCTCGCTGTCGGAATTGCTCAATACGCCGCCAATATTGTATGTGGAGGGATTATCGGAAGCTGTGTGCCTTTGTGCTACGAGCACGTTTACAATGGCCGCGACACACAAAAGCCAGCGATAAATAAATGCCACGAGCATATTGTTGCAGCTGTCTGGGTGCAAACTTTTTAGGGAAATGGTAGCAGTGTTCGATGATTTCTATGCGCTTCGCATTTTCTGCAAAAGAAAAGTAACTTAAAGTAATTAATTTGTAAATTTGCCCGCCAGATTGGCGTTGCCACCGCTGATCGGAACATGCGCAGCGTTGCCCAACCTAACGCTTCAGTTGATCATATGTTGATTGTGAATGTTGATTGTGAATGTTGCCAGAATGTTCGCTATTTGAAACGATCAGATGTTTTTGACACTTGTTGCCTTCTCATTGCGCTCAGTCTTCAATATTGTCGCGTGTCGCTGTGCCGCGTTTTTCCTTATCGCGGACCGCTACGCAAGCAAAACTTGGAGGAAAAAATTCAACAATTGCATTCTAAAATCGCATTTTTCATTCACTTAAGCTATTTAGTATTGTTTTAATTTATTGGAAAAGTGTGTGGCCTTGTAGTAGGTCACAGAAGGCAAGCTGGCGTAATCCAAAATATGCATGGAAATGTGTGAAAATTGTAATTGAAAATTTATCCATTGTTTGTTGTTTGCTTGCGTTAACGCTTGACGTTGACGTCGCCGTCGACGTCATTGTTTCAAAAGCCGTCTGTTGGCGTTGTGTTATTGTCGTTGCAGCACGGAGCGCGGGGGTTCGCAATTGTTGACGTTGCTTTGCGCTTTTTGTTTTCACCTTCTGCTGCTACTGAGTCGCGTGTGTTTAATTGTTTCTTTTTTTTTTAGCGTTCGCCTATTGAAAGCAGCACCGCAGTCGCTGCTCATACATTGTTATTATTGTTTTCTGCGCTTCCCCTTTGCGTTTCTTTTTTGTGGTTAAGTGCGCGCACTCAAGGTGAAAAAAATAAATATATTTTGAGTTCTTTCGAGTGCGGCTTTTTGGAGTGTGTGCGTGTGGCCATAAAACTTAATTTGCAATCAAATTATTCGATTTACGATCCACGAGTGCTATTGCTCCCATATAGATGATCGCTCTGATGATGATTCAGTTACCTCAAAATAATTAAAAATAATACAATAAATAGTAAATAATAAAAATATGTGAAAATAACTCAACTAAAATCAAGCAGAGGAGCAGATGCTGAAATTGATTATTTTTTTGTAAGTTACTAAAAAATAAGCGAAAATTTTGCCAACCTGCTCCCTATTAAATTAAATACAACAAAACCAGTTCCACCTGTTGTTGGCCGCTTAATCTGTCTGGTTTAACGGCATATAAAAAGGGCTTTATGTGGGTCAAAAGGCAAGTCTTTGATATCGTTTAAATGACAGTTGGGCTAAATGCTAAAAAAACAAGTTTGCTTTCATTTCGAATAATTGAAGACAAAATAGAGTGAAGAAAAAAGAAAATATTGCCAGACTGCTCGCGCTGCCTATTCAGAATCAATTACAAACACCGAAACAGCAACAACAACAAAAACTGTAAAAAGAATCACGCCCTCTCGCATTCTCACTTTGCATTGAAAAGAGGGCAGCGAACAGACAGACGGGTGCTTAATTAAGCGCAACAGACAGAGAGAGAGAGGACAAGCGAGAGTGTGAGTGTGAGAGAGCGAAAGGAGCAAAACGAGGCAAAAAGCTTTCATATTCAAATTTGTGGAATGGGTGTGGCGTGGGGTGGTGTGTGCTGCTGTGCATAACTTGTAGTTATTAAGTGGGTGGGAAGATGGCGCCACAGCACGCGTTGCATTTAATTTTTTTTGCACGCTGTATAAAATTTCACGCGCACACAACATTTTTCAACGACACCCACTTACACACAAAAACACACCCTTACTTTTTGTTAATGCATGTGCAGCTGACTCACATTAATACACACATACATACGTACATACACAGCAAACTGCCGATAACGACTCAATTAAACGTTCCGCAGTGAAAATCAATGACTGAGACATCGAGAGCACTTTAAGTTATTCCTGCAGAAAGTCTTATACAAACACATACACACACTAGCACTCATCTTCTCAATACATATACTTGTACATAGTTCCATGCATATTTGTGCATAATTTGCAGCTCAATTGAGCACCAAGAATAAGATACAAACGCCTTTTGCCATATGCTCAATTAACATAAATAGTTAAACAAAAATTTCTCTTATAAATAATAGATACTCGTGCAACGCTTATTGACCCGTAGCCAACAACAACCGCTATCGCAATTGAGAGTGCCCTTTACAGCAATTAGTGCGAGAGAGCTTTTTTCTCCCTGCTTATTAAAGGGTCTACACACACATTCACATGCATGTGCATGTGTCTGTGTGTGCGTGTTTGATCAGCTGGAATTGTGTTGCACTTATTATCATTATCGGTAACATCATCAGCGAAGCAATTTGAAAAACAATAATGAGACTTACATTTACGTAAATCAGTTATATAAAAGTGAGAACATTATCTAATGATGTAAACGACTGTGGAATAGACTGTTACCAGTGTGAAAGTGAATTCTTTGTATTTTGCTGTTTATTATTATAATTATTATTTATGTTATTAAAGTAGATGTAATATTTGCAAAATATTTTTAATTTCTTGGAACTTTCTTATTTGTAAATTCAGTCATGAAAATATCAAGAGTAATAGCAAATATCAAAATACTAAGAAAAAATACACTTAAATTAAATATAATATACACATTTATTAAACAGATGATAACGATGGTACCGACCGCAAAAATAAAACCAGCCTATCCACGTTCTGACTTTTCTAGTCAAATTAAACAAGCCTTCTGTTTCATAATTTGGGGAATGTGTACATAAAAAATAAAAAACATTCTGAATTCACTCAAACAGTAATTGTAAACACTGGCAGAGTTTATTCAGAACTGGTGGTTTTTTATTTTGTGATTCATGTAAATTCCAAACAACGATTCCCAAAAAAACATTAGATTTAATTATCACCTTAAATGCAGAGTAGGTTGTAAAATAACCAAAGGAATGTAAAAAGGTGAACAAATCAATTTTCATACCAAAACTCATTCAACATCGCTTGAAAGTTTTCCTAAAATCTATTCGCAAAATTCGGGTTTGTTTCCTTAGTTCCATTAAATTTAAGTTTATTAATGAGGCCTTTTAGAAGTAAACTATCTTACATTGGCCCCTTAATGTTACCATAAAATGACAATCTGGGATAGCTTATCATACTTTTTAGTTTAATTTTGACACCTAGTAATATTGATAAAAAATGTGTTTTCCACATTTCGTAGGGAAATCAAAGATTGATATGACATATTTCCTGAATTGATTGAAAGTAACGAATGTGCAGCTCCCCCTTGAACCGTGAGTGACATTGTTGCAAAAGTTCAATTCATACACAAACACTTACTCAGATACATCATTGCCTATTTGTGTACTATTAATAGATTGTGCCTCAGGCTCAACACACACGAACACCAACACACCCACTGTGGATGCACCATCAACTTGCATGACTCAGGAACAACAAACAACAAGTTTGATTCCCAGTTTCAGTTGATTCCCTCTGTCGCTGTTTGAATACCTTTTGTTCAATTGGTATTTGTGCTATGAAGGATATTTTTTTTTTCATGGCGAACGTGCCATTGCTGGCTTTGTTTGATGTTGTTTTTTGCTATTATTATTGTTGTTTGTGCCATTTGCGGTTTATTTGTTTTTGTTTTTTCTTTTTTGAAGCTGATTGCGACTGGCATTCGCCGAATGTCGGCGACTTTTTTTGTGTAATTCGAACTGACATGCAGATGCATGCCTAAAGATATCTGTGCATGAAAATACGTATATATATATATATATATATATATATATATATATATATATTGTAGAACAGCACGTGGATCATACAGGGTAACAAAACAGTTTACAATTCTATCCATTTGTTCAAATTGCACTGGCGATAAAAGTTAAATTAAAGTCAAATGCTTAAACATTCAAAATGACTAAAAAGATTTTGATACATTTTTACAAATAATAATAGATATGTGCACTAAGTGTGTCTATTTAACAAATAAAAACGTGATTCTGATTGCATTACTCTTGCAAAAAGAAGAAATTTACTGAGTAGAGAGTGCAGACTAACGAATATTATTAAGTAAAGTCGATTTATACAGTCATAAGAATATGAAACCTAAATGTAATCTTTGAATGCAAATTAACTTTATATTTAAACTAAAAATGTTCGCACAAAAAAGGGTTTATTAAATAATAATAAATTTAATTCAAATATAAACAATTGCACCGCTTTTACTCCACATCTTTAGATTTTGAAAAATTGTATTTTTACTATGCTACTCTTCAATTGTATCCCTTATCACATTGGTTGTTATAGGAAATTTGGTTTGGAGTCACCCTTTAAAATGTCGCTCGAATGGTCGCTTCGCATTGAATTGTTGATGAGACTTTTATTAAATGCTGGCGGTTTTCGCTTCGATTCGAATATACGTTGACCTTTGCCAGACATCCAATTAAAGTGGATCAACACAAAAATAAATATTCAGAAACAGTTGCACGACAAATAGATTTCAGTTCAAATTATTTAAACTGAATGTATTGACAACATTTCTAGATCTTATGGCGATGAATTTAATGTGGATGCAATCCAATTGACAGGATATCCGGAAGTTGTTGGTGAACACAATCAGGAAGTTATTGTTGCACCAATTTTTGTTATCTCATCTAATTAAGTTTTCCCAAGTAAACGACAATTGTTTTACGGCAACAGGAATGTGGTAGTTGGGGGCTATAAAGAACAAAGGACAAAGGCAACTACCCAAAATATCGCACAGACAAAAGCTCCAATCAATGCCAAAAACTTTGAAATTCGTTCTCCTTGCTCCTTGATCCTGTTGCTGTAACCTTTATCCCTTTCATTGTGCAAAAGCTGCATAAGCCAATCAAGAGGCGAGGGACAACATGGAGCCATGGAGCCATTCGCAAGGACCATTTGCTAAAGCGTCGCCTTTCAGCTGATTTCGATAATTTTCCAATGTGTGCGGGTGTGTGGGGTGTGTCTAGTGGGTGTGTGTATATGTGAAATTTGTGTGTGTTTGTTTTATATCAAATTACTTGTTTAGAGAGCTTTTTATCACAATTGCATAAGGTTAACATTTTTGAACTAACACCAGACGAACTGTTATATTTTTGACAATAATGGTCCAATGTATATTTGAAGTGCAGAAAATATTCTTTGTTGGTTAGGGTTATTTTTACTATAATCAAACTATCTTCATGGACTTGTTTATTTCGTTTATTTTGAGTGCGCTTTGTATTATTTTGGCAACCAGTTTATTTGCCAGGCCTCTCAAGGGTAATTTTCCATCCCATTTTGCACACACGAATTGTTAAACATATGTTGAGTTGCCGTTGCGCTCCATTGAATTGATCGAACCTTTTAGCTGTTTATTGGCATCCGGACCATACCGGAACGAAACACTTCCCAATCCAATCCTTTGCCGCCATGCCACATTGCCGCCTCAGCCGGGCTATGCTCAGAGCAGCCTTGATTTTAGTTATTCAGCTTAAGAGCCTTTTGTGCTCAATGCCGTCTAGTTTGTGGTTTTTTGTTGGCAACAAAATTGAGTTCTTTTTATATTTCACCTGGTTGTAAAATGGTCAATGCGATTATTTGTTTATTTACAACATACACAAACAAAGAAAATTTAACTGTTTTAAGTTACAGAAATTGCATATCGATTTGCTATTATCAATTTCATCAATTTTCTAGCCTCCTACTGAACGTAGAACCCTTATTTGAACCCTTTGTTTAATGCGGGCAGAGACCAGTATATGTTCCAAGCTTAAAATGTATAGCTTTAAGGCTGTCGATAAAAGTTGGGTTCATCCAGGCGGTCAGACAGCATGACGGACATTTGACAAATTGTTCCATTAGAATACAAAAACTCATCCTACAAAAAATTGTTCCTATGTCGACTCTGATAAAATGATTCGATTTAAAGGTCGCCATACAATTTATATTTCCCAGATACAAATTAAACGAACGATTAGTTTTTCTTCTTGATAGTATTATACGTAATTCCTGCATTCAGATTTCATCAACTGTGGCCAGTTTTAAATGGGATTTCTCTAACGTTGTTATCTTCAATCGGCTTATTCATCCCTATAGAAGGTGTGAATAATATATATCATATTGAATATTTGGAAACGGATTGAAATGCATACAGATCCAATTATGGATAATCGCAAAGTTCTCCTCTAAGTAGCTAAGGCCCCAAAAATATAGAATGTACGTAATACAACCGATTGCGATAATTAGTGAACCGACAACAGCACTCCAGGTAATGCACTGTCCAGTGCTGGACGGATCCATTGTGTTTAGAAGGAGACTCTGAAAAGAGCCACGCCTTTAAAGCATATCCCTGAAAATGTTTGGACATTATATGTTGATGTATTTACTTTTCAGATGAATCACCAGCACACACACCATTTGTCCTATATTTGGGCATTCATTGCTGCCTCGGACTTGGCCTTAATCAAATTATATTGGCTATATACATAGGCATATATGTATATATATACAAAAATACAGTGGCTCGGGGGGAAGCGGGCGCCTTAAGTTATGCAAACACTTTTATATGTGTGCCACTCCTACGGGATGCTCTTGCTTTGCTTTCTCTATTCCTTTTGCTGTCGCGCACACATATACACACTTACACACAAACACACTCATACACACATATACACACGCACACACATTTACACATAAACGCGCACACAGAACTTTTATCCTTCTTTTCTTTTTTTTTTTGGCTGGTGCCTTAACTTTCACTGTGAATTTTTTTCGTAGAACAAAATAGGTTTTAATTTATTTCATTTTGTTGTCGTGTTGCTTGTCTTGATTTATTTATTTTTTATTTTTTTGATTACAAGTTTGTAAAAGCACAAGCTACGCATTTTATAATTTCCACATACACAACCAACATTGGACAAAATCGCGGGCGGGCGTTTCTCATACGCACCGTGGTTGTCTACGCAGGAAACAACGGTCCTCGATGGGTCTGTTTGGTCGGAGACCGTCAGTCGCACTTCGACTGGCCTGCTGGTCACGACTTTGCGCCTTGCGCGACGATTTACAACTAATTGTGTGTCCCTTTTTTGGCCTGGCAAACTTTATTCCTGTGCTTGAGAGAGAGAGCTTTCGCCAGGCAGCTTTTCTCATGCGTGTAGCTTTTCAAGTTTAACGAAAGCTGTGTTACGCCTGCGCGCTTCGTACGTAAACAAACAAGCAATTATCTATTGTTTTGCAGGCTTTACGCTTTCCTCTTCTTATTCTGTGGTCAGCTGATTATACATTTCGCACGTGCGTTTATCGATGTCGCAGTCGCAGTCGACATCGCTGTCGCAGCGACCACCTGTGGCGATTGTATTATGCGAGAGAAACAGAGAGAGTGATTTTAGTTAGAATTGTATGTGTGTGTGGGAAGGTAAGGAAAGATACCCAGCCGTTGCTGGTGAATGAACCTATATTACCGAATGCATTCTATATACACGAAATGTAATTCATTGCCGTAATTCATGCTCTTGTATGCAATTTCTAATTTAGGAAAAACAATTTGTTATATATCCTAGAATTAGTCATAAAACTGTGATATTGTAAACTTTCTAAATTTTGAATATATATAACTATAATATGAATATATTCACTGCAAAGTTTCCGTATTTAGGGGTGTAATGCAGCTACATTACAATAGTATACGGAGTCGCTTAGTATTCCGTTTACGACTAATCACACAGGGTAATGCAGCTTGTATAGCGAAAAAGTAATATGGGTTCTGATACGGATTCAAAGCTACGCCGCCTACAAAGCAAAGATTACGAATCGAATTCGTAATGGGGCATTTTCACTGTTGGGTATTTAAGTATTTGTAATCTAGTTTGAAATGGATTTGTTTTAAATTTGCATTCGTTCTAATTTGTCCAATTAGATTAGACTGTTGACAGGCCGATAAGAATACATTACAAATATATAATAATAACTAAAGTATTTTAGTAAAGCTATATTTATCATTTAAAAGTTTTTCCTATTTGTGCACTCAGCTAATAAGTTCTTGAGTAAAACCACACTCAAGACACAAACAGAAATGAAGAGGAAAAGCACACACACAAACATAAATGAAGAGGAAAAGCACTAACACACTCACAAAGAGAGTCTTGAGTTAATCTGTGACCTTGACCTGTTAAATGCAATTGCATTTAAAAAGTCAAAGTCATCGTCATCGTCTTTGTCTTTGAGGAAATCAAATAATATTTGCACACGACCCGTTTTCATCAGCGTCGCTCAAGCGAATGCATAAAGCAGGAGAGGCCAAACTAATGCACACAAGAAAGCTAATTCGCCGCGCTGATGCGTGAAACGACAAAGTGGAAGGGGGCACGGACGAAGGCAGCAAGCAAGCACACACATGAATGAAAGCAAAAGTTGTGTGTGCAAAATGTTGGAGCCAACAACAGCAACAACAGCAGCAGCAGCATGCAGCATCAACAAAAAAAAAACACACCCAGAAAGCTACACCCACGACACACTGCCTTACATTGAGAAAGCTTTATGTGCGCTCGCGCCTGAGCTTTTTGGCAGCGACTCTACGCGTAAGCTTTTCCAGCATTTTCATTTGAGCGCTGGCCTTTTGTGGGTCGTCGTCGTCGTCGTCGGCTGTCGGCTGTTTTCGACACATTAAAAGCTGCATTATTCTTTTGTTGTTTTCTCTCGCTGACTCTCGTTAAGTGCGGTCGCGCCGTGCAAGCATCTGCGAAGAAAATTCAAATATCTTGTGAAATTATTAATTATTTATTAGTGCTACTTATTTATACGACTCCCAAGTTAAAATTCAAAATATGAATTGTTTTGTGCAGCTTTGATTTGTTTACATCTGAAAATCTGAAAAGATATTTGTAAGTGTTTTTTTTTTCATCATCCTCCTCTTCGAGCATGAAAATGTACACCTGGCAAATCAATCTAGAGCCAGGCAATGTGAGATGTGAGCTGTTTGAGTTACTGTGTGTGTGTAGGTGTGTGTATGTGTGTGACTCTGCCCAGCATCCCAGAAAAAAGAGGCAAATTTTTGAATGGGCCACCCGCCTAGCAGAGGCATGTGTATATCACACACACACACAGCAGTAACCGCTTGATGTACAAGTGTTTACATATACATATACATAAATCTGTGTAGATAGAAGAATCTGGAAGTTGTTTGATTATTGTTATTGAAACTCTTCTTAATTAATTTTTATTTTGAAATAAATTTCATTTTAATTGCCCAACAGCTGCGAGCGATACAGAAAAAGAAGAACAAGAATAATAATTTATCGTTATTATAATGATAACAGTTCTAATTGAATTGAATTGATTTTGATAATGCTTGACACAGCTGCCACATGATTTAAAATCGGCATTTCAAGCACAATTGCTGGCAAGTTGTCACTTTCATACCACATTTTCCGGTTCCTGCCACATTCTGCAGCATCACTTTCGTGGGGGCATTCTACCCTGCCTTTGGCTGACAAGCCAACTTTTTTTGGCAGTTGTCGCTGGCTCTCCCTGTGGAATTTGTTGAAATTTCTTTCCGCCCAAGGTCTCATACATCACACACACACACACACACACACACACACACACACCTAGTTTTGCCTGTACATAAATATGAATTTGTAATGTGCATAAATACCAAATCAGAGCTTTGAAGACTGACTGGAATGTTGCCTAAGTGGATACTGGAATTTAAGCATAAGACAAATCCTCTACTAATTGTCTGTCATTTCGGCTGACAAGCTAATACACTCAGAAAAAAAGAAAATTTCTTAAATTTATTGTTGTGGCTTTCTGAAAACCATGGTTTGCATTTCCAAATTTCATGGTGTATTTTTCTAATGTTTTAGAATAATATAATACAAAATAGAAAAAATCCCCAAATTTTTTGGGATTATTGATTTATGGCAAGCAAGTCTATTTTTTTTAATATGTATTAAAATTATTTTTTAAAATTAGAAAAAGTTTATTTATTTTAGGACGATTTACTAAAATGTATGGCAATTTTTATCTGAGTGTAACAACTGTCCATTATTTGTGGACATTATTATTTGTGGCCGAGTGGACACGATTCGATTTCTGTCCATTGATAGTTGAGCTCTTCGATTTATGATTGTAGCTGATTATTATGCTAGACAGCCACACAGCATAAACACAACACACACACAACATATAAGAAAACACACACAGATATATATTGAATATAGTAATAATAGTAATTTTTGGGCAGGGGCGATAATAAAAATAGAAAAAAAAGAATGCCGGTGACTGACCCAAAGCAAAATAATCACTTGCTTAATAGTTAATAACTCAGCGAATAGCAACCGGAAATTTCGGGAATTTTATTGAGTATTTAATATTGTGGTTGAGGTTGTGTTTAATTTTAGTTGTGGGTAATTTAATTTAATTTAATGGTAAATTAATGTCTGTGCATTAAATAGTTCATATGTCTATTAAGCTGTATGTTGTAAGACTCTCTGCTAGGACTCTGGACATACAAACAATGGACATGAAAATCGATGTGGCATGCCTCCATTAAAACAACAATAGCACATTTCTCTTATTATCTATACAGATTGTTAAAGCATTTTGACTGCCTCAACTATTTGTTTTCATATTGTATCCATTTTCTATGTACAATGGAGACAAATCATAATCAGACAATAAATCATACAAATATAAATAGTGGAAAAGTTTGCTTATGGAAAGCACTTAAAAATTAAGGCACAAATTACACATAAAATATTAAACAAAAAGTCACAGTTAGAATTCCCCATTTAATGTGTGTCCATATTGGGCACATAAGAAGTTTGTAGTTATTCGAACTATGATTAATTTATCTGTTGACACGCCCCAAAAAACTGTCTAGATTTCCCGCGTGCGGCAAAGCTACTGATAGCGATAACCCAATAACAAATTATGGCTGACTTATGTAATGTACTAATTAGTCTAAATGTGATTTCTTTTGCTTCTTACAAACATAATAAATATATGCTTTTCTTTCTTTCTACTCCCACAGGACACAGAATAATAGCAGCGACAAATCTTTGCAATTAACTCGCATAACCGGCCACAAACAAAGCGAACACAACAAGCAGCAGGCGGAATCCCACCCGCCGTGAAATCACACACACACACACACACGTACACACACACAGGCATTGCACACACACACACAAGTGAAATACACAACACAGGCCCCACTCAATATGGGCGACAATATAATTGGCTCGGCGAGCTTCCTCCACTTGGGCGACATTGTTTCGCTTTATGCGGAGGGCAGCGTTTGTGGTTTCTTGAGCACACTCGGGTAAGTACCATTCATAGTGGCACATAGTTTGTCACTCATGGAACTCACTTACCCACCTAATCACCCACTCACCTAGTCATCCATTCACTTACTGTACTTGCTCTGAATGACCTTTCTATTGAAGATCTTTGAGGACACCCTGACAACTGTTGCGTGGCGCCTCGAGTATTTTCTTTCTCAATGTGCCACGTAAAGTGAAAGCTACTTAAATGCTAAATGATGCAAAATAATTAGATTTAATCAACAGGCTTAAAAAACTCAGACGACTCTTGAAACTTGCACGTTCATTTCGAATTTAAAGTGCTCGTATTTATTTTTCTAAAAGTTATTTCATTTTCTTCTATGTATCTTTGTGATTCAGAAAATTAGCTGAAGATTTTCCTAGAAACATAAGAAACACTAATTAGTTATAACAAACATTATGATTAGAATCGGTTATTATCAAAATAAAGAACATGGTACTCAAAATGGAAACGGAATCTTATTTAAAATTTTTTTTTTTCGCTATTTTATAATTTTTGAATATAAAACTGAAAGACATTTTTTGCCATCAAGTCGAATTTGAAATAATGGGGAAATAAAATAAGAATTAAAATACAATTTAAATTAAATATAGTAAAAGGTGAATAATTAAAGCAAAATTTAAATGAAAATAGATGAAGGTTATTAAAAATGCAAAATTGACCAACATTTTGCAATGATAAGTCAAACCCAAAAAAAAGTAATCTGTCCAAATATGGATAGGATAGATCTCAGAAAACAGTACAATGGAGTTAACGGTTGTCTTGAAAATAAAACAGATTCCGTTTCTAATAATCGCTGATGGGGATGATCCGTTTGGACAGTTTAAGCTGATAGGTCAAGGAAATAAAGTCATATCCAGGATGGTTTTCCGTTGATCAATGGTAGTCCGTTGGCCCATAGTCCTTGTTGGCTTGTTGCACCCGAAATGCAGGAAAAAACTAAACTGACTACAAAGGATTGGTCAATTTATACCGAAAATATTCAACCTGACGTAAAAAATCCGGGTTTCATGGCACCCAGGTGTCCGTAATGTAACTGTTCGAAATAACCCTTTACCATAAATAAAGGTACTTTTTTACATAACCCTACCTTGCAGGTGGAAAAACTACAGTTTATTAGGGTCATATATTCATTTTGGTGATTAATAAATGTACCTGCCATCGATCTTTGGAATTTTTTAAAAATAATTATAAATACTTTATGGCAAGCAATTAAAATTTTTGGCTAGACACTGCTCGAAATGAGCTTTTAGTCACTGTATATTTAATCGGGTCGCAGGAAATTTGCTTCCGTTCTAAATCTTCAATATTTGGTGTATGCTTTCATTACTCATTTTACAACACTTTTTATCTTAAGTATGACTACTATTATTTATACTTTTTATCTTATCGTATAACTTTACAAATATATTTTAGTATTGTAGAAAGTATCTAATATGAATTTTAAACTTATATTTCAACAGTCTGGTGGATGATCGAACCGTTGTGTGCCCGGAGGCAGGAGATTTGAGTTGCCCGCCCAAAAAGTTTAGGGGTAAGCAATAGAAAACTTGAGAGTTTCGTTTAGCTTACTTATAACTGTATTCCATACAATTGAACTCTACAGATTGTCTTATCAAAATATGTCCCATGAATCGGTATTCCGCACAGAAGCAGTTCTGGAAGGCAGCCAAGCAATCGGCCAGCTCCAACACAGACCCTAATCTGCTCAAGCGTTTGCATGTAAGCACCAAAAGGTTTCATTTGAAGACGAGATCTAATCTTTCCTTCTGTAGCATGCTGCGGAAATTGAGAAGAAACAGAATGAAACCGAGAACAAGAAGCTGCTTGGGACCTTCATACAATATGGTCGTGCTGTGGTGCAGTTGCTCCACTTAAAATCAAACAAGTATCTGACGGTGAATAAACGTCTGCCCTCGCTGCTGGAGAAGAATGCGATGCGTGTGTATTTGGATGCGAATGGAAATGAGGGCTCCTGGTTCTACATAAAACCCTTCTACAAGCTGCGCTCCATTGGCGACTATGTCGTTGTGGGTGACAAGGTCATCCTCAGTCCGGTAAATGCGGATCAGCAGAATTTGCATGTGGCCGCCAACTATGAGCTGCCCGATAATCCCGGCTGCAAGGAGGTTAACGTGCTCAACTCGTCAACCTCGTGGAAAATCTCATTGTTCATGGAGCACAAAGAGAATCAGGAGCACATACTCAAAGGCGGCGACGTTGTACGTCTCTTCCACGCCGAACAGGAAAAGTTTCTCACCATGGATGAGTACAAGAAGCAATACCATGTCTTCCTACGCACCACGGGACGCACCAGCGCCACAGCGGCAACCAGCAGTAAAGCGCTCTGGGAGATCGAGGTGGTGCAGCACGATTCATGTCGCGGTGGCGCCGGCGATTGGAATTCACTGTATCGCTTCAAGCATCTAGCCACTGGTCACTATCTGGCTGCCGAATCCGAGTCCGATGTAGTAGCTGGCGTTGTCGCAGCCAGTGTCCATGAATCTCTGCTCGGAGACTGCAGCAAAGACTCGGGACTCGGTTCCACAATGAACTCCACCCTAAACGGTAGGTTTTAGTTACTTTACTTACTCAATTAATTAATTTTATATTTAAAAAATAATAATAATGTGAGAGTCATGCTTAATTCTCACTGCATTGCAGACAAGCCGAAGGGCAAACTATATCGCCTGGTCTCCGTGCCATATTCAGCGGACATTGCATCGGTGTTTGTGCTGGATGCGACAACAATGGCCCGGCCGGATAGCTTGGTGCCGCAGTCCAGCTATGTGCGATTGCAGCACATTTGCTCCAATACGTGGGTGCATGCCACGTCGATACCGATCGATGCGGACGATGATAAGCCGGTCATGTCGAAGGTCTGCTGCTCACCCATCAAGGAGGACAAAGAGGCGTTTGCCCTCATACCCGTATCGCCGGTGGAGGTGCGTGATCTGGACTTTGCCAACGATGCGTGCAAAGTGCTGGCCATGGTTACCAGTAAACTGGACAACGGCAGCATATCGATCAATGAGCGACGTGCGCTGATCTCACTGCTGCAGGACATTGTGTACTTCATAGCGGGCATGGAGAATGAGCAGAACAAGACCAAGGCGCTCGAGTTCACCATCAAGAATCCCATACGTGACAGGCAAAAACTGTTGCGCGAACAGTACATCCTCAAGCAGCTGTTCAAGATACTGCAGGGTCCGTTCCAGGAGCACACAGCCGGCGACGGTCCATTCCTGAGACTGGACGAGCTCGGCGATCCCAAAAACGCTCCCTACAAAAACATCTTCCGGCTGTGCTATCGCATTTTGCGTCTCTCCCAGCAGGATTACCGCAAGAATCAGGAGTACATTGCCAAGCACTTTGGCCTCATGCAGAAACAGATCGGCTACGATATCCTAGCCGAGGACACAATCACCGCACTGCTGCACAACAATCGCAAGCTGCTGGAGAAGCACATAACGGCGGCGGAGATTGAAACGTTTGTCGGACTCGTGCGCAAGAACATGCTCAACTGGGACTCGCGCTTCCTCGACTACCTCTCCGATCTGTGCGTGTCGAATCGCAAGGCCATTGCCGTCACCCAGGAGCTCATCTGCAAGAGTGTTCTTAGCGACAAGAACGTCGACATCCTCATCGATACACAGGTCAAGGCGCTCCGTGGCGACACAGCTGTACGCTGCTACAAGGGCGCCTCCGAGGATGTGTGCCTGGCCACACTCACTGAGGTCACCGGCGACGATGAGGATCGCTCCGATGTGCAATCCAACTCGACCACCACCACCTGGGACAGTGCGAGCCTCAATGACGAGTTTGACGCTTTGCCCAACGAAAAGTACGAGATACATTTGCAGTGGAAGGGGCAACCGGTTAGTATTTGATAAAAATATTGTTATGATCAGTGAACTTACTAATCCGTAGCAACAAGAGCAATGGAAATGGTGTTCTGCTATTGCTACTGCTACTGCTACGAGATCACAGCAGAGCAGCTTTACTAATCGCATATATTTATTCATAATTTTCCTTATTTTGTGCTCTTAGACGTCGCGCTCCATGGCGGATCTAGCGAACTGTGTGGCCGATGGCTGTGAACAGGAAGCGGCCATATTGAACTATTATCGCCATCAGCTGAACCTGTTCTCCAACATGTGCCTGAACCGTCAGTATCTGGCACTGAACCGACTCTCGCCTCAACTGGACATTGATTTGATACTGAAGTAAGTGTGGCTGCCAGCTGCTAGCTGACAAGTGTCAAGTTCTATCCTGATCTTCATTTCTATCCGGCAGATGCATGTCAGACGAGACGATGCCATATGAGTTGCGTGCATCCTTTTGCCGGCTAATGCTCCACATGCATGTGGATCGCGATCCCCAGGAGCCAGTTACGCCTGTGAAATATGCGCGACTGTGGAGCGAAATACCCTCAAAGATGTCCATCATGGAGTGAGTTCTAGATGTCGCTATTCCCATCAGCTTCCAGCTAACGATAAACTATTCTTTGTCATTTTGTTTCAGCTATGATGGCAAGAATCTGCAACCAGATCAAAACAAACAGGCCTGCCGTGCCAAATTCAATACGACAATTGCCTTTGTGGAGAACTACTTGTGCAATGTGGCTACCAAGGTGTGGCTATTCACGGATCAGGAGCAGAACAAGCTCACATTTGAGGTGCGTCACAGAAAATAACTTAACTAAGCCACAAACGAAGCACTGACTTGAAATCCCAAGTCAAATCATGCAATGTAAATATCTATATTGATTGCCAAACAACAACAATGATCAGCTACTGACATTGAGGGCAAATGAATAGCAGAGGAGCTAGCCAGGAAAGACACTTCTGTACCCCTACTCCCAGATAATGAAGGCAGTAGAGAGCTGTGCAACCTGCAATAGACTCCAGGCCCCTAATAACAAAGAGGATTCTACCGAACACATCTTTTGCTTCTACATCGGCACTTGCCAAGAAGAGATTAAGCCTTCTGGGAAGCCCCTTTCCAGCCAATCTATCACAGTTCGCAGAATAGAAAATTCATTTTTCAATAAGTCTTCCACAAGGTTTCCCAAAATCGGTTTTGGTTTATTTTTTATTTTTTTTATAAAAAACAAACAGCACCCCTCAAAAATATTAAAATCTGAATAGAATGTGTTGCACTATTAATTTGAAACTTGTGTTATTAAAACAGAAAATAAATAATTTTAATTTAAAGCAAGAGATTGAGAAGAATCTAAACCGATTGCCAAATCTGGATGTATGTTCATCCTATAGTTGATAACTTTATAACCTAATCTAACCCGAGAAGAGTAATTAAAATTTTACTTACCCATATTTATTTTCAGGTGGTCAAACTGGCCAGAGACTTAATATATTTTGGCTTCTATAGCTTCAGCGATCTGCTGCGCCTAACAAAGACGCTGCTCTCCATACTGGACTGTGTGTCCGAGACGACCACTGGTGGCGCATATGTCAACACGGATATGGCTTGTGAGTATTGAGAAAGTTGGTCAACTTAGATTTAGTTAGCGTTTAGTAAGTTCTCTCCTTATCTTGAACTCCTATCTTTCTTTGATAAGCTGTCGAAGAGGAGGCAAATAATGATGGTGAGCTTAGGATATACCATGTGTTAGTATTATTTGGTTTAACTAATGCTAAATTCCATATATTTTCCAGCTGAGGGCGGCGTCTTGCGGTCCATTGGTGACATGAGCACGGTGATGACATCGCTGGCCCTGGGCTCAGTGGGTCAGGCGATAGCTGCCCCAGCCATAGCGATGCAGCAGCGCAAATCTGTGTCGCAAATGATGAAAGAGTATCCGCTGGTCATGGACACCAAACTGAAGATCATTGAGATACTGCAGTTCATATTAGATGTGCGCCTTGACTATAGAATCAGCTGCTTGCTCTCCATCTTCAAGCGGGAGTTTGACGAGTCCGATTTGGTCGCCCAAACCCAACCCACCACCAACTCCACACCAAGTTGCAACGAGGAACAGACGCAACAGCAGACAACTCCTGGCAGCGCAGGACGCTCGGATTCGGAACAAATAGCTGAAGCCGAGGCTGCCATGGCTGCAGCAGCAGCAGCCGCTTCCGCGGCGGCGGCACGTCAAAAGAATATCGATCTGGAATCGATTGGGGTGCAGGCGGAGGGCATCTTCGATTGTGAGCGCAGCGATGCCGCTAATTTGGATCTGGATGGCCAAGGCGGACGCACCTTTCTGCGCGTCCTGCTCCACCTAATCATGCATGACTATGCGCCCCTGGTGTCTGGAGCACTGCATCTGCTCTTTCGTCACTTTAGCCAGCGTCAGGAAGTGTTGCAAGCCTTTAGACAGGTAAGTTTTTTCAACAACTAACACACCTTGCAGTCTCTTCTATTTTATTAGGGTGTGCAACATATGCATGCAACACTTGAAGGCAGCTAGCAAGTTTCAATGGGTTTCATATAGGTTTCTTAAAAATCTGAGAATATTGGAATATATTTTTGTTGTATTTGATAAAAAAAAAGCACACCTTAAAAATATTTCAATTAAAAAAAGTATTTTGATACAAAAAATTGTGGAAAAATAAAAATAAAAAATAAAAATCTTGCTGCAAATGTTGTCTCGAAAAAGGCAGAATTAAAATCAAAAAACTAATTTCGATGAAGAAAAAAATTACCCAAACTTATTTTCAACTACCTCACAAACTATGAAAAAATTGCTATAAGTGAAGATTTCAATTAAAATTAAAAAATTAGTTCATATGTCTTGTACGTAATTTGTAGAAATTTGTATTTAGTTTAAATATTAAAATATTTATTTAAAAACTCATAATTTTTTTATAAGTTTGTCGAATGTAGATTATTGTATTTATTTTAATTTTAATCCACAAATAGTAGGCAATCGTCCTTGAATGATTAACCAAAATTATCTAGAATAGTGAAATTAGTATATAACTTAGTCAAAGTGGTTTGTTGTAGAGAGATATCGAAATATATTTATTTTAGTCTTCTAGTGTTTAACTATATTTTATTCGTATGGTAACTGAATGATTGGATATTTGTAAAATTAGTGTAATTTGAATGATTCGGAGCACCGATGTTTGGTATTAATTTGTTGCTTCTCTCTAATTTGTGAATTTTCTACAACTCTCTTGTGTTTGCATGCAACGCTCTTGAACTCGAATTCGATGTCTCGATGTCGATGTTGAGACGCGTGCCACTTTGCCACATAATCAACTGCATTTCTCATATGTATGCGACTAACAACTAACACACCTCACGTACTTGTAATACACACAAACACCACGCACACATCCACAACTAACAACTAACAACTAACAATAAAGTGGACGTATTCCGCATATCGTAATGAAAGACATTTTGATTTTGTATGTATTAACAAAGATTCGATAGTTGGCCATAAGATTATGTCGTAGCTTCGTTTGACACTTTCGCTTTGCAGGTGCAACTGCTCGTCTCGGACAGCGATGTGGAGTCGTACAAGCAAATTAAATCTGACTTGGATATATTGCGCCAGAGCGTGGAGAAGTCAGAGCTGTGGGTGTACAAGGCCAAGGCGACGGATGAACTCGGTGGTGCCGATGCCACCGGTGGGGCAGACAATCTCGAATACGATGCCACCTTATCGCCAGAGCAGCGCAGCGAATATCAAAAGGTCAAAGAGATACTCATTCGCATGAACAAATTCTGCGTAACGGCCGGTGAGTAGATGGATGCACTCAATCTTCCCATGACCATATGCATACTTAATCCATTCTCTTCAGGTCCCATTGTGAGACCACGAAAACATGAACAACGCCTGCTGCGCAACGTGGGCGTGCACACTGTCGTCCTGGATCTACTACAGAATCCCTACGACGAGAAGGACGATGTGCTGATGAAGGAGCTGATGTGCCTGGCCCACGAATTCCTACAGAACTTTTGTCTCGGCAATCAACAGAATCAAGTGCTGCTGCACAATCATCTCGATCTGTTCCTCAATCCAGGCGTAAGTAACACACCCAACAAATTTCGGAATAAAAATGATATTCTTTAAATTTAGACAAGTGCAAAAATATAATTTTTGTTATTTTATATAACAACTATTTTAGATAATAATTAAGTTAAATAATAATTAAGTTAAAAATAAAAAGTAGCCTAGAAAAGCTAATTTCATTATATAAAATTAAACAAGCTTAGAAATTAATAGTTCACTAATGATTTATAAAAATTAAATTTGAGCTTTTCAAAAATTTTAAGAAATAAAAAAAATTGATAATTAAATATTTTTAATTAAATCAAAACATACTTTGAAATAGTAATTAATGCAGTTAAAGATTAACCTTTTAACGAAATGAATATGTAAATCCCGTATCTGAAACTCCCATTTTAATTTCGACTCGCTTCTGTGCTTCTGCAGATACTCGAGGCGAAGACCGTCTGTGCCATCTTCAAGGACAATTTGGCGCTGTGCAACGAGGTCACTGATAAGGTTGTGCAGCACTTTGTGCACTGCATCGAGATACATGGCCGGCATGTGGCATATTTGCAGTTTCTGCAGACGATCGTTAAGGCGGAGAATCAGTTCATACGCAAGTGCCAGGACATGGTGATGCAGGAGCTAATCAATTCCGGCGAAGATGTGCTTGTGTTTTACAACGACAAAACCTCGTTCCACCATTTCGTGCAGATGATGCAACAGCAGCAGCTGCGACGCCAGCAGCTCAGCGATGACAGTCCGCTAAAGTATCATGTGGAGCTGGTGAAGTTGCTGGCCTGCTGCACCATGGGCAAGAACGTCTACACGGAGATCAAGTGCAACAATCTGTTGTCGCTGGACGACATTGTGACGATCATTTGCCATCCCGTCTGCATGCCCGAGGTGAAGGAGGCGTATGTGGATTTCCTCAATCATTGTTACATTGACACCGAGGTGGAAATGAAAGAGATCTACGCCTCCGGTCACATGTGGAGTCTCTTCGAGAAGAGCTTCCTCGTCGATCTCAACCAATTGATATCGAATTCCACGGCCAGTACGAACAAGACGCTGCTGGCCTATGTACTGAATGGTGTCACCAATCTGTTGAGCAGCTTCTTCTCCAGTCCCTTCTCCGATCAGAGCACCATTGTGCAGTCGCGCCAACTGATCTTTGTGCAACTGCTGCAGGCCGCTTATCGCCTGACCCAGTGCAAGTGGCTCTCGCTTGGCGATCGGTTCAACGTGGAGAACTGCATTCGCACGTTGACCGAGTCGGCCAAGATGCGCAGCATTGTGCTGCCCCTCGATCTGGAGCAGCAGGTGGCAAATATGTCCAGCAAGACGGCGATGTTGACGCGCCAGACCACCAAATGGCTATTGGCGTCCAAGCAGCCCAAATACGAGAGCCAACAGTCGGCGCATCTGATGCGCTGGGATCGCTCCATCATTGAGGGGCTGCAAGATATTGTTTCGCTGCTCGAGGATCAACTGAAGCCAGTAGTCGAGGCGGAACTCTCACTACTCGTGGACATACTCTATCGGTCCGAGTTGCTGTTCCCCGCCGGCACCGAGGCGCGCAAACGATGCGAAAGCGGCGGCTTCATTCGCAAGCTGATCAAGCACACGGAGAAGCTACTCGAGGAGAAGGAGGAGCGCATGTGCGTCAAAGTGTTGCGCACGCTGCGCGAAATGATGGCCATCGATGTCAACTACGGCGAAAAGGGCGATGCACTGCGTCAGACGCTCCTCCTCCGCTACTTCCAATGCAAGAGTGCCTCCAAGTCGGAGGATGAGCATTCACATCCACAATTGCCGGCTGCTGTCGCTGCTGCTGCAGCTGCCGCAGTAGCTGCTGCAGCCGCCGCCGCTGCGTCCTCCTCTTCCTCCTCCTCTTCCACCGATCCGGCTAAGCAACTGCATTTGGTTACCCATGGGCCTGGCGCCAAGTATCTGGCACGAGCTGGCAAAACACTACACGAGATGCAGAATCACTTGGATCGCGAGGGTGCCTCTGATTTGGTTGTCGAACTGGTCATCAAATCGGTCCACTCTCCCAACATCTTTGTGGAGGCCGTCGAGCTGGGTATTGCGCTACTTGAGGGCGGCAATCCGATCATACAGAAGGGCATGTTCCAGAAGTTTCTCAGCGATGATCTGAATCAAGCGTTCTTCAAGGTCTTCTTCGAGAAGATGAAGGATGCCCAGCAGGAGATCAAATCGACGGTGTCCGTCAACACCACAGACATCGCGGCCAAAGCGCACGAGCACAAACAGGACACCAATCTCGAGCTGGACAAGATCTCGCGCAAGCATGGCCTCAAGAGCAACGGCGTCGTCATCACCGATGAACTCAAGCGGGAACTGCACAATGCTGGCCTGGCCACAGCACGTGCCTATGGCAATGCGCGGAATATTCACTCCGGCGAGGAGAGCTCTGCGATTAGTGTGAACAGTCCACTAGAGGATATACTCGCCGAGAAACTGGAGAAGCATCGGGACAACAAGGAACAGCGCAATCAGCTCTCAAACAAGGTGCTTGTGATGCAGCCAATTCTGCGCTTTCTGCAACTGCTGTGCGAGAATCACAATCCCGATCTGCAGAATCTGTTGCGAAATCAGAACAACAAGACGAACAACAATCTCGTCTCGGAGACGCTCATGTTCCTCGACTGCATCTGCGGCTCCACAACCGGTGGCCTGGGCCTCCTCGGTCTCTACATCAACGAGCACAACGTGGCGCTGATCAACCAGACGCTGGAAACCCTCACCGAGTACTGTCAGGGGCCGTGCCATGAGAACCAGAACTGCATTGCCACACACGAGTCGAATGGTCTGGACATTATAACTGCATTGATATTGAACAACATTAATCCGCTCGGGGAGAATCGCATGGATCTGGTGCTCGAGCTGAAGAATAATGCGTCCAAGCTGCTGCTGGCCATCATGGAGAGTCGTGGCGACAGCGAGAATGCCGAACGCATCCTCTACAATATGAATCCCAAGCAACTGGTCGAAGTGGCCTGCAAGGCCTATCACCAGGAGGAGCTCATCGACGAACAGGACGATGCGGATGAGCCCAGTGCTGCTGCCGACGATGATGATGCAACTGTCAGTCCACGCGAGGTCGGACACAACATCTACATACTGTGCCACCAGCTGGCACAGCACAACAAGGAACTGGCCGCACTGCTCAAGGCCTCCGAGGATCCCCAATCGGCCAGTTTCGATGCCAAGACAAGTCAGGCTCTCATGTACTACGCAACGCACACGGCCCAAATTGAGGTAATTATCGCTATGATAAATATATCATATAAAATCCAGATATCTATTTAGAGTCTCACTTCTCAATTCTCAGATTGTTCGCAATGATCGGACACTGGAGCAAATCGTTTTTCCCATACCTGAAATATGCGAATATCTAACAACAGATACGAAAATCAAAATACTAAATACGGCGGAACGCGACGATCAGGGCTCCAAAGTGGCCGATTTCTTTGACAAGGCAGAGGAGATGTTCAACGAGATGAAGTGGCAAAAGAAATTGCGAAGTAAATTGCTTAAATTCGAATACATCTATTGAAATGGTTTCACAGATCTTATTAAATATCTATTACAGGTCAGTCGCTCCTGTTTTGGATTAGCAGCTACATGTCGCTCTGGAGCAACATACTCTTCAATTGCGTTGTGGTCATCAATATGATTGTGGCTTTCTTCTATCCCTTCGATAACACTGTGCCAGGTATGATGTTTTTGGCGCCAAGGGTAATGCACCTTATTATTTAGAAAGCATATTTCGAAAATCCAGGGTTTTTCTTTTCTTCCGGTCTTATTTTTCTTAGTTTTCTAAGGTCGAAGTTGGCAAATGGGCATAGGTCGAACCTTAAAAATGCCATAACTTCGTCAAAACTCAACGCATTTTCAAAAGCAAGGGCGTTTTAGTCATAGTTTGGCCCCTAGATCAATCGTACATTTAAAGTTGAAAACGTGATTTTGGGTCGGAACATATGTCAAAATTATAGCCCGAAAATCGGTATAGTCCGAAAATCGGCTTATGGGCATAGATCGAACCTTCAAAATGCCATAACTTCGTTAAAACTCAACGCATTTTCAAAAGCAAGGGCGTTTTAGTCATAGTTTGGCCTCTAGATCAATCGTACATTTAAAGTTGAAAACGTGATTTTGGGTCGGAACATATGTCAAAATTATAGCCCGAAAATCGGTATAGTCCGAAAATCGGCTTATGGGCATAGATCGAACCTTCAAAATGCCATAACTTCGTTAAAACTCAACGCATTTTCAAAAGCAAGGGCGTTTTAGTCATAGTTTGGCCTCTAGATCAATCGTACATTTAAAGTTGAAAACGTGATTTTGGGTCGGAACATATGTCAAAATTATAGCCCGAAAATCGGTATAGTCCGAAAATCGGCTTATGGGCATAGATCGAACCTTCAAAATGCCATAACTTCGTCAAAACTCAACGCATTTTCAAAAGCAAGAGCGTTTTAGTCCTAGTTTGGCCTCTAGATCAATCGTACATTTAAAGTTGAAAACGTGATTTTGGGTCGGAACATATGTCAAAATTATAGCCCGAAAATCGGTATAGTCCGAAAATCGGCTTATGGGCATAGATCGAACCTTCAAAATGCCATAACTTCGTCAAAACTCAACGCATTTTCAAAAGCAAGGTCGTTTCAGTCATAGTTTCGCCTCTAGATCAATCGTACTTTTAAAGTTGAAGACGTGATTTTGGGTCGGAACATATGTCAAAATTATAGCCCGTAAATCGGCTTATGGGCATAGATCGAACCTTCAAAATGCCATAACTTCGTCAAAACTCAACGCATTTTCAAAAGCAAGGGCGTTTTAGTCATAGTTTGGCCTCTAGATCAATCGTACATTTAAAGTTGAAAACGTGATTTTGGGTCGGAACATATGTCAAAATTCTAGCCCGAAAATCGGCTTATGGGCATAGATCGAACCTTCAAAATGCCATAACTTCGTCAAAACTCAACGCATTTTCAAAAGCAAGGGCGTTTTAGTCCTAGTTTGGCCTCTAGATCAATCGTACATTTAAAGTTGAAAACGTGATTTTGGGTCGGAACATATGTCAAAATTATAGCCCGAAAATCGGTATAGTCCGAAAATCGGCTTATGGGCATAGATCGAACCTTCAAAATGCCATAACTTCGTCAAAACTCAACGCATTTTCAAAAGCAAGGTCGTTTCAGTCATAGTTTCGCCTCTAGATCAATCGTACTTTTAAAGTTGAAGACGTGATTTTGGGTCGGAACATATGTCAAAATTATAGCCCGTAAATCGGCTTATGGGCATAGATCGAACCTTCAAAATGCCATAACTTCGTCAAAACTCAACGCATTTTCAAAAGCAAGGGCGTTTTAGTCATAGTTTGGCCTCTAGATCAATCGTACATTTAAAGTTGAAAACGTGATTTTGGGTCGGAACATATGTCAAAATTATAGCCCGAAAATCGGCTTATGGGCATAGATCGAACCTTCAAAATGCCATAACTTCGTCAAAACTCAACGCATTTTCAAAAGCAAGGGCGTTTTAGTCATAGTTTGGCCTCTAGATCAATCGTACATTTAAAGTTGAAAACGTGATTTTGGGTCGGAACATATGTCAAAATTATAGCCCGAAAATCGGTATAGTCCGAAAATCGGCTTATGGGCATAGATCGAACCTTCAAAATGCCATAACTTCGTCAAAACTCAACGCATTTCCAAAAGCAAGGGCGTTTTAGTCATAGTTTCGGCTCTAGATCAATCGTACATTTAAAGTTGAAGACGTGATTTTGGGTCGGAACATATGTCAAAATTATAGCCCGAAAATCGGCTTATGGGCATAGATCGAACCTTCAAAATGCCATAACTTCGTCAAAACTCAACGCATTTTCAAAAGCAAGGGCGTTTTAGTAATAGTTTGGCCTCTAGATCAATCGTACATTTAAAGTTGAAAACGTGATTTTGGGTCGGAACATATGTCAAAATTATAGCCCGAAAATCGGTATAGTCCGAAAATCGGCTTATGGGCATAGATCGAACCTTCAAAATGCCATAACTTCGTCAAAACTCAACGCATTTTCAAAAGCAAGGGCGTTTTAGTCATAGTTTCGGCTCTAGATCAATCGTACATTTAAAGTTGAAGACGTGATTTTGGGTCGGAACATATGTCAAAATTATAGCCCGAAAATCGGCTTATGGGCATAGATCGAACCTTCAAAATGCCATAACTTCGTCAAAACTCAACGCATTTTCAAAAGCAAGGGCGTTTTAGTAATAGTTTGGCCTCTAGATCAATCGTACATTTAAAGTTGAAAACGTGATTTTGGGTCGGAACATATGTCAAAATTATAGCCCGAAAATCGGTATAGCCCGAAAATCGGCTTATGGGCATAGATCGAACCTTCAAAATGCCATAACTTCGTCAAAACTCAACGCATTTTCAAAAGCAAGGGCGTTTTAGTAATAGTTTGGCCTCTAGATCAATCGTACATTTAAAGTTGAAAACGTGATTTTGGGTCGGAACATATGTCAAAATTATAGCCCGAAAATCGGTATAGTCCGAAAATCGGCTTATGGGCATAGATCGAACCTTCAAAATGCCATAACTTCGTCAAAACTCAACGCATTTTCAAAAGCAAGGGCGTTTTAGTCATAGTTTGGCCTCTAGATCAATCGTACATTTAAAGTTGAAAACGTGATTTTGGGTCGGAACATATGTCAAAATTATAGCCCGAAAATCGGTATAGTCCGAAAATCGGCTTATGGGCATAGATCGAACCTTCAAAATGCCATAACTTCGTCAAAACTCAACGCATTTTCAAAAGCAAGGGCGTTTTAGTCATAGTTTCGGCTCTAGATCAATCGTACATTTAAAGTTGAAGACGTGATTTTGGGTCGGAACATATGTCAAAATTATAGCCCGAAAATCGGCTTATGGGCATAGATCGAACCTTCAAAATGCCATAACTTCGTCAAAACTCAACGCATTTTCAAAAGCAAGGGCGTTTTAGTAATAGTTTGGCCTCTAGATCAATCGTACATTTAAAGTTGAAAACGTGATTTTGGGTCGGATCATATGTCAAAATTATAGCCCGAAAATCGGTATAGTCCGAAAATCGGCTTATGGGCATAGATCGAACCTTCAAAATTCCATAACTTCGTCAAAACTCAACGCATTTTCAAAAGCAAGGGCGTTTTAGTCATAGTTTGGCCTCTAGATCAATCGTACATTTAAAGTTGAAAACGTGATTTTGGGTCGGAACATATGTCAAAATTATAGCCCGAAAATCGGTATAGTCCGAAAATCGGCTTATGGGCATAGATCGAACCTTCAAAATTCCATAACTTCGTCAAAACTCAACGCATTTTTAAAAGCAAGGGCGTTTTAGTCATAGTTTGGCCTCTAGATCAATCATACATTTAAAGTTGAACACGTGATTTTGGGTCGGAACATAAGTAAAAGTTATAGTCCGAAAAGAGGCATATGGTGGGCGTGGACAACCTTTGCACATTAACTTTTGGGGGTACTTTCATGTATATGTTCCAAGTGATGGACATTGCACAAGCCCAATATACTAATATACCTTCGGTATTATAGTATAACAACTAACGACATCTAAGTCGTACGACAGCCATGCTTTAATTTTAAAGCGTAATTTTCATGTTTAAAATTTTAGAAAGTACTTTTCCTAAAAATTAGGTTTCGCGTTTGAACGTTTTTGAAATGCATTTCTTAAGAATAGCAAATATTTCTAGAAAATAAAACACATTTTTTATTTGGGATTGTCGATTTCGGGCAAGCATTTCTAATTTTTATAAAGTTATTAATAAAAATCAAATAAAAACTTTATAGTTTTCACGGCTATTCCATTTTGTACCGCTTGTATTTAATCTTGTCAAAACTAAAATGAATCGCTTCATGTATTTTCAGAGCTCAGCCCACACATTTCACTACTGTTCTGGGCCATTCTGATATTCTCGCTGGTTATAGTGATAACGCTGCCACGCGAATCCGGCATACGGACATTCATTGGCTCGATAATTCTACGGTTTATATTTCTGCTTGGTCCGGAGTCTACGCTCTGTTTGCTGGGCGTCGTTACGGTGGGTTTTAATAAATCTCCTATCGATTATACATTTATTTTTATCAATATGTTGATTCTGTTTATGCAGGTGACACTGAAGAGCGTTCATATTGTGAGCATCATGGGCAATAAGGGCACGCTGGAAAAACACTTTCTCAAGATCATCACCGACTTCCAGCTGCTGTATCATTGCATTTATATTGCATTTTGCTTCTGCGGCCTCATATTTCATCCATTTTTCTACTCGCTGCTGGTAAGGAATCACGGCAATAAATTATTATAAATATGTGTTTAATATGCAACCCAATTTGTAGCTTTTCGATGTGGTCTATCGCGAGGAGACGCTGGTGAATGTGATTCGCTCGGTTACGCGCAATGGTCGCTCAATCGTATTGACAGCTGTCCTCGCATTGATTTTGGTGTACCTGTTCTCCATCATTGGCTACATGTTCTTCAAGGATGATTTCCTTGTGTCGGTTGACTTTGAGGAGCAGGAAATTGGCTCAAGTGGCGCACCCTTAACACTATCGGTGACAGCATCGCCAGATGAATTCTGTGCCACACCAGACGAGCTGGGTAGCTGTTACGCTGATAATGTCAAGCAACAAGCGGCTGCAGCTGCTGCCGGTGGGAATGGTGATGCCAAGGAGCGCTCCTGTGACTCGCTCGTCATGTGCATAGTAACCACACTGAATCAGGGCCTGCGCAATGGTGGTGGCATTGGCGACATTCTGCGAGCACCCTCAAGCAAGGTAAACTGGCAAAGTATCCAACTCAAATGGAGTTTTGACTTAAATATTTATTTTTGTAGGAGGGTCTTTTTGTGGCGCGCGTCATTTACGACCTGTTGTTCTTCTTCATTGTCATTATTATCGTGTTGAATTTAATTTTTGGTGTGATCATCGACACATTTGCCGACCTGAGATCGGAGAAGCAGCAAAAGGAGGCTGTACTCAAGACGACCTGCTTCATTTGTTCGCTCAACCGTTCGGCATTTGACAACAAGACGGTCAGCTTCGAGGAGCACATCAAGAGCGAGCACAATATGTGGCATTACTTGTACTTTATTGTGCTGGTCAAGGTGAAGGATCCAACCGAGTTTACCGGCCCAGAGAGCTATGTTTATGCCATGGTCAAAGCGGGCATACTGGAATGGTTTCCACGACTACGTGCCATGTCGTTGGCCGCCGTGGATGCGGATGGCGAACAGATCGAATTGCGCAGCATGCAAGCCCAGCTGCTGGATACGCAACAGCTTATCAAGAATCTATCGACGCAGCTGCACGAGCTCAAGGATCACATGACGGAGCAGCGCAAACAGAAGCAGCGCCTGGGACTGCTCAACACGACAGCCAACTGTCTGCAGTTCCAATGAGGCGTTGATTTTGGGAAATGAGTTAAGAATGCTACTTGGCTACATTGGCACCTAAAAGCAATTGAATTAAAGACATTCCCTTATGTAGGTCAAGCACTGCATAGTTGTTAACGTTAAAGTATTGGCACTATTTCCATTGTAACTTGTTAAAATCTCAGTGTAATCATATTTTCGAATCGAGAGTATAGTTCCGATAATTTTGTACTCATATATTGTATTCGAAAAGAGATCTTTTACTGCTCCGCATTGCTCTCTTCTTTTAACCCAGAACTGAACTGAATTATCCAAATTAAAAATTCCTTCAGATTGTATTACATTCTTCGAATTCCAAAAATAGATTTGTTCAAGATAGAACTTATGACTCAACCATTTCCAACAACAACCACATACTTTACATAGGGACTTTCATTCAAAACAAACAAATAAACAAACATACATTTATAGAAAACTCACTCAGAGAACTTAGGGCTGTTGAAATGTTATTTAGTGGATTTCTTGATCCGCATTTTCACAATTTATACGAGTTGTGTTCCACCAACCTTATATATAACTATCTATATATATATATCTATCTATCTCCATATATACATTTTTATACCTGTTTACTATGTCAATGGCAATTTATCGCGTAGCGATTTGTAACAAAAATTACTTAACTGTTTATCTGCGCTGTTTTATGTTACCTATTCTGATAATAATTGTTAATTATATGGCGTAATATGTATATAAATCGAATTATAATCATATTACAGTTGCAATCAAAACTAACTAATTATTGTGATTATACGTTCCCTTGTTTTCATTCTTTCGAATTGTTTATCTTGTACTCGATACGAGTTTTGTTGGTTAATTATTTTATTATAAGCTAACATTTAATTAATAATCCCTAGAGAATCTATTTTACGCTTAAGATACTTTTTAAACAATAAAGAAAATTAAATATACTTTTGAAAAGACTTTCACTAATTTGCAGTGGGGATAGATATTTTTGATCTCAACAGTACTTAATGCAGTTTTCAGACACTCGATCTACACTGGACCAGCTCTTAAAAAATTATTGGCATATTTATCGTCTGGAGGAGAGGTATAGCCAGGTCAACTACTCTCACGGTAGAAAAGTGGGCGTTACTTGACATGAAGCATAAGATAATAATATTAAATCTTTGAAAAGAAATTATCAATAACATAGTTAAATACTTACAACTGAATCATATCGGGAACTGTTGTTCACAGTGACAGGCATATGGTAATTTTAAGGAAATCACTTGATTTTTATTTTTTATCCAACATTTTTTATTACATATTAATTAAACTACAGTTCATTTTCATAAAATTGTTCAATGCGCTCTTGAGATTATCGTTCTTTGATTGATCTGTATGATTAAATTTGTATAACTAAATATTTATGTATTTGTATATTTGTATGTAAAGATTTTATTCGATTTACTCTTGCTTAAAATTATAATTACGGCCCGTTTGCCTAATTTTCAACAAAAATTAATTGAGACAATTTCTTGGGATTTGACAAACAGTTTTCTTGAAAAATATAGGTGTAAAAGTTGCAATAAGTTTTAACTTAAGTTGTAGCAAACATATGATAAACATTTTAAGAAAGAAATTTTATCTTAACGTACAGAGTATTGGAAGCTGCCGAAGTTATGGTAAAAGTTAGTGAGCGGTGTAAAATAGTTACTATAAATTAATACTATAAGTTGTGTGGCAATTAATATAAAAATAAAAGGACTTGGTAGTGAATACTTGGAGGGCATATGTATACGTTGGGGATAAGGAGTGTAATTACAGGTATTATAGCTGGACATGGAAAGCGGCAGATACTTTTACATTGTTAACAATCATGATTTTGTATTTTCTAAATATATATATATATATATATAATTGTGAAAATTTATTTTTTAAATTATTTACTGCCTTTTTTTAATGCTGTTGTACGATAATTTGTTAATTGTAATTACTATTATATATATTTTGTAGTAGTGTTTGGAAGAGAAAGAGAAGGAATTGTAGTAGTAAAAACATAGTTCCATATACATACATACATGTATAAGATTACTAAGAATGTATGTATGTATATATGTGTTAATGTATATAAATTAGTTGTCATACCATATTTAATATTAATTAACAATATTTTTTTAACTTCTCATAGTACAATTCGTGGCATTTATAATATTGTTACATTTGATTGCTAAAATTAAATTCTTGTATTTCTTAGGTACAAAGAAAATCTCATGGCCAGCGTTTTTCATCGGATAAAATTCTATTTCTTTTGAATACACGCAGATATTTTTAAACGGGTTTCAGCCTCAGTTTAAATATAAAATTCATTTTTGAATTAAAAAAGGATTTCTGTAATTGAATTTAAAAATATTAGACTGCTATATAGTCCTGTTGTTTCTCGGTAAATAAGCCTAGAGTAAATAGGTATCTAAATTGTATAAAAATGGCATTTCTGGATACCCCTGATCTGATACGATATTTTGTTTGATTAATTAACTACGGCCAAGACAAACCGGAACAATATCGCATACAGGCAATAAGATCATATTATTCGTATTTAAAACGATTCGAGTTAAGTCCGAAAGTTTATTACTATTGCCCTAACTAACTGCTTGAGTTTCCTAATTGATATACAATTAAATGTAAGTCCTGCTGATGTTATTAATGTCAAATTTGTTTTGGGAACACAATCCATTTTACTGCACTTATGTAATGCTTTGTTAGAATACCTTTCTACTCTATAAGGAGTGCTTTGCCTTCGCAAGTGGAATACAATTTAAATATTGCTTAATATTGTATGGTCGATCAGTACATATTTTTCATAAAAATCTATCTTTGAAACCATTAACCTAATTTAACGTTTTGTAAAATAGCTGGTTTTGAATTCTTATAATAGGTGTAAAAAGTATAAAATAATAAACTAATTTTTGCAACCAAAATCGAACTAAAAAGCTGAACAAATATTGACAATTTGTGAAACGGCTAAAGCAGTCATTTAATTTTGTGTTCCATTTTTCAATCGGATCGGAAATTGCTATCTATGTATATGCTAATCTTTTGAAATATTTTTCAGAAGATCAATGTTTATTGTAAACTATTGTTAATAAAAATGACAAATACCATTGTGTGAGTTCTATGGGGAAAATATTCAATAAACTATAAATAAAATGCATTCTAAAAAATGCAGATAAATTATAAAACTAGCATTTCCAAAGTTGTAAGATTGAACTTGGAAAGCCTTTGAAATCTACATAAGTGCATAGTTAGTTAATATGAATCAAAACAAAATTTATAACTATTACTATGGTAAAATCATCATAGAAGCCATACGAGCTGAAGCTTTTGCGTTTAGTATTCTTAATTAGTTGCATTATAAGAATTTGAGTAAAATTGCTGCATAAATTTGCTTGCGACTAGAATTAAGTTGGTTGCTTGTTAGATTTGTTTTGTGTATGCATTGTATATATGTATGTATGTATGTATGTATGTATAAGTTTGTATACAAACAAATCATTAATGTATACATAGATATATGTATATGTATATGTATATGGATAAATTTATTCGTGCTACACTTCAACTAGCATAGCTGCCTAACCTGCTGCTGAGCTACATTCATTTAGACATCTGCGATGGCCTCGACTGACTTTATAGCCTTTCATAGTCATTCTTTGTTAATCAAATTTAATCAAATAAAGCTAATAATTCGCGAAATGTCACTTGCTATTTGTGCCATATACAAAAGCATAACTGGATAATTCGAATATTTTAAAAGTATTCTGAAGAAATGCAAGCAAGCAGCTCGAAGCCCACGCATTTTTACATACTCGTTTCTGTATCTCTACTCTGTATATAAAGGTAAATATATTTGTATATGTAGTCTATATACTGTTGTGTGCCCGAACCAGCGTGAACCTCTTAGACTGTTGTTCCATATGCATTGTTAAAGACAGCACGTGAACTGTCCGTGTCCAGCGATATATCCTCGGGACTGGCTAAATCGACGCGTACATTGGAATTGGTGCGACGCCGAGCTGTCTGTGCCGCACCCCAATTGCTGAGAGTCCAGTGAAAACCGGAGGCGCTCGGAGCAGGCTCCGCGTCGACTTTGACCTGTGTGCAAACCTAAATTGAATATGATAATATTAAATATGCCAATGTAATAAACAACTTAAACTGGTACCTCTCGGTTTCCGCAAGGTAAAGTCTCTGTGCCGTTGCCGAGTGCAGAGCCAGACGCGGAGCCAGAGCCAGAGTCCCGAGTGCTGCCAATACTGCTGCTACTAGCCAGTGAATCATTGCTGGACTCTATAACCACTCCATGATAACGCGCAACCGAATGCACTGCCTGAAACATATATAATATTTGAGCATAATTCGAAAGATGAAATGGGAGCAGCACTCGCACCATGGCGTCGCCACTTTGGCAGTCCTCAATCGATTTCAGTATCTCCCAGACGAGCTCCGAGTCCAGCGGTATGGGTTGCTCTGTATCGCGATTGTAAATGGCAATGGCAATGTGCACGGGATGAGGTACTGGCAACGGAATGAGCAGCTTCTCCGTCACGCTTCGCTCCCCGCACTTCTGCTTCCAGGGTCGCCACGGCTTGAGCCCATCCTGTGTCGCTTTCGGTACGTGCTGGGCGCGATGAGCCCGCACACGAGGCGTCGTTAGACCCACAGTCATGTCGCTACCACAAATAACAATTTATTAGTTTAACATTCGCTAGTTTTGGGGGGTGTTATTTAATTGTCTTACCGCTTTTCAGGTTTGCGAAAAGTCAACGTGATGCGTGATCTCGGATTAAATGCTGTAACTTCAAGGAATGGTAAATGCACTTGGACATTCCCGCGCGGCGCGTAAACATTGCCCAACAAATCGAGGCCCTTGGAACCGATAACATCGTTGGCGTTCTTCACCATTTCCGTGTAGCGCATTAGATCGAGCGAGGCATGTGGTTCTAGTTTAAAATGCGTATCGTTTTCAGTCAATGGCGTTAGAAAATCTAAGCTAAATATGTCGGTATATAAGAGACCAGCGAGGCCCGGCCAATCATTGACCGACAAGCCCTGCAAAACATTAAAAAAGACAACATACGGAATAGTATTATTAATATTTTTAATTTTGCTACTTTTAGTAAGTTACTTACCTTATTATCCCAAAATTCGTCTTCGCTAATGGACAGTCTACCGATGACATGAGACGGATAGTATTTTTCGAGTAAATGGGCGGCCAATTGAATAGCAATCTGATTAAATTAAAGATTATAGATTAACTTTAATAAGTTGTAATTACAAAATTATGGTATTAGTATCTAAGTTGGCTTAGAATATTTTTCAACATTTTTTAGATAGACACTTAATGCACGTCATGCAGTTTGATCTGGTGGAATTATATTCAAAATCAATTTGTGGGAAGCATGAGTAAATATGAAACAGTTATCGAACGTACCTTCAATTCTTTGGTATTCAGCTTAATGCGTGACTTGACCTGGGTGGTCAGGCTCGTTTGTAGCTCCCTTCGTCGCTTTTCCAACTTTTCGTGTAGTGAGCTCATCAAGTCTTGTGCCTCGCGATCGAGTGCCAAATATGGACCAGATTTTGACAGCTGAGCCGAGAAGGGGCCAAAGCAGGCTTCGACGAACTGCAGGAAATCATGCTGAGGCTGCAATACTACACGCTCGGTGGCATGTTGATACGCCTGCAACTCGTCCAGTTCCATTTTAGCTTCTAGTGCTGCCAATGCCTGCTCCGGCCGTATGATGAAGTAGTAGTCCAAGGCCAGGCCGGGTCCGGCAATACGCTTTACGGCAATGCTGTCCGAGGCGGGCACCCTTCCGCACTTCTTAATGAACAAATGAAACGTGACTGAATCCCAGAGCAGGCGCAATGTATAACGACCGACGCCAACTGAAAGATAATGTATAAATTAGCACTCATTTCGATCCGAATTTTTATATAGATTTACCTATCAGCACAAGGCCTGCTGCCAGCGGGCAAAGAAGCGTAGCCACTAAAATCGCCACCAGCGGCTGCAGCAGGCCCTGAATTAAAAAGTTCCATATGAGCGCCTCCAACAGAATACAGTAACGATTTCGTGAGTTGTCGGGTGCATCCAAATCATAGACGAGTATCATGTAGATGTGCAGCAACAGAACAAACACTGGAATCCAAAGGGGTGCACTCAAGGCAAGCCCAATGCTGAGGCAGCTCGTGGCAATGCATATCAATGGGAATGCAAACAGAATGACAATGGTGCCAAGGAATCCTTTTACAAAGTAGTTCCAGGTGCGGTTCAAATTGCGTGTCAAGCCCTTGCCGATGAAGCCTAAAATAAAATAAAATTTAAAATCAAAAAATATTTTAAAAGTAAAAGTAATATAAAAAAAAATTAGATAATACTTTTAATCTACTTTTTAGTCTCTAATATCAACGCGTTTGTCAAAATTAAAGGACATAGCTGTAGAAGTGAATTGTTATTCTTATTATCAAATCAATTGGAGATTGTGTGTGGCACCTTACCTGTGTCGGGTTCCGTTTCGAAATGAGTGCGGGATTTTGATATGTGTCGCCAGAGTTCGATGAGCCGCGAGGCTAAGGTCTGTGTGATGCTGGTCTTGCGTGGAAAGAGGGTACCATTGATTTGAGAGAGCTCCAGGTCGGGCATGAAAGGCTTAATGCAGAAGAGGGCGCGCAGTCCAAGGGGACTGCACCAGGGCACCAGGATGCCGAGCAGGAACATCATATTCCAAGTCCAGCACCAGGTGCGCTGCAGCAGATTCAGCAGACGCCAGAATGGCCAGCGTGTGCTCGTTGTGCGTATCATTTCCTTCTCGACAAGAAATACCGGCTGGCTGGGATCGGAACGGGGCGTCACTATCGACGTCGCCTGCTGGCTAATGACTGTGGGAATCACATCCGATTGCCCCTGAAAATTGCGGCGTATAATCCATGCCTGTGGCGACCAGATGCGACACGCCCATTGAAAGCTGCGCGTCGGCGTTTTAGCATTCTTCAGCTCCTTGAGCAGCACGGGCTCGCGCTCCTTCATGAAGGCCAGATCGCGCGACAGAAAGTAAGCAGTCTGATGTAAATTGTGCTGACTGCACATTTTCAGGGCCTCCTCGTGCGCCGACCAGGCGCACTTGTACAGCTTGTGCTGCTCGGCATGGCGCAGCTTGGAGCGCAACCAGGGTGCGACGCGGGACAGCACAGAGTGATCGTTGGCCAGGCACTTCTGGTGGTCTTCGCGCGTTCGCTTGATATCCTGCTGCACTTTGTCCACAGCCTTGTACATGATGACCACAGATTGGGCCTGCTCCACCAGCAGCTGTGACACACCGCCACCCAGTTCGGCCAGTTTGGCATTGGACATAATGGAGCTGTAAACACGCTGCAAATACTCCTTCATCACCGCCTCGTTAACCTCTTCCTCAATCTCCTTGTCGTTCAGTTTCTTTGCGCGCAGCTCGGCAATCAAACGCTCCCGGAAGTGGAGAAACCAGCCGCGTGTTTCTCGCTCCAAGATGCCCACAAGCACGGGAAGCGCTTTGCGCATTATGTCGCGACAGAAGAGGCGCAGATCGATCTCCTGACCCTTCGGCGTTAAAAACAAATATGGAACAGGCTGTGTCACCTCGCAGCTATTGAAATCAAACTTCTCCATTGTGGCCCGACGAAGCATTTTGCGCACATACGAGCAGAGTCCATCCAGACAGTCCTCAAACTCGGGCTGCAAGGCAAATAAATTTTATCAGATTATAATGTATATAAATTATTTAAATTACTGTGTTGGAATCACTGATTTAATGAGCAATTCTGATACTGCAAGCAAGTTAACTTTAAAGTACACATTTTAATAGACAGACCATTTTTTAAGAAAACAAAAGCCTGATCTGAAACTGGCAAAGTTTTATTCATAAATAAAGTGTGGAATATTCAAAAGCAGGGGCCAACAACTTGTAATAGTTTGCCTTTAATGGAAGGAAAAATACTGTATAATAAACATAATCCTAATCCTATGCTGAATATGATTAACATATTTAACAAATAAAAGCTTGAAAATTATATATTTTGAGTTAAGTGCGAGTCTTTAGTATTTGTGACATATCATATCTACGAACTTATCAAAGTTGGGTTTTTAAAATTAATTTTTATGATAAGGAAAATAATCTAATTGCATCGCAGTAGCGAAAATAACGCTATACGTTTTCCAAAATGTCACATCTCGATCTTATAGCAGATGATTAAGCAACTGAATTTAGTATATTTATGGGGTGATATTCAACCCCCCTCTGAATGTGTTAATTTATAACGTTTTAAAATATACAAAATAGAACAGCAGTTCTTTGTCAGCTATACTGTAAATATTTCTTATTTATTTTTTATTAGACGATATTAAATAAGTAAATAAATAAATATATACACCTACCCGACACACTAATTCAGCAATGAGAAAGCGACAGCGTTCCTCCTTGATCTTGTAGTCCAGATTGTGGGCCAGTAGAGCGGGTACACCGATGAACATATCCGCCAGCCGCATAAGGGCATCGAGCAGGGCATGCGCCGCATGCACCACCGAGAAGAAGTGCGAGAAAATGCGCGCACGCGCAGTGACGACCACAAAACGGGCTGCCAGCGCCAGATCGCTGAGGAAAGAGTCGTTGGCGCGCAGTGTGCCCTTCTGGAGCAGCTGGGAGAGGCGCCACTTGTGCACCTGCCCAGAAAAGTGCAAGCTCGGCACATCAAATTCACTGTTTGTGCAAAATGTAAAAGATTTAGACAAATTAATTAGTATATTTAAACAATATAAAACACACATAGAGGTACACACATAAATATATTTATAAGGATACAACAACTTAATGACAATCTGAAGGCATGCTTAAGCGTGGACCAAATTCAAAATTGTGTTTATATCCGATTCCACATGATTTTGTTAATTAATTAGTTACATTTGAGATGTGTGCGAAGGGATTGTTGTCTTTGTTGTTGTTGGTATGTACAAATGTGAGTCGAGTCCGTGACTTGTATATACAAATGATACAGTGAATTTACCAAGACAAAATCAAAAACTTAAGATAAACTAAGACATCAATTTGTTCTAGTTCGATTATAAATGTACAAATATATACTAATAATTTGATTGCGGAGTGAATTTATTGGTTTTCTTTCGTTTTTCGTTATAGTTTAAAGTTGTTCAGTTGATGGATGTCCCTCAATGTTTTTAAGATTTCTTTCTAAGAAAACAGGTTTTATTTCAAAATACCTAAGTAAAAACATTAATGTTTGTCTTATTTGTTTGTATCTTTTCCGCATTCGTATTTCTGTTTTTGCATGCATAAATTTTGAGTAGCTTTATTTATGAACACAAATGTATAAACACAGAAGAATTTATGAACATTTATTTATGTTGGGTTTGAAAAATGAAAAATATATAGATAGATATGCATTTATTTATATATGTATATGCATAGGTACTATAAAACAAGGAACACTCACTAAACAATGGCAAACACGCAAAACATTGATTTCAATTTATTTGTTTTTTTTTTTATTTTTCAGTTTCAGTTTGTTGCTTATTGTTGTTTATTTACCCATTTTTGCGTATTGTTTCCAATTGTTCCAAAGTTAATTTCTTCGGCTTTCCATATTTATCCTTTTGCAAGCTTAACAGGAATATTTTACATACAAATATTTGGTTTACGTTAATTGCAACCGGTACGCAGTAGTTGTTATATCGGAGCATTTTTGGACGTAATGTTAATGCTAACGTTTTATCAGGAGCAGGTTAACAGGTGTGGCATGCAAATAACGTTAAAACAAAACTAAACAAAAATCCAAAAATTGATCATATATTTTGGCCCCATAGACTCTTTTGAACATGCTTATTATTTTTATGGTGGCTTTTCATTTATTTGCAGCTGCTGCGTGTGAGTGCGCAAGGTGACAAATGATTGGTTGCCTATTCTTTTTTAATTCATTCATTTTTGTTTAATTGGCGAAGCGTTTGCATGAAAAAAAGAACGTAGAATGACTTCGTAGAGTTGGGGGCTGGGTGAGGTGGGGTCTGTGCTGCCCGACATGTTAATATCGCATGTTAGCATGTTTGTGTTAGCTACATGGAACATATCTGATCACAAGTTGCAGATCGACCAGTGCTAATGTTAATTTGGTATTAATCGATTAATGCTCAGGCTGCTCTTTAAATTTTTGTATGACATCATAATTCACTTCCTTGCCAGACAGCAAACTTGGCCGGCTTTAGTTTCTATTTGTGTGTTTTCCGAACGCATGCAACCTACAAAAAAAAACTCACCCAGTTTCGCGCAAGCTTTTCAATTGTGCGTTTGTTAGGCGACGCGGCTCGCCACTGCCATCGGAGGCGACTGCGTCCAGTTCATCGAAGGGTGGCGCTATAAATAGGTCACTCTGATTGATGGGACGCTTCTTGCGACCGCTGACACTGTTTGTTGCATTGCTGGCCGTCACATTCAAGGTGCTCGTCGCCAGTGGCTGGGGCAGAGCTGCGATGCAGAACAGTTAACATTATTATTTATCTATTGATTTGTATATTATAATATTCATATATTTACTTATGGGAAAACTCTTCCAGTGATAAAGAAACTGCTCAGCGACGCATTTAATCTGCTCCACCAGTTGCTCGACTTCGGGCGGTGCACCAACCAGATTAATATTGAAATCGACGGGTTCACGTTCGGGTGCAGCCAGCGATTGGGGGCGCAATAACTGTGGGTTGCCATTGCCGGAGACATTGCCAGCAACTGGCGGCGCTATCGGGACTAACGGAACTGGCTGAAGCGCCGGCTGCTGCAATGACATGTTGTTGATGAGATTCCCCGCAGCAACAGCAGCTGTTTACTCCATCATTGGCGGCGGCGGCGGCTGCGTTTATGTATGTGTTGCTTCTATATCGACAAATCAAAAGCTGAAAATATGTGTGGAATCTGTTAATCCAAACACAACACACTCACAACAAACACTATTAAAATTGTTAAAATACGCGCCATATTAAAATAAATGATCCAATTGAAAACACACACAAAAACACATAAGAGCGTGTGTGCATGTGTGTGTGGGGCAGATAGCTCATAAACTAATTTTTGGGCAGTAATTCGAGCGAGATGTAAACAATACATTGAAGTGTGTGAGAGCAGGCAAGAAATAGGTTTAATCGCTTTAATCGCGCAACTTGTCCGAATACAAAATACGCAGGTAAATGCGAACAACCTTTCACAATTTTACAACACTCGTCAGTTTAGCTTATTTGCGCGCTTCGTTACCTCTGGCAAGACGGATACGTAAATGTTTGTCTCATTGTCTGCACACTTAAAAAACTATATATATGTATATATCTCCAATTGTGCGTTCCACGCCCAACACAACAGACAAATCACCTCACCACCCCACCGCACCGCGCAAACACTTGAGCTTTTTATTGTTTTGTTGTGGCGCACGAACCAAAGCCATTTCTTATTATGGTTGGGTTTTGAGTTACAACTGCCTTTTACCTCGTCTTAAATATCAGGTTGCTATTACACACTAGCATGTGCATATGTTTTGCATGTAAGGAAACATGTACTAAATTCAGATCGAGAATTTCTGCTACTACGAGTACTTTAGATTTATCGATGATTTAAGCATCAGCAGTTTTACAGTCTTTGGATAGCGGCGAGAGGCCAAACTATATACGTACTTTTTCTATTGCACTTTCCCGACATTATAAAGCGATTTAGAATATGAGTCAAGCATAAGTACATTGCACGTTCTAAACGAGTGATTGAAACTTACACTTGTTTTATTTCACAGAAAGCATTGTTATTATTATATAGTAATTACACAGCAAGTTGTCTCAAAAACTTATTACCACCTCGAGACATGCTGCAGACTATCGATATTTCGATATTGATTAATATCTAATTATGCAGAGCGACATCTAGCGCTCAATTTTTCTAAGAGCTCCTTAACAGCACTGCCCTAGTCGAAGCCCAGAAAATAATACTGCTGCAACACGCCTTTATTTTTAGGAAGCAGCTTATTTTGCTATTATTATATAGCTATGTTTTGTGTTTCTTTAAAATCTCGCCGGTTCGGTAGGTATAAATTATAGTATCGATAATGAAATTAAACATCGCACTATCGATATATATATATCATTCTAATGATGCATTGCAGAAGGGAAATGAAAACACCTCTCATCTGTTATTTTTTCGGAATTTCTGTTAATACTCAAACATTTTTATTAAATCTATTTCAAAAATCAATTCGACAGATGCGTCTCTTATATTTTACTATCAGTGCTGCTTGCTATTTACATTATCGGCATTGCTCATCACTAATTGTTTTTGAGCGAGTGTGGACACACTGATCGTGTTGCAGAACTGTAATTCAAATCATCATCTGACCCCTATATCATAAGCAACTATAGGAACAATTGGTCAAACTATTAGTTTCAAGCTGTAGGATTAAGTTAGAATATTACAACTCAAATGGGGAATTTTCAGTTCACTGCCAGAGCTAAAACAGGTATTATCGGAAAGAGCTCATAGCTTAGTGTTGGGTGCAATAAATTTACAGCAAGCTGTTGAAATGTTGTTGACAGGGAGCGACGCAAACAGACGCAGTACATCATGGATACCTAGTTATTGCTGGATGGGCAGTGGTGCCCATCGAGTAGCAACAGTTGCGACTATCAAAAGTTAGTACCAAAATCTGCTGATTAGGTTGCTGCACTGACACCAGTAGCAAGTTAACTGTGCAGTCAGGAAATTATCGAAGAGGTTAACCCAAATCGAAATTGAGCACATTTGTAATAATCTAAAAATCTGCTTGTTTTTTCTCTTTATTAATTTCAATGCATGAGCAGCTCAAGCTGCAACAGGCGCTGATTGGTTGGACAATAGGGCATGGTGGCAGCCATGTTGGCAATGGCCTTGGCGCGTTCGCGCAGCTGCTGCTGTATTATGCAACCGGACTCTGTCTCCAGCTTAAGTTGCTTGTATTGTGAGAGTGTGATATCCATTGCGGCGACCATCACGTCGGGTATGACCTTAATGACCTCGCCGCTCAGTCGCCGAAGGCTCGAAAGACACGCGCCCACATCCTCAGTGCTGTTGGGTATAATATCAGGTATGCGTTCGAGCTGCTGCAGCGCCAATAAAAGTTTGCCCTCGTGATATTTATCAAAGAACTTGAGCAACTCCCGCAGCAGCGTAAAGCTGGTAGAGACCTTGGGCTCCACATCTGTATGGCGCGTGGGCAGTCGCGTGCTAAAGCGTTCCGCTTCCAAGCTTAGCCGCGTTCGCAACGTGCCCTCCACTGCCGGCTGCTGCACAACCTGGGCCAGCAGTATGGAAATATACTTGAGTGCTAGGTTTAGATTGCCAGCCATATCATAGAGGTGCACTGCCATCTCAAAGTTGCCACGGGCGATCAACTCATCGGCCACCAGGCCAGCCATGATTGTAGTGTCAAAGTCCGCACAGCTAAACTGTTGGAACAGGCCCCTGTGGATGGAGTAAAGACGAATTATAAATACATAAAACAACATAAATATAAATAAAAACATAAATATAAATGGAGCAGAGTAAAAAACCAGTCATTAGATCGACTAGGAGACACGATTTAAGCCCAGCTGAATCTGGTTTTATTGCCAAATAATGCCCTTCTCTTCAAGTGCTATACATTTTTACTTCATTTGGGCTTAATTGTGAAGCGAGGTTTCCAAAATGATACCAACGACGTGAGAAAATACGGGGAAAACAGCTGGCTAATCAGCATTAAAATCATTTACTTTAAAATATTTCGAAAAATCTATCTGTAAAGTGTTCGAAAATTATCACAGAGTTGTGGAAAAATAAGTTTCTACCAAATCTTGAGGATTATAAGAGCTAGTTACTGTAGCATGGTATTTATATTATTGTCGAGTATTATTATAAATATATGTATCTAGCTGTATGTACATACCCCGAATAGTCATCATCGGCCGCCGATCCTGTCTGTCTCTGTCCAAATATCAAATCAAAAATGCTGGTGTCCAGCACACCGCTGTTGACAACCAGATCACAGACGCACTTGAGGAACATGTTGCGTCCCTTGGGATCGTGCAGGTTTCGCAGCGTGTAATAGTAGTGCAGGGCCTTGGCCGTATCCTTTCCCTCGAAATGCTCCACATAGCGTCGAATAAGTCGCGTTAGATTGAGACGACGCAACGGCGTTGGATCCGATATGTCAATAGTGAGCAGCGGCTGCGACACACTTCGTACGCCGCCAAGCATGCCCAGCTCGTGTAAAGCTATTGCCATGTGGACAGCATGCACCCGATTAGCATCCGTGCGAAAGAGGAACTCAATAGCGGCCTCAAATTGGCCCGTAAGCGCTAGCGCTTCGAAATACAGAAACGGCTGCTGGACAGCATCAAAATACTCCTCGCCATAGGTGGTCGTAATGATTGACTGCAGTTGGGCATAACTAGTCGCATCGCCGGGATGCAGCATGGACAGCCGGATCCAGAGAAAGTCATCCATTGTTTTGGCCACTTCACTGTGGGCATCGTTGGTGTCGCAGCTGAGCAGGGTGCAGTACACGGCCTTCTTAAAGGCGTCCGTCGAATTGCGTATCTTGTTGGCATACTGCAGTTTCAGTTGGCTCTCGATCTTGGAGTTTACCACTCCCCCGTTGCGATCGGCAATGAGCTGGGCAAAGTCATCATAGCTGGAGCCAGCTTCACGTAAAAATTCCACAGCCGTTTCGACGGCTCCACAGCGTAGACTATAATAGATGAGCGGCCAAAGGGGTTGGCCACCAGCCTGCTCCACCAGACCGATGGTTTGTTGCCCGCTAAAGCGGCGATCCACATGGGCACGTACCAAACTATAGCTATCGTCCCTATTGGCAACCATCACCAGTTTATTCATGTAGACTTTATATCTACTCTCCAGGTATTGTTTGGCATACAATACGAATTCTGGCCTCTGCTGGCGACTTTTGATGGGATCCCCGAGACAGGGGGCATCGTTCACCTGAGTCACACAGGACAGCGTTAGCCACATGTTGGTAACATTCAAATCGCCAAAAGTGCTGTTCGCAAGCTGTGCGTATTTCTGCACGAGATTCGGACGAGATCCGCCCTTCAGCAGCAGTGCATTATACTGGCATAGCTCCTGGGCATAATGTATGCCCATGTTATCAAGACAGGTGAGCGGCAGGCATTCGGGATTCAATATGGTTTGCTCCGGCAAACGCTGCAAATCAATAAAATTCTGAGATGGTCCAATCAATGCCTCCAGTAAGCGGGTTTTCTCTTCATTCCAGCTGCTTGTCAAAGTTTCCCATTTTCGCTTGCTAACCGAGTCGCTAATCTGTGTGCGAGGATCCCAATTAAATCAGAATTTCTAGCTAGTAGTGAAACTTACATTTTTATTGGTCTCCTCGATGATAGAAAATATGGCATTTTCGCGCTCATTCCTGAGGAACGTGCTAACATCTGTGTCCGCACCAGCGACATCCAGCGGCTCAAACGTTTTGCCCGTGCTCAGAGTTTCGAGCTTCTTGTTCAGTTTGGACAGGTTAATGCCCTTGGAGCCAAGTAATATTTGCCTGTCAATGGAATCAAAGCAATGCAATTTAACAATTTCAATTGAGTTAATAGTTATTACGCTTGTATCTCCTTGGTGCCGGTCTGGGTAAAATGGCTATGCAACTGTTCGATGGACTGCAACACCTGTTGGAGCGTCCGCTCCACCCCGGGTAGTTCATCTTTAGCCTTGCCCGTGGTCAGGCTTTGTGCCTGCTGCAGCAGGGTGTTTAGATCCATTTCTATTAATATTTCGCCGCCACAATAAAAACGCGGTAGAAACGTAAACACAAGCGCAGTGCTGCAAAACGGATACAAAAAAAAAAATTTTACACTGTGCAACACTGAACTTGGTATTGCTACACTTAAAATTTAATGAATTATGTACTACAAAAGTAATTATATTCTTTTTATCAACCAGAGCTACAGTTCTTTAAAAATAAACAATGCAAAACTATTAGGATACACATCTTGCTTGTATATTTACAGTGCTTAACTGTAACACACAAGAAAGAAATCAGTCATATGCTAACTCTTGACAATTGGCTCTTTGTAAATGTGATTATTACTAACATCTTCATGACTCTTCTGTTCTCTTCTACTTTTATAATCATCTAGCCCATTTGATTTTTTTTTTTTATTAATATAAAACAATTTACTCTCTTGTTGCATTTTTTATTAAACATATGTCCAAATAAATATTCAAATGCCTTAGGACTAGGTAATCTGCATGACATAAGATAAGACATGCTTATCTATTATTTTATTCACTGTCCAATGAGTGCAACAAAAAAAAAAAAACAAAAAAAAAAAAACATTTTTATTAATTGTACAAATTATATTTAAATTCAAACTAAAGACAATATATAAGTTTGCGTATAATTTTTGTAACTGAATTGTTGTTGTGAAAAAGTGTACTAACTTAAACCTGCTTTTGTTGCTAAAGTCTGACCTCAAACGATGTCAGGCCACACATGTGATCCCTACACATTTGTTAATTGTTAAGTATTTGCTTAAATTTGCTTGTAACTTATAGCTACTAGTTTGTAGAATTTTCCCATCTTCGCGAACCAAACAAACTATTTATAAAAGGATAGAATACGAAACAATTTTAGTATTGCCTCCATTGTATGGGCCAGAACTTCACAGTTTCGACATGATTAACGCTGGCCTCCGTTTGCTAAGCACTTATGATAAAATACAACTGCTTTTCTCGGGTGGATTCCCATTCTCGTTCTCAATTAGCACGAGTAGTTGATGAAAAATATCGCCGACAGACTAAAAAAACAAAATAAGTGTCAATTCTATTGTGAAACGGTTTAAATTTTAACTGACGCTCACCTCATTTTGTTTGGCGGAAGTTTCGAGAAATGCTGCTCGCCAGGATTCAGCTAGTTTTTTGCCCTCGTCCGTGGAAACTGTGCGCTCCTGATGCAAGTCCGTCTTATTTCCTACTAAAACTACAGGTACACTGTAGAATTTTGAATAAAACCAGAGTTTTTTTTAACAACCATGAATAGTTTTAGTTAAAATTGCACAATTTCTTACTATTTCATGCCCATCACATCCAATAACTTTTCGTATATAATTTTGATCACTTCAAAGGACTTTTGACTGGTTATGGAATATACCAAAACGTATCCATGAAAGTCCATGCTATACTGAACCGGGAATATGCTATACTCATCTTGTCCAGCCGTATCGACCAGTTTAACCCGATAATCCTGCGAGTTGACGCGCGTCACCTTGGTGAATGCTGAAATTTTATACGTACACACATTAATCACAATTGTCGAATTACCCTAACTGTGCCACGCTGCAATCACATGAACAAGAACAAGAACAAAACGCATGGTAATAATCATCAGCATCCTTCACAGAGCTATCTCTATCTCTATGATTAATTTCCGATTTTTCTGTTTACGTTCGCATTTGCTAGAAACAGGTGCATGATATTCTTATTATTCTACTTACTATTCTCGATGGTCGGATCATAGGAGTCCACGAATTGGCCTTCCACAAACTGTATACTGAGCGATGATTTACCTATTGATGCATTCAAGTAAAACGCAATTATTATTACGAACATTCAAATAAAAAATTGTCTGTAATGCTGTCGGTTGTGTCTGTTGTCAAAATACTACGCAATTACAGTACAAGCAATAGCAACAAAAACAGCAACTGAGTAAACGCACCCATAGACAACAACAGCAACAGTGCGATTAGTCAGACTGAAACTGGAGCTGAAGTTTGAGTGTAGAGACGGAAGACGGGAGACTCACTCCCTACTCACCTACTGAACGGTAGCCCATCATGGCTATGTTGCGTTCCTTTGGTGGCATTATGTAGATCAATTTATTATTTCTTCTACCTTGTCAAATTGTTATAGCCCTTTTGTATGCGTTTGTGTATGTGTGTGTCTGCGCTTTTTTATTTTATTAATGACGATTAGGCGATGTGCTTTGCTCCAGTTATATGTTTCTATCACAGTTTTAAATTCACTGCAGCGGCGTGCCAAATTTTTATTGTTTAATTCAATTATGTATTATTTCACAGAAAACATTCTGATTTTACACTAACTACGCGTTTTCTCAGCTGTGGGCACCTAAAAAACTTTAACATCCGCCATTATGTTATTAGCAGCGCGCATCGAGTTTCCCACTTAAAAAAAAACATTGGTACACATTAGTTATTCGAGTAAAACATATCCATTTTCTAATAATAGTGCGATGGAAAATGGTCTAAACTGTGTTTGAATAGACCAATCTCATACAATTAATATTATCAAATTTAACAGCTGTTAACTAGCTGCAACAAAATGTCTCTAAGGATGAACGAACTAAAGAAGATTTCGTTTTTTGAAAGTAAAATATTTCTTGAACGATGCAGCTGATTTTGTGACGTCAAACTAAACCATAACATTAACAAGGAAGTTCTATAAAAAAAGGCATCCATAAGAATCTAGCAAATCTTGATATTTTTTTCTAAGCATGGAATCACAGCGACCATAGAAAACTGTGTTTAACAAATCAAATAGAAAAATAAAATCGTATTACTCAATTTCTAAAATTTCTCAGCAGATGACTGTGTGAATATCTTACATATTTAACTTAGCTGTTCATACACAAAAGCAAACAAAAAAGTTTTTCGGAAATATATATAAATATTAATAATGGCAAAGCGGGTCAATATTATTGGATACTGTGAATTTTGCGATCGTGAGGTGGGCAGTGATGGACGTCCTATTAATAATTTTAATATCCTATCATATGAACGTGATTTGGACGAGCAAGCAACTAGTTTGGAGGATTCAAATATGGCACTACAGGAGGATGATATGAAAGATTCTGATTACGATTTGGTGGATCCGATTTTGGAAATTGTCAAGAATCAGCTTAAGCAAGGCCCAATTTCCGAGGTAACTTGACAACTGCTTTATACTTTTTATTGTTGTTTTATAAAATTATCAAGATATCGAACGATGACGCTAAGCTCGTTATGAGTATCTTAAGGGAAGAACGGATTCAATATGAAAACTATTTGGCTGAGAACGATGCGCGTTCAAAGCCGCCAAACTAGTGGCAGAGGTATTAGCAAACATTACTCCACAGGCAGCAATACCAAAAAAAAAAAACATTTTCTCAAATTTTAAATTTTTTTTATAACTTCAAATTCAAACATTTGTATCTTCGCCAAAAATTATCCAATTTCATACAACTTATATCAAGACTAATTTTAAATTTCAAATGAGCGCATCAATTCTCGAATGAGGACAGTGCTGCCACTGAAGCAAACAAAAAACTAGCTGGCAGCATCCCAAAAAAATAGGTGGCAGCCTACCGCGGCAGACTTGTGTAATAAAAACAAGATTCGACTTCAAATTATTGTAACAAACTTATTTTCATGTAATTTTTGACCTCAACTACACATCGTGTGTTCGTTGTGTTTGTACTGCCACTAACCACATAAACACCCCGCTAACTACAAATGGTAGGTTATCAGAGCTATTCACCTGTTCAAGGCCATTCAACGACAAAAATAATCGCACTTCGTTTTTTGCCCAGTGCGTAAATCCATATTGCTCTTCAGAGACGCTTGTGTTTGAATTGTGAGAGATGCTGCCCACCATCATATTCCGACAAATGCATCGCCCGCTAATCGCCAGTGGTCCAACAACGCTGAAACATGTGCTCGGTGTCGGCGGCAGCAGTTTTGTCAACTGCCTGAATCGCTATGCTGCAGCAACCGGCTTCATCCGCATCTCCTTTCTGGACATCAATCAGCGTCGCAATTGGGATGTTGCTCGACTGCGTCTGTATGCCGATGCCAAGAAGCAATCGCTGCAGCTGCGCACATTGCAGGGACGCGATCGCTTGCAGGGCGTCATCGACAAGCAGAGGGCAGAGTTCATTGAGCGCAAGAATATCATAGTTGATGATATTCGCGAGGCCAGGCACAAGGTGCAGGAGCGTGTGCGCGAGAAGATTGTAGAGATACGCGAGGAGCGTGAGAATATCATGACTATACCGAACATGCTGACCATCAGTCGTGCCCTACTTTCCCCGTACATTGGCTATGTCATTGTCCAGGGTGACTTTATCCTGGGCATGAGTTTGCTCGTCGTCGCTGGCATTACGGATCTGGTTAATATTCATTTGTCATATTATTATATATATATATAATATTTATTTATTTTTTCTCAGCTGGATGGTCAGATTGCTCGACGCTGGCCATCGCAGGCTAGCAAAGCTGGTTCCTTCCTAGATCCCATGGCCGATAAGCTGTTGATGGGGTCCTTGGTCATTTCGCTGTGCTATAGCGAACTGTTGCCCGTTTGGCTGGCGAGTGTTGTTGTCTTCCGAGATGTGTTCCTAATTGCCGCTGGATTTGTCATACGCTACATTAGTTTGCCACACCCCGTAAGTGCTTAGATATTGTTTAGTAATATATTTATACATCGTATATGATCTTTTTGTTGCAGAAAACGTTTTCACGTTATTTCGATGCCACCCGTGTTACTGCCCAATTGGAACCGACCTTTATCAGCAAGGTGAATACTGGCGTTCAGCTGGCAACAATTGGCATTAGCCTGGGCGCACCCATATGGAACTATATTGGTGGGTATTGTAAAATGTGTTTGATTAACAATAAGAATTGATTTCGAGTTGTTTATGTTCAGATCACCCGGCGCTGCATGGACTTTGGTATTTAACGGGCGTTACAACCGTCGCTGCGGCTCTGAGCTATGTTATCAATAGACGCAATACTTTTAAGATTATTAATAGAAAGTCGTAGAACTGAGCATTTCTTCTTCCGCTATTACCATAAAGATTAGTAAAGGACCACCCACTGCAATGATTAATATATAAAGTTATTTTGTAAACAGTTAGCTATTAATAAAATTTCTGTATTTATTTATGTTGATGCCATTACTTCACAACACCAAACTGTTGCCAAACTGTTGGAAATGCTGAACGAGTCTTCTGGCTTATGTTGCCAAATGTGTACACAATTATTTTTCATTTTAATATTCTATTTATGCTTATGCGTAAGTAATTAAATCCTTATAAGTAAATGTGTAGATTGTGTATTAAAATACAGTCGCCATAGGAAAATATGTAAGTGATATTTTGAAAACACAGCCATTCGCCGTAGTGCTGCCACAAATATGCAATAGTTATCAACATTTTCAGTATGCGAAAGTATCATGTACAAATTGAAAATGTCAGTCCATTTTCAGTGTTGTGTAACGTAATATTTGATCAGCGCGCATCTTTTTGTTGGAATTGCTCAAATGAGTTTTGAAAAGCAAATTAGAAAATAAGCTGCTAATAAATTAATTACAGCTAGTAAAATGTGAGTAAGCGCACGCTAAGAAAACATACACAAACAACGTATATATACTGTTCGTTATAGGGCGAAAGCAAGCGAAGATACAATGCGCGAACTGGATGATATTTTGAACGCCAGCGAAACATACGCAGATCGCCTGACGGCATTTTTGCAGCTGAAAACTGGACCGAAACCAAAGCAAAGCAACACGCCCTTCATTTTAGGCGGCTTGGACTTGGACTTCTCATTCGACCTCGATGTGGATTTAGTTAAACTACCGCCAAGAGCACAGCCAGCAGCTGTAAAGGAAGCTGGGCCCAAGGCAGAGGAGCACCCACTGCGCGAAATGACAATCGAATCCCTGAATTCAGCTGTGCCCAAAGCAGCGCAGCCACCACAAACCGAAGCTACTGTTGAGGTCTTTCCCTCAAAGGAGAATGTAACTACTAGCCAGGTGCGAGTCAACAGCTCAACACGTCGATCGATTAGACGCAGCATTCCTGGTTCCGATCGTCTGCGTCGCGTGGCCATCCAGCGACGTTCGCGCAGCTGTGGACATCGTGATCTGTTCAAGGAATTCAACAATGTCTGTGCAAACAACTCGAATTTTGTAAGTAATACTTATTGAAGGCTGTACCATTTTATAAATTAAATTATGTTTAACTGTCAAATTATAATAGTCAGAAGAAGGCAATTTTACCAACATACATTATTTTTATTGTTATCCAGTACGGCGAGTAAATCGAAAACTATTCAAAATGAGTTTTCCGAAATATGCTTTAAACCTTATTTTTTTATTGTTCCATTGGTTAAAATGCATGGTGAATGCGTGTATTGAAGCCAGAATATATGTGTGTAACATATCGATGAGAGCAATATTACTTTATAGCTTTGCTCACTAAACAGTGTCTACCTTTTTTACAGCTGCCCATGCAGATCAGCACACCTTTAACGGAAAATCAACCCTCAACGGAGCAAGAAAATCAGACAGTCTTAAGCGCAGAAAGACCCGCACCAGGAGAAGTTCGACCACAACGGTTGCAGGAGCACTTTAAAGACAGTCGAGAGCTGTCAAACATTACACAATCGAACAGCCCCATCCAGCAGCACTCTTTGCAGCGTCAAACGATGTCGGACAGCGACATCAAGCGGCGAACATACACCATAGAAATGGGACCCAATCTAGGTCAGCTGCTGCTCTCACCTTCGGGTAAAAAGCAGCTGTCGCCCTCCAAATCCATTTGTAATGTCTCTCCGAGACAGTCTTGTATGCATCTGGGATCAAGCGCTGTGCAGACAAAATTATCAGCAGCTTCGTCGCATAGGATGTTGTCAGTACCATCATCAGAGCCGGAGTACATTGTGCCCGAATCACCGCAACTGGATTTGCAGCAAGTTGTGCAGAATCTGACACTCAATTCATCGTTGGCGACAACACCTTTTATGGTCGTTCCTATAGCGTGTCTGAATGCCAAACCAGCTAATGAACAGGCCAAGGCAGCTCCAACTACAGTCACGCCCACTACAAAAGTTACTAATCGGAGTATACAAACCAGCTGCAGTTTGCGTGCCGTTCGAAAAATCGATTTAAATGAAATTCTCACTGAAGACGACAGCGCCGAGGAGCAGCAGATAGCTTCAGCTATTCGCAGCTCAATGCAGTTGCTTGACATGCACTACTCACGCTCCAAGGATTCGCGTAGACGGAGTAATCGTAGAATGCGTCAGACTTTTCTGAATAAACCCTTGCAGCCAGCCATTAATGGCGAACAGTTTGCCCAGGAGCTAGCGCGAATGAGCAACTATGAGGTAATAGATCTAAGCAAGCGTCGACATTGGGCCAAGCGGCATCCGTTGAACGGACATCGAAAACGATCGATAGAGCAGCTTCCGCTGGAGCATCAGCACCTTGAGTACAACAAACTAAGGCCCAATTTGGACCAGTCTTGCGCAAAGAAAATTCCCATCACTACATCCTCTCCACATAAGATATCAGCTGCAGCGACTTCGACCTCTCCACATAAGATCTCAATTGCAGAGACTACGTCCGGTTTGGACAGTGATTTTATGTTTAACACAACATCGATGCCATCACCAGCTGCACCTCCTTTTGACTTTAGGGATAGATCTCTTCATCAGCGACGTTCGCGCCTCAGTCGTCATGAGTCTTTTATGGTAAATTTGCTTTTTATACATGTTATTAAAGCGTAAAAATACGGGAAATTTTAATATGGTTGTGAAAGTGCTTAGGATTGTCCTTTAAGTATAAATAGCAGCAGTAGATATATATTAATTTCAAAAACTTTTTGGGTTAATCTCACAAGAAATAGTTATACAAAGGCCAATTAAAATTATTAAATATTTTAAAAAACTACCATTAACACAATTTGAAAAACAAAACTGTATTTTTGTTAGATTTTTAAAGATTACAAGAGATAGATAGATAGTATAATTTATTTTTTGTATAACTTATTCCAGTTTGAACCAATGTCCACCGCGGGAACAGCGCTGCCGCCGTTTGATTTCAGGGATAATTATATACAGTCGCAGCCCCGGACAAAGAAATACAAACAGCGACGCACACGTTTGAGAAATCGAGAGCCACCTGTAACTGTAAGTTTGAGACCCAACCAATCACATTATTTAGTTATACTCAATCACACTTACAGAGCGATGAGGATCAGTTCTTGGAGGTCTATACGCCGCCCACACAATTTCGCTGGTCCAAGTCCAGACGGCAGTCTGAACTAATGGAGACACCAGAAACATTCCCAGCACCACCGTCCTCGCAGTTTATTGATGTGCCCGAAACAGATGCTGAGAAGGAGCTGCATCAGCAAACCATTCAAAGTTCGTATATGGAAGATTTACGCATGGAAACGCCAACACCACCGCCGGAGCAGTCTTTAACTGAAGATCAACCAAGGACCAGCACATGCGCAGAAATGTCCATGCGGTTGCGCAGCAGTAGGCGGCAGAGCAAGAATAAGAAGCAGTTGAGCAAAAGGGAGCAGCATGAGCATGAAAAACGGCAACAGAAGCAACAGCAGCAGGAGATGCTGGAGAAGGTAAAGCTACTGCAAAAGGAGCAGCAGCAGAAGGAGCAACAGGAAAAGGAGCAGAAGAAGAAGGAAAAGAGACTGCAAAAGGAGCAGAAGCAGAACGAGCAACAGGAAAAGGAGCAGAAGGAGAATGATCGGATGCAAAAAAAACAGCAGCAGCAGCATGAGGAGCAGCGGCAAAAGGAGCAGAAGGAGAAGGAACGGCATAAAAAAGAGATTCAGGAAAAGAAGCAGCTAGAGGAGGAGCAGAAGGAGAGAGAGAAGCAATTGCGACAGGAACAGCAGCAGAAAAGTCCGGAAAAGGAGCAGGAAGAAATGCTGTTGAAGGAGCAGCAGAAAAACGAAAAACAACTGCGAATAGAGCAAAAGCAAGAAAGGAAGCAGCAGCAGCTGTTGAAACAACAGCTGGAAGTTGAGCAGCAGCAACAGATGATGGGAGAATCAAATCAAGAGCAAGTGCAGGAACTGGAACTGGAGCAATTGCCGCCGCCAGAAGTGGTATTTAAGAAACCAACAGTGAGAGCGCCGCAATCAAAGCGTTATAAAAAGAGTACAATTGAGAGAGAGCTGACAAGATTGACAATTAATCTCCAGAATGAGACGCTGCCACCGGATGAGCAGGAGGCAAGCACCGATACGGGTAAGACTAACGCAAATTCAGTTCCCAATATTTGAGTTAGCCAGAAAAATAAAAGAAATTAAACTTAATTCTGGAAAAAAATTTCAAATTGCGAACGGCGACTGTATTAGGGAATCACAATTGATTAACTAAGCTTTCATCTATTTTTTTTTTATCAATTATAGACGGAGTACGCCGTTCGAAGCGTGGTCAAGTTCCTTTGCGCAATACCTGGTCGCACACTATCAAGGAGCCGTTTCAGTTTATGTACAAGCAACTTGCATTTCTTGAGGTGTCAGCTGACTATAAGAGCAGGCCACAGCAGCGACCAACTGCAGCTAATAGTATTTCCTTAAATAAGAGACCACCACTGGCCAGCAGCACCCCATGTTATCCAAAAGCTCCAATTTCAGAGAACAGACTACAAGAATTCGCATCGCCGCCTGCTGTGCCCAAAGCGCGAGGACGAAAAAAGAAAGCAGCACTAGGAGAAACTGCTGCTCAACTGGCTGGAACGCACCTGAACCTAAAAAAAGGTTACAAAAAAAAGAAATAGCTGCTAAAATTGCATAATATATTTTGAAACATACTTGCAATTTACTTTAGAAAAAAAAACGTATTTGACCAATGGAATAAAAGGTCAACAATCAGAAAAAGCGGTTGTTTTTATATAATTAAATTAATGAAACAATTAAAGTAAAACACTAATGCTTATAAATTAAAAATAGAGAAAGAAGTGCAATCTTCACTTATAGGTCTACCAAAATATAGTATATAATGGCAGAACAGTATAAATAAAAAAAATGTGAAAATCCAACCTATTAAATTATTTATACTTTTATATTTGCTTTCAGCCACCAGCAGCTATGATAATTCAATAAGGTTTTAATAGAGTAAATTAAATTAAATTCTTTCAATTAGATAAAAATTTATTCGGACACTTAAGATTTTTGCAATGTAATATAGCATAAATGTGTTATTTAAATTAAATAAATAAATGTGCTGCTTTTTAAATGAAAAAGCACGATCAAAAAATTTATTTAACTGAACAAAATTATAAATCAATTTATTTTGTTCTTTTAAATCACTCAACTGTTGAGCAACAGTGGAGCGTGACTGACGAGCGCAATTTAGCGCTGCCAGGTCGTGAATGTTTTTGAAAACAACAAAAGGTGGCAGCGCCATACGTGCTGCCAACAGTGACATTTGCTGTCACTTTTTTCTTTCTTTTCCGGTCAGCGAACAGACCTGTAAGTTCGCGTAATATTTGTGCACAAAATAAAATCGTATTCTGTTAGTGTTTTAACAATGCAACGCCAATTATTTACGGCGCCAAATGAATGGGAATAATGTGAAGCATGCCTGCAAACAATATTGCACAAATTTACCATGATAAGGCCAAACAATTTGCTTCTCAAAGAAACCAAACAAAACAAATTGAAACAAGACGGGATGCCTATAAATTAAATGAGTGCAAATTATAAGCGCTGAATCTGTTATAGTGCTTAATATTAAAACGAATAAGTGGATCTGTGCTAATTATCTGCATTTTATTTCCTTTACTTTCTGCATACATGTTCGCTGCTCCGCCGTCGACGTCGCTGCCAACGCAACGCTCCCAACACAAAATCAACAACAACATAATCGACAGCCGCCAAAATGAGGAAAATTATGAAACAGGGCAAGATCGTAATCGTCCTTAGCGGACGTTACGCCGGCCGCAAGGCCATCATCGTCAAGACCCATGACGATGGCACCCCAGAGAAGCCCTTCGGTCATGCGCTCGTCGCCGGCATCGACAGGTATCCACGCAAGGTCACCAAGAAGATGGGCAAGAACAAGCTGAAGAAGAAGTCGAAGGTTAAGCCTTTCCTGAAAAGCCTGAACTACAACCATCTGATGCCCACCCGCTATACGGCGCATGACATCACCTTTGATAAACTGTCGCCCAAGGACCTTAAGGATCCCGTCAAGCGCAAGACGCATCGTTTCCAGACCCGAGTCAAGTTCGAGTCGGTGTACAAAGAGGGCAAGAACAAGTGGTTCTTCCAGAAGCTGCGCTTCTAAGCAGCACATCTCTGTGGAGGTCTCTTGATTTAATTGTCGCCGTTTTTTTAAGGTTAAATAAAAAACCAATAATTCTGATACAAACTGACCGAAACTTATGAAAAATGCTTCATTTTTTCTATTTATATGTTAAACTATGTATTGCGTTAACTGAATGTTTCTTAAAGCATTAAGTTATTTGCCAATTTTTGCCGATCTTCCGCATTTAAGCATGGTTTCTTTTTGAGGGATGGGAATCAATTTTCATGGAAAAATTGTATATAATTTCACTCTAATAAATCTGTTAATTATGGATGCTTGATTCATGATTCCTTTCCAAGTCTTCTGACTCCCATTCCGAACATCCAATTATTATTGAAACGGTTCTGATTCAGATAGCTGTTTATTTTTTATTTGAAAACTTCAGTAATATTTTGGTTTTATCATTAATTTCAATTATTTAATAAATATTCGAAGAGAATAATACATTTTGATTGAATTTAGTTTTACATTGTAATGATCGTGTTTGAATTTATTATACAATTAGATAGCTTCACTGTACACATTTGTAACTTGAAAATATTTTGGAGTATAGTAGGCCGAGTTGACTTGTTTATGGATACTAATAGTGGGTTAACAAATTAAAAGATTCAAAGTAGATAGTGTTCAAAAACATTGGAGAACGTAAGAAATTCTGCGAAATAGAAGATAGAATTTAAATTAAATAATTGCAAGTAGAAGAATAGAGTATTTAATATATGGGTTGCAATAAAACGTATATTACCTGCTGTACCTGAACATCGGAGGAGCACAGAACACATAACACTTAGCCGGGGCGGGGAGATTTTTTTTTTTTTTTGGTAAAGCAGCACAAATATATGGATTGCTTCTATTATTATATTCAGACATCACAATTAAACGCTGTTATGCATTGGCTTTGGGGCGAAACAATTCTGTACAACAGTTGACTCTGATTGGCTTAGTTGTGGGTTAATATAAAATTTTGGTATTCGTTTTAGTAGGGCTTTGACTTTTGGTTTTGTTTGTTTGTATTTTGATTTATTTTTTTTTTGGTTTCTCTTAACTCTGGTTGAAATAGTTTCCATGTGGCCTGTGGAACGGTTAAGCATGGATTGTTGGGGAGTAGAAAAATATATATGTAATTATTAATATTGGTTAGATTTGAACGAAATTTGGAAAAAAAAAACATTGGATTGTTATATTGAAGAGGAACACAATGGTATTGACGCAGCTACATACGTGTGGGTGTAGAGTGGGTGTTTTTCTGTGTTTGTGTTGGCACTACGGGATAAGTACTACTTATAATATAAAGAAAAATGATATAATCAACTTAAAACTTATTTCGGTAAATTAGTAAATTTTGGTTTTTTCGTGTGTGTTTTGGGCTGTGTTAATAAACAACTGAGTACAATAACGAGGAGTAGCGCAAATTATAACATTTAACACACTTACAGTTCTGTTGAAGTTGAAGTGAAAATAATACATTAGAGCGTGAAACTTTATATACATAATACAAAAATAGGCGCAGCGTTTAAACAGCACGTGTGACAGTGAAGTAAAATAAATGTAAAGCGAATATTTGTGGTACATAGACTTGTGGACGCTGTGAAACTAATTACATCACTAATACAGAGAGCGTCAACTGAAACGAACGTCTCCCTTTCGAACAACAAATAAACTTAAAGCTAAATTCAAGTTAATTATTTTACCAATTAACACGCTTGGCACTCAAGATTTTGAGTATGTTTTCAACGACATCAGTGCTGCTGTTTGTGCCTCCAAGATCTAAAATATACAATGTTTTAAAAATAATGATTTATATTATATTTATAGTGATGGGTCTGCTCTGAATGCGATTGCTGCAAATTTTTATGGCTTTGAAATTGGAATCTTTAAAGAAACCAATTTAAGATTTTGATTTACTGTTTCTTAAATTTAACTGTTGAAAAAAGTTTTTTTTTTAGTTGGAGAAAGCTGCATTCGGAACAAATCAATTTGGGAGATAAATAATACCTGGCGTGCGTATGGCATCTTTAACAATAGTCTGATAGGTGGCATCATAGATAACCTTGGCGTGTTCCTTGTGGCCCAAATGGTTCAACATATCAATGCTGGCATTGATCATCGCAACGGGATTGGCAATATTCTTGCCGGCAATGGCAGTGCCAGTGTTGCGGGTGCCCGGCTCAAAGACAGCATACTGAAACAAATGTCAACTTCAAGACATACAAAGAGACAAACATTGTGCACACTTACATGATCGCCATAGTTGCGTCCGGAGAGCAGGCCAGCGCCGCCAATGAGGCCACAAATCACATTTGATACAATGGTGCCATACAAATTGGTCATGTTCATGACATCAAATTGATGTGGATTGGAGACGGCCTGCATGCAGGTATTGTCAATAATCATATTATTATGCTCCAACTCGGGATAATCCCTGTGAACACGATTGGCCACCTCCAGGAAGAGACCGTCCGACAGCTTCATGATATTCGCCTTGTGTATGGTCGTCACTCGTTTGCGATTATTCTGACGGGCATACTCGAAGGCATAACGAGCCACACGCTCAGCATTTTCAACTGTTACGACCTTCATGCTCTCCACGACGCCGCGGACAGATTCGTGTTCCAACATCGCATACTCACCGTCCGTATTCTGGCGGATAAGCACAATATCGACGTCCTTGTGACGGGCCTGTATGCCCGGATACGATTTGCAGTGCACTACATTCACATAGAGATCCAGCTCATTGCGTAGAGCGACATTGCGCGACATCTCCTCCAGGCCGTGCGACTTTGTCTCAATGTTGCCCTTGAGCGCGACGCCATTGCGCTTAATCGAGGTGATCGCATAGTCGAGATCATCATTGCCCTCGGTGGATGGATCAATGTCGATTACCTCAAAATCAATTGGTGCTCCACAATAACGAAAGATTTCACGCACATAGCCCATCAATTCCGGTCCAATACCGCCACCGGGCAACATGGTAACACCATGACGGCCACCATACTGTGCCGAGGGTATATCGGTGCCCTAGATGAGGAGCAGCAAAAATAGTTATAATAAAGTGCCAAGGAAGTTCAATATTTCAGGTGAAAATTGTATAACCTCAAAATCATACCGTTAGTTTCTTTTGAAGCGCAGTTTTCGTGTGTAACACATCCTCGGTCTTCTCCTTGGTCACGAGCAGCGGATAACCCTGCACAGATAATATAATTGATAAGTTGTTGTCACTTATCCAGTGGCCAACCCATTATGTAATTTGCCAGACGCGCTCCGTTGGCCAACTTGGAAAATTGGGGACCCATTGACATGAACTTACACGAGTTAGGATTGGTGCGCGTAACTGTAGCAATCTTTGTGACAGGCGTATAGACATCTTTTGCTTTGAAATTTATGTCTTTTCAAGTGCGTTGTAGAGCTTTTCAACCAATTTTCCTTTGCTGACAGAAACCACGGTCAAAACGCAAAATCATATGTTTCTTGTATCGATAAGTTACTCAAAATGGTTACAAAACTATCGATATGCACTAGAATGTGCAATGAATTGGGCAGCACTGGCGAATCCATGCAGTAAAAATATTGCTTGCGAGTGTAGGATTATTATAATGTTCTCATTACGATTATTACACTGGGTTAGTTTGTTAATGGCATATAAAAAATACGCATTTGCTTATAAGAAAATAAACATGTGCATTTATTTCGATTATGGCTGTTTTTAAAATGTTGCTTAAATGTTGTAAATATTATTGTGTATATATAAACTGTAAAAGGGTATTCACGATTCGATGTGCTGCCGAATTTGTTCATAATGTTTCTCTTACGTTAACAACCGCAACCATTTAGATTGTTTTTGAATGAAAACAATTGTGTTGTTTCAACTTTGGTTTGAAAACAGGCATTTCATATGCAATAATCCACAAAATGGAAGTGGAACTTGTGCCCGCTGCAATCCCGGGCCGAACTGAGATGCAAGAGCCGCTATCGAATTTAAAATTTCTGCACGCGCTTGTCGTAAGTCATCAGAAGAATCTTAGTATTTCAGACAATTATTATGTTTATACATTTATTTCAAGGCCGGTGGCGTTGCGGGATTCGTAGTGGATATTGTACTGTTCCCCATCGATACGGTCAAGACGCGGCTGCAGAGCGAGTTGGGTTTCTGGCGAGCCGGCGGTTTTCGCGGCATTTACAAAGGCATCGCACCGGCGGCGGCAGGCAGTGCACCAACTGCAGCCCTCTTCTTTTGCGCCTACGAGTGCGGCAAGCAGCTGATGAGCAATGCGAGCAACACCAAAGATTCACCTTATGTTCACATGGCAGCTGCTTCTACAGCTGAAGTGGTAAGCCGTTAATCTAGAGTGGAATATGCTCAGAATATGAATATGATCTTATAGGGTTAATGTTAATGTAGGTTTCAGCTAATGACGTGACGGACTTGTATTTCTTTCAATTTTTTTTTTAAATCTAAACCCCGTTTGATATTGAACTCATAAATATAAAATTTTCTATTAATTTGAATATTTAATTAATTGAAAGTTTTCTTAGATTTTTTAAAAATTCATCTGTAATTAAGTTTTATTTCAATTAGCTACAATTTATTAAGTATTTTGAATTCGTATATTATTTTTTCTTCCGCGAAACGATGGCATAAAATACTTAGAATCGCCATATGCTATTAAACCTCATGGGAACCCAAACCAACTTGTTGTATGGTATACAGTACCACTATGTACATCCTTATATGACGTAGTTGAGGGCAATTCTATAATTTTTTCAACTGCTAAGTTAAAAGTGCATAAGAGATATGATTTATTGAATACAATTATGATTGATATAAAATTAAATGCATATCAATAAACTTTTAATATGTCGGCAACTGCCTTCTCGATCTCGATATAATTACACAGCTCGCCTGCCTCATACGTGTACCAGTGGAAATTGCCAAGCAACGTTCCCAGACCCTGTTGGGTCACAAACAACACCAGACAGGGGTGCAGATCTTATTGCGCGCCTATCGCACCGAGGGTCTGCGTCGTGGACTCTATCGCGGCTTTGGCTCGACTATAATGCGCGAGATACCCTTTAGTTTAATACAGTTCCCCCTGTGGGAGTACTTTAAGCGGCAGTGGACACCAATGACTGGTTACGTGTCGACGCCGCTAACTGTTGCGCTCTGTGGCGCAGTTGCCGGTGGCATTTCGGCTGCATTAACCACGCCGCTGGATGTGGTAAAAACACGCATAATGCTCGCTAATCGGGAGAGTGTGACGCGGCGTCGCAATATTCCATCCATTCTCCATGGCATTTATATGGAACGCGGGCTGGGCGGGTAAGCAAATCAAATATTTACATATATCACTTTATTTGTTGTACATAAGTGTTTATTATATTTAACTTTCCAGTCTGTTTGCGGGCGTTGTGCCGCGTGTGCTCTGGATTACGCTGGGCGGGGCGTTCTTCTTTGGCTTTTATGACCTAACTACACGTCTTTTGGGCACAGCAAATACTGATAGCTAAAGGCTATCTTAAGGCACATATTTTACACGTCTTGAACAATTGTACAATAGTCTGAGGCCTAACTGTACAAAGTGAATACAAAACTCGATTCGATTATTGTAGCTGCCATCAACCGGCGATAACGTAGACAATAAAATGAAAGTTTTTAAAATTTTAGAAGCTAAATTTATAAGTCTTTCTTCCGTGTTGAGGAGACGTGTGTCTCCTGTAAAGATTCTTTTGGTTCTTCTCCGATCTAGGCGATGTCATCGGCATCAGTGTATATTGTTGAATTATGGATAATGTTGCTAATATTTAAATAATTCATATTAAATATATAATAAGTAAGAGGATCTTGACAAGAGTGTGCAAGTGATCTCAGCCATGGGAATAAATGCTATCAATACTAACTGGTGTTATCTGCAGGCGTGCATCAAGCAGGCTGGCAACGGAATTCGGCTGGTCAAATTCATCAGCGCCGATCATGGAGACATCAGAATCCCCGTCGCCATCATCGACTGTGAGGTAGCCATTACGCGTGGCAATGCGGCGCTTGAAGTACCCACAATTGAGAGTACGGCGGTTACGTGACAATGCATAGACCTAGTTTGAGTAGTTTCAATACGCAAATGTAAATGTAAATATATTTAAAGAAAACAGCTGAACAAATACAGATAAGTTAAAGTAGGTCTACTTACCAAACCGGCGAGCACAATGACTCCTACTAGCACTAGAATTGGCAGCCAAATGTATTGGCCGTCATCTGGATGTTCCAAGTCTGAAGTTAGCGTTGTGTTTGGCTTAGACTCCATTTTTCTAATTAAAGGCTGGATAATTTTTTAAATCGTCGATTAAATATCAAAACAACCTGCCAGTGTAACCCCAAAAGCGAAACTCTTACAAGTTATCGTTATCGTGCACAAGTAGAGACGAACGTATTTATGTTACTTCGATTATAAAAGAAAGAAAATTTGTTGGCACTCTGCTTTTGTTTGTCATTTTAATTATTTTGTCATTTTAATTATTATGTTAAATACAACAGAAAATTCTGTTACTACTTTTCGATATTTAATAGTAACAGTGAGTTAGTTGCTTTCCACATCTCTAATAGCAGCTCTGTGTTTGGTGTCTTCTCTCACGAGCCCGCGCTTGAATTCAATTTTGAAATACCTGTGTCAATGACAAAAAATTATGTTGTAGAAACTCTTTTTGTATTTGTCCCGACGAGCCACATCGTGCCAAACTGCAAATATTAATGGGATCTGTGATAAGGTTGAGCAGCTAACATATAACGTATATTACGAAATATACACAAATGAGAATTTGAGAAACTACGAATTACTCATTACGGTTGCAATCACATCGTAAACATAATATATAGCTGACACTCGAGCAAATGGCCGAGATTGATGCAATACAACAACAACAACAAAAAAGGAGGAGAAGAAGGCAGAGGATGGCTCAACTAATGACAGTTAGCTGCAATTACGATAGTTAATGGCAACTTCTAGCAAAGTTAGCGACGCATAAAAATATATAGCCCATAAACTTGAGTTTACCTGTATAAATTGTTTTGGTCACATTAGATTTCAGTTTTAACTAAACTATCGAGTTTTTTAAATAAAAAAAAAATCCAATATGCATATATTAATGTATTAGAGAAAGTGGGGGAAAAAAAATCTATCGATTTTAAAGCCAACTAAATTAAACATTTGTGTATTGACTGAATATTTTTAACATTACAAGCTCTGGTCATTTGTCTGTAATAAAATACGCTTGAAAAATCAAAGGTATTAAAAGTCGGAAGGCAAATCTCTTACAAATATCACATTGAATGTATTTCACGCTACAGTTGGGTTGGTTAACAATGACTTGGATGCACATATAGACATATAGATATATATATATATATCATATATATGATTAGAGTATAGATAAAATATATGTCCGTTGACAACAATTCAGTGGCTCAGCGTTAAAGCTAGCGGCATAGCTTTTATCGCAGTGGTGGTGGTGGTTGTGTAGTCATCCGGATTTTGCGAGGAGCCCGTTGCGGTGCCCGTTGTAGTATTAGCTACATTACCCAGACCCATTTCGGTGCGCTTACGTGACGTTATCTTTTTCCAGCCGCGTAATAAGATTTGATTGCGGTACTTGGGCGTTGTGAATGTATAGAGCAGAGGATTGACAGCGGAGTTCAGGGGAAGTATAAAAACCACCAGCCAGGCATAAATATCATCGGAGATATTGTATTTGAAGAATACCCAGATCTTCATGGCTATGATGGGAGCCCAGCATAGTACGTCCGTAAGCACAATGAAAAAGAAACGCACCGCAAACTCGCAGTCTAGCAGCGATAGGGGCGTGGCACTTCGCGTACGCCAGATTGAAATGAGCAGCGCCGTATATAACAATGCAATCATGACCAGCAGCCACAAATTGACGCCCAGAAAGACAAACGCCGAGTACTGCCAGCCCAACGGATATGCCTCGTGGATGAGCAGTGGAAAACAGGTGCCCGAATGTGTGCCATAGAACTGGGTGCTCGAGTACCAGATGACAACGGGCGTTACAGCCAGGCCCACTCCAGTTAGCCAAATGCACAGCAGCGAGAAGTATATGATGCGCACACTGATGCTCCGATGACCACGGAATGGATCCGCAATCAGCAGAAAACGTTCCACAGACATAAAGGCCAGTATTAGCATTGATACCTCCGACGAGCTAACGGCCAATGTGCCAATTGCCTTGCATTGCCAAGAGTTCAACCACTCACGTGCCACTCTAAAAATATATTAAAAATATTATTATTATTAAAAAATAACAAGAATAGTTGCCTTACAAATGCAATTTGATTGAAACACTTACTTATGGTACTCATCCCTGTAGCGATAGTCCTGCACGCCAATGATTAGCAAATAGAAGCCCATCAACATATCGGCCAGTGCCAGATTTCTGATGACCATTGTGACAGCGACATTCTCATCGCGGTAGATGAAACGACCCCAGAGCACCATCAAATTACCACCTATGGACAGCGTCGCCATAATCCAGGTGGAGTAGCGCAACGAGGGTTTGCTCAACATATCCCTAAACGAACTGACGCCATCGGTTTTCGGCTTGCACATCAGCACTTGCGGCGTCATGGAGCAGTAGTAGAAACGATCAAAGACGATGTACTTCAAATTGCGCATCTCGTTGAGTGCCGTAAAATCAATGCGATCGAAATCGATGCCAGTCAGATTCAGAAAGGATACGTTCAGCGACTCCAACAGGTTGCGATCTATCGCCAAGGGCATGTGTGCCAGCGAGCTGTATTTGTAGGAGATTTAAATTTAATTTTACCTCAGCTTTTCTTTACCTTAACAAAATGTTTGCTGTTGTTACTTAAGCAAACAAAAATAACTCCAAGGACTGCGCTTAAGTTTAAGTAATATCTTAACCTCAAAGGGCCGACTGCTTGCCCCATTTATGGCCTAGCAGTGTGCATATTTTTTTTTATATTATTTATTATTCACTTACAGTGCCTCCAGGTGTGTGTTGTACAAAAATGTTGAGCCAGATAATTCCTTAATAGGATTGCCAATGAGGCGGCTGTAAAAAAAAAATGCATGAAAATACAAAAGTGGAAGATTGCGAATATGCCGCAAAGGCCAAATAATGGACCCAAAAGCATGATAAAAGCAAAGAACATTTGACGGCGCTTTCAACTGCCAGATTACATATGTGCATTTATCTATATATATATATGTATATATATATGTATGTATGGTGAGTGTGTGTGCAGGTCTTTAAAAAGTTTTCTTTCACAACAGCTTTAAAAGTAGAACAATAAAAAGGCAAGTGCGACAACAAAAATGTGAGCGACATAATAAGGGAAAATTCTTATTTAATAGTTGTGTGTTTGTGTTTGTGGGTGAGTGGTCTTTATATAAATCACTGCATATAGATAGATATAGTTTTATAAGATGGTTCGGGAGGGGGGGAGGTAAGTTGGTCAGACACAGGAAAAAGCGCATCATTCATGACGGCTTGCAGACGTCGGAGCTTCGTCTTTGGCTCCAACTGGGGAATGTCCTTACCTAACTCTTGTGAAATGCAGCAGCTGATATTGATGCTATTTAGCTCCATTCGTTGCACTTGTCTGGTCAATCAATGCCGGCGTCAACTGAAAACAGTTTGTTTTTATGGCTTGCCGCACAAAGACACTACTATTATTACCACTACCCACCCCATCTTGACAGGGGACAGGCTACCCCTTGTTTATCCAGTAACTCTCTAGTTGGTAATTGCTAGCCAGCTATAAAGTTGCACTCTATGCTGGGGGTGGCATACACTCGTAGCTTAACCATAAACTAAATGTTTTACTTGGAGCATAAATTGCTTTTTGATATGCAGTCGCACTTCTCGCGCAGCACCGCCCCCCCGTGATTAATGCTTCTGCAGCCAATTTATGTAAATTTCAAAGCACTTAATGCCCGAAATATAAGGCAAGGCTTTGTGCGGTTGTCCGGGCATTAAATAGCCTACTTAATAACTACATTAAATGTCAGAGCAGCTGTTTTGGGCCTCAGACGACAATTAACATATTTCTTAAGCGGGGCAACAAGTTGCCGGGCTCAAATAAGTACGTACCACAATATAAGTAGCACCAGTAATAATGTCAATTGTTTTTGCCTAGGCAAACGCAAACACACCCACACACACGCACACGGACGTATGTAACGCGCTCCGTGGTTGCCTGCGCACGAAAGTAGGCAACAAAATGCCTCAGTAAAGGGCCCACACGCGCACTAACACCCACAAGCACAGCACAGCACAGCACGATAGAACACACACACACACACACACGCATTTACAATATTATGGTCGGTCAATGCGCATTTAACAACATGTCAAATAGACGCACATAGTTGTATTAGTGCAATGACACAACACAAATTGTAGTCTAAAGTGTGGCAAGTGGCAAACAACGAATGCATAAATGCTCTTCTTGTTCACAAAAAAAAGGAAGGTATTTTAATTTATATATTGAATATTTTTTTAAAAATTAAATTCAGTTTTATAAAAATTAAATTAGTCAATTCTGCTGCAGCTAATAATAGTTGATTTATTCTATCATGTTCTTTGCGTGTTTATAATTTTCTAATTGCCATCTGACAAATTGGAAAAACATATTTTAATATTATCTATGATATAATATTACATAGATAACATAATAAGATTAATATAACAAGTATTTTTGATTTATTTCACTTTACCATTGTCAGACAACTGCAATATGTATTTTTAATCAAATAAAGAGAAAAGTTTGTAAATAATTTAACTTAATAGCAATAATATGGCATACATTTCGAATAAACTAAATAAATATTTAATTAACTAATATATTGTTATTCGCGCAAGTCGAAATAAATTACAATCTGTTGCCAATTGCCACACACAATTAAATGGTATTAGGCAAATCAGTGGAAATGGCACGTACTGCTCTGAACCCTTTCGAGGAAGCTCCGCGCGGGCGTTGCTCCGGCTTTGGTCATACCGTTTGTCCTGACATTACAATCATTGCCCGCAATTAACGCCATTGCGCTTCAGCTTATTTCAGCAAAAATATAAATACAAAAACAAAGAAAAAAATAATCACCCTGTTCACTTGCTGGAAGTGAAAAGCAGCTAAGCAAAATGAGCTGTCAGTGCGAATTTATTTGGAATAGCAAAAATCAAATTAGTGCAGCGATTTTTTATGCCCCAAACTGGCAAAAGTACGAAGTAATGCTCTACGGGAGAGCAAGTGTCCAGGCTGGACAACAAGTAAACAACAAGTCAGCAGAAATGTGAGCGGAATTTCAAGGAAGAACCTCACAAACACAGATACACACATGCTTGTACATGTACATGTGTGCTGTGTATCTGTGAGATACAAAACGTAGTGCCATAAAAGTCGCATTTGTTTTATGAACTTGACGCTTGTGAAACTGCTTAAAAATTCACAGCACGCTTGCAGGCGCATTATTTGCATGAAAAGTACAGACACACACACACACACACACACGCAGACTGGGTGTGCCTGAGGGGTAAGTCATATGAAAAGGCAAGCAACGGATTTCACTCAGTGCCAACAGTGACTTGAGCGATAATAATGGCCAAGAGACCAAACTCAATGCTAATTTCAATAAACTCCTTCATTATGAGCAAGAAAACTAGAGACTGAACTGGCATCTAGAGACGGGTCCCTAGTTCATAACGCCTGTCCATCAATCGAGCTGTGCGTTGCTTCGGCGAAATTGTTTTCCCATAAAATACAAATTTATTTGCATTTTTATTTGGTCATAATAATGTTTGTTTATTTGTTGCTCCTGCTGCTGTTGCTGTTGCTGTTGCTGTCGTCGCCTGAAGCCCCGAAGTCGAGGCGCTGACAGACAGCACATACCATAAGATACAAAGCTACAAAGCTACAAAGGCGCAACATACAGATACATTTACTTAAATATATTTTGTATACCAATTTTTGGTCAAGTGACAGGCAAAGCATATTTCTCTCCTTGTTTCTGCGGGGGCTGAAGTGTTTTGTGTCCTGGCATTGATATGCTGAGGCTGATGCTGATGTATTCGTTAGTCGGGTTGGTAAATTTATTAACGCCACCAACCCGATGCCAGACTTGGTTCGATGTTAAACCGGCGACCACATTTATTAAATATGATATTGATATATTTATGTATATGTATTTGTATGTGCGAGAACTTGGGAATAGAATTCGAAATGAATTTAACCCATAAATTGTGCAGCTCTTCCCTTGGATGCTGCCTTTAAGATACAATTATATTTCAAAGTGAATGCGAGCAAAAATTTAAGTTTTTGAAGAGTCGAAAGAATGCTTATTTAATTAACAAAATAAAATAGTAAAAATGCTGATTTAAGTAAACCGAGATATTCAAGATGTGCTTGTCAGCTCTTTAGTTCTTAAAACTAATTAGGAAATTTAGCTGGCTCAAAAGCAAATTAACTAAGTAATGTATGTTGTCTGGAAAATTAACTTCTATTATTATTTCAAAATAGTTGTGAAATACTGCTTAGAAGATGTTTAAAATATATTGATTTGTCTGTTTTATTAATCAATCTTAGCAAACCAAATACTAAATTCTAGCCACATCTTAACTTTAAGCAGAGCAGAGCAGTATTCTATCTATGTAAATCTTTTATTATAGATTGTATTATTTTATTCGAGTTACCACACAACTTTTATACGTCTTGGCCATAAAGGTTCGCGTTGCTCTTAGCTAATAAAGTGGCTAAATTCGAAGGCATGCTCCAAATCATAAAATAGTAAATTGAAAGTGTTATCGATATATGTCCATAGATATAAACTATAAATAGGTCCAAAATAGATTACAGTAGGCATGTTGCCGTCTAAGGAATAATTAAATAATAAGTAAAATAAAAATAAATATTAAAACAAAAAGTTTACTAAAGAGGAATTGCTCCTAACTTAAGTCGCTCTTTGTGTATTCCATGATTATAATTTAAGCTAAATAATGGCTTTTTACTTGGAATTTTTATGGGTTCAACAATTGTCCAGTTCGTGTCTTTGTCGAGTTGCCGAGTTCATTTACCCAGCCCAGGGGAACAATATTTATGTATATGATTATGGTAATTAGTGGTGAGCCATAATTCATGCTTAGTGTTTGCTTAATATTTAATAGGCTTAGCATTTATATACTCACATATCTGAAATAGCTGAAAGATTTACAAAGGCTTCCTCATGTATGTGGGTGATAAGGTTGTACCTCAGATCGCTGTGGAAGAAGAAGTATAAAAGCAATTAGATAATAGACGAACTCGATAAGAGACTAATATTGAAATAAAAAAAAATTAATAAATAATTTACAACAAATAAGTACTAAAAAAATGGAATCAGATGCATGAGGAATTTATGAATTATTTTCATATTATTTAAAATTTTAAACTCATATACATAGATATATGCTGTATACATAAGTATATCCATATTTAGAATATTCCAAAGGCAGGAATTTATGAACTATTTACATATTATTTACAATTTTACACTCATATACATAGATATATCCATAAGTATATCCATATTTAGAATATTCCAAAGGCACTGACAGTTGGCAACAAGAATATGGCAATGACGCAGTCAATTTTGATTTTGTGGCAGGATGTGTTGTGGTAGGTAGGGAATCGGTGTCTAACACACATTTATTTACGTGGCGGCAATTTGTGATGCTGATTTATTTTCACTTACCAACGCGCCGGGTGCCCAGACGACCCATTGACTTATATTGTCAGCTATTGATGCATAAATTAATGATTATTTGTGCCCCCACGAAGGCAGGCAAAGATGCCTGATAAATGTTTTCAAATTGTCGTACACTTACATACTCGTATATGAGTGACATACACAAAATTTGCATGAGTCGATTTACGTTTAAATATTTGCTAAGAGCATAAGCCATTTGTGTAAACAATTGAAAGTGAAATTTATGCTTATTGACGCATAAATTGCAGTTGTTAAGGTGTCGAATTCCATAACAGGTTTTGGGGCGCATAACTCGATATTGTTGCAATGCATATCGACTGGGTTAACGCTGCGTATGCGTAATTTGTTTGAAGTTCGATTCGGTTGTGTTATGTTTTGCCATTTTGCTGACAATGTGCTACACGGCGTGGCTGCCACGCCAAATGTAACCCATATAAATCTTAAAGGAGCGCCGATGATAGCGCTGCCGAAAACGAAATGAAAGCAAAATGCAGTCAAGAGTAAAAATTACGCATACGCACCATAAAACCTAAGTACAACATATTTCAATAGACTTTTCGACACTTTTTTGTAAGAGTCGAGTGCCGGGGTGAGTTCAGTTGCAATGCTTCGAATAAAAAGGGAAAACAACAAAATCACTAAGGGAAATGGCCAAAATTTAATGAGGCTGCCTCAAGGGAACATCGTCCTCGGGTGTGTTGGCATCGAGCTTTATATCTACATATATAAATGTATAGTATTTCCTTTTACTCACAGCAGCTCTAATTTATCCAATTGCGCAAAAGTTTTCTCGCCAATGTATTCGATTCGGTTGTTTTCCAAGTAGCTGTAAAATAAAGTGCAGCCGCAATTAAAAAGAAAGTAAATTTCAAACTTAAGCTTAGACTAAGCAAGCCAAACTTAACTGACATAAAATGATGTCTTAAAACTATTTTATTTAATTGTATTTACTTTAATAAAAATAAAATTATTCTTTAAGGCAAAAAATAGAATTCATAATTTTAATTTAAATTTAATTTTTGAATAAATCTTAAAAAAAAATCAACTATAATTAAGTTTTTTAAATAACTGTATCTAAATAACACAGTCTGTATCTGCATGCATCTTTTTACGCATCCGTGACCAATTGATGTATGAAGGTTGTTTAGTTATTTAGTTAGTGGCAACTTAAGCTAAGCCTAAAAAACTGGGCAATAAATTGTGCTCGTTAAGTCTTTATAAAGTGCTGCACGTAATGGCTTATGAAATATTTATGTTCCTTAAGACCTATTATCCAAAATACTTGGTTTTGGTTTAGTTTAGTTTAGTTTAGTTGATTATTTCAATAGAACGGAACAATTACTTTATTTAGCTCGCTCGCTTTTTGGGCAAGTTTGTAAAGTGTTTTAAATGGTGCAAAGCTTAAACTGTTATTATGCCATCCATGGCACATTGTAATGGGATATAACTGTTGTCCGCCAACCATTCCAAATATAAACGAACAACACATGCCACACTGCACTTGATGGCTCTCCCGGACCCCCAGTTCCATCCACAAATCCGAGTGGGTCCAGGCAGTGTCGCAGACGGAGACGCAGACGCTGTAAAGCATTTCACGCTTGAATACATCAACTGAACGAGTACCATAAAAAGTGGGTGTGGCATTGGAAGGCGGTCCCTTTTCTTACACAAACATATATATATATATATATATATATATATATACGAGTATATATACATATTTTTTTAATCTCACAAATAGCAGCGACATTTAGCCCAATCCCAATCATAGCTCGAGCTTTAGTTTACTTACATTTCGACAAGTTTTGGACTTTTGGATAGCTGCTCATCTCGCAGGGTCAGACGATTGTGGCTCAGTACGAGCCACTCCAGTTTGTGCATGGATGCCAAGTGCTCCATGGGAAAGTAGCGCAGCTGATTGTTGACCAGGAACAACCACTGCAGCGATGGCAAATCCTTGAGTATGCCATGCGGCAAACGGCTAATATTGTTATGGCTAAGCTCGAATCGTTCCAGATGCGGCAAGCCGCTAAGGCTGCCAGGCGGCAAGTGTGATATGTTGTTGTATTTGAGCGTGCTACAGTTGGGCAGCATTCCATTCATATAGAGTTCTTCTTAAATTTATGAAATTCATTACTTACAGCGTCTGCAGTCGCGTTAAATTGCCAAATAGGTTGTCTCGCAGCGTCACATTGTTGCGAATAATGAAAAGATTTGTCACCTCCTCGCTGAGGAGGGGCCAGCTCCGCAGCTTGGCCCGTCTGCCACAGTAGAGCATGGTGCCGCGGCACTGGCAATTGCTCGGATATGTGATGATAGCTGATTGGATACGCAAACAGAGATGTGGTCAAACATAACATAATTTATAAATGTATAAATTAAATGTTTGTTAGATCGAACTTGCTTTTAAGTACAACATTAAGATTGTTGCCTGTTTATTCCTAGTCCATTCATATTTTAGCTACTTTAATATAATTAAACACGTACCACAGGGCATTAGCATTGTTTGGATTCCGTTGCCGGCCAGCGATGGCCAGTCCCAGGAGCTGACATTTGGGGCAACTGCCGTTGGGCGTTGCAGCTGTTGCTGTTGCTGTTGCTGCTGCTGCTGTTTCTTCTTTTCAATCGCATTACGCACAATTTTGTCGGCAAGTTCCCTGCTCCCATAGAGATTGCCACACTCGACCGGATTCTCATCGCTGCCATCGGCGCAGTCGGGATGTTTATCGCACATTTGGCGCTGCGGCACGCACTGGATGCCATTATTGCACGCAAAGCTGCCTGTGGGGCAAGGTCCTTGGAAAAAAGAACAATAACAAAATAATTAATAATGCACAGACATACATATTGACCTGAATAGGGCACAATATGAAGTGTTGCAATTTATTTGCTAAATACGGAAAACTTTCCCCCCCTTCCATTCATCGCACATACGTCACGTTGCCCAAATAGAGGGTTTTATGAGTAATCTCCATGCATTGAACGGAACTGAAATTGTTTTATTTTTTTTATTAAGTTCACAAGAGTCCAAGAAATGAGCACATAAAAGAACAAATCAATTAAAACTAATGTGCACAAAACTTTGAAGGCTTTTATTTACAAGACTTTTGTTGTCAATCGTATATTTTTGTATCTATTACCATTTCAAATAACACATTTGAAAATTGAACAAATAATAGAATGACTAAGCTGGGATATCAATTAGCATTTCCATAGAGCCAAACTAATACTAACTTGGCTTGTAAGCAACTCGAAAACTTTTTGCACACCTATTTGTCATCAAAATTGGCAATTTCTTTGACCATTTGTCATTTCTTTAGCTGTTTTGTCTACTTCTTCTTTCAACAACTAACTGAAACAGCTCCTCAACAGTTTAATGAGAATATTAAGTACATTTTTACAAACCCAAATTAAATGCCATGAGTCATTTCCTATTTTATCATTTTTGAATTGATATTCACATAAAATTAATGGCTTGAAAAGAGGCTGTAAGATTATTCTAAAAATAAATAGGAAATTATTAAAAAAAAAAACATATTTCAAGAATACATTTTACTAAATTGATAAGGAGCCTACATTTAAAATTTAATGCGCTTATTTTAGACAGCAAAAATAATCTGAATCTCCCCAAATATAATAAATATTTGTAATATTGTACATATAATAATAATAATAACACAAATAATATCAATAATATCAATAATATTTTATAATGTTGACAAAATGCTCTTCTGCTACTCATATACATTTTCAATACTTTGGTTTACCATTTTGTGCCAATTTAATATTAATCGAATAAACACAATTTACTTCTAATCAATGCAGTTTTAAATGCTGTAAATTTGTTTAAAAAAAAGGTGCTTCTTTAAATACAAGCCTAAATTTAAATTTATATACTTCATTCAAATGTACACATTTGAGCTACACAAAATCTCTTTAGTCATTATTTTATTTACATTTCGCACAAATCTCCCTAATGATGGAGTTGCACAATTTAATTAATTACAACAGTCAAATCAAATGATTTTCGCATATTGCGTCATTCTGAATAGTTTGTGCCCAGAACCGCTTTGTCAGCTGGAATATCCTTGGACTTGTTCTTGTTCTTGAATCTGATCCTGTGTCTGAGGCTTTAGCTGTGCATTAACAACAACACTTTTCATTTCAATTTCATTTAGTGCTGGCAGCTAAGCGCATAAATACAAATCTAGGCGGCTCTTGCTATTTGTTTGGATTTAAGACCAAGTCAGCAGTCGGCACACAGCACACAGCACACAGCAGGCAGCAGGCAGCAGACATACACTTTAATATAATATGTCCTTAATGACGGTCCTTGTAATACGTCAGACATCCCGTTAAGCCGAAAAATGGCATTCATCAAACATTTGTTTGTGCCTGACAAATCAATAGGCAAATTGGTGATAAACATAAAAACACAACAAAAAAATATGTATGTATGTAAATGATGTTTAAGCGATGAAAATGTTTTGCCCATAAGACAACATACAACACACAAAATAATGCCACAACAACAGGAGACGCCAGCGAAATAAATGTGCAAAAAATTGTTTCGCTCTCGTAGATAAAGTTTGTGTATTTTTGTTTTTTATGGTCACGCTTCTTTTTATACCCTGTTCCCATATTTTATCCTGTTAAAGAACAAATTACTTTCAAATACTTTGAGGCGTATCAATTTACGAGCGCCTGCTGTGCGAAATTTGATTTTTTTTTCGTTTGCGCGCGCGAGTTGAGATTTAAGACCATCTAATTAACTATGGAATAAAAAAAGATTTTCAAAAGCTTGAGCAAGCAATCAGTACGTTTATGATTTTCACAAGGTCATAAGCTTATTTTCCCAATATAAATTATCAATTAATTAAATTATACAATTTAATATTACTTACCCAGACTTAAATAGAAAATCAGACCAGATACCAGAATGACAATCAACATAAAGCAGACGCCAACTGCAATGCTGCGTCCATAGACCATTTTGACTTAAGTATATGTTATCCTTATCGGTGGGCTTTGATTTGTTGGATGGTTAATTACTTAACTGCCATTGCATTAGCAGCCACTGGGCGGAGTTCATTATTTGTACTATATTGCTCCCAGCGGGGATTTGGCCACGCTCATGACGTTCTTACCAAAATTTTTGTCTTGCTTAAAACTTCATTAGCTGAATTAAAAGGAAAAATACAAAGGTATTCGTTTGAGTTTGAATGAGTTGATTTTTTTTAGCCTAGATCTCTGAGCCATTTAATGTTTGTTTATATTTATAAGCCATTCTTGTTCTATTGTAATAAATGGGTATTTTGCCGCCATTAAAACTTCTGAAATATAAATAAGCTATGCAGAAAAATGCTTCAAAAAGTTTTTGATCTATCTGATACCAATTTTATTATTGACAAAAAAAAAAAAATTTAAATCGAACTTTTATTTATACTTTGAACTTTCGTTAGCCATATTCTAAATTCTTTAATAAATCAATTATTTATCCGTCTATTAAAATAGGGCTGAATATAGATAAGTTAACACTTTTAGAGAACTTAGTCGACGATAATGTTGTTGCTACATTTTAAATTAAAATATCTGATTACAAATGAATTGCGGGTAGCTATGAATTTTAAATATATATCTGCACTGTGTTGATTAGTTTTATTTAAGTAAAATGGAAATAAGATGACAATGGTCTACGGGCAGATCATAATTTCCGCAAAAGCCGACGCCGTCGACAACGCATTGTGGCAAAATGTTTGCCCAAATGTTGGCTCATTATCTCAATCATCCCAATTGAATAGCATTTGGTGTGGAATTGACGTAAGAACGTAACATTCTCTTTATGTTGTTGTGCTTTTCTTTTTATTTTTCTTATTCTTATTATCAGTATCTTCTTCTCTGTTTTGTTCTTGTTATTTTTCTTTATGTTTTTTTTTTTTTTTGTCTGTTGCTTGTGGTCACTTAATGCTCTTGACCAGGCTAAAACGCACATTTCAAGATTGCGTCAACGCGATAAGCACCGAAATACGAGAGTGTCCCTGCCAGGCGACAATTCAATTGGGCGGCAAACAATTTCGCCGGCAACGAAGCGTCCTCCTCAACAAGCACCTACAAAAGTAGGCAGTGCAAGCCGACGGAGCGTTTTAAAACGCACGCAAAACGCGCGCGCTGCTCAAAGACGCGAGTTGCTGACAATGACAATGACAAGACAAGACAAAACCGAACTAAACAAGTCCATGCACAGCTGCCAACTGAAACAGACAAGAGCAATTGTTGCTGATTTTGTTAAGCTTCTGCTGCTGCTGTTGCTGCTGCTGCTGCTGCAGCGAAGTCCTTGCTTCGTGTCCTGTTCGGCCTTGGCTGACCGTCGCGGCGCATTCGTATTGTGACAAGAACTTTGGCATTAGCAGTTGGTCGCTGGACCAAAAATTTTCAATCCGAATGAGGCAATGACTGACTTGAGACGAAATTCACTCATTTAAATAGCAATGGGCTTAATCTCTTCCCATAGTTTTTGATTTAATATCAAAAAATTCTCATGGAATTTTTTAATTTATTATCGAGTAGTTGTACTGACATTTCAAACTTATTGTTCTCAAAATGTATCTCTTTAGTTCAGAGTCCCAACGGAAGATCATCTTCACCCTTGTTTCCAAAAATGTTATTTAAAACTCATTTTATCATTTTCAAAGTTTTCAAAGAAAAAAATAAATAAAATTATAAAAAGTGTTTTATTTATTAGCTAATAGTAATAATGCAATTAGAATTTGTTCTAAAAATTTGTGTCTTTAGTTAATTAATAGTTGATATACCTATTATATAAAAAACATATAGTATGTATATTGCTGTTGCATAGCCCTAAGAAACAAATTGGCTTGGCTAACCGTTGTGTTGAATTATTAAATAGTATTACTAAAAAAATTCAATGCAATTGCAATAAAAGCTACAAAATATGCATAAAGTACTAATTGTTTAACACACTTTGCAATTTTAGACTAATTTTAAGCGTTTTCTAAACACTTTCCAAATGGAAACAGTTTTCAACAAAGCAATTGCTAATTTTTTTTTTTTTTTTTTGTTTTTTGTGTTTTGCTAAACCTGCGCTAAGTGCTAAGTACACTCTATAATTATAATGGAATGGGTTATAAATCACTAACAGCACAACTTAAGTGTATTATAAAAAGGCGTTTACAGTTTCGTTAGATACAATTATTGCAACAATTTACGTTTTCTAATGGCGCATGGTGAATGATAGAAAAAAAATATATATTTTATAGACTAGCAACAAAAAATGTTATAATATTTAGGTTAAAAAATCAGTAGATATAGCACAATAGATATAAGTACATTTAAATTATAAACAAATTTGTGGGCAGGTGATAATGTTTCGTCTGAGAACTAGCAAACAAATTCAACTAGTCGCTTGAACATTTTGTAAATCTAGCATAATTTCGTGCACTAATAAATTAATATTGTGTGTGGTATGTGGGGTCGTGTCTAAAAATTTGTAACAATTAACATTGCTTAAAGAGATCCATTAGATATTTGTTAGAAGAAAATATGCATAAGTTTTATCGTTGTAAATTTGTGTCTTTTTTCAAATATGTGATATAGTGTATATAGCCGCGCTGCTTTATGCATACAAGATATGTAAATCATTTCCTCGTCATTTTGTTCCCCCAAGTTGCTTGAGTGTAGAAAAATAATTCGTTGCTTTTTTTTTGTTTTGTTGCAAAGGTGCTGTCTTAGACCCAAACGCCGTGCGGATTCTTGCTGGTGGGCACCGCCGTCTCCAGCTGACGTGGTGAGCCAATGATGCGACGACTACTGCCCTGTTTATTGGGTCCCTCCAGCAGATGTTTAATTTCCTCGGTGGTGGTTACGGTCAGACTTTGTAGATTCACCTCCTTCATCTCGTTGACCAGCTGCTCCACTTGACGCTTCTTCTCGACAATTGCATGCTCAATCATCAGCAGCTCCTTTTTAAGGTTATCTGCCGTTTTGTTCGATGTGTCTGTGTTATGTAGGGCCTGATCAATATCGCTTTGTATGCGTTCCATTTCCATGAGGAAGTCACGCTCCACTGTTTGTCTGAATGCGATTGTAAATTGTTATTTGAATCGATTTATATTTTATTTTATAGCTCACCTGTTGCTCTGTTGCTGCTGCTCCAGCTCAATATCATCCATGAGCAAACGCATTTTGTTCTTGCACTGCAACAGCTCCGTCTCGCAGTTGGCCAGCTTGGAGCGCAGCAGCGCAATTTCCGACTTGAGTGTTTTCTCCTGCTGCTTGACCAGCTCGTTTTCCTCCTCCACATATTGCAGCGTTTGCAGCTGTTCACTGCCTTGCCGAAAGATTTGATCCGCCTTGGAAATCTCACGGGAAATGGCCTCCAACTCGTGCGCATGATCTCTCTCCCTGCTCTCAAGATAAACTATTTCCGAATCGAACTATAAATAATAAAATTGTTGATAAGAAAATAATCCACAGATTTTAACACTTTAGAAAACAGTTTCTTAAATATGTTGATTGTCTTAATGCTATTAACATGATTATGATACGCCTTCTGCTTCCAAGTCAGTTTATTTAATAAATCTAATCTGAATTCTTGACTGTGAGCATTTGTTCAATTTAAGTGAAAAGACAACTATAACTACTTTATATACTTAGGTTATTAGATTTGGATAATGGGTATATTTAGTTATTACCTTTTGCAGCTCCAACTGCTGTGCGGTAATCTTTTCGCGCTGAAACTTGATTAGCTGCAACAGATCATTGTATTGCGTGGCCTGGAACATGGTGTCGCCCTCATCCATGCACTGATTGCCACTCTGATTGTTGTTATTGTTAATGTTGTGTTGCTCGTACTCGCTGAGAAATGGATTCGTTGAGGAGGATGCATTTGATATGGTTTCGGCATTGCTGCTGCTAGGTGGATAGCGTGGTGTCTGACACATGGGACTGTTGCGCGGCGGTGGCGGATCACGATACGGCGGTGGCACCAACGCACCATTTGATGAAATCGTTGGTGTTTGTTTGTAGACCTCAGGCGAGTTATTGTTGTTGATATTGTTGCTAATGTTGCTATTGGCATAAATGTCGCACAGGTGCTCACTGCTGCTATGGCTATTGCTATTGTTGTTGTTGCCGTTGTTATTGTTATTGTTGTTGTTGTAGCATAATTCATTGGGACTGGAGCGTCGCAGTTCGTTGCTAGATTTGCTCAGCTGACTGTAAATGTGCTGATTGCTGCTGTTGTTGCCATTGTTGTTGTTGTTGTATAAATCGTTGTAATCGTTTAAAGCGGGCACGTTGCAGTTGGCACTGCTGCTGCTGCTGCTCATGTCCAGTGGATTTGACAGAGATTTCTCATGCTTGGGCACCAGTGGAGTCGTTTTGCTTGATGGCGGCAACTGTTGCTGATGTGGATGTTGTTGTTGCTGCTGCTGCTGCTGCTGTTGTTGTTGTGGTATGCCTTTGACTATGCCAATATTGTCGAATTGCTTGGCATCGTAGCCGCTGTAAATGTGAGATAAGTTTTATTATTAAAGTTGAAGGCTACTCAAAAACTGGCCGAAAATAGTTTACAGCACACGAGCTTCGTCAACTTTTATGGACAATATAACATTTTGCTGAATTTGTTTTTTTTTTTTTTGGCAAAACTTTACAACTTTTAAGATTAAATACTCATAATATAATCTTCTATTATACTGAATTTTCTAATTGAATATTATTGAACCAGACTGCGAGTCTAACCATTTATAACTTTCAATGAAAAAATTTGTAATGAGTTTTAAGAATAAATGAAACTAATTTGACAAAACTTGATTCAATCTTATAACCTCGATTAATTCTACGCACCCGAAACTTTTTTTTAGCTCTTTTGTCCGATAGCTGAGCTCCACGCTGGACTTTTGTTTTTGCAATGTGGGCGCTGTCGTCAATTTTGTATCATTGACATTGTTGTTGCTGGGTCCCAGTGGTTTTTTTGTTGTTGTTGTTGTCATTACTGCATATTTGTTGTTATTATTATTGGGCTGCTGCTGCTGGTGTTGTTGTTGTTGCTGCTGCTGCTGCTGTTGTGGCTGTGGCTGAGTCTGGGTCTGCTGCTTGTTTTCGGATCGTTGCAATATAAATTGCACATCATTTGCATACTCGCCCCATTTGAGCAGCAACTTCATGGGATTCTCATTTGGGGCGAGGTGCCGCTCATTATTACGCCAGCGTTCGATGAGCGTAAAGCGACCCACTTTGCCCGTTGCATGGGCCAAGGCAAAAACCACATCCTGTCAAAGAAAATGCGTACACATAAAAGTCATTAATAAAAACATATTTGAGGTTTGTCTATAAAGTAATTGCTCGTAACTTCTGGAACTTCTAGAAAAAATAATTTTTATTGGAAGAGCGAATTTCAAGCAATTAGTATTTCAGTAGTTAGTCTTTACACTAAAATTCTAAAATACACAAAAAAAAAAATTTCTAGATTTTAACTTAAAACAAATAAGGTATTCTTACTTGTCAAATAAGAAAAGTACGCTTACAATTGAGAAGTTCTAGTTAGCGAGCAATCACTGTATTTACTCATCAAAAAATCAATAGAATATTTTTACGCACCTGGCAAGTTGTATTTACTGTTACGCCGCACACAATACGCTGTATGCCCTCAACCCAAACTTTGAGTTCCATTTTTTGTTTGTCGTTGTTGTTCCAAATGAATTAATTATGTCGATTTCGATTTATGTCTGTTGTTTTTTGCTGCTGTTTTTGTTGCTGCTGCGGCCAAATTGCTACTAAAATGGGGGCTAATGATTTCAAGCTTGAAATGCTGTCGCGAGGGCAGCGAAGCGTGCAACTTGTTATTGTTGCTGTTGGTGCAGCGCCATGGCAAGACTGATTTGGCTGTTGTTTTCGTCGTTGTTGTTGTAGCTGCTGCAACACCAAATTGGGGGTGGAGCTGCACTTCCACTTTTGCTTCTCGCTGTCGTTGTCGTTCTCGTTGTTGTCGCTTGTTACTTCCCTTTCTTTCTTGCGTTGTTTGCAGCTATTTTCCCCAATTGCTTCTGCTTGCTGTTTGTTTGTGGCCGTCGCTGCTGCTGCTGCTTCACTTGCACTTATTTCTGGTTTCGGAGCAAGCGGGTGCAGCGGATTGCAGGTGGAATGGTACGTGTGCGCCACTCTGTGCATACATTTATGTGTGTATGTGTGTTTGTGTGCGTGTGTTCTGATTCACTTTTTGTTTGTTTTCGCTTTATTAACACTGCATTCTTGTTTCACGCATTGTTGTGCCCTATTTGCACGCACACTTTTTATGCATTTTGTTCGTGTTTTGAACGCGCGTATTGCATGATTTTTTAGTTTTTAAAGCAAATAACAAATGCACAATGCGCGCATTGTTGTTGGCATGCACTTGTATTCGATACCCGTGACGGGGCTGCACTGATATCAATATTTCGGTTTACACTTGTCTTAAATTCGATACGACGAGCTACCGTTTGTTGCAGCCCTGAGCAAAAGGCGCCAAATCAAATTTAATAAGTTCATTGAGTACCATCATAAGATAAAATACTCTCAATGTTGAGTGAAGTTACCTTAACTCTTTCATTGTATACTGAATTGCAATAAAATCTATTAAAACGAGGTAATTTTATTATATTTAAATGAACCACTCGATATATCGATTGGCTCTCATTTTTTCACAATCATTGTGTACACACTTCTTCCACCCACAGTGCCTATCGATAGTAAGAGTTGTCGACTTGTACAATATATCGATATAATATCAACAATCCTATTCGCGAGTTGAACGAAAACAATTGCAGGTAGCGCAGCAGGCAGCGCAGCACTTACGATAAAAATAAGTTCTGCACAATATATATTGATTTTTGTGCATTAACAAATAATTAAATACTGTGCAATTGTGCTGTACTTACGGGGCCAACGTTAACAATTGTTGCTCCCCCCAGGGCCAAGTGTTTCCACATCGCTTGTGCTTGCTTGCTCGTGTGTGTGTGAGTGTGTGTGTAGCAGTAGCAGCAAAAAAATGGCCAGTGAATGTTTTACAGCTGCATAAACATGAACTCGAGTTAGGCCAACTAGATTTAGCATCTGTTTCGACTGCACCCCTATATATATAGTTAAAAATAAACAAATATATTTAACTGGTATTGTTTTTCGGGGCGCGGCGCCCAGCTGCTGCTCGAGTGTTGGCTGTGCGTGTAAACAAAACAAAAGGCAAGAAGTGGAGCACTAACGACAACAACAACAACAAGAAAAGCAGCAACAGCACCAACTACAACTACTTAGCACAATGGCCAGTCGGAGTCGGACTATATTAAATGTTAATCTCGATACGGTCATGGCCAACGATCCGTTGCGTGAGCTGTTCGAGGCCTGCAAAACAGGTGAAATAGCCAAAGTGAAGAAGCTGATAACGCCTCAAACGGTTAATGCTCGCGACACAGCTGGACGCAAATCGACGCCATTGCATTTTGCAGCGGGTGAGTAATAAACAAATAATTAACAATTCCTTTTCTTGCAACAGCCTCCGCTGTCGCTTGAATCTCTCTCACAAAAGGTTGAAGGACACGCGTTGGCATGCAACCAACAGCTACCCCACAAAAAAAAAAAAACTCCCCAAACTCACACACACATACACACAGACGAGCGTACGCATGCAATCGCTGCTGCTGTTTTGGCCTTGATCCACTTTTGGCGCTGTGACGAGCGTCATTGTTGGCTGGCTAAAAGTCGGCACTCGCCACGACACGAGGGTCGGTCGCTCGCCTCACCTCACCCTCTCTCATCTCAACCACCCTACACACTTACACACACACACACGACACGAGCCCCGCTCAGAATTGACCTAGTTTTCTGCTTGGTTTCGTTTCGTTTCCGGAATCCTCGGCAACTCACTCCAATGTTTTAGCTATGTGTTGCATTTCGACACACAACATGTTTTCTATTTTCGCAAAAAAAAAAGAAAAGAAAATGAAAACGTCAGGCTGCCTGCTGGTCAGCATCCTGCTGACGTCTTTGTGGCCCACAAAAAGGGCGAAGATTCAAATATTTCAAAATAGTTCTAATTTTAATAGAAACTGGCATTGAAAAAAAAAAAAATTAATAATTATGCACTTATAATAATTTCTAAGGAATAAATATTAAATTTAATAATATTTCTGATGGTTTTGCTAATTAAATGTTCCTTGTTTTGAATATTAATACAAATTATTTGGGATTCACTGAAACAAGCTCGTGGAAATTTCTGGATTCACGTGTGAATTTTAGTATTAATAACAATTTGTGTATTTTTTGTATTGGCCTTGTCTACACCATGCAACACAGATAGCCTACACTCGTCAACGAGACATAGAATGCGTTTCTGCGACAGGGCACCACTCATAAACTGAAACTACAAATTTCACTTTTTGCTCGGCTGCTTCTTGGCAAGCGGCTGCTGTCACGCCCAAGCGCACGCAGCTCGCCCCCAACTCCTTGGCTAATTAAAAAAAAAAAAAAAACAAAAATTAAAACTTTTGGCTACCTGCGCAGCTGGAGAGTGGTGGACGGGTGGGGGTGTGCACATGAGGCGGGGGTGTACCTGTGAGTTTCACGCCCTATGCATATCAATTTTGTTGTGTTTTTTTAAATACACTTACTGTGGGCATTTCAGTTGTGACAAGCAATTTGTCTCGGATTATGTGTTCTAAAAAACATACATATCTAATATATACATATGAATACATAATTTAACGTATGCATATATGCATTATAGGAATAATACATATTATTATTATCTATATTTTGATTAAAGAGTATTTAAGCTTCAGCTCACCGATTTTAACGGTACTTCTTTGTCTATGATTCATGCGCCGTTTTTTATTATTTTTTTTTTTTGTTTTCATTTAAGTCTTGCTGGTATTTTACTTATAACTGTTAACTGTTTTGACTGTCTCTGTAAACTGGTTTGCCATCCATTTTTTTTTTTTTGTGGCTGTCTCGTCTTTTGTCACGTTCTGAGGAAATAAAAAAAAGTGAGATCTCCAATGTGGTCTCCAGTTATGTAGCTATTGTTGTTGCCATTGGCAGAGTTTTCACCTTGTTGCGAGAATTGTTTAAGGTCTAAGCGAACTAGTTGCCCCACCTCTTCGCACCACAACCCAGTGCCGCTCTTCACCTGTTGCGAATTGCAACATGTTTCTATAAATAACAAGGCACCCCTCGCTGAATTTCACACAAGTGTACATTGATTTGTTCAAATCCGATTCGATGTTATCTTTTTTATACAGTTTTCTTATTTATACAGCTGATAAGAAACTCGATACTTACTGCTGAAGACACGTATCCGCTGATAAAGGAACTTCTAGTCATGTCTCTATAAACCATGAGATTTATAACATTTTTATAACATTTTTATTTAATTTAACCAAAAACCGTTTAACTAATTAACCTTCAACTTTGTTATTCATTTTAATTAAACCAAGTGTTGAGCTTTATGTACGCACTCAAGGAGCTTGCTTTATGACTATAATAAAAATAATAATAATATAAAGCAACAATAGTTAACAATAGCGATATCCATTGCACATTCAATTGCCCAACACATGCCAATAATTAATATCATTTTCCATTCTATTAATTTTCCACGCAACTTTCGTAATTGTTTGGCAAAACAAAAAAAAAGTGAATGGTTAACGAATATTTCGCAAATACTTTGTTGTGAAGGCTCCACTTAAACTAAGTTTCGTTGCACTTCTCAGTGATATTAATAATTATTTATACATCTGAGAGATTATTCATTAATAATTTTTTTTTTTTTTTTCTTGTTATCAAATTTGAATTGAGCAACTGTTTTGTGATATATTTCAGTGAATAACCATTAATTATCTTAATATATTTCGCATTGTTTTCCTGGTTGTTAACACAACTGTTACGAATGTGCTTCCAACAATAGCTGAAAACTGCTTTAATTATTGCTTTAAAATATTATGTGGGCAGCTTATTTAAATGCTTTACAATGTTGAAGACCCATTCTGCTAAAAGCGAGAGCATTCGGCTAGAAAAAAGCTATTTGGCTGTTGAATATGACTGTTTTTCGTTTAAAAATTATTCTGCTTTTAAAACAATTATTAAGAGACAACTTTATTTTATTTAAAAGCACTCGGATAACATTTGAAACAAGTGACTAATGCTTAATATATCAAACGTGATTTCTTTTTAATCTTTTATTTTCAAGTAACTCTATGTGTGTATTATTTATCAACTTTAGGAATTTTATATATGTATATTAATTCTTATCAAAATTGTAGCATAGTATATAGTTCTAACAAAAACTATATAAAGATTAGATTCAAAAACACGAAATACATAAACAAAATATATTCGTTGTGGTTGAACTGTTCCTATATCATTATTTATCATTTATCATTCTTAATATTACAACGTCAATAGTTTGAGAAACTGTTTAGTTATATATATTTATTTATATATTATATACATGTATCTCTAAAGTCTATTATAATTTTTTATAATTATTATATTTTCATAGTCACTTTGGCCAGCCCTTTTGTGAGCCATTCTGTCAATCATGTTAGAGTTGTTAACCGGTTTAAATAGGAAGTGATAATAGATATGGCCCGGAGCAGGGGGCTTGTGTGTGTTGACAGCTTTCGTTATTTGTTTGCTGGATTCTTTATTTGTTATCGCGTTATTAGCTAGACAGCTTGATGTTGCACAAACAATAACGCAGAGCAAGATTTATGATGGCCGCAAGGTTAATTTGGATCTTCAATTCCAATGTAGAATAGCAATGGCAAAGTGTCGACTGCCGGAAATTTGTGGGCTCGAGGGCCTCCCCCCAATCGCCCCATTGCATAAAAACAAATAATGAATACCAAGAACCGTCAGTTAACCATGTGAGCCACTTTTAGGGCTTGCTACCATGTCATGATTAGCATTGAGACTAATATTGTATTTGGTTCTTGTTGTTTCCTCTTTTGCAGGCTATGGCCGCCGTGAGGTGGTTGAGTATCTGCTGAACAGCGGCGCCTCCATTCAGGCCTGCGATGAGGGTGGCCTGCATCCGCTGCACAACTGCTGCTCATTTGGACATGCGGAAGTTGTGCGTCTGCTGCTCAAAGCCGGCGCCAGTCCGAATACGACGGACAATTGGAACTATACGCCGTTGCACGAGGCGGCCAGCAAGGGCAAAGTGGATGTGTGTTTGGCCCTATTGCAACATGGTGCCAATCACACCATACGCAACTCGGAGCAGAAGACGCCACTCGAGCTGGCGGATGATGCCACACGTCCGGTTCTGACCGGCGAATATCGCAAGGATGAGCTGCTCGAGGCGGCCCGTTCCGGTGCTGAGGATCGTCTGCTTGCGCTGCTCACGCCCTTGAATGTCAATTGCCATGCGAGCGATGGACGCCGATCGACGCCGCTGCATCTTGCTGCTGGCTACAATCGCATCGGCATTGTCGAGATCCTGCTGGCCAACGGCGCCGATGTGCATGCCAAGGATAAGGGAGGCCTGGTGCCGCTGCACAATGCCTGCTCCTATGGCCACTTCGATGTGACCAAACTGCTGATCCAGGCGGGCGCCAATGTCAATGCCAACGATCTGTGGGCTTTCACGCCGCTCCACGAGGCTGCCTCCAAGAGTCGCGTCGAGGTTTGCAGCCTATTGTTGAGTCGCGGCGCCGACCCAACGCTCCTTAACTGCCACAATAAGTCGGCTATCGATGCCGCACCCACGCGGGAGCTACGCGACCGCATTGCCTGTAAGATCTCCTGATCATCGTTCTATATTCACTTTCTAATCATTACTATTCGTTTTGCAGTTGAGTACAAGGGACACTGCCTGATGGACGCTTGTCGCAAGTGCGATCTGTCCCGTGTGAAGAAACTCGTCTGTGCCGAAATTGTGAACTTTGTGCATCCGTACACGGGGGATACGCCACTCCATTTGGCTGTGGTCAACCAGGATGCGAAACGGAAGCAGCTGGTGGAGCTGCTTACACGCAAAGGATCTCTGCTGAACGAGAAGAACAAGGCGTTCCTTACGCCGCTGCATCTGGCTGCCGAGCTGCTGCACTACGATGCTTTGGAGGTGCTGCTCAAGCAGGGCGCCAAGGTGAACGCCTTGGATAGCATTGGACAGACGGCGTTGCATCGTTGTGCCCGTGATGAGCAGGCGGTGCGATTGCTCCTCTCCTATGCGGTGGACAGCAGCATTGTGTCGCTGGAGGGACTGACTGCCGCACAGCTCGCTTCAGACAGTGTGTTGAAGCTGTTGAAAAATCCACCAGACAGCGAGACACATCTGCTGGAGGCAGCCAAGGCTGGCGATTTGGATGCAGTGCGTCGCATTGTGTTGAATAATCCGCATACGGTGAACTGCAGGGATTTGGATGGACGCCACTCGACACCGCTGCATTTCGCAGCCGGTTTCAATCGTGTGCCTGTCGTGCAATTTCTGCTGGAGCATGGCGCCGAGGTGTATGCAGCGGACAAGGGTGGCCTGGTGCCGTTGCACAATGCCTGCTCCTATGGACACTACGAGGTCACCGAGCTGCTCGTCAAGCATGGCGCCAATGTTAATGTGTCCGATCTGTGGAAATTTACGCCGCTGCACGAGGCCGCCGCCAAAGGCAAATATGATATATGCAAGCTGCTGCTTAAGCACGGCGCTGATCCCATGAAAAAGAATCGTGACGGCGCCACGCCCGCCGATCTGGTGAAGGACTCGGATCACGATGTGGCCGAATTGCTGCGCGGACCTTCAGCTCTGCTGGATGCCGCCAAGAAGGGCAACCTGGCGCGGGTGCAGCGTCTGGTTACGCCGGAAACGATCAACTGCCGTGACTTGAACGGACGCAACTCGACGCCGCTGCATCTCGCTGCTGGCTATAACAATTTCGAGTGTGCCGAGTATTTGCTGGAGCATGGCGCCGATGTGAATGCCCAGGATAAGGGTGGACTCATACCACTGCACAATGCCAGCTCGTATGGTCATCTGGATATAGCTGCGCTGCTGATCAAGCACAAGACAGTGGTCAATGCCACTGATAAATGGGGCTTTACGCCGCTGCACGAGGCTGCTCAGAAGGGGCGGACGCAACTGTGCTCCTTGCTTTTGGCCCACGGTGCAGATGCCTATATGAAGAATCAGGAGATCCAGACACCCATTGAGCTCGCCACTGCGGATGATGTGAAGTGTCTGCTGCAGGATGCCATGGCCACGTCACTCAGTCAGCATGCGTTGAGCGCATCGACGCAATCTCTAGCTGCGGCCGGATGCTCGCCAGCGCCAGAGGCTGCCTGCAGTGGAGCTGCTGCCGCACAAGCAGCACAAGCATCAACCTCAGCGGCAGCAGCAGGAGGAGCAGGAGCAGCAGCAGCTGCGTCAACCGCATCCGCTGCACTGTTGTCGCCTACCACGGAGACGGTGCTGCTGCCATCGGGCGCTTCTATGACGCTTAGCGTGCCGGTAGCATTGCCTATTAATAGCTGTCCCACACGCATGAGTCCCGCCCAGGGTGCCGAGGCAAATGGCGCTGAGAATACGGGCAGTGAGGAATTGCTGCAAGATCCGGAGTCTATAACAAATGTCTCTGGTTTCTTGAGCAGCCAGCAGCTGCATCATCTGATCGAGCTGTTTGAGCGCGAACAAATCACCCTCGACATACTCGCCGAGATGGGGCATGATGATCTGAAGCAGGTGGGCGTGTCAGCCTACGGTTTTCGACACAAGATTCTCAAGGGAATTGCACAGCTCAGAGCCACCACGGGTGAGTCCAGAAACAAATTGCAACATACAGAAGAATTAAAAACTAAACCAATTTATATTTTAAATTCCAGGCATTGGCAACAATGTGAATCTATGCACACTGCTGGTGGATCTGCTGCAGGATGACAAGGAGTTCATCGCGGTTGAGGAGGAAATGCAGGCGACCATACGCGAGCATCGGGATAATGGCCAGTCGGGTGGTTACTTCACACGCTACAACGTAGTGCGGGTGAGTGCTAAATAATCGAATCATGTCCAGCTGTCAGTAACTAATTATGTGACTCTTGTGCAGGTACAAAAGGTGCAGAATCGGAAATTGTGGGAGCGTTATGCGCATCGCCGCCAGGAGATTGCCGAGGAGAACTTCTTGCAGTCAAATGAGCGCATGCTCTTCCACGGCAGCCCCTTCATCAATGCGATTGTGCAGCGTGGATTTGATGAGCGACACGCCTACATTGGCGGCATGTTCGGTGCGGGCATTTATTTTGCGGAGCACAGCTCCAAGAGCAATCAGTATGTCTATGGCATTGGCGGCGGCATTGGTTGTCCATCGCACAAGGACAAATCCTGCTATGTGTGCCCCAGGTATATGAGAAACATATATTTATAATAATATATATTTAATCAATAATAACATAATATTAATTTAACTATTTCAAACAGACAATTGCTGCTGTGCCGCGTTGCGCTGGGCAAATCCTTTTTGCAGTATAGCGCCATGAAGATGGCCCATGCCCCGCCTGGTCATCACTCCGTGATTGGACGTCCCTCGGCGGGCGGCCTGCACTTTGCTGAATATGTTGTCTATCGGGGCGAACAGGTGAGCAAACTAATCAGTTGATTATTATGTTGATACTAATGGTTGTTACTTGCAGTCTTATCCAGAGTACTTGATAACCTACCAAATCGTCAAGCCCGATGATAATAACAGCGGCACCGAGGAAACAAGATGATGGATGCCTTCGGTTGGCTCGACGCCCACAACAACATCGCCGGCACCGCAACCACAGCAACCACAACCGACCTCAGCGTCAGCAGCAGTTGCAGCTATAGCTGCTGCTGCAGCTCCAGCTACAGCTGTTGTTGCCACAGTAACAGTTACAGCCACAGCTCCAGTTGCCAAGCGGCGTCATCGGCACGCCAAGCAGCCAACATTGCCACATCTGCCGCTGCAGTTGCAGTATCAGCATTATCAGCCGCAGCAGCTGGGGACGCAGCCAGTGACGACGACGCAGCCAACGCTGGCGGGTGTCTTTCACAACACGCACAACAACAACACCAACAATCATCGTTATAGCAATAATAACAACAACAGCAGCAACAGCAACAACAGCAATAACAACAACAATGATATGTCCCCCATATCGAATAGTAATAGCTATTCATCGGTGGACACAAATCAAACGCTACTCAACTCCATAGCCAATCAGCGCGGCAGCAGCAGCAATCAACAACAACAACAACACCAACACCAACAGCAACATCGTCAGCCACAGAGCCGCAGTCGAAAATATAGTCAATTTATGATCGTCACGCCCGCCGTCTCCATCGATCGCGACTTTGAGTACGAATCACATTTGGATTTCGAGGACTTTGCCAATGCAGCGCACAATAATGGCAATCTATTCCGGCTGGGACTGCGCCGTAACGATAGCAGCAGCGATGACAGCGGACACAGTAGCGACAGTAGCTTTCGCTCCAATTACAATCCATATTTGCATCACAGTCGCCAGCATTTGCTCGCCAAGAAGGGCAATAATAACTCTGGAGGTGGCGGCAGCAGTGCTCGCAATTTTTATGCATTCTCCTCATCCTCGTGGCGCTGGTGTACGTTGCTGTGTGCGGCGATGCGTTGCTTTGGAGCCGGACACGGCAATCAGGCGCCATACAGCAGCTCCTTTGTGCAGCACCATCGCTTGCGTCGCTGTTCGTCGTACAATGCGGAGACCGCCTATGATTTTGAGCATTTTGCGGCGCCATTTAAGGCGCGTAAGACACGCGATCATATGAATAATATTACATACGAGTTGTGACGGTGGCCGCTGCCAAAATCCGTACAGCATTTTGATCTCTTCGTCGCCGTTGTATTTGCTGTTGGTTTACTCCTAAAACTTCAGCTCCTTATTAGACTTTCATTACAATTATTAGCTATAAATGTCGTGTACTGTGTGTCGTCGTCGTCGTTGTTGATTCTAGCTATAAATCGATCGTCAAATCAAAAAAGAGCAGCACATTTTTTGAGTGATTTTAATTCGAACTTACGAGTAATATTAATAAATATTTAAAATTAACGATTATATGGAAAATGTATAAATATGAGTATGCATAATGCACGCGTGTTTACTTAAGTGTTTAAAATTAGCTAATTAATTTAAAAATGACAACAATTCAAACTCCAATTAAATTTAAATATACATAATACATATACAAATAAAATATTGGCTTTTAATTAAATGCGCATATTTTTAAAAGACGCGCGCACTTTGTGCGTAGCACTCAGCTTTTTGCCAGCTCATACTCGATGTTGGCCCCAACGACTTGAGGTTGGCTGCACTCAGCAGCAATTATCATTTGTGGGCTCCTCAAGCGAATGCTGAGCGTTATAGCACTCACATGGTGCCGACACTGCTGTTGGCGTTATTTGCAACTGTCAAACCGCTTTCAAGTTTAAGTGCGCCTACAAAAATTTAAATTCGAAGCGACAGCCGTTTTAAGAGTAATGATGATGAATGCTAAAATACGCAAAATATCTTTGTTTTGGCCACGAACACGGCACACATAATCACATTTCACTGTCAAAATGCAGCACTTAACGTTGCCACAGTCTGCTGCGGTTTTCGGACTCCTTTCTTTGACTTCTTCTTCGCTCCTTTTAGTTTATTCTTTTTTTTTTTTTTTGGCAACATTTGCAAGTAATGATTAAATTATATAATTATAGGTTACCGAAGATGAGAAGCCGACGGTAACACGAATAAGCCAAGTGGCACCACCTTTTGGGGCTGCATCGGGGAAAGCGAGAAATGTTGTTCTTGTTGTTGTTTGCGACACTCACTGCAGGCCGGGACTAGTGCAATTTGTATTTTCACATAACAACAAATAAGCACCAGGCACGACCTACATCAGGTGACGTTTTAATGTTGTACCACATCACTTACACACACACACAGAGAGACACGGACAAACACACCCATAGAAATATCAATAAGCCAAGAGCAGACAAAGTAGTCGTCTTGGCCTAAGAACGGTCATTACCAGCTGCCCATTGCGTGGCTGTAATTTAATTAAAATATAGACGCATTTATAATCGAGTGCAGGAAATGTGCTTGCAGCACCGTGGCACAGTGGTGTGTCGCTCCTCCCTCCTCAAGCAAGTGTGTGGCAAGCAAGTTAGCTAGCCCACGTTCATTACCATTTGTCCAAGTCACAGCAGCCTTTGCAATCAATTATCAAATGTCATTTGTATTCAGTAGCAAGAACATTGTGAACACGCCCCAAACTATAGTTTCTGCTTCTGGGTTGGTTTTATTTGTTTCACATCATAGTATGCATGTGTATGTTGTATGTTGCATGTTGCGTGTTGAATATTGTATATTGCTAGTTACCACCCCATTAGATGATAATGGTGATGGTGATGATGATGATCTCTGCCCTCCTCCCAGTCTAGGTAAAAAATTATGTTTAAATTACAATTTCTAGTTTTTGTTTGTTTGGTTTGTTTATAACTAATTTCTAATCGTCCAGTTCATCCACGCTGCTGGGCTCAGCCGAATCGCGGCTCTCAATCGTCGTTGTTTTAAGCGTTGCCTGGACTAGATCGTGTGTAAACTTTTCGATCAGCCGCATGGACAAAGAATGTGGCAGTTCGTTTAGCGAATGCGACACAAATTCGCCAAAGGCTCGAAACTTTGGATATGTGGTAATTGCTGTTGTTGCTGTTGTTGTTGCTGTTGCTGCTGTTGCTGTGGCGGCGGTTGCAGCTGCCGCCGGTAAGGCTGTTGAATTACAATTGCGTTTTGCTTGTGGCTCCTCTTCAAGCTCACCCTGTCGACGCCTCTGTTTGACTCCGGCCACAACTAGTTCCGGCTGACGATACGAGTCGTCACCATTGATAATGTTGTTGTTGTGTCGTCCATTTATTTCGGCGCTTTGTGGTATGCTGCAAAGGTGGATTTTTTTAAGAGTGTCATTAATAGCTATTAACACTACTCACCTGAGCACTGTGGTCACCGGCAGCTGTCGATCATCGTAAATACAGTCCGAATTGTCATCATTGCCAACCACTTCATGCTTAATGGTCTTAATCGGTCCATTGCTATCGCTATTCATATCGAATTGGACATCGACTTGCTCCTCATCCTCCCCATCATCCGGATGATGTTCATCTAAAGACTTACTTTGTCTCTTATAGGAGCGTCGCGTCCTTATGTGCTCCGACAAGAAACTGAGATTCTCATACAGTGGCCACTGGCTGCCTACAATACAATTGTTTTCGACTCGTCGCTTTTCGATATTGTAACGATTACGCAGCGTGATAAACCGATCCCGTAGTATGGGCACTAGAAAGAAAGAAAACGCAAAATATGCAACACTTATCTTTGTTTTTTTTTTTTTAAATTTAAATACGCTTGCAAACACTTCGTGTGTATTTAGAGAATTATAATTAACCTAATAATAATAAATGATTACTGATCAAGAATTTACATATTTTTACTATGCCCTGCTCTACTCCTTACCAGCATAGCCCAGTTTGTGTGATATTTGCATCCAGAGCTGCATGGCATGCGTCTTGTCCTTGAAGCGCTTATTGGAGCGATCATAGAGCGCTGGTCTTAGCTGATATTCCCGTATCAGACCCAAGTCGAATTCTCCAGTTTGGGCGTAGGAGGCGCGAGGACGACCACGGCTCTTGGGCTGTTGCACCATTATTGGCTGCGAGAGTTTGGACTGCAGCAACGGGGATGAGGCGCGCTCCATTTTCTGATTGCTGAGTGTGGCGAGCTGCATTATAATTGATTCAATATTAATTTGATTAAAATTAAACATTATTTTTTTTTTTTATATTTTTAGCCATTTTTTTCGTTTGTCTAGCGTAAAATATTTACTGCAAAAGTTTTATACGGCGCCTGCTACGCGCAGCTGTGAACAGTGAAGCGAGCAATACAAAAGCAAAAGTAAAGTAAAAAACAAAAAAGCAAAACAAAAATTATAAATAAAAAAATATTTTTTGGCGGCGCTGTGCGGGGTAATTATATTCATCTGTATATATTTATATATATATATATATACATTTGTGTGTTTACAGTTATCTATTTACAGTTGCGATGCCTTTGGCACTCGCCTCATAACTTACTTTCAACCAGCACGCGAAATATTTTACTTTAACTCAATTTGTTTTTATATTTAACACAGCAGCAGCAATAACAATAAAATAAAAAAAAACGAAGGCACACACAACAGGCGGGCGGGCAATTGCTCGATGTGTTATTGTTGTTGTTTTTCTATTTTTTATTTTTTTTTTCACCAACGACGACCGCGACGCTAGTCTCAAAAAGACACCAAATGGACAGCACAAAAGAAATAGCGCAAAAATACCAAAATAAAGAAAAATACCAAACAGCTGGTTGGAAGCGCGCGTATTTTAAAGTTCATATCGGAAACTATTTGAACCATTCATTTATTTAAAATATATTTGTATTTAAGTCTAGTCTTTTTAAATTTTATTTTAATAATTATTTTCTTTAATGTTGTGAAAATCTTAAGTTACAGTTTTTCTTGTTGTGAATTTGTGTGGAAGTTACAAATTCAGTCGTTTATTCAAATTTAAAACTCACCTCATTTTGCTTGAAACAAACCTTTTTTTTCCTCCAATATTACGTGCTATAAAGATAATAAAACTAATAATGAAATACATTTTTGAAACGGATTTTTAAAAGTAAGTTTAACGAATTTTACAAATTAACCACTATGTTATAAATAAATGTTGAATATAGTTTTAAGCATTTGGATTGTTTATTATTTTGCGACCCATTTATATATTTAAACATGTTTTTTTAATGGATCTGGGCTGAGAGAAATCCATTTATAATTTTAAGAAGATAATAAGCAATCAACAATTAAACCTAAAAATAAATATTTAGTTTTAAGCTTCATCTTTCGAATCTGTTGTAGATACATAAACCGCTCATAGGCCGGGACAAGTGCAATGTTTGATTCAAATGCAAAACGTTGACACCTTCCCGTCCTGCAAGCAATTTATGGTATACGTTTTTGAATAAATATTTGTATATATATATATATATATATATATATTTGTTTTTTTTTTGTTTTGCAAAACTGTTTTTCGTATAGAGTTTCACAAGTACCAAAAACTAAAGACGATACGAATTACAATATAATTATGTTTGCTACCATAAAAAAAAACACAGAATGAAGAAAACAAATTAAACCAGGTAGACAAAAGCAGCAGCAGATCAGTGCCTAAAAATCTCATATTTCATAAAAACAAAATAAAAAATTCATTTCATATTAAATTTCCGCCCCTACTTGAAAACACTAAACTCGCCCTCTCCCGTTTTTGGAACATTTCTGTGCGGGCGAGAGAACAATAGCTCCGCTAAGGATCTGATCTGAGATCTGAGAGCAGGCAACTTCTCAGGCTGCGAAACTAAAGTACCACACTACACAACACAGCAGGTAAAATTAAACGCTGCAGATCAAGCGTTAAATGCCATTTACTTACGCCTCAAAGAATTTCACATTTCAGCTGCACAAAGGAAGTATATACTCTATACATATATGCTAGACTTTGTGTGTATATGTGTGTGTGCCCATTGACAGTTGGCTAACATCGACAAATTTTGAAATTTAAAGCGTGAAAAAATTCGTAGAAGAAACTCTGGACCCCGTAGCAATTATGAATTATGTGAGTTGAGGTTGAGGGAGCCTGAGCCGAGCAGAGACCGAAATTGCCAGAGTAGCAAAAACAAAATCAAAGTTTCCGCGCACTTACAAATGTGCGACTGACTTTGAGACTTTGGAGCTGATTCTGTTGTTGGGGGGCTGTTGTGCGACAGTTTTTTTTCCCCCTTCACTTTTCTTGTTTTTTTTTTTGTAGCTCTCAGCGTATTCCTATGTCGCTGCTTATCTTTGACGCTAAAAAAAAATAGGGGGGAGCCAAGAGCTTGAGCCTGAGCATACATATTTGTTTATGCGATCGCAGTGAAGCATTAGCTTTATGTTTAATGACACACATACATACATAGAAACCTATGCCCATGGAAAACGAAAAATACAAAAATAATAAATAAATAAATAAACGAACAAACGCTGCAATAAATTCATATTTATTTATTTTTGTTAGGCAAATACGCCCCCAACAACAGATTCAACAACTCAGCGGCTGCCTCAAGTCGTGCGCTCAAGCCTTGCCTCGCCATTGAGGAACTGTTTGACTGAGTGTGGCAAAGCAGCCGGCCCAGAACGATCAATAATAACGGAAAGCGGAAACGTAAATAGACGTGCGATAAACTAAAAAATAGCGATAGAGGGGGGAGGGGAGAAGGGATAAGTATAGAATGCCACATAAATTTGAAATAACTAATAATTCATTGAAAAGCAGCAACAACAACACACTACTATCTCATCATGTAATAATATTTGTTTAAGCAAACAGCTGACACGACTGAAACATCAGGCAGGCAACAACAACACATTCAAGCACCACAAACACCCAATGTGCAACATGCAACGACAACAGCCATGAGGCAGCCAACCCACCAATTCCTAGTCTAAGTCAAGCCAAGCGCACATAAGATCAGCCTGCAGCAGCAGCAGCAAGAGAGGAGCAGGCAGCAGGCAGCAGGAGTAGCAGCAGAAAGGGGCAGTGTGTGAACGACTTTTGCCTCATCGAAACGGGCTGCAACTAGTTTGTTCATGTTGCAAGCTAAAAAGTAGAGCATAACAAGCCTGTTGTGGCATCTTGTGCAGATTGTCAAATTGTTATTCAATTTGCAAATCTAATTAGTTTCGTTATACATAACAACATATGCAATCATGTTCATTATGTAATTCAGATAATGCATCATCATTAGAATATCTCAACTGTAAAATATTTAATATCATAGTATGCTAAATTAATTACTCTTTTTACTCTAATTACTCGTTTTCGTTGAAGCAATCTGTCCAATCAACTTAATTTTCAAGGATGTTCTCAAAATCATAGTTTTCTTAGCTCAATAAATAAAAGCAGAGAAGCTTAAAAAATGTAGATATTTTTTGTTTTTATTGCATAATATCTAAGAAATACTTTTTTTTATTATACATATTTTGCTTTTGCTTTTTTAAGCTGTTATCGGCTACATAAATAATGTTTCCAATTCAAGTTCATAATTATTGATGTTTTTTTTTGGGGATTTGATTATACTTCCTGTGAGTTGCCAAGAATCTTTTTTTATAAGAAAAGGAAAACTATCTAAACTCAAATGTATAAATCTAGGCAAATTAAAAAAAATCTTCGTTAGCTGCATGAAAAATAAAAACTGACAAATTTGGCTCTCGCTACTCACCGTTTTCCCAATTTAAGTGCCACTTGTAAGATTCTTGGGCATTTAGTTTATGGAATGCAGTAAACATAAAATTGTGTTTTGAAGGAGGCGAGGTGGGTATTAATTAAAATGAATGAAATCATAAAGTGAACATTAAAGACAGATAATACAACGATAAATCCCCGATTGCAGAGTATTATAAAGAGCGGTGCTTTTGGTTAGCTTCTATTTTTACGTTTATAATTGCGTACGGCCTTTTGTCTGTTGACTGTTGTCTGTTGTCTGTTGACTGCTGCCTGTTGCTTGTTGCATGGCTCGCCCGGTTGATGTGTTGCCCGATGTGTTGGCCTGTCCCAGTTTGAGTAGAATCATATCTAATGACTGCAAAGAGCCAAAATGCCAAAGACGTTGCCCGTTGTTGAGAGAGAGGCGGCCTCTTGGCAATGGAGGGGAGGGGATGGGGACTAATGGCTGCTAGCTAAGAAGAGTTGTGGTGCGCTCGTCACTCCTTCCCTCCTCCCTCCTCCACACCAGTTGCGTCTGCGCGATGCTGGCAACAAAAAATAACTGTATTAAATGGCCAATGCCAATGCCAATGCCAATATGCCTAGGACTGTAAACCGGGGCTTAGAAAGGTTCTGCGCGGCCTGTTACAATTTTTTTGTCTTGGTTTTTCTTCTTCGATTTTCTTCTTTTTTTTCCAGCCTTGCCGAAACCAGTTTGCAAAGTCTGCTGTGGCTCTAAAAAAGGCGTTTTTCTGGCCTGGGCCTGGGCTGTGCCTGGACTGTCTCATCTGTTGTCTATTTTGGTGTGGCACCAGCCAGCCTCCTTCTGCTGTTGCCAGTTGCTGTGGGCCTGTTCCCGGTGCAACATTTACTTTGTTGCCGAGGTGCTTTCTCTGTGACTGTTGTTTGTTGCCAACCAACTGCTGCTCGCACTTTGATTTGCTTGCAAATTCGGTTCTACACTAAGCCAACGTAATCGAAATGCAATTAAGAACTCCTTTTTCTCCTCTTTATTCTTTTTTTTTTTTGTTTGTTTGTCAGCTCTTTAGTTTTGTTTTTGACTCTCATCCTCAGCGTTGTATGCTGTGTGTGCCGGGTTTGGGCCATTTTTATTATGGGTTTTTTCTTTTTTAGAAAGGAGTCTACACTCCACCACTTCGATATTGCGTCCAACTTTGGGCGAGTGCCATTCGAAAGGCGTTGACGTTAGCTGGACTCGTTGTTGTTGTGGCTGCTTCGGCTATTGCGTCTGTTTGCTATAATTAAAGGGTTACGGCCATGGCCAAGACATGCCAATCGGTAGAGGAGAGCCGCCAGTTAGCCAGTTGGCCAGCAGTTGCTCTTGTTGTTGTTGTTGCCATGTGAAATGTGTGCGGCTGATATGCATAACGGTTTTTAATATTAGTTGGCGCAAATAAGTGGGGGCATGTCTCCTAGTCTCCTGGTTGCTGCATAACAGCAGCAACAACAAAAACAATAGCAACCATTCCACACATTCGCGCACACACATAAAGTAACACAATCATAGTTGCATAGTCATTTGACTGATATTGTTACGGCAATACGTACGATTATTGGCCATATTCAGACAGATAGACGGAAAAATATATACATATATGTATGAATTTATGTACAGACATTACAGTTTGAGCAGCACTCAGCGTCAGCAGTGCAAATGATTGCTGCATTGGTCGGCGGTCAGCTTCAAATGTGTAGAATTCTTAAATTGAGCCACAAATTGATATGGCGGCAAAACGTTGTAGGTTACGCCAAACAGGCGAGAATTTCCGACATACAACATTAGATTAGCATTGGTTGAAAATGAACTCACTCAATTAACTCGCACAATTATGAAACATCTGGTTTTCGTTTACTGCGATTAGATTTAAAAGATTTGTCAAATACATTAATATTATTTTTTATTTAATTTTTTCCCTCCATAATAGAGCAGAAATAGGCGAAGCGTAAAATTTTTTTTATCAAATATTACATTTTTTCCGACTAAAAATCACAACAATTATTTCAATATTCTTGGTGTTTCTTCAGAGTAGAATTCCGTAATATTTTTTAAAATAAATCTGAAAATTTGATTATCCTAAAATAGAATAATACACAGTATAAATAAATTAAGCAAATCTGTTAGCTAGAAATAATAAAACTAAAAATCTGGCTTAATTTTCAACTTGCTATTAAATTAATCGAGCTCTTATAGATTAAAAGTTAAGCAGGTGTTGCTTTTCTCACTATCCCAATTCAATTAAATGAAAGTTAATTTCGCAATCAACTCAGCTTTGGGTAAATGCAAATAATACACTGGAAAGATGCAATTTCAGTGAGCACCTCCGTTTTAGAAATAAAAGTAACATTCCGCTCGAGAGAACTTCGTGGGAACACGAGAAGGTGAGAGGGGGTGAGCTGTGCGACATAACTAAAAGCTTAACAACTCAATTAAGAGCCTGCTGGGAGCCTCGGATCAAGCGGCTGTTAGTCAACTGTTGCTTGGCTTAAAATGCAATTAATAGGCCTCAACTCAAACACACGCACACATACTAGCACATACACACACACACACACACATTGAAAACTCTCTCGAAGCCTGTTGCCAAGCCAGTAAGCAAATCATTTGCGGCGAAATTCGCGCCCAGTTTTAATCCCAAGTCTTCAGCGCTCACATTTCACAAAGTTCTCACACAAATTTTAGATACGAGATTCTTTTCCTTTTTTTTTTGTGGCGATTCTCGGATGCTGCGCAACGTGGCGTTAAATGTGTACCAATTATTTTTAGAGATATATATGTATATACACATATATATATACACAAATTAGTGTGTGTGTGTATATAACTCGTAGAAGCAATGTTTTGGCAAAGATCTTGAAGAATTTATACCTCAAGTTTCGCGGTAGCAAGCCACAAATTTCAAAGAGCTAAGCACAATTTGGTGAACGCTTATTATTAAGAAAGACTGCCCCATAGTTATATGGGACATAGAGACGTATCAGTGTATGTGTGTGTGTGTTTGTGTAGGTATGCGATAGCGCCAATTTGATATGCGGCCAAGGAGCAGAGCACACAAATTAAGTTTCATAGGAAGCGGCAAAGAAAATAACAAAAAATAAGCTACCTGGATAGCATCATATTATACCCTGTACTCATAAAAAACTATTGCTTAAAATGGGAATTATAAACTTATGCCAAGTGTAAGTTAAACAGCAGATCTAAACCGAAATTATAAAGTTTAATTTATATTTTTATGAATATTTTTGGAGTTGGCTAATCTTTTAAATATATATGGCTATATGTATATATATCTTAAGTATTAATGCCTCAACACCAAGATAAAGTGTATCTACTAGTCGAGCAGACTCATGTTTTGTTTCTTTCAGACTTGTTGCATTTGCTCTTGTGCGTCCCTCTCTAATTTAGGATGTGCTCTTTTATGTGAGCGAGGATTGTAATGCTGAAGCGGCAGTTAAGTAAAAACAGCAAAAAAGAAAGAAAGTCTGTCATGCTAATAAAAGTATGCATAATTTAAGGAATTGCAGAAAATATACAGAAAACGAAGACATTAAAAATACAGCTGTTAATGAGTGGTAGAAAGTCAAACAGCGATGTGCCTACACATGTATAAAATTTATACAGATATATACACATAAACTGCAGTCCACCAACTTGCAAAAAGCAAACAAATATTTTGTGTCTTTCGAACACATAAAGCGAAATCAATATCCAATCATTAATCGTTAACTAATTCCATGAATTTTGGCAGACGGCTGGCACTCGGCGTTCGACTCCAAACTCCAACTTCAACTCGCATCTCCTCTGGCTCTGGCCCATTTACCAAGTTCCGAAAACGCAACCAGACATGCCACACTAAAGACATATATTTATGCTCCGCAAGCAGAGCTTGGCGTATTTAGAACAGTCAGACAAAAAAAAAAAGATACAAAAAAAAATAACAAAAACAACATAAACAAGATAAAAATATTTTTCGGCTGCCCTTTTTCAGCGGTTCGGCAGCTGCCCAACTAGCCTACGAACAGTGGCTCCTAAACCAGCGTATTTATTGTTGTTGTTGTTATCGTCGCGACGTCTGCCCAGCTTCCAAGTTCCAGTCTCTGTCCTCATCCTATAGTCGTCCTGGAATATCTTTGAGTTTGCGTTTTGAATTCGATTCCAAGTTTTGTGTTTCGTTTTCGATTTCGATTTCGTTACCGACGACGACCATGAAACAATTTTTATTTTTGCGCAGAAGATCAATAAAATTATACCGACAACTGTATTTGGGTATGCGCTGCTGCCCCAAAATTAGTGTCCAAATTGTCGTGCAGAACGAGTTTCGGGTCACATTTTTGGTTACACAGACAGTAAGCGGAAAAGAAAAGAGCACCACAAAAATCGAAAATAATTTGAACTTCATAAATTCTTTTGCACATCTCGCGCAGCGCAAACGAAAAGTGTTGAAGTTGGACTTAATTTATGTGTGAGGGAGATGAGACGATCTGTAGAAGCAAAGATCTGGATCGTTTAGGGTGCTGCCTAATAGAGATAAAGATTCAGTCAAGATATGAATGATTGCAAATGAGCCGAGAAAGAAATTTTTTGTTTTGGTGTGGAATAATTTAATAGTGAAAACGTTACCAGATCGTTGTCTAACGATCAGAACTGTGGGACAGTACAAAATAATTACATAAGTAAATTAAAAAAATACCAGATGGCAACGCCGTGTGAGTTCCTGTGCCGACCACCTCCTGAAAGAAAGGTGTGCGCTGCAAAATTCTCAGAAAATGCGAGGCTCAACAATAACAACAAAGGTCCCATGGCTGCTGCATGTGTGGGAGGCAGTCAGCGAGTTCAGTTCAGTTCCTCTGCGACGTCCTCTTTGCAATCAACATTTGCAGACCAGCAGCACTAATGAATTTGTATGCAAACCGCAGACATTTTTTCATGTTTTATGGTATACAGCAATGATTTGGCATAAAAACAAAAGAAACACCAAAAAAGAGTAACGGAAATGCGCGCACATTAAAAAAAACAAAAAGGATCAGCAGCAACATTTTGCGAAATTAGTGCAAGCGGCCAAAAGGTGCTTTAAAAAGAAAGAATATGTGTGTATATATCATTTTATGTATACATATACAGATGTTTATATGTATGCACTTTGATTTATGCATAAGCAATAAAAATTATAATAATGAAGGCGCTGACATGAAGCAGAAGCGCGGCTCAAAGCGAACGTGCAAGCGAACAAAAATTTAACCTCAACACACGTGATGTGAGATTTGATGCTCGCTCTCTCTCTCCCTCTCGCTATTGTGCTCAGCTCTTTCGCTCTGCCGCGATGCCCTTTTTTCTGCACTGTTGCGCTTCTGTTAGTTGGCGCGCAAATACCGTTGTTGGGGGTGTCAGCAAGGATGAGTCACAATACAGGCTCAAGAAAAATAAAGAATGAACTACTTCTTTGTACGATTTTTGAGCGGCTACATGCAAATAAATTAATCGCAGCACCCATAGGCTTTTGCGTCGTTAAGTTTCTGCCTGCAAAGGGGAAGGCCGCTCTCTCTCACTCGCTCTAGCTTGCCTCCTGCTGGTTGTCGTTTAATTTATTGCGTCATAGACTGCAAAGCTGTATGCCTGTGTGTGTTTGTGTTTGTGTGTTACTGTCAAACTGCAAGCGTCAGTTATTTGATGTTCGGACATAAATACGGAATTTGGACTTTGTGCAGGCTGTAAAAATGGCTGCTGCACCCAAACGCCAAACGGTTAAACATAAAAACTAACGGCACTTTTATAACTCTAGCATAAGATTACCTTTTAAGTCAGCCAGGCAGCTCTTGTTGTGTTTGAGTTCCTCTTCGCCGAAAAAGCTAAAAAAAAAAATACCGAACGAACTAAACGAAACCCATTTCGGCGACGACGAATTTTTGCAAACGATGGAACCCCGAATGTGGGCGCAGACGCAGGCTTTGCCGAGGCGAGATCCCCGAAGATGATACACAAGCAATCAAAAGAAATGCAATTGGATGCTGCGCTGCTGCACTTGCTGCACCGTTAGGTACCCACGCTGGGGAACACGAGTTCAAGATCAGCCACAGCCACAGCCGCACCCACCAAATCGTAAACCGCAAAGCTAAGCTGCGCATCCGCTTAGCTGCTGCTTCTTTGCGACTGTTAACTTCGCACCAGCAACAAAAGCAAAAGCAGAAGCTGCAGCAGCAGCACTCGAAATGTTGTTTTGGAATATTTTTTTTGCATGTCTTTTTGCACTTAACACACAATTAGTTTCTTTTCGTTACGTTCAGCAATTTGTCTTTCGTAAAGTAACGGTTCTGCAGTTAATAAAAACACATAACACTCACACATATACACTTGAGCACCAAGAATATTACATTTTTACAGTGACGCGAAAGATTATTTGACTACGTTGAGTGATGCATTTCTCAAGAGTTCTTTTTCCACGACCGTCCTCGCTGATGGTGCGCGCGCAATTGATTCCTGCTTCAGCGACAACGTCGCTCGTAAGCGTCAGCCACACAAGCCAAATAGAAGAAGAAGAAGAACTCCTGCTGTTGCTTCGGCTTTGCCTTCGAGAAGGCAGCGACGCAGGCAGCCTGCCAGTCAATGATGCGGCTACGAAAGTAGCGATGGCGCACGCCGATATTTCCAGGCACGACAGCGCACAAGCAGCAAATGCCCCTTTCGAAAGCAATTGAACTGGAAAGCACGAGTTGTGTCGTGTACATACCCGAGCTCATCTCTACTACGAACCATAATAACGGACGTTTTTTTTTTTTTTACTTTGCCTTTGCACAGCGACAAAGAGCAGCGGCAGAGCAGTGGCAGCAGAATCAACAGCAGCAGCGGCAGCATTCTCTACAAACTACAAAGAGGAGCCCATCGATCTTTCGCTAGGGGTTTTTGTTTGCGCATGCGCCGAACTGAAAATGCCCTGCCCAGGCCTTTTGTCTGCAAGTCCTTGAAGTACAAAAATAGATGGGGAGTTTTTTTTTGCCACAGTTTTAAATAACAAGGATTGCATAACAAATACTTTTATTTTTTAACAAATATGTGACGAAAACAATTGAGTAACGAAAAGAAACGCTAAAAGTATATAATATTAATTTGATATGTGTCCCTAGCTATTTTTGCATTTATAACCACATACATATAAATCAGTTATTAAGCAGAAAGTTACTTAAGTTAATGAAGGTATAATTGGTGTCATTTCAAATAAGTTTAATATTTTTCTAGAAGAATCTGTAATTACAAAATATACATTGCATTGTAGGTGGCTGATCTTAGGTATTATATTTATGAACTCCAAATGCTACAAAATTTATAATTTATTACAAAAAAAATTTACATGTTGCATATAATGATTCTTTATTCTGGGCAAATCTTCTTTAAATATTGTTTAATTTCCGATCGACCTACCGACCTACGAAACAGATCGAATTTTAAGTTGAAATGAGAAGTACACATAATGGTATATAGAGTCTATAGGCTAAGAATCATGCAAGAAAGTAATAATGCCTTATGTGCCCAGGGACATGGCTAATAAATGACAAAGACCAGCCCATGTACCAAAAAATATATATTATTATGTTAGTGTTTAAATAAAATACGAAAATAATTAGCTAAAAATATTCGTAATTAATGTGAAGAGCCTCCAGCAGTTGAAAGCCCGAAACTGATAAAAAGAAAAGAAATAAAACACGAATAACCAAAAGCTGAACCCCAAAAAACTTTGCAAATAACCAGGATTGAAGAGCCGCACAGAGACAACTCCATTAGGGCGGCCCACATTTTGCACTGTTACGTGGCCTGGCAGGTGCTTTCCCAACGCGCAGTTGCACCTTGATGTGGCAAGGAAGGGTGCCGCGAATGACAAAATAACAACAACAAAAAAATAATAAAAGAAAAGAAAACACAGCAAAGCTAAAAATCATGAGGAAAGTTTTATGCAACGATCAGCGAGTTGTTGCATGGGCGCGTGGCTAGATAGAGACAGAGAGAGACAGAGAGAGAGAGAGAGAGAGAGAGAGAGACGAGACGAGACCCGTAGCCGAATGCAGGACAATCGATGACGCGTCGCACGAGGCATGTGTCGCAGTGTGCTTTTCTGGTGGGACTGCCAAAAGAGCAACAACAAAAGCAGCACATGCAGCAACAGCAATTTAGCATAACTGCGCGAATGGCGCAGGCATCATTAAACACATTAACAGGCACATGCAGAGGCACAGGCAGAGGCACAGGCAGAGGCAGAGGCACAGACACATGGCTAAGAGCTGCAAGCCATGTCGATGGCAGGTGATGGCCAAGAGGCCGACAAACAGTTGCTGCAGCTTGAATGAATGACTGACGAACTGACTGATCGACTGAACGACTGAGCCGTGCCCTCAGCTTGGACTAAACTGTACGCAGTTGCTGCACAGTAGATTAATATTATCAAAAACTTAATTATTGTTCTCGATAATTTCTAATAATAGTGTAATACATTTAAAAATGTAAATATATTTAAAAACAATGTGGAAAAAATCTTAACTTTTATCAATAAATATAATTAATATTTTTAAATATTTATTTGTTTTACTTTTACATAATCAAAATATATTTATTAATATTAAATAAATATTATTAAAATACAAAACAACATTTAAATTAAAATCAATACATTTGTTTAAAAATAATAATTATTTTATTTACTATCAAATAATTTTAAAATTAAACCAAATATGTATAAATTTATAAATACTTTGGCGATTTTCATGAAAATTATTTTTTTATCACTTTTATATGATTTAAAAATAAAATGGTATATAGTTAAAATTACTTTTTCTTTCCCAAGGGTAAACAATAAACAATAAAAACTGATTTAAAAGCCCATTAAAAAATATAAATAAAGATTTGATTCTTAGACAGTGATTACAAACATTTGCTGCACTGTGCAGCGATGGCTTTAATGAGTTTAACCCGTGCCTGCGGCGATTGGCAGCCTATCCGTCTGTTTGGCTGCCTGCCAATCCCCAGATCCCCTGTGTTTGCTGGTAATTACCAAAGGATGCGCCACAGGATAACAGCTGCGGCAGCTAAGGGCGCAGCCGCAGCACGAAATGCCAATTGATTTGCCTGACGCAAAGCTCAGAGCAGTTGCGGCAGCTGAGGCAGCTGTACAATTGGGCTTGTTGTGCCACTGAAGTGATCCTGAGACTCCCTGTGCCTGAGCCTGAGCCTGTGCCTGTGCCTGTGCCTGTGCATTTCTAATGAACCTCATTGTCTCGCTCAAAGAAAGCACAACACAAAAACACACACACAAAAAGATCTTGGGTGCCAGCTTCAAAACTAGTTTGCCATCGCCTTTGAAAACCGGTAACAGTTTTGCAACCAGAGCCAAGGTTTCCCTGTCTTGTCCGCTTGTCGCAAAAAAAAGAAAAAAATAGAAAAAAACAATTTCATTGAAGCATTGGAAATTATGTTTTTATTTTCCATACCAAACAGAGAGCTCCCTAACGAACCAAAGCAAATTGTCTAATCTGCCAACTGTCTTCACACCTTTGACGCGACGTTGCATGATGGGTTATGCTTTTTTGATTTTACATTCTGCATTACATTGTCCTTTACAAGACACCCTATTAAATAACTGTATACCAGAATACCCGATCCTGCCCTCTAACCCATCAAATGGGTCATTACTTGCCACAGAAAAGTACACACACCCATCCGAACTGCTTTATTAATTGTTTGTAATTTGTTTTTATTTTCTAAGCAATTTATTTTCTCGAACAGGGGTGCGTATTGAGTAATCAACTGCATAATCTTTTATAGCAGCTATCTATGTTATAACAAGAGACAACGTTGCAGTCGGACGTAACCGACAGCGGAATACTCTGATACCATAATTTGTGTGCATTCAAGAAATACTGTCCAAGTTTGCCTTTCAGATTGAGGTAGATATAAGATAGTAACCCTTCTTCAAAGTTTGGCAACTGTAGCTCTTAAATTACGGAAGATACGAGCTTTTCGAGATTTTGGTGGTGGGAGTGGGCGTCTTTGAGAAAAATTAAAGATAATCTCTTAGGGGGTGACTGTAGCTTACAAATTATGGAATGGGCATAGGTCGAACCTTCAAAATGCCACAACTTCGTCAAAACTCAACGCATTTTTAAAATCAAGGGCGTTTTAACCACAGTTTGGCCTCTAGATCAATTGTACATTTAAAGTTGAAAACCTGATTTTGGATCGGAACATAAGTCAAAATTATAGTCCGAAAATCGACATATCGGCATAAGGGCATAGGTCGAACCTTCAAAATGCCATAACTTCGTCAAAACTCAACGCATTTTCAAAAGCAAGGACGTTTTAATCATAGTTTGGCCTCTAGATCAATCGTACATTTAAAGTTGAAAACGTGATTTTGCATCGGAACATAAGTCAAAATTATAGTCCGAAAATCGACATATCGGCATAAGGGCATAGGTCGAACCTTCAAAATGCCATAACTTCGTCAAAACTCAACGCATTTTCAAAATCAAGGGCGTTTTAACCATAGTTTGGCCTCTAGATCAATTGTACATTTAAAGTTGAAAACGTGATTTTGGATCGGAACATAAGTCAAAATTATAGTCCGAAAATCGATATATCGGCATAAGGGCATAGGTCGAACCTTCAAAATGCCATAACTTCGTCAAAACTCAACGCATTTTCAAAAGCAAGGGCGTTTTAATCATAGTTTTGCCTCTAGATCAATTATACATTTAAAGTTGAAAACGTGATTTTGGATCGGAACATAAGTCAAAATTATAGTCCGAAAATCGGCATATGGGCATAAGGGCATAGGTCGAACCTTCAAAATGCCATAACTTCGTCAAAACTCAACGCATTTTCAAAACCAAGGGCGTTTTATTCATAGTTTGGCCTCTAGATCAATCGTACATTTAAAGTTAAAAACGTGATTTTGGATCGGAACATAAGTCCAAAATTATAGTCCGAAAATCGGCATATGGGCATAAGGGCATCGGTCGAACCTTCAAAATGCCATAACTTCGTCAAAACTCAACGCATTTTCAAAAGCAAGGGCGTTTTAATCATAGTTTGGCCTCTAGATCAATCGTACATTTAAAGTTGAAAACGTGATTTTGGGTCGAAACATAAGTCAAAATTATAGTCCGAAAATCGGCATATGGGCATAGGTCGAACCTTCAAAATGCCATAACTTCGTCAAAACTCAACGCATTTTCAAAACCAAGGGCGTTTTATTCATAGTTTGGCCTCTAGATCAATCGTACATTTAAAGTTAAAAACGTGATTTTGGATCGGAACATAAGTCAAAATTATAGTCCGAAAATCGGCATATGGGCATAAGGGCATCGGTCGAACCTTCAAAATGCCATAACTTCGTCAAAACTCAACGCATTTTCAAAAGCAAGGGCGTTTTAATCATAGTTTGGCCTCTAGATCAATCGTACATTTAAAGTTGAAAACGTGATTTTGGGTCGAAACATAAGTCAAAATTATAGTCCGAAAATCGGCATATGGGCATAAGGGCATAGGTCGAACCTTCAAAATGCCATAACTTCGTCAAAACTCAACGCATTTTCAAAAGCAAGGGCGTTTTAATCATAGTTTGGCCTCTAGATCAATCGTACATTTAAAGTTGAAAACGTGATTTTGGGTCGAAACATAAGTCAAAATTATAGTCCGAAAATCGGCATATGGGCATAGGTCGAACCTTCAAAATGCCATAACATCGTCAAAACTCAACGCATTTTCAAAACCAAGGGCGTTTTATTCATAGTTTGGCCTCTAGATCAATCGTACATTTAAAGTTGAAAACTTGATTTTGGGTCGGAACATAAGTCAAAATTATAGTCCGAAAATCGGCATATCGGCATAAGGGCATAGGTCGAACCTTCAAAATGCCATAACTTCGTCAAAACTCAACGCATTTTCAAAAGCAAGGGCGTTTTATTCATAGTTTGGCCTCTAGATCAATCGTACATTTACAGATAAATATGTGATTTTGGAAAAAAAAACAGGCAAATTTCAGAATCTCTGGGGAAATGAAAAACGCCCATTGCAAATTTTATTAGACGATAAAAGAAATATTATATTTATTTGCAAAAAATATTAGAGTTTTCAAATGCCCTCTGATATTTCTTATGTAATTTCTGAATTACAGTAGAACTGATACGGAATTCGTAAGGATAAAAAATATGGTTGCGCTCTCTTTTTAAAATGATTCAATATTTGATTTGTTGATCTCTCTAGTGTGTTTAGCCTATTTTAACAATCTAAGATGCATTAATTGAGCTTATTACGAGAAACGTATTGAAAATTAAAATAAAATTTGATATGTATTTAAAGTCGGATCTTGCTACTCTTGATATCCATCTTCCACAACAAGATCAAGCAGGCATAGAATATTGAACATAATAATACAATCTTACGTTCATATTTAGGGATCTTGAAATTTACATTCACTCGCATAACGATATCTTGTTGATCAATGTGAATGTGTTGCGATCGCCGTCTCCACATTACTCAGCATCACTCAACGTATCCTATACATATATCCATATACTTATATGTTTGTATACATACATATTTTTAATAAAGTTATAAATTTGATCAAAACATAAACGTGACATTGATCTACAGCCACTGGGTGAATCACAAACGATCGACCCGATGAGATCTTTTGTTTCTCACAGTCCGCTGGCGAAAACAGAAGGAAGTGTTCTTTCAGTACTTTGAGACAGTTTGCGTAAATTTCGGCAATTTCATAAAAGCAAGAGCTACTTAAAGTGAATCCCGGACAAACTTTATGATCACAAAAAACCATATCAAAGCAAATAAAATCAGACAAGAAGAACATGTGAACGATTGCAAATTACAAGCAAAGATCCACGACCGAAGTATGCAGTTCTGTCCGTCTCCGTCTGTCTGTCTGTCTGACTGTCTGTCTGTTGGCTGGATGGTCTGTTAATATCTGGTGATCAGGAGAACGCAATGGACCAGGTTTCTTTTCCTTTTCGTATACCCTGCCGTTGAGCTTTGTGTATTTGCCATTAAATTTGTAACACATTAAGGATTATCAGATCTCCATTTAAATAAATAAAGAAAATAAAAATCAAACGTTGGCAAATTGAGTCTGCGTGAAAAAATGTTTAAATTAGCAATACTTAATAATAATAAATGCACAATAACAAGCTGCCCACATTTTTGTTACATAACTTTCTCAGTGATCGAAAGAAATAATATTTCTATAATAATTCTATATATTTCTATATCCACAAGAGCATTAAATCTGCTGCATTTGGCAGATGCTTTCAACTTGCCTGTTTTTGTTTTTCTTATTTATTTTTTTGGGCTGCTGATGGCAGCTGCTTCTTTTTGGTTTGTCGTCATTACGAAAAGGAAGCTAAAGACAAACGGATATGCGCTGCACATCAAGCAACTGTTTTTTTTCTTCTTCTTCTTTTCCTTTTTTTTTTTGGTGATTTCTGCTTTTGGGGCTTTTCACTTCTTGGCGTAAAATAAATTGTGCGACAGGTGCGACGATGTCGACCACTGGACCCAAAAAAAAGAACAACAAAAACAAAAACAAAAAATACGAAACAGAAAAGAAAACAAAACTTAACCATTGAATCTGTTTGGGATGCAAGCAGAGCTTTGGCCGCATTCGCATTTGTGTGGGAGCGAAGCTTTCGATCCTTATTCGATCTGGTTCGATCTTACAGCTGCGCATAATTGCCAAGACGGCTGGTCTCTGCTCCGCTCCGCTCCGCTCTGCTCCGCTCCGCTCCGCTCTGCTCTGCTCTGCTCCGCTCTGCTCCGCTCTGAGTGCATTTACAAGACGCAGCTGTTACTTCCGCCTGAATGAGTTTCGGTCTCAAGGAAGAGGTTCGATGAGGTTTTAGGGTTGTGCATTGAGCCCTGTTGCACTGATGGCTTACAATAAGCTGGCTCATGGCTCTTGTTGATCCTTGTTCACATTCTTCTTCTTCTTGTCGTTTGTGTTTCTGCGTTCAGCTCTTTTCTAATGCTAATCCTGCACAGCAAAAGCCGGATCACTTTTCTACCTGCTACCTGGTTGTGCTCTCGATCTGCTTGCGGGTGTTCAGTTGGCGTGTCTGCGAGTCCTATTGAATTAATGTGCCGCATTAGCAGCCAACAGGTTTCAGACATCCTTCTTTGTTGTTGTTCTGTTTTTAGTAGAAAACCCAAAACAGAGAGGCGCAACGATCCCGGCCATGGATCATTTTGTAGGGTTATAAATTTGAGACTGGCAAACGCACGTAGCTCTGGCTTTGGCTTTGGCTTTGACTCTGGTTCTGGTTCTGGCTAATATTGTCCAAAATAACAGGTGTTGACTGATTAGTTTCAATGGCGCGATCGCCAGATCGTCATTACATATACATATACATATACATATATACCCCGCAGCACGTAACAAATTGATGACTGATGATCGACTATCCACTCGCACGCTCCGCTTGCTCTCCTTGCACACCACAGTCCACCTGTAAACCGATACAGCTTTGGGTACAGTCGCGATCCGCTTGGCAGTCGGGCAGTCAGCCAGTCAGCCAGTCAGACGGGTAGTCAGTCAGTCAGTCAGGCAGGCAGATGTTTGCATATCGTATTGAAGATCGCCGCACAATTCTTTTAAAAGCAAATGCTCGTTTAAGTATTTGTCTGGCCAGGCTGGACTTATTAGTGGACCTGCAGCTGGTCTCCTTCATATTTTGCATTTCGAAATGCAAACAACGAAATGAAACGGACAACAACATTTTGGCAAACACAAAAGGATCTGTTGTTGTACAGATATAACAACACACATACGCACAAAGGGCATCCTGGTGCAGCCAGGACATGCCATGTTAGCTGAATGTCCTGCGATTACATGGCACAAAACGTTTCCGTTGATTTATTATTTAGATTGTACTTTCCTTCTGTCCCTTTCTCTTTCTCCGCTGTGATTGATCTCTAGTGAAATTTGTTTACGGCTTTGCAAAAAAAAAAGAATAGCATTCAAAATTACCTAAGAAACTGCAGCCTGCAAAAAAAGTAGATAACAGTATTAGTTGTATCTGAAATCCGTATTATCGACTGTTTGGAATCTTGCGCAAGCGAACTTACCTTGGGCACAAGATCGATTGATTGATCGGTTCAGCTCTCGTGGAAATTTGCTAGATTTTCCGGGGTGCAAATTGTTATAATCTTTGCTTTACAGCTATTTAGGCGCTGTAAACGCGATCAAGCATAAATTTTACAAATGTGAACAAGATGTCATGAAATGGAGATAAGTTTGCTAACAAATTCATTTGAGACGAGGAAAATTTAAGCCATATATGAGAAATAATTATTTGACTGCTTATATTTTTCCATTAATTATTAAATAAGTTCACTTATGCTTGTTTTACAAAATGATTTTAGTATTTCAGAGATAATTTGTATGTAGAAATTTTAATATTTGTGAGTCAGAAAATGCGCCAAAATCAATTCGATCTTCAACTTTTATTCCACTTCTTCTTGCAGCTGCTTTTTATTTTTGTGCAAGATGAGCTCTGCTCAAGCTTACTAATCAGTTGCAACTTATGTACTGTGGCAATATCGACAACTCTTGAGGCGTCAATGAACTTGTCAGTTTCCACACCGTTTCCGACTCCAGATCTGTAGAGACTGTTGCGGGGCAGATGAACGATCGATGATCGCCATCAGATCTCTTGCTGTTTGCAGTGCGAACGCCGTGTTTGCTCAACAAAAACAAAACGCAGTGCGAAAATGTAACTGAAATTGTGTTTACACTTAAGTGCCTCAAAGCAAATCAAGCGTGCGGCAACTTCGCATTTTCAAGTTCACGCTGGGAGCAGCATCCTTTGGGCGACGCGATCCAAGGGTAAGCGGCGGAAAGAAATTTATGCGAATTTCAATAAAATTTTAAAATTATATATATATATATATATACGTACAAAGCAGCTCAAAAATAAATGCAGCTTTTGTTTTTGATTTAAAAACTTCCGGTTTTTGTTTTTTGTCTTCTTTACGATCGTAATTTGATCTGTTTATGCGTTAAGAATTTCGCATAAAGTTCGCAAAATTAAGACATGGACCGGCAGCTGTTCCCTTGTCGCTTGGCCAAATGATAAGCCCAAAAATGGAATAAGCAGACTTCGGACAGAACTTACCAATTACACGTGTAACCGTTAAGCAGCAGCAAGGCAAACAAATAACCAAAAAACCAAAAATTATAAAAATAAGTGAAACGAGCCGAACAATTAAACGGAAATGTCACAGGCCAAAATTGGTTGTTGCTTGTTGCAATTGCCAAGAACAAAACAGGCCAAATTTAAATATGAATGCATTTTTGCCTAGGGCAAACACACACATACACATACATGTGTGTGTATGTGCGTGTGTGTGTGTAGAGGTGTATAATTATGGAGCAATGGCCTGTTAGCTCGTCTCAGGAAACCCGCGAGACACAAAGGCGCAAATGCAATGCAAAAAGGCCTACCCAAATCAAAGACGACAACAACAAGGACAAGGACAAGGACAACAAGGACAACAAGGATGGGAATGAGAATGAGTATAAGGACAAGGGGCAAAATTGAAGCTGCGCACAAAATGGCAAACAAATCAAAAAAAACAAAAAACAGAAACCCCGTGAGAAACGCTTTTTACTCACGACGCATTTCCAAATTCCAGAATGAAAGTATTGCGCGACTAACTAATGTTGTGGTATCCACAGCATCCTTTGCAGATCCACCCCCCGAGTACACAGACAGATCCACCCCAATGCCCTCAGCATTGTCCTAGTTGTGCCAATGCGCAACATTTTCATCTTGGGGTTGCATAAATTATACATATTTATGTACATCATTCCAAATCCAATGCGCAGTTTCAGCTGTGCTTTGATTGCTTTTCAACAAGTTTTACGCGCTTTTGAGCGATTTATTTTGGTACAGTTTTTAACTGGGATTTTTGAGGGGAGGCAGTTGGAGTAGGAATTGTATTGTATTCTAAAAGGATTCAAGTAGAAATGCTGAAGAACTAACTTTGTTATTATAGCATCTAGTGAGCTTGAAAGTATTTAAAAGCTATGTTGAATTGCTTGAAAATAAATTTATCCTTTATAGAAGAATTATATGAGTTATAAGTTTGAGTTCAATCAATATAATGTATATGAAAATAAAAATTATTTTATTAAAACTTATTTATGAAAAACTTTATATTTTATTAATTTATTTTACACTTTTTTTAACTTACATAATTATACCTTAATTATTTTGAGTTGGACTTTCTATATATAATTTACTAAGCAAGCCACAATGTCGCTTAAGCATTAAGTAATTAAATTAAAAATAAATATCTAACTTTTAATTACAGGAGATTCTCAATAACTAAATTGTTAATCTATCGAATACTAAATCGAACGAATTATTAGTTGTTTAACTTCAATTATATTTAGTTGTAAAGATACCAAATGCAACCATGTCAAAATATTTAATCATTTAAGTTTACCTGAGTTTTCGAGCCGGTAAATAAAATTGTACCAAAACATTTGAATGAAATTAAACCTATGCAAAGTAAAAATCGTATCCTTAGACAATTTCCAATTGCTAAATAATAATTTTCCACGGTGCAGCATACCAATTGTTTAGCAATAAAACCAACCCCACAACGAGAATGGGTAGGCCAAACAGGAACCCAGTTTAGAGATGAGTTACGCATTAAAAATACAATGCGAACATGGCACAATAATTGTACCGAACTTCGACTTCGACCCGATGAAAGGAATGCGCAGTTCCCATTCAGCATTTCAACGGCAAAAATTATGGGAAAAAAATGAGGATGACAATCGGAAAGGAAACTTATATGAGTTGAATCCTTTGTGTGTGTGTGTGTGAGTGCGTAATTATATATTATATCTTAGCTCTGTATCAAATATTGAACATGCGTATTTTTGAAGTTAAGTCCAAAAAATCACAATTTAAGTTTTTTTTTTTCAAAAGATCAAATTCAAACCGTTATATCTTCGCCGATAATTGTCCAAAGTCCAAATTATGAACCCCTTCTTATTATGTACATATATTAGTTCTGCATCAAAAGTTGAAAGTGCGTATTTTGAAGTTTAATAGAATTGGGGTTGCGCGGTTTTCATAAAAAAAACCCAAACGCAAACGCATCATTTTAGGGTTGGGCTCAAGGACAACGGCAAAAATAACAATAAGAAGAAGAAGGAGCAGCAACTGAGACGGCTGCGTGCCAGGACATGTTGGCCCTAGTGAAAGTAGATCACAAACAATGTGAATCTTAAGGGGCGAGGGGTTGCTTTATGATTTAATAATAATCAAGTTGGGTCTAATAAAATAATGCCACAACCTTGAGCCAAAGGTAAATAATAATTAAGCCCGATACACAAACGCACACACTCACATACACATAGACACACACACACACACGTGTTGCGCGGAACGGGATATCAGGGCGCAGTCGAAAATTGCTTACAGCTGCCACCAGCGGTATCTGGAGCGGCAGCTGCAGGCAAATGCCGCTGTCAAGGAGCAACACCACGTGCCAAGGTGACTCAGCTGAAGGAGGAGCAACAGCAGCAGCAGCAGCAGCAGGAGGCAAAGCTATTATCCTGAGGGACGGCTATTTTGTGCGGCGCTTAACTTGACAGAGGCAGCTGCTCCACGATCACGAAATGCATGCTTCACTTCTCACTCTCTCTCTGTCTCTCTCACGCTTTCTACTGCTCTCCTGTGGCAGTGGCAACCAGTTGTTGCGCCCTAAGCTTCCAGCAAGTCCTGCCTGCTGCTTTGTCCTTTAAGAAAGCTGCCAGGCAATAACAACAGATGTTTTTTTTTTTTGTTTTGTGCCATAGGAACGTGTTTCCAAACATGATTTATGGCTGATCTTCTGGTCGCTGCTGCTGCTGCTTGCTGCTTGTCGCTACTTCTTGTTAGAGTTGCCTAGCGCATTGTTTGCCACACATTGACCAGCTGCGTGGCTTGGGCTGTTTTTGGCCTGACCCCAACAGCATCTTAGAGATGTCTGCAAACCGGTCTCATATCTCTTCGCTGACTGCTTTTGTGTCTCGTTTTTATGGCGTGTTATGATTTCGATTTACAATTAGCTATACAAAAGGCATGTTGCCTATTTCTTGTTTCATTGTCACTGTTTTGACGACCCTAATAAATTTCTCTGCAGCACATTAAGCTTGTCACAATTGTGCAGACATTATACATTAAAACCCCAATACCCAAAAACCCAGCCAGTGAGCACTTCATTAGCTCTCGATATAGATTATCAAACTGGCCAACGCTACTTAGCCATAATCAGAAAAGTCATGCGAACATGAAATGCAGGCTGCATCGCTGCCATCGTCGTGGAATGACGCCTCCCGGTAGCACTTAAGACAAATAGCTTGCACACCTATCGACAGGTGCACACACACAGATCCCAGAGGCAGCCACTCGAGATGGTCGCGTGTCGCGGCGCTCATGCAACACGATGCGACACTTACAGGAACACCAACTACGCATGCAACAAATTCCATCATTTTTTTTATTTTTAGTTCACAAAGTTAATATTACGAGTATATAATTTTTTTTGTGCTGTATTCGCTTAGCATTAATATGTATTTGATTTAAATACTAACATTTTTAATAAAAATAAATATTTTAATTACTCTAATTATGCAGAACAAAACCCACCATTAATTCGTATATCGGCCATTTTTCTGAAATTGCTATTTGTATACATACTTTTTGGATAGGTAATTTAATTATATTTAATATCATATAAAATAAGAACAGGAACAGGAAAAACACTCGATGTACAAAATAAAAGTGGTTTGGGAGGAAATTTATATATACCAGCGATTAATTTATAGAGAATAAATGACACCACACGAGCTCAACTCTAGAAAAAGCAAAACACATAAATAAGCTTCACTGTAGTGCAGTCGAACGCCTTCGTTTAGTAGTCGCATTTTCAATTAGTTTTAAATCAGAACTGATTGAATTCTTTTTAACGAACGCGTCGCATCGCATCGCATCGCATCGCATCGCAGGCAATCTTATCTTAACAGTTATGATGTGGCCGCGTGCTCTGGCTTGTTTTGGCATTCTGCTCCAAAATTTATTGACAAAATTTGCAAGCGAGATTGCATAGGGAGGCACTGACTATGGAACTGAAGCTGAGGCAGAAGCGGAAGCTGCATGACCAGTAGCCGGTGAGCGTATGTAAGCAGGTAAGATAAACGGTAGTCTAGAGCTTGCCATCGGCATATGCGAAATCTATGACCATAGCTGTGCATAATAAATGGAGCACTTTTGCAATAACATCTGCACGGCGGCGTTGCAAGCAAAGCGACAGGTAAGTGGCACACAAAAAAAAAGGTTTGCGAAAACCCAAAGGCAGCCAGGCAAATGGCTGTCTGGCGGCTGCTGCACCGCCAAAGCCTGGTCAAGTATTTTTTTTATGAATAGCTGCCCGTGCATGGCAATGGCATCTTGCCATAACAAGTGGCGCTCTCTGCAACTACAACAAACAAGATCAAAACAAGCAAATAAACAACGAACAACTTGCTACTTTCTTTTCAAATTGAAAAGAACGTTGTTGCTTGCCAGACACAAGTTGAGTGCTATAAGACGCGAAAGTATTAGAATGGGTAACAGAAAATGTTAACTGTTAACATAGGTCTTCATCTATTTGAGCTATCGATAAATCGTTAATTAATTAATATAGATTTAAGTATGCGCAGGGCTGCTAATCTTTTAAATGAGATATTAAATAACAAATTGTTCATATTTGTTCTAAAGTTGCATTTAAGACGAAATGAATCTAATAATTTTTAAATAATAAAACTATATTGCATTTTATTTTATTTTATATTAAATAGACAGTGCAATACTGCTTAAATTATCTAGTTTTTAGATTTTCGATGATTTTGATTGCTGCAGTTCTATGCCGCACTTAAGAATGTGACGTCATACGCTGAGAGACAACCAGATGCTCATCACTTGGAGTAATGACCTCTGCATTTACCTTAATCCACTCGTTGTAATCAAAATCAATTGAATCCAATCAAATAAGCGCCAAGCAAACAGCAACACTCCATTCAACCGAGCAGTGGACGGCGCTGTCAGATATCAGAGACAAGTTGGGCCAATACTTTCCGATCACATAAGGTGAGATAACATGCACTACAGATAAGCGGCAAGCACTTGCCGGCAACAACAACAATAATAGCATTGATTTGTTACCAAAATCAGGTTAAAGTCGACTGGTGTCAGCAAAATGTTTCAAAGGCTCAGTTCGTTGAAGGTCAGCAGAATGCGCGGTTTCTCGGCGCTGGTGCAAAGCAAGGCGCTGGTGAACGGCAACTGGATTGATTCCTGTAGCCGGGAAACATTCGAGGTGCGCAATCCCGCAAGCGGCGCGGTCATTGGAAATGTGCCCAACATGACGGTGGAAGATGCCCAGCAGGCCATCGATGCTGCCAAACAGGCCTACGAGTCGAAGGAGTGGCGTTCCCTGACCGCCAAGGATCGTTCTAATATGCTAAAGGTAAGTGGGAGAGAAATTAGAACTGGATAAGAAATAATAAAGATCTCAATGCTTTCCAACACATGAATTCACTTTTAATAGTGTTGGATACATGTTTTGGATTGTGCGCCAAACTGAGTATAAATTTAAATTCTTATTAGGCATGGCCAATCTTGTAATTGATTTATAAACAAACTTTAATACCTATTAATCAGGGACAATCTCTCGCAGAAATGGCACAAACTAATCGAGCAGCACTCTCAGGAAATAGCTGAAATAATGACGGCAGAGTCGGGCAAACCGATCAACGAGTCCAAGGGCGAGGTGCTCTATGGCAATGCATTTGTGGAGTGGTTTGCGGAGGAGGCGCGGCGCATTTACGGTGAAGTTGTGCCCAGTGGCACAGCAAATCGCGAGGTGATTGTAATGAAGCAGCCGATTGGCGTTGCAGCGCTAATAACGCCGTGGAACTTTCCACTGGCGATGATAACGCGCAAGGCAGGCGCTGCTTTGGCCGCCGGCTGCACAGTGGTTGTCAAACCGTCGGAGGATACACCGTTGACGGCGCTCGCCGTGGCCAAGCTGGCTGAAGAGGCAGGCATACCCCGCGGTGTCATCAATGTGGTGACCACCAAGAAGGCGGCGCCCATTGGCGATCTGTTCTGCAAGAGTCCCGATGTGCGAGGCATCTCCTTCACCGGTTCGACTCAGGTGGGTAAATTGCTGTTCCGCAACTGTGCGGATGGGATAAAGCGCGTCTGCCTGGAGCTGGGCGGCAATGCGCCGTTCATTGTCTTTGACTCGGCCAACGTGGAGAAGGCCGTCGATGGCGCGATGGCCTCCAAGTTCCGCAATTGCGGCCAGACATGCGTCTCTGCAAATCGCTTCTTTGTGCAGGAGGGCGTCTACGACAAGTTTGTGGCGCAGCTGAAGCAGCGCGTCGAGGCTCTCAAGATTGGCGATGGCAAATCGAGTGATGTCCAAATCGGACCCCTTATCAACCAAATGCAGTTCGACAAGGTCAGCGGCTTTGTGGAGGATGCGCGCACCAAGAAGGCCAACATTGTTGTGGGTGGCAAGGCACTGAAGGAATTTGGCTCACTCTTCTATGCACCCACAATAGTCACGGATGTGCCCGCGTCTGCGCAGCTCTACAACGATGAGGTCTTCGGACCAGTCGCCTCCATCATTAAGTTCAAGGACGAGGCGGAGGCGGTGCAGAAGGCGAATGATACAAGGCGTGGCCTCGCCGGCTATTTCTACAGTGAGAATCTGCAACAGGTGTTCCGTGTGGCCAAGCGTCTGGAGGTGGGCATGGTCGGTGTCAATGAGGGCATAATATCCGCACCGGAGGCACCATTCGGCGGTGTCAAGGAGTCAGGCGTGGGACGCGAGGGTTCCCATCACGGCATCGATGACTATGTGGATATTAAATATATTTGCATGGGCAATCTCAAATACGATTGAAATTCCTACAAATGCCGCACGCTAAACATAGCCTTAAGTTGCAGTCTTCCACTAGATAAATGCTTGTTTGTTGTGTAAATTCACGCAGCCTCAAATTTTAATTATATATATAATAAATGTGCACAAAAAATTAAAGTAACGGTCTTTTTTGATCAAAATTCAATATATTATATATTAAAAATTTTAATTACAGTTTCCTTTAAAAATTAAAGGAAATTATCTAAAATAGTGAAAATGTTTGTTTTATTCATATTTTAAATACTTTTTACAATATTAATTTAAAAAGGTTTTAGTTTGTTGTTTGCTTACCAACACTCGCATACTCGCTTGACCGCCACAGTCCAAAATTAACAGATGCTGCTCCACAGTTAACATAAAGTTTTTAACATTGAATTTTAGTGAGTTGTGCATGCGTGCGCATGGTCACACTGCGCCCACTACTGTCTACACAAGTGCTGATTTGCCTCCGAGTGCAATTTTTTTGTAGAAGCAATGTCTGATAAAATTGTAAGTAAATTGTTAATAACTTTTGCTCGATTGACATTACAGCTGCTGCTGAGCAAATGCAAATTATGTGTGACAGAGTGTGCATATAGTGATTTTCCCTAGCGCTACCCACCGCTTGCCAGCTAAAAACGCCGGCAAGTAAAATTTTTTTTTTTGTCAGCTCTTTGTTGTTGTTGCCTCCGGAAAAAAATGAATCTATGTTTTTAATATTAGTTGGTGCACAAACTGTGCAACTGTCAATTGGCGAGTGCATAATGCATTTAAGTGCAAATTCGTTGTTGCCACAGCGACGCCGGAGAGACAGACAGGCAGAGACAGACACGGACACGGACTCGAGACAGACACACAAACAAAGGTACAATGACTTGTAGATTTTCGCAGCAAAAGCAATGACTACGAATTTGTTAGGGAAAGGAGTGCGAGAAGAGGGGGAAAGTATAAAAAGTGGCATTTTGTGTTTGGCATCGTTTCTCTCTCTTTTTTTGGCACACGTTGCACATTTATTTACATTTTGTAAATATTGCCAAAAAAAACTCGTATTTTCTTCCTGCACGGCAGTCAAATGCGCGCTAGCATGTTGTACAGTTCAATTCGTTAATTTTGAAGCCTTCTAGGCTAAACCAAGGAGCTTAGGCTCCGCTTAAGTAAACAACAACAACAACCAATTGGCAATAGGAACAACAACATTTGCAACATGGCCTGCGCCCCGCTGCTGCTGGAACAGTTTATATACAGGAAGCGCAATTTCGTCTATGCCTTTGTGCGCCATCGTCTCTTTGTGTTATGTAAACAATCGGTGTGCTACAGATCATTATACTATTTTAAAAATTTTTCTAAAATATAAATTTACTAATTTGCATTTTTAACAATCTTGATTTAATCGCAGCTAATACGTGTGCAGTCTGCGGAGGGCATCAAGCGCGTTGAGATCTCGCCAAAATCAAATTTGAAGCAACTCTACGATGTCGTACAAAATGCACTCAAAGTCGATGGATTTGGCCTATTTATGGAGCGCAATTTCGCCACAGAGCTGCAGGCCAGTGGCTCCCAGCTAGTGAGCACCATACTCAAGCATGGCGATATGTTATATTTGAAACAAATGGCAGGCACTTCAACACGCGTAAGTCTCTCAATCTAAATGTATGTTGCGCCTATTTTAACTTTAACCTGTTTCAACTTGTAGCGCACGAGCACCACTGCTATGGAGAATGTGATTTTTAGAAGCGCAGGCCAACTGTCCACCGAGAAGAGCAGTAATAGCACACGTCCCTCTAATGATGTGATCGAGGATGCGGTCGATCAGCAGCTGCTCAAATTAAATGGCACCATCAATCGTGAGCGCGATGCGAAACTGTAAGTTCAGCTTGTACTCAACTTTCACTATATTTAAATAAAATATATATGTGTATCTAATAATATCACTTTCACAGTTGCCATCACAATGCGAATGGCCGCTGCGTTCATTGCTCACCGTTGGAACCGTACAACGAGAACTATCTCAAGGAGCACAATATCAAGCACTTGTCGTTTCACTCATACATACGCAAGCAAACTTCTGGCATGGACCATGGCAAGTACTTTGTATTCGATGATATCAATTGCCGCATTAAGCCCGGCTGTCGGGAGCATCCGCCGTGGCCCAAGGGTATCTGTTCCAAGTGTCAGCCGTCGGCCATAACGCTCAATCGTCAGACATATCGGCATGTGGATAATGTAATGTTTGAGAATACGAAAATTGTGGAGCGCTTTTTAAACTACTGGCGCACCACCGGACATCAGCGCATGGGCTACTTGTATGGCACTTATGAACAGCATGCGGATGTGCCGCTCGGCATACGCGCCAAGGTGGCGGCCATCTATGAGCCGCCCCAGGAATCATCACGTGATTCAATCAACATCTGTCCAGACGAGGGCGCCGACGAAGTCGATGCTGTTGCCATTGCATTGGGACTTAAAAAGGTGAATGTCTGTTAAATATCAGTTTGAATTGAATAATGATATCGTTTCCTTGTCAGATTGGTTGGATATTTACGGATCTGATTACGGAAGATGCCAGTGCGGGCACTGTGAAACAGATTCGCGGCATTGAGACCCATTTTCTGACCGCTCAGGAGTGCATATCGGCGGGTGAGCTGCAGAATCGTCATCCGAACCCTTGTAAATATGCCACAAACGGCACTTTTGGCTCCAAATTTGTAACCATTTGTGTGACTGGTGAGTTCAGGAAACTATATCTTATCAATTGCTTGACTTGTAGCTTATTAAAAATACTTTTCCCTTAACAGGTGATCAGACCAAACAGGTGCACATGGAGGGCTATGCTGTATCTGCTCAGTGCATGGCTATGGTGCGTGATAATTGTCTGATACCCACTAAAGATGCACCCGAATTGGGCTATGTGCGTGAATCGACCGACAAACAATATGTGCCGGATGTGTTCTACAAGGTAATTAATAATAGATTTATATACATTTATGAAATGGGTGTGTCGCTTGCTAAACATAAAATGATTTCTTTGTTATTCGTATGAACAAGTTTGTCTATAACCACTAAGCACCTTGTATTAAGCGCAATGTTGTTAGAAAACATATTTGTAGTAGATTTGAAAAAGATTGGATTAGATTTCCTTGGCATGAGTTTAACTTGCGTATTTAACTGTCAACTTTTTAACTTTTTACTAAGGCATACTTTAAGAATTCATGCGAAATAATCAACTTTCACATCTGTTAAGCTATAATTGCAATTTTTATTCAATATATGCAAATTTCAAAAGTTGCATCATTGTCTCGGTTACATCAAAAGCCTAAGAACTGAAAAAAACTGCTAAGTGCTATAGAAAAAAAACGATCCCAAATATTTTGTATGTATACATGTACATACATACTTAGCTTGGAGCATAAGTTCGAATAAGTTTGTCAAAAAATAGTTTCAGGAACAGCATTTATTGAAAGTTTGGAAAGTACATTTTGCACATAAAGAATTTAAATGACATCTCGTTCTCTGCTCCACATATGCATATATTTGTTTAAACATTTATGTATATAGACATCAATAACATTCTGATTATTGGCACTTTCATTCATGCTGGTTTATAATTGTTTATTTATGAGAATCCGCCCTTTGCTCTTTGCCTCTTTTATATTTACTTTGTACTGCTTATCATTGCTCTGATACCCACTGAGTAAAGTGGGTAATCTTTCGATCCTGCCTCCATTTGAATACTTTTATAGACACTTATACACATAACCATAGCCATAACAAAAATTCAATTTGCAACTTTGATAAATATCTTAAGGTTTACATAGTTTCATTTTAGTAACTGGCTTGAAAGTAAAAATACATTAAATCACTTGAAATAAGCCTTACATAATGTTAAAGTAAATTTTAAATTTTAACCTTTTACGAATTCTCAATTTTATATCACATTCTATATTTCATTCACTTATCGTACCACGGCAAGTTTTTAATTTGTATTCATCATTTTTTATATTCATTCTAACTATCCTACAATTTAATTTCGATATCTAATATTTGGTTTGTTATCGGATATTTAAAAATAATTATTAACTTAAATTTTGAACAAGTGTTTGAAATATCTTAACATAGAGAACAAATGAACTAATGAAACACCCAAGGATCTGGGGATTTTCACAATAAATTATGAGCATTGGATTTGAGTATATGAATTCTTTGATAGTATTCTTATTTTAAAATCTTTAGTTTCGTTATATTTGCATATATGCTTAAGTTGCTATAAAAAGATTTTATTTATTTTCTTTAAATGTTTTAAAAACCTTTGGTTTTTTTTTGTTAAGGACCATTGAAGCAGGTTAAAACAACCTTATTTATTTTAGCTTGAAGTGTAAGGATTATTTTAGACAGCCAGACTTTGTTTATTCCTTATTTTTTACATTTCTAAGATAACTTCATGTTATAATAACATCCAGAACATAAAGAAATTTATACTTGATCTGCTATCGCAAACAATTATTTGTTTACAAATATTATGGTCAATATTGATTTGCATTTGTCGATCAATTCTTCGACTTCTTATAATTAGTTTCACTTCAACTTGGTTCCAAGTTTTTTTTTCTGCGCAGGTAACTTTGTAGCGCCAATCACCAAACTGGTGTTTCAAATTAAATTTTATAATTTAAAACTACTTTTTTTACTCCCAAAATTATACACTGTGGCTTAACCTATTTTATATTGTTGTTTCTACAATAGATATATATAAATTTACGTCTACCCTTTTTTTTAGAAGAATTGTTTACCCTGTATTCAAAAGAAGCAAAGCTTTGAGCCATAGTACAAAAACGTATTTTATATGTATTTCAGCATGGATCTTTTGATCTAATCGATGATTAATTAGTCTGAATTATATTTTTATTATTCATATATAGGCAGATTTTTTTTTAGCTTTGCTCCTTAATAAATTTCGATGTCTTGATTACAGGGTATTTTCTAGTCGACTTTAAGCCGACAACGTTCCTTTTTTTAATATATTCTCTTAAAACTTCTTTAAAAAAAATAACCTCCAAAAAAAGTATTTTTGATACATCTAAGAAAGTTAAATTTTTATTATTATTATTTTTTGTAAAATGATTATCAAAGTTTTTTTTTCCATTTCAATGGTTTCAAGAAAAAATATTTTAAAATTGGCATAAATATATTGTATAGTATAATAGAAAAATGAGAATATTGTTCAACTTTAGTAATATGTTGGTAAACATAGAGCTAAAATTACTTAAAGAATATTCACCATTATCGATATTGTTTTAAATGACATTTTAGCTTATTCAGCAGTTCGATATCGGTTCGATATCCACTTCATTAGGAAGCTGCCCTGGTGATAGTCACCACAATAAAATCAAAAGTAAAACAGCTCTCTGTCCATGCCGAAATCAGCTGTTTGGTAGCAATTGTAGTTCTGTTCAAAGGCTTTGAGCCACTTGCTTTGTGTCGTTGCCACTTTTGCTGCTGTTGAAACTACTTTTTCCGTTAGAGACGTCGAAGGAGCCTCGGCTTTTGCTGAATATCCTGAACAGTGGCTGTTGCATCTTCTGCTGCATTTACTACTCGGTCTTCACAAACAGTGTTCACTGCATTTCATTGAAGATATATGCAGTAATTAGTCAATAGCAGTGCATGTGGTGCTCAGTAGCTGTAGCAAGTAGATTTCTGCAGATGCAACAGGTTGCAGATTGTAGATTGCTCCACAGCTATGTTTGCTCCCTGTTGGATTGCTAGGCAATGGAGAAACAGATAGATAAGGAGAGAAATAATTACATTTATTATTTATTTATATATTTCCTTACGGGATATATACTTAATAATAACCAAATATTTATTATTAAAAAATGATTAATTATAAAGGAGATTACGGAGACTATTTTATTTATCATTTCTTGTCCATTTGTGTCGCTTTGGCATCAATAATTTTTATTTAATTGACCAAAAGAAAAAATAAAACAGTTAATGCCAACTGATTGGACCACATACACCCACAAGCCCCACATAAACCCACATACACCAACGTATGCCACACACATATCTAAATATAGCTACATACAGTTTGACAAACATTGTGTGGGCAAGAACAAATCAAGGACAACAGAAAATATTTTAAAAGCGACAAGGATGTGCTTTAAAGCCATAAGTAATCATTTTTGTTTACCTTAAAGTACGTATTAAATAGTAATTTGTTTCTGTTTTATGCAACTGAATGAGGCAATATTCCAATATTCCAACTGACACGTCCAATTAAACCAATTTTTGATTTATTGAACCAAATTAAATGATTCAATTCATTTGCAGAGTTATTTATATATAAATAAATATAAAAAGGATATTGAGCAACTGGACAAAGCACAATTTAAATGGGAAATTAAAGTGATTAAAGTGTGGCATATACAAACAGGGTGAGCCGTGTGCACTTTTCCAATATTAAGGAATATATACTCCAAATATATATTTTTTGACTACAGTGGGAGAGACAGAGAAAGGTAGAACTAAACGGAGAAAGAGGGCGATAATCAGTGCCCCCTTCACAGTTTATATAATTTTCTTAGATGTTTGATCAGCGTTTAATAATCAATTTTGTTGACTGTCGCCTACCATTAGAAAATATTGCTTAAGCAAACATCAGCGCTTTAATTTGTGTGCTTTATTGTTGCTCCTTGTATTTGGCTGAGTTGATGACTTTTTGTGGCTATCTCTTTTTCTCTCTAGCAAACTGTTATGCTGACTATTATATTCTTAAGGGCTCCTTGAAAAAGAGAAATTTATCGCATTTAACACAGCAAAATGGAAGCAGTGGCCATGGCAACTTTTATTTTATAAAGCATATATTTATATCTTTAATTTACATCTGCCTATTAATATTCAAAAAACATGCTTAAATTTAAATTTATTAAATTGAAACAAATTGGCTTGCTGAAAGTCTTGTAAAAACACACACACAAAATGGTGTAGAAAAAGGGTATTTCACATAATTTTATTAAATGAGGTTTGCTCTTGAATGCCCCTCATTAGCTTACCTGCCTGGTAAACCTACATAAGCGTTATTAAACATTATATAAACATTATTAAAGCATTGTAATATCTGCATATGAGATGATAACCGGAAACTTAACTGCTAAGAAGACAACATTGTTGAAGCGCGGGAAATGGCTTTTTGAATAATTAGCACGTTTGCTCATATTTCTAAAGTGTGCGGCTCAAACACAGACTGCTCCCCAATGAAATTTAAAAGTTTCACGCGACCAAAATACCTATGGCTGATAAAAGTGGGTTAGACGAGAGTGCTTGACTACGAGATACCTTATATTATTAAATACATATATTAATATTATAAATTGTTATGTATACATAAACAATACAATATCAAATACAAACGCTAGCTATTTAATAGGGTCAAAAGTTGAGTATGTGGACTATTGTGAAAATATCGTTCTTAAAACAGACAGAGAGACAAAAGTAGTTGACTAGACCACCTCAGTTGATAAATACTTCCTTCTGCCTATTACCTGCACTTGCACATCTTCTATATACCCTCTTTGATAATATTTAATGGGCAGAGGGTACACGAATGACAGCAACAACAATGGGGTTATGTTAATAGAGGTCAAGAGAGGAATTAAAAAAAGGACAAACATCTTTTCGTACACAAAAATACGCACAAATACACACACACACTCATACATATTTGCATATAAATATTCGTGAATTTTAAATTTATTTTTTGGATTGTTCAGCATTTGTTGTTGTGTTATACAATAGACAGTTGCGGAAGTAATTGCAAAAAATATTAAATATACTTAAACGCTTTTTCAAAATATTTGATTGCTTGATAATTAAAATCCAGACACAATTTATTGCCAATTGCTATCGCTAACGGGTCTCTTCATTCTCCATGCCATGGTCAAATGAATCCTTTTGCGTTCCATATTGCCTGTTTCTTGTGAAAATTAATTAGTTTGCAAGGAATGTGCTTTTGGAATAAGATATTGAAGTAGAACGTTGCTATAATTATCAAATGCATTCTGTAAAGCCAAGTAAAGTACCAATTTCGATTCAATTTCGATTCTACTTTCATATTATGCATTTTGCAAATTGCAAACTGTGGTATACATTTTCTCAGAATAATACAGTTGATTTCTTGGAAACAGTCACAAAGCCAGTGTCCTTTTATTGAACCCATCAAAATGGGAATATAGAAATTATGCAAAAGGATGTAACAGGAAACATCTGCCACCACATAAGAGATAAGTTTAGGGTATCTCCTAGTCGACCTCTCGCGACTATAGCATTTTAACTTGTGAGTTCTCATAATATAAGCTTACCTTATCATGTTGCACATTTCAATTGCCTTTTTCACAATGTTCCTTTAGAATTTGAATGTCCTTCATAAGTCCCCAACGAGCGTGTCGAGTTTTTTAAAATTTTGTTTCTAACATTTGTAAATTGTGTTGTATTGTCAGAAATTTGTTTGATTTTAATGTTGTATTTTAATTTGTATGCGAATCACTTGATCGGTAGGCTTCTTGTTGTAGTATTTAGTTGTAGTTTCTAGTTTGTGGTTAGTTTAATTCGTTTTGTGTACACTTGCAGGATGTAAACGCTTTCAATATTTTACTTTCACTTTTCGGGCTGACTTTCTTTTTATTTGGCTCCCCATTTTCCAATGGTTGCTGTTGCTGCTTTTGCTGTTGCAACTCCTGCTTTTTCTCTAGTTCTTGTTGTTGCTTCTGCAGTCGCTGCTGCTGCTGTCCGTGGCGTCGCACCTTGAATGCAGCGTTGCTTAGTTCCCAGCTGCGGGGAAACACGCGGGGCGGCTTCGTGTGCTGTTGCTGATAGCTTGGTGCTGCGCTGGCCAGGCCAGCTGATGGCTCTAGAGTATCTGATGTAACCGTGCTGGAGGCAACCGCCGTCCAAAACATTGTTATGCACTGATAAATGTTGAGTCGATTTGAAATAGTTGTCTCCGCTATGCTGTGCATGTTCAAATTAACAAAAAAGGACCTCCAGTCTTGTGTTGTGGTTATTGGATTTCTTACAGCTGGTTGTCGAACTGTGCGTGCCTCCGTCCGTATCCTTCAACGTTTCGTCTGCAAGTGCAATCCGAGTTAAACAAAGCTCTCTCTCTTATATACAGCTGGCAGTTGGCAGTTGGCATTTGGCAGCTGGGAGCTGGGAGCAGGCAGCTGGCAACTGGGAATGCGAAGAGCGCAAGAGCCATTTTGTGCAGCCATCGCGCTCTTAAATGCATTAATGTTTTACTTGGCTTTTACTGGAATGCGCTCAATGTCAATGCCAAGCTGTAATGCACCTGGGCCCCTTTTTCTGTCTATACCTCTTTTTACTGCTAATAGCCATGGCTTGTTTCTGTTTGTAAATTAATTTGGGATTAACGTGGAGTTTTGCATTTTGCGTGCAGTTGCTTCTGGGTTCAAGTATTGACAATTTGTGTGTGCATTTACTAGTCACATTATGCAACCATTTGTATCTTACAATTTGTTCACATTATATCAAGATTATGAAAGAAAGTTGTTTTCTCCAAGCGCTTCAAAAGTAAACTTCAAATTTCAAATGTAAGCTTTTTTCGTATATAGTTTTTTTTTGGTGCATCTTCTAGGCGCGCCAAAGATTTGTGACCAGTTATCATTTTAGGTTTTCACAAACATTTAATTATGTAAAACTTAATAAATGTTTGTCTAAAACTAAGATTTTCAGCAGCCAGAATTAAACAAATTTTGATTACCTTTTGATTTAAGATGGATTAAGAAAAGCATATCACAAATTTTCCAACATTTCTAAGTCTTCGTGCACACACACACACATATATATATATATATAAATACATATATATATATTCGTACACCTGTTTAGATGATTGACTTTCTGTTTCGATTCCTGCATATTTAAATAATGGAAATGCTTCGCTTCCGGTTTTTTTTGAAAAGCTAATCAAGCATTCAAAGTGTGGCACGCGATAGACTTCAGAAAGTCAATCAATTCATAATAAGATATTAATAGTATTTTCTGGGCATTATTGAATGGAAAATCGAATTCTCTGATACATACTATCTATAAAAGTTAGACAAAAATAAAGAAAGCACTCAAGCACTTGACTGCTTAATAAGAAATTAACTAATGAATCATCAGTGCAATTGTATCAGATTCAGCCAGTATTAGCCAGTATTATATAGGCAAGGAAGACCTCAGATCTTCCCGTAATTATAATTTAAAACTACTCTTTCGACCAACTGATTTCATGGCAGCTTTATAACAAAGTTTACTGATCCGATCGGCTTCGAGGTCCTTAGAGATGCAAAATAGGAGAGGATAATAACAAATCAAACTTTTTCAAAAAGGAATCCTAAAGACATAAAACATTATTTCAATATTTCTTTATTTAACACAAGTATTATTAAATTTTCAGCATAGGGTTTTTTTCTTATTGTTTCTCCCGTATTTTTGGTGGTATTCACAGGCTCTGCTCAGTCAGCACTCGAAAGCAATTAAAAGAGAGCGCTTTATTTGAATGTCGCTCTTGACGAATGAGCAAGTTCTCTCTGACTCTATCTATCTCTCTCTCGCAACTTTGCTCTCTCTCTCTCTCGCTATGAGTGTGTCTGTTTCTAAGCTGTTGCATCTGATAGAATTTGCAGCGACTCACATGCTGTATGAGTTTGAGGTCAGGTCAGATCTGCATGTTTGTTTGTTGTGTGTGTGTGTGTGTGTGTGTGTGTTAGTGTTGGTGTTGCCAGGCGGATGTTCGTGACGCTCGCGACCTTATAACCCTGAAAGCGAGTGCTGGTGCCATCTACTGTTCTGACACTGAGCGAGTAATGGCTGTCTTGAGCACCTGGTGGTTAGCTTTGTTGCCTTGTCGCCTTGTTTGTTGCTGGGCCAAGCAAACAGGTTGCGAAAGCTTCCTGGCCGACCCCAGCCGGAACTTATCGAATGTGGGTCACTGGGGCAGCCAAGGCACAGGGTGAGCCTAAAGCTCCCATTCACCAAACTAATTTAAATGCCATGTGTTGGGTGTAATTTGGTTTTTTAATCTTTTATTTATTGTTTTGGCTTTTGCAGGAAAAGGATCAATATGGTAACGAGGTGCAACGTTTGGCTCGTCCACTGCCCGTGGAATATTTGCTGGTGGATGTGCCCGCCTCCACGCCGCTGCAGCCGCAATACACATTCACAGAGTATGATAAGCGCCAGGCATTCCCCATTGAGAATCGCTATATTGATGGCCAGCTGCAGGACTTCAATGCGCTGAGCAGCTATCTCTCAGCCTGGGCTGATGAGGAGTTTCTCGAGGCCATCTCTGATTTTCATTTGCTCGTTTATTTGTACAAAATGGATATGTTGCCGCTGCGCCAGCACATGGGACCGCTGCTCGATGCGGTGCGCGCAAGGAATCCCAATAAGGCGGCCGATTTCAAAGGCGAAGAAGTCTGGAAACTGCTCGAATCCCTTGTCCAGGCCAGCTCAACAGGCAGCGGGTAAGCTGCAAGCATACATAACAACAATTCCTGTTTTCTATCTCTAATCCACAATTTCCTTTTGCAGCGGCACCACTAGTTATCCGAGTGGTGCAGCGACTAACTCTGGCGCTGCGGGCTCTGATGCAATGGATCTGGATGCCAACACCTGGACTTGCAATCACTGCACATTCATTAATCGAGGCGAACTGACCTCCTGCGAAATCTGCTCGCTGCCCAGATAAACATGATCAGCTATTTCCTCAGCGAGCGCCAGTCGTCAGCTTAGCGCGACGAAATTCTGACGTCAAATGAAACTAAAGATTCAATCATACTTACTATAGCAGGAGGACATGATGCAAGATGGCTGGAATTTGGGCTGTGGCAACACAAACATGTCGCATGCCACGCGCGTTCTCTATAAATATAATATTGTATAAGAATTTTATAAAAAAATTTAATTTATTTTTAAATAAATTTAAATTGTTGAGTGTACTACAAAATTTATTGTTTTTTTTTTTCTGTAGAATATTCAAATTGCGAAAATCTTCGAATCTTTAAGGATTTGGCCGGGTTAGAGCTAATCTTGTAAAAGGGACATCCGTTTTTAAGCCATAAAATTAGACATATTTTTGAACTCGCACGAAAAATATCTAAAAATATAAATTCAACGATTTCCAGAATTTAATAAAAAATTGACAAATTATAAATCCGGCGTAATTTAGGCATTTTGTGGACAATCCCTTTGAAGCTTTAAACTGACGAAAGTGCTTCAAACATATTAAATAAAATTAAATTTTTTAAAACATCCTAGCGGATCCTGTTCGGTTCTGTGTCAATCAATTCGCATTTTCGTCCTTGCAATATCCGTGATTGCAAGGATTTTGTGATTTTGGCTGCCCAAAAACCTTTGATTTTTTTAATCTTTTACCCTAAAAATATACTTCTATATTTTTAAAGCTCGATCTTTGTATCGCTTATTTTGAAGTCATTAAGATATTTTCAATTAAATTGACCGTATATTTAGCCCAATAAAAATCAATTTCAATTTTCAAATTTCTTCAAATTTATTAAAATATGTTCTTCATCCTTCATTCACATATGGTACTCGCCTTGAATACCGCCGAGATTACCACGATTCATAAATCTTACAAATCAATTGAAAGCTCCCATAGTATTACTATCCGCACGTCTTCTTCTCAGGCGTATATCCCGTGTTGTCGAAAGCTAAAGGTCAGGAACGATTCTCCAATCTGAGCAGATTGATCTTAGCATCTCTCTCTTGTATTAAACAAAAATTAACGTTGAATATTAAAATATAGTGTGTAAATCAATAAATATGGATGAGTATGTATTTATATATACTATTATTTGCCCCACTTATGGCTTTAAATATACTAATCTTTCTATAACTTTCACTACTGGACTAATGTCGAAAAACAGAATTTTCTAATTTTTGAAGTCTTCGAAAGTTTTGAGCATAGCAACCTGTACATAAAACGTTCTGATCTAAGACTTTTCAGGTATATCTTAACATTAGTTTTTATTCAGAAATCAGACGTTTTGGTTATATACAAATTTAAAGTAATTTGCAGATTAGCAATTTAATTATTTGGAGTTAGTTAGATTGTTGTGAGTGAAAAAATAATGGCGCATTTCTTATTGCCTGCAGGTTTCCAATTGCGTGGACTTTTGAAATTAATTCCAAAGGTGAAATATGAAATATTTGTTTAGAAGGAACATTTTTTATATGTTTTAACATACGAATTTAATATATAGGCACAATTAGATAGAACGGGAACGGTGCGGCGTAGTAGTGTATTTCCCGGTAAGTTCTGCTATAATGAAGAATTAGATTTATATTATTAGAATTATTATGGAATCCTTTTTACAAATGGACTTTTTATAGAACCTTCGGTACCATGGTTGGACAAACCAAGCACTGTGTTCTCATGCAGTGCGCTCAAGCATCACTGGGGGGTAAGTCTGATTATTGTAATTCTATTGATAGCCCTAGAAATTTTACCACACTTACTATAAAACGTTCTATACGTGTCTCTATTTATCGCATCGATATCTAAGCTTATAAACCGAGTTCTTAGGGATATTTCAAAGCGCTTTTCTAAAAAATCAAAAATACGATTTACATATTTAGATACGAGTATTATTAAAATGGATATTTTGTGCCAGAAAAAAAGGTCTTGCTAATGTGTTTTGGTTTTGTTTACTAAGAAATTAAATAATATACATATTACTGTTTCTCTATACAAAACTATTTATGCGAAATTTACAAATACGAGTACGAAATTTGATAGGAAATTATAAAAATGTTCTAATTGTTACTTTATGGTGTATTGGAGCAAATGCATGTAAGAAAATACTTTGACAAGACTACAATAATATATGTATATATATATGTATATTTTATGTGAAACATTTATTGAGTTATATATATGTATGTATATGTATAAATATATATATATATATATAATTATATATATAATAATTATATATATACATATACAGAATATTATTTATTTATACATTAACTGTTACGCAGCGACAATTAGATGAGTATTTGGGTTATTGTGTTTATTGTTCGCAACTAAACTAAATACCAACTTATGTGTGTTTCAGTGTGTGTGTGTGTGTGTGTGTGTGTGTGTGTGTGTGTGTGTGTGTGTGTGTGTGTGTGTGTGTGTACTATTTAGGCGCTAATCAACACTATAGCTAAGTATATAAGTTATATATATTTGATAATAATTTAATATATGCATGTATGTATGTTTATTGCATAAGAAGCTAAAAGTTAAACAACTTTAGAAACAGCATTTAAAGAACTTCTGTACTTAATATTCAGTAATTATTATATAACAGTTGTCTCTATTTTTTACTGCACAATATAAATAGAATATAAATATTAATTGTATTTTTGTAAGTACAACTTGCAACACAAATTCTACGCATTTTTGTTTTTGGTTGTTATTTTTCAAATTAACTACACACACACACAAATTTGTATGCCATATGCACTATATATATATATATATATATATATATGTATATATATATATTTAATGCATATGTATATTTACCAGTATAATTTTTATCATGTATGCACTTTAGCATTAAATTGGTTCATTATCCAACACTGCACTTAAGAACTAGTGTTAGCTTCTGTTTGGGGATTTGTTTTATATGCTCCACGAATTTATCTGAAAATTCATGCATACATCTCGACTTTTAAAATATATATATATGTGTATATGGGTATATGTATGTATGTATTGTGCGTATGCCGCATATAATTTTTTAAAGTGTTTCTCAGTATCAAAGTTATATACTACTATGTTTGTAAGCTTATTTGTGTTTTTCTCGTATTAACTCTTTATTTTTAGTTTGAGATGTACTTAACTTTCATATAGAGCATATGCACTCCAAAACGTGTATTGTCCACATAAATAGTTGCTTTCATATTTGTTTCATATAGTATGAAATCTTTTGCAATACATTGCTTCGCGTTTCTTTTAGATATATTCGAAAATACTTCAAATTTAAATTAATTTTCAAATATTTTTGAACCATTTTGGCTGGCGACATGCACTTTGCTGTAATAATGTAAACAGTGTTAATTGTGCTAAGTGTTTTATATACAAATCAAAATAAATCTTAACAAAAATCACAAATATTACGCAAAAAGAAGTTAAATAAAAATACTATACAGCGTGTTAAGTTTAGAATTTTTAGTCGTAGAGCCGAAAGAGAGGAAAACTAAACAATATATTAGCAAGATACATGTTGTACTACAAAAAAAAAAAGGAAAGAAAGAAATAAGTTATTAGATGTATGTTGAAATTGGATGTGGCAATCATTTGAAGTACAATACATGACGAGAAACGAGCGTACATTATACGGATAGTACACTGTATTATACAAAGTCTAATATGACGGTGGTTTCTAATTCAACTATCAACTAATTGAGTAACTATTATATTATTAAATTATGCAGTTATGACTAAGCTTACATACTACACACTTCTTGAGTTTGTTTTATATAGATTATATTTATAATATGTAGATACATTAATTAATTGTGTGCATTGTACAGCAAAAAATGCGTGCAAAATAATTACGACAAATTACATTACTTTAATAATTTTTAATTTTCTGTTTGGTTTTTATCAAATGCAAATTTTGTTTATTTTTGAAATTTCAGTTTTTTGCTTTCACATTTTCATTTATTTTGCTTTTTAAATGTTGAGAAATTTGTTGTTCAGCATTTTGAGGGGTTTTTCGTTTTTTTGTTGTAGCTAAGAGTAAATACAGAGTTTACATTTCATTTTGTATATATAGAAAGAGTTATATATTGGGTTGTCTAAACATTCGCTACAAGTATAGAGCGAGATACAGAGCGACAGGATTTTTCATTGTTGTATATAAATCGATAATTAATCCTGTTACACGCTATATACTAAATAAATAAATAATAATGATAATCAAAATTGTTTAAACATTACCAAATTTAATATAAGTTGGCTGCAAATTGTTACATTAAATACATATGTATGTATTCCATATGTACGTGTTGTGTTTCCAATATATAAGAGCATATACCATATACGTACTATGCCTTGGTACAAACTAATTCAATTCAACTGGTTTTATATTGGATTTTTGCTTATGGCCTATAAGATATACGTGACAACTTAGCACTAGAACTTTAATTCTTTACCACTTTTATAGTTATCATCATTTGCTTTTTTACTTGTTTACTTGTTTACTTTTTTACTTTTTTTCTTTCAATATAATGCACTTGCTTATCGTTTATTAGTATTAAGTTCTTCTTCAGAAACAAATTTACAACAGTTTGAAGATCTTTTTCTGCTTCTTTTTCATTGCATTAATCAGAGGTCACAAAACTAATTACATACCAAAAATAAATAGTATTGTACACAAACTATGGGCAAACTATGGGTTCAAAGGATGTTTTTATAATGGGTTCAAATTGTGATTTAGTTAACAAATCTTAATCCAACACGCTTTAATTTTTCTTTTTTGTTTTAGTTCATTTAAAATTCCTCGTTGCAAAAGTTGTACTGATCATTACGTCTAACAAGTTTTCCAAATTAATAAATATCTACCATCAGCTGTACTTTGCTCTATGAGCTCACATACTTTACTTTTCATCAATATATAGATTCAGAGCGTTAGAAGTAAAGCCAAAATAGTTACGAAATACACATCTTTATATATATTTGTATATGTATAACATATAAACTATATATGTATATAGGTAGTGAAAAACTGATGGTTCCACAACTGAAGCTTTTGTTTTTAATCAAAGGTTTAATGAATTATATTTTTTTTTGCGTTCTTAAGTTCTTTTTTTCTTTTTGTCATGTCAATTAGTTGCTGGAAGACGAGTCTAAGTTAAGTTTTTTTAATATGGTTTTTTTTCTAACCAAGCTAAGAAGAATTTTTGTGGCTTTACTCACCTCTTTAATAGTTTGGGCATACTGGCTAAGCAGCTTCCACGTAAAAAGAAGAAATCCTCTGCTGTTTTTAGTAAAATTCATCATAAAATTGAACTTGGTGTTGAATTCGTTCGTTACGTTTCGTATATATAAGTTATAGATCTTTAAGTATGTTCTTATACATGCCAAAATATAGCTCATTATAATTGATATGTGACGAGCTGTTAAAAATTATGTTCCTTGTTGTTATATAAGAAAATGTTATTTCCTCTTCTTTTTTAAATATACATTTTTTTTATATAATTAATTTGTTTTTTTTTTTTGTTTTTGTTTTTAGGTATATTGATTTTGCTTAACACTTAAAATAGTTTTAATATACGTTTTTTATATCATATAAATTATTATTTATTTGCTTTTTGTCTTTGATTTCGTGTTACTTTGTGAAATAAGCATAAGAAGCGTTTTATTTCGAGCTTTAAATATAATATATAATTTAAATATTTAGCAATTAATAAATAAATATCATTTGTTGTACATACATATATGCTTGTAAACTGTATATAAGAAATTATGTACTCATCTGCATTGCTTTTAAATTATCCAACACGTTTTTTACTTAAATTTTAACCTTAAACCTAAATTTTTCCTTATACCATTTTTGCATTATCATAAATTAATTTTTGTTGTTGTAGCATTTTATGGGTTTTTATATAAGTTGTATATTTAATAATTGTTTAATTATAGTTTTTATATTTTCCGAAGAAAATAATTGCTTTTATTCTTTATTGTTTACGTTTTTTAAGTTTGGTAAATTTTGGTTTAAGGGTTTTTGTTTTTATACTTATGGTTGCTTGAGTAGATAGAGTATTGATTTGTGACAATGCACATAAATTGACTAGCTTGTTAAGAGTATTTTTGTGTACGTCTGCATGTGTGTGTGTGTGTGTGTATAAAATTCATAAACATAATTAAAGTCCAAAAATATATACGCAAGAAGCATAAAAATAAAACAAAATGTTAACTAAAAACTAGAGTTAAGGGAGTCATAATTAAATGTTTTAATTTGGGTGTTTTTAAAATTTAAATCACCGAATTTCTGATTAAATTTGGCTAAAATCTGTTGGTCCTCATTAGTCACTCAAATCAACTACGTTTGTTTTTTAACCGTAATCTTCACAAAAGCATATCAAAAATCGGTTGACTTTGGGTATGTTTTTTGTGAATCGATCGTGAAATTTTTGCTCAAAGAACAAGACACTTTTCAATTAAATACGAATGATTTTTCGTCAAAAATTTACTGGTGTCGTCAATCTTTCAAAGTGATATGCGTTTTGTAGCTTCACAACAACAGTGATGATGCACCCTAGGGTTATGAAATGTTTTTTTATTGTTTACTTCTACGTACTCTTAGTAAGTATTTTGCCACATTTTGAGACGCTGTCTTACATATATATATTAGATAGATATATACATATAATATATTTAAAGGTATGTGTTTTTGGTTTTTCTTTTTTTTTTGTTTTTGCTTTTGTTTTTGTTTCTCTAATTGAATATATCACGGTCTTGCTAAATATCGCTGTATGCATGTAAATATCTATAAAGTTGTCACTTGACTTTAGTTCTATATGTTATGTATAATTTGCTTCATTTTGTTGTATACCGAGTAAATGAAAGAACATCAACGTTATCCAACTAGACAATATACCTATATAGTATATATAGATTACAATAGCTAATCGATTGCCAAGTCTGACATTGACTATCATTAAGAGTTCTGATTATAATTTTCTCAGTTTGTTTTTTGTTCGTTTTGTTTTTATTTTTTTTTTTTTTTGTTTTTGCTTTTAGGTAATTTGGTTTACGAATACTGACACTTGAATGCTGAAACACAGTTGATCTTATTGTCATATGATGTATGCATGTATGTATATATAATGCTATATAATGGGGGAATTTGTTTAGTTTTTGTAGTATACTGTGAGAAGATGATATGGATTGCAATTCGAGATTATTGCATTCTCTTAAAGTTGTTGTATATAGAGTATAGTTTGTATGTATATAGAATTTTACGCAATTGACTACTTGAACATGTTCCATCATGCTTTTTAAATATGTATGTAGTACTATATAAGTTAAACCTACAAGTACGAAAAGAACACAACTAATTTATAGTGTATGTGTGTGTGGTTGGTTGGTTGGTTATAATGGTTTTATATTACAGCAAATTTGGTCGTATAATCGACGATATTTTTTGGTTTGTTTGTCGTATTGGTAATGAGTTATTTAAAAATGTCGCTACCACAAAATTAATAAGAGATAATATATAATCGAAAAACTGAACAATTCAATTAGATATCTATAGTTGTTTTTTCTTATCAAAAATTATATGTATATATTTACCGATATATATAAAGAGCGCTATATATGTTCTGTTACTAAGTATATATATCAAAATTCGCAAGCTACTACTTGGGATTACATAGTATTCTTGTTTAAGGGTATCAAAACATTTCATTAGACTGTTGCAACGGTTTACCAAGTACAAAACTAATTTTTTTTTGTCGACTTTTATCACTTTGAATATGATGTTTAAAAAACAAAAAAAAAGAATGTACAAAGTAGAACATTGAAAATATAGTGGGAGCATACAAGTCGATAACTGTATGAAAAACTAGAAAACAAATCAACAGTTGAAAAAGTTTCCAAAATTTTAGACTACGAGTACGAGTGGAGTGAAAGTACTACTAAAGCATTTTTTGACTTCTTGCGTTGAAAATACACATGAGAAATGGAATAATATGCAATCATAAAAATATCAAATATTTATTCAAATTATATATAAATAAAATTGTATATTACGTATATTTAGATAAATTTATATATATATAACAATGACTTTTGTGTAAAATAATATGATTGTAAATTAACAAAGTGTAGGCCATGAAAAAGCATACAAATTATCGGGACTAAATTCAAACTTATGCTGTAAATATATAAAATGCTGAGATCTAAGCAATATATTATTGATGTTTTTCTGTTTTTTTTTTATGGGAGGAGTTGTGAAATAATATTTATAAGTACTTGTTTTGAATGGCACCGAATAGCTTTGTGGAATGTGTGTTAAAGTTCTTAAGCATAAGTAACAAATAAATAAATAAAGGGAATAAATTACTAAATTAGTTTTGTATATTTGTATGTGTTTGCTAAATAGAAATATTGAACATTACGCATCTAAAGTTCAGCCCAGCAATATGTGTTATCAATTTTTATGATGTATATAAATATCTTTGGTATGCGAAATATGAGACGAAATCAATTTTTATTTTATTATTATTTTTTTTTTTTTTTTTTGTGTTTTTTGAGTACGGGATGGGGGAGCGTTTTTGGTATGCAGTTTGCTTAAACAGAACTAGATATACCCAGGTATACATAGAACATACATACTCACCTCCAAAATGCAACCAGACACAAACAAATACATAAGTACTAAGAAACAAGAACACAAAACAATCTTCACCTGGTGGCAAATGCGACAAACAACAGCTACACATTGTTGATGATAAGTAGAGGTGGAGGTGGAGGAGAAGAGCACAACGTTTACGAAAGTACAACAAAATAAATAATAATATGTCAAAATTATATTTATAAATAATATATATATTTATATATATATAAATGAATAAACTATAATACGGGTCTAGTAAATGATAATAAAAAAACACAAATTATTATTTTTTTTTTTTGCTCGATTCATTAGCAACATTTTTGATTTTTGTTTTTGTAAACCAGTTTTATTAAACACAAAAATTACTTCAAATTGTTTTTGTTTTGTTTTATAATTGTTGTGTGTGTACACATACATATTAACTATATATACATACGCAAATGATTACTTTCAAATGATAACTAAGTAAATTAATTAATTAAATTAAAGTTTAAACATGCAAGCGATTCAAATGTTTATAGAGTATACAACGGCGCTCTGGCTGCTTCTTCTTCTTCTTTTGTTTTATTTTTGTATTATTTTGTATCATTATATTTTGAAGTGTATGTAGTGTATGTAGTGTATTATGTAGTATGTAGTGTAGTGTATGTATTTTGTTTTGTTATGTAAAACTCAAATGCAAATGCTACAGCTAAAAAATTACAATTTATAACTAAAACTAAGAGAGGGTAGAGGGGGAATTGTGTTTATATGTGTGTGTGTGTGTGTGTGTGTGTGTGTGTGTGTGTGTGTGTGTGTGTGTGTGTGCATTAATGCCATAACTACAAGTTAAAGTTTTAACTGAGTGTTAAGCTATACGAATGAGTAGAACAAATATCTAAAAAAAAATATATATATAAAGTTTAAGCAAGTTACAAAAAAAAAGTGTAAATTTGTAATAAAGAGTGGTAAATATGTGTTTTGGCGCAACAGGCAAGAGCGGCACAAAATGATCTTCAATCCAAAAATTGAGTGCACAGTTTTAAGCCTGAAATAAATTTAAATCGTTCTTTTCAATCTTCACTTCACTTCAGGCTTAGTACGCTGCTTAGGCATTTTGGTTAGGCCCTAAATACATATGTATGTTTGATAGAAGACAACAAAGCGACTTAACATATATTATTATTATTATTATTATGTGTGGATCGCAATGAATAATAAAATAGATGATGGAGGGGGGGAAGTACTTATGTGGAGTTTCTGTCGAGTTCACAAAGTACAATAAAATTAAGGAAAAATATCGCAGCTCTATTAACATTTGCCAGTTTTATTATAAAGCACAAAGAAGAGAGCTTAGGTAGCACAAGTGTGTGTGTGTGTGTGTGAGAGTGTGTGTGAGAGTGTGTGTGTGAGTGTGTGTGTGTGGAGAAAGTGGGTGTGATAGTATGTGTGATGTGTTTGTTTGGGTCTCTTGTCTCTGTCTCTGTTTAACTGCTATGCTGGGTGAATTAAATTCGAGCTCAAAAATTAAATAACTAAATGTGTTTTTATAATTTCTCTTCTTCTTTTCTCTGCTTTTATATTCATTATTTTTATAGTTCTTTTTTTGGGTTTTAAATGATTATTATACATATTTATATATTATTTATATTTTTATAATACGAGAGGCTTGAGCAAAATGGTTTTTAGTTCTTTTCCTTTTCTCGCCTTTGCCGCGCTGTTTTTTCTTTGTTCAATGAGCCTTTTATTTTGTTACGCTTTTTATAAATATGTTTTTAATGTTATATAATAGGTTTTTATGCTTTAGGTATATTTTTATTATTATGCACTAAAAATTATATAAACTGCTACAATTAAACGCAATCACAATCGGTGGTTTTTTAAATTGTTTTTTTTTTTCGTTTCTCTTTTTAGTTTTTTTTCAATAATTTTTGTTTTTTGGTTTAATTTGTTTTTTTTTTTTTGTTGTTGTTCAGTAAATTTATATGATTTTTTTGTTTTTGTTTTTGTTTTTGTATGCGTTGCCTCGCCGGCTGCTCTTTTTGTTGTTGTTCTCTTATATTGCTTATCATTTTTTGTTGGTAGTATTATTTAACGCGTGTGGGGCTAGCGGGTGGTGGGGAGAGCCTTAAATATAATACTTAATATGCACTCATATCATGTGTATGTGTGTACGTGTGTGTGTGTGTGTTTTTCTTGTTTTTCTCTTTTCAGGTGGCACTAAGAACTAAGTTAACCCATAAGGTAAAACAAATTTCGTTGAGTCATGTGTGTTTGTGTTTGTTTGTTTGTTTGTTTGTGTATGATGTATATGGATGCAAATTACAAAGATAAAGATGGATAGTGAGAAGAGAGATAGAGTTGTGGGGGGGTGTGGAGGAGGGGGCGATTGGTGGCATTGCTTAGACATACATGCCCATGCCATACATGCTGCTCCAGTCGACACCCTGGAAACTGGACATATCCACATTGGCCAGCGCATAGTTTTGATATGCAGCAGCAGCCGGATTGCCAGCAGCTGCTGCAGCCGCAGCGGCCGCATTGAGGGGATTGCCAGCAACGAGGGCTGCTTGTTGGGCGGCCGCCAGGGAATGTGCATTGGCGCCCGCACCGTTCGCCGCATTGGCAGCCAGCGCAGCAGCGGCGGCGGCTGAATGCGCCTGGGAGGCAGCAGCGGAATTGGAGGCAGCGGCTGCAACAGCGGCGGCGGCACTGTGATGCTGTTGATGCTGATGCTGCTGCTGCTGATGATGTGGATGCTGCAGTCCGGCGGCGGCAGCGGCGTGAGCGTGTGCCGCATTATGCGACTGCTGCTGTTGATGGGCGGCCACAGCGGCCGCATTCTGTGCCGACTGATGCGCCTGCATCAATGCGGCATTGGCAGTGGCAGCGCTGGCGGGTATAGTATACGGGGCATATCTAAAAATAGACAGACAAATGAGTGAAGAGCTTAAAATAAAATTAAATATATATATATATAGATAAATTTATATTTATTTATATTTATGTATATTTTTAGATTTCAATTAAAATTGCAATTAAAATTCCCCGCACATGTCGAAGTTGTTTTTAAAAACTTTTTTTTCATCTCTTTTTATTTTTGTCCCTTCAAGTTCAAAGGATTTTGATTTTTTGCTTTTATCCCGATGGGAAAAAAGTGAATTTGTTTATAGTTTGTTGTGCACACTCGTATTTTACGTATTTGGTTGGCTCACCTGACGCTGTGCAGCGCTGTCTGCGGATATGAGGCAAGCAGCTTGCTAAAGTTGCTCTGATTGGCGGCCATTGTGGCAGCAGCGGCTGCGTTTTGTACTTGAAATGGGTTCTGTGATATTAGTGCCGCTTGCTGTGCGGCCGCGGCAGCCGCTGGCGACTGCAGCAGCTGTGTGGGTGTCTGCAGCATGGCCAAAGGATTCATGGCAGTGACTCCGCCACCGCGTGCTCCAATCAATTGGCCCGGTGCCGTGGGCAGCTGAACGCCCAGGGTGCCCAGCATGATGCGCTTCTGGAGCAGCTGGGCAGCGGGTGTGACGGCCTCTTTGGGTTGTGCCTTCTTGCACTCGACCTTCTTGTTCTTGATGGTGTGAAAGTGAATCTCGCAGACGCGATCCACAACGTCCTCGTTCTCGAATGTGACGAAACCAAAGCCCCGATGGCGTTTCGTCTGTTGATCCATCAGCATAACGGTTTCTTCGACGGCGCCAAATTGACTGAAATAGGCCTTTACCTCCTCGGCGGAGGTGTCCTGCGAGACGCCACCAACAAATATCTTTTTGGTCTTATTGGCCTGACGTGGGCGATTCTTGGGCGTGGCATGCTTCGGATCGATCTTCTTGCCATCGAGCGTGTGAATGGGCACTTTGAGCACCTTGTCCACGGTGCAGGGTTCCTGGAATGTGATGAAGCCAAAGCCGCGACTGCGCTGCAAGTTGTGACATCAGTGTGGGAGAGAGAGAGAGCGAGTGAGCGAGCGAGAGAGAGAGAGAGAGACGGAAAGACAAAACAGAGACAGAGTTTAGTTATATTAGTAAGCGCACAAATTTGAGGTTAGAGGCGTCGTTTACAAATACGTATTATAATATATATATATATATAGTATATTTCGATCTAAGTTTGCAAAGTGATCAGCTAATTGCAAGTTAATATAATTTGTAAATGTTCCTACGAAACGTTAGCAAAAGTTCAACAAAGTAAGAATCAATCCATCAACAGCTCAAAAAATTGATGTCACCAAATATTATTATTGTAACAAAATCAAAAGTATTTTTATAGATTAATTGTCCGATTTGTGTACATTTATCAGAGATATGCAATGAATACTTTTGAGTACTTTTTATATTCACAAATACCCATTGCAGTTATCTAACAACACGTAATACCTATGTAAATATGGCCATTTGTTACGCATTTGATGAATCTTCAGGTGAAAAAACGACAAAAAAGTAAGAAAAAATATGTTGACCAGGTAAATAGACATATACATGTACGTATATATACGTATATAGGTAAAAATATGCTCAGCTAATAACTAAAACTTGTAACTAAATACGTTTGCGATCGATCAATAGATTAGTCAATAGAATTATTCAATTTGTCCATCAATGAGATAATCCCGATCTAAGTATATACACAAATATAGTTTGACTAACAACATCAGCTTTTGCACCTCTTTCAAATAATATTTAACGATAACACAAAGATACTTATGAGGCTTATTGTATATATATATATAGTATGAGATAGTAAATTCGTATATATATATGCAGCTTATATAAATATTCAGTTCGATAAATACATATATATGTATATATATATATTAGAGAGAGAGAAAGAGAGAGAGAGAGAAAGAGCGACAGAGTGTGTAAGAACGGAGCAAACGCAGTTACTATGCCAGTACAGTTACATACATATATATGTTTATACTTATGTGTGTGATGAATCATTATAATACTCCTAATACGGATATGGATACGGATATTAACGAATAGCATTTGGGCTCATCCCATACAATTGCTGGTTAGTTTATAAACAAACATATGTACTTAATATTATAATTACTTTACAATATCTTCTTTACAAAACATGAGAGTTGTTGGATGTGTTAAAAGTTGCTTAAAAGTAGGTTTGATTTCTTTACATTCTGGTACGATTTACATATACAGTTTTTTACAATTCGGAATACAACACATCACTTAAGCCTATGGCGTTGATTTTATAACCTTGCAGAGGATTATCTATAGACGATCTATAGAAGTATGGTAAAATATTATAGTTCTTCATATATAATACTAACGATCTACAATTTTATGTAACTATGACGAGGATAGTTAACGACGAAAACCTGGATCTCATAGATACAAAATATGCAAATTTGATACTTTCATAAACTAATTCATCTGCAAGGATATATTCGCCTCGACATGTCGAGGATGATTGTTATTATACAACATTTCAGAGATGATAAGATTATTGATGTAGCTCAAATAATTGAATCGAAAATATAATGCTTTATGTTGGCATATTTATAAAAGTTGTTGTACCACTTAATAACTGACAAGATCTTTAGGGGATTTTCGGGAAACAATTTTTCTATGCAGGTATACCAGAAAAAGATCTAGGAATTGAAAACTCTGGGGCGATATTAAAACTTTGAATGATAAACAATAACATTTCTAAGATTAAAATTAATGGTCCCACTATCTTTACAATTTAACTAACTAAATGTATTTAATTAATTCTCCATTTCTTGTAGCTGCGCTTTAAAACAATCGTACAACAAAATCTAACAACATAAAAAAAAAACTAAATTATAGAAATACTCATATATATATTATTTGTATAGTGTAGGCTTTTAATTAACTACAGAACTAACGCCGGAAATAAAATATATAAATATGATATTAAACAGATATATGCCAAGAAAATAATAAAGCATTAACTAAACACAAACCAAAAAAAAAAAAAATAACTTAAGGATTGTACAGAATACGTGGTATAACACTATGCTAAGGCTATATTTATCATATTTATTTCTTTTTTATTTTTAGATTATGTGATGTGTGTGTAAATAAAATAGTACCTATATGATAAGAAACAAAATCACAGCTTACTGCTAAGAGGGATTTTCGTATTTGGTTTCTTATGTAATGTGGTACAAGTTAAGGGTTCATAAAACAGATTTGCTCTAGATTTGGTCTATAAATATTTGCTCTAGTTATATAAAAGTTACTCGTACTTAGTGTTAAGGCGACACATTTTTTTTTTTTTTTTTCGTTTGCTTATCGAAAATATATATAATATATGTATAAATTGTGAGTAGTAGACTTTATAGGTATGCGTTTAGGATTTGTTTGCTGTTTTTGGGTAAGAAACGCTAAGATAATCAAGTACACAATACGAGTACGAGTACATTCAATTAGAATACGATTATACGATAATTATGTTTTAATAATATTTAGTTTTGCTCAGAGTTATACGAGAGTTACGAGATAGAGAGTACGATGCGCCAGCTGAATTTTTACGCTAAACGTGTTTTTATACAATTAAATAAGTTTTTATTTATTTTTTTGGCGTTCTTTTATTTTTTTTGACATGTACCTAAGACTTCACGAGATTACATCTTCAATTCCTTTGGCTCCGGCGACAACAGCTGGGACTGCGCACGCGTCCATTTTTCCATTGCCAGTTCCAATTTGTGGCGCCAGTTGTTGCTTCTCCACATTTCGTCACTTTTCAAGTATATGTATATATATGTATATATATTTGTTTGTTTTTGTTCATATGAATTGTATTTAGTAGAATTGCGTACAGATATCTTTTCCATTTTGTATATTTTTTATTTTATATTTCAACTACGTAGCTAGCTAAGACTGTAAATCCTATGCTTAAAACTAGTTGTACTGGGATGTTCTTCACCTATAGAGCAGGACACAACAACACCACTATCACACACACACACACACACACACACATACACATACATTCCTAATAGAGGTGTGCGAGTGGCGTAGCAGTTGGTAAACCAGTTTTCTTCTTCCTTTTTTTTTGTTGTTTTTCTTGTGTTGGCTTCATTGTTTCTTGGAGCACAACAAAAGGTGTGCATTGTCTGTGTGTGTGTGTGTGTGTGTAGTTCTTGTGGCTTGTGTATGGTAAAAAAAATACTTGATATAAAAGGGCACAATGTTTGCTTGCGTTTGTCTGACTATCTGCTGTGGAAGGACAACGAGACAACCCCCGTTAGGATCGGTTGCTTGCGAATAAAAACAGTTCCATTTTCATTTCCAGTTCGTTCGAATTCCTGCTACCTTCGTCGACAGTAGTTGTTTTTGCCCGTAATTGCGCAATTGCGCACAGCATAAAGCGAAAAACTACCCTAAGGACTCGGGGCTCAATACCAGTGCCACGTTGGTTGGTTGCCATTGTCCTGTGCCAAGGCAAAACCATTTGAGGGGAGCCAACAAACAGCTGCGCGCACAGGACTCGTAAACGGCAGCTGCTATTTTTAATGGCCTAAGACCAACAACCGAGCACACAGCACAGAGCTGAGCACGAGCGCCTTCCCCTGCAACTGTTTGACAAAAACAACAACAACAACAACAACAACAACAACAATAAATGTTTGTATGCATTGGAGTTGACTGTGCGCTTATTAAGCGGTAAAATTGTTTAATACGCATGCTTAAAATGCAACATCCGCTGCGCATGTGCAGGTGTTGCCACAATATTCCAAGACGCGACTGTTAATTAAAATATTTGTCAAAACTACTTTAAGCTAAGACTGAAGCTACTCTCAGTTCGATAATTGTGAGATCACATTATTTAAAATTTGAAATAGTAGCAATATTTGGCTTAGCTCAAGCCGAAATAAGACAGCTATTCAGCTTTTTGAATAATTGAAATGTTAAGCTGATTAAGCAATAAAAAAAAAAAAAAAATCGATATACATTTTTGCATCCCTGTAGTCTTTATGACACTATTTATTAATTATGCGAAAGTCTGAAACCTGATTTATAAATAATATAATATGCCCTGTTGCCTGGATTTCTTTTCGCCTTCTTCTTCTGTTTTTTTATTGTTGCCTGGTGGTCGTCTTTAAGTCTTTTGTTTGGCACGTAACGAAAACTGTAATTCTAAACCAGACAGAAACCAATAAATAATGTGAAAGATGCAAAAATGGAGGAAGTGGAGGGCGACGGACGAAGGGCACAGACAGACAAAAGAGGGCCAACAACAGTAGTAAATCACATATTATCAGTGTGTTGCTGTTGTTGTTGTTGTTTTTGCTGTTGTTGTCGGGTCTGCATTCGGCAGAGCAGCTGCAGCTGCGCCGAATAATAAAGGTGAGAAAATGAGATAAGCAGTGATGAGAAAAAGAGATGAGAGAGAGAGAGAGAGACAGACAATCTGAGCGGAGCTGAAGTTTGGCTGTAATAATCTGAAAAATCTGTAAATCCGAAATCAGAGAAACGCAAACAAACAACAGAAAAGAGTAGCAATACCCCCAACGAACAGAGAGAAAGAAAGGTGAAGAAATTGGAAATGGCAAAAGAGATAACACAAGGAGTAGTAGATGGCAAAAATATTAGGCATAGACTAGACTACATTCGACTTACCTGTGTTACCGGATCCTTCATGATGAGCACATCGGTGACGGTGCCAAACATATTGAAGTATTCCTTAAGCTTCTCCGACGATGTCTGCCAGCTGAGGCCGCCAACGAAGAGTTTTCCCGGTGCCGGATCTGACATACTGCCGCCACTGTTGCTGGGCGTCGAGCGACCCGACGAGCTGCTTTTAATGCTCAAATTGGCAGCGTTGCCATTCTGAGCGACAGCATTCACATTCTCCACCTTGAGCAGCGCCAAAGCAGCCTGCTGTGCGGCTGCCTGTTGTTGCTGTTGTTGTGCTGCCTGCTGCTGCTGCTGTTGTTGTTGTTGCTGCTGCTGCTGTTGGTCTTGATCTTGCTGTACAGCTGCTGTTGGGGGAGTTTGTCCGGCAGCAGTTTGCTGTTGTGTCTGCTGCTGTTGCTGTTGCTGCACCTGAGCCTGTGCCTGTGCCTGAGCAGCTGCGGCACTTTTTAGCACCGCCGCTGTAGTCAATGTACCGTTGATGGCCGCCACATTGCTATTGGCGGCTATGGAGGCGACAAGTGCATTGTGCAGCTCACGATTGTGATGCGGATCGATTAGGCCAGCGGCGGCTGCGGCTGCGGCAGCGGCAGCATTATCAATCGGATTGCTGTGATGGGCATTAAAAAAATATTTATCAGCGGCGCTTAGTACTAAATCCTCGTGCGGCGGCTGCGATTGCGATTGCAACATTGTGGCGCCCTCCTTAAGCGCGTGCATTTCCTGTTTTAACTGAATTTTGAAGGCCGTGTTTAAGTTTTATTAAAAATATAATTTCAATGACTTTTTCTTTTATTTCTCTTTGTTCGATATTTATCGTTTTGACGCTTTGTTTTTTTTTTCTTTTTTTTTGTTAGGGTTTTCTAACTTCTTGTCTCGTTGCGCGGTTTGTTTTTGTTGCCAATGGCAATTGGGCTTAGTTGTTTTTTTTTATTATTTGTATTTAACAAGCACATAAATTAATGCAAATGTCTCCACAGCACGAAATAAGCCAAACAATTTAATGACTGCGAAAATAGTATCTCAATTTAGTATAATATTCACGTAATATATTTGACAAGCGTTTTCTTCTTTCTTGCTCTGCGCGGCTCGACTGTTGAATTCGGAATGCGTCGCTGCAGGATGTGTGCAAGGGAGCTCACCAAATCCAAAAAAAAATTAAATTTCAACGAATGAGCGTGCGCAGCGGCACACACAGAAAAAAAGAATGAGAGAGAGAGAGAAGGAACAGCAGACTAAGCAAAGACAGCTGTCACATATGCCAACACACACACACACACGCACACATATGCATATGCATTGATGTGCCTGGGCTGGGGTTGCCCTGCTCAAGGCACAACAGAGGGTTGTCAGGTAGTAAAACAGGATTTCGTTTGCAAAGGCGACGCAGTGTTGCAAAGTATGCCGCAGTGTTGTTAAGCGCATGTGTTAATTACATCAACTGCTTTAAATATATTTTAAGTGGGCAGCACTTGAAAGAGGGTTTCAAGTGGTATTTTTAAGTGCGCAACACTTGTTCAAAATAACTGTGCAAATGAAGAGCCATCGGTTTAATTTTCGAATCTAGAAAACTACAATTAGGAATACTTTTAAAGAAGTAGAATGTATACCATAGCAATGATTTAGTTGAATCCTTATTATATTTTTTACTATTTTATTACAATTTTTTAGTAAAAATTATATTTTCTAACTGTTTATCTCCAATTTTGCAGGCTCTGCCAGTTGTAATTATTTGTGCAATTGGCTTGGGCTTAGAAATTCTTGGAATAATGCGCCTGGCGGTGACTCGTGATGATGTTTACTACACTAAAAACTCAGCGGCCTGTGATTTTATTGAGACACGGGTTGGATACAAGGTGCCACAACGCAAGGCAAGCACCATCATATCTTGTTAAAATCTCAAATTATATAATCATGTGTAATATATGTATGTATTTATTTGCAGTTCCTGGTTATTAATCAAAAATATGAGAATCCACCGGGGCTCGTGAACGCACTTCAGGGAGATGTGAATGGACCGTGTAAGTATTTAATTGAAGAAATATCGAATTTTCAGCGCTTCCAACATTATCTAAGAATTTAATGCTTCTCTGTTGTGAAACCTAAGGAATTAGGAGTGTATATATTATGTCAGCTGAGTTTTCTTTCACTATTTCGATCTGGAGGCGTTGAAAAATTTCTAATCGAAATTTAAATTAATTAAATACAAATGCAAAATTTAAATTCATTAAATACAAATGCAAAATTTGTTTCCAGTGACCAAGGTGTCTATAAAACATGAAAGAACACTGGACACTGGACTGAACCGAAAGGTACTCGCATGTCATAGTGTTGTGGGTCTTGGTTTTCTTGGCCTAATCTTAGCAGTTTAGCCATTTTCCTTCAGAGGGAGAGAAGCATAAAATTCATAGAGCCTTTGAATATCAACTTTTGATAAAACTCAATTATTTTCCGTGGATAAACTAATTGCAGCTGTCGATGCAGCAGATGATAAGAAAAAGAACAAAAAATAGTCAAGCACGAATGAAGAAGAGCTATTAATATATGCATATAACTTATGATCGATAAATTGGATGTGGATTGTCCTTTTTTTTTTGATTTGAGAATATATTACAAAATTGAAATGCAAGTTAGTGTTTTCTTTGTAAGGAATGTCAACAGGATGTGAACTGTGTCAACTGTAATTTGAGATGTCCTCTTTTGCAGGTATCAATCACTTACAAAAAAAAAAAACAACACTCGGGAAATGCGGTCAAGCTACTCAAACTTTCAATATGTATTGCGGTTTGAAAAGCACTGTGGACTACAGCTACGCAATAAGCAAGCAGTGTACAGAAACAGTTTCAAAGCAGCAGCACAGCAAGCAAGCAGGACACTTGCAAGCAGCACAATCGCCGCAAGCAGTGCTTATTTCAAAATTCAAATTAAGGATGACAATTTTTGGGGACCGCACAGCCGACAGGATTCGCTTCTGAGAACGGCTGTACTTTCAATGCCTGCTGCTGCTGCTGTCAACTGTCGGCACCTGCTTCCAATGCAGCTGCGCAGTGCGTACAAACGAGAGTGGGAAATAAATTACAAAACAAAAGAATAAACACAAAAAATATCCCACAAAAATTTAAGGCCTCTGGGGCAATTTTAAAATTTCCTCCTGCTCTCTAAGCGGGCGGCTCAAAATTTAGACAGATTTGCTTCTGCTGAGGGTGTGCAGGGTTGTATGTGTGTGTGTGTGTGTGTGTATGTGTGTTTGTGTGTATGTGTGTTTGTGTGTATGTGTTTTAATCAAAAACAAATCGAGGCAGCGAAGCTGGCAGCGCAGCAACTAATGCGTTATTGATTTTTGAAGACAGCGCGTCGCACGCAGACAGGAAGGAAGGAGCAAATAATGCCGAAGGATATCATTTTATTAATATTGATTGCCAAATAATTCAATAAAGTGCTAACGCGCAGACCAGCTGCATACAATTTTTAGTGGTGTGTCCAGCGTCCGGTGTCCGCCTTCTAGTCGGTTATTGAACTTGGCCAGGTTTTTGTTATTTTTTTCATTTGGTTTTTTGGCAAAATGGGCGTGTCTGCAGATGGGCGGGCAGGCAGGCATTTATTTCTATGGCCGCTGCTACTGACCCAGAAAATGTTTTGTACTAAAATATTAGTGGGACGCGTTCGCTTGTTTAGACAGAAGGGGGGAGGTTGAGGCGAGCGCGAAGGGCACTAAAGCGGATGGATCAGGTGACCGACCCTATATGATGGTTCTACAAATAGGCGATGATGACATCAGCAGCAACCAGCGGCGGCGCCTTAAATTCTAATTCGATTAGGCACACTTATTACAAGTGTCTCAGTCTCAGCAGCAAACCGCAAACACCCACCCGACAAACCCCCTAATTGCGTCAAATAAACAGTTGGCCACCAGAGTAGGTGGGTGGGTGGTGTGGATGTTTAGTGTAAAGAGAGCAAGTGCGGTTAGGCGGAAAATATATATATTCATTTTTGCCGGCAAGCAAACGTATCCAACACACACACACACACAAAAGGTATCGCCAGAAGAATAACATGAAGAAAAAGAACGAAAGGACGACAGCAGCAGGAGCAGCAGGAGGAGCAGCATCAGCAATGGAAATGACAAGCTGTTGCCTGCGGGCGCACGCTGCGTATGTGCGATGTTCTCTGATGTGTTGTGTTTGTTATGCTATGTTATTCTTTATATATTTTACTTTGCCACAAAAATATGTGGGCAAAAACTACGCAGACCAAAACAAAAACACACACACAAACACACACACACACACACACACACACACACGCACGAACCTACACACAATGTGATAGCTTCATCAAAAGTTATTTCGTCCCGAGTTCAAAGCCTGACAAAAAGAGAGCGGCACAGAGAAAGAGGGAGAGGGAGAGGGAGAGGGAGAGAGAGAGAGAGAGATAGGTAGCTGCCAGGTAAGACCGGAAGTAAATGGCCAACAGATTGAACAGCTTTACAATTTGATTTGAGAATGCGTTTCGAGGTTTAGTCGGTAATTTATATTAAAAACTTTGTTTTCTGATTCGCAAATTGATTTCTGACTTTTGATAAAATCAATTACAAATCTTATTGGAAGGTTTAAGATCAGCTAATGTATCGCTACAGAGAAGGATTGGAAACAAATTTTTGGATAATGAAGTTCATTCAAGTTTTTCACTATTATAATTTAATAAATAGAAAATGTTGGTCCCTCTTTGTTTTTGATTAATTTAGATAATAAATTCTGTTTGCATTCAGCGCTTCAACTTTGATTGCAAATCAGTCGGTGATTTTAAATCCTTTAGAGAACTTGTCTTCACCCCACTTATTGTTTGTAGCGATTATTAATCACTACACAAGGCTTAGGAATTTAGCTTTCATCTGCATTTAGCCCTGTTGCTGACAGTTGGAATCCTAATTGCGATTATCCCGTCACATTACACATTCCCCTCCCTCCCACTGCACTCCCCACATTTGGGGCTGCCTAATCAGTTAAAGCCGACAAATTGCAACTGCAATTTTAATGACAGCCAAGTCGGCGTCCAACAGCAACGATTGCATACTTGAAATGCCTGTAAACAAATTGCTTGCATCTGCAGCATTTCCTCCCACCTGCCTGCACTCCACCTGATCCACCTGATCCAACTCCCGCCTGCCTTCTCCCGTGCTCCTCCCTCAGTTGCAATCATAATCGCAGTCTCCCTTTGGGCCACAATGCGCATTAAAACAGACGAAAATGCGGCGCTAAAAGTTATGTAGATACAAAAGTGAGGGGCCTGCAATTTCATTCAGTAAACCGCCATCAAAATGTATATGAATTGGAAAACAAGAGAGGGAGGAGCGCCTGCAGAGAGGGGCGGCAGCTACCCTTACTCTCTCTTCCTCCCTCTCTTTCTGCCCTAAAAGCAGCATATGGAACAACTTTATTGTTTTTACATTTGATTTTCATGCTGGAAAGAGGCAGCTGTAGAGGGAGTGTGTAGTGTGAGGGTGGTGGGTGGTGGGTGGTAGGTGTGCTGATGGGGGTTGCGAGGGTTGGCGGGGGTTGCTGCTGCCTAGCACTTGCAGTGCTCGCAAAGTGCACGTCGAACAACAACGCATAAATTCAACAACAACAAGAAAGACGACAACGACGAAGTCGCTTGGAAATGTCTATATATCATGTAGAGCGGGGTGGTGTGCGTGTGTGCGCCGTAAGGGCGGCTTGTGTGTGTGTGTGTGTGTGGGGGGGGGGTAGGCGGGGGGAGCCTGGAAATGACGAACGTTTTGAAACTGGAAAACCACCCCCGAAAAGCCGAGCACACACGATACACAGCGAGAAAAAATCGACTATATTATGTAGAAAAATTCACAAGTGGGACTATTAATATATATCACCGAGAGAGAGAGAGAGAGAGAGAGAGGGTGCGAGAGAGAGAGAGGGAAGCAAAGAGAGCGCTAAGCTTAGCCCGGCTAACAAACTGAGGAGCAAACAACCCAGGAACCCAACAAGCGAACAAGCGGACAACCAACAACCCCTGTCGTCATCAACAACAACAACAACAACAACAACAGCAAACACTGGGGGAGAGTTTTTCGCAATTGGAATGCGCGCGCAACCCTCGAAAAATTGGTGCGTGGTGACGACAGCTAAAGCGGTCGCTTCCTTTACTGCCTTTCAGTCAACTTTGGGTTTTCGTACGTGCAATTTCTTCTCCGGCTCGATGACGGACCGTCGCTCTCCTCCAGATAGCAACGACCAAAGAAAATGGCAAAAAAAAAAATATATCAAATAAAATAGAGAAAAGAAAGAAAACCAGCATCTAATTAAAATGCCATGCAAAGGGAAACTCAAGCAGGAAACCTGTACAATTTTCGGGATAAGATCCATGTGCCACACAAGTGAAAGGTCATCAAGAAATGTATACAGATTTGGATACTTGGATATATATATAAATTTATATAGAAATCGTTGCGCTTGCCAGTGATATTGTCCTGTCACAGCAGTATTGTTAATTAAGCAATTGGTACTGCTGAGCCGGGGCATTAACATTGTTGAGCGTTGCAAGCAACTGAGAAGCAAGAAGCAAGAAGCGAGAAGCGGGAAGCAGAGTCAAAAAGTTCTTCAAATACAAGAAAATCATCGTTGTCAAAAAACTATGCGGCATACAGGCAAATACAAAACACACACATCAAATATGCAAGCATGCGTGTGTGCGTGTGTGCGTCTCTGTGTATGTGTGTGTGTGTGCCTGTTTATGTGTGTGTGTGTGTGTGTGTGTGTGTATGCATATGCGAAGAGACCGGAAAAATCAATTTTCCATTTTTAATTCAAAGCTAAAAGCGAAGGCAAACTCTATACACACACACACACACACAAACGCTCAGAGCGAGTTCTGTATGTGTGTGTGTGTGTGTGTATTTGTTAGCAAGCCCAAATGGATAAGCAGGATGCTGCAAATCAGCAGCTAGGCCTGAGACACAAACACACTCGCACACAGCGACAGGGATAGCAACAGAGAGCAGATGAGAGAGAGACCCAAAACGAGACAGTGGGCGGAAGAGAGAGAGATATAACGAAAGAGAGAGAGAGTGTGAGAGAGAGAGTGCTAGCTAGAGAGAGCGAGAGCGCGCCAAGGTGCTAGAGTATAGACAAAAGCTGTGCGGGAAACGTTTTGGGAACTGAAACAAGGTAGCCGAAATCTTAATTACATTTTTATAACAAATTCTTCAAATTGTGCAAACTTTCAAACCAACAATTCTCCGACTAACCCCAATACATATATATATATATATATATATATATATACAGAGAGAGAGAGAGAATAAGCAAAATGGAATCTGTGCACATGCTCTGCTGTATTTCAGAAATTTTGGGCGCGACCACACCCACACAAGCTGGCCAAAGTGCGGGATTTGGGGGTGGGGTTGGGGGTGATTAAGTTGCCAAAAATGTTACCAGGCGAAAAATGCCGGGTTCGCGGCACACACACACATTTGTACATGTATGTGTAGAGCTGTGTGTCCGGCGGAGGACCCTGATCCACCTCCTGGGCTGCTGCGACTGCAATGCCAAAAAAAAAAAAGAAAACAGAAAAAAAACAAGGGAAATAAAGAAACACGACGAAATGAAAGAAAAAAGCAACCCCTAAAAACATATAAATGCGACGCAGCGCATTAAGGGCGTGAGGGCAAGGCGCATATAACCCAAAAAAAAAGAGGACCACGCAGAACTGGGCATATATATGTATGTATATATACATATATAAAAGATACCAAGAGCAGAATGACAAAGAGATTTTTGGCAGCAGCGAGAACAACACAAATGAATTGAGATCCAGCTGAAAAATGAGACTGAATGCAAAGCGTTGCAACATCAGCAGCAGCATCAACTTTGGACTTTGTATCATCTGCTTAGGGGTTGCTTCCCCTAATTTATATATTGTAGTTCGTGGTGATTATGATGCCAAAGTCGATGGTGCTTGATGATTATCATTTACAAGCTCATTGTCCTAGTCGAGATTCGGGTAGGAGTTCAGTTCCGTCTTTAGGCAATGCACAAAAGGATCAAAAGGATGTGATGTGTATTTGAGTGTGCTAGTGTGTGTGCTAGTGTGTGTGTGAGTGTGTGTGTGTGTGTGAGTGTGTGTGTGTGTGTGAGTGCATGTCGAGTACCGGTGCTAAATACTTCTAAATTGGTTAAGCGTTTGTTGTGCTTATCAAATTGACAACGCTTAACTATGCTTGAGGTAGCCAAATTGTTTCAACAAGCTTCCCGCCGGGCTGTGGTTATGTGTGTGTGTGTGTGTGTGTGTGTGTGTGTGTGTGTGGGTGTGCCAGCGGGTGGTGTCGTTTTGTGGTTGCATGTCTAGTTGAGTGGGTTGTTGGACTCAGTTGGTTATCGTTCTGTGATGTGTGGCGGCTGCTTGTGGGCTAAATGCAATTTAATATGCATTAAATTCAAGTGGCTTTTATTTTATGCAGCTTTGCGGTTTCTTCGTCAGGATAAGAGAACCAGAAACACCAGAAACACCAGAAACTAAACTAAATCCAGCGCCACTAATGTAAGCTAATCAGAAGTGATTCTGTGATACGATATGGGCAATAATCTACTCAAGTGTCGTAGTAAATTGAATATAAGCAAATTCTTCGCTTTAAGCTTTGTAGTGACTAAATTGTTAAACAACCAAATTAACTATTAAACTTCTTTGGATTAACACACAAATTCATAAAAAAAAACACAAAACTATTTTCACTTTTACACAAAATTGTGTAGCTTTTTGTTTGAAGTTTTTAAATTCATTAATTTTTAATTATTAATTAATAATTTCATTTGCAAACACACGAACTAAAAATAACATTTAGCATTTCAAACCACCTTTGTAGCTAATAGACGTTAATTTAATTTAAATGAAGTTGGAATCACATAAATTTGAATATATTTACACTATATAGTATATATCTTTATAACTCCCTAATTAAGCTATTCTAATAAAAACTAGCACGCACATCTTAACGAAATAATCTTCTTTGCTTATTGAAAATGTTCATTGAATAAACTGATTCTTTTGTCTTCAAAAAGTATCTGATTAATTAAAGCCACATCAAGGAAATCATTGAAGCACCGAAGGTGTTGGATGTTAATAAAAGAAAAAACCAAACGAGTGCAAATTGCGTTGACCTAAAAATAGAAGAAATAAAAAACAGGCAAAACGTTGTGGCTGGTGTTGGCACACACGCAGTCACACACACACACACACACACACACACACACACTCGAAGATATAGAAATGCTTATATGTATGCTAATGCACATATGACACACACAGGATGGCCCAAGCAAAAGGATGGCAGACATGACGTAAATGCTTGTGGGTGTGTGAGTGCGTGTGTGAGTGTCTGTCTGTCTGTCTTTCTGTGTGTGTGTGTGTAACGGGTGTAAATAGATGGAAAACTCAAGGGTTAAGGTAAGTGCAGGTGTGTCCGCATCAGTCACACCCGCAGTCCTTATGCAAATTGTCGGTGGTTTTGTAAGCTTATTAAGTCCTTGAAAGTGCATAAAAAGGGCAACAAAAACAGGATGAGTTCAGGCAAGGACTGCACTCGGAAATGAGCGACGTCTGTCCAAAATGACAGCATTCAAAAGTAAAGAAAATAGCATACACACACAAACACACACGCACACACGCACAATTGGTGCTTATCCTTTAAATATTGCAGAGAAAGTATCACCAGGTTTCCGGGCTGCATATTAATTCCGTTAATTAAAAGGTGTGACAAAAGTGATGCTCAAATTTCACAAGCAAATAAGTTGTATAATGTGTGTGCGTGTGTGTGTCGTCCTTATCAAGGACATTTGAGTAGCAGCAGCAGCAGCAGCTCATTGACATGCAAATCGACGTCAAGTTGTATTGTGTCTAAGCCTGTTGGGTTTCCATTCAGTAGAAGCAGCAGAGCTTTGCCGGAAATGTGGACTAGCAGCCTGACAAAAATGGCTACACTGGTTAAAAGGTAGCTGGCTCTTTGAGGGGGCTCAATTTTAATGATTATTTATTTATAAATAGAGGGCTGGGTGCCGTTTTGACAAGCCTATTGGCAGAAACTCATCGCAACTCATTTTAAAAATTTTTATTTGTGGGGTTGGTTTGATTACTCGAGCCCTATCCTGAGTCAGAGTCTTTTGCGACGCGTAATTGAATTTAATATGACCAAAGTCCAGTCTCTCATTCGTATACATGCCAAAGTTGCTAACGAGCAAAAGGGTTGTTCGGTGTCGCAAAGAAAATTGAAGAAAAACCGGAAGTTAAGTTCACGTGTAAGCTGTCAGAACTATATAAAATTGAAGTGGGTCAGTCGAGCGACAAAAATCTTTTCTAAGACCTTATGAAAATTAAACAAATTTTACAAAGGCAGCAAATAAAAGCTCACATGCACCCTTACAGGAGAGCTTTAAGCTCTGTCACTGCCTTCAATTTATCCTGTGCCTGTTATATTTAAACAGCTTTCGGTAAGCTTTCAACTGCTTGATCCTTGACATACTGTCTGCAAGCAGTATTAGTTAACTATAAAAAGTAAGGTGTACTCAGCTTTGCAACTTCAAGCAGTTTACATGCTATAAAGCAGTGCAAAAGGGATTTTTTTTGGGAAATTATGAGACGCATTTGAAATATATATTTGAAAATTTGAGTGCTCATCTGGCATTCATATGAAATTCGTAATTTGTAAATTAGTGTTTTTACGAAAAATCAAGGAACTTCACAGATATGCAAAGGAGATGAGAAACTATTAGATATAGCCATGCATATAGTATTATTCGGATTGCAATTAAGTACATATTATATATTTTGATAGAGAGAGAGAGAGAGAGAGAAAGAGCTATTTGCATCTTTTGTGTATAAAAAAATCTTGGCAACAAGCTGAATTGAACTCAAGAGCAATCGGTTTAATGCAAATAGCGTATGTAAGCAAATTCTGTTGCAGATTTGGCCAAACTGATGTACCCAATTCAGTTATGTGTGCTTATTGTTTACACAGTTCCACTAAGAACAATAACAACAACAACAACAACAACCACTACAACAACAACAATGGCAACAAAGACGCTAAGCTGAGTCAGCGCTTAGCGCTGAGCGCTAAGGCAAGTGGTCGCAGTAGGAGCATAAACGCATCCTGCTCAAAGATGCAGGATGCAAAAGTGAAGTGGCGCTTGAGAAATGCTTCAGTCGCATAGTGGAAGATCCGAATCCCGAGACCCTGCTCACCACCCCCTGTGTACGAAGGCACTTGTCTGGTAAATGCTGACACCAAGCCTCGGCTCAAGTATTTTGCGGGCAAATAGTCCAGCTCTTGGCTCTTGGCGTGGGGTGTGGAACAATCAGCAGCAAACTCATAGGCTGGCCTTGTGATGCTGTGAGGGAGGGAAGGGGCTAGCGCTGGGCATGTGGAATGAGACGCAATGTAATAAAAGTCACTCGAGTGACATTTTTGAGCTTGCAGCTATTGCCGAGCATAAGCAGATAGCAAACAAAGCGAACGCTGACCCCCCACCCAGCTCCAGCCTTATAGACACAAACACACACTGTTTTAAGACCTGCCTGCGGGCACTCACTGTCTCCCGTCTCCCGTCTCCTATCTCCCGTCTCCTGTCTCCTGGCTCCTGTTGCCTGTTGTTCATTTTCAGGCGCTTTTTAATCGATTATAGCAACGCGCATTGTTTGCCGCAAATCCTGTCTGAGTGTTGCATTACAGCAACAAAAACAACAACAACAACAATTTGCAGCGTTGCATGCTGCAACAGCACAAAAAAACAATACTCAGTTTGGAGTGGAGCGCGTGTCGTGACACGGCTCAAAACAAAGTTCTTTCAATTTGACTCGAACTCGAGAATATAGTTTAAAATAAATAAACGATTAATAAACTGAATTCAATAGATTGCATATTTTATAAATAATTTCTTGGCTAGCAGCTTAACGCAAAGATACTTTTGCGTCCTGCATTGTTGCAGAATTTTAAAAAATAGACACGTTCATCTCTATCTGAAAAGTGGCACGCGCCCCTTGTACATTGAACTTGCAGCCTATCGCATTCTGCTGAGCCATCAGCAAGCAACTCATACAGAGGGTATTGAAAAGGACGACTTCGGTTCGTCCTTTTCAAAATTATAATATACAGGGGGCAAGTATATTGCGCAACATATTCAATAAAATGTGTTATCTATGCAGCAAAATTGTCAAGTGTGCACTTGAGAAGCTCATTTTTCAAGGATTGCGTTCGCTCCTTGCGTCACTCGCAGAGATAAGGAAGCCGATGCAAGGATACCGAAGGGTTCCTCACCTATACGTGACTTTATATATATATATGTATTTTTTTTTGTTATATTTTTTTTTTTTTTTTTTACATTTTATACTTTGTTACCTTGTTGGGGGTGTGCGCTTGTTTTAACACGATTTTTTCTTTTTGTTTTCGTCACGATTTTTTTTATGCGATCAGCGATAGTAAAAATGCACATTGTTTTGCTTCGTTTCCTTTGGTTTAAGTCGCTTTTCCACCCCCTCCACAAAATTCAGCCGCAGGAAATGCACACGCCTCGGATCTCGTTAAAATGTTGACTTGTTTGGCTTTTAATATTGTTTTTTTCCGCATCGCATGTCCTCATCATATTTGTATGTGGCATGTGTGAACTTACCTGTAACATAATCAGAGAATATATTAAGATTGATTAGAATACCTTCCGGAAAGGACGTTAAATTTCATATGGTTTATTATACAAGAACATGGCAAATGAAAGTGTCAGAATAATGTGTGTTGATATTTTCAGATAATCTCTCGTTTTGACTTGTGCTATTCAAAGTAGTGATATAAAAAAAAAATATATATATATATAAAAATGAAACAGACAAAATTTTATATTTATGATTTACATATTATTTTATACACTGTATATATAATTTAATTTGATTTATTCTGTAAGTTTTGTTTGATTTGTATTCTTTCACAGCTTTACAGCTGACAACTTTTGAACACGTTTTCGTACATTGACCTATCCCAAAAAAAAGTGCCCAAAATGTGTTAAGTAAAAAAATAAAAACTCATTGCATGCTGAAGAAGTCTGCACGATTTACAAAAAAAAAATGCTACTTTTATTGACTCAAGCGATTAGCAGCTAATGAGCTGGTCGATAGTAAACGGTTTATTTGTTTAGTCGGGGGAAGTCGTCAACAATTATTGCTTGTTAAGCAAATAATCAGATGAGAATTCAAGTAAAAAGTGTGTGAATTCCTGCATATTAATAACTTTTGGGGAAAATACAGCCAAAAAGAGCCCCAAAAATGCCAACAGTCAGTTGTTAAACAGACTTCAACAAAGCTGGTTGTGCGATTACTAAAGGAACTCGATGACGATGACGATGACGCGGGTTTTGTGAATAACGGGAAAAGTATTTTTGACAAGTTAGAACTATAAAAGACAATGCGACTGCTTCGGCTGCTGTTCATTTGCCAGTCAGGTGATTATCTCGATCATCAGCTATTGGGATTTGCAAATTGCTCCAGTTTCGTCTAATGCACTTTCATTTTGCCAGTTTGTTTGTGGAACACTGCAGCGAAACTGGAAAAGGCCAAAACTAGAGGCGGACTACAACATGAATCCATGCAGGAGGTGGATGAGTCAAACCACTCCTATGCTGATTACAGAGCACAGCAGGTTGTTGATGCAGACAACAATCAATTGCGGGCGCACGAGGAGGAGCCGGTGGTGGAGGAGGAGGCGTTACAAGAGATAGGGGCAAGTGTAAAGCAGATACCCGCAGTGCAAGTAAAAGTGACAAATGAAGTGGAAAGTGCCATGATGATGATGATGATGATGGGGGCAACAGAAGATGAGGAAAAGCATTGGCAACAACTGCAACCCGATGGCAATGGACAGAACGACAAGGACAGACCAGATATACATAATGTAATGGCCGGCGATGAAGGCCTGAACGTGGGCGTTGGCCTAATGAGCCCCAATGCGCTGCCAATATCGGAAAGGCATAATTTTGACGACAACAACAGCAAAAATAATAACAGCAGCAGCAGCGCTGGCCAAATGGCTGGCGATGAGCAACTAGTGCGATTGCAGGACTACAATTTACTGTACAATGCCGAACGACAGACATACTTTCAACTGCACTCCTGCAGTGAGCAACCGCCAACGAATGGGGCATCCTTGTCGAGTGGTAATCGACTGTTGCAGCAGGTCGTTGGCAATACGCTGAGTGCCGCATTTGGCCTCAATGCGAACGAGGTGAAGCCCACATCGATGCAGCTGACCACACAAACAGTGCAGCTCTACGACGCCTACTCGTTGCGACACTCCCGCTTCAATCCCTTCAATCCCACGCGGTGAGTTATGAATGAGTTACGTAACGGAAGTATCTCATTCTGACAGCTGTGCCGTCTTGACTGAATTGGATTATACAAGTTGATGCTTGATATACCCTGAATCCATTTTAATGTTATTTAGCAGGCAGAAGGAAACATCTCCGATCCCATAATGTATATACATTCTTGATCTGGATCTCCCCGTCTGTCCGTCTGTCTGTATGATCACGCGGATCTGAAAGACTATAAGTGCTAGAGACTTTATATAGGTTCTCGCATACCTGTCGCAGATTAAATTTGCTTTATGTTATCGATAACTGCCTCTGTCTCTCGAATATCGATATATTTCGATTTCCGATAGCAATATGTGCCACAATTTTAAAGGAAGAATTAATCAATTATTACTGTCCAAATTACATCATAGAAGAGAATAGTCTGTAGTCCCTGTTCCATAAGAAAAGAGTGCACTTGCAGAACTCCTTAAAGGTAAATTTACCGATAAAACTAGAACTAGAACAAGTAAGTTCAGAGTATATCGTAGTCGACCTCACTCGACTACTGCATTCCTACTTGTCTGCTTTTAGTTTTGAGCGTAACCAAAATATATTTCTAATTATTACTAACATTATGTTTCGTACAAATATATTCCAGTATTTTATTAAATGTTTCTTCATTTTATCACTTGATTTTTACATGTTTTTCTTAAATTAACTACAAATGTTATGTTTTTTCTAGACTTTATCTTTAGCTTGAATAATTATTATAAAAATTCTACCTTTGGCAGCATCATCATACATGGCTGGCTGGGCAATGCACATGCGAATGTGTATAGTTATTTGGTGCCGGCTTATCTGAGCCTGGAGGATGGCAATTACAACATATTCACCGTGGACTGGGGACGTGGTGCCATCGCGGACTACATCACAGCCAGTTATAGGGTGAAGCCAGTGGGTAAAGTTCTGGCCAAGTTTCTGGACTTCCTGCACAAGGAGGCGGGAATGCGGTTTGAGGATCTGCAGCTGATTGGCTTCAGCATGGGCGCCCATGTCGCTGGTCTTGCCTCGAAGCACGTGCAGACGGGTCGAGTGCGTGTCATTCGTGCCCTAGATCCGGCACTGCCCTTCTTCCGTTACGCACAGGAGAGGGAGCGTTTGGACAAGGGGGATGCGGACTATGTGGAGGTGCTGCACACGAGCGTCGGCAGCTACGGCTTCGATCGCCCGTTGGGTCATGTGGATTTCTATGCCAATTGGGGCAGCCAACAGCCGGGCTGCTTCTGGCACGAGTGCAGCCACTGGCGTGCCTTTGCCCTCTTCAAGGAGAGCCTGGAGGCGCTCGGTTCTGCCTTCGAGGCCAAGGGTTGTCTGTCCAGTGCCTGGCAGGAGTTGACACGCTACAAGCGTTGCACGCAACCAACGGAACAGCGTGTTCACATGGGCGGTGATTTGGGGGCATTATCAATGAAGCAGTTGATGCAACGCGAGGGCGTTTATTATTTCGAGACCGCAGCAAAACCGCCCTACGATACACTCAAAAAAAGATAAGATCAACTAGAATTTAAAGAACATCTCCATGACTTGAATGTCCCTTTGCGAATCAGAGCTTTTGTTTTATGTTCTTTAAGAAATGCCTAATTTACAAATATACATGTAAAGTAAGAACGCTTGCCTTAAAAAGTCAATACTACAAATTTCTCAACTATTCCTACTTTTTGGGAACACTTTCTTTTTAAAATAATTTGCATTTTAGAAAGCAATTTCTGCAATTTGAGAATAAATAAATATCACAAGCTTCCTTTGAATCTACACAACGGCAATCATTTTCTTCGAGTGTCCGAAAGCAAGTTCATAGAGCTGGGGACTGCTGTTGACGGAAAAACTATGTGGGGAAAATGGCTGGGAACAAATAATGGCAACAACTAACTGCAACTGCAACTGCAACAACAACAACAACAACAGCGGCAGTGTAATGAGCAAATGTGCAGCGCGCATTTTTATTTCTAATTAGTAAGTGCATTTGTGCATTTCTAAAAGCTGCGCTGCAAAATTAAAAAATGCTGCCATGTGTAAAAAGCTTTTCATGCCAGTCACAGGCGGAAAATAAACCACCCACCAGCGAGCATGTGAGAAATAAAAAATGGTTGCCTTGGCAAAGTAGTTTGTGCCGCCATTTTCCGTGTACATTCAACAAAAAATAGTGCAAAATCCAAGAATCGCCTAAAATCCTGACACAGTGAGTGAAGTTACTGAATGTGATTTTTCAATTATGTATTTAAATTAAAACCCCTTTCTTTAAATCTATGAAATATTATTTGAGTCCTTATTCTAAAAAGACCGAAAGCATATTTTTATTATTGTCACATTTATTTCTATTATGCACAAACCAAGTTTGCCAATTCGCCTGTCTGAAAAAATAAAAACAAATACTTTTTGTCTACAAGCAATATTCAAAGTGGGCTATTGTTAGCCATGCAACAAATCTAATTAAAGTATATAGTAAATACATTAATAATAGCGAGTCTACATCTTTAAGATATGGTTGCCGATAGTTGCTGTGGAGCAGTGCATCATGGAACACAGCGGACACCCGGCGCAAATTATGAGATTTTGTGGAATTTGTAGCCTGCTTTTTGGCCCGAGACCTACATAAATTACACACAAAAACCCGCGACACACAATGTTGCACATTTATTAGAATGAGACAACAGACTCTGCTGCGGGGAGTTACAGTTATGCCTGTCTTGCAGCTACCCTGTGCCAAGAACAACATACATACATTACATATAGTAAGAATCATACTCGACTCTATCAAAAGACTAGTCTGGGGAACTTATGCTAATCAATAATATGTATTTGTTGGGTTGAAGAAGGGGCTCTCTGTGCAACGCTGTTATTATACCCCACTTTTAATTTGTGGAGGGTAGAAAAAGAAGCCATTCGCTAGCAGCACAACCCTTTCACTATCCCCTTGCCACACTCGGTGTCTGCTGTACTTCGGTGCTTGCTGCACACTCGTCGTAGGCGCATAGGGCATAAATTAAAGATGGCGGTGTCGCACGTTGCATGTTGGCCAAGTTAACGACTTGGCACTGCCACGCATTACGCTTTAATTGCCCCAGTGTGTAGGTGTCTGCCAAAATGTTGGTAATACTTTATGGATGTGGGGTGGGGGGATGGGTGCCCAGAAATTGGCGCACGGCTGCCATTAATGTGATTTCTTTCCACATCATTTGAGTAAAGCCCAGCAGCCAATTGGACACCAGTCCCAAATGGGAACGTGCGCAATGAGAAGTGACTTTGCACAAATATTTGCCAAAACAATGAAGAAAATCAGAGCAAATTCTTTCAAAGTTTTTCTATGGCTACTCAGAAATGTAGGCAACGTATTTTTATGTAACATTTTTTCTATTTTCTCATAATTTCCCCCTGGAGCGTGGTAGTAAAATATTTATTTCAAATATTTTTCTACAAAATAGCAAAATAAGATGAAACGATGTCCAGTGTTGCGTCATTTTTGAGGTCAGTGGCTGTGCAACAAATTGCATATAAATTATTGTTTATAAAGTAACAAAAACTTTCATTTATATTTTTGGTTTAGGTGCTCAGCCTGAAGCTGAGTTGGGCACTCAAAAATTGTCATAATCGAGTTTCCCCAAGCTCTGAAGTGAGTGCCCACAGTTGGACAGTTGCCCCCGAACACTGCTAGTTGCAAGAGCAGTGAAGGGGAAAGGGTCCTTTTGGGTTTTATTTATGGGGGAAACTTTAGTACGGATGCGAGAATTGAGTGTTTAATAAAAGTTTTACGATTTTCGCATTTATGAAGTAATTTAAAATCTGTACCTTAATATTTAATTAATTAAATTGATTAAATTATGATTCAAACTTATTAAGCAGAATTAAACCAGAATGTTACACAGCTTACAACTTAAATTTAAAATTATTTATTAGGTAACATTAAAAGTATTTTACAAAATTAGCTTAAATTACAAAATTTTCTATTACAAATTTTGGATAGTTTTGAAAAAAAATTTAATTGGATTGAATTGTGTGTTGAGACAATCCTCTGTTATTAAATTTGCTTACCACAGCATCGATTCTAAGTAGTTCATGTTTCTTGTTGGATTTTAGTTGTCAAGTAAGTCTTTTGACACTGACACACACACACAAATACACACTCACTCACACACACAGACACACACACACGCACACGCACTCAAAACTAACGACGAAATTAGTTGTGAAACAAACTCAAATTGCGTTCAAGTTTTGGCAGCAAAATCTTCACTGGATGCACCGAGTTGAGCAGTTTCTATTGTGTTGCAGGAACAACACAATTGTGGCAGAGCCCGTGGTAGACTTTCGTCACTGTTGTCAGTTGTGCGCTGCAAGCCAAACTGAATCAGGCAGACAACAATAAAGTACGTGCGCTAATTCGAACAGTGCCTTCTTTTTTTGTAGTTGTTGTTGTTGTTTTTGTTGTTGTTGCTGCTAAAAAGGGGTTGCAAAATACATAAGAAATGCATACAATCGTCGGCAGTTGGAAGCCCTGCAAATGTGGTGTCGGATCGCTGTGCCGCCCTCAAAACCCCAAAGAGTTGATTTAGCTACTAAACTGAAAAGAACAGAAAAATGAACTGAACAAACTGCACAACTGCCGAACGCAGCTCAGACGACAATGCATTTCTAATTCCACACAGTTCCCCCCTCTCAACATTCATGCCACCTAAACCTTAACCTAAACCTAAACCTAAACATAAACCCAGAACCCAAAACCCAACCCACTCTCAAGTTTGTCTGACGTTTGTCTTTTTGGTTTGCCAACGCAGTCACAACCTGTCAGAAAGTGTCGCGTCGCGGGTTTCCTTCACCTGCCGAACCCCGTTTCGCTGCTGTCCTTCGTAGCCTGTCGGTGGCGTTTCCTGGCCTCCTTGGGGTGTGGTGCTGTGCGTGGTGCTATGTGTGGTGCATGGTGCGTGCTCAACCCGCAATGGCTTCCGGCGCACGCACTGTCACAAAAAGTGCACATTACTTGAAACGGTTTTGTCGGCTTTGGATGCACTTAAACTAGCATTCTCGCGAGCTCTTTGCAATATTCCTTGCCTCTCCTCCCGCTCCCCCTTCCCCTCCCCCTCCCCCTCCACTGTTGTAATGAGCATAGAGATTACATTTTCAACAAGCTTTAAGTGCTGTCTTGAGCCTAGTAAGCGCTAGCTCAAAGTGCAATGCTGCCAATGCCATCGGGAAGAAACAAAACCAAGACAAAAACAACAACAAAAAATGCAGCAATGAGAAATGGCCAAAGAAAAAGAGAAATAAAACCAGCAGTTTGTTTGTTGACCAACAGCAAACACAAAAAAAAGAAGGAAATAAACAAAGACAAAGTATGCTCAACTGGAACATATCCTGCGACAAGTTTGAAAGTGCAAAAAGTTGTACAATTCACACAAGGACAGTCCCTAGACACTGCAGCATCTGGAACCACTTTAAGTAAAACTATTGCCATGAAATGTTGACAATACTAAAATAAAAACAACAAAATTCCTCAACGCTTTTACTTCTAATGTATGCATAATTAATAAAAGCACAGTTTATCATTCCTTAAATATTTTAAATAAAAATAGTCGAGTATTTTGTACAGAGGAAAAAGTGTCATCGGTATCTTCTGCTAGTTGCATCCCCTTGGTGCACTTTGGTTGCTTACAGGGCATAGAAACCAATGAAATACTGTGCGACACATGTTATACAAAGGTGTGTGTGTGTTTGTGTGAGTGTGTGTGTGAGTGTGTGTGTGTGTGTGAGTGTGTGTGTGTGTGAGTGTGTGTGTGTGCTCATGCGTAGCATGTGTGAATGCTTGGCAAACAGACAAAAAATAGCAGCATGTGGTAACCGAAATGAAGGTAACTGTTGCCAACTGTAGTTGGCCAAAAGCTGGTCAAAAGCAGCCCGTTGCAAGGTGTCGCTGCAGTTGGTTGGTGGTTGGGTGGTGCCAAAATGACTATTATTGAATTGTACAGCTGAACCGCGTGGGAACAGCTGCAAAATGATGGCATCCTATGTTTAAAGTTTTTCCTGAAATAACTAAGTTATTTTGAGCAACATTTCAAGCAACATTTTGTCTGTCTGTCAATTACATCATTTGTACAAAAGAATATCAAATTCAAAACAAATGTCAAAATCGGCAAATCCACGCAGGCACTCAACCAATTAGGAAGTGGACGAGGAGTGGGGGGGGGGGATTGTTGCAAGGACGAGAGCGTCGTCAACTGAAGCCTTACCAAAAAGTTTCAGTTTTTGTGCAAACAAATTGGATTATTCGATTACGTGTTTGCAGCAACGAGGCAGGTAAACAAAGGCGAGGGTAGCGGCAAGTTGCGGGTGAGCAAAGAGACGGAGAGACAGCAATTGAGAGACAGAGAGGAAGAGAGAGAGAGAGAGAGAGAGATTTAGGGGGGGATGCCGTAGAGTGAGCCAATTACGCTGGCAATTTTGAGAAGCGGCCAAGAGAACAAATTGTAGGAGCGAGTTTGGGTTTGCTGCAAGTTAAATTAAAAAAAGGATCGCTTCCTTTGTCTTGAATCAGACTTATTTGGATTTTGGGTTGACAGATGGAAAATGTTTGAAGCTGAGCAGAAATAAGTAGGAAAAGAGAGGCACCAAAACTAAAAGGTCGACTTCATAATGTACATTTAATAAAAACAACGTTTAAAACTCGAAATGATTAAACCATGTTCATTTAAATAAAGGTCAACACTATTTTTGGGCAAATGTGAAATTAAATGGCCAAAAAGTTGTGAGGCATTCAAGAACGAAATTTGTTACTTAATGAAGTTCCGCAGAAAAATTCCCAAAAAGTAAAAGAAAAATAGGTCAATAAATAAAACTGGTCTCGCAGCTCATCTGCCTAATTAACTTTGATATCTTTGGCAACTTTATGCAAATGAACACAAAATTAACAGTTTATTGAATTTTGCTACGCACAAAACTATACATTTTTTCAGCTCTAAAAGCTTAACTTATCCAAGTAATGTTGATGCTTTCCCGAAATAGTAAAAATACTGTTGACAAGGAAATCAATTTTTATTGCTGGCTAATTGAGTGATTGAGTCAATCCAGTGGTCGTAATTAAATTAGAGAACTCGTTGGGGGAACAACAGTCATAAGTTACCTTGTGGCAGCTGTGGACATCAGTTACCTTTTACACAGACAAATTAAAAGTCAATATATGTTGCAAGCACACACACACACACACACTCTTACAAGGGATATAAAATTTATTGTTTCAAGCTGGTTGGCTTTGTTGGAAAATTGTTCTTGCTTTTTGGGGTTGCTGCAGGTGCTTAGTTTCTCAATGCTTGCTTTTTAATTGATTTATATTGTACATGTTATATTTATATATATATATTTATATATATCTATATATATATATATAGTATATAGATAGTTGTCTTGTGTCTGAATGCAGGTGGTACTTGCAGCAGCTTTTCATTTATTTATTGAACTCGCCCGAAGTTGGCAATTGCAGCTGTTGCTGCCCCTGTGTGGCAAGGCAGTGGTGCGCGTGTGTGATTTTTAATTTATATTTAAATAATCCAGAGGCACGTCTAAGGTCATCGAACAAATATGCCAAGCCCTTGACTTGATATTTGTCTGCCACAAATTCGTATTTTTTATTTATTTATTTTCTGTTTTCTTTTTTTTGGGTCGGCTTTTGCTTGCGGCCAGTCCTAATGAACTGTGGATAGCCCGCAGCACAGGCGACGACGGAGCAACCAGGACCAGGCCAAAACAAATAAGCAAACATGCAGGAGCGTAATGGAAAGGCGTTAAACTAAAGTGTGAAGCAGAGTTGGGGTTGTGGGGATGGGGGGGGGGGGGGTTATTGGAGCGGATTCGTTGCCTTGATACGGTCAGAGAACGTTAAACATGTGCTAGTTATGCACAATCGATAGACACTTGGAGCAAAAGTATGCAAGAGTTTTGCTGACTGGCAAACAATTAACCCTTTACGTGCCAATTGCTAAATACATTTGTAAGCATGTGTGTGTGTGTGTGTGTGTGTGTGTGATTGTGTGTGTGCTTTTAGTGTGCGCAAAAGTTGATTGAAAAACTCGATTCTTAAGTTCTGGGGCAACAAGAAAGTCAGCTCAAGAAATCAACGTCCCTCCCCCCTCGCTTGGCATTTTAATTGGCTAAGAGAGAGCGCCATTAAAAAGTTGACTTTAAGCCAAGTTAGGCATCAGGCATTCGCTTAGCTATTTGGCCAATCAGCACTGCAATGCGCCTTGCGTATACGTAATTTAATTAAAGTTCATTCTTTGTTATCCCTGTGTGTTGTGTGTGTGTGTGTTGTGTGTGTGTGTGTGTGCGTGTGTGTGTGTGTGTGTTTTAATGAGGTTAGCCAAATAAGGTGCAACCCAGCGAGTTTCATAACAGCTGCTATTTATGACGGCTAAATAAGCATCAACTTGTGGGTTGAGTGTAAAAGGAAAGTTAAACAATTTATTTTATAAATTTATCAAATTCGATTCTAAACTTTCTAAACTGATTTAATTCTTTTTAACTCTCTTTTTACTGAATGAATTGAAGTGAAGTTGGAACACACAAGTCAAATCTAATTAAAATTAAATTATACAAATGCAGAAAATCTGTAATTTTTATCGACATCTGTCTGTGAAGTGAATAAAGAACAGTGGTACTCAATAAAATCAATTTTGAATTCAAATGAATCAATTATTTGCTCAACTGGAGTAGTAATTGTAGATCGCATAAGGAAATATTAAATTATAAATTCATTTCAGTTGAACAAACTGGATAGATACCATAAAAATGCAATATGGAAGTGCTAACAGAATATCGTTTAGCTTCCGCCCTCATGCGGAACCTCAAATGTTGCACACACACACACACACACACTACAAATGTACTCTCCACATTCGGAACGAGTCGTATGCAAATGCACAAGGGAACCTAATAAAAAAAAAAATGAAGAAAAAGAAAATAGTAAAAAAGAGATGGGAAGCGGGGCAATGGAATGTGAATCACATGCCACAATACAAATTGAAGTGCTCTACATTATAATTCATTGCACAGGCGATATGATTTTTTGCAGTTGCATGCAGCAATCGCCAGAGCTGAAATTGCGAGGAGCCAACAACTTTTAACAATGGCATTCACTTTTGGCCATCCAGAAACCAACAGTCGTTAGCATTTCAACCCCTGTCCAAGGGGCACTCTGCAAACTGCAAGTTGCACATATGCCATGTGTCCAAGTCTGCAACAGTTTCTGCTACTGACTACCATCTACGAGTTTCATTTTGAGTCAGTTGTTGCTGCTGCTGCTGCTTCCACAGGATTTTTGTTTTTTTTTTTTGCCGTTTGTTGGCATTTCAGTCACATAGTTTTTTTTATTATTATTTATTTGTTTGTTGTCCCCCTCAGTTGGTTGCGTTTTATTTACTTAAACTGTGTGTGGAGTGAGCGGAGTGCATTTTATTTTACGTGCACGCAATTACAAGAGAGAGAGAGAGAGGGAGAGAGAGGGAGACAGAGAGAGAGCACACAACACACAACATGCAGGACAAAAATTAAGCAATTTCAGCAAAGTGGATTTTATTCCCTTTTTTTTTGTTGTTTTTGCCTTGAAATTGCAACTAATTGGTTTAATGTTAATGGCCAATGGTTATTCAATTGTTGTTACAAATGAATTATGTATTTATTCGATTCGTTCAATTATATAAGAATTTAATCTAATCTTGCATTTAATTAATAATGAGAATCTGCACAACAGTATATTTATTTGTATACTTAAAACTCTGGATATAGATTAAATTATATATTTATGCTTTTTGTAGATGATTCCTTAATTTGCTAAAAAAAATTCCTAGGTCCTCAAAAAAAATGAATGATTAATCAAAATAAAAATAATTAGGGAATTTTGACTTTTATCAGTTGGCGCAAAACTCGTTTAGATGCCAATTACAGAACCGCGGAGGCTGCCAAAAATATCAAAATGCTCATCCAAAAATTCAAGAAGCTCTCATTATATTTTCTGAAGGCAGTCAAAGTTCATATAACAAATTTGCTGTTTGTTTTTGAAAACGAGAGGAAACCAGCAACATTTTTATTTTGTTGATTTGATAAATTTAATGCATTCGTTGAGACGGTGAAAGAAAAACCAAACTGAGAAGAAGAAAAAAAGTGTTGGCAGAGTGGCAACTTTTGCCACAGAGCATTATGAAAATTAAATGAAAAATAATCTTAAATACATAAAGTATACGACACGTTGCCAATGGTGGGTGTTTTGCCATCCTTTGCCAGCACTTGGAACTTTTTTTTTCTTCTTTTTTTTTTGTAAATCCTTAAAGAGCATAATGTATGAACATTAAAAAAAAAGGAATAAAAATGCTGAAGAGATTATAACGAGGGCAAATGAAAGTATAATTTTTGTTGCAGATGTGCTTATATAATTTCGAATAGGGGTTTCCCTTTAGATCATTAAGAAGGATTTGAAGTGCTTACCCCAAATAGAAAGCAGTCGGATTTAGCCTATCAATAGATACTAACCTGCAAAAAGACAAAAGAGAGCAGAGCAGAAAAATGTGATTATAATGAGGGTTAAAAATACGTTATATATATACGCATAAGTATATGTATATATATTTATGTACTGGAGGCTACTATCTAATGAGAGAGAAAAATTCTATTTTAGCAAATGAACTCTATAAATATCAACAACATCGACTACACGGCGACAAACTAGAGATTCTATTTTATTTTCTATAGAATTTTTATAAACAGCTAACGGGCGAAGTTTGCTTTATTATGCGGCAAATTGCATTTGGACTGCTGTTGATGTTGTTGTTGTTGTTGTTGACGTTGCTGCCATTAAAATAAACACCAGCGTCGAGGGAAGCAAAAAACGGAGATCAGGATAATTCAGAGTGGCTATAAAAAAAATGCGCAATGAAATCAACAGCAGCAGCAGCAACAGCAGCAGCAGCAGCAGCAGTGGCAGCAGCAGCAGTGGCAGCAGCAGCAGTGGCAGCAGCAGCAGTGGCAGCAGCAGCAGCAACAGCAGCAGCAGCAGCAGCAGCAGCAACAGCAGCAGCATCAACAGCAGCAGCAGCAGTGGCAGCAGCAGCAGCAGCAAATGAATAGCGGAAGTTTAAGTGTAATCAGAGAGAGACTGAGAAAGGATTCTGGGCTGGAGGAGGATATCATAGTTAACAAGTTGGATTTGCCAGTTGAGGGCTTGTTATGCTAACAATATGAGCTCTGCTTAACGGCAAGCATTTAACTGCAAACGTGCAAATTTAAAGGTTTTACAGTTTTACTTGCCACAGTTGCCAGACACGTGTTTTTCTAGTCATTTTCACGTTTTGGGCTCTATTCAACTAATTTCAAAGTTGAAATGGACTTTCGAACTAGTTGCTTTAGTTGCACAACTGTTGCTCCTTTGCTGATTACGTGTTTGTCTGTAGCTTAGCATAGAAAAATGAGTTAAGTTTAAGTTACAGATGAGCCAGGAACTCTATAAGTACATACTATACAAGTATTTTTCTCTTTTCAGCACTGCTGCTCACACACCATCAACAACACACTCGAGTCTCAAGTTTTCGTCAAAGAAACAGTTCGACAAGGACGGAGTGGCACGTGCCGCTTGTCTTTTTCTTCTTCTAGTTCAGCTGCTTTTAGTTGCTCCTCACAAAATTTGATTTCTAATGCCAACAATTTCTTTCGACGCCAAAAAAAAAAAAAAAAAAAACTTCAACAAGGCAACAACAGCAGCTGCAGAAATTGAGAAGACTTGCCACACCGAAGGGCACGTAGCACGCCCTTCGTTCGCGCGAGCAACATATGTCTCTCTGTTGCATGTGGCAGGGCGTACATTGAGTTAAGTAAACAGATAAACATAATGTTGCATATTTATGTATGTTCGCTCAAACGCTCTTGTTGTAAGAATATGTAATTACAAAAAGGCCACCAAACTGAAAATGTTGCCATTTTTTCTTCAAACATTTCTTAGGATACCTTAAAGACACATCTGGTGAATAAGTTCCGTTGTTTTAAATTTATCCGTTTTTTGGTTGTTTACTTTAGAAACTTTTTTTTTATTGATTACCTTTTAAATATGCATGGAAAGTGATTTTTTCAGATTTGTATGTCTGGTTTAAGTTATGGTTTGTAAATTTGTTGAAATTTATGTTTATTAAATTGAATTTTTAAGTTATTTTGATGAGCAAAAAACAGTAATCTAGCCACGAAAAATGTTATTTTAAATAAGGCATACAAGCTTCGGCTAGTTGCAGAGATTATATTTCTTCATTTTGCTGCCGCTTTTCGCAACTGATGAGTTTTTGTGGCAAAAAGAACGCTTAAGGATACTTGTGCAAGATTCATTTTTTTTCTTTCTTTTTTCTTTTCAAGTGGAGTTCTCATAGCACTTGCAACATATTCACACACATACAAAGAGGCTGAGGCACATGCATATGCATGTTTAAGCGAGGACATGCAATTTTAGTTCCTTTGGCAAATGGCGTTCATTTTTTAATGAGCGCCCCGGAAATGTGTGTGTGTGTGTGTGTGTGTGTGTGTGAGTGTGTGTGTGTGTGGTCCCGAGTCTGGTCTCTTTGAAATATGAACAGCGGAGCACAACTGACGTTTCGCGTTTGGCTTGATGCAGCCGTTGCTTGGTGGCAGGACATTGGTTTTAATATTGCAGAGTGACGTTGACAGCGGGCACAAAATTATTTTTAATGTGTAGCACGAATATGAAGTATCCTTACATCCGGCGCAGTTCTCTACCCCGCCAGCACTGTTCACTTATTGATACTGTAAGCGCCTGCCTAAAAGTTGACTGCAAAAGTCCTTAAACAGTATTTACGCAACACACACGCGTCCATTAAACAAGCAATTTATCAAACATGTCATTTGGCAGCAGCAGCAGCAGAAGCAGCAGCATCACTCGGAGGCATGTGGATGTGATCATCGTTTCACAAAATAGAAATGTGAGCACACCAGAGTGACTATCCAATTCGGGAGTGACAGTTTGAAGTAAAGCGACAGGACTATGGGCAAATTTTACAATTTTCGAAAAGTTTACAAAATAAAAAACAAAATAGATAGATAGATACATAACCAATAATGAGATAATAAACTGATAAATCAGATACCTAAATAAATCAATTGCGATAATGATTCTCTCTTAAACAAAAATATTCGTAAATGAATCCAAATTTATCTCTGAAAGATTGCCAAAAAAAAATCCTACTCAAGATTTAAAAAGACATTGCATTTCTTAGCATAAAAAGCTATACAAATATTTTTTCTCGCAAAAAATGTAAATTTTCCCATAGTGCGCAGTCAGTCAGGAAGTTGGGAAAATTGACTGCTGTCTCGATCTGAGTGGTGTGTAGTTCCGATTTGGCATCAATGTTGCTGTTGTTTTGTTCCTTTGTTGCTTAGTTGTTGTCTTTGCTAAGCATCAACCACAAATTCTGGGCCATGTCAAAATCTTATGGCTTGTCAATCAGCTTGAGCAGCTTTTTAAGTGTGTATGTATGTGTTTGTGTGTGTGCGTGTGTGTGTGTGTGTGTGTGCCTTGTAATGCAAAACCAGCATTAGTCAATTATGTGTTGCCCTAAAAGCCATTCAAATGCAAACAAGTGAGGCCTTTGGCTTGGCTTAGCTCTTAAGGCACTGCCAGAAGGCACTCGTCTGCCTCAGCTTAAGTCTCTGCATAAAAGTATGCTACACACACATACATATATACATATATACATACGCACACTTGCATACATAAGCTGCATAAGGCTTATAGTTCATCAAGTGGCAGAGAGTGAGAGCTGAAAGAGGTTAATAACTGTAGACACTGCCAAGCGAAGCTTGAAATTAACCAGGCGAAACCGAAACCGAAACCAAAACTTCAAATTGCCCTCCTCCTTTTGTTCGGTCTTCCAGGAAATCAAGGTGGGGCGCCTCCGTTGTGGATGGTTTGATTCTCCTCATTTAAATAAGTTGCTGAGCCAAGACAAAAGTCTGCATTCCTAGTTAAGTTGGTTGTCAGTGTTCGGTTGGCTGAGACTAGCTTGCATCTCAGACTCTTTAAAAATTTTTTCTTTTTCAAGGATATGCTTAAATGCTTAATACAGTTAACACAGTTAGGATCTTGACCAAACAAACCTACTTATTATTATTAAGAGAGGCGTCGTAATCCTCATATTTTTTCTTTGCTGTCTAAGTTTACAATTTGTTTGGTTAATTACACATTTTATCTTTGCTTTTATATTTTCTGCAGGAAAATTAATGGTTTTAATAGAACTATATAAATTCCATTAAGCAGTTGTCAAAGCATAGAAACCACTATTTCACAATTTATGCCACAATTCTTTTCGAGAACATAACTTAAGCAAGTGGATGCAACTTATCTCGTTTGAAAGTCTCCTTCCTTGTAATTCATATTCTTATGTATTTTATTCATATAAATTTTCCTCTTTTGCATCTGATTTGCTTTTGTTTTACCATCTCCATTGTACATGGATATCTTAGAAAGTGTTTCCTGCTTTTCGGTGAGACATACGTATCCTATTTCAGGCATTTATGCATGCTTTCCTGTGTGTCAAGCATTTGCACACGTAATTTGCATCTGTGTCAAAGCCAAAAGGATGTGACATATATAAAATGCTGGCATACTTACGGCTGCCACCCCCCCCCCCCCCCCACCACCATCCCCTTCATAATTTATACATTATTTATGTTTTTATGGGGCGTCTTATTTTGTTTTCACCGCTGTCACGCCTCGAGCGCACAATTGAATTTTTATGACTAACTCGGGCCAAAGGAAGACAACAACACGAACTGTAATAAAACGCCCCTTAAGACGTACCTAGCCCACATTTTTATGAGCTGCCCTAATCGAAGTTTTCGGTTATCGGATTTACAAAGCGCAGAAATTCGGTTTATTACCTTCCAACATGCGACAATTGCAGCGCCCATAAAATGTACGTAAAGCCACATATTCCTATTTCCTGTTCCTATGTCTGGAACGGGGCGATCCGTGTAAGCTTGGTCCGTCTAGTCGTTGTAACCCCAACTCCCAAATTTTAGCCTCTAAAAAAAAAAACACGCAAATCCACGCCAAAGTCATTTCCGAGCAATAAAAGTCTGGTGCATTGCAATTCGCATTTTTGTGTGTTGGGGCATCGTTGGGTGCAATGAACCGACTCGAAAAAGTGCCGAATACAAGAAAAACTTTTCCGAGCATGATTGCAAAATTTACGCCTAAATGTATGCAAATGGAGGAGGTGGCGCTGGAAAGGCTGACTGGCTGATAAGCAACGGACACAGCAGACGTTACAACAATTGCAACACTGACAGGCTTTGGCTGTTCTTTTGTGTTGCACAGTGTCTGATTTTAAATACCCTGTAACCTAAATCAGGACAAGGTATTCTCAGTATATAAGATATTCAAAGGTTGCATGCATTATGTATTCTTAAATCGTCAAAAATATTATTCTTATTTCACCTAATTATTCAGTGAAGCACCTTAGTTAAGGGTAGTTTTTTAACATGCTGTCTGAGAGTGTTTTACCAAACACAAAAGCACAAACCATCCACGGATACCATTTTGTAAAGCATATCTAAAAATACATATAAAAGGATATCCATTTTTATGCATCTGTTAAAAAAAACATTGCAAATGAACAAAACTTTGCTACGTTCCGCATTTGTTGTTGCTTCTCTTTTTGTTTGTAAAAGCTTGCAGAATATTGATCTTTGTGTGTGTGTGTGTGACTGTGTGTGAGTGTGTGTGAGTGAGTGTGTGTCCCTCAAGTGAGCGCGTATATTTGTGAATTAATGCGACACAATGTATACCCTGTAAAAATACACACATAGCTGCGTTTTAATTCCCTTAGTTCGCTTTTATTTTTAAAATAACAAATTTTTAATACTTAAAACTGAAAATTAGAGTAATTTTTTATTGTATTTAATTATAATAATATAAATCTTTTGAAAACATATTCAGAATGCATTTAAATTATTTATTTGTATACAGGGTATTTTTTTTATTTCCTGTGCATTTTCTGTCAGTTTTATCTGATGACAGCTGCTGCTCTGTTTTACCGCCATTTGCTCTTTGCCATTTGAGCTTTTTTTCATTTTGAAGCGTTTTCAAATTTGTTTGTTTATTTTAATTAGCTAAAATTAGAATGTTTGTGGAAATCTCATTCCGACCATAAAAAACTGACCCAAACAAAACAGGCACAAACAGTTTGAGGCACTTTAAAGCCGGCCGCAGTTAGTCGCTGGCTCTTGAATTCAGTTCTGGGCTCGAAACACTGTTAATTTTCTTAACTTAATTAACTTGAAGGGCTAGTTGCATGCTTTCCTCTTGGCCTTTACTGGTCTACAATTAATTTAACAAAATAATATAATAATAATTTCGCGTATTGTTTGGAAGAGGATAAAAGCTTTAAGCATTTATCTTAAATGCATCGTGAAATAAATTTTATAAATTACTTTTTTGCTTATGAATTGAAAAATAAATTTTCCAAATCAATCTCATATATTCTGAATTTTTTTTCTATATCAGAGTAGAAAATAACTCAAAACGAATTATTCATAATCAACATTAAAAAGTTTTTGATAATTGCAGTTTTTTGATTTTCCAATTAAAACCAATTTAATATTTATTAAAATTAGTTAACAGCGAATACGAAATAATAGAAAACGTGGTCACGAACGCAATAAATACGGCATCACGGAAAATTCATTATGATTTAACGTGACTGGCTATTTGTGTAACGCCCGTGCAACAACTGCCACAAAATTGTTGCATATAGAACGTTAACTGCTATACAACAAAGTAAGGGAATATTTTGACAGCACAATGTGCTTTAGTGTGTGTGTGTGTGTGGGGAGGAGTTCAAAAACAGTTTAAATGAGTTTCTGCCACCTGGCAAAAGGCGCTGACTAACAATTAATTGTAAGTATATATATATATATATATATATGTATATATGTATAAGTTGGTTATGAATGTAATTTTACACAACTGGGGCACATCAGTTGAATCTACAATTTTCACGGCTTGAGTATTGCAACAATGAGTAAGCAATTGTCTGCGCTGCCACATCCTTCGACACACACACACACACACACACAGAAAGAACGGCTTTAAGCCACAAGCATTTGACCTGGCTACACAAATTGTGGATGCCACAGCGCTACGTTGCGTGCATATTAAGTGAGGTGTGTGCGAAATGCAAATGTATTTGGAGTATCCGCTATTTGACTCATTATCATTGACGTGGAAGTGGATGTATTTGCATATATGAGGTTATCAATCAGCAGTATCTATTAGATACTAAATCTATCTATTGACAAAGCTTTCTAAAGGGTGCGCTCTTCAAAAGGAAATAACCTTTAATTGACCTTGTGCTGAGTTTTCCAATACGATGCACTCATTTCAAATGCACGTGTGGAAAACTAAATTAAGGCCTTGACTAAAGCTTTGCGAATATTACTAATTAGAAAAACCGCTTTCGCTTCTGATTATTTTCACTTTTGTTTAACAGATACCCACTTAAATTATTCATCTCAAAAGCGTTCAATTGAAACTTCTGAGTAAAATATGCTTAAAGAAATATTGATTTTTATGAAGCGCATTAATTATAACTTTAAAATCTATAGCCACAGCTGAAGTCAACCAGTTGGCTGCGGTCTTTTGGCAGCTGCCCCCCCATTAACCTCAACCCGTACACTGAGCGACGAAAGTTATGTGTCTGGGTGAGCACTTTCAAATAGATAAACGCATTTAAATTGGTAGGAAGTGTAATTTTTGACACCAGCACCAGCAGCAGCAGCAGCGGCAACAACAAAATGATGACCAAAATTTATGTTGACAACGCGTGCTGGGCAAAAAGCCAGTAAAAGGATTTAAGGAGGGGGAGAGAGGGAGTGGGTGGATGGGTGGCTGGGGTAGTCTGCTGGCCAAAAAATGAAATGTCCAAAGCGTTAAGGAACAGAAACCCGGGGCAGTTGCAGCAAGTGCAACGCTGCTTATTAATGGGTCATGTGAGCGCACTACTAAAGTTTGTTCAAACTAAAGTTGGTTTGGTTTTTATAACCGTTGCAGTGCTTTAAACTTTTGTTGCAAAAGTTGGCAACGAAAAGTTTTGAACAACTAGCATTGTAACCAGAAACCCGTCCACGTCCTATGCGAGCCTTGATGACAGTAAAGGTGAGAGTGCATAAAGTGTGTAGTGAGTTCATTTTTAGTAATTTCCAAGGCACAAATTATGAGACGCACATTTGCATATTTTAACAGCTTACACAACAAAGCAACAACAAAGCAACAATAACAACAACAGCACCAACAACAACAGCAACAACAACAGCAATTGCTGTGTATATTGAAAGCGCGTTATATAAATTTGCATAAAACACTTTTCGTCAGGGGCGCTACAAATGTATAAATCATTCTCATAATCATCATCAACATCATCATCCTCATCATATTCATCATCATCATCATTGTCGTCATCAACAACAACAGCCTCTTGGCATTTCAGTCGGAGTCAGTCAATCATTCCGGCGACGAGAGTTGCACGCGTGTCGTATTTGTTTTTATGACGTGCTGAGTGCGTGTTGCCACAACACTTTGCAACCAAAAACAGGAGCAGAACTTCACAGGACAGGAGTGTTTTAAAAATATTAAAAATAAAATATAAATATAAAAAATAATAAATAGTTTAAACATTATAATTTATATTTCATATATAAACAGTATACCGAATAAATACGAAATATTAAATGGAAACACTCCACAGTAAGGAAATTTGTGCCTGCATCGGCTACTCGTGTGTTTCTGCGTAGTTTTAGTGGGCGTGGCAGACATAAGTGGGCGTTTGCGTCATAAATGTCAAATCTGGCATCGTGTCGGGTTCTGCGGAAATTTCTCAATATCAAATCACAATCAAGTCGCGTGTTGTTGCTGTTTGCGAAATTTTGAAATTCATGTCAAGCGTCAAAATTGAAAATTCAATGTGTTTGCAACTGCCAAAAATGGACGTTGGATTTGAGTGTGTGTGTGTGTGTGTGTGTGTGTGGGGAGGGGGGACTTATAAATTCTGTTTTGGGTGTTGTGCAAGGAAATTAAGTATACGCAGTGATGTTGCCATCAGCATCGGCATTGTGTGTGTTGTGTGTTGTGTAGGAAATTAAGTGGCTGATGCCGATTGTAAATGGGCGAAAAAGGGACTAGTTAATGGACTGTGGCTTATATTGATTAATAGACCTTGGCTGAGTTGTGCTATTTGGCCCTTGGCAAAATTAAGATTTACAAAGTTAAAGTAACGTAATCAAGGAGTGAAAATAACCATTTAAACTAACTGAGGCCACTAAGAGACTCGGTTTCATCCTTTGGGATCGATAGCAGCAGAAAGGATACAAAACTATTTTCCAGTTGTTGGCTACAATTGTCATTTGTTTTGAGAGCAAGACGAAGATTTTCTACACTTTCATTTAAATTTAAATTGAGCCAAGAATATATTCCTTAATTTCACAATCTTTGAGTTTTGCTAGACCCATCTACATAATTGCAAAAATAAATTGAGTTTTTGTCCAGCACTGCAAACATAATGACAAACCACAAATTCCCTTTTGCAACACTAAAGACTAAAGCTATTGAAAAAAAAAAACAAAACGAAAATCGTTTTAACCCAAAATGCAGTCAAGTGCGCAAATACAGGCAACTGAACAACAGCATTCAGAATTGTCGGTTTTGTAAACAAAGGCCAAGAGAGGGACTTAAACAACGCACCAAAAAATAAAGTCAAATCGAGCTCTGCGTAATTAAAGCTGTTGGCAAACTGAAATTCAGTCAGCGCCGGAAGTTGTTAAAAAAAAAAAGAAAATGCGCCAACCTTTTCAGTAACAATACACACATCCTTTGGGGCCGACGTGAGTGGGCTCTATACGGTTTTTTGTTGGTCAATTCAGAGAGCAGGTCAGTAGTCGAAAAACATTCAAAGCGACAGCGCACAAAAAAATAAACACAAACAAGGACCTCAAATGGCGGAAAAAATCGACTTCACAATTTCTGGACCAAAGGGGTTGACAATAATTGGAACAGTTGCCCCAACATGCGTTGGCTTTTGTAAAACGTGTCAACTATTGTTGCAGCTGCTGCGCATTGGCCAAAATTGGAATCCCTGCCGCAACGGAGTGTTACACACCAGGTGGAATAATTGGAGCAATTACCAAACACATGAATTTCAAACCGTTTCCATCACATTTTCTTCAAACACAAACAATCGTATTATTTTATTGGTTTAATTTAAATTGCTGCAAATATGTTAATCTCCTTTATTTCAATTTTATCTGGTAAAAAATATTATCCATTTTTTTTTTAATTGAGAATAACAGAGAATATTTTTGACCCGATTCTGCTAAACTAAATATCGACTTAAGTAAATATAATTTTTTTTTTTTTTTAAATTTCACTGCACTTGTGTTTTTTTTAACTTGTGTGTTTGACATTTAATAACCAGGCCAGCTCTTGTTGCCGGTTTTTGTTGCCGCTGTAAAATCGCAGAATTTTCGTGTTGCCTACTTTTTTGGTGCAGCTGCTGCACACCGCAACAAGAGCAACCAACAACTACAACAATTTAAAGTTCATATAAATCGTAAAGCAATTAAGTTAAACAATTGTTGCTGTCAGCCAAAAATGTATGGCTTTAACTGTTACTGCTGCTGCTGCTGCTGCTGGTTGCGTGTTATAAAAACATGTTACTAGTCATGACACTTTAGCACCTTTAACAACAGCAACAACAACAACAACTGATCGCTGGCATTTCTTAGCGGTTTTGTTAGCTTTCGTTGGACAAGCGGCAAATGGGGCAGCTGCACGCATCCTGCGCTGCGGATATACCTAGTTGAATATAAACAATACGTTGCATGACAATTTCCATGCATTTTTCACGCACACCCACAAAAATACAAACAACAACAACAACAACAACGACGATAACAATAATTAAACAAGCGTTTTCTCGTTTCGTTTCTATTTCTCGCAGCATTTTATATAATCTACAACTAAATTTGTTTATAATTACACACTGGCGTATAAAATATTGTGCATGCCACAATGTACATGAGTGTGTGTGTGTGTGGTTGTGTGTGTGTAGACATTGCTCACTGCATATCTGGGAGTCCTTGTGTGCATGTCTGGCGCCTTTTGTAATTAATGTAGTTATTTCGCCTCCCCCTATTTTTATGATGTGTGCTAAAGCGTTGACATTATCGCCGATTGCTATTGCGATTATTCAATTATATATATGCAGCTATATGGGTATTTATCAATGTGTGGGTAGTTAGTTGGCTGTTTACAAATTGACTTGCTTTTTTAGAGGCAACCAATAAGTAAGTAAGGACTTCAAACTGCTGGGCCAAGAATTTTCAACATTAAAATTTTCCAGCAAAATATTCATGCAAATTTTACAGCGCTTTGGTTGCCTTTTTCAATTTATTTACTTTCGACTTCTTAGAATTCATGTATCTATTTAAGGAATAAACTGCTTTCTTATTGCAATTTCGTCTTCTTGGAATAACTAAAATTGTTGCTATGCACGCGAACTAATATAAATGGATATTCCAGGAATCTGTACAAAAATGTTCAATATATCAGCTCAACTTTTTGTAGCTAACTCAATTTGTCAATGTCGGTTCTTTGAAAATGTTTTTTAGCTCAATTGCAATCGAAGGCTTACCCTTAAAATCGCAAGCAAACCAATTAAAATGGAAAGGAAAATCGATTTTTGACTTTGATTTGTAGCAGCGAGTTAATTGCTTCGCTTATGTCTCACTTAGAACTGACAGGCACAGATCACAGATCTAGGTTACCAGTCTCTCATATTGGTTATTGGGATATATTTGTATGATTTCTTTGTAACTATCATCAGCAATAAATATTTAAATACTTATCAGACATAATGTAATGGCATTAATTGCATTTCAATGGCTTTGAAACACACCTTTGCCAAATAAACGGCTGAAACGTGATTCTACAGCGGCAACAATAACAAATAACCGCAAATAGTCAACTGTATGGTTAAGACACACACACATATATATAAATATATATATAAGCCAACACACGCACCGTCCATAAACACGTACAGCACATTTATGAAACATTAAAACGCCTTTTCAGATTAAAACATAGCCGTCGAGAAGCCCTCCCCCTTAGCCAACACTTTGATATGTTGCATGTTGCGCATGTTGTGTTCCCTGCATGTTTAACAAATTGCGTGTGAGGCAATAAAATTATAACAACTCTCAATAATTGCACTGCGGCTCAGCAGGATTTCCCATTGTGGCCCAAAAGAATAAGATTAAGATTTAGTTATATGGCCAAAACCATTTGTTGGCCTTTTCATCTGATTGTTGGCCTAATTTGTCACAAATGCACACAACTCTAATCGTCATCTTTGAAAAAAAAATTATTATAATTATTCTTTTTACAATTATTCTGAATATTTTGTTGCGAGAAAACAGTTCAAAATTTTTATAAACAGGACTCAGTGAGGCACCAGCAGTTGTTAATGAAAACATCAAATCATGATTTAGTTTCATTCTGAATAAATTTTTACATTTTACATTTGTATATTTCATATCGACAGCAAATGATAAAAATATTTATGTAGGCTAAAAACGTTAAACATTGTTCCAAATGAACCTACAAAATATATTCATTAAAGATCTTTTTGAACAAAATAAAGTGGAACAAAAAAGAACCCAAAAGTAGGCAATAATTTAAACAAAATTTAAAATTTATTGGAAATTATTAAGCAGCAACTACTCTAATTTTTGCCAATCCATTTCAAGCAAATATAAATAAATATCTAAATTTGGAAAACAAACTTGTTATTTATGGCACATTTGGGAACTTTAAATTTATGAGTTCAAATTTATATCGAACAAAACTCCAATACAAGCAATCTACGTCGACTAATTATAAAACCGAATAAATATTTCTTGATTTTAGGCATATATTTACTGCAATTTGACCATATTATTATGAACACTCGCCAATTAAAGAGAGATTTCAAGACAACGCTACATACAAAACGACATTGAAATTCAACTAGCTAAAAAAAAAAAATAAAGAGGAAGAAATCTATTCAGATTTGGGTTTGATGTAGATAGATGTAGGTTATGTATATAAGTAAGAGGTATTCGATAATTGTTGTCGGTGACCAGCTTTAGAGCTTACCTTGTGGCTGTCAGGCAGGCAAACGCTTTTATTGGTGTCTGAAACCTGCAATATACAAAAAAAACCAGAAAAGAAAATGTCGCCACTGGTATAAAAAATTTTCAATTGCTCTCTGTGTATTTTTTTTTATATTTTCGTTTTTTGTGGTATTAAAGTTTTTTTTTTGGATGGGATATTTGATATTTGGTTTTCATATTGATTTGGCAAACATTTTTGCGCAATTTACTTTTTTTTTTTGTTATTGGTGAGAGGAGGAGGAGCACATGTTATTTCTCTCTATAAATGCGAAATACTACATTTGGATGCACATTTGATATGCATAGTAAAATGCAAAGGTATGTAAGAGTTTGTATGTGTATGTATTGTAAATAGTGTATATATAATATGTATGTGTGTATACGAGAACAATATCAATTGTATGGCCGACCACTTGTTTTAGATGCTTTTCAATTAATTGTACGAGATTGATGGTGTTATTGCTTAGCATTTATTGCATTTTAGAAAGGAGAAGAGTAGATGTATTTACAAAATGCACAAATAATTTAATTTGTTAGGAATTTGTGGGATTTTGTTATTGGTATGTTCAATTGTTAAGACAAACACGGAAGAAAATGTTTCTCAAATGGAGCATTTGATTCGATTTAAATTACATAATTACATAAATTTAAATCTGTTTATAAATAATAATAAATATACTTTTGCTTAAACTTGTATTATATTTCAAACATTCTTGAGTGGTTTCAAAATAAAATAAACGGAATTCTTAACGCCACTTAGACCAGTGCCAAACAACTCCAGTACCAAAAACACTTTAGAGCGCACACAATAGCCCATTTAAAAATGATATATGTATGTTCTACCAGACTATAAAAAGGACAACCTGTACTGTGTACACACAACGACAACGACAGAAATGTACATGTTAGCTATATAAATACACATAAATGGTGTGAAAAAATGACAACAATTCGAATTGTTAAAAATGCTGCTGTAAAATGCAAACATGTTTGTGGCTAGCAGAAAAGCAATTAAAATTAATTAATTAATTACAAACCAAACCGTTTACATTTAGTTAAATTATATATGAAGCACACACACACACACAATTATTTGCGCTGATCAAGCACAAAATTATATATATTTATAGAAATTATTTATTTGATTATTAATAAATGTTTTTACTTTTAACCCGCATAATTTATGCTACAAACTTTGCATAATTTACATGCATAAAAACAATTTTTTTTTTTGTTTTGTAATTTATGCTCGTTTACTTGCGGGGGGAGGGGGGGTGGGCACACTCAAGACGTGGTAAAGAGGGTAAAACCAACAGCTAAAACTAGACTACAGAGGTAGCTACATACTGCCCTTAAAAAATAACGCTATATTTGATTAAAATGAGCTGCTTACAATTAACATTTATAGACAACAACAACACCAACAGTCATAATAAATTCAACAGCTAGAAAAAACAACAAGAACAACAATAGTAAAAGTTATAAATAGACATATAAATTGTGTATTAGTTTGTGTCCATTTATTGAATTATTTATAGAGATTATATGATTTGCTGTGAAAATTAGTCAAAATAATTAAAACCCATTTGGCGTATGGAGCGTATGCGTGATTTTGTTTGCATTAGCGCATAGACATATTTTTAGATAATTTAATGCCAATATTTGATAATTATAATATTGCTGATAAAATACACAAAACTGTTAGCTAAATAAATACTTATGATATGTAATATAACCAGTTTTGTTAACTGTTCTTATCGTTTACAAAGCAATGGCTGAAAACTGGAAATGAAATGTAAACCATGTCTTGGTCTGAATTATGTCTTTGTTAATGAGCATGTTTTGTGTCTGTTATCCAATGTCAAAGTAAGATTTGTAATCTCGGATTATGTTGAGTAGTGTAACACCAGCATGCTAACTGCCTACGAGATTTACAGTCCCATCAAAACTTGCAACTTCTTGATTAATTAATATTTTACTCGGAATTGTTACAGTTGAACCACAAAATTGAACCTCACGCCAAGTTTACAAATGTTAATCCAATTTGACAAGTTTCACTTGTGATGTTAATTTGAAATAGAGGTTATTAAATGTATTAAGCACTCTCATCCCATCTCTCAGCCTTGTCAACTGGCACACATACATTTAGCTTGGTTGCTTAGCTACTTTTTCCAGCACTTGCAGCTGTCAGGTCTTTAAAGCTGCAACACACACACATATATTTTGAAGCCTTTTCAGCTGACAGTCGTGCATCTTCTACCCTAATTACACTTGCGTCGTTGGCTAAAAACCCAGTTACCTCGACGAGCAAACAAATCCGTGACACCAAAATGTCAACAAGCGGCACTCGAGCCCCATTACAGAAAAGGCTAATGAGTTGGGATGGGGACAGGGAGGGGGAGGAGGGAGAGATGGGCATGAAGCGGAAATGCCAGCGGCAAACTCGTAATTAGGAGCATAAATTGCACTCATGAATTTGCGCATTATGAAAATCAGGCGAGTGAAAAATATATATTCATATGGTATTCATCTGAGAAATGGCTTATTGCGATTATTTCTATGCGGAGCTAAATTATAAGAACAAATATAATTGGTTTAATATTTTACTGAAATTAAATTCTTCTCAATTCTTCTTGCACATTTGATAAAAGATTAAATGTATAGATTTCAACAACTGTTTTTTTGGCATTGGCTTTTCAATTTGGCGCAAATGTGGGGAATCTGGTGCTGTCCAAATGCGGATACAAAAATGTTTGGCAAATTGTCAAACAAAAAGCATTTTTAATTTCCTGCCTCAAATTGTATATGCAAATACAATGCACTACAATAGAAATGCGCCTCTCCCTCATTCCAGCTGCCCCGATTTGTGGCATTAGATAAAAGTAAACATTTGTTTGGGCGGGGAGGGGTGGGGTGGGGTTGTTGTTGTTTGGTTGCACTGTTAGGGTATACATATGGTTAATGTTTTGATTGAAAGTCGAGTTAAGTGTGTCGGTAGGTATACAAAAAACTACAGTATACAGTTTATAATTACAAATGCTGCAGGTGAATGAGGAAGTTTTTGTTATTTAAATAGAATTTCGGTATTTTGAATATGATAAGGTTAAAAATGCATAAATATTGATGGTTATACAAAATTGTATGGTATATTTTAAGTAGCTCTACTATTTACTATTTACGACTTTCAGTTGCACCCAATGCACATTTGACTTTTGGCCAAAGTTTATCGCTTACCTGCAAAGAGAAAAAATATTTATATATGATTAATTTATTGATAAGTGTCGAGAATACAAATAAAATATGCATAAATATTTACATTTAAATTAGCTTTTAAATCCCATCAGCGCATATTTAATATAAATTTACAACAACAACAAATAAGCAAAATTATGTTTTATTTGCATTGTTTTTTATTATCTCACTCTCGAATTAAAAAATGCTTGTAAATTTATCGCAGTTTTTGCGGTCTGTTCGACAATTGGCATTCAAATTGTACGCAGAGTGTTTAATCGATTTAAGAATAGAGTGAAAAAATGTATTGATTCGATGGTTGGAGAATAACGGGGTAAATATACATAAATTGTTAGTAAAACACGTTTATTCAGAGTCTCCACATAACACGCATATTTATTGAAATTAAAGTGTATAAAGTAAAGTACTAACTTAATTATCAATAACAATTTATTTTGCAATTCAAAGTTCTAAAATTCACTAAAAATAGTTGGATAAAGTCATTTTTAAACTGACTAAAAATCGTATTCTTTATAAAAGTTTGCAATTTCATAAGTTTAAAATTTATTTCTTTTTAAGTTGACCCAATTTAAATAACAGGACTATCTAAAAAGAATCCCATGACCAAAATGCGTTTTTGCATAGATTGAAGGCTTAGTTCCAGCGAGCAGATTAAAGCAGTTTTCCAAACTATTTGTTCATATTCGAAATTTTTCGTTTTTTATCGCTTGACAATTCTGTCAGCTTTTGGTGTGTGTGTGAACCCTGGCAACTTTGCCAATTTTTCGTTGTCAGTTTTTGCGTTTCAATGAGCTTAACGCACAAATCTGACACAAAGTTGAGCAGAGAGAACAACTATATAACAATGTAGATATATATATATATATATATATATATATATATATATACATATATATACTATATATACAATTGATTAAACTTGCGAATGCTTCACGTTATGACGAATTGTTGCTGACAGCATTCGCACTTGTGGGGCTTTTTAGCCTACGGCTTTCGCGTTGTTGTTTCTTTTGCATTGCTGCTATCTGAGGTTGCCTGGGTTTTATTGTTCTTGTTGCTGTTGTGGTTTCTGTTATTATTGTTATTATTATTGCAACCATAAACTGCATTTTAATTGCATGCATTCGCTTTGTAAGTTGCATTTAGCTTTGCTTGTTGCCGTTAACCTTGAGGGACCGCCCGCCCCACATAAATTGTCTGCTCGCAGAATATCTGCGTCAATCTGACAATCTCATAAATTTACATACATATATGCATAAATGGTGTATATGTATGTATATAGTATTTTTCCATTTGTCGCCAAAAATGCAAATCATATATTTATAAAAAAAAACCGCTTATAAAATATTGACCGGTTTGGGTTGGTTTTTGTATTTTACGTCATGTTTGATTGATTCTGCACTTCCTGCACTGGGAAAAATGAAGTAATAATAAGTTAACAACTAAAACGTATTCATCATATTTTCGTTCAATAATAACAACTCAGTCTTATGTCAAGTCAGTAATCCTCGCTGGATATGCACAAAACATTTTCTTAGCGACTTTTCATTGATTTAATGCAATTTATTTAATGACGACACATGTGGACGTCAACAGTTTTATGGAAATAATTTAAAATGCGTTAATTATGCCATTTATGGGCTACTGAACCATTTCGCAGTCGAGGCATATGCGTTTAATTGCTGTCATTATGGTGTCTCATCAATTTTTAAATGCTGTGGGTTTTGCGCAAATGGATATATGGACATTAAAATAGTCCCTGAACATTTTGCAATCAACTTTCAACGATATTAGCGCTGACAGACAACCACTGAAAAAGTCAATAACCGCAAGCTGACACAGTCTATGCCAATAAGTCTAACGAGAACTGACAGTGAGAAAGTATCAGGTGTACGGCTATTAATTTAAAACACAATAGCTACAAAATGGCACACACAAATTGGTCGAAACTCTTCACAACACAAACATGTAGCGCACTAAAAACAATACAAACTACATTTTGCGCAAAAAGTTTCAAATTGTTGTGACTCAACCAACGACAGTTGACAGGTTTTCTTCTTCTTCTTCTTTTTTAAGGAATGGTCTTTCAAAGAGAAAGAAAATGGGTGAAAAGTGCTTCAATTTGTATGTAAATTTATATAAAGTTTGATTTTAATGGATGTGATTAAACTGTCAGAATCGAATATCTCAAAGGTTCAATAATAAAAGTCAACTGAAAATCGAATATTGGTCAAAGTTAGAGTTCGATATTTGGTTAATTATTCAATTATTCAACTTTTAAAAATGTTTAGCAGATGGAAAAGTTTTTGCCACAATCACTGATCGATTTAATACACTTCGTCTCTTAAATGGAAAATTACAAAACGATTTATCTAAATAAATATATATTTTAGCTACCAAGAGGAGGTTGCGCTTTAGAGAAAATCGAACTGCTTTTTCTATTTTTTAAAGGTCGCATAAACAGACAAGTCAGCTTAAAAAAACGCACCAACACACCCTTGTCACTTTTCTGGCTAACACATAAAATATCGAACAGTTGGCAGCAGTTAGAAACAAGCTCTACGAATGTTGTCAGTTACAAAACACAACAAAATTGCAAAGCATACGAGACTTACAACTACAAATACTGAAGTAACAACAACAGTTGCTGGCACACAATAACAAATAACAAATAATCGAAATCGCAATAGAAATTGGGCATATCACACACACACACACACACACACACACCCACACACGCATAAGTAGGTGTATCTAAGTAAGTGTGTGTCAGTGTCTGTGTTTGTAGTCTACTTTTGGGGCACGCTTTTACGCTGACTCCTCATGTGCAGCAACTTTATCCAATGCCGAAATCCTACAAATACGAAAATAGTTTCAAATTCCATATATACATATATATACTTATATATATATATAAATATATATACATGTTTACATACACATGTTTTGACAAGTGCCAAAGGGGGCAGGCAAAGTAAAGCAAACTTTTAATACCCTGTAAATATATCGAAAAGGCATATTTTACACAACAATCTCAAAAATTATTCATAGATTTAACCCACAAATCTTCACAGCTTAAAAAACTTCTCAACAAGCATTAAAAGTTGCCGATAGCTTTTTAGGAAAAATTTGTTTACACTATTTATGTTAAAACCATGATAAAAACTAGAACAAAGTAAGATTTAAGCCATGAAATATATGGCTTTTTGGGCTTACACGCATAAGGAAAAGTTCAAAGATATTCTGAATTTATTTTCAGCTACAATACATAAAAAGTACTATTCAAAAATGTAGGTTTTTAGATATCGATGTAGTTGAAAAACACAAATCTTGGTTTACTTTGATTTTGCTGTTTTTAACAGAGAATCTTTGAGTCGTTTTTGTTTTGCCCCAAATGCGATTTCAATTTTTAGTGCAAAGAAAACGGAAATGGGTGTTGTATCATTTTGTGTTTGCGTGTGTGTGTGACGATGTGTGTGTGACGATGTGTGTGTAAGGAGTGTGTGTAAGGGGTGTGTTCTTGCCAGTGTGCGATATGCGAGACGAGAAACAAACTCCCAATGTGCCCCTCCCCCCCCCTCCACCCTCTTGCAGTTGTTATTGCTGTATGTTTCGGCTCGAGAATCAGCGAAATGCCAGCCAAAGTACAAAAAGTTGGTGAGACTTAACCGCAGGACTGGTGGTTGGTGGGTCTCGAAGGACAGGCACAGCATGGAATAAGTGAAGCCAAAGGAACGGAGAAAGGGCAGCAGCGAGGCGGTGAGCAACTTTTTAGCTGTTAGTGTGGCACACACTCGCACACACACAAGTGGAAAGGGTTGCACAAAATGGGGGCCGAATTTTCGTTTACTGTAAATATAATATTTTATTGTACAATAAATACAAAATGGCGAGCTACTTCGCCTTGGCCAGAAAAACGGATTCATAACATGAAATTGCTTTTCATGATGGCACAAAAGCAGCCCCAAAACACACACACACCCACACACACACACACACACACACAGTGGGAAATGTGCACACTCACACATCACTGGGCTTATGTAGGGGCCAAAATGTTTCTTATCATTATTATTACGGTTGTTTTTGTTGTTCTCACTTTTTTAGGCGCAATCTTCGTTGGCTATTCGTGGGCATGTGTCCATTTTAATGGTTAGATATGTCCGTCTGTATAGGAAGATTATTTCGTAACTATTACATTAAAAACGTAGACAGAAAAGCTGGTGGGGAAATGCCTGTGATGCTGTTGGTGACTAATTAATTGAATTGCATAAAAGCCATATGGTTCTGTAATCTCATCCTAACTATACACTTCTTAAACTTCTCTGAAACATTAAAATTAACTAATTTTTTAAGCATTCCAACCGATTATTTATATTGTACTTGTACTTTTATAGTACTTAGGACATGCCTCATAATTTACTTTTAATGTGTTAAGAATTGCACACTTTTTGGCGAAATTACTATACCCCTTGTAAGGGTATTTAATGAAAATGTGTTTTTCTTCAAAATAAGCATAGCTTAGCCCTATGTTAAGCGTAATGAGAAATATGAGAATGCATAAAATCTGGTCGAGAAAATTGAGCTCGCAGGAAGCCAAAAATATTTTTCCTGCGAAACCCTACATCTAATGTGCTGCCTGCTGTGGCATTAACACAGATGTTAATTAATGAAAACGAACCAGATCAATATAATTTTCAGCAAACAAAAAAATATGTATTTAAAACATTAGATAAGGAAATGTACGAAACTGGATTATTTGAAAATGTGCCAGAAATAAATATGTACAGTTTCTATGTTTATTTACTTATATACTCGTACTCCTCTTGATTGCTGACTTCCAAAAACATAATTCGGGCCAAAATCAAATTCTTGCCACGGGCTACGTATGTCAAATTTGGGGCGTAAACAAAACGTGTTAAAATTTATAAATATTTGCATACATGCCAAAAAGGCATTCGCAGCGATTTATAGAATGCCAAAAGTTTATCCATAAACAGACTTACATAAACATATATGTTTGATAGATTGGATGCTACGAAAAAATTGTTGAATTGCTGAATTCAATTGCCACGCACTGAAACTGATCGATTTATTGGAATTTTGAAATCAAGTGCTATCAAAAAAAAATACTTGGGAAAAAAATGTATTGATGAATTATGGGAAATAATTTTTGAGAGCAAAGAGTCAGATTATTACAGAAATAGGGTCAAAGGTAAAAGCATAAATCGAGTAAACAGAGTTAAGTTGTTTAATTTCAATTTAGTAGCAGGGACTTTTGAGTGACTTGACACCTTTAGTTAAGGAATTAGGTGTTGACCTCCTTTCAACTGGTCTGTGCAATGTGTGGTATCTGCAATATTTCCAGTTGCTTGAAATTTAATGATAACGAGAGATTTAAAGTAAAAATGTTTTTAATTATTGAAAAGTTTCCTATCAAAAGTCTGATTTGTTGTTGAACTCTACCGGTTCTTTTTGATTTCGATTTGTAAAGTCGAATTCTGAGCATTCCTTGGGTGAAAGTTCAATGTTTCATTTAGGTGATATTTGAAGGTATGCAAACAGTTAAATGAAAATAAAGTTTCTCTTTCTGCAAATACGATTGAAACAGGTACAAATTTGACATTTATTATGATATTTTTGCGAGCATGTTTCGAGTTGAATTCTATGCAAAAACTTTTCCATTTTATTTCACTGTCATATGTGTATTTATATTTGCGCAATAGCAACTTTCATTTTCATCGGCATCCATGTGAACAACTTTTGAATACAATTCACATCACAAGTGACAACAGCAACAGCAACAGCAACAACAAAAGCAACAACAATAAAGTGTTGGGAAATATAAACACCTGCTCCATTTTCAAGCCGTAACGCTCTTTTAAGCTTGGTGGCAGGCAACTATTGTTGCTATTGTTGTTGCCACACTGTTCATTTAAAAGCAACAACAACAACAAGCCGTTTTCCGTTTTAATAGACGATTTGCGGTAGTTGTTGTTATTGTTGTTTTTGTTGCTTTCGCTTGGGTGCTTGCTTGGGTGCCAATCTTTTTAACTTAATAAGTCTTAAACACTTTTAATTGATAACGTTACACACAAATGCACAATTACAAAAACATGCAAAGACAAACTGAGAAATGGCCCGTTGAGAGCATTAATTGAAATTGAATTAGACTTGTGCAACGCAAGGCAAGTTGCCTATAAACAAGATATTGTTTCATTATTCAACAATTTTAAAGCATTTACGAATATAGGTTGAGTGTTCTGCGACCTATAAAACAAATTAAGAGAAGTACACACAAATATCATATGGACTCAATAGCTGGGATTTAAAAGTTCAACACGCCTGACAACTTCAAGTGAACTCTTGCCACGGCAACACACACCCTTCCCACTCTTTGCTTCCACTTCCCTCCCCTTGCGCCAATTTGCACAGCTATTTTTCATACGCTGCGATGCGCACAGCAGCGCTTCGCTGACGCAGCTTTCCGGCTTTGTCTTATTTGAAATATATATTTTTTTTTTTTTTTATTATTATTTTTTACCTGCTTAACAATTGGCATCGCGCACCCAAGAGCCAACACAGCGATGAGAGCCGCGTAGTGTGTGTGTGTGTGTGTGATTTATGGTACATATATAATGTGAGCCGGCTGATACCCTCGCAAAACATTTGGGGCCAATTGTAGGATGATCTCATGTCACATTGAACCCAAACCCAAGTTACACTCTCTCTAGGCAATAATTCATTTCTAGATTCAGTCGAATTGAATGAGTTGCTCTCGAGACGATGACAGTTCACCCAATTTTTGATTTCGACCGAATAACAGCACAGCTGCAATTTGACATTAAATTTGGCAAAGTCGTGTGATCATTCTGAATCATAAATTTCTATATATGAGACTTCAATTAAAACAAGAGTCGGTTAACTCAGTTGTATGTAATTTTTAATGAAAATCATATTCAAAGTACTCAAGTAGTCGTAAAATGATTTATTATCGTACTAAACTCAGATGAGCTCTGTAGAATATTTCCTTGTGACGAGTGAGGGTGAAATTTGTTTAAATTTAAAATATTTGCAAGTTTCAGAGCGCTTCTGCATCTTTTTTTTAAGTAACATTCAAATTAACAGTTGACAGTTGTATTCTTTTATGCTAAGCACTGAAAATTACGTGTCTTAAAGTCTGTCAAGTGCGACATAATTTAGAGTCTAATACTTTTCTTTTTAGCTTTTCTTTTTTATTTATTTCAATTTTTTTTTTCATTTATATTTCTGCAGACTTAACGAACGACTCTTTAAGCAATCTTTCACAGCCGAGACATTTGCATTAGGGTACACTAGAATGCTGGCAATGTGTAATTATGTGCCCTAAGAGCTGCCACTAAAAACTGCGCTCAAGCAAAATGGGAGTAGGCACAAGAGAAACAAGTAAGAATGCTGAAGTCGAGTGAGCCCGACTTCGATATACCCTTAACCCAGTTGTTAAATATATTCTACTTTTATTGGATAATTTCCCTTTAAAATGATTTGCACTCAAATGTTCAGTTTTGCAAGTGCATTTCTTACAGCGTATTTTTACTCACAAGCCCGAATTGACTGAAACACGTGCATATACATACATACATACATACATACATACATACATACAGACATACATACGTACACGAAATAGTTGTTATACAGAAAATGAATATACATATATTTTCGACTATAACCTTGGTATTTCTTATCCGATTTAAAATCTTAATTTTGGCAAAAAATCAATAATATGTATTTGCATATTATGTATAAATTAGAAGCCTTTGTCTCTTAAATTGTGGAAATTATTGTTATCGGAAATCGAAATGTATCGATAATTAAGAAACTGAAGCAGTTATCCATCAAATAATGCAAACTATATCTGCGCCTGGTACACGAGAACTTATATTCCAAATTTGATATTACAAGTCGCTAACTAGACGGACAGACGGACGGGCGGACAGACAGAAGGACATGGCTTTATCGACTCGGCTGTTGATCCTGATCAAGAATATATATACTTTCTGGGATCGGAGATGCTTCCTTCTGCCAATGTATGTAACATTTGCAAAAAACCATTATACCCTTTTTACCCATTTTCAATGGGTTAAGGGTATAAAAACAAACACACACTTACACACACACACACACACACACACACACATATTCAGTCAAAAAGGAAGCCAAGCAGACGATGACGATGACGACGAAGAAGCAGCAGCGGCAAAAGTAAATGACACTGTGCCAAGACGTAAGCCAAGACCAGACCCCGGCCAGATCCCACAAGTATAATGGGGGAATACACAGGAAGGTATATAAAAACTGGGTATACAAGCTGTGGTCGCTGCTTCACCTTGAACTCAGCAACTGAACTTAGCTGGCGTGACTGGACTGAAGTACAACAGCGGAGTTTAAGTTGTGCGAACGTCATCGAGGAGGAGGAGGAGCGCGATGTGGAACCGAAACAGGTAAGCGGCAGCAGCCACTGCACACGTTTTGCTTTGCATGCCTCACGTTCCCGTTCCCGTTCCCGTTCCGGTTCCCGCTCACCACAACTTGTTCGAGCTGTTTCCTTTCAGCATTTTTTTAGCAGAGCAACAAAAAGAGAAAAGAAAAGGGGGACAAAAAAAACAAAGTTTGTGCGTAGTTCTTCCTTTTTAGCCAGCGTATTTTATTTCATATGTGGTCTGTCCAGGTCTTTAACAGGTTTTCATTTAAAGTTGGCAAAAGCTACTTGCGGAAATTGTGTGCGCTTGTAGATTTCACTTGTCAAGGTTGAAGTGGCGCAGCAACCACAGCAGGCGTCTCGATCCCGACCCAGTTAAAGGCCAGCTAAAGAAACAACCTTCAAACGACATCGCATGACGAATTGGATTTTCTTGTTTATTAACTCCATATTTATGGCACACCATTTGCCATTTTGCCAACAGTAGGCGTTAAAACATGGTTAATTAAATTGAAAAAAAAAAAAAACAGTAAAGAAAGAAATTATAAAAACCAAATGAGGAATTCGACTGTCAGTTTTTGTAAATCAACCCATTAAAAGATTAACGAAATACTATTCCAAATTTAGTAATATTTAGTATTAACAGATTTATTCATTTTTTCGAAACTTTAATTTATAAATTTTAAATTATTAACAACTTTTTAAAATTTACTCTTTTTAGTTCATATTAAATAAAAATATTTATAAAGAATCATCAAGTTAATTCATAAAAAGTTAAGAAACAAGACAAGTTAAAACTTCCACAAAACAACTTAAAATACTTATATATACATATGTATGTCAATCTATATGGTATTAAATTTATTTGATAAATGAAGAGATGCCTGCATTTAATGTATACTCATATATTCAAACAATGCATTTATTTCAACACTTTGGCATATGTCTCAAATAAGGTGTTAAATGAGATTCGAAAAGGGAGCCTCGTTTTGTCAACAGTCAGAATTAATTGCGCTGCAAATTCACAAATGTTCAAACGGGTTTCGATGTCAGCTCGGCATTTTGGCTTTTAATGCACCCAAATGTTTATGGCTTCATCAATTCTACTCTTATTCCGTGTGGTGTGTGTGTGTGTTTGCACTTAATTGCATTTAATTTGGCATAAAACTGTTGGCTTTAATGCATGCCAAAAGGGTTTTAGTCGAATTGAAAACGTGCAGCGCATACCTAAAATACAATTTCAGGCGACAGCAAAAAAAAAAACAAATATAAAAAAAAACAACAACTTTAGATACATTGTGGCATTTTGTGAGGAGTCATCTAGTTGGGGTCTTTGACCAAATTGGTGCAGCTGTTGTGCAGAAAACGCATTGAAGTCATCGAACTGACATTAGTAAACACGATTTATGTACTTATATACATATATATAAATATATATATAAATATTAATTTAATTCTGGCAACGCTATGCACTCGATATTTATATACGGAATTATGATATAGTACGATTTATGGAGACAAATATTTAAATAAATTCGCACGTTTGACATTCATCAGGCAAGGCGAGTGCTAAGTAAATCGAACTTGAAGTTGAATAACCCACTGAATGTGTGAATGCATTTTTATTTAAATGCAATTCAATGGAATACCGCTGTTGTTTGTTTACTCCACAGTCTGAATCATGATGAATGGATTCGATAAATGTATGCGTACCGTGTTTTACCTTCAGTTTGAGTGGATTATTTTGACTTTTACAAAGTAAACTGCTAAAAACTGACAAATTGTCATGGTTAAAAATTATGCGAAATGACAATCAACAGATTTATTTAAGTGCAACTGATAAACAAAAGGGAGACTGTAACGTGAAACAATAAATTGTATTCATTTTAATTATTTAATGTATAGTACTGTATATTCAAATACTTCTTCTTCTTATTCTGTGTACTATTTTTAATGTAAATTGAAATATTTATATTATTTATAATTTATTTCTAATTGTGCTTCATTTGCAGTCATCTAACATAGCATACTTTACAGAGGTGTAAATTTGTGGTTCTACACTAAAACTGCAGTTTGGTATGGCAAATGATCAATCCCACTAAGTGCACTGCTAAAAAATGCGTTTAACAAATAGGAACACATGTATATTTTACAACTAAAAAAACTTTTAACAAATAGAAACACATGTATATTTTACAAGTGGAAAAATGCATTAGGCAGCTACTACAAGTAAACTTTTGTTTTTTATTTGTTTTTTTTAACTTTTGCTTTATATGTAAATATTTTCATTTTCGATGTGTTGAAATATGCATTTGCATCGAGAAGTAGCTACGAACTGCTTTGTAGTCACCATTCTGCATCATCATCGCAATCATTACAAACATCATCATCAACTTCTATTGTTCCATGGTTGTTGCTGCTATTGTTGTTGTTGTTGTTGCTGTTACTGTTGGCTGGCTTTTGAGCGCCATAATTGGAAACATGCATATTCCCTATTGTACGCAAAAGAAGCAGCTCGTCGCTGGGGTGGGTGGATTGTAGATGATTGCAAAGCAAACAATGCCAAGTCAGTGCCATTGGCAACAACAGCAACAATGGCGTTACCCGTAACCATCGCTCTCCCCTCCCCTCATCTCATCCCCTCTTCCACTTGTCGCTCTAAAGCCAAATAGCCAACAAAACAGAACCCCCAAACGCAAAAGGCCTCTTATAGCCATTGTATAAATGCTATGCGCGCCATTTGGCAAACATTTTTATTATCATGCAACACATAGTACAAAAGTGGTAGAACAAGGTTCCACATGTGAACAGCGGAGGGGAGTGGGAGTGGGAGGGAAGGGACGGCATGAATGCGACGAGCGCAATTTGTTGCCACAGCTAATATTGCACTAAAGCTTATTAGCAATGCAACAAAAAGAACAAAAACGACAACAACAACGAACATTTATGTGTGTCACTCAACCGACAGATGGAAATACAAATAACAATTTTTGGAAAAGGAATATAAACAACAAGAGACAAATTGAATATGCAAGTTACCGATGATTAAATACCCTTCCAGGCATACAAATGAAATTAATCTGAATTTTCGATATTTATTGAAAAATGTTTGTAAAACTTGAATCATAAGAATAATAAAATATTCAATGTTCGCCAAATTGTTCCTAAGAGAGCTATAAGATTTATACAAATACGACACCAGTTATTTGCCAGAATGTAAGGAGAAAAATTATTGTGTTTGGTGTAGAATGAATAATTTAATTTTAGTATTATTTTATAAGAGTAACTGACATGTGTATTTTAACATTCAAAGAGAAATTAGCAATTATCATTTGTTTTCTACTCACATAAAATAAGGCTTATCTTGTATGCGTTACATATTTCGTGACAAATTTAAAATACCCAGTGGAAAAGGAAACGCTTTTTCGTTTGCAATTTCCTTAAAAGCGTAAAAACGATTTGCAAGCAGCTTGTTTTGTTGAAGAAGTAAAAATTGTCAATCTCTTGGCAAATGCGGAACAGATGCGACCAAATCGCACATTAAAACGCTGCTTGTTTTTGTTGTTGTTGTTGCTGTTGCAACCGAAGCCATGGAGTCGCTTAATATGGTGAGCGTGCAAGAGCAAAAACTGCAACTGCAACTGCAACAACAACAACAACAATCAAATCGAGACTCGTACTTGCCACATTATGTAATCTACGTTTTCTGCATTTTACAGTTTTTCATTTCATTTTTTTTTTTTTTTTTTTTTGACCAAATGGTTTTTTGTATGCTATAATTTATGAAAACTGCAAAACCGATGGTCAAAATGTGGCAATTTTTTTTTTTGTCTATGGTTTTCATAAATAATGCATTTGGTTGTAGCTCATAAATGTTTAACGGATGCCGTTGGCCAAAATGCAGCACATTAATGCGGGCAAACAAAACTGCATCCACTGATACATTTAGCTGTCCGCAAATGTGTGATAGAAAAATTGATTTATGCAATATATATTTATAAATTATTTTGTTGACCTGACAGCCATTTGCATGTGATATTTGTGTACCAAAAAAATATGACTAAATATTAATATTTTGGTAAGTGGAAAAAATGCTACGAATTGAAATGCTCTAAATAATCTATGGATACACATAAATAAAAGTTTTTAAAGACTTTTATTGAGCGATTAATTTAGTAAATGGCGTGTTTTTCTTGAAATTGTTCAAATAATAAAAAATAAATGGCAGTCAACAAGGATATCAAATATTAGTCGAGCCTTGTTTTTTAAACAACAATGAAAATACGTCTTAAGTAATAAGGCCAGAAGAAGAACTTTAACAGAGATAACGAAATGCAGACAGAGATAGAAAGACAGTGAGAGAGAAAGAGACAGAGAGCAAAGCAGTCACACCCACAAAAAATATAAGCCCAGATACTCAAGAAATATTATTTTCAGTGTGTGTTTTCGTCAGTTTGGCATTTGCTTTGTTTACAATTTTTTGTTCTCTTTTGTTTTTCCTGCTTTTCTCTGCTAATAGTTATCTTATTTAGCTCAAGAGAAAGCCGAAAGACGGGGAGGTTGAGATACAGACTTTAGTCGGGCAACAGCGGTTGGCTTTCTTTGGCCTTTGTTTCCTGTCGAAGTAGTTGTTGTTGTTTTTGTTGTTGTTGTTGCTGTTGTTTTTGTTGTTGTTGTTGTTTTTGTTTTTGTTGTTGTTATTATTGCTATTGTTGTTGTTGTTCCCAGCCAACATGGCGTTTTAAATATTTCCGTTTACATTTCACAGGCGAGTGCAGCTGTCTTTGTTTGGTGCTCTCTCAACTATTTGCAGTCATTAATTATGGAAAATGTTTCAATATTGCTTCAGCAGACGGCAGCAAATCGCACAGGATATATATATATATATATATATATATATATATATATAATATATGTAATATTGCAGTCAGTAAGCTCGACGTCAATTTGGATAATGGCTCTCTGCCATACAAACCTAATACAACTAAAGCGGAAAGGCTGAAAGGCTTTTAGAGCTCGGAAAATAATTTCAAAGCGCAGTCGAGCTCAAAATAATAATTAACCCACATAATCAAAAAGCAATAAACAATAAAAAAAAAAAAACCAAAACAATAAGAATAACAATAACACAACTCCGCTTACAGTTATGTATTTCTTAGGTACATTAACCTTCCCCCAGTTCGGGCCGAATACCAAAGTCAAAACAAATGCTGCAAAATAAATACGAAATTCGCAATAGTATGATTCATTCACATACCTATATTTATATATATATATATATATTTTTTTAAGCCAAGTTTTCCATTTAATATTTCAACTTGGTTTTTTTCTTCCACTGTAATTTATGAAGCTGAAAAGTATGCGGAGGTGATGCCATTAATACTTATAATTTTTGGCATGCACGAATTAAACAATCAAAGCCGGACAAAAAGTTAACCTGTCCAGTAACAGCCGGTTTAAGCCATGTTTGCATGTTGTTAACTTATTTATTTGATATGGTAAAGAGGCGGCGCAGTTGGCGTTGACAAAACGTCATCGTCTTCTTCTTAGCGCATCGTCATTTGTTTACAAAAAAAAACAAACTCTTTTTTATTTGTGCATCGTAAATTAAAAGCTTTGAATGTGATTCAATCAATTTTTTTCAGTGCTTTTTTTGGTAACTTTTCGAGCATGACTAAGACTGAATGAGAGGGAGAGAGAGAGAGAGGTTTGATTTAAATTTTACACTAAAGCTGACCACAAAAAAATAAAACGAATATAAAAAGCCTACAAAGTTATATTTTTTTTGACCGGTTATTTGAATTTTTAATCAATAGGTGCTAAAAAAAAAAACATTTTTATTTTCATTTTTTTTATATATAAAAAAAATATTGTTTCTATACATCAAAGGGTAATTAATGAATATAAAACAAATAGTTTATTAAATTCAATTTATATTTAAATTCAATGTATTTATAAAATCTTTCCAAACTCGACACACACATAACACACTCCATTAAACCAAAAGACAAACAAATTAAACTAATTTATCAATTGACTTCATGAATATTTGACAACCCCAAACTTATTACTCATATCTAAAATGCCTTTCTCTTGGAATTTCTAGCGGCAAAAAATAGCCTCGCACCACTTTTTATTTAAGCAAATCAGTGAAGATGAGACAAAAAAAAAAGAAACAACAAATATTTAAAGCAACGACAAAACAACAAATCTTAATGCAAAATTTACATAATTTAAGCATTTATTTTCGAGTTCCTGCAAAGCGTGTGGCAGCGAACGTATAACATAAAGTAGCCGATGATTTTGGGTATCAAATCAAATAAAACAGTTCCAATTCATGCCACACATTTCTTGTGCGACTAATTTGCCTAACAATGGGCTTAAGCATGCTTATTAGCTGGTTATATTTTTTGTCGATAATTCGGATCAACAAGTTGAAGTCCAAGACGTACTGAAATGATAAATGCCACTAACTGGGCCCCCACTTGGAGCCATTATTGTTTCAGCCATTTGTTCACACAGTTTATCATCATTCGGGCATCAGTTAGAAAAACGAGATCCATTCAGTTGGCTATTTTTGTTAATTTTGTATAACTTGTGAGTGGCCATTGACTTTATACAAATGACTGCTCCATTTCTGTTTAGTGCACTTTCTTTTCTTTCTTATTTTTTAATGCATTCGACTTGGCTTCCGTATGCGATTTCTGAGTTTGTCATTTAAAGATTGCTGGCAATTCGAAGTCGATTGCCGGTTGCATTTCAGGTAATATTTCCATGAAATAGCGTTAATGCTCAGCTACAACATTTGAATGCGTTTACTTTTTCTCGCCTTCTTTATAGCTGTCCATCAAAATGGTTACAACATTTATTATATAGTCGTAACTCTGCCTCCCCTCCAGCTCCAGCCAAGGCCCAAGAAACACCGGATCCATTAAACGCATTGCGCTCGACTTGTAAAAACCGTTTAAAGCGGTAAAAGATGTATCTCAAGTTCGCGTTATATTAATGAGTATTTTGGTTCAATTGCAAAATACAGCTGAAACATTAAATTGTAGGATAGAGTTGAATAATTTTTTTAATTGAAACATTAAAAATTCGAAAGTAAAACTGGCTCAACTCCATTTTAAACTCTAAAAGAAAATATGTTGATTTAAATGCATAGTTTGTAAATTCAGCGATTATTGACCCGAATTTCAATCTAATTCTTTCGCTTATTTTGACTAATGATGAGGAGGCGCCAAGAAGCACAAACAGCGGCTTATGCAAATTAATCCACATACAGTTATAAGCACGAGCATATACATATATATATTTATAATTTTAATTAAGATCGAATGCGGTAATTTGAATAATAATATTAAAACCGATTGAAATATGAACAATCAACACACCACCTTCGCTCAAGCCAAAAAATCTCTCGTGGTTTCGGCTGCTCGGAACGGTTCCAATTAACCCAATTAACTTGATATATGCATAGCATGAATATTTAATTGAATTCGTTTTTGTCGATAGATTTTTCAGCGCAATCGTTGTACATAAATAATTTGAAGTTGGTTTTGCATTAAATTAACATAAATTATGCTTCGATTTTGCTCGTGACAGGTGTGCGTGTGACCTTTGTTGTTGTTTTTATTGTTCATCTTGTTGTTGTTGTTTATGTTGTTGTTGTTTTACTCTGCTGCTGGCCGAGGGCGATAATTTTAAGATCAGACAAATAACGTTGAATATAGAGTGTTGGCTGTTTACGCGCTTTGATTACCCAAATTAAAATAAGCCACAAGATGAAAATTACAACACACAACTTGTTGGCCAACATTTGTGCTCTTTGGGCTTAAAATTGTGAATAGGCGAAAGCAGTTAATTAGCTTTGGGGTCAAATTGAGGTGCGCTGCAACAGACAAAGTCTAATTAGACTTGCACATTGTTGTTGCTTGCAACAATGTCTGGAGCAATGTAAATATCGATGCATCGTTTAATTGCCATGGCACCCAGCTATTCTATATGTGTGTATATATGTATGTGTGTATATATGTATGTGTGTATATATGTATGTGTGTATATATGTATGTGTGTATATATGTATGTGTGTATATATGTATGTGTGTATATATGTATGTGTGTATATATGTATGTGTGTATATATGTATGTGTGTATATATGTATGTGCTTCTTGCAACATTCCTAGCCTAGCATAATGGGCACAAGTGATGTGTGCCCAGTTTTCCCAGGACTCATTAGGATACCGGTTGGTCATTGTCAATGTTGCATTGCTTTAGCAGTGCGTCAAATTGTTGTGTAAAATCACAATAGTTGGCTTAATTGGGCTTAACTTGCCACATTCTGCAAGTCAAGAAATTCCCTTTAAGCTTTCGAAACTTTGTATTTATGACAACAACACTTTGCACTTAAATCTAAGCAAAGGACATGAATATTTTACGAAATTTACACTTTCCAAAATCGGATTACAAGTTAAACACTCATAATTAAGTAGCACTTGTCCAATCCCTGTTCGTTTTTAGTCAAAGCAAAAATCAATTTTTTTTATAAAACCTGTCAACTTTCATCTGCACAAAGCTTTTATCGACAAGCCCCAATTGAGTTGGGCTCTTGTAATTTTCCTTAACACGCTGATAGAAATACCGGAGGCTACCAAAGTGAAGTTTATCTAGAAATTCTTATGATGAGGGCCAAGGTTGGGTCGGTCGGTCAGTTGCAGCTCGTAACTCAGGTTGATGATGAAGCTGCCAACACGGGGCATGGGGGCAATGCATTTTATTGCTCTCACTTGGCTGCATGTATAGAGAATTGCAAAACTGCGAAAAATTCTCAACACTTTTCACAGCATCAACACAAAAAAAAATATATATATAAAAATCTAAACGTGGTCTTAAAAAAAAATGTTATAGGAATTTTTTATACGGCTCAGTTAAAAGCCAAGTTACGCGTGCATTTTTTTAAGCGCCTCCGCGCAACTGATGACAAATGCCTCCCCAGTGACTGACGTACCTGTGTTGTGGCAAGGCGTTGTGGATGGGGGGAGGGGAAGGGGAAATGTGTAGCCACAAAAAACCGTAGCCTGCAACATTTGGCGCCAATTGCAGATGACTGTTATTTTTATGGCATATGTTGGGGCAGCCACTAACTGCATTTGGCATTGTGCTTCACTGGATACGAGCCGCAACTATTTTTTTTTTCCCAGGCCATAAACAACAAGGGGAAGGGCGAGGACAGAGGGGCGTAAGAGTAGTCCCATGAGAACTCAAGGGCCAAGGCTGTTTAACCTGCAATTTTATGAGGTTATTTTGTCAAGAGATCTATGCACATTTTCTTGATATATGCGAATTGTTGAACGCAATTTTTAATGACGTGTTTAACAAAGTGCTGCCAACAAATTAAAATTCGTGCTTGTTTCTCATATTTTGCGTTGGCGACATTTTTCAAAAATAAATATAATGAAACTACATTTTTACGCTCACTCTCCCCGCAAGATTTATGTACACATGTCATTTAGTTTAGAGAGTTCCCGCACTCTTAAGATCTCTGGGTTAACCATGAAAATTGATTGCGGCCAGCAGCTGTTGAATGTTCAAAATGATTCCCTTTTCTTTCGCTTCACAGTTTTTTTTTTTCTTTTTTAATTTTTCTTTGACAATTTCTTAATGTTTTGCCGGATGCGTTGTGTGCTTTAAGTTTTCTTTTTGCTTTTCAATATGGATTTGCGCGCAACATGCAGCTTAATATGTCAAAGCAAAGAGACTGGGGTGAGTGGAGAGTAACTAAAAAGTGGCGCACACTCTTCTCAAGAGCATCAACAAGAATAACACAAGAACATCTTGTTGATCTATGACAATGCGCTGCTTAAATTAGTTCATTGTTGTCCGAATAGCTGTCAAATGTCAGCGCCAACTCACCCCACCGCACCCGTCTAAGTTGCCACGAGGAGGCACGCAACGTGTTTCAATTTTAGCTGTTAATAAATCAACGGCAAAACATCGAATTTTAATATATTGAATATGAAATACCCTTAAATAATTCATTATATCTGAAGGTTATCGTATTTTATACAGCCAATTTAAAATTAAGTTTATCCTGGCTATTTGTTAAATTTGTACATATTATTATTAACTTTATTCCCGTTACTGTAACTTTTTTAAATTTATGAATTTATTTTTTGGGTTTTTTTAAGACATAAATAAACTCATATTAAATATTGTTTCTATTAAGTTATTAAATGTTATGCTGTTAATAAATATAACTGTTACACAATACGAACAATTCCAACTTTTTATACCCTTAACCCATTAAAAATGGGTTTTGTGCAAATGTATGTAACAGGCAGAAGGAAGCATCTCCGACCCCATAAAGTATATATACTCTTGATCAGGATCAACAGTCGAGTCGATATAGCCCTGTCCGTCTATCCGTCTGTATGTACACGCGGATCTTAGAAACTATAAGAGCTAGAAAAATTTGGAATATAAGTTCTCGTGTTCCAGGCGCAGATCAAGTTTGCTTTATTTTATCGATAACTGCTTCAGTTTCTAAATTATCGATAAATTTCGATTTCCGATAGCAATAAATTCCACAATTTAAGAGGCAGAGGCTTCTAATTTATACATACATAATATGCATATGCACATTATTGATCAATTCCTTAAATACCCTCTACTGGCAACACAAAAAACCACACAAGAGCTAACAATTTTGTATGTATTTTGTAATTTTAAATTTATCAGCGCAATGCAGCTTCATATTTAATCAGTCACCCTCGATTGCATCCACAAATGCGTCAAGGGTTTATAATGAAAACTTTCGGTGGTAGTATTATCTCCTGAAACCCACTTTATTCAAATTCTGTTGGCTGATTTTCACTCAAGTTGCTGGCCTTTAAATAATATTAAATTGGAGTCTGTGCAGCATCTGCCCCTGCCACAGATTCGCTGCATTGATGCGGTCGATTAAATACTGAAATGCTTCCGCATGCTTACATAATAATCAACGGCGTCATCATTAGCATCATCATCATCATCATCATCATCATCATATGTGATGACCGCAAGAAAATATTCAAAAAATGCTGAAGAAATTAATAATTAAGGCATTTCAGTTGCAATGCTGCAACAACTTGGCTCCGGAGTCCGAAGCGACCACCCAGTGCAATCCCAGACAAGAGCAATTGAATTGAATTGGAATTGAAATTGGAATTGGAATCGAAAGCGCATCCAATACAAAAGTCGGGCATTCAGTATGAGTGAATGGGAGATGGAAACGCAGAGAAAGATGGAAAAGATATATAGTGAATGTTGTGTAAATTGAAAGCAAAAGTCCAAAAGATGTGCCACAAACAAAATCATTCAAAATGTAGTTTGCTGAGCGATGATGATACCAATAAAACGATAAAGATTGTGATGAACTGTGGCTGGCTGTTGTTTCTCTGATCTCACGTTGAATCAAATTGTTGCTCACATTTGTCTTCCGGGAAACGCAATGCGTTTCAAATTATGGTGGAAAAATATTATTAATAACGGTTATGCGCTTTACAAATTATGAGACAGCCGCAGAGACACACACACACACACACCATATTTTCAGATCAATGCAATTAATGTTTATAAATATTCTTTTTATATCATATTATGGAACACTTTCAAGTGCTGGGCAGCTGCAGCTGTCAGAAACTGTCAGAAAGAAAACGAGGAAAAACGTTCCCAAGTCACTGGTGGAGTTTGATAAATGATTTCATATTTTTCTTATTTCATTTCCTGTGTTTTGACCGACTTTTAATTAATTAAAACGCATTTAACAAATGCCTAGCAAAGCATATTAATTTAAGTTGCTTTTCAATTTGACAATAAAATTCAAATAATGCTTACAACATTGAAAGTGACAAACTAGAAAATGTTACAAGTTTTATGAAGTGCCAACATCTGATTGAAAATCAGTTTATGTTAATTAAATAGAGCGACGATTGCCACTGAAAAAACACTAGTTTTGTTCCTGGCACTCGTTCACTAAGAATTGTTTTCAAAGACAACAAGAGACAAAATTTAAAAAAAAAAAACACAATCGATTATAAATTAAAGGGAAATAAGAGAGAGACGAGCAAACAACTACTTTATGGTCTTGTGAATATGCATGAGACTCGAACTGACCGCCAAATTGGTCCATAAAACTTGCCACAAGTAGCGTGGTTCGTATCTTAGCCAATTTAAACCGGCTTACCTTGTGACGCAGCGACCGACGGGAATCAAAATTAGTTTAGTTACTTTTTTGGGTTTATATGTTTTCAAATTTTCGACACTTTTACTTTTCTGATTGATTGACTTTGATTTTAAAGTTCAGCTAATTCGCTTAGAAGTTTAATTTATGCAAGTATTTATTCCGGGGCTATGTGAATGAAATTCCTGAGAAAACTATTAAATGGAAGGAATGTTAATAAAAAAAATTATAAATGCTCAGAAATTAATTTATAGTAATTCTTCATGTGTTTTATGATCTAAGCTGAGCAGATAAATTATCGAACAACTATAAAAATAATTATATAAAATACCGAAAATATTGCCTATTATAAATATTTAATTTTTGACAATAGATATGGTTTTAAAATTAGTATTATACAGGGTAGCTCACCGTCGAGCATTCATATTCATCATTTTTACTTTGCTTCGTTTTATGAGAATGCCTGATTTAGTTTTTATGAGTATGCTCTTACCTGAAATTAGAAAACAAGAATTTATTAAATTAGTCAATTAGGAACATATTCAAAGCAGAATTTTTGGGTACTAAAAACTAAAAAGATTTAATTTATTGGGCAGAAAATATGCTGATTGTGTTATATAATAGAAGATCGCAAATCTCGCTAATTGCCGGCGTATTGTATAAAAAATATCAAATTTAAAGCTGTAGGACAAGAACATAAAATCTGAATGATATATTTTCCTAGTAGATCTTTTAATTTTGTTTTATACACATATTTCCCTTTTTATCGTCTATATTATTAGATTAGCCAACCGACTTAAAAAAATCTTGTAAAACATTTGCTAAAATAATATAAATTAAAGCTTGTTTTCAATAAAAAAAAATCCAAATTTATTTTAAATCGATAACAAAAAAACAATAGCTGTATAATCAAATCAAGATTAAATTAAGTGCAAACCATCATAAAATAATATGATGCATATCATATACATATTTAGCTACCGGTTGTACTCAATTATGTTGCGGTGGCATAAATTGGGGCAACATTGTCCCACTTGCATATCAATAAATCACGTGCGGCAATGCAATTAAAATGTCAACTATTAGAGTAGATCATTTATTACACATTTGCTGCAAATTTGGTCGTTTATTAAATTTCATACCGAAACCAGACAAAACCATATCCCATTATCATTAGTAAATCTATACGAAATAGTCGAATTAACTAAACGACTGCGCATTTTGCCCCCATAACTCATTGTCAATGTTTATGTGGGGTGTATATGTATTAGTATGTGTATATGTGTGTGTGTGTGTGTGTGTGCAACTGTTTGTGTGTGTATTTGTGTTGCTTCCTCAACATATTGACCATTAGCACAGCTGGCAACAACATTGTGGGCGTGAACAGCAGCAGCTTTCGAAATCAATTAACGCGCCGTTAAAACTGCATATTAACTTTAAACTGAGTTACTATTTTTGAAGTGAGTTGGTCAATAGCTTAAAAAACTATATTCAAAAGAGTAAAACATAAAATAAACATACTTATCGACACTTAAAATCTTTGTTTAGCCTTGATTAACCCAATTTTTATGGATATATAATGGTCATTTAAAAAATTTAACAGCTCTTCAGACTCCACGTTAACAACAAACATTCATAAATATGCTAAAGATTAAACCGATTTGATAAAAACGGAAATTTGATTAGCTTTTTATGGCACGCTTAAGCATTTTTTTTTTAAACATAATTAAAATGATTTTTTTTAAACTGTAACTAAATCGGAAGTAGTAGGTTCCAAATAAAGCTATTTAGTAGAATTAAAGTGCTAACTTCAACTAATTTTCAATTGAAACAATTTCTATTAAGGCATTTTTTTTTAAACATTATTAAAATGATTTTTTTTTTAAATTAGCTAAACTGTAACTAAATCGGAAGTAGTACGTTCTGAATAAAGCTATTTAGTAGAATTAAAGTGCTAATTTCAACTAATTTTCAACTGAAACCATTTCTATTAAAGCATTATTTTTTTAAACAATATTAAAATGATTTTTTTTTTTTTAAATTAGCCAAACTGTAACTAAATCGGAAGTAGTAGGTTCCAAATAAAGCTATTTAGTAGAATTAAAGTGCTAATTTCAACTAATTTTCAATTGAAACAATTTCTATTATAGAATCACAATAATAACCCGATTAACTTATGAATGCAAAACGAAGCAATTAAATTTACGTTAAATTTATATAGTTAAATTGGTTCAATTATATTATTTTTACATCACTTACAGCTGTAACATGAAACACGTATAAAATGGCATTTCATTAACAAAATGGCAAAATTATTTCGAGTTTTAATCGATTGGCAAACTGACCGCAATTCAATTAAATTATAAATTTCGATGAAGTGAATCAAACCCGATTATACCTATAAATATGAATACTTATGTGTGTTTGGAGTCTACTTAAAAGTGTGGGCGGTCACCTGTCAATGGGATTATAAAATGTTAAATGTATCGCAAGCAATTCAGAAATATATAAAAATAGTAAAACGTTCGTTTGGGTTTTTTTTCTCAAATGCAAATTTTTGATTTATTTACTGTACTCATAGTACGCTTAACTATACAAGAAACGGTACACTAAAAGCAAAACAAATGTTTTCTTCATACATTTAAATTTTAAAGAAAACAATTTAAGCAACAAATCACAAAATTCGGAGCTGTCAACATTTTGCAGTAGCTGAAGAAGTTAATCTGCTCAAAAACACTATTTCAAATCTACATTTTTTCAACACTTTCACAATAGACCAGTTCAAAGCTCTTGCTTCGAATCATTGTTTTATTTATTCATTACTTTTTGAGATGAGTTGCACTCGACTTTGATACTATACAAAAGAGGCATTCATTTCAAACATTGTAGCTAAGAGGTTAAAGTGCAACAGTTGCAACTGTTGTTTTCAATGTAATCAAAATGTGTTGCAAAGGTTTCAAGTGCAGAGCATCAAAAGGTGTTTGTTATAGTAAAATGCTTATCGTAAACAAACATTTAATTTACACTTAAATAGGCAATCAAACAATAGTTGAAGTACACCCCAAATCCCAGTGAAGTGTCCACACCACTCTACATAAGTAATTTGATGTGTGTGTGTTGTGTGTGCACAACACACTCTAATCTCAATGCGAATAACCTTCTGCCCATAAATTGCGATAAGCTGCCCACCGCAGACGCAACTCAAACATCAAGTTGAGATTTTGAAAGGTTTCAAATATTCAAGTGTAAACAATAAATAATAATTATTTCAAATGCGTAATTGAAGTCCAAAGAGGTAAAGTTGCCAGTTTATATTGCTGTCAATGGCCGGTTCCGACTCAGATTGAGAGCTGTCAAATCCGATGTCAAAATGTGTTTCGAGGGTAGCAACGCCATAAAACAACAAACCAGAACACGTCGAAAGGCATTTAACGAGATAGAGCTGGACTAACAGATACTCTGTAAACTGATTGAAACTACATATTGATTACTTGCTTACATTCAAAATACTATCTTGAAAAGTGCAGCAATTATGATAGACAGACAGCAGTTAGAAATATATATTTATATTTTAGCCTCAAAGTTGACGTTTTCGTTCTGAAACAACCCACAAAATTTCAACTACACGGTATGCAAAACGTAAGCCTTTAACAAAAAAGACGTCCAAAACTGGCAGACATAATTTATGGTTACACTTTGGGCTAAATGTTGGTAATGTTCTAATTACGTGGGCGCGTGTCACATTTCGCTGTTTTTATCGCAGCGCTCGAATCAGAAATCACCAGTATTTATGGTACTACCGATTGTTAGTTGTCTGTTCTTTGTGTCTTTTCTTTTTTTTTTTTGGGGTTTCTTGGGAGGGGTCTAACCCCACCTCTCCCCCCCAAAATGTCGCTTTGATTAGTGTGCGTGCGGGGAATGTATAATTGACTTGTAGGAAGAACCAAACTGACCACAGACTGGACGATAACCGGGTGTTGTGGTTAGATAATAATAGAATGGTCAGACAAAGGTGAATCAATGCTTTCGAGTCACATTCAGCGAGAATGCAATTGTTCCACAGATGGGGCATATCGAAAATCGATTATTTAAGGCAATAGTGTAATAAATAATTTCGTAACAACAAAGTGTGATGGATATTTTGTTAAATGCATGTTAAAAATAAAGTCAAAACGGAATGATATAAATAAATAAACGAGTTGTATAATGATTGACAACATCGCACTTTTCCTTATTTTTCTTGATTTCACATTATCTAACTGCATAGCTAGTTTTTCTTTATAAGCTGTACCCTTTCCGTTTCAATTGCATTCCAGCTAGATCCAACACTCCCATCAACACAATAACGAAATGCGAAAACTCATAATCCAGCAGAGACTCAGAAAGCCACCAAAGTATTAGCTACAGCTTACTTGAATAAAAACAAAGGCAATGGAGTCTCTTCTCTAAAGTCATTTCCAAGGAAATCTGCGACAGCAGCTGTTGCTAAATTACAAAAAAAAAATAGAAAAAAAAGTGAAATTTAATTCATGCCTTAGATTACACGCTACAATTTCACGAACAAACACAAAAAAGTATTTTCAAGCAACTGAAACAATTCAGAGCTTGAGGCACTTGAGATACTGTGAAACCGCACCGAAACTCTGGCGAAATCTGCTAACTTGCTTTTGTCTGAGCGAGTTTCCACTCGAATTACAATTGCAATGAAATGTGCAGCGGATTAGATTGTGAAGGCGGAGGTGGCAGTGGCACAGGAGGAGGTGGCACATGAAATCATCAGTGTTAAATTCCAGCTGCCAGTTGCCAGTCAGTTGGCTTCTCTTCCAGACAGAATGACAGTCAGGCGACAATCAAAAGCGGCTTAGAAGCATTTGAGATTATGCATTGCAGAGTTAAACGCATAAATTGCTAGTTTCAAATTGCAAATTGGGCAACGCCCGCGTCTAAGCCAATTCAGCTGCCAGTTGCATGAAAAATTGCCAAAGATGGTGCCACATCACTTAGATGCACATTTCCCATTCGATAGCCGTAAATGCCAAAGTGTCAAGCCACAGCATAATATTCATTGCGATTACAGCATTCACTTTGGCGGCTGTCAATCCGCCAAAAAAAAAAAAAAAAAAAAAACAACTTCGAAATTGTCAACAACAAACGTGTCGAGATGTCGGAGACAATCACATGATTTGAAGTAATCAAGCAAATCTTCAAACTGAACCATGGCTAAATGTCAAAAATTGTTTATTTAAATTAAATAATTTCCGCTAAAGAAAAAAATTTAAGTACAGTCCAGAATAAAAAACAAGGCTGTGAATTTGTGTCAAGGTTGTCTAGGAAGTTTTGAAAATAACAATTAATATCGAAAAGATACATTTTTTTAATTGCTGGCGCCTCTGAATTAAAAATAAAACTCTATGCGAGAAATTAACATGACAAAGCTAACAAATGAAGCACTCTTGATTAGCTGATGGATGGTCTCAACAATTTTTTTTAGAGCGTTTGTTTTAATTCAAATTAAAAATGGAATGGATTATTTAAAGAAAAACACAAAACTTAAGAAACCAATTGAGCGGTGAACTTGATATTGAAAAACACGTGAGTGAAATCAATCAAAATTTGGCAGTCCAGCGAAAAAGACAACGCAAAACAATTAACATGAAACGGGCGCAACATAAAACTGAAAAACAACTTTGGAATTTTAAACAAGTTTTTTTATTTTATTTTTGTTGGGAGGGGGGGGGGGGGGCGCGTTTGCGGTCGAAGAAGGTAGCAAAACAACTATCAGCCAACTAAAAGCAACAACAAGTGTTGGCGAATATGTAAGAGAAATACCGACAACACAAATTGTGCACACAGCATCCAAGTTTTCAAGTGGTTTCAGGTTAGTTGTTTGCTACAGACCCAAACCCATATTCATACAAAATAAAAAAAAAAATAAATATAAAAAAAATAATTGTATTTTGCACTAATTGATTGTTGGGCTCTTTTGGGGTTAGGCAGCGAATGAAAAACAAATCTCGCAACGAGGCAAATCAAGTATTTTATGATACAATATCTTGAACAGTAGCTAAAAATATGGAATAAGCGAAAAACATTGTAAATTGATCTAGAAATGGTTTGAAAACGGTTCTTAAAATGTTTGAAAAATACTTTTTAAATGTACACATATTACTATTATAAATATTAAATAGCTTCACACCGCAGGCAAAATGTCGCATAGATGCTTACAACATTTGCATAATCAAAACGCTTGACAAGCCGCCAAACAAACTGGCAAATTTAATCAAATAAAATAAAATGCGACATGCCACAACACATGCCACAAAACATACACACACACAACACCCATTTAACGCAATAAACTGCAGTGGGTGTTGTACGAAATATGCCACAAAAGAAAAAAAAAACCGTTAGGTGATACGAGGCTTTCAGGATACATTCGAAGCCAATACACAAAACATGCGAGGACTTTGAGGCACTGCTGTGGGACTGTGGCAGAAAGCCGCCAGGCATTGAAATTTAAATGCACAACGCGTAGTTCACCAAAAATGGAAAAGAAATAAACACAGATACACTTACACACATGCACACATATATACATACATATATTTACATTTCTATATATATATATGTCTGTATACCAAATAAGTAAGCACATGTACGCAGGAAGCGTTTGGCACACACTCACAGGAAGCCAGTGAGCAGACCATTGAGGCATGACGCATGAGGCAGGGTTGGACGGAAAAGGAGCAACCTCTTCTGCACTCAGCACAGAGAAAATATAGATATTTCGCAATTTAATAGCAGATCAAATATTTTTAAATTTAAAATGTAAATGTAACACTCAGCAAAGAGAAAATATTGAAATGCCACATTTAAAAGCAGATCAAATATTTTAAAATTGAAAATGTAAATGTTGAACGAAATAAACATTTGAGCTGATCAATTTGGATTCCTAAATTGGCCACAATTTAAACACAAACAGCATCTTGAATTTAATATCAGTAAACAATAAGTTCTCAAAGATTTCTCTTTGTGTATGCAACTTTTATGTAGCTTATGCAAACAGGTAAGCGGACACGTGGCATATAACTAATGTAATTTTAACCCAACGAAAACCCATGGCATTATTTTGTAGCCAAATGCAAATTGGGAAATTTTCCGAAATAAAATTTATATGCCCATTTGTATTTATCTTGAAATTTTATAACAGAATCAATCAAGTGGAAATGTCCATTTACCAAGCAAAATGGCAACATCAGCCAGCAAAGAGCTCTTTCAATAAGTATTACGGGTAAACCTCCATGTAAATTGGCATAAAAAAAAAAAAACTTCAAGAAGAAGTTATTTACGCTTATGGGTCCCAAAGTATACGCTGGCAATTTGCAAATATGTTTCTCAACACGCACTCGCCGGAGCCATAAGTTTTAATTAAGCAGGCAAGGGAAAATACCCAGGACAAAAGTGAGAAAGAAGGCTAGTTAAATCCCCGTAAGCAGCCTAAATAAGTACCACATAATACCCAATGTACTTAAAGCACGCAGGTAGCTGCTGCTTTTAACCCACAGTGCTGCCGAGGGCTTTTGTTTTTGTGTGTCTCCAAAGACGCTGGCTCAAGTGGCAAATACCTGAGGTAGCTAAATTCCACAAATATGCCCTCACTGCCTCCAGCCAAGAAATCCATCTGCTCTTCTGCATCTGTCTCCGATCAGCCTCGAGCAGCTGACGTCAAAATTAAATACAAAATCCGAATTCTCAACATAGGCTTAGACAAAACTTTGCCCACCAACAATAAAAGACATAAACATAAAAGCGAGTAAGGAAAAACAGAAAAAACAAAAACAACCCTATAAATGAAAAATCTGAAAACTAACGATTCAACAGCGCACATAACAACGACGAAAGTTCCGTTTTATGATCTTAACGTTATTGGGCTATGTTGCCTTTAAATACGGACAAAACAGGCAAGTACCGACGCCAACAAGTCTGGACTTGTCTCACAAAAATAGTCGCAAATTTATTTGTTTGTCTGCAAAAGCGACCCCAAAAGTAGACAAAACCCTGGAGACAAGCTCCAAAACGAGCTACAACCAATCGCAAATACTCTAAGAAATACGACAAATAAAATATATGAAATATTTAAATTGAGAGTCACTTCAAGACACGTTTTTCAACTTAATATTAATATATTAAAAAATAAATAATGCCTGATTCCGATTTCTTAAAGCAAAGTTTCAGTTTTTACCAACAACTTGAATTTAACGTTAGAGCTATGGAAATAACAAATCAATATTAATGAGGTTACTAACTCATTTGAAATGAAATCGATCCAATCACAATGTCTCTGGTAAAAATGGTTTAACAGTAATTTTGGTTATTAATAACAAAGTTTTTTCACAAGCCACACGAAAATTGTTGGATACCCCAGGATATTGACAAAGCCCAAAAAAGGAAGAAGAAGAAGAAGAAGAAGTAGCGGAACAACAAACAGCAGAGAGAAAGCTGAGGAGACCAGCAAATACGCCCCCGTCCTCCTTTGGGCGATGACAGGCAACTCCACGCACTCGAGATCCCTGTACATAACGCTCGTATATATATATATATATATATATATATATATATACACATATGTACAGGGTGCCTCTGTTTAGTGGGATTACCTAGGAGATGCTCGTCTTTGGTTTGCTTTTGCCCGTCTATTCGTAACAGTTGCCGCTTGGTATATTTATGGGATTTATGGCTGGGCCGCGCCTAAATGTATGCCTGCTAATTTTTATTCAAATTTATTTTTTTTTCTTCTTTTTTTTGTCTTTTTTGATTTTTTTTCTTCTTTTTTTTGGTTCTTGGCATTTTCGTGCGCAATAAAAATTAATGGGCTCGTCTGTGTTTGACGTTGATTTTAGTTTGCTTTTCTCTTCTTTACTTTTTTACATACATATTATACATATATATATATATATATATATATATATAAAATTGTCCTTTTTGACTGGATGACTTTTATGGCGGAAAGGACGCTTGACTTTTATGTTGAGTTATTGGCATAGATAAGTAGTAAGTAGATGGATTCGCTACCGTCAGCAGTTTGAAGGTTAAATGCCCGACCCATTTACCCAACAATCACATTAATTGCTATGTGCCTCCTCCAGTCCCCCCGGATACTGAAAAACTTTCGTTAAATCTGGGTGTTGCCTTTTGTAAACATGAGTTCACACAAGAAAATCACGTACAAACGTGCCGTAAAAAGCATGAACTGGGGACATTTCCCTGGCCAGTCAAATCAATCAATTCCCAACAAACTTTCTTAGCTGCTAACTCATTTTGTCTGTCCTTCCACTCAACGGTCACAAACGGGTAAAAGGTTAGCAGCACCTTAGGGGCTTACTCAAAAATAGTTGAAATACTCTGCACATCAATCCTTTTCTATACTTGTGCAGGTGGCAACCCTACTTTATCGTGACTTTTACTAAATTTATATAGGTAGCAACGGCAAGCTACGTGCTTCCATTTAACGGTTGAGTTGGTTGAGTTATGGATCAGCTGAATTATTACAAAATTAATTTGTGTAATATAGATTAAATTTGGCAATTAATTATAATTTCAAGGCTTCAAAAAGCAAACGTATATTTTTCGTTATTTAATTTAATTTCAATTCATGCCAGTAAAACGTTTACGAATGCAAAACTAATATAATAATAAATGTCTTTAGCTAAATAAAGTCAATATACAAAAAATATGAATAACATATTTATAATTATAGAATTAAATAAATGTAAAAATAGAAGTAAAAATAGAAGTGAATAAAAAAGTGTAGAATAAATTATAAAAAGTGGTTTATGGCAATCAAACATTTATTACAAATGAGACTCAAAGAAATCGCAGCTAACTTTAACGACTGAGACAAATGTGGAAATTATATAGAAAGAATCTATGCAGCATCTGGATTATTATAAATATATTCTTACAAAATGCATACATTTTTATGTAGAGTATTCGATTCACTTATGGACTCTGGGCATTAACATTTTTATATGCTTGGTTATTTATTTGACATAAGAAGCAAACCGCTACCCTCAGACCAGGTCGGGTGTACGGCAGAAACATTTTATGGCTTGTTTATTGTTGGGTCCTCACACACACACATGCACACGCACACACACTCCTTCACACCATTATTTATAGACAGGATACTTTTTGTATGTGGAGGTCGGTAGCGTATTTATGCGCATTAACTATGTTAAATCAACATACAATAGTTATTTGTTGGCTTTTATGACCTTTTGTTGATTCTTTATGACAGGCGCAATGTTCGCTCACTGTTGTTTTTACTGTGGCACACAACACGCACAGATGTTTACATATTTTTGGTGGATTTTCTATTTTGATTTCTTTGCCTCGTCGACGCTTTCACGGGCTTCTAGGTTACACCAGTGGCAAGTGTCCTTGCTACGAAATTGAAAGGCGTCAAGCGGTCCACACGCGACTCAAAGTGAAAGCGAAAACCTCTTTTCAGTTGCTGCAAACTGCAACGCAGAGAGAAATATATATATGTATATATATAAAAAAAAAAAAAAAAAACTCATTAAACTAAAGTTAGTGCGCAGCAAGTAGCAAGACCGAGCTGTGGCATGATGTGGGCGTCAAGACGACCTCGAGAATCAAGCAAATCCAACCAAACCAGACCACAGACCCATTACGAACAACAACAACAAACCCAACTTAGCTCTTGAGTTCGCTCAACTAAGTACAAATCCATTTCAAAGCACTTTGCAACAATGAAAAATTGCTGTTTTGCGAGTTCGTCGAGTTGCCTCACCCAAAAAAAAATTCAATCTTATAGGCGGTGTCTGCCGCCGCCAGCTACTACTTGAGTTTGTTGCATGTGCTGCGCTTGCTCAAGTATTGCTGCATTTTGGAAGCAACAATTTTGTCGTGGCACAGATTCATATATATGTATATCTCACATGCAACGTGGGAAATAACTCACAACATCTGATGCATGTCTCTAAAGTTCATATGGTCATGATCCAACGAAAGGACTCGTGTGAGTAAAATAAGTGCTTTCACATCATATTAAAGACAAAAATATATATATTTATATATATTAATGATAGATCTTTTTGAACCTATAGTATATAGTTATTTAAGCACCAATAAATAAAAATCAGTTTTTTTTTAAATTAATCAAACTCGTATAATATCTTGAACTAACAATGATAAATATCAATTGATTAATCAATTCATTATTAACTGTCAACGCTGAACCAATTTTTTTTTTAATCGCTAACTTACTATAGTCATTCACTAATGAGCATTTTATGCATATAAAACAAAATCAATCAACAGTTTCTTAAGACGGTTGTCTACTCATTAATTTTATATAAAAAAGCGTCTTCATCATTTTACAACGCTTAATATTAATTATCACTTCTGTTTTATCATAAATATTCATGGTTAAAATATTTTTTTTTTTTTTCTTTTATTTTTTAGTCAGTATGAATTATTAACACTCCGAGAGAGCATTTGAGTTTGTCAAACATAAATACCAACTGGGTGGCTGCATTTTTCTTATTTTGACTTTTGCTCGGGCGAGTCGGGGTCGGAGTCGGTTAGTTTATCAAGAAATAATGATCGCTGCTGACGGCGTTGAAGCCTCGACAGCTTACACCTTAAATTGTTTGCCCGACAGCTTAAAAATATAGTTTTACACACATATATATAGATATATATATATATATATATATATATATATTTCTGTAAATTGTAAAGAGACGCTGATGATGATGGTGTTGATGAAGATGGCCATCAGCTGTCAATGGATCTGTCATATGTGTAAATATTTGCTGGCTGCGCAATTGCAACTAACCTAAAAAATAAAAATAAAATTACATCCCAAAAAAAAAAATAAATAAATAAAACTAAATAAATAAAAAATGAAACATATTCATAAAACACATATTGGCTCATTTGGTAGTCAACCTTTGTGTCAGAAAGTCTCACCGCCTTAATGAGCCTCCTTTGTTGTTGTTAATGTTTTTCTTTTTTTTTTTTTTTTTGAGTGTAGATGTTTTGTGTTTGCCAAATCGTTAAAATGTGATTTTTCATGGGGTCCACACGAAAAGGTCAAGTTGGAAAAACACGCATCCAAACATTGTTCCAAAAGCTGTTAAAAACTACCCATTTAAGGAATTTTAAAGTTCTGCCACCAATAAAAATCACAATTTAAGCAATTTTGACACTTTTTCACATTCCATCGCCTCAAAATCCCTTGTAATATTATGTTCCTAATAAGTTAGTTGTTATGCAAAATATTTCGTTAGATTTAATTTTATTTAGGGTTCAGCTTTTAGCACTCTGCACAGCTGGCTGACCCCCCTTGACTCCACTTACACAGTGTAGTCCCCATATTTGGAAACGCTTACAAAATTGTACACTTTGTCTGCAACATTTGCCCCAGCGGCAATGCAACAAGAACAACAAACATTTTTGTGGGTGTATAAAACAAACAAAAACTCTGAAAATTCAAAATCTTGTTGAGAAAGCTACATTTGAAGTGAAGTGTTTTTTCTTTTTTTTTACTTTGGTTTTAGTTAATCAATTGACCTAAATAACACAAAATAAAGCGAGTTTATTAATGACTTTGCTCTGAGTCAGCATTGGAAATTTGATCGTAATTTATTATATAACAATTTAAAGCAGCACACAACACATAGTAATAAATTAAAAAAAAAATCAAAAACCGTTGTGTTAACTGCTCTTAAAAAGAATTTGAATATGGCTCAAACTATCTAAATTCTTTGCATTCCGCAGTGGCTCAGCGGACACCTTTTGATCTTATGGTTTATCAATTTATGCCACACACGAGGTGTAAGCTGGTTTTGCAACGTTCAACACAATTTCGGAAGTGAGATTAATGAACATTTACGAGCTGTCTTGTTCATCTAAATGAACTGTCAGAAAATCACACTTTTTGATCGCAAATATATCATAAATTGTTGAGCAAACGTGTTTAGATTATGAGCCGTATTTTTAATTTTTTTATTTTTTGGCTTACGACATTGGCTCAAAGCTGCGTATACGCACTGCATGACCTCAATCGAAATTGACAACATTTGTCTGTTGGCTTGTGGTGTTCAACATACCTGCAATGAAACAGAAAATAAATACAACAATTAATTAGGCGTTTTTTGTTTGGGAGTGAAGACTCTTGAAGCGAACTCGAGAGATTGTGACGCACTTTGCAAAATTAACTGTCCGGACATCTAACGAGAAATGAATCGAGTTGACTCGGTTCATTCAGTTCGGTTGACTCTTGTGCCAGTTGCCGGTGTCAAGCTGCCAACTGCCAAAATAGCAAAGCCAAGCCAAGACTGGCCTGGCCCGGCCCGGCTAAGTGCTCAAAAATGTGGATACCAATCAAACGTTATGCAAATTGCAAATTTACCAAAAGGCAGCAGGGAGCAAACAGGAATACAGCTGATGGCCAGCAGCTGGTGTATTTCTCAACTGCATTCCGAACCGCATTTCCATTTACTTTGGTTTCCACTACAGCACTCATCAAAGATTCAAAGATCTTCTGGCCGAGATTGGGCCAAGTGTCTAAGTCTAAGCAAACTGCAATTGACGATATACGAGAAATATCTCTCAATTTAATTAGAAATTTTGCGTCTAAAAGCCTTATTAATCATTCATACAACTATTTATCGGATAAAACAATCTGCTCGCAAGGTGTGCAAAAGCAGGTAAAATAATTGATTAGTCAAAGAGCTTTTGTTCGTAGTTTAGACCTTCTTTGTAAAAATTCAATGGACACGATAGTTATAGGATTTTAGAATATTTTATACCCTTTTCACATACACCAAATGTCTGGTGATTTACTTTTATTTGTCCTTCATGGTTAACAAGACTTTCCCTGTAGATGTATAGTATTTAAGGATATTTTTAAAATATTCAAAATATTAATGTAATTCTTCTTCGTTGTTTGTTCTCTTAAATTTTCTGCTATTTCATCATATACCTAATACCTTCTATTTGTTTTGTGTTTTTAAGTATTTATAATCTAAATCAACTCTTTCGTTGTATCTTCTCTTATATCTTCTTCTATTTTATCCTATATCGAGCAAACCTTATAATTTTCTTTAAAATCTCATTTTTGTTTTTGTGTGTCGATTTCAACGGCTTTCTAGCAAAGTGTCTGTTTTAGTTGCAGCTTCAGAAGTAGTATTTTATGGCCTATTGCCGCACTAAACCCGACCATCTTTTTGCCTCATTTTTTATTGTAAGTGCTGCTTCTGCTGTTGCTAATGCGGCAGAGGCATTCGCCTGGGACATTTAGCTGATTGAATTCTGTCTTTTTGCCCTTGCCCCTGCGTCTTTGTCTTGGTCTTGGTCTTTACTTTGCTGAGCCTTGCATATTTAATTAAAATTGTAATTGATTTTGTGTTATGCAAAAGGCAGGCCATAACACCAACAACAAAAAAGACCAAGTCGCCAAAAAGTCTGTTTTTAATTTCATGCTGTGTGGCGGCTGCGGCCGTGTATCCCAATGTGCCTCATAATTTTTGTGGGCTGTGGCACAGTTTTCTAATTTGACTACAGGCGCACACAGCAACAATTTTATGGCAACTCAGGTGAGATTTGTTCATTTTGGCTTCGTTGGCCTCGGCGGCCCAAGGAAAAAAAAATATATTGAATATACGTATATATATATTCTATGTAAAATATATATAAGACCTTACGTCAAAGTTGCTTTACATATTGATGGAATATAGCGCTCAGTAGTCTCAGTCTGAAAGCCTCAAAGCAAATTCAAAATTCGCAATTGAGTTTTTATTCCATTTTCACACATGTAAAATGTAACGTATCCGCCCCCACATCGCCTTTGACATTTGCAGTGTTCACATTTGTTGTTGGCTCTTCGTGAAAATCAATTTTCATGCTGATGTCAAAAGCAGGCTTTACCCTTATTTTTATTTTTTTTTTATTTTTTTTTTTCTTGGAAGGCTAAACGGGTTGGCTTTCATACAGAAGGAACGCATAAAAATAGCAATTTGGTTGCTCTTTTGCGCATTTCAGTGAGTTCACGATTTTTTGATTTTTCCACTCGAAACGTTTTCTATTATTAATTATGAAAGGTTTTCATTTGCAGCAGGGTCAAGTGAGTGAACTTGATTAAACTAGTTGGTTAAGTGTTTGTTTGGCCAAGACCGCAATTAACTCATTTAAAACTTAATCTATTAGCCCATAAATGACTGTTATCTGCAATCAATTAACTAATTAACTCGGCTGACTTCACATACCAAGCCAATAAAAATAATGTTGACCTATTCATGATGCATCAAAAATTAACACACAAAATTACCAAAAATCATGCAAACAAAAAACAGCAACTAATTTGGAAAAATCAACAAATATTCAATAGCAAAAACAGCAGAAAACATTTTAAAAACATTTAGCCGCTTGTTTTAATTCAAGTATTTTGCAAAATAATATTTATATTAGCAACCATTTCGTTGTTGAAGGTTGATTTTCGTGTATTTGTTGTTGTGGGTGTGTCACACACACACACACACACACACACATGTGTGAAGGTCTTTTGTTTCAGTTAAAAAAACATACACTAGAGAGAGATGAAAAGGTCAAAAATTGCCTTCAAATAGTGAAAATAGAGCTTTAGGCATCGATTCAACAAGGTTTTAACCCGAGAAATCCTCTTAAAACAATAAGCTTTCAAAATGCTGTAAATAGAAATAGGGTTTATTATTGGCTTCCCCTTTTTAATGATTTATTTTTTTATTTTTTAGAATCATTTGCAAAACTATTCTATTAATTCAGCTTTTTTTTAAGTTACTGCTCATTTACATATAATCTTTCTATCATTTCAAATAAAGCTAATGATTTGTTTTGTTTTTCTACTTTTTTTGCATATATAATTTTTTTCATAAAACCCGATAAAAACGTGTTAATGAAAAGCGTATTTAAATCAAAATGGAGCACATGTACGTATATACATATATATCGTTTCTGGACTATATTGAAGATCTACAGTCAGCTCGTGAGTTACCGCTGAAAGCAAAAAGACTCCCACACTCACTTTTTTTTTTAAACCGGAAATGAAAGTCGGTTTTGACTATAGCAATAATTTATTTAATTCACCATTATGTTCCGCCAAATAAAGACAATACATGACAAATAAACAAAACCCATTTACAGCGAACGAGTTTATGTGCCATTTTTTATTTTATTTTATATAATAAATTTTTTTTTTTGCTTGCTTCTTTGTTTATACAATGTATGAAAAGTCAGCGATTCACTGATTTGCATTAACAATAGACCAAATTTAATGAACTTTTGTGATGAAAAACGAAAGCCAACTTCTTTTGGCATCTAAATAATGAATGTAAAATGAAAAGTTAAGCAATTAAAAAACGTATATGCAACGTATACAACGTATGGAAATAAAAAATTCCTATTGAATTTAGAGGCAAATATCTTTCAATCAAAGCGAGGCACAAGTCAAACCTTTCTAGATATCTGACAAACAAACAACCAGCAACAGCAAATGAGAGCATTTTGTCTGAGCTCTATTCACATTTGGGCTTTTAATTTTGCGCTCGTAAATCGAAATGAAAACGAAACGAGAAGAAACCGGTTGAAAGACGCCCCAACCAGGTAGGTAGGCAAGCAGGCAGTCAGACAGACAGACAGACAGACAGACAAACAGACAGACAGACGGCAACAGCATTTAAGTCAGGCCAAAAGCGAAACAGAAACCAAAGCTAAACCAGAGCCAACTATAGTCGTATATACTGCTGAACCAACGACCGGAGATATAGATAAAAATCAACTCCAATGCTGTGGCAGACAGCAACAACAACAACAACAACAAACAGCAGGAACAACAACTATAACATCAACCAACCCAGCGGACACGTTTTGTGGCAGTCCGCCACCGCCAGCCGGCAAAAAAAAAAAAAAAAAATTACATACAAAAACAAAAAAAACAACAACAAGAATAAGAAATATAAGTAGAAGTTGAACTAACCGAAAGAGAGAACTGAAAAACCTGAAATTGTAACGCAATCAATGCGAAAAACCAGAGTAGAGCTGCGCTCGCAGTGGGCGTGACGACGCCCAGTGTGCTGAAAATGAAAATCAACACAAGACCACAACACACACACACACACACACACACACAGCTGTTGTTCTTGTTTCCATTGTTGTAGTTGTTGTTGTTGTTAGAGCGCAGTTCGCAACAGACAGTTAAAGTTTTCTTTTTTCTATTTGTTTGTTGTTGTTTTTTTTTTCCATCCCACAAACCGCACGCAGTTGGCGGATTACATTTTATTCACACTTTCAGAGCATGTCAAGAAGCAGGCTGAGGTTTTTGGTGGGGGGAGGGTGGGGAGTTTACCTAACAGCGCACGGATGGGACTGGATGCCACCGGCTGGGTCTTGCATAGATGGAGTCACTGTTACTGCTGCTGCTGCTGAGGCTGCTGCTGCCGCTGCTGTTGCAACTGTCGATATGTCGGAAATTGTCAAGCACGCCGCTGCTACGTTGTCAGCTTTGCCGTCACGTAATTTCGCACAAAAAATGCCTTTTCTTTATAGGCATGAACCCAGCCAGCAGCACACAGAGACGGGCTTTCCAAAAAAAATTAAGGCAATAAATTAGAGGACTGAATGCTCTTCACATAATTCTATGCATACAATAAATAAACATTTAAGTTTTTCACACATCTTGTAAAATGTTGTAAAATGCATAACTTATATTTAAATTTCACATTTTTTATTGAAATTCCGAAATTCGGAGCAGGTTTTCATCAATTCACAAAGACAGCGATTTGAAAAGCAAAGTTGCTTTGAGCTTTGATTTGAGTTCACTGAGTTCACATTAATTACAGTTAGATAAGTCCTTATCGTAAATGCTGAATTAAATAATTATATTATAAAACTCAATGAAAATCTCAATGAAATCGCCTTAAAAATCGAATTAATTTTTCCAGTTTATAAAAAAACGACAAGAGTTATGCGTGAAGCACACTCGATTTTTAACTTTTGTTTGGCAAACACAAAAAAAAAGAAGTGGGAAAATTCAAGAAAATTGTTGGCTTTTGTTTGGGACGTGGTATTTTTTCACGCTGGCTAAGTTTTTGGCGTGTTTTTCGACCGAAAATTACCAATTTCTTTGTTTATAGCCGCAACACGTGTTTTCATTTAAATACACACACACAAAAAGGAGGCGGCGGTGGGAAGCGGGGAAGGCCTTTTATGACTATGTTAATGAAATGATAATGACCTGAGTGAGAAAGAGAGAGAGAAAGAGAGAGAGAACGAGAGGCTGCTCAAGTGGCAGAGCAGCTCTAATTAAAGTCAGTACAGCAAGAGGAGGGCAGCTGACCAAGCTATAAATGTTGGCAACAGACAATTCTGTAGGCTCCCATTTGGGGACCCATCAAATTTGATGGCCTCCAAGTAGGCAAAGTAATTGCGAGCGTAAACAGAATTAAGAAAATGCCTATTGTTGGAGCAGCAGAAGGAAGTACAAGTAATCCCAAGTTAAGGGAAGTCTTTTGAAAACTCAAGTAGTTTATTTTATGTAAATACTGCTTGAGTATTTGCATGGATTGCCATTTGGAGCAATAAAATGAACTAAAATCGGCTGCCAAAGGTTTATTTAAGTTGAACTGAACCAACAATTTTGTATTGAGTGAAATGTCATTTAAGGCAACTAGTTGTTTAACACTTAAAAATTAACTTCAACTATGCAATCTTTTCTTTATTTAATTTTTAAGTAACAAAATGATAAATAAATATCTTTAGAGTCTGCTGAAACATTGAAAAGTTGTTTTTCTTTAAATAAGTCATGATTATAGATTGCTCTGTTGCCAACGAGCTTTTTCCATTGACTTGTTTTGCTTCTAGCCATAAGTAGAATATTCCATGTTAGTGTTAATAATACCCTATCATTTTCAGAATCAGAATACGATACCGGGAATTGAAAGCGCTGCTTACGCAACAAATGGATTTATATAATAGCATATGTTTAAGACAATCATATAAAATTATAACATTAATTTAAACTCTCAGTAAATCAGTTAAGTGTTTTTTTTTTTTTTTTGTTTCAAGTCGAGTGTTTTTGGCCCAATAAGCAGAGCATTTAGCGTGGCTTGCGTGTTTTGCGCTTTTTGTGTGGAGCATTGTTAACTGTCGTGTGGAACCAAATGCATTTTTCACTTTCACACACCAGCACACATACACACACACACACCAGCACACACCAACACACACCAGCATACACACACACAAACACACACACACACTTACAGCACTGAGAGCTGGCAAACTTGTTTGTAGCATAATAATCCTGGACGCGTTGGCAGTTGGCAGCTGGCAACTTGCAACTGGCAGCAGCAGCTGGGTAACACTATACAGCAAAACTGAGGCACTGCTGCATTTGGGTGCTGGGGCTAATTATTTAGCAATTATGTGAAAGTGAAACTTGTTGAGTGGCTGCCTGCCTGCCTGCCTGCCTGGCTGCTTACTGTTGCGGTTTAGTAGTTTAATTGGATGCTGGCTCGAACATTTCTGTCCAATGTTGAGTGAGTGAAATCTTAAGCGTCTGCCCATTAGCATTAGTAGGTGTAACTGAACGGAGGCTGGTTGGCTGTTTGGCTGTTTGGCTATTTGGCTGAGTGGAGGTGAATGTGTGAAATGATGGTCAAAAGCAGCTGTTGTAAAATTGTCAAATATTTGCGCAATTTTATGAATTGGAGCCGAACTAATTGCATTTCAGTATTGATGCAACATTTGCTTGCCTTAAAATACTTGTGGCGCAAATCAATTTGATTTATGCCGTATTTATCAATGATTCGCAGCGAACAAATTATTGCGTTGTGCCAATGATTCACACTCAAAAAAATATATGTATATATAAACAAATCCACAAGCTGTCTGCAATTCTATTTCTTTATGAAATACACACACACACACACACACAATATAATTGTTATAAACCAAATAAAGCTTAAGCCGCAAAAGACAATCAACCAGATTCTATTGTCTTATAGGTTAGCCAAAAACTGAAACACAAAAAAAAAAGCAAACAGTGAAAAACTGGTTTTTACAACAGCTCTTTGTGTGCGCTGTGTTTTATGGAGCATTGCAGAGGGGAGAGGTGACGAGGGGTAAGTTGGGGCCAGTGGCCCCTTAGAGCGGGTGGCTTCAAGTACGGATACTTGAGCGGCAACATGAAACCGAAAAATTTGTTGTTATGCTTTGACTTACAGTGCTTTTTTAGCCTGAGCGCAACTGGTACTGGTATCATTGCATAATGCTCTGAGAAGATTTCAATTATGATTAGAACCGAGCCAAGCCTCTTTATAGTTTATGGATTTACTGTGAACTGGGCTGTAGCTTATGCCAATTTAATCAAGTCTGTGGGGGGACTGAGTTATAAGCCAAATGTCAAATGGCCAAAATGATTTGACGAAATTTCACACAATATTTACAGCTCTTATATAGATTCTATTGGAGCCAATCTGTCATCGGTCTCTAGGAACATATATATATTTTTATAAATATTTGCACAAAAATGCTGTTTTATTTTAGACCAACCTCTCGAGGCTACATGAATAATTGGATATTGCATTCAGAATTTGTATGAATTTCCAGTTAATCTTTTAGTGTAGTGAAGTGCCCTTCTCTGCAATTTTCTCGACATGACCTTAGATCACATACATTAAATCGCTTGCTCACACACACTAGCACAAACAAGTTCAGGGTCAATTCGCTGATTTACATAAAACCTTCGTAACACAAGAAAGAAAAATACAAATATATAACAGAAAAATTTATAAAGAAACCACACAACAAAAATCGAACGAGTTTTTTTTTTTATTTATATATTTCATTTAATTTTTTTGACTAACGACGGAAATTCACACACCAAAAAAAGGCTACGTTGCCAGCAAGCAGTTGTCACTTATTTATGCATCCGGCCGTTGCAAGCCACGAGAAACAGATATAGAAGCCAAATACATGCTACGAGTATGTAAATAAAATACACCAGATAATACTAAATACAGATAAAATGGCTCAAATGCGAGCCAAAAACTATATCAACGAAACGACATTTGTTTTTGTTTACACAATTTCGCATTACTATTTGTCGCTTTTGCATGTAAAACTCTTAAGCGTAAAAACCTATAGCAAATCTGACATGGAGAAGTTTTCAATATATTTGAATCACCGAATGTTCATATTTGCACACATAAATTCAAAAGTGACAAATCAGTTATGGTTTACGCATTATAAATAGTATAATTACCACACATTTCTCACATTTAAAGCTAGAATTAGCAGCTGATTGTAAAAGCTTCATGTAAAAACCACAAGCAACTCAAAGCAAAAGGCAAAACAACACACGGATATCAATGGGTATATATATAAATATAGAACGAATGCACATTAATATGGTATATATATGTACATATGTATATATATTCATATAATGCATATCGCTTGGCATGCAACTGACAGTTGCCTGCTAAAGTTTGTTTATCCACGAGATACATTTCTATAGATATTTATTTAGCATATCATATTAGTTGGCAAACCAACCAACCAACCCAACCAACAACTTCTTGTGGTCGCCTTCCCCCCTTCCCCACTTCCTAAGTTGCTTTGCATGTTTTGAGCATTTTTACGGCTGTTTAGATACTCAATTTGTATATTATGTCAGACAATGGAAAACGTGAAGGTTGGCGGGATATAAAACGTGGCGACTTTGGGTCGCCTTCTTGCGACCGCCCAACTTCGTGATACACACTACTTGATTACGGACTTAGCTCCACCATCTATGAAAAATGAGAAATGTGCACAGAGAAGGAGGAGCTGCTCAGTTCATTGCATTTGACATGCCAGCGGGCCAATCAACCGAAGCTGTTTTTCTGTGGCCTACAAATATAACTAGAAAAGTCAATTTATCTTCGCTTTGCCTGCCATTGATAGACAATTTTTGTTATCTAGTATTTTGTTGTGTCTCTGTGTGTGTGTGTGTGTGTGTATGTGTGTCTAGTTGTCTCAACTGCTCAGCTAGTCAATACTTCTGTGGCTGGCTGGCTAGCTGGCTTGGCAGAGGCAAACACCATTGTGTGCCACAAAATACTAGATTCTCGATTACTCGACTGCTGACCACGAGGGAAGTGACAATGGGGGAACCACGTGTTTGCAATGGGGCAGAGTATTATGGATGGCAATGGCAACGTGAACATTAAAAACTTACATGTCGGAAACTGAAAACTTGACAATCCCACGAAATGTGTGTTTCCCTTTCTTTTTTTCTTTTTTCTCTTTTTTTTTTTTTGGTATGTGGACAATAATATTCAGATGAGTGACAATAGATAATCAATGTGTCTGCAAATGAGCTTTTGACAGCAATGTAATTGACTATTTGAGAATGTGTCACACAATCAGCAAAATGACTGTCAGGGATGGGAAATCAAGTTTTATTCAATGATCAGGGGACAGCAAGGATACTTGAATATGGAATCAGTGCAAATAAAGTGACTGTTTATTTGAATATCAATAAATTATTCAAAAAATGATTACCTCCGATTTATAATGTGTTTTATTTTACTCGATCGAATTTGGTTCTTTGCTGTATACAAATCATATTTCTCAATTAAAATGCAAATAGCTTAATACATTTTGGGAATTTGTCATCAAAATAATTGCGTCTATATATCAGTCAGCTGGCATCAAAGATATCAAGCCGGGCGCAAACAGCCTTCAAGCGAGATACATTTTTAGATACATATAGATAGATAGATAGATAGATACACTCACGCACACATTCATATATACACTATTTACGCTTATGAGAAAATTAAATGCCATAAAATTTTGTAGTTGGCAAGCATTTTGCACAACTTTTAGCACTAACCTTAGCCAAAAAAAAAAAAAAAAGACATGCAACATTCAAATGGTGTAGGTGACAAATTGCAGTATTAGCAAATAGACAGCAGAAAATAAGAATCCAAAGCGTATTCAAAAATTTTCGAAATTAAAAATACACCCAAAAATATAATAACTCGAGAGAAATGTAAAAGTACAAAATACATTTATTATAAATAACCATTTAAGTTTATAAATAATAATAAACCAAATATGCAAATTAAGAAATACACAAAACAAAAATAGATGCAAAAAAATATATAAAATCTACAAGTTTTGAATATAAATATGCAAAGGTTCAGCCGTCTTTTAATTATTTTGTAACAAACAATATTGTTGCTTTCAATGATTTTTTCAGCACATTGCGATTGTAATTGTTGCTGGAAAACCGGTCTGGCCTGTGTCTGGTGGAAAATTGAGATATTTAACGCGTAATTATCAGTTCTTAAATGTGCGACGTATATGGCGGGTTTCATATAAGCTACGGCGAATGGGGTCAAAGTGTTGCATATGCGACATACGCGACACACAAACACAGATGCTCGACCCATTCGAGGGGATATTAAATGGGAGTGGGCGGTTGGGGAAGGTGAAGCAGGAGACAACGACTCACAAATGCCAATCAATTGATTTCATTGTCTTCAATTTATAACCTATCGATAATATAAATTCCTGACAGCCGCTCTACCCAAAAGCAGTCAGGAAAAAGAGAGAGGGAGAGAGCGGGAAAGAGAGAGATAGACGAAGCAAAGCTCGCCTAGAGTTATGATAAATAGTTAATTGTATTTGTGTTGGTGTATGTGTTTGTGTGTAACTGGGTTGGATGCTACATACACATATCTCACTTGGCAGACATATATATATATTATACAGTTACAATTGCATTATATATGTGTAAATTTGTTTTTTTCTTATGTACAATGCTTTGCACTTGACATTAATGAAATGAGATTGTTTTGTGACAGTTTCATTTGCGCTACAAAATAAACAATATAACAATAACAATAACAATGCAAAGTGAAAAGCATTTGGGTTCCTAACTTAAGAAAGCCATAAAGCTTTTTTTATATACACTGAAACCATTAAAAAGTCTATAAGGAAGAAATGCAAACGTATGCAGAAGGAAATTTGATAAAGAATATATATTCTAGATCAGCTTCATCCAGCTAGTCAATTTGCCTCTGCTTCTATGTGAAAACCCGACTCGGAGATTTTAAGACTAGAGAATTCAAATTTTATCAATAACTTCCATCGTTTTTTAAATATCGATAAAAATTGATTTTCGATTGCTATAAAATATATAACGTACAATATACCCAGACAACTTATTTATTAACTGTGAAATTTTCATTTAAACGAAGATATGAAAATAAATAAATAAAAAATAATAAATTTTTAAAAATAATTAAATAAAACATAAAAATAAAAACATTTTATTTAAATTAAAAAATTGCTATGTATTTAACAGCTGTGTTCTCTCTCTTTTGAAAAGAACATTCTAACTTGATTTACAAATAAGCTCGCCCAAAACTTTGTTATAAAATTATAAAATTCTTCATTTTTTATTTAAAAGAAAAGGTTGGAATTTAATATAAAATGATGTTGTTATTGAGTTTTAGAGAAAAATGTTGTGATTTTCTCTTTGTCTTCACTTAAGAGGTTATTTGATAACAAATTGGTTAATAATAGAGATACTGTTTCAACTTTACCGTGGCATCGAGAGCTGCTCTTATAACTAATTTCAGATAATTGGCGCATATTACGCTATTTTCCCGCAATCAACCAGCAATTCAAATGGAGGAACCAACTTTACAAAAGAAAGCACGCCCCAACATACAACAGAGAGGGGAAGAGTGTATAGTTGCGGCTACTGCTGCCACAACTGCCACAGCTACTCCCCCACGAGTAGCTGCTGGTCGCACTTTAATTGGCATATCAGACCGTGGCAGCAGCAATTTTTTTTATCTACTCTTTTTTTTTATTAGTTTGCTAGGCCAACACTGGAGAAGGCGGGCAGCTTTCTAGCGCCAACAATGAGCGAAACGAGGGAGCCAACATTAATAAAAGCAACAGTAACAACAACAACAAAAATAACAACAACAGCAATAGGCACAATAGCATCTCGAAAATTTACAACAATTGTAGTTGAGAGGTTAATGAACTAAATGCGCAATGGGCCAAACTTATTTACAAGCGAACACAACACAAACGCCAGTAACACCAAAGTTTAGACCAACAAAAAAAAAAATAAATATATATATATATATATAAATACCACATACAATTAATGAGACGCTCATTACGCGCGAGTTTCTTGAGAGGATTGGTGGTGGAGGGGGGAAGCAGTTACAAAAATGCCCCCAACGGCTTCATTTGGCCTGGTGGTCAGCTTTGCGTGGGCCTCCCCAATTTTGCTGGCAGACATTTAAGTTTTCCTTACTTTTTAAGCTTTACAATTGCCATCCCATTATGATTAGCAATCAATCAATTTAATTTATAAAGCATGTCCAAAAATTTGGTCTACTTTTGGCAATTAATTTTTGCACCAACATATTTTGTTGAGCAGCCAAAATTGAATTTGATTAATTTACACATGTTTTTGTGGTTGTGTGTGTGTGTGTGTTTAATGCCAGCGAAAGGGGCGACAACAAAAAATGTACATAAATAAAAACATTTCATACATAAAAATTCTTGCAAATTTGTTTTGGCACATAAAAGATATTTGTCGCTAGATCTTTGCTAATATTGCTCAAAACATTTAACAAAATTGACAACGACTGCGGCCCATATATATATATATATACTCGTATATATATATATATATACATATATTATGCGACCCAGTTTAAGTACCTCGAATTTTGTTTGGCCAAAATATGATGACCATAATAAATGACAGTGTTAATGGAACTTATAAGACCAAAGATCCCAAAATAGTATTCCATTAAATTATGACAAATAATTATGTGATTTATTGCAGCATTTTAATTGCTCTGTTATGTAGACTATAGTATACTCTATGTTTCTTCAATTCAGTGCATTACCTAGTCGTTGTTCTCGGTTAGAAAAAACTCAATGCATATTTTCACACTAGTTATTCTAAAATTAAAGACACCAATTCATAGTGTAAAATGTTATGCTACATTGGCGAAGACTTGTAATTGCTTTTTAATTTCATTTTCATATTTATTGGGTTGCATTTGCTCGGCGATAAAAATTCTTGAAAATTGTCATGCTCGGTGTATTTGCACATTTCCGCTTGGCATTTTGCAGCTTTTTTAACATATTTTTGCCCAACCTTTTTTTGTTGTGATTTGCATGCGAGTCGAGTGTGTAAATCAAACGGACGCCTCTTTATTTTTAATGCACTTGTGAACAACTGCAGATTTTAGCTGCGTTTTGCATTGAACCGAAACCATGGCTATTTAGATATATATCTTTATAATGATGCAACTCTGAGCGGAGTGCGGCATAAATAAACCAAAACAAAAAAAGGAAAGGAGCCAAGCACTATAATAAAACTGCTAGACTGAGAAGCTAATAATCTTTGCTATTGAATTGCAATTGGATAAACAAACACAAATGGAATATTTTGTTCCAAATGCGATTTTGAATTAATGCAATGCTTTCGCCTAAGCTAATCAAATACGCTCAAATAAACAGAACTTTGATTAACTGAATGGGGGGGAAGGGGGGATATTTTTTGTAAATATTTATAGTACTCAAATGGATTGGATTATGTACGGGTTTTTTCATTTATGGAGCATTTCAGCTGCATTGGCATATTTGACTTGCATTAATGGTTTCTTAGTTGATGAAATGGATTTCCTTGTGAAGTCTATAAAGTGCTTTAGCTTATTTGGTTAAAAAATAATTTAAGCTGGAATAGTAATAATAAAACGTAGTATCTTAGGAAAATTGGGAAATAATGTTGATGGTTTTTACACCACTTTTGCCCCACAGTTTTAAGCACAACCCGATTACAGCTATGTATAACGATAAACAAAAAAGCAATTTACGAAATCAAATTAAATCACATGCAGCTCATTAGGCACAATATAATATTGATAACGTGGTCTTACAATTGGCCAACTATTTTTATCGTGGCATATTGCTTTCCCCCCACAAAGTCTATCCAAATAGATTCCACACCTCATTAAATGCACTTTTTGTGTACGACTTGGGATAGTTGTGGCCTCGGCTTCAGTTCGCTGTGTGGTATTTCAATTAAAGTGCACACAATATACGCACACAGTTGCCACACCCGCCCACGCCCCCGTCTCCGTCTCCGACCCAGACTCACCACTTCACTTTTGAGTTGGTGACTATTGCATTTCATGCAAATAATTGAAATACGCCCACATGGGAAGGCGGCAGACGAACGGCTCAAAATGTAGCTTTGACAGCGAAAACTTTTACAATTCTTATCTCGGAAAATATGTGAATGCATTCAAGATGATGTGAATACATTTTCATGTACCAGTTTGTGTACTAAAAGCTCAGACAAGCTGGCCAGAAGACACTTGAAAATGTAACTCAATGGAACATCACGACAAAACCCACACACACCCAACCAGCCAAATATGGAGCGAAGAGAGGAGGAAGTTTACAGACAAAGACAAGTTGAGAGTAATGTGTTGCATATGTGACCAGAAATGAGAATAGGTTAAAGAGTTTATTTTAACGCTGCTGCCAACTGCTCTTCGGCTCAAATGACTCAGTTCTTTGTAAAAAAAAAAAAAGCAAAAAACAAAACAAAAACAAACACTTGAGGCACGTAATTGAACGCATGCTCTCTATACATACTTATAGCATATATATACATATATAAACATATATATATATATATATATATATTATTATTATATATCGGCACATTGGCATTAAAGTCAAGGAACTTTCAAGCTGCTTTAAGGCAACTTTTACCAGAAAAAATTGCATGTCATGCCATATGAATGATGAGAGAGCCAGAGAAAAACAATTTTGTGGCTGGTCAATTAGTTGCGGCTTTTTTTAAAAAAAATTAAAAAATGCCGGCCAAAACAGAGCACAATGTGTGAAGAATTACAGTTAAGGCAACTGAAAAAAAACCGATGTGGGCAGTAAAAAAAAAAGTTTATAAAAACTAAAGGGGCGACACATATTGAATTATAATAAAATATATATATATACATTTTTACGGTATCTTAGCTTTAGCCAAGAATAGGTTTAGCGAGAGTGAAGATGCCAAGAAAGAAATATAGAATTAATGGTTTAAACAATTGCTGCAGGTTCTGCGTAAAACATAATATGCAAATACAACAATTTAAACGGATTTAATTGCTGCAAGCCAGACACAAAAAAGCACCTAAAACAAATAGCTGCGGCGCTCGTGGAACCGACCGTTAAAAAAATGAATAAATCATAAGAGGTTAAGGGCTGAATTATACAGCTTATGCTCATTAAAACTTAATCATTTCATTTCGTTTCGCATTTAGTTTAATACACGCACAATGAATAAATACGAAAGCTTAAAGCAAACAAAGAGCGTTCATCCAACAACAAAAAACAACAAAAACACAAAACTTTAAGGCAAATCGTTGCTTAAGCCAAAAGCAGCTAAGAGAATTCTAAAAGCTCAATGACACCTTTAAAATCCAAGTAAATAACTTGTAAGTACACCAGCAAAAAAACAAAACACACACAAAAAAAAATAATCCCAATAATAACACAATGAGAATCAGCAGCAAAGTTCTCAAGAAGAAAATACCCAAGAAATAAAACATGCCTAAATATTTTTGTATGTCGGCATAAGTTTGTTAAGACTTACCGAGTAGGTGTCTCAGCTACCTTTTCTAAGCAGTTGCCCCCGTACCTGTCACTCAAACGCCCTCTAGCGCAGAATTCCACACAATATATATATATATAAGTATATTATGAATAATCACAACGCATTTCAATATAAATCTGACATTCTGACCAAAAAAAAAAAATATGCGGGCATCACCAAATGAGCACAAATAAAGAAAGCAAATTAAATAAAATTCGAAATGCAAAAAACTTATGGCTAATAACTTAATTAACAAAAAGCTGAGAATATCTGTATGTTGAATTGCCCTCCTCTCCTCTCCACTTATAATCCCATCCTGAATGTCATGTAAAATTATTATTTTAAACTTGAGTTCATCAACTGACAACCTGTCAAAAATTTGGCTAATTTTAACTGCACAAATTTGGCATACAATTTTAGTTGGCTTAAATATATTATTTTCTAACGCTAGTTAATTGTGTGAATAACGACAGTACGAAATAATACATATATAATAATTGCTTTCAGTTCATCCATAATATATTATATTATTATTGAATGGTTGTGACCTTAAAAATGTGACTTTTGTTGCTATCGGGAATATAACAGTATCGAAATTTATGAAACGGTTGCAGTTATCGATAAAATGTTTGTTTGAGTATGTTTGAGAACTTATATTCACAATTATAAGTTCTCAAACTGTTAATCTTGCGCATGAATATATATATATATATTTTTTATGGGGTCAGAGATACCTACATAAATTTGCACAAAACTATTATTTCCCTTTTAACCAAATTTTAATGGGATAAGTGTATAAGAAACATAACTATTTAATTAAAATATCTCATAATGCAAATTCCAAAATAGATTTAATAGCCAAGTTTATAGAATCGGCTGGCTGGGCCAAGAATATAGTATACTCCAGCACGTGCGTTAATTTGTAATCGCTGGGATGTAGACACACACGAGCATTCATTATCCATATATAAACATTTTTAGGGGCGGCGAGGGGCACTCCTTCATTAATATGCGTGCTGGCCATATATTATTATTGTCATCTCACCCCCATCCCCCCAAAATAAGGCACAGTGGACTTGGCCAAGCGAATAAATAATGACGGCTGAAACGTTTAAGTGGATGAATTTGTCTATCTCGATGCTAATTTATGCGGAAGTTTCTATTTGATTTGTTGCACTCCTTTGGGACGCGTGATTGAAAGTTTAATTAGTTGTAAATGCACTTCAGTTGAATATTAGTGCAAATCATTTTAAGCACGTCTCAAGTTCAAGGTTTTTTTAACGTGTTTATAATACATACATACGTAAGACTCAATATATTAATCAGGTTTAGTTTCAATATAAAAAATGCAACTTTATCGTAAATTCGATAAGCGTCATTCAATTTAAATTTAAAAAAAATGATTCAAGTGAGTTTAAATCATCTGTGTGTGGAATAAAGTTAAAATCATTGACTACAAATATTCTCTATATATTTTACACAACATTTTCAAGGAATAAATTTAAATAGTGTTCGATAAATATAAATATGATATGCGAACCAAAATTAGCTATGGACATCGAGCATACAAAATTTCGCCTCGCAAAAATGGATAGTCTTGTGTCATAAGGCGGCTTTCCAATAATACGCTTTGGAGCTTGCCTTGAATAAATATCAATTTATTTTTACCCCACCGTTGTTTTTCTTATTTCAATGAACATTATCAGCACGACACTTGGCGGCGGATATGAAGTGTTATGTATTATTGTGTTTTTCTGGCTAGAAACGACAAAAAAAAAAACACAAAATATATGAAAGGAAAAAAAAACAACAGGCCGCCAGACAACGGAAAAATTGAATAGACAAAAATGTGCTCTCAGCAGCCGCTGCCGAACATAGACAAAGCGCTGATTGGATTTAAAGTGACAGTAATAAATGACGAGAAAGGCGTGTTTCATTTATAAATATGGAAAAAGCATAAGCAGTACAGTGTTCTGATTCTTCGATATATACATATTCTTCTGGTATATACTCTGCCCAGAACTGGGTGAACTTGCACTATACAAATTAACCAAAAATCCGACGAGACTGGACCGGGAGCCAAGTAAACAGACATCGTCGCCACATTTCAGCGCTGACACTGACAGCCCAAACAAATTGCAGGGGAAACGACTCTTCTAGCAAAGGGCGCCGGAGGGGGGAAGGTTGGGGCTGAGAACCATTCATCGTTCGAGTTTAATGTGTTTTTTTTTTTTTTTGTACATTTCGCTTACGCAGCGGGCAAATATTGTATTTTTACTTTTTTGTTTATGGTTGTTTTTCGTTCTTTTAATTTTTCTCATTTTCTTCATTATGTCAGTGTCAGTATTATGCAGCGCTCGCTGTAATAAAGACACAATTGCAAGTGCATGACTTTCAGATACTCCTTAGAAGAAATGTATTTTTTTAAATAATAAAAATCATCGAGTCTTGCATATATTTCAGAATTTTCAATATTTTAATAAATGGAAATATATAGCTAAATAATATTCAAATTATTTTTAAAAGTAATTTACATGCCCTTTTGATCAACCATTTAATTAGTAAAGGGTATAATAATGGAAAATGTAGGTACATACGTATTTTTAGGTGTGTCTTTTGTGGCATGTTCAATTCTTGAGGCTGCTTCTGCCTCTGTTTCATTGGGGACCCAAGAGCTTAATTGTGTCGCGGTGGCATTTAAATGGCGGCGTAATGAGTTTAATTATGATTTTAATTATCTTGTATATGGCACGCACAGGTGGGTGACCAAAATGCATGTGACTTGAGGAAACGATTGAAAATCGCCGTTTGTTAATATTATTGTTAATATAATAGTTTTTATTTAAATATTTCGCTGTGACACATCTCGTTCGCAATCACGCAGTGTGAATTTTCACATTCGATAATATATAAAAATAACAAACTAATTGACAAACAAACGCAAAGACTTTAAACACTTAATTGATCGGCGCCAGACGGTCGTTATTCGACATACGATATACCCAAATATATAAATATTTATTTGCCGCATGAAAGATAAACTTGGATTCGAGCTTCAAGCCAGCACTCTCACTTAGAGATAACCTAAATGGCCATTATGAATGTCACTTGCGGCAAGTGCTGCGGCATTAATAATCAAGGCAAATCCGCAAACTGAGCTCTTTGCAACAATCCTCCTCCGTCCCGCCTCATCAGTACAGTGATTTAAAAATATCTATAGCTCTAAGCAGAGCAAACAGTAAGCTCAGTAATAATATTAAGACTTGTCCGCAAGGTGAAAGCATAATTAATATTTAATGCGTTTATTTTATAGGTGAATTAATATTAAGAGGATATCTTAGAAAATAAATACAAGATATCTCCCAAGTTGGGCTAACAAATGATTTCAATTTGTGAAAGTAACTTGTTAGAATTACAGGTTTAATATTGTCCCAGCATTTGGCTCTTTTCTGTTGCTGAGTGCCTAATGAAAAATTTAAAAGCGAGGCCGACAAGCAAAAAAATCTCCGTAAAATGTCACTGCGGGAACGGGAACTCAAGAGACCAAACAAACAGAGAAGAAAAAAATATATCCTGCGTATCCTGAATTCCCTTTGCATAACTTAATGCAAGTGATCAACTCTAAATTGCTCTTGGTTAGGTTAGGTTAGACACAGTGGCCAATTATTGGCGCCTTGCGGTACCGTGGATCTAAATCCTGTTCAGAAACTCGTGATAATTTGGATCAATTGAACCGGCCAGTTGCATTTATGAATTTTGCGATTCTGGCTGGTCTTGTGTGCGCCAGCTGTGTTAAGCCGGATAGGAAGTGATTTCCCAAGAAGGTGAACCGTCTTTTTGCTAGTGCTGGATAGAGACAGAGGAAGACAGCGAGCCATTTAGCCATTTGTAGTTTGACCTGTGTCTATCAAGTTCTTTTATTTTGAGCTTACAGGTTGCTAGAGGCATAATCACAACTTCCTTTCCAGTAAGGAGGGGTAGAAGAGTGGCTTTGAGAGCACGCTGCTCTGCCATCTCGTGTAAAGATTTGCGACAGCATGTTAAGGATGTTGACATCGCACTGGTAGATTTAATGGCCGTTTGGCTATAAATTTGTGCACTATAAGAACTAATTTTTGACCTTTTCAGGCAGTTTAGTGCTTCTTGTATAGCTATCACTTCTGCCTGGAAAACACTATAGTGTTCCGAAAGACTGAAGGATAGTTGGGTAGTTGGTTGGAAAATGGGTCCTAAGGAGGATTTCTAATGAGTCTCCACTTGATTCGAATCAGGAGTTGTCATCTCTCTTAAGATAACTTAGAATGGGGTTGGTTTTAGATAAAATTTTTCTAAGCCTTGCGGCTTCACTCGTGGATTCTATCTCCGTACAGAAGTCTCTCCATGATCTTCTTTTTGCCTGTCTGATGGCCTTTAATAAAACTCAAAAACTGAGACAGTAGTTCGCAAAGAAGAAGACACACATAGTCTGCTCGTGAGATGCTTTTCAAGAATCACACTTTATAACAAAATACAAATACCCGCTGCTGCAATAGCATAAATCAAACCAACAAAAAAAAAAGGTTAAACGGCAACCCACAAAACGCATTAACGCTTAAATGGCCCTGAGACCAGGCTACCATTCTCCTCATCTTCTTTGTCATTGTTGCTGTTGCTGCTGGTCACTTTTAGAAATTTTTAAGAGCTTTTGGTTGATCTTACCTTAAATTTGGCACAGCTGCGGCAGCAGCAGCCGCTGCTTGCAGAGGCGGCGGCACATTATATGGATACGGCAACTTGGCCGCAACGGCTGGATTCTCGAATAGCATTCTATTGCCGTTGTTCGCTTGTCTGCTGTTGTTGTTGTTGATGATAATGGGGGGGTTGATGGGGTGGTTGCCGGTGTTGGTGTTGTTGAAGCTGATATTGTAGTAAATTTTGCTGGCTTTTTATTTACTTCCGGTTCACAAAAAAAACTATTTCTTTTGACTCTTGCGTGTTAATTACTTTCACCTTCCTTTTCTTTTTTAAGGTTTTTTGTAGTATTTTATTTTCGCACTGATTTTATTTAAGTTGGGCACATTTTTTTTAACCCGAAATGGTTAGCTTCAATTGCTCGTAGCACACTCTAAATATTTACAAAAAATATACATTTTTAAAAATAAATTTAATTAATATTTCAAGATTTCAACCCACTATGTTCACATATTCGTTTTTAACCCCCCTTTTCACATGCCAAATGTCCAAGGTCTTGAAAAAAAGCGGCACATGTTTTGCAGCGTGTTTCTTTTCTTCTTCGTTTCGTTTGTGGTTTTCATTTCATCGTTCTCCCCGAACTGTCTCACAATCGGCTGACGTTGTCAAGCCTCTGCCGTTAAGAGCATCATTAACTAGTTTTGTTTTAATATCTTAGTTTGTTGTTGCTGCTGTGCTGCTCGCTCTACTGCTTCCCATTTGCTGTTTGTTTCTTTCGTTTTTGTTTTTCTTTATTCGCTGCGCTGCTGGCTGGGCCGCTGCCGATTATGCTTTTACTTTCATTCGCAGCATGTTTGTTGCTGTGGCTGGCTGGCTTCTGATTCTGGCGTTACTCTTTGCGTATCACATTCGCTTGACATTGCCGGCTTTTTTGACGCATACAGCGGCGAATTGCGATTGTATTGACGTGAATATAGGCGTGTTTGTGTGCGTGATGATAAAAACTTGGCTTCGGCTTTTGCTCTTATTGCGTTTTGATAAACATATAGAAATACATTTGTATGTGTCTTAAATCTTTATGGCATGCGTGCAAGAGCAGCGCACACTTCACCATATTTTTGTTTGTGTATAGTTGTTTTATTTTCATTAATTAAATCGATTTGCGTGCATAAAAACACAAAAGGAAAACACACACACACACTTATACACATTTACACACACACACACTAACCGAAAGCAAGGCAGCAAAGACGCACAGCAACATTTTTGCGACGTCATTGAATTCGCCGCACACACACATTAAAACACACATTCAATGTGTGTGTGTGTGTGTGTGTGTTTGTGTGTATGCTAAAAACTACCCAAAATAAAAGAAAACGGGCTTACGCACCTCTTGGTCTCCCCCTATCCCCACTTCTGTTCTTATATTTGAATTACTCACTCATACACACACATACACATGCAAGCGCGCACAAATGCTCGACTAAGGAAATGACGTGTGACGCTATGACGACAGATTTTACGACAACCGCCAATGCTTAGTTAGAGAGGTCCGCACAGCGCAAGGAACTTTTGTCAACTGAAACTAAAGGAGCGCTTCAGCGACGGCCAAAGCGAAGAGCGTCATAAATGCAAGCAAGCAAGCTCGCCGCACAACTCGTGCTCTCTCACTCTGAAATGGCAGGACAAGCGCGTGGAGCACTCAGAGAGCGAGAGACAACGAGATAGAGAGAGAGAACGCTTTAGCAAGTTCGCCGCTTGGCGACTTGACTTGATGCTTGGGGTAATTTGAGTAATGGCTCAGACGACGATGGCTGCTGTATGCAACACATGCGGTCATATGCAACATGAGTCGATGACGAAGATACCACAGATGTCGAAGTAGCAGACCAACCCTCTCCCCCTTTCCTTTGCAAAACATAACCATTTCCGACGTGTGCAGTTCTGTGCACTCCTACAAAAACAATAGGCAGCCTCTGTGGTTAAGCGGATAAGCGGGCAGAACAGGAGCAGGGGCAAGCGGAGCCAGCGACCGCCCGCGTCTTTTATATCGCTTTGTTCTGGCATTAAGCTTTCTTTGTTTTTCGTATTTCTTTTAAAGCTCAGCTTCAGTTAGGCGAACGCCTTTGTTGACTTTAAAAAGCAGCGCAAAATAATTGTTTAATTTATTAATGCGTTTCACACACATACACACACACACACACTCGCAAGTCTCGAGTCGTCGTCACGCTGATTTATGTGAATTTTTGTTTAAGATACACGCACTGAAGCGTCAGCAGCGTGCTCTTGACTTTTATATTAATTCTTTGTTTGTTTTTTAGGCTTAATTTAATTTTCGCTTTTGCAAGCTGAACTTGAAATTGATCCACGTTTTTGTTTTGTGAGCTATCAATCAGTAAACTTTTGAAAGCTCTGCATCAAGTCTGTCGGAAAGCTTCTAAGACCGTTTTGTACAAGCTGCATGCAGCACTTATGCAGCACATTCCTTGGGTTTCTGGTATAATTGATCACATGTTTGGTTTTGTTTTAGTTTTTTTTTTGTATCTTTTTCCTTTTTTTTTTTCGACGAATTTCAGTGCCTGGCACCCCGCAGACCCGCATATTCAATTACAACATCGAAACACGTAGTTTCTAAGAATTTTACTTGTTTGTTTCTGCTTCTGCTTCTTTGAACATCGACTATTTCTTATCGGAGAAACTGTTTTATCAAGAAACCACTAAAGAACTTCAAAATGAATTTTTTATATTATACAATTTTAAAAGTCAAATGAAATCCATAAAGAAGAATTTTTACTTTATAAATTAAATCTATCAGCGTGAATTTTATATAATATATTTAAAACATTTTAAAACCCGATCGAATTTTTTATATTATAAAATACAAAACAATATTATAAAATAAAGTTTCACATCTCAATACTTAAGCGTTTTCATCTGATAAGCTTCCTGCTTCTTATTTGTTTAATAGCTATACTTTAAGTTTGCAATATAATTAAATTGTGTCTTATTTAATGGTTTGTTTTTTTTTTATTTTTAAATTTCCAGTTGCTTTTGATTATTTTTTTTTTTTTTTTTTTTTACTCATTAGTCACAATAAATATATGTATATATATAATTGTTGAAGCATCGAGAGTAAATTGATTTAAGCTTTAATTATATATTTGATCGATTTAACATTTTATTTTTTTTTCGTTTTTGTTTTTTTATCTTTTCTTATAGTTTTCTTTTGCAATAGCATCAAACTAGATTTATAATATATTTTTCTTATATGTGTGCGCACATATATGTATAAATATTTATTTTTAATTAATTTGCATGCATCACACTGGGACGCAGCTGTTATTACTATTTTTGTTGCAGTTGTGCTTTTGGTTGTTATTGTTGTGTTGCAATTTAACACGTAATTTAATTTCGCTCATGCAAAACGCCAAACGTTATCGCATTTATAATAAAAACACATATTTTTCGAAATTTTTTTTACTCTTTTTAATATTAACATTGAAACAACTTGGCAACGATTTGTTGCAATTGTTGTTTTGTTAAAGTGCACTGTAAACTTAAACTTAACACAAAATCTCAAAAATTTACTTTAATCTTCCGCTCAAAAATGCAAACAAAATATAAATTTTGTTTGTTTTTAATTTGCCGCCTCTGAGCGTTTAACGGCGCTTTAGCTCCAATTTGAAGAACTTTATGAGACGAGAGAGAGGCTCTGGCCACAAAGGAAACGACGACAAAGACGACAATGCAGACACAGAGTAACAATTGAAATCGACGTAGGCGAGAGATGACAACGACGACGCACAAAATTATCCGTACGCTAAACTTGACGCTGTAACGGTCGCAACCACACTGACACAACTGCTGGCGTCGCCAAAAAGTATGGCATTCAATTCGCTTGACAATCGACATGCTGCTCTCCGACGCAATACACATGTACATATGGTTTCTAGCGGCAAGCATAAAAACCAAAACAAGAGCGCTCTATTCAAAGTCGCTCTCTCTCTCTCTCTTTTGTTTTCGCATTCTCTCTACAATTGAGCGAGCGAGCGAGAAACTTTATTTGGATCGCCAAGTGGCGTCCATTGCAAAGCCACTGCTCACTCAATTGCTGCTCTCTCGCTCCAACCACCCACAATTCGTGCAGCAGTGGTAAACAATCGCTGCGGTTCGCTCAGTGCGGCGGAGAGAAGCTTGTTTTGCTTGTTGTGTGTGCGGCGAATTCGCTCAAAAAACGCCAATTGGATAAGGCGGTGTGAGATGGCGCCACACAACTGTCTGTGTCTGTGCGTCTGTGTTGTTAGCTCGCTTGCACTTGCATGCATTGCAATCAATGTTCGCAGTTCCATATTTCCGTTCTTGAAGCGCTTTCAATTCTTGTTGTTGCTTGTGGTGTGGATAAAAACGAGCATCTCTCATATGGATGGATGTACTTATACTGCACTTGTATAAGATGTTGGGTGTATAAGTTGTGGGTAATTTTTCGTGTTTGAGTTGAAAAAAATATATTAAAAAACGGCAAGTCTTATAATTATATGCACACCCAAAAAATTAAAAAAATCAAAGACAATTTTCAGTCTGATATCGGCTTATTACAACGACTAAACATCAAAGGCCACAAAACATGTAATTTTATAATTTTTTTTTTTTGCTTTTTATAAAGTTTGCACGCGCAACAAGCGCAGCCCCAACGAGTTCCACCGCAGCTAAGCAGCTGACGGCTAAAGAGTTTTTTCTCTCCTCTCTCACTCTCTTTCTCTCTCGCACTCGCTCTTTCAGTTTTCTAACACGCGGAGAAAAATGGAAAACGGAACATAAGAAACTTGTTTGCTGCGCCTGGAGCAACGAGCGAGACCCAAAATATACAAGAACAACAACAACAAATGCACAGACACGCTTGTGTCGGCAGCGGGTGCGGGGGCGGGTCCGCCTGAAGAAGACAGGTCAAAGGAGCAGACGAGGCAACGACGCTGACCGCGTGCTCTTTTTCCTCCCTCTCGCGCTTTCTGGTTCGGCAAAAGGCAGCAATAAATTTGGCCACCGTCTTCGATTATCTGATTGGAATGGGCTGAGTGTGGAACGGCAAATGGCGAATGGGAAACGAATTGGGAATTGGCCGCAGACTTTGCAGCCAAGGTAAAAATACTCGACAAATCTATAAGAAAAAAAGCGCAGCCAGCAGCAAATTGGGTCATAAAAGTAATTAGTAGAATCTGGTCATAATATACAATATATATTATTTAGCTACTTTTTGTTTGACTGATTTTAATTGGCTACACAGCAACAGCAACAGCAGCTTATGAAATTGGACAGTTTGTCTGGCAATCGACACGGTGATTTAAGGCCCCTTTGCCATTGAGCAGCAGGCAGGGGTTGCACGACAGAGGAGCAGCTGCGAGAGGTGAGGCAGCTTTAACCAGCCGAAAGTTCCGGCTGTTAGTCTATTAATTAAACAGCCATAAACTTAAATCACGTCTCATTACAGCAGACCAGGGCTGCAAAGTAGACTAAAGAACAAAGCAAGAGAAATTAAAGGAAAGTGATTTCTTCTGCCAAAATAAAATTAAGAAATAGAAATAGCTTAAAAAATGAATATGAGTATATATAAATATTATTATAATTAAAATCAAACAAGTGAAGTATTTGTTGCAACTAAAATATAAATATAAATAATTTACATGAATTCAAATATCAGCAAAATTTCTTTAAATCTGAAAATACAAATCCTTAAAAAAATCGAAAATCTATCATTGTTTCTCGCTGGCATTATTATATTTTTTATTTATATTAAAATTAATTTTACCTTCCCTGTTGCAACATTTATAAAGCCATCACTTCATACAGCTGAGCCACAGCCAAAAGGAAGCCGCTTAATCAGCTCTTAAGCCTTGAATAATAACAAATATGGCCTTTTTACGGCAGTGGCATGTCAGTCATTTATGAATATGTCCTTTACAGTTGCTTTTGCCGCTGTCAGCGCTGATGTTCACTTTTTGTGATGGGCGCATAACAATTAGCCGGGGCTCAAAGGCTGCAGCCAACAGCAACAACAGCAACAACAATAACAACTGCAACTGTTGTACGCCGTATCCCAAAATGTCAGACAACAGACAGATATCAGATATCAGGCACATGTGTTGCCACATTCAGAGTCTGCCACACCAGACACGACGCGGTCTGGCTAATGGGCAACAACTGCAGCGAGAGTGGAGGGGGGGGGGGGAGATTTGTGCACCGAGAATTACTTGTGAATGTAATACTTAATCTAAGCATGTTGCACTTAAGTCACTTGCTTATCGTTGAGCCTGCTTTTAATTGATGTGTGAATTGCACAACATTATAATATATATACATATATATACAGATATATGTAGATATAAATAATTAACAATTTTTATTTTTAAATATATTATAATTACTTTGAGAGGTGGAGATTAAGGAGCTTTATGAGTAAAATTGCACTATTTTATAAGCACATGAAGAATGCACAGAATTCTTACTTGAAAATTTAAGAATCTCATAGAAAGAGAGAGAAACAAGTACAGCAAGTAAGAGAGATAGATAGAGAGAGGCAGTAATTTACATACAGATGGGAATATACTTATAAATACATTAATATTTATTATTTATTCTATATACATACATATATTAATATTTATTATTTATTCAATTTTTTACTTATGCAAATTTGTTTTCATCGTTTTGCATTTATTTTTTTACTTGCTTATTCTATTAAAATCCAATTTAAATATTCCAATTGGAATATTCTTTGATTAAGTATTAAATTCACAATTTTACAATTTTAATTTCCCAATTTATACAGCTTTAAGAGGAAGTAAAGAGAGATTTATATATGTGTGAATGAATGAAAATTTTGCAGAAAAAAGCAAGTTTCAAAGAAAATGATGATTATTTAAAATAATGTAAAACAATTGCTATCAGGAAAAGGGCAAGTATCGTAGTAAATAATAATTCCTTAACAAATAACAAGCACTTATCACATATTTAGCACCTTGAGCAACTCAAACTCATTTGTTATTCAAACAAACTTTAGAAGAGTTGTGTGTGTGTGTGTGTGTGTGTGTGTGTGTGTGTGTGGATGGGTGTGTGTGTTTGTGTGTGGATGGGTGTGTGTTTGCTTTTAAACAAGCGTAATGTCATCAATCAGTGCACAAATTTGCATTTTCTGGATTGTCTATTTTTAGGAGCCCATCCTGTGTGGTTCTAGCATAAATAGATACATCTGTAGGAAGGTGTGTGTATGGGTGGTCTCCCTGTCTCTCTGTCTGTCTGTCTGGCTGTCTGTCTGTCTGTCTACATACATGTGTAGGGAGAGTGTATCCTCGAGCATCTGTCGTTGTCAGCGCATCAGCGCGCTTCATCAGTGCGCTGATATGTAAATCTCATAAATCATGCACACCTGTCCTCGATGGCAGCCCTGGCGACAGCACAGAACCAGCTAACAGGACGAGCTGACAGCCCAGTCCCGCAACAACAACAACAACACACATGTGTCTCCGTGTGTGTGTGTGTGTGTGTGTCAGTCGTGGTCAAGCCTTTTGGGCTTGTTGTGCGCTGCCTTTGCTTCATAGAAATGTTGCAAAAAAACAAAAAAGCAAAAAAAAAAATAAAATAAGGGGCGCAACGTGATGCGGTGCAAATTGATTAGCCACGTGTAGCAAATGATTGTTGGCCAACACGACTAACAAACTGCCAAATAGCTTCATTTAGAGCGAGAACATAGATTTATGCGATTGATTTCAGAGATTAACTCTCTTTAGCATTTATGTCTTTTGCCCAAGAAATCTTAACTTTTTGCATATTTAACCACACTCAAATCGGTGGTCGAGTGCCCCTTGAGGCATTGCCTCTCAATGCCAAGAGTAACAATATTCATAGCGCTTTTCTGTGGGCGCCACTTGGCAGCTGCTCTTTGCAATAAACCAGGCTCTCACTAATTGCTTGGCCACGGCACCTGCTGCTCGACTGGAAGCTTAACTGGTTCTGGTTGCGGTTGGTTCTTCTTTTGGCCAGCGGGCCTAGGGGACGTTTAGCAGAAAAAACCACAAATTTACATAAATATGCCACAAATCATAGCAGCACGGCAGCAAGTGTCGCCCAAAAAACAAGCCTGTCTCCTGTCTCTGTCTTTATTTTATGCTCTATCCCTCTCCCTCTCCCTTTCCCTCTCTATCTCTGTCTCTTGGTGTGTGGTGGGTCAGCGGTTTATGTGACAGAGGAGTCGACTCCGCCATGAAAAATGTATGAAAAGCACAATTTAATTTTTTATCAACACTTTCAGTGCAATTAAAAGTAACCCACCAAAAAAAATTTACAAGTACTATAAAAAACACCATAAAAAATATCATTCAAAATGTATGTGCGCCATATGTCCTAGGCGTATTTATGCGACTATACCTATAGATTATATTATTTCAAATACACTCAGAAGAAAAATCGACTTCATTCTCAAATAACCCCGACGAGGCTTTGTTTTCTGTTTTCGAGAAATATATTTTCTAATAAAATAAATTGTTAAAATGATTTAGAAATCTGAAAATACACATCTTTATTTCTTATTATAATTAACAAAAAAACTAATGTTTAGAGTTATATATATATACATATATATAGATAGTTTCTAAAAATTTACTCTAGAATTCAGAAGGGAAAATCGAGGGTCTTGGAAAGAGCAGAATCTTCCGTCTTTATAATAATTATATATAAAAATAGGGTAATGCAATTTTCTAAAATTCAATTGAATTTTTTTCCAAGTGTATATATATTTATATATATCTTCACATTTCTATACACTATCAGTGAACCTGTGTGTTTGTGAGAAAAAGCGTAACGCATTTTGAATTTGATAAGATCATGGCAAACAAATCTAGGCAGTCTATATTATATATATTTTTACTAACTAGTCTTTAATCCCGTACACAAACAAAAAACGATTAGAAATAAGAAATATCCTTGGATAAAATGCAGTTTGTCCGTAGGCAGAAAGTTAGGGTATTTTATGTAAGAATATTCCACATTCGATAATGAAAAAGAAAAATTATTTTTATGTTTTTTTTTTTTTTTTTTTACCCGTTTTTGTAAAACGCACGTTGCATAATAATAAAACTGTTGGCCACCAAGGGCCAGTGGACACTTAAATTCACTGCCTCCAACGTCATCATTGTTGGGCTGGGTGTGCCACTGCCCCTGCAATCCCTGCCACACATACCCTTTGCTCACTCTCTCCCCCTCCTCCTACAATGTTTGTCATTAGCAAATGTTGCCTCTTGTACTTTACGGCCGATTGTTGTTGTTGTTGTTGCAAACTTGTTAGCCAGACGCAAAATTTGTGACTGCGACAGTTTTTGGTGTGTTCCGTTACTCAGACCCCGCATATTGTGCTTCATTTGCAACGCATCATTTGCGCATTTTATGTAGGTGCAACATAACATAACAACAACATGCTGTTGCATGAATGAATGCTGCAACACGACCACAAACTGCGACTGGACACCAAACAGCTGGCAAACAAGGATGAGCTGCAATAATTTGACAACCACACTTCAGAGCCCCAAACAAATAGTTGCTCCTTAAAAAGTTGTCGAAATGAAAAGAAAACTTGGCAGCAGAATTTAACAGTTTTCGATTGTAGCACTTTGCAACAGCCCAAATAAATCTTAAAGAAGACAAAGTCAAATTAAATTAGAAATGCACAAAGTGTGGGAGGTGCAAAAAACAGTCCATAAAGATTTGCCAAAGTTGACACATAAATTTAAGCACCCCAACGATTCAGTAATTTCGATAAAGTCACCCTTCACACACACACACACACACACACCCCTATGCGGCATATGCAACACACTTTTATATTTTGTGTAATTGCGCATTTCAACAACTCTTTTGGCGAACAAATGAAATTGCGCAGAAAAAAGTATTCAATGTGACAGACAGCAAATTGTTGACTGCTCCACATATAAAACACACACACCCAAACACACACATCACACACACACACATCACACACATCACACATGGCACACACACCACATCACACACACACACACACATCACACACACATACACACATCGCACACACATCACACGACCAATTTTGTAGTCCTTTAATTAAACAGCAATTTTTTTTGTAGTGCAATTTTAATTTGACATTTTTATTTTAGTGTTGAGTTTTTTTTGTTTTCTGCTCATTTCGACTGCTAAGCGACTGCCATAATGAGTATGTAAATTGCTGCAAAGTTATGTCCTCAATTTGGACCTGATGCTCTTCCGGGCTCTTTGGCAGCTGTTTTATGAGCGCATAAAGTTCCCTGCCACATGAGTCGCGTCGTGTCTCGTGTCTCGTGCCTCGTTTCTCGGGCGCGCGACTCATTAGAAACTGAAAACTTTGGATAATAGCCCCATAGATTTACCGAATGCGTGGCAAGCGAAATATGTTGCATATACCGCAGGCGCAGCTGTTGGACATGCCTAAAATAAATTCCACAAAAATAAACGGCAAAAGTTGAATACGATTTTCTCTTCTTTTTTTTTTGGTTTTTCTTTGTTGCCAACAATCAGTTAACGAATATGAAGAAAACAATTGGGTATTTAAATGGTTGCAAAGTGGAGATCGAAGCAAAAGATACACTTTCATTTGTTGTAAGTTGGGGTTTCTCTTTTATGCACTGAATTTGTGAATACGATTTTTTCAAGAAGATATCAAAAATAATCTTAGATTAAAAAAAACGAAATAAAATGTAAAATATTCCTTTATTTAAGTAAACTCTTAAAATTGTGCAAGCACTCAACGAGCTGAAGGCCTTAAAAGCAATTATTTTATTATTATGAGTTATTTTAAAATTGTAGACAAAAGTAAGATTTATGTAAAATAAAATAAAACATGGATTTAATTAAATTATTATCAAATTAAACATTTGCATATTTTACACATACAAAATACAGCTGAAGTAAGAACGCTTTTCTTCTTGTTTTAAACAATCATTTATTTTAAACAAATTTCACTTTATATATTATTTTGATATACTGCATCTATGACTATCTCAATCAAATATCCATCTCACAAGTGGCAACATACAAAAAAATAACATTTGTAACTTTAAAGAAAATTTAGATATCAGCAGATTAACTAGTTAATCTAAACAATCTAAAAACGCTCTTTTTATGATAAATAAAAATATAAGTTAAATAAACGTAATCAACGCTTTCTTTCTTTCTTTCTTTGTTTTTTTTTTTTTTTTGTAATGTAGATAAAAAGCATAATAATTTTTTATGTTTTTGAATGTAGATGAAATCAATATACCCACATCACAGGGTGTTCGTTTACATCCAGCGATAAGCAGCAGCAGCAGCATTTGTTGGTGCCACGCATTTGTTGGTGCCACGCATTTGTCGTTTGCTTATCAACGCACTTCCGCATCATTAAATAATTTTATCATTTACATTATTTTTACTTTCTAAGCAACAAACTGACAGTGTCTGCCAAAGTTGGTGGCACGCACTCAGCTGTAGCCAAAAACTGTCCAAATAGGATTCGGAATGGGGGTTCTGCATTGTGTTAAGGGTGATTGCGAGTTGCGGCTTTTTGGGTGGTCGGTGTAAACTGATTTTGACTTGGCTAATTTGTAATTTATGCAGCATTTTTTATTTGCGGTTCCCACCCAAAATAATAAAAAGATGAGTGTGAAGAAAATCTTCTTTTAATTAACTGCAGCAAAACTTAGGCAAAAAGTTTTCGAATTTCTGAGTGGCACAGCTTAAATTTAATACTTAATCATAATATTGAGCAAAGAGAAGCGTCCAACAGAGATAAGTGTAAGTCAATTTATTCAAAGTGGATATTAAAAAAAAACCGAATAATTTGCAGAAAGTGGAGTTTTCAAAGTTTTGTTTAAAAATGCAATTTTCCTCTAACAAATCGGTAAATAAGCACCCTTAAATACCTTTTTGGGCGAAGACCAGATGTTTTCGCGACATATGAAAATTTAAGACATTTACATGAGGCTACATTTAATTCTATAAGTATATTTCGCATTGTATAATAAATTAAAAAAATCTTTTTCCTGCTCACTTCCAAGTGCATTTCAAAGCCATTAAAGTTGTTCAGCCTGCCACTTGATAAAAAAAAAATAAAAAAAAAACGCATACCAGCAACAAAAAAATATAAAAAAATGGAATGTAAATGCCAAAAGACATGAGAAGCAACAAACGATAATGAGGACACATAACAACAAAAACAAGTAGAAATGATTTTAATGGGGAGTGCTTGGCTAGCAAATATCCTGTTAAACCACTGAAGATTTCAATATTTCTTACAAAAAGTTCGCTTAAAACAAAATATAGATTTTATCGATATTTGTTAATCATATAAATAAATTAAATTAAATTAATAGCAAACAGCTTGTCGAATTTCTTATTTATTTTTGGGCATTTTTATTGAATACAAAAAATGTAAGCTGTTCAAAAGTTTACAGGGTATACGAAGCACAGCAGCACTTGCAGCTGCAATGATAATGTTGCCTGCAGTTGATGACGACGCCAGCGACAGTGGCAGCTCTGGCAGCAACAACAAATGACGGAAATCAGCCAGTGAATGCAGTCCAAAACCTAAACCCAACCTCCCCTCTCTCCCCCTCTCGTTGCTGTTGTTGCAACCCTTTTACGCGGCAAGTCCTTGGTTACAGGCATCTCCAAGCGCTGCCGCTGCTCATTTTCGTTACTAAATGAGACAGGCACAAACCGCTCCCCGCTCCCCTCTCCCAACCCCACACACCAGCAACTGCCACTTTTCTTTCTTAGCCACCCACTGTTAGCAACATTTGGACATTTTTTTCTTTTTGTGTTGCATGCAGCGCGACAAAAATGGTGCAGACTGCATTTAGACATCAGTTGTCAGCATTTATTTCACCTTCAAAATATATTTCAATATAAGTCCACAAATTAAAATGTTGAAAGCATCAAAACTACAAAAAAAAAAAAACAAAAAAAAAATACACTCTAAATAAATTGTTTTTGCTTGGATTTTCTTTTATTTTTCCGGACGGCACACGCACAATTGAATTCAATTCGAGAAAAATGGGAGCACATTTTCGGGCCCAAGTCGTCGTTCACTCGAGTGAAATGTCAGCCACTCAAAAAATGTGCGGCGTGGCATGACAAATCTACCTAAACAGCGCTGAACTTACTTTATTTCAGATTTAACGATTCGGAAACAATACACACCCACACACACACACACACACACACACACTCATTTACACACAAATAAACACACACAGTCGACAAATTATTTGGCCATCAAGCGCAGAAGTTGCACGCCAAACTGATGCCTCGGACAGGGGTTGGGGTCTGGAGCGAAGCTAGTAGTTGAAAAATTATTAATTTTCTTAAAAGTCAGCAGCACACACGCGCACACACACACACACATAAACACACACACACACTGTGACAAAGTGTCCTGTTTATGCACATGAGTAAGCAGCAGTAAAAACCGCACCAAAAATTGTGTAGCATACTTTTCTGCGTCTGCATTTGTGGCAAACGCAAAAAACATACCCGAATTTATGAGTAATTGAGAAAATATTTCTACCAACAAAACTACCAAATCCAGAAGCTAATGTGGAGTGTGTGCAACGCTCACAATTTGATAGGGTTTATTTTTTAATGGACAAATTGGCTGCTGGCTCTTTAAATTCTAGTTTTTCATAAAACAACTAGAGAAAGTCAGCTAAATTATAGAATAAATAGATTAAATAATAAGCTATTGGTAAAAATATATATGAGGTTATGTGGGACGAAAATTACCTCAAAAGTAGTCCATGAAGCACAATCCAGACTTGACCGGCTCGGAGAAACCAATAGGCTCACCCTCAGATGGGTCCCGGGCCACACGGGGCAGCAGAGAGACCCCTAATAGGACCTGAACCGTATTGTGAAGAAGAAAGACAGAGGAGGCAGCGGAGCTGGGCAGCATCCTAGCATCCTAGGGATGCATGTCATCATAAACAATGACATAGTAGCCCTCAACCCAATAAAGATTCTAGCATTTGTGCAGGAGATTGGGTTGATGGAGGATCTTTAAGCCCAGAAGGGGACACAATAGACCTATCAGGTCGCAGTGCACATACCCCCAATCTAATAATAATAATATATGAGTTTATCAGGTTAGGTTAACTTTACATACATAAAATTAATAAAATAAAAACATACATTTTTTGTTACTGCTCAAAATAAAAACAAATTCTTTAGGATTTTTTTTTAACCTCTGATATCTAATAAATTAAATAGTAGTTCTTGGAATTCTTTTCGATATTATTGGAATAGTTATCGCTAAATTCCATTCTAAGTAAAAAGTAATATATTTTTATATATATATTAATTATATTTTATTTATTATTGTATATATCAAATTAATATATTTATATATTTTTATTCGCAATTAGATGAATAGGGTATTCGTAGTATTCAATGTTCCAATAGCTGTTGGTACTCGTTGAGTATTCGCTCCTCCTGCTCCAGTGGCAAACCCAAGTAGTCCTGCTCGTTGCCAAGCAAATCCTTATTGAAACGCTTGTAGGCACTGTAGGATGCCAGCTGAGTTTTGGCCTTGCTCAGCACAGATTGCACCAAGGCCAGTTGGCTCGCCGTTAAGGTGGATGCTGGCTGCCCCGTAGAGGTGGACGCATTGGGATCATTAAAGGCGGTTTCTGTGCTCCATTTCGATATGAACTCAACCATGGTGTTCAGCTCCCGCTCGCTGGCAAGACTCTTGAGCAGAAAATCAATGGCACGATCGATGTTATTCTGTGTGATTTCTAGAGCAGCACGTGCCAAGGGCCTCTTGAAGCCCAGTTTGCACAGGGTATACAGCATTTGCTCATCGGCTGCCTGTGTGGCGGGCAGATTCCGACGCAGTTCATCCGAATGCGATTGCAGCAGATCCAAGCTGCGCGTCAGATCGTTGTCGGTGCGACGCAGTGCCTCCACCACAAGCGAACGTTCATAGCCCATTTCCATGAGGCGGCAAACGCTGCGCGGATGAACCCAATCCTGCCGCCCGCTGCTCAACTGTAGATGCTCGAGCCGGCGATCCGAATCGGAGCTGTGCCGTGCCGCCTGAAGACGCTGCCGCCGTTGCTGGATAAACTCCACGGCACGCTCCACACTGCCATTGCAGGAGCGCAGTGCCACACGCGCATCGGTGACCTCATAGCCCATATCCAGCAGCAGCGTCAGCTGCTCCGCATTCACTCTGAGTTCATCCAAAGCGGCGCTGGCTGCCTGCAGACGCACCCTGGCCTCATCCCGGCTATTCTGATGAAAGAGCAGAACGCCCCGAAGCAACTGGAGTCGCATGATGAGCGCACGTTCCGGACAACTTGTGCCCTTGAGGGCATGGAGGCGACTATTGTTCTCGCCATAGCTGCGACGAAAGAGGCGCTCGCACAGATCCAGACGACGCTGCGCATCCGGCAATTGTGCGAGTTGCTTGAGGCACAGATAGCACCAAACAATATCCAAATTGAGTAGCGCATAGTTGTCCACAGATTCGAGAAACTTTGAGTCACAGCTGACAAATCGCTCCTCTGCCTCGAGGAACAGCAAAAGTGCCTCATCATATTGCTCGCGTCGCATTGCGGCACGCCCCTTCTCATACAGACTCAAGCCCAGCAGCAGCGCGCGATTCTCGCCGGGTGGCAGAAACATGGCATTACCATCCTGATCCTCCAGCTCAACCAATGGATGCCTCGCATCGACAACCAATTCCGCATCCAACTGTATTTGCCGGATACGCTCGTACAGTGCCCCACCGGTGGCATCCGGCTGACCGACAATGACCAGAAGCTGTTGATTATTCTTGAGGCCCTGCGATTCCAATGTGTCCTGTGACTTCAGCATGCGTCCAGCTGAAATGCATTTGACATGAGACGCTTGCGGCTGTTGCAGCTGCTCAGCGATTTGCCGCTGCAAATGGGAGCCGATTTCATTGAGATTACAGTTCACCTGCAGCATGCGGCATGTGCCACCATCGCTGGCCACGCAACGCACATGGAATGTGGCCAGACCCGTCTCATTGAATTGGCGCTGTGCGGCGAGTTTGTTTAACGCATGATGCTGCAACTCTAGCAGCGAGCTCTTGCAACTAGTTGCAGAGATATGCAGCTCAGCGCTCAGCTCCTGGGACAACTGTTCCACGGCTGCATCGTTGCTGCCCACGTTCTCCACGTAATACGGCGCCTCCCACAATTTGATGCCGCGCTCCTGCAGCCGAACACGCAACTGAACCAGGCTGCTTTCAACATCAGCCATTTCCAGAAATAGTTGACAGTTTTTGGCTAACAGTAAATCAACTGTTTAAAATTAGTCAACTACTTTTTTATTATTTTAATTGACATTTGGTGCAAGGCTAACGAGTTGCACGTTGTTGTAAAGATACTCAACAAAAAGGTCGGGAGAGCTCGACTAGTGTTGATGTTCGATATGTTGCTTTTATATCTATCGATGTGGATACATCGATATCGAATATCGATTCGTGCAACTGTGGCAGTTATTGGAATTTTGGCCAGAGATGGAGTCGAAGATGCTGTTTTCTGTCTGTTGCACATTTTTACGCATTTTTAATGGGTTCAGAGCATCAACAAATATTTCAGGCTATATAAAATAATAGTTCTCATTTCTCAGTTTTAACTTGCGGCAAAATGATGCTGTTAAATTTGTAAGTTTGCTCAAAGAGTTACTGTCTCGACTTGCAACGGCACTAAAACATTTAAGGACACCATGTAATATAAATTTCGAGTTGCCGATAAGAAATCGTTTTATTTAAGGCACAAAGAAAAAGTGCTGAGTACAGCTCGTGGCATTCAACATGTTGTAACCAATTTCCTCATGGCAAATCTCTAATTTTGTTGGCCTTGTGCAGAGCCAATTATCGCAACGAAAATTCACTCAACGAAATGCGAAGCAGGGCATTGGTGAAAGGCGAAAGAGGAGTTAACGAGGCCAAGACGCGACGACAAATTAAAAGCGATAAACCACAGACAAAAGTCGCCCCACAGAACACAATCAAGCCAAATGGGCAAAGAGGGAGGAGGGGGGGGGGGCAGAGTGGCACATCTCCCCCAGGAGCGAGGGATTGAGGTATTTAAGGGGCGGAAAAAAGAAAAAGAGGAAAAGCCATTGCCAGCTTAACGCAGGCGTCTTTGTTTGGCCCTTGTGTGTGGAGCGTCAGGACAATGTGGGTAATAAATGTGTGGTTAAGGGTTAATAACTGCAACAAAGGCGCCAACAAATAAAAAAAAAAGAAATAAAAAAAATGTAAGAAATAAGAAGTAAAACCCGACAAGGCCAAGACATTTTATAGATACTATGGATATATTTCCTCCCCGCAACCCAACCTGCCACGCAATCCTCCCAGCTGTCGGCCAAGTGTGCCTGCTAATGAAAAGTGCCGCTTCTCATTGTGTGCCACAAAATGTCTGTTTGGGTCTAAGTAAGTTTGTCCTGTTTCTCCTCGCCATTTCCTGTTTGCCTCTGCTCCTGCTGCTGTGGTGTGAACAAATGGATGAATCTCTAACGCACTTTCTGTCCATGATGAAGTGGCCAAAATGAGGGTTTGCGCTCATTTCATGGTTGTGCTGGAAAAGTGGGGAAAGTGTGTGTGCTTTTGTGTGTGTGTGTGTGTGCCCAATTTATTGTTCAACTGTGTGTGGCAAGTGTCATGTTCTTTGTCTGTTTAATTGTTGGCTACCGCTGCTCACTTCCACTTGATATTGTACATATTTAGTTATAGATGAGATGTACTTCAATCTGCTACTTAAACAAATGAATATTTGAGATTTACCAAAAGGGATCCTTATTCAGAAACCGCTTCCATTCCCAAAAGTTGAGGGTGATCCTTTTGTAAGTCTCTAAAGGGTAGTTCAATTTCATAAAAATATTAAGTTTAGTTATTAATAATTAAACAAATCACACAATAAATTGCTTTAATTAATAATAAATATAAAGAATTATTTTGTACAACTTTGTTTCACTGCCAACTGTTCGCTACCTATTTAAAAATAATTAATATAAAGCAAATTTTATTTATTAATTAAACAAATCACACAATAAATTACTTTAATTAATAATAAATATTAAGTTTTATTTTGTACAACTTTATTGCATATTTAAAAATAATTTTATTGTATACCAGTTAAATTATTCTAGCTCCTTACTTAACCATATCTGATCTTGAATATAGCAACAATAACCCGTGGGGAATTTGTTATCCTTGCAGCTTACTGCATGCCACCGCCTACTGTTGCCCGCTGTTTGCACTGCAAATGACGCAAGTTAAATGTCGACTAAGTGTTGCTGACAGTTAAGATACATTCGAGGCAGCTGCCCAGCACAGAGGAGTCCTTATGCTGCCACACGCCGCTTGCTCCCCCTCTTTTGCAAGTTCCACCGACACGATGCGACTTGACTTTACTTGTCGTAAGCAGTATCCTTGTTGTTAGCCTGTAAATAAAATCAGTGCCTTGTAGCGCGAAAAGTTGGCAAAGTTTGATGCACTAACTGACTTGTCGTCAAACTAAAGTGAACAACACTCATCCCTTTTTTGAGGAGCGACACAAAGTTGACAACCGACAAGTCACATTCTGGTACATTAAATTAATGAAATGAAATGAAATGATTTCCCGGTGATAGCCCCTTTCCTTGCAGGCCGCGCAGATGGAGATCTCCTTCGGAGCAACGTTTCAGGACCATAAGGATGCACAAATCATTCACAACAACAACAACAACAGGAATACGCATAACAATAGCCACAGACACCACAATGATGCGACCAATTGAGGGTCATTAATCTTGCAAAACAAATGCGGTTCAATGTTTTTGACAGCAAGGGTAGAAATTCGACAAAAAATAATAAAATCAAAATCAGAACTCGCAAAGAGCTCGAGGAATAAATACCCTGTAAACAAGATTACAAAGTGGAAATTGTGGTCTTTAAGTAATATAAGTTAAGAAATAACTTTTTTCAACACAGCGAATTTTACAATCATAATATGCACATTTTTCTTAAAGTTTAATGAAATATTTATAAACTTGTTTGTTACTTTTCCAACTAAACTTTAATACTACGTTTGTAACTTCACCCGACTCTTAGTAAATAAATAAGCATGATTTACAAAATCTGTTTAAATAAGATAAATAAATTATTAAATATTCATATATATATTCTTAAAAAATAAAATAAATAAATAAAAGTTAATATGGAAAATAAATATTATTTTCCCTCCAACAATCAATAAATTTTATTATAAAAATATAAAAGAACAATACAAAAACCAGAAAAGTCTTTAATCCTAAGGTGATCTTAATTTAAGAAACTAAAAAAAAATAAAACCTAATACTAAAAATAACACAAGGAAACAGACATACACGACCATTTAGCAGGGTAGTCAAGTTGTTAACAATGGAATGAGTCATGTGCAAAAAGAGCATTCAGTTTACTCACTGCCAGAGCCAAGTACCGCTCAGCGGAGTTAGGTAGGGGAGGGGGAGTGGAATGGGGATGGGGATGCGGATGGGGGGTACCACTGTCATTTACAAGCCCAGTGAAGTATTCAACGTGTCTGGCTTTGATGGCCATGCAGCGGCGACATATTACTTCCTTATTTGTGGGCCGCACATACGACCTTTGGCTGTGACAGTGCCACACCCACAAGCAAGCACTCCCCACACAACAACTACTTGCAACACACAGACACACACACACAAATAAACAGGAAGCATTCAACGTGCGAGCGTCACGCAGTCAAAGCTGAAACATTCAACGCAGCAATTTCACTAAAAATTATGCATTTAACTATGAGCTGTGTGTTGTTGTGTGTGTGTGAGTGAGTGTGTGTGTGTGTGTGTGTGTGTGTGTTGGGTGTGTGTCTGGCAAACATACGCGTTAAAACAATGACTGGTCGCAAGCATTTCGAGCTGACAGCGAGCCAAACATCCGCCAGATAAAAATGCGCCACACTTCGATGGGTGGTGCCACAATCCACAGTTTGACGCTTTGTCATTCTGCGTGGTGGCACGTTGGTAGCCATGTGGACAACGATGTTGCCGGTCTGCCATTAGCAGGGGGCGCCCAGCCACTGGCTGCTGGGATGATAATGATAAGCGTATAAAACCATTAAGTGATTCCACTTAAATGAGCACGTTTTGGATACGTTTGTGACTCTCTTTCAACGCTTCCTTTTTTCGGTTCGCATTTTTCCGACATGCTTTTCGACGTAGTCCATGTGAAAGGTAAGCGTATCGAGGGAAAATTTTAAAATGGCTCCGATAATAAATACAATTTGTGATCGCTAATATGATTGCAACAGTGGTACAATCAGAAGATGAAAAAACGGCAATCGTTTGTCGCCAAAGGAAAACACACATTATTATCCAGAAAGTGTGTTCCTCAAAAGAAAATTCAGGGCACATTTTTCTAAAATTAAAAAAATATATATATGTCTAAATTCCGGGCTGTTGTTGATTTTAATTTAAGAGACTTTCCACAGAGCTATGCCATCTCCAAAACAAACAATAACTAAACCAGAAAATGGTTTTAGGGCGATTTCAAGTCGAATTTTTTTATTGTGCGAACTTAAAAATTCTTTTTATATAGGTAAATTAAATAATAAATTAAGTTTTTGAAAACCGCAATAAGCAATTTTCCTTGTCTTTCATTAAGTTTCTTATTTGTCTTTTACTATCGTTAACAAATTTTAAATGAATTTAGTTAAAATTCCTGCTAAAATGGTGCAACTAACTAAATCAACTAAAAACCAAATTGTTAAGTGCCTGAAAGACATATTTATTTGTTTTGGTGCTTAGAGCATTGCAAACATAATTTTAAACTGAATGCTTGGTTTGTTTTAGCCACTGTGACTGCCACTAATTGAATTACACTGAGCAACATACAGAATAAGGGAAAGTATAACGAGATGAAGGACAAAACAAAAAAAAAAAGAATAAATAAATAAAATAAAAATGCACAACAACATTTCCGTTACTTGCCACTAAAAAAGAAGAAACAAACTGACGCCCCAAGCGCAGAGGACAAGCTTAAATCCATGTTGGCAACTCGAGGCGTGCACGAAAGGACGAGACCAGGAGAGGAGCTGCTGCTGCTGCTGCTGCTACTGCTTCGCAGTCCCCGAGCGTTGGGCGTTCCACGTTAAATGGCCAACAAGGTGACAATGCAGATATAATGCGATATGCGGAGCAGACAACACGATAAACGCGCCCGGGCTCAAAGGACGCGACGACAACGACGATGTCGATGGCGATGGCGATGACAATTGGTGATTCGCAATTGATAATGCTTAATGTGAACTGTCGCAGTCAACTCCAACTCCAACGACTGATGGCTGATGACGGATGACTGCTGGGCGGGGAGGTCAAACAAAAACAAAAAGGTGGATCCCAGCCAGCTTATCTCTGCACCTTACGCACAATATAGCACCCAGTTGGCTGGCAATGTTAAATGACGTCGACAGGGAGCAGATAGTTAATGATGGTTTTGTTCCGTATTTTTTTTTACGTGTATCCGAACGATGACTGCTTGAATCGCTTCAGTTTTTGTTTGTGGGTACCAAAAACAAGCATCCGGCTGTGATTGAATAAAATGTGCAGAATTCTTGGTAGATTTAATGGAGATTCTGGAAATTATTCGTAGGAGCATATTTAATAGTAATCGCATATCCACAAACTGCCTTTATTTAAACTTTGGTAAATTACGGAAGATTTACTGACTTGTATTATTTTTCGTACTCTTTCAATATAATTTTTAAAAAAATTTGATTGAGGAAATATAGTTATTGATTTTATTTAACTATTACTCATTTCCCAATTAAAGATATATTTTTTAGTTATTTTCAATTCTTGTCAAAATTAAAAGTTGAGATTATTAATTTTAAAATCCTAGAATTCTAGATCTCTAATATTTATTTCATTATCCGCAATTTATTATATCCGCATCTAAATTTGAAAAAAGGACTTCAAAATCTCAACTTGGGCTCTACAAATAATTAGTAAATGTTTTTACCCAAATCCTAACCTTGCAAATCTTTACAATCATTACTCAGATTACTATTTATTATCCAGAAGAGTTCTGGGTTTAAATTTGAATTATTCATGGAAACAACATGTTCTACATTTTGTGACTTTGCAAGCAAAAGTCAAAACAAGTTAAGCACAGTAAAAACTACTGCTCAACTATCATTTTGCACATGTAAAGGCCATGTAAAAGTTAATAGAAAAGTAGTTTGAATTGTTGGCAGACATGAATCAGAGACACCCAACTCCCAAACTCCCACACTCAAAGAGAAAAAAAAAAAAAAAAAAAAACTAGTGTCATACGAGTGGAGTCCACTTAAGGTTGGCAGCGACACCCGCATCCTTGGTTGGTGGCAACTTCTGTGCCGTTGACATTTGTTAATTGCCAGCCGGGGATTTTGGTTTGCAAACAAGCAGTTGGCCAAAAGCCAATACGGCCAAGCACACACACACACACACCCCCATTTACATAATAAATCGGTAAAACCAACAACAATTGTCACAATTTAATTAACTTTTTGGTAAGTAATTTTCGCTTGCACTTTAAGTAGTTTCCGGAAGTCGCCTTTTGGCCTGGCTCTTGACTTGTTTTTACCTTTCGCTGTTGCTAATTACGCAAATGTTGTAACTTTAAAATGGCGTTGCCATTTCACGCCCAGCGTGTCAAATTTACAACGACAACTGCAACACTAAGTACACCCAACTAGACACCCCCTGCTCCCCCTTTCCACTCCATCGTCCGCCCACAAACTTTGCACTTTGTTTTGTCTGTTTAACTTTTGTGCATAGCTCGCTGAGTTCTGCTGATTGTGCAGTAGTGGAAAGCATTCTTGCCACACTGCAACAAACTAACTGCACAGAAGTTGCTGCCTGCAACCTCTCCGTACCACACATTTGTCACATGCATTTGCAATTTATTTTTAGTTTTCATATATTTGTTAGTTTTTTGAAAATTACAATTTTTACTTAGCGCATGGAGCTGCGGCAGAGAGTTCATCACAGATATTTTGTATGTGCAACATTGCGTATGCATGTTTACTGAGGTTGCATGTAATGACTAAACGGTTGCATAAGTTTAATGATGTTGGTAAAAACGGTGGTGCAACCACTTCAACTTACGTTTGTGGTACGACATTTTAACTTCGCTTTTTTCAGCTTCTCTAATGAAAGTGATTTCAAAAAATGATTTTAATTGTAGTGTGAAATTTCAATTTCATCATGTGGCTTTCGTATTAAAATAAATTTCTATGCATTTTCAGTTTCAAATGTAATCTTTACGATTTTGCTTATTGAAATACACAATTTTTCACGCTTTCCGATATTTGCACATGTTAAGCATTTTTTTTTTTTTTGCTCCCAAACGCATTTTCATGGCAAAAAAAAACACACAAGACAAACTAAGTCCTAGCCTTAGATTTATCCACACACAGAAAACACCCGAAACACACCTGCTACATAAGCACGTATACATGTGGCAGCTACTGTCAGTCAATTTCCATTAAGTCAACACCTTATTGAGTTTTATTGTAAATTGAAAAAAGTGCAAACTACGAAATTGCAAAACAAAAAAAAAAACCGGCAACATTGCATCAAGTAAGATTTTCAAAAGTAAATTGAATGCAAGCAGTTGGGATACAAGTTTAATATACAACTATAATAAATATAAATATATAGAGAAGTCAGAGTAATGGCAGTTGAGAGCAATGAGTGCTGTAAATATTTGCAATTAATTTGCATAACTGGCCAACGATTGTAATTGTGTAATTTGTATTTGTACCATAAATTATCACGCAATGAAAATAGTTTTCAAATATGCAGACAGAAGCACAGGGTGTTTAGGGGTAAACCTAAAGCAACTATCGATAAATTAAAGCCGTTGACAACGCCCCTAACCTCCAAAAAATACGCACACACACATACGCCTCACACACACACACATACGGACTCTCACACACACACACACATACAAGTGGAAACAGGAAACAGTAACTGACTAATTTTTCGCCTCAACCCAAACCACAATTGTGTTTTAGGCGCTTTCCCAGCACCGCAAATTTTATGCACGTTATAAATCACAACGACATCGACGACGACAACAACGACGACGACGACGACGACAACAACGACGACGACGACTGCGAAAATGTTCACATTAATTGTTGCAACGTCATTTTCGGGCCTATTGTGTCGGGCAGTTCGGTTGGGTCGCCGCTGTGTGCAAGGCTAATAAAAGGCGTTCGCTCTATGTGTGCTCCAGACGCCTTTGTGTCACGTGGCAATTTCGTTAAAGGAATTTCAACAATGTAGACGTTTTTACAACAGTTTGGGGGACAGCCCATCAGCAGTTGCACAAAAAAAAAAAAAAAAAAAAACCATAAAAAGGACTCAACTATTTTTTGTGATATAGGCAAATGTGCTTGTCGGAGTCGGTGGCAATGAAACATGACTGGTTTAGTTGCGGGATTTGGGATTTGTCAAAGGCGCGACAACAACAATTTCAACAAAGCCTGCCGCGGCTGTGTAATTTTCATAATTTTACATTTGAGACCCGCAGCGTGGCCAGATGAAGCACAAAACTTCGAGTTCGGAGTTCCGTGCGATGAGAGCGCGATTTGTTGCTTGTGTGCCTTAAGCGAAACTTCATTCTAATGCACACATACACATCAGGGCAAAATTATAGTAGTGCTGCTTAATAATTTAATAAAAATATGACTCATTTTATGGTGATAATATCAAGACCTCTTCAAAATCTTTAATAATTCTACAATGCAATTCTGCAAAAACAAAAAAAATTTGGTTTCTCATTTGGGAATGTTTAAAAAAAAAATAATAATAATATATTAGAAATGTATGAAAATATATACCCATCATATCTAGTTTATAGAAATATTATTCAGCCGCAGGGAAAGCGCAGAAAACTTACAATTATTTGACTATTAATGCAATAATAATGAAAAATTTAAATACTAATTAAATAAAAAGAACTATCAAATTGCTGAACTTTAATTTTATTTAGCTATTCTGAATTGAAATATTACATATTTTCAGTTTTGATAGCTTGTATTTAAATAAAATTTCATAACTTTTGAACTATATTTTTAGTATTTTTTTTTTTCACATTTTTGAAAGCTGTGTGTGCACTACTATTATTTTGACCGCAGTTGTACATATGTGATTTTTCTTTGTTGAGAACGTAGCTCTAAATTTAGCCAGTAATAATGATTTGGTCGAGAGAGCTCGCTTGGAGATACCCTGCAGCCAATGATAGGTGAATCACAAGTCGAACACTTCTTAGATATTCAAACCAATAAACAGGTCATCAAAAATTAATTACAAAATTGTGAAGTTGTCGAAAACTGAGCTATAATAGCTCTGTGACCTGTATAGTCATTCAGACGATTCGACTTTGACAGTTGATCCTGTTTAAGAATATATGTGTATAATTTATGTGGTCAGAGAAGCTTCCTTTTACGCCAGCATGAATGAATATGAATACATGTATGTACGCAATTTTCTCAAAATATTTTTAATATTTATATTGAATAGATATCGTTCACAATTAAATAAGGCAAAATACTACGTTGCACATGATTATTTTTAAATAATATGAATAAGTACTCATTCGCATTATTTGCACGTTTGCATAAACTAAAGACACACACACACACACACATAAGAATTCAGTAAAGTGGGTGTGAATTTTTGTGGAATGAGGTGCACATAAAATGCAGGCAAAAACACTCGAATCGCAAAAGTTATGCACAATGACAAAAACAGCAAAAGGGCGTCGTTAGTATTTCAAAAACAGAAAGACAACAAAAACAAAACAAAGCAAAGAGAAATGCTTAAAATACACACGCATTCACCCACGCACACACACACACACACACACATAGAAACAGACGCATAGCGAAGCACAGGAAAACAGCAAATTACAATAATAGAAACAACAAAAACACTTTAGACAATTGCACAACGTGCCCCACACTTGACTTGTGAAAATATTAAAAGGCATATTTGCCGCCGCTTGGTCAGCAGGACGGTCAAACGGACAATAGGTGAAACCAGGCACAGAAGAGCAAAAACAAGAGCAACAGCAACAAAACGGAAGATGCAAGAATCACGTAATTTATGGCTAGAGCCAAAGTCAGGTTACGTTTATGCTACGCACATTCGCAAAAAGCTGTCAATGTTTGTCTGTGTGTGTGCGTGTGAGCATGTGTTCATTTCTGATGTTAGGGGGTTTCAGGCACTGCAAATTAATTGTTGAGACAACGCCAACAACATCTGAGCTAAGTCGGTGCTGCTGAGGGTTAAATGTCCGTCCATTTATCACCTTGGCTTGGTCAAAGTTCAACCGATGCGCTCAACGTCTTGCATGTGATCAATTAGCTGGTAACAAGTCTTGCCACTTGCATTTCCCTCGCCTCGCTTCGCTCTGTATCTCGACCATGTAGTAGTAGTGTTTCCAATTTGGCAATTCAGCCTTTAAAGCAATAAATGGCCACATATTTTGTTGAAACAGAAACAAAAGATTTAAACAAGGTAGGAAAACGCTGCAAGAGTGTTGCCTATTTTCGCGCTTCTTTGCAATGCGTGTGCTGCCACTAAGTTACAAAAAGTAAGAGTGCTGCCAGACCATGCAATGCAAAATAAGGTCACACTGCTCTTAAAATCTAAGTGTTTTTTTAAGTATTTTATTTAACGTATTCGTGGAAATAAATTGTTAATTAGAGCTGAAAAGCATTGTGTAGATTATTAAAATCTTATATTAATATTCCATTATTTACACATTTCTCTAAGATTTAAATGGCTGCATGTAGTATGCGTGAATACAAATATTTTTCCCAACTTTACAATAAATAAGTTGCTGACCTTGCCAGCGTTTCTAATAAAATCAGCTGTTTTCGTTGCGATTATAAAATATTTTAATACATTTATTAGAACAATCTGACCAGCACCTTGGATGAGTATCGTTAATAATAACCCCTAGAAAACCACCCACGAACACCTACTGCCTCAATGGAAACGGCGCCACCCAGCCGCCAAATGTGCGCTCCAGTTGCTCAGCAACTGCGAGACAAAGACGATCCTTGTTGTGATTGGCCACCACCTGGATGCCCAGTGGCATGCCCTTCGCATCTAGACCCATGGGCACCTGGGTGACTGGCAGGCGCAGCACATTGAACAAACTGAAGTAACTGAAATCCGTAAATTTGACCAACGGATAATAATGGAAAGGCGCAGTGCGTGGCGAGCTGTGGAAAAAGAGGACTCCATCGTCGCCCAGAAGCTGTTGCAAGTATGACTTGCATTTTTCGGTCGCCTCGCGCATCAGTGTCTCAGACTCCTTGGGGAGAAGGTTGTCGAGCAGTCCGTAAATCGCCGCCATGCTAAACTGACTTTGACCCAACAGTTTCTTGAACAGCTCCACGAAGGGATTCAGTTCAACGCCGTTGCCGAGAAGCTTATTAAAATCGGCCGGCTCCTGGGTCATCCAATAGCGCCACATTTTGCCCGTTAGCTCCGTGGCGGGCAGCACCGCCTGGCGCACCTGCTGCCCAGTGAGATCCTCGAAATGCTTGCGCACCTTGTGGAGCACTTCCTGCGGTTCACGCTGGACGGGATTGCATTGGCGCATTCGATTGTTGTCCGCATAGAAGTAGCGCAATTTCGACAAATCCACCGGCTCCTGCAACTGCAGCATCTTGGCCTTTCCCGGCTCGAGCAACACCTGCATGATGGGACGCAAATCGGTGGCATAGCGCGTCATTGGACCAGCGCAGACCATTGTGTTCTGCTCCTTACCGGTTCGGAAGGTGCACCCAGCCATGCTGATCGCACCTTCGCTGGGCTTGTGCCCGAAGATGCCGCAGTTGAAAGCGGGTATGCGTATGGAGCCGCCAATATCGGTGCCCAGGCCAAAGCCAGTGCCGCAGGCGGATATGAGGCACGCCTCGCCACCAGACGAACCACCCACGGAGCGCCGCAAATCATAAGGATTATTTGTGCGGCCGATGAGCATGTTGCGCGATTCGATCCACTTGTTCACCTCCGGCACATTGCTGGTGGCAATGATGATGGCGCCACTCGCCCTCATCAGGCGTACACATTCCGCATCCTCTTTGGCGCGTGCGTCCTTGCGCGACACCAAGCCAAGCGTGTGCCTCCTGCCGGCGACACTGGTGCTGTCCTTGGTGGTGAAAGGGACGCCCAGGAAGGGTAGCGCTGCCAGCTGCTCCTCGCTGTACTTGTTGTCCGCCAGCTTTTGATCAATTTCCTTCGCCTGGTGCAGTGCCTCCGCAAAGGGGCCGTCGACAATTGCATTTAGGTCACCATTAACACTGTCGATGCGATCGCAATAGGCTTTGACGATGTCGTAACTTTTAAGCTTGCGTTCGCGTATTTGTGTTGCCAACTCGACGGCGCTCTTGGCCAACAATACCCGTTGGTCCGCATTTGGCGGACTTGCGACACGCTTCTGTGCACCCAGATACCAGCCCAGTACCAGCTCCAGCAGGCTATCGCTGATGATGTGCACCAGCGCAATCAGCGCCTCAAGCAACATCCGGCAGGCAGACATCGCTAATGACTTGTATCTTATATCTTTAATGTATCTTTGCACTTTGAAACCGAAAATGCTTAAACCATTTTTGATGATTTTCAATTGCCATTGGCGTTGCCACCACGCGCAAACTCAACGAAACAACGATTATCAATTTTGCGCTGCATGAGACTACGTCAAATGCATGATGGTGCTTGATATTTTTGTCATATCGTTTATGGTCCCCTTGAGCACGCCACCAACAACAACAATAAAAATAAATATCGACCCGTCGCCGCCGTCGTCGCAGCTGTGCTGTGTGGAAGTGGTAGTTGCTTTACCGTCGCGCTGCTAAAGCGTCGTATTTACGCTGTGAGTGTCTGTATCGAATTTTCGTACGTAAAAAAATCCACCGATTTCAAAAATAGAAAGTCAACGACTCAGTCGAATGCAATTTGTTGTTAATTTTTAACAATGCTTTAAACTGTTGCTAAATTGCATTTGAGCTGATCAGCTTGAGCAAAGACGAGTGTTTATTTGTGTTTTAAGCATGTGCATATTTCGCTGTGTGTGTGTGTGTTTTTGTGTGCATTATGTGTGAGTGAGTGGGTGGGTAGGTGTGTGTGTGTGTGTGTGTATGTGTTGCTGAGAAATACAGCAACTGTTTAAATTGCATATTATATTAAATTGCCAGTCAAATATGTGCACCCAAAATGCACTTAAGATCTACGAATTGTCTGTTTGCTTTAAGCAATTGTTGTGATTTTGCCTTGTGTGTCATGTTTCAGTTTGCTTAGTTGCCACACTCGAAAAAAAAAACAAATAAAAAAAATTACCGCCTTATGTGTCGTAAGCTGTCTGATAAACAGATAACTTCATAAAAACGGCAACTTTGCTTTTACTGTAAATTATTACAAGACGGTACGTTGTGCCGAGAAGTGCGCAGCTCATCTTCAATAAATATTCATTTCGTCTGTTCAAAAATGATTATTCAACATTCGTTGTTTTTAAGGCAATTTTTTACATTTATTTCATTAATTTTCATTTTGATATTAACGTTATTTTTAAACTAACAATTTGTTCATTTCATTTTATTTATTTATTTTTGTTATTTTATAAATATTCATGTTTTTATATATTATATATTTCATATTCATACACAGTTCTGTAATTTTAATTAATTGTCTTTTGTTTTTAAATACTTTAGAGCTTTTACTTTGTACAGAAATTTTCGCAGTGATTATTGTAAATGAACAAATATAATTTCGATTTAGAATCATCAATAATAGTAATTAACTCGAATTATTAAGCAAATTCAATGAGCTGCTTGTCTGCACACTACAAATGGTTGTTAATAGAATTTTTATTTTATTTTTTTTGATAAGAAGAGCTGCAATATTGTATTGCTGTTTCTTTCCCACGTGATAGGCCATATTAGGCTTATGATTAACTGTCGGGTGATGACTAGTTGTCGACGGCACTGCTGATTAGAAATAAGCCGGTTGGTTAAATAAGCCACCTGGAAACACTGCAAATAAAAATGTGGAGTGTTCGCGGTAGGTGGTATCAGGCCAATAAACGGCGGCAAATCTTTCAAATAGCAGCACGCTTCGTGTGAGACGTCGAATTTATTTTGAATCTATATAATTGTTAGATGACTAACTCTATTTGAATTACAGGTAAAACTGTCTAACGTTCGATGGAAATGAAGTCGGAAACAGACGCTGTTGAATCATCGCCAGCGCGCGTTGCGTCCGAAACAGCTGCCGTTTATATGAGTCAATTTCGGAACATAATTGCCGATGGTAATGTGGCCTCGATGACCCGAGAGTTCAAGCCACAGGTCGCCTACGAGTTTGAGCGGTATTTAAATCCACAGAAGCTGAAACAGCATGTGTTACGCAGCGATAAGTTACGCTCCCTGATAGAGCATTATGCCAAGGTCAACCAAAAGCCGGTACGCGAGCTGGAGAAGCAGGCACGCGACATTGTCGATGAGATTGGCCTGGATAGGAATATGTCGATAATACGCTGGTGCGGCATTGCAATAACATCGATAGGGAAACGAATCTTGGATGGCATCTTTGTGAACTCGGCCAGCATGGAGAAGGTGCGCAACAAGATGGGCAGTTGTCCTGTCCTCTATTTGCCCAGTCATCGCAGCTACATGGATTTCATACTGATGAGCTATATCTGCTACTATTATGATATTGAGATACCAGGCATTGCAGCCGGCATGGGTGAGTAACAGATTCACAGCAAATATATTCTCAATATCTATGGAATCTACCATGAAATCAATATATAGTACACAAAAATATCCATATATTATTTAGTCATTAAAAGATCTTAATGAACTATTGTTTAAAATGTCCTTTCAGACTTTCACGCTATGTTTGGAATGGGCACCATGCTGCGCAAAACGGGGGCATTCTTCATGCGTCGCACCTTCTCCAACGACGAGCTCTACTGGGACATCTTTCGGGAGTATATGTACGCACTCGTTGCTAATTATCATATTGGTGTGGAGTTCTTCATAGAGGGGACACGCTCGCGTAATTTCAAGGCCCTGGTGCCCAAGGTGGGTCTGTTGTCCATGGCACTGTTGCCATATTTTACCGGCGATGTGCCGGATGTGATGATTGTCCCGGTTAGCGTTTCCTATGAGCGTGTGCTGGAGGAGCAACTGTTTGTCTACGAATTGCTGGGCGTGCCCAAGCCCAAAGAATCCACCAAGGGCTTCTTTAAGGCATTGAAAATCATCGATGAACGTTTTGGCAAAATGTTTCTCGACTTTGGTGATCCCATTTCGGTGCGCGAATTCTTTGGACACAACAACGGACAGCGCATACAACGCGCCGGAGTGGCTGGCTCCGTGCAGATGCTCAATCGCCAGGAGATTGAGCTGGTCAAGCAGCTGGCCAATGAGATTATCTATCAGCAGCAGCGGCGCATCGTCATCAACACATTTAATCTGCTCAGCTTATATTACGCGAGCCGCTTGTATGGCCAGAGCAGCGTTAATCTGGATGAGCTGTCGCGCGGCATACTCCATCTGCAGCGGATCTTTGAGCAGTTGGGCGCTCACGTGAGCACCAAGGCCAGCAGCATAAAGCGAGACATTATCGATGCCGTCGAAATACATGGCAACATTTTAGAGTTTCGTGTCGGTGTCTTGCAATTTACACCGCTTGCCGTCGAGCAGCTGGCTGCAACAATCGATATGAAGCGCCTCAAAGCCCATGCGCTGCTCCCCAGCACAATGGCGGTAGCGGTGCCCATGTTGGCCTTGCAACTCTACATAAATCCCTGTATGTTTTGGCTGGCAAGACCCGCTTACCTACTGCTCGCTGCGCTCAAGTTGCAGCAACGTCAGCAGAACCTGGACAGCATGGGATCATATGCGGAAACGCTGACGTCGCTGCACGTTCATGTAAACAGCATGGATGCACTGTTCCAGCATGAGTTCATCATCGAATCGAATCGCGAGGCAGTCGAATTTGAGGCGCACCTGCAGCTACTGCTCGATGAACGTGTGCTGGAGCTGCACCAACAAACGGGCCGCATAAGCGTCCACGATAATGAATGCTCGCGTGTCATACTTGCTGCACTGGCGCCCTTCCTCTGCCTCTACTACCAGCTGGCGGTTACGTTGCGGCAGGTTTGTAAAATGCTTGCACATTTAACCGGCTTATTAACATCTTTGTTCTCTCTTTGGCTTGCAGCGGTTTTCAGTTGGCGAGTTCGGTGTCAAGGATCTGCTGGTGGGCGTGCAACAGCATGTGGAGCAGCTGCTCCAACAACCAGGCATTGCAGCGTCACATGTGCATCCATATTGCCTGGCGCTGGACAACATCAATATTGCCATCTATGCGCTGATCCAGTCGGGATATGTGCAGAAGTCGCGCGACACGGGTCTGATGCACATTGCGACAAAGTCGTCGGCGAAGGACCTGAGGCAGCTGGAGCTGCAACTGCTGGAATATTGCCAGCTAATGCCATTCACCCAATACTCAACGGCGGCCAGCGAGCAGGCCCAAACGCATTTGGCCAAATTATAACTGACAAACGGCAGGCGATTGGCCAACGCATCTCTGCCCAGCGCCTCGGAAACGTTCTCAGCGCATCTAAATAGTACAATATCACAAATCATTCAATTCATTGTCCGCCTGCTCAGGAACTGTCGCATCATTTGCATTCTGTTCGTTGTCGTTGTTGTTGCGCCCGTTTGGCAATTGCTACTCTGGCTAATTGCAGCAGCGTAGAGTGCGCGTGTGTGTGTGTGTGGGCGGGAGTGTGCGAGTGTGTGTTCGGTTTAGGGTTTAGGGTTTATTATCACAGGTGTGTGTTCAGAACGAGGTCTGTGTAAACGAGTTGTTTTTTCCGAGTCATTAATCATTAAACAATTATTGTAATTGTATTCGATTTGTTGCCATAAACATAAAAAATGCATAAGCCAAATAAGTCATACATATTGATGCGAGTCAATTTGAGGGCGACAAATACACTGTTCTACAGGTGAAGGAAGTCAGGTTTTTATATAGCTAGAGATCCCAACGACATTTGTTAAAATGTATTCCAAAAGTTCATATAGCTCAAATAGATATTTGATGCATTTTTATATGATTTCATTTACCATTTACGCTTTTTGGCATTCCTCGTAAACTGCACAAAAGATACATTTAAAATGCACCTTTTACAATTTGTATATAGTTTTTAGCTATTTTTATTTACATGTATACATGAAACTGGTGGATTCTGAAACGCATAATGAATTCACAGTTTTAAGTTAATTTTATTTTAAGTTTATTGTTTGTTACTCTTTTTATATTTGTGTCCGTTGCGCAATTTGTTTTGTAAGTTAATTTCACCAAATTCGTGAAATGTCCGCATAAATTAGCCAATTTAATTATGCCAGTGCACAATGCTTGAATAAATCAAGCTTATTTTCTTTGTGTTAGTGACCTTAAATTCGAAGGTCACACAAAATACGTATTCATAACAATTTTTGGTTATGTTTAAAGCCACTATCTTTTGAGCAATCAATTCTCGTGGGCATTTCGGATGAGTCTAAAAGTGCCAATGTAAAAGCACTAGAAATTTTTAGATAAGATAATTCATTGTAGTTACTAGTATTCCTTTAAAAGACTTAAACATAAGTTGATAAATATTCTCAATATTTTTGTAATGCATACAAAGGAATTTCCTGAATGAAAAAAATAAAAATAAAACCAAACAACTGCAGCACAAACAAACCTAGCAACAAAGAATAAATAGTGCAATATTTTATTTTTGTTTAATGCAATTTGAAAATCATATTTGTGGTAAAAGTGTTTTGTAGCTAATTTTTTTTATATATACATTATGTATACTAACGGAATCCGACACCAATACACAAATTTATACACTACAACAAAAGCAGAATTAATTATATTTAAGTGGTGCCAGTTGCGCCATTGAGAAAGATTAACTAAATAAAGAAACCCAAACTGAAACTAAAATTATTATTATTATTATATATATATATATACATCTTTATTGATGGTGAGTGCCTTGACTAGCAAAACTGTCGCTTAAACTGATCCAAGGTGCGCTGACTGATGACCACATGCATCAAGATTTTCTCGAAATTCTGCTCATCCGCTTTGGTATTCACAACAGCAGCATTCTTATATAGCCAGGCCATCTCTGGTCCACCGCTAGGCACGCGCATCCGCAGCATTCGCCGTCCTGTGACGTTCAGAATCTGTTGTTCAATGTCCATTAGCAGCGGCTCCAAACCACTCTGAGCGCGTGCCGAGACCAGATGACCGCCAGATACTATCTGTGCTTGGGTTGCTACCAAATCGCATTTGTTGTAAACGTTAATGATGGGCGGCAATTGGCTGGCGCTCGGATCGCCACCGGCCACACTGAACGCCAAGGAGCGCAGCGTGGACTCGACATGGGCACACTGAGCGGCATGACAGGGATGCGACAGATCCTGCACATGTATGATAATGTCCTGCAATAGGAAGTGATTAATAGCTACTCCATATTGATTCAAATTTAAACTATATTTGAATATCACTTACCGCCAGCATAGCATCCTCCAAGGTAGCCACAAAGCACTCGAACAAGCCCGTTGGTAAGTCCGACATAAAACCAACCGTATCCATGTAGATGAGCTGCAGATTACAGGGTAAAGAGCCCGCATGCGCCGTCACATCGAGAGTGGCAAACAACTGATTGCGCGGCTGCAGCGAATCCTCCACGGTGAGCGCCTTTATCAGCGATGTCTTCCCGGCATTTGTATAGCCAACGACAGCTGCAATTGGGTAGTTCTGTTGCTTGCGCTTCTGGCGCAACAGCTGTCGCTGGCGACGCACAGCGTCCAGCTCGGCACGCAATTTGCGCTCCCGGGTGCGCAATATTTCCTTTTGCAGATCAGTCAGGGAGTAGCCCTGGCGACGCGTTTGCGTTGCACTCGCATCCTTCGCCTGTGCCCAAATGTAGGGCAGCTCAGCCATTGCTACCTGGAGACGCGCCTCAGCGCTCGTCGCATGTAGCCGCAAGATTTGTATGACCACCGAGTAGCGATCCAGCACCGGCAACCGAAATTCCGACTCCAGGAATTGTTTCTGGGCGAATGAAAGCGCCCCTTTGCTCACAAATACGCAGCTAACGTGTCGCTCCTCGCGGAGCTGGGCAATTAGATTCTTCAGTTCCGTCAGTTTGCCGCTGCCAAAGAGAGTTTTGCGCTCCAGGCTCTCAAGTGGCACCTTCAGCGCTCGAGCCACTTGCCAGTTGGGCAGCGAGTGAATTAGCGCCGTGGCCTCGATCAACTGATCATCGGGGCGCACATCGTTGGGCGTTGTGCGCTTCGCCGACCACTTGACATAGGGCTGCAGAATGAGCACGTGCTGCGCTGTAGCGACATCTCTACTGATGCGCATGGCTCCACCAGCGACCTCATCGTAGGCACTGTTAAAAAATTGAATGTTATCTTAAAAGATATTGTCTATATAGCTATGTATATTTCTTACTTACCGATCATCCAGGAAACGCATATCACCGCTGTTCATTGCCATCGATCTCTCATCGCTCTCCTCCTGCTGGCCGGCCAGCATTTGAGCCTCGTAGAAGCTCTTGCGGCTGCGTATGCCCTTGACTCCTTGGTGTTGTGTGTACTTGAGGCGCGCCAGGATTTGTGTGGTTGCTGGACGCAACTGGGGGGGCCAGGCCACACGCAAGGCTGCACGCATGCACTTCATGACTTAAACTATGCAATATAATGTATTGTAAACTATTTGGTTGCCTCTTAAAATGTTTTCTCCTTGAGCACAGAGTGTTTGTCCTCAAATGCCATCCACGCCGCTTGACAGGACTTGGTGCGTGTCGTTGTGGTTTGATAGGATATCCCAGTTGCCACTAGGGATGACACCAGTACGTTATACTTAACTGGATATCGTATTTTTGTTTGCACCGCCTTCTGTACGAAATATGTGCCAGCAAATCCTGCAAGAATAACAAATATTATGCAATTGTTTTGACAATTGACAAATTGCTTACCTAAACAAAATGATGCAAGTCCAGTGAAGAGGGCACGTGTCATGCAGTCCAGGTATCCGTCAAAGCCTGGATGTTTGTCGCGCTGCTGTTCCCTCAACTGCTTTATATCGTTCATAATAAAGTTTTATTCGTACATGAATTAAATCGCAATTCAATAAAAGTTACAAGCCGGTGATGTTGTGAGTTGCTTGGGAGCACTGCTTGCTGTTGTCCGATCTGGCAACTACAGAGCCAGCTGTTAGACACGTTCACACGATGAAAATCTTATTAGCCAACAATTATCCACGCATGACATATATAAATTATAAGTCTGTTAGCTCATAAGAATCAAAGTGACACTAATTTGTTGCATTAAAAAAAAAAATAACAATTTAATGAACTGTAAGACAAAAGAGTGAATTAATTTGATGGGTAGCACTTTTTGACTAGAGTGCCGGCCAGTCTGGCAACGCTCGCCCGTTTAGTTGTTATTTGAGGCATTCTCTCAAGAATTTGCTGCAAAATGGATGTGGAGAAGATTTGTCGCACTTGCCTAAGCCTCTCCGGCCCATTTCTGTCCATTTACGATGGAGGCTCCGGAAGCTGCTTGGTCGATATGCTGCGTGAATTCACCAGGACGCAAGTAAGTTAAACCATGCCAACCAATACGAGTGAAAACTTAAATCCTGCTCTGTTTCCCAGCCGCGTCGCGAGGATAATTTGCCAGCGAGAGTTTGTCTGAGCTGCATTAGCGAAATCAATCACTGCTATTCGTTTAAGCTCAAGTGCGAGAGCTCAAATCGGACGCTGCGCCAGCTGCTGCCCAATGCGCTGCCGGAGCAGCCCGAATTCGTGGCCAAGCCAGCAGTGGCCAAATCCGAGAAATCCATGCAAACCAACGAAGTGCAAACCGCTACAACGGAAGCGCAAACGGATGAGGTGACCACAACAGATGCGACACAAAACACCAGCCTGCAGCAGCCAGCGCCCGCCGTCGTGGAGCCACAGCAAGAAAATCAGGAAGAGGAGGAACAGGTGGAGGATGAGGAGGAGGAGGTGGAGCAAGAGTTTGACTATGAGTTTACAGAAGAACAGGAGGCCGACGAGGCGCCGTCCAAAGCAAGTGCTGAAAACATAATACTTCACGTAGAGAAGGACAATGAAAAGTACAAAACGGAAATGGTGTACAACAAATCAACCGGAGAGCTGCTCGAACAGAGCATCGAAAGCGTTGACAAGCAGAAGGAATACAAATATCGACTTGTCAGCAATGGCAATGGCGACACATTCATCTCCGCGGAGCCAGCGACCGCTACAGATCACAAAGAGCTGATAGCGCCGTATCAGCCTGAGACACGTGCAACATCAAAGCGACGTCGAGCGGCTGCAGCTGCTGCTGCTACTGTTGCACCACAGGTCAAGGAGCAGCCGGATGAGACCCCGTCAGCAGCCATGGCCGACAAGAAACCAAAACTCAACACCAGCTTCAATGAAACGCCTACAACGGAAATGGAGGAGCTAAAAGCCAATTTCCACTGCGATCGCTGCAATGCCGGCTTTGCTCTGGAGAAGTCCCTGATCATCCATCGCAGGCAAAACGGCTGCACCCATCGCAACTTCAAGTGCAACGAATGCAAGCGCGTATTCGTCTCGATGGATCACCTAACCGAGCATCAGGCGACGCACGGCACGTTCATGTGTCAGGAGTGCGGACTGCGCTGCGAGTCCATGGAGCAGCTGGGCAGGCATATGGTGCAGACGCACAAACGCAATTTACGCAATCAGTGTAACGTTTGTCAGAAGGGTAAGCACAAAAATATAAACAAACATTAAGAATTATTCTGCATTAAAAACCAAATCAAATACGATTTTCATTAATTGTAAAATATGTTCATCTTTGCAGTCTTCACCATGCTGTCAACGCTGCGGGACCACATGCGCATCCACACCGGTGAGAAGCCGTTTGTGTGCAATGTGTGTGGCAAGGGTTTTACGCAGAATGCCAATTTGCGGCAGCACAAGATGCGCCACTCGGATATCAAGCGTTTCAAGTGCGAGCTGTGCAACAATTCGTTTGTGACGAAAGCGGAGCTGACATCGCATGCACGCACCCATACGGGCGTCAAACCGTATCAGTGCGATGTATGCTCCTCCAGGTTCACCACCAGCTGCTCCCTGGCCAAGCACAAGCGCAAGCATACCGGCGAGCGTCCGTATGCCTGTGATCTGTGTCCCATGCGATTTACGGCGCTGAACGTGCTAAAGAATCATCGACGGACGCACACCGGCGAACGACCATTCGTTTGTCCCTTCTGCTCGAAGAGCTTCACGCAGCGTGGCGACTGCCAAATGCATCAGCGGACGCATCAGGGCGACAAGATCTACATTTGTCCCGTTTGCAATGAGGAGTTCAAAACGATGAACGACATGCGAACGCATCTCACGATACACGAGCAGGATGACAAGCGACTGGTGCACTTCACCCTGCTCAGCAACAAGGAGAATGGCAGAGGAAAACTGGAAGAGGCCGACGACGATTCTGATGCCACGCAGGATTTACTCTAGTTGGGGGCTGCATAACTTTCCGTGTGCAATCTATTTAAATGAATATGCTAGACCTTAAGTTGGGTATTCCTTAGGCACAAGAGCTGAAAAGCTATCGATTTGTGCCACAAGCTGATTGATTGATGACACTAATAATTCCTGCCACAATTCGATTGTTTTTCAGCTCTATTTAAACAAACAAATAGTTACTTATAGAATTTCCTTAGTCTTTAATTGTAGCTTACAAGTGTAGTTATTAAAATGCTTATGAATTGATCCGTTCAACTGTTTGTCATCTGTTAGTAGAATTGTCCGAATTGTGCTGTGGATGCCTGCAGTGACGATGTGGACGCTTCCGGTGCGCCAGCAGCGACGGGAAGATGAGTGAGGGATGCGCCGCTTGTCAACGGCGGATCGCCTTGAAACCAATTGACCAGCTCGTGATGCGCACTCTGGACGCACTTGCGCTGATCGGCAATCAGGTTCTCTGAGTATTTTACATGGTTGGCATATGCCTCCTTCTCGTGCTGCACATCCTTTGACATGCGATGCAGATCCTTCAGTATCGCCGAGCCCCACAGCTGCACATGTATATCAGGTATTTTGCTGGCCAATTGCATGGCCGGCGTCACCATATTCATGCTCTCCTTGGAGTTACCAATGCTCAGGAAGACATGGGAGAGCAACACCAGCGAGCAGCTGGTCAACCGATTTAAGTCCTCGGCATTGGCCATTTTCAGTGTTTCGCGCAGGAAGCGTCTGTGCGAGAGTATTAATTAGTCAAGGGACAGATTATTAATATATTTGCTACTCACTTGGCCTCGTGGAAGCTGTTCTTGTGGAAGGCATGCAGACCCTGCACATAGTAGAATCCGCCCATTAGCGCCTGGCTGCTGTACGTGTGCGTATTTTCAGTGGAGACGGCGTCGAGTATTTGCTTGAGATCTGCATCCCGTTTGGTGCGCAGATAAATGATGGCTAGATTGAGATTGGCAAACAACTTCAGATCCCGTTCGCCCGTCTCGTTCACGCACACCAGAAACTGCCGTTCCGCATGCTCAAAGAAGCTCGTCGACATCGAATAGAGGCCAATTAGGCAATGCAACTGCGCCGAATGCCGCTTGAGGAGACTGCGATGCGGCACCGCTAGGCAAACATCTCGGGCAGCGGCTATCTCGCGTATGGCCAGTTCACGGTTTCCCATAACCATGCGGCACATGACGATATGTTCGAGCAGTATGACCTTGAAGACGGATAAAATGGATTTGTCCTCCTGCAGCTTGAGCTTCTCGATTTGGGTGAGCGCCTTTTCCGTATACTTTTGCGCTTTGTCCATGTAGCCGGCCATCATCGAGTGCGAGACGGTTACCAGATAGACGAGCACGTATAGCTGCTCCTTGGGCAACCAAACGAACATCTCCAGTTGATTGCCACCAAAGATGCTCTCATCGCTGGGCCAATTGGGCGCCATTATGGTCTGTATGGACATCTGTAGCTGCTTCAAACTGGGCTTTACCGTCTTCACCTGGCCCAGTGCCAAGTAGTAGCACACTTGCAGCACCAGGAAGAACACCTTGAGATATTCCTTCTGATGCGGATTGGGTATGTTATTGTCGATAATCTGACCCGCTGAATTGAGAAGCGCCAGAACATCGTTCGTTTTGCGCTCAATCATTAAGATCATGGCGCGCGAGAGTAGAAAGAGCACCTTCAGATAGGTGGCTCCCGCCTCCTCCGCTGACTCGGCGCCCACCGCCAGCAGATCGCTGGCCAGCGAGTACTCGCGATCATTGGCATGAATTTGGGAGAGCTGCAGTAGCAGCTTACAATGCCAGTAGACATTGTTTTGTGATAGCTCCACTGCGCGACGCAGCATCGCCTTGGCGTGCGGACTCTGCTCCGTTTTCAGGTGGAGCTGGGCTAGCAGCGAGGCCGTGTCAAATTTGACGTCATCAAAGTTCATCAGCGACTCGGAAATGCTCCACGCCTGCTCCAAATGGCGGCGCGCCAAATCTATGTTACATGTGTACGCCATCAGCACTTGGCCCATCTGCAGGTGTGTGCGTGCCTCGACCTGACCAATGAGTGGCATTCAAAATTGAATTTGAGTATTTAATTTAATTGTTGACTTTCACTTGAACTCTTTCCTTACCTTGGATGGCGGCTGAAAAGTGAACAGCGCTTGTAAACATTGAATGCATTTCTTGATGTTTGGCGGCTGGGAGGTACGAAAGTATTCGGCAAGTCCGAGTAGCGATATGTAGCAGGCATCCTGGGATGCTGCTGTGGTGTTTGCCACACTCATTGTGTTGAATTTGCCACAAAATCGGCTTCGTTTTGTTTATCGCGTAATTTTGTTGTTGTTGTTTTTGTCGTTCATGCTGCGTGGTTAATCTGGTGGTTAATCAGTGTTGGTAAACATTGCAGCGCTGTGTTTCTTCTTGTGCTACCGATAGATTATTATTATTTTTAATTATAAATTACTATTATAACCATTGTTATTTCGATAGATAAGCGCTTACTTATTATTTAATTTAAATAAATATATAGATTTAAAAAAATGGAACAGAATACCACTACTTTGAACAACCACATATCGCTTAAGGTTAATCGATTAGTGTTATCGAATATTATGATCTGGTCTCATCAAAATATTACTTGAGGCGCGCTTAGTAATAAGTTCAGTGTAAAGCTTTAAGCGGTCGCAACAAGTCGTGTTTTTATGCAAGTGGAGTGAAAATAGCTTATAAAGTAAAAAAAAAGGTAAAAGAAATGCACAAACCCACTGCATTTTATTAATAGTTCATATGTATTGTGTATTGCCAATATCCGATTACCACTGACCGGTTTTTTTCGTTTTCAAATCGAGGGCTCTTCACATGTTATATTTGCAATTTGCTCATAATTGTTTAATACAAATTATCTTGCTGCCCACAAGCTTTGTCTGTTCCAGTAAATAAGTGATTTTTAAAATTATATAAAGCCTATGTTGTTGCTGTGACACGCAATCGCAATTGTCATTCAAAATATGATTGACGTTCGCGGTTGATTTATGTGTCATTTTTTAATGGCATTGCTATTGTAGATTATTTCTGTCGAAATATATATGTTTGTGTATATATATATCAGGATTTTCCCTTGAGATGAAAGATGAGCTAACGTTAATGAGCTTTGAATACTGTCTCATTATGGAATTATCACTTTAATAATAATAACAATTTGACCTTTTTTTGTCATTTCAATGCGATTCCTAGAAAGTCACAAAAAACAGTTCGTTTTTTTTTTGCATCTTACTTTGTATTTCTCAGTTAAAACTAATTAGAATAGTGTAAAAACCAAACATTACGAATGGGGGCAATTAATAATAATTTGAGTCCAATGTTTGAGTAGTTGGAAATTCCCTAGAAACAAGTTGTTCAAATTTGCAATACTGCTGCCAGTGTGGGAAGCGCAGGCGCGCAGGTGTTGATAAACCGCAAACATAAATGCGAGTGAAAAAAGAAATAAAACACAAAGAAAAAAAATCCAATTACAAAATCGCCAATACAGGGTCAAATAAGCGCGTAATCTCTGAAATGTGAACAATTTATGAATCAGGCATATTTAAAGTGCACACACAACGGACTCTCTCAATAAACCGGTTTCGAATATGTTAATTTTGGGTTTTTTATTTTGCTTGTACAAAACGCAGTCACGCAACTGTGACGTCGTGCAGACAATCAGCTGCACAACATACAACAACAAAAATAAAAGAAAAAGAAAAACAAAGTCGCTCTTTTTATGCTTAGTCGAATACACAACAACAACAACAAAAAACAGTTGTAGTCAGTTGTACATGGCAGCAACAAAAAACACACATCAACCGGGAATTGTTGTTGCGAATTCGAGTGCAGACAAACTGATCAACTTTCACTTTTTACTGTCAGCAACGATATGTTGCAATTGTTGTAAAATTGTGTATAAGATATGTACATTAGCAACTTTGGGATAATCGCAGCGATGAATCAGCCTCAAGGGTCATTTATGACTCGCTCTCGCTGCATAAATTTGCCGGCTTAGCGATTTTACATACAATAAAACAGACAATAAAATAAACAAAAGATTTCCATGCGTGACGTGAATACGGACTACAGAGGCGTGACATGCTTTTAGTCACGTGTTCTCTCTGTGCTATTTTTAAAGGTAATCGAAATGTAAATATGTATATAAAAAGTTGCGATAATAAATGAATCCGCAAATAAATTTAGAAATTTAAAATATTTTGCAATTATAAAAAACAATTAAAAAAGAAACAGTAAATAAATTCACATGCAATTTAACATTATTTCACAAACAATATAACGACTCATAAATGAATTAGATATTTATTTATGTTTCGATTAGCCGAAATAGACTCCTCAAGGTCATCATGACATTGAAATTCGGCTCACGTAATATTTGGCAAGGGTGTTGACATCCATCTTCTCTGGCCGTTTTCAAAGTCACTAATCAAAAAACTGTCGGATCTCAATTTTGTTTACCCTTAGAGAATGCAGGTGTGTCTTTCGCTGGTGCTTTTGCTGCTGCCGGCGCTGTTAAGCGCCGAGTTTTGTGGCGTTCAATCGAATCCCAGCATGGCGAATTCGCGTTCCCAATTGTATAGCGGTCAGCAGGAGTTCTCCGTGGCCATGCTGGATGCCATACGCAAGGCGACGCCTACCGAGAATGTTTTCTTTTCGCCCTACAGTACCTACCATGTACTGATGTTGGCCTATTTCGGCGCCACCGGTGAAACGGAGAAGGAGCTGACCAAGGCACTGCGCTTAAACTGGGCATCTTCCAAGGAGGAGGTGCGCAGCGCCTATCGCATGGAGAAACAGACACGTGGTGTACGTGCCAAGAAAATGCCACTGGAGTTCTCGTCCGCGGATCGTCTGTATTTCGATAACCAGGTGAAGCTGGCCAGCTGCCTGGATGAGCGTCTGCACGACGAGATTGTCCAGTTAAATATCAAGGATAATGTGGAGGAGACACGTCAACAGATTAATGAATGGATTGCCAAGGAAACACATGATCAAATTAAGAACATGCTTGCCTCCGGCGATATCGATTCAAACACTCAACTGGTGCTGGCCAATGCGGCATATTTCAAGGGACAGTGGCTCAGTCGCTTCAATGCGAACAAAACCGAACAGATGACCTTCTACACGTCCAGCGACAAGTATTCGTTTGTGCCGATGATGAAGCAGAAGGGTAATTTCCTAATGCATCCCGATGAACGCCTTGGCGCCCATGTGCTGCAGCTGCCCTATCGTACATCCCATATTGAAAATGATGAGAAATCGGACATATCAATGGTTATTATCCTGCCACCTTTTGCCAATGATGCACTGGAAAATGTGCTCTCCAAGCTGAATGCTAATAGTCTGAAGGATGCATTAAGGGAAGCATCGCCGCGTGATATTGAGGTCTCACTGCCAAAGTTTGAGTTTGAGCAGCGACTGGAACTTGTGCCAGTAAGTGACAGTATTTATTGCCAATCCAATAAAAGCCATTATTTATAATTAAATCGCTTACAGATTTTGCGTCAAATGGGCGTCAATCAGATCTTCGATACCAACGCCAGCTTCATGGACTTCAGCGCTGAGCAGCAGATCAATTTTGGCGATGCCAAGCACGTGGCCAAGATCAAGGTAGATGAGGAGGGTGCCACAGCCGCGGCCGCTACAGTTCTGGTCAGCTTCCGCTCAGCTCGTCCCGCCGAGCCGACCAAATTCGAGTGCAATCATCCGTTTGTCTTTTTGATCTATGATCACATTTCGAACGCCATTCTGTTTACGGGCATCTATCGCGATCCGAAGACAATGAAGTAAATTACACCTGGCCAACAACAAGGCTCGTATCAATGCCAGTGCTGTGTGCGTGTGTGCATGTGTGTATGTGCGTGTGTGCGTGTGTGCACATCTTGTAATAATCGAATTAACACTTAACCAAATTCTCTGACGAATATGCGCAAGTACCTAAACTTTCTTATTGTACGTGTAAAGTAAATTATATGAACACATCTCTAAAATGTAATCTTTGTAATTTTCAATAATTAATATTATTTTATGCCAGCTTAAGGTTTAAACTAATATATATTTTATTTAAATAAAAAATCCAGTCCTTGAACCGGTTAAACCAAATATCAAAGATGAATTTCAAGTTGCTTTTAATACTTCAAACTGTATAAATTATAGAATAATTAGAAAATCTTGTTTGAATGCTTAAAATATGAAAAGATATGAAATGCTTTCAGCAAGTTAAAACAAGAGAGAACGTTGCAGTCGGACGTAACCGACAGCGAAATACTATGATACCATGTGTGCAGCCAAGAAATACTGCCCAAGTTTGCCTTTCAGATTGAGGTAGATATAAGATAGTAACCCATCTTCGAAGTTTGGCAACTGTAGCTCTTAAATTACGGAAGATATGAGCTTTTCGAGATTTCGGGCGCGTGGTTGAAAAAATGTAAAGAAGAGGTTTCTAATAATCTTCGTGGTTGAAAAAATGTAAAGAAGAGGTTTCTAATAATCTTCCTTCCAAGTTTGGTAATGGTAGCATTTATACGGTTTTTGGGGTGAAGTGGGCGTGGTCCAAAATTTTTTTTCCAGATTTTTGAAGGGTTTTACTAGCAATTTACCTTTAAAATTTGGTAACTTAAGCTTTAAAAGTGCGTGAGATATATGGTCTTATCGTTGTACACCAACGGGTGTACCGGCTTAGGTAGGCGGAGTGGGCGTGGCCATCCAATTTTTAATGGATCTCTTAAGGGAGTTACCAGTAATATACTTTCAAAATTTTGTGCCTCTAACTTACACACTATGGAAGATATGTGCACTTAAGTTTTCTAAGGCCGAAGTCGGCATATGGGCGGGCATAGGTCGAACCTTCAAAATGCCATAACTTCGTCAAAACTCAACGGATTTTCAAAAGCAAGGGCGTTTTAACCATAGTTTGGCCTCTAGATCAATCGTACATTTAAAGTTGAAAACGTGATTTTGGGTCGGAACATAAGTAAAAATTATAGTCCGAAAATCGGGATTTGGGCATAGGTCGAACCTTCAAAATGCCATAACTTCGTCAAAACTCAACGGATTTTCAAAAGCAAGGGCGTTTTAACCATAGTTTGGCCTCTAGATCAATCGTACATTTAAAGTTGAAAACGTGATTTTGGGTCGGAACATAAGTAAAAATTATAGTGCGAAAATCGGGATTTGGGCATAGGTCGAACCTTCAAAATGCCATAACTTCGTCAAAACTCAACGGATTTTCAAAAGCAAGGGCGTTTTAACCATAGTTTGGCCTCTAGATCAATCGTACATTTAAAGTTGAAAACGTGATTTTGGGTCGGAACATAAGTAAAAATTATAGTCCGAAAATCGGGATTTGGGCATAGGTCGAACCTTCAAAATGCCATAACTTCGTCAAAACTCAACGGATTTTCAAAAGCAAGGGCTTTTTAACCATAGTTTTGCCTCTAGATCAATCGTACATTTAAAGTTGAAAACGTGATTTTGGGTCGGAACATAAGTAAAAATTATAGTCCGAAAATCGGGATTTGGGCATAGGTCGAACCTTCAAAATGCCATAACTTCGTCAAAACTCAACGGATTTTCAAAAGCAAGGGCGTTTTAACCATAGTTTGGCCTCTAGATCAATCGTACATTTAAAGTTGAAAACGTGATTTTGGGTCGGAACATAAATAAAAATTATAGTCCGAAAATCGGGATTTGGGCATAGGTCGAATCTTCAAAATGCCATAACTTCGTCAAAACTCAACGGATTTTCAAAAGCAAGGGCGTTTTAACCATAGTTTGGCCTCTAGATCAATCGTACATTTAAAGTTGAAAACGTGATTTTGGGTCGGAACATAAGTAAAAATTATAGTCCGAAAATCGGGATTTGGGCATAGGTCGAACCTTCAAAATGCCATAACTTCGTCAAAACTCAACGGATTTTCAAAAGCAAGGGCGTTTTAACCATAGTTTGGCCTCTAGATCAATCGTACATTTAAAGTTGAAAACGTGATTTTGGGTCGGAACATAAGTAAAAATTATAGTCCGAAAATCGGGATTTGGGCATAGGTTGAACCTTCAAAATGCCATAACTTCGTCAAAACTCAACGGATTTTCAAAAGCAAGGGCGTTTTAACCATAGTTTGGTCTCTAGATCAATCGTACATTTAAAGTTGAAAACGTGATTTTGGGTCGGAACATAAGTAAAAATTATAGTCCGAAAATCGGGATTTGGGCATAGGTCGAACCTTCAAAATGCCATAACTTCGTCAAAACTCAACGGATTTTCAAAAGCAAGGGCTTCTTAACCATAGTTTTGCCTCTAGATCAATCGTACATTTAAAGTTGAAAACGTGATTTTGGGTCGGAACATAAGTAAAAATTATAGTCCGAAAATCGGGATTTGGGCATAGGTCGAACCTTCAAAATGCCATAACTTCGTCAAAACTCAACGGATTTTCAAAAGCAAGGGCGTTTTAACCATAGTTTGGCCTCTAGATCAATCGTACATTTAAAGTTGAAAACGTGATTTTGGGTCGGAACATAAGTAAAAATTATAGTCCGAAAATCGGGATTTGGGCATAGGTCGAATCTTCAAAATGCCATAACTTCGTCAAAACTCAACGGATTTTCAAAAGCAAGGGCGTTTTAACCATAGTTTGGCCTCTAGATCAATCGTACATTTAAAGTTGAAAACGTGATTTTGGGTCGGAACATAAGTAAAAATTATAGTCCGAAAATCGGGATTTGGGCATAGGTCGAACCTTCAAAATGCCATAACTTCGTCAAAACTCAACGGATTTTCAAAAGCAAGGGCGTTTTAACCATAGTTTGGCCTCTAGATCAATCGTACATTTAAAGTTGAAAACGTGATTTTGGGTCGGAACATAAGTAAAAATTATAGTCCGAAAATCGGGATTTGGGCATAGGTCGAACCTTCAAAATGCCATAACTTCGTCAAAACTCAACGGATTTTCAAAAGCAAGGGCGTTTTAACCATAGTTTGGCCTCTAGATCAATCGTACATTTAAAGTTGAAAACGTGATTTTGGGTCGGAACATAAGTAAAAATTATAGTCCGAAAATCGGGATTTGGGCATAGGTCGAACCTTCAAAATGCCATAACTTCGTCAAAACTCAACGGATTTTCAAAAGCAAGGGCGTTTTAACCATAGTTTGGCCTCTAGATCAATCGTACATTTAAAGTTGAAAACGTGATTTTGGGTCGGAACATAAGTAAAAATTATAGTCCGAAAATCGGGATTTGGGCATAGGTCGAACCTTCAAAATGCCATAACTTCGTCAAAACTCAACGGATTTTCAAAAGCAAGGGCGTTTTAACCATAGTTTGGCCTCTAGATCAATCGTACATTTAAAGTTGAAAACGTGATTTTGGGTCGGAACATAAGTCAAAATTATAGTCCGAAAATCGGGATTTGGGCATAGGTCGAACCTTCAAAATGCCATAACTTCGTCAAAACTCAACGGATTTTCAAAAGCAAGGGCGTTTTAACCATAGTTTGGCCTCTAGATCAATCGTACATTTAAAGTTGAAAACGTGATTTTGGGTCGGAACATAAGTAAAAATTATAGTCCGAAAATCGGGATTTGGGCATAGGTCGAACCTTCAAAATGCCATAACTTCGTCAAAACTCAACGGATTTTCAAAAGCAAGGGCGTTTTAACCATAGTTTGGCCTCTAGATCAATCGTACATTTAAAGTTGAAAACGTGATTTTGGGTCGGAACATAAGTCAAAATTATAGTCCGAAAATCGGCATATAGGCAGAAGAAACTTGCGTTCATACAGACGGACAGACACTATGACGGACATTCCACAAACCCAATATACAACTATACCTTCGGTATCATAGTATAAAAACGACTTCCCACACAAAACTTCCCATGCAAAAAAACACAGTTCACATTCATTGTTTAGATTTGCTCTTTTACTATTTTCATTTTTAAAAAATTGCGAAAATCATCCATAAACATTTTAATATCGTTTTTTCTTTTTTAAGTAAACATTGCTACATAAATACAAATCAGGAATTTAAATGAGCTACTTAGGAGGAGCTTAGGCCATCTAGTTAACAAGCACGTATATATACAAAAAGAAACTTTAATTCGTAGTTCGACAAAAAATTATTAAATTGGGATTCAAATGTGACTGCTACAAATAGTGCAATTGGGCTGGCGAAAACATAGAAATTCCTTAGCTTGGCAACGCAATTTGTATGTCATGGCTATAGCGAAAAGCACTGAAGGCACTTTGGGTTAGCAACCGGTGCTTTCCAACTATAATTTTACAAAAAAAATATAAACAAAGAAAAAAATAATCAAATAGAATACTAATAGATAATGCCTATTGCTCCTCGCAAACTATAACTAAAATTCATATAATTCATCTTAGGGGGTCTCTGGTGGTCATCAACAAGCGGCTAGTTAGTGTGCAATCAATATAAATCATGTGAGTCAATCTATAGATCATCTGGGGGCATGGCAACCGCATAAATGGCAAAGCCAATAAACACAATGCCACCCACAATGGTAACCGTGCGCACCGAGATTTTGGAAGCCACTAGACGACCGCCAATCACAGCCAGGCCAGTGCAAATGCAATGGCCAAGTATGCCGCCACAAATAACGCCATAGACGTCCTGAAATAACAAATTGAATGTATATCAAAATGAAATTGTCAACAGATCAGTTTGAGGAAAAACATACCTTGCTGGCAGCTAGAATAATAGTTGTCAATTGAGAGCGATCGCCCCATTCGGCAAGAAAGGTCATCGTAAAGGCCTGGGCAAGGATGCGCATGGTAAAATAGGTGGCGCCACGACGTTGCCCCTTGCCACGGCGTCCGCTCTCCGGATCATTCACCAGCGCAGTATTCACATCACGGTCCAGCTGCAATTAAGAGCAAATGTGTAAATTTAAAACAACCATTTTAGATGGTGTTTGATGGCGATGCGAAGTATGTGTGCGAAGTAAAAAAGGACAGCACAATTGATAGTAAAAAAAGATAGTAAGATAAGTATACATATTTACATATGCTAAATAAAATTGCACAAACGATCACTTCGGAACAAAACGGTTTTCAAAAACATGCATATAATTGTGAATGTGTGAGTATAATTGATGTATGCTTGGAACGCCTTGCAACATTGCGAAACGCATGGAATGTTAAATTGTATGACAAACACCGCAAACGGATGGCTCTGGGGTCATTGTGTTATACACTTAAAATAATCCAATGTAAATATAAATAATATAAAAAAATGCTGTTTCATGACTGTGTGTGTGGGGATGAACGAGTGTGTGTGGATGGAGGGGGGGTTTATGGGTGTCAACGGGATATAATTTTGTTGTTGTTTGGTTGAAAAAGCAAGTGAAACGTATGTGAAACAACAAGCGTTAATTTGAATGCCTGATCATCTCTAACCCGTGACTTAAGCTCGCCATCCTCGACCACATTTAAACTATGTATGCTATCATGTCCGGCTAGTGGGGCACGCGGCTCCGTTATGCCATTCTGCTCGTCTGAAGCAGTCGGATTGTTGTTGCCGATGCCGGTGCTGCGGGGGCTATCACAATGGGTTTGTTCGGTCTGGTTTGATGAGGCGATCGATGCCGAGTGCGCCGGACTGCCATTGAACGTGGTCATTTTCAATTGCTCAACCACACGGCCCCCGTCCCTGAGCAGCACCTCGGTGTTATGATAGTCCACATCGTTGCCAGTTTTATCACAGCTCGTTTGCTTAACATTAGTTGAGTTATTGGTGGTATTGTTATTATTATTGTTGTTGTTGTTGCTGCTGCTGTTGCTGCTGCTGTTGCTGGTGGGCTTGCGTTGGCGATGCTGCATCTCGGTGCCATTGCTGGAATTTGCTTTGGGCACAACGCTCACTTTGCCTTCGCTCAGCGGCTTTTCAGCGGCATCCTCCTTGTCCGAGTTGCTGTTCTTGCGCTTCGCATCGGGATCCTCGTATTTTCGAGTCGCTTTTCGCATTAGCTGTCAGGTTTTTTTTTTTATTTTTTTTTTTTATTTTTTTTTTGTGTACGTAGAGTTTTTAAGTAGAGTTTCATATTTTACATACACGGTAGGTAGGTAAAAAGTTTCAATTTTTGGTTTGTGAAAGAAAGAATAATTAAATTTGACATTAGCTAAGTTTTGTAATACAAATCACAGACAATTGTTGTTTGCTGTTTCAATGTTTTTCGTTTTCTGGTAAATTGTTTTGAGGTTAAGCAGCTTTCAAAACGTTCAAAATTGGTTTTAGTAATTTTGTTGTTTGATTATTAAATAGATATTTTCTTTACACTTCATGGCGCAGACGTGCAATTAGTCACATAGGCGTTTGTGTGCTTGGGTGTGTTCTGTTGCATATTTCAATTAAAATAAAATAAATTAAATTAAACTGTAGCGTGACAATGAACGCCTTAAACTGCATGTGAATGATCGATTATTGGGAACAAAATCGATTTCTCTTGCTTACAAACATAATGCCAGCGGTTAAAATGCGGCAAACAAATGTGGCACACTTTCAATAGTGACTCATTGTTAGTTGGTCTGGTTTTAAATAATAAATTAATTATAATTAAGTTACAATCAGCATGCAATTACTTAGCTCTTATTGCAACACGAACACTAAAGTATAAAAAGTTTTGCGGTTCGTCATTGAATAGTTTTTATATTTAAAGTGTTTTCCCTGTTTGTTTTTGTGAGAGAGCAAATGAAATTAGGTGTGCTAGAAACTAAAGCTTTTCACAGGCAAAAGTGTCAGCGGGCAAATGAAGTGATCTCCCTGTTGTCGTTTTTTGTTTGTTTTGTCAAGGGCAAACAACAGTAAAAAGTAGAAAAAAATAATATTGTTTACAACCAATTAAGCATATATTAAGCAAAAGCGCCATAAATTAATTTTCAAAGTGTTAACAAAGCAAGGGTAAGAAAAACAAAACGTTTCGTTTGATTCTCAACTACAACTACAGCCAAAACATGTACAAAATTAAATCAGAGATTGTGACTCACCTCATCCTCACGCTTGCGCAGATCGCTTTGGACCTCTTCGAGTTCCTCTTGGGCATCGGTTGGTTTCATTTTGTAACCATCGTACAACATTTTTAAGCCGAATATTAAAAATAATGCAGTAGAAATATAATACGTATAAAGCTGTCGAAAGGTGAAATTAACCAAGTTAACTTTAGTTAAGAAATATAATAAAATCCAGATGTTTTCGTACCTTAGGAATAAAGTTTGCTGCCAAGCCGAAAACGCACGAGAGAACCGTCATTAGGGCCAAGGCGGCAATGGCACCGCCAAAGACAATCAAACGCGGGTGGCGCATGGCCATAATAGCAGCAATAAAGAAAGTCTTATCGCCTAATTCTGTTAACAATATAACAGAGATCGATGCTGTAAAAGCATCGATAAACGATCCCTTCGTATTAACATCCCTTTCCTTTTCCGCCAGTTTCTCTTCTATGCCAGTTGCTGCTGTTCCTATTTTCACTATCTGATCTTGCTCCACATTCTAAAAATAAATAATGTTTCGATTAGATTTGCCGATAAGAATTAAAGTCAAGTTCACTCACCTCCTTCAGATCGGCAATAATTGCAGCATTCGTGTCCCCATCGGGATTCGATTCTGCTGCACAGATGGTGGAGAATGTGAGCACCACCATCAATGCCATGGCCATTTTCCATTTGGCTGATCGCTTCAGGTATACATTGTGTCTGGTCGTTTGCCAGAAATATGATTGATTTTGAGACATCTTTGTGAGTATGACTGTGTTGCCCGCTAATACCGCATGCAATTATGTATTAATTTTTTCTTTAACGCGTCCAACTTGTCCGGCTATCTAAAATGAAATGAGTCGCTGCACATTAGTAGCTGTACTCTCATGACAAAAAAAAAAAAAATAAAAATAGCCAAAAGTATTACAATACATGCACGTAAAGTTAATCAGTTAACAAGTGTGTTCTCGCCGCACGACTATTTGTATAAGGCAAACACAACGTATCATGTCCAAGTCAGCGTTGAGCAAGCAAATCTGGCGGAGCAAACCATCAAATCAGTCCAACAGCGAACAGCCAACAAATATGATGTGTAGATAAGCGAGGCAGTGCGTCAAGTGCCGCTGAACTGATATGGTCAGCCCAAGGCAGAATACAAAAGCAAAACAAAACTGAACCCGTAAGGTAATACAACATTTCAATACATACATACAACACATGTACAGATTTGTATATGTATATTTATGTGTATGTAATGACGTCAGCATTACATACATACCCAAAAAATTGATTAGATGGAAATAAGTGCTAGAAATTGGCAAATATTTGACCCACATGAAACTGAGATACTCTTGGCAAACTTAATGCCATTAGTTAATGCTCATAATTTTAAACAAATAAATAGAAAAACGTGCGGAATTGTATAACAGAATATAGATAACAACAATCATAAGCTTGATAAATATTTTCTTATATTTGCTAGTGGATATGGAAATGTCCTCAAGTAAATTGCTTGACAAAGTGCACAGTGAACGTTTTTTTTAAGGGTATAAGAAACCACTTAATACTCTTACGTGACCAATTGCAGACACACAACATATCTAAAAGCTGGGTAATAAAAATGTTCAACTAATCAATTTTTGCTATATGTAGCTATCAATGCAAAAGAACACGTGGTGCTTAAACTGATTTCTTTTGATTATAATTGCTGGCAAAGTGAATCAAAATGCCCTTTGCAATTATACTAGGGTTAGATTGTGTTGCTTGTGCAACTAGATTTATATTTATTTATCCCTTGTATTCTTCGTATTACGTTTTAAAATTAATAATATAATATGTATACTATATATTCTGTTTTTTTTTGTAAGTGAAGGGGAATTATATTTATGATCTAAGTTGTATATGTTACATATATTTGATTTATCAACTTTTGTACTTTTTTTGTATGTGCTTCCCACTTGTATAAAATAAGTAATCTCTTGCGGTTTTTGGTTTAGTCATTCCTTTTTATCTCTCTCCATTGTGCTATAACATTATCTATATATGAATTTATACAATAAATAAAAGAATAATTGGGCCCAGTTGAATTAAGGCTGCGCAAAATACGCAATTAAAACTTGTTTACTTAAATGCAAATAAAAATGTTCAACGGTTAATGTGCATGTAATCACGTAAACAGCATCGTTACGTAGGACATATGGATGAAAGGGACAGGTGCAACGTTGGTGTTGTTGATGACGTTATAGTGAACGTCGTAAAATGCACAACGTTGCGTTCTGCGTCAAAACAAACAGCAACGAATCGTTAACAGTATTTTATTAATATTGAATAGAATACACGAATTTCAATACATATTCATACACATACATTGACAGAAACTCGTATTACTTATATAAATGCTTTGCAAAAAAAGTGACGGGCAGAATAGCAACAATTTTATAAATGAAAGGCAAGTGAGCAGCTGACCGGGCCGACCGACAAATCAATTGACCGTTTTCATTGCGTACGTTTCGCAGTTGTTAACTATACCCTGTAACTGTAGATTGTATATTGTATGTAGTTGTGGTTGTAAATCTTTCAATCAATAGTTAGACTTATATGATAATTTGGAGTCAATCTGCATAACAAACGACGGGTGTGAATTACAGCGAAAAGCACACTCAAATTTATTGTATATTGTATATATTATTCCTTTAAAATTATTTGTTTATTTATACAGTTCATCAAATGGATATTAATTACAGCGATAGCACCATAAGCCACTTTAAGAAATTAATTTACTGATATTGATAATTGTAAACATTTTCACATGCTGACATTGATTTTCATTTATTTTCCAATGTTTGTTCATACTTATTCAATTTGTATACATTATATTATAATTTTTGCCACTTGTCTATTTTTATGCGCGCAATCAACGGCATTTTACCAGCGCTGTCATGTTGGCTGTTTTTGAGTTAAACAGTACAGCCAGCGTGGCAATTGACTGCATTTATTAAATTGTATTAATGTAAATTGAATTAAAACACGAAATATTCATCTTTGTGATTTTACACAATATGCATTGCTTGTAACTTGTGTTTGAACATCACTACTAAATTGTTAGTTAGCTTTTTTTAAAATAGTTTACAGTATTCTCACACCACTTGTGGCATCACTAGCACTGCGGCGCTGACGATAGCGGAATTTGACTAGTTTTTTTGCAACATAATTATGCAAATTTTACGTAAACACATGTCTCTCAACAAGCATATTGCATTAAATACACAATTAGTTTCAAAAAATTATAAATTAATAACTATGGTCTTAACCAATTAAACGTGAAACCCGTCCTTACATCGCCAGAATACTTTTTGTTAGTGATGCCAATAAGTCGATAGATAAGTAAATCGATACATTATAGCATTATTTGCTGCGTGCGCTAAACGCGCTAAAATGCTCAAGTTCTTAACATAAATGTGCGCTAATTTTTAAAAATGTTTATTATATTGTAATACTTAATTTATTCAAATTAATTTTTCTTATCTAATCTATATTATCGTAACAAATTTTACCGAAATCACTAAGCAGACAATACAACGTCAAACATTAACATAACAATTAAAATACGTTCATTTACGTACAATCAATACAAATTTGGTTTACATTTTCGGAATAGATGATATAGCAATCGCATATTACTACTTATAAGGAAGTCTAAATACAATAAGTATGCAAAGGCCTCAGGTTAGGTCACAAATTGGATCCGTTAAGAGCAGCAGATCATGAATGTCATTATCGCTACTGCTTCACTTTAATATCGTCGGTTTTCGATGCCTTGAGAGCACGATCCTCCTGAGCACATTTGTATATGACACTATTGAAGTGCTTGTGCACTGCATATCCTAAAAGACGCACTGGTCCAATGATTGTGGCATGGAACAGATTCGTAAAGAAGCCATCCCAGGGCATCAGAGCACCACCAAGCATGGTAATCACCCAGCTTTCCGCACCCACAATCGATATAAAATTCCCCTTCTGCGAACGAGAGAAAGTTTAATTTGTAAGCTAAAAAAAAAAACAGATCATTGGTTACCAGCGCATCCTTAAGTATTGCCTTTGCCATAACCTCCGGCTCTAAAAGACCGCCACCGCCAGAAATGATTTTCGTTTCCCGCGGCTTTGACTTCTCCTCCTGCTCGAATCCTGGCGTATTTGTGTCGCAGGGCAGCGCCAATGTGACAGAGACTCCATGGGATCGCGACTCCATGGCAATCGTTTCGGCCATGGCACGCAGGGCGTATTTGCTGGCCGCGTACGGGCCGTAGCCATAAATGCCAAGCAATGCCGCCTGGGAGGAGGTCAGCACAATGATGCCTTCGCCGGCCTTCTTCATCTTGGGGAGTACATAGCGAGTGCAATTATAGCTGCCAAAGAAGTTCACGTTCATCAGCTTGTGCACATCCTCAACGGCGACTTCCTCGAACAGTCCACAGATAGCCATGCCGGCACAATTGATCATCGCGTAGATGTCGCCGACGCTCTCCTCTAGTTCGCCCAGGACACGTGCCACCTGATCATAGTCGCTGCCAATGTCAAGAATGCGATATTCGAATTTCTGTTCCGGTCGCTGACGGATTACCTCCAGAAGTGCAACAGCGCCACCTATGGCATGCAACACCAAACCATACAAGAGAGAGTTGTAGTGAAAATTGTTGGCTTGTTTTTCTGGTTTTCCACTTCGCATACTTACGCAGCATTTTCTCGTCGCGGGCAATTACTGTGACATTTGCACCTTTCATGGCGCACTCTACAGCGAGGCAGAGGCCTATCCCCTTAGATCCTCCGGTAATTACCACATGACGGCCGACAATGCTCTTTGATCGCTTGGCCTTAACAAATATGAAAATCAGTATGTGGATTAATAATGCCGCGCCCAGGCAGAAAACAATTTCCCAAGTCAGCTCCATAGCTCTTGCGCCGCTGATAAGATTTGTCAAATGGGTATAGTGATATTTGTTTGTGGACCATCGCTAACACTATCGATAGATTTGACAAACACACCCATACGTAAGCGCGAAGTGTATTGGGAATATTGCCAGATAGTTATAAATAGTTGGTTTTGATTTGATTTGGAATTTTATCTATATTAATATATTAGAAAAATATAATAATAAAATGGTAGAAGGGAAATGAATTATGTTTTTCTTTTCAGTACAAATTAAAGGTTTATTTACACTACGCCACAGACTGTTTATCATATGAAAAATTTCCAATGAGATGAGAACAGCTGCCAAATAAGTCGCTGCCCCGGTGCGCTGCACAACTTCCAAGCGCTGCGTCAACTCCAACGCCGACGCTTTGGCTATGGCTTTGGCTTCACTTAAAGGCGATTTTCAACCACTTTTATATACATATGTGTGTTCTACAGAGCCGACGACAGTTGGCAGCGCACTTTCAGCTCAGTCGTGTACGTAACGTCGTCGAGTTGCAAACGTTAGCGGTAAAACGCATACATTTTTGGTCCCAATAGCAGCATCAGCCCCAGCAGCAGCAGCAGAAGTACCAGCAGAAGCAGCGGTGCATTCAACGCAAAAAAATTAAAATGTGTGTTTAGTGTTAAGTAAATTTTTGGTAGTGCAATCTCTCAAGTAAGCGGCAAATGTTGCGCTTCACTGCACAATAATGGCAAATTAGTGCAGCAAATAAAAAAATGTAAAACAAGCAGCACAGCGTAAAGCGGTAAAATGTATTGCATACCAAACGGCTGTCATGAAAAATAGATATCGATTTGCTGTTGGGGCTATGGCTATTTCTGTGGGTGCACATAATACAAAATTTAATATCAAATTGCCAGAGTTGCCAGCAAATTCAACACACATACTTGCAAATTATGCATTAATTGGCTCAATTGTGTGACATTCTATGTGTGCGTGTGTGTGTGTGTGTATTACTCTGTCGCTTACAGCGCTATGTGTGTGTGTGTGCATGAGATCATCATTAGAACGTCGCCTGCTGGTATGCAATACTTTTTTTAATGGCAGCACTGTTTCTTCATCTCCTTTCCACAGCTGCGACCAGTAAAACAACCGAAAAAAATCGAATCTAGCCTAGTGTATGACAATAGAAACGCACTTTCTTCGCAACGCATTAACCAGGTGCGTGTGCGTCTAGCGAGAGCGTGAGAGTGAGCGAGAGGGACAGAGTAAGTGAGTGAGAGCGGCACGCGTGTGTTTCTGTGTATGTGTGTTAGTACGGTTGTTGCGCCTATAAGTTGACAAAAATAAATTCTGAGAAAATATATAGAAATAATCTGTAATCTGCAAGCGCGCGCGTGTTTGTTTAATTTGTATTTTGGTCATTTGGTTCGACAACAACAACGACAACAAAAGCATTTCCCTATGATTGGCTCATTCTGGAATCTGTGCAGAGCGTGCCCATCAATGCCGGTTGACAAGGTATGTACCCCATATAAACACACACACACACAAACATATGTAGATACATATTTATTAATCCCACACATTTCTCAACTGGAAAAATGTAAATCATACTGAAGACATTTTCAATAGTTGGCCATAACTGGCAGCTTCTTAACCCACTTACATTATTTAAAATATGATTTTTTTTTGTTGCGACGAAATCGGTTGATTTATGTGCAACATATTTTTATTTTTATTGCGACACAAGTGAAGGGTGCATTGAAGGGTGCAGTCAAAATGGGGTGACTCTTGTCTTCTTCAATTTATGACTTTGCTCGTGACGGTCCAATCTGCTGGGGGATTATATCATGGGATTAAGGGCCAAATATATTTGATTTCATAAAATTGCATCGAGAAATAAATAATAAAATCACTAATCTTTATTTATTAAATGCGCATTAGAGTCACTGAGTCATTATTAAATACATTTTATAAAGAAATACACCATATGGTATTTTAAATAAAAATTTTAAAGGCATTTAAATTATCGACCAATTTGAGTTACAGAAATTTTTGTGTTTTATTCTAAGGATGTGTATATTCATTAAACATTGCTACAAGAAAATAGTCACAAGTCAAGTGAATTCTACAAAAACTGGAATTTATATATGTACACCATATGATACTTTAGCAGCTTTCAGCGACAATCCTTGGAGTGTCATAAAAGGAGTTGGCTGAGTAAACATGCAATGCACAACGCACTGAAATGAAAAGAAGGAAAAATTAAAAGAATTAGTCGAAAAAATATAAAGTCTGAAAATAATAATAAAATGCTGATGGCATAGAATAAATTAAAGCACATTACGTTCGACACTAGAGTCGGCGTCAGCAACGGAGCAGACACGGCCAAAAATCAATAGCCATATGGCAGGTTGTAGTGTATGTGGCCTAAAGGAGTGTGTGTATCCAGACCCAGACCCCTCAGTTGGCTAGGGGCCGGCCGGGCAACGAATTTAATTCAAGCACGAATCGCCTGCTGCTTTGGCTTTCCAGTTTTGCTTTTGCACGGTCGGAGGGGAGGAATGGGTGGCCGGGGGTGAGGGGTGTCCACTTTGCAGAACAGCTGATTCATCAAATTCGAGCTGCGGCACTAAAATGTATGCAATGCTTTTTTGCTCTGGCTTCCTTTTACAGCTGTTGGAAGAGAGGGCGCGCATGTGCACAAAGAGAGCGAGAGAGAGAGAGAGAGAGAGGGGTAGAGAGAGAGAGAGAACAAGAGGGAAAGAGAGCGAGAGAGAGAGAGCGGATAGTAATATATGTAGAGAGTGGGAGCAGAGAAAAGAAGAGAAGTGAGAAAGAGACAGAGCGAGCGGCGTCTGCCGGCTTTTAATAGCTGCTTCAGTTGCTGCTGTTGTTGCGGGCCATATGACGTGCAAAGGCAAATTGTCTTGCGGTATTACATCAGCGCAGCGCAGTCAACATTTTATTGTGCCACCTCTTTTGCCACAGCCACCACTTTAATACACTGCTTTGTCCGTAATCTCAACGCTTGGAGAAATTAAAATTTTTTAACAATTTTAGGGTTATAATTTCTAAATGAATGAAAAAATTGACCTTTAGAAACTATGTTTCATTTGTTGGTTTTTTTTCTTTCTTCCGCAAAAGAAAAGAATTACCACTGTAACAAAAACAACTAGTTTGGCTTAACTGGTCGCCAGTGAGGCGTGCTCCTAACTAGTGGTTACTTTTTTGGCTTATCGATTCGCCAGACGTGTTGTTGGACTCTTAGTCACTCTCTGCTTGTACATAGATATGTATATATGTACATAGAAGTCAGCTGGCGACGCCCAGCGAAAATCCACTACTATTGTTACACATATCTAATGTAAATTTAGCTCACGACACAGGCACACTTGTTGTTATTGTTGGCTGCACGTATCCTTTGTCCCGCTGCTGCTACTGCTCCGTGTGCTCTATGCTCTATCGGGCCACATCATCAATGTGCACATTGTGTCCTAGCGCATAGGCATTGTTCTATGCACCGTACTCCTACCTACATATACTCTTAAACTCTACTCCCATTTGTTCGAGTATTTATGGTATGCTCGTTAACATTGCTGAACTATTTTGGGGCATTACCACACGTGTTGGCACTTAACTAGAAAAAAAGACCGCTTATCTCAGCTGCTGCTGCAAGCATGTGGCATGACTGTTTGAATATGTAGTGCTTGGCTTAGCAGTGCATCAATATAATGTTTAAAAAAATAAAATATATAATATAAGAATACATAAAAATAAATAAATTACTGTTTCCTATGTACGGTGTATCAATGAAATTGCAATATGATATTAAAATTGGATTTCGTTATTATCAATTAAATTATTATTCTTATCTTCAAGAATTTTCTGACACTGAGTTAGATAATGTCCCTAAACTCTTTTCCTGGGTTTTCGCATCAGCGTTTTCAGTTCTTGTAAACATAATTGAATGCTTGGCATTTCAATTGACATATTTCTTGGCCAATCCCAATGACAATTTCCATTGTGCATTCAAGTCGCGTCAACCAATCACTAACTTTGACCACAGCAATTTGCACATTTTATCCATTACTCCTCGTCTGCCAATGCCAGCTGCTTTCTAATCTCCTCCAAACTGCTGGCGAATGCCATAAGGGAACCACAAGGCAAATGCACAGAGCCGCAACCACAGACAAATACGAGAAACGGAAATGGCAAGTTTACTCAAATTGTGTGGCCAATCTCCATGGAGCAGAGCAGAGCTGATCTGAGCTGAGTAGAGCACAGCGTCGAGAGCATTAGAAAACTTTTGTAATTATTTGTGGTCAGCTGTTTGTACTTGTTTCTGTTTTGCAGTCAATGAACACTCAACTAAGCGTTACACTTGGAAAGTTTCGGGAGAGAGTACTGCAAATAATTCGTATCAGATGCATGCGAATGAAAAGTTGTTTCTTGAACTAAAGGAATGCTTTCTTTTCTTTTCTTTTCTTTTAATAAAAACATCTTTTGTATATGAAAATGTTGAGTAATACTAAAAAAGTGCTACAAATTCTAAGCTTCTCACTCCTAAAAATATTTTACTTTTCTTATGGAACATTTTCATAATAGAATTATTCCACAATTTTAGTTTACGAGAACAACTGAAAAGTTCAAATGAATCCCTTCTACAGTCTACAATTAGATCAATAAAAGTTATACAAAACTTGTCATTTAATTAGTTTTTTGTTGTTTCTTGGAGTATGTTTCAAAGGTTGGCATGGTAAATATAATTGCCATAACGAAATGTGCAGACACGTACAGACTTGCACTGGATGCCAACCAAACTATACAAATTTGCATTTTTTTATTTTTTTTTTATTTTGTGCACACAACAGGGAACAATTTGAGCTGTGTAAATTTTTATTTTGCTGATTGCCTTCACATTTGCCGCATGTCAACTGACTTTTGACTGCTGGCTAGCAATGATTATACACTTACCGAAAGGTATTTCAAATATATCATTAAACATACATTTTTAATTTTAATTTTCTATACATTTAATATTAATAATATTAATCAAATGATAGAAATCCTTTGCTTAAACTCAAATGAAACCCTAAGTTATATCGTATAAATTTGTCCTTTTTTTTAGTTTTTATAGTTGGCATATCCCATTAAAGAGTATACAGTTTTCGACACTACTGCGGCTAATCCTTTTTTATTTTAGCTACAATAGTTTTTTGTTACAATAGTTTTTTGTTACTCATTTTTAATATTTGCATATTCTCCACACAAATCAGGCAATCGCATGCAGACCGAGTATTAAATTTTACTACATAGAAGAGTTCCTGGTTTATTTTCGCTCCTTGCAATTCTCGCCCTTAAGTGCATTTTTGCGTTTAATTTGAATATTTATTTTGGTTGACTTTACGATTTCTTTAATATTCGCTTAACTGTTGGTCTCTTTACGATCGCAAACAGTGATAAAGTTGTTAGTACTCGTAATCAAGTGGGTAAGAGATTAAAAGCTTATTACATAATTGGCTGGAAAGTATAAAGACTATAGATATTGACTTGATTAACGATTTGTTGATATTGTTATTTATAGAAATAATTTTATTTTACTATTATTTTAAATCTCGAATTTGAAATGCAGTTCTTCATAAATATAGAATACACATTAAGATACAGTTTGTGGAAAAAACATAGAAATATTAATATAGCAGAAGAATTTGGTTTGATTAACTATTTTTTGAATTAGTGTTTTTTATTTAAATACAAAATTAAATAATAATAATTTATATACCTTTGATTAATAAAATTTACTAATTGAAGACATAGCTTCTTGAAATTATATATCTCAAATGAAGTTTGATTACTATAGATTACCTCATACTATTTGGTATATATTGATCAGACTTTAAAATTTATTGTGTAACTTTCTCAACGAAGCTTAACAATTTTATTTAGAGTATATTTTTAAACTGCAACTATGAGAGATTAACAATGGAAACAATGTGTAACTTTCTGACTAGCAATTGGCGTGTTAATCAGAGCCTTTATAGATTTTTCTGCCAGTCATTAAAGCTAACACGAAATTCCAGACAGTTTTAGCAATAACACGAAATGTCTGTCAAAAACCAACTAAAACAATGCAACAAAATAAACAACTGAGCGATTAAAAAACACGAAACTTTTTCCATCAAGCGACGATTCCGTTATGTTTCTTTACCGGCTAATGGTAGTTAAAAGCAAGTGACTTTTACTTTAAAAATTAATCATAAGTGAAGCATAAAATTGAATTATTTTTAATTGAAATGTTATTTGCAACATTTAACGCGAAAAACGGCATTTAGCTTTGCATCGCTTGGATGCCCTCGCCCATCGTCATGTCGATTAAATCTGACGGGACGCATCCGTCAACATCCTGTCGCCGACTCGTCTAACTTATTTCAATTTCAATTTCAATTTTCTGCCTCTGCCTCTGCCTCTGCAGCAATGCAATTATAATAATTTCCGGACGTAAGTGAATGGATTAGAGGGCAGGTGCCCTTACCAGCTGGATGAGTTCCGTCAGGTCTGCGGCATGGTGAGCTCTGGGGCAACATTTGCTGCAGTTTGCCTCCGAGTTGGCTGGCGACCAACTTGCTGCCTGCCTGTCAGCGTTGATAGTAATTTTATGAGATTCTTCTTCTTTTTTTTTCATTTTTTTTTTTTTGGGCACTGGCAAGTTTTTAGTCTGCTGCAGTGTTGCTTGAAAATGGTCTGTGGGAATTTGTTTGGGGACTAGAAATTGCCTTGGATTGAAAATTGTGATACTCAAGTAAAAAAGTGAATAAATGCAAGCTTAATTCAAATTAAATTCCAAGATATCTTAAAGTTATCTGCCTGATTTATATATATTTCTTATCATACATTTTTTATTTTTGTGCATCCTCAATATATTAATATTTCTCCGACTTTGGGAAAACTTTGTTGAATGCATCTAACATTTTGTTGCAGTTTCATGGCAAACAGCAAACAGCAAATCCATTAAGCCCTATTGCAATTTTAACATGTTTTATTTGATGTTGGTTGCCAACAGACGTTTTTCTGCATTGCCAAGTAAAAAATCTGCGAGAATTACGTATACGCAAATAAGGTCATATGTGAACTACTCGCACGAAATGCCTCGCAATGCCAAAAAATCCAAAAGCCCTCCATTCACTTCTGCTGCCACTTGCGTTGCATGCCACTTAAATATTTTACGCTTTCATATTGTTAAGCTAAAGTTTTTTAGCCGCTGCATTTCTAACGCATAAAAAATGCAAACGCATTGGGGAAAGGTTATATAATGCTTTACAGGACGTAGTATGCATATATATTTATATACATACACATATACATATATATGATATTTATGTATGTAGATTTCACAAAGCAAAGTGCAAAAAGTTACAATAGCTCTGCAAGTGCCGAAACTCCTTGACTGAAAGCTCTGCACATTTAACATTTCATTCAAGTTTCTTTTGTGTGATTACGGTAAATGTCAGACTTGACTTATGGGAGTAGATTTGTGTAGATCGAGTGTGGATAAAACATATCCTTTATGAAGCTATAATGGGATTTATAAGTCAAATTTACACAGTGTAAATTTATGTTTTAAGGTGCAATAATTAAATATCTGGTTTGCTGGAATTAATATGTTTTCTTACGTATTTTTTTTTTTAATTTTATTTTTAAAAGTTGTAATAAGAATAATGTTTGACAACCTCTTTTTATAATTTAAATATGTTTTTTTTTTAAATTTATTTTTTATATTTCGATATTTTGTAAATCCCGTCGGGATTTGTATTCAGAGAGCCTCCGTCAGCTGTTTAAAGTTCTCTGCCAAAAAACACATATCTTATAAGTTATTAATATATTAAAATAACAACAATTTTATTACATATTTTCTTGACTGTTTCTGTTTTGTAATTTTTATTGCACTTTTGGCTATAATTTCATATGACATCGTAAATTGTGCAGTGCAGCATTGCGATTGTTTGCAGCAGTTGCGCTTAGCCAGAGCCATCCATAAACGACTTGATTGTACACATGTACATACATATATAGTACATATTACATACATACGTATACTTGAATGCAGCACAGTTCGTTGGCTGGCAATGGCAATTTGATACAAGGCAGCGAAATGAAAATAGAGGAGGAATAATCGCATACAATAGACAATTATTTGCAAAAGTATGAGTAAATACACATACATACATATATATAAATAAATATATATATAAAAGAATTTGTGAGCTCGTCGTTATTGTGTATGCTGCATGGCCATTTGATGCTGCATTGTCTTAATGGCATTCAACCAGAGTTCTCAATTGCCGGCTTTGAAGGATTTACTCATGGCTCAACGAGTTCAACTCGGTAAAAATGAAGCCAAGCATAAGTTGCCTGATTATGTGGCCTGAACAAATATATATATATATATATATATATATATATATATATATATATATATATATACTCGTATACGTGCAGCACATTCAAGATAAGTTCAGTTGGATTAGGTAAGGTCAAGTTGGGTCATCGAATCAAATAAGGACAGTGTTTATCCTGGCAAGTGCCAAGTGCTTATGCTTTTATAGACTCCATAGAAATATTGTGGAATTTGTGAGATTTTGATAAGTCTGAAATACTTATTATTTATATGTACTTTAAATTTCTTTCAGTGGCTCCAGTTTATATTTGTCTTTCGCTTTAACCTTTTCTAGAATGTTCTAGTATAGTTAATATTATATGTAAACACTGTAATTCAAAAGCAAAATAAACCAATTGACTAATCAGCTTGTTTACATTTTTTTAACTCTCTCTTTTATTTGTATTTTTTATATAGCTTCTTCAATTTAATTTCCTGTATTATGGGATAAATTTGTGGATAAGTCAATACTTCCGATTGCAAATTTCCTGCAAAGTTGTGCGTATCACCTGTCTAATAGGAATCTGGAAATTCAATTTGAATATTTTTACAGCTGTCGTTTGAGCAATTTTTACGACGTCGCCACACTTTGTTTGGAAACTAAAGACAGCGTTGTTTTCTAGGAATTGTGTGCATATTTAAAGCTTAGATCTGTTTAGAAAAAGTTGCTTAAGGGCCAATAAATGTATGAAAAATATAGAATTTTTTTATTTTTTTTATTTGATTATTTTTTTATTTATTTATTTTTTTATTTATTTATTTTTTTATTTATTTATTTTTTTATTTATTTATTTTTTTTTTTATTTATTTATTTTTTTATTTATTTATTTATTTATTGCCAACTAAAGTCAATCGACACCAAAAATTCAAAAATTGAATTAAATTAAATTTAAAATAAAATTAAAATTATAAATAAATTAAGAAATGCCAAAATATTTATAAGATTTTTAAGATTTCGAAGATTCATTCATAAATTTCATCTACAGCGGAGTAAAGTTTCTGACCATTTTGCGTGCTTCTTTTTTAATTTGTCAAAATTATAATTGCAATTAATCATTAATCAAATAAGCTATTAGAATTCAGGCGGAGCATACTTAAGTCCGATTGCTCGCAGCTGGAAAGTCCCATATGTCGTGTGTCAAAACATGACAGAGAAAACTACAACAACTTCTTGCAACAACTTTTTACTTATGTATTCTATTGTAATATGAACTCTTCGACTGGAACAAATGTTATGAAAATAGCATAATGACCCTTGCCCAACAAAAAATAGATGACTATAAAAAAGTTGAAGATGCTGATTGCTGATTGCTGATTGGGAGAAAGAAAGCTCAAGTGACGTCATTTGCGAACTGTTTGTGCTTTTACTTATTTTTGCTTCGCTTACGTCAGCCGCTGCCAACTTGATGTTATATAACCAGCTAATTGGCAGCCAGTGATTCGTATGCGTTTTGTAGATATTGCAGTAAAGGAGATGTTTTGGGTTAGAAATATGGAATGTATCTTAGCCAAATTTAACAAACTTGACCAAAGTGGCATTGCATTAAAAAATCGCTTGTTTTAAGCCATTCCAATATGTTAGATATAATGAAATAAATGTTGACCAAAAGGGTTAAACAATCACAACAAAGAACAACGCTTTGGAAAATCGGTTAAGATTTTCCAAACTGGAAGTTTTAAGCGTTGTGTAGTAACTGTAAAATATTTATACATATAAGCCATATTGTTAACTTAAGGTCATTAATATTTTATACTATTGTTATTTGAGCTATTCTATTTAAGCTGTGAGCACTTAAGATACACTTAACAAAGCGTGTGCCATCGATCGTTATTCACATTAGTGCAGCAAGCAAAGCCGTCAAAGACTCACACACACACTCACATATATACACACTCACTCACACACACACACAAAATGCACTCGTGCGGTAAATAAAAGAATAAAACACGTTAGCAGCCGTCTGCTGCAAAAATACTTAGTTTCTGAAGGCTGTTGCACAGCAGCATTGAGTTTCATGATAATTGTTGAAATGTGGATAACATTTAAACAGTTGAAAATGGCAGTTGCAGGTGCAGCTGCATTCACATAAACATTTGCATTCCTTCAGATTGATGATGAGGCAGCCTCTGGCAGTGACAGTGACAAGCAGACATTTGGAGTTGCTGCAAGAAGGACGTGCGGCGAGACAGGAAAATGCAATTAAATGCAGCTGTTTGTTGTCTTTGTTGCGTTTGTTGTTGCTTTTGCATAATTCGAATTCCATTTTACTTTATAATATGCACAAAGAATGCTGCTTTCGCTGCTGGCGCTCTATGCAAAAGTTTTCCGGGTTGTGTGGCATGCATTTGACACCGGAAGTGTTGCCATTTCTGTGTGTGGCTGGGTAAACATATTTTCCCAAAGTCCTGTTTTTTTCGTTGGCAAATTTAAATTTAATAACGTAAAAGGGTTTTACAATTTATAACTTTAAAAATACTTTTTAATGAATCTATATTTATTTACTTAAGAGTTAGAGGAAACAAGAGTACCTAGGTAGAAAGAATTGAATTGAACACTCTTTAATATATTTAAATATTTTTATAATTTTTATAATATCTACATATTAGTTTATAGTTCCATATGCCGTTTTTAGCCAGTTTATTTTTAATATTTAAATTGTGTTGTTGTTTATATCAAAATTCATGGTTACCGAAAAACAAAGGTGTTGAAAAATGCATTTGAAAATAAGTCACAGATATCGAAGACAGTATTACAAAGTGCCACCCATTTGCAAGGATGCGCAGTGCAACGAACTGCGGCATTTTAGTGAAAAAAAAAAAAAACAGATACCAACTACAAGTGACAAATTGCGCACAGCCAAAGAAAATGATGTACGTGTTTTTTGATTTTTCACTCTCGGCTGTTTTCACAGGAACTTCTCGAGAAGCATTTTCCCCCATGCTGAATGCACTTTGTATGTTAAGCGCTGGAGTGTTGAAGCAAGTTTATGTAGCATGTTGCTGGTACTAAAAACAAAACGTGCTGGGTAGCAGTTGAATTGGGTTGAATTTGTGCCATTGTTGGGGCACGTGAATGAACTGGTGAATGCAGCATATTATGCATATGCCACTTCCCCAGCCAGCCAGCCAGGCAGCCAGCTGTAGACTAAGCCTTTGCCATTGGGTCTTTTCAATAAATCAGCTGTCAACGCAAAGCCATCAAATCAAAGCCAAAGCGAAAGCCAGGCCAAAAGGGATATAAATTGAATAAAGTAAGTCGACAAGTGGAGGGGAGAGGGAGAGGGACTCGCCGGGAGTTGAGCTTATGTGCAATAAAAGCGTCTTAAAAGTTTAATGTCCCTCGATTTGTGGTCACATCCAAATGAGTTTCGACTTGGTCGCTGTCTGTGTGTTTGTGTGTGTGTTTGTGTGTGTGTGTGTGTGTGTGTGTGTGTGTGTGTTTGTGTCTGTGTATTGACATTTATCCAACTGCTTAAAGTTGCGCAATTTAGCTGTCAACAACTTTTTCTTTCCCCATATTCAACGAGTTGTCGGACAGTTTTCAAAAATCAGTTGTCAATTGCAAAATTCCATTACTTAAGTTTAAGATGGCATTTTAAAAGGCACATTAATTATTTTATATATTTACAGTGCTTACTGTAAGAATTCTGTTATATTTACTGATATTTCACCTTGTTAACAATATATTTTTAATTTATTATGTAATAAAAATCTTACGGTTAAGGGGTGTACAATTAATTTTTACTACAACTACAATTTGATTGTAGTTAATTTAATAAAGTCTGTAATTAAATCGCGGCTTCTGCAATTTAATATTTATGGCATCATGCAAAAAAGGCTGCTAACAACTAAATTGCATTGAATTGCAACGTCGAAGTGTGAATACTCTTTCAAACTTATCATCAGAAATGACATCGCATAGTTAATATTTGTATCAATTTTTTGTTTAAATAATCCTAAAACGTAATTTTAAAATCTCACATAAATTAAAAAAGCATAAACTTACAAAAATTAAACATTAATAGCAGAAAATAATTTTATTTATTTATTTATTTGTTCGATAGTTTGATAACAAAAATCATACTTGCTGATCATAATTGCAATTGACAACGATGTAGCTTATATTATATTATATATATTATATTATATTATATTATATTATATTATATTATATTATATTATATTATATTATATTATATTATATTATATTATATTATATATATTATATTATATTATATTATATTATATTATATTATATTATATTATATTATATTATATTATATAGTTGTACAGTTCAACATCAACTAGAGGACATAGCTACACTACCCAATGCTTCCATGCAAATGAGCAGCGTTATTTAATTAAACGAAGTTGGCCCCATGGACCTGGCCAGGTTGTTTCGTGTTGGGGCTAATGTGCATTTGCCTCGGAGGGTCGCCGGTAGCCTAATTAAGGGACAACACCGACAACAGCTCGGCTATTTATTAGTGGTGCAACCGACCCCATCCACAGTTACGAGTCAATCTGCGTCAGAGTCAAGCTGACAACATGGCTCGTTGCTGTCTTCTTAAAACAGGGCACATCAATTTGGGCTGCTTGCCGGGCAGCTAAAAAAGGCCAAGTATTCCAACACGTCTGGGGCCATGTTGAGTAAATTAATTGCTGGTGCAGACCAAGCAAACACACACACTCACACACACACACACACACACTCACACACACACATGGGCATTTGCAAAGTCTGATTGTATTGCGCGGTTAGTTGAGCAATCGAGCAAACAAACTACGCATTGTGGAGGCACCATGTCAGTCACAGCGGAAGCACATATGTAGATAGGCCACCCAGTGGGCTGGGGGAGGAGGTGGGTGGGACTCGGTTTCACCAGATATTTGTGTTTGGTTTGGTTTAGTTCGCTTCGGTTAGGTTAGGTTAGGTTAGGTTTTTCGGTCTGTGCCAGTGGAAACCATAAAAGCAACTATCCTACGCTACCTGCACATGCACCTGATGCCGTCTGCGCCAGACAAAAATGGTGTCAAATGACAAAATGCATCGTAAACCAAAAATAATAAAAGGAACTGGGAAAACTTGAAGCCAGCACAAGTGGGCTGCACGATTAGTTTCAGATGGAAAACTTAAATCAAACCGAATATTGACTATCTATGCTGCAATAGACACACAGACGATAAAGTGCTGAAAATACAATGTTCCTCAATTTATAATAAATAAAATTTATATTCATATTGAGCACTACATATATTTGGACAATTTTCTCTCTTATCTACAATTTTTGAAAGACTTTTGTTATCGATTTTACTACACTTTTATTTTTTATAAACTATTCGCAGCAAGTTTATATTCTATTTATATGGATACTTTGTCTTCTTCAGCTCCAAATACTATTTGGTTAAGTTTGCTGTGCTGCTTATGGAATTTTCTCATCTTTTAAGTCTAAGTTAGGTTGAGTTAATTAATTTTTTTTATTTTTATCATTAAAAAAAGACTGTTTGATAATTCTTTTGTAATTTTACGTACCGACCAAGACAAAAGAAAACCCCCTTTGGGCGATTAAATTTGATGCGCTTGTTTGTGCTTCATTTTTCCTGCGCTTCACGAGCACATAAAAATCAATACGGAAAACCGCAGACAGTCCAGCACTTTTCCGGCGATAACTGCAAGTGTTGTTCGCCTGGAGGTGTCCTTTGTTCGCATAAAACTTGAAAGGTCCCTTCGGTTAGATTAAACACGCACACAAAACTCTATGTGTAAATATATAAATATATATACGGGTTGATATATATATATACATATATATATGTGTATACAGTTTGTTTGCGGTTTTAGTTAAGGTTTCTAACATGTGTAGCTTAGTGTGGATCTAGGGATTATGGCGCAGTGTAAACTAACGCCTGCAACTATGCCATGAAAATGATGGCACTAGATTTACCAATCTCAACCGGAGCTCTACTTACATTTATTATGTGCGATCAATTTTGTCGGCTTTTGCGAATTGTGTATTTTATAGAGCCACTCACTGACTGGCAACTTGAGCTACGGTCTTGCCACAAGTGCTGCCCATTAAAATGTTATGGCCAATGAAAAATTGTAAACAACTGTGCGCACATTTTTGAGTTGTGGTATGAAATGCATAATTGGCTTACACTAAATAAAACTATGGACCAATGAATATTCAAGTTATAAATTAAGATTATTTCGCCCACAATTCAAGCACTAAATTAAACAATAGTTAACCGAAAGTCGACCAATGAATATTCTAGTCATTAATTAAGATTATTATTATTATATGTATAATGCAAGCATATTGAGCCTGTTAAATCACAGTCAGTCTTAAGTCAAATGCTATTTTAATTAATATAATTAAATTTTTGAATTAATGAGACGTACACAGAAGAGGTTTGAGTAAACAACGTGATGGCCTGTCTGTCAGCAGGCTTATCAGCATTTCAACGTCAGTGCACTGAAAAATATAATATAATATAATAAATTCCAAGTTAAACTGCGATTTTAAAGTACTTTTAAAAGTTCACAAATTCGTTGAACCACAATTTGCTGATAATGAAAAAATAAATGTGAAAACCCCCCCAAAAAAGAGGAATTAATATATAAAATATTAACACAAACATTAAAACACAAATTGAATTTTAAATAACCGCAGAGAAATATATTTGCATATGTTTATGGCAAAGAATAAAATAAATGAAAATAAATGAAAATAATATAAAATAAAAATAAAAATAAAGGAAAACACACGTTGAAGTGCGGTTTCCATTTCGAAGCAATCAATTTGGCACAACATACATAAATCAGGTGGAAATTTATGTATTGCTATCATACTTCTCTGAGCCCATCCTGCGAATTCGCATAATAAATGGTAGCAGCATAAAAAATGAGCAATAAATTGGGGAAGGTGTTGCTGCCACGTGCCAACGGGGCAACTCAACTGGAATAAACACCCTGATCTTCTGCAGAAACACACCTACAATTAATCGATTAAAGTGCGTTCAGCCACAGTTCATCGACTGAAGTGTGGATGAGTCGTGGTATTGTAGACCTAATTCAGGGAATTGTTTCCGGTGCACGAGTTGCTTGCAACTCTCTTGTGGTTAGTTGCCAGTGAACGTTATTTATTGTCTGGCGAATTGATTTTTAATGAAGTTCTTAATGGTTTTTGAGTCGTTAACTTTTTTTTTTTTGAGTATTGCTGGCAATTAGGTTAATTGGTTTTTAACTTGATTTGCAGTTCAGTATTTTGAATTGTGATTGAATAGGTGTGGCAGCCTATAAAGCAAATCTTTAACCAAATTGTCTGATTTTCCTCCAATCTATCAAATAATTGTTTAAATTCATGCCAAGTCTTGCCATCAAATTGATTGAGTAGCTTTTTGGTAATCAGGTACGATTAAGTGCTAAGGGTCGAGACCTACTTATAGATCCAAATTAAGCAGAGAAAGGACATATTTTGAATGAAAAATGCATTAAGAAAGCTAAATTGGAGAAGTAGGTGAACTGGCCAACTGGGTGAACTAACATTGTCTTTGGCTTTGCGTGTTAAGTTGCAATTATTTTTACTTTCGCAGTACCACAGAATGGCAACGATAAAATACCGTCAGGTAGCAATGCGCGCTTGTAGTGCAGCTAGTTAAATTCCATAAGCTGCCACTGATACGAAAAGGACTTGGCCAAGTTGCCACGAAAGAATACAAAAACCAAAAACAACGGAACAACTGAGGCCATAATAATCTCCACTAGCAGTCCAAATATACGACAGACTGTCTGACTGTCGCTGCGACTTTTGTCGAGTTTAACACAATTTACAGCTAGTTGCAGCGAAATATAATTTGAAAAGTGTCCTTTGTCCTTAGTCCTTTGCAGTTGCTGCACTTAAATCGATAAGATTTTTACGAGCGCTGGAACGCATTTTGGTTTCGTCATAGCCATTAAGCCATAGACTGGACTGTACATATTGGCCATAGCTATTGGGCTTTTTTGTTGTTGTTGTTGTTGTTGTTAGCCTCTTCTTGGTGCAATTATCAAATGTTTGCAGAAGCAGTGGAATGAGGACATGACTACGATTACCATTGCTGCATTGCAAATGTGACAACCACGTTTTGGCAACGCGCCCGACTTGCCATCCAAACTGGCCAATTGCGCCAGCTTTTGGCTTCAGCCATGACTATTTCCCTCCCTCCCCCGGTCCTGCTCTGACCCTGCTACAAAAAAATATTTTCATTTGCATTTATTTTAAAAGTTGAGTTTTTTTTTTCTAATTACTTGTGGGCAGTGCGTTTGGCTAATTATTTAGCTTTTGGCACTGCTCATTTTAATTCTCATGGTATTTGAAAAGGAAGGGAAAATGCTGATTGTTTGTCGGAATTGCAGTGGTTGCGTTTTAGTAAAGTTGCTTGGATATTGTTTAACTTGCACAATTGTTTAATGCACACACAAGAGTCACGCTCAGCTAAAATTGTGCACTCGAACGAGCTAAGATTATTATGAAAGATGGTAAAATGGGGTTCAGAGAGTGCAGAATTGTGGCATAAAAAACACACACAATGAGAAATGACATTTGCATCACTCAAACTGGGCAGAGTCATTAGGTCTGAGACATGCCAAATGTATATTTGGTAGCTGTAATCAGAAACGAATTTGGCAAGTAAACGAATTAACAACAGACTTGGAATACTTACGGGTCTCTTGACAGGACATTGCAGACACATTAATCACATGGCTAATCTTGGACGTATCCTCAAATCTCAATCCTCAAAGCTTGGGGAATCATGTCTGAAAGTCAGCAAAAATAGAATGAATGAATTCATGACACAAATTCTCGAAACAGGATTGATGCAGGAGATAAATAGTAATGCAGATAAATAATAACTGTATTATTTTACCAGTTAAATAAATATACATACATAACCTAAAATCGTCGTGAAACGACGATTTTCTATTTAAGACTCGCATTCATTAATACCAAATCATTTATATTTAATTCAAGTCTAAGATTTATAATTAATTTGCGACTCACACAAATTTGTGTGTCTCCTTTATTTTTCCTTATCTTTCAGCAGCTCCATTCGGAGTACAGGAGCACTTATCGTTGGCATGAATTTACGGGCAACTCGAGGCCGGAGGTTGTGCGCCGGGCGCCAGCACCTAATCCAAGTCAATTTGTTGGTGTGTATTTATCTAAAATCCTATTCAATCAATCCAATCAGCGTTGCACACTCACTAACACTAACTTTGACATATCGATGGCAAATGCATTATTTACTTTAACCCGCAGGTGCAACAAATGAGCCGCCATTGCCACGTCGGAAAAAATGCCCCGAATTAGCATATAAATCGCACGAGTTTATCATAGGATCCGAATATACAGATGCACGTCGAGATGCCAGTGCGCACCGTTCGGCGAGGGTGAGTATTGTATATATATATAAGTATATATATATATATATATATATATATATATATATATATTATATATATATATAAAGTATTACATATAAATTTCACAATCCAACATTCACCTTTAATTTGACCTTGCGAAAAGAGCACACTAGAATTTTGAACAGTAGACACGGTTTCCCAACGCCACATGGTGTTGCAATAAATTTTCCTTCGCTGAAATTGTTGCATAAAATCATTTTTACATGAGGTACTCTGAAATACAAATGTGCACAGCTGACATAGATTTTTACGTGAATGTATTATGCAACAACAGCGCACTAAGTACAAATTTTGTGAAATAGTTTAAAGATGTAGGTAAACAAATTTTGAAAAACATAGAAAATTCAATAGTTTTGTTTAATTTACAGATGAAAAAATAAATCATAGTTAAATAATAAACTGTGTAAAAATGCTTAAAATTTAGTTACACTAATTTAAATATAGCAAAAATATATCAATGTGACTGGTTGACATGTGAATAATCATAGACTAACTAAATATTTTTATGAATAAGAGCTTATCTCTCTGCTTTTACTTATTTAATAAGTATCGAAAGATAAAATACAGTCCATGAACTAACTGTATATTGCTATTACATAATAGTTTCATAAAAAATGTAAAGTTTTTTAAAGTTCACAATTGCGTGGCAGCATAATAAGCACATATGTGGTTTTTCTAATGCCGTCACGTTGCAAGCGCATATTTAATGTGCTTCCTCTGCGAGATGTTGAGAATTGTGTAAAAAAAATGTTGTATGAAAAATGAATAAAATAAATTCAGAGTGCTGCACATTTGTGTGATGTGAAAAAATTGAGAAGCTGCCACCATAAAAATGCATGCACCGCTGGAACTTAAAGTGCGTTAGTGGCATTAAAAGTTATGTTCTTTATTTTTTATGTGTTATTTAAGAGTTAATATGAAAAAATTCTATAAGTGGCAGGTTTACCTTTTTGCTCAGTTTGCCATTAGGGTTAATTCGCTTGTGCAGAAGTCAGTGTTATATATGTGTATGCGACCATAAGCCACTGTTGAATGCCACATAAAAATACAGCCAGGCTGTAGGTGCGAGCCTGATGTGGTTGGTTGCCGACGGCTTTGCTGTGCTACCGCTAATTAAAAATGCTCACATGTTGCACACAAGGACACACATATATATAAATACACATTGTTAAGTTATATGTGTGCATACGTATTTTGTGTGTGTGTTTTATTACACACCCTGACAATAAATAATTAATTGAGTTTCACTTGTGCCATTTGGGCGTTGTGGGTGTTGTTCCTGTTTTAGTGTTACCTGATCATGTGCGTCAGCATGTCGTATGCGTAATATTAATGAGCTGCTAATTAACTCAAGCACCCATGCACCCCTATATATTTATATATATATATTTATATTTATATATATATATTTATATTTATATATATATAAATGTATATGTGTGGGTTTTATTTATCTCCCCCTATTTGCAGTCGGAGGAGCGCGGCACACCTTCGCGCCGCAGCAAATCGGAGGGACCACCCGTTGTGCCCAATGGACGCCCCTATCCTATGGCAACGGAGGTCGACGGACCAACAAGAAAACAGGTACACAATTGTCAGCTACATAGATGCTGCACACATATTGCCATAATAATAAGGGATGATCAACCAATATTGTACACCCCATAAGCATATAACTAACTATGTATAAACTAATGTTTTTATGTGCACCTGCAACAATGCTACAAAGTATGTTTAAGGCTTTTTTTTATGCATGTGTTGCCAATAATTAGATTATCAATGACAATAACTGAAATTAACTGAAAATGGAAAATGGAAAATTTTACAAAATTGAAAAAAGTAAAAGAAAGCTTTGAGTGCATCCCATAAGTGTACATAAATTCAGCTATTGTCACTGATTATTAAAACAAATCGTAAACTTTCTTGAAGTTCTTTTTGAGACTGTCATCTTGTTCAATACTCCAATGCTTGCTCCGTACAACTGTACATATATATATATCTATATGTATTTTGCCTTTATCTATTTGTATGTATATCCAAATGCGAGTATCTGCAACGGCGACGCCCTTTCTTGGTGGCGACACGGCCTCATAGTTGTCAGCCAACAAAATTGCTAACCAGCATGATTTTATGCCTTGTCATGGCGCCACGTACATAAAAAAAGGGGAAAAACTGCCCCCACCTCCTTCCACACTGATCCTAGATAGTGTGCGACTCGCTGGACCAATGGACCAAGCCATTGGAACCGTCGACCAAGCGACGCGCAACAATTTCTATTAGTATTTTTCATTGTGGCTGTCTATCAGCTGCCTCCCCCCCACCCTTCCCGACGGACGGACGGACAGACGGCTCAGGCTGCGCCTTGCATTGTTGGCAATTTCTTTCATAGATGTGCCAGTGTATTTGTTACACATGTCGTTACATTCGTAACTGGTTTTTGTCGCGCCATTGTAGCCATCGGAAATTTATGTAGTAACTGTGTGTGTGTGTGTGTGTGTGGTGTGTGGTGTGTGTGTGCGGGTATGTGTGTGGTAAAAGTGCCATTGAGTTGACTGCCAGAGCGTCAGTTAGTCACAGACAGACACTCGACCTGAATGTACATTTTTAATCTGCAAAACTCATCAGCATTTGCATAAGTTGCCGTTACCGCTGTTTATTGATTTCCTATTCTCTCTCCATATATATATCATCTATATATATATTTATATATAAATATATCTACTGATTCTAATATGTGTATCCTAGGTACCTGTTTGTATGAAATTAAAGCATGAGGAAGGGGTTTTTGTAATTTGTTTGATTTTTGACACACTAAGTTTGCATGCCTTTGTTAACGTTAAAAATAATAATACAAATTTTAGGACTTAAATAACATATTATCCGATGTTTTTGTTTCAAATAAATTTTCGAAATATGTTCAGAATTCTTTCATAGCTAATTAATTAATTAATTTCAAGGAGGAATTAAAAAAACTTGACTTTGCTTAATGACTTGAGTGGTAGCTTTTAAGAATATCGGAGCAGATTTTTTAAATTTTAATTTATCTAGATTACAGAAAAATGTTATTTAAATTTTAATTGAATATGCTTATCCATTTAAAGTAGAGATATTTGGGATATGAGATATATTTGAGAGTTTCCAATTAAATCGATTGCTTTTATTCTGATATTCTTTAAAGGATTGGTAAACTTTTTAAATCTAGGGATTGATCTTACTTAATGTTTTCTTTATGTATGTGTATTTTAATTTTTTTTTGTGTAAATATTTTGCTATAAATTTAGTATGTTAAGATTAAGTATTCAATGTTTAGAACTCATTAGAATTATATGTGAAAATTTACAAATTATACTTGTACTATGTGTATTTTTTTCTCTTTCTCTCTCTTTCTCTTTTCTTTCTCGTTCTCTCTCTCTCTCTCTCGTTCTCTTTGACTAACACGTTCTCTTTCTTTGTATTTTTCTCTATGTTAACTGTGCTCTGATCGTCCCCCATAATTAAACATACAACTAATGCTAATGTTAATGCCAAAATACTAAATTCTATTGTAACTTTATAAAAAAAAAAACAAAAAAAAAACACTCAATGCGTCATTGCAATTGCTCTCTCTTTTTCTCTTCCAATTTTTTTTTGTCTCTCTCTTTTGTTTGTTTGGTCTTCTCGTCTCTCGTGATTCTGCTCTTCTCTTTCGCAGGCGGGTGAGTCAAATGGCCTATTGAAAAAGACCATCACAAAATTGAGCACTGAGTATCGCCTGCAATTCGTTTGGCCCAATGTCCGACGCATTAAGGGCGCCGATTCAAACGTAACGACGACGGCGAGGGCGGCGGCCGGCGATTACCCAAGAAAGTCAATATCATTGGGCGCGATCCGTTCCGGCCAGCCGGGCCAGCCGCAGCACAGTCACACACATCAATATCAAACGATAGGTGCCGGCTTGCCAACGGTGCATAAAAAACGTACAACAAATCAGAAAGAAGGTGCGACAGCAATATGTCGTCGCTAAGCATTTACATACATACTTATACTAAAAAAAAAAAACATAAAAAAAAACAAAAAAAAAAAAATAAACAACATAAATATCCTATTAGCGCATAGTTTCTTTCAATATCTCGTATATGTATGTACTTACTAAAAACAACAGAAAGCGTACTAAAACAAATAATTTATATTTGAGTTTTTTACTAAGTACTAATTCTTAAATAACAATAAATAATATATTCAAATCATTCAATTTTAATTAACTAACCTTTATTGACAAGTAATTGTTGAGCGCGCAATTTTTTTTGAAGAACTCAATACATTTTCATTTAATTAATTTTAAAATGAAATTTGCGCAGTGGCAGCAGCATTGAGCTCAATTTTCCAAAAACCAAATAAAATTAATCTTAATACTAATTTCATGCCTAATATTTTGATGCGTTGAATAGTGTTGGTAAATTACAAGTAGTCAAAACATTTCTCTTCACAACACTGCCAAAAAGCTAAATATTTGCAAAAATGTTTAAAAAAAAAAGAACGATTATCAAGTTTTTTATGTACTGGTCGTCGTAAATTTTTGCTTTTCATCCAATAATCTCATTAGTTGTACATTAAATTCAACTTTCGTACCTATATTAATAAATATATATACATATATATATATATGTTTATTTCGCATTTGCGAACCAATTTCTAAGCTTAAGTCACCCTTGATATAAACATAATTTTTAAACACAAAATGTTTTATTAATTTTAGTCTAAAAATTTAAATAGGTACACACATTTATTTATAATTTCTTAAGGCAATATTTTTATTTATGGCTTTTATAAATAATAATTATTTATTTTCAAGCAGTTAGCAATCTTTACTCTCTCTCTCTCTCTGTCTATCTCTTTGGAAGTCTTAATATCTATTTCATATAGAACGAAATTATGCTAAATTCCTTCTTAAAAGAAATACACACACACAAGAATATCTTTATAGCCAAAAGCTGACGTAAGTGTTGAACTAAATTCATTTTTCTTAGTGCTAAATAATAATAAAAAAACAACAACAAAAACCACACGGTAAATTACCTGACATATTCGTTAACGTTGATGCTAAACGTAAAATTCCATTGATCGATGCCTAATTTAATGAAAGAAAAACTCAATTGCTTTGGCTAACCATAAAAATAAGAACGTGGCCCAAAAATATGACCCAATATCACGTATCAATGCAATTTTACGCAAACGATGAACTAGCTAAGTGTAGTTGGAGCATGCGGTCGCAGGTTGTGTGACTTTGTTTTTATGTTTTTATTTTTTATACAAAATGTATTTATTTTTCCATTTCCATTTCTGTTTTTTTTTTTTACAAGCGTAGGAGTTTTGTTGGCTTTAGTTGCATGCGTGAAACGACCAAATGGAATTAGCATCATGCATTATTCAACATCATTATATCAGCATTTATCGTGCATAACAAGTTACTGTACTCAGTTAGCTGAAATGGCTATTAAAAAATTGCTAAGAGAGCTGGCTTGAATTGAAGGAATTGAACCTGAGAATAATTGTATAGCGCTTAATAGATATGGTAATTGATTTAATATGTTCAAGATAGAATCACCACAATTGACCAACCGGTCACAGCTAATAAAAATAGTGCGATTCACAGAGCTTTAATCTTTTAACTGACAGGGTTTCGGAAATGATTATTATTATTATTTTTTTTTCTAATATTGGTAATAGAATGAGCTTAATTCAAGATTAATACAAAATAATTGTATTATATTTTCATTTAAAATATATATATCAAAATTAAATTTCAATATAAAAACCACAGACACATTTAACATAACACAAATTTACAGTTAAGGCCAAGATACTAGGTAAGACAAAACAAAAACGTAAGCCCAAAATCGAAATCTATACTCATATTAAAAAAAAATCTACATAATTTATATAGCTAATATATATATGTATATCATATGAAATGCAAGTGCAAATTGAAATGTGGCTTCCGTTGCAAAGCTTTTAAGTCTTGCCTTTAAGCCTTGAGCTTGAGAAGCTTTTTTAGTGCAGCCTGAAAATAATTGGCAGTAGTGCTTCAAAATACAAAAAAAACCAAAAAAAAAAAAAAACACAAATATAAATATAAACAAAATTTAAATACAATATAAGAACACTGCGCTGCATTGAACTTGAACTGTTTATATTTTTGTATGTATATTCAAAAAAAAAAAAAAAAACAAAATTGGTTCGAATTTCGTTCTATATTCCAAAAAGTGTCCCTAGCCCCCCCACATAACCCAAAACACCGAACACGCTTCAAAACATGCAAACAAATTGAATATAAATATTTTGTTACTTTTGTTTATCAAATAATATAAATGCTGCTATTTATGGTTTTCTGTTTTTGTTTTTTTCATTTGTTGAGAATTCTGAATTTTGCGCCAGATTAGCGAGAAACACCACTAACCACCACAACTAAGAAACCACAATCACCCACCAAAACCACCACGAACTTAGCGCCTTCTTCTGCTCATTTAATTTGCTGTACAAAGACTCACCCAGTTCTCAGTTGAAATTGTTTTGAGGGTATTCGAAACACTTTTGCAAAACTTAAACGTATCCTTTTTGTTATCCTATCAATACCTTTGGTCCTTTAGTTAACACTTGAAGCAAATTAATACTTAATTACTCGTATATTTATTTATTTTTCTTATCCTTAAATGTAAATGATGAAAGTCAGCAAAGAACAATTGAATTGCGTTTGTATTTAGATGGTACAGAGTTGTTTAAATCTTTTATCTGTGTGCTTTCAGCTACTCTGCATGAGCTGGAGCCATTGGTTAGCGATACGGATGATAGAAAAACACATGAGAAGTATGACAACAATTTAATAGAATACATATATTTTTAATAAATTCTCAATATCGATATCTCTCATATGCTCATGAGCTTCAACCATACCAGAGATGCCACCAACCAACTAACCAACCAATCAACACCACCAACCACCCAAAGCAACGGCAATCATCATAGACCCACCCATTTTCCATCCATGCAAAAAAAAAAAAAAAAAAATAACCCACTTGCAAAACGTGTCGCACTTGTCACGAACATTCATCTACATATTATAGCCATTTTTTCTATATATCATATCATAAATGTGTTCTGATTTGAGATATGTTTTTATGCAGACAAGTGAATTTTGTGGAGCGCAAAACTACCACACGTCCGTTTTCGCAAGCAATAGATCAGGAGCGTCTCAATCACTTCATAACGAAAAAGGAGAACTTTGGCTTTGCCGCACCAGCTGCCAAGGACGATAACAAACAGCAGGTGGCAACTGCTCCGGACCAGGGTCAGCTGGTTGTCATGAATGGCAGCGCACCGCCGCACTCGAAACCGAATTTGGATTTGTGGTTCAAGGAGATGGTCGAGCTGCGCAAGAAGGCTGGCGAATACAAGGTTAGTTAGCCTATGACATAATTCCATCTTTTTAAAATATATATATATATATATATGTATATATTTCATAATTGATTTATTTATAGTGTCGCGGTTGGGGCATAGAAATCGATCCGGAATTGTATAAGAAGCAAAAAGATTTATGGGATCAGGTTTCCAAGCGCAGCTCGCTATCAGCACTGTCCTTAGCATCCACTGTGCACAGGTGATGTCATTCACATAATTTACTGTAATTGTATATATTTGAACTGACTTGAGCTGTATGTAGGCCTATTACCAAGGAGGAGAAGGAGCAGGAGAACAATAAAAAATCAACGCCATTGCAAAAAACGCCACAGTCACAAAAGCCACGAATTCCTGGCCAAGCCTATTCGATTGATAATAAGGATGAGATTTCAGCACTGCCAGCACGTTTTAGCAATATACGCCATCACTTGGAGCGCACCACGGGTCCGGGTAAGCTCTGATGATGATAACTAGAGTTGGGCGCTTGTTTCATTCGCACAGTACCAATCTATCAGTGGTGCTCATTGGGATTACCTAACACCTTTTACAGTATTGTTGTGAGCGACACGCGGCCAACTCTAGTTTTTGGGTGCAGCTCCCTAATTCAAAATTCCATTAATTTAGCAGATGTTGAGGAGGGCGCTCTGCTGCCTTCACCCACGCGGGAGAAACTGATGCCTGCCATCACCAAACGTGAATCCGAATCTCAGCGTGGAAGTCCCAAGAAGACGGCACTTTCGCGCCACGGTTCGCCCCAGAAGGGCAGCCCCCAAAAGGGCAGTCCCAAAAAGGTCCTCAAATGTGAGTAATTTGCCGATTTTTGATCTATGTATTTATTTGAAACTCTGACTAGCAAGACAATTACACACAACACTTTAATAGAAATCTATTTCTAAGCAACAATTAATACTTAGTTACACAAGCACTTTCTAGTACTTACTAAGCGATGCAGGTCACAATCTTATACACCAAAAAAACAATAAGTATACAACCGTTAAATTTTTTATTTAAACTTAATTCTTTATTTTTATCACACAAATCTTTTGCTTAACTGCTTTTAAGATTTGCTTTGCATTCTACTTAAACGTTGGAAATTTTTTTCACAAAGATTTTCCAATATACTTTCAAGTGCACTAAATATATGTTTTGATTATGTGATTTGTGCACAGACATTTTTTTTTTTAAGTGTAGCTTGCCTTCAATAAGATTTTCATTTTAAGAAACTATTTGTTTTATGCGTATTTATTTTGAAAATATGCATACGATTTTGTATAGAATGTCTACAGATTTATATATGTATACAAACTTATTTATAAAAGTCTATGCTATGGAGAGTATTCTTACGGTTAAGGTAAATTAAAAATACGACAAAACATACAAACTTTTAGGAACTAGGTGATTTTTGACAGAAAGAATTTAAATATTGAATTATAAAATTAATATAATATGAAAAATAATTGATATATAAATAATATATTCTTAAAAATATAATAAACGAATTGAAAGCATTCTTTGCTTAAATATAGGGGCAATTAAAGAACTAAAATTTTGGGATATAGAAATCTACTCTGCACTAAAACTAAATATTAAAAATAAAAATTCTTTGGATCAAGACTTTTCACAACATTATTTTGAGGTTAGGTCTAATCGTGACTTTTTAAGATATTGATGCGGGAGCTGTTTGATTGTAAATTTAAAGCTAGGTAGAGTCGTAATCATAACAACAACTATAATTTGTAGTGACTTTAAAAAACACTTGTAGAAATGCATAATTCTCACATCATTCATACTTAAAACGTGAATTTCAATGCGAAATTAAAACATACAACTCGTACTTTTATCATCAAACCCAATCGAAAACTGAAAACAAAACCAAAAACTGTCTCAAAAATCAAAACCACATCTCGTCACCATCATTTTGCGTGGTTCAGCACGCTCACAATCTGTGGGTCCTGGCGTCGCTGAGAATGAGTCACCCAAGCGTCAGATACGCTCGGCGAGCCAAGCACCCACGAGCCGTAAACGGGCACCGACGACATCGGCCGGAACTGAACGTAAGCCACGCCCATGTAAGTAGCTAAACGTTGCGCAGAACCACCCACAACAAAACAAAAAAAAAAAAATAAAAAAAATAAAAAAAAAATAAAAAAAAATATATCTATTTTAAACGCACGAATTTTTCGTACGTTTGTTCATTGCCTTGTGTTGTGTTTTGATTTGTTTCTTATTTGAATTAATTTAATCCTAGTTTGCATATATAATTAGTTAAGATTAGATTGGTTTTCATTTCGTTGTTTGGTTAATTTGCAATAATTTTACTTATAAACTATAGTTTTTAGTATTTATCCACACACCGCAAGTTTGTACATTCATTTCGAAATTTACTTCAACTGGAAATTTACATAGTTAAGTGTCTAAAAACAAAACAAATAAATAGCCAAAAAAAAAAAAAAAAAATACGTCTAAAGTACGTTCATAAATCTCTGTTAGTTTAGTCTATGGTCATGCGGTTTAGTTTTCATACTTTAATTTCAATCGTACTCCTTAATTTCCAATATTATTTATTGTTCTGTAATGAAGCGTTGAATTGGTCTTTCGAATAAACATTCTATAGTTTAGCATGTTGAGTGAACAAAATACTTATAAAACTAAATACCATCAACCAATCCATACTAAAACCATAATAAACTACTAACACAAAATTGTAAGTATTAAATACTAACAACGTACGGTGTTTAAGAACACCTACAAAATATTCATTAAGTTGTGTGTGTTGTGACTCTAACCCATATAAAATACACTTATTTCCAACTATGCCATACGCTTGTGTGTACTAATAACAATGTGTTGTTGTTGGCTTTGATGTGTGTGGAAATAATGTATAATGTGTACCATATGTTGATTATAAACTAAACGAACGATTTAAAAGTGAAAGGAAAAATCTTTGGCATGCCAAAGTTGAAATACCTTTGCAGATTAAATATTTAAACCATATACAACATTTTAAAGTATCAACTTGGGGCACTAAGAACACAATGAAATAATACATGTGTTGTATACGGGTTCAATAAATATCAAACTGACAGCAAAAGCGATATGAAATCGGATAAGCTATCAATTTGACATATTATTCTCTGCAATGGTATTTTTACGTTGAGCTATTTTGACCAAAAATAAGAGCTACAAGATTTGTAAATACAAAACAAAAACAATGTTTGCTTAAGCATCGAACGGTTAGCAAAAAGTTGAATAAAACAAATTCTTGCCATCTTTGAGAAAATATAAATTACGAATCTTAAAAATTTCAGGGCACACATTTTTCACTTAACACGTAAGGTATCTTAAGTTAAATCATTGTGTTTTCTATATGTTTTTTGTTAACTAACATACTAATTCTGAATGGTAGCCCTTGATAAGTAGACTAACCCATTTTGGTACCTCTCAACATCAGCTAACAAAAAGATTTTTAAATCGACGCCAAAATAAATCGTGCGTATTTTATTTTAATTATTATATTTTATGACTTACATTTTATGTTTTGCCTTTATTTGCGTTACATTTTTAATTCGCCGTTAATAAAAAGAAAGAAATGCAAATAATATATTTAAAACAAAAATTCATATTCAAATTTGTTTTTCCATGTGCCTTTTGTTTTTGGTCTAAAAACAAAAATGTGACAACATAAAAATCAAACTCGTCGCAAAAACCAAATCAAAAACAAAAAAAAAAAAAACAAAAACAAAAAAAAAACTGCTTACGTTTTTATAGCCACCTTATCCACAACATTCCAATCCCGCATTAAAAGTAGTTCCCTACCACCGCATAACGGTAAAGTAGCCGCAGCGCCAACAGCAGCAACAGCCACAGCAACCGCAGCAGCAACATCAGCAACAGCCGGCCGTGCAGCTACAGCTACAGCTACATCCAATGCTAATCATGCTAATCAATCACATATATCACAATGCAAGAGCTCCAGCAGAATAAACAGCAAATCATCTGCAACAACAGCGCAACAGCAACTGCAACAGCAACAGCAGCAACAAAAGCAGCAACAGCAGCAGCAACAGCAGCAAATGCGTAAGAAAGATAAAGATAGATCCAATATTAGTTGCATTGGTAACGGTAGTCAAGTTGGTGCTGGTAGCGGTAGCGGTAGCGGTAGTAGTGCAAATAGTGCGAAGCATCAACAAAACAAACAAAAACAACAACAGCTACAACAGCAACAGCAACAGCAAAAACAGACAGCAGCAACCATTACAAGATGCTGCAGCAACAGCAGCAATAGCAACAGCAACAACTGACAAGGCAGCAACATCGGCAACAACAACAACAACAACATCGGTTCCAACAGCAACAACAACAACAACGGCACCCACCAGACCTGTCACCATCAACATCAAACGGCTAACGGTACCAGGTCAGGATAGAAAATTGGCTGAAAGTGAGTAGAGTTTGTCCGCAAAACTTGAACAAAAAAACAAAAAACAAAATTCTCTGCAATAAAAAACAATATGAAACACCCTTAAAATCTCTTATCTAAAATGGAAATGCTGTAAAATGACATCTGATGCGCGAAATGTTTGTGTTGCAACTTTTGTAAACAAAACCAAAAAAAAAGAAAATCAAATACAAATTAATACTAACTAATTGATCATTTTACACCTTGTCAAAAACTGTGTTGTACACGAACTAGTGTTGAGTAATGAAATTATGTTTATGATTTACGAATTCGCATATTGAAATTGGGCGGCACCAATCATTTTCTCCTTTTACGTTCTTCAGCCATGTGGAATCATGTGTGTGTATCTGTGTGTGTGTGTGTGCGTGTGTATCTTAGTCGATTGAAAAAAGAAAATTGTATATTTATATTTATTAAGATTGGCATAGTTCTGGTGTATTGTTCAAATTGTGTTTGTGTCTCGTTATTCCACAGGGTTGTCCAAGTAAACCAAATTCAAAATTCTAGTGTTTGTTGCAAAGTTGTTTACCCAAAAAGCGTTACGTGTTACTAAATGTTAGTTGTTGTTGTAATCAATGTTTGTACTTGTTGTCTTTCAGCCGTATGTCTAAGTCAGCCCAAGTATCGTTTTCATCTGTGTCTCATATCATTTGTAGTGATTTAATCGAATTTCTTTTTAGCACAATTGTTCTAGTTTTTACTTACTACTCTGCTATATGTGTGCTGTATATATATATATCTATAGTTTCCTAAATAGTCGGCCTGTCTAGTGTCCTTTATCAAATTATAACTATTTTTTTTTTTATCAAATATAGCTATACAATAAAAGCACTCTACATAACTGAGGCTACATAGTGAGCTACGTATGCACGTTTAAAAACGGAAAACTACAGATTAGTATAGCCAATAAATTTAAAAAATTATTATTAATTTTCTTCACGTACACAGAAAAATGGGTTTAATGAATTTACATATTTAAAGTCTTTATTTTATGTAATAATGTAGTCAAATATCACAAAATCATTTTTCTTACGTAACAAAATAAATTGAGATGGGATATTTTTGTTAATGCAAACAAATTTCAGGTTCAGCGTATTAACCATATTTCTAATATAAAACATGAAAATAATATTTATAATAAGAAAAATATTTGAGGTACAGCAGGAGTTGTTAACTACCGACTTTCTATACAATTTACAAGCTGTCGTCGTTGCCTGTTTCACATTTACATTTTGCCATTTGCCATGCCAAATCTGAAACATTCCAAACTACATTTATTTTTCAACTCAAAACTATTTTGCTCCTAATTTGTATGCATATTCCAAGTAGTGACTCTATTTTATAAGCATTTGACTGTACTTGTTGCCGCCTTTCTGTGTTCAATGTCTCCTTAATGTGGCATGTTCTTTATTCCTCTTGTGCGCTTTATAATAAAAAATAAAAAAAAAATAATTTAAAACCGAAGCAAAACATTATAATTTAAATTCAATTTTTACTAACGAATTTGGTTGCCTTTTAAGCTTCATGCTTAATACAAAGCTTAATTTCACTAAGTTCCATTAAGCTTAAGTTAAAACTAAGTTATAATTTTATGTTTAAGAAAACAGAAAACGTTTCAAATATACAATTCGATTTTAAGTTACAACTACTAACCTATATAAACTCGATCACAAAGTTTTGCTTAACGAAATAAAAAGAAACCAAACCAACTCAAGAGCTGCAGCAGCATTTAATTAAACGAACAAATAATGCGTGTTTTGAAAATGTTTTTATTATTAATTAGATTAAATGAAATAAACAATTTTGTTACATTTTTTATAATTTTTTTCAACGCCAACAGACGAGGGTGAAGATGGCCGTGAAACAGCTATTTCAATTTCTAGCTGCAGTCCACAGCCGGTGCCCGAGGTCCCTGATGAGCCATTGGTTAAATCGCCCCCGGAGCCAACAAGGGTTAAGTCGCCCGAGCAGATTATAATGCGCTCTCCCGATCCAGTCAACTGGACGGTACCCTTGGACACTGGCAAGACATTTACCGTAACACAAAATGTCAAAGAGGGTAGAGTGCAGTTATTGTTACATCCAAAAGTATCTTTTTAATCAATACGCATTTTTTGCAGGCGAGAACTACAGCCGACCTCAGAGCGAGATAAAAGCGTCGACACCGGTGGAAAAGCCACCACCGCCACCACAATCGGCACCGCCGCAACTAACCGAACAGGCTAAAATGGACGGTAAGCCCATAAGCACGCTTCAATAAACGCAACTTCCATAAAATCCAACCAAAAAAACAAAATACGAAGTCGACATAAGTAAACAAAAAAAAAAAAAAAAAACCAAAAAACACACAAGAAAAAACCAAAAAAATCGCTTTTACAAATATTTCTATATTAACACGTATTTAAATATATGTATCTGTATATGTATATGTATGTATCGCTACTCACAACCATCATCCAAAATCCAACCAAAAATCAAATCATCGTTAAGCAATCGTCAAAATACCAAATCGCAACACCAGCCAAATGCCAATCTCAAAACTAAGCGTAAATATAATGCAAAAAAACTTTTCCCTCTCTCAGTATTAAGCCAATATTTCGCAATAAAAAAAAAAAACAAACACAAAAAAAAAAACCAAAACAAAACCAAAAAAATTGCTAAGCCAAAATGCGTAATTCCACATAGCGTATCAATACGTAGTTCCTTTGCGTAACATTACAAAACACTATTTCCACAACTATTTCCCCCCTCCACTGCCATCCACTGAACGTTCAACAAACACACACACAGCCTGGAAGTCCAGCGGCAGCCCCACAACCAGCGCTGCTGCCTACGGCAAAACGCTGACGCCCACCCAACCGGGCGTCGCAGTGCGCTGCGATACCAGCGCCAAGCCGGAGCCGGGCATCTCATCATCCTCATCGACGGCAACGGCGTCCACGGCACGTTCCGCCGCTGCCGATGTGCTGGAGAAGGCACGTGACCGTTTCGATCGCTTTTGGGGCAGCAGCACCAGCACCGCCACCAAAGAGGAGAGCGTTTAAGCAATTGTGTGAGCGTGTTTCAAGTGCAAAATGTATTTGGCAAAAAGCAATTAACAAAATTCAAATCAATTAACCAAAGTGCGTTCCAATAATGAAACGAATGCCGCCTCAATCATGCAGAAACCACATACTCTAAATCTCTTTCAGCACTGCAGAACTATCGACAGTTGAGCACTTTCTCAATAGTCGATTAAATAAATAACTAGTTTTGCATTTAATTATTTGATTTAAATTAGTTACAACTATTAACGGATGGCGAATAATTAAAAGAAAAACCATCGCTGACAGCCAGAGACATCGCTCACCATCGATAGTTTTGTAGGACTAACCTCCCCTTCCGCTAACTATGCTCATCTTTCGTCTATGCTTAAACCAATACCAAATCACAGGAAAGAATCCCAATGAATATATTTAATTACCCCGAAATTAATATTTAATTTATTGTCGAAGCGAGACTACGCATACGTAAATGTTTCCATTAGGAGTATACTAGGATTTCAGCTGAATTTAACTTAGAGAATATAAATATTAGTGAAGGAAATCATTCGTATTCTGCCATTTATTTAATTTCCAGCGCTGCACGTGCATTTTGAAGAGCTAAGTAAAATTACTTACTTTCACTGCCTAATCCCTAAATGAAAATAATAATAATAAAAAAAAACCAAGAATTTCGCAAAAGCACACAAGCTGTTCCAAACCAAAAAATATATATTGAAAATATTTCAAGGAATAAAATCTTATAATAACATAAAGCAAGGACAAAATCACCGCAGAGACCCGTCCAAAAAAAAGTGAACAACATTAAAAATGGTGTTTTAGGACAACACCTACAATTTTTGTAATTTTCATTAAGCGAGAATAAAACTGGAAAAATCCAATGGCAAATACTTAAGCTGAGTATATTGGGTAATGCATAGGGTGATCTAAGCTGATCCGGCAAATAGAATAAAAACTTGAAAATAGATTTTGCACATGAACTACATATACAACAAATGAAAATGATATTAATGATATTTTAAGTACATTTTTGGCAATGATGGTTATAACACACACTCCCACACACACAATCCAATACACACACACACCCAAACACACACAACCAACACACAAATGTACTGTACAACACAAAATGCGAAATGTTATACGATAATTGAGATACGCTAACCATTTTGTGTAGCGTTCAGATTTAAGGAACTGTGAAACTACTTTTGCGACATACATTTATAATACTTATATGGCATTATATAATAGTCCTACACAATATGGGAATATTAGAATTTTCAGCGAAAATAAAAATGTTTGCAAACTAAACTAAAAGGCTTCCCCGAACGTTATAAAAATGTGAACAGCGTTTTAATTATTTCTGAGTACAAAACAAAACATATTTTATTTCTACAGCAAAATTTGCAATGGAATATTAGGTTCAAGAATTAAGTTTATATCGTCTATATAATTTCAAAAAATTTATTGCTTAATATATAGTATTTAATAAATAACTGAAGTTAAATTTTCACTACCCATAAGTTTGTGATTAACTTCAGTATTGAGCTTAATTGTTGCTTGCATATACATATTTTTATTACAAATGCATACATGAATACATAAGAAAAACTACAAAATTTAAAAAATGTAAACAAAAACAAACAAACAAACAAAGCTTCAGTGGTATTTATAAAGCAGTTAAAGTATTTTTATATGTTTTTCATTAAATGGCTTGTCTGTTAGTTGAAAATGTTGAGTTGAAAAATAAGTCTTGAAGTTAAAAACTCCACAGTTAAAGGCCCCATGTTATCCAATGCCCCCCAAACACATAAAACTCAACACAACAATTGTTTATTATGCGCAATCTATGAGCTTTCATATATATGTATTCCACAAAAAACACAAAAAACACCAAATCCCAAAAATTGCATTAGTTAGACACAATAAAAAGCAACATCTTAACTAAATAAAACCTTGGTGAAAATTAAGTAAGCCCCAACAACAGGTAAAGCACACACACACACACACACACTCAGAACTTTCAAAAGTCTCTTTACAGTTAAAGTTTGATAACAAAAAAAGAAAAACATTAAGAGCTCATATAGTTTTAACTATCGTACTTAACAAATTCTAGACAACTTTAATATGAATCCACTTAAGAACAAACTTGATATATATATTCTAGCTTGTTTTCAACATGAAGTGTATACAAATAAATCGAAAAAATATACTACATACAGTACGATCTAATTGGTGTGCTATTAAGCGAGGCTCAAGCATTTGCGATTCATGATATTTCAAAATTAAATTTATATATTTTGTTTTAGTATTTACACAAACAAATTTTAAATTTTAACTTTCACGCCTAAATGCGCCCGCATTTTAATATAATAAAAGAACAACACCAAAACGCAAGAAATATCTAAAGAAAACTACTTTAAAACTAATCAATAATTTTGCCCAATTGTCATACCTAAAAGAACTAAGGCACACCAAATAGCCTTGAAAATGCAAAGATTAAAAAAGATAACCTATAAAAGGACATCCGTATGTACCAACTTTAAAAAAAAAATACCTACTTAAAGTGTAACAGAAACTTATAAAAGTAAAACAAAACAAGTGATGATTAAAAAATAAAATTAAAACAACTGTATGAGTCAAATAAATGAAAAATGCATATAAACGTTTTAAACAATATTTCATGGCTAATTATTTCAGAAAACTAAACGGGAATTTGTTGGAGCCAAGTTTCCCCGCTTCAACGAATGCCTGCATAAGAAATTAAGACTGAGTCCCACCAGCGATGTGTACTCAATCAGCGTTTATTCAAGACTGCTACTTTACAGTATGAGTAGCTGGTAATGAGAGACTTAACATAAGTATCGATCGTTAATGAGAGACTTAACATAAGTATCGATGCACGAGTGCATTGAATGTAAAATAACATAATTTTCAACAGAATTACTTACTTTGGATTACCATTGTGAATAATATATTAAAATTTTGTTTTGTGTTTTGTTTTTATTGTTTCTGCTATTATTACAATCAAGAGAATGTTTTTCTATTATAATTTGCATATTATATTTGGATAAAAGGTTATTGGATTGTGTCAGTTAACATTTTCGTTTAAGTTCATAAGTCTTAGATAGAAAAAATTGTGGGACATTACATTTATCTTTGGGATTTTGCATAATTTGAGAATAACCGGAATTTGTCAGGAGCAGGTTGCTATCAATTTTATATTAGGTTTTTTCATTTTTTATATGTTATGCGTTTTTAAAAACTTTGAAGTTACTTATTAGATTTTATTTTAGTTATGTATATTAAATTTAGTTTAGAGGGAGAGGGTTTTTTTTGTTTGAAGAAAGCTGTTATCACAGTATTGTTAAAAAGAAATTAAATTGCATAAGGATAATTTTGTAAGCTGGAATGTATACAATAAGGAAAATCTATATCAAATTGTTAACTTTTTTGAACTGAACACAAAATGAATATTTTTAAAATTTCCAATTACTTAAATTGTTGTTAAAGGTTTCTCGAAAATACATATATCGAAAAAATGTTTTAATTGTTTTTGGGTTAGTTTTGTGTTTAGTTTGATTGATATTTTGTTTATGAACTGTAAACAACTGGTTTTAATATTATTTGTATGATTTTTGCTTATCTAATTCTTAAATGGATTTTTTCCTTGTTACACAAAGGTTATTTGTAAGCGTAAATAGTTTCACAAATATAAATATGTGTCAAACTTTGGGGATGTGCTACATAAATAAATGGAAACTTGTGGCATAACAAGTAAGTAGTACAACAAATCAATCGAGTTGGTCTGGGCTCATTTATACTTGAATATCCAAAAATATAATATATAGACGTCGCTCAAGAGATTTGTTATATTTTTGTATATTTCAAACACTTTCCATTTCTTCACTCAACTTGGAGACAGATTGAGCAAACATTTTGAAAGTAACGCAAGTAAATATGTAAGTGATTCCATGGATATTTTAATGATTGGAGTGGTCTTTACACAACAACACATCAACATATATGCAGCTATTTATATATATATATTTATAGTAGTCGTATAAATACACTTGCTAATTGAAAATAGGTAACTATCAAAATTTAGCACAATTTCTTAAACATATCAGCTAAGACAAAAGTTGTTACCGGTTTAGTTAACAATTAAAAGGTATTCCAAAAAGGTCTTAAGCACAACTCACTGTGCCCGATGCTAGCTACGTTTTTTTGAATATACCAAATGTACTAAATAAATAGGGCGCCGGCGCCCCGCACCAAATTATACCCTTACGCTTAACTTTAAGCTTAAGAGCTAAATTAAAATTAATTTTAATAAACCAGTTAAGAGTTGCATTTCTTTTTTGATTATACACAATAAAATGACACAGTTAACAGACTTTTCTTTGTTACTTAAAATATTTGCTTGGTTACTAAAGTGGGGGGGTTGGGGGCAGGTAAACATTTAAATTTAGTTGCGATTAACTAGAATTAATAATATGCCAAGTTTATGGTTCTTTTTTTTTTGTTTTTTGTTTTTTGTTAATATGTATATATGCTTGTCTTTTAGGTTTTACAATTGTAAAATTGAAATTGCTTATCAATTTAGAATAATTCTTTTTTCTTGGGGGTGATTGGGTGGTTACATGTGGAATCCGTTTTGCTAAGCGTAAATTGAATTTCAAACTGTACCTAAAAACTAATTTCTTTTTGGGTTTTTATAAATTGGTTGTTGCATGTGCCACTACATTTAAATTCGTTTAACTGCCAATTAAATCATTTTTCATTTTAACACACATCCCGCATGTGTATATGTAATGTGTATAAGTACATATCCAAAAATTAAATTCAGTTCGCTTAAGTGACTAGAACAGAAAAGGAACAGAATTGGGTTATATGTGTGTATATATACATACATATATATGTTGCTGGAAAAATAAGTTAGTATAGTTTGTATAGAGAATGTTTTTGTTTCTCAATTTGAAAACAGATACATCAATTTTTGTTTCGTTTGTGGTTTTTACATTATAGATTAGGTTTTCAACTAGCTAAGCTAGTCTATAAATAGTGATTGTTGTATGCATTTATCCCATATATTATTAACATGCTAATAGCTCGCTTTACACACTAAACAGCCACGCCCACATATCCTAAACCAAGCACAGCAATCTCCTCTCTGAGTAGATATTTACGAAGACTACATTTTTAGTTTGTACTAGCCGATTGTTAATTGTGAGGAACCAATTGCTAATTGCTTAATTCTCGCTAAGATCCTTAATGGCTTGCAGTATGCGCTTCACATGACCCACTTTCACCACGCCCAAGTCCTTCAGATCACGTCGTCCCAGGGTGAGCAGCTCTTTGCCGCGAATATCGTTCTTAAGGAAACTATCAACATATTCCGATAATTGCATAGTTTCCAGCCAGGTAACAACCTCATTGACGCTCCAGTTGTTGGCAGCCTCCCGTGTGTTTGTCATCGGTGGCTTAAACTGCTGTTGGCCGGCGGTGGAACCGGAGCGCAATCGTACCCAAAACGGACGTGACTTTCGACGACCATCGGACTGTGGATTGATGAAAATATGTTAAAGAAATTTAATATTATTGTAGTTCTGCAGAGGGTATTATGTTTTCACAATGTAGAGGACAAATCAGATCTCATAAGGATCAGGCTACTTAAACATAGAAAAGTATTTTCTTCTATTTTGCTTACCTCCTCATTGGGGGCCAGAACATTAAAGTAAGCGCGCAGTTTGCCATCAATGCATTTCTGGACGGAGCACTTCTTTAGCTCCATTTCCATGTTGGCAAGCGCAGCGCTTAGCTTGGTCTCCAGATCCTCGCGTAGTATCAAGCTGTGTCCACGATCTCGTAACAGGGTGCAGGCATCATCGTACAGTTGACGCGACGAATCAATGACTTCCACCAATTTGGTGCGTAGTGAGGGACCCTCGAGTAGCTTGCCCTGCGGATGTATGGACTCCAATGCCTCGCTGGCGCGACAGGCCACCTCGTAAAGATCATGCTGCAGTGCCGGATGCGAGATGATCAGGAATTTTACCCACTTCACCAACGAACTGACTGCCTCGATGAAATTGAGCAGTACATAGCACTCCCGCTCCGATATGACATCGTCCGTGGAGACGGCATGTTCGGAGGCTGTCGAGGAGGCGTCACGCTGTATGGAAATGCTATGTTGGCGTTGTTTCTCCTGCCAGCTCTTCAGCGATACCTCCAGGCTGCGATTGCGACAGAGCATCTGTACACGATTCTTGTGAAGGATGCGTATCATGCCTGGTGGCTGTAGCCAGGCTTCGCCATCGACCTGAATGGGTATCTCCTCGTCGCCCAGTATATTGATCTGTACGCTTTGACACTGGGCGATACGATGATGCTGCAAATTGATTAAACGCGACGCAGCCATTTGAACAGAGCCAAAAACGGCGACCACCTCCAGCACGCGATCATCGAAGCTGGGCGGCAGGAAGATGTCATCCTTCTTCGTGCTGCTGCCCCAGAAATTAGTGCCGCCCATAAAGCTGGGTATGTTCAAGATGACAATACCCTGTAATTCGGGCAACGGTATGCGCTGACCATCGCACTCCAGCTGCACACGCTGCTCCAGATTCTTGCAAGTCTTCTGCAGCAACTGCTTGGAGCCGAGCACACCATACCACATGTAGTTCCTTGCTCGGGAACGACACTTTTCCGGATGCTCCTCGCGCTTGTTGTGAAAGTCCAGCGAGATTTTTGCATCGATGCCAATGCCAAAGTAGTTGTTCATCACACACTTTTCATGGTAGCCAGCCAGGAGAGTTTCATCTGGGTCCATCAGGGGGCTTACAGCAGCGCATAAGGTGTCCGCATTGGCGAGCAGACATTTCGATATGAAGCCACCGCCATTGGCCAGATCTGAGCAGGATAAAGGAAGGATGAAAATGAAGTTCTACAATGGCAAAATATTTGTTTGCTCTACTTACTGGGCCAATTCGGCAAGCGAACTATAGGATTGATAATAGGCATCTTGCGACTGGCCTCTTCTGGAGGTGTCCTCTCCTTATCCTTGCCCTGTTTTTCCTCCTTATCGTTAAAGTGCTCGAAGCCGAAGAGTGTGGAGCCCATAAACAGGCTCGATTTGGAGCCCTTGAGCGTCTGCAGATTGGGCAAAGCTTCGTTCGGCTGCAAGCAAAAGGACACGATTAGATTCGGCTAGGATCGATGAGAGTAGCTTGTGTCAAAGAGCAACTGGAAAGTCAGCACTAACTACGATACAAAGAAACATGTGGGTGTGTGTGTGTGTCTTGCGTGTGTGTGGGTGTGAGTGTGTGTGGGTGAGTGAGAGAGTGATCGTTAGGTGTGTGCGTATGACAGTGTTGTGTAAGAACGGTCGCAGGGTTGTAACAGCATAAGAAAGATTTAGAGAGAGAAAGACAGAGAGAGAGAGCGAAGGAGACAGAGCACTACTTGAAAATAAAAATCATAAATAAGTAGAAAGCAGTGGCTATACGTATGCATGTTCTTTTAGCTGTTGTTACGGAAATTGTTTAGTATTGATTAGCAATAGTTTATACGAGTACATTTTGGGTATTATGCAACACTACTGTTAAAGACGACAACACAATTCAAAAATGAAAAAGCCAACTGACGCGAGTGCTGGAACCATAAATTTAAACATAAGCTGACACTTCAACTGGCACATTATACAGAGGATATTATGAGTATATATTGCATATATAGAGAGTTAATCATTTGCTGGGGTTACGCATAAACATCGATCGAACGATCGAACGAACGAACGAACGCAGGAACGTAGGAACGTAGAAGGAAGGACCCGACCTCTGGTTGCGGGCTTACCAGCGGTATTAGTGGCCTAATTAGCGCCAGAGTTGCCAGCCGTATATCTGGTTCGGCGACCACAAAGAAGCGCACTCTGAACAGTCCATAGGTGCGTTTAGTGTAATGTTTTTCGTTTTTCTTTTAAATAAATTTATTTAATAGTGCCTCGACAGCTTAAATATATTTCTTTTGGTTTTTGTTTTGTTTGTGTGTGTGTGTGTGTGTTTTTTTTATTAAAATTTTTATTTATTTCTATGTGATTATTATTATATCATATATTTAAATATAGAATGCTTGGAATGTGTTTAGAGCTTTTTAGAGTGTTGCGAAATTATAAATGAATTTCATATAAGTAGTTGACATAATTTTGAAATACGTACCAATTGATTTGTGCTTTGTAAAACATATATATATTGTATTTATATATAAGTAAGTATACATATATATAAATATATATATTTTTATATTGTATTTGTTGTTGTATTATTTTTATTGATTTTGTTGTGTTTTTATAACTAAATTATATTTAATATTGCAAATAATAATATAAACTCTAAGAAATACGTAAATTTATTGTTCAATTCACAATATATATATTTTTTTATTCTTAAGCCAAGCTGCAAATATTTTTTAAATTAAATCACATAATTCAGACAACAATATTCTGTCAAAATGTTAATTTTATTATTAAGAATGAATTGTTATTTACATGTTTAATCGAAAAAGTATTAAGAGCAAGTAATGGGAATAAATAAATTTAATTTATATATTAATGGAATATTATTTATTAGTATATTAATATTGAATTATTTCGATATAAATATTATAAAAGTATTCCGGCTTACATATTTATAAAATAATTTCAAATTATTAAAACCTATATATATCTGAACAATTCTTAGCATTCAAAAACTGAATTATCCTTCAAAGTAATTGGATGGATTTGCAGGCTTGAACTTAGGATTCTTAATCTAATATTATTTTTCTATGTGAATCAAACAAATCGCAAACCGAAAATAATTGAAATTAAAATCGTGTTAACTTAAACAAAAAAATTTGCAGCTGTTCGAAGGTATTTCGTTTTACAAATATTCCATTTAAATATCGCGACAAATATATCGATAAATAACAGAATGAACCAATTACCTAAAAAAAAAAAAACGCATTTATGTGTAGGAGTAATTTTTTGAATTCGATTTTCTGCATTCTCATTGCTCGGCTGACACATTATTGGCTGCTCCTCACTTGCTGAGGCAGTGCCAATGTTAAATTATGGATATCATAATGGGGGGGGAAGGAACTGATTGTGGAGAGGGGGAACTTACCTTGAAGAGGCTGCCACAGCTAATTCTACGACTAGCCGCTGGTGAGCTGCTGAGGAAGCGCGCATGCTCCGGATCCAATGCTAGGTAATTCGGATTGAAACCGGAATGGCGACGATCTTTATCCTTGTCATATTCGCGCACCGCTAAGCTGGGCGCATGACTCGAATGCCGCCTGATCTCCGAGGAGTTCAGGCTGCGCACACCGAGCAGTGACGATGACAGTATGGATGACGACGACGACGACGCTGTCGGTTTAATGGAATCGCCGCGCAACGGCGTTGGCGGTCTTACAACAACACTTATCTGTGGATAGTTGGGATTTACATCATCAAAGGATTCTTTCTTACACGACTCATCAAAAGTAATGCGCTTTACATCTTGTCCAAGGCCCGATTTCTTCGTGGGCGATGTCGATGAGGCCATTGCCGATTCAAGTGGCTTCGTTGTTGTTGTTGTTGTTGTTGTGGTGCACATTCTGCTGCTATCAGCATCGTATATTTCTATTTTGATAGCAGTTTGCGTTGACAGCTCCTCCAGTTCATCGCTAGTCGAAGTCGTTGTCAGTTGTGAATTGGCTAGAGTCATGACCGTGTTTGTGGGCGTCTCCGGTTCATCGTTAGAGTTGCCATCGTTGTTGTTGTTGTGGTTGTTGTTGCTGCTGTGGTTGTTGTTGCTGCTGTTGTTGCTATTGCATTCAAGCATTAGCTGCTGTTGAGATACGATTGTTGCTTTTGTAGTTTCTTTCAATTTCTTGAGTGAGATGCGCTTTTTGGGACGCTTCATTTTAGAGAGTCGATCAGGAACAGGAGCAGGATGTTAGTTTTGAGATAGTGGAGATTTTTGATTTGTGTTTGGAGTTTTTGTTTGTTTGGTTAGTTGGTCAATTGTTTATTTTTTTTTTTTTGCGGTTTTAATATATTTTAGTTTTATTTATAGGCAAGCACACGAATAGAAAAAAAGATTGAAGAAAGAAGCAAACAGAGAGCAACAAAGATTTTTTACCATAAGTGGCCAGGTCTGAGCACTTCCGATGAACGAAACATAGCTATAGCTCTATATATATATATATATTTATATATATGTATGTATATACAATTTACCTACTGCTGGCCAAGTCTGCTTGAAATACATACCTTGAAACTCTGACGCGCAATATCGTTACCTTCCACGAACTGGGCGAGGCTGCAGTAACGCGGTGGCTCCCTGATCTTTTGATCGTCGCAGCGATTATCAATCTCAAATACAATATTCTCAAAGCCAAACTGCTGCGGATTATCATCGCTGTCCATGCGTGCCAATCGAGCCATCCGCGGCGGCGATGAGTTTCTTCTGCGTGGATGTATTTGCGATTTACTCAACGCGCTCATCGATTTCTTGCGCGGGGGCTTGGGTGGACCGATGTGCTCGGAGCAGAGGGTGGTGGTGTCATCCGTAATGGTGTTGTCCTGCAGTGCATTGGTTATATCATGGCCCAGTACAGAGCTTATGTCATCCATTAAACTCTCGCCGGGCATTGCCTCCGTCTCATCGCTAGTCTCCGGCGAATCAATGTGCGTAAAGTTGCTGGCATCGAGATTCTGGTGAAGATATAATTGGAATTTAATCTAAAATCCTTCTCTTTGAAAACCCTATTTTCCGAATTGTATTTACCTGAATAATATCGCCTAGGGTTTGACCCGTTTCGGCCTTATCGAATATCTCGGAGGCGACGCTGCACTCCTCATTGCTAATGGCCGAGAGAACATCGCTAGCATCGCATCCCAGCTCCTCCGACGATGACTGCTCCTGGAGCTGCAAAGGAGGAATCGTTTTGAGTAACGCTTAATTGATGGGGAATGCTACATACAGTATTGGAATGTTGATCGGTGTCAATGATTGTGAGGCTATCGCTTGTGTAAACGTTTTGGGATTGGGGGGTTACGACAATGCCGGGTACCTGCAGGTTACAAGTGTGCACCAGGGTGTTCTGTTGATGCAACGTTTGCTCTTCGCACTTCTCATTGCCGCTGGCATCCTGCTCCTTTTCGTTATCGAGTACCACATCTTGCTTGCGCTCCTTATCTTTATCTTTATCTTTATCCAGTTCCCGTGTCATATAGTAGGTGCGCTCGAATACCTCAATGGGTCGATAGTCGGAGAGTGGATCCACAATCGAATCGCTTGTGATGATCGGTACTCGTAGAAAGTCCAATTTGCGATCGATGGGCGAATTATCGCCGCCATCGCTGACCGGAGATAGCCGATTGCCAGCATCGTCAATGTTGGCGCCGCCGCTCAGCGACAGTCGCCCAATGCGATAAATTGTCTCCCCGTTGGCTCCCTCCTCCAGCTCCTGTATCACCTCCGGCACACCAGAGCTGCGACGACTGTCAGCAAATTGTCGCGGCGCCGGTAAATTGATGCTGTTGAAGAAGTTCTCATCAACTGAATCGCGGCGCGTGTCTGGCAACGGTGAGATGCAGGTCAAGCGCGATGTCTCCATTGTTGGCGATATAATATTGATGGGTGGTATTATGGGCAACGGCGAGCTGCAGGGCGTCGATTCACCAGAGTTCACAGGTATTTTGAGCGCCTCAAAGGGTGTTATCGATAGCTTGCGCTGATAGCGCTTGGGGCGGCCCGGTTCCGAGTGCTCCACCACATTGTAAATGGCACGCTTGACGCTGTTGGCTCGGCACTGCAGTGCCTCCTTCTCGCTGGAGCGTAGTGAACGGCTACTGCGTCGCTCCTTGGAGTTAATATGATCCTTTTCGTTTTTCTCTATCGAAATGTTCGGATTGCTAGTAGAATGAGAAAATGGAGCTATCAGTATTTAAATATCTTGATTTTTATTTATTTATTATCAATCGTACATTTAAAGTTGAAAACGTGATTTTGGGTCGGAACATATGTCAAAATTGTAGTCCGAAAATCGGCATATCGGCATATGGACATAGGTCAAAAATTCAAAATGCCATAACTTCGTCAAAACTCAACGGATTTTCAAAGGCAAGGGCGTTTTAATCATAGTTTGGCCTCTAGATCAATCGTACATTTAAAGCTGAAAACGTAATTTTGGGTCGGAACATATGTCAAAATTATAGTCCGAAAATCGGCATATCGGCAAATAGGCATATGGGCAAAGATCGAACTTTCAAAATGCCATAACTTCGTCAAAACTCAACGGATTTTCAAAAGCAAGGGCGTTTTAATCATAGTTTGGCCTCTAGATCAATCGTACAGTTAAAGTTGATAACGTAATTTTGGGTTGGAACATATGTCAAAATTATATTCCGAAAATCGGCATATCGGAATATGGACATAGGTCGAAAATTCAAAATGCCATAACTTCGTCAAAACTCAACGGATTTTCAAAAGAAAGGGCGTTTTAATCATAGTTTGGCCTCTAGATCAATCGTACATTTAAAGTTGAAAACGTAATTTTGGGTCGGAACATATGTCAAAATTATAGTCCGAAAATCGGCATATCGGCATAGGTCGAACATTCAAAATGCCATAACTTCGTCAAAACTCAACGGATTTTCAAAAGAAAGGGCGTTTTAATCATAGTTTGGCCTCTAGATCAATCGTACATTTAAAGTTGCAAACGTGATTTTGGGTCGGAACATATGTCAAAATTGTAGTCCGAAAATCGGCATATCGGCATATGGACATAGGTCGAAAATTCAAAATGCCATAACTTCGTCAAAACTCAACGGATTTTCAAAAGAAAGGGCGTTTTAATCATAGTTAGGCCTCTAGATCAATCGTACATTTAAAGCTGAAAACGTAATTTTGGGTCGGAACATATGTCAAAATTATAGTCCGAAAATCGGCATATCGGCATATGGACATAGGTCGAAAATTCAAAATGCCATAACTTCGTCAAAACTCAACGGATTTTCAAAAGAAAGGGCGTTTTAATCATAGTTTGGCCTCTAGATCAATCGTACATTTAAAGTTGAAAACGTGATTTTGGGTCGGAACATATGTCAAAATTATAGTCCGAAAATCGGCATATCGGCATAGGTCGAACATTCAAAATGCCATAACTTCGTCAAAATTCAACGGATTTTCAAAAGCAAGGGCGTTTTAATCATAGTTTGGCCTCTAGATCAATCGTACATTTAAAGTTGCAAACGTGATTTTGGGTCGGAACATATGTCAAAATTGTAGTCCGAAAATCGGCATATCGGCATATGGACATAGGTCGAAAATTCAAAATGCCATAACTTCGTCAAAACTCAACGGATTTTCAAAAGAAAGGGCGTTTTAATCATAGTTAGGCCTCTAGATCAATCGTACATTTAAAGCTGAAAACGTAATTTTGGGTCGGAACATATGTCAAAATTATAGTCCGAAAATCGGCATATCGGCAAATAGGCATATGGGCAAAGATCGAACTTTCAAAATGCCATAACTTCGTCAAAACTCAACGGATTTTCAAAAGCAAGGGCGTTTTAATCATAGTTTGGCCTCTAGATCAATCGTACAGTTAAAGTTGATAACGTAATTTTGGGTTGGAACATATGTCAAAATTATATTCCGAAAATCGGCATATCGGAATATGGACATAGGTCGAAAATTCAAAATGCCATAACTTCGTCAAAACTCAACGGATTTTCAAAAGAAAGGGCGTTTTAATCATAGTTTGGCCTCTAGATCAATCGTACATTTAAAGTTGAAAACGTAATTTTGGGTCGGAACATATGTCAAAATTATAGTCCGAAAATCGGCATATCGGCATAGGTCGAACATTCAAAATGCCATAACTTCGTCAAAACTCAACGGATTTTCAAAAGAAAGGGCGTTTTAATCATAGTTTGGCCTCTAGATCAATCGTACATTTAAAGTTGCAAACGTGATTTGGGGTCGGAACATATGTCAAAATTGTAGTCCGAAAATCGGCATATCGGCATATGGACATAGGTCGAAAATTCAAAATGCCATAACTTCGTCAAAACTCAACGGATTTTCAAAAGAAAGGGCGTTTTAATCATAGTTAGGCCTCTAGATCAATCGTACATTTAAAGCTGAAAACGTAATTTTGGGTCGGAACATATGTCAAAATTATAGTCCGAAAATCGGCATATCGGCATATGGACATAGGTCGAAAATTCAAAATGCCATAACTTCGTCAAAACTCAACGGATTTTCAAAAGAAAGGGCGTTTTAATCATAGTTTGGCCTCTAGATCAATCGTACATTTAAAGTTGAAAACGTGATTTTGGGTCGGAACATATGTCAAAATTATAGTCCGAAAATCGGCATATCGGCATAGGTCGAACATTCAAAATGCCATAACTTCGTCAAAATTCAACGGATTTTCAAAAGCAAGGGCGTTTTAATCATAGTTTGGCCTCTAGATCAATCGTACATTTAAAGTTGCAAACGTGATTTTGGGTCGGAACATATGTCAAAATTGTAGTCCGAAAATCGGCATATCGGCATATGGACATAGGTCGAAAATTCAAAATGCCATAACTTCGTCAAAACTCAACGGATTTTCAAAAGAAAGGGCGTTTTAATCATAGTTAGGCCTCTAGATCAATCGTACATTTAAAGCTGAAAACGTAATTTTGGGTCGGAACATATGTCAAAATTATAGTCCGAAAATCGGCATATCGGCAAATAGGCATATGGGCAAAGATCGAACTTTCAAAATGCCATAACTTCGTCAAAACTCAACGGATTTTCAAAAGAAAGGGCGTTTTAATCATAGTTTGGCCTCTAGATCAATCGTACATTTAAAGTTGAAAACGTAATTTTGGGTCGGAACATATGTCAAAATTATAGTCCGAAAATCGGCATATCGGAATATGGACATAGGTCGAAAATTCAAAATGCCATAACTTCGTCAAAACTCAACGGATTTTCAAAAGCAAGGGCGTTTTAATCATAGTTTGGCCTCTAGATCAATCGTACAGTTAAAGTTGATAACGTAATTTTGGGTTGGAACATATGTCAAAATTATATTCCGAAAATCGGCATATCGGCATATGGACATAGGTCGAAAATTCAAAATGCCATAACTTCGTCAAAACTCAACGGATTTTCAAAAGCAAGGGCGTTTTAATCATAGTTTGGCTTCTAGATCAATCGTACATTTAAAGTTGAAAACGTAATTTTGGGTCGGAACATATGTCAAAATTATAGTCCGAAAATCGGCATATCGGAATATGGACATAGGTCGAAAATTCAAAATGCCATAACTTCGTCAAAACTCAACGGATTTTCAAAAGCAAGGGCGTTTTAATCATAGTTTGGCCTCTAGATCAATCGTACATTTAAAGTTGCAAACGTGATTTTGGGTCGGAACATATGTCAAAATTGTAGTCCAAAATTGGTATATCGGCATAGGTCGAACTACTTATACATTTTATTACATAAAAATGGATTTAGAATTATGCAAATTGTTTGCTAACAAAAAATTAGCAAAGCGATGAAAAAAATTCACCGTTACGAAAAGCAGAAGCAACATAAGTAGAGAAGAGCAAGACAGACAAAGTGCAATGGGCAGCCGATCGATAAAAAAGTGCAACTCGATAGTCGAAAGCTTATCGATGAATCGCATCCCGCAGCGCGCAAACATGAGAATGGCTGAGAACAAAAAACTTGATGGAGAAGGTGCAGTTGGCATTAAAAGTCGAACATAAAGTTGTAATTCCAATTCGCATATTTAACTGTAACATACTTATAACTATAATATTAAAATTGAACAAGAAATAATCAGTCCTACATATATTACATATACATTAGTATACATAGACTTACAGCAACGAGGGGCGAGCGGAATTGGTTAAGGGCACACTACGTGCAATCAGACTGCGTATGGTGGCTATCAAATCGTCACCACTGTGCGCCCCAATCTCTTCCTCCTGCAGTGCATCCAGGAGCATGGCCAGCTTCTGTTTGAGGATGTCGCATTTGATGGCCAACTGTTCGTCATCCTTGTGATGCTCAAAAATGCGCGAGACGAGATCGTCAATGGTATCGCACAAGTTGCGCGTGGAGCTGATTAGAGTTTGGGTATCGTTGGTTTCCACTATTAAGCGCAGATGCTGATTGGCCGCGGTAACCATGCCCGTGAGCACCGCCTCCTGTTCCGTTGTGATAGACATCTTTGGTATCTTGGGCACACTGATGGCCTTCTCGAACACCATTATGCTCCAGCGATCCAGCATTTTAGTGCTGGCCGACTCATAGCGCTCTAGAATTTGCGGCAAATGTGTGTCATCATCGCAGCTAGAGCCCCATCCCAGGACTCTAGCGAGATCATTGCCAGTGCCCAAGGGCATGACGGCTACTTGACATTGTTTCTGTTTAAGCAAATAAAAAAGGGTAAATGAAACTCCTCATCCGGAACAATTTTTTTTTTTTTTGTACTTACATGCATATTAAATCGATCAATTTCGCTGAGCACCCAGCCGACGGAACCATCGCCGGAGCAGACGAGAATGCGAAACATTTCAAAGTGGCGAAAGAGACGCAAACCTAGGCTGGGACCCGTCGATATCAGATCAAAGACCTGCGCTGGATTCAGTAGCTGCTTGAAGCGTCGCAAGAACTTGACACCCTGATTGTCGCCAGACTTGGAGTTGACAAAGACGAGCAGTGGGGAAAAGTTGCCCTTCGGACTGGCCACATCCCAGGCGTCATCGGTGCTGATTGAATGCACACTCGTGGGCGGCACCACTGACAGCTTGGCTGGTCCAATGGGGCAGGCAATCGCCATTTGGGGACGACAGGCCACATGCACCGTATCCCTGCACCAGAGGCAACGCCAATCCTGCAGACGCAACACTGACCCGCAGGTCTTCTTACAGACAGCACAGATTGACGAGACGGGCAGATTGCCCTCCATCCATTGATGCGGCATTATGATGCTGCCATCCGGCTGCTCAATGATATCCTTGCCCACAGTCGCCAACGTTGTCCACTTGCAGTTGGCTATCGCTTTAGCGGCACACCGCTTGTGTACCTTGCACTTGCACACCTCGCAGCTGAGTCCGTGCGATGTGACGCCGGAGAGCGCATCCCGGCACACATTGCAGTAGGTGGGTCGGGCATGCGAGGTCGCATACCAGTGATGGTGATTCGATAATATATCATGCTGATCAATCAGAATGCTATCGCCACGCGGACGCTGCGGCGCCGTTGCCGCTTTTAGAGAGCCTAGCCAATCCTCCATGTCGCGTCTGGAGGCGGCGCAGAGCACCACAGATCGAGTCGGTGTGATTATCTAAAAATTCAAGTACCAAATTTATGGTTTTATAAAACATTCGTGGAATATTTTAAAGCTTCTTAAGTTAAAACAATTTATCCAAGAAATGTTTCCTATAATATAAGATTGTGTCAGAATTATAAACATCATTTTATGAATTTTTTGAGTTCTTAAATTCAATGAAATAACTATATTAATTTCTATACTTTATTACAGACATTTTTCAATAAGTCACAGATGAATTATAATTATTATATTTATAATTATATAAATATATGAACCAACTAACTCTCTCATTAAGGGACCGATACCAATGAATGATTGTTAATGTCTATCTATAAATGTGTATGTTCATAATAGGTACACAAAGTTGGCTTATCACGCATATCTTTTGTGGTTACAATTGGGCGGTGCGGCGTTTGCCTATTAGCTGTGTAATCAAAGGGGGGTCTATTAGTTTCTATGGTCTCATTAACATGCAAATAACTCTCATATTAATGTTAATACACAGACAGGCGCGACCAGCCACTCCTTCGAATGGAATGTGGCAAAACAATGTGGCAAGCCCTCAAGTGGAACAAAGGCTACGTTGGCCGTATTTCAATCCTTGACCCAATCCACCGACCCATTCACCTCATGCCACCTCACAGATATACATACATACATAATGTACGCAGTACAGACATTATTAATATACGACCTTCTCTGGCCTTCGGTAACGGTAAAAGGTAATGATAATGCCAGGCAAAGCTACCTGATTATGATTTGCTTGTCGTATTGCCTGATTTACGGCACACATGTCCTTCAGGCAAACATCCTTACTGTGTGGCAAAAATTGTTGTGCATCTTGCGGTCAAGTTCATTTAGGTAATTGATGTCACAAAGTTTCCTCTCACATTTTATTTGTATTATTCAGTTAATGAGTTGACCTTGAGTTATGAATTGTTGTGGATAACTTGAGGCTAATATGCAATCTATTTATTATTACGATATATTTAAATACTTATCATTCTATTTATATAGATATGTGACTGGGGAATAATCAATATAGATATCAAATTCAATAAGTCTTCTCAATTCAATTCTTTTGTTGGAAATAACTAATAAATATTTTGTGTGGCTTCAAATAATATTAAGCTACATATTAAATATTTATGTATGTTTATGAAGATTTACAAATCTATTTACACAAATAAGTAAAGGAATCAATGCCAGTAGCCATTCACAACTGTTGTGTAACCACATTTGACCTATTTTACGGCAGTTGACATGCAATACACGCCAATGTCATAGCTTACACAATGAATGAACTCAAAGCCAGATGACATGAAAGTACTAACAACAACAACAACAACAACAAAAACAATGGTAACAATGGACAGCACTGTGTTTGAGGTATGACCACATAAACATCATAATCTACTTGCAGTGGGGCCGGACGGAGTTGGAACGACAGCAAAAGTGAAATAAGCCGAGGCCAGGCAATATGACCAGGCCAAAGTGATGACAAAAGTTAACCACAAATGGTCAGGTAAGGGCTAATTCAAAATGTAACTGTGCATTGGGTGCACCTGGCAGAGTTGGGCTTCTCGGTAAATAAATGCTGGGCGCGTGACACGAACTTGCACGAAATGTTTTAGTTAATGAAACGCAAGATTTATTTTAAGAAACACATACTCAGATATTTATATTAATGAACGTCCAATATTTTAAGTTTAATTATTTCTTAATCATTGTTAAACATCATAAATGTATTCGACACGTAACCATCTCTAACTTTAAAAATAGTTCAAGTGTGAATTTTGATTGCATGACGCTTGACTTATTTCCAAGTCAACCACTGGACTAATTATCCTTTTGAATATATTGTTATGAAACGGTAGTTTTATTTTAAGAAACACATATATTAATGATGTCCAATATTTTAAGTTTAATTATTTCTTAATCATTGTTAAACATCATATATTTATTTGACACGTAACCATCTCTAACTTTAAAAATAGTTCAAGTGTGAATTTTGATTACATGCCGCTTGACTTATTTCCAAGTCAACCACTGGACTAATTATCCTTTTGAATATATTAATTACACAAAAACTGTTGGAATTGTTGGAACTGCACATTTGGCATGATTTTGTATTGCAATTAACAAAACTGATGCCACACAATCTCTGTCTCTCTCTCTCTCTCTCTCTCCCGCTCTCTCCCTCTCTCTCTCTCTCTTTGTGTCCTTTAAAGCTGGTTTGTTACTTTGCATCTGATATTTCCATTCAATTAGTGGAGATGTGCACGTTCCTTCAGTCCTGCCGCATGTCTGTAGCACATGCAACATGAACTTGCTTTCAAGCTTGGCTGTGGCGCTTGTGATTTTCCTTGACATCTACTCACACATTCACTATATTTGCTTCCTGCTGCATCGAAACCGACACCACCCAGGTTGGGTTTTAATGGGATGGAATCGTTTGCGCTTTCTCCGTAGCCAAACGTTGCCAGGACTTCAGAATTGATTGGTTCAATTACCTGCAAGTTCTGGCTGCAAGTTTCGAGCGCTTCGTTGAATTTCATTTCCTGGTCATTTTGAATTCATTTCAACTTTGCCGCTGCACTTGAAGTCGTTCCGTAACTGAAGCCATCTCTTGACCTTCTAATATTCATGAAAACAATATTCAAAACTACAGCTTATAAAATTCGAACGCTGGGCACTTCAACGATTTCCTATTAATTAAATTACGAGAGTGGAGGGGGAGATGGAGATGCTTCATAAGTGTTTCTCAAACACAAAAGCTAAATCTCCACAGAGAATGAGCCACAACCAACCAAAAATTTAAGTTGAGGCGAAATTATGCAAAAATTGCATAAGAAATGTTTAAAATGTCAAATTTTATATATGAAGAACAATAAATTGTTTATAAGTTCAGACAAATCTATAAATGAGCACTCTTTAATTATAGAAGCGAGTCTGTCTCAGAGTAATGAGAAAGCGTTCTGTGACACTTTGGTTATTGTACATAATGCAACCTGAATCCCCGGGGATTGTCTTCTGTTGATGCGAGTATTTCACAGCTCTTTCTTCTGACCTTGGCTGCATTTCTCGCTTTTCACAAACCGCACGGGAAAATCCATTTGGTGTTCGATGGCACACGCTCCACGACCACGATTCCTACTAAAAACAACAGATTGTAATGAAGTTCAACCTTTTGGTTATGAAGCGACTGGCGCCATGGTTAATGAGGAGCTTAAGCCTCTTAAATTATTAAGTAAATTATTAGTTATTATATGCATAGAAAATATATTATATCTATTTCGATATTGTTAGACATCATTTCAGTACAACCAAATTGTTTAAAATGTAAATGGTATTTGTGGTAAAGTCATAAAAGCCATAAATATAACAAAAATATTACATAAATTAAAATTTGTTAATTTTAAATTATCACTCTAGTAATCTAATTTATTTGCGCTTAAAACAAAGCTCATAAAAGTGCGAACAATCAGATTTTATAATTTATGCATTTAGTTACAGAATTTCTGTTTTTAATGAGTTTATTTATATTAATTTATGGCATTAAGTACAGAAATGTAGATAATACTTGCTTAGTACTTTAATTCGCTTTTCTGTAATGGAAAATGTTTGAGTTTGAGTTATGTTTCCCTATAGATAAACAAATCAAAACAGTTGCAATGATTCGTTGATTACAAGTCAATGATCGATGTATATAAATTATATATAAACCATTATCATTTCAATTAGATTATTCTAATTTATAAGCCCATTTTATTTCAATATAAGTTAAGATATAAGTTGCAACCCTTTAGTATTTTGATTGTGTTTGAAGCTACGCACAAAAGATTTGATTTGCCATTAGCTTAGGCATTATGATATTAAAATCGGATGTATGTACGCTATATGTACGTATGTATGTACGTTTTATATTCTTATGTAGCGGTTAATGTTAGCTTAACTGTACTTGGCTTCCGGATACAGACACAAGTACTGTGGTACCCGTACTCGGCTCTCCAATCAAATAAACAAACAAAAACAAGGCAGGCGCTCGCTGCCAGAATTCATTATGCTAAAGACAGGAGGCCGTCGACATTGGCTTTCGCCACAACGTTTCATTTTGCCAAATAATATCCATGAGTTGGAGGAGTCGTAGCCACCAAATAAAGCAGCACCAGCAGCAGCAGGAGCAGCAGGAGCAGCACCAGAAGCAACAACCAAATTACGCATACGCCTTGTTGTCCCCCAACGAGCGCGTCACAATTGTTTTTGGCAAACGGAGTCTGAGTGGGAGGCGGGGCGAGGCAGTTAACGGAATATTTTCCGGGTACTTTTGCCCGCATTTCAGCATTTCTGGGTATTTCTCTATATGGCTGTGTGTATCCCCAAATGCAGGCACACGTTTCCTGCATATTTTTTCATTATCACGCTGAGCGGCCCAGCGCAATGTTGAAATTACTTTTGAAATTTTAATAGCCGGCGGCTATTTCGCCAACTGTGTATGAAGTTAACGTTACTGCCGCAACTGAATAAACATATACATATATATATATATATATATATATGTATATATATATATGTGGCGCATAAAAACTTTTCATGACACGCCGTCGTCTCATCCAAAAGTTGTAATATGTACGAGGCGAATGAAATACCTCCATAAATATTTATAAGTTTTGTAAGCTTGATGCTTGATGATTTGCATTGAAGCTTAAGATTGAAAATAAAAATAAACGAATTTGAAAAGCGGAACTTAAACAGTATAAAAAACAATATAAAAAAAAAACCAGCAGGTATATCAAAAGCATCACGTACGACTTAGCACCACAAACACCATGAAAAAACCTTCTCGAGAACATGTCAGCAATTTTTTATGAACTCAGTCAAATTTACAAGTTCAAGGCCATGTGTGTGTGCGTGTGTGTGTGTGTTTGTTACCTGGTTACCCTCTAAGCCTATAAAAATATACAAAAAGAAATGTCTGGATTTGGTTTGTTATTAGTGTATCCAATTTCATATGTGCCAGATGCTGGCATCACCACAGGACAATGGCCCACATCCTGCTATTCAAGGAACTAACAATATTGCGTTATGTGCTGAGCATTTTTCTTAGAAAACATAAATATGGAGGTGGTTGAACTTTGAACTACATCAAAAAGGAGATTTATGGCTCATAACAAATTGAAATCGTCAAAATGTATAAATTGATATTTAGCCAGAGAACAAAGCAAAAAGCGTTTTGCGAAGGGAAAATTCAATAAAGTGTGTGTGAAAATGAAACAGGAGGATATCAATAAATGTGAATATTGAATGTTTGTATTTAATGAGTTCATTAGCACTCACAAAGTAGCTTTAAGGTTATAGAAACGGGCAAGTGAATCAAGTGTAATAATCAATTTATTTGGTAGATAAAAGATACAAGTTTTAATGATTCATTGAATACACATCTCCACGCACACAATTTTCCAAATAAATTAAAATTAAATTTAACAATTTTATTGGCATAAACATTACTAATTGTTTACATTGTCAAAATTGCAAATATTAAGTTAACAAATGTCAAGAGCCACAAATTAAATAAACGCAAATTGCTTCTGGTTTGTGTGAGAACGACTTTAATTATAATTGATAAAATGTTGTAGATGTTATAAGACCGGTTCCATATTCAAACTTTGCTTAATTAACAAATATCAATTTTGACAGCTCCCTCTAAAAGTTTAAGAAATTAAATCTTGGACTAAAGTGTTTGTTTTTTTGTGTGTACATTTGAAATAGACGCAGTTGCTATTTTGTGAATATTGTGGAATCTTACGGCTTGGAATTTCCGCTCAATTAGAAGAATTACAAATATTGCGTATTACGCATACGCCATGTTGTGCGGCGACGCAATTAATAGGAGTCTCTGTTGTTATTCTCACTCATCAACGCCCAGCTCCTTGCATAATTGATGTTACCCCCCAAAATACACACAGGCACACACTGGCACACACTGGCACACACAGGCACACACTGGCACACACTGGCACACACTGGCACACACAGGCACACACAGGCACACACAGGCACACACTGGCACACACACCCTCACACACTTGTGTAATTTCAGATGCAAGGGCAATCAATCAACTTGATTGACTCTTACAAATTTACATACTTGAGATCCGCGTTTGTGTTTTTTTGTACTTGAAAATTGTACGCAAAGTGCTGCATGAAAATTATATTTTAACTGAAAGTTGATTGCTAGGCTTTCGTACTGTTGATTGGCATCAATTTACAAATAGTTCAGCATTGGTATTAATCCATAATCATTAATCATTAAGTGCAACACACACACGTAAGTGCGTGTTATTAATTAAATTTTGTAATTTTCACAAATTGCGTTTGGCACATTATCGAGATTATGTCGGAGCATAAATGTAACTGACATCCCATAATTATTAAATATGCCCTTCAAATAAATTAACAGCTTTGTTCAGCTGTTCCTGCCGCTCAGCATAATTTGTGGACCCACATTTTTGTTGGCCTTTGCCCTTTTGGATTGATGTAGAAAAGTGCAAAAGTTACAAAACAATAGCCCAAAAACTGAGAGAATTGCTTTCCTGATAAAATTGAGGGCGGTATTGTCAAGTTTGCGAAAAGGCTTAGAAATTTGTTTCATGAATGGAAAAATTCACAACTTTTGTAAAAGCTTTTAGGTCTATTAAATGATTCATTTATACACGAAAAATCCTAAGGCAATGAATACTATTGTATAATAAATAAAAATATTCATTGCCTTGGGAATTTTTGTAATTATTAAATGTAATTAAATTCAACAAATACATATTTATGAATGACTAAATTGAATTATTCTTAAATTGCGTGAAATGTCACATTCTCAAAATGTATTTGCAGAAAAGAAATAAACTAATGTAGAATGCATTCAGTAATCCTCAACTGTAAGTAATTTGTGGCAGGGTCTTAAGTCGTATTACTTCGAATATGATACAAGCGACTGGCAAGTGGATGCAACAAAGAGCTTGTTAACAGACTGCTTACAACGCTTGCAACACTCGTCTCTCGTCATATAGTCTTAGAGCTCTTCAGTTGCAGTAACAATAAGTATTTATAAACGTATGTTTTTAACCGTAAGCTTGTGTTACGTGCTGCAGTTTGTTGCAGTAAGCAAGTTTCCTCTTGAAATGACTATTTGACGGTAGCCAACAAAAATACGTGAAGAAAAATGTATTTATTTATTTGGAATTTCTATATGTACAATTTTAATAAGATATTAATGTAAGATATTAAGAATATCGCTTTGTCTATTATTATTAACTATTAACTAATGCTGTTTATTATTGAACTTAGTAGTGGTACCTTGCCACATATGTTCACATTATTTTAAAAACCCGTTCAGCTTTGCAGCTTTCAACCTTAGGTTACTTGGAAACCTGTCTCTCAAAGACTTTCGCCTTCATCCACATTATATATGAATATTACACCTTAACTTATTGCTTTGAAGGGTGGATTGTCTGGCAAAAGCACCTTTGCTTTTTGGCCTATAAAACACAATAAAAAATACGGCGGCAGCGACTTTGGCGCCGCCTTAGCTAAAGCCATTTGGTAGAAATGCTTGAGGCTATATCCTGAGTGCTGGATGGTACATTTATTATTAATATACAAAATATATACAGGTATGTGTGTGTGCCAATATAGACTTTTTATTGTGACGTGTCTGCGCATTACCAAATCCATACTCGACTAGCTGATGCCCTGCAAAGGCAAATCATATTTATAAAAAATAATATTATTAAAAAATAAATATTAAAATTGTTTGTATTTCATATATCTCGAATATGCCCTTTTTTATATTAACTGGATACTCTTTTTTAAATTTACTGGATACAACAGGCACTTACACACACATAAGTGTGTGTATATGTAAATTATGTTGCACAAACCGGCGAATATATGCGCTAATTTTGCGCATCAAAAGGTACGCATTCGTGTATGAAGAAATATAAATTTAAATATTTAAGCTTGAGAAGCTGCCTGGTTAGGGGTATTCCTGCCAATGTTCAGGATGCTCGTGTGGTGTATAAGTGTGTGTGTGTGTGTGTGTGTGTAGGGCATATATCAGCTTATGCTAATTTGGCATGCAGAACGCGTCAAATGTAAACATTTTGCTTAGATTTCGCCCTTTTGTTTCTGACAACTAATATTGATGGTATTTGTATAGAAATAAAGGTTGCCTTTCAGCCGTTGCCTCTGTAATTGGGCATAGGAAGACACGACTCGGCGGAGGAGGTTGCTTCTCCATAACATATTTGCATGAGGCAAGCCAACAGTGGCAAACAGGAAATGAGTTTGGTTGTGTTATCTTAGACAGCTCGAGACAGTTCCAGACAGCTTGAGACAACCTCCTGCCAAAATAAAGTAAATACTGAGTTTCTTTATTTACTCTCGCCTTTCAGATTTTGACACTTCATATATATATATATATATATATATGTATATATGTAAAAGAACCACAATACTTTTATGTTATGTGCAAATTTACAATACGTACCTCACAATTATCTATATTTGACACCAACTTTTGGCACAACACAAAAAATTAATGGCCAAAAAGTGTGGCAAATGAAATATTTACGTTGCGAGCTAAGCGAAAAGTTTGCAAATTAAAGTTTTTATTAGCTTCTATTGTTTGTGAAAATTTGTTTTTCCTCTGGAAATTATAAGGATGAACATAAACACAACTCTGCTTAAAAGTTTCCGCAAAGCTTCCGCAGATCTACAATATAAACTACAGACATTTATATTTAAAGCTGCGAAGCAATGAAATTGTATCAATTTATTTTATTTTATTTATTACATATTATACTTAATTATTACATAATTATTAATATACGTAAGTGTTTTTTACCTGAAAACTGTGATTTACGTTTTTAATGCTGCACTCAAAATAACACAATTCCGATAGGTCAATTTCATCGAATACATCGCACTGCAAAGAGTAAAGATTAAATAATTTAAAGATTAAATAAATTAAATTAATATATGGAATTATTTTAAATTTAATTGCACAGTTAAATATTCGTTAAACTATATTTTCGAGCATTCAATTTAAGGTTTTAAATATTCACGATGCTTTGTTTTGGTTTTTGTGTTTTGGTAAGAAACGCCTGGTAAATGGCCACATAAATGTTACTTGGCAATGTGCCACAAACCGTATATTTTTTCCACTGTTGTTTGCTTTCTGGACCTGGCTTTGTTGCTTAATAAAATACACAAAAGAAGACCCAGCGGCAAATTGTTTGTTGTTTCGGCCTTGTTGGCTGAACGATGACGACTTGATATGTGCATGAAGGATACGCATACTTGGCAGTCCTTACGGAAATTGAAATGTTTGACACACACACACACACAATAACAATAGTCGGAATATATACATATATATATATTTATGTGGCAACAAAAGCCAACAGCAACTCTTTGCCGCATAATAGAAGTGTGACAATGAAAAACTGAATCGAAGAACTTGTGCCAAGGCTCGACTCGAACAGAATTGGAGCACACAGAAAATTGGTTTTATTCACAAAGTTTTCTTTTGCCTCTTCAACGGCGAAGTGGAAAACATGCAAAGCAAAGTTTTCTTTAACAAATACGAATAGATATTCAATTCTTGGCAGTTCGATTAATATTTGAGTATTGTTTGCATTTTAGATTTCTGTAAATTGATGTTTTAAATTTGTTTATTTGGCTTGGGCATTTGTTTTCACAGAATGTGTATTTTAGTTATTTCGAAAGTTTTAAAACCAACTAAATTAAATATTACTGATATGCCAGTTATCTGAATTTTTGAATTTTCTGCATTTTTGTCTATTTTTTCGATTTTGGCTTATATGCCCATATTTGTAAATAATGGTTTTTATTTTGTCATTTGGTATTTTATAAAAACAATTTTCCGGAATTCAAACTTTTTGACTGGCTTACTTTGTGTATCAGAATTTCTACACATTTCAAATGTATTTGTTTGTATAATACTTATTTCGAAGAAATTTATTTGCATGATTTCTAGGAAATAATTGGAATTAATAAATCAATTTCATTGTATTGGATTTATGAACAACGAATAATTTATTATTGATTCTTTGTCGCCTGAAATACCTCAACTAATGGTTCTTGTGGGTTTTTCGGAATAAATAAATACAACTTCTATTCGTGGTATTCATACCTACAACAAATAATACACTTTCCCTATTGAATCTACTAACTGGAAATATTTAAGATATTTTTGGTTTAACGATAATATTTGGTAAATCGAAGTGCGCAGCAACAAAAATGGATCCCCTAATTAAACATAATTGATTGATAACTCAGTAACCACTCAAATGGTAAATGAATAAATACCATTGGGCAGGGCAGAGACTCAACTTAACCTCACAATGTGAAATCGAGCATTCCAGATATTATTCACACACACATACATATGTTTGGGTGTGTGTGTGTGTAATGAATGACTTGTTGCCAGCAATTCCGAAATTGCACGGAAAATGCGAAAATGCCAGTCAAGCATCAGTAGACGACAAGGAGTTGGCTGAGTGAACCGTTAAACAGCCAGAATCTGAGGAGCAAAAAATCGTTAAAAGTCCAGCCGTATTTTCAAGTCCTTTTTAAGGTGCTGATTGTGTTTGTGTATTTTGTGGCTGAGTTTGTTCATTTCTCCTTTGCTGCCGTTTAATGATTGTAGATATAGTTTCTGCTCGAGTTGAATCCCGATATTTCCCAATTCGGATGAGCTGTTTGCTTTGGCAAAAACATTTTCCGCTCGAACGGTTATCATAAATCTTGGCCTGCTGTCACTTGAGTTCCCGCTGAAATTATTAACAGCCAACAAAGAACAACCAACATTTGTGTGTGTGCGGCGCAAGTTGTAAGGATGTAAAATAAATCAATAATTAAGTATATCCAATTAAAAAGTAAGCGGAGTGTTCAGACTTCAGCCACCACAAGCAAATATGAAAAGCAATTTGAGTAAAGTAAAAAGCCCTTTCACATCCAGTCACCATATAAATGTGGCCATAAGTACGCAAAATATGGTTAGAGTTAAATTCAGTGAAAGGGCAAACATCAAAAACAGTTGTCTGGCAATATGAATGAACGAATATACAATATATAAAGATGATCAAGTTAACTACTTTTATATTGCCTTTAAATTTAAGCAAGTGCATTTCATAAGGAAATAGAAGACGCATTTAAACATGTTTGAGTCAATTGTAATTGGAAATTGCATTTTAAGCACATGAAGAAAAAAACGGGAACTTCTAAAGAATCTTGTTATGTTCTTACAGTTTAAAGAGCTATCAATTTTGGCTCTCGATAACTAAACAAAATCCTGTTTATTAAGTCCATCGTATGCACCCAATTCTATAAAACTAAATAGCAGCTTCAACTTTAAATATTACCAGCTTTTTTCGATACACATTCCCCAGATCATTGGCTAGTAAAACACGTTCTCCCATTTAGTTATTTTCCGTTACTTTGTATTTTTTTATTGGCCAATCCCTTTGACCTTTGGGGAACTGGACATCCACTTTGGATGTAGACTACATTTCTACGGAATTGTTGGGATTCGTGCTTTGTGCTTCGTCCTTTACTTGCAGGTCAATCACAAACACATTAAGCAAATTGGTACATTTTTCCTTTTGTTGGCAATAAGCCCTGGGGGTGAAAAACTTTGATTGCATTATGACGAGATTTACCCACACCTCTTTTGGGAGCCAAACTGCGAGGCATAATCATTAATTTGAGCACTTTTCGGTGACCGGCTAACCACCTGGCCCAGGACGATTAAAAGAAGAAGACGAAGTTTCCACTTATTTCTTTCCCTTTTTTTTTTGTTGCTTCAATTCGGTGTTGCAGCAAAACTTTTGCCCATTCATATCAATTTCTTTGCCTTATTTTTTGGCACGTCTTTTCCATCCATTTCCTGCTTTTCTGCTTCTGCTTAAATTTTCTTCTTTTTTTTTTTTTGCTAAATCACTTAATGACGCTCACATTTCGCCGCGCTGGCTTTGGGCTGAGGAAGGTGAAAGAAAAGTGGCCAAGAAGTTGTAAGAACTTAGTAGAGGTAAAAAAGTGCTGACCAAACAGTTGAGTGCTCTGATGAAAGCGAAAAATTAATTGGCCATAATATATTCAAAATGAGACATAGAAAAAGCTGAATCCAGCTCTTTATTATCCACTTAAAGCTGTAACAAAGCCAATGGGTTATAAATTCCAGGAAATTCAACAATTAGAAAATCAAAATAAACGGTATATTCAAAGAATTTCTATTTTTGTAACTCGCACAAAAACTTTATCAATGTAAATTAATCAAGAATGTCCTGCACGACTATTAAATGTCCTGTCAAATATATTTATTAAATTGGTTAAAAAAAAGTCACTATGTTTTTTTGTGGAAAATACTTGCTTTTGAATCTGAGTCATTAATTTTTTGATAGACTGTTCAAAGTTTACATCTCGATATTCATAACTATTTTAATTTTGTTTCAAAATTTATAGCGCATTGAAGGGGAAGTCTCTGACCCCATAAAGTAAATATATTCTTGATCCGCATCACTAGTCAGATATCTGAAATATTCACACATTTTGAAAGTTAGTATTCAGCTTGTGAATTTAAACTTGAAAATTTAAACCTATAAATAAAATGGTGGGGGGGCGTAAAATAGAAACGCCCTTTTCAGTTTCTAGATAAAACAAGATTTTCTAAAACTACTTCTACCATTTTGCTGTTGCCAGAGAACATTAAATGCTCTTAAGTATATGATTGCTGGCTTTTATTTACAGCACTCCTGTGACAAGACCAAGATAAACTCGTTAACAAAAACTTTTTCTTGTGAAAAATGTAGAAAATTGAGAACAGAAAAAGCGAGCATCAAACGTTAAAAACATTCTTTGAAATGACTTTTACGCTGTCTACGACACAATTTTCATCCGTTATATTGCAATGACTTGCATTGAAAGTTGAGAGCAGGAACTTTGGAAAATTCTCTTAAAAAAAAAAACTAAACCCAAACTGTTCCACAGCAATACTTTTACAACAGAAAAAAAAACTGTAGTTGGCCATTTGGGCCGTAAGCCGCTTACAGCTGGCTGAAACAAAGTGGCAAATTTAAAGTGGAAAATGTAAAACATTGTGGCAACAGAAGAAGTGGAAGCATCTCACAGGACTGACAACGATTTCGAGTGTAATTTGTAGCAACTAGATAGCTTGATTTGCTCGAGCTGATTAAAATTGAAAAGGGGGGGTGTGCCACAAAGGCGGCAGAAGGCGGGAAATGTTTTACGTGGGCGTGTTACATTTCAAAGTTGCGTGGCGGGAAATTGTTGGCATTTTAATGGCATTACATTATGATGGCCAACACTTCAATGTGCCACGAAGCCAGTTATTAATGTGCCATAATATTTATATTTATTAGTCACACCTTGTTTGCCCAGTGGTTTCTGCCACTTGCCTCCTGCCCCTTGTCCTTCTGCCACGCAATTCTTGGGAAATCAATGTGCATTAAATTTAAATACACACACACAAAATTGTAATGACTCTTGAAGTCGCTGAAAACCTTTTGAGTTTGAATTATAAACGAAATTATAATTTCTATTTTTATCAATGGTGTGGGTGCCCCAAATGCGCATTTTCATCACAGTAGCGCTGTGGGTTGGGAAATAAGCACTTAATACCACGATGGGTTACATGAAAGACAAATTGAACAATAAAAAATTTAGGTTTGTTTTACGCTTAAATTAGTTATGGAAATGCCAAAACAAAGTGTAGAATTAAATGGAATGGATTTGTTCGCCGTTATTATGATTGGCTGGAAGAAAACGCTAAGAACAACCATTTTCTTAATTGAAAGACAAACATAAAAGCCATATTTGCATGTTTGCTTAACATTTTAGTAAATTACATAAATAACAAAAGTTAGTTGTGTACATTTAAAACCCGCATTCAATTAAACAAATTTTTTAATGAAATAATCACAATAATCATAATCATAAAATAAATCATTTCAAAATTGAATTCGATTTACAAAATGTGTATTAAGTATAAATTTAAGTGCAAAAATATATCTTGTCTATCATATAAAAACCAAAGTTTGCTGAAGTGTTAAATAAATAATAAATTGGGAAGCCGAATGCGCAGTTAATTAAGCAGAGCGGAAAATTCAGTGGAAACTCAATTGAAATACGTTTTCGATTTGTACAAATGTGGATTACAATAAGCAGAAATCGAAGTGAGTGCAATTTAAGCCCTTATATTTAATTGAAAAACTCACTTCAAAGCGGAGGCTTTTTCCTGAATTATTTAAATCTCAATCACTCAGCGATTGATGAAATTGACAGCCCGAAAATGTTACGTCAATTACTAGTACTTAGATGTGGCACGAGCTGTGAGTGACACAGTGCCTCTTGGACCAGTTCACTACACGCTGACACAGCCCTGGGGAAAGGGCCATGTGTGCAATTTTGGCCAGGCTTTTGGGCACATTTGGCAGACGGCATTCTGCCAGTTTTATTGGCAATAATTGTGATAAATTGCGGTTTCTTTTGTGCTGGAAAATTGGCAAATTGCTTTTTGGAACAAATGCAATATTAATGCCACATGTTAAGTAGACGCCCGTGTGTCGCTATTTAACAAATATCGAAACTAATAATGAAATATAAGCGATGGCCAGGTTATAAAATTCAACTAGTCACACTTTTTATTGTAATTTATAAGCAGTCTCTTCTCAGCAGACTACTTTCTGCACACACACTTCTGTCTCGCATAAGTAATTGCCTGCCCCAAAAAGTATGCTACGAAATATGTAAATGTAACGGCTTTTGCCTAAGTCCTAAGCTACGTTTTGGGGACATTGCCTCCTCCGATGCTGCATGCCTCCGCTAGGCTTTATGCGTGTTGAGTGTGTGTATGCTCTCGTATAGAGGACCATTCACATAAAGATGCCGTACATTCAACTTTACCCTTTACACGTAGCACCATGTGTGTGTGTGGGTGTCGGTGTGTGTGTGTGGGTGTGTGTGTGTGTGTTTGTCAGCGAATAAAAATCCATAAATAACACTTAAGTAGTGGCAGCTAACAAAGAAATATGCCCTCGCCTTGCCTCATGTATTTTTTGTCATCGTGCAACAGCCACAACAATAATAACCAGAACAATATGGAGGCATCGCGGGTGCTCCTTGGACAAGTTTGATTTTAGCTTTCTGAACTTGTTCTGTTAAATGGAAATGGCCAAGCCAGCCGTCGGGCGGATAGCTGTCTTGATATCTTCATTTCGATGCCATTTAAATGGATTTTCTTTGCCATTTCCTTTTCTTTTTATAAGCACTAAAAATTTTATTTTCAGTCACTAAAAGTTAATCCGGTCAAATGCAAAAAAAATGTGACTGAAACGGGAAACTGTTTTGCATATGGTGTCGATATAATGATAAATAGGGGTATGGAGAGAATATTTTTTATTTATTTATTTATTGTCAACTAAAATCAGTTGACACCAAAAATACAAAAATAAAAAATTAGAATTAAATTAAATTTAAAATTATAATTAATTTTAAAAATACTAAAATATTTATAAGATTTTGAAGATTGTGGAGACTTGGAGAGTAATTGAATCTTTTCAAGCATTCATCTATTAGTTAAAACAATTTAAGTTGCAAATAGATCTCAATAGAATATGACTTGCATCCTTTTTCTATAGCATACATCAAATATTTTTATATAATCACACTTTTGCAGTTGAGATTTAATATCACAGTTTTTCATAATTGAGAATTATAAATCTTTTTTTTCTTTTTTTACTTAGGCAATTTGTTTTCTCTTATTCTTAGCACATAAAATCACATAAATAATCCTATTTACGCCCAAATAACCAAGTAACCTTAATTACTTAATCTCATTCTGAGAAAACGCATATATTCTTAGCCAAAAAAAAAACCGCCTACACCGACACCACCTAAGTTGGGCTTGCAGCGTGATTTATGCAACATAATTTATGAGTCTCATTTTGTGGAAGCGTATAGAAAAAACGTCAAAATCCCGTCGCAGAAGCACATTTTTCAAATAACAAATTGTCAGAGCTGCGAGCCAGTGAACAACACACACACACACACACATGACCTGGTTTTGCGTTTGATAAAATGATGTTTTAGCTCTTGGCCATCTTTCAGAAGCCTGCACCCGAGTAGAGGCTGATAAGAGACTGAAAACAGTGCCGGATATCCGGCCAGGAGCGATCAGGCCTTAATGGCAACTGACAGCCAACAAAACTCGGACATGTATGTGCCCCATGCGGGTTGTCCAGCTCGTGTTGCGCCTTCACGCCTTCACATCTAATATTTTCTCTCTACATGCAACTGCCAGATGTCAGAAGAACGCTCATTAATTTTGCAAAAAGGGTAACAGTTTTTCCCTGCCAGCCTCCAAGCCAGAGACAGGCCCTGAAATCGGAATCGGTACATTACAAATTTAACATTAACGTGGAAGGCTTTTGTCGAGCCCGGAAGTTTCACTGCAGTAAAAAAGTTATATGACCCTTTAATAATTTATTAGCATAATTACAGCGATGGTAAAGTTTTTAAGCAATATTCATGAATGAATAAACTTTTAACTACCATGTTTTTAAAAATTCATATTCAAATGACTATTTTTACACACTTTTTGTCTTTTTTTTTTCAATAAAAAAATAATCATTTGGTAAATTAATATAGAATATAGGAAATTGTCTTTAGTCTAACATCGAAAATCAATGTAAATATATTTATATCTCTCATGACCACAAAAATCATATTAAACATAGGTTAATGGGTTCAATTAGGTTAGTCCACGCCTTATCGATGGAGTGCCGGGTCCGAAAGGAAGTTGTTAAAAGCACATTGCTCAAGATTCTAATCTATACAAGTGGAGCACGTATAATTTGAATATAAGTTAGATTGATCTGATATTTATTGTGCTAGCTTATTTTTTTTATTTGACCAAGTTGCCCTCTATTTTTGGCCAAATGTATAAATAAAAGTCTTATGGTTGGTAAAAATAAACTGCCTAGCTGCTATATCTAACTGGACTACAAAATTAAAATGCATAAAACTTGTTTCATCAAAACTACATAAACAGTTTGGGTAGCTGACAAAATCAGTAACAAATCCTAAAAGCCTTCAACCAATGGCTTAAAGCTGTAACCAAGACACATCTTTTTAATGCGCGTGAAAGATTTATATTTAACATAAAGCCGTGCATAAATTTTAAGGCCACGTAACAGGCCACAACGTTAGAGACGTAACATTAAACTTAACGTAACACGTCGCGCACAATTCGAGCATCAATCGCCTTTAGAGACTGCCAACACCTTTTAGCCCTTAAAGCACGGGTCTCAGTTTGTGTTGTGGCCAAAATCTGAGGGCTGCGAATTTTCAGTCCTAAGCTGGATCAGCGAGGTGTTAATGATTACGCGACCATTTTAGCAACGCATGTGGCAAACTTTGTTTGTGCTTCCAGTTTTCTATCTGTGGAAGTGTGTGTTGCAACTATGTAAAACACTCCACAAATATGTATCCGTATGGAAAATAACAAATTTGTAATACAAATGTGCGACGGTTTTGAAGATAATTTTTTTATTTTTATTTATTTATTGTCAACCAAAGTCACTCGACAACAAAAATACAAAAATTAAAAATTTGAATAAAATTAAAATTAAATTTAAAATAAAATTAAAATTATAAATAAATTAAAAAATACTAAAATATTTATAAGATTTTTAAGATTGATAGATAATAATATACTTACTATGCTGAATACTTTGTAATAAATCTATGATAACCAATATTATTTAGTTTTATTTTGTATAGTAGTTTACCTTCTGAATTTTGTGTAATTTTTCACATCAATTTTGTTTTCAAACAAATTCAATTATCCTGCTGCAAAAATGTGTTTTCTTTGTTTTCATGGTTAGCTGGTTCACCTACACAGCTCCAAGGACTTTTAATAAATGTTGCACACTTTTGTTTGTCATGCAAATGAAAAGTTTACAAGGTTTTTGTCATGGTTTTTTTATTATGACCCATTTACCTTGTGGTTGCAAAATTTTTTTTTTATTATTTTTTTTTTTCGTTAGATGTGGGCAAAATGACCTTTATTGAATTTTGTAGTAAACTCGTGAATTATAAAGCACTCAAGTACCTAAGTGTATTTGATCTAAAAAGTTAATGGCGTTGTGGTAAATTAATTTGTCGCTTGAAATATGATTAAACACATATCAAGTTTAACAATAAGCTGGGAAAATGTGTGATTGATTTAGTTTCATACAAAGAAAAATGTAGTCGAAAGATAAAAAATTTAGTAAATAAATCAATTATAGTGACTGCTATTCCCTCGTCGTAAAATGATGTTGTCCATGTCAACGAGCCTCTCACGGCGGAGACTTCTACTAAATGGCCGTATGATTGAAAGCTGACCGTCGAACACACTTCAAGTGCGTCACTTAACACCCAGCTGGACTTTCAATGACTCAGGCTTCAACACCCACCTAGCACACCCACACACACACACACACACACACACAGACACAGAGTGCTACCAATTTGAGTCCTTGCTCTTGTATAAAACGGAGGCGCACGTCTGTCAAATATTTTTTTTTTTTTTGTTTTTTTTTTTAAATGCTGGGCACAGGAAAGGTTTCCGTGGGCTCCCAAAATCGTTCTTGTGATTTCCCATTGCCTTATTACCTATCGAATGTAATAATGTGAAAATAAAGGCAAAAATTTCCTTTCGGCTAAATTCTATGGGTTGAATTTTCCTTTTATTCAAAGCATTCAGCTAAATGTCCTCTTGTCGCACGAGTGCCTCATTTGGCGAAGGTAAAACAAATTAAGCTTACAAAGTTACTTGCAACCTTTTTTCAGTTAAAGCAGATTTCTGCTTCTTTGCATTTTTGATATTTTTAGATATTTATTCATCGACTTGCATTTTATTTAATTAGAGCAAAGAAAAGTAAAGAAATAATTAAAACATTAAGAAAAATAGTTTTGAAAATGATATAAATATACATTCTAAGATTAATATATCAAGATTATTGAAAAGTATTTTGCCATTGTCTGTTTACTAAACTAATATTTTCACAATTTGTGGAATTTGTTGGTAACTTCAGCTCAGCAGGCAGAAGCAGAACAACGGTAAAATCGGGTCAGAAATTGTGAAATGGCCCCATTGCTTGCCAGCCCTGCTTTTGTTGATGCTGACGTAGAATTCTCGTTTATTGGCGTACAATTACAGGAATGTTTTACAAAAAGCCGTAAACCTATTTCGTATTGTTCAATGGAAATAGCTCAATAAGTAATCCGAAATGTTGTAACGAAATCATTTGTTAAATGGTTTTCCAGCAATATTTATGGAGGTCGTATATCTTTTCAATTGTGTCTGTGAATGTGTTAAAATAAATTAAGTTCAATGTTTTTTTTTCCAGTGTGCACAGACTGAATGATGTTTGGCTGTCGTTTGTCCATGTCGGCCATTAATCAAGGTGATATGTCAATTTGGCCGGACATAACTCACAATTAGATTGGTTATGTGTGCACCATGTTGAGAATTGTGGCATTAAGCTTGCAGACCTCCGTTGCACATGTAAGTATGGCCTTGAATGTGTGGTCTGTGGCATGTTGTCGCATGCCACAATTCTGAGAGGGGCATATTTCACTTTCAGTGAAAGTCAGCTTTAGTGTGGCAGGCATTTTCAATGTGCCAAAATGATGCTTTAATAATTTGTTCAGAGAATTTTCATTTTCGACCAACGAATTTCAAAATTTGTAGGACTTCAAAAATGTGAAAAGCGTGAGGAAATTGTTTTTTGGAATGTTAAAAGCTGACATTTCTATTTTACACCATTTGACTACTGTTTGCGCTGCAGCAGTTTGTATTTCACTTTCCTGCACCAAGTTTCATATGTTGGCAACACATCACTTCAACGTCAACCGGCAACCGTCAACAGTCAACGCTTTTGTAGAACATTTAGTACGCTTGTTAGCCAAATGTACCCTTGAGACAAATGTACCCTTGTATTTTTTTTTTTTTGCGTCACTACATGCGTCACACAAACTGCACTTATTTAGCCAAATATACATATATATATATATATATATATATATTTATATATATACACTTATGTCTCAGTTGAGTTCTGCCTGCCTCGCAGCTTAGCTGTCGTTATATAATTTATGAAATTAATCTAGAGCTGGCCTTGGTGCTTAGTTGATTGTCAGCTTTCAATTTGCATATTTGTTTACTTTTCATATGCAGAAAAATATAAGCTGCAATCAAAATGCTAATTTTGGTAAGCAAGTGTTGCAAGTTGTGTGAAATGGTGCATTAGCATGTGGGTGCATGCATCTGCATGACGCACATGTGTATTGCATTTACATAAGCTGTTGATTAAATGTCTCTGCCAGAGCATTATATAAGTGTACAAAAATATTAGTTATAATCAAAAGATTACACAACTTTTACAATACATTCTTATGAAGATGGAAAATGCTTGTCACTGTGGCAAGTATGCTGCACACATTTGTGTAGAATTAGCTAGAGGCATTAACTATTCCCGAGAGCTGTGAGGCTAATTCTGAGAGGCTTTTCACATGTGGGAATCCAGCATAAGTTTTGGACGTGTTGCTGTCATGCCTTAAATGACATTGAGCCAAAAGAACAAATGAGCTGAAATGCGTTGTTAATAAAACATAAGACAAGGCAACTTCAACTGATACTGGAGAATACTGGAGGTGTCAGACTCATTGTTGTCATATGCTTAAATGTGATTGGCATCAAATAAATAATTGCGCACAATCAACCTAACAATACAAAAAAAAAAAAAAAAACAAAAATAAAAACACGTGAGCAATAAAAACTGGGGGTAGCAATTTAATCTGCATTCCAAAAATATTACGCATACCACGCGTTGTTGCCAACTGTCAATAACCGAATAAGTATACTTATAGATAGATATATATATATATATGTATATAGATACGACGCACACAGCTGTGTCCTGGCAAGCGGTCAATTGCCAGGACCACGCCCCCTGCTTAACCTACGCCTTCGCGAAGATTATATCTATGTGAGCTGAGCAAACGTCAGAGGACCCAGTCAGAGTCACTGCCACATCTTCGTCCTGTTACGCCTCGGGACCCAACTAATCTGTCGTTTGTATGCAGCACACAATTCAGTTCAATGCAAAGTAAGAAGAAAAAAAAAAACAAAATGCGGGAAAAAAAGTTGTTCCTTTTTGTGCAGAGACAGGCGGAAGCATACGGCGGGGATTGGGAGTGGGCTTCTGTTATTCTCATGACAATGACGAGGACACTTGGATATATATTTCTGTCAACATGCCCCTAGCTAAACTAAATGGAATACAATTTTTTGTCTGCTCTTGTTATAAATGGCTGTAAATTAAGCCAAATCTTTCCTAACAGCATCAATTATCCGGTGCTCAAATTAAGCTTTGAGTAGCATTTCATTTAAAGCACTTTTACTTAATTATTTATTGTAATGAATTTGTTGCTTAATTTCCCTATTTTAGTTGGTTTTCATTTTTGTACTTCTTCTCGATTTCAACCGTGCTTTAGAAGAGTTACATAAACATATTTAGTAAGCCGAAGATATCATTTGAATTTTACAATCCATAAATAATTAATATTTTTTTTATTTTCTAATATCCTTTCCGAGCCTTATCATTTAAAGTGAAATAAATACGCTTGAATGCCATAAATAAACACCAAAAGCAAAGCCAGAATTCAAAAGGAAAAAGGAGAAGAAATTGTTTTCAATGTCGGCTACGTGCACATCTCAGAATCATCATTAAAGGACATGTTTGTATGTTTACAAAGATATTATTATTACCACCGCATGTCGCTTTCATCGGCTGTAAAAATATAGAAATAAGGTATACTAAATGTATATATATATATATTTATATATACATATATATATATGTAGTGAGACTTGCTCCAGGCATTCATTCAGTACACGTGCAGCAAATAAACGAGTTCATTAAGCGCAGAGCAAACAGTTTGGTGGAGTCTAGGGGCGCCACAGTTTACGCTCAAATGGTGCACATGTTTGGCAGTAAAGTTAATAAAGGGCCAACAACCAAACTATGCAAAACAGCACCCCAAACAATATGTGTTTGTCAATGTTTATGGTGATTAGAGTAGCGCCATCTGTTGGCAGCCACCTGCGTATGCAGCCCAAGAGACAATTTGTAGCAAAAACTTCAAAAATATGCAATTTAAATATGATGTTTATACAACGGTTTAATTAATAATATATTAATATATTATATTAATAATTTAGTCTTAGAAAATACTCTGCACAAGTGCTTTTAGCCATGCTGAGTAAATATATATTTATATAAATAATTCCCAACAATTTACAGGATGATTTTGTTTTGTAGGTTTTGGCTTAAATTGTGGTAGTGAATTAAACAGGGGCTGAAAATAAATCATAGCTAAGCTTTATTTACCCTCTACAAATAAAATGATAAGGGTTGCAAAATAAATACAAAACTAGGCATTTCTGTATATGTTTTGAAAAAGTTGTAATTTCAAAGAGCATTTTGTATTCATATCTTTTCGGAAACACTAGTTGGCATATTATTTCACCTAATGTCAAATTTATTTGCACATGAATCAATTTCGGGAAATCAATTTGATAATAAATATTTTATTAGTCGTATAAATATTTAGCATTGTTTATATTAATTTTTCACATAACGAAAACATAAACTGCAATTTGGCTGAACGTTGAAAGTTGACGCAACGAGCTTAATACAAAATTTATGATTTTTTTTTATACAAACACAATTTGTGTGTGTGTGTGTGTGTGTGTGTGCATGTAAGTGTGTGTATAACATGTGGTTGGGCTCTTTTGTTTCAAATCAGTGCGTCTGCTGCCCACTGACCTGGCACCCACATCAAGGCTGTTCCATCGATTTTACTCCGGCCTCACAAAAACTGAGCCCTTTTTGTGGCACGTGACTTTAGTGCCACCGACCTCATATGGCATTGTGTCACATAAATTAAGGAGAAGCTCAAATACAAGAGTACGCAAAAGTATCCCAAATTATACAGTTCACATCTGTGACTGCGACATATGTATACATATATATACATATATATATGTAGTATACATATGTGCTCGTAAATTGGGCATTGTTTGACAACTGAGCAATTTTCAAATTTGTAATTTGCTTGGCAAAATATTTGGTAAGCTTTGTTTTATTTATTTAAATTTTCGTGTAAATATTTTCGCACACTCCTTTGCCAAATGCAGATTCAGCAAGTTAACTGCTTGACTAAGTTTTGATGTGCCTCTGGGCCAAGTCGCCGCTGCACAGACAGTTGAGTGGCAAGTTGCTCATACGCACTGTGTGGCACCCTCACTGACTGCTTCAATTTGATGTGACCCAAATGCGCCTGGATCTATGCCGTAAAATATCCACGTAAGCCACGTAATCGGGAATTACGTAGATGCAATCAACGAAATTGACAACTTGAGCTAAAATTGTCAATATTTAATTGGATTCGTAGACCATCAAATGCAGCATTTTAATCAACGTTTAAGGCAATAATTTCTTCAATTTTATATATTATATAATATAAGTTTTGTATTCATTTCAGCGATTTTTAAGGTTTTCAGAATATATTTCGTGTCTGACAAAAAAGACTTGAGAAATTGATTTTTCCATCCACAAAACATATGTATTTGCAACACTTGTATCTTAACTCTACCTCATATTCTCTTGGCTTTTGACCTTGAGTTGTTTCTTTTTCACATCAAATTGACGTGTAGCCGGTTGTGCATTCGTTTTTAATGTTGGCCTTCATTGGATGCCAACATGTACTCACATTTGACCTTTACATCTTATTAAGGCCAGCACGAGTCATGCCAATTTTGGAATTTACTTATGAAATTTTAATGCCTGCTGGACCAAATGTGTGAAGCTGTTAAACCTGTTCTGATAGTCCTTTCACGAAGTCACTAAAAAGGTTTTATTTTTTACTAAAAGTGCTTATGCGAGTTGATTTTTCGGTATCAATTTAACTGTGTTTATATAACACAGTTTCTATTTTATTTAAAAGGTTTCTGTAATTTAATTGGAAATGGAACAACATTTTATTAAGGTGTCATAAATGACATTATTAATTTTATTATTATACAAAAGAGTATTTATACGTTTGCCACATCAATCAAAAATGAATATGTATCGAAAGCCACGTTATTCGAATTGACGTAATTTCGTTGCATTTACCAGTTAAAACCGTAAATCCGGTTTAAATGACTTTGCATATTTAATTCCATTGGCTTTCGTTATGATTTGTGAGCCATATTAATGGAATTTTTAATTCGAAATGATATTGTTCATTGTGTGTGGCACTTTTCAGCATATTAGCATATCCGTAAAAGGCAAAATTTCAATAAAAAATGTAAAATTGAAAAATGGGTCGTTTAATTGATTAAAATTAATTGAAATATGTTTTTCTTTTCAATACGAGTAATAATAAAAAAAACATTATTATGTTGTTAAGTATTTCGAGAGGTGAGCACATTGAAATTAAGGGATAAACTAATGTAACTAAATGCATTTATTTTTAATAAATGGACGGAAAATATATACATTAAAATCTTGTGTAAGTCAATATCGTAATACTTTAATAATATTTGAAATTCATGTTTCGGCTTATGTGCATTTCGCAAAGCCTTTAGGCCTTTAAGCTTTTATTGTCCAGCTGAAATCAGGAATTGTTTATTGTCCGCGCAGATGCGTTACGTGTTTCCTGATCAATGACTTTGGGGGTTTTCCTTTAAGTACACAGCTCGCTGCGTGTGTGATGACAATAACAAAAAATCAGCCCGTTGTATGTGTTGGTAATTTTATTGGGCATTATCCAGCCACGAGCCAAATTAGCTAACACGGTAACAGACTGGAGCGACCATAAAAGGATCGCCTAATCGCTTTTTCAAAAAGACAACAAAAGTGAGAGGAAAATGCCTGAATACAGAACTGGAACACGGATATGTAAATGGACGTGGGGCACACTGCCCTCCTTGCTTATTGTGTGTGGTGTCATTTAAACAGCTGCAGGCACAGTAAACACAATGAATATTTGCAGGATAACATCGTGTATGTGCAAGTGTATAAGTGTAAGTTGTCCAGGACAACAGGACAACAAGCCTTGCTGTTTCGATTCAAAGCACGCAACAATTGTACACAGAAACACACACATCCATGGAATACAAAGGACATTATGTGCTTATGCTGAAGTCCATTATCCCTGAAGCGCAGGACACACTGCAGCTCAACTGTAGCTACAAAAAACAAAACACATGTTTCGCTTTGGTTTCATTTTTTGCGCTCATCAATTTCTCATCTTTTCAATTTACACCTATTTTTTATATTTGCTACTCCTCAGTCACTTTATTTTCTTATTTGGTGTGTGTGTGTGTGTGTGTGTGTGTGTATGCATAGAATTTTGGGTAATTATCTCGGTATAAATGTCACTTTAGCTAATTGCTTGGCATCTCCACAAAGCACCGTCCTTCACATTGTTGCACATACAACGAATCCTTAGCCTCCTAACTAGGCTGCCCCTATAACTGTTCCCCAAACACATGTGTATCTGCCTGTGTGTGCCGTTGTAATTAGCCACAAAGTGCTGCTGTATCCATTAGGGCATGAGCTAACGGTAAAGTCGACTTCTGACAGACCAGACACAAAAAAAAGGTCAATGTTCGAGTTCGGTGTTCAATTTATAAGGATAATACTTAAGTATGTGCAAACGATCCACTGTCTAAAAACTAATTCCTATTTATTTGTTTGCTGTCTGAAAATGTGTCGCATTTCCCACATCTGTTCATTTTCTTTTGTGTACAGACTCAAGTAGGAGTATTAATAATGTTCTTGAATTAGCGTATGTTGTATGTTCTTGAGCGATTCATTTAGTTTTCTATAGTTATTCATGACATGATAAATCATTTAGTTAACAAAACCGCATTTCTACTTCTGAGACAAATGCTTTTATTTACTTATGGCTTTTTTGAGAGATATATTATATTAAAAATTCTTTATTTCCAAAAGAATTTACTGAATTCAGTCTCGCAGGTTTTCGTTGTTAAGTCAATTACTTCGTCGTCTGTTAAATTTAAAAGCACAGACTGAAAAATCAGTGAATCTGACATTCCGAGGCACTTAGCATCAATAATTAAATGAATCAATTTAAGCTTTTAGCACGAAATTCGCAAATGGATTTTATCAGAATACAAAGCTTATGCCCCAAGTGCCGCTTCCTTAATACAGTCACGCTTTAAATAGTGCCACATACATATAACTTTTTAAAAGCCTGTTGTTTAAGTGGCCAAATGCAGTCAAACTGAATTAAAACTTACCACGAAATGAGGAAAATTGGCTTTGCGGCGGCTATAACTTTAAGCCAACGGCTTTTGCTGTTGCTTCAGTTTATGATTCAAAAAACGTTTTTATTTTTTGGAAAAGGTAGTGGGTTTTGCGGATTACATTTTACCCAAAAGAATACGCCTCATATGCGGTTGCTGCTACACGAGGCATACAATGTTTACTACAATTTTTTTTTTTTTTTTGACACGGGAGCTTTTAATTGATTTTATAATGAGTTTTAGACACTTAGTTAAAATAATGATTATTGATTGCTTATAGGTCCGTTATTTAAATTAGTAAAGTTTATTTAAAGTTTGTTGTATTATTATAGTTTTTGGGTTAGATTTTTGTTTCGGCTGTTTCTTTTTTGAGTGTTGTTCCACGTTGCTTTGTTGAGTTTGCACTGAGCTCGCCTTCGGCGTGACAGTTGCTTTTATTGGCGGCCAACTGAAACTCACCACAGACAGGCTGGCTAAGGAGCTATCTCTGCCCACCCGGGGTGTTGCAACGATACAATTATTTACAGGTGAAAAAGAGAGAGTAGCAAGGCTGCTCAAGGGCTCTCCAGAAAGCTTTCTCAACTGAAGTGGCCTACACTTGAAGAACTCTTCGGTTAACTGTAGTCAAATTTAATGCAACAGAAATAACGTGACTAAGAATATTACAGTTAAGTAGCCTATTAAATCTGCACTTATTTAACATATTTAGAAAAAAGCACACTCAAAATTCACGTGTGCTATTATGTATAATTAAATATTTGCTAAACTAAATCCAAAAATGTAATTCGCTTATTTTTCTAAGTACAATGCGCAGTCTGGCAACGCTGGCCGAAAGCTTTTGTCCTGGCGCTCTCAGCAGCAGCGCAGCTTTTACGTGTCAAAACAAAAACCCACACACACAAACACGCCGAATCGCGCACATGTTATACAATTTACAACTGTGGTGAATATGGAAATGTTGTTGTCGCTCTTATGGCTCCGGTCGCGTGCGATGTTACTTAAGAAGAAGAAAAGACAGCGGTAGCACAAGCAGAAGAAGAAGCAGCAGCAGCAGCAGCTTTCGGCTAAATCCAAACAAAAAAGAAAAGAACGAAAGCAATGCAAACAAATATTTGCGCTTTTATGATGGCGAACACCATCATCAACATCAACATCAACATGAACATGAACATCAACGTCATTTTGGTGGAACCTGCCATCGCTCATCATTGTCGTTATATCTGCGCTTTCTGTCTGTCTGTCTGTCTGTCTACATTGTATGTGTACTTTTTTGTATGTCCTTTTTCGGGTTGTCCTTCTCAGGCGAAGGCTAAGCCATTGCCGGCAAGGGTCTTTTTTTTACCCTTAACCCATTAAAAATGGTTAGAAAGGGTATAATGGTTTTGTGCAAATGTATGTAACAGGCAGAAGGAAGCATCTCCGACCCCATAAAGTATATAAATTCTTGATCAGGATCAACATCCTAGTCGATATAGCCATGTCCGTCCGTCCGTCCGTATGAACACGCGGATCTCAGAGACTATAAGAGCTGGCAACTTCAAATTCGGAATATATGTTCTCGTGTACCAGACGCAGATCAAGTATGCTTTATTTTATCGATAACTGACTCAGTTTCTCAATTAATGATACATTTCGATTTCCGATAGCAACAAATTCCACAATTTAAGAGGCAGAGGCTTCTAATTTATGCATAATTATTGATCACCTTCCAAAATTTCACTAAGATCGGATAAGAAATACCAAAGTTATGGTCGAAAATATATTTTCATATTGTTCTTCTTGCTGTCAGTAGCCGCAAGCATTTTCTTTATGCATATAAATAAGCGAGCGCATGTGTGAGAAAGAGATGGCATCATAATCGACGCTAGCGTCAATATATTTGTGTGTATTCTGCAGAGCCACGATAACTACTGTTTTCTGGTTTTTTGGTTTTTAGAAATAGTTTTTAAATTACACGAGAAACCGTATGAGAATATATTTAACTACTGGGTTAAGGGTATATCGTAGTCGAGCTAACTCGACCACAGCATTCTTACTTGTTTCGTCAGTGCTTGCGTAGTTTTACACTTGCACTCGCATTGCCACGATGAAGATAAAGACGAGCGCTAAGCAACAAATTACCGACCATTTAAGCAACTCGCCGTTGTGGCATGGCACAACATGGTGTATGCGTAATTATAATGAAAATTTCGTGCCTACGTTTAATGAGTTTCTAAGTACTTGGGGTCGCAGCACCGCTAACTGTACTTGCTGCCAGTTTTCAAATTGCTTGCTAGACGATATTAACCCTTTAATAAAGCGTCGCACACAATATATTTGTTGAACATTTCGTTTGTTGCCATAAAAGGAACAGGCACTTTAAGCCAAGCCCAAATTAAAATGTAAAATGTAAAATTAAAGTGAGTTTTCATTTGTTCAATTATATAAATGCCATCACAATTTGAAATGAAATGCCAATTAAAATTGGTATTAAGAATTCGAAGAAATTTAATTGAATAATAAGCTTCGAGTTGGCAGATTTAAAATTGAAACTCAAATGCAATTTGCGATTTTACATAACTTGTCCGGTTTAAATGAATCTTGTGTAATTTCCATAAATGAATGTGTTGCATGTGGTAATCAATCAACCATTTAAAAAGTACTTATGTCGGCTTCCCAAGTCAGGAGCATGTTACATGTTCATTTCTTTCATGGCATATGCAACATCTACGTACATGCAACAATCTTGCTTACCACTTGAGGCAGTCATATAACAAACACGCACGACAACAAAATCGCAATTTTCGCATGACGTATGCGCAATATTTTGATATTAAATGACGCACTTCTGTTTGACATCAGCATATTTTTCTATTTTCGGATCAATGCAATACAAAAAAAAAAAAAAAAAAAAAAAAACACGCACTTGCAACCTTTGCAAATGCTTACTTTGTTATCGCTCAGTGCAATCCTATTAAGATCAGAAATGCTCGCAGACAGTCGTAATTGATACGAAAGGTGAAGCGAAAATCAATTACAATTAGGGTCAATGTGACAACTAAGTGCTTTGTTGTTGTCGGGAGACAACAATTTTTATTTCAGGATATTTTTAAAAGAATGCTCTCAACAACTATTCGTTTGTATAAGGCTCAACAGGACAATAAATATGGGGAAAATTGGTTGATTGAAGCAGTTATAAAGCAAAGAAATAGTATTTTCTTCGATATTTTATACAGTAAAGTTTAACTTTTCCTATGCACAATTAATGTCTATTACAGCCATTTTCTGTGTTCGGTTCCAAATTTGACAAGTTAGGGCCATTGTCTTTATATAATTAGTCTGGCATGTCCTGTAGCCAGCAGACATTACGCCTACCAAGCAACCACCCACCAAAGTGGGCAACAGGCGACTGCAGACAAACCATGAATGTTGCATTGATGACCCCCCCATTTGAACTGGCTGAACTGGACGGACAACTAACAATGGGCAAAACGGGTAAATTGTAACAGGGTATCCAGTATTAGCCGTAGATTTGTCTGCTAATTAGCTTCGTTATGTTGATTAATGTCTTGGGCAAACAAATTAACAATTAGGCATCAATTCAACGCATTGAAATTGGAGTCGCGTTCGGGGCACTAAAAGCATTTAATGATATTGTTGGCGGGTAACCTAATGCCACAAAAGTCAACTTATTTTGGCGTGTGTTGCATATTGAAACTTTTAACGTAATTTGGGGCATCGGATTAAATTATATTGTTTTTAAAAGGCATTTCTTTTTGATGCACGGAGCACGCAATTAACCAATTTGGCTGGCAGCCAGCGCATCTGTCATCTGAAGTTCCCCCACTTGTGGATGCCTCCCTGTTGCCTCCCTGCTGCCTCCCTGCCTGGCTGCCTGGTTGCCCTTTTTCATTGTTTGCTTTCAACTCGCGGTAATTTCATTTCGTAATTCTATCCTGTGGCAATTTGGAAACGTCGAATGAGGCGGGCAGATGTAAAAGGTCAGCTGTGCCAGCGGTTCCTGAATCAATCAATGGCAAACTCTGCACTTTAGTTTCTTGCTAACGGCATTTGCAGTGCTTCCTTGTTGCCAGGAAATCGCATAAGCCACAGCTAACGAAAGTCCCCTTAAAGTCCCCTGATACCATCCTGCCCCAGGGACGAGTGCAACCAGCTCGTGGAGCAGCTGCACAATTGGAAATTAGTACTATATATGCCATTAATGGATATGTTCTGTTCGCTTTGTTTTATTTACGGAGGACACACAAGCCGGGGAATGCAGCTCGCGGAGAGCTTTAATGTGTTTTGACCCACTTTGTTGCCAACGCAACGGCCTGTGCGAAGTTGAAGTTGGAAGGCAGAATACATTTAATATGCGTATGAGATCGTATATAATAGATAATGCACAAAGAATACGAACTTCATTTCGGTTATGCACAATTTATATTAAATTATGTAAATAATATAAATATAAATAGCTTACCTTAGCATCCTTGGCATAATATAGATGATTACGCTTCAAGCGAAAATAGCGTCGACGCCAGCGTTGAAAGGACCAAGTGTGCTTCAGCAGATATCCCTCCTTGATAATGGACGCCTAGAAATGAAAGCAGACGGAGCACCAAATCAAAGTCAAATCAAATTTAATCAATTGAAATGCAGCTGAAACTCATTGGCCAAGAAAATAGTGTACAGTTTCCAGTTAAGTCAAGTCAAGACAAGTCACAAAACAGCTGACAGAAGTCGGACACGTCGGACACGTCACACTTGCAGCTCTCCAACGGACTGTCAACATTAATTGGCTGCAGGATAACAAAAGCAGCTGGGTGTGGCGTCCATACTGGCTGCCAATCAATTGTGCAAACAAAGGACAATCACAATGTGCCACACACACACACACTCACACACATACACACACATAAAATGACCCATTGTCACCTCGGTGGCAAGTCTATTATTTGATTTTGCTGCGCTTTGCATTTTTTGTTTGTTCTCTGAATATGAAAGTGCGAGTTAGCGTCAAGCGGACTGTCGCTCACAATTCGCACTGAGTCAAGTTCAATTATATTGGGAAATAAATGTTTTTGATTACAATTTGATGACACTTTTGATGTCCACTTACGGCACACAATCAAAATTCAATTTTATTTCAAAGGCAATTGCATTTTGACATCGCTAACAGAAACTTGGCTCCTAATAAGATCAGTCAATGCAATTACTGTACAAAGTATCTAAAATGCTGCAAGTATTTTTATGGCTTTCTTTGTCGTCCCAAGCGGAAACGGAAATGTTTGCTATGCTGCATTTGAACTTTTGTTTTGGCCTTGATCTACAAGCTGTACAAATGCTTTACTAGATTGCCTTAAAAATACTCGAAAATTGTTAACAACAAACAAATGTTTTGTTCCTTTCTTTGAATGCGCTGTGTTTCACTTCGATTTCCAATCAACCATTTTGTTTTCAATATTAATAAATGAATATTAAACAATGAAAAATAAAATTGTAAGCTATTTTAACTGTTTTGAGTAACTATAAGATTTCTTAATCAGTTTAAGATATAATTGTGTCAACAGCTTTTGTACTTAAGTCTCCTGTGTTGCTGTGGTTAAAAATTTTAACCGACTTAATTTTATTTTCCCTTTTTGTCCACATCCATTCGCAGCTTCGTTATTCCATTCGAAAATACCGCATTTTGTTTCTGTTTTCTGTTTTTATTGTATATTAAAAGTGGATTGCCCATAACTTTTTATTATTGAAGCCATTTTTTAAAGGCTTTATGCATTCCAATTTCGTTGATATATTGGTGGAACTCATAATAAGAAATATGTTTTCCAATTATTATATTCTGAGAGCTTATTATTAGATGTCGACAGGAACAGCTCAAAAGCGGGTTGAATGAACTCCAAATTTATGCGGCCTTCGGCAAGTGGAAATGAAAAGTTTATTTTAATGTGAGTCGTATCCCATCTCTCTCCCTCTCTCTCCCTCGCTCTCTCTCTCTCTCTCTATCTTCCATGCTCTTTGTCTTTCATTTTGATTGCCTTTTTAGTTTAACTAAGAATCAAAGTTTTTCTGACTTTCGTTTCAGATCAGCTCACATCCATCAATCATTTTTCATTGGCCACGCACACAGTAGGCTATCATGGTCCAAATCAGGCAACATCACGTATACGTCATGTTGTCAAGTGGGGTAAAAAATAAAAAAAAATCATCAAGCCCAACGAGCCCTATGATGATGATAAACGTATTTGAAATTTTCGCTAGCCGGTTATTGATTTTAAGTTAAGCCGGCCAAGAAAAATAATCGCCGGTCCCTGTCATAGACACATAGATACAGTGATATAGATACAGTTGCGATGAGGGTATTGTCACACATACATATATACATATATATAAGCATATACGTGTGTACAACGTAAGCATAACGTAAACATTTCGACGCCCTCTTTTCGCTCGACTTCCGACTGTTCCGATGGTTCGCTTTGATTATTTCAACTTACGCTTTGCTGCGTTATTTATTAGAAGCGCATGCTTTCACTTCGAACTTCCACTGTTTCGCACTGTTATTGGACTTTTCGATTTATTTACGAATGGGAAGGACAAAGCGTAGCATTAAATTATATGTCGGGCTGGAAATTATATATGAAATTGGGTTTGCAGTCACGTGAGCTGAGCAGAGCTGAGACGCAGCCAATTGGCTGTGTAAATAGTCGTAAATATTTTAGACGGCGCCAAAGTTTCCTATGCAATCCCCACACACACACACACACACACAAAGACAGACAACATACGTAGAAACCGGCATACATACATATGTGTGTATGTATGTGTATCTCGTGTGGCTGTCGCTATGTCTGCGAGTCATATGTGTGTATCTTGATGATACTGCGGTAAGTCTACAAGTAGCAGACAATGTACGGCAACAATAACAGGACTTTTGAATCATGGCGCAGTCGAAAGGCGGCTAATGCCGTTGTTTTCTTTTTGTTTTCCTTTGTTTTTAATGGCTGAGAGTGAATCGGAGGCAGCAGAAGCACTAACAGACAACGACAGGGAGAAGTTAAGTTAAAATTCACGACTGGATATTCTGATAATCATGTGTACGATTTATTGAGCTTTAATCGAAACCTCTCAAAACATCTTTGACTTTTTATCATATGATTAAAATTAAAATACAATTTATTTTAAGATAGTCTTTAAACGATAATTAAATTATGAACATTTTAAAAACATATGTGTAAAATATTAAAAAAAAAACAAATAAAAATGATAAAGCTAAAAATGCATGTTTGATTAGTTTCTACCACCAGCGAGTCCTTTTCACAATTATCGTCAATTGTCCTGTTCTTGCTATTTCCATGAATGTACCCAGATACAAATAGCTGCATAGGTATGTGTGTGTGTGTGTGTGTGTGTATCTGTATATGTATGGGAGTTTGCTTTATAATCGCTTTTGTTGTTATTGTTGTTGTTGTTGTTGTTGTTGTTGATGTTGTTGATGTAGTTCTTGGCGGCACACGCGACCATCAGACATTAAGGATCTATTGTTTGGCGTCGCTCATTGTTTTCTGGTTTGACATATGTAAAGAAGAAAAAAGCACTCACATGGAATTCGTTTAGTGTAGGGTAGTGTAGGGTAGTGTAGGGCATGGCCCCGCTTATGGAGCACTTGGCTGCAGCTTGTCACAATCAGGCTAATGTACTCTGTGGGTTCAAAACAAAAAGTGGAAATGAAAACAAATAGATTACGACTATTACATGCCAGGCAGCCAAGCCGAGTGATGAATGCGCTCAATTTCAGTACAAATTGCGGTGGGAAAACGGGGCACACCCATAAGCAATTTAAGAGGGTTGTCAGTGGGACATTTAAAATAAATATTTTATTATTATTGCATATATTCCAATTATAAATTATAAATATACTCTTCTATTCAGTTCAAGCATAGCCACCCAACAACCTCAACCCCAAGTGGATTGTGCAACGATGCGTATGATTAACATCAAATGGTCACATTATACATAAGTCGCGTTGTCCGCCTGACGAATGGCTATGAATAGAGAAGAGACAAGGACTGCTGGAAAAATGAATAACTTAATTACGGCATTTGGTATCCAATGCGGCCCCTGTTGCATTTACAAGCTTTCGCATTTTCCATGGCTTTTCCTGTCCTTTTTACGCTTTCGTCTTTGCAACTATGGTTACTTTTAATTAAAAAATATAAGGATATGATTTTTAGATAATTTGTTGAGGTTTTTGCCTTTTGTCTCACGCTAATTAATTTGTTTTATTTTTTCCTTTCGCTTGGGTGTGTAATTACATGTTACAGTTATTTTAAAATATAATTAAAAAGGGATTTTTCAAGAAGATATATTTTGGGCATTGCTAATAAATAAGCACAATTCTTATCATATTTTTCCATTGGTATTTGCAAGATCTTTGTAAAACAAAAAAAACACAGTAAATTTAAGACAACATTTTAATTAAATAGTAATTATTATGCAAAAACTTTTAAACTTTTAAGCGTTTAATGTGTAAAATGCACGAAAAATGTGCACCAGAAAGAATTCCTTTAAAAGTTTTTTATATAATTAATACTTCCTATTTAAACCATCATATTTATGATTTAACATTTTATTAGTCACAGTTTGCTTAAGTCGAGGTAGTATTTTTCATAGATTCGTTGAGCCATTCCCTATTATGGCCAGACTTCCACGTACTGTATTCCATAATAGGGGGAGCACGTTTGCTTATGCGACTATTAAAATATTTACTAACCACTTGAACCCAACAACTGCGAGCTGACCTTTGCCAGAGCACAAGGACTCCAACAAAAACCAGCAACGGACAGTACCGCATACATCCCACAACCCCCAACCAGATCCCCCGCCCACTCCTACTCATGAGTGCGTTCGCATGGCAGGGCATGTAACTTCCGCTCCAGAAATTTTTGCTGCTGTCGCGCTCCAATGCATCGTCATAGGCCATAGACGCAATGCGAAAGTCCTAACAGGATAATAAAAACAGAGCCAAATTCATACTTTGATAATTGTCGTACTTCTTTTCTTATTTTTTTTTTTTTATCGGGATCGTAGTCAAAAATTTGTCCACTTAATAATGTTGTTTTATTACAAGAATAAATAAATATATAAGATCCATATTTGCCCATATTTTCTTCCTTCCACAATGATTTAAAGCTCATAGATCAACTACTTATTCTAAGTTTAAAAATATGTTTATAAATGTAATATTGAAAATGTTTTCAAATATCATTCGACGCGCGTCCAAAGGATAATTACCAGATTGGTGCTGCGCTTGTTGTTGCCACTATTATTGATGGACATGCGTCGATGAAATATGCGGGCCGGTTCCAATTCAATTTCCGATTCGGACTCGGACTCGTCACCATCGCGGATGCGGCTTATCGCAATGATCGGAATGATGGGCACAGGCGAGACGCTGCCCGAACTGCAGACGCTGCTCAAACCGCTGCTGAGGCCGCTGCTCAGACTGCGCTGTCGAGGACTCAGGCTGTCCACGTGCAGCGTGTTGGGCTTCAAGAAGTTGGACATTGTTTAGCTGTCAGTTCGTTGCTATTATTATTGTTGTTGTAGCTTTGTAAAATACTTTTGCATGTTTGCAGGCAACTTTCACATTGCACGTTTCACTCTTCACGTTGAACGCTTTACGCTTTTAGCCGTCACGTTGCCGTTCCTTAGCGCTTACAGTTATATAAAAGAACCCTTTGTATGGTAGCCGCCAATTAGCCGCAGGTGGCCGTTTGTTCTGCTTCTGCTGCTGCTGCTGTTGATGGCACTGTTCCCGTTGCTTCCCATGCTGCGCTGCTTATGTAAAAAATTCTGCACACACACAGACACACACGCACAGCTACACACACACAGATACGCACACACAGACAGTAGTTTCTCAGGGCCCGCCTCGCATTTCCTGTTTTAACTGACAGTTATTATTTTCGTTGCGTGTGCTTATTAAATTACGTTAATATTTTTTTTATAAATTGTTGATAGTTAGTCTAAGTGTATGCGCTTATTGCGAATAACAATAAATTTGACAAAAAGTGCCTGCACATTTACTTTAATATACGTATATACTGTAAATATATATGTATATATATTATAGATTTAATTAAGCAACACTAACTAGTTTTTTGTTTTGGTTTTTTTTGTTTGTATTGGAAAAAGCCATTTAACTAATGCACACTCACTTTTAGAAACATAAATTGTACGTAGTAAAACATTGAACATTTCACAGTTACATTTACATATTTTAATTGAATAGTTATTGTTTATTTTCTTATTTAAAAAAATGAATATACAAAAATGAGATGCCGCTGGAAATTATTGTTGAATTTTTGCTTTGCTCTTATTTCTGCCCGCTGGAGCACGACTACGAACAGCGAGCTAAGTCTGAGCCGCACGGCGTACTGAACGAGACGGCAACCCTCACTACTGGCCAACAGCGAGAACGGCGTAGAGTTTGGCCTGCTAGCACAAGCAACGGGCGCCGTTATCCGTGCTGGGTTGTCAGGTGCACCACATGAAAGCTTAACATACAAATCACTTACAATCTGCAGGTAAATAAATATAAAATATAATTTAACCCCAAGTCGATAAAAATTACAAAAAAAAAATATATATACATAAATTAAAAATTTGGCTTACCGAAAAATGTGAATAAGCAAAAATGAATTGAGCTCAGAGCTTTCGACAACTCTGCATGGTGAGAGCACAATAGCCTTCAACCAACAAGTTTTTGTGCTCTCTGCCTTTGCGAAACTTTCTCGTAGGAAAGCAAACCCCAAGCCCAAGTTTGTCTCACAGACTAGAAGCTTTGAAAGCGAGCAGCAAAGCGAAGCTCACACCGATATAAATGAAGCGAGCAAAACAAAAGTACGCAAAACGGAACCGTAGGCATAGCGTAGATGACAACAAAGTAACAGTAATGTCCACATGCAAGAGAATGAGAGAGAGCGAGCGAGCGAGCGAGCTTAAAACCCCAAGGCAGTGGCATTGCGGGTGTACAACAAGTCACAAGCCGCTACGGTGACATTTTGGGTAAAGCTTTTTTTGTTTTTATTTTGTATTCTTGTTGTTAACTTTTCCGGTATTGCGCTTTACTTTGGCTTTCGTTATTTACTTAGCCGTCGACTTTGGGGATAGGCATATTCTTGCTGTTGTTGTTTTTCGACTAACATATCCCGTCGGGCATTACTCTTAACGCTTGGCTGCACTTCGCCAAGAAAGCTTGTGCCGGTTATGCTCTGTGTGTGAGGGTGGATGTGTGTGTGTGTGTGCGCGCTGGTACCTTTGAGTCTTTATTTTATTACATTTCAAATGACGAAATGTTTGTTTTTCATTTGTTGCACTCGCAGCAAATGTCAGTTAACATTCAAAAGCATATTTGGCCCACAGCAAAATATATATTGTTTTTGCACAACTCTTGATTAAATTATGTTGGCCTAACCTTTGCTTCATCATCGATAATTCAGCTTAAAATTACAGCCACATATTTCTTGCTTAGAAAAAAAAAAATTTACACACAAAAAATTTACTTTAATACGATTTTGAAAAAACATCGTGCTAGCACCCGTACTCAACAAAGCTGTCGAAGACCCAATCATAACGGTCCGCAGTAATGGCATGATTTCGCCTGCCCTGCAACGGAAAATGGAATCAAAGAAATCCTTGCAACAACTCCAACAAAAACTCGACTTACCCGACGTGGCAACGTGAGGCAGCGCTGAAATCGCATGCACCTGCTGCTAGTTGCCTCGTAGTTGTCGTGCCAGAATTCATAAATCGACGGCTGCAGCAGGAAACCGCCCCAGTTCCGAGGCAAAGGCAACGGCTCCTCCTGCGGCTGCCCACCGATACATCTCCCAGCCAGACAGTCGATGATCCGGCTGCACAAGGAGCGTTTCTCGGTCGACCAAATGCCATGCATGCCGAGCTGCACCTCGCGCGGATAGCGGGCGAATTGGAGCTGTGACCGCAGATTAGAGACTCTACTAACAGTGCCCGAGACGTGGATGCTGCGCATCAGTTGTGGCCAGCAGAACTGCAGTGACACATGCGGATTGCTGTCGATCTCGCCCGCCACACGATTGTCCAGCGTCGTGTAGAACGTCAGCCCGGCGGCGTTAATCTGCTGTACGTTGGTCATTCGCGTGACGGGCTGCCCCGCCGCATCCACGGTGGCCAGACAGGCGCGACGATGTTGCGACGCCGGCACCATATGCGATGCCACCGATAGCCATTGTCTCAGTATACAATACGGTTCCCGTATCACATTCTGCCTCTGCTGATCCATCGGCTCGCATGCGGCTCGAGCTGTTGCGTTGTGGCGCCTCAAACACGGTCGGCAACGGGGTGTCTGCGAACGCTTAGAGATTGCGACACCCCGCAGCCGCTGCTTCAAAGCTGGCAACAGCACCATCGATTGATATTCAAACGAATTTAGACCAAATATTATAAAATCCTTAAAAGTACCAGCAAAAGGTATACAGATTTTGTTTAAATTGATTTTGAAAAATAAAACCGAATTTACTACGTAAAATTTTGAAAGTGTAAAATGAGAAAAACAATTATGCGGTCAAAACACGATTAATAATAAAACTAAGAATAATAATAATGGTTATATTAATAAAAACAATAATAATAATAATAGTAAAAGCAAAAATAATAAAAATAATAATTCCAATAAGAATAATAATCTTTGTGAATAAACAGTTATTTAGACATAATATTTGATAATCATAATAATTAAACAATCACAATCAAATGCTAATAATAATAATAATGTTTGTGATCCATTATCATAATAAAATAATAATAATAAAATGTTAATAGGTGACGCTTTTTATTAAAACGAGGAGAAATCTTTAACTCTGTAATAAATGTTTGCTGAACTCCCTAATTGCGATATTTTGTATTGTCCTAATTAAGTTATTTTTTAGATAACGACTATATAAGTTTAATATTTATTCCAAATTAAATATTCATTATATTACATACATATATATTATATATTCTGCTTGTTCCTCATATTTTATATTCCCCAGTCATATTTAAATAAATTTTAACAATTTTTATAATAACAAAGATGCTTTTTTGGAAGACATAACAAATGCACGCAGCCCTGCTTTAACTGCTGGCTGTGTTTAGGGCGCCAAACGCTCATAGACCCAACCATTCTCGCCCTCGTGCACCAGCTTGCCATCAACTTCAGCGGCGACTGCGGGGCCACGTCGAAAGCGGATGCGATCGTGCAGGCGATCTGTTTGTCCCTGCCAAAACTCGATAGTCGAGGGTCGCACTATGTAGCCACCCCAATTGGGCAGCGGCACCTCGCCGTCTTCGCCCAGTTTCTGCTTGATGCCCGCCTCCACCTCATCCAGATAAGTGCGTGACGGAATGCGCTGACTCTGCGGACTGGCAGCCGCACCGATTTGACTGGCACGTGGTCGCTCGTGGAAATATTTGAGAGACGCCTGCTGCGGTATCTTCTCGGCAATGCCCTCGATGCGAACGCTGCGTCGCAGGGGCATCCAATAGATGGCAATTGCTACATTCGAATTACATGCAATATCCTCCGCCTTGCGGCTTTCATAGTTGGTGAAGAAAGTGAAGCCCTCGGCGGAGGCCTCCTTGACCAGGACAAAGCGATTTGAGGGTTTCCCCGCTGCGTCCACCGTGGCCAAAGCAGCGGCATTTGGTTCAATGATCTCCTTCGTGTTCAGCGCATCGTTCAACCAGTCACGGAATACGCAAAATGGATCCTTGATCTTAATGTTCTGCTCCAAAAATGCATCCTTGCGCTCATGGTATTTCATGCGCAGCGCTAAACATATATTTTCAATATATTATATTTATTTCTCATTGCAAAATTATAAAATACTCACCGGAAAGTTGCTCGATGGATGTCGTTGTTTGGCTCATTTTGCGCACAATTTGTAGCAGTGTCACTGTGTTTTAGGTTGTGCAATTAATTAGATAAGGCTTGGATTTTAGTTAAAGCAACAGTCACGTACTTGTTCAAATTCAATAGTAAATCCAAAGTTTTTTGTTTTTTCAACCACTCCAATCAAATTTAGATAATGCCAAACAGCTGTTTACAGCGTTGCCAGACTGTTCCAAATTACTGGCTAAAAGTGACGGAAAAATACTAAAAGCGGTAAGTCGCTGTTGCTCAACAGTTGAGACAACAGTGGCTGCTGTTTTTCGAAGTTTACTTTATAAATATGTTTCTTAACGACAACTGTTATAATTAGGACAAATCTGAATATAATTTGAGCAACTTGACAGCTCTGCAACCAAACAAATCGCCAAATGCGAACCAAAACAATTCGGACACACGTACGTGTGTATCTGTATGTGTGTCCTTCTCTCTCTCACCAGAATGCGAGTAACCATTGTTGTTTTTGTTCGTTGTTCGCTTTCGTGACTTCCGCCGCTGTTGGCGGTCGGTCGTCCTGTCTGGCTGGCTTGCAAATGCGAACAGAACAAATCCAACACGAGCGGCTGCTGGACGTGTGCGAAAGCAAAGCGGCGAAACGAGTGCGGAGCGCAAGCGAGAATTAATAGAGAAAGGCTGAAGCGGGGCAATTACAAATATAAGTTGAATTTAGAAAAGAAAAAATAAGGGAAAAGTTAAAAGGGCAATCTTAATTACAGTTATTTACAGTCACACTGCTATTATTATTAGTTGTTGTCTGTGCGTGCATAAATCGTTTTCGTTTTCGCAAAACTAGGTTAACAATAACAACAACAACGAGTCCGAGAGAAGCTTTTCTCGTATTCATTTTGGAGGTCGGTCGTGAAAAGCGTTTCAGTAGTGAAAAAAGCGTTGCAGACGTTGGCTGCATGTGTGTATGCGGCGGGGCAGCAGTGAAAAAATGCAGTGCGGCAGCAAAAGCAAAAACCAAACAAATCAAATGGCTTGATAGGCAAACAAATATTTAACATTTCAATTTCAATTGGAAGCACACAAAACAAAACAAAACGAACGTGATATTTTTATAATACTGTCGCCTAATTTTAGCACAGTATAACAAAAAACAAAAACAAAATAAAATAAAAAAATACACACACACACAGACAAACACACAGATACACACACGCAAACTATATAGCAATATATGCCCATTGAGTGCCTTATATCATTTGATAATAATCCACAAGGTGTCTACTATGCCGGACAGGAGCTATCTGGCGTTGTTGATCTTAGCGTCGATGCCAACAAGCGCATTAAAGGTATGTCATATGCCAGTCCTCTCTCTCTCTCTCTATCTCTCTCCTCACTTCACACATGACTCACTTACGGAACGTATGAGTAATAATGTCCTGTTCACATTGTACATTTGCACCCCAATCTACATTTAAATTGTCGAAGGACACGCGTTTGTTATTCCCATTAAACTGTATCTGAAGCACACCAAAACCAAACCTCCACAAATAGTTGTCGCCATTTTGAATGTGCTATGCAATTAATTGTTGCTGCTGCTGTTGTTGTTTTTATTGTTTTTGTTGTTCCTGTCGCATGTCCCTGCTGAGTTGACCAGCTCGTTACAGTTCCTTATGCGCTGCACAGTTAGAGGCTAGCCTTTTTTTTCTTCCTATTATTTTTGTTATTTATTTTTTTTTATTTTTTTCATTTTCGCTTTGTTGCTGTTGTTTTTGTTGTTGTCGATTTGTGTGGCGTCTGTTTTGGCATGCCGCCATTTTTATTTATCCATGAACTCGTTTAAGGCGTGGTAAGTGCAATCCATTTTTTTTTTTTATTTTTTTTTTTTTTTGTTGCTGTTCATGATGACGATAAAGTTGTTCGTGTGCAGTGCATTTTAATTTTGTGGTAATAAGTTGTGTTGTCTGACATTCGTCATGAATAGGTCACAGAAGGGAGGAAGGGAAAACAGTGCGAGGAGTGTGGAAATTTATTATTTCACTAGAATTTCAACAATTTAATAAGTGCTATTAATGAGATGCTTTGTCGATTACATTTGAAATAAAACTATACACATAAAAGTAGATTTAATATTTTTTTCTCTAATTTACTTAATATTTAAAATATTTAAAGAAATAAATAATTAAAAAAAGTCATTAAATTTTTCGTTGCACACCATTTAATTATTAACATTCATTATAGCTTAACTTTACTTATAAATCAAATTCATTGGTCCAGTCTTAAATTAATTAAATAGTATGTTGTTTTTTTATTAATTAATCAGACTCTACCCATTTTTTGATATACTATTTTAGGCATTCATGTCACCGTTAGCGGTTATGCTAAGATACGCTGGATAAAAAAGGGATATCCGCGGGACAGCGAACGCGCCATGTGCCGTGCCTATCGATCGTATTTGTCATCGAGATCATATGTCCTCGGCTCGTGTGCTGGGAACTCGTGCATCGACTGGCTGGCAGGCGAATACTCGTACACGTTTCACGTCATACTGCCCGACAATCTGCCCACATCCTTTGATGGCAAGTATGGCCAGATTCACTACGAGATTATAACGACGATCGAGCGATCGGGTCGCTATCCGAAAGTGTTCAAGCTGCCATTTACCGTGATACAACCTTTGGACCTAAATGCAGATGCCATCTACAGAGTATGCAGAAAGATTACCAGCAAAATTCAACTTTCAGATATCTAAATGATTTTTTTGGAAATATATTTTAGGTGCCGCTCGAAATACTCGATCGCAAGCGTTTCTGGAGCTTTTGCTGTCCAACGGGGCCGCTAACTGTTAAATTCTCGACGCCGTACTGCGGATACGCGCCCGGCCAGAAGATCCATTTCGTGCTGTATATCAATAACGAATCGTCGATCGATATTACCGAATGCGAGGTGAAGCTGAAACAGGAAGTCAGCTACGAATCGCACGATCCGCAGCACGAGTATCGCTATGATAAGCATCTGATTGCCTTAAAGCAGTTCGGGAATGTGCTGAGATGGTCGCGAAAGGTGTATCGGGGTTATTTGGATCTGCCCTCGATACCGCCGACATCGGTGAAGCCGACCTGCCCAATTAGCGTTAACTACTCGATTAAGATTATTGTTAATCCAACCGAGTTCCACTGGAAGCTGAAACTCAAAATACCGCTGACCATCGGTAGCATACCCATCATGGATGGACCCGATGCCCTGTTGCGTTTCAATCGCCAGCAGCAGCAGCATCAAGTAGTTAGCCAACATTTACAATTGTCCACGCAACAGACCCAAAGGCCGCGGCCCGAACAGCGACGCCTTCAAAATAACACCATTAGCAACAGCAACAGCAACAGCAACAACAACAACAACAATCAAGCAATGCAACGCTCTGGTGCAACATTGCTGAGCCAAACGAGTCCCTCGTCAACGCCAACGACTGCCGCCCTAAGGCCCATGGCCGCCATGCCAGCGATATTAGTGACAAGCGATAGTGATAGTCCCCCAGATTATATACCCATGAGTAAGCAAAGTATTTCTTTTTTTAAATATATATTTTATATATATATATAAATATATATATTTATTCCTTATTTGAATTCACAGTGCCGCCCTCGTATGAAGATGCCATGGCTCTGAGCGAGAAATTTAGTGATGATATTGAATTCTTGACAAATGTTAGCATGAGCAGCATTATGTCCGCTCAGGGCGATGTAACAAGTGAGCGTGAGCCCTTTAAACCGCGTTACCCGGTCTATTACGAATATGAGACACCGACCATACCGCCCGGTAGTGATGATTCCACTGAATCCGACACATAAACCCAAATTGTTACAAAAAAAAAAAAAAAAACAGTCTTTAAAAAGAAAAGAAAAAAAAATACCAAAGCAAAGCAAAACTTATTGAAACAAAAACAAAAACAAATTGAATGGCTGAGTGGCATTTTATTCCAATTTGTTAATTTTATTCCTCTTAATTTCAAGTAGTTAGTCCACATTTTTATATAAGCTTAAGTGCTGCAAAGTGTTGAGCTTAAAGATGATGCCTTCACCTGGTCCGATATTTGATACGATGCTTTGTATCTGATACTATATATATCTGATACTATAAATACTAAGACAATTGTCCGCAGAAAATACTTAAATATGTACTAATACGATAGGGATTAAGTGTCCTAAATCTTAATACTCGGTAAATTTTAGTCCAAAGAAATTTTGAATTTTGTTTAGCTAAAATTTAACGACTTTTAAAGATGGATTTTTAATAAGGGGCCAACCCCAGATGAAATTAGTATTATCGTGCGTTCTGCTTCCTAAAACAATCATATTCTAAATATCTCAACACTTTGCAGAGCATATTGAATACTTTTATTCCATAAAATAAAATTTGATATTGCACGTGTAATTTATATATGAAAATAAATGTATTGTATATTCAAAATCTATATTAATTATCATATAACAATAATAAGTATGTATGCTCTGTTGCTGTTTTTATTCATTAAACATTTTAAAATAATATTCAAAAATATATTTAAAGTAAAATTATAGCATCATATATTGAAATTTATGTAATTTATGCTTAGTGATTAAGTTTATTATATAATTTAAATATATCATTTGGAAAATGTTGATCCTAAACTTTATTCAAATTCATTAAATAATTTGCATTTTTCTGAACAAAACTTACTTATAGCTTTAAGCCAGCCCAAAGGGTTTGACAAACATACTTAAATTGCAAATTTGTTCTCTTATTACCGCTCCCCCTCCCCAATATACATGCAACATTTTGCCTGATTTCCACATCGCACAGAGACGCTCTACAGTGAATCCTCAAATACACAATTTCGCTTCGCATTGCAGCAGGAACCGGTCTCGGCAACGGATGAGGATGCGAATCACCGAGGAGCAGATAGTTTTCTGAATTGCGAGAAGAAATGAATGAATGAATGAATGATGGCTGCATAGAAGAATAATAACACCAATTTAACCAAAATCAAAAAATAAATAATTCAAAAATAATTATAAAAACGTTTGAAAATCATGGCGCGAATATAGCTTTTAAGTCTGATCTAAAATAATATTGATGCACAACAGTTTTACATATGGCGTATATTTTGTAAAGGCGTTTCTTTGAAATCTCTAAAGTGATACTTGATTTAAAAAAAAAAAAAATACTTTCTTTTGCAACTCTGCCTTTTGATTTAATTAACTTTCCTTGGAATTAACAATTTCAATTTGTTTGAGTTTTATTTCCAAACATTTGAAAAAAAGAAACAAAAACAAAAACATTTTATGTCAGCACACGATATACATGCTTATACAAAATATGATAAACCTAATTAAAACGTATTTAGACAACTTTTAGGCTTAAGCAAAATAAATAACAATTTGCACAATTTTACCAACAACAACAACAACAACAACAAACTTAACATTTTCAATATTTATAATGCCTATGGAAAATTTACACAACACTACAATTAGCAAAGAGCCTATAATTATAATTAAATTGTTTTTATGTTCTATCTCAACTAATTAAATGTAATTCTGAATATAAATCTATTGTATTAGTATCACATCATCATCATCATCATCATACATACTAATTGTCTAATTTTAGTTAACGTTAAATCTACTTTTAAATCTATAATTACGAACTCATGTATACTTCCCCCGATTTCAAACCAGTCTAACCAGATATACTCTTAAGATATACTCTGTCTTCAATTAATTCAAAATAAACAAAAACACAAGGAGCAATCTATATAAATATATTAAATGTATACCCAATTTATGTCTTTTATTTATTTATGATTTGATTTTTTTTTTTTACAAGTAAATAAATTGTTGAGACTGGAATTGGAACTTGACTTTGGCAGGGTAAGTAAAGTACCTGTTTGCAAAAAATATATTCAAAATAATGACTGAGTTTTGTTAAATGGACTTTTGCTAATTTACGGGCTAAAAAATAAGTTGATTAACATAAATTAAATAAGCTGAATTTAATAAGTACTGTTGGTAGCAAATGTATACTGTGCACATAACGTATGGGGTACTATGCAAAATTTATAAAAGTGATTGCAGGGTATCGAAAAGTCGATCATTTACTAATGTACTTGACAAAAAAAGCTACATAATTTTGTACACACGACTCGGGAAAATAATGACAAATGTGTTATTATCAATATATTATTATTAATATACAGGGTATTGCTTAGTCTCAAACTCTTATCTAAAACAATTTGCTAAATGGTGGCGAAGTACGCAAATTTAATTTTCACTTGCTACATTTTTGCCATGCCACTTGCCGCATATAAGAAATTCCTTTTTTGGACGCAAAACAGGCGCAGAAATATTAGAACCTGTTTTCTTAGCTGCATTCAAGTTGGCAAAGTCAACAGGTTGGTGCACAATTGTGTTAAGCAAATAGTGGCAGTCAGAGACTTGGGATTAGGATTAGGCATTTATTTATATTGCAATAATGTTAAAAAAAAGATACAGTTATGAATAAAACAAAGTAAACTCAGCATTTATCTTTATGTGGTGCCAAAAGAACACTTTGTCTACAACTGAAGCAACAAATTGACAAAGTTGTCGAGGCGCTGCTTGAGTCAATGTTGCCGCGGTTGACGTTGTCGGAGTCGTTGTTGTTGTCGTTGTCGTTGTTGTCGTTGTCGTTGTTGTCGTTGTTGTCGTTGTTGTCGTTGTTGTCGTTGTTGTCGTTGTTGTCGTTGTTGTCGTTGTTGTCGTTGTCGTTGTTCGTTGTTCGTTGTCAATCGCGCGTCGTCGCCTGAGCAGTTCGCACTTCAAATTTAGTCGCGTGTCGAAAATAAGCAATAGAAAATTATTGTAAATTAGACAGTAATTTAAATTTACAATGCACGTTAATTGTAAATTTAATTTGTCGCGCTCTTCAGCGATTTATTACACTGGCGAACACATTTCGGGCAGTTTCAGTTTGGCAATCAGCAAGAAGAAGCCACTACAACTTGAAGGTGAGTGTAATTAATTGGCCAGGAAATTGATAGGCTGAATTTACTTATCACCCTTCGAAAGTGGCTAAATGAAGACGTTACGACACTTTCTTGACCCCATCAAGTATGGATAAATATATTTTTTGCTTGTAAGATTTTGCTTAAAATAAGACTGAAAATTGGAAGCATTTTTCTTTGATTTGATTTTTGTGAATTTTGGTGGCAGTGAATTCGTTGTTCTTCTTTTATTCTTTCCACCAAACTGATTAGATATCTGGTATCTATCGTTTCTCTCTGCAGCGCTGAGCATCACTTTGTCTGGCAGCAGCACAATCTGTTGGCAGGAGACGCAGAAGTTCGTGCCACATGTAGAACACAATGATAGCACAGCGATCACTGAAATGGACCGTCTCAAGTTTGAAGGCAACAAGACACATTTGCAGCAAACGCAGCAGCTGTTGCAAGCCTCGATTTTGCGGCCGGGCTGCACGCAATGCTGCAACTTTGAGTTTAAGCTGCCAGCCGCTTTGCCTGGCAGCTGCCGCTTGCCACTGGGCTCGACTAGCTACATGCTGCAAGTGACTCTGCACAGGCGTGGCAAGCATGATAAATGCTTTCAGCAGCGCTTGTGCATTAAAAATCGCATTGAATTTGCCGACTTGCAACCGGCCAAACGTGCAACAGCCACATCGCAGCTCAGCTTGCCGCGCACCGTCTATGCGCCTGGACAACGTGTGGCATATCAATTAACATCTGCATCGCCTGCCTCATGCATTACACGTCTTTGCCAATCGATCACCTACCAGAGTCAGCAGCCCTCGACGAGAGCAAAGCAGGTGATCACCGTGCTGGATGAGAGCCGCGACCTGGAGGCTGCACTGCATCTGCCTTTGACTGCGCCCATCATGAGTCAGCTGCCCGGTGAGCTCATTACGATTGCCTACTATTTGGAGACTTGGAGCAGATGCTCTGAGCCGTTGCGATTGCCTTTGCTGGTCGGCACTGTGGCACCGCCTGTTGAGATCGATTTTCCTGCTCATGGATTTGTCAATTTGGGTAAGTGCAAAAAGAGACATATTAGAAATATACATACATATATATATATATATATATATATATATATATACAACATCTGAAAATAACAGTTTAATTTATTGCTCATTAAATTAATGATTACTTTGAGATATTTAAAGCTGGTGTGTCGAAGTTGAAATACCCTTCCAGATCTGATCTGCTTACAGCCAAATTAAATAAAAGATTATATTTATATATTATGTATTATTTATATATTATTCTACCATTTCAGCTTTGTGTGAAAATGATTCACTGATTTCATCGGTTAATCATCGCCAGCCTCGCAGCTGTTCCCAGGAATTTAATGGCCCAAGTGTTTCCAGGCGATGCGAACACCTCAAATTGTTGCAGCGCCAGAAGAAACAGTCGTATGTTCATTTAGCTTTGCGATATTTCAATAAAAATCTGTTATCCGCCCATTAGCTGCAATGCTTCCAATTAATATATATATATATATATATATATATATATAGGTACGTGCAGGTCGAAGTCTGTTTTCAGTTTAAATTTTGATTAGCTTTGTTTACTGACAGAAGCAGAAAAGTGGCGCGAAATGCTTTCGTTTGATAAAAGCACAAATTATCTTTTCGCTTTTTATGCAAAAAAATAATATTTAATCAAATGCTTCATTTAAGATAATTCTCTCAAGCTGTAAATTAAATTAACTTAAATTTAAGCAGCATATAAAATTTAATTAAAGACGACTTTCCATAACTCATTTAAGATAAGCAGCAAATTAAACCTCAGCTCACCTTGTTTTTATTATTAAAGTAAACAGAAATGACTTAAATTGTATTTTATTATAAAGCCGTTGAATTTGTGTCTATTTCAAAAATACCTAAATCTAAGTAGAACAAAAAAAGATACATTCAAATATCCAAATTGAATGTAAATAATTTTGTAATTATAAGTAATGAGAGTAATATTGACATAATTATAATAATAACAACATTTAAATTAAAAATGATTGATTGAATTACTTTTGATTTGCATTATTTCCGTAAACAAACCAACCCAGGAATCCACTTGTAGCCCGTGCTTTTGCGTCCTAATTGAATGCAGAAGCCATAATTACGGAACGGGTCAAGGAGAGCTCATTTCCACAATTATCTACAGTAAATTGTGGGAACAGTTTGCGTGGGTTTCCTAACCGGGGGGGGGGGGCGACCATTGAGAAACCTAAAATGTTCAACATTAAAGCGGCTCAATGAAGCTGTTAATTTTTGTTGACACATTTTGTGGCAGCCATGGAGCTGGCAAAATGGTGTCCATTTAAATGCGTTTATTGCCGCCAAAATAATATGTTGATAGCAACTTTGGAAAACATGCGCAAAAACAAACCAAAATAATTGGTGAACTGGTGCTGACCTCTCGTCGCTGTTTTTACATTTCCTCAATATTTTTTCCGGGGGTTCTTTTTACGTCGCATAGTAGCACAAACAAAGACGCTGAATGGGGCCAACATGCAACAAAGCGTTGTTTAATTTGGTAACGCTTCGCTCTGAAATATTATACCACAAGCAGACAGTAGACGGTTACACAGACGCAAGGCGCCAACTTATTGATTCCGCCCCCTTTTGGCAACAGCCAAAGCTCACACACGGATGCTGGGCGTGTGTGAGAGAGAGAGTGAGACAGCTACAGAGAGAGAAAGAGAGATAAGGAGATGGACAGACGCACAACAAAGGAGCTCAGTGCGCGTCTGGCTGTGCCAAAGTTCAGTTGAGTTTTGTTGTGTCCTGTTCCCGAAATTTTATTTTGGCTGTGATGTGAAAAGCATCCTACAGCATTAGCTAGCCATGCCCACCACCTGTGTTTTTCAGCTGGATCGCCTAAATCCAATCTACAACAGCGGCGAATACATCAGCGGACGCATTCTGCTGCGTACGGATAAAGTGAAGCGCGTAAATGGTGTGTGTCAACAATAATAATAGATGACAAATAATAGTCATTATAATAATTATGGCGTACCCCCCTCCCTCTCCACCCCCCTCCCTCACAGCTGTATATGTGACCTTGGAGGGTGAGGCCAAGGTGCAGTGGTCCATGAGCGGCAAAGGTGAGACCTCCAACTATTCGGGACACCAGCAATATTTGCACACCCGCACCAACGTCTTCGATAATTCGCTGTTTCGCGCCGGTGTCCATGTTTACGTTCTGACCCTGCGCATCCCCCCCGACTGCCCCAGCACCTGCAAGGGACCCTATGGCTACATTGCGTACAACATCTCGCTAACCATCGACAAGCCCTGGGGCTTCGATGAGGTGTTTCGCAAACCGATTATGGTTGTGCAAACGTTGGATCTCAATTATAATGTTGAGTTTGGGGTACGTAGTTGCCGCATGTGGCAAATTGTCCAAAGTGACGTGGCTGAAATAATCGCCTTTTCAATGCTGCCTCTGCGTGTGGAGTGCCTGTGCTGATAAATATTTCTATTCCTTTGTTTTTATTTTTAATTATTGGCTAAAAGTTAAATCAACAAATTCAACATCTTTTGTTTGACATCGATTAATTTATTTAATTTAATTTAAAAACTATTTCATAGATACATTAATGTATCTCAGTGAAATCAAATATCAAAAAATTAAAAAAAAAAACAGTGAATATTTTTATTCAATTTATATAAAAAGTATTTTTTTTAGCAACATATTAAAATTTGAGCACACATTTCACACAGCTGCCCGTGAAGGATGAGAATATCAAATTTCTCTGCCATTGGCCCTGCATCTCTGGACCGATTAGCACCAGTTTGGCGCTGCCCGTTTCTGGCTTTGCACCGCTCCAGGATGTGCCCTTCAGCGTGGAGATCGACAACCAGTCGCCGCATTACGATATCATTGGTGTTGAGGTGTCCATTAAACAGCATTTCGTGTTCCTCTCACGGAAACCGGTCAAGCGGAACTTCTATACGAAGACGCTGTGTAAAGAGGTCGTCACGGATCGCACCTTAAGACTGTCCAAGCGGGTGTACGAGTCGACCATAATGGTGCCCATGGACACGCCCCGCTCCACGCTGAATCCCAACTACATTGTATTCGTACACTATTCGCTGCAGGTGAAGCTGAAGACGGGTTACTTCCACTACGACACCGATCTATCTGTGCCCATTGTGGTCGGCACCACGCCCCTGCATCATCTGCGTGGAGCGGTGCACACCAATCAACCAGGACGACGCACGCCGACGCCGGAGCGACAGCGTCTGATTGAACGCGTCCAGCCGCGACCACCAACGGTGGAAGAGGAGACCGAACAGGAGCCCGAAACGTCAGTCGAACAGGTGCAACAAGTCCTGGAGGATGATGAGCCGCCATCCTATGATAGTTGCCGTAAGTATTAAAATTATACGGCTACAGATCTACAGATCTTTGGCATTAAATGAAATTATTTGTTTTATTGTTTTATTCCATTATCCTGGATTGCAGTGCCGCCTTCCTTCAGCTTTGCCACATTGGCTGGCAGCCAGCAAACACTGGAGAGTCAGCCGTTTCCCCAACCGCGCATAATCTTACCGAAATTCCCGGGCTTTAGTACGCTTATTGGCACCGCGCCTGCACATGGAATGGCTGTGGAGGACTCTGGCCTGGACATGCATCACTATCGCTCTTATGGCTCACTGGACACGGATCACACGGGTCGCAGTCTGGATACGTTCGGTTCGCTGTGTGGTCCTCTGTCCGAGCAGGGTGAGCTCGTGGAGGTTGAGGAGGATGTGGAGGTGGAGGAACTGTCCGTGCTGGCTGTGACCGTTCAGGTGCATCCGAACGCTCCGTTGCAGGCTCAGGATGAGCATCAATTCTAACTTCAAGTGTCTTAACCTAATCCATGGTGGTAATATATACGTAAGATTCTAATAGACTTAAGTGTTAAGGTGTAAGTATTCAAAGTATTTTTTTAGAGTGTATCATTATCCGTCTTATTGGAAGCGCTCAATGCTCATATTTATACTTTACTGCCATCCAAATTCAAATTTAATCCAAGAGAACTTATTACGTGCCAATAAATATTTTTAGCATATTATTCCACATGCAAACTTCTATTTATAAATATAATATAATACTAAACAAATATACATTTACGACCATAGAGATATAGTTATACCTTCTAACTTTAAGCTACGACTAATACGTTCATAACTGGCCAATAAATGTGTATACACAAAAATCAAAAGAAATATTTCTTATTAATTCATCTACATTATTCCACATATAACAACAAATTTGTATACCCATTAAAAATGGGTAAAAAGGGTATAATGGTTTTTTTGCAAATGTGTGTAACATGCAGAAGGAAGCATCTCCGACCCCATAAAGCATATATATTCTTGATCAAGATCAACAGCCGAGTAGATATATAGCCCTATCAGTATGTCTGTCCGTCTGTATGAACACGCGGATCTCAGAGACTATCAGAGCTAGCAAAATTTTGGAATATTAGTGTACCAGGCGCAGGCCAAGGTTGCTTTATTTTATCGATAACTGCCTCAGTTTCTGAATTATCGATACATTTCGATTTCCTATAGCAATAAATTCCACAATTTAAGAGGCAGAGGATTCTTATTTATGCATAATATGCATATACATATTATTGATCAATTTGCAAAATTTCATGAAGATCGGATAAGAAACACCAAAGTTATAGTCGAAAATATATTTTCATATTGATATAATTGCTATCAGTAGCCGAAAGCATTTTCTGTATGGAGCGCATGTGCGAGAAAGAGATGACATGATAGCTAGCGTCAATACACACAAATGTTTCTGCAGAGCCACGATAACTACTCGTACTGTTTCGTGTACGTATGTATGTCTGTATGTCTGTATGTATGTATGTATGTATATGCACGTGTTTGTAGCCAGCCAGTTCTGTCTTGTGAGTAAAAATACTCTGTAAGAAATTCACTTACAGAACTGAACATTTGAGTGCAAATCATCTTAACGGGAAATATGCCAATAAAACTAGAATATATTTAAAAATTGGGTTAAGGGAATATCGTCATCGAGCTACCTTTTGATTATTTATTTATATAACATAAAGTTGTACTTTATGAATGTTCCCCGCCATTGCATTAATTTACTTTTGTCATCTTTTACGGTCGCCATAATTCTTTTTTACGTTAATTCTAAATTAGAATTATTAATGATAATATATCAAAAATGAAATGATGACTTACGTTTGTGATTAATCTATTATCTGTTACGGTAGCATTATGGCCTTTCTTACGTTGATTCTAAATAAGAATTGTTAATGATAATATATCAAAAATTAAATTACTCACAATTTTGACTTACGTTTGTGATTAATTTATAAGCGTACATCGCCAGAAAAGCACAAATCAACGTAATGAAAAAAAATATAAAGATATATCCAAAGTTCGGTTCAGGTTCTTTTCCTTTGTAAGTCACAATTATTTTCTTAGCATATGGCGGATAGAAAAATGTCAGCACTTCGAATTTCAGTCTATCCATAAAATTCTCCGGAATGGGCTTCAAAACAAGCTCCATTGTACGTTGTATGTTACTCATCTTTAAAATTTTATGCAATATTATAACTTATTTTGTATATTTTGTATATTGTATGTATTGTATGCTTTTTGATATTAACGTTTACGAAATGCTCAACAATTCATAGCCTACTAAGCGCCGAAAGCACAAAATTACAAAACAAACAATTATCAAAATAAAATAATATCAATAAATAATAAACTAACTGGTTAACTCTGAAAAATATCTTTCTGGTTTTTAGAAATAGTTTTTAAATTACACGAGAAAACGTATTAGAATATATTTAGCAACTGGGTTTAGTGTGTATCAAAGTCGAGCTAACTCGATTACAGCATTTTACTGGTTCACACTAACTTAAGCTAAGTAGATTTCCAAAAGAAGTTCCCTTTTTACGGTTATAATTTTTCTGAAATTAGTTGATCCTGACGTAATTCTTACTCATGTTGGGTTAAATTCATCATTGTTTTTTATTGTTTGCTATTCGATGTAAAAAGTGTCTATAATATGTAAGGGTATTTTGGGCATACTATTAACGTATTTATTGGATTCGCCTGAAAATAGGCAACGATTGACAACCCATTTAATTAACTTGCCTAATTGTTTATGAAATATGAGAGTGAGAAACACTCTGTGATTAGATAAAAGCCAAAATAACTAATGGACAACAAGCCAAATGTTGATAAGCAGCGTTTAATAAGCCAAACATTGTCAACATTGTGGCAAACAGTTAACGTTCGTCTTGCGTGAAAGATCGTTAAAACAGTTAAATAATGAGCCAATATTGTGATATACAATTGGAGCGGCCCAGTGGGGTCTACCATGCCGGCGAGACGGTCAATGGCTTTATCAATCTCACACTGCCGGACCGTGCACTAATCAAAGGTAAGAGCCAATGAGTCATGATTTTGGCCCAATGATTGGCATGAATCATACCCACTTTAATCGAAAGAAATAAGTGTAGACTTAAAAGATAAGCAAGTGCAAATTTTATAGAAACATCAAAGGTTAAATAAAATACAACAATTTATTTACATATCACAAAAGTAAAAGGAAATGATAAAGATTGTAAATAAAAATATATAAAAAAGCGACAAATATTGACCCGTAAAATCAAACAAAAGGATATTTAATAAAACTGTATTTTAATTTTACAACATTTAAATATACATTTAAATATAGGAAAAAGTTTGGATTTTCGTAATTTAAATTTTTGTTTTATTTTCAAATTTAAATATTACAGATGTTGAATAGTTAATACATAAATAATCGATTTTTTATTGAGTTATTTTTTTTTCTAAATTTTTTAGAATACGCTGAATCTAAATACTGAAAATAATTTGAATTTTTTTTTAGCCATTTCACTGGAGTCCAATGGATATGCGTGCAGCAACTGGCTGCAAGCACAAAAACAAAAGAAGCAAAAGGCGAAAAATAAGCCACAAGTAGAGAAACCAATGATTGCCTATGGTCAGCGTGTGGATTACTTTGCCAAGGTGGATTACTTTGTGGGATCGGAGGAGGCGTTGCCGCAGCTGATGGCGGCGGGCAGCTACCGCTACGACTTCAGCGTGCAGCTGCCGGCAAACTGCCCCAGCAGCTATGAGGCAGAGCACGGACACATACGCTACACACTGCAGCTGATGCTGAGACGCAGCTCCGATTTGCCGCCGGAGTCGGCGCAGATGTGCCAAATACATGTGCAGCAGCGCAGGGAGCCAAACCAGGAGCACAGCGGTCAGGTCCTGCCCTGCGAGGTGACTGCATTGGAGCAGACACCATCGCTGAAGTTCTGGCGACGAGCGCTGCACCTCCAGTTGGATATACCACGCAGTAGCTACGAGCTGGGAGCGGGCATATCTGTGCATGCGGATCTGCAGAATCCGCAACAGCTGCCGCTGCAGTCGATCGTTTACAAGCTGAATCTGGTCAGCACCTATGTGGGTCATCAATTGGACAAGCCGAAGCGTGTCGCCAGCCAAGTGGAGCGTCGCATCCTGGTCAGCAGCAGTCACCAGTTGCAGTCGTTGCCACGCCACGAGCTGCTCCACTTTCAGCATCTGCACACGCTGCATGTGCCACACACGCCACCCACTTTGGGCGCTGCTGTCTGCGGCTGCCTGCAGTTGAGCTACGAGGTGGAGGTTGTTGTCCAAACCAAATCCTCGGCTCGACTTATTGCTGCCCAAATTCCAGTCATCATTAGCCAGGCAACCACTTCGTACGCTGACCCACAAAAGGCTCGCTCGATGTGCGATCTGCAGGCGGTGGGCGTGGCCAGTGCGCCCAATGAGTCACCCGAGGCAACTGCTTTTTCCAGCACAGCACCGAATCTAAGCGCCTCCGTGAGCTCTTTGGGTAAGTGATTTACATTTGGCCAAAATATTAATATATAATATTAATAAATATTATCTCCATCCTACAGCTTCCAATTTTCGCGAGGCGGAGTTTATGAAAGCCTGCAATCTGAACAAGAAAGATAAGCATTCGATTTCTGGAGAACAGTTGGATTTTAGACCACGTTATCTCTACTATGAAATGGAACATGCTGAAACCGAAAGGGATCTCTGAATGCAATTTTAACTACCAACTAGCAAGTAGTATTGCTTAGTTTTTAACTGTACCTGTGTATTTTGATTAATTAAATTTATTGATGTGTTTACTTTTGAATTTAATTAATTTCGGCTAGCCAGAAAAGATACACACATTTAACATATAAAAGATAGCAGTAGAATTTCAGGTAGATAAAAGAGTTTTAGTCATGTTCAATCACATGTCCATTTTGATAAGGCCATTGTGGAGAATTATCGATAAAACGCTTGTAAATAAATATTTGTGCAACAGGGGAACTTGACAAGAAAGATAAGTCTAGTATATATTTAACAGCTGGATTTAGGGTATATCGTAGTCGAGCTCACTCGACTGCAGCATTCTTACTTGTTATTGCTGATAATTGACCAAAAGCAGCAATAATTGAATAATAACAAAATTTACAGTAATCTTAATAATAATAAAAATTATAAAATCTAATTATAATATTTATGTAGGAATGGGAATAGAGACAGAGAGACGAGAACAAAAGAGAACTCGAGGTGATCACCGTTATTGAGAGACGAGTAGATACTGAGAGAGAGAAGAGAGAGAATGTTGGTGAGTTTTGCGAGCATTCGGTGCCGTAGGAATGGGAATAGAGACAGAGAGACGAGAACAAAAGGGCACTCGAGGTGAACACCGTTATTGAGAGACGAGTAGATACTGAGAGAGAGAAGAGAGAGAATGTTGGTGAGTTTTGCGAGCATTCGGTTCCGAGATCTCGCTTGAAACGCACGCGCATTTAAATTTCACAAACAACTCGTTAAAGTTGTATAAGTTATAAGTAAACTGAATATGTTATTATTTAAGACCCGATAATAATATAAATAAACTAATTATAGTAATAAATGTGGTTCCGGAGTTATTTACTGCTAGCGAAATAACCAACCCACAGTTTGGGGCTAAACTGGGATTTCCGTAATACTTTAGTTTCCCACATTTATTTTGTTGCAAATTTGTAACAATAAATAATAATAAGTAATTAAAATAAAACAGAATAATTGACTCAATTTTAATTTTATTTATAGGAATTACTGCAAGTAGTGCAATAGTTTTTCGCCGGATCTGAGATTACAAAAGAGTTCAGCGTATTCCCTGATAATGTTATTTGTTTTTTTTTTTATAGTTACCAATAAAGAATGGTAATAACTGGATTATTGTACACAGTTCATCTATCAATATATAACTAAAAGCTATGGCAACTAGTTGCAGACGGGGTTCCAAAGTCATCGCGATAAGCTCTTATCGTCTGGGCCAGCGTAATCATCTGGTAATCTATAACCAATTTGGTTCAAATAAAATGATTTAAGACTGCTTTAATAAATGAAGGCCTTTATAAAGTACCGTTTGTCAGCAGATTGACTTCAGTTGTCAAATCGATCGCTTTCATAACGTGTTGAAATAACCCAACCGGATCGTTAGTCACTTATTGCCAAATGCTAACTCCTCATTGCATTGGACATGTTTGCGCTACGCTTGGTTGTCCTCTGCACAGCCTGCCTATCGTTCGTCCTGGCGGACACTAGGATACTGGACATGCAGCAACCCGAAACGTTTGCCGCTGAGAACTCGGAATATAGATTGTCCGAGAACATAAATCCCATTAATTATAATATAACGTTGCGTCCGTATTTGCTGGAAAGTGATGCCAAGCAGCGTTTCACCTTCGATGGCGAGGTGTGGATTGAAATCGAACCGGTCGCGACTACAAAGTTGGTGTCGCTGCACTCCAAGAACTTGAGCTACTCGCTCAGCGAATATTGGCCAGCTGCAGGAGGCACATCCCAAAAACAGAGACTGACTGAAACCATGCAGCATAACGAAACCGACATCAGGACTTTGACCACAGATACAGATTTGCTGGCCAAACAGCGGTATATTCTACATTTCCAATATACGGGTCTGATGGGGGATGATATGCGCGGCTTCTATCGCAGCTCCTATGTGAATGACAACAATGAGACCAAGTGGGTTTGCTGAATCCATCTTCATTTACTGATCATCGATAAATGAATGGCATCTTTTGTTTGCAGATGGCTGGGCTCCACACAGTTCCAGACAAATCATGCCCGTCGCGCTTTTCCCAGTTTCGATGAGCCGCAGTTCAAGGCCACCTTTAATGTGATCCTTAAGCGTCACCAGTCCTTCAACACCGCTAGTAACACAATGCAAAAGTCCAGCACGCAAATCGATGCTACGTAAGTTTAGCACCTTCTAGGGATTCGGACACTTCACTAATTATTGGGATTTTATTAGGGACTACTATTTGGATGTTTATCATACAACCCCTATAATGTCCACATATTTGGTGGCCTTCATCATATCTGAGTTCACCAAGCGCAGTGACGATCGATTCGGTGTTCTCTCCCGTCCCGAGTATTACACCCAGACGCAATACAGTTTCAATGTGGGTCGCCAAATTCTGGATGAGATGGGCAATTATCTCAAATTAGATTACTATACTATGGGCAACGATAAGATGGATATGGCTGCCATACCCGATTTCTCAGGCGGGGCCATGGAGAACTGGGGTCTCCTCACCTACAGGGAACGCAGCTTGCTGGTTGATGAGTCTGCCACAACGCTGTCATCGCGTCAGTCCATTGCCGTGCTTGTGGCCCATGAGCAGACGCATATGTGGTTCGGTGATCTGGTTACCTGTAAGTGGTGGAGTTATGCCTGGCTAAATGAGGGTTTCGCCCAATTCTTTCAATATTTCGGCACCGCACTTGTCGAAAAAAATTGGGACCTCGGGAAACAGTTTGTCGTCGCTCAACTCCAGCCGGTGATGGGAATGGACTCGACCAATGCCACAAATCCAATGAGCGATGAGAACACCTATACCCCGGCCCATCTTAGCCGTATGTTCAACAGCATCACCTACAGCAAAGGAGCCTCGTTCATTCGCATGATTGAGCACACCATGGGCACCGACAATTTCCAGAAATCCCTACAAGAATATCTCGTAAAATAGTAAGTTTTTACTACTATTTACTACTCCATGTTGGGTTCCGATAATGTTACTTCCCGTTCTCAGCCAGTATAAATCATCGATCCCGGATTTCCTGCTGTATGCGTGGCGCCAAAACTGGCCAGCAGATAGATTCAACGCCAGTTCGGGTGAGATCTTTAAGAGCTTTACCACCCAGGTAGGCTATCCGCTGATCAATGCCAAGTTGTCCGACGATGGCAAGTCTGTCGCGTTCAGCCAGAAGCGTTTCCTGCTCAAGAATGATGGATCCGATGACAGCCTGGTTTACACTGTGCCCATTAGCTACACCACCAGTCAGGCTAAGGATTTCAGTGATACTACGCCGAAATTTGTGCTAACCAACGCAGCTCATACGGTTACGTTGAGCGGTGTCGCAAGTTGGGTGATTGCCAACATTCAGGAGACTGGTTACTATCGCGTCAATTACACTGAAAACAACTGGCATGCGATTCGTGGTGCGCTATCCGCTGGCAACTGGAGCGATATACACGAAGTTAATCGGGCCCAGATTGTGGATGATCTACTCAATTTGGCACGCGCCGGACACATTCACTATGATCTGACATTGGCAGTGCTGGAATATTTGGAAACGGAAGTCGATTACATACCATGGACATCGGCCTTTAACGGATTCAACTTCCTGGCCATACGCCTGGGCACGGATACTGCCCATTTCGGCAACTACATCCAGCAGCTGACCTCAAAGGTCTATCTTCAGCTGGGCTTCGCCGAGGACGACACGGACAAGGCGCTCGATATCTATTTGAGGACAAAGGTGCTCTCCTGGAGATGCCGCTTTGGCAATGTCGATTGCATTCAACATGCCAAGAAATATTTCAACTCACTCGGATCGGTGCCCAAGAATATACGATCCGTGGTCTATTGTGTATCACTGCGCGAGGGCGGCGCCACCGAATTCGATGCACTCTATCAGAAGTTCAAGGTTGAAACGGTGGCCACCGAGGAGATGCTGCTGCAGAACTCCTTCGGCTGTGTCAAGCAACAGGCGCTTATCGAACGCGTCTTCAATCTGATCCTGTCGGATGAGATACGCAGGCAGGACAAGTCATCGGTGCTCAGCACCCTCTACACTGAGAACAACGAGAATGTTAGTCCCGTCTTTGCGCTGGTCACCGCACGTTTTGAGGATCTAGCTGAGGCGTAAGCAATTCATATTCATATATATCTTTCCGATTAATCTCTAATTTCTAATGATCCCAAACAGCATGGGTGGCTACTCAGCGGTCGCCACAGTCATCTCCAACATTGCTGCACGCTTCACCGAGCAATCGCAATACGAAAGTCTGCGAAATTTCAACAATGCCAACAGTGCAAAGTTTGGCAGCTCGGCAACCACGCTCCAAGCAGCGGAAGCAACCGTCAAGGAGAACCTCGACTGGGCCGAATCCAAACTGGACACCTTCCGCGTCTATTTGGCCAAGAGAAATGGCAGCGCCATCATCAGCGGTTTCAGCCTTATCACCCTGCTCCTGGTCGCTTTAACCACATTGCTGCACTAAACCTGGCAGAATCTAAGATTGGAAGCACTCATTCAATCAATATTTGCTGACATCATTTACAGCCCAAACAAAGTCAATAAATTATCCAGATAAGATTGCAATGAATAAAACTAATTATTGCAACAATGGACAACATTATTTATTATTATTATTATTTCTACGAATCAAAACTCCCTATTACAATTCCATGTATTTGAGCTCTGGACCTAAAATAAAAGATTTATAATAATAGTTAAGCCGAATTATTGTACTTTTGCATGAACAGAAATCGGACTCGCGTAACTCCTACTTTCAAAATGATGATTAAGGACAAAGTTTGACTTTAGTAATCCTAATCCTCTGGCAGTTTGGAGAGCTAGCAACAGACAGCTCAGGAATTTGGCAATTTTTTTACAATCCTTCTGTTGCTGATCTCTAAATTCATTAATTAAGGAATTCAATTTATTTATATCTTACGCGAAACAGAAAAAATCAAGTCAGAGAATGATTTTCATAATATTTGACACCTTTTGTCGAAAAAGAATAAAGAAAAGAATAATTTCGATATTATTTGTTGAACTCAAAGCTTTTCAAGAACTGATAGCGCAAACAGTCAGTTAACGACACAATTCACAAAAAATATCTTTATTATCGACATAATCATTACTAAGTTAATAAAAATAGTTATTGTCATTTCACAAGAAAAGCTTTAAAAAAAAAAAAAAAAAAACAAAAAGGTAGCGTTCCACTAAAACATGTTCGGTGAGTCCAAAATGCGTTGTCTATCGATTTTCACAACAATCTAATCAATTCACAAAACCACCGGTCTCGCAGTTTTGGGCTTACGTGATTCTCTAAACAATTGGCTGGGAGTCAGCTCAGTATCGAATTCACCTTCGCCATGAACACTCGTGGTTATCGACCTGGTCCACTGGTCATCCTGCTGCTGGCTACCTGGCTAGGCAGCTCAGAGTGTCTTAATTATCGGCTGGGAAACAGTGTAAGACCCTCTTTCTACAACCTGAGCATCAGTGTCCAACAGGATGTTTTCAATCCAGCTGCGCCATCTTACGTATTCGATGGCGATGTCGAGATCACCCTGCGGGCTGTGCAGTACAACGTGTCTCGAATAATACTGCACAAGGACGACATTAACATAACAACTTGTGCCCTCTACAGTGATGGAGAGCTGGTGGAGAACATTCCGAATAGCAGGTTGTCATTTAAGGAGGTGACTCAGCAGCTAACTGTGCTCCTGTCTGAGCAATTAGTTGGCCTTCAGGACTATGTATTGAAATTCAAATACGTGGGAAAAGTACAGACTCGTCCGGAGGGTCTGTTCTCCACCAGCTACTTGGATGAGGCGACAAATACGAACAGAACGGTGCTGTTAACCCACATGCAGGCCATCAACGCACGCCTCGTCCTGCCCTGCTTTGACGAGCCCAACTTCAAGGCCAAGTTCCAGGTTAATATTGAACGGCCAAGTGGATTCAATGTCATCAGCAACACAAAACTGAAAGCAACCACAGACAAGGGGTAAGCAATCGAATAAATAGTTTACCAGTTTATCAACTATAACCACATGAGAATTGTAGGAACAATCGGTTTGTGGATCAGTTCGATGTGACTCCCATAATGTCCAGCTACCTATTAGCCTTCATAGTCTCCGATTATACGGCAAGGGGCAACAGCACCCTGGCCATTTATACAAGACCGTCTTACCAGAATCAAACCTCGTTCAGCTACAGTGTGGCAGAAAGAGCGCTGCCCGCCTTCAATGAGCTATTCCAGCAGCCCTACCAGGAACTGGGCAACGAGGTGTTCCAGTATGCGACAACTCCACTCTTTCGGCACAACAGCATGGAGAACTGGGGTTTGGTCATTTTCAAGTAGGTATTCCACAGTGATTCCAGACGCCACATAAGTCCAGTTAACACATTCTTATTGAACTTTCAGAGATAAGGTTGTGCTGGAGGAGCCTGGCTATACGGACGGCTGGACACAGAAGGAGTTCACCATTCGCAACATAATCCACGAGAATGCGCACATGTGGTTTGGCAACAGTGTCACAATCGACTGGTGGAGTTACGTTTGGATGCAGGAGGGATTTGCTCGCTACTATGAGTTCTTCATTGGACACGAGGTATGTTTCAACTGGTTTCTCTTTATCCATTTTACTTACTTATTTTAAGTGCATGAAGCACTTAAATTAGGTTAGGTTATTTAACATAAATGTGATTCACATGTCAAATGTCAAGTATAATAATTATTACAGATAACAGATAACGATCTGAGTTGGTATTAACATTTATATATATATATATATATATATATATATATATATGTGTGTATAACGGACCAACGCAATGTGTTATCTGACTTAGTTGACTTGTGCCTTAATCAAAGCGTCAACTTTATTTATTATTTTTGATAAACTCACTCTCCCATAATCGATAACACACGTGCCAGTTGTGCTCAGAATAACAGTAAAATTACTCTTTACAACTTTTAGTGGTTCATATCTTATAATGTTTATATATTTAACATCCTTGGTTATTCGAAATGCCATAAAAATCGTACGACTATTAAAACCAAGGTATTCTGATACATGCATCGAATTTTTGTTCATTTTTATAGTCAATAAGAAAAACACAACTATTTTTGGAGATTTTTCTTATTTAAAAAAAATAATGCCACTAAAATGCAAATTATTTTTAAACAGACTTTGCTTGTGGGAAAGAATTAATACATTTTCAATTCTTCCAACAGTCGTGATATTATTTTGTATATCTAAGTAATTATCAAGATAAACTTTTAGTAGCTTTTAGTCTCATATTGAAATTGAGGTAAGGCAAGTGACCCCCAAGCTGTTAATTTAAGACTATCGCTTTAAGCCTTTTAAGGGATTTATTTGACTTTTGAGACTTATTGAATGGGATATAAGTATAGTATTCCTAGCGAAATGCAACTGGGGAACATTAAGCATAATTCAGCAAAAAGACTCGACTGCAGAGTGATTCCTAGTGGAGCTCATTTCTGTAAATGACAATTCTAAAAATCTTAAATATATCGACAAATGTGTTGTATTGTTTGCAGTTGTACCCGGAGTATCAATTGGACCAACAATTTGTTGTGCAAAAGCTTCAGCATATCCTTAGGACAGACTCTCTATATGGCACCCAGCCCTTGACCACCGACGAAGCAAAGGTTCAAACACCCGATGAAATCTACAATAAGTTTTCAAGCATCTCATTTGCGAAGGGAGCCAGCGTTATTCGCATGTGGCGAAATGCGATGGGCAAGGAAAACTTTGACAGAGCCATTCGAAACTATCTGGAGGATTTGTAAGTGCTAATGAAATTAACGGTTAACCCAATTCTGGAAAAACTCATTAATTTTTTCTCGATTAGCCATTTGATAAACGCAAGCCCCAGAAATTTGATTGTCCATCTGACAGACAACTGGCCCGGCTACGATTACTTCGATTTGATCAACTTCTTTGGTGACTTCACAGCAAAAACGGGTTACCCACTGATAATTGTTAATCTTGAATACGAAGGCAGCACTGTCTACTTCGAGCAGCAGCCCTTCTTGCTCGATCCCAGCGACGGCAGCGATACCAAATTGAAGTACACGGTGCCCATCACCTTTGCCACAAATATATCGCCCGATTTTGAAGATCTGCGTCCAGAATTTTTCATGCCTACAGTTGGAAAGTATATGCGCTCCTTTGACAAGCCCATTGAGTGGATTATCGTTAATAAAAAGCAGTCCAACTACCATCGAGTGTTATACAATGATCCGCTGATGGGACGCATCCAAAAGGCACTGACAGAGATGAATCACAGTTCTATTCCCGTCGAGAATCGTGCAGCATTCATCGATGATCTTTTCAACTGTGCCCACGCCAAAATTGTTGACTACGTCGATGTATTTAAGTTTATGGAGTACATGAGCACAGAAACCGATTACATTCCATGGTATTCGGCGTACGAGGGCTTGAAACTGATATCCAAGCGTTTAACGCCACAGCAACTGCCCAATTTCGACAAATATCTGAGCGATATCACAGCTGCCGTGTACAATAAGCTAGGAGTCAGCTGGAGTTCTTCGGATAAGGTGCTCGATGTCTACAATCGCAACCAGCTGGTGGCCTGGCTGTGCAAATACCAATCGGAGGACTGCAATAACCAGGTGCGTCAAAAGTTCGAAGCCGACTCGGAGAAACCAACGCCAGATTATCGCGAGACCTTCTACTGTGCAGCCTCACGATCCGGTGGATATGAACGGGTCCTGCAGTACTATGAGAAAGAAACTAATTCTATAGATCGCGAGCCTCTTCTGCGCGCCTCTAGCTGCACCAGAGATTATCGGACGCACTACCAGAACCAGATTGTGGGCACTGGCAACGGCAACGACGTCTCTCTCAAGCTTATCGCCCTCGCTCAGCTATACGAGCAGAATCCCGACTTGATAACTCCCATTTTCCAAATGGTAATCGAGGACATCACCCTGTTGGCAAATGCGTAAGTTCAATTAGATAGTAACCCTTCTTCGAAGTTTGGCAACTGTAGCTCTTAAATTACGGAAGATATGAGCTTTTCGAGATTTTGGGGGCGGTAGTGGGCGTGGTCCAACATTTTTTTCCTTTGCTTACCTTTCAAAGTTGGTGACATGTTGCGAGATATATGTATGTTCTTATCGATTTACACCAACAGGTGTATCGGTTTAGGTAGGCGGAGTGGGCGTTGCCATCCAATTTTTTATCGCTCTCTTAGGGGAGTAACCAGTAACATACTTCCAAAATTTGATACCACTAGCTTACAAATTATGGAGTATATGCGCATTTTAGATTTCTAAGGCCGAAATCGGCAAATGGGCATAGGTCGAACCTTCAAAATGCCATAACTTCGTCAAAACTCAACGGATTTTCAAAAGCAATGGCGTTTTAATCATAGTTTGGCCTCTAGATCAATCGTACACTTAAAGTTGAAAACGTGATTTTGGGTCGGAACATAAGTCAAAATTATAGTCCGAAAATCGTCATTAATCGGCATATGGGCATAGGTCGAACCTTCAAAATGCCATAACTTCGTCAAAACTCAACGGATTTTCAAAAGCAAGGGCGTTTTAATCATAGTTTGGCCTCTAGATCAATCCTACATTTAAAGTTGAAAACGTGATTTTGGGTCGGAACATAAGTCAAAATTATAGTCCGAAAATCATCATTAATCGGCGTATGGGCATAGGTCGAACCTTCTAAATGCCATAACTTCGTCAAAACTCAACGTATTTTCAAAAGCAATGGCGTTTTAGTCATATTTTGGCCTCTAGATCAATCCTACATTTAAAGTTGAAAACGTGATTTTGGGTCGGAACATAAGTCAAAATTATAGTCCGAAAATCGTCATTAATCGGCGTATGGGCATAGGTCGAACCTTCTAAATGCCATAACTTCGTCAAAACTCAACGGATTTTCAAAAGCAAGGGCGTTTTAGTCATATTTTTGCGTCTAGATCAATCCTACATTTAAAGATGAAAACGTGATTTTGGGTCGGAACATAAGTCAAAATTATAGTCCGAAAATCGTCATTAATCGGCGTATGGGCATAGGTCGAACCTTCTAAATGCCATAACTTCGTCAAAACTCAACGGATTTTCAAAAGCAAGGGCGTTTTAGTCATATTTTTGCGTCTAGATCAATCCTACATTTAAAGTTGAAAACGGTATTTTGCAAGGGCGTTTTAATCATAGTTTGGCCTCTAGATCAATCCTACATTTAAAGTTGAAAACGTGATTTTGGGTCGGAACATAAGTCAAAATTATAGTCCGAAAATCGTCATTAATCGGCGTATGGGCATAGGTCGAACCTTCTAAATGCCATAACTTCGTCAAAACTCAACGGATTTTCAAAAGCAATGGCGTTTTAGTCATATTTTGGGGTCTAGATCAATCCTACATTTAAAGTTGAAAACGTGATTTTGGGTCGGAACATAAGTCAAAATTATAGTCCGAAAATCGGCATATCGGAATATGGGCATAGGTCGAACCTTCAAAATGCCATAACTTCGTCCAAACTCAAGGGATTTTCAAAAGCAAGGGCGTTTTAGTCATATTTTTGCGTCTAGATCAATCCTACATTTAAAGTTGAAAACGGTATTTTGGGTCGGAACATAAGTCAAAATTATAGTCCGAAAATCGTCATTAATCGGCGTATGGGCATAGGTCGAACCTTCTAAATGCCATAACTTCGTCAAAACTCAACGGATTTTCAAAAGCAAGAGCGTTTTAATCATAGTTTGGCCTCTAGATTAATCCTACAATTGAAGTTGAAAGCGTGATTTTGGGTCGGAACATAAGTCAAAATTATAGTCCGAAAATCGGCATATCGGGCATAGGTCGAACCTTCAAAATTCCATAACTTCGTCAAAACTCAACGGATTTTCAAAAGCAAGGGCGTTTTAATCATAGTTTGGCCTCTAGATTAATCCTACAATTGAAGTTGAAAGCGTGATTTTGGGTCGGAACATAAGTCAAAATTATAGTCCGAAAATCGGCATATGGGCTATTGTACCTATGAAAAAATATGAGAATATATTTAAAAATCTGTAATAATAAATAAATATTTTTTTAACCGAGACAGTTTGGAAAGCTGGCCAAAGACAGCACAGGCGCTGAGCGATATGGCGGACTATTTCACAACGAGCGAGCAGCGGACACTTTTCGCGGACTTCTGCTTTGAGAAATCTGAGCTGTTCGGCAGCTCGGCGATAATTCTTAGCAATGCGCTGAGCAATGTGGACGATAATCTGGACTGGGCGGCGAAGCGTTTGGACGGTCTCAATAAATATTTGGCGCAGAGGAATGGAGCTGCTGGACTCGCGACGACAACGCTGCTGATGTTGATGATGATGTCGACACTGGTCAGTTTTGTGATTAAGCAGCTGTGATTTGTGCATGGGAATGTGGGCAAATAAATGAGCGGCTGTTCGAGGCGCAGCGGGATAAATGCTGTTTTCATGTATGCAATTACTAGGCAAAAAGCCAATGTTTGTTCATCGGCCTGGCAGCGTTCTTTATTGGACAATAAGTCATATAATGGCGACAACGATGGACACGTTTCCATCTATAAAAGGCTTCGGGCGGCTGAGAGCGTTTTCCATTTGAGGGCAAGTCGCGACTTGGGGGTGACAACGAAAAATGCTTCCACATTTGCTGCGTCACGAGAACAATCGGTTATTTGTGCTAATCTTGCTGTACTGCGTCTTGGTCAGTCTACTGAAGCTGTGCATGGCGCAGGCGGACAATGCGGTGTCTAGCAACGGTAATGGTATCAAAGGTATTTGTCTCAATGAGCGCCTGGCATTTATTTCATTTATGGCATTTGTAGATATTGGGCATCTTGGAGACGATTGCCAGGTGACGCCAGTGATTCATGTGCTGCAGTATCCGGGCTGTGTGCCCAAGCCAATTCCATCGTTTGCCTGCGTGGGTCGCTGTGCCAGCTACATACAGGTACACCGGCTGCCCCCTCTTATTGTCAATCGATCAATCAATCAAACTGGCATTTTTTCCATTCAGGTTTCGGGCAGTAAAATCTGGCAAATGGAACGCTCTTGCATGTGCTGTCAGGAGTCGGGGGAGCGCGAGGCAGCCGTCTCTTTGTTCTGCCCTAAAGTCAAGCATGGCGAGCGCAAATTCAAGAAGGTGCTGACCAAGGCGCCGCTGGAGTGCATGTGCCGTCCCTGCACCTCCATCGAGGAGTCGGGCATTATTCCGCAGGAGATCGCTGGCTACTCGGACGAGGGTCCGCTCAACAATCACTTCCGACGCATTGCCCTGCAGTAGGGGTTCTCATAGCTGTCATATAATCATATTTTGCACACAATTCGCACATTAAAATACATTTAATTGCCGCACTATTTTACATTTCTTTCAAATTTTGCAGCCAAGTTAATAGTTAAGCCATACGGCAACTCTAAGCATTTTTAAATTTTACAGCCAACGGAAAACAAATCAATTGTCGAGCGATATGGCAACTCTATGCATTTGTATACAGTCGTGCTCAAAATCATGATGTTCTCATTATATATCTTGCTATATGGCGTTCTGTTCACGTGTACAATTAAATATTATATGATTTATCGTGCTCAGATAAAACACTTTTCAAGTATATGCATTTTATTAATTATAAGTTTTTAATGGAAACTAGGTGCGCAAAAATAATTACGCCTGCTAACGCAAAAAAGAGCATGTTATCGCCCGTTAACTAAAAATCAGCAAAATTACCCTCGTTAATAGCGAATATTTCTTTCTTATTATAATACTATTATATTACTATTCGCACAGTTTTGACTAAGCTGAGTTTGAATTGGAACTGTTCTTGTGCCAATTTGTAAGCAGCATACTAGCCTTAACTTAAGCAATAGTAGTCGATAGTGCTATCGAATATGTTATCAATGGCTTGTCGCTCGTTAACAGTTGGTTAACATATTTTTAATCAAAAAAACAAAAAAGGTTAAGATATGTTAGTCGAAAAAAATCTTTGAACGCAGCGTACGCGTTTCGCTTGTGCAGACGGTAGGGCGGATAAGTGTTGTGCGAGTTTAATGGATTTTTCGCAGCACAAAACCATTTTCGTATGCAGTTTTAACATATTTTTATAAATTTTAACAAATCGACGCAATTTCAACGTAAAGAAATGCAGTTCATGTGATATATCTGAGCAGTGAAAAGAGCACGCGAAGAGTCACGCGTGTGTGTGTTAAAATTGTTGAAGGCAAAACCGAAAATACAAAAACGAATACGATACGACGAGGCAAAGTCAAAAACGAAGCAAAGTGCAAAACGGGCATTACAAAAAAAAAATAAATAAGAAATTAGCACTTCGAAATGAACAAAATGAAGCATGTCAATTTCAAATTGTACAAAATGTGTAAAATTGGTTAAAAGTGCATTTGAAATGCCCAAAAAGTGAAAATCCAACAACAACAAACGCGAACGCGAATGCAACAGTAGTTGAACACACTCACAAACCCTCACACACACACTCACACATACTAGTGTTGGTCGGGCTCAGTGTGGCCAAGCAGCAAGCAGAACGTATACATCGTTGTTATTGTAGTCTCCTCTCACTTGCTTATTTCTTTTGTTTTGTTCGGTTTTTGTTGTACGCTCCGTACGTTAATGTTATTGTTGTGTTGTGTGTGAGACGCGCGCGTTGGGCAAGGACGACGACCACGACGACGACGACGCCATCTACTGGAGCAAATCGGCGCCAGCAAGTCATTTGACAGTGCTGATCATTTTGTTGTTCCGAACAGAGGGGGGCTGAGAAAGGTGGCTGAGCTGTTAACAGCGTGTCAACAGCTGTAAAGCTGACGTTGACGGCTGCTGCTAAACAACCATGGATACATTTCGCAAGTGGCTCAATAAACCCAAGGTGCGTATGCAAACAAACAATAAACAGCAATACATTGATAACCTCATTTGCATTTGTGTGCACTCACACAACACACACACACACAGTGGAATAGTTCCGTCTTATCAACTAAATATATACATATATAGTGCATATGTACAAAAGAAAAAACACAACGGAGCAGCAGACCTGTAATTAATTAAAAGCAATAGCGCAAATGGTGTCAGACAAAAGCGAGCCGCGCTGCAGCGAATATTTCTTTGCTAACATTGTGACGTCATCGCTGCGTTGCTTTGGCCCTGGCGTATGCATATGTATGTATGTATGTGTGTAAGTGTTGCTCTATCCTTCTCTCGCTCTCTCATGCACGACCAGCTGCGGTTTAACCGCATTTTCTTTTTTGTTTTCCTCATTCGTAGTGGGCATAGTAGTAATTGCTGGCAGTGGGGCTTGCATGATTAATTCGCTGACGGTGCCGAGACTTGGGAAAAAAAAGCTAACACATTTAAACAATAACAGCTACCAAACACACACACACCGATGTCATTTGCATTAACATGGTGGAAATATAGCAAAATAGCAAAATGTGCGGAACACAATACTTAATAATGCCAGTGCTGACAAAATTAGTTTTTCCAAGTGTTATGGAAAATTTATTTGACATTTTATAAGTTTTGTTATCGAAATCTATAAAAGGTTTCTGTACACAAACCTATAGCCATTTTTTTATTGTATATTGTATAGTATATTGGTTTTGTGCAATGTCCATCATGCTGTCCGTCTGTATGAACGCGCGTTTCTCCGACACCCTTGGAGATGGAGACTTGAAACTTGGAACGTATACTGGAAAAGTTAAGTTTGGTCCTACGTCCACTAGGGAGCTAGAAAACCGCTAAATTTGATTTGCGCAAATCGATAAATCCACATATCTCTCACAATTTAATGGATACAGTCACCAATTTTGGTTGTTGGCGGTGTCCTTCAAAGATCGGCATGTGTCACGCCCACCTCCGACGCCCCCACCATTCCCGAAACAAAAATTTTTAAATGGCTATATCTTCCGACGTTTTTAGAAGGGAACGTCAAATTTGGTGGGGATATTACTAATAGTCCCGTTTTAAGAACCGATAACAAATTTGTGTTGCCACGCCCACACCTGCGCCCATAATCGACAATACCGATATTGCGGAAATTCTACATCGATAACTCCATATATCTCCGAAAATTTTAAAGATAGAGTAACCAAACTTGGAAGGTAATTTGCTGGTAACTTCCTACAAGGATTGCTATATGAATTTTTGGACCACAACCACCGCCCCCAGGAACTTCGTATATATATATATATATATATATATATATATATAAAGAAATTAGTAGAAATTAGAAATTAGAAATATAAATATAATTTTATAATAATATAAATATATTTTATATTTATAATACATATATAAATATTAATATATTATATTTTTATAAAAATTAAATTGATTTATGTAATGGTATAATAGTATTTCGCTGTCGGTTACGTCCGACTGTAACGTTCTCTCTTGTTTTATCTTTAGCTTAGTAAAACTTGGCAATAATATATAAAATTAAAAGCAAAAAGCGAAAAAACCACAAAAGCAGCAGGCGCCAGTCTCTGCTCGTGTTGTAAATTACGAGCTGTTCTTGATTTTAAAAAAGGCGTGAATATACGTAGCATATGTATATATATTTATAAATGTGTGTGTGCACATGTATGTATGTAGGTAATACGTTCGTAATTGTGTGAGACGACTTTGAAAATGGCAGCTTTCGATGGGAAATTTGTAGTCTTTATTTTTTTTTTTGCAAAACAGCTTGTTTCAATGGAATGGAAAAATTTGTAATTTATATTTCCATAAAGACAAGTGCGATTATCACGTATTCATTTCAACCTTAATTGTGTACCCATATATCTATACATTTCATTTATACAAACAATACATGCTTTAAGATTTAAGTATTCGTATTTTTAGCCAGCATATCACTCACTCGACATAATTCATTGAAATCTAAATTTAAACAAGCACAACAAATCGAATAACGCTCACAATTGTTGTTGTTGTTGTCTGGAACTGTTAAGAGGAGAGTCCCGTTAAGTTCTTGTTCTTTGGGCGATTCCAAAAATAAATCTCAATCCCAATTTAATTTAAGTGCTGTTGGGGAGAGAAATTTGTCTTAGATGCTGCTGCGGATCACACGTCAATCCATCAATCTGATTGACGTTTTGATTGGCCCGCTGCTTATTTCGTGTGTAAATCGTAATACATTGCAAGCGGCGGAATAAAAATGAAAATAGAAACAATGATTTCCACCACACAAACAAAAATAAATCTACTAACAAAATGGATCGGTCTCAGCTTGACCCTTGACCTCCTCTGTCTATGCTCTCAACAAAAGGTCAGTGTCGATCGATAGTTTGCAGATCAACAAATAATTCCACAGTACGTATGTGATTGACTGACTGACAGTTCGATTAATCGATGAATAAGCTTAAGATTAAGGACTGGAAAATAAGCGAAAATATAATGTGTGTTTAACGCTAGTTAAAAATGTATTCAACACATGTTAAGCGCTATAATCAAATTCAACGAACCGAATGCAAAATATTTCTTCTCGGATAATATTGAAAATAATTTTTTTATAGCAGAATAAATAGAAATGATGACAATTGACTGAAGCGACTAAAAATTATAGTTAGCGCTAAGCGTCAACATCAAACTAAACGATCTGGGAAATTGCAAATGGAATTATATTGACCACATATTATACTTATTACCTAACGGCATCATTTGGTTTTACCCCCTCATCAATTACTGTGAACAAAGTCGAAACACATAAATGGCTCAATCGATCTGGGCACTTCCCACTTCCCCAATAAAACCGTTTTTTTATATAGTGCAATTTTAATTTATGTATAATTGAATTTTTCTACGCTCTGTGCACTGCAATAAATGCATTAAATTTTATACATAAGCCGCTGTTCATGTGCAGACATAGGAGCGAGCATAATTATAATATATACAAATATATAAATATATAAATATGTATGTATATATGTATGTGTCTATCTGTAAAAGAAATGCTTTTCCTTCTTGTTGGTTTTTGCACAGAAAAAATTAATAATAAAACCAAGTCAAGCTGCCTTTGAGATTGGTTGCTTCACTTTTCCGGTTGCTTCGTTCGTTCGTTCGTTCGTTCGATCGTTGGTTAGTGTTGTGTAGTTTGTGCAATTTCTTTTCTTCTCCTCTCTTTTCTTTGTTGTGTGCATTAACACACTTCTTTGTTTGCCTCCCGCCTGCCGCCTGCTCGCTAACCTCATAAATAACGTTACGCTTACAATAACAGCAAAAGCGGAGTAAAAATAAGAAGAGTCGTCGCCGACAGTAGCAGCGACAGCCAGCAGCAAGTGAATGAAATAGAAAATGTGCATCAATGTGTTGTGCATCGTGTCTGCCTCTACTTCTGCTTCTTGTTCACTTTATTTATTTCATTGACTGACTGACTGCACATATCGTGTCTGTGTAATCCGCCAGTTGCTTCCTGGAGAGCTTTTTCATATTGTTTGTGTGTTTGCCTTGCGGCAATTTTCTTTTGTTTTCGCCTGTCTGGTCTGGGCCCTAATGAATCTAGGCAGGTGTGGACAAAGTTTTATATGCATACGTTTTCTTTGTATATTCGTGCATGGCACAAGAGTAATCACATTTCTTAGTGTTTGCCGCAGAAAACTAACTCACATTTAAACTATATGGCAACGCTATATCCAAAAGATAGAAAGAGAACGACAATAGGACAACAAAATTCATTCATGGCATGCAATTTTCTGCAACCAACTTGGAAATTTACATAAAAACAGAGATAGTAAGAAAGAGAGAGCGAGAGAGAGAGAGATGCAGTAAAAGCGTAGCGAGTGTGCATCAACAGTTAAAGCACTGCTGGGTCATTTGGCTAGCAGGTAAATCCGAAATATTGTATAAAAGGGGGAGGATCAAATATGTATAAATCTAAAATAATGAATCTAAAAGCTTACACAACACTGAAAGCAGCGTAAGAAATATCAAAGATCAACGCTTAACGCTATTTGTATTATCCATGTGTTTTGTATGTAAATTGTAAATTATGTGTGTGTAGGTGTGTATGTGTGTGAGCTTATTAAACACACGTGTCTGCTTCTATTTGTTTGTTTATTTGCAAGTTTCGAGTGTACTTTTCGCAAGTGTTGATTCTGAATCTTCCGTATATATATATATATATATATATATATATATATATATATATATATATACATATCTATACATATATATACATGTATATAGTGGCAGTTCGCCCACCTCAGAGATATAAGCGTCATACCTGTTCTTAATAATACAATTATGGAACACGGAATACTGCGAATCTTAAATAAGCACAATTCGCAATTATTTGTGCCTGATTTCATTAAGTGTGATATGTGTGTTTATGTTTGTATATAGATACATCTACGACTATTTTAATGATATTTGCATTGTTCTTGGGAGTTTTGCGTGTCTGAACAAACAATTGTGCGTCATTAACTCATTTAAAGTTGGCATTGAATTGCTTTATAGCCTGCCAGCAAAAAGAAATAGAAAAAACATATCGACTCATTAAAAGTGAAATCTTTGCACATACTCTAACCACATTTGTTGCTACAGGGTATGTTGAGTTTGAGGACTGACTGACTATTGGCAATGCTATAAGGCATATCTAAAAATCAACGTTTTAGAAGAGTAATTGTCAAAAATTAAATTTAAATTTAAATTTTCAGCAACTAAATCTACTTTTTAGGCAGCGTATTTATTTGTCTGCTTGTCGTTTTTCTGTTTTTGGCAATTATTGCTTTAATAACACAAAAAAAAAATAATGTTTTTAATGTCAGTGTTTCTCTTTATACAATTTTTGAACAATTACAATTCCATTTTTTGGCTGTATTCGGATTCAGAGTGTGTTGCAAAGGTAAAACACTTAAAGTTCGCACCACGAGCACAAACCGTACATTAACACAGTAAACTCTGGCTGCCTCGATTATAAGGTTGTGTTGTATAAAAATTGTAAGTAGGCAAAATGGCAAACAGCCATTTTAACAATTACAATAAGAAACTACAAAATGGAAAAAAAATGAAGAGAAAAACATTTAACAGTCATTTTTGACATCAATGTTTGGCCTAAAGAAAGCTGCACAAAAAAGAGATAGGTTGGCCGAGATTAGGGCTTGGTGGGGTGGTGTTGAGGTCAAACCCGTCTGCATGACACTCTCAAAATGCGGCGCGGCAGCTTTTCAAAATATATATATATATATATTTCGTAACGCTTTCTTAACCCTAAGAAAAAAAGAAACAGGTAAAAAAGAAAAAAAAAATACCGCCTCAATGACCATCTTGTGCCGAGGAAGTAAACTTCATACAAATAAACTGAAAACTGAAGTGAAATGAAATTAAATACCCAACACCAGTGGCAAAGTACAGTTGCTAATTGTATGCTTAATATGGGTAATTGTTATGCTACGGATACTCTAATTACGCACACAAAACGTATATATTTAGGACGATAATACTGAGTAATGCACTCTTCAAAACAACAACAAAAATGTTACTTTATTTATTAGAGTGCTCACTATCTGAGCAATTGACAAACACAAGTTATTAGTTAATAATTAGTTCTTAGAATTGTAGTTTCAAGTTATCGAGCGCTCACTGTACTTAAATTGTTTCGCCATATCTCATTACTCAGTTATTCGCTTGTATTTTTTTTTTATTTACAAATTATAAATATTTTTTTTCGCAGATGTGTCAATTTGTATATCTGCTTTGACAAATAAGCTTTTCACATTAGTAACGATTTGAAAATTTGTTTACAAGTGTTTGAAAATGCTAGCTCCCTAGTAGCTTTTCGTTTCACTATTGCTATTGCTTCGAGCTTTCACAGAGCAATAGCAGCAGAGCCGATAGCATAAAACTATAAAAGAATGTGCTTTCGCTCAGCACTGTTCTGCTCTCTAATAAGAAATGTCATTAAAAACCACCAAACGGAATAGCAATAGCAAATTACGTAGCAGCGGAGCAAAAGAGCAAAACAAATATGCGATTACTACAGAGCAGTAGCTCATGCTCTTCGACTGCTATACTCTCGCAGTTCTTTTCTGCTATTGCTACAAATAAGTGATCTTGTTTTGCTCTGGCTACAACTGTTGAGGATAACAGAGGAGCAACCTGCAATTGCTCTGTTTAAATTCGTAGCAGGAGCAATAGCAGACTATTATTTGTATTGCTCTTGCTTCCACACTACTTTTCACAGTGCAACTGCAAATACTTTATGAATGAGACCGATGCGTTAAGCGTTGCAGCAGCGACCACTGCAGCAATCGCAGCAATCTTGGTGTCGTCAAGTGAATGGCGGACGCGGCCTGTTGCGCGTGCCCCAACAGCTACAGCTAACTGCAACAACAACAACCAGTTCTCCATTGGCTCATAAAATTTGGGCCATATTGACATGTGCCACTGTTGCTGTTAACAACTTTTGCTTTGCGCTCGTCGTCGTCGTCGTCTTTGTTGTGGCCCCATTTTTGTTTGCTTCTAGCACTGGCCACAGAAAATGCTGTATTACGACACACAAATAAATACATGGGCCAAATAAATAGATGAATAGCTTAGCTGGAAAATCCACGTTTCTCATTTCAGCCACAATACATGCTGTGTGCACTTGAATACCGCTTAGAGAAATTCTCGCAATTAGAATAATTATCGCAAATGATTTGCACGTGATGAGTTCTCACTGGAAATTTCGGAGGAGGGTATTACAATTTTGTCATGAAATATATACAAATCTACCCGATTGGAATTGGAATTAATGTGGAATTGTCTGGAAATAGTCTGGTGGAGAAAATTGTCGAAACTTACAGCATGTGTAAAACATTTTTGTGCATAAAAATATCTTGAGAAATTTTGAGTTTTATTAAGGTATTTTAATTTCAACATGTTTTATTTATTGTATATTTTTAATAGACTAATAAAGTTGAGGGTATTTAAGAAACCGCAGCAAAACATTGGAAACTATGACACTAAAAAATCAATTTTTTGAAAATGCACACCTTCAAATATATAACTATGTATGTGTGTGTGAGTGAGTGTGTGTGTGTGTGTGTGTGAGGGCGCGTGTGTGTCTGATTAATGCTTTCGGCAAACCAAACACTAAACACAAGTGATAACAAAACACACACGCCCTGAAGCGTTTAGGGGAGTGGGTCGGGAGGCAGTTGAGAATTGATTACTTGAGTAACTAAATAAAAGCAACGCATCGCGCAAACTTGAACGCTTTAGAAAATGTTGTTTATGATCTATGTAAGCATGTATATATATATATATATATATATATATATATATATATATATATATATATATATACTGTATGCCATACATATAAATTAACAGAGTGTGAATGTTGTTAAATCTATAATAGAGGAGAGCGCATATGTAATTTACGAGCGAACGATTGACGGGCGAAAACATTGACTCGAAGTTTTGACTGTTAATTGGCTTGGCACTTTTCAATGCAATTTTGTTGGCATTATTCACATAAATTTCATACGATAATGCAAGGTATGAAAGTTGTTTCGAAAATTCGAGATTGTTAACTTATTGTTAAATAACGGTTTCATGACATTTTTATTAGTAAATTAAATCTAATAATGCAACAATTTCAACAACAGTTTTTTTGAAGAAAACAAAAGAAAAGAAATATAAAATAAATTAGCCTCAGTATATGTTCGTGCCAGAAAAGTTATGATCTTTTAAACGATCTGGCAACACGAAATTATTTGATGGGAACGTCAAGTTGGTCGCGCTCGCTGTCATCGTACATTGTTGGGGAACAACAAAAAATGTGGAATTGTGTGCCAAAAACTTTTGATGTTGCCGGAGTGCCAGTTAGCTTTACGGTTTATCAGCAATGTTATCACAACCTGTTACGCTCAGAGAGGTCTACTTAGTTGTGGATCTGATTAGAAGCGTCAAAAAACACGGACTGCAATCGATGTTACAAATTTAATATGTGCACATATGAGACATTAACTCACACCACCTCATAATCGGCTCCCCCTTGAACCATTTGCAGGTGTTCTTTTTGTTACGGCAATCGACAATGTGTCAATTATTACGCTTTCGGACTTGGCGTTGACAGCTACATTTTCTAAAACACACAAATATAAATATATATATATATATAATATATTATAATATATATATAATATGTACCTACTGCCAAACAGTCCGCTGACCGACGCATGCAATGGGAAAAAAGTAAAAGCGGTGAAATTTTCCCATTCACATCCATCGAATCGATCTCGTCGCATCGTCGCCGTCGTCGTCGTCTGCATTGCGCGCAGTGCAATGCACTGGCTGGCCAGACGCCAATCTCCTACTTTCGAATGTGCAACTGCAGCAGCCACAGCAGTAGCAGCAGCAGCAGTAGCAGCAGGAGACGACTTTGGACGGGGCACTCTCATATTACCTAATCATCATCCAGCTGTGCTTAGCCGGCGCTAGTTGAGCCCTAGCGCTCGTTTGCTGCTTATCAATAGCTTAAGGCAGCGTCTGTTGCATAACGCCACGCGAACTGCGCCCCAGCATATCAATGAGATGCGAAAGCCAACCGTTCAACGCCATCAGAAACAGAGACCAAGAGAGGGGCCATTGAAACAGGCGCGTGTTTTGCGCTGCTGCGGAATAAAACATCTGATTACGCCCCCTTGGCATGTGCACCATACACAGAAAGAAATTCTTGTGAACATTTTTTTTTTATTTTAACTATAACGTGTTTTTTATGTAATGCGCTTAAGGCAGGGTGTTAAACCGAAATGATTTTGGGTGCGGTTTCCGATTCTGTTACTTAAAGTAACAATATTCCGGTTAAGATGGTACCTATACATAATCTTAATGTACTAAAGTTTGAAAAAAATCAGTGCGAAATATTCAAATACCATTTGAGAAAATAAATTGTACACAATTTGACAATTATTTAGATCATATAGCTCGAACGGACTTATACATAATATAGAGGTTTAAGCAAGGTCCAAGGGTAAAGTATCTCAAAGGCAGAAAGATGCAGCAAAACGTATATAAATGTACTTCATTAGCATTAACAAGACGATCTAATCATAGCTGTCAGTCCTTCTATACAAACTACATTACATACATCAGTTCAGGTATTTGAGTTTTTAAAAAAATTGAAATATAGGTTTTGAATCCGATTCGGAATCTGAATTTCAATAAGTAAACAAGATTTTCCGATAACGTTTCCTATTCGGGTTTGCCGCACTAATTAACTGATGACACACATCTATAGATTTGTATTACGAAAATCGTAATTAAATTTATCTACCTTATGATTTCTTTCTGTGTACTGGTCAGGCTGCTTGGCTGGCCAGCTGAGAATGGCTGCTTATTCAATTAGCGACGCGTCACTTCCGAGAGCGCGGACAACGCTTATCGAATGATTAAACGCTTGTCGTCTGCCCGGCGAATCTTGCACTCTAACCTCAGCGCTCTACGTGGGGGGAAACCAAAAAAGAAAATAAACCAAAAAAAAAAAAGAAAAAACAAACAAAACACTGAGAAAGAAAAGGAAACAAATAAACAAACGACAAAAAAACAGAAAAGACAGCAAAAAGTGAAAGCGATTGCGGTTTATCGCCTTTGTCATCATCAATGGGCAACACCAGTGGCGCCCATAGCCAATAATAATAATAATAATAATAAACGAGTGCTTTTATAATAATACAACCGTGGGTCCACCCGGGAACTAGCAGACTTGCTGGTTTGGGGTTTAACCCGGTTTCGCTTTCCTCGCGCGATTGCAAAGTATCTTATTTAGCTTCGATGGGTTATGAAGAGCCAGCCGCATCTCTGAAAGTAGGTTGCAATACTGCGTATGGGAAGGTCACATTACGGGTTTTTGTTTATTGTTTTGTGTTGCCGCTGGTAAAACAATACTCTCTTCTGTTGGGCTAGAAATACCCTGGGGTAATCCAATAGCAGGCAACGAAGATAGCTTCGTGTCTTCGCATTGGTATTTGCGATGTTTCCGGTATGTTTTTTTTGTGCTTGCTACTCGAATCTGATATCTGATTTATCGCGATTCCGAGTGTTGACTTGAAATCGATAAAATTCCATAACTCTCTATATAGTATTCGTATCACAATGAGTTTTCTTAAAAGTATTGAGTGAGATGCCAAAGAGTAAGTGAGAAATTTCTGATTAAGCATTTTCTATTTATGGAATATATAGTGACATTTAAGATAATCCATTAATGGCCACTTAATCATGTACATGACTAGAATGTTTATTTATAACATTGATATTTTCTCTGTGAATCACAAATTCTAAGAAATTATCAGTAAGTCAATCAATGTTTAAAAATACCATTGTCACTAATCAGATTGGATTAAGATAATTAAATCAAATGATGTAAGGATGATTACGTACAAAAATAAACATATATGAGCCGGTGCATGAATACGTAATCGGGCCAGCCTAGTTTCCATCGCCCTAAACGAGTTGCTTTCGGTTGTCTGGCAGTCTATTATTAGCCAATTTGTTGGGATGGCTTTTGTTGTCGATGTTTGTTGGTTTGTTGGCTTGTTATCTCTTCTTCCGCATACGGTTTGTTTACTTTACTCTCCGGCTGCTGTCCTCCACTGTTGATTGGAAACGTATGCAAATTTTAAGTTTTGTAAACAAATTGAATAAATTGTGACATAAAAATAAGTTCAATTTAAACGCGGGCGTTGCCACTCCGTTCAAATTGCAATGAGGCTCCATTTCCGCTTGCAGCGACTTGCCGGAACCACTAATTTGTGCTTGCAGAATATTAAGGAAATTATGATCATTTTGGCAGTTCAATGTACTCCCGGCCATTGAATTCCCCCAATTACCCGGAAATTAAAAGAGAAAATAAAAGTGTTTGTTTTATTTTTGTTGGCAAAGCTTGTTTACATTTTGAATATCCGTTTGAATCATGCAATTTGAAATATGTATACATATATATGCATTTATATCTCACTCTTGAGATATTTCCCTGCCACAATGGAAAATTATTTTCTTTCTTTGTACTATCAGAATAATTGTGTGTAAAATGGCGACTTCACAAGTTGCTTTTAAAATTCAGGGCAAGACTTTGCTTTGTGTTAATCTTATACAATAGCTTTCAATGTGTTCTGTCGATTCATTTTCTATACATATGTCTGCTGACATACGTACATAATCAATTATAAGTGTAATTAATTTGACCATGACTCACTTTTGAGCGCCTCATTAAATTGCGCAGATTCCCCTGTTGAAGTGTTCCCCAATTAGCGACACCATTTCACAATATTTGTAAAAGCAATTCGAAATCGTGCATTGCCTGAAAAGAAAAGTAAAAATAAAATTAAAAAATAAAAATAAAAATGTAATTATACATTTATATTTAATACAATTTAAGCGTGTTTTGCGTGACATTTAATACGTTTAATGTTGATTGTAAAGCTAATTAAATTCCTGGGAAGCCCTCAATAAATCGCGATATATGCACGAACAATAACTGTGGTATGTCGGCCCTTCTATATAGTATAAAGTGTGGAAAATTTGTGTGACCACAGCTGATAACTAAGACTGCTATTTGTGGCTATCAGTTAATTCTTAATAAATATATTCTCATTTTATCGGTAAAAAAAAATATATATATAAAGTCCAGGAATAATCTATAACTATTATTGCATTTATTCAACAAAATCCAAATGTGCCTTTTTATTTTTCATTTATTATTTTGTTCAGATACAGTCTTCAACAATAGTGGTAATATTTTGTAAATAGACAATAAAATAGAAGTTGGAATTGTGCTTTAACTTTTAATTTTACCTGTGCTTCATATTTGCGTCGCATTTTGTTTGCTGCTATATATATATATATATATATATGTATATATTTACTAGTAACACTTATATAGGTAAAGCCTCAAAATTATCTTGTTTTGCTTATGTGGCCAATTCATGTGAGGTGTTTACTAAACTCGACGCTCTTTGTTTTGCTCGAATGTCGATTATAATGGCATAGCCATGTTTATATATATATATATATATATATATATATATAGTATAATTGCTGATAACTAAAACCAATTGTCATGAACTTGTCGGCCAGACTGAAAGGAACAGCTGTTAGTGTTTTGATCATTTTCTCACCGTTTGTTAGCGTATTCAATTTGACACTTCACTTGGAAATCAATTGTCCAGTAATTAAATTCAATTGAAATATCATTAGAAGTATTCAAAAGTCAAACACCATCACCAACCCCTGCCCCTGCCCCCCTCCTTCCGCCAATTAACCGAGTGCGTCAGGTGCCGGGCAGGGAAGAAGAACACGTTTCAGTCCACTGTTATACAATCGTTCAGATATATATTTATATACAGATTGCAGTCAGTTATACGCTCAAGAAGGTCATGTTGTGGGGTCAACAGTGGGTCTCCACCTCATTCTGAATTGTGCTCGCCTCTGGCGCTGTTCTCAATCAAGGCACGCTTTCATTTGCTTATATTTCGTCTCTTATTTTAAATTGATGGACTGCGTGTTAGAAATGAGGCGACCTCATGCCGAGTATATTCAATGTCAAGTGCTTCCACAGATGAGTGCTGGCAGGATAGAGATGGAGTAATTGCAGCCGATGTGGCGTCACTTTTGGAGAGTGGTTGGTTTGCATGCAACCACCACGATTCCCATCTGCATCGATTTTTGGCCAACCTTCGTCGTCGTTGAGTAGTGCTCATCCTCATCCTCATCCTCATCCTCGTTCTCGTCCTCGTCCTGGGTAACTCAAGGACAGTGGCATTTGCCATACTGTTTGATGCCGCCTGTTGCTGTTGCTGTTGCCATTTGCTGTGGCAAGGTTATATTTAGCTGCTTTCGTGACGTCAGGCGCTGTGTCCTTAAAAGCTGCTGCTGCTGCTGCTGTTGCTGCTAGTAATTTATTGACTAACGTTTTGGTATTCACAATTTTTTCTAATTTCACCTTGAAATTGCAACCATAGCCGGAGTCGCCTCGCTGCCGCAACCCACACAAAAAGACCTGTCTGCTACATTTTTTGCAATATATGAGCAAATGAGAGTTTTAGCAGAACTTGTGTGTGTGTGTGTGTGTGTGTGTGTGTGTTATCAGCAAAATTCGATTCGATTATTCACATTTTATTTATTATTATTGGATTTTTATTTCGCTGCTGCGATAACCAAAAATTAACAATTAAAATAATAATTCAAATGCGACAAAAAAAAAATGCTCATGGGAAATAAATCAGTAATCGATTAAATGCGGGATGTATACAAAATATATAAACTTATATGCTTTAAAGGAATTTCGATACCAAAATTTAATTATAAATTAATCTAATTTATATGCAGTAAGCAATTTATTTGACATCCCGCATTTCGTTTCATAAAGTTCTTGCAGCAGGGCGAAGAAATAATTTTATTTATTTATGGAAATGTCTTCGAAGTATTTTGTACGATTTATTTGAGTAGAATTAGCAATAAGAACACTAAAACAACTTTTACTTTTACTTGGTTTGCCCAAAGTGGCTTAGAACCAGAAACCGTTTGTTGCCATTCTCAAATATTCTGGAAATGTGAAAAAAATCGTTATCAAATTGAATAAACTTTAGCGACCCTCACATTCGTCATTTATAAGTGAAACGGCGTAATTCCATTCTTGACACATAAATGAGTAATAAAATAAATAAAAATTAACCCCTTCACCGAAGTTTGCAGAAGTTAAAAATGCTAGCCGGACTCAATGGAGTGTCAACAATCTTTATATCTTTATATTGAAATTGGTGTTTAGATTCCATTATACGATAATATATGTATATTACATTGAAATGCCATCGAAGTTGTTGTAATTAGCGTTTGTGTCCTTGACGGCGCCTTAGCCGTCCCTAACTATAATTTACTTGGCCAAAACGAACTTGGAATATTTAATTACACATTTGCTTTGCGGCTGTCTGCTTTTAGTTACAATTGAGATTTGTGGCACACGAATGTGCATTAAACCGAATGTAATTTAAAGTATAAATAACTTAACTATAATTAGAGATTTTTAGTGGTTTTGGCCCAGTCTCAAGGCCGGTCAATGACCAAAGCAAAAGAAGCTCGCGCTCGATCAACAAACGAAAGTCTTCAAACAGCCATTGATTGATGTTTGGTTTTTTGTTTGCTTGAGCCGAGTTTGTGTTAACTGTTTGTCAAGTCGCAAAAATGAAATTAAATAAGCCGCAATAAAACTGGCGGCGCTGAGCTAATAAATTTCAGATCAACTGCGACGACTTAATATAATGGAAAGAAAGAAGGGGCAAGAAAAGAACGGGCGGGCGGCAGTCAGTCATTGAACTATTTACTCTCGGCCTTGCAGGTGTACCTTAGACATTGGGCCAATAGAACGACCACCTTTGAGGTGCTGATGTGTGTGTAAGTGTGTGTGCGTGTGTGTGTGTGTGTTTTCTGGTCGGGGTATTTCGCTCATTGCTCGTTTCAATGTTGTGTAAACAAATGGATATGGAATTGCCACATGTTGTAGCAGGCAGCAGGCAGCAGCAACAGCAACGTTGGCATTGAGCTTTGCTTGCGTCGTTGCTTTCAACTCGCAATCAATTCGATTTTCATAAAAAACGCCTCAAACTTTACCAGCCATCGATTTACTTTTTGTGATTCATTAAATGGAAAACCAACTGGAAACTTTGTTGCAATTAAGTTATATCTCGCATTGTGTGTGTTTTCCGTAAAAAAAAATATATTTTCGCTTGTACTTTTTACGCAAAACTTTTCGGAATTATTCAAAGCGTTCGCCCTTAATCGCTGCTGTCGCCCACCTTGCCCCTTGCCCCTTGCCACGGCTCTGTGCAGCGTGTCGAACTGCGCAGTTTGGAGTGGAGTCAACGGCAAAGTCAACGCATTTTGACGTGTTTGCCTTTGTAATAAGCACATTTCGCACATTTCGTTTCCTTCCACCGCATTTAGCTTTGGTTGTTGGCTTTTGGCTGCTTTTTTATTTTTTTATTTCATATTTAAACAACAGTTCAGTTCACAAATGCAAAAGTAAAGCACAATCAGGCAAGTAAAAAAAAAAAACAAGTTCAGCTGCCCGTTAACTTGATATCTTGAACAAGAGGGAAAGATACGGAACGAAAGAGAGAGGAATATTTTGCCTCTTTCTCTCTCTCTCTCTCTGTTTTTGTCTGTTCGCTCGTTCGATCTCCAATGAAGCTTTTTATTCGAAACAAGTTGGCAGCTTCGTGCTAAAAAATATTTGCATACTTAATATATTCCAAATGGATTTTTTTTTTTATTTTTAATTAATACAAATGTTTTTAGATCAACTTGTGTGGAAAATATAAATAAATCCTCAGCAGTTGTAACTTTAAATGTTGCGCAGTTGTAAATTGCGAGAATTTATTTATTTATGTTAGTTTTTATAAATATTTACATACAAGTTTTCTATGGAAACCCGTAAGAATAGTATTTCCACTTTGGTAACCATCGATAATAATTTCATCAAGCCAGTAAATAGAAAATGTTGAACTTCAAAGGCTTATAAAATTGTAATTTTAAAAATTAGTCATCGAAGGTGCCGCAATCGCTGCAGCGTTACTCATTACTCATCCAAGTTTAATAAGCGCACTTTCCACTTGTGCAACAATTGCAGTATTTATTTAATGTTGCCTCAATCAACGCAATTTGAGCTATAAATAGAAACTGCTGTTCACTCATGTTGCATATGCATAATAATAATACCCTTAAGTGGCATCAAACACTCTTACTAATTACATCCTTATTGTGGCAATTTTGGTGTCTTGCAGGCTGATGACAAATCGCTGCTGGCACGCTTCTACCATGCCGATCGATCGCTGACCGCCGTCGCCAGTGAGCTGGACAGCTTCGATGGACGCGCCGAGCCGGATCGGTGTACGCGTCTGGTCAGCAGACTGCGTCAAAATCAGGTAAGTGTTGTGTTCAGCTGGCAACTGATGAAACTGATCAACTAAACTGTTTCTGTTTTTGGGGTGTGTAGGACAAAGTCCTGGCCATTACCAATATGATAATGGAGGAGCTACTGGGCGAGGATCGTGATGCGCGCGCCTTTCGCGCCAAATTTCCCGAGGAGGTGCTGCAAGAGAATCTGGCCGGTCAGCTGTGGTTTGGGGCAGAGTGCCTCGCCGCCGGCTCCTCGATACTGAACCGCGAATCGGAGAGCAAAGAGATGCGTCCACTGGCCCAGGCCGTTACCAAGAGTCTGGGCCATGTGCGTGTCCTGCTGCGCGACCAATGTCTGCGCAACAATGTGCCCAACAGCAAGACACTGCACTTGGACTTCAACGACTCCAACACGGAGCAGCTGTACGAGAGCCTCAAGATATTCGATCATCTGTTCGCTGAATTCGAGCTGAGCTATGTGAGCGCCATGGTGCAGGTGAAGTCCCGACACGAGTACGAGATGCAGCAGTGGATTGGCGTGCTCTTCTCGGAGACGCTGCAGCGTTCCCTCAAGGTCGGCCTGCTCGATCAGGACATGGTGGACGCTTTCGATCCGGGTCTAATGTTCTCTATACCGCGACTGGCGATTGTCGCCGGCCTCGTCGTCTATGCGAAGGGGCCGCTGAACATGGACATGCCGGGCGATCAGCTGTCGGAGATGTTCCGTCCATTTCGCACGATCCTCATCAAGATCAGGGATCTGTTGCGCAACCTAAGCAAACAGGAGCTGTTTCAGCTGGAGAAGCTGCTCTGCACCAACGAGGATATCAACACGAAGGTATTTTTTTTTATCGATTTTTTGTTTGGTTCGCTTTACTCAAACTGTATTCTTGTGTTCTTTCAGGTGCCTTTGGGCTCCAGCAGCATTGAGGCGCCAAGTCCTGAGCATAACAACACCAGCAGCAGCAGTAGCAGCAGCAGTAACAACAATAATAACAACAACAACAACAGCAGTGGCAGTGGCAGCAACAACAATGGAAAAACCAGCACAACAGCAAACACGCACAAGCCAGTGGAGCGTTTGGTGGATCATCGCAATAACAATACCACCAATAGCCAGCAGACAAGCAGCTGCAGTGTGAATGCTGTAGCAGCCACACCGGCAACAAGCACTCGCTCTCGCACTCCTCCGTCCACGTTGACGCCATCGGCGGGCAGCACGCCAACAGCCTCGCCAGCGCCATCGCCGACGCCGTCACACTCCATTGCGTCCACATCGTCGGCGGCGACAACTTCGACAAATTCTCCAGTCCATTGGAGCGATTATGACGTTGATGAGGATGAGGACGATGATGATGATGATGACGAGCATGACGATGTCGAAGAGGATGAGGATGAGACGGGTATATTGGACAGCGATGAGCATGACTTAAATGATGACAGCGATAGCGAAGTGGATGAGTTCTATGAGGCACAGCTAAAGGCCATTGTGGCAGCCGCCGATTGTGCACCTGGCTATCTAATACCGGATTGTGCCTCTGGCTATTTAATATCAAACACAAATCTGGGCAATCTGCTGCAGCCGCAACAGGTGCCACTCACGGACAACTTCGTGGCCAGCGAAGACGATGAGCTTGGCAATCACACTGCGGGGGATCAGCAGCAGCAGCCACAACAAGACCACCAGCAGCAGCAACAACATACAGAAGATGAGCCCAGCACAAGCGCTGCTATGTTGGCCGCCAGACGCACTTTGCAGCGTCTCCGTTTGCCCAGCAGCAGCAGCGATAATGAGCCCAGCGTCAATAATCAGCAGACGACAATCAAATCGACGAGCGAGCAGACAACAGCGCGCAGCAGCAGCAATCGCCATCGACACCACAGTCACCATCATCATCATCATCATCATCACAGTCACAGTCACAATCACCATCACCATCAGCCAGCAGCAGCAGCAGCACCACAGGACGAGCAGCACAATAACAATCAACCTCACAGTCACAGTCACAGCAGCAGTCATCACCATCATCATCGCACAAATCGCAGCAGTCGCAAGCGGTGCAGCCAGGAGCACTGCGAGGCAACAACCGCAACAGCAAAAACAACAACCGGAGGAGAGCAACAGACGGAAGACAACTTGGATACGAGCACCGCCTCCTCACTCTCCGATGATGTCTCGTTGGCCATGCGGAACACCACCGCGCGTCTGAAGTTCAAGTGAGCGAATTATTTTCATTATTTCAATCCGACCAAATCTTAATTAGCGGTATTTTTTTTTCATTCAAACAGGAGTACTGAAAATCTGTTGCATCGTCTGTTCGTCTGCATTGCTGGCGTCGCCGATCAGCTGCAGACAAATTTTGCCTCTGATCTGCGCCAGATATTGCGCAGTGTGTTCCTTATGAACATGTCCTCGGCCCAAGAGGACATTGACATACCCGAAAAGACAAAGGAATCGGAGCTATTCGAGTTTCGCGCCTCGGAAAACGATGTGATACAAGAGAGCGCCGGCTCCAATCAAAGCATTTATTCCGCCGAGGAGGTCAATCCCGAGCTGGACAATGTGTTCAACAACGCGGGCACCAACGGACCACGTCATTCCGCTGGCGCCGCAATGCAGCGCAACAATACCATTGATCTGGCCACGGCGCAGAGCAGCAACAGCGGCAACAGCAGCTCCTCGAACAGCAGCAGCTCCTCTGCGGCACGCAATCATGTGGCGCGGAGTCGTAGTTTGGGTGACCACGATCAGGCTTCGACCAGCAGCTCACAGCAGCAGCAGCAGCAACAACAACAACGAGAGCTGCAGTTGCAGTTGCAGCAACAACAACAGCAGCAGCAGCAGGTGCAGTTGCAGCAACAATTGCAGCGTCAGCGCAACAATTCCGTTGGCAGCAATTCACCATCGAGCGCCTCATCGACCAGCTCCAACTCGGAGCACAATTCACCGGTGAGCACTCGCAGCGGCAGTCGTCGCCGTTTGCCGAGCAACAACACATCGTCCATTGGCAGCACAGCAGCAACGACACCAACAGGAGCAACAACGACAACACCAACAATGTCACCACCTGCCTGGATACCCGATGGGAAGGCGCCACGCTGCATGTCCTGCCAGACGCCGTTCACAGTGGTGCGGCGACGTCATCACTGCCGCAACTGTGGCGGCGTCTTCTGTGGCGTCTGCTCCAATGCCTCGGCACCGCTGCCCAAATATGGCCTAACCAAGGCGGTGCGCGTCTGTCGCGAGTGCTACATGCGCGAGGTGCGTCAGAGTCACGGTCACAGTCGCAGCCAGGGTCAGAGTCAGATTCATAGCGCCACACAGCAGCAGGCAGGCGGTAGGCCGCAGGCAGCAAGCGCCTCTTAGGATTGGCCGCTGGCGCTGGCTGGCAGGCGCAGAGCAGTGAGACCAAAAACGTGCCCAACCGTTGACCAAATCCAAATGGATGGAAAACAAGCAAACTGTGAATCGCAATCGTTTTTTAAAATTAGTTTTTTTATGCGCAAACGCAAACTAAGAAAATATTTTTGAATTCCTCGACAAACGGCAGAGTTTTCCAAGTGCAGCAGAAATTATTAATTGATTCGTTTGACACATCAAAATGATCACTTTCAAAATTGAATCTTAATGAATTCACACACACACACACACACACAACACAACACAACACACACACACACAAACTGACCAACTCTGAGTGTCGTATCAAAACTGTACAATAAAATAGTTTGACTCGATCTATGTATGTATTATAAACACAACTGTTAATCTAGCTATATACCATTCGCACGTGTAAACGTTAATTGTAACTGTAAAAATGCATTCAGCTCATATCAAGCATATATACTTTATATATGTACTATATATATATATATATACATATGTATGCCTGCATTTCAATAGATCTTCTTTTGGGTTTTATGGGACAGACGAGGAGGGACTGCATTCGAAACGTAAAAGTGGATCGATCCGATCTTAGCTAATATTGTAAGCTTCTATGTTGCGATTGTTCTGTCATTAGCAGCCAAGACACACGACACGTTTAGGATCTAGAATATAGTGTATATATATTTTTGTAGCAAGTGCAGCAAACTGAGCTGAATAATAGACATAATTTCTAGCGAAAATTTGCAAAACTTTATTGTGATTTACTGTTATTTGTATACCCTGTAACAACAAATTCGTGTTGTTGTATGAATTTCTCTTTTTCTATCAAACTGTCTGCAAAATTAACTTAAGTAAATTTACAATTAACATACGGTACCGTTACAGGGAATATAAATAAATAGTCGGCCCGATACGGCTATAGTGTTTTTACCTTATACGAAATCCATTTTATGTTTAAACCATTTAAGCTAGCAGGAAATTGATTTCAAACCTAATAAAACACAGTTTTACATATTATATACAAACATATATATGCATATATATTTTTCTGACTTAAATAATAAAAATTACGAACAAAAAAAAATATGTAAATTGAATTTAATGAACATATATATATGATATTTTGCTTAAATCAATAAAAAAATAAATAAAATAAAAAAAGTAAAAAACTGATTTTTCATTTTGTAGAAAAAACGTGATTTTTATAATTATTTATAAATTTTATAACTAATCAATTTTGAAAACTCATGCCTCAAAAATGTTGAGAAATTGAATCCGTTTCTGCATTTTAGTTTTCTAATTTTAAATAGATAATCAAGCAAAACTTTAAATATTATGTAAAATCGTAGGAATATATTTTTAACTGATTTTGTTTTTTGCTAAACTTCAAATTTATTTCTAATTTGAGTTCAGTTCGTTTTGAGATTTTTCCTGGCGTGTTTCCTATTTTTTTTGTTTTTCCTCCACTCGCTTTTGTAGGTTTATTTTTTTTTTTGTTTTTGGTCTTTTGCTGCTTGTTTAGTTGAAACTCACACGAAGATGGGGGATAACAGGAAATCGAAAAAATGCTTGGAATCAGCGGAAACTTTGCTTTGGAGGAGTTTGTTGCAGGATCGCAAGTTTAAGGACGACATCGAGGTGGCTCAGTTAGATTTGATGGATGACCTGGACGAAGAATTCTTCAACACGTCGTATGAACTGGTGCAACGTCTGGTGCCGCTCAACGCCTTCGTGGCGGGCAAGATTAAACGCTACGTGGATATTCTGTCCAGGATGCACACGCGTTTCACCAAAGCGGTGACAGCAGCCCATGCAATGCATACCAAAATACAGACTGCGGATACAAAGCTGAAACTGGCCATAAAAACGACTGCACTCTCAACGGATATGGTGGGTAAGCTGCGAGAATCCTTGACCGAGGCCTGGTGTGCAGCGGATGCAGTCTACTATCGGGAGACCCTGAGGCTGGACAACCAGGTTTGCTCGCAGAAAATCCATTTACATAGGGGTGAAGATCCGTAAGTATTCAACTCAGAAGATCGTTCTCTCCCGCACTCTCATAAATCTTTCTCGCTTGCAGCAAGGAGCTGCGCATCCGTGGCACTGTCTTCCGGGAACGCGATCGCCTGGCCCATGAGTTGAGGGACTACGAGAAGCGTCTGGAACAGAATCGTGTCTACTCTGTGTCCTTGGAGGATGCTAATGAATTGCAGCGCGAGACGATCCAAAAACAACAACAAAGCGTTAACCAGATCGCAGAGGAAATGTATGCGATGGATCGCCAGCATCAGATCACAGTCGCCTCCTTAGAGGGAAAGATTGACAGTCTGATGAAAGACTTGGAGAGCGTCCATGCGGTTAAGCATGAGCTGACCAAATCCGAGCAAAGCTTAGCAAAGGCTTTGGCGATGAGCGGGCAGATGAAGCGTCTAATCGAACGTCTCTCGCAGGAGAAGTACACCTTGGTGAAGAAGCTGCAAAGCCTGCAGGACGACAAGCGTCGCTGCAAGAAGCACGCCAAAGATCTGGAAACCGAGAATCGGGAGCTGGTGAGCGAGAAGGATGAGTTGGGCCGATTAAATCGAGCCAACTTCAACGAAATAAAAAAGCATGCGGATTTGCAAGCGATGCTCGAACGCCGCCTCCGGCAATTGTCCAAGAAGAACAGCGACTACGTGGAGCAAAAACTGATCCAAGAGTGAGTCGCATGCATTTATTATACATATATGCAATAATATATATTTACTCGATTCCATTTCATCCAGCAACGAACTGATGAGCCTTAACAAGAAATTGTTGATCAACACAGCGACGCTGGACGAGACGATGCGCCAGAAGGAGGACGGGGAACGCGGTCGGGAGAGGTTGCGCTGCGACTTAGCTGGCTTGAACGATGATTTGGCCAGCTTGCGTCACGATCTGTTCGTGCAACGCGGTCGTACGCATGATGTGCAACTGAATCTGAATCGATGTCACAATTCGTTGGACAAGAAGGATCACGAGATTCAGCAGATCAACCGGGAGAAACAAGAGCTGCAAGCGGATATCACAGAGCTATTAAAGTCAATCGAATCCCTGGAAAGTGAGTAAAGGACACACACACACACACCCACACACAACCACACACACTAATATTAATTGTGCCCTCAGCACTGGTGGGCAAAAGAACAGAGAAACTGACATATGTATCCGAGCAGTTGGAGCAGAAGCATCGAAGCTATCACAGTGCCCTAAAGCAAATGGAGAAACTACAAAGTGAGAAGAAGGTGCTGGAGAAGAGTTTCGAGATGTGCGCCAGGGATCGGCAGAGTTTGCAGAATCTGAACGTTAAGCTGGGCTTTCAGAACAATCAATTGTGCAACCAGTTGGCCACCAATGAGAAGGAGATAATCGGACTCAAGAATCGCATCGATCAGATGGAGAGCACTGTGAAGCGCAAGCAGAACGAGATTCATGGCCTCGATCGGCAGCTGCAGCGGATGCGCTCCGAGTTCGACGATATGAAGATCCGGAATGATCAGCTGCAGCACACCACCGAGGCGGATGAGAAGCGGTTCAAGCAGATCTCCATTTGCCTGGACGAGGTGCGAAAGGAGAAGACACTGGTGGGCCATCAAATGGTGCGACGCAACTCCGAGCTGCGGATGCAGCTCGAGAAGCTCGCCAGGATGAAGCTGGCACTTGAGCATGGCAACACACAGTACAATCAGCGCATCGAGGACATCCGTCTCCTCAAGACGGAGATCCGAAATCTGCGCATGTCCCACGATTGCATGCAGCGAGCAGTTGGCGGCACGGCCAACTTGCGTCACGAGGTAATGCGGCTGGAGCGTCAGCTCATCCGTGAACGATTGCGCGTCGCGGCGTTCACGGAGGAGATGAAGCACCCGTATCGCATTCATCGCTGGCGTGTCCTTATCGGCAAGGATCCAACCAGATATCAGCTAATCCGCAAAATGCAGGTGCTGCTCAAGCGCAACATTCGCCTCGACGTGTTGCGTGGCAATCTGCAGCAGCAGTTGGAGGACTTGCAGCGATTGTACGACAAACTCAAGGAGCAGCTGCAGCGCATGCCCAGTCCCCAGGTCGTGGAACGCCTCTGGTTCCAGCAACGCATCAATCAGCGCCAGAGTCGCAAAGTGCGCGCCATGAAAGCCGAACTGGCCATCAATGAGATTGATCTAAAGTCACGGGAGATCATCATCGACCAGTATCAGCAGGTCCTTAGGAAGGAGCACCAGCTGCAGCAACATTCTCACAAGGATGCCAACCGGTCACTCCAATGCATAATGCCAGCACCCGAGGAACAAGTCGAACAATTCACCAAATCAATCTTCGAGATGAGCACAGAGGATTCAAAGAGTTTGAATTTAATGAGTAACTAAAGCAACGAGCTGATGACCTTGAAGCCAGCACCCAATGTTCGTGGTAGCTGCGCCGGCGCCGAGTAGCAATGCGCCTGCATTTGCTCCAGCATCTGGCGCTCCTCGAGCAGCTTCTGCTTGCGCCGCTTCTCCTCCAGCAGCTGTGTCTTGGTCTGCGCCAGATTGCCGCGCAACTCCTCCAGCTGCCTCGCATTTGTCCTCTCGCCAAACTCGCGCGCACTCAGCTCTGCCAGGAGCACCTTCAGCTTGCGATCCTTGGCGGAGAGGCTGGCCTGCAAGGAAAATAAATTATATTATTTACCACGAACCGATTATATTTGAAATATGAATTAGGGATTAGGGGGATACTAGTTATATGGGACCGTCAGGACTGCGATTTCTAAAAAGTAAAATAACCTGCCACGTCTCACCTTCGCCGTGTTGAGCTGCGCCTGCACCTTGTGGCTGGGTAGCTTCAGCATAAACTCCTTGAGTGCCGCATACAGTTGTTGGGCCTCGGTCAGGGCACGCTCCTGCTCCAAGGCAGCCACGTTCTGGCCGAGCAGCTGTTTGCGCAGGATGTGTATGCGTTCGAGCAGATCCATTTTCTCGGGATCCTTGCCGCGCAGCAGGCGCCAGCGATGCACATTCATCGGCGTCATCATTTCATCCTGCAGTGCACGCGCCTTGATCCGCTCCTGGTTGAGGAGTCGCTGCATTTGCAACAGTTCCTGCCGCAAGTCGGCGGCACTCTCACGATCAGCGCGCAAAACATTGCGCTCGGTGCGCAAATTCTTAATCTCAACGCCCATCAGACGCATATCGTCCTGGCACTGGGTGCACTGGCGCTCCGTCTGATCGTGAACTGTCTGCAGATTCTCCAGCGTGTGCTGCAGTCGAGCATATTCGTCATTGCGCTTGGTCAGCGCCGCACTGATCGAGTTCTTCTCGTTCATCAGGTTGTCCACATCCTTGCGCAGACGACCCAAGCGCTGCTCGTCCTCCTGCAGCGACTTCGCATGCCGATCGTTCTCCTTCCGCTTGTCCAGCAGCTCCGCCTTGGTGTGCTGCTGTCCCAACTGGGCGTGGCGCACATCGTTGCGCAGCAGACGACGCTCCTTCTCCATGCGATCAAGTTGCAACTGCAGCTTGCTCAGCTCTCCATCCCGATACGTAATCTTGCTCTTCAGCGCCTCGATTTGCGCCTGCAGATTGCCAACCACATCTCGCAGCTTTTGCCGATCCTCGTCCAAGGATTGCAACGAACGCTGCAGACCTTGTCGCTCATTGGTTAGTGTCTCATGCTGCTGCTGAAACTTGGAGCACTTCGTTTCCAGATCGCTTATGGTGCGCTTCAGCTCAATCTCATAGTTCTCCTTGAGGTGAATCTCATCTGTTGATGGACTTTAAGTAAGCCAGGATTGGGATTAATTAATGGGTGACCTACTTTGAAGCAAATCGACTTTGTCAATCCACTGCTGAATCTCGTCGAGCTTTTTCGTCTTTTCCTTCTTCTGCTTCTTCAGATCCTCCTGCAGTTTCTTCATTTTGAGATCCATGCTGCTGACGGTGTCCTTCAGAGCACGCACCTCATGCTGCGACTCCTGGAACAGGGCGCTGCTCTGCTCGGCGCTCTGATGCTCGCCCTTCACTTCCCGCTTGAGCACATCCCGCTCCTTGGTCAGATTCTCGTTGTTCTTCTCGAAATGATGCACCACCCGCCGCATGGACTCCAGCTCCTTATCCTGTGTGCTCATCTGCGTTCTGCAAAGCATTTCAATTAGCATTGGTGTTTGCTGAACCTACTTGGGGAACCCACTTGAGTCGCATGTTCTCCTGCTCCACTTCCTGCTTGGACATCTCCAGGCCGCCATATCTGCGTGCTATAGTCTCCTGAGATTTGGCCAGCTTGGCGTTATCCTGACGCTGCTTGATGAGCTCATCCTCGCGCATCTTGAGCAGCGTTATCCTCTGGTTTAGTGCACGCCTGTTTTTATCCCGCTCCTGCACGGTGTACTCCAGATCCACCGTAATCTTGGCCAGCTTATTGCAGGTGCTGTTGTGCAGCGTATTCAAATGCTCCATGTTCGTCTTCAGTGAGAGTATTTGCAGATTCTGACGCACTTTCACCTTGGTCAGATGCTCGTTGGCCGTCTTGATGTGCGCTATCTGTTCCAGATACTTTGTCTCCTCGCTCTTCATCGTGCTCAGCTCCTTGGCGAGCGCATCGCTCTTCCTTTTCAAATTGCAGGCATCGCTGGAGGTTTCCTAAACAAACAAAAAAACAACTTGTTTTACTTATTAAGTTATTATTAAGTATTAATATTTTAAGGTTAAAAATCTAAAAAAAATATAACAAAGAAATATAAATAAAAAAAAAAAATTAATCTACTAATAAAAATAGAATTAACATAATCTGAAAACAGAATTTATAATTTTACATTGTCTGGAATATAATAAAATTAAATTTATATTTTCTTGTAAAACATTAAAAAAAACTCTAGTTTTTCCAATTAGTAAAAATATCTATAAATAAAAAAAAAATTTTATTCATGGTAAATATTTTAAGGCTAAAAATCTAAAAACAAAATAAAACAAAGAGAAATATAAATAATAAAAATTAAAATTAATCTGCAAATAAAAATAGAATTAACATAATTTGAAACCAGAATTTATAATTTTTCATTGTCTTGAATATAATAAAATTAAATTTATATTTTCTTGTAAAACATTAAAAAACTCTAGTTTTTCCAATTTGTAAAAATATCTATAAATACAAAAAATTTATAGAAAATGAATTTAAAAATCCATTGAATTAAATCATAATCATAACTCACATCGAGTAGCTTCAGCAACTCCTTGTTTTTGGCCTCCAGTGCTTGGATGGTGGTCTCCACCTCGGCAGAGTAGGTGCGTTGCATCTGGAGGCGTTTGTTCAGTTCTTTGATTTCGCTTTGGAGTCTTTCGCACTCCTTGCTGTCCTCCCGCTTGTTGCTCATGAGGCGACCCTTTTCATTTAGAAATGCCACCATTTCCTCGGCGGCATCCAATTTCTGGCGCAGACTCAGCACCTCGTCCTGAGCCGACTGCTCCCGTATTTGAGCAGCATCCTTCTGCTTCCAGGCGCCCTCTGATGAAATCCAAAATAAATGTGTAAATTTGAATTACTCTATGAGGATTGCACTTCACCTCACCAATAACACCACGCAGCTGCTCGATTGTCGCCATATCCAGTTTGCTCAGATGTGCGGCATTTTCGAGACGTTCCTCCAGTGCAGCTATCTGTTCGCGCAGCTCCTGCGAGCGACTCTCCTCCATGCGCAGATCATTCTTATAGCGCGTGCCACAGATGAGCAGGCGCTGCACGTTGTCCGCATTGTTTGGCGTATCCTTTTGACGCAACGCCTTGGTTGCCTATAAATTACATGGATTAAAGATTGTGTTGCCAGTCGGGTCGTGAATTAAAATATCTCACTTCGGGCATCTTCTCGCTGAGCTCCCTAAAGAAGTCATCATCAAAGTCTTCGGGCACAAGCGGCTCATCCTCAGATCCAGAAGCTTTCGACATTTTCAATGGCTTGGTTGACTTTCACCTTTCTCCAGTTCTTCGTATCGACTAAACCCAAAATCGTTTCAATTTGGCATCCTGGCAACAAGTTGCCATACCGGCCCAAGGCTCCATAGCAACGCAACCACTCAACAAGTTTGTAATGTTTTTAAATTGAGCTAAGTATTGTTTATTTGCAGGCTACATATTTAGTTTCATAGTTTCTATGTGAGTATTTCCATGGAAACGTTTAATACCAAGTCAAGCCACATTTCTGAATCAATTTTAAGAACTTCGAATTGCGAAATTACTTTTAATATATTTTTTTATACTTAAACAGGAAAATTAAAACAACCTCTGTTTGGAAATTACTTTTTGACCACTGGAAATGAAATTAATCTGTAGATTTTTCCAATAAATATTTTTAAATACTAACATAATGGAAATGCTTTACTTAATAATATTAGAGAATTAACTAGTTTGCTATGAAGACATCACAAAAGCTTCAATCCTGCACACGAACGCAGGCCAAGGGCTATGGCCACTCATCCTCAAAGGGTGCATCATGGACAGTGTGAAAAGTGAGACCGTTGCCTTCGGGTCGATGCCATGAGGGAAGAAGCACGGAGCGCCAAAAGGATCTTTAAGGGAAGTGTGTTAGTCTTATATCAAAGTAAGAAGTCTGTTTTAAAGCAAATAACCTGCCACGCACGAGACCCAGAAACAGTTTCCAATTCTTTTTGCTACCAAAATTGTAGGGATTGATATAAATGCGGTTAACCTGCAGGAAACGTTTAGTTTCTGCTTCATTAATATGCGACTCGACGCTTGTCTCGCCGCGAGTAATCAGCTTGGCGTGCCAAGTGCAAAGGCTGCCCAAGGCAATCACCACAGCCACATTGGTAACCGCCATAAACCACAAGATGCGACGCCGTGCGGGCGAAGACTCATCCGTGTCTGCAGCAGGTGTGGGCAGATTGTGGACAGCTGCTGGCAACAAGATGTCATCATATTCATGTGGATGCGTCTGTCAGCCAAATAAATTTGTATGTAAATAAGTTTGTAATAAAACAAGGTAAGCAATGCTCTTACAACAGGAATTATATGTCCACTTAGATTGTATTGAACTGGGTGACCTTCGAGCGGTTCCAGCTCTGTCCAAGGTTCGCTGTGATCCAGCCAAAGATACTTGTAGCCAATCTCAACGCCAGCCACAATGAGTAGCAGACAACCCATCGTTGTATACAGCATATAAAGGAAGAAGTAGCGATGATTGGCGTAGCCAACACAATTATTAAGCCAGGCTAAATATGAATTTGAGTTATTTACCAAAATAGGGGATATGAAATCATATTTGTACTCACGACAATGATGATCCATCTTCAAGATGCAGCGATTGCACACGGAGCAATGATGAGTTCGCGGCGGCTTTGGCATAATGCACTTGGAGCACATACTGACCGCCTCCAACTGCGAGACACCATCAGGTGGATGGCCAGGTGGCGTTATTACAGCCATCACATAGTGGAAGATGATGTTCAACAACAACCAATTGCCAAAGATGAGCAATAAAATAGTTGCCAATTGGCTTTTAGCCCACCAAAAGGGCAGACCAATCCAATAGGCTATGCTGACAACGACAGTGGTCAAAACAGCAACGCCCACAACGAAAAACTGAAAGTAAAGTAGAGATTAAACTCGATGTCTTCTCTCCTTCTCCTGTTTTCACAGTGTCTCCCCAAATTCCAATCACTTACAGGACCCAGGCAGTGTGTATAATTGTCGACTATCCAGAAGATCGGTGTCATGCACACATCGATGGCATAGCTGGAATCCAAGTGCGCGTTGACGGTGAGCGAGTGCCAGCAGTGCTTCATATAAGACCAGCGTAGGCGAAGAGTTGAGCTGCCGGTAATTTAAACATAAAAAATAAACAAAAATGCATGTGCGACAACAAAATTGTACTTACAAAATATTCTGGTTGGCGCCAAAGCGCCACTTAATACGTGCCATTGCAAAACACTTTAAGCTTAAATTGTCTATGCTTTAATATATTTAAATAAATAATCGTATTTGCATATTATTGCTTCTGTTTACAGTCAGCTGTTTGCTGCAAGAAGCCAGTGCGCTAAAACTCAGCAAACTTATCGGCTATCCACCACAGTACATTTTTTCTTATCGATATACCTATACCGTTGCAACAGCATCTTTAATTCAAATTTAATTTGTTAATTGAGCGAAAATCTGAGCGTAAGATCGTTTTGGATGAGAAGCAATAAAAATCCGGCAACCGTTGACAAAATCATATTGATCACTGAGCTGTCCAGCTCAAGCAAACCCATCGGCACCAACTTGTATTTAATCAGGGACACATCCAGCCAAAATGCGTCCACAACTTGCTTGAAACGTATATCGGCGTGCTCCAAATTGATTTTTTGCAGCAAATTACCCGTCTTCTTGGCCTGCAGCAAATTAGATTTATTATCGTAAGAAAGCAAATACATATATATATATCATGCTATTTACCTCATCAATTGCTTTTTGACTCACACGCGCCAGCAAATACATTTCCGTAAACGGAACCACAATAAACACAAAATGGACCAAGGCTCGAGTCACATTATACGGTTGCTCGAGCAGAAAATGATCCGCCACAGCCTGGTACAGTGTGTAGCAACCCATCGTTGTGCTGATCAAATTGATGGCCATCGAGCAGACCAGCGAGAAGGCGGTGAGCTTCAAATATTCCATCGAGAAACCCATTGATATCGTACATTTACTCCTCAGCTCGTCCAAACGGTCGGCCAAGTCACAGAAACGCTGCATGCGATAGAAGCGCTTCTGCAGGATCATCTCCGACGGTGTTTGCAATCTATTGACTTCGGCGAGAATACTGCGCAATTTATTGTTAAGCTCGGCGATCACAAACTCGGCTATTACCATGCTGCCAAAGAAGCAGTTATTAATCTGATTGGACAGATAAATTGGAATCATAATCTTAAGGGTGCTCATCCAATTCAGCTGCGAATGGTACAGCATCAGAGTCAATTGCAATAGAAACGGGCAAGCGAACCATTTGAGACAGGCCAGCACCAGTGGTCGTCCCATCGATCTTATAGATATGTTTAAAAAGTTGACGGTGGTAAATAAAGGTATACTGTTCTGAAAACTCAATATGTCGGGGATTATCATCCACTGAGCGACGTAGTTCAGCACACCCATACAAGCATTCATATAGCAATAAATTTGAATAGGATTGCGTAGATCGATTTGACCGTTTTCATAATCGTCCCATATGCGATTCACGTAGAATATGCCAAAGAACGTGGCAACAGCCAAACAATAAATGCCCACCAACTTGTTAAATACAAACTGTTTCTGTTTCAGGCGAAAGAGACATGGATACAATCCGTAAATGGTGTTTTGCACTATGGAAACTGCTAGACAACCCAGCAGCAATTTACTGCTCAGTGTCCAGGAGTTAGTCGTCCGAGGCTTGCTCCAACTGAGCTTTATGCTGCGTCCGGCCGCTTTCACGTATTGCATGGCACTGGCAATGGTAAACTTTGATTTAATTGCTCATTAAATCGGGCGCGGCGGCCTTATCGCTTACAGGACATGCAACCTGTCAGCTGCCACAAAATGGGCTACATACTAATTAAGAGTGCTCTATGCTCTCTAGGAGTGAGTGCTCGACTAGCAGATATCCAGCTCTATGTTTTATAATAATATAATTGAAAATATATTTAAGCTATTTTAAATTTGGATGTGTTTGGTAAGCTTTCAAAAGACGACATCGATTTCGATCTCTTCTCCACTTGGAGAGTTCTCGGGCTCTATAATGGTAACCTCATTCCAATGGGAAAGCTGATTAGTGTGCTCCAAGAGTTGTTCGGGTGAGCTGATGACATCCGGAGCTCGATTCTCGATATCATTATTATTATTGCGGTCTGGATCGACGCCCTGGACAATATATATGCAGGGACATTGCGAGGGGGGCTGAACTGGCCACAATTTGTTCAGTTCATCCAGTATGCCCATCTTCCTGCACAGCATTTCGCCTCTGACATTCATCGTCCTCGCTCTGAAGCAACAGACACCAGTCTTTTTCTGTAAAACCGAATTGAAATTGTGCCCAAAATGCATTTCAATAAGATTTACTCACGTTTTTTTTTATGCACTCTCTTTTTTTCTCCCACTGCATTAAAACATATTCAATGCTATCCATTATTAATTTTCTTTGAAAAAATTGTGATTTAATTCAATTGAAGACCGATGACCACACTTTCAAACAGAAGATTCACACAAATTAATCGCAATGTCAAAATCTACTTACAGTGTTACAAATCCGTTTACAAATATACCGTTCACATGAACGGTGTACACTTATCGGAGAACTCGATAAACATATTATATAACGACATACAATTATTATTAATTAGAATTGCGCGTAATAAATGTATTTACGTTATTTATCTTTTCGTGCGATTACAGGCTTTTTAACATCTGATTTTATATATCATAGAGATGGCAAAACGACAATTCGAGTTCAAGAAATTAACGCAAATATTTCAAATGCCCAAGTATTGTTTTGAAATGATGTCAATAATAATAATTAATATTTGATAAAGGGGACCTATTGTCCCTAAAATCATTGTTGCCAGTAATTTCAGTTTCGATTTTGTGAATAAAAAAATAATTATGTGTCTTAATCGATTCAATGTATTTAATGATTGGAAGCTCTATCAAAACTACATTCTTATTTTGAGATCCATAAAGTATATAATATTTTCGAATTCATAGTCTTTCCTTTGTATAAATTATATCCGACCAAACTTCTGATTGAAAATATATAAGTGGTTTTGCTATCAGTTAAATGCATAAGTAAAATTTAAAATGTTTCAGCAGTTAATAAAGTGATTTATTGTAAAATGCATTGTCGATATTATATTTGGTGATAACTTTGTATAAGACAGGGTATCAACGGTTTCTAGACGGGTTTGTAGTCCAATTTTGTTTCGAGTTTCTTGTTGTCTGCCGTTTTGCGTACCGCCTTCATGAAGTCCTCCTGGATCACGTATTCACGCTCCTCGCGCAGTGCAAACATACCCGCCTCGGTGCAAATGTTCCGAAGATCTGCGCCATTGAACAAGTCCGAGAGTTTGACTACCGCCTCGTAGTCAATTTCGCCACGCTTCGCCAGAGGAGCCGCATGAATCTTGAGTATTTCGAGGCGAGCGACCTCATTGGGTAGCGGTATTTCCAGTTTGCGATCCAAGCGACCCGGACGCAACAAGGCTGGGTCTAAAGTGTCCGGACGATTGGTCGCCATGATGATCTTTACGTGGCCAAGAGCATCGAAGCCGTCCATTTGGTTGAGTAACTCCATGAGGGTGCGCTGAATCTCACGATCCGAGGAGGTGCCTTCCGTGAAGCGACGCCCGCCAATCGCATCGATCTCATCCATGAAAATGATGCACGGTTGATGGTCTCGTGCATAGTTGAACATTTCCCGGATGAGACGAGAACTCTCCCCAATATACTTGTCCACGATGGCCGAAGAGACGACCTTCAGAAAGTTCGCATCCATCTGTGAGGCAATGGCGCGTGCAAGCAGCGTCTTCCCAGTGCCCGGTGGTCCATACAGCAGACAGCCCTTGGGTGGACTGATGCCCACGCGTATGAACAGATCGGGATTCAACAGTGGCAGCTCAATCACCTCGCGCAGCTCGCGAATCTGATCGCCCAGACCTCCGATGGCTGAGTAGTCAATGTTGCCGGGATCCTCGTGCGACATATTATACACCTGGGGGTCTACTTCGCGCGGCAAATAGCGCATTATCGTCAGAGTCGTAATGTCCAAGGCAACTCGAGTGCCAGCCTTCAGTTTCTCCTTGTTCAACTGGCGGCGACAGCCGACGACGTAGCGCGGCCCATGGGTCGACTTGACAATGAAGTTATCCGGCGTCAGCTGCTTGAGCACCTCGCCAAGCATTTGGCCAACACTCTGCAGAGCATTCAGATCATCCTCCGACTTTTCGAAGGCAGATTGCTGAGCCTTGTGCTCGTCTCGCAGCGCCTTCAGGCGCGAGTCGAGTTCGCGGTGCTCCAAGAGTTTAGTGCGATATGAGGTTAAAGCTTCTATGCGCTCATTATTCATCGGTGGAGGTGCATTATTCGATGTCATACTTAGGCCTAAAATCTATTTTTTAATTGCAATTGAAATGTTCTACTTTGAAGCACTTCGTCAAAACTGCAAATCACTTCTCACGAATTTGACGTTCAAATCAAATGTGCCAAGTAACAGGGTTGTCAAAGTTAGCTTAGAAAAAAGTAATAACTTCTGTTTCATTTGTTTTATTCCATTTTGAATTTAACTTTAATGAATGTGTATAAATTCAATATTTAGTTCATGCTATTATTCAGTTTTTATCCTGCAATTAAGGTTTTATATAAAGTGTTTTTAAATAATAATAATAGTCAACAGATTCCGTTAAAAATATGTACAATATACAAGAACCTGCTATCGATAGTTGTACTAAAATAGCATAGGCTTATAACAAACGATAGTTTGTAGCAGCGGCGTTTAGTGTTCAAATAATTGCGATTAAGTCGTTGATAAATGCTATATATTCTTTATTTAGAGTAAATAGTGAAGCAAAAAATTATATCAAACGTATATAAAATTGCTTATGTAAATAAGAATATAAATGCTTGCGTTATAATCAAATGTTGTTCTCTGCTAACAGAGTACGTTAATGTTATTGCCAATGTTATGACACGCTGTTAATTAACATTCCACCTGGTTGATTGGCCGAATTTTTTTAGTCCACACAAAACGTCGCGTCGCAGATGAATATTAAAATTCGTAAAAGCGAATAAAACTTGCTGCAGCGAAAAATGTTTAATAATAATGTGTAGTGAAACGATTGCTATAACAATCATAATGTATACAGATGCTCGGGTAATTGCGCGACTTCGCAGTGCAATTGGCTGGTGGGCGAGCGAATGTGTAGACATAAAATAAAACCAACGCAGAAAAAAACAGAAAAACTACAACAAACTGCGAAAAGCAGAGACAGAAGCAGAGGCAACGTCAGCTTCGACGTTTGTTGCGGTCGGACGGATAAATTTCTGCTTTGCTTTGCTCGTCGTCGCAATTAGTTTCTCCGGGGTGCTCCGCTGGACAAAGTGCGAGAAGAAAGTGTGTGTGCATGTGAATGTGCGTGTAAGAGAGTGTGTGTGTGTGCGAGAGTGTGCGGATTTATTTATGTTGTTCAACTAAGCGAAATCAAACGAATTTAGTTTAAGAATGTTTGTGTGCAAATATTAAGTATAAGAAACGCAAAAGTGCAAAAATGTTTACGAAGAAATCGCATGCCGATGTCAAAAAGTCGACGGCCAAGCTGCAAGATTGCAAAAAGGATTCGGCCTCCCGCCTGCGACACCTGCGCACCATATTAGGTAATGTACATTGATTCAATGCCTCTTAATAACTTTAAATTAAAAATGATAATACACAAAATATGCAAACAAGAAAACGGGTTGTATATAAATGATTGTTGTTATTGGTTGGTTTTTAGCTGGTCAGGTGGGCGTTTTAGCCATGAATGTTACCATTCAAATGAACCAATTTTGTTGCTTATTACTTTTTACATATCTAGTTAATGGTATTTCCTGTTGTTGGCACAACAGAACCCACACACCAACACAGACATAAATTTGTATTTACATACTAATAAGCTGAAGCGGATACAAGCCTTCTATTTGTGGTACTTTTATTTCTGCTACTGTTATTTCTATACTGTTAATCATAGTACTACAAATAATACACATGTGTACTCAAAAGCATAGCTCAACAAATGGCGGCCACATTAATTTATGCAAAAAGTATTCACACACACATTCCCACAAACATTTTTACATACATACAAGCAGACACACACACACACACACACACTCACATCCAAATGCAAATAGCAAATAGCGCGCAATGTGTGAAAAACGTCAAATGATAAACGCGGCACAAAAAATTATTACGGAGCTAACCAACCAACTGGCGGCAACTGTTGACTGAGTGGCAACTTTGCTGCTACAATTTCAACACCAGCCAAATACATGCATATGCACATACATTTATACAAGTGCAAACACTCACTTGTACACACACATATATATATATTTATATAAATATATTTATGTACAGTGGCAGGGGGCAGAGGGGCTGCAATGTGTAACTTTCTTTTTGTGTCATTGAACGGAGCTATTTCGAAAACCACCCAACAGGTGCACGCTCAGTTGATTGTTGATTGTTGTTGTTGTTACTGTTGTTACTTGGCAAACTACACGCAGTTTGTGCTACTCACAAACACACACACACACCCACCCATACATACACAAACTTATGTAGCTAGTTCTTTTTAAATTTTGCCCAATTGTTTGTAACTTTATCAACATCAACTCGGCGTCGTGCGTTGTATTTTTTTGCGTTTGGTGGCCTTCTATGTGAAACCAGTTTTAAAGGTTTCTTGGCCTACTCTTTTCTCTCAACGTTTAGCTTTCTTCTGTTTTGCAGTGTTTCGCTGATGACAGCAATGCCGGCAGCTGCCCTGCCCCCCATAGTGCCCCCCCCTTCCCATTCACAGTGCTCTCGCACTGATTCATCAAATGGTTGTTTTTCAACGCATTTTTAAATAGCGGCGATCTGCGGTTTTTTGCCCATTCGTCATTTGCGGTTATTCTTGTGTTCCAAGACTGCAGCAGCAGAAAACACACAATTATGGAAATTATCGAGTCGATATCGTTATCGGGGGGTGCAGTGAACATTCCGAAATGGAAATTTGCAGAATTTAGAAAAGTAATCTCCATATTATTAAATTTGTGAATAGGTACTAAATGTTTCCAGTATGTTTGAGTAATCTGTGGCAATTAAATATTAAATATTTATATATTTATATATTATATTCAAACAATTGAGCATGCATTGTTTTCTGTAAACTTTTAAAATTTATGTGTAAAATTGATGATTTATTATTACAAATTACCATCAACATTTGTTCATTTCGAAAAGAATAATATTCGCAAATTTAAATACACTTGTGTTTCACATTATTGAGGGACCACTGTACTTCCATATGCAGGCTGTATTTTGGCCAATCGATGAGGGCGCTGCGTAATCGTTCCACACCTGTTGCCCAAGTAGGAAGCAGGCTGTTCTTATCAGCTAATCGCAGAATGGGATTACTCGGATTAGGAGACATGCATACAACAAATACTAATAACTTAATGCTAAAATAAAATTCATAAATCTTCCTCTTTGCAGATAACGTGGACTACGAGGAGTCAAAGTCGCTGTTCGAGACGAATTATAGCCATGTCTACTTCATACTCTATGACACCTTCATTCAGGCCGAGGCCAATCTCAAGCAGAAAGGTAATTAAATATACACAAGTACATGAGTAACTCATTTAAGTTATACACACTTTTTATAGCTCCCCACTTATTTGTTTATTCTTTTGTTAAAAACTTTCGTCTACCAATTAAGAAAGCGAATCGCCTTCAATTTTATGATTGCTTCTTCTTTTTTTTTTGTGTGTCGTCGGTTATCTTATGTCTTATGTTAATTGTGTTTTGGTCCCCCCTCCCCCACCATTATGTTATTCAGAGATAGCTAAACAGCAACAAAAATTATTTCCTTCTATTTTTATGCCTTCTCTTTTGTATACCCTTACCGGCAGAACTTCCGTTTCACATTGGTAAGTTTGTGTGTTAACTCTCTGAACTCATTGGGTAATCCATCAACATCAACAAATCCTCCTGACTTTGCTTTGATCTGTAATTTTCCACACACACCCATATTTTGCGGTTTTTCATATTCGTTTGATTCATATATTCATATTTGGCATTTCCCGTTGTTGAATGCTTGCCTGTTTCATTCTGAAATTTGGTTTTCCTTATGAAAATCTTGAACTATGCAGTTTTCACTTTTCCTTTGGCAAATTCAAATACTAACTTTTGACCTAAGTGCAATTTGAACTAATCCAAAGAGTCTTCGACCTTGTAAGATGCACAACAACTTAACGCATCAGCGCATTATCAAAGCAGTTTTCATTTCCATTTCCATTTAGAAGCTTTATTTAAAGGTCAAGTTGGTAAGCAGAATTTCTATGTTTCGACAACATCTTGATTCACTCGATTTCTTGGCGAAACTTCGCATTTGGAACATGCATGTGCTCATCTTATAAGATGCCTCATCGACTCTTGCTCCACTCGCATTTCCTGCATTTTGAATCTTGCACTCGCATTTGCTTGCTTTGTTAGGACTCTTTAATTGCCTGCAAAAGGAGTAATGAATTTATGTAAAAGAAATAACTTTTGTAATCCATTTGCAATTGCATGTCAATCGTAGTGCACAAGGCGCATCGCGAGGAACTGGATGGGTCGCTATGGCTGCTGGAGAAGATACTGTGCCTGCTGCCGGAGCTGTTGGCCCGTCGGTGGCAGTGTCACTCGCTCAGTCGCATTATGGCCAAGCTGCTGCACCTGGGCAACTCGCCCAAGCTGCGACGCGAGGGTGTCAAGTGAGTGCCAAAGATTTATATGTTTTAGCCAGCTGAGATTAGACTAAATCCCATTTCAATTGACAGATACTTTCTGCTGTGGTATCAGACACTCGGTGACAATGCGCCCGGCTATGTGCATGCCATGTACGCGGATTTGATACCCGGATTGATAGTGCCGCAGAAGGGAGGCGCTGTCGGACCCGATACGGAATTCAGTGCAACGGATTTTCTATCGCATCCGAATATGAAGGCTGATGGTGGCATGGCCTCCGTTTTCCATGACAATGCCTTCTCGCATCCGGTGCAGAGCTCCGAGGTGGTCGCCCTGCTGCCGCCCTCGTCCAGCGAGAAATCGGCGCCCCCAGATCCACGCGACGGTCTCGAAGTGCTGCTCAACAGCATGGTGCAAACGGCGGCATGTTTGCGATGGCGCGACAATCGCGCCCAGAAGGATCATCGAGCGTTCGCCTTTCTGTTGCAACGCTTTAAGGATGTGTTTCTGCCGGTGTTCTCGCCCAGCTTTGATGCGAGCACCTCGATCTATAATCCGCGCCTGGAAATGCCCGTCATGCGCTCCATCCACAAGAAGGAGGAGGTGATGGCTTCCTGTGTGGTCGTCCTCATCAATTGGGTGTCACGCTTTACGCACGAGCGTCTGCTCAGCAATCGACTGGACTGCGCCCTGCACATCGAGGGTGTGGATCATGCCCGGCTCCTTGGCTACCAGCAGGGACTCATTGTGCGGGATGTGTTCTATGTGAGCCGGGAGAACATCAATTTTGTTCACGAGGTCTATCGACAGGCGTTCCTCCTCAACTTCACATCGAAAACACAAATCGAGGCCATTCGCACGGCCATCGCTGTCTATCGGGATTGGATGACGGGCAGCACACCGCCACCGTTTCTACTGGAGCCCAACGATGACCAATATTCGCCGTTGACCACCACCAATGCCACATCGAATGCGGGCGGAACGCCGCGTAGCCAACGGCTGCGCACACCCTCCTATGTGGGTGCCATGCATCAAGGCGGCACCAAGGAGCAGCAGCAGATAGTGCGTGCCGGCATGCAGAATGTGCTGCAAGTCTTTGTGACGAATGCGGCGAATGTGTTTCTCGTGAATACCGCTAATCTCAACATTTGTTTCAATACACGGTCACGGGATTATCGGTCGACGCCGCTGGAGGAGCAGACGGAGATATGCAAGAAGGTGTTGAATGTCTATCGCACCATGGTGATGAACACACGCATGGAGACGCGCACTTGGGAACAAATGTTGCTTGTCCTTCTGCAAGTCACGTCCATTGTACTGCATCAGAATCCGCCGGCGAGTGGCGCAAAGAGCGCCAATCTGGGCTACATACTCGGCTCGGCGATCATTCAGACGCTGATCGTCACCTGGATACGGGCGCACACCAATGTGCCCGTCAACGTGGTGCTGTGGGAAAAGTTTCTCGTCGTGCTGCAATCGTTGACGCATCGCGAGGAGCTCATCGTCGAATGGAACAAGACAATTCAGACGCTGACCCGCGTCTTCTCGCGCTACACGTACGGCATCAATCTGCTCGATCTGCCGCTGGATCGGGTGGCCGAGACTCGTGGCAAGCGGCGACGCATCGGCAGCGTCTGGCAGGGATCGGGCAGTGGTGCAAACAACTCCAGTGCCAACGCCACCAACAACGCTGGCAACAATGTGCATCGCGAACGCGAAAGCATCGCCGAATCGAGCAGCAGTCGCTCCGATGAGAACTCTCATTCCGGGGGTAGCAATAGCCAGGCGCCGCTGCTGCAGGCCACCTCACATCGCAGCCATCACCAGCACTCGCAGTCCCACGGTGGCGTCATTGGACACGGCACACGTCCCGTGCCGCTTACCCCGATGCTGAGCCGCAGCTACAGCGAGGGCAGTCTTGCCTCGGCGGCACGCAATTCCCGGATGCGTCGGCGACGCGCTGCGGTACCCAAACCAGATGCCGCAACTATGACGACGACCATCAGTTTGTTGGGCAGTGCTGCGCAGGATTTGCGACGCGCCATCTCGCTGGATTCGTTGGCGGCGCCCGTACGCAAGATTCGGCGGCGACGTGGCTCACAGCTGGCCGTCGACGATGTGGATGGCTATGCAGATGCGGTTGGGGATCAGGTGGAGGACAATGAGAGCGCTGGTGGTGGTTCACGCAGTCCATCGCCGACGGCTAGTAGCGGCATCGAGGGTGGTTCCATCAAGGATGCCCAGCTGCACATCGATGTTCTCGCTGCGGACACGGGCAGCCTCGAGGATGGCAGCTCGGGCAGCTTTGTTGCCGGCGGCAACTATGGCAACTCGGAGCGTCGCTCAATAATGCTGGGCGGCACTGCCACAGGTTGGCTGCCCGACTCCACATCGATCATGTGGAAACGCATGCTGGGCGCCTTGGGCGATGTGAATCGCATACCCAAATCAGAGTTGCATGCGCAGGTGTTCAAGCATCTGCTGGAAATGACCCACAATCTGATCAAGATCAAACAGAATCAGGGCATCTCGACGGATAACCAAAGCACACCGCCACCGCCAGTACTGGTGCCACCGATTGGTGTTGTGGCACCCTGGTGCTATGGTGCCCTCACCCTGGATCGTTCGTTCAAGAAGGGCAAATTGTGGGCGCTGCAGCTGCTCTCCGCCTTGGCGCTGCAGGGTGCCATCAATATGCAGCAGCTGGCGTTGTTCTATCATGCACTGCATCAGCTGCTCACCGGCGAGGATCGGGATCTGATCTATGCGATTATGAAGCATCTGGAGGGACCACGTCTGCTTAGCCTGTTGCTGCCGGGACACACGCTGCTGCTGTTGGATCTGGTTCATGCGAGCGCCATTCTGCTCACCTCCCTAGAGGTGACACGGAGCACTCCGCGCGCCGAGGTGGCCGCTTTGTTGGGTTCGCTGCTCTCGTATCCGGCCATGCTGTTGCCACGTCCGGTGCTGCAGCCGACGGCCCAGCAATTCGAGCTGATGGAATGCCCCGATCTGCAGGACCACATACTCAACATTATGCTGCGCTGCGCCCGACGCGAACCCTCCGCCAAGGCGCGCTGCATTGCCCTCTGCCAGCTGGGCCAGTGGCTACTCTTGCGTCTCTCTCAACCCAGCAGCCCCGACAAGGCGGCGACGGCGGCGGGTCAGCGAGCACCGTTCCATCAGTCGGTTCCACATCCCAAGGATGTGCCACTGGCCAAGGACACAGCCATCAGCTATCATCCGCGAATACGCGAAGTGCTCCAGGTGCTGCTCCAAGCGGTACAATTCAAGCATCACACCATCGCCGTCATCGCTGTCGATGCACTCAAATTGTGCGCGGAACGAGGACGGCAATTGGCGGCCATCGAACGACTTCCGCAACTGATAATCACTGCTCTGTGCAAGGCCCTCGAGATCCACAATGTGGCCAAGCTGAAGGATGCGGATAAGGTGGTGCTAACATCCCTGATGCTTTGCCTCGGTGAGTTTTGTATGGCCATTCCGGCACCCATAATGCTGGCGCCGTACAACGATCAGGGCGATACTCTGGTGCTGCAAGTGCTGCGCGTCCTGCTGCAGGTGGCATCGGGTGCACCGCGTCACGAACGCGTCAAACTCACCGCAGACGATGATTTCGATATGCACATTGCCAGCGATGATCTGCAGGGCGATGGACGTTTGCCCGAGGCCAGCTATCAAACATTGGAGACGATTCAGGCATGCATCTCGGCGGTTCGCTTGTGTGCCCGGGCGGTGGCCATGCATCTGGTCACCCATCTGGGACACTTTCCTATGGGGATTGGCGCGTCGCGTCTTAGCTCGATGGTGGAGGAGCAGGATGACATCTACAGTGGCAGCATCGCTGGCAGTCAGCTGGAGCGTCGCGATTCCATGGAGCTACCCTCGGTGGTCAGTGCCCAGAACATGCAGCTTTTTATGCTGAACACGGGTCTGGTGGCCACTTTCATAGAGCTGCCCACGTTGAAGTTGCCGGGCGGCGGCATCACAGCTGGCCTGGTCACTGCCGAGAAACAGGTGCGTGTCCTGATGCGCGACCTCAATGGGAAGGCGTGCTGGGATGCCTCCATACTCTACTCGGAGCCGCGCAAATGTGAAACGCTGGCCAGCTCGGAACGCTGCGATGCACCGTCGAGAAAGGCGAGGTGTGTGTGCTATGGAGCCATGGACTCGATGATGAAGGGGCAGGAAGTGGAGCTGCACACACGACACACGCTGCGTCATCGACCGCTCGGCGTGCTGCCGCTGGCCAAGGATGTGGCACCCGATCTGGACCAGCTGGACGATATGCTCTCGTACATTGGCCACACGAGTCCCGAGTGTGTCCCGCCATGCATTGCCGAGCTGAACGCACCATGTGCCAGTCCGTTGAGCAGTGCCCAGGAAGCGCAGGCCATTTCCGTCATACTCAGCCAGCGTGTCCTCGAGCAGGAGTTTGTGGCGCACACGGCTCAGCAGCCAGCATCGGCATCGGGGCACGCTCTGCGGCATGCCGGCTCCAGTTCATCTCTGCACCCGGATCAGCGTTCGCTGCACAGCGCCTCCGTCTCGTTTGATTCGTTTACGGGCGCTGGCGCTGGCAGCCTGCAGGGACGCGTCGAGACGCCCTTCCAATACTGTCGCCTGCTGTTTGCCCATCTCGGCCTGGCCGGCTGGGAGCGACGCTCGCGCACTCATCTGCTGCAGCGCAGCGAGAAATTGTTGCGCGAGTTGCGCAACGTCGATGTGCAAAAGTGCCGGGAGACGCACAAGATGGCCGTCATCTATGTGGCCGCCGGGCAGGAGGACAAGTCGAGCATCCTGCGGAACACGAACGGCAGCAGCATGTACGAAATGTTTGTCTCAGCGCTTGGCTGGGAAATCGAGCTGGAGACGCACAATGGTTTTCTGGGCGGCTTGCCGCGTCAGGGCTGTGGTGCGACGGCACCGTATTATGCCACACCCTTCCTCGAGGTTGTCTACCATGTGGCGACGCGCATGCCCTCCGACTCCTCGGAGGCGATGCTGCTGAAGACACGGCATTTGGGCAACGATGAGGTGCACATCGTGTGGAGCGAACATCATCGCGACTACAGGCGCGACATTCTGCCGACGGAGTTCTGCGATGTGCTCATCGTTGTCTATCCGCTGCGCAATGGTCTGTTCCGTGTGACGGTCAATCGGAAGCCGGAGGTACCTTGGTTTGGGCCACTTGCCAACGAGAGTGTCGTCAGCGGCGCCTGCCTGGCCACCCTTATACGCGCCACGGCCATCAATGCGGGTCGCACCAAGCGCGCCGCCCTGCCGCTCTACCAGCAATTGTAAGTCCACGCAAGAAACCCTGAAAAGCACTTACAATTACTGAAATTCTCAAAAGAGAAAACATCATTTAAATACGCTTTCCACGTCCGTAACCTTAACACAGATGTGCCTACATCATAATTCAAGTTTTATTTACTGCTTATTCACTGCTTACTCATGCCTTACTTTTTGTTCTAGCTATGAGGAGCGAAATCGGTCGCTGGACAGCGTCTCGACGCGCTACAAGGAGAGCACCACATTCGAGGACTTTGCCAGTCGCATTTACAACCCGATGCCGTTGTCCACATTGAGCACATTGCGAGAATCGAATGCCAGCAGCGCTGGTGCTCCACTTGCTGCAGCCCTAATCGATCATAATCGGGCCTCCGTCAAAGGTAACTTGAGTGCAGACACCAGACACCCGACACCAGAAACAGTTTGAACAGTTTTAGCTAATCGAAAGTGTTTGTTTGCTTGCAGGCTGGGTGCAGGCATCCATTGATGCGACGCCAGCGCTTGGCATTGCGCCATCCGCTTCGGCTGGGTCAACAGCGGCTATGGAGGCCAATTCGAACAGCAGCATAACCTCGGCATCGCCACGCGGTCCCCGGAAGCTGGGTGCACCCTTCAAGAGTGTGACCAAGAAGCATTCTCTGCAACAAATTGTGGTCGGCGGCAGTTTGGGTGGCAGTGCTGGTGGCGACACACCGCCCGATAGTCCCACGCTGCCGCTGCGACGCATCAAATAGATCCATTGCTCTACTACTGGCTAACCATGGTTACTACTACTACAACTACTTACTATTCCTTCCCCCAACTCAACTCATTCCCCGCTGCAAGAGACCAGAGCCCGGTGGCTACTCGAATAGCCAAGCAAGCAACTTTGCGGAGTTTTATTGAAAATGAAAATGAATAGTATTGCAAATAGCGTTTCCTGTTATGTTTATTATTATCATCATTATTAATATTATTTTCCACTAATTTTTATTGTAATTTATTTAACAATCGATGCTTATTTAGTCTAACTACTCGCTGTATTTAACTATTTATTTGCCACAATTCCAACAACCAATTGAAGAAAACGCATTGGAATTACCAAATTTACGTATTTATATATATTAATTATATTTATCGATTCAAATTCAAATGCGATTCCATGTTACTTACGTCCACAAATTAATCAAATTTATCAAATTTTAATTATTTATTTTTGTTAGCTTTTTTTTACCCATAAGAGTGCATAATTCTAGTATTAAGATTCGCACTGTTGATTTTTATATATTCAACTTGTCTGTTGTAATTTTGTGTAACATTCACTAACACACGCCCTCCTCTTCTTCTTATTATTTTTTTTTTTTTTCAATTTAAAATTTTATTATTCTACTTAGTTTAATTTTGGCGATACTTTGAGATACAAATTCATAGAATTCGTTGATAGGTGTTGTGCACAATGCAAACAGAATCAAAATTTATTTATACAATTTACAATTCTGAAATCCAAATAACATATATAAAAATCTGCCCAATAAGCAAACATTTACTAGTAGTATTATGTAATCGAGCTCTATGTATAGACAATCTAGCTGTAAGTATTCAAAACTATGAATCGTGGGCAATCCTTGTGTCCTTTCGATCGAATTATCTACGAAAATGGTTCAAGCAATCCGGTTTTAATTATATGTAATTATATATTTGCAACAATAACAACAACAGCAACAAAGCAAACAAATTGTTAAATGATTTAATAAGAAATGTGAGCCTTCATTTTGTATTGTTTAGCGAATGATTTCAACAAATTGATCAAATTTATATATACACATATATATATATATATATATATATATATACATATGTTAATTTTATATTTATTTATATTACGGGGCAAGTAAAAAAAAAATAAGTAAATTGCAATGCGTTTTTGTTGCACAAATGTTTTATGAACTTTTAGTCTAATTAACACCAATAATATTTAGCAATTACCTATGTGTGTAAGACTTTTTGTATACAAAACCAATAAAATCGAAAAAAGTTAAGCAACAAATTGCGAGCGACAAATGTTTTTGTAACTAACACCAAGTGCGTGCATATTATATATACAAACTACTATATTTAACTATATACGATACTAATTTATTTAAGAAACAATCGAGTATTTTTCATGAAAACAATAAATGCAATTCAATTCAAAGTGAGTGAGTTCAACACTGACAACGTTTCCTATATGTTTCCTATGTCACACCCCAAAATATTGGACGCCAGGTGTTACATTTAGGGGCCTGTACTTTTATACTAATTAACCGTTAACTCAGCTGGGCACGCAACGGTAAAAGGTAATCCCAATGCAAGTCGTACATTAGTTTTTTTAGGTGTCCCAAAGCGAAGACTGGGTCGGTCATTGCCTTCGCTGCGTGCAGGTCCTTCAATTAGGGGTGAATTGTGGCTAACACAGACACACACGAGCACACACACACACACACACACACACACATGTATACTCAATAGACAGCTGCTTTGCCAAAAGAATGTAGACAGTCTGACTGACTAACCGACTGACTGACTGGCTGGCTGGCAGTCTGGCTGCCTGGGATCTATGCTCAGTTTCTTACCACCGGCTAGTGACGCCACCAAATTTAAATTTGTTACACACACACACACACACACAGCACACACGCCTTGTTAGTCGTTTTTTCGTAGTCGATTGTCGAGCTTCTTGGATTGCGCTTAGTTCTATTCGAGCATTCGCTTCGTTTGAACGTCAATTTGAACGGAGTCGCTTCCAATTCTCGTCTGGTCTATAGTTAATCTTACTGGGGTGCATCGAATAGTTATCGTCTTTGCTAATTTTGACACACTTTTAAAATGCGCAGTCAAGTGTTAAGTTTTTGCATTGCCATCTTGTTAATTGTTTGCCTCATGTAGAGGGCAATTGGCAGTTGGAGCAGCAATCTGGCAATTATGCCTTGGCAAGCCTCACTATATCTGAGGTCACATCGGACAGAGAATGACGGTAAATACGCTAAAGAGTACGCCGCAAAGGATACGCCAAATTGGCGAAAGCCTGCAGATGCTCACCAAAGAGGCGCATCGCGAGGTGATGCGGTGTGAATGTGAGTAATTTTTGACTTAAATTAATTAAGAGATAATATTCTACATATTATTAATGATTATTATTAATTATAAAACAAACCTACATCGAGTAGCGAACTTGTTAATAAATAAGTACTTTAGTCTAGTAAATTTCATTCGATTCTCAATTGAGAATCTTTCTTATTCAGGCAAATATTTTCTTAATTAAACAAAATTGTTGTAAAAAGTTGTATGATTTGTTGTTGTTAAGTTGCAATTGTTGATTGCGTCAACTTTGCTGTTTTCTTTCAGCTGTAGCATTAGTAATGTGATTGATTACCAACCATATTTTTACCCCATTTATTTGCCTAGCTTTTTATCTGTAAATGTATCTATGTCGATTGCCTGTAACGCTGTAATAAATCCATGCAACGTCACATCAAAGGTGGCTCTGTGTTGTGGCAGTGATTGCTAATTTGCATAAGGGGACAACGTCATCGCCAATTTAAACAGGGAACACACAAAAACTACGGTTTCATTTTCACATGTGTGCGTTGGTAAATATTAAAAACAAATAAAAGCAAAAACAAAAATTAAAGTATAAATATGGATATTTTTCTTAGAAGTTTCCATTAGTGCAAACATTAGCGAAAAACTAATATTGTTTTTGTGGAAATGTGTAAAAGCTCCTGTAAAGTCTACAGATCATAATAATGTTCACAAATGAGCTCATCGTATGGATATGTTGTTTATTTAGATATGATATCGTATGCTAAAATGATGATAGAGGTAGCTTTAAGTCTACAATATAAATGAACTTCGCAAACTCATTTTAGAACTTAACATTTTATAAAATACTTTGGCGTAAATTTGAAAGTTTTTCTTGCTGTAAATTAAACATATTATTCCTAGAAAATGTTAATTCAAAAATCATTGACATGAATTAAAGAATCCTTTAAATTTCTTATCGTTAAACAAATATTTTTATATTTCTCACATTGCTTGAGAACTGGTTTAACTAAATGAATATGATTAGATTAAGTTGTTAAATTAGCATATTTCAAATAGCACACGAATGAAAGCAGATGGTAACATTTTTGAGGCATATAGGTGAAGTTTGTGTTGAACAAAAACCAGATGCCTGCCAAGCACGCGATTTAAATACATATTCCTTTCAAACACACACACACACACCCACATACACATACAAAATGTGGCAACTTCTTGGGGCATTGTGGTTGTTAATTAAGCTCACCTTGAGCCCCGAAAGCGGCTTTCGTTTTCAAGGTCATCGCCGATAATTGCATAACCAGAAAACAACCAACGGCCCGATTTTAAAGAACATTAGTTCACAACAGGAAACGCGCTGAAGGACAACCCAACAAAATATACAATTCTCTGATTTGAATGTAATAATGAAAATATTACACATGTGTTCCGTAGATTGCTTCCCTCGCGTTAATCATAATAAAATTATGCTGCCGAAAGTCGAGAACAATACACACAACAAACAGCCAGAAATGGAAGAAATAACAGAAAAACAAATGCGAAACAAAATCAAAACAAAACAGAATAGCGAATAAGACATCTTGAATAACCAGTTGCAAGCTTGAGAAAATCAAAACAAAACACAAGAAACTCGCTACTCTTTCGTTCTCTTTGTGTATATCTTTACTGCTGCTCAGTCGCTGCCTCGAAAGAGAGCGAACAATAAAATACTGGAAATATATGTTTGGCCAGCTAAATCAAATTCTGCTGCCGCCTCAGTGTCTGAGCAGCTGCGGTTGGCTTTGGTTCGATATCGGTGCGTGCTATGCCAGAGACAGAAAGAGAGAGAGAGAGAGACAGATAGATTTCTGCTACGTATTAATTCGGCAATCGGTTTGGGTTGTTTTGTGTTTTATTTTTATCCAACGCTTGAGCGCGTCTATGCAAATGTTAGATGGAACAACAGTGAAAATAACATAAATATTCAATGAAACTGCCTTCTGGGCGTGACCGTGAACTGTATCTGCCGGTCCTAGCGCATTGCGGGAGTTTGAGTCTTCCCAAACAAAGTTATATTTTTATACCCCTACAACACGCTAGCAAATACAGTTAGTGTAGTTCCTTAAAAAGGCCAACAATAGGTGTTAATTTTCGTAGTGACGTATACGTAATATTCCAATATACAAATATTAGTGAAACCAAAAAAAAGTCTGCTTTTCGAGCTCGTGTCTTTTTTAAAGTGGTATTTGCCAAACTATTAAATTTTCTCTTATTATTTAATTTTTGCGGTCTACTGATTTCTTATTTGTTCCGCTTGATTAAACGTTAAATCGAATTGAGCAAAAGTTTCACATTATTTTTGACTATTTTGTTACCATCCGCTCATGAAGTTCTTATTATTGTGATAAAAGCTAAATCAGCAAGTCGTAAAAAACGATATAAAACTTAACAAATGTTAAACATATAAATTCTGTCGATTCGAAAAGAAATAAATAAAACATAAATAAACAGATAATGTAAATAATTGTTGCAAAAAGATTAATGTGTGAGTAAAATTGTGCTAAAAATATATTCAAATTCGCCACAAGTGGTATATTGAGTAATCTTCGCTTCCGCAGAAACCAACGAATCCTAAAAAACCACAAAATAACATTTGAACAAATCATGCAAAAATGGAGCTGATAAAAAAATACAAACAGGGAAAGCTGACAACCGGCGATGTGCGCTTGTTGAACCGTATGTTAATTCCTAAAAATTATTAAATTAAAATTAAAAAATTACATCTATTCTTATTATGAAATTTAAATATACTGTTGTTTTCTTTGGGCCTTTGTACAAATATGTAACAACCTTCGAACGAAATGGCCAAACAAAATTCTAATTCTATGAAGTTGACAATGCTAATTGGATTTTTTGAAGAAGCTGGCCCCCAATTAGATATCGTGTTGACAGCTAAAAATATTTTTATCAATTAGGGCAAAGTGTTGCATGTCCAACAATCTGTCTGTCTGTCGTCTGTCAGCGTTTGTGTGGCATGCGCCTTTCATCAATAATGCTTTGCACAATTTTGATGAATGCCTCTGACAGTAGCCAAGGCCAAGGCACAAAAAAGCGATATTCAGATCAACAAATTTGATTGTAAACATTTCATTTATAATATATTTATAATATGTATTTACTGAATAACTGTAAATGCCATTAAATATGTGATTGAAAACATTTTAATGTGCTAAAGGGTTTTGAAAAAGTGTTAATTTGTGTTGCCTGCTACTCGGTAATTGGCAACCGAATGAATTTGTTTTTCTTTTGCTCAGATAATTGACTTTGTTTGTTTGTGTTTGCTGAAATATGAATAAACAATTATCTTGTGGAGTTTTATGTACAAGTGCCGTGAGTGGGCGCAGCACATTAAGGAATTTGCATACGCCATGTGGTTAATTTTCAGTGGCATCAACAAATAGCTGGAAACAAACAACTTCCGCGAGAAATTCACTATATTTTCTATGTTAACTGAGCATTAATTCTAAATTTAAATTTCAAGTGGTTTTAGAGTGTATTACGTGAGCTAAAATCTCTACTTAAACTTCAACTATTCTTTAGATATAGTTATTACTCATACAGCTGGAATATCTTGAATTCAGTAACATTCAACATTCATTTGCTAGTCGATTCGAAGTATGCTGGTTTCATATCAAGTTTCAGGCTGTAATATTTATTTATAACTCGCTCGATGCTTCAGAAAATTACGCCATCAGCCAAAAGTGCTGCTGCCCCTGGAGCCATATTCAGTTACACAAATCGCCAATTTGACTGACCAAAAATAGTAGTTGTCGGCAGCGCTAATGACACTCTAGGTTAGCATTTTCACTAGTTTCGCATTGCCGTTTCCCCTTCCCCTTGCCCCCAACAGCAGTACAGTTTAGGGGGAGGGGTAGTCTCTTAGTGGCAGAACAATGGCCCAATGGCGCTGTGTCTCTTAACGCTTTGGCGTTTCAGGCACAGTTGTAGATGGGGTATGATGTCATTGTGTTGTTGCTGCGGCTCTCAAGTGCCCCGTGCAACTCTCAGAACAAATCGCCATACAATACAATATATATATTTATGCATAGATAGTTTTTAAAAATTTGTTACTTATGCGTTAAGTAGTGCATGAAAATGTTTATTATTCATTATTCATTTGTTCGCTCAATTCATGTGTGCAACTTGCAATAAGTGTCTGTCCATTAATTATTCCTTGCAAATCATTAAAATGGCCGAAACCAATAAAGATGCAGAATTATTTTCTACATTTGCTTAACAAAAAAAAGAAAAAAAAAAGATATCATCGTATTTATATCTCGACTTTTATGATGGAAAATATTTCAATTCGAATATTTGTTTGTTGACTTTTGGCACAATGCATTTTTCATTTTGCTTTCCGAAATTTCGTTTATTAAAATTAATTTTCCACAGCAATTTACAATTTTCTTGAACTCGCCACGACTGAATTTAAGCATCAATTGGAATGGATTTTATTGAGCAGGTCCGTCGCTAATTTCGACGTCATCGGCAAATGTTTGTTGTTATTGTTGTTGCTGTTGTTGTTGCCGTGTTGTTGCTGTTGTTGTTGCTGTTGTTGTTATTGCTTTCGTGGCTCGTTAACCAAGCCATTCAACATCTGCCATGATATCATGCCTCCAATATAAACTCAGCCACGCCAACCAAATGCTAGTTTATCGACGGCGTATGTTTTCACAATGTCTTCTAGTAAATTTACGTATATGTATACAAAAGATACACCCGCCTCCTCTTCCCCCGGGTGGCGCCTCCAGCTTTGCCTCTAGAATGCTGTAAAAGATGCTGCGGTGTTTTGTCAAAAACATATACACAACAATTAATCAAATGTGCTTAAGATTCATAAACATATATATACATATATATATATATATATTTATATGTATATAAATTATGTAAATATGTAAATTAATTTTCAAAAATAAACCATGCCTTAAAATAGCTGTAATACAAGCCCAAAATTACAATATTTATTCTTATTTTGTTTGGGCTTATTACGCAGTTTCTCTTCTATTCTCTTCTATTCTATTCTATTCTATTCTATTCTATTATATTATATTGTAATTGGATATTATCTTTATAAACAATATGCGTGGTTGTCCATGTTTAACCATTTGTTATGTTTATGCCTTGGTCTGGCGACGTGATTCTAATAAACAATTATTTTTGACGTCATGGAAGTTATTGAAATTATTTTAATTTTTAAATTTCTCATCAAATTTTGGTAATGCCAGTTAAATTATAGAAAGCTTATATTTAAAACATTATAATTATTTATTATTATAGTTATTGTTATTATAGCTATGAATTTTTTAATAGTTATTACTTTTCTCATTTTTATTGTCATCCAGGGTGAATTTAGTTTTCGATTACGGTTTTGGTACGTGAAGTACAAAAATTCCGTAAAGATTCCGGCATATTTGCAAATTTTTTATGGTAATCGGTTATGCGAATTTATGCGAAATCCATTCGGTTCCAAATCCGATTTGACACCCTGTTCTCGTCCTTAAAGCAACATAATCATTAATTAACTTTGATACACATTTTACAATGAATTAATTTACAATCAGAATATATTTATTGATGGAATTTATCTTATTTATTTTCCGTAATTCTTATAGATATAGTAATATGTTTCATGGTGCTTGTGGCCATTTTCTCTATTATCTGGAGCGTTTCATTGCACATGTTGTCCGGTGATTTCTCCGATGGATTCATCAGTGCCAAAATTATGTTTAAGGATCGCGCCCATATGGATAATAGAAGCAACGAAATTGGCAATAAGTATTTTGAAAAAGTGGGACAGCTTTCGGCTTTTGTCTCGAAAGAAGCGTTGCAATCGCCGGAGATCGAAAGCCGTAAGTCTAATGTTGATTTCTGCATACGCATCATAATTTAAAATTGTTATCCTCAACATTTAGAAACACAAAAGTCAAAATCCAAAATCGCACATATCTATGAGCCAAAAGAAAGTGATTTACGACTGGCGCGTCTTATCAGCGATCAAGAGCAGAATTTGAATACACTGCAAAAAACAACAACCACAAGCGAACCACCCAACAATGTGTTCAATGCGGAAGCGGATCGCAAGTTTCTAAATAGTGAGTGCAAACAGCGAGGATGGAGGGATTTGATTTGATTGGTTTTAATTTATTTCAGAATCCATCGATATTCATGCCACACACTGGAGTCATGGATTTGGTGCACAATTTGTCTACGCCTTTCCGCTAATCTCGGAGGTGGTGGCCATCATCTGGACAGCAATGTGCATCATCTTCCAGACGGGCAACAAGAAAACATCGTAAGTATTTCAACAAAGTTTCTTAAATAAATATCCCTTTGAACAAGATAGCTCTGACAACCTAGTGACTTGACATAAAAATAATTTTGATTCTTATTCCCACAATTTTTATACTCGAAACCCATAAAAATTAAAATTGCAAAATTACACAATTTTTTACATATCTTCCTGATCACTGCCAAAAGCTGTGTCGATCGAGTAGTCGAGCGCTCTCGACTACAACAATTTTACTTGTTTTTAATATATAATCAATATACAGTGGCTCGAAGCCTAATTCGAGCAGTGCCTAGCAATTTAATTTTTTGCTAGGCACTGCTCGAATTATGCTTCGAGCCACTGTACATATATTAATTGATGAAGCCAAATTTGTCTAAGTTATTTTCCGTACTTCTTATAGATATATTAACGATTTAATGGAATTGCATAGGAAAAATCTATTGAAAATTAGATATTATTTATCAAATAGCAACATTAACTTTAACAACATTAATTAACTTTGTAAGAATCTTTAATCTTTTTTATGATTGAGAATTTAATATTTTAATGAATTCTATGCTATTAAATTTTTTTCACACGCAACTAATTAATTTTCTTTTATTTTATTAATTTAATTTTTAGAGTGCTGCCCAAGCCATGGCGCATTGTTGTGCCTTCGATTTTAATCTTTACGCTGATGAGTCTGATGAGTGCCTCCTATACGATATTAACCGATGGCTATTTGAAGCGACTGTGCCTCAATTTGCGTCAGGGTCTTAGCAATCCCTTGGCCATTAGGTTAGTCCACATTTGGTATTAATGGGTCATGACTTAATTAATTAAGTAATTTCACTTTTAGCTGTGGTGATGCAATTGCCCTGTTGCGCCCCTATTTGCACGAGCACAGCGTCTCGCATGATGCGTATCTGGATATCTTCCGGTTCAGCTATGTGATCAGCATGATCCTGTGGATCTTGGCACTGCTGGTGATGGTGTTGCGCTGTGCCTTTGCCGTCGATTTCCAGCTGGTTGACATCGATGATATGTTTGATGGTCGTCGCACTCACATGCAGCCCATTCAGCCAGTTTACACGGAGGTGCTGCAGACGAGTCCACAGCACAAGCACAAGCAGCAGGAGCCGAGACCCAAATCCGAGGAGGATTACCAGAGCGCCAAGTCGCGTCTCAGTGACTTGGCTGTGCCGCTGCTCGAGCTGAAGTCCCCGGAACAACAGCAATCGGAACAGCATCAGCAAATGCACTTAACAACTGTGGCTTAGGCCTTCACGGTGCCTCTCCAGAAATCTCAGGTTTATTTTTATATATTTAGTGTTAAAGAGAGTTAAGCAGAAACTACAACAAGTTATTATTTCGAACAAAATTCAATGATATTTTCTAAGTGTAAGTTAAGCGAAAAACTAGTGCCTCGTTTCAATCGAATGTCAACTTGATTTTTAGTTTCCGACGTGTAGTTTTAATTGAGATGCAATAATCGATCCGTAAAACCAGCTGGTGCAAATAAAATACAAATACATATTCCATATACAAATAACAACATTGTTTACAGCAGTTTCATGGTAATGGTCTTGTTCTCCAAATAGTTGTCCAGGCCATCCTTGCCCAGTTCGCGTCCAATGCCGGAGTGCTTGTAGCCACCGAATGGAGTCTGGGGTAGCACGGCATCGTAGCAATTGATCCAGACGGAGCCGGCATCGACGCTATTGGCAAACTTCATTGCCTTATTGATGTCATTGGTGATGATGCCGGCAGCGAGACCGTATTGCACATTATTGGCACGATCGATAATCTCCTCCAAGGAGCTGAACTTGAAGATGGACTGAACGGGTCCAAAGATCTAAATGATAAATGCAATAATGTTGAAACTGCTCAATGGTTATTCAATTAGAATTCAAACCTCCTCCTGGGCAATGCGCATGTCATCCTTCACATCCGAGAAGACAGTCGGTTCAATGAAAAAGCCCACATCGCCAATTCGCTTGCCACCCGCCTGCAGTTTGGCGCCCTGCTGCTTGCCACTCTCGATGTAGCCGAGCACCTTGGTCATCATTTCCTCATCGATTTGCGGGCCCTGCAGCACCGACTTTTCAAAGGGATTGCCCACCTTGCGTGCCTTGGCCTTGGCGGCGGCCTTCTCCACAAACTTGTCGTAGATCTTCTCGTGCACATAGGTGCGACTGCCGGCACAGCAGCTCTGGCCGTGATTGGAGAACAGTGCCTCATGGGTGGTGTCCACCGCGTAGTCAACTACAAGATTCAATTAATGTTGATATTTACATCTAATTAAAGTTCCTTGCTTTTAGACTTACTGTCCGCATCCTCGAACACCACCACGGGACTCTTGCCGCCCAGCTCCAGAGAGACGCGCTTTAGATTCGACTTGGCTGCCGCCTCCATGACAACGCGACCAATGTCCACCGAGCCGGTGAACGCCACCTTTGCAATGTCTGGATGCTCACTGATGGCGGCGCCAGCGGTGGGTCCAAAGCCGTTGATCACATTGATGACGCCCGCCGGGAAGCCGGCCTCCTTTGCCAGCGCAGCCATATGCAGGGCAGTCAGAGGTGTCTGCTCGGCCGGCTTCATGACAATGGTGCAGCCCACAGCCAAGGCGGGACCCCATTTCCAGGACAACATCAACAGCGGATAGTTCCACGGTATTATCTGGCCCACAACGCCGACGGGTTCCTTGCGCGTCATGGCAATGAAACCGCCAGCGGGAATCGTATCGCCAAAGAACTTGTCCGTCCAGCCGGCATAGTACTTCAGCGTCATTACCGAGATGGTCACATCGAAGAGTGCCTCCGCGTACGGTTTGCCATTGTCCTGTGTCTCAATGCTGGCCAGAAAGTGCTTGTCGCGCTCCATCAGATCGCAGAGCCTGCCGGGAAAAACCAAACAATTGTTATCCTGAAGACTGACACAGACTGGTTACTCACTTGTTCATCAGATTGGTGCGCTGCAGCGGACTCATCTGACGCCAGGCGGAGCCACGATGGAATGCCTTCTTGGCCGCGGCAACAGCTCGATCCACATCAGCCTGCACAGGACACATTATTGAGAAATTAGCGATTTCACAGAATCAGAGTTCCATTTGCTCACCTTGCTGCCCTCGGCAACCTGTATGATCTCCTTGCCCGTCGCTGGATTGTGGGTGGCAAAGGTTTTGCCCGAAACGGCGTCAACAAATTCATTGTTGATAAAGAGCTGCACACATTGAAGAGATTAAACAAACAATTATTCATAGATTGTCTATTTATAAAAAAAATGTGATAATTGTTATATTATAATTGTATATATAATTATTTTGCAATCTGCTATAGTTGTTCTTTATGATTTATATCAATAAGTAAATAAGCGCCAAGATAGAGTTTATTTGGGGCAATTTCTGATTTTGTTCCCCAACGTAATCATAATTGAAGTAGTTCTCAAGTTGTTAAAATTATTTTAAAACGTATTTTTTCGTTAGCTAGATAAGAATTAATTATCAACTTATTTTTAAAGCTGTGAGCTGCACTTTGACCTTTCCGAAGTGCTTGTCAAAATGTGCCCCTCACCTCACTTTGCGAGGGTGGGCAATTTTCATATTCTGTGTTGCTGCTGCTGCTGCACCTGCCCCGCAGTAGGTGGCGTGCCAATAATTTGTGCCACTTCATACTCGACATCTGTATGCCTTCCTAATAATTAGCCACTTTGTGTAAACTTAACAAGTTGTCAGTCGTCTTTGTGGCAAGACACGCAACAGTTTGGTTCGATGTAAACGAAACTAAATTCTTAAATATTTAATGCGAATCTCAATGAAATACTGATCTCAAATAGCTGCAATAAAATGATCTCTGGTTAAGCCAATTTGGTAAAGTGGCGCCAATTCACTACAAAATGATTAAATTATGAGTTAAGTGATGAAGGACTTAAACAATTTTAATGCAATATCATGCTTATTTAGCATTTTGCAATCGCATGTTTTTCCAGCTATAAATTGTTGACGTCCTTTCAAAGTTCCTAATCTAATATTGTGATGGTGATGGTCTCTTATCAACACGGTTTTTATCAGAGCCACAAATACATATAAGCAAAGAAACCGTATAATTATTGCTGTCAACAAGTATTGCACCTTGTATTTAATCTGTAAACCTTTATTAGGTACCACATTTAGTGGGCGTACCTCAAATAATATTACATTAACTATGTAATTTGATTACTATATTACTATAAGCATTGAGGTTAATGTCCGCGCTAATCTCTCTTATTAACTCTTAGCTGATAAAATGCCAGATTGGCCAGCAATCTTCAAATGTATATAACATATAACACTTTAAACATACATATTTCGTACACAAGTGTAATATATGTACATAAATCAGTATATATGTATGTATGTATATCACACATATATACATATACATGTATGAGCAAACGAGAATATTTCTTGATATTCGCGACACAATCAAAACAAGTTCTTATTTAATCTGTAAAGTTGAGCAAATTCTTCGGCTAGGCTTGGAGCAACTGCAGCTTTAAAGTGCTGTAATTCGTAATTAATACGAGTGCATAAGAGTTTATTTACATATTTTATTTACTTACTTTTGTATACTTTGGCTGCGCGTTGGAGTCTGCCATATTGAATATATTATTCTGTAGCTGCTACTGTGTAAATTTCTAACGAAGAGCTGCACTTGATGGAGATTCAAACCGCTGGAGACTTTTCGAGCGTTCGCTGTCAACTGAGGTTGCAGTCGTTGTCTCAATTCTTTTTATACTTTGGTGTGTTTTGATAATGTATGTTCACTTTGCTTTGTGCACTCGTTTATCACTGAATCTCTCTTATTTCTACCCTTCGTTATCTGTTTTGCCGGCCGGCATCGCACGCGAACAGAAAATAAACAGTACATCATATTTGTACCCTGTAATATTTAAGACTTGTTGACTGCATTTGGCTTAAATTTATTCATTTTCATTTTCGCATGAATTTCACTTTAATTTCAATTTTATTCTTGAATACTAAAAATTCAAAAGTTATACATATATATGCTATATGCTAAATTATCAATTGCAACTGTTGTTTTCATTCCTTATATTTGTAGAGTAATGTGAGGTATCTTTAAGTTAGAATACGATTGTCTTTTTATTTTTGATTTCCCATCTGTTTTGTGCGCAGTTTCGTTCGTTAATTTTCGTCAAAGACTTGTGCTTTTATCAATAATAATGGGTGCGTGTCTTCGCTTGTCAAAAAGAAAAACCAGGGTTGTCATACAATTCCAATGAGATTTGAATAAGGTTAGAAGGTAATATAAATTTGAAATATATTCAAAGTCTTGTAGTGTTTATAAGCGAATTGTCAGCCTTGTCATAATTTGCGATTGAAAAACTCTCATAGTTGTAGGTTCGCTGCACCAGACCATGATCCAGAAATTTCAGTTTGCTAAGCGATTGCGCAATTAAATTACTGCAAAATGAATAAACATGCAATTAGAAAATAGTCGTAAAGTATAGTAAGGTATAGAAAAAAAATACCTGTAGTATTCGTAGTCGTATCGTAAGTAGCTGGAAAACGGTTGCAAATTTAGGCCATCGGGGCAAATGGGATTGCCGTGCAGGCTTAGATACTGTAGATTGGGAAAGTGCCGCCTGATAAGCATTATCGTTGTTCTCAGATCTCTGAACTGCAAATTGATTTAAATACTTTCAATAACCGATAACAGAGCGCCGCGCGCTTTCAATTCAATGAACCTCATTTTTGTTTAACATGAGCACCTCCAGCTGAGGCAGCGGCGTTTTCAGTGTGCGCAATTGTGACTCGTGCAAACGGTTGCTGTCCAACACTAGATAACGCAGCTGTTCAAACTGCGCCAGCCAGGATAGATCCTTGAGGCAGTTGTGACTCAAATCCAAATGCTCAACGCTCTCTGCATAGCGTTGCACAATCTCTGTGGGCATCGTACGCAAATTCTGTTGCACCAATATAAGCTACAAATAATGCATTTTTTTTATTGAGATTAAGATAATCTGCCTCAGGTATTCTCTTCTCACCTTGTCGCTGTAGCCGTCGTCATCAAATAATTCTTCCATGTTAATTTCTACTTTTCTACTCAGGAGTTTAATCGGTTGATCTTCGCGTGTTGAATTGCAGTTGATAACTGTTCGCATTTGTGGCTTGGTTTCACAATCTACGTTTAATTTTGTTACTTATTTTTATTTTTATTCTTTGCTTGGTTTTTTTCCTCTGTTTATTTTCTTTGGCTTCTTGTTTGTTCGCTGGCACCTCAGGCAAAGCTTTTTGTGCTGAACTTACTGAAGTGAGAGGCGAACTAACAGCTGAGTTGCGATAAGTTGCAAGGCACGACTTGTAGATGGCGCCAGTGCTCGACCTGGATAATTACTTCGTGTACACGAAGTAAGCATTATCTTTGAATGCCAAGTTGAACGCAGAAATAATATTATCAAGAGAATAAACATTAATATAATACTAATGATATCGTCTACTTACTGCTAAAAATAAAAAAGTTTGTGATTGCTTCCTAGTTGAAAGAAATAATAATTTGCTAATTCATTCTTATTTATTTTATTTTTATTTTTATTGAAGGCTCTACTTCTTGAAAATAATAAAGTTATATGCAATACAAGAATTTATTTTTGCAGATAAGAAAACTACTTCCTCAACTTTAACAGGATAATTAGCTAATATAAAAGTTAGCTAGTGTAATCACACATATTTAATATGTAGATTAGCTCAGAGCTTCTGTTATCAATTCAGTTATTCTATTTATATCCAATTATCGCATCTGCAAACAACTCAAATACAAAATGTGCGCTTAACTTTGATTAGCATCAAGTTGAGTTTTCTGTCAACACTTGTGGAGTATTTTTAACTGTAGTCAAAGGACGTCCGCAGATTTTCACAAACAAATTAAAAAGTGGCTGAATTTGGAGAGGGTATTTGGGGGGTTCTGCCTACGCCCTTGCATATGGTGGTGCTGGTGGTTGCTGCACGCCAAAGTGGCAGAGTGCCAGCAAATACATACATACATATGTATGTATGTATTTTTTATAACTGCAAGTTAGGCCAAGAATCGCGTCGTGGTAAATACTGAAATGACAGTCGACGCTGCCAAAGAGCTATCTCGCAAGTAAACAAGAAACAGGGGTGCTGACAAGCAAACTTGAGTGTGTGTGTGTGTGAGTGTGTGTGTGTGTGTGTGAGTGTGTGTGTGCGTGAGTGTGTGTATTTGTGGGGTGTGTGGGGTCAGTACATATTGAAATGGCAATTGCAAAGGCGGCGGCGGCGGCGACCAAATGTGATTGACTGCAAATGGCTAACAAAATGTTGACGGGTGAACGTGATGTGTGTGCGTGTGTGTGCGTGTGTGTGTTAGTTTACACTGGGCCATAAGTTATAGGGGGGCCTGGCGGGTAGTTGGGGGGCGGTTTAACTTGAGAGCCAAACAATAGCAGAAGACAGCGTAAATAAACAAAGTGTGAGATACAAATTGCAGGCAGCAGTATTTAACTAGGCATTTTATTCAATGAAACACGACAAAATAAACACACACACACACACATAGATACACTGGCATTGGGCATCCGTGAGATACACAGATACATATCTAATCGATTTGCCAGCTTATTGAACGCTGGCTGCCTTTGTCCCAGCAGCTGTCTGGGTCAAGCGACAAAGTCAGTCGTGAGGCTTTTGGGCTATTTGTTGTTGTTGTTGATGTTGCTGTTGTTGTTGTTGTTGTTGTAGTTGTTGCCCACTTTTGTTGCATTTGTGTTTTGATTTGCTGAGGGTGACTTTTGTGGTTTTCATTTGATGTTGGATAGCCAGAAATAAAGCCCATTTCGGTGCGTGTTTGTTGATATTTATTTATTTTTACACAGCACTCACTCCGCTCATACAGCAATTGTTAATAATTATTGTGCATTAGACTTAATTCAATGTCAATGTTTTCACTTTCCTAATTGCTGTTGTTTACAGCTGGCGTTTGATTCCCCTCTCCCCTTGCTCCTTGAGCTATTATTTTCACGCGAAGAAGAAGAAGCCTTCTGCGCTTTCACCTTTCAAATGGCAATTTTAGCCCAATTCTGCGTCACTTCGGGCCATTAAAGTTAATTGATCTGCTTTGCAATTAAATTACGAGTATTTCTGACTATAATTCTATGTGTAATAAATGTTCCAGAAAGACATTAACAAACTATTAAAAATAAAAGGTAAACAAAGTTGGAATTTTATTTGCTTAGTGATTAAATTTGCAATTCCTATAATTGTAAAATACACTTCATTTATTTTATATTTAAAATATATTTATTGCTTATTTATTTATTTCGGTTTTATATTTGCCTTAATATTTATTCTTCAAGTTATTTATTCTTTATTTGTTAATATTTACTTTTTATTTTTTCGCTGAGTGTATACAAACAATTATCACCTACTGTATCGCCTGTTAACGGCTAGCCACTTCTAGAAAATGCTACCTCAAATAATAATAATAAAAAAAACAATTCCATTAGAGCTACGGGTTTGAGTTTTTGGGGTGGCCTATTAAAGCTCATTATTCATTGTAATTGAAAAGCCATGGATACCCAAAGTGACATCAGCCAACCAACTTGGCCACACACCCACCATCAACACCAACACCACAAGCACCACCAACAGCACCACCAACACCACATTAAAAAAGAGAAAAAGAAGCGCGCGTGCAACTCCAATTTAAATTACCTCCTACGAATCGTATGAGTTATATAAGCTGCTTTATAACTGTGCTCGCTTAGCGGCAAATTGGGTGACCTTGCGCATCGTCTGCCTCTTGGCCAGCACAATCAGCGACCCGCCCACTGGGCCCAATCGCCTTGGCGCAAAGTATTTAACAAAAAAAAAAAAAAATGAAAGAAAAATAGATGAAACCAACAAAAACCAATTGCCTGGCGATGAGCGTTAATTAACAAGATAATCGATGGAGATGTTGCACACTGATTCCAAATATGGGAAAAGCAATAATAATTAAAATAAACAATAAAAACATACTTGCTAAATTATAATGATATATAGACTTACTAAGCCATTATATTTTTCAAAGTAGCTCAAACAGATCTCTAATTATCAACTAAACACTGTATCAGCCTCATTTCGAGAGCTTATCAGCCACAAACAAATACTCAATTATATTTAAACTGTCTGCGCACCAGCAGCACCAGCACCAGCAGCACCACCAGCAGCAGCAGCAGCACCAGCAACATCTGCAGCAGCATCAGCAGCAGCAGCAGCAGCAACATCAGCAGCAACAGCAGCAACATCTGCAGCAGCAGCTGTTACCTGTTCATTATTGTGGCTAAGCCATTAAGTAATTTGCCTCAACAGTTTGTCAACAAAAATATTGTTTTGCTTTTCTCAAGTTGCCATCGCGGCTTAGTGTTCCCTCAGCTTGCAGCGAGTGGCGGGTGCGGGGGCGGTTGCATGACACTCATTTACAAATTGTCATAATTTGTGTCAATGTGGGCTGAAGTCATTAAATGTGTAGCACTTTGCCATGATTTGCATTATTTTTTTTATTTCAATGCTGTTTGGAAAAAGTAGAAATACAGCTTCAAAAATAATTCAATCGTTTTTTAATTTCTGGTATTTCTGATTTGTAAATATAACGAGTACTTTTAGCAAATTAAAGTAAAGTTGGATACGTAAATTGTTTGCCAAGTTGGATCTCACGCCTTGAACCGAGTCCTTGATGAAGCCTCTCTTGATTCTATTTGCCGAGAGTGGCCAAAGATTCACAGAGATGTGATCTGGTGCCGTTGGAAGGCATTGACCAACTAACTAATCGACTTTTAGGGTCGTCTTTCAATGACAGGGCCTCCAAAGCAAAGCAAAGCAGCATCCAAAGTCAGCTCCCTGACAACAGTAAATGCGCTATTGTGGCAATGTCAAAACGAAACGAATTCAATGTGAGTTGGCACTTGAGTGCAACAAGTGGCAACAACGCCTCAAGTGCATTCTTCAGAGCGCCCTCATCTCATCTATTTTAAGCCAATGCGATCGTGAAAATACCCAAACGATCGTCGATCTTCTTCGATCGATCGAAGGGCAAACGCAAATGCCAATAAGTAGTGGTAAGTACAACCAAATGCGTTGAGGCACACACACACACACACACACACACACACACACACACACACACACACACACACACACACACACACATACACACACACACACACACAGACAGTGCGTTGGCTGCCACTTGTTGGCTACTGCACAGATGACCTGATTTGCCTTCCCTCCCCATCTCTCCCCCAAAAATGAGATGTTGCAATCGACGCCTTGTCTGCAGCTGCAGCTCTTGTTAACGCTGCCGCTGTCTACCTTTGGGGCGATCTTTCAGCGCCCTCAGCCCGTTGCGGACTCTTGGCTACCTCAGTGTGTCCAAGTGCACCAATTTCAATGATTCGCGCACATGCCGATGACGTAAAGCAGCCACAGACCTGTTGCCCGCATATTATATATATATACATATATATATATATATATATACATATATATATACATATGTATATACTTTTTTTTTGTGGGACCACTCTGCACAATTTCTCTCGCAATCGAAAGAGGAGCCGCAATTACGATTAATAAATTGTGGCCAGCGTGGATGACAAGTGTTTAAATTCGTTTATTTTGGCTGCCTCAACTCTCGAATCTCGAATCTCGAATCTCGAATCTAAGTATTTCGTGTTGCGTTTGTTTTGGTAGCTTTATTTTTGTGTGTTTGTTACTTATTATTTGCCTGCAATTATAAAACTGTTGTTGATTTTGTTACCATTGTTTCGTAATTGTAAAGCAGCCAGCAGCCACCAGCCAGCAGCAGTTGTTGGTGTTGAAAGTGAGTGTTGCCAAGTTGACAGTTTTGAAAATCAGCTGGGCGTACTTGGCGTATACTCAACGGCCTTGTCTAACCAGCAATCTTCTCCTGCTTTCGATTAAACCTTGCGAGAGAGGGGCAACAAAATGTTGCTTAGTACAAATATTTGATTATCGGTTCAACTGAGCAAAAAAAAAACTATGCAACATGAATGAACTTATTCAATTGGGGGGAACTCTGCCTCGGCACGTAGATCAGGGGGGGTTGCTGTAGTCGGCAGTCGGAGCTTGTAATCGTGGGTCACTTTCGTTTTTAAGACAACATTTTCGAGAGTGCTCCAATTGTGAAAATAACACTTGGCGCACTCGTGCGAAGGTTGATGTGTGCGCATCCGTAAGATACATCGGATACACACAGAAAATAACATTGGCTTTATCATAGTTGTAGGAGTGTTTCTAGTTAAAATCACATAAAGACTGATAGCAATGATATGCAATTGAATAGTTTTGATTTAGGGATTTCAATTTATTTATTCTTGTTTCTTTCACATTGAAGTTTTATGAAATAAATGAAAGACAGACCACAATTTTAATAAGATAGAATTAAACTTTATAAATTAACAGCTTTACTTGATTTAGGTAAGAAACTAAAATTCATTTTATTCCAACTTATATTCTTCGTTTGATACGCTTTTTAAGATGAGTATTAAAAAAAAGAGTTCAAATAAGAAGTGGGAAACGAATTTAACAGAATTTATGAAAAAAATGGGAAAATGTTTTTTAAAAATTATTTCACTTCTTATTTGAATTAAATTTGTTTTTACCATTAATTCAAGTTTCGAAACATTGCAATCAATTGGTTCAAATGTGCCGCTTACTCGTAACCAAGCCAATGTTGCAAGGTAAGTTTGTAGTTGGGCAGCTCGTCCGTTTTCTCAGTGTATGTGATTTTACCACCGTTGAGTCGAATTTCGGCTACGGAGGTTGAGGTTGAGGTAGCTTCCATGGTGTTGTTGCCACGTCAGGCTGGCCACCCTGGCAACTCTCGATTGACCCAACGCCGAGTCAACAACACTCGATTAGCAACAGATAAATGTATTTTCAGTTGTTGTTGTGCATTCGACGCCATTTAGTTTTCAGCCTGCCCCAATTGTTCAGCTGTTTGGCGACATCAAAAGACACGCGTCTCTCATTTTTCAGCTTCAACTTCAACTTAGCTCCTGCTCTGCCCCAAAAAAAAAACTCTTTTTTTTTTGGTGTTGTTATCTTTGCTCAGAGCGAGCGTAATTGTTGTGCGTGTATGTTGGTGTGTGTATGTGTGTGTGTGTGTGTTGGTGAGTGTGTTGGTGTGTGCCTCTTTGATGTTTAATTAAATTCATTTTGGCTGAGGCCTTTTGTAATGAGATTTTTGACGGAGTCGCTGCTGCGCTCAGCGTGTTGTTTGCTGTTTCTTCTTCGACTGCTTCGACTGCTTCGATTGCGGCTGCTTCTCTCCCAATCGAATCATATAAATGCCCGACGCCAAGTTCAGTGGAGCATCAGTCGAGATTTGCGCTTTCCAATCGAACCACAACACAACAAACAAACAGTTTGAGGAAGTCGACCAATTCAGTCAAAAAAGCCAACAAGGATTACGTGATCTAAGCTAAGCAAAGCAAAGCAATAAAAACCAATCTAAATAAAAGATACAAATCAAGAGATCCAAAGACTAAAGTGTTTGCCATGCGTGTGTTATCGCTCTTTGTTGGTGGCCTCATCGCCCTGCTGGGCTCTGTCCAGGCGCATCCTGAGCCCCCCTCGCCCTACTATGGATTACCCCAGCAGCAGAGCCAGCGAGCGCTGCCTTTAAATGGTTAGTATTATTTATTCTACGCACACTCCACAAATTGGAAAAAAGGCTCAGGGGAATATTCAATTTTCAAGTCAAATTATTAATCAAAAGGTTAAAAATCAATATCTAATTAAAACAAGATTTGAGAATCGGAAATATTAAATTGTGCAACATTTGTTGCAAGCATGTGAATAAAGTATTCTCTTCTATTTCTCATCCGTTCTTCTCCTTCGTGCCCCTTGACAGCTCATTCTGCGTCGTCACACATTTATCAGTCGCTGCCACAGGAGCAATCGTTTGTCAACTTTGCCGCGCCACAAATGAACTATCTGCCTCCAGTGCAGCAGCAGCAGCAGCCACAGCAGCAGCAGCAGCCGCAGCAGCAGCAACAGCTGCAGGATGAACAACTGGCACCGGCTGCGGACTCACTGAGCTCCTATGATGACTCCTACAACATGGCGCATCGTTTGTCCGGCGTTCAGCATGCCAGTGGCTATAATAATGCACCACAGGAGACGAGGGTGCACAAGCACATCTACGTCCATGTGCCGCCCAAGGACTTTGAGGAGGAGGATGCTGTGCAGCCGCGTGTGCACCATGAGCTGGGACCCAAGCAGAAGCACTACAAGATTGTGTTCATCAAGGCACCATCGGCTCCAGCGCTGCGTGCACCAATTGTGCCACCGGCACCACAGAACGAGGAGAAGACTCTGATCTATGTGCTGCACAAGAAGCCCGAACAGGATCAGGATATTGTCATTCCGTCGCCGCCACCCACCAAGCCCTCCAAGCCCGAAGTCTACTTCATCAAGTACAAGACCAAGAAGGAGGAGGTGCCCGTCTATGGACCCCCACCAGCCGATATGGAACCCCGCCAGTCCATCGCCGACAACTTTGCACCCTTGGCTGATGTGGCTGATGTTCTGCCCACAACCATTGCACCCGAGCAGGAACAGCCTGCTGCTGTGCCCTCCTCCATCTACGGTCTGCCCACGGCTGCCGCCTACACGGGCGAGGAAGTCCAGACAACGCTCACCGCTCCCGCCCATCAATATTTGCCCCCGGCAACGGCACCTGCTGCCCTCGGCATCGAGGAACCCTCCATGGCGCCCATCATTGTCGAGGAGCCCGAGCAGCGTCTGCCCATCGATGCGCCCGCTCCCACCTCCGCCCATATGCCTGCCACCAACTACGGTCCTCCCAGCCGCTACTTCCTCAAGAAGGTCAAGTAATAATTGGCAGTAGCGAATTCCACTCCTACACACTTAGTCTAAATGGTGTGCCACATAAGACACGCCCACATGCAGCACACACACTCACTCACACACTCCCACACACACGTTAACCCTTCCTCCCCCTCCTTCTTCCACCCATACAAATCTCTGCTGTTGCTTATCATAAAATTGTTAAATTGTTTGTTAAAATGTTGTAGAAAATAAAATTCGAATTTACTAAAGACACAAGTGGAGTTTTTTTTTCGTTTCTGTTTTTTTTTTTGTTGCTAGTTTTGCGAAGCGTGTTTGTCTTTAACGCGTTTCATTAACTCGTTAACGACAATTGGCCCTGTTGCTATTTCAAAATAAAAACTTGACCTTCAGGCCTTGAAGCCACATCTTTTACAGCTCATTTAATTGGTTACGATTTGTTAATTTTGAAACTACTTCACGCATCGGGATTCACATGCTTTTTGATGTAATGTTTGTGGTGTGTGATTTAAATGCTTAATTACCACTTCCTCTTTTTAGTGTAATTTACTTTCGAATACTTGCTAAAGATTTTATTATATAGTTTATCGCAATTATTTCTGAACTATTTTTAAAACGGAAAACCCATTTGGCGCCAATATTTATTTACTTTGCGGCTAATTCGTTTCATAATATTTGTTCTCGGTAAATTCATTTATCAATTCCGTTTCATAAACAAACAGATTTATTTTTATATTGAAGGGTGTGTCTGAAAAGCAAACAACAATTTTAAAAATTCACGTTTTTTCTGCTGCATTATTTTTGGTTTATTTTTTTTGTAAACATTAATAAGCACAAATTTACTAATGGAAAATGTTTTTGACTGGATAATTTGAATTATTGTTTTAAATTAAAAATGCGTTTTTTATTTATTTTATTTTTACACTTTGCATAACAAATCACAAATATTAACGCCAATATTTAAACACAACACGTGAATTTGGCTGGCAACATTCTAATTCCCGGCGCAACATGTTGCTGAGCAACTTTGTTTTTGGCGCCAAAATTCTAGCAACTGCGCAGCGTGTGTGTTGGCAACATTCGGACGAAGGCTGCTTTCCGAACTCGTCTCCGACTTCGGCTGGCGTCACATTTTACCGTTTAGAACTTCGCTGACGGCTGATCTCCAGTCGCAGTCAGCGGGGCCGCTTCCGCTGCCGCCAGTCACTGGTTTTTCACTCAGTTCGTATTTTGGTTTCGTGCGCTTCGCAACGTCGCGTCTGCCATTGGCTCTGCCCCAAGTTGCATGTAGCAGCCAAGTTGCCGTCATTTAGCGCGTTTTTCAACTTAAGCGTTCAGAGCGCAATTCCCTCGATTTGTTTACTTTGAGTGGCAATTTGGCTATTTTGCAATTTTGCAATTTGTCGATTTGAATGGACTCAGCACGCGAACAATGCGAACAGTGCGAACAATGCGAACAATAAACGCCTCAATTAATTAACTGTTTATCAAGACGCTGCAATTACCAAAGCTGCGAGCGGCCGACGCGTCGTATGCGTATTCTTTGTGTCTAGTTTTGTGTGTGCGCGTGTGTGTGTGTGCAACAATTTGTTGTACGCTCGTATATCCAATAAATGAGTGCAAATGCAAATGTGAAATTCTTTTGAATGTCATCGTGGGGTCAGTTGGCCGTTTGCTGTTGGCAAACATTGTTTAATATTGTCGTTAAGTGCTAATTTTGTCACTTGGGACTCTGGCAGCCTGACTCGCTAGTGACCAGCAGGGGTAAGTAAACAGACAGACAGACAGACAGACAGACACACACCTCCAACACCATGTTAAACACACACTATTCGAGTGCTAACAAACTCAACCTCCTGATGCAATATTTCTCGGTTGTTCTCATTGAGTGTTTTCCCTGGTTGTTAGCGCTACGTAAATGCCATTAATTGAGTATTCTAAGTGTCACTTAACTGCTAACGTGGCACTTTCGGCAAGTTGCACATGACTACGGCTCTGCTGGCCATTGGCAAAATGTCCGCAACTCACGACACTTTTCAATGAAAATTCGCGAACTTTGTTGCCGCCACGCATTGTGAAAGACAATGAATTTAAATTTCCGTCGGGGGCTGTGAGTGAGATTTGAGTTGACAGCTGTCAGTTAGTTTTTCTCTGCTGTCAGCAGTTAACACGTGCCAGTCTCCCATTTTAATGTTTCGATTAGTAAATTAGGTCGGTCCCTAGGGAGAACCTAAGCGAACAGACATTTATGTTCGACCCATGTCACTGAACCACTTATGACGAAAATTAATTGTCTAAAACCATTTGTGGCATGTCATTTTGTATCAAATATAACTTTTAGAGATTTTGATTTAATCAGTAAACTATGATAGAGATAAAATTGAACTTCATACTTAAGAACTTGTAGACTTTCAAAGTTTCCCTTTAGGTTAGGTTAGGTATGACGTTTCTAACCTGAAAGGTCAGCACACTTAGGCCATTTATTGACCCGTTTCGATACCGTGGAAAATAAATATATACCTTTACAAATAAATATTTTTAAACACATTTTGCGATTTTATTTAAACTGTTCCATGTGGAAAATATTTTGGTGCAATTTCTATATATATATTTTTTAAATTTTATTACTCTAATTTTATTTATTATCAATTTTCTTATCGGCTCAACCAATTAAAAATATGTCATAAAAAGGAATATCGAATATAATATAATTTGAGCAGCACAAAAAGTGTTTTCATCGATTAAGTACATTTATAAACTTGCACGTAAATTGTCAATTGTTTAAAAAGGGTTCAATTCAATTCAAGAATAAATTTGCCGTTTAAGTTAGCAAAATTCATTTTTTACAATGCCCCCGAGATAAGCATCTGTTGATTGCTTTCCATTGTAACAAGTAAAGTGAATTTGATGAGCTCGTTTAGCTTCCCGGATATAGATTTCAATCTATTTCAATTTCAATCAGCAACATGCAATTTATAAACTTACTTAACATTAATTTTTTATACATTTTAGGAAGTGAGATAAGCTAACAGTGAATGGAAATATTAAACACATGCAACGTAGCCTGGCAAATTTAGATATTTGTAATATTTTGATCCCACTCAAGCTTCGAGAATTGAATAAAATGAGCCTTTTTATTGCCTTTATGCTCCACGTGTGCCGCGTTCGCTGACAGCTGGCAGAAAAGTGAACCGTTAGCTAATTATAAATTATGAGTTTAGTCTGGGGCGCCACATAAAAGTTCGCCGCTCTCGCTGCATTGGCAATTTTATTATTATATTTTTTTTTTTTTTTTGTGGCTTAGTCTGAGTCCCCTCACATATGCTTGCCTTGTTGTTGTTTGCCGCTGCAGGTGAGCGTATATATTTATGTTATCAACAATTACCCTTTGATTCCAGCTGGCTTAATGGCCAACAGTAGTTTCTGCTAAACTGGCGCCTAACGACAGTCAATGCCCCCTTTTGGCTTTTGGGCTTTAAGCGTTTAAGTGGCCTTTTGTGGCGTTTTTCTTTTGTTTTGTTAGCAAAGGTTATTTGGGGGCCACGACACTTCGTCGGTTTATGTATCGTTTTAATGTCAACGCGTGTCACGAGGGCGTTCATCTGTTTGCCCCCGATTTTAGTGCCTTGTCGCTTGCTTTTTTTTTTGACGACATGCATGCAAATAAATGGATTCCACATGTTGTTGCATATTTTACATTTACCAAATAAACTGTTGCTTCCATATATTTAGGGCTCGCTCGTTATTTAAATCAATAAAATACTCCATCAATGTTATAGCGTTTCCTGCAATTCACTTCACATCTTTTGGCATCTTTTTCATTATTACATATAATAATATTTCACTACCAAAGTGAAAAGAAAATAAAATTGATGCTCGGTTTCCGCTTTCGGTGAATTAATCATTCAAGTGAAAGATCGTGACAATTGATTTAAATAGGTTGAACGGAAACTGAATATTTCGCAACGAAAATGTAAATTCGAATTACTGAACTTAATTTCATATGGCTGACTGTATTTTTGCATTAAGTAAACATTCATATGCAACAATGACTTTAGTGCTTTCAATTAATTAATTAAATAATTAACTTAATGCAGCATTTATGTTTATTTAACAACATTTACCACAAAATAAGCTGCTTTGCTCATCAAAATGAACCAGATAATTAATTGCCTTTCGTTCAGTTTACATTAAAATGTATGTATTAAATTAATTATTACAGTTTCAGCAGGAATAGTTAAATCTTTAAAATGTGGGCACAGACCAGCCATCGAATTTTTGCACTTACACACAAATCAGCAAAATCATGCTAAAAGCATGCAGATCCTGGTAAATGTCCTGAGCTTATTATACATTTTTTGGTTTGTTTTTAGGTTTATTTTTTCAAAGCACTCAACACAATGTAAAACAAGTAAGATGCTGTAGTCGAGTTGGCTCGACTACGATATACCCTTAACCCAGTTGTTAAATATATTCTAGTTTTATTGGCAAATTTCCCTTTAAGATGATTTGCACTTAACAGAGTATTTTCTTACAGAGTATTTTTGCTCACAAGCATATACATACAGAATACACACAAATATATTGACGCTAGCGTCGATTATCATGCCATCTCTTTCTCACACATGCAATATCAATATGAAAATATATTTTCGATTATAACTTTAGTTTTTCTTATCCGATCTTAATGAAATTTTGGCAATTGATCAATAATATGTATAAGCATATTATGTATAAATTAGAAGCCTTTGCCTCTTAAATTGTGGAATTTATTGCTATCGGAAATCGAAATGTATCGATAATTCAGAAACTGAGGCATCGATAAAATAAAGCAAACTTGATCTGCGCCTGGTACACGAGAGCTTATATTCTAAATTTGAAGTCGCTAGCTAGTCGCTAGACAGGGCTATATCGACTCGGCTTTTGGTCCTTATCAAGAATATATATACTTTATGGGGTCGGATATGCTTCCTTCTGCGTGTTACATACATATGCACAAAACCATTATACCCTTTCTACCCATTTTTAATGGGTTAAGGGTATAAACAGGTTTAAAAACTGAGAAAGACAGCAACAAATTGAATTTCGTTACACGAGCGAAAAGAACTTTCAAATAGTTGATAATAATCCATGCGGGTGTTTATAAAGAGAAAGAGAGAGAGAGAGAGAGAGAGAGGGAAAAAGCAAACAATTTTCTAGGTGGTTTGTGTGAGCAGCTTTTAAAATTGCACCGAAAACCATCTCTAAGATGCACGTGGCACGCTCCTGATTTATATAGATGCAAAATGTAAACGAAAATAGAGCCAAAAAATAAACAAGTTTAAGCGGTTATATTAAAAATTCCTGGACAAAGTTTACTCTTTGCTGTGCGGCATAATTGAAGTTTGTTTGGTTTTTGGCTGGCATTGCCAAAGTTTCATCTCATTTTGTGACTCTTATCTGGTGCCGCGTCGCTTTTGATGCCAAACAAACTTATTCTTTGTGTGTACTATTAGCATTTTTCTTGGCCAGCATTTGGGACAAAATTCACTTTAATATTTATATGTGGTTAGGAAAACAAATTCTGTGAATTCTGTGGTCGTGGGCAGGGGAAATTGACATAAGTACTTCTTTTCGGTATTGTATTGTTTCATGTTTGAGTTAGGGGCTTTTATCTGACTTGAGTTGAGCTTGCTTGCAACCCGAATAAAAGGATTACAGCTACATTAAAACATCTTATAATATATATTTTGGCCCCACTTATAATTTAATTTGTTTATTTCCTTTTGTGAAATACCGTTCTCACAAAGTCTTTTGTATATAAGCCACATATTTTGCATTATTTCTACGCATCATAAATATTTACATCCCTGACTTGAGCGGCACTGGAGCATGCAACACATAACCCTGAGCTGCACACTTGACTGGCTTTGCTGGGCAGTTGCGTCCTATAGCATAAAGAATAATCGCATATTAATTCGAGTATGTTCGATATGTTTCATATATTTTAGGGCAGACCATCTTTTTGCTTCGAAGCACCTTTTGAAAAGCATAAGTAGTTTGTTTCTCACTGCGTTTAATTTCCATTCAGATTCAGCCAAGCTGAAGAGATGAGGAGACCATATTCACAAGTGACGGCTCGTGAGAGACATCAGCTGTATTCCATTTTTGTCTCAAGGATTGCTCAAGCATAATAATACAAATCTAGAGTCTGATTACCTTTACCTTAGCATCACTTACCAGAACAATTCATTTAAAAGGGCAGCAAGCAATTCCATTTGCTGCAAATGTTCTCCCTTCAAAGGTTAACCATTGCCATTTGGCCATATCCCATTGCCAGGTCAATGGGGACCAAAGAACAATAACACATTTTGACACATTTGTGTGAGTTGTGCCACCAATGACCAGACTGTGGCAGACTATTTTAACCCTCATTAGCCGCAGGGACACTCAAACAATCGTATCCGTTGACCAAAAAGGAAACGACAAGAAGAAAGGACAAAAACCAAAAGCTCTCAAAATAGAAAGACGACTTCGTTTTAAAAATCATTACCAACAACATTCGAATTTATTACATCCTTTTAGTTGCCTGACTTTTGCGACCGAAGCCAAAAAACGACAATTTATGGTCTGAACCAGCATGGGGTCAAAAGCCGCAAGTGCTCCTCAAGGGAAGCTGCTAGTGCACCACGTCTGAAGCTAACTAATCACACAGTTTGTTGCCCAACTATGCCATAAGTTAGTACCAGAGGCGTCTAAATAAAGTTCTCTCTTGTTGCAAGTTAACTTTCCATTTCCCACTGTAGATGGGGTTAATTAAGCAGTATTATGTTTTATATCCAACAGCAGAGTTTATGTTTTATATCCAACATTCCTACTCGTGTTCTGATTTATTTTTATTAATGTTGAGATTATGTTGCAAGTAGTTTATTAATAAACATATACAATATGCTGGTGCTCAGACATTTAATTGCGCTTTATGCATATTTTTTCGATGCCTTCAACTGCAACTCCTGCAACTCAACATTGTTTACTGCAGATCAGATATCGATACTTATATCGGCACTGATTCGATTACCCGCTCTAAACAGTATCGGAACAGTGGCAACAAGGTTGCCAGATAGCTTTGACCGCTTCTCGCTTGCATTTATCATATTTTAAATTCCACATGAATATTACTCATTTTAGTATAATCCTATTTAGTAAAACCTATGGAATTTGCTGGTATTTATGTGTTTTTCAATGACAGATAGTGAGTAACTTTAAATATGTTATTAATCATTATAATTTAGAATTGAAGACATCAATTAAAAGTTGTTATCTATCAACACAATGAAATTGAACTTGAAGTGCTTAAAACAAGATGCAGTTAATTAACTTAAATTCCTTTATGGCTGGCAATGATAAAAAGCAAAAATGGCTTTCCACACATCACTTATATCTTGGACACATGAAAGTTGTTCTTATTTTTGGACTAGCCATCATCCGAAGTCCTTAGACAGATTTTAGTGGATGAAGAATCAGATGAAGGGCACAATCAAGTGGAAGGCTATGTTTTTAAGTAGATGTTGAGCAATTGCGAAGCACAGCAATTGGTAATCGTTTGTTTTTATGATCCTGTGGAGTTTTCACTTTGCACAAGGACCACCTCCACTATTGAGCACAAAATAAGGCGAACGCATTCGTTCGTATTCACTTCGAACTTCAAGAGCAATCGTAAAACGTGATTTGTTATTCACAGATGAGCAATCAAATATACTTCCGAGACGAACCTGTTCCCATGGTCGATTTGTCAAATATGATGTCGAAGCAGTTACCAGGAATAACATTCATGGCTTTAACAGTGCAGCCTCCAAGGTAAAGTGTAGTAAAACCTAGATTTACACAGACAGTCAGCCACAGAGTAAAGGCTGTGCTCAACTCTTCTATTTGTCATCCAACTGAAAATACGTAATGTAATATTTCCGAATCCGAGGGAACAGACTGTTAGGTGCTTGTTGATAGCAACAAGTGATTGACAAGCCACTTGTCAAAAAAGAAAAAAAAAAACTTGAGATACCGGAATGAAGGTATGTCTTGTGTTTTGATAAATGAACATTGGCAACAGTGATGAAGTATGAGCCAGCTAGGCTTACAGGCTTAGGCATGCCGTAAGCACATCCGTTTAAAGCACACATAGCTCCGGGCAAATGTGAATAATGAACTCTTAAGCGTCGAACCGGTTGATCATGGGGTGAATTTTTGCTGGCTCCTTCGGGTTGTTGGGCTGGTTGACCTTTTCGGCGAAAGCAACAAATGCTCAGCGGTGCCGTTAGGCATGTTAATATTGTGGCATGCATTATTGATGGTCTGCCGCCGGGGCAAGCTGGTGTGATAAAGGTGGGACGTTAGGGCCAATGGAGACGTCGACCCCAGCTCGGCATTCCTCAGTGAAATAGTTAAAGAAAGAAATATGCAAATAACTCAAAATTTGGGTAATTCACACAATTTCACTCTTGCCTGAATTTCTTTTGCGTCAAATGAATTTTTTATGAAGACGACCAAAGTCGTCAGGTCCGTTTCGGTTCATAACCTTTTGGCTTTCGGCTATATAATCTGTACATTTTTTTAGAGGTTCCTGTTTTTTACAACTGGCAAGTGGAAACGCTTAAGACTTTGCTGTGCCTCAAGGGTTCCGATACTGAATTCAATTCAATTTGCTCTTCATTTGTTATTTGTTTCAATAATTTACAATTCTTTTCCCACAAAAAGTTTATTTTTTATTAGCCAAGGAATGCAAAGAAATATATATTTTGTTAGCTATTTGTTATTGTGTTATTTGCTATCGGTAGATGTCAGGCGGGAATAATTGTTTACTTTGCAATGAGTGCAGACATGTAACATGTAACATGTAAACAACTTAAATAAATATAAGCGATTCCTTATCATCAAAAGATAAGAATGACAAGCATTTGCTAATTGTGTTCAGAAGTATAAAAGCAGGTCCCCAGTCGAAGTGAACCCATTTGTATCCCTCGCAAAATGTCGAGTCGACTAGTTTGGACTAATTACCATGGTGAGCATGAGCTTGTGGAACATTCGGAAGGAGACTTCTAATAATATTCTCCATTGGATAGTCTTGTGGATATTGCTCATCACATCGATTGGAAGACCCCTATTAATTCTGGGTCAAGCAGTCGATAAGACTGGCAAATGTGATGAAGGTGCAGTGCATTTTGACTCAGATGACTGTGGTAGTTATTACCAATGTTTGAATGGAGTTGTTATAAATCAGAAGTGCCCAGATGGAAGCTATTTCGATTCGACATTCGAGGTATGCGCCATTGACGTGAATTTCGAATGTGTCTCAGCAACCAATAGTTGTTTGGAAGGTGAGCTTTGGGAGAACCCTAAGGATTGCGCTGCTTACTTCGAATGCATTAACTTAGAGCCGGTAGAATTTAAATGTGAGGATGGTAGTTATTTCAATCCTTCTTTGCAAGTCTGTATAGTCGATGAGAATGGAATCTGTGATACAACAACGGGAAAATGTTACGAAGGTGAGCTTCATGAGGATCCAAACAACTGCGACGGTTACTTGGAATGCATTAATGGAAAACTGATAGATTTCAAATGTGACGATGGTAGCTATTTCAATTCCCAATTGAAAATCTGTGTCATCGATGAGAAAGGAATCTGTATTCCTCCTACTGCTGAAAAATGTACAGAAGGTGAAGTTGAGGAGGATTCTGAAGACTGCTCCGCATTTTTGCACTGCATCAATGGTGATCTGATAAGGAGCCTATGTTCCTCGGGCAGTTATTTTAACAACACATTGAGGAGCTGCATTGTTGACGTTGATGGGGCCTGTAACCCTGTTACGGATGGTTGCGCAGAAGGTGTGCGGAACACAAATCCTGTGGACTGTGCGTCTTATCTGGAGTGCATTGATGGAGAATTCGTTAAACAAACTTGTTCAAGTGGTTGCTATTTTGAAAACAGCAGTAAGTCCTGCGTTGCCGATGAGAATTTTGTTTGTGTATCAAAGGTGAAGTGAGTGTTGGTCGAATAGCTTATTAGGTACATCCTTTATTGTCTATTATCCAATTAATGAAGTTAGTAATAAGTAAAGCATCCAAGTTGATTATCTTTTCACACATTTACACTAATTAAGTTACACTCAAATAAATGTATGCCTAGAGACCGATGGTGCTGACACACATGGAAACCAAAAGTATTCTATTTGGCTATAATGGGCAATAATAAGTTTGTTCATTGGACTCTCGGAAAGTATCATATGCTCAATGGGCAACAGGCCAAAGTTTTTGATGGCGTTGCTTTTGGAACAGCTGCGACTTTAGTAGTTAGTATTTTGTTAATGGAATAATGATAACATTTGTTCGCAAATCAAATGGCTTTAACTAGCTGTTAACAATTACCTAAATATCTGCAATCGTTTCTTTATTTAAACAAAATAAACTGTAAGAAGATTAATTCGCTGGGCATTAAATCAACTGTAGCCTAATTAGAAATAAGCAGATTGGCAATTGTATATCCGAACAGACGGGACAGACAGGATAGACTGGCAGACTACGTGACTATATTCCCTGGCTCCGCGGGGAATGCGAACAAATCTGTTCTTAATTAAGAGAATTCCCGCAGTGTAGCTTTAAATCCCAACTGCTGCCTTTGGGCTTGCAAATGAAATACATCAAAGTGCTTTCGATAACAGCAAAGAGGCCAGACGCAAATGTATCCGTATTAAATGAAAACAGATAACATAAAGTGGGCGCTGGGCGTGCCACATTTTGTCGCACGGAACTCACATCAAAGGCTACAGTCTGCAATTAAGACGGGAAGTTCGATTTCATTTGCACTTTATTAGAGTCAGAGTAAAAGGCCCGAAGGCTGCTCTCTTCCTGCCCTACTTGTTAATTTGGGCATAAACGAACATTAAATTCAGGACATAAATGTTCGTTTTCTTTCCGTTTCCAGTCTCCTCCTCGGGCGGGGGAGTTGGTGTTTCTGTACTGGCTGGAGTTGTGGTACTGGTAGTCGTATCTACAATCGTTGTTGTCGACAGCGGGCTTTTTGTGGTTTTGTTTTCAACGGTTTCACCCAATCCGTAAGGATACGCATTGTTTACGGGCACATAGTACTCACCAACGGCCACCACCTCATTTGTTGGCGAACCCATGCGAATCGAGCTGTAGGTGGAACCACAATTCTTTTTGTTGGCATCCTCATACGATGAGCACTTCATAGTCGGAAAATTGTCCATTCTCAGAGACTCCACATAGTAGGACACGGCACGAGTGTGGGAACAGCCGCCTGTCAGATCGATGCCACATCCAGGCTGTGTTTGGCCACCATTTGGATAGAAGGCAGCCCTGCCGATGGGCTTAGTGAAACCCAAAGTGCCTCCATTTGTCTGAATGGTCTCTACGTAGAAGGCATCGTTGCTCGACAATCGTTTCGCTGGCTTGTCGTAGCTTAACATGGGCATTGCAGGATCAAGGCCCACCACCTTTTGCACCATTCCGGTGGTCACTTGTTTTGCCGTAAATCCGGCAACATGTGCGCCAAGGCTAAAGCCGACAATTTCGAGAGTCTCCAGGGACATGTCATATTCTTTCACTAGGAAGTCCACCAGTTTGGCGACCTTGGTGCCTGCACCATGGGCACCTGCTACGGAGGAGGCATATTCCACCGATCGACCACGTTGCCAGTCCACCGCAATCATATTGTAATCGCCGGCAAGAAACCAAGCATCACGCACTCCAGTGTTGACACCATCCTTGTAGTTAGAGTTCCAGCCGTGAATGGTAAATCTGGATTAAAAGTACCACTCTGTGCATAAGATTCAACTTGAACTATTCCCACATACCTAGTTGGATTGGCAGAGTTGAAATTGGACTGATCAATGGATTCCCTGGTGGTCTCAATGATCTGTCCCTCCTTTGGATTGCGCTGAGTATACAAATAAAATTTGACATCGTTCAAAGACAAACGCTGACCGAGTTCCAGATCATTAAGTGCTTCATAGGCCTCCAGTAGCCCGTTGACCTCGTCTAACGGCATCCACTTCAGTTCACCACCCACTTGCGGCACAAACCATCCATTCTCACCGTTAATACGAACTGCTTCCTGCTCCTCGATAGGCAAAGCACTGACTAAAATCGTGATTTGCTCATTTACCTTTGATCAAATCGCAGTTAGAAAATATACTCACCTGCTAGCAAGCAGATCGATAGGAATAACCACAAAGTCATGTCTTCCATTCCAAATAGTTTAATGTTGCTGCCGCCGCCTTTTATAGAAATTCGCCAAAATATATATTTAAGCACCGTAAATTAAATCCCAATCTAAATATTCAATCAGATTATCAGCACGATTAGATAGTGTTTAACATTAGTAGCATGACTCTTGCTACCAATTTGCAGCGTGTCAGGAGTGTTCGGCTGGGAGATACTCTGTTGCTTCTCCTTACGCCTAATTAGAGATAGATTCGATTTTCTGATTATACATGATATATGTACATATATACATATATGTGATACATGACTCACTTAAGTGTTATATCATAATTTTTATAAGCAATCAACTCCACCGAAATTTCAAGACTATCCTAAAAGTATGCTGTTCAGATTTTGCGTGGAACTGAAAGGAAAATGGAAGTTAATTATAAATTATATTATTGCCTGTGCATTGTTTTCATTCAGATTTGGCAACGCTGAGGTTGTTTTATAGCTTAGAAATTTACCTTCAGGATAGATGTGTTTAGGCTACGTTTAATAATTGTGGCATTTGATTTTTGGCATAATTGGTATTGATTTGGTATGTTTCTGTCTAGGCCATGCTTATAGTAATCATTGACCATATTGCTTCCCCTTAGTTTTAAATTCAAAAATCAAACTAGTTAGTCGCTATATGACTTTGCATAGATACAAAGTGACGATGAGTTAACTAACGTTAACTTAACAATTAACTTTACAATTATGCTCAGATATTTAAAACAAAATACAATAAGTCTTCACTCAACTATTTAATGAATATATTAATGGTATGCTTCTACTTCAAGGCGATTGAAATTCAGGGAGTGATGCGAAGTAAAATCAACTGATAACTGTATAAATATGCATATGGATATGTAACGAGTATTTACAGTGGGATTACAGTGCAGTTGGGTGGCAACGCTGGTTAACAGATGGTTAACAGCAGCATAAGCATTTCTGGAAGAAGCAGAGTCGTAGAAGAACAGCAGAGCGAGATAGGCGAATTCGCCAAAGTCACGAATACCTAAAGGTATTAAGTTGTCGAATTAATGTTGTAAATCCTACAATATTAATAACAAACAGGACATAATCAGTCCTACATATAAAAAGATAAGTCTACGAAGTTATGAAATAAAATATTCGAAAGAGTGATTTTTTCAATTCGCAAGATATCTTTAATATTTTTCAAATTCAGTCTAGTTGCCCTTGCCATAAGGATAGTCGCTATTGACGGGGACATAGTAGTCACCGGCGACCATGTAAGCGTTGGATGTGGCACCCAATTTGACAGAGCTGTAGGTGCTGCCACAGCTCTTGCTAACGGCTGCCTCGTAGTCGCTGCACTTCACGGTGGGGAAGTTGTCCTGGGAGACAGCCTCGGCGTAGTAGATCACAGAGCGGCTGTGGGCGCAGCTACCGGTCAGATCAACGCCGCAGCCGGGCTGAGACTTGCCGCCGTTGGGGTAGAAAGCACCCTTGCCAATGGGCTTGAGGAAACCTAGCTGGCCGCCGTCGGTCTGGATGGACTCGACGTAGTAGGCATCGGTGGAGCTGAGACGCTTGTTGGGGCTATCGTAGCTGTACAGGGGAAGGGCGGGGTCCAGACCGATGATGGTGTGCACCTGACCGTTCTTCACGTTCTTGCCAGCGAAGCCAGACACATGAGCACCCAAGCTGTGACCAATGATCATGGTATTGTCCAGGGACAGACCGTTGTTGGAGCGCATGGAGTTAATCAAATCGGCAACCTGCTCACCGACTCCGGGCACAGCCAAAACGGAGGAGGCATAATCCACGGAGCGGGCACGTCCCCAGTCGACGGTGATCATGTTCATGTCGCCGTTAGAAAACCATGCGTTGCGGACACCATAGTTGACGTAGTCATCGGCACTGGAAGTCCAGCCGTGGATGGTGAAACGTGTGGGATTATTGGGGTTGAAGTACGATCCGCTGACGCTAGCCTTGGTGGCCTTAATTTCCTGTGGTGAGTTCAAGTTAGACTTGGTGTACAGAAGGAAGGTCACGGGGTTCAACAAGGAGCGCCCACGATCAGCGTGCGCTTCCAGATAGGCTTCGGCGACATCCTTTTCGATCCACTCGAAGGTGCCATCGGCCTGGGGTACATACCATCCATTCTCTCCATTGATTTTATGCTCAACGGCGCTGGCTGTGATGTAAAAGAGGAAAATTCGATTAGCTTGTATAAATTCCAAGGGAACCTTCAAAAGCATTTACCCGCCAGGACGCAGAATGCAAAGATTAAAAACAGTTTCATGTCGCTCAACAAAGTAAAACTCAACTGATGTCCAGAATTGCGCCAGACGGGAGCTTTATATGGACGAGCGTTAATCAAATCTCGGCCAAACTCTGCCGTTCACTTGAGATTTGGCCGATTGATTGGCAATCATCTTTCCCAATTCTGATAAGGCCACGAAATTGACAGCAATATTTGCTAACTCAAATCGAATGACAAATGTGTTGTTGTTTTATTTTGGCCACTTATCGGACTTTCACGTGTGCGATTTGAGTATTTGAGATTTGACCAGCCACTTAATAATAAGATTGGTTCACCCCGCTCATTGCATAAAATCTTGAGGGGCAATCGAAAAACAGCTCAAACTTAAGATAACTGCTTAATTTTAGAATTAATTTCATTCATCGGTTGTTGAAAAAAATTCAAGACTTCTCAGGTGGTTGTTGCTTGTTGACAAAACATTGGTGATGCCAAGTCTTCATGCTAATTCAATTAATAAATAACACATGTACCACATTAAAAAAATACTTAATTAAAATATATCAAACAAAATTATAACTTATATATAGTATGTGCTAAAATTAAATTTAAATATTACAATTTCTTTTTAAATTGCAACACTTTTTCATGTGACCAAATTGAATCCAACCAGAAGAGCGTCATTATCTGATTCAAACCCACAAATGTGTGCACTTTATTGCTGTCGAGAACTGTTTTAGCCGCAAATGCCACAAATTGTGAGCAGAACTTTGTCCAATGACATCAAGAATGTCCTTCGTCATTTTATGCATCATTCGCCAGAGTTCAATCATCTGGGCCTCGGCAGAGTGACACAGTAAAAGGCTGGGCCTTTGCTGCACTCACATAGTTCTCAATCGACAAGGCTTGTTTTGAAGTTATCCTGTGATATCCGGGCACCCTTTCATGGCATCCTTGTAGCTACCTTTCCAAAAACGCATTAAAAAAAAAATGGAATCGTTCTTGGTAGAATAATAGAAGAAAACATCCGATCGAATTGTCAAGCATTGCCTCACTTTCCAGTAGGCCCAGTTAAGTGGTAAGATTGGGACCCAATCGTTCACTCCATTCAGCACCCCGGGCTGCTCTCATAAAGTTTGCAATCAAGATGTCTGATAACTGTCAAAACCAATCAATTCAACTGATAGCACGAGCAATTCATACGTAAGCAACTCGTCAATTGTATTTATAAAATGCGTTTTACACAATAGACCAACCCCCTTTCAGTGCCACTCCTCCTAAACAAAAATATCTAGCTAATCTCTGACGTGTGTGTGCACTCAACAACCAGCAGACCCCAAGTAGCCAGTTCGAACATTGCCTCTTGATTGAGATACGAGTAATAATAAAAGTCAAAATATAAGTACTCATTATCACATTTTAATTGCTGACTTGATACATTATTAAGATCTTTCCCTCAGCTCGATTTTGCCAAACGGCTCCTTACTGTTCACGGGCACATAGAAATCGCCACCGACCATGTAGGCGTTGTAGTCAGCTCCCATGCGAATGCTGCTGTAGGTGCTGCCGCACTCCTTGGCGACGGCTGCCTCGTAGTCACGGCACCTAACTGTACCGAAGTTATCCTCGACAACAGCCTCAGCATAGTAGGTCACAGAGCGGCCGTGGGAGCAGGAGCCAGTGGGGTCCAAGCCGCATCCGGGCTGCTTCTTGCCACCGTTGGGATAGAAAGCACCCTTGCCGATTGGCTTGAGGAAGCCCAGCTTGCCGCCATTGGTTTGGATGGACTCCACGTAAAAGGCATCTTCAGAGGACAAACGTTTGCTGGGCTTGTCATAGCTGAACAGAGGCAGAGCAGGATCCAATCCAATAATGGTGTGAACGCGACCTTCGCCAACAGTCTTACCAGCGAATCCAGCAACATGGGCACCCAAGCTGTGGCCAATGACCATCAGACTTTCCAGGGACATGCCGTGCCTATCGTGCAGATACTTGATCATTTCACCCACCTTGGCGCCAGTGGCGGGAACAGCAACCACCGAGGAGGCATATTCAATGGAGCGAGCGCGCGCCCATTCCACAACGATGATGTTGTAGTCACCCCTGGACAGCCATGACTTAGTGATTTCGGTGTTCATGGAGTCGGTGTGACGACCATTCCAGCCGTGAATAACAAAACGAGTGGCGTGATCCTTGTTGAAGTGCGAGTCACGAATGGACGCATCGCTAGCATCGATTTTCTTTCCCTTGGTGGGGTTTGAGCGGGTGTAAAGATAGAAGTCCACGTCATTCCCACTGCTTCGATACTCCATCTGATCACCCAACGACAACATGTCTTCGGCTTCCTTCAGATCAATCCAATCGCTGGTGCCATCGATTTGGGGAACATACCAGCCATTCTCGCCATGAATACGCTCCTCGACAGGCAGCGCACTTACTGAAGGACCAAGATTGATAGTCAGGGAATATATTTGATTGGATGGATCGATTAATAGTGCTTACCTGCTGCCACCAGAGCTGCTAAAACAAACAATACTTTCATTCTGTGATACCAACTATATTTGCTGAGGGCTTAGAAATTTCCTGCTCTTTTATAGCCGCATCACTCGAATAATGGCAGCTAATCGCTTGTAGTTATTGATAAGCACTCAGATTGCTCAAATCAGATTATTTCATATCATATGGAAATCCTAATCTTCCATCTGCATATGCCAATTTCACTGATTTGTTTCCATATCAGCAGCTTAGATCAATATATTGAATGGATTCCTTGCCCCACCTTGTCCAGCTGCTGAGACATGCAGCATACTCAATCTTGGCTCGCCCATATAAAGCTGTTAACTTGCTCACTTAACTTATAAAGTGCTGACAAGATAGGTATATAAGTACAGCTCTCAATTTGGATTGTGGAATTACACTGCTTATCTCAACAGATTTTATGGTAATTATCTTATCCTGTCATAAAACCGACACTCTTGGTTAACATAAGCTAAAGCTAGAGAAGCAATGGATATCGCTAGCTGTACTTAACATTTCTACTCTACTCTACTCTCTGCTGGTTGTGGGAAACTCATCTAGCTAATGCTGAAGAGATATCAGCAAACGTTATCGATTAACCCTCCACACAGTCCAAATGTATGAATCATAAGACAATGCTTGATTTTCAGATAAATGCGTTTATTGCTATAAAGGCAATTAGTGAATATTGCCGTAAGGAGCCTGGCTGTTCACGGGCACATAGAAATCCCCGGCGACCATGTAGGCGTTAGTATCAGCTCCCATGCGAACGCTGCTGTAGGAGCTGCCGCACTCCTTGGCGACGGCTGCCTCGTAGTCTCCGCACTTGATGGTGCCGAAGTTATTCTCTGTGACAGCCTCAGCATAGTAGGTCACAGAGCGGGCGTGGGAGCAGGTGCCGTCGAGATCTACTCCGCATCCTGGCTGCTTCTTGCCACCATTTGGGTAGAAGGCACCCTTGCCAATCGGCTTGAGGAAACCCTTCAAGCCGCCGTTGGTCTGAATGGACTCGACATAGTAGGCATCGCCGGAGGACAATCGCTTGCTGGGGTTGTCATAGCTGAATAGGGGCATGGCAGGATCCAAGCCAATAATGGTGTGGATGCGGCCTTCGCCAACAGTCTTGCCAGTGTAACCAGCAACATGGGCACCCAAACTGTGTCCAATTACATACAGGCTGCTCAGGGACATGCCGTGACTGCTCTCAAGGTACTTGACCATTTCTCCGACCTTAGCACCAGCGCCGGGCACAGCCAGCACGGAGGAGGCATAGTTAACGGATTGTGCACCCGCCCATTCCACAACGATGATGTTGTAGTCACCCTTGGATAGCCATGCCTTTGTGATTTTGGTGTTCATAGAGTCGGTGTGACGACCATTCCAGCCGTGAATAACAAAACGAGTGGCGTGATCCTTGTTGAAGTGCGAGTCACGAATGGACGCATCGCTAGCATCAATTTGCTTGCCCTTGGTGGGGTTTGAGCTGGTGTAAAGATAGAAGTCCACGTCATTCCCACTACTGCGATCCTCCATCTTACCCAACGACAGCATGTCTTCGGCTTCCTTCTGATCAATCCAATCGCTGGTGCCATCGATTTGTGGAACATACCAGCCATTCTCGCCATGAATACGCTCCTCGACAGGCAGCGCACTTACTGAAAGACCAAGATTGATAGTCAGGGAATATATTTGATTGGATGGATCGATTAATAGTGCTTACCTGCTGCCACCAGAGCTGCTAAAACAAACAATACTTTCATTCTGTTGTACCAACTATATTTGCTGAGGGCTTAGAAATTTCCTGCTCTTTTATAGCCGCATCACTCGAATAATGGCAGCTAATCGCTTGGAGTTATTGATAAGCACTTAGACTGCTCAAATTAGATTATTTCGTATTGGCAATCCTAATCTTCCATCTGCATTTATCGACTTTACTGATTTGTTTCCATTGGGTTTTTTGTCCCACCTAGTCCAGACATGACAGGTACAAGTAGAGCTGTCAATTCGGATTCCTTGCTATAATTGGCATGTGGAATTGCACTGCTTATCACAACAGATTTTATCGTAATGATCTTCATCATGTTATTAAATGGTCCCACTTTATTAACATTAGCTGAAGTTCAAGAAACTATAGTCATCGCTATCAGTTTTCAACATTTCTACTCAAGTCTGTTGGTTGTGGGAAATTCATAGCATAACTTAATAGAAATCATTTTAATCATAGATTTGGTCATCACTCCACACAGTTCACATTTAAGTTTAAGAGGAAAATGCTCAGAAGGACTGGTTTTTTCAAATAAATGGGTTTATTGCCATAAAAGTTATTAGTGAATATTTCCGTAAGGAACCTTGCTGTTCACGGGCACATAGAAATCGCCATCGACCATGTAGGCGTTAGTATCAGCTCCCATGCGAACGCTGCTGTAGGAGCTGCCGCACTCCTTGGCGACGGCTGCCTCGTAGTCTCCGCACTTGATGGTGCCAAAGTTATCCTGGGTGACAGCCTCAGCATAGTAGGTCACAGAGCGGCTGTGGGAGCAGGAGCCAGTGGCATCTACTCCGCATCCGGGCTGCGTCTTGCCGCCATTGGGATAGAAGGCTCCCTTGCCGATTGGCTTAAGGAAACCCAGCTTGCCCCCATTGGTCTGGATGGATTCGACATAGTAGGCATCGTCGGAGGACAAACGCTTGCTGGGCTTGTCATAGCTGAACAGAGGCAAAGCAGGATCCAAACCAATAATGGTGTGGATGCGACCTTCACCAACAGTCTTGCCAGTGTAACCAGCAACATGGGCACCCAAACTGTGTCCAATGACATACAGGCTGCTCAGGGACATACCGTGACTGCTCTCAAGGTACTTGACCATTTCTCCGACCTTAGCACCAGCGCCGGGCACAGCCAACACGGATGAGGCATAGTCAACGGAACGTGCACGGGCCCAGTCCACAACGATGACATTGTAGTCACCTCTGGAGAGCCAGGCCTTGGTAATTTCTGTGTTCATCGAGTCCGAGGCGCTCTGTGTCCAGCCGTGAATAACAAAACGAGTGGGATGCTCCTTGTTGAAGTGCGAACTTGAAACGGATGAACCCGATGTCTTGATTTGCGCTCCCTTGGTGGGATTGGACTTGGTGTAAAGATAGAAGTTCACAGCGTTGGTGCTGATGCGTCCCTCCAACTGTGCGCCCTGCGACAACATATTCTCGGCCTCGTCCATATCCATCCACACGAAGGATCCGTCTTGTTGGGGAATATACCAGCCATTCTCGCCGTTAACGCGATCATCGACGGGAAGTCCGCTAACTGAAATGATGTGAAAGTCCTCCTTAGTCTTTGAAGGCTTTGGGGCTAACAAGATTAGTTACCTGCGGATAGAAGCGCGACTAGGCCAAGTATTATAACTGCTCTCATGTTGGAATCAGAAGTATAATTGAATAATGGTATGCGATTCACGTCCTTTTATAGACCCAATAAAATAATATTTCTACCAAATTATCTACACCATTTTATAAGCACTTGAAACTTGATTAAACTTCGCTAGATAAGGCTGACTGCCTTGATTAAAATATCCGGTGTTGTTAAGTTTATACTATGATACCGAAGGTGTACTAGTATATTGGGTTTGTGCAATGTCCGTCATGCTGTCTGTCCGTCTGTTTGAACGCGATACCCTTAGAGATAGAGAATTCAAACTTGGAACATTTTCTTGAACGTGCTCTCAAAATATAAAGTGTCAATATTGAAGTCCTACGTCAACTAGGGAGCTATGTCCCGTAATTTAATAGCTACAGTTACCCAACTTGAAAGTTAGATTATTAGAAAATTTTTTTCAACAACGACCCCTCTCACCATCAAATTCTCGAAAAGCTCATATCTTCCGTAATTTATGAGTTACAAAAACTTCGAAGAAGGGTTACTATCTTATGTCTACCTCAATCTGAAAAGCAAACTTGGACAGTATTTCTTGGCTACACACAACTTATGTTCTCATAGTATTTCACTGTCGGTTACGTCCGACTGCAACGTTATCTCGTGTTTATTTTGACAATAATACTGAATGAATTGTTTATCAAACGGAATATAATTATAATATCATGCTGATTTATGAACTACGTGGGGAACATTTTGAAGATATGTCGAATTTATAAATATTGATTTTGAAAGTACTCCAACGTAAGCGATTGTTAAGATGACAACTATATTGCCAGCTATAAATAATAGCTTGTGATATGGATTGGCGGATTAGCTTGTCAAGGTGACACTCAGCCATATGATTAGAGTTATAAGCACAGCTAGATTAATCAGTCTACCCATGAGATTAGGAACCCCAATCAACAATAGACAATGTATTTCCTCCCGCAAAGATGTGCAAAACATAGATGACTTTTCATTTGTTTTTTTTTTTTTTTCAACACGTTTATTTTGACACAATTGCTCAGTTGATGCTGCCGAATGGAGCCTTGCTGTTGACTGGCACATAGAAGTCACCCTCGACCATGTAGGCATTGGTGTCGGCACCCATGCGAACACTGCTGTAGGTGCTGCCACATTTGTTGTTAACTGCTGCCTCGTAGTCTATTCATAATATTCATATTTTGTATAAATTAGAAGCTCTACTTCTTAAATTGTGGATTTTATTGCTATCGGTAATCGAAATGTAACGATAATCGATAAAATAAAGCAAACTTGATCTGCGCTGGTATACGAGAATTTATATTCCAAATTTTAAGTCTCTAGCTCTTATAGGCTCTGAGGTCCGCGTGTTCATCCAGACGAACAGGCGGACAGGCAGACTGACATGGCTATATCGACTCGGCTGTTGATCCTGGTCAGAAATATATACACTTTATATCTCTGCCAAGGAAACGATTTACCTTTCTAGGAAACCACTTTTTATCCGGCCTAACACAGCTGGAGCACAAGAAACCGGCCACAATTGTAAAATTTATAAATGCAACTGGCTCACTTGATTCGTATTCCCACGAGTCACGGAGAACGGGGAAAGAAATAGATCCACGGTATCACAATGGGCGAAAACTGGCCTAAGTGTGTCGACCTTTGGTCCGCAGCTGTTATACCTAACCTAACCTACTCGTAACTCCCCTAAGAGATCGATAAAAATTGGATGTCCACGCCCACTCCGCCTACCTAAACCGATACACCTGTTGGTGAAAATCGATAAGACCATATATCTCACGCAATTTTGAAGCTTAAGTCACCAAATATGAAAGGTATATTTCTAGTAACACCCTTCTGGAAAACAAATTTTGGATCACGCCCACTTCCATCCCCCAAAATTGATAACTGCCCATATCTCTCGCATTTTACCAAACTTGGTATATTACTAAAATCGAACTGCAAAATTTTTTGATGCAGCGCCGACTACCGCTCCCAGAAACCTATAAATGCCCATATCTCCCGCAATTTCATAGGTACAGATACCAAACTTGGAAGGAAGATTATTAGCAATCTTCTCTATCATTTTTTTCAACCCCCAAATTCTCGAAAAGCTCATATCTTCCGTAATTTAAGAGCTGCAGTTGGCAAACTTCGAAAAAGGGTTACTATCTTATGTCTACCTCAATCGGAAAGTCAAACTTGGACACTTCTTGGCTAGATACAACTTATGTTGTCATGGCATTTCACTGTCAGTTACGTCCAATTGCTACGTTATCTCTTGTTTATTTTGACAATAATACTGAATGAATTGTTTATCAAACGGAATATAATTATAATATCATGCTGATTTATGAACTACGTGGGGAACATTTTGAAGATATGTCGAATTTATAAATATTGATTTGGAAAGTACTCCAACGTAAGCGATTGTTAAGATGACAACTATATTGCCAGCTATAAATAATAACTTGTGATATGGATTGGCGGATTAGCTTGTCAAGGTGTGACACTCAGCCATATGATTAGAATTATAACAGCTAGATTAATCAGTTACCCATGAGATTAAGAACCCCAATCAACAATGTAAAATGTAATTCTTCCATGGATTATTTTCATTTGTTTTTTTTTTTCAACACGTTTATTTTGACACAATTGCTCAGTTGATGCTGCCGAATGGAGCCTTGCTGTTGACTGGCACATAGAAGTCACCCTCGACCATGTAGGCATTGGTGTCGGCACCCATGCGAACACTGCTGTAGGTGCTGCCACATTTGTTGTTAACTGCTGCCTCGTAGTCTCCGCACTTGATGGTTCCGAAGTTGTCCTGGGAGACAGCCTCGGCATAGTATGTAACAGATCGGCCATGGGAGCAGGCACCAGTAACATCCAATGTGCAGCCAGGTTGAGACTTTCCGCCGTTGGGGTAGAAGGCGCCCTTGCCGATTGGCTTGAGGAAACCTAGACCACCGCCATTGGTCTGGATGGACTCGACATACCAGGCATCGTTGGAGTTGAGACGCTTGTTGGGCTTGTTGTAGTTGAACAGGGGCAGGGCAGGGTCCAGACCGATGATGGTGTGCACCTGTCCTTTGGTGTTCTTGCCGGTATAGCCGGCCACATGAGCGCCCAGGCTGTGACCAATGACGTACAGATCGTCGAGAGACATGCCATGGTTGGAAACGAGGAAGTTCACCATGCTGGCGACCTTCTTGCCAACCTTGGGCACAGCGACAACAGAGGATGCATACTCCACGGAGCGAGCACGAGCCCAGTCAACGACAATAATGTTGTAGTCACCGTGGCTCAGCCAGGCGGAACGAATGTCCTTGTTCATGCCCGACTTGTAGCTCTGAGTCCAGCCGTGGATAACAAATCTGAAGGCAGTGATGACTTTCAGTGATGGACAAAGTGAAACGCTGTGTGTGTAAATATAAGACTAACCTGGTGGGGTGAGCAGGATTAAAGTTGGATTTATCGATAGACTTGCTGGTGGCCGTAATCTTAGTTCCCTTGGTGGGGTTCTTTTGGGTGTAAAGATAGAACTTAACGGGGGTGGTGCTGAGTCCACGACCCTCGATCATCTCCTGATTGTCCAACCATTCCTCTGCCTCGTCCATGTCGATCCACTCGAAGGAGCCATCCTGTTGGGGCACATACCAACCGTTCTCTCCGTTCACGCGCTCGGACTCCTCCAAGGCGTAGGCCGAAGCTGTTGATGGTGCACAGTTGCAAGAAGATAAGTGGTAGTCTTAGGTATATAATGTTTGTATTTACCCGCAAGCGCACAGAATGCCAAAAGCAATATAGTCTTCATATTTGGGATCTTCAGACTGATGGAGAATTTTAGACATCACTGCTCTTATATAGGGCAAGCCAAGGAAGTTATCGCATGGCAGACGATCTAATCAGGGTATTCGTTTCGATAACTAGCCAAGAGGTCTGAATTAAAATAAATTGCCAATCTCTTTTCGTTATTTGTATATTTTAATTGATATTCCAAGCCGTGCAAGTAGACATTGCCCCCCAGACTGATTAAAATATATGCAGAATATAATACTTAAGTAGCTATGGTTAAGTGTATTTATTTATAGCTTAACTATCATAACAACTATACAATTTGACTTGCAGCAGACAGCTACCAAAGGTAGGGCTGAGGACGGAGTGGGGGAAGTGGGGATTGTGCCTTATCAGTATTAGCAACATTACATGGCTCGCTGGCTCCCTTTAAACAGGCTGTCATATCAATATCGATTACACTTGTTTTCATTCCATAGTTAATACCCATAATCTCAGTTGTAAGCACTGAGGAAATTGAATTGATCGACACCCTTGAATTTATACTAACTGATCACTTCAGTATGTAAGTGGGTTCTCATACTAATAGGCTGTTATTATCTGGAATCTGTTTAGCTTTAAGATAATACCACATTGTTTTAGTTGTTTTTAATAAAAACAGTAAACAATTGCTCGACTGATCCAACAAAAGGCAGCTAACAACGATAGATTGCGAACTAACACCTATTTTCCACTGCCATCCTCGGATCCCCCTTTCCTATAGAGTGGATATCTGGTCAGGCATAGCAACATGCCGCTAATGAGTTTCCCATGCGCTCTATTTTCATTATCCTGTTTATGCTAATTGGCTCTGGCTGTTTACATAAATTGGCTGAGTTGCTCAAATTTTCAAACTTTTTGAGCACTCGACATTTGGCGTGACCAAAGTTGTGGCATACTTTTGGGTAAGCTATTAAATGACACGATTACCATCAATAGCTGATTGATTTATAGTTTCTACTTTCCTCGACTGGCGAGCCAACAAGTAGTCTGACTTAAGCAAAAATTATCTGATTCGATACGAAAGATGACACTTTAAAAAAACAAACAAAAACAAGTAAGAATGCTGTAGTCGAGAGAGCTCGATTACGAAATACCTTTAACCTTAACCCAGTTGTTATATGTATTTTTTGTTAAATCTCTCTTTAAGATTAAGATTTGCACCCAAATGTTTAGTTCTGCAAGTGCACTATTTTTTATGAGAGGCACAGCGACTACAGAGTAAGAAAAAATTAATGCAGTGCATAAATTTACTCATAAGCTCGAATGACCCGTATTGGTTGACTATAAACCTGTGAATACGTAAAACTATGTTGACGGTAGCGTCGATTATCACGCCATCTCTTTCTGACACATGCGCGCGCCCTTTCATGCATACAGAAAATACTTGCAGCTGCTGAGAGCAATTAAATCAATATGAGAATATATTTTCGACTATATTTTAGGGGTTTCTTATCTGATCTTAATGAAATTAGGGCAATTAATCAAGAATATGGGTATATACATATTATGTAGAAATGAGAAGCTTCTACTTTTTAAATTGTGGAATTTATTGCTATCGGAAATCGAAATGTAACGATAATCGATAAAATAAAATAAACTTGATCTTCGCCTGGTATACGAGAATTTATATTCCAAATTTTTAGTCTCTAGCTCTTATAGGCTCTGAGGTCCGCGTGTTCATCCAGACGAACAGGCGGACAGGCAGACTGACATGGCTATATCGACTCGGCTGTTGATCCTGGTCAGGAATATATACACTTTATGGGGTCGGAGATGCTCTCTTCTGCCTGCTACATAAATTTACCCTTTTTACCCATTTTTAATGGGTTACGGGTATACAAAGTATCCGTATACGTCATAAGTATGCTATGATACCGAAGGTATAACAGCATATTAGTTTTGTGCAATGTCTGTCATGCTGTCTGCCGACTTTTACCGAAGCTGCAACGATCAAGACGAGGTAGTATATCCGGAACATTTCCTCTGTCTATGCCAAGGAAACGATTTACCTTTCTAGGAAACCACTTTTTATCCGGCCTAACACAGCTGGAGCACAAGAAACCGGCCACAATTGTAAAATTTATAAATGAAACTGGCTTGCATTGATTCTTATTCCCACGAGTCACGGAGAACGGGGAAAGAAATAGATCCACGGTATCACAATGGGCGAAAACTGGCCTAAGTGTGTCGACCTTTGGTCCGCAGCCGTTATAGCTAACCTAACCTACTCGTAACTCCCCTAAGAGATCGATAAAAAAATGGATGTCCACGCCCATTCCGCCTACCTAAACCGATACACCTGTTGGTGAAAATCGATAAGACCATATATCTCACGCAATTTTTAAGCTTAAGTCACCAAATATGGAAGGTATATTTCTAGTAACACCCTTCTGGAAAACAAATTTTGGATCACGCCCACTTCCATCCCCCAAAATTGATAACTGCCCATATCTCCCACAATTTACCAAACTTGGATGGTATAACTAACTAAAATCGAACTGCAACATTTTTTTTTGCCGCGCCGATTCCTGCCCCCAGAAACCTATAAATGCCCATATCTCCCGCGATTTAATAGCTACAGATACCAAACGTGGAAGAAAGATTATTAGCAATCTTCTCTATCATTTTTTTCAACCCTCATATCTTCCGTAATTTAAGAGCTACAGTTGGCAAACTTCGAAAAAGGGTTACTATCTTATGTCTACCTCAATCGGAAAGTCAAACTTGGACACACTTGGACACTTCTTGGCTAGATACAACTTATGTTGTCATGGCATTTCACTGTCAGTTACGTCCAATTGCTACGTTATCTCTTGTTTATTTTGACAATAATACTGAATGAATTGTTTATCAAACGGAATATAATTATAATATCATGCTGATTTATGAACTACGTGGGGAACATTTTGAAGATATGTCGAATTTATAAATATTGATTTGGAAAGTACTCCAACGTAAGCGATTGTTAAGATGACAACTATATTGCCAGCTATAAATAATAACTTGTGATGTGGATTGGCGGATTAGCTTGTCAAGGTGTGACACTGAGCCATGTGATTAGAATTATAACAGCTAGATTAATCAGTTACCCATGAGATTAAGAACCCCAATCAACAATGTAAAATGTACTTATTCCATGGATTATTTTCATTTGTTTTTTTTTTCAACACGTTTATTCTGTCACAATTGCTCAGTTGATGCTGCCGAATGGAGCCTTGCTGTTGACTGGCACATAGAAGTCACCCTCGACCATGTAGGCATTGGTGTCGGCACCCATGCGAACACTGCTGTAGGTGCTGCCACATTTGTTGTTAACTGCTGCCTCGTAGTCTCCGCACTTGATGGTTCCGAAGTTGTCCTGGGAGACAGCCTCGGCATAGTATGTGACAGATCGGCCATGGGAGCAGGCACCAGTAACATCCAATGTGCAGCCAGGTTGGGACTTTCCGCCGTTGGGGTAGAAGGCGCCCTTGCCGATTGGCTTGAGGAAACCTAGACCACCGCCATTGGTCTGGATGGACTCGACATACCAGGCATCGTTGGAGTTGAGACGCTTGTTGGGCTTGTTGTAGTTGAACAGGGGCAGGGCAGGGTCCAGACCGATGATGGTGTGCACCTGTCCTTTGGTGTTCTTGCCGGTATAGCCGGCCACATGAGCGCCCAGGCTGTGACCAATGACGTACAGATCGTCGAGAGACATGCCATGGTTGGAAACGAGGAAGTTCACCATGCTGGCGACCTTCTTGCCAACCTTGGGCACAGCGACAACAGAGGATGCATACTCCACGGAGCGAGCACGAGCCCAGTCAACGACAATAATGTTGTAGTCACCGTGGCTCAGCCAGGCGGAACGAATGTCCTTGTTCATGCCCGACTTGTAGCTCTGAGTCCAGCCGTGGATAACAAATCTGAAGGCAGTGATGACTTTCAGTGATGGACAAAGTGAAACGCTGTGTGTGTAAATATAAGACTAACCTGGTGGGGTGAGCAGGATTAAAGTTGGATTTATCGATAGACTTGCTGGTGGCCGTAATCTTAGTTCCCTTGGTGGGGTTCTTTTGGGTGTAAAGATAGAACTTAACGGGGGTGGTGCTGAGTCCACGACCCTCGATCATCTCCTGATTGTCCAACCATTCCTCTGCCTCGTCCATGTCGATCCACTCGAAGGAGCCATCCTGTTGGGGCACATACCAACCGTTCTCTCCGTTCACGCGCTCGGACTCCTCCAAGGCGTAGGCCGAAGCTGTTGATGGTGCACAGTTGCAAGAAGATAAGTGGTAGTCTTAGGTATATAATGTTTGTATTTACCCGCAAGCGCACAGAATGCCAAAAGCAATATAGTCTTCATATTTGGGATCTTCAGACTGATGGAGAATTTTAGACATTACTGCTCTTATATAGGGCAAGCCAAGGAAGTTATCGCATGGCAGACGATCTAATCAGGGTATTCGTTTCGATAACTAGCCAAGAGGTCTGAATTAAAATAAATTGCCAATCTGTTTTTGTTATTTGTATATTTTAATTGATATTCCAAGGCGTGCAAGTAGACATTGCCCCCCAGACTGATTAAAATATATGCAGAATATAATACTTAAGTAGCTATGGTTAAGTGTATTTATTTATAGCTTAACTATCATAACAACTATACAATTTGACTTGCAGCAGACAGCTACCAAAGGTAGGGCTGAGGACGGAGTGGGGGAAGTGGGGATTGTGCCTTATCAGTATTAGCAACATTACATGGCTCGCTGGCTCCCTTTAAACAGGCTGTCATATCAATATCGATTACACTTGTTTTCATTCCATAGTTAATACCCATAATCTCAGTTGTAAGCACTGAGGAAATTGAATTGATCGACACCCTTGAATTTATACTAAGTGATCACTTCAGTATGTAAGTGGGTTCTCATACTAATAGGCTGTTATTATCTGGAATCTGTTTAGCTTTAAGATAATACCACATTGTTTTAGTTGTTTTTAATAAAAACAGTAAACAATTGCTCGACTGATCCAACAAAAGGCAGCTAACAACGATAGATTGCGAACTAACACCTATTTTTACTGCCATCCTCGGATCCCCCTTTCCTATAGAGTGGATATCTGGTCAGGCATAGCAACATGCCGCTAATGAGTTTCCCATGCGCTCTATTTTGATTATCCTGCTTATGCTAATTGGCTCTGGCTGTTTACATAAATTGGCTGAGTTGCTCAAATTTTCAAACTTTTTGAGCACTTTGTATGAATACATGGATTGCTAGGAATATCAAAGATTGGGACTAAATGGTCTAGAATATAGGTCCGTGTATATCAGGCACAGATTCGATTTTTTGCAAATTAATTGTTGAAGTGATAATTGTGTTCCTGCTAAAGCTGAGTCACTTAGTACAAGCTGTGAAATATTGATTAACTTAATTAATTGAAATAATATAAGCGACAGCAGCGAGTTCATCAAATATTATTTCATTGTATGCATCGTCAATTGTTAAATTAACACATTTTCGCTTGAATTTTCACCTGTTGTTGGGCACTATTTACAATTAAAAAAAATTACTTAATTAAAATGTGTGCACTGACCTGTCCGTTCATGAGGATGGCGCTGGATGGCCGAAGGGTTCCTCCTTAATTATGTTGAATATTTTATATGGAGTTGCCTTTGTTCAAACTTGCAACAGTGGCAGTAAAAATGGCAGCAGCAGAAGCAGAAAACCTGTCGGGCAGATTACTCAAATGAAATTCAAATTAATCGAACTTTTAAAAGTGTCACATTTCAAGAGGGCAAAAATTTTGGCAGTCTGCCAAGCGATTTAATCATCGCCCCATTCGATTAACCAAATTAATCGACCAAGTGGAAGGGGGTTGCGGCAGTTTGAACGTTATGTAAACCCAACTCAAGTCAAATTCATTCATTTTATTAATTTATTACATGGAATTTGAGCATTGATGTCAGCAGAGCAGAGTCATAAAAACAAAAAAAAAAAAACAAAAAAAAAACAGTAACCCAAACCGCTTTCAACCGATTTAAGTCGTTAAATCGCATTTGGCTTAAAAATCCTTACAAAACGCAAAGCCCGGTCTGACCACATTTGAACTTCGTAACACAAATAAAATTCAATTTTGCATTTTCTAAGGCCAACTCAAACTGTGAAAATCTGCAGGGCTCATAAATCAGCCTTATCAGCAAATAAATAGCATCTCCCAGGGATTACGTGATGCTAAATCGAGCTCCGAGTATTTGTCCAATTCATACGTGGCTAAATGGGCATGCCAAAAATATTATTTCGGAGTCAAAGCAAAAATAACAAACACCAAAAACCAAGCCTACGTCTTAAGGGGTGCATGTAAATTCATGTGGGATTACAACTAATATATATAAATATATACATATATATATATATAAATATATATATACATATATGTATATTTGTCACTTGAAGCTTGTATAATTAGCCCAAATGAAGGCTGGCTCCTGCTGAGTGGCTGGTGATATTAGTTGTTCTATTTATGTATTAGTAAAATGGGAAAAACTAACGTATTCCATCAGGCAAAACCAGTTCACGACCCCCTTCCACAAGTGACACCGAATTCCATTCCATGGGCGTAGGCGACCACGAGTAATTAGGCATTTGCAGGACTTCCTTTGCAAAGTACATCCCAGAACTTAAGTTCAAATGAGAGGATCTCACAACACCACTTTCAATTTGTATAGCAAATTTATCCAAATAATGTTAAATTAATAAAAAAAATCAAATTTTCAATTATGTAATTATTTTCCCCTATTTAGAAAACGTTTTAAGAGAAGTTTTATTATTAGACAGCGAAGCGAACAATGACGACAGCTAAAAGTCGAAGGCTTTCTGAAGTTCCTTAATTAAAAAGAAAATTTAAATGTGGTTTTGGTTGAAAGGAGTTGCTTGCTGAATAAATAAATATACATGGAAAATGATCTAGTTTGAGTTTTAATTCCGGGCTACGCGCATGGAACTAGCACCCGCTACTTTCCCTTCTTGTCTTGGCTTTGTCAGCGATGTTCGTTTGTCGCAACTCATTAATTATAATTAACGGTACTCGACAGAAAGTAACCGCATGTCAGCTAATGGGAAATTGTTGCACACTCGAAGTTATAACCAAAACAGCGACATGCGGTTAGCGACACGACTTACAGCTGACTACTGACTAACTGACTAACAAAACACAACCAGAGGCGCCACAGATGGAAAATATTTGTCTCAGCAAAGTATGCGAATTCAGTTCCGACCGTCTTCTTCTTCTGCTTCGGGGTTTACTTTTTGGCAGTTTTAAAACCAATTTGGGAACAGCAACTGGCTCGCTTTGCGTTCAGTTGTCTTAACTGTTTTGACTGTGATTGGCCCCAAGCTGTAAGCTGGCCCGGATGCATTTAGCATTGTTTGCGATTGTGTGAATTCTGTTGATTGCTTCCAGCAATGTGCCATTCCCTGAAGTGGGTGCAGCCGGACATGGAACGACCGCCTGAAGTGCAAACAAAAACCGTGCAACAAATGAAAATATTATTCAGCTTTCTTTGAAGATTTACTGCTTTTTATTTGCTTTGGGCTTTTTTTTTTTTGTAGTCAAATTTTTTGTGATTCAGTAAATTGAATTTATGTGGAAAGTACCTGATTTTAGGTCGTCTCCGCTCTGGTCTGTCTTTTCATTTACACGCTCCGCCTAAAAGCGCGCCAAACGAATTCACGTGCAACAAAGCCGACCAAATCTGATTTACCGAAACACATTTTCAGTGGCAACAACACAAAACCTTTTCTATGTAAATATATTACTTGCAACGTAAATAAAATTCGTTAGCCACCGTTTTCAAGCCTCAGCACTGGCTGCGCAACGTGCTATGATTTCATTTGTGGCACGTGATTATTTCACTTGGCTTCAAATTTTACATTTTTTTCTTTTTCTTTTTTTCTTGTTCCATGTTGTGTTTCAAGAGCTGAAGATTTATTTTTTGCTTGTTGCATTCATTTTGAATTTGAAGACGCATTTTTCCGCGTACTCTTAAAGAAATATTTGAAATTTCCTTTGCCATTTCAGTTATTACAAATAACATGCAAATATTTCTGGATGAGTTTTAGGTTTTCCTCATGTTTAAATTTTTGCAAGCATTCCTTGTAATTTAATTGAAACGTGTTCCTCATTTTGAGAAAAGCACATAGATCATCCTGTCAGTCAAAATCAAATCAAGGATACCATTCAAACATGCCACGTCCTTTTCACAACTCACCCGCCTTTTAATATATTATTTTTATTTTAATTTATTTTTTTTCTTTCTATTTTTTTTTTTTTTTTTTTTGCTTGTCATGCGATACTTGTTTAGGTTAATTTACATGCGAATGCTGTGCACCTTGGCTCGACATTTAATTTATAAATTAATAGACTGTCTCTGCGAGAAATTCGATTCACAAACACACAAACCAATCTCCTTTAAATACGAATTAGGCGTATTCCTTTTTTTCTCTCCATCTCGCATGTCTGCAAAAATAGCAATAAAAACTCCCTAAGAACGCAATCGTCTGGTGAAATTTTATGAAGCTTTGCTGAGATTTAGGTATTTGGGGGGCAGATAATTGATAAAGTACAGCAACAACAGGAGGAAAGCCATATGGAGTCTCTGCGTCATAGCAATGACGAATACACACACACACACACACAGGTCACGCACACACACACACATACACACACAAACCCACCCAAACCTCAGCAAGTGCCTCATTATTGTGCTGAGATAAGCAATTTACTTGCCTCATATCCTTATCCGGCTTTTACAGCGAGCGTCCACAAACGAAAAGCCGGAGCGGCGTGTGGATGTGGCAGGCAGCGAAGGCGTTGTCTTCGCCAGTGTCAGAGTTTATTTAGCGGCACATTAAATGCGGAGCCTCAGTAAAAGTTGAAATTACTTCTTTTCACATACACAACACAATTCCCCCAGTGTCGAGAAGCACATGTTATCTTCAGCAATTGTATTTTGTTGCCAGGCTTTAATTGTTCGCGTACGCAAATTGAAATCTTATCATTTTAATTTATTTAATGCAATGCCCCCATGTGATGATGATGTACGCCGGAATCCATAAAGTACCCCTTAGTACTAAGCGAATCCATCAACCGTTTCAATTGCCTGCATTTACCTAAAAGCCAAATCATCCTCTGCCTGCCTGCGCCAAATCAAAATTCAGAAATATTGCTCAATTTATTTATGTTTTTTTCGCAAACATCTCCATTTCAATTACTTAAGCTTTTAGTCCCATTTTTGTCAAAGGTTTCTGTTTTTCTTATATTTGTTATTCATTGTTCAGCATAACATAAAATTCCTGCATGTTCAACACATTTGTCATTAGAGTCACTTCCACAGCCTGAAGCATGTTGTAGGTCTCCTTTCCATATGTATATTTGTGTGTGATTTGACTGACATTCTGTGGTATGTCATACACGTAAAGTGACTGCCACATGCCACTCATTCAGTTTGTCATTTATAAGCGACTCTTATACCAGTCTCGCCCGAAATAATGCAACAATTTGAAAACCAAATTTAATTCCGTACTTTCATTTTTGAGGAATGGAATTTGAGGCACACAAAAATGTTTCCCCATTTTATTAAAGTCTTAAATGAGTGCATAACGCAAACTTAATGCAACATTTATTTGTTCTACTCATGTGGGAAATCAGTTTCTTGTTACTTGAGGAGCTCCCTGCGTTGGAATAAACAGGAAATTTGTTTAGTATCATAAGCTTAAAAGTATACAACTAAAATGTTAAGTGGCATGAAATAAAAATAAATCTCAAGAGTATTATTATTATTTTTTAAATTTAACTATATTAAAACAACCCGCGACTTGGCTCCACATTTGTGGAGCATTCATTCAAGTTTTGAACATAAAAATGAAAACTTATGGGAAATCCCCAGCGGTACCTTTAATATAATCTTCATAGGTAATTAACACCAAGCCATTTGAAATATCTCTTATTTTGCATAAAATTCATTATTGAGGAGAATATTCTCAGAGGAGAATCCATTGTGCTATTTAAGATGCTAACCCATTTAATTTCCTTCTACTTCCAGCCGAAAATAAATCAAATCCAATAATTACAGAATAAACCAAGAACGGGAGCTGTGTTTAGCTGCGTGGGAGTTATAATGAGGCTGCAATTAACATTTGCTTTTGGAAAAGTGTTATCGGATTAGGTTTCAAGTGGAAAAGCTGAAATTACGCTAATAAACTTTGACTAACAAATTTTGAGCCACAAAATGGACTTTGGCAGCCTGACGTGGCACAGGCGTGGCATGGACCTGGAGCGGTCCATGCTGAACGACGAACGATTGTATTACATACGGGCACAGGATCCGTTGCTGCGCAATGAGGATGATTACCAGGATGCGACTGTCTCGTTAATGTACAATGCCAGCTCCACGGAGCTACCGATGCCTGCCGAGGATGCCGCCTACACAACAACCCCATCACCCACCATGGAGCGCTTCAATGTGACCGTCTTGCTGAACTTCAGCTGCACCGATGTGGAATCGCATTCGGATGATCTGTGGTCCAGCGTTTACTTCAAGAGCGTCGTCTATCTGCTCTACATACCCATCTTAATCTTTGCCCTGCTGGGCAACGGCATCGTTTGCTACATTGTGCAATCCACGCCACGTATGCGAACCGTTACCAACTATTTTATAGCCAATTTGGCACTGGGCGACATTCTGATGTCCCTGTTCTGTGTGCCCTCCTCGTTTATATCGCAGTATATCCTTAACTACTGGCCATTTGGCATTGTCCTGTGCCATTTTGTCAACTATTCGCAAGTGGTTTCCGTTCTGGTCAGCGCCTACACTTTGGTGGCCATCAGTATTGATCGATATATAGCCATAATGTGGCCACTGCGGCCCCGCATCACAAAGCGGTAAGTATCCGGCCCAAATTGCAACCATAATTTAAAGTATTCACTTGATTTTTAGTGTACGTTTTTACAAATGATTATTGCTTATTAGCCGATTAAATTCGTTATTTTTACTGTTCAGAATTGCAGTTGTAATTTGGTTAGATGGATACACTCAGAAAAGAAGATTTTAGAAAATCAAAATCGCACAACAAAGCTTTTCCTGATTTTAGAAATAATAAACTATCAAAACGACAATCTCAAAAGTAAGGTTTTATTTATTTTACAAATCTTATTATTAGTAAAAATATACAATTCAAAAGAGGTCGAAATATAAACCATAATTTTTAGATAGAAACATTTCTAAAATTTAAAAAAAAAAATGTAATGAAATTTACTGTCTCGATTTTTGTATTAGATTATTGACATCAGATTATATCTGAAATTAGCAAATGCAAGCCCTGGTGTTTAGAAATATACTTTCGAAATAAAAAAGTTGAGAAAGGCTTGGTGCCAAAATAATGACGAGTTAGCAAAATTGAGGGCGAGTTTTGTTTTTTTTTTTTGTGACTAAAAACTGCCGGCGGATACTTTGAAGATTACAATTGTCATCTCCTTCTTTGGTGAGCTGCCGTCAAATATGCAAAGCTGGGAATTAGCATTCAAGTTAATTGAAGTCGCATAAAATCTAATTGAAAGCCCGGCGGCAGCTCGCCAAGTTGCTGTTGAGAGACGTGCCTCGGCGCCGTTAAGTGGCCGCCGGCGTATTTGCATTGCTTGACGCTTTGGGCTGGTCAGCTTTAGGCCTCATTTTGGCTGCCAGTTACACAGTCTACACAGCCACTTGACCAAAAAAAAAAAACAAAAAAAAAAACAAAAACAGGGCGGCACACCCGAGGGACTCGAACACGCAACGCTTCTCACGCCCGCGGCTGCGTTGTGTTAATTGGTTTAAACAGTAACCCAAGACCCAAGGACGGTATCGGACTGGCATCTGCTGCAAATCCTGCAAGTTGGCGACCCGCACTGGCTGCCATTGAACGTCAATTTGCTTTGTAACAGGATACAGAAACACACACTTCTCCTCTGACTTTAGCTACTCGCTTGTCCTCTACTTAATGGCTGTTAACTATGTATGTGCTCGAATGGAGATGGGCTGGCAGGAGGTAGATAGGGGGTAGTGGATAGGGGGGTAGTCTGGCAGGTGGTAGGGGAGCATTTGTGTCACGCCCTATCAATGGGTGGGTGCGAGCGAGGCTTTCGTGGCATGTGCAAATATTTGTGAGTCATTAAATAAATAAGGTTTATAATTATACAGCCTGGCTGTAATTCAGGGACAAACTGATATTCTTGCCACACTGTGCGTATGCGCAATGTTCGTGCGTCAGTCCATTCCTAGTTTGACCTTTACATACTGAGCTAAGCAATTAACACAACTCTTTTTCTCTTGGCTTTATTTGGCAGCTATGCTAAATTTATTATAGCTGGCGTTTGGTTTATTGCTCTGGCGACTGCATTTCCCATTCCGGTCGTCTCCCGCCTCGTGGTGCCCGGCTCCATATGGCACGAGAAGTGCGAGAAGTAAGTACTAAGTCTAACAATAACCCTGACAAGTAATTCACTATCATTGTGTATGAGTGTGTGTCTGTCTGTGTGTGTGTGTGTGAGCGTGCCTCGAGTGTAGCATTAAAAAGTGGCATTGTCTGGCAGTGGAGTGGCCCTTGAGCGGAAATGTGGTCACATTCAAGTAACTCACAGTGCGTGAGCGTACATGACCCAGAACTTCAAAACATAACAGTGGTGGCATGCAACTCGAGTGCTTGAGGCAACATTCCTGAAATCGATAGCCAGAAAGCAAACACTTTCAGACTATTTATATCCTGTACTCACTCAAAATGTGTAAATATGCGATTTGATGGAATGCATGTCACATGCAGGAAAAAGTCCCCCTCAGCAGCTTCCACAGAAGTGCCGATATAGCCAGGATCCACTGTATAAGTTCCACAATCTCAGCGAATGTAAGACATAAAGACACAGATCTTTGAATATAATATATATAATATAAAATATGCCATAAGAAGATAATGTTGACTATACTCTAATCTCTTTTTTTTTCAATTATATTTAAACATTAATCAACCTACCTAAAGGCTATAAAACATTGATTTGAAACAGTATGAAAGAGACAGTGAATTTATAATCTATATCTATATCTATATCTATATCTATATCTATATCTATATCTATATCTATATCTATCTCTAATCTCTAAATTGATTTCAATTAATTTTTTTCTGACAGAAATGAGATAGTTATCCGATATTCCAATAAATATTACAATCCATAATCCTGCATTTTGCAAGTACAGTTAGAATCTTATATTTTGCATACCCTATTAAAATATAATCAATTGAGGATAGGTTATCTCCTAGTCGGTGATTCCCCATTAATCAATTTGAAATTGACTTTTTGTTGGTTTTAGCGAGCTATTTGCATATCGGACCGCATCAATTGCTGTTCAAAATAAGCTGCGCATTGAGTCAACTTTCTGCAGCTTGTGGCACGCAGCCGAGTGAGATGCAAATAGAACCCGGTGCAAAAGCAATGCTTTAAATGGCATTAAGTGACTTTAAGTGACTAAATTTAGCTAATTTCTAGTTGTCAATTCAATGGCAAGTAAAGCTCAAGCCGTTATTAGCTACAAATTGCGCAAATGTGTGGCACGTTTTCATGTTGCAAATGCAGCCTGAATGTGCTTTAAGAGAACGTGCCTAATTACCACAACATCAGCTGCTCATGTGGCCACAGAAGCTTTCACTCAGTGGACCCTCATAAAGCAGACAGATGCTGACGTTGCACAATGGGCTGAATATGAAAAGTGCACACAACAAGCGTTGTTAATAATAAAAAAATTATTATTGATAAATATTAATTATTATTAATTAAATAATAACTGAAATGAAAGTAAAATATATGTATTTAAATAGTGGCAGAATTATATCTATTTTACCAGAGTGCACAGTTTTGCTCAACCCAAAAGTTAAATGTGCTATGTTGTTTGTGTGTGTGTGTGTGTGTGTGTGTGTGTGTGTGGTGTATGTGGTTGCATGTACTTGACAGCTTGCCCCCCCACTGTGCTGCTTTCCATTGTACTAACGCTATATTTTGCCGCTAATCGGAATCTTGCTCTTTTGTGTTTTTGCATGACCCACTTCAACATTTTGATCCTGGCCTGGTGCTGACCGTGCGGACCATCATCAGATACATTTGCCGAGAGGTCTGGCCCACGGGTGAGCAGGAGCACTACTACACGCTGGCGCTGTTCACGCTGCAGTTCATCCTGCCACTGCTGGTGCTCATATTCACCTACACGCGCATCGCCATCGCCGTCTGGGGCAAAAGGCCGCCGGGGGAGGCGGAGAACTCGCGGGACCAGCGCATGGCGCGCTCCAAGCGCAAGGTAAGTCGGAGCTAGCCACAAAAACTAATTTGTGCAGAAATGATTTTCATGGCAGAACTCTGTCTAAACTCTCGTATTAGCTAAATGGCAAATGCAAATGACCACTTGGCATCCTTTGAACCCTTTCAGGGCTCTGCACACAATTTGCTTAAAAAATTTACCAAGTCCTGCCTCGCCCCAGCCCAGAAGGTTGCGCAATTTGCGAGGCACTGCCTCATTGAAAAACAATTGCCCACTTGCTTTTGCAATTTTCTAAATATTTGCATTTGCTTTAGCAACGAATATTTCATTTAAATACAAATTATTTTCAAATTCTTGTTATCCGAGAGATTCCGCATTCTGTTAACGAATTGTCAGAATGAAGATGGAATCTTGTGAACGAAATGCACAACAAGTCTCCTGGCAAAGGTTAATCCTGACATATTTAAATGCTGAAACTGACAATTGGAATTTAATTCCATTAAATGCCATTGCTTAGGCACGAGTCACTGCATCAGGTCGATTGCCTGCCAATTTCAGCCTGGATGGGATGAGTTGAACTCCAGACATGTGTTCGTCTGGGTTTATTTTTTATTTTATTTCTTTTTTTTTTAGCGGGTTACAATTTAAGTGGAGGTGAAACTGTCAGCATTGCAAATCGTATTTAAAGATCATATATTCAATAGCTTTAGAGTCGCAGCAGTTGCAGCAGCTGGTTGCATTCATACAATATGTGAATATTTTTAAAATAAATAAATGGCAAAAGATTTATGCATGCAGCGTCTGCGGCTTGTTGCCTGCTACGTGAGTTGCCTATCAGCCAGTAACTAACTAGCAATTGCGTCTAAAGATGCCACCTTTGTGGCGACGTCGCGAAAGTGATCAGTTTTAGCGATTTCCAGGAAGTGTTTGGGTCACACAGCAGGCGCAGGCGCAGCAGCAGCAGCGTTGCGGGTGCGCTGCCAAAACAACCAACCAGCCAAAATAACCAACTGGCGGATCGACCACGTAACCAGTTGTTAAACGGGCCTTATCGCTGGATGGCCAATTGAATTGTGGAATTTCCATAGATGAGGACGTTCCGTCTGTCCGTGAAAGCAAGCAAGCAATCAAGTTGGGGTACAAATTTATTAATCGAACTAACTGTGACCTGTGCACATCATCAACGCACCTGGCCAAAATGACGAGAGAGTCACACAGCTGCCCAAAATTGGTATTTGGTCAAAATAATTGCCTGATTTTAATTAAAGCTCGCCAAGTGCTTAATTAAGCCATGTCAATCGTTGCGCACATCAGTTACTTTTCATTATTATTATTATTATTATTATTATTTATTATTTTTATATTATTTCTTGGGCTGGCTGGCAATTATGGCCACCATATTTCGTAGCCAGTCAGCCATGTACGATGCACATCGGCTGATTGGACACCATATGAAAAGAAATGCCAAAACCAAGTAGCGACAGATTCCCTCAATACAATGGCTGATGGTGGCGCCCACTGTTGCTGCCACATCAATGTTGCCCAATTCGAGCCCAGGGCATCTGCCATTCACTTTTTCTCAGCTGTTAACTCGTGTTGTTGGTCAATATGGGACCATCCTTTGGAGCGCCAACTATGTAAGCATCATTGTAGATTTTTGGCATTTTCTCATGACTGTCCATCTAACTGGCCACAGTTGACAATGTCTTCCTCGTTGATCAGTTGAGCAGCAAGTCGCTGGCCGAGTGGCAGCTGAAATGATTAGCAAATTACGACCACAACATAACCACAACGCGATAATCACGTTCACCACAACGATAATTAAGTTGACGATGGCAGTTAACAGACTGAGCATCCGCATAATTGGCACCGATGCTAAAAGCCAATATAAATTAAACACTTTCATCTATGATTTCTACTGAATTGACATTTTGGCTTAACGCAATTTGTGGCTAAATTCACTGGAGCAGCAAGTGGCTTATTGAGAGCTTCTTTAAGATTGATTTCCAAATCACAGACTGACTCGGCCATGGGAAAAACTGTTCGAAAATGTTAAGAGTCTAATAAAAACAACCAACTAAATAGAATCATTAAGTTGATGACTTACTGCAACGGCGCGTCAGCAAAATATTTAAATAATAAATCAAAATTAAAGAAATCCTAATTTAATGACTGCCATACAGTTGGACGCATAAAGCTGGCCACGGGCTACCCGGGAGATGTGAAGATTTCATTTGCCAATTCAACGCTGACGCATTGGAAATTTGCCTCATTTGGCTTCAATTGGTACTTTTTCGAATGTGAATCGTTAATTGCATAATTGCCTGCAAGAGGTGCAACCGGCTGCACAAGTGTGTGTGTGTGTGTGTTTGTGTGTGTGTGTGTGTGTGTGTGCCAGTTGGTAAGCCCCTGATCCTAGGTGTTGTTGCTGGGCGTTCAGTGACCACGCCACACAGCAAAGACTGATGAGCCGCCGGGCATGGCAAAATGCCCAAACAGAGATGGCAACCGGCTTCCCCATTTGATGTATCGTCTTTGTCTTCTTCTCTCTCTCTCTCTCTCTCTCTCTTCCTCTCCCTCTTCTTCTACATTTTCTTCTGTTGTTTTTTTATATATATTTTTTTTTTGCATTTCACGTGGCTGCAGTTTCTTTCTTTCGCTGCAACATGGAGACTTCAGTTGAATTGTGTTAAAATGTTAATTTCATCTTACGTAATCTGTGTCATATCCAGCCAGACAACAACCAAGCAGCTGGGCATCGTTGCAAGCTGGCTAGGGCAGCGGGGGGGCAGCGGGGGGCAGCGGCAACTGGGTTCGCTGTTGTTGTAGTCGCAAGTCGCCAGTCGCATCATCTTCATCATCATTGCACACACACACACACACACACACACACACACACAATGGCGAGTGCTTGTGAAAAAAGTGAGAGGATTCCCAGGCATCGCCGTTGACTACCCGCATCCACACCCACACACACCCACACACAACACACACACAACACACACACACACACCCACAAACACATGCACATGATTCGAGCATTTTGTGCGTTTTGTGGCAAATTAAAAGATATCGCGGCGGTGGCAAACAGATAATAGACATTAGTTGCACAGTCTGCAATTAGCAGCAGCCTCCAGCGAACATCGAAAATAACTAATTTATCTGAAAATCTCTTTAACAGAAAATCTGCAAATTTCTGTTTATTGCTGTTGACTTGAACAGAACTTTTTGGTAAACAATTTTTGGACTTTGGCTGACTGATTTCGTTGCAATTTGTTTGAGTCAAATTGTCAAAGGCAAAGTTGTGCAAATAACAAACAACGTTGCCTTCAATTTATTGCAACCATTAATCTTCTCGAAAATAACCAGGGATTTTATGCATTTCCGAAACAAGTCATTGAATGCAGCATGTTGCAGCTTCAAGGGCTGCGTGACAAGTTAAGCGATGTGCAAAGTTGTTGCCACTCAGCCAGATGCAACAGTTTTCATATTTACTTATTTACTTATTTACTTATTTATGTAAATGTGCAAATGAATAATTGATGAGCTGAGTCGCTCAATAACTTACCACATGTTGGGGCTTGTAGAAACACTTTTAACACAAATTAAATTTAATACATTTTGGAACGTGTTCAATTGTGTCAAATGATATATAGTTAGTTGATAGCAAGCGATTTAAAGTCTGCTAAATTAACGGCATCAGCTTGGGGACAACCATATAATAATTCAATTAAAATTTCTATTACAAACAATTATCATAATAATTAAATTTAAATGTCAATTACACACTTTTGCTGACGATTATTTCTGTTTTTCTGGAAACACATTTTAGCTTGCAACTGGAAATTTTTGAGAAAATTTTATTATTAATTGCTTGCCATTTTTATTTATTGCTGGTTTTTCTTTCTTTCTTTTTTTTTGTATGACAACCAAAAAATTATGCTTAACAATAGTATAATTTTTGTAATGAATGAGAAGACGTTTTACAGAAAAACAGCAACATTCACTTTAATTTAACAACACAGCAGAATTGTTTATGCAACATATTCCTTAATGTCCAAATTGGAGTATAATTTCTGTACATATTTATTTAGACACGGGCACATTAGTTAGGAATAATTATAATTAATCACCTATCCAGCTATCTGTTAATCATTAACCTTTTCTTGTGTCCTAAATAAATAAAATTAACCTGCTGCGCTGCCCATCAAATTAGGGTCATAAATTAGGTCACTAATGGGCCCTTAACTAAATAGTGTCTGAAGTCTTAAGTCATGCCCCAGCTGGGTGCACATACATATCTTGCAGATATCATTATGCTTTGTGTATATTGTATTTGTATTTGTTATTAAAAATGCTCTGCACTTCGTCACTGCCTCATTCAAGTTGCATGCAGCATGACTTGCTTCATTGCAATAAAGGAGCTCTTCCTGAGAGATGACAGCGGCGACTTCGGTGGCAACATTTACCTGTCAGCTGTCTGTGAATTTGTAGTTGCATCTGCCCCTTTCTGTTGTTGTTGTTGTCGTTGTTGTTGTTGTTATTGCTGTTATTATTGCTCTTGCTGCTGTTGTTGTTATTTTTTGTATTACATAAAGAAAAATCTTGTCTCTTTGTTTGGCGGCTCGAACAAGTTTATTATTCTACAACGAAAAGTGAAAGGTTTTTTTGGTGTTTGGTGTCGTCGAAATCTCGGTTCGTTACTCCGCCAAGATTCGGGTCAGTGACGCACTAAACTGCCCAGCTTGATGTCTACGCGTTCGCAATGACAAACAGTTTACAGATCTTCTCATCAAGCTTCGAGTGCGCAATTCCAATAGCCACTGGTCTTGGGTCACATAGTAATTAAAATAAAAAAAAGCCAAAAAAAAAAAATGGGAAACGATAAAATAAAATATCAATTTAAGAAATAGCCACTTGTAATTGTTGTGGTTAGTAGGCATCAAGTTTCCCAGCTGCTGCCGCTTTAATCCAAAGATCATGTTGTTGGAACACACCTATATCTTTAAATGCCAACAGGCTCCACAAAACCTTGGAAACTAAGAAATAAGCGAGGAGCGGGAAGGAAATGCATTAAAAGGAACTGCCTCCCAGTCGAGGAAAAATCGTTAAAATCGAAATTTGTACAGCTGCATTAAATGAGGAAAAAGCTACCGAATCGTTGAAGTTTTTAAATTGAAAATATCCAAACTTTAATTTTAAATCATTCTCTACAAGAATAATTTGCAGATACTTTTAAAATGTACTTAAACTCATCAGATGCAGGCAGACAAACAGCATTTGTGTAATTTGTATCTTTGAAATGATGAGCTGGCTTATAACTGACATTAGGCAGTGTGTGAATGTGTGTGTGTGTGTGTAGAAGAAGAAGTGCTGCTTTGAGCCATGTTGCAGTAGCAACAACAGTAGCTAGCAAACATTGCTGTTAAATTAACGCTCACTTGAATTCGTTTTGTTGCCTTTTTGCAGTATTTTAGTTGCAACCACTCGAAACCCGTAATTAGTTTACACTTGCGGTAATTGCGGCATAAATCTTGAGCTGTAAAGTGTCGTAATACAATTAAAGGCTAACACACACACACACACACACACACATGCAACTTTTAGCCGCATGTGTTGACTTTTCGGTTTTTGTGTGCCCAACTGAGTTATCCCCACAATTGGCTTCTGCACTCAAATGCCAACTTTGTTACGTCGCCCATCCCTTCCCAGAGCCAAATGGAGACCAGACTTCTGCTGCATAATCCCAGCACATCCGTCACGACGCGTCACTGCAAAATGATTTGTGGATACGTGGATCTAATGGCGGCAGAGTCACTTTTGCGTGGTGCGGCACTTGGACTTGTGGCAACCGAAATGCAAACTGCACTTGAGACCAGACGAGCCAAAGCCGAAACGATGCCATCACTTTAGTTTTCAAGTATCTGGCAAAATGGAAAATGGCCAAAGTAATTTCTCGGCTTGTAAATAAGAGCATAAATAATGAACTCCCAGTGGCGCTTCAGTTTGCACTTTTTACAACATTAATTCGCACAACTGTTTCTGTTTTCCTAGTTGCTCTCCAGACGGAAATAATATGTTCGTATCATTGCCATTTTAATGCCGTGTCTTATGGCCAAAAGCCGCATTTGAAATGCTGTTGGCATCAAGTGGTTTCCCCAGGAACCCTGGCTTCTTTGTCGTTTTTATGTTACCCTTATTGGTGGCACGTTTTATGGAGATGTTGGGGGCAATGTCGTGTGTCTATTGAACTCCTGGGCATCTGTGCATCGAGGCAATGTAGCTGACAAAACAAAGCGTTGAACTGGCAATAATTTACAGAGTAAAATATCTATATAGTGGCCATATAACAATGTGAAGCAGACCACCTTGAATAAGACTTGTGCAACATGTGGAAAGACAAACAGTTGAAAAATATCTGAACGAAGATAACTTCTGCTGTGCCTTCAGAAAAGAACCCCAAAAAATGTAACATTTCTCACAAATACATGTTTATTTCTTAACCTTTGTATTTGTATTGACTTAAAAGCATTTGTTGTAACAAGAATTATTGATGCTGAATTTAAATTTTAAGCAGGAAGCTTATTCGTTGCCAGTTGTTGAATTGTTGCCAGTTAACCAAATTGATAATATTTAAAATTTAAAAAGCAAAACAGGAAAGAGCAAAGTCCCTCAGCAGTTATGGACACATGCATCCCCAAACTTGCAACTCAGCTCGACTCGACTGCAGCCAGTATAATTAAAATGTGAGCAATTGTCTTAATGAGTTGCACGGTTGATTACAGGTGTTGCAGCCGAAGCGGCACTCTCGACAGGATGCGGCATAACAGGGAGGTTAACAGCAGCTGCTGCTGCTGCTGGCCTGGCCAATTTAACGATGCGTTCGTGGTAGCAGCCAATTAGAGCAGTTAATATAAATGGTTTGACAAACCAAGCATTTAACATAAGCCGTGTAATTCCACAGCGGGTTACATAAGTTGATATGTCACTGTCCACATGTACATCCATGGGTACATCTTGTGGGGATGGATGTGACTCAAGTGTAAAGTGTACAGTGAGTACTCGCAATCTTTTTTCATTGCGGAAATCTCGTTGATGCTTCAGAGTGCAGCAGGTGCCACATGCATGCGCAACCAATGCAACCAATGCGAACCGCAAGCCGCAAATCCACTGCAAAGCAATCAACTCAGGTCATCTGCTAAATGTATCTGAAATGTTACTTTAACTGTTCATTTTCCTGATATTCCTTAATTCCTGCTAAAGCTAACGGAGCGAATGTAATCGATATTTCAATGTGTGTTGAAAACATGCTTTTATTTTTGCCGCCTTGAGTGCACTTTAATTGTGGCACATTCTTAATTATCTATTTTGATGTGGCAGAGTCAATGAAATCGATAGAGAAATGATTACTTTTAGCTTTGTGCTGTTTCTAGTATTTTTTATAGTTTTTATAATAGTGCAATTATATTAAATACGAAGTGTATTTGCAGAACAATTATCTATTATGATTTTATAGAAGTTTTTAAAATTTTTTTTTATATTTGTTCTACTCTTTATACAATGGTAATTGAAGTAGTGTTTTAAATATCTAAATATATCTAAATCACTTTAAATTCCAATTCTAAAGATAGAGATGTGTTCGAGCTCAGTACTTCAAGGCTTATAACTTCATTGAAACTGGGTATTCGATATCTCTGAGGAGATCTTGTATAGTTTGATTGGGCATAAAATCAGTTAGTTTCTCCACTTTATTGGCAAGTCTGTGCAATAACGGAATATCTGTAATATCTTGACGCAAACAATGGTAAAGAATTGTTTGTGGTTTTATCGTTGGCAAGTTGCATTTACGGGGGGCGGCTCCAAGTTTTGCCTCGAGTCTCGTGCTTCATTTTTGCATTTCTTGGCAAGTTGCAAAGGTGCCTCTGGAAAGGTTAACAGCCAAGTCAGGTGTCAAGAGTCCTTCATGTGTCTTCCTTCGCCTTGGCCTGCCAATCTGGCTGCTAGTGGCTGTGGCGACTACTGTTGTTGTTGTTGTTATTATATGCAACTGTGGCAAGGCCTACAAGGTTAAGTGTGTTTGTGCTGGTTACTCGACTAGTTGAGGTAACCGCTTGAGGTTGGAGTCATAGTTTTATGCTGATGTTCGAGTTTAGAGCTGTTGTGGCGGAATGGGGGGCTCAACTACATCAACATTGTCCAAATTTGCGATAGTGAAAAAACCTGTTTAACGACTGACCTTTTCATGCCACACACCATTTCCATAATCGCAATGCAACGACTCCAATCAAGCCGTGTGCCAGATGCGTGTGAGTCGACAGAGGCGTAACCTGAGCCATCAATAACTATAGACTCAAATCGATAGAAAAAAGAAAAAAGAAAACCAAAAACAAAACCAAAAAGATGTTTAAAAGTGTTTTGCAAATTTAGCACGCAGAATAATTTGCAGCATCCGTTTGACAGATGCGACCTTGCCACAGCCGAAATGCCATTTTACTTTCGGCTTTGTCATGACTTGGTCATTTCCTTTGACTGACAGAATTGAACAGCGCTTTTCCGGCCTCTCAGTGAAGTAGTTTCGTTAAGGCAAAATTGTCAATCAATCCAATCCAATCCAATCCAATATACAGAAAAGTCCAGAAGCGACCCTCGTGGATAATGGTTTGGGCCGTATTCATTTAGTCGTGCCGACAGCAGTTGCCACAACTCAAACACGTTTGCTCATTAATATTTATGCTACCAATTGAAGCAGTTGCTGTTGGCCAACAACCGATGACAACAACAACAACAGCAATAATAGCAACAAAATGTACACTTTTGCATACAAAGCGATATGCAAAATACGAAAATCAAACATCAAAAATCACTTTTCACCTGCTCCACTCTTCTGCTCTGCTCTGCTCTGATCTGGTCTGGTCATAGGTCCTGTTGGGGCAGTTAAGATTCGTTTTATGAACCCGATGCGAAACTTTGGCAATAACATTTTCCATGCCAGATGCATCGCAATTGACGGGCATGGCTAAGTGTTTGGCATAAATCTCAAACGGCTGTCAAAGCAGCCCGCAACCCATTTGACTCTGGTCGGAGTCGCAGTCGGATTCGGAGTCGACAGCGGATCCTGTGCCGAACATTTAAATTAATTTTTTGGACATCAGTAAAGCTTGCCGCAGCATCTACTCCTCTGAAAAGCGAAAGTTTCTGTTCGGTTTTTCTCTGTATTTTTTTTTCATTTTTTTTTTGTTTTTGTTTGCTTTGTGGTGGGAATCTCAATTCGGTACCGTCGAATGGCCATTTATCTTTGGCTCAATTTGCGCAAAGCCAGCGCTCTCTTACCTAATCAGCGATTGTAGGTGGGGAGGGGACGTGCAACGTGTTGCAGGCGTACGTGCAAGCGGGCGCATCTTTATCTCTGGCTGCCCCGTGCGTTGGCGTCCTTAAGTCGTGTTTGCCACGCGTCTTGTAGACGCCATAAATCGCATTGATTATCGACACGTCGAACAGATACGAATATTTATTTATGTTTATTTGTTTTTTTTTTTTTTTTTTTTTTTTTTGCCACACTTGGTCCATCTTTCATTTGCATTCTGCAAACGTTACGTAATCACTTGATGGGCAGAGATTTTCGGGTTTTGGATTCGGTTTCGGTTTCGGTTGCGGTTTGCAACCTGTCAGTTCGTCTGGCATTCTTTGACTTTCAGTTTTATTTACGTTGCGCTTAATTAATTTTAATAAGTTTTAAATTTTGATTTTTCTTTCTCTTTTTCTGTTTTCCTTTTTGTTTTTTGCTGCCAACTTTTAAGCAAGTCCCAAATGGCCTTGGCTCGCATCTGTCCTGGTTAATGGACTTGCTTTCCACTCAGTTGACCCTTTAATCAATCTTCTGGTTGCCGGTTTTTGGATTGTTGATTTGCCCACACATTTCGCAGCTTCGTTTAAACCAAAAGTGTTAAGACTAAAGTCAAATAATAACTGCATGTTGTAGGACCACTTTTAAATAATATATTTATTGAATTTGCCCTTGGCTTGATTTCAATTTCAATTCTTGTTAACCATCGAAGAGAAACGTCTGTCAAGATTCGTCGAGACTCTTAATTACATTTTTTGCTTCCATAATAATAAATATGTTCTGTATTTATTCTGTATTTGGCTCAACAAATTCAATTACAAGATCCTTGAGCAAATTAAGATAATAGGACTCTCTTGAGTGCTTCACCAGAACTTGACATGAGAAACAAAGCTGTTGCTCCAAATAATCTAAAATAAATTAAACAGTGTCTCCACAGCAACCAAGTGCTGGCAATGGTCACTTAGAAACGCTTACGATTGGTCTGATTATTGAAACTGACAACTAGAACGAGAAGAGATAAACAGATGTCCAGCTACAGATACAGATACAGATACAGATACAAGTTGGAGTTGACCTAAACAAACACAAGAAGTAAGAGGCCTTTTCGTGGTGGACGAGGCACGCATTTTTCAAGCGCCGTTTATGTTAATAATTGTGGTTTCTTCTAGCCACTCGATGAGCACAAACAGATGCTTGCATAATGGCAACACACAACAGAGCCATGGGGCAGCGGGGGCAGAGTGAGGGGAAGGGGAGTCAGTCAGTCAGCCAGTCAGTCGATGCTGCTGCTGCAATCAGTGGGTCAGAGACATTGTCTCTAATGACCATTTGCATTATCTTCTTTAGTTGTCAGTTCTCCAAATTGCACGAAATATTCACAACGCGTCGGATGGCGCAGGGATGCGGGTTGTTTGGTGGTGGCTGTTGCAGGGGAGGAATTGATGTTGTTGATGTTGTCTTGACAAGTTGTTTCGTCAGATATGCAAATGTTGACGATTTTTTCTTTTTACTTATTTTTTTTTTTTCGCCTAATGTTGTTGCCATTGTTGCTGTTGCCGTTGAACGTGGACAATCTGTGCGGTGCTTGGGCACGTGCAACCACCTCGAAGCACCTCGCAGCACCTCAAAAATTACCAGATAATTTCAAAGAAATGAGCCCAGGAAATGCGAAAATAATACCGCAGTTATTTGATGGATGAATAATGCCCTTTGATGCTGCGATTGCTAAATTTTAAATTATAAATTATAAATTAAAACAAATTTTATATGTTTTCCACACTTAAAAATGAAAGCATTTGAAATTTTTGGCATTTTATTCAACCGATTTTCACAAGCCTATTTTATGATATCTTTATATTAATGCATATAATTTTATGTATCTCAATAGTGATAAGGGAACTTTATGCACTATATAATTTTGTGTGTTTAGAGTTTCACCTTTGACTTTTGCTCCATCTCTCTGCATTCCCACAATAAACACGAATTATACGCCACTATTTTGAGGCATTCAAATACACAGATACATATTCATATTCAATTTGGCGATTTCACTTCGACTTTTATTATTCACAGATGTTTGCGGACTTGAAGTGGGGCGTAGCTTACAATCGGTGGAGGGGTTGGGTGTGCAACAGCAACAGCTGTGAAACATGCATATTTAAAATTCCCAGGGGCAAGACAATCTCAATACTGCAACACGAATCGCACGACAATAGAAATAAAATCATATTTCGCCCTTAAGCGCAATACAATTTTGACAAATGAATTCCGAGCAACTGGCAAGCTGTGAAAACACAGCCCGAGGCAGTCAAAGCTGCCGGCTGCCGGTTGCAGTTGCAGTTGCAGTTGCAACTGCCATTGATTGAAATGCGAATAAGGTCAGTAAAATAAAGCCAATTCAAGAAGAGTCAACAGCGGCAGCAGCTGAGCTTCAAAAATAAATATAAACATTGCCTTTCTGCCTTTTGAAATAAGTCAGAATAATTTGTAATAATCTACAAACAATCGAAATTATTCGGAACAATGCTGAGAATATCACAATTTCAATATTTCCCAATAAGATATTCTACAAAACTTCGACTCTCTAAATGGAAGCAAACTTTTAAAGTTTAAATTGAGTTCATTGACGCAATTTTCTCGGTTGCTTTCCTTGTGATGTGTTCCTCTCTTAATTTCGCATTTCCCATTAGGAAGAACATTTCAGTGTCATTTGTCATCCAAAAATCGCTGGAGACGTGCTACGTTGCTTGACGGCTTCTGATGTCGTCGACTTTTACGAGCTCATTACGTTAAGTTTTACGACTTGTGTAAACAAAAAAAAATAAACAGCCAAAAATTGTTGGATGTTGATTTTAACACATTTGCGCCAGCCTCCAAGTTGTTGGACAAATGAGGGGCACTTTGCCTCACAGATGCCCATCGGACATCATTTGAAATTTACGCATACGCCGTGTTGCACGTAACAATTTCATGAGATCATTTTTTTTCGAACTTGTCCACATTAATGTAAACAGTAGTTGTTGCTCTGGTTACCGTTACTGTTGTTGTTGTCGTTGTTGTTGTTGTTGCCTTGACAGACGTGTTGCACTCGATGGAAATTCGCTTAGTTGAATTGGCCCACATTCTGCACCCGTTTTTGGGTTGTGGAGCAGCAACCTTAGAAACTTGTTTCTACCTGGCTGCCAGGCGGTTTTCGGTTTTATTTTAGTGTTTAAATTCCCATCATTCACTGGTTAAGTAAAAAATTGTACACAGCGTGCGGAAAGAAGAAGCAAACGATGTGCCAAATCTGATCAAGCTTGTTGCACTTTCAACCCACAACTCGCCACTTCCGCTTTGCCGCGAATGCCTCAATTTTTATTTGACGTTATTTGCTTTCCTCTTCAAAGACTTGCGCCAAAGTGCGTTTTTCAGTTTCAGAGACAAAAAAAAAAGACGAAACGAGACAAAAAACTAAAACTAAAAAAAAGTGACTTGTGTAGCACATTTTTTCCCCTTGCTAATGTTCATGGCCGTGGCACGACCTGCACTCAGCTCCAGACTCGAACATGTTTCCGCATAATAAATACTAAAAAAATATATAAAAAACAAAAATAGGAGAAACTCAAACTGTTGGAGTTTAGTTTTTTGGGTGCACACCAAGAAATGCTGTGTTCACGCGTGCAAATTAAACTTGCAACATATTGCAAGTTGAGACATATTGAAACATAAACGGCAAAGGCACATTGGAACCCTTCCCAGCAGTTGTCTGCCTCTGCCCCATTCAGTGTCAACGTCACGACTGCTAAATGTGCATTTTCACATGTCAAGAAGAGAAGACGTGCAACCGCGAGACGGCAACAAATGTGTTCTTGCAATTAAATTAAAAGGACGACTGCCAACTTGCAGCTGGCACCACAAAAATTGGTTAAAGTGAACACACAAAGCTGACTTTAAATTTAAAAGGTTTTTTGCATGTATTTTTTTTTATATTTGAAAGTAAAGCTTAAAAAACAAAAAACAAAAAGAGGGATTAGAATGTCATTAGTAAAATGCCAAATGTTGAGTGCAGTTTGCTATTTATTTCAAAATCTCGATGCGTGCATTAAGCAAATTAAAACCACCAACAAATCCTGGGAAATGCAATTACTTAAATATTTGCAAAAAAAATTAAATTACTTGCAACACGTATCAATTTGCAGCAACTCTATTTAGCTGCATATTTAATTAATTCTCTTCTAATTTACTGACTTAAGTAGGAAACAACTTTTGTGGATTTGGTTAAACAAAGTTTCGAGTGCAGGTGAAAACTTAGGTGAAGTCTTAGCCAGAAAGTTTGCAATTGCCACTGTGCTAATGTTCCTTGATTAAGGCTTAAATATTCAAGAGATGATGAAGGCAAGTTGCAATTGTAAGCGTATTATTTATTGACAATCTTTTGTGCAATTGTCAATTGGTCAATCGTTAAAGAATCGAAATGCGGCAAGATGCCGTTGACACTAATTAGCATTCAAAAAAAAACCTGGCAATAAGTTAACGCTGCTTCAACTGCAACTGCAACTCGGCTGCCAACGTCGGAGCAGTTGAAGCCGAACATAACAAACATGCTGTCAAATGCAATAAATAACAAGTCTATGAATATACCATGTCGATATGTGGCATCGTTGAGCGCATCGTAAAGAGATGCTGTGCCAGACACTGTCTGGCAGCAACAGCAACACACAACAGCAACACACAACAGCAACAGCAACACACAACTGCAACAGCAGCCACAAAAATGTCAAATGTAGCAGCGAAGAGTCCAAGTTGCGCTTGAGCAAAGACAAAAATAAAAACTTTTACAAATACTATAAAATTGTATTCAACAATTCAAAAATTTACACGCTTTGATGTCGCTGTGTTTGCCTAACAAGCAGGAAGTCGCGCTGTGGATGCCGCTCTTGCTGGAGATGCCACTGCCTCATCACGAAAATACATACACACACACACACACACACACACAGACATACACACACTGGCAGACACTGGCACACTCGCAGTGCAACAGAGACAAGCGACAAAAAGATGCAGGAAGCAACAACTGTTGTCGACTTCCTACAAAATGCTCCCGCCACACTGTTGGCACCCAGGGATGCACAGCACCCACTGGCTGCGCAGCTGATTGCGTGAGCTGATGCTATCTTAATCTTTCAGTGTCAACAGCGCAGCCAACCTCATTGCAGCATTGCCACACAAAGGATGCCGCATCCAGCTGCTTTCCTGGTATCTCTTATGCAATTCGCGTGCTTCGCTAATCCTTCTGGATTGAAGACTAATTGCCTGGCCAGCAACAAACGGAGACATGGCTTAATCCATGATCCACTAACTGGAAGTCTTCTTGAAGTTACTCCACGCAGTTGTGACACAACTTAGCAAACTAAGCTGTTAATCCTAATAAGGCAGGTGTCTTATTCAAAGTAGAGTTAGAAAACAATAAACCCAGTTCAGCTGTGCCTCTTGTGGCATAAGAAAAGCTGCTTCCCATAATATGTGCTAAGTATTAAGTATAACAAACTAAAATGTTAAAATGCAATAATCTGATAATAAATAAGTCTAAAATGTTACCACAGATTTTTGCATACTCATTTAACAATAAGTTTGTGTATCTCAAAAGTTGGGTAACAACAGAAAATAAATTTAAAAAAAAAAAATTAAAGTACGTCTGGCTTTTATTTTTATAAAACTGACTTATCCAAAGCGCTGTCCAAAAGGAATACCTTAAATGGAATGTTGGCCATGCTCTCCTGTGAAACAAAGCATGAGATTTATCTACTGGTTGCAGTCAGCCTCACTTCTCCCCCCACTTTGGCCCCCTCTCGTTGGGTTTCCGCTGCAATCGGAAGTTGACCGTAAATCGTTTAGGCGCTTGAAATATTCAGAAAATTCAGAGCTGTCTCCGAACTGTGAAACTGAATGCAAATCGAAATGAAAATCCAAATGCAAATGCAAATGGAAATGCAATTGCTATGGAAGCTGTTTTCAATGTTCCCGAATCCCAATCGGAATTCAGTGAAGCCAAAGAGTTGAAGCGCCTCATTTGGAGGTGTTTGTCGATTGCTGCAGTTGCTCACCGATTGGCAGCAGCATCTGTTTCTGAGGTAATCAATTGATCTGCTTGCTTCCCCACATTCGCACAATTTATTGTGCCTACAGAGTTACGAGTATCCAGACAATAAAACCACTTAAGGCTAACAAGCCCAAAACAGTCGAAAAAAGAGCGCAAAGCATTTTTGCATACACTGCGGAGATCGGGAGGAGAAGTAACCTACCTGGAGTCGGGTTACGCAAGCGGAATTCAAGGTGAAATCGCCGGCAATTGGCTAAAAGGCCGGAAATGCAGTTACACGGCAAAAAATGCAATGCAGCAAAAGTGGCTAACAACAAATGAAATTTCATTGACAGTTTATTGCAATCGCATTATTGCATTTGCCACACGTACAGTTAACTATCTGCTAACTTGGTCTTGACAACCAGTCCGATTATTTGAGCCACTGAGAAATATGACAACTTGTCTTAAATAGCAACTTTTTGCATTGATGTTTAATTGCTTTAATTTACTATATATATTAATATAACTAAAAAATAAAAGATACTAACTTTTATTTTTTTTAAGCCTAAGAATTTAACTAGTTAAGCATATATTTACTGTCAAGAATTAATTAAATATAAATAATTATAAATAATTGTTAAATACTTCAGCTGGTTTGTTTATCTGATTTTCAATTTATTCAAAACAAAATAATAAATCTGGTTATTTTACCTCTCAAAACACCAGTTACATTAAAAACAAATTGAATTGTATCGAAAAAAAACATGCAACAATTGACCCGAAAATTAAAAAAAAAAAATAAATAACATTCGGCACTTTGTTCAATTTTCTCAAGAAAATTGTTTAAAAGTTCATTGAACAATCACTCGATAAAGCCTGAAAAAAGGCGACAACAAGAAAATGGTTTAAAATATATAAAAGAGAACAGAGATTTAATGTCGTTAAATAACAATAACAAAAGCACTCTGTAATAATTCCATTCAAATTACATTTTACTGTTGTTTGCCCCGATTCGCAAAACGATTTTTGTTGTTTTTGGTTTTGTTTTTTTATGACCAAATTACGCAAGTCGCTAATTTCCGATTCGTAAGCGTCCGACATATCATAAAAGCCATGTGACTACTAAAAAAATAAATAAAAGTTATAAAAAGCTAACGAATAAGAATACTAAATTTTCAAGAGTTACATGACTGCTGAATGCCCTGACTTTAGTTTTGGATTAATTGCATTTCACAAGCATTTCATGGACTTGGGATTGGGAATTATCTGTGCTGGAAATCTGCAGAGACGCGTAGCGAATTTGTAAAAAAAAAAGCGAACCTGTACAGTAGACATTGGAGTGTAGTGAATCAAAAATATATAATGTCTGTTAAGGTTACAAGTAAAACTTTTTTTTTTTACATGATTTAACTAATTTTAAGCAATTGTCTTATAGAATCGAGATAGTCGAGAAACAAGAAATTAAATTCTCTGATGCTTCTAGGCAATCTTTACTGTACTGTTGCAGTACGCGCACAGTGTCACAATAAGTTCCATTTACACACAACACACACACACACAAAAACACATGTGCTCTTGTTTTACACATGTTCGCATTTATCGTGGAAGTATGTGTATATATATATATATGTATATATATAATATGGTGCATGGAGATTGCCGCACAATGGCAACCCAAATTTTAATGGAAGGAAAACCCACAACGAGTCGCGCACAAATTATTCAAATTGCCATTGTTAACAGCAGCCAGACAGTTACAGATTCCCGGCTAAGACTTTGCCAAGATTTTCCATATGATTTTCACTTTTCGCTAGCTGCAAGTTCGATCGTGAGCGCATTTCCATCAACAGTTTGCCCCGAGGAAAGCCAGACAAGCAGCCCCAGCCGATCACTTGGCCTGCCACGACTCGAGTGCGAGTTCGAGACACTCTGTGGCAGCTGGGAGATGCGAGCTGCGAGTTGCGAACTGCTTGCTGCGAGTTGCTTGCTGCGAGTTGCTTGCTGGTAGCTTCAAGCGAGAGCGAAAGTGCACGACATTGGGCTGTGCAGCCGGAGAGTGAGCTGGAGAATGACTACTCTCTGCCAGGTCTCTGCCACACATCCGACAGCGGGAAATCGCTGGTAGCCTGATGACTTTCGGCCAAAGCGGCAACTGCGGCCTGTGCGGTAATAAGTTGATTGTGCTGTAATTTCGGTTTCACTTGCCCGTCCTACGCTGGGATGGAGAGACTCGCTTAACCCCCAAAAGGCACACAAAGAGATATCGAAAGAGAGAGCGAGAGAGAGAGCGAGGGAGAGAGAGAGAGGGAAAGAGAGGCACTGATCATTATTGGCCAGCTATATTGCTACGGGCCTCTGCCCCACACATGCGCAATGCCCAAAAAGTCGCATCATCATCATCATCATCATCGTCATCGCGATCGTCATCATCATGGTAGCTAACCTCTCCCACTGTAGATGTATGTGCGCGAGTGTGTGTGTGTTTGTCTGTGTGTGTGTGTGTGTGTGTGTGCTGCTGGCCGACTCTGTGCGACTGTGCGACTGTGGCATCTATGTTGCTGGGATTTCTGTATAAATTGATGATGCGGCTGCATTGGTTCGTCAGTGAAACATTTGATTTGGTCTAATAAACATCGGTGAACCGAGTCCGAGTCCGAGTAAGGATAACAACATAAAACGTGAGCAACTCCAACTCTCCATCTCCAACTTGAGCAGCAACAGCAGCATCAGCAGCAGCATCATCCCCAACTTGTCATCCCACACTCCAACTTAACAAGAATCTTCTTCTATACTCCCCACACCAATACACAGCACAGACCCAGGATTACTGTGACAGTGCAAGTGTGTGCGTGCTAATCCGTGACATTCCAATCCAATTCAATCTCCAAGAACGCGTTTACTTCGATTTCGTGTTAACCCAGCCATGAAAACCTTCATCTTAATGTCCTGTCTGGCGCTGGCCGCGGCGCGCCCTGAAGCGGGCTACAACTATAACCGTCCAGGAGGCGGCGGTGGCTCCGGTGGTGGTTCCCACGGTGGCGGCATTGGCGGTAGCTTTGGCGGATCTGGTGGCTTCACCGGTGGCTCCGGAGGAGGTGGTTTCAGCGGCGGCTCCGGTGGAGGCTTCGGCGGCGGATCAGGTGGAGGATTTGGCGGTGGTTCCGGCGGTGGTTTCGGTGGCGGATCCGGCGGTGGTTTCGGTGGCGGATCCGGCGGTGGTTTTGGAGGAGGTACGTCAATCCCGAGCGTCAGCTAGTTTCACAGCTAATCTTGGAACAATTTTTGCAGGCATCGGCGGTGGCTTCGGAGGCGGTGGTGGCGGCGGCGGTGGCACCACTTTGGTGCAAAAGCACATTTATGTTCATGTGCCACCACCAGAGCAGGAGGAATCGCGTCCACGCCCCAACATTCCAGTCGGCCAATCCCAGAAGCACTATAAAATCATCTTCATTAAGGCGCCTTCGGCACCCTCGTACCAGGCTCCAGTCATCCCACTGCAGCCCCAGAACGAAGAGAAGACCCTGGTCTATGTGTTGGTCAAGAAGCCCGAAGATCAGCAGGATATTGTCATTCCCACGGCCGCACCCACGCAGCCCTCAAAGCCCGAGGTCTACTTTATCAAATACAAGACCCAGAAGGAAGGTGGTGGTGGTTCTATTGGCATCTCTAACGGCTTCACTCAGTCCACGGGCGGTGGCTTCTCCACTAGCGGCGGCGATGGTGGTTACTCTGGTGGTGATGGCAGCTCGGCGCCATCCACCAACTACGGCCCCCCCGGCAAGTCCGGTCCCTACTAAGACCCATTTGCAATACAACAACAGCAACAGCAACAACAACAACAACAACAACAAGAATAACAAGAAGAAGAAAAACATGAATACGAACCTTGAACTTACCACAATCAGACACATAATCGGCTCAAGCTGCTGACTAGTCCTGTCGTTGACTCGCTAACAAACAACTATTCCCGACAAGAGAAACAAAAAACAAAAAACAAAAGACAAAAGACAAAAAAAAAACAAATGACAAATGACAAAATGAAAGAACGTGCCCACACTCAACATTGCAACTGCGACTTGACCCAACTGTGGACGAGAAGACTAACCCAAAAACATGACGACTTTCTCGCCTAGGCTCAGCTAGGTTCTCTCAAAAACACTCAAATGGACAACAACAATTTCGTCCGTCACTTTTGTACATACAAATATTTCCGACTATCTTTCCGAACATCAAATGATATCTCACAATATCACAATTCATCTCCTTCAATCTCTCCCTTGCGCTCCCTACCTCTATCTCTCTCTCTCTCTCTTTCTGTCTCTCCTTTTCTCACTCTTGCCTAATCGAAGAATCTGGAAAAAATCATATAGCTAATAGACGACAAGTGGCGGTTTCTCCGGGGTGGGAACCTCGAACTTGCCGTCTGAGCGATAGCGAAAGAAGCATCAGAAGGAAAAGACAGAAGAAGAAAATACATTGTAGATGATGATAATGCGGGAGTAGTAAAATGCTCCATTCATAATACATATATATATAAAAATAAATATACTTTAATTATGTTATTAGCTCTAAGTACTTTATGCACAATAAAAAAAACAACGGTGACAAAATTACGAAAAAAAAAAATAAACAAACAACAATTTTTATTATTCCTCAACGAAACTCAATTTCATTGGGAACTAAAAAAAGAAAATGAAGAAAAAAAAGTGTTTCCATTAGCAATCTTTGCTTGGCAGAGCCTTTGCACAAATTGATTTTTGTGCTCGTCCTTTGAATTTTCATTGTGCGCCTTCGTCCTGTTCCTCCTCCATACCTCCTCCATTGAACCAACACCTACGATTTATTGGAGTCAATAATGTCGTATGGGCGTCACTGCAACCAGAGCGATAAGATTGAGTTCCATGGCTTCCCCTGCTCAATGGAAAGCTATAAAATGATGCTTAGCCCTCCTGGGCAATGTTTTGTTGCTTAAAGCTTGAAATTTGTTTTCACTTCAGTTTGAGAACAAAACTGTGTCAGATTTGGGTCAAGCATAAAAATCATTTAATCAAATTTATTCGTACAAAATTCAGTTAAGCGCTCAACCTGCATTCGACACAGGAGAAAAAAATTAATTAGTCTCTTAAAACCGAGTGGGAAATGTGTGTCTTGCCAAAGTTCTGAAACCCACTAAAAACTAATTAAAAAGCAATTTATCGGATTTGCTTTCAAAAGTTAAGAACCAAGTTTTTTTTGCCGTTAATGCTCATATTTTAGTAGTTTCTAATTTATTTTTTGTATTATAATTATTATTATTCACTTGGAACCTTGTCTGTCGTTTGCCCTTTTGCTTTGGCGCTTATCGTTAATCTTGGCAAAAGGGGGAAAATTAACGCTTTCCGCCATTTAGCCAGCGTGCTGGATGAGGAAGAGAAAGAAAACCGAGGTCTAAGTACGATCTGAGCTGAGTCCATTTTAATTAAGTTGACTTGTGTGAATGATTTTCCCAAAGTTTTTCTAGCTGAACTTAGAGTCAGTAAAATAGGTGCTTGTCTTGTGTACCCTTCCACTTAGTGGGACGCCCTTAAAAGTGAGCTGGTTGAACCTCAATTGCCACGGCTGAGCCAACATTTAAACTTTACAGCTGTTCAATCGGGGAAACCCCGGCGCTGGGAACTTCAATCTGGTAACAAGCAGTAACCAGAGCTTAAGATACACTCTAAGATATCGCCTCCAAAATATTTGAATAGATTTAGAAATTTTAACTGAAATACAAATTCTATAAATCAAATATTTACTTATGTTATATAAATAATAAAAAAAAAAGTTGATACAATACTTGGTAGGTCTTTTTTTGCTGAGTGTATTGAGAGCACCCGCATATTTGCTTCTAGCCACACTCTTCTGGCTAAAAGGGAAACAAAAAACTTTTACATCTGTTTTAAATTTTTTTTTTCTGTTGCTTTTTTATCATTTATCACGTTCGTTTCGTTGTTGTTTCACTTTTTAAACATTGCAATCTGCGTTTATTTGGCTTTTCTTTGTATTTTTTTTGTTTTATTTTTTTTTTTTATCTGTTTCTTGGTGTAATGTTTTTAATGCTTTAAATACACAGCGTTGTCCGCAGATTCGCATTGTCATTGTCGCTCGAGTTTCAGTTTCTTCCTCTACTTTGTCACTTTCACTTTTGCATGGTTGTTGTTGCTGCCACTGTTGCTGCTGTTGCTGCTGCTGTTGCTGTTGTTGCTGTTACCTTTGCCCGCCAGCAACAGCAACAGCAACAGTTGTTGTAGGTGGCCCGAAGCCATCAAGTTGTGCCGTTGCCTTTGTTTTGCAGCCATGTACATATTTTATGTTCATACTTATGTCTTGCTTCCGGATGTCTGTGCAGGTGACGCCTCAAATGTTGACCCAGCCAACACTGCCCCAACAATATCCCTCTAATCAATGGGTCATCACTCATGCGACAACCCAACTCCAACTCCAACTCCAACTCCACTCGCTCGATTAACAAACCAAGCGAAATGTTTTGCCGGCTGTTGACTTTGTAATTACAGCTGTTGGTGCTAAAAACGAAAATAATAAAATGTAAATATTTCTAAACTGAAGATAGCCGGTCGTCCATTAATCAGATACGTCTACCACAGTATGTAAATGAGATTGGATGTACATATGTATGTATAAATGCCACCGACGTGAATAGATTGGGTGTTGGGCTAGCCTCGACCCCAACATTGTTGCAATTTAAACCGTTCTCATAGAGTGCTCCACTCGTTCGCTGTGTTGCGGCATTGGGCAACAAAAATTTGCGGCTGCTTTTTTGCAAATGTTGTTGTTGTTGTTGCACTTGGCAATATCCTCTTGCCGTCTCACATATGGGCGGACTCAAATGCCTCACACGTTTTTACCCCTTGTGGCAAATGCTTTACATGCTTTTGGCACCTGAAAATGCTTGCTTCCCTCTTTGAGCTCTAAATTTTCCACACACACACAGATTCCATGTAAAGACGGAGTGTGCCTGTAATTTATATGCTTTCACTTTAGACCTTGTAACCCACATCTATTCATTTAGCAGACTACCGCTATTTGGCAACACTTTTTGGCCCAAAATCTATTTGCATTTTGTTGCAGTTGCGGTTGTTTTGCGTGCTTGCATCTTTCCCAATCGACTCTTTCATTGGGGGCAGGCCTCCTATCAAATGCTATTTTCTGATTGAGTGCAACTTGATAGCGACTTGTTCTGCATACGAAGCACTTGAAAGTTATCAATTGTTAAAGTGGCAGAAGCGCAAACGCAATTTTAAAACTTTCATGAAAATGTGTGCTTAAAAATCAATTTAAAAGCAGTTCAGAGCCAAACAGGAAATGACAGCGATTCCAACGATTTAATACAATGTGTCGAAGATTTAATTCCCTATACGACTGACCAACAGTTTCAAATATAAACTTTAAATACAATTGTTGAATTAAACGTAATCAATTTATTAAAATTGATTTTATGTGGAAAAATTTTATGGTAAAACGTTATTTTCAGAAAAGCCACAACAAATGGCAAAGTTAAAATACTCTTCCCTTTGCCCACTTAGAATCACTTTCTGTTTTACAAACAGAACAAACAGAAGACCGGAACGTGTGCCAAAAATCGGGAAATGGATGAAAAACTGCATTTCCTTTACTTAAGTAGCCTAAGTGCTCTTGCCACTGGTGCAAAGTGGTTACTAAAGTCCAGCATCGGACCTGAAATTCTTGGGCTCTGGTTGCTTGATTTAATTGACAGCTTTTGGGTGGCTTCTGTCTGAGCCATTCCACTACTCTTCTACTGCTTTTCCTTTGCTTAAAGTTTATGCCACTTTCGGTGCTATAATTAATTGCGCGCCCTCAGCCCTCAGCCCTTTTGTGAACACGCCTCCGGTTGGTGGCGCAACCCCAATCCTCGAGAGCCTTAATTATAATGTATGTTTGTCGTTAAAGTAAAAGCAGCGTCACGTCCGTTTGTGGAAGACCCACAAGCAACTCGGTAACTGCCACGAAGCATTCATCAAACTTGAGGTGCCACGCCCATAAGTGTTGCTACTAGGCTTTATTTTTATTTGGTTTTATCGTCCAATATGGTTTAGCGCCTCAATGGTCAGCCAATGGACAATGTTTGGTTCTTGGCCCATAAATTTCGCCGACTATAATTGCACAACAAAAATTCCATTTACAGTTTGGCTAACACACCCACCCACCCCCCACCTGACCAGAATTTTTTTATTTGATTATTTTTTATGGCGTTCGGATTTTTACGAGACTTTGGCACTCATTTTATTATGTCTTAATTTTCATTTCCATTGTGGATACCTGGAGAATTAGTCGTGCCTCTTTTGGGAGAGCGAAGCTTTTGCAATAAACAATATAATAAATAAAGTTGTTGATTAGTTTAAGCCACCTCCATTGTTATACCGCATTTCATTTACCACTCGATGGAAACGGTTTTGGCCGGCTCAAAGCGCTGCTCGGGCTAACAAGTTTTTAAACAATTCGAGAGCAATTTTCGAGCACCACTTTTTCGTAATTGGCTTACAATTAACACTGCCCTCCATTACAATGCTGCCAGATATGCGGGTTGACCGAGTTCACCAAGAAAGTCGAAGTTGGAGTTAGGCAACAGGGCTCAAACTGCAGGCAATTGGCTAACAGCGAGCACGCGCTAATCGATAAGAGACTGAATTGATTAATGGCTTTTGATAATTAAAATTTCGACATTAATGAGCTGTTTGAAATTTCCGCTTTTCAATAAACCAACTGGCTACTGTATTAACAAGTTAACAAGTTTTTTCTTCAGGAAGAAAGCACTTCTAACTCTCTCTATATTTATAAATTGTTTGTGCTTAAATAGTTTTCCAATTTTTAAATAATTTTGATTATAGTTTATTAGTACTGATTTTCTTTTATTGTCTTATTAAATATTTTTATTTTCTGAAAGTATATTTTTTGTAAACCCTCATTTTTATACAAGTTTCTATTCTTTTATTGTCTGCAAATTATTTAATATTTTTATTTTCTGAAAGTATATTAGACAAGTTTCTAAAGATTTTCAATTAATATTTAAAATGATGAAGTTTAACAAATGCAATTAAAACCATGCAAAATTGAATTTTCTATTTTATTTAATCAGACTTTTTTCGCACATTTTTAGCGTCTCCTTCTTTTGGCTTCTTTGAGTCGGTTCCCAGCTGAGTGTAAACAAATTAAAGTAAATCTGAAAACGACGTGAACAATAATTGCAGGCGTACAATGGTATTACGGGACTTGATAAAAAATTGCAATTTAGTGGTTTAATGCGCTTACCTGACATTTTCAGGCCACCATTGTGGGGCAGGGGCTGGGGCAGGGGCAGAGGCAGGGCCAGAGGTAGGTGCGGAAGTTAGGGCCGCTTTCGTGCTCACGTTTCGCTGATTGTACAGTTTGATGTCTAGGCGTTTTGGCCAGCTCTTTCTTCAAAATTTAAGCCTTAAGATATCAAAAAGTAAAAGAAAAAAGAAACAGTTGAAATGATTTGGCTTCGTTTTTGTTTTTTATTTTGTGTGTTTTTGTTTTGTCAATTGAAAGATGAAAGTTTTAAGCTTATGGTTTGTGTTTCGTCATGACTTGCATTTGACATTTATCCGACGGTTACTTCAGATCTCTGCCCAAGACTCACGTTTATATGTTGTGTCCAATTCCACTCACTCAATGGGTTAAAGCACTTAAAGTGCGAAAACAGCCCCCACACTTAACGCGAATAAATTAAATTCCTTTGCACTTAAAAATCAATCAAGTTCACAGCCCTCATCACATTAATCAAACAAACTAAACAGCAGCCCGAAGTCTTTTGGCCAAGTCAAGTCTGTGAATAGACTTGACGACGCGACGTGCCAAGAAATTTAATTAGCGGATAATTTGACTACAAACTTTGCACCTCATTTAGTCCCTTTTGGGTGTGGCACGTCCAAAGGACCGACCATCGCTCCAAATCAAAATAGAAATCACTTCGTTCCCACTTTGCTTCATTTATCACTCCGACGTTGGCCCAAAGTTGGCCCAAACTGCTAACTGCTTTCTGTGGGAGGCTTCGCATAAAGTGGAAATCATTTTAATAGTGAATAAATATTACAACATGCGGTACATGAACTCATTTTTTATGTAAGCAACAGACGCGGCCGCATTCAACTTAATGGGTGGACATAACAACTAACAGTGAGCAAAAGCAAGAGCCGTAACCATAAACCGTAACCGGTTCATGTGACCGCTCTAAAAGTCAAAGTGTCAAATAGCTGATGCGATCTGCCGCTGCTGCTGCCGCTGCCGCTGCTGCGACTGTGGCAACTGTGGACAATTAAGATACGGCCAAAAGCAAAAATCTGAAACAAATAATCCGTAGCAATTGGTTGGCAAACGAAACAAAATCTTAACGTACCAAAACAAACTACCGAAATCGTTGTTATGACGACACCTGCACAGTTTTCCATGTTTGCCTTGACTCAATTGGCCAGATGATGCCCCAAACAAGCTGCAAGCTGAGTTTCCATTAAACACAATTTGACACACTCAGGTCAAGTTTGCATTATTGCAGCAAATCTAAACGAATAAACTCTCTGTTCGATCGACTAAAAGTGCAACACACAATTCTTGTGGTAGGTAGTAGGTCAACGCTCGTCACTTTGACTTGCCACATTGCCACAACGTGTTATTGGTTGCTTGGCAACAACAACAAATATCGATATTTATCGCTATTAATGACTGAATGCACGCAACAAAAAGAATACAATTTTAATACTCTGGTTAGAAATTCGCTTATAGCCGTGTTATGCGAACCAATAATAATTTGGCTTCCATAAAAAACTGGCTTATTAAATATGAAAACCTTTAACTGTTCTTCATGTTTTTTGCTGCTGACGTCGACAGAAATATGGAAATGAGAATGCTGCGGGAGTGATCGAATTGGAGATACCCTACATATTCATTTATAGATATTGTTAACTGAATACTCGTTATTCAAGTCTGCAAACAACTCATAATGAATAAATAAATGCGAGTGAAAAAAGATTAATTTTTGTTATTCGAATGAAGTGGGTGTTTTCAATTAAATTCCCAGAAATTAACTTAAGAAATTATGGTCACAATATTTGCTCGATTAAATAGCTAATCATAATTTGACACACATGATGAGAATATTGGCATATTGACTTCAAGTCTACTCATATTTGGGGATCTCTGCAATATGACATCTAGCCAGTGTTTAAGTGTAAATCATGGTCTAGAAGCAGCTTAGTTTTGTCAGCTCAGCTCAACTGATTGCCAACTATTTTTTAACAGCCATGTCGTGCACTTGTTTTTTCCATTTGGCCAAGTTAAGACACGTGACTAGTAAGTCGTAAAACTTGTTGAAACGATGGCTTACAAACCAGGCAGTTACTACGCCTTAGTCCCTCTCCAAGTGGGTCTGCAATGCGCAGTCTGCAAATGTCAGTTACTTGAAGGTTCCTCCTTCATTAGCCTTCAAAATGGAATACGTGTTTATGCAACAAACAATCTAAAAAATGTGTGTAAAATAAAATACATGTGCTACAATGTCTCTAACATAAAATCTCGAATAAATCAATTTAAAATTAATTTTTTCGTAGCTATCCAGTAATTTAATAATTTAAAAATACAATAAAATCCAAGTATGCATTTTGTGGAATATGCTCTAAATATTTTAAAATTTAATTATTTAAGGCTGGGAGTGAAGGGTTTCAACCTTGTTGCTGATCAGAATGAACATTTACTCTTGAAAATCGGAAATGCCCTCTTCTGTTTAGTAAATAAATTTCCACATCCTCCACATCTTTTATCTTCTTGAGCAACCTGGTTTTATATCCATTATTATCATGTCACCTTAGCCAAATAGATGAGACCGGAAATTTCCGCTGCTCTTGTGTACAGCAGAATCGCATAAAAATTGCTTTTATTGGCCAAAAGTTGAGACATATATAAAATATATACAACAAATACCAACATAGATTCGCATATATAAATATATATTCAGGTAGATACATATTCAGTAGCTGAGTAGCTGTCACTTCTCAGCTGCGGTGCGCGGCTTTCGATTTATTTTTGCTTTTATGTTCTGAAATCATCTGAGCTTGCGGCTTATTTATGAGCACATAATTACTCAGCCTAACACGTATGTGGCACGCCTTAGGACAGGTTGTGCGACTTAATCTTGTCGGGACAGCCTCCCACTCGCAACTCTTTAAGCTGCCTCAATGCTTGCGATTTACTGGTGCAACTCCATGTGGCGTCAGCGTTGTTTCTCTCTTTGATAAATCAGTTGCAAGTCTGGGTTGCGCTTGTCGTTTATATAAATCAAGTTAGACGTTGACCCGAACGTTTAATGGACTCTCGCCATGCTGCCACTAAAGAGGCAGCCACAAGTACAAACACAGACACAAAGTGACGGTTTTACGAGAGACAAGATGCTGCCACATGCGTCTTGATGCGAGCTCGTAAGTTCCCAGCAAAACGCTTAGCTGTGTGCCGCATTTTGTAAGTGTCGTCAGGGGCATGAACTTTGAACCGCAGAATGCCAAAGCGTCCTATTTTGGGGGTGTCGTTGGCTGCTGGACAAACCCTAAAATTAAGGTTTTATTACAAATATTCTATGTACATATATATTTATATGCGTTTTCTGCTTCCAGATGATTAAGATGATGCTGACGGTTGTAATTGTATTCACCAGCTGCTGGCTGCCATTCAACATATTACAGGTGGGTGGTGTTCAACGGCGTTGGTTGCCACCGACAGCCACAACAGTAACTTGGGCCATCTTGGATTAATTGCGATTCTCTTGCAGCTGATGCTGAACGATGTCGAGTTTGCCAACTGGAAGCCGTTGCCCTATGTGTGGTTCGCCTTTCACTGGCTGGCCATGTCGCACAGCTGCTACAATCCCATCATCTACTGCTATATGAATGCCCGGTTCCGGGGCGGTTTCCTTCAGATTATGTACCGTGTGCCCGGCTTGCGGCGCTGCTGCTGCTTGCATCGATATTTGCGCAGTCGCGGCGAGCGCAGCTATGAAGCAACCGGTGAGATGACCTTCAAATACCATCGCCCAAATGGTGATGGTCTAGTCAGGAAACCTAAAATACGCATTAGGTGCCTCCCTTCTCTCTAGTACATACTTACTACATTTCAAATCTAATTGTCGATATCGGGACAGCTAACGCTTGAACCACTTGAACTAAGCATGACGATGTCCAATTTGGGTAGTTGATTCCTTCAATGCATGCAATCACGGAGTAGAGTTTAAATAGCACCCACTGCATGTGTGGAAACAAATATTAACCAAATATTGCAGAACAATTATTATTATATTTTAAAACTATTTAACTAAATTTACCTATCACTAAGCAACTGGTTTCTTTATTGCTCTTGCTGTTGCCCTCCCTCTTATCCCCTCTCTCTATCTCTCTCTCACTCATTGTGTGTGGCAACCACAGGAACAGAAGATGCATTCCACCTACATCGTGTGAACACCTGCACCACCTACATCAGCACAAGACGAAAGCTTCGTGCGAATTCTATGCAAACGGTATGTCAGCAATTAACTAATATTGTTCCAATAAACATTAATTAACTATCCAATTGCTGGTTGGTTTCAGAGCCAATTTTCATGTGCGGAGACCACTGTGTTGCGGTAGCTTCCGGCACCACGAAAGACGCAGAGACGGAACTCCGGCTCCAGACGCGGAATGCCGCTGGTTCGTTTCAAGTCGACGGCACCAGCTACTTGAGCTCCACACAATTTTAAAGGCGTTAGAACCAAAGAAGTGCTGCATCTCCAATGATGGGCACAAATCGTTAAGTGTCTATATATGTATACTAAGTGTATTACTGTAAATGTCGACTCAGTGTGTATATGAATTAAATGTATATTAAATTAATCCATTAATATATGTGAATAGAAATATGCTTTGATTAATGTATGCCGTCAAAAGTAATCTTCAATTTATAAATATTCGACGTTTAATTCAATCTTAATACTGAATAAAAGATGAACAGTTGATGAACAAAATAATGAATAGATTTATAAATGGCAAGTTTAAATGATGTGTGGTGAGTTTCTATTCCTGAGCAGCACAAAAGTATGCAGCACTTTTTAACACAAAAACCACAAAGCCAAACTTTGTTGCATACTTTTCTGCGCATTATTTAAATTGAGTATCCGCTAAACCTTAAACAGAAGAGTACCTCAGAAAATTCCATTTATTGGATGTTTATAAAAATACGAGCCGAAATGACTTGTAAGAATACCAATTGCACTCCACTCCTAGACTTAATTACAAGTATAATTAGAAAATTAATCACTTTACTGTTCATAGCTAAGTAATTAGCTGCTGGACCCTTCACCAAATACGGCACTTGGGCTTCTCGGGATTCATGGCTGTGCCGCGTGCACACTTGAAGGTGCGCGCAAACTCCTCGGAATTGGAGAGCACACCTTTCAGCCGTATCTGACCCGGACAGTGGGAATCCTCCAGCGCATAGCGCGACGCAGCTGGTGTGTAAGTCTCACACCACAGATTTCCAAATGCGATGAAGAACAGCTGCTCGTGCGTATAGTGCTCCAGTCCGGGCAGCTTGAGCCGCTCACGGCCCACCTCGTTGACGTAGAGGCGATACGCCATATAGGATTCCCGCATCCCGCCATTATCCGCAATATTCTCGCCCAGCGTCAGCTCGCCGTCAATCTGTAAGCAATAATATGTTGTACACTTAATTGGTCCGCTCCCATTTCCGCTGGCATACTAACGTATTCGTCAATATCCGATAGATAGTAGTGACTGTACTGGTCCACAAAGCATTCGGTGCGATTGACGTACTCATTGATTGTCTTGTTGGACCACCATTCGACCATGTTGCCCTCCCTATCGAAGCGTCGCCCGCTGTCGTCAAACCCATGCGTCAGCTCATGGCCCAGTATCGTGCCAATCGACCCGTAATTTAGGGCTCTAATAAGGAAGCGTTCGAACAAATGTAATTGAGTTGCTATCTTAAGGGATTAAGGGCCTCAAATTTGGTGCAGGGTGCGACGAGTGCAGAGTGCGGAATGTGGAATGCGTAGAGAAATGTGACCAGTGCTGCGTGAGTTATGCTCGACTAGTGTCCGCCAGAGACACTGGCCCATTGGCCAACTTACTCGAGGCCAAGGTCGTAGAACGGATACTGCAGTATGGCAATGGGCACAGCTGCAAAAGAAAAACAAGTTTTAAAATTTGCCAACTCTTAAATTCAACTAAATCAACTTGAATAAATCATTTAAGACTTTCCCACATTAACTTAAAACAATCATATAAATTTGGACTGTTTCTTAGCCAAAATATATGGAAAGAGCTTAGCAGTTACCAATTTTCAACTTTTGTAACAGTATTTCAGCTATGAATGATGAAAAATTGGTGCAAACAAAATTATGTTTCAAGCAGACTGAGACACAATGATCGCAAAACCAATATACCCTGTTTGCTTTCGTGTGCAGAGTATCGCAATGGAGTTATTAAAATGGTTGAATTGTTATTTTCTTGGCATACTTATGGCATTCGATTGGAACGTATGAAAGGCGTTCACGTTCGAGGGGGATGTGGCCCAGCCAATTGGCTCCGGCTTGTCCATGTCGTTGATCTTGCCCAGCATTTGCCAGTGCACAAATCCCATTAGGTTCTCCAGGTGGGTGGTCGCATTAACCTCAACGCCCGCATAGTAAGCATTTAAGGCAGTGGCATTTGTCAGCCAATGGGGAAAACCAATAAAGCTCTTCATGTCTGCCGACTTTTGCATTGTCTGCCGCTTGGTTGCCGCATCCATCCAATTGGTGGCACGCACCAATCTGTCGAAGGAGCGTCGTATATCGCTCAGCATGCGCTCAACGCGTGGCAGCGTCTCCCTCGTGAAACGCTCATCGGCCAGCACATAGCTGACGGCCATCCCGAACAGTGTGTTCACCCCGCTGGCGCAGTAGAGGGAGCGGGGGGTGCTGCCCTCGGTGCCAATGACGAGGCGCATATATTCGGCATGCAACAGCCGCATACTGCTCGTCGTGTGCAACACCAGCTCCTCGAGAGCACTGAGCCATAAGAAGGATTCAATGTGCATTGCCGGAGTCGCCTGCAAATATTCCACCATGTTCTGCAGATAGTATATATCCGCCTGGCTGGTTATAATCGTCGTCGCATTAACGGTTTCCGCTTTGGCGGCATGTTTTGTGTCGGCCAGGATTAGTTGCATGTACCGCGACCAGATGGGCATTGTTTGTGGTGCAATGTTTTTGTCCGTCTGATTCTGCAGCTCCAGCAGTGAGATATAAAGAATGTCTTCCACTGGATTCTTGGAGGGCTTCGTTGAGTTCTCAGCCTCCTCTTTCAGCTGCAAGTAATCATTGTTTTAACTGGGAGTTGTTCATAGTTTAGTTTAAGAATCCAACCAACCGTGTGAATCTTTCGTGCTACTTTCACAGCCTGTTTGACCAGCTCCGTTATGCCCACGGTGGCCTCCTCCTGATTAATATCCGGATCAACAAAGAGCAGATATTTCTCAATGACCTTGTGCACGTACAGCATATAGCCGGACAAACCGGGGCCCGTTTCCTTTGAGTCCTCCTCCTCGTCCGTTGAGTGATTATCGTTGTCATCAGGTTCATCAATGTTTTGCATGTAGATTGTTCTCCTGTGGATTTTGCGCATCAACTTGTGGGAGTCATCGTTGTTGCTGTGGATAAATCGGGCGTGAGTTCAGTCAGAGATTAATCATCGTCGGCATCTTACTAACAAGGGAAAGGCGGAATCCGTTTCGGGAGTGCCGAGCGCAATGCGATTAAGTGTACGATTCAGAGGATCGGGAAAGACATCGAAACCAATCATCAGATCCAGGCTCAGATGTCGCTTGATAGCCACAATAGAGTCTAGCCAATTGTACGTGAAGTTGACCACATCCGTGCTATATTTGGAGCCACTGCTGAGCGTTAGGTTCAAGACCGAGGGCACCACGAGCAGTTTGAACTGTTGCAGGTAGCTAACAAGCGGCTCCAGATCGCGCTCGTCCAGCCGATCCGTGTCCATGCAGGCCTTGTACATAGTCTTGGCCATGCCAACAGCGGTGGGCTCCACACTACTAATGTTCGACTGGAGGAAGGAGCGCACCACTCGCATTATATGCGCCTGGCGCTCGCGGAACCAATCGTTCGAGGTGGCCGAATCGGGACGCGGATGCCCGTCGGCCCAGCGGCCGCAGGTGAATTGGTAAAAGTCCTCGCAAGGATCAGTCTGTTCGTCCATCGCATAGACAAGGCTGGCCGCTGTGCGGATGCACTCTTTGCTACGGCACAAGTTACTAGATTTCCTAACTGTTGGCAAAAGGTAGTTCAGTAGATCAGTCGGAGCAATAAAAAAACCCAAATAAGTACACTCAGAAAAAATAATTGTGTTCTTAACACATCTCTGGATGAATCATTACTTGAGTTATGATTAATTTCATTTTTATTTAACATAATCAACTCAAGATCATCAAAAGAATTCAATGAGTGTTTCAAACTTTAGTTCGCATTAAAACCACGAAAGATTATAATTAAAATTGAGTCAGCTTTTGGGCTGAGTGTACTTAAATGTGACTGCTACTCACGTGTTAAGCTTAATACTATGATTGTGATCAGCAGGATTATTACCAGAGCCACTAATCCGCCCAGAACGACCTTGTGATAGTAGCTGCGTCGAAACCTGGAGATAACATTTAAGGAACACACATAAATATTGGCTTGTTGAGGGTCACAGGATGTGGGACACACTTTGACTGGACGCCAATTAGATTGGGACTTAGGGCATGGAAGGACAACTCCTTGTTTTCCCCACTGTCCGCATTTCCATTGCCGCTAAAAGCACGAACCGGTCCCATTTGGCCGGACAATGGATTCCGATTGCCTGTAATAAAAACACATTACATGGAAAAAAGTACACATATATTTATATATATATATAATACCAAACAAAATTGATTGCTGTTCCTGAAAGGTATAAGCCAATATTTATACTTTAGCCCCTAACCCGACAATTTATTAATACCAATTAGTTTGTTCTTGTCAGTTTAGATGTCTGCCATCTGCCCTGGTCTAATCTTGATCCATTTCGTGGCTGTGGCGTCATCTGGCGGGGGCTGGTTGCTTGGTTGGTTGGTTGTCTATTTACAATTCGGACAACTGGACACACACATGCAGGTGCCACAATGCATTCACCTGCCACATTCAAATGCAACATGCATAAGCCATTGGCTCAGAGCATGGTTCAATGCTCCGCAAATGATTTGCGTGTCCGGCGACATTAAAACTAATTTTAAAGCGCTCCTGATATTTGATGATTACCCAAAGGTACCGCATATCTCTATATATAGAGACTGGAAGCAATTAGGAAATGCACGCTTATCAAGGAATCAGAATGACAAAATTGTCAAATCAATTTACTATTCATTAAGTTCTTTTTGTGCAATTTAGAATTTAATAAGAATTAAAGGATTCAAATGAAAGTGGGAAATTTGAAAAACGGTTTTCCGATCTACGAATTACTTACATAAAAATTAAATCAAAATCATTTTCTCTGCTTCATTTGTCAATAAAAGCAATCCTATTTTATTTATTATTTTTTTTCTTTTTTTAAATCAGTAACATAAATTAAAAGTCAATAAAAATGTCGCAAATTCTGCAAATGTTTGGTTATGAAGTCTTTGATACTGAAGTTAACATATTTGCCATGGCTGAGGATGTTCACCAATTGACTGATCTTATGAACAATGTTATGTGGTTAAAGGTGAACGTTTTGGATGATTTGGAAGCCATTCTACAATTGTGGGCCGCCATCTTAACCATAGCTGTTGTAGTGTTCCTGCTATCAAATGTCCTCAAGTTCGACATTTTTGAGCTCTTAGAGGGGCCACGTGGCATGCAACCAAGTATTGATTTTGCTATAGAAGACAAATCGATAGAACTATCGGAGGAAAAGGAACCGAAAGACGAGCTGGAACATGTTGATGCCGAAGATAAATTTAATGAGATATATAAATCAAAGGACAGAACCGATTTAACGCCCGATTCGAAAGATGAGAAACCATTTTTATCAGATAGTCAAACAAATCTCAGTAATTCTCATGTAGCATAATAAAAAATCATTATTAAAATCATAATTATTCTTTGATGAGATTTCATTGATTTCAAGAATTCTACATTCATGTCCAATTAATAGTCATCTGATTGGAAATACGCTGATGAATAATTAGTGGAATCGCTTAATTACTTTTCACGAGTTAGTTAATACATTTAATAATATATATAAGGTATATTTGTATATATCAGATATAATTAAAATTCTCTTGGAATATTCAAGATTTTAATGTAAAGTATATTCAATTTAAAGTACTATAAAATTAGCTCTGTTCACCGAGATTAAGATTTTATGCCAAACTTGACTCACCCGGCTGCTGATTCTCGTCCAAGAATCCATTGTTCAAATTGCCCGTAGTCCAGATGCGATTACGGGTGTTCGCCTCTCCAGTGTCCATATTAAAATTGTAGCTTTGCTGCATGCAGCATCAGCCAAACCGCAAGTTATTTCGTATTAAATTGCTTATTCATTGTCAGTGTGCTTTTCTATTTGCGGCATGTGATTTTTCTGCTACTTGCGATGCATTCCAATTAATGCATATAAATTGTCAGGTAGTTCATTAATATGCGTCGCCAATCGATAAATGTAGTTCACACAGCCGCACACCACATGTTGCGCATACAAATATATAAATACGAGTGCAGCAGCCTCTGGAAATGCAGCGCTTTTATCTAAAATTCACTAAACACAGTTGCAACTACGTATGTGGGGCGGCTCCTTTGACCTTTTGCTCCATTCAATCAGTTGCATAATTTCACATAATGCGAATCGGGTAAAACACAAATAGCCCACAAGTGCAACTGTTTTTTTTCTGTAAAAGACATAACAAATAAAATGAAGACCAGCACGGGAACTTGCACCGAAAGCGACTGAGCCACTGACTGCCGGCGTATTGAAGCCGTGTTGCCGCAAACCGAAGCCTTTTATAACGCCACATGACCCAAACGACAGCAACCAAATAACAACAAAAAGTCAACAGCAACAACAGCAACAACAACCAGCCGACATCGGCAACAACAAATCAGGCAACCACCATTAACTCCTTTTGCCATGCAAATGTGCTGCCTCAATTACAAGGCACCAACAACACCAACAACACCAACAACACCAACAACAGCAACAACACCAACAACAACAACAACAACAAATGGATTGTCTGACTGTCCAGTAGATTATTATATCCTTGCAGGACACACAATGCATAAGCGCTTTGTCACGCTATAGATAAATGCAACCTGGTGGATATATATCTATACCTATATCTATATCTATATCTATATCTATATCTATATCTATATCTATATCTATATCTATATCTATATCTATATCTATATCTATATCTATACCTATATCTATTTCTATATCTTCCACACAAAATGCATTTCTATTTTCAGAATAAAATTTCAACTTATTTGCTAAACACACATTTAACACGCAATTTTTGCAGTGTATTCAAGCGTCGTTTTGAAATTGTTCTTTTATATATTTTTCCAATACTTTACTGAGGTATGGCGCAAATCAAAATAATGTTCGATAGAAAGAAATGGAAACGATGGCCCTGATTACTATCAAAGGCAGCTAGAAGGCTAAAATAAAATACAAACAGGTAATTGATAAATATATTCCCAAATTAGGTTTTCTTTTTTTGCGGAGATATGATTGATGGCATGCTTTAAGCCCAAGACAAAACAATGGTAATTAAATGCCAATTTGCATGCATATGTGTGCGTGTATCTAAATTCTCACATTCTCGACCTAACTTTGACATACTTACTGAGTTGCTGTGCTCCCGGAATCGATAAATATTATCGATTGGCGCTAACGAAACGCCAGGCAACAGCGGAAACAACCCAAAATGCACCCACAGCAGCAGAAGGCAAGAGACTTATTGCGCATACGACACGTCCTCCCGTCCACACGTCCTCCCGTCCACACGTCCACCCGTCCACACGTCCTTCCGTCCACCCCTCAATAGTCAATTGTTGTTTGTGAGCTGTTTACATTTACTAGCTGTAATTAGTTTACACAGCGGGTGCACAGAATTATTATTAACATGTAAATATATATATATCTATATATGTATAAGCTGGCTTATACTGTCAGCCAGTTAGCTGGTTAGCTGGCTAAAAGAAAAATGTGTTAACATCGTGTTTAAGTCATTTAACTATGGGTTCAAAGAACTTTTGCCTGCCACGTGTAGTTTGTTCACACAACTGACAATCTTTTTCATTGAGTGCGTGATATTTAAAAATGCATTTTAAATTTGTTTTTCTTTTTTTCTTTATTTCTTATCTTGTTTTTGATTTATTTGTATTATTTATTTTGCTTTTAAACATAATCTAAGACTAATTATATGTATTTATTTTAGACAATACATGGATATAATCAAACGTGCAGACATGACATGAATATATATTTCTAAGCAGAAGAGCAGCGTCAGTAAAATTTGTTTATTTAATGCTAAAGTTTTTTTTTTTTTGTTTTTTTTTAATTTATGGCTTTGCTTTTTTGAGTGTTTGCATTTAGATTTATGTATATATTTATATATATTCTTATATGTATGAAGAAATGTTTAATGTGCATGTAAAACAATTAGTCTACAAATTACAAAACAATAATCAAACCCTGGACAGTTTGGCCTGCCATTCTGTGGTGGGTTAAACTGGTTGCAGCTGCAAACGAGAAGAGAGAAATAAACAATAATAATAATAATAATAATAATAATAATAAATATATATTCAATTGTGTCTTAGTAATGGGATATAGTAGGCATTATTATTGCCGTTGTTGTCATTTGAAAAAATCTATTTAGTGTATACAGATATTCCTCACAAATAGCAATACAAAAATTTATTTCGTAACCGAAAATATCTAAAGAGAAATAAAACTTTTAGAATCGTGTCCTTTCTTGTTTTCCAAGTCGAGTCCTGTCAAATTGTATAATTATAATGGATACGATGTTCGGTAAACTTCACAACCGATTCAAGAATGCGGGAAGCGTGGAAAGCAAACGAACGGCTCTAAAACTCGTTGGATTCTATGCCATGGGATGGACTCTTCGGAAGCTGATCAAGTGACCAAAAATAATCAGCCACATGTCAACCATCCAAATCTGAAGGTGCACCAATTTCTCTCTGTTCCCCGTGTTCCTAAACGAATATCATTTGACAATAGTTTGAATAATTTACTATGATGTGAACTTGAATGGAATTTGTAGAGTATCAATATATTCATATGATTTTTTTTGTCTTTTTGGAAGCCAATAATAAAAAGCTAAATGTCTTTGGCTTATATCAAATGTGGTCAATTAAATGTGGCAATGCTTACATCAAGTGTCAAATCAAATATGTGCTGAAATTGGCTGACGTTATCCGTTGGCATGTTTGGTTTTAGCAAGCCACACCGCAATCCCCGTTCCTGGGTTGATGGCCTGAACTGAGGAGAGCCTCAAGGATTGTTCTCTAGGCTGAATTTACTTTTGATCACACACTTGCAGCAGGAGGGTATTTTGAAGGGTTCGCTGGTGACCTCGGGCTGGCCGGTGCTCACATTGTTGATGGTGGCCAGCTGACGCAGCACATAGTGCTGCTTGCAGATGGGCACATAGTTGTTGGGAAAGCTGTCCAGGAACTGACAGGTCTTGCCATCATTACTGTGAGTGAAACGAATCTGAGGTTAGCAGAGTTTTGCATGGCGTGTGTATCAAGCCGGATGAGACTTACTCGCACTCTTCGATGAGTATGCCCTGTTTGAACTCATCCGTGTTGACAATGTACTGCCAGGTGGAGTCCTCTCTCTGTCCCAGTTTTGGGTACAAGTATCTCACATGACTGTTGCACAACTGCTCGTCGCCGTTGATGCGCAGACCGAATTCCGTGGGCACCGGCTGATCGACGCGGAGGCCGGCAAATCGACTCGACATGAGTATATCCTTGAGTCCGGACAGATCCGGATAATTTTTGACCTCGGTGCAGAAGGACCGGCTCTGATTGAAGCCATCAGCACACCGAAGATCGCCGGTATCAATTGTGGCCGGCTGATGTGTCCGGCGGAACTTATCTACAGAGTCGGGAAACACGATAGCTGATGTTAGGCAAAAGCGCCAAGGAGTTGAACGTGACGAGATGATATCGATTTGGTTTGTTAATTGTATTATTGGATTTTGTGTATAGGGTATTGAAATGTTGTCCAATGGCTGGCTACTTACTGTCCGGAATGGGACGACGAGGACGGTGTTGTGGCTGTTGTGGCCTTTGCGGTGGCGATGACTGCTGCTGTGGTTGCTGTGGCTGTGTGGTTTGTGGTGTGTTGTGTGTGTCACTCTGCAAAGATACGATGGGATCATTAAAGACGAGATTCAGCTTGCCATCCGGTGATCGCTGCACTTTAAACGACTGCTGTTGATGATTCAAGCTTTGATATTGATGGTAGTGCTTGGACTTGTTCTCAGCCCCAGACAAAGGCACTGGCTCAGACTGTGGCTGTGGCTGTGACTGTGACTGTGACTGTAACTGAGATTCAGATTCAGATTGAGACTCAGTTGCCAGGCTGTCTGTGGGTATGGGCATGAAAGATGCAGCTTCGTTCGTCGGCGTCGTCTGTGTGTGTAAATTTTGCGGTTAGTTTTTAAGCCGAATAAAATTGAAACATACCCACACACACACAGAAACACACAGAAACGGTTAGGATACAGGAACATGAATTGATGTGGTTTGACATGAAAGGGATACACTCGAAACGGATACACTCGAAAATCAACACATGTAATTTCCATCTTCCAAGGAAGTATTAATTTAATTAATTTTTAACTGATATATTTTGCTGTCGAGTGTATGAGTTGGGCTTTAAATGAATGCGATGCTGTGTTATGTGTTCACTTACATTAAAGATCATCACACCATCGCCATCGTGCACGTGAAATATGGATCGAACCCGTTCTTCAATATCCTCGGCTGCCAACTGAAGTGAAATGTCAAACGAAAAGTGTGGAAACGCTTAGTTGAGCAATTGGCAAAAAGTATGCAGAAAATAAAACCCAAAGAGCACAACTAGCACAGGCAAAAAAAAAACAAAACATGAAAACAATAAGCGCTTTCAACACATTAATTTAAACTTATAATAAAAACAAGCACAATCGGATTGATGGGATTTCACATGAATTTCACACCTCGCCTGTCTCCGGCTGTTGCTCCTTTGCCTGCTGCTCCTTGGCCCTTTTGCGGATGATGTCTAAGAGATGGTCGGACACAAAGGGCATCGTGTCCGCTGTGGAGCTATTCGTTGCTGCAGCGGCTGCCTCAGCCTCAGCCTCGCGTCTCTTTGAAATTTCGCTATTGATACAAACTATCTGAAAGATACATGTGCAAAGATTTTTGTTTGTTTTTTTTTTTTTTCTTTTTTTTTGCGATTGATCAGCATTTAGCAGAGAAGAAGTGTAGAAGTTTAGAAAGAAAAAGGGAGTTCATTTTAGGTGTCGCAGCAATAGTACAGTGAAGCTTCGATCCAATCGCCAAACACCCTTAATCGTTTCTCAAAACACATTTCGTTTGGCAATTACAACTACAACGTATGCTTTTTGGCAGCACGATATTAGCAAATTCGAGCTTGAGTAACCAGCATGTGAATGTGAATGTATTCGTGAATAAAACAACTACAAATTATTTATCATGTTTACATTCTACATAGTTTTATGCGCAATGATTCTATTATTATTATTTTGCTAAAAATGGGCTTCATCGTCATTACTTTTTGTTTTTGGCACATGTCTTGAATATGTCATTAAAAAAAACACAAAAAAAAAGTCAAAACAAAAGTCAAAACAGTTGCCAATATGTGTCTAAGTATGATGTTATTAAAAAGAGTCAGAAACTGCTTTGTGTTGATAGCTATTTGTTCAACTTGAGTTTGGGATTTTAGCATGTTAACAAACTAATTAATATACTATGCAACTGCCCCAACCTGTCTTAAAATAAACCAAATCAAGTTACATGTGATTCGTGGTAGATTCCATCAATTTCATGCTGGAATTTTTCCCAAGTTAATTTATTGTACAATCCATATATATGCACAAATCTTGATTACGCGAATTATCCATATTTATTTGTTTTAATTATCATTTTTATTACTCTCTATCTAATTTTTGCCTTTATCAATCATCTTTGAGACTATAAATTTGCCTCTATCTCTCTCTCTCTCTCTCTCTCGCTCTCTCTCTCTTTCTCTATCTCTCCCTTTCTCTTTGTATTTATTTAAAAATACTTTTCGTTCTGAAATTGTATTTTAATTTGTTTAAGATCGTCACCCCTGGTGTTGAAAGTGGAACTCAGTGATAAGCCTCAGATTAAAGTACTTGAAAAACGTGTCTTCTTTGCTATAGAACGACAAACTCAATTCGAACAAGTTTCATATCAGAATTAGTAAATATTATTTTGTTTAAATACCTACACAAACAGATCAATATAAATCGTGTGCTAACTGTCTGATACTTGAATCGACAGCGCATTAATCAAGTCATTAGCCAGATATACAAAGTGTTAGGAAACCTAAAAGTTGATACCGTTGCACATCAAAGCTGGTTTTAAAAATGTCTAAATGCAAATTCACAAGCAAAATGCCCTTTAAAAAATGTAAATTAAGACTGGGTGTTTTGTGTTTGCAATGAAATGTAAATTATGATATTGAAAAAATTAGTTTAATGTGAGGACATATTTTGTCAGTTTTTGAATTCCACAACCACAATTGATGCACATAAATATGAATACCAATATGATTATGCCAATATGATTAGAACTAATATCCCCGTTTAATGAATATAGCCATAAAGCGTGCTTGGTCAAAAATACTCACCGTTGCGAAGAGTGCGAAGAGCAGCAACATTATTTTGATCAGTTTCCACCACATGGGAGGCATCTTTATTGTTTTCGTTTTAGATATAGTATTTACAGAAAAAATTACAAAATTCTACCAATTACAGGGTAGCGAATAGTCAGTTAGCTTTTCGTATTTCGTCGCACGGCGGATGTGCTTCTGTATGTGTGCGTTTTATTCGCTTTACGTAGTATATTTAATAAACAAACTGGCACGACTAAAAATTATTGCCGGGCTTTATTGTCCCGCTGTTGTGTTACCCGTTTTATTTATTTATTTTTTTTTTTTTCTTTATATTATTGTAGTTGGTGTCGAAGCAGCCGTTTTGTATCGACCGTGTTTGTTGTTGTTGTTAATAAATGTTTTCAGTCGCCTCTTTCTATGTGTCTGTCGCTTATTCCGCTTTGTTTGTTTCCTTTGCACAGTGACCGCGAACAGGCAACTGACAGGTACTTCAATTAGCCGCTTTGCCTTGCTTTTTACTTCAGGTCTTTTTTCTTTTAACCGTTTTGTTTTTTTTTTTTTTTTTTTTGTCGCTTGCCAAGCTGCTTAATCCATACAACTGATATTTTTTTTTTTAAACGGAACCACTTCTTTTAATTCTTCTGATTTGCTCGACAAGCTGCTAGCTGACTTCCTTTTGTGATGTGTTCCCTGTCTTGACCTTGCCTAAAATGTATCCCAGTCAGTGCGATGCAAGCGCTTTTAAACAATTTCGCAATCTTGCCTCTCTCTCTCTCTCTTTTTCGAAGACACTCTCCGCTCGCGCTGGGATTTTCCGAATTTAATGGTTAGGTGAAAAAAAAAACACAATGAGTTGTGTGGGAGACGCGCGTCTTGAAACTATAGTTTATATTTAATTTCTGATGCACATTAAGCTTGAACTGTCGGCGGCGCACGCGGGCAAGAGCGAGAGCACACGACAACTACACACATACGCTTATCGATGCGCGCGACAAGAAAGCAACTGAACGAAAAGTTTGAGTAAGATGCTCACTTAAGCTTCGAGCAACGTCAAGTGCAGCTTTAAGCACAGCTTAGCGAGACCAAACGGTCAAAGAGAGCGCAAAGAGAGCCAGAGAATGAGAGTGGAAGTGGAAATGAGAGATCGGCCGGCAGAGCACTCCGCACATGCTTTTTTTTACAGCTGATTTTGTTTTGTTTGCAGTTAGAAGCCTTTGAAAACTACGATCAAGAAATTCCAAGTATTTCCCCACAGTGATATAAAACTAAGTTCACCTGTCTGTGGAAATAGCTCTTAATTTCCCAATAACTATAATCAGCTGTTGAGCAGCTGAGAGCAACAGTTTAGCTTTATGCCAAAAGCTTTTTGTGTGGCTCAACAAGTTTCTTAACTAAGTGATTCATTTCCTACAAATTCATACACACATATACACATACATATACATACATACATATGTATACTTTGCATTGGACGCACGTCAAGCACGCGTCACTTGTGCAATGATCTTAATCGATTCGACGATTGTCGTCGTCGTTTGTGTGGACGGACACGTAAGTGGGATACGGTTTAAAGCCGCTTAGCGGGTTCTATACACTGGGAAAGATGGTGACTCAATGGGAATATCCATTCCCATTGTTAAAACGCACTATAAGAATAATACTTTCGTTGGCAGCTGTGACGTATGCCCCAAAATAATTTATACAAATGTATACTCACACTCCTACTCAGATTCATAGAGGGGATTTAGTTGTCAATCTGACGACTCGAATCACAAGGTAGATTGACTAGCTTTATTAATATTAATATTAATATTAATCAGTTGATAATAAATAACTTATTACACCACATTATTATATCACTATATCGCATTTAACTTGCACTTAGTCAAATTATTATCAGGTTTTTTTCCGCAGACTTTAAATTGATTGACTTGTGAGTCATTTAAGTAAACTTAAACAACAAATAACTTTAATTTTAACTGAAATTGATAGTCAAAAATTGTTAAGGTATAATTTTGGGATACGTAAAATGTATAACATACTTCTCGGAAGGCGCTGAAAAAAATTTAAAAAAAAAAATGTATTAAAAAAGTAAGTCGTTTGAAAACTGTTGACCTTACATTTAATTTAACTCGATGTTTAACTCATCTTCAAGTCCATTCAAATAATGAGTTATAATCTGTACAAAAAACACCCCAATGTAATTTAATCAACTTGCTTAGCAGTTAAGCTAAATTGAGAAACTCATGAAGACAATGACACAAACAATTTTGCTTTTAATTTTAAGTTAGTTAGGAAATGACTCAATAATAGCTTAGAGCCAACTACTCGTTAATTAGTTGCACAGCTTCCAGAGCAGATCGGCAATTGCAGCTAAATCGCATTGGTTAAAATTAACAAGAAATGGTGAAATACTCGTTGAAGTAGTCATATTATAAGCCAATTTATGCATCCGACCAGCAAAATGATAAGTAATGAAAATCCATTGCGCACTCAATGCAAATAAAAACGAAATAAATGCATAAAAAACGACTCGTATTAAAAAAAAAAACAAGCCACAATTAAAGCGGCACCTGGAAAAATGTGGAAGCACCGCTCGCTGTTTGTGTGTGTGTGTGTTTGTGTCGTGTGGCAAAAAATGCAGTTTCAGCCATGACAGCACAACGACGACACGCAACGCTGCAACTTGCCAGGTGCTACATTTGCCTGCATCAGAAGACATTTAAGCATAAATTTATAAAAAAGAGGAAACCAAATCAACTGCGAAGCATCCGATCTGACTAGGAATGTATAAGCTGATTGGTATTAGCTTGCTCCTAATGATTCCAATCATATGATGATATTATAATGTAATTAAAATACTTAACTTACCACAAAATAGTTCCTACTACATGATCTAGTTAGCGTGTCACATCGGAATTGGAATCGGAATAATCATATCGGAACCAAATCATTATCACAGAAGATCATAATTGTCGATCCCGTTATTTATATGTGCCGGTTTCCAAGTTGGTCTTGCAAATGTTGGTAAAGACAGACAAAGAGACCAAAAAGCGAATCGTCTGTTGATATTTATCAAGAATATAAATATAACTTATGGAGTGGGAGATGCTTTTTTCATGCGTCTTAGAAAACTTACCCATTTTTAAGAATCGTCTAATTTCAGCACGCCGAAAACAATATTGGATACCTTAGATATAGTGAAATTCTAATTTGTTAAATAAAGAGATTTTAATTTAATAACAATAAAATAAGTTTCTCGTACAAGATATCGTCTTCGATCATAGAAAAAATACCACCATTTAATTAAAGTTTCACGAAAACAGCTTGAAAACTGAGTTACTAATCAATAATATATATAATATAATATAATATATAATATTATTTATTGAATGGCATAAGCTAATTTATTATTTATTTGCAGCATTTGCACAAATTGTTACTTAGTTTGGTTATTAGCAGAAGACTAAATTTTAATTGATAACAATTGTTGTTGCTTCAATGAATGCATAATATTAAATTGTTGAAACAGGAGGAGCAGTGCCGGGTCTACAAACCATGTTGGAGTTAGACTGGAGAAATAATTTCAGACTTCATCTAAAAAGTGAACTCATGTGTGCATAGTTCCGAGAAACAATTTAACTAAATATATCCACGATGGCTTTAATATTAAGGCTTCTATGTTTAATGTTTCTTACTTGATCACAAAGTGCAACAATACTCGCTGTGGCAAGGGTATTTGCAATCAGTTGGCAATGGGGTGGTGCGAATGGCAGCTACTCAATTTGTCAGGCGGCAACGGACCGATTGCATTGACTGACAACGTTTTGTGGCAATGTAAGAGGCTATTTGAGGCAAATTTCCTTGGTAGTTGGATCAGCTGTGTGCCAGCTAAGAGTGTTAAATAAATATTGTTTTCCGTTACGTTGCGTTGCGTTGCCTGGCGATGAGCTGGCGAGCGGGCTTTCACTTTTCCAGCTGCACGACTAATCGACTCCTTGGCCAGTGGCAGGTTCAGGTTTGGCTTCGGCGGCACGATCCTACAGACACACTTTGTGTGTGCCGTCGGTTGGAATTGAATTATGGCGGCGCAGCCACTTCCGCTAATGCTCGAAAAACGAGACCATTTCCGATTTTTAATTTGAATTCAATGCTAAATGTGCAATGTTCGCTCGGGAACGCGTCTTTTGAAGTTGAAGTTGAAGTTCATTGCGCAACAGACAAGATAACAGCGCTCAACAGGAAGTCCAGGAAGTGAACGAGGATGCCAGTTACCATTTCGTTTATTTCTCTTCGGTTTTTTTTCTCGATTTTCTCCTCCTTTCTTCTTGGTTTTTTTGAATATTGCTACATTTTGCATTTTGCCAGCCTCTCATTTCACGTTACACTCTGAAAACTTTTCTATTCATTTTTCAATTGCAACACGTCAATTAAGAAAACGGGCAAGTGTAAATTTAACAACAGCAACTGAGTCTCGAGAGTGCTCGGGGCAAATATGACGTGGTTAAAATCGCGAAAGAGTTATTAATGTATTGCAACAAAAAGAAATACCAAAATATAATTAAGCTCCATTGATGACCTATATATATAAATAAATAAATAAATAAATAAAAATAAATATATCTTTGTAATTAGTTTAAATATAAATAATATCATTTTGCACACACATTTTTTTTTTGTTGCGCTTCCTTCCGGTGTCGTAATCCCCATAATCTTAGTATACCATTCTTGGATGTGGACATCGTTGAGCATGTGAAGCGATAATTTCATTATTATTATTTATCGAACCTCCATATGCAATCAAGCCAAACTAATGGCCTATGTCGACTCAGTCGCTCGTTTAGCGACTGTCGACCTGGTTGGTTTGCTGTGGCGCCCCAACAAATTATTCAAAACAATCGAAGTGCAACTGCCGCCTTGTTGCAAGACAATTGTTGACAATTCAGCAAGCCGTGCAAAATACAGCAATTGACCACCTGTTACATTGTCTATAAATAAATTAGGAATTTCCTACCAAATAAAATTGTGAAATATTAAAAAAAAAAACTACAAATTATTTAAGACATTTTATTATGAATCTTTTGAAGCTGGTGGCAAATGGATTAACTATGGCTAAGTGTGTCTTGCAACCGGTTGCAGCTTCTTGCTTGGTGCACAGCTGGTCAAAGGGGCCTCTATTTACACACTTACACATACATACATGTATGTGTATGCCAACTGCAACATTTGTTACATGAGAGGCCCCCTTCAGTGTTTTTGTAGTTGTTGGCTTTATTTTCATTTTCATATTCATTTTTGATTTTTATTTGTTTTGCCGTTTTTCTTTGGATTTTAGCAAGTTTACAGTTTGTTAACTACGTGTGCACAAGTATTGTGTTTTTGGCTAAGTTTTCCATGTTTTCATTTGTTGCAGTTGTTGCCTGAGTTGTCTGAGCCCATTTCACTTTCGGTTAGATAACAGCCGCACAGTCCGCAACCAGAGACGGTTGGAGGGGCAAGTGAGGGGCAGCACTTTAACTGCACTCCGTTGCGTAGGACAATAACAGTAGTCAGAGCTATTATGCCCAAGTATTTTGGCCAGTCATTGCCAACGGATGCCCTGTTTGGCAGCGCACAACTTTTGCAAGCGGACAACTAACAACTAACAACAGGCAACTGACAACTGGCAACTGGCAACTGGCAAGTGGCAACTGGCAAGTGGCAACTGGCAACTAGTAACTGAAATGGGAGCAGTTCACGTCACTTGCACTTGAGGGCGCAGATCTCGGCAAGAGTTGGAGGTCGTTATTAATCGTTGTTCATGCGTTTTAATTGTTTCTTAAATCTTTCAACTTTGGCAGTGCGTTAGGCATTTGGCGTAATGGCAATGAACTACACTGTAACATCTGCTAAACTACGAGTTGACAAATTCCCTGAACTACGCTTTGACACTTAAATGTGCTCTTTGGTGTTTACTTCAACATGTGGCTCAATGCGATGAGCCATGGTTCAAGGCTGTTGATGTAATTGGAATGCAGACAAGTTAATTTGAAGCTCGCGCAGCTATTTTTTTTTTTTTTTTTTTTTTGGCCTAAATAGCTGACAGGATTTTTTTTTTTTTTGATTTTCCATTTAAGAGATAAATCGATTAAAGTAAAGAAGTCACGTTTGACTTACGAGTGAACTGAATCATAAATCAAATAAATCACTTAAGTTATTTTCGATAAATTTCAATTATAGATTTAAATGAAATAACATAAAATAATTCACAAATCAAATTAGTCAAAGTTGAAGTTATTAATGAGAAATTTAAAGTTTAAATTTAAATAAAATAATAATATATAATAAAGCATATTTGATCCATGCGACAAAGTTCTATTTATCAGTTGAGCGATTAATTACACTAAGCATCGAACAAGTTTGTTGCCTAAGTCTTTTGTTGATCATGCCACGAAAGCGAATACAAAAACGCAAAGAAGACAAATCCAATCAAAACAAATGGTCAAGTTTTGGCCATTAAGCGAGTCAAAGACAACAATTTGAAAAGCCGGCTGCACTTTTATGTGCCCAAACGCATTGAACTCGACGACTCAACCCAGCCGATCTCGAGCCCGATCCCAACCAAAGAGTCAATCCGACGCCGATGCTGCCAAAATTGTAATGCGCCTCGTAATTGAATAGTGAGCGAGGCGAAGGCGAAGCCAAAAACAATAACAAAAACACGACAACACAAAAACACAAAAACGAAGACGGCTCTTTGCATTGCCGTTAAGAGCAAGCAGTAAATGAAAAAAACATTAAAAAAAAAAAATGCAAGCGACCGCAGCGCTCTCAACGTAAATTTTCTTTAAAAGAGCCACACACTGAGATTTTGGACTACAGTTCGAACCCAGTCGTCGCCGAGGAGCCACCTCCAATCCAAGCACAGCGTCTCCCGCCCCAAACAGAGCCAAGTGAGCAGCGCAGAAAGAAAGTCGACGCGAATCGCGCGTTTCGTTGTTTCGAGTGAAATCAAACTGTTTGTGTGTGCGTGTGTGCGTGTGTGTGTGTGCGTGTGTGTGTATATTTTGTGGCTTGTTTAAACGAAACACACACAGCCAGATGCCAAAAATAAAGGCAAACGAAAACAAAAGCTAAACGATTCGGAGCAGGTTGTGACCATTGCCAATTGCAAGTGTTTCCAGTGAGGAAAGTTGTGCAAATAGTGCAAAAAAGAGTGCAAATAAATCCAAAAACAAGCTCCACATTCATAAGCAAGTGTTACCAGGACAGCTAATCAAGAGAAGAGCCCTTAGACAGACAACATAATTAAGAAATGAAGGTAAGTTAGCAAGTTGTGCAGTGAAAGTGGTAACGTGCCAATAACCAAATGACCAAATTAGCTTCCACCGCTTCTCATTTTATGCAACGTTTTGTTTTGGTCCAAACAAGTTCAAGTGCAGGCAGCACATTCACTTGGCTGTGGCCAAATCGAGGAACTCGTTTCCAGCTGGCCACGCTTCGGCAATTTTTACTTTTATTTTTATTATCTAAATACACATTAGATTGTTGCGAGTGTATCTTGTATTTGTTACGTAAGGCAGCTTAACCCAAAAATCCCAATCCACAGTTTGGCGCGTTGCACTTGAGCCATCTGCTGTTCGCTTGTGCATGAAAAGCAATCCAAATGAATACACATCGAATGCATTCACTCAAACCATATGAATCAACTCAAGAGTTCATCGCTCACGATTATGTCACAAAAGTGCAGATCGAAAGAAATGTTGTGCATAATTATTATTATGTCAGACGGATCGGGTTAAAGTTGTTGTTGTTGCTTTTTATAGTTTTTTATAGTTTTTTATAGTTGTTGTCGTCATTGTTGCGGCTTTCAAAAATCATGTGTGTTTTATTATTTTTATTTTAACAAAATGCTGCGAATAGCACAACAAAGCAACTTAATAAATTCAACACATGCGTTAAACACTAAATTCACATGTAGAAGTAAAAAACAATTTATTATGAAAAAAAAAAAACGAAACTCTTTACTTTTGATACCCTTTCATATGCTTTACATCAGTTTGAATTATTATCACCTAAAGTAATTATTTGCAATTACTTATGTAAAATTGCATAGTAGAAAAATTTGATTTAAAGCTTTGCAAGTTTTTATTCAAGTCTTAACAAATTCGAAAATATAATAATATAATATATAAAAATGCCTTAGCAAATGTTATTTGAGCTTAAAAAGATATTAAGAACTTTTGCAAATTCCGAGCTAATAATAATCAATAAAAAAGAAAATTTATAATAAAATCAAGAATAAAATGAAATCAATAATAGAATAAAATAAAATAAAAATAAGAGACACTGTAGAAGAGTATTTAAATGATTCAGTTCAGTTCAGAAATGATGCCACATTTTGCAACAAACACATTCTGCAACCAATAGTTAAGAGACCCACAGTGAAGAGTGGATATACTGAACCTACCGCAAATATTTCAAAATTACCAAACGACTTACGTGCGAGTTGAGCGCGGATAGAAAATAAATTAATATTGTCGTATTGTTAACAATTGGGCAACATGCAAATTGAATTAGGCCCCCAAAAACCACAAAATGCAGAGAATGGGAGAGAAGAAGGAGAGCAGCAAAGCAAAAACGCAAAAACCGGCAACACTTTCACTCTCTTCGCGTTACTCATGCCACAGCGAGGCGGCAACGATGACAGCACACGAATTAAGTATGGCTAAAACAAATAATTGTGTCTGGTAGCGTATTGGCCAATCTAGAGTTTAATATGCCATTGATCTGAGCCAAGCACTCTGAGCCAAGCACTCTGAGCCAATTAATTTGGCCAAACAACACAAGTGAAATATCATTGAGCAAATAGAGTAATAATAAAAAAAAAACATAAAAGACGCAATGCAATTTGCGTTTATTTAGGCTCAATTATGAAATGTTTGCCTTAGCCGTCTATAGAGTGAAACGGTTTTAATTACCAGTTACGTATAAAAATTCATAATGGCCCAAACATAAAAACAAGTGCACAAAATATCAAATTATTAAAACTTATAGCGAGGCTTGCCTGTTAATTTGTGCATTTGTATGCAAACGGAAATACGAGTTGCGCCGTGCGAGGGCTAAAGCAATTTGGCTTAAAAGACGACCAAAATCAATAACACAAAATGCTGCCACAAAATCAAATTTGGAGTTCACAAATCACCAGCATTGAGGCATTGAGCAATAGCTGCAACAAGAAAGGTTTTCGAGGGCGGTGCCGCAAGGGCAACAATTGGGGGTAAAAATAGGTATGAAAGCAATTATCAATATAATATTAATATATATGTATATATATTGTATATATATATATATATATATATCAATAGTGCTCACTAATGGCATATTTCTCAAGTGTTTTTGCGACCCAAATTCACCGATTTTTTTTCTATTGTACTATTAAAAGTTAATTTTTGAACTGAAATCTTTTGTTCAATATATTAACGAGGTTAGTATTGCAAATCATTGGCAAACAATTTGAACATTCAAAAGGAATATGGTCAAGTGATTCATATTCTTGGTAACAACTTTATAACAATTCAGCATTTTCAATCTCAAATATTTCTAGTTAAGCGGAATTGTGAAATTCAGATATTTTCCGCTTGAATTTGCATATAATTTGCATGTTTATTGGTTTAGCTCTTAGTTAAGTTGATAAAGTTATTCAGTTGATCTCATCATTATGTTTGATGGGCCGTGAAAGAGTTGTAAAACGCTTAAGCAGGCAGTGCCACACCGCCCACTTGTGGCAAGCCCTGTGGCAGCCGCATGTGGCAACTGCAAGGAAATGCGCTCAACTGTAACCGAGCACCCGAAGCGAGTATTGTGACAACTGTCATGATTCGTAAATGATTCGAGCTGAATATCATTCAGAAATGAATGCAAGATTTTAAGTGGGAAATTTCGTTGCCTGTTGACAAATGAATGCTTGACTGAAATCAGTTAATGTCTGGCTTATGCCACATGCCGCATTCCACATGCCACTTGCCACTTGCCACATGCAATATATGCCTGCAATGATGCAATTCGGCAATTGAATTCAGTGAAAAGTCAAATGGATTTTCATTAATCACATTTTGCATAAATGTAAACAAGCGACTAACGAGTGCCCCGAATTATGTAACACAAACGTCTCCATCGCTTTGCAGTTACTCGGCTTGTGTGTGTTGCTGCTGCTTGGTGCATGCCACGCCTATCCGGCTGAAGACAAATCGTCGCTGTCACTGGAGGACACCGACTTGGACAACGAGCAGGGCGAGAGCGTTAAGGAATCACAGATTGCCAAACGTTCCGGCAGCTTTGACTATGTGGCACATCTGAAGTCCGGCCTGCTGTCCAGCATTGGACAGGCATCCGCCTCCATTGCCTCGGGCAGCTCCGGCGGCAGCAGCGGCGGCGACAGCTACAAATCCCACGAGGTGCATGTCCATGTAAGTGAAATCTATAGAAATCCAACAATGCTCATTATTTAATTTTTATAAGTGCTTCTTTAATAATCACAATTAAATAATATTTTTTAACTTTTTCTTTCACTCAAAAATAAATAAATTATTCAATTTGGTTTGATTACAGGGCAATTCGGTGGAATATGATCCGTGGTCGTTTAAGAAATCCGTGCTGAATACCATCTTCCAAGCGGTGAAGGCCATCACGGGCGGAGTGACCGCACTGAAGGGTCAGCTCATCAAGGGTAGCGGTTATGCGTTGAGTGCCGGTGGCAATCTGGTTGCTGCCGGCGGTGACAAGGTCACCGATGTGGGCAAATCCATTATTAATTCGGCGCACATCAATTCGCACACCTATGCCACTGGTCACTCCACCGGCGGCGTCACATTTGTCCATCCATTTGCCAAGTTGAGCTCGCTGTCGGGCGCCTCCTCGGGCGGCAGCAGTGGCAACAAGCATTCCGCATCCGCGCCAGGTCCCGCGCTCCACACAGAGAGTGAGTATGCCCGCCAGCTGCTGAAAAACATCAATTTTCTTGTCTTCTGAGAGAGAGCGGGAGAGAAAGAGATAGAGAGAGAGAGAGAGAGAGGGAGACACTCCACTGGACCATGAAATATAAACTAAGGTCATTATGTAACTCCGTGGAAACGCCGGCTGTTGAACTAAATGTAGATGTGCATTTATGTATAAGTAATCAGTGTATATAGTAACAATTAAAGCACTCGCTCCAACATACAACATTGAAAGTTTAACAAGCTGGTCGGTCAACGGAAGAGGCGACTCCACCAGCAAAACTGAAGCAATTGCACAAATCGAACCGAGTGACGTCCATTGAACCCCGTCCAGCGTTTCCACTTTCATTTTCGCTCGAACCTGTTTTTGGTTAGACGTTCGCATGTTTTAGCCTATTTCAGTTTGTTGTTTATTTTGACTTTGCAACTTACGACTCATACACACACACACACACACACACCCACACACACTATGTTGTCTCGTTGCAGCAATCACAACGTATGAGATACCGACGGGCCATTCCAATTACGGGCCGCCATCGAAGCCACCGACGTTTAGCAGTGCCACACATCAATATCTGCCACCCGCTGGCTCCAACTATGGGGGTGGTGGCGGCGGTGGTGGTGCGCCGTTTAGCCTCAACCATGCGGCATTCGAGGCGCCACAAAGCAACTATCTGCCATCACCCTATGGACAAGATGGTGCGTAAACTGCCTCTTCAACAACTGCCCTTTCCCTTTGTACATACACACGCATAAATAAATAAATATATATATATATATATATATGTATATATATATATATATATATATCTATATGTTATTCTAATCATGTTACTAATCTCACGACTCAACAACTCTTTGACACATCTCGCATCCGTTAGCCAAACATCAACTACAGTTGTTGTTGCACCACACCCGCTTGCCACCGTCAATCAAGACACACTAACGAGCCCTCACTTCCCTGCTTTGCTAACCCGTTGAAAGTGAAAGCCTCAACTGATCAACATTTGTTTGTTGACGAAGAGCTGACAAAACTGTAAATAAACATCTCAGCCAAGTCTCAGTCTTAAGCGTAACTAGAAAAAGTAAATAAAATCAAAACTCGCACTATGACTACTCTGTGAATACTCTATAAATACTCTGTGAATACTCTGTGAATACTCTGCGAATACTCTGCGAATACTCTGCATTTCTTTTTCTATCACTTGCCCTTTTTGGCCGGATTCAACTTTCAATTTCAATAACGTTTTTCTTGCACAATTTTCAATGGCATTGCGCAAGCCGCCAATTGGCCACGTTTATTGCTTTTTTGTGTTTAGATAAATATGCGTTAATAATATTCATTTGAACTGCAACACGTCATCCCACATATTTAAATGTATACTATATAAAAAGTACCCCAAGTACTTTTTACATTCAAAGCGTCGTTAAGAGTGGCAACATGTCGCATACTTAATATTTTGTATATAGCCAGCCATAAAATGTCTAATTATATGGTCTAGACAGTAGTTTAAGCCCTGAAATAATAAATTCCCAAAGTATCTACGTAACTAGTATGCAAATTTGTATCTATTTGTAAATATGTAAATATTCATTTTAAGTTGAAGACTATTTAAATCCAACTAATTCGTAATTCTCAACTAATAATAAACATTTTTTATAGACAGCAAAACGGAAAATAATTTAAACGATTTTAAAGAATTTTTATTTTCGTTTTGCCAACGATTTAATAATAGTACTTAAATGTTACCTTTGATGAGTCTGCTTAAGGTATTTTAAAACCTATTCCTAGAACCAACGAATTAATCTCATATATAACATGAAAATCATAAGAACATCAATATCTGTATAAAAGAAACAATCTCAAAGTCATCTCATAATCAAACACACAACCGCTCACACACACACACACACACACGTAGACACACACACACAACCAAAATCATAAATCAGTCAACAAATTGTAAATATAAATTCTTCGATGCAAATGAAATATTTAATTGGTAATCTAATCAAATCTCACTCATTGCATACACAACAACAACAACAACAACCGAAAACACACACATAATCAAACACACACACAACAACAACAACAACAACCACAACATTGACCAATCAACCACCCATTGGCGTTGAGAGCGCAGACATCAGAGATGATTTCAGCAGCAACTATGGACGCCACAAGAAACTATCGGATGAGGAGGCCCGGAGAGCGGCGCTGCAGCTGCAGGAGATCCTCAGCATGCTGCCCAATGGCAAGACGGAATATACTGCCTCCAAGACGGTGGCACTGCCCACAAGTAATGCTCCGCCCACCGGCTCCAATGTGGAGCAAGCGGATCTGTACAATAGCTATGGTGTGCCGCTGCCCCATAATCTTGGCACACTGGAGTCTCTGTCGCACACGGAGTCGATTACAGCTGCGTATGCGCCGCCAAGTCAGGGAGCCGCCGACATCTATCATCAGATGGCCAAAAAGCCGCAGACCCCTGAGGAGGCATACATCCAGAAGCATCCCAACGAGGGCTATGACTATCAGCCGCATCCGGCATCGGGACCAGCTGCACCACCACCCGCAGCCAGCAATGACTACCGCGTGGAGAACTATCATGCCGGCAAGAGTAATGCTTTGAAGGATCTGTCACCCATTATTGCCGCTCTGGAGGTGGCCAAACGCAAGGGTCCCGGCAGTAGCAATGGTCCCGTTACCTACGCCATTGAGAAGCAGGTGCACAAAACGGCACCGTTCCAGTATCTGCCGCCGGTGGTGCAGAAATCCAAATATGTGTATAGCGCAGCACCGCCAAGGAACAGTTATACCGGTGGCTACAAGGTGCGACGTCACGTGGGCGCCAGGCGAACCCCAAACACCCATTCCCGGGCGCAGGACTACGAGATACAGGATCCGCTAATGTTCAATCGCCTGCTGGAGGTGTAGGCCGGATCGGGGTGGGGCCGGTTGCAATATACGATGTAACCCACTAGTTATAGTCCTCTAAGTCATATGCAGCATTTATCTATAGTTCGTCTTAACCTAATTTATTTGTCTTAAATCTCAATTGCTATCTGATCATTATTTGTTGAACTCTCGACCGATGGAGAAACGGAGAGGCAATAAACGAGTTGCAAGAACAAACCAAACTGCACAGCATGCATCCATATATACTATATATACCAAAGCACCCCAGCTCAATCTTTTGTTTTTTATTATTTTGTTATCTGCACCGCTTTTATGTACTTTGCTCCACAATGCACTTTACCAATCCCACCCATCCACAAACCACCTGGAAACTGGAACCATCCAAGCTAATCAACTCAATCAATCACTTCTCTGACCTGACGCTCTCTTTACAGTCTACCTGCAGTAGTCGCCCCCGAGGACCCAGCTCTTCCAGCCTGCCTCAAACCTGCCCGGGTTGTAGCTGTGGACCACGCCCATTCAGTTAAAAAACACTTTCGGTTCTTTAGTTTTAGGAAGCGATCTTTCTCCGCATTTCATTTCTAGCTCAGACAATACTCAACTCTTGAAAACTAAGCACAAAAACTATTGGCTGAAAATTCATCGAAATTATCTATCTTATTGTTAAGTATTTAAAGAAATAATAAAAAAAAAATTAATAATGCTTGAACAACATTAAAAAAAAAATGCAGAGTTTTTTTCTACAGCCTAAAAATATGCTATGTAAATTTGAATTGCTTATTTAAAAAAAAGTGGCAAATTCTTCAAAAGCGGATTTTGAAATATAGTTTTTAGTAGTTTTGGATAATAGAAATTCCTTTGAATATTTTGAATTTATGGTTTATGCGTAACTAAAACACACTTTTGGGTTTATAAATTTGTATATCATTCTTAAGTTTTAATATTTATATAATTTCAGCTTATCCCAAAAGTATACAATGTTTTATGTATTTCAAAATAAATACCAAAAAAATACTTTAAAATCTTGTTTCTCACTCTTTGAAATTGCTTAATTACTAAATTATTAAATTTATTTAATAAATACTTAAATTACTTGATTATCAATTTCAATTCATTCGTTACTTAAATTAAATGCAATTTTTTTAAATCGGCAACTTTTTATAATTTTACAACATTATAGCAGTGGAATATTTGGGTCCATTATTATTTTTAACTTTTTTATTAATTTTGCCGGAATTTGTTATTGAATTTTAAACGAAAGTTGTGCTTCCAAAAATTAAATTAATTATTTTTCTTCAATCTTTATACCATGAAAATCGGTTCAGTTTTGACAAAGTTTTAGAAAGTTGGGATTAATTCCTAAGCTCGGGATTTTCTAATTTTCAGACGAATTCTGCTCTTATGTATATACATATATATTTAAATATATATAATGTATATATTTATATACAAGTATATCACAGCCAAACCTCAATTTGTATTTAAATAAAAAAAAGTTTTAGGACAAAAAATTATTAAATTTTTTATTTAATTATTAAACATCGATCATAAAATCTTACGAATGGAATATACATATATAAATTTTAGTATCTAGAATCTAGAAGCAAGGAATCACTGTCGTTTCGCAGATGAAATAGTTGGAACAGAAACTCTCACGGAATAGGGAAACTACGTCCTCTAATTGGGACATCGATTATCGTTGTTTTCATTATGCACCTGACTCAAAGAAGCGGTGGATGCGCCGCTTTAACTACCCGATACCAGTTTCTCCGGCTCCCCGCTTCTAGTAATAGCCAAAGGTGATGTCGTGCAGCGGCTGAGCATTGCCCTGGGGCAGAGCATAGTCCCGAGCCAGCTGATCGAGCAGACTGCCACCAGCGCGTCCCTGAGCCTGGTGCTGGGGCTGATAGCTGCGCTGAGGTTGTGGCTGAAGCTGAGGCTGTGGCTGCTGCACCGGCTGTGCAATGGGTCCCTGGGTAGGTCCAAAGTGCTCCAGCAAAGGTCGTCCGCCTGATGCTGGTGCCAGGAAGCCCTGGGCGCGAGCGCTGCTCGGTGCCGGCGAGGCGGGGGGCAGGGCATAGACGGGTCGGGAAATGCGCACATTCGATGGTCCGTCACCGAAGCTCTGCGTCTGCGAGTAATCGGGCTCGGGACGAGCGGGTCGCTGCAGCGGTGAGTAGAGCACATCGGTGGTGCGCTGTGCTCCCGTCACCTGCAAGCGTGGTGGTGTTGGACCCACGTTGGAGGACTGTGGTTGCGGTACATATTGGACGCGTCGCTGCTGCTCCAATTCCTCCTCCTCCTGGTACTGCACATATTGTGGCTGTGGTTGCGGCTGTGGGCGTGGTGCGGGCTGTGGGCGTGGCTGATGCTGCTGCTGCTGCTGCTGATGGGGACGCTGAACACGCTGGCGTGGATCAGAGGAGTAAACACAATTAAATTGAATATTCAAACAGTCAGCCTTATAGTCAACTTACATAGGGTCTCTGCGGTCGCTGAACTGGCTCCTCATCGTAGTCGGGCTCCTCCTTGGCGGACTCATCGACCAGCGTGGGCGGTGCCACAGTGATGCCCTCACCAGATGGCTGGAAGCCGTACTTGTTGGCGCCATATTCCACGACGCGCACCTTGCCATCGGCATCGATATAACCATATTTGCCCTTCACCTCGCCGGTGGCCAGTTTTGTTTCGATCTTGAAGGAGCCATCGGCACCTTCATACCCGTATGTGTAGGAACCGTCCTCATTATGCCTGATTCAATTAAACGCAGATGAGAAACATACATTTTTGTTTCAATTTAATACAAATAATTATATTTTAATTCAAAAATTAAATACTTATAAAATTAAATAAAAAAATAATTTTAAATAATAATCAAAAACAATCATCATTGATAAACGTAACTTTTAGAAAATATTTAAGCTCTGCAAATTAAAACTTTATGTAATTAAACAAAATTATTGTAAATAATATTATATTTTGATTAAAGTAAATACAAATAATGACAGCTGTAACAAGCAACTGAATTGAATCTGAAAAATTACTAATGATTACTGAAATAAAACTATAAAATATTAAAAAAAAATAATTTTTTTTTTTTAATTTAAATTTTTTATTTAATTTTTAATTTAAATAAAATTGGGTAACACTTGAATCTTTGATAATAATGTTTTCCAACTCACTTGTTAATCTGCTTGAGGATGGGCACCGGCGTCGGACGCGGCGCCTCCTGCTGCGCACTGGAATGCAACCGATGTGGCGCCGATCTGGGTGCACTCGGCTGGTAATCCTGATAATCCTGAGCGCTGATTAGGCCGCCAAACAGACAGCCGATTAACAGTAAATGTTGTAGCTGCAAATAGCAAATAGACAGTGAGGGAAATACAGCTAAAAGTGGCAAACCGGTTTGCTAATTGCGAGCCAAACTGGGAGTTGTAGCTGATACACCCGTGCACCTTGACAATGCAACAAAACATTAAGAATTCGCCACAAAACATGCAAAGTCTTGAGTCAGGCAAACCTTTCACTTTTTTAGTTATTATTTTTTATTTACTGGCCAATGACACCGGGTAATGATTGGCCGCTTGTCATTATTGGCGGAGGGCCCACAGTGGCAAGCAGGAACCGATGTTGGCTGATAGATACGACTTAACTATACATTTACCCATCCATTGAACAATATTGCAACGTTGCATAAGGCACAGCCGCGAGAGACACGCGATATGCAGCGATATCATTTTCACAAATGGGCAAAGTTTAATTGAATATCTACAGGTGAAATGCATGAAAATGCATGGAACACTCATTCAATGCGGCGATTGAATAATTTGAGTACACTCGCAGACTTACACACAAATTATGTGAATGGCGGGAAACATGCAAAGCGCATTCCGTAAAATTTTGTAAGAAGCAAACGAAAAATTCCCACAGATGCCCCAGGTACGAAACGTTGCAAGTAGTCTCTCTAAAAGATGCATCGCAACCATTCAAAGTCCTAAAGAAATTATACAGTAGTCGTTGAGTCGGGAAAGATGGCCAATTGCCAATCAGTCGACAGCTTGACAAGCTAACCAAGCACTTGTCTCTTTCAGCAGTTGTGCATGCAACATACCCTGTAATCGAGTAATGAACACAATCATGCTACACAGCTAAATCAGGCAACAACATCCGCAACACGCAAACAAATTTGAAAATTAGACATTAAGTGCAAGTAATTAAAAAACCAGTTAATTTTCTAATTTTCCAAATAAATGTCAGATAATTTAATTTGCTTGCGCTTCATCAATCTCCAAAATTTGGACATTATCAAAAATATATTTTTGTATAATAGTTTTCAGTAAAGGGTATCTCAGTCGCTGTAAATTACTATTGCACTCAACCTGTGGCTAATCCAAGTTGTTACAGTGGTCAAGAGAATACGTCCAACAGGATATTTGGTCCTTAGTTCCACGCTGTGGCAGCAACTACCTTGAGCCAGAGGGATTCGTTACTGGTGACGGCTTTTGTTCGACCATTCCGCATGCGAAAACCGTTAACTGCTGCTATGGATATGTCATATGGCATATATGCCAGCAGCCTTGGCCAACCGCTCACCGTTGAAAGTTGTTGGCCAGTCTGCCCGCTGGCCGGGACAGCGACGCGGACTTCGAGACTATCGACAACGTTTCGGTTGATGCCAATTTTGTGTTTTTTGCTTAGTTTTTAGTTTTTTTTGTTTTTTTTTTTTGGTATCTGCTCGACAGTTAACTGGCCGAAAAAGTTGGCTACCAGTCGCAGCGTGTGAACTGAGCCAATGTGAATTTAGACTTGTTGCCTTTGATATTTTCGCTCTTAGCTGGGGGGGAAAATGTGGCAAAGGGGCACAACAACGTATTTGAAGAGCGCTTGTTAGTGCAACTTTTTCTGAATTGAAGTTCCTGCAACTTTTTTCCAAAGAATACTTTGCAATTACGTAGCACAATGCACACGCAGACACACACACACACACACACACACACATACATCCACACACAAGAGATGGCAGCTGTGCTCATAAATTATGTTAGGTGAAAAATCCAGTTACCAAATTGGGTGCACAAAATTGTAACAATCTTGTTGCAATTGGCTCGATTGCCTGCATCAGCAATATGAACGAACGGCTTTACTCTCAATTTGCATAGCAAATTATGTGATATTTTCACATAATATATACATATATATATATATATATATGTAGACGGCACTGTCTATTAAAGGCTGTGACGCAACCAGTCAGACAGGCAGCGATCAACATTACAATTAACAACATCAGACGGCACAACAAGCACCTGATTGGCTTGCCTCGCATTCAGGCGCTCAACTTTAACCTTTGCTGTTGCAAATAGTTTATAGGGAGTACAGGTTTACTATATATTTATATATATATATATATATATATAGTATTTATTTCGGGAACCTACCACTTTCATTTCAGATGATTCTCGTTCTGTGTTTTTTTTTGTATTCGTCTTTTGTTCACAATTTTTATGAATCGATTAAAAACTCGATTAATGCAACAACTCTAAAAGACCTTCGCTGGCAAATACCCAGCCTCAAAAAGACAACAACAACAAAAAAATCACTTTCAATTGATCTAATGAACCGGGACTGAAACTGAAATTGAAACTATTGCTGTTGTTGTTGTTGAGTTGTAGTTTTTTTTTTTTTCTTTTTTCTCAATCTTTTTGTACGCTTTGCGGTGCGCCAACATTTACTTGAGACCGACAGCAACTGAGCCGCCCAAGTTGTTGTATTTCGCTTTATATACCGCGCTTGTGGCTGGAGGAAAACCTTTTCCATACCAATGGTCCAACAGCACCAACAACAACAACAACACCAACAAAGCAACCAACCACCAGCGCAAAAACTTCACCAACGAGTCAGCGGCTCATGCGCAAAAGGACAGAGACAACCAACAACAACAACAACAACAACAACTCAACAACGCTCAAAGCTTGGGCGAGTTTGCCTCTTGTGCGATTAGCGACGCAACGGTTCTCTCTGTGCTTTTGCGAGCTTTCACAACAACAACAACAGGAACGGTCAAGAAGTTGCTGGCTCCGTGTAAGTCACATATTTTCGAAAGCATAAATAAATTCTGAAATATTTAAAAATTAAACGAAATTGCGAAGTGAACTTTTCCTAATATATTTATTACATTTTATTATAAATTGTTTGCCTTATTAAGAAAATGTTGCTGAAATGAATAAATAAATACTTTTTAATGTAAATAAAATTCTTATAATACAAACTAACATAATATTGTTGAAATTAATAAATAAATACTTTTTAATGCGCAAAAAAATACACACTGAGTATACTAAAACATTTTGCAACAATTTACGAAATTCCATACAAAATGATACTTATCAACTTTTCTTAATTACACCGTTCCCTTAATAAAACAAAAATAATAATAATTGTATAAATAAATTGTATACTGTAATGCATATATTTTTATATATTTACTGCCTTAGCTTATCATCAGAAAACAGTCAAGACCAGTTCAGTTTGCCCAACATTTAATAAATTGCCTTCACACTCCCCAACATTGCAGTAACTTCTCCAAAAACTCACACGCTACCAAAAATTGCCGAAAATACTCAAACCTAGTCATTGAGAAACAATTAATCACAAATAGAAATAAATGTGAGCTCCATAAATGTGAAAAATTACATATAAATTGACAGGCGACTTTAGCTAATGAATGAATGTTTGAATGGTTGAATGAGCAAACAAATTTAAGTGAATTTAAGTTAAATCTATTGTAGTAAATTAAGCTAAAAATGTTCGTATATAAATTAGTTGCCAATTGTTTTTGTCAACTAACAGAAAGGCGTAAATAAGTTTAATACATTCTAATATTTAATCTCGCTTGTCCATTTGCCATCGTAAAAATATAAGACTTTAAGCAATTTCGAGTGCCAAGATTAATTAATTCCAAAATAGCATTAAGTTTTAGCTATAAAATATATAATGGAGTGATTTGTATTATAGTGAAATATGGATGATAATTCGATTGGCCTGGCAACAGTGCGTATTCGTAATGTAAACACTTTCATTGGTTTGTCGGCTTGTCGCATTGTGTTGCATGTTAATGAGCGAGTTGTGCACTGTTGGAGGCAGCTAATTTACAAGCAGCATACAAAACTGAAAGCTGTTTAGATCAACCCACACACACGCAATTGTGTTGGTTAACACACACACACACACACACACACTCACACACACAAACGACTTGGCCTTGCCGTTGCGTTGGAATTACTCGTAATGACGGAGCGTGTCGTACGCAGACCACCGTTATTGTTGTAGCTACAAGATATATGTGTGTGTGGGATAGTTAAGCTTGTTGTTGGCCAGGCCCAGTTAACAGTCTCCAATCCCCCAGATCCAGACCAAGACGTGTACAACGTATGCAACGCATCAGACTAGGAAGCCAGCCAATCTCTTTAGTCTGACTCATGAGGCAGACAATTATTCTTACTCCATGCGTGGAGCGGACTTGGCTTGAAAGTCAAGTTTCTGGACTGGTTTTCTCATGTTGCACGCGTGCAAAAGGGACAGACAGATACACAGGTAAATAGTTTCGATTGCGTCTGCACCTGAACTTGGACGCACAAGTACGCATGATGAAGGTCACCAGTCGCCATTAAAATTCCACAAGAATTCCAAATATGCCATCTAAATTACGGACTGCAGCCGTTTGTTTAAAAATAAAGAATAGTCATTGAGTTTAATTGATGATTTGAATGTAGAAATGCTGTCTGCTACTTTTAATATTATGTTGAGATCTTGGACTATTATTTTAAAGCATTAATAATTTAGTAATGTAAATAATCTTAAAACTTATTTTTAATTTAAAAATCTCTTGCAACTGTTACTCCATAAATAATAAATTAATGGTATTTTAAGGACTTTTTATTTACAATCTGTTTTACAATTTGTGTTTTTTCATGTTGAAGAAAACTTAAGCCGAAATAAATATAGACAATTGCAGATTATTGTAAACATTTTTGATGCATTTCCTTATTTTGTCAGCTGAAATTGTAAATGTTTTAATACCCTCTTTTGGTATGCGTTGTAGTTATGATTCAAGTGGCATTGCTGCAGACGACAACAAAATCACAGCTCAGCACAGCAGCTGCTGTGAACATAAATAGCATGCCACAATGTGCAGGAAATTCTTGAGACGTGGCAACGCCCAGACAAGTTTCACTTTCATGGCAGCAACCAGAAAACGACGGCAACAACATTTGCTCTAAAAAATTATATAAACTCTTGCAAAAATAATTCCATTGCCAATTCGACTGGTGTGTGTGTGATGTGTATGTGTGTATCTGTGTGTGTGTGTGTGTGTGTGTGTGTGTGTGTGTATCTGTGTTGTGTGTGCGCATTTAAGAGGTGCAGTCAACTAGCATTTGATTCTTCGTGGTGTTGCCAACAAAGCATTTCAAGTATCACCCACCAAAGTCGAACAATGGCGAAAACAAAAACACAATGGAAAATATGACAACCGCAAGGAAATTGAAAACTCGCTTGGGTTATTAAATAATATATATCCTTCTAGATATATAGATTTATTGAATTTCGGCTATTGTTAAAATCTACATCTACATCTTCATCTACATCACAATTTCTATTCAAACCATTAACATAAAAATATTTGATCGAGAAATTTTATCGATACTTTTCTACAATCTTTAAATTAAATTACACTAAATTTAATTGTATAATAAAAGTTTCGTCGCTAAAGCAGATTTATAAAAATAATATGTTCTTTAATTAAGATTTTAAACTAGATTTCTACAATCTCTATATATCATCAAAATAAACCTGCCTAATAAAATAAATAACTAACTAAATATCTACTAACTAATTTTAAATATTTTAATTAATTTAATTTAATTTTAAATTAGAGACAAGCTTAAGCAACAAGTAGCAAAAGAAAAGGTAAATATTTTGCCCAAAAATTTAAATTTAAAATTAATTCCTTTTAAACGTTACTCAAAGTAATATTTTTGTACACACAGAATACAATTTTAGTGAATCATCGACCTATGGAATAAACTAACTTAATTTGTTAACGTGAAATGATTGTTGACATTTACGAAATAAAACAATTTTTATTTTGAGTTACAGATAATTGGATTTGGAGTATGTCGGCCAACTGAAACTAATTCAATTAAAATAAAATTCGTTAAATTGATTTTAGTCAAAAATTAAAATGTGGATTTCATCAGCTTTTTGCTACTGTGCGAATCTAACTGCCAACAGCTGCTGGCACAACACAAACACACACAGCAACAACAACAGCAACAACAACAGCAACAACAACAACAACAACAGCAACAACAACAACAACAACGCCCATGCATAAAATGCTTGAGCACCCAACTTGCCCAGATGGAGTAGAGTCTGTTGTCCGGTGCCCAACCAACTAACTGGTTGGTGGTTTGTCTGTGGCGGTGCATTTGAAAGTGGTTTTGGGCCATTGCATAAGTGCACCAAATTCCAACAACAACAGCAACAAAATTCCCAGCCACAAACAGCAGCAACACAAACACCAACAACAACAACAACCAGACCTGGTTTCTAATGGTATCTAAATTGTTAGCAATTTTTACTATATCATTCTTTGGTCCGTCCGCTTTTTTCTGCTGTGCCAAGTGTTGACGTAATGCTCCCGATTATTTGCTGGATTTCATTTGGGCTCTGATTGTGTCGGTCCAATTGAAGCGGAACCCAAACTTGGTCGGTCGGTCGGTCGAATTGTTGGCCAAACAAAGACAAGGAATTTAATTCGATCTCATCGTGGGTTAATCAGCACTTTATTGAGTTTTCTTAGGTGCGGCAACAAATTTGGACAGTACAGTATAGTATTACATACATACACCTAAACATACACATATACTCGTATTTACACATACATATATTTATATAGAGATTGATATCCGATATCGGAGTGACTGATTTATTTGGCAGTAACAAATTTCCGCGAACATCAGTCGCTATCTCTCTGGGCCAACACAGAACGTTTAACCAAGAGTCCGTCTCTACTTCCGGCCCGTATAGTCAATGCTGTAGGAGCCCGTGTAGATGTTCAGATTTCGCAACGCCGGATGATGTTGCTCCGGCTGTCCATTATATTGCTGCTGCTGCTGTTGCTGTTGTGGTGCATAATAGGGCTGTGGTGCCGGTGGCTGATAGTATCGCGGCTGTGGTGCCGGTGGATTATAGTACTGCGGCGCGGGATTGTAATATGGTCGGGCTGGAGCCGGTGCAGGTGCATATTGGGGCTGCTGTTGCTGCTGTTGTCCACGTCCAAAGTCATTCAAACTGAACTTGCTGGCCGCGATCGGGCGATTGTACTTCTGATCCTTGTAGTAGACGGCAGGATCCTCGCGATACTGGCCATCGTCAATCTCGTTGGGTCCCAGCGGATAGGGATTGCTATTTGACAGCGTCGGTGGCGGCACATTGATGTGACTGCCAGCCGGCTCAAACCCGCGCTTACTGGCACCATACTCAATCTCACGCACCTTGCCCTGATCATCCACATAGCCGTATTTGCCATAAACCTCACCATTCGAATACTTTGTCTCGATCTTGAAGCTCTTGTCCGCCGCCTCGTAGCCGTAGGTGTAAGAGCCGTCATCATTGTGCTTGTCGATCTGCTTAAGTATGGGCACTGGTGTTGTATAATCCTGATGTTGCGCATACGCAACGTGCACCAGCAGCAACAGCAAAGGCCAACCTTGGCAGGGCTGTAAGAATCGTGAAGAAAGTTGAACAACTTGACTTATTTTTATTTATTTTTTTAGAGAATAAATTACGCAGTATTATAAACAAAATGTACAACTAATTATGCATTTTATTATTAATTTTTTCTATAAGAAATATATTATTATAAATAAATCGGTGACTCCTAACAAACACAACTATATGTGGATAGCCATTCATAAGAGGCGTGAATCAATATTATTTATTAATATTTTATTAATTGCATTACAATACAATTAATTATTTCATATTTTTCAATGATCTTTGACTCGGAAAATGAACGAGCATTTTATTGAAAACTGTTAGGGTGTGTGTGTTTTTCAAATATATATTCGCAATTTGTGATTGATTAATTGAAAAGCGTTTAAATTAATTATAGCAATAGCAATAGCAATACGCTCAAGGACGTTGGCTAACAAAATTTGTAAACGATTTGCAATTAAGCCACAACTATCATACACATAGATCTCAAGTCACTTGCAGCACAAATTGTTGACTTGAAAATACGGGATACAAAACCGGTTGCAACAGCATTCTTAACTTGTCTAAGCAAAACTGATCGACTCTCGTTGAATCGTTGAACAAAGGTTCGAAGTGCACGTTTTATGTTTGTTTTGCTCACCAATTTCAGCATGTTGACCAAGTTTATGCAAAGTAATGACGAATGTCAGATCGATTTCACCAATCTCACGGCTGTTAACTGAAATATCGACTCTTTCTGCAATTGCACCCGAGACTCTGCGCAACGAAACGACAACTCAAAAGAAAATCAGGGCGTGCAACGCTTTTATACCACGAACAACATTTCGAAAAGCGCGGCAAGCCAAGCAAATAAATACATATTTATATATGTATATATATATATATACATGCACATATATAAGTAAAAATGTGAGCCGAAGGCGGCCGAGAGTAAATTACATGCAGGTGCCGGGAGCGTTGGGGGCGACCACTTGGCCAAGACACCGATCAGCTGCGATATACGAAGCTTTGGCACGAATCGAGTCAAGAATCGAGTGCTGCGTGGAATGCCGCAAAGAAATCGAAAGCGTTATATGAACAGTCCAGCCTCAACCCCTGCCCCCCTCTCTCTGTGTCTGTGACCACCTCTGACTACACACAGAATTCCAGAAGCAATCAGGTTATTAAAGTCTCAACAAAAATTCTCGACTGACAATTTATGCTGCCAATCCTCACATACGCATATGGAATGAGCTTCCATCTAGAATGCGGTAACTGACTTGGTTAAATGGATGCGGAAGTTTTTCAGTTTTTTTGCAATCTAAAGTTAAACATACCAATTATGTGATACATGTGAATTTTTAGCCAGACGAAAATCACATTATTTACTGACAAATTAGCTTTCGTTATTGGCCATTTCATTTTGGCTTTTTCGGAGCTGTCGAAATGCACTGACCTATTCAATGATTGGCAAACGCCTCCAAAACAGGTTGGCAGCTAATCCCAAAATTATGTATACTTATAAGATTTTATGTGCAAATTGAAATTGGAACAAAATGAGGTGTTTTTCTTCAGTCAGTCTGCTTGAATTTGAAGGCGTTTTTTATTTCAGTTAATCCGAAGTTAATTAAATGCAAATATTAAATATATTAAAGATACAAATAAAATGTATTTGAAATTTTAAAAATTTAAAATTTAAAAAACGTAGTAGAAGAAGAGGAAATTATAAATTATATATATTAATAAGAAGTAGTTAAAAATTTAATTGAATTCTAAAATGAAAAGTATTTATTAAAAATTATTGAACAATTATTAAACTAATGGAAAATATAAGAAAGTGTAATTGAAAGTTGTTGCTAAGCTGAAATTGTAAATGAAGATTAAATAATTTTTATTGTGGTTATCAAAATTAAACTAGTTTTTACTATGTATTATAAATTAATCCCCAGATAACTTTATAGTTCCAGGTAAAACTTTTCCATGTTGTTACAAAAATGTAAAAACAAAATGTCTGCATTTTCTGTACAAATAAGTACAAGGCATTTTCAAGTCAGTCACTTGATTTACTGGTTTTGTCATTCCTCCATTAACAAAATTTGCATATAAAATGGGATTAATTTATATGGCATATACGTAATATGCACATTTGATCGTATTTTGTATTCTAACAACTTATTTAAGTGAGCCATATAAATGAATACTACGCAAAATCCGAGAAAAAAAACTTTGCTGGAACATAGCGAAAGATCTTTGAGAATCGATCCAGTAGCACCGTATCAAAGGTTTGCGTCAACACCGGACGCAGCACCTCGAAGAGGACGCGCCAGTTCTCGTTGAAGAGTTGATTGGCGCTGCTCTCAAGTTCCTTGTTGCCGTTGAAGAGATTTGAGAGGTTCACCCGAACCCTGTCAATGCGTGCAATGTCCGTCTTGATGGCACTGACATTCATGAACGTCAATCCTTCAATCACCTGTGGTTTCATTTTCAGTGCCACATAAAACTCCAGATTATCTGTAAACTTGATTGGCTTTAAATGGGAATTTTGTGAATCGCTTAACAAACACACCCAACTCAGATTTCAGAATGCCAGAGCTATTCAAATTCAGCACCAGAACGTGTCCCTTCAGTTTGTAGTTGCACGTGATGCCAATTTGTGGCAGTTGCACATGAAAGCCAAGTGAATAGTGGCCGGAGTTGAAGAGCGTCCTGCAATCAGAAGTTTACTTTGGAACATATCAATTTGCAATTAGGCAGCAGACTACCTACGTGCTATTGAGTATCTTGGCCCGGCTCAGACCCACTGTGCTCATATTCCTAAGGGCCACCTGCACATCCAAATTGGGTGGCACTCGCTGAGCTATACGAATTTTGCCCACCCGAAAAGGATCCAAGGCGCCAACGCCACGCAGCCCAGGCACACCTAAAAGCAAAATAATGGTACATTAATTATAATTAATTATAATTATTTATACTTATTAAATTATAAGATGCAATTAAATAATTTATAAACTCACCATTCCGCCATTGCTGGAAAATGTTCTCTATGTTCTCAGATAAGCAAGGGCCACTGCTTGCATCCTTTAAAGAGCACGGCTTAAAGAAGTCAGCTGCAGTGAAAAAATAAATAATATTTAAAATAAAAAACAGCTTTTCATTTACTGCTCACGTTGTTTCTGTAGAAAATCTTGCGCTTGCACCACAGATGAGGCAAGAAGAAGCCACCACAGCGCGGCAACTGTCTTTTGGAGCTGCATTGCAACCGCTTCAGTTGGCTGCCAGTCGTGGACTGGTCATCAACTTGGACAACTACTCCACCAGAGCATTCGGCAATGGTTTTCAAACTTTAAACATATCGCATTCGAATCAAGCATACGTATGTTGTAACAAGGGCGACAGTTTATCAACCCGGCTTACGAAGGCCTTCAACTGCCTGGTCAAGACCGCTGTCTTGTGATGTAAAGATAAAAACATCTCTATATATATATATAATATATATAAACGATTGTTTAGTTATATTCAATTTGCGCACAAATTGCCTTAGAATATAATAAACTCAGGTACATTTCAATGAATATTGGCAATATCTTTAAAAAAAAAAACCAGTTCATTTAAGGCCATATTCACATTGCCGGCTGTTAATAAAATATTAAAGGGGTCAAGGTTAATTAGTAGCTTCATTCGATATCTATATAATATATATCCATATAAAAACGCAGCTCTGGCCAAGCCCAAGAGATCTTTCAGAAAACGCACCCTGTATTTGGCCGACAAGTCTAACGCTGACAAACTCGTTTGCTGTTTACTTAACTAATCCAACTGTGAAATTCATACACAAATAAATATTTAAATCAAAAACAATTTGAATTATATGCGATATATATATAGATTTATATATATATCGCTTTCTGTTTTTCTGCATTTAATTTAGAATATAAAATATATATAATGACTGAACGCAAAATCTTCAGAACATTCAGTGCTTTCGAGCCAAGCTAACGTTTGTAGATCTCAACCAATTTAAATCGGCCAAAATGCAAACTCAAATTCCAATTTCGCTGGGACTCCTCCTGCTCTGCATTTCTGTGAGCAAAGCCGACAAATATTTGTCCGAGAAACGTAAGAATCGCAATAATTGTTATAAACATTTACTTTTGCAAAACATTTCTTTATTTTTTTTTTTTTTTTGGAAATAAGCCAATTTTCTAACACCCTGCGTTCTGGAGGATCCCAACTTCAACAGGTGTCTGGGGAGCAATCTGCAAGGGATGCTGGTGCAGTGGAAGGACGGCTTGCCCGGCACAAATGCAGTGGGTTCCCTCGATCCGCTCTTCTTGAAGCGTATCAAACTCTCCCAAAATGATGACGCCATTGCTATTAATGCGGAAATGCAGAATGTTTATATCACTGGTGGCAGTCAATTAAGCCTGAAGGAGGCCAGGTATATAGTAGTATCTACAATCTACAAATATTCTTAGTTAAAATATCATTACTTTATTTCTTAGTTACAATCCCTCGAAGCATGTGGCCAAAGGGGTGGTGCTTCTGTCAAACTTTCGTTTTGATTTCGACTACAAGGTGAAAGGACATGTCCTAGCCCTAATTCTCAATGGTCATGGCAAGGGTGGCTTCCAAGCCGGTAAGCAAACTAAACTAAACCGTATTTCATTTGTTTTGCAATCCCCAATTGAATGCATTCCTTCTCAAACAGAGAACGTTGCGGTTGGCATCGAAATACTGGTCAAACCGCGAAGCACAGCCGAAGCCACTTTTGCCGATGTGCAGCGTATTCGAGTGTCTTTCCGGGAAATTGGAAATTTTAAAATTAGGCTACATGATCTATTTGGAGACAATGCTGAGCTGGATGCAACTGCTCACACGCTCTTCAACAGCAATTGGCGTTCGTTCTTCGATATTTTGAAGCCCACCCTCGAACAGGCATTTGAGGCGATATTACTGGATCGCACCAAGAAGATATTTAATTATGTGCCGGCCACCTATTTTATCGATAATTTTCATTGATATATGTTATGATAATACTCAACAATTAACGGAAACATTTTAGAAATAAATTTAATTCAAATACTTCTTTTCATTTTTCAATGAATCATTACTTACAAAACTATAATTTAATTCTTAAAGACTCTCCTGAGTTAAGAATAATAAAACGTATTGAATTTATTTTTAAGACTCTCCTGAGTTAAGAATAATAAAACGTATTGAATTTATTTTAAATACTCTCCTGAGTTAAGAATAATAAAACGTATTGAATTTATTTTCTGATTTTGTATGTCATTCATTGTTGACTCGTCTGGTCAGACTTGTTCCTATCTCGAAGGTTTGCATTGCATTTCCATAGGAACTAGCGAAAAGCTCACCAGCTACAAAAGATTGATTTAACTGTTTAGCTCTATAAAAAATCGCATTTAGATACTCACCAACTGTCAACATGAGCGTATCGGAAAATAGCTGCTTTTCGCTCAGTTTTCGCTGCGGATTGTTGGCAATCGTGATTTGCAACGCGCTCCTCTGTAATGTGACTGCAGTTGAGTACTACACGGAGAAACGTAAGTGGTAATGAGACAATTGTTAACAACATGGAATTCAATTGAATATCATTAACGACATTAGCATCGTTTTTACCGACGTGTCGCATTTACGAGCCCGGTTTCATCAACTGTTCCACGCACAGCATACAAACGCTGATGGATCGACTTATCGACATACCGGAGATTGTGGATAAATATGGATCACTCGATCCCTTGCATATTAAGGACATTGTGTTTAAGCAGGATAACAATGAGGTAGCCACCTTAAGAGCAAACTTAACGAATGTGATGGTTAAAGGATTGTCCAAAATCGTTATCAAGGAAAGTCGGTGCGTACCAAGAGAGATATTTGTAAACTTTAAAATAGGGAAATAATCTATTAAAATGTATACTTCCAGTGTCAGCAAGAAAGACTTTAACTTTCAAACAAAAGTCTACATACCAAAACTGATTTTGAATGCCATTTACAAGATGGCGGGTCGAATTCTCTTGATACCTCTAAATGGTGTTGGCAAAATATTAATAGAAATCGGTGGGTTCTGTGTATTGGGTGTGAAAAGGCAATTCTTCTAAAATGTTATTATGCAGATCATCTCGACATGCTGATGCGGACCAAAGTCCAGCTCTACGAAAAGGGTAACTTCACCTTTTACAATGTGACTGGGGTGGGAATGCAACTGAATATGACTCGGGTGCACACGAATTTGGATAATCTATTCAATGGACGCAGCAAGGATGTGGAGCGGAGCACGAATCAGTTCTTCAATGATAATTGGCGTGATTTTTATGAGGCACTGAAGCCACTTATAGTCGATACTGTAGAATCACTTTTCAAGGATATGATGTCATCCATATTCCATCTGATACCAGCTAACTTCTTTGTCGAGGATATTCCCACTCCCCAGCAACTCTATGGCAAAGACACTAATGAATAAAATAAAGTGTAGTTAAACTTGCGATCACTTTAATAGACATATCGGGAGTTTCTTATAATATGATAAAACTGAAACATAAATTCATACAATTATATAAAATATATTCTCAAATGGTGAAGGAATGAGAAGAAGCACTTTTATTATTAAAATAATAAACTAATACAATTTCTGTGATTATAACTCCAGGTAAGTATTTAAGGGTTTATCCTTGGTTCAAGCTTCAGGCCCGTATTATATCAACTTTATCTGCCGAATAGCGAACACCATATTTTTTTTCTGCAGGGAAGATAAAAAATAATTTACCGATTGATTAGTTTCAGACTTTACATACCTTTTTCTTCCACGCTGTATGCGCGTTGCTTGAGGATGTACAAAACAGAACAAATTATTAGCGCCAGAACCACAGATATAACAATCAAAACCAGGAATAACCAATTCTTTATAAAGTTATTTATGCTGCCTGTTCGACCTGCATTTTCTATGTCCTCATTGCTCGAACACTCAAAGCCCCCTCGTGCGATGGTCCCATCGAAGCAGGTGCATACATCTGGAGATGCACAATAACCGTGGATGCACTCCCTCTCACACACGGGCAGACAAAGCAGATTTGTAATGTTGTTTGCATCTTCGGTCAATCTGTAGTTTGGCTTACAGCTGCATTCACCATCAATGCAGGTTCCATTCCAACACCTTTGATTGCATGCATTCATCTGAATACCTTTCCCGTTTCCAGACATTTCCGTTTCCGCAATCCTTTCCGTACTGGAACTTTCAGCCCTCATTTCAGACATGCAAATATTTTCTACTTTAATGTACCCCTCGTGGCAGCTACACTTATTAGGGGATTCACAATAACCGTTAAGACATCCCAATTCACATACTGGCTGACAACTATTCTCACTTATTTTACTGTACCCCTCATTACAACTGCACTCCTCGGGAGCTTTGCAGACTCCGTTCTGACATCCATCCTTACAGACAGGGGCACAGCTGCTCTCATTCCCTTTAGAGTAGCCTTCGTTGCAGGAGCATTCTCCAGGAGCAGAGCAAAATCCGTTTTCACAACCATCTTTACAAACGGGAGAACAACTGTTTTCAGTTATTTTAGAGTACCCATCGTTACAGGTGCATTCTCCGGGAGCAGTACATAGCCCGTTCTGACATCCACTATCACAAATTGGAGCACAACTGTTCTCATTAACTTTAGTATAACCTTCATTGCACGTGCATTCTCCAGGAGCAGAGCAGAATCCGTTCTCACATTCATCTTCGCAAACCGCATTACATCTGCTCTCATTAAATTTCCTATAACCTGCATTACAAGTGCATTCTTCAGGTGCGGTACATAATCCGTTCTCACATCCGTTTTTGCAAATTGGAGCACAACTATTCTTACTTAATTCACTGAATCCTTCATGACAGGAGCATTCTCCAGGGGCAGAGCAGAATCCGTTTTCACATCCATCTTTACAGATAGGAGCACAGCTGCTCTCAGTTACTTTCGAGTTCCCATCGTTACAGGAGCATTCTCCAGGAGCAGAGCAGAATCCGTTCTCACATCCATCCTTACAAACAGGAGAACAATTGTTCTCTGTGATTTTAGAATAGCCATCAAAACAGGAGCATTCCCCAGGAGCAGTACATAGCCCGTTCTCACAACCATTTTTGCAGATTGGAGCACAACTGTTTTCATTCGCTTGAGAGTAGCCATCGTAACAGGAGCATTCTCCAGGAGAAGAGCAGAATCCATTCCCACATTCATCTTCACAAACTGGAGAACAACTGCTCTCATTAAATTTGCTATAACCTGCATTACAAGTGCATTCTTCAGGAGCGGTACATAATCCATTCTCACATCCGTTTTTGCAAATTGGAGCACAACTATTCTCACTTAATTCACTGAATCCTTCATGACAGGAGCATTCTCCAGGGGCAGAGCAGAATCCGTTTTCACATCCATCTTTACAGATAGGAGCACAACTGCTCTCAGTTACTTTCGAGTACCCATCGTTACAGGAGCATTCTTCAGGAGCAGTACATAACCCGTTCTCACATCCATTTTTACAGACCGGTGAACAACTATTCTCTGTTTTTTTAGAATAGCCACTGAAACAGGAACATTTTCCAGGAGAAGAGCAGAATCCGTTCTGACATCCATCCTTACAGACAGGAGCGCAACTGCTTTCATTCACTTTAGAGTAGCCTTCGTTGCAGGAGCATTCTCCAGGAGAAGAGCAAAATCCGTTCTCACACCCATCTTCACAAACTGGAGAACATCTGCTCTCACTTATCTTGGAGTAGCCATCGTTACAGGAGCATTTGAAAGGAGCAGAGCAAAATCCGTTCTCACAACCATCTTTACAAACGGGAGAACAACTGTTTTCAGTTATTTTAGAGTACCCATCGTTACAGGTGCATTCTCCGGGAGCTGTACATAATCCGTTCTGACATCCATCTTTACAGACTGGGGCACAACTGCTCTCATTCACTTTAGAGTAGCCTTCGTTGCAGGAGCATTTTCCTGGAGAAGAGCAAAATCCATTCTCACAAACATCTTCACAGACTGGAGAGCATCTACTCTCACTTATCTTGGAATAGCCATCGTTGCAGGAGCATTTTAAAGGAGCAGAGCAAAATCCGTTCTCACAACCATCTTTACAAACGGGAGAACAACTGTTTTCAGTTATTTTAGAGTACCCATCGTTACAGGTGCATTCTCCGGGAGCTGTACATAATCCGTTCTGACATCCATCTTTACAGACTGGGGCACAACTGCTCTCATTCACTTTAGAGTAGCCTTCGTTGCAGGAGCATTTTCCTGGAGAAGAGCAAAATCCATTCTCACAAACATCTTCACAGACTGGAGAGCATCTACTCTCACTTATCTTGGAATAGCCATCGTTGCAGGAGCATTTTAAAGGAGCAGAGCAAAATCCGTTCTCACAACCATCTTTACAAACGGGAGAACAACTGTTTTCAGTTATCTTAGAATAGCCATCGTTACAGGAGCATTCTCCAGGAGCAGAACAGAATCCATTCTGACATCCCTTTTTACAGACTGGAGAACAACTGTTCTCAGTTATTTTAGAGTAGCCATCATTACAGGAGCATTTTCCAGGAGAAAAGCAGAATCCGTTCTCACATCCATCTCTACAAACGGGAGAACAACTGTTTTCAGTTATCTTAGCGTATCCATCATAACAGGAACACTCCTCAGGAGCAGTACATAGCCCGTTCTGACATCCATCTTTACAGACAGGGGCACAACTGCTCTCATTCACTTTAGAGTAGCCTTCGTTGCAAGAGCATTTTCCAGGAGCAGAGCAAAATCCGTTCTTACACCCATCTTCACAAACTGGAGAACATCTACTCTCACTTATCTTGGAATAGCCATCGTTGCAGGAGCATTTTAAAGGAGCAGAGCAAAATCCGTTCTCACAACCATCTTTACAAACGGGAGAACAACTGTTTTCAGTTATTTTAGAGTACCCATCGTAACAGGTGCATTCTCCGGGAGCTGTACATAATCCGTTCTGACATCCATCCTTACAGACAGGGGCACAACTGCTCTCATTCACTTTAGAGTAGCCTTCATTGCAGGAGCATTTTCCAGGAGCAAAGCAAAATCCGTTCTCACAACCATCTTCACAGACTGGAGAACATCTACTCTCACTTATCTTGGAATAGCCATCGTTGCAGGAGCATTCTCCAGGAGCAGAGCAAAATCCGTTCTCACAACCATCTTTACAAACGGGGGAACAACTGTTTTCAGTTATTTTAGAGTACCCATCGTTACAGGTGCATTCTCCTGGAGCAGTACATAGCCCGTTCTGACATCCATCTTTACAGATAGGGGCACAACTGCTCTCATTCACTTTAGAGTAGCCTTCGTTGCAGGAGCATTTTCCTGGAGAAGAGCAAAATCCGTTTGCACATCCATCTTTACAGATTGGTGAACAACTCATCTCATTTATTTTCGAGTATCCCGTGAGACATTCACAAATTCCCGGGGACTTACAAATGCCGTTGAAGCAGCCGTCTTTGCAAATGGGCTCACATTTGTTATCGGTGCCCATTTGATAATTCGCATGGCATTCACAAATTTCCGGTGAACTGCAGAAGCCGTTATCACATCCAGTGCTGCAAACGGGATGACATTCATTCAGGGTAACATTCAATTGGTAGCCCTTCTTGCACTGTGGTTGACAGATCTGACTTTTGGCATTCAGTGTGAATCCTTTATTGCAGACGCAATTTCCTGGTGACTTGCAGTTTCCATTCGAACATCCGCTGTTGCAGATTGGAAGGCAATTACCACTTGAATCATCAAGCTTGTAGCCCTTGGCGCACACGCACAGACCGGGCGATCGGCACTGGCCATTCGCACATTCGCCCTTGCACTTGGGCACGCAGCTGGCAGACAAAAGATTCAGAATTATGAATTTCACAGGTTCAAGGTCAAAGCTTACCGATTAGAGGTCAAATGGTTGAGATTTTCGTATCCCTGGTAGCAACTGCAAACATCCGGCTTCACGCACTTTCCGCTCCCACAACTCCGTTTGCATAGCGGCACACATGTGAGGGTCTTGGCCTTTATAGGCCTATAGCCACGGCAGCAAACGTTTACTTTATTAACCTGGATTTCGGATGTGTTTATTAACCTTATTGCAATGTTGTTTACACTATTTAATTAGATTTCTTACTTTGCGTACGCCATTAATAGTCTGTGGCCTCTGTCGTACACAGATCTGTGCCAAAACAAAACTGGGAAAGAAAAGAAATATCAATATCTTCCGGACAAGCATTGTACAGTAATTACTCCGATCCACTAACTAATGCGACTGAAGGAATCTCGCAAAAATATGAGCGCGGGAAAAATCCACACAGTGTGCAAAATATTTCAATGGTGTTGATACTGATTTAGTTTGCCTCTTTTATACCACTTGTGCACTTGGAGAAAAAGCTTAACTGCTATTTGGGGCATCACAAATCTCATCTCAATTTTAAATGTCTCACTTAATAGTTTAGTTTAATCAAAGTACATTTAAATACTTGCATTTCTTTCTGTGTAGCCGTTGAGGGCTTATCACAAATTCAACCATGCGGGCAAAGCCTGAACTTTGCTTCGCATATCTTCAATGTGTTTCAAAGAATAAGAAGAATTTTAAAAGACAACTTATTTATATACACTTTCCCATTGCAGAGTAATATCCATAAGCTCTAAATTAAAATCAAATATATAAATTGAAATTGAATTTAATAAACACATCCATCTCGTGTTGGGGCTTAACTAATCCATACTAATTATCTTTTTGGTCTGATTGAGTTTTGAGTGTTTGAATTTTCATTTAAACACAAATTTTTTATTTTTAATTTATGTATAATTTTAAATCTTATTTAATTCGATTTTTCTACTTTTTGTATTTGTTGTGGCTGACATTACATAAATAAATTTATAATTACCAAAGTATTTGTAAAGTCTTATTATAAAGGAGAGTTTACCATCTACCAAAAGTGTCCACCTAAATAAAATAAAATTCATCTAACCCTCTACGCATAGAGTGATTATTTATATTAAAATAGAGATGTAATAAAAGGCTTTTTATACCCTAAAGTCATTCAAAATGAGTACAAAGGGTATAATGAAATTAATTGAAATATATGTTCCCGTATTCCATACGCAGATCAAGTTTATTTACTTATTTAATAATTTCATGCTTTACTCAATATCCTCAGATATAGATCAACCAAATGGTATTTTAATATTGAAAAAACCACATAGTAGAAAACCGGTAAGATGCTGTAGTCAAGTTGGCTCGATTACGATATACCCTTAACCCAGTTGTTAAATATATTCTAGTTTTATTTGCAAATTTCCCTTTAAGATGATTTGCACTCAAATGTTCAGTTCTGCAAGTGCCTTTCTAACAGAGTATTTTTACTCACAATTGGCTGGCGACAAACATGTGCCTATACATACATACAAGCAGACATACATACGTACACGAAACAGTAGTTATCGGGGCTCTGAAGAATACGTGCCATCTCTTTCTCACACATGCGACTATAACTTTGGTGTTTATTATCCGATCTTAAATTTTGGCAATTAATCAATAATGTGTATGTGCATATTATGTATATATTAGAAGCCTCTGCCTCTTAAATTGTGGAATTTATTGCTATCGGAAATCGAAATGTATCGATAATTCCGAAACTGAGGCAGTTATCGATAAAATAAAGCAAACTTGATTTGCGCCTGGTATACAAGAACGTATATTTCAATTCATTTGAAGTCTCTAGCAATTATAGTCTCTGAGATCCGCGTGTTCATACAGACGGGCAGACAGACGGACGGACAGACGGACAGGGCTATATTGACTCGCCTGTTGATCCTGTTAAAAAATATATACACTTTATGGGGTCGGAGATGCTTATTTCTGCCTGTTACATACATTTGCACAAAACCATTATACCCTTTCTACCCATTTTTAATGGGTTAAGGGTATACAAATGAAAGCACGTCTGAGAAGAGAGCAGCAGGATAAGCGAGGCGAGCGTTTCTCATAAAATTATTTTCGACTTTATTTGGCTATGCCATTCATAAAAATGAGATCACTTATATTTGCATAACTATCCACATACTAATTATTCATTTATTTATATACATACATATTTATCAGTATGGTTCCGAGTCGAGCTTTAAATAGTGTGCTCAATAAATACAGTGATAATATTGAAATGGTATCAGCTAAGGAAGTTCTATAAAATGTCGTTTTCAGTGACCTTAACTATATATATATATAAATATAATATATATATGTAAATATCATTATAAATAAAAACAAAGCACCATCTTATGAATCGACTTGGAATGCCATTTATACTATGTAAATAAAGAACCAAATATGTAGATTAGCCCAAATACTTTAATTCATTCCTACACATGAATATACTTTATCTTTCTTTTTGCTTTGCATTAAAAATACATTTCCAATGTATGACAATGGATACAAAAATAAGTCTTTAATTTACATAATTTATTTGATATTTGTTTACAATATTTTGCAATCTTACCAAAGGTACTGGCCAGAAGCATGTTATTATTATAATCACCATACTTTGTATATATATGTATATATATACTTTGTACTTTCTGAGTCTAATATTTTACATACACAACTATTTACAGCTATTTAATTGTTCAACGTATTTTCCACAAATATATTAGCTAAGTTGTATGACACAACATAGAGTCAGCTTTAACCGGTGCTCAGAGCAGGTATATCTCTATATCAACTGTAGGTTCTTGAATTAAAAAAAAGCTTTCAGGTCAGCCGATATCGAATACAAATCGAGCTGTATTCATTAGTGCAGCTAGAAGCTAAGCTAAGCTAAGTCGTAGGCCATATAAAATTAAACATCGCGCTGGAATATCTCTCATTTGTACTAAAGCGACTAACTCGATTGGGCGGTGACACTGTGACAGAAACAACTTTTTACAATGCTAAAATCAGTTAAAATACGAGTACTCGTAATTGGCTTACTCTATACCAGCCTCGCCTATGTTGAGACCCTTGAATATTATACGGAAAAGCGTAAGTGCATCAGCACTTGATTTGATTTAATTACCGTAAACAGGTTAATGAAAATGAATGTGTGTGTTTTGCTGCCTGTTTTTTTTTTAGCATAAATACATTATGCAGTTCATTATGCTTTTTAAACATAAAATTTAAGCAACAAAACAAAATAAAAACAAATTAATTAATTAGTGCAACACTACGAAATGTGCTCGCTTTTCAGCCTCGTATATCGAATCGTGTCGGATTTATGAGCCGAACTTTACTCAATGCTCAACTCGTTCCATACAGGGATTCCTCAACGCTGTCATCAAAGGTGAGCAGCTAATATAATGAGGCCACACTATTCAGAGTGATTCACTTTATAGGTATACCCGAAATTGAGGAGTCATTCGGACCGATAGATCCCATGAAACAAGATCAACTGTCATTCAAACAAAAAAACAGCGATGTTACCTCCATCTCCGCAAATGTAACCAATCTTGTAATCCGCGGCTTTGGCAAAATGGTGCTCAAGGAGAGCAAGTGAGTATCTCAAGTATCCAATAATATTTTGAGTGCACTTGTACTCACCTTTACAAGTATTTGCCTATTAATATTCATCTAATGAATAACTGAGTGCAGCTCAACGCCTTTAGTATATTTCTCGTTAAGGTCGCATTTTGAAGTGTCTGGAGAGGTGTATCGTAAGATCGTAGATTATTATCACGCTCAAATATACATATGTACTGGTACCACATACTTCTCTAAGTAGCAATTCAATCGTTTTACGGACAGATGCATATATTGATTAATAGACAAGTACTCTTTCTGTAGTGTAGTTGAGCATATTCCGTACAGACTTTGGAATAATTTTCCAAAACTGCAATAACTCATTTATTTGTACTCAACTCGAACTGTTGATAACATTTTAGGGTAAGCAAAAAGGACTTTAGCTGGCAGGATCACATTTACATCCCCAAAATGCGAATTGATGGTAATTACAAAATGATTGGACGCATTTTAGTAATTCCACTGCACGGATCTGGCACTTTGTTCTTGGAGATAGGTAATTATATAAGACCCGTAATTACATCTGAGCTATGTTTTATTATTATGGCATTATCACAATTGACAGATGATCTTAATATATATATGAACGCCAAGACGCGCCTCTATGAAAAGGGTGGTTACACCTTCTACAATGTGACTGCGGTGAGAGTTCAATTGGATGTGGGCCGTGTCTGGACATATATGGACAATCTGTTCAACGGCCACAGCAAGGATGTGGAACGCAGTACAAATGAGTTCTTCAATGAGAACTGGCGTGAATTCTACGAAGCGTTGCGTCCACTAATTGTGGAAACAGTGGAGCGCACATTGCTCGATCTGCTGAGCAAGATGTTTAATTTGATGCCCGCCCATTTCTTTGTGGAGGATATTCCCAATTCCCTGGCTTTGTATGGGCTCAAAAAACGCGTCTGATTGTGTAGAATTATGGCATCATTAACAATTACCTGTTACAGTTAAAGAATAAATGCAAAAGCTCAACTTAACCACAGCACAAAGACATTAAGGATTAAAATACCATATAAAAGTACTGCAATAAAAATAAAAAATTTATTTTAATCCGAAGAGAAACCCAGACTTTGTAGTTTTATCCGGAAAATTAACTTTTATTAATATTTCTCTGATTCATAAAAATGTATCAAAGGATCATGTGTCAAAAACAAATTAATTATTGAGGTAATTATTGCGATTATTAATCCAGGTAAGTAGTAACGGGTTACTCTTCGGCTAATACCTCAGTTCGATATCATTTCGACTTTATTTGCCGAAAAGCGAACAGCACATTTTTTTTCTGCAGGGAAGATAAAAAATAATTTACCGATTGATCATCAACACTGATTAGTTTATCAGACTTTACATACCTCTTTCTTCCACGCTATATTGCGAGCGTTGCGAACAAAAAAGTCTGTAGAAAACAGAACAAATTATTAGCGCCAGAACCACAGAGATAACAATCAAAACCAGGAATAACCAATTCCTCATAAAGTTATTTATGCTGCCTGTTCGACCTGCATTTTCTATGTCCTCATTGCTCGAACACTCAAAGCCTCCTTGTGCGATGGTCCCATCGAAGCAGGTGCATACATCTGGAGATGCACAATAACCGTGGATGCACTCCCTCTCACACACGGGCAGACAAAGCAGATTTGTAATGTTGTTTGCATCTTCGGTCAATCTGTAGTTTGGCTTACAGCTGCATTCACCATCAATGCAGGTTCCATTCCAACACCTTTGATTGCATGCATTCATCTGAATACCTTTCCCGTTTCCAGACATTTCCGTTTCCGCAATCCTTTCCGTACTGGAACTTTCAGCCCTCATTTCAGACATGCAAATATTTTCTACTTTAATGTACCCCTTGTGGCAGCTACACTTATTAGGGGATTCACAATAACCGTTAAGACATCCCAATTCACATACTGGCTCACAACTTGTCTCACTTATTTTACTGTACCCCTCATTGCAACTGCACTCCTCGGGAGCTTTACAGACTCCGTTCTGACATCCATCCTTGCAGACAGGGGCACAGCTGCTCTCATTCCCTTTAGAGTAGCCTTCGTTGCAGGAGCATTCTCCAGGAGCAGAGCAAAATCCGTTTTCACAACCATCTTTACAAACGGGAGAACAACTGTTATCCCTTTGTTTGGAGTATCCTTCAAAACAGGTACATTCTCCAGGAGCAGAACAAAGACCGTTCTTACATCCACTATCACAAATTGGAGCGCAACTGTTCTCACTAACTTTAGTATAGCCTTCATTGCATGTGCATTCTCCAGGAGCAGAGCAGAATCCTTTCTCACATTCATCTTCGCAAACCGCATTACAACTGCTCTCATTAAATTTGCTATAACCTGCATTACAAGTGCATTCTTCCGGAGCGGTACATAATCCATTCTCACATCCGTTTTTGCAAATTGGAGCACAACTATTCTCACTTAATTCACTGAATCCTTCATGACAGGAGCATTCTCCAGGGGCAGAGCAGAATCCGTTTTCACATCCATCTTTACAGATAGGAGCACAACTGCTCTCAGTTACTTTCGAGTACCCATCGTTACAGGAGCAGTCTTCAGGAGCAGTACATAACCCGTTCTCACATCCATTTTTACAGACCGGTGAACAACTATTCTCTGTTTTTTTAGAATAGCCACTGAAACAGGAACATTTTCCAGGAGAAGAGCAGAATCCGTTCTGACATCCATCCTTACAGACAGGAGCGCAATTGCTCTCATTCCCTTTAGAGTAGCCTTCGTTGCAGGAGCATTCTCCAGGAGCAGAGCAAAATCCGTTCTCACACCCATCTTCACAAACTGGAGAACATCTGTTCTCACTTATCTTGGAGTAGCCATCGTTGCAGGAGCATTTTAAAGGAGCAGAGCAAAATCCGTTTTCACAACCATCTTTACAAACGGGAGAACAACTGTTTTCAGTTATTTTAGAGTACCCATCGTTACAGGTGCACTCTCCGGGAGCTGTACATAATCCGTCCTGACATCCATCTTTACAGACAGGGGCACAACTGCTCTCATTCACTTTAGAGTATCCCGTGAGACATTCACAAATTCCCGGGGACTTACAAATGCCGTTGAAGCAGCCGTCTTTGCAAATGGGCTCACATTTGTTATCGGTGCCCATTTGATAATTCGCATGGCACTCACAAATTTCCGGAGAACTGCAAAAGCCGTTATCACATCCAGTGCTGCAAACGGGATGACATTCATTCAGGGTAACATTTAATTGGTAGCCCTCGTTGCAGGCGCAATTTCCGGGCGACTTGCAGTATCCATTTAAACAGCCACTGTTGCAGATTGGAAGACAATTGCCACTTGAATCATCAAGCTTGTAATCCTCGTAGCATCTACACGCACCAGGGGATGGACAATAGCCATTCTCACATCCGATCTTGCATTTGGGCACGCAGCTGGCATACAAAAGAGAAATCTTCAGATTTATAAACTCCATTAGTTCAAGAGTAAAACTTACCCGTTAGATTTCAAATGGTTGAGATTATCGTAGCCTTCGGAACAACTGCAAATATTTGGCTTCACGCACTTTCCACTACCACAACTCTCAATGCAGTTCGGTTTACATTTGAAGGGTCTAAAACTAACACGGTCATAACCTGGACAGCATTTCATTATATCAATAGGCTATATTTTAGAATAGGTATTTTCGTGTTATTGCCGTGCTTTCTGTACTGATGAATTAGAATACTTACTGGCCTTCCTTTCTTCCTTTCTATACAAATCTCGGCCAGCAAAAAGCTGGGAAATAGGATAAATATGAAAGATTTCCGGACAAGCATTGTGCAGTAATTACTCCGGTCCACTAACTAATACGACTGAAAGCGTCACGCAGAAATCTGAGAGTGGGACTCAGTTAATAATACTTCAGATTAATCAAAATATGTATTTAAATACTTGAATTTCTTTCCATGTACTTGTGGCTGTATTCATTGCGAACTTATCGCAAATTCAACCATCCCGACACTGCCTGAACTGAGCTTCGCATATCTTCAACTTGTTTTAAAGCAACTATGACAAATTATTCATACAAACTTTCTCATTTACATTGTAAAATCCATCAACTGTAAATGAAAATCGAAGAGAAATTTAATTTAAGTACATTGATAACAAATATCCCATATAGCTTGTACAACTCTTGACTAACTTGACTATTACAATATTACTATGACAAATTTACTTACTTCTCAAGACAAACATGGTTAAAGATCTTATGCATAATCATGAATGTTGCAGTCGGACGTTACCGACAGCGAAATACTATTATACCATTACATAAATTAATTTAAATTTTTATAAATATATAATATATTAATATATATATATATAATAATATAAAATATATTTATATTATTATAAATTTATATTTATATTAATCGGACTAAATTCTTGTGTTTCGTTTTATTTTATAAATTATAAATAAATGAATGAAATGCTACCTTGACACGTGTAGAGCTGCTGTGAGTATGCGATAAATTAAAAACGTTTAAAAAATATCGCCGTTAAAACTATAAAATTAGTTGTTAATTTAAGGATAAAATAAAATAAAGATAAATTAGTTTTGAATTTTACCAATCGAACTAAAAAACTTTGGAGTTCGATCTAAGTAATATATTTTTTAAGTTTGGTAACTGTAGCTCTTAAATTGCGGGAGATATAGGCATTTCTCGTTATTGTGGCCGAAGTGGTCGTGGTCCAAAATTTTGTATTCCACATTTATGAAGACTAGCAATATACCTTTAAAATTTGTTAAGTTAAGTTAAGTTAAGTTTCAAATTGCGTGAGATATATGGGCTTATTGATTTACACCAACAGGTGTATCGGTTTAGGTAGGTGGAGTGGGCGTAGTCATCCAATTTTTTATCGATCTTTGGGGGAGTTAACAGTAACATATCTTCAAAATTTTGCGAATCTAGCTTGCAAATTACGGCAGATATGCTCATTTTAAATTTATAGGGACGAAGTTCCTGGGGGCGTCGGTTGTGGGCGTGGTCCAAAAATTGATATGCCAATCTTTGGGGGTCCCTCAACGCTGTCATCAAAGGTGAGCAACTTAAGTTATAACATTAAGGTCGCATTGTTTATCGTTAATGTTTATCACGCTCAAATATATTCAAATACTATGTACTATGCCTATATATGTATGTATGTATGTCACTCTTCCCACTTTATGAATCGCAATTCAATTGCTTTGTACAGAAACAGATAGATATATTTATTTATGGGCAAGTTATATTTCTGAATTGTAGCAATACTTCATTTATTTGTACTTGAACTATTTATAACATTTTAGTAGGAAGAAGGACCATAACAACTATACAATTTATGGGGACAACCTGTTCAAGAGGACCAGCGCGGAAAGTATCTCTCCTGAAGAGAATCACATTGTCGCGACTAAGTGAAGAAGGCAATGCGCGCCAACATCTCTATGAGTTCTTCGAGGCTGTGAAGCAACTCAGAGAAATTGGCGTGACGATAAGCGATGATTTGCTCAGCATACTCCTGCTCTACAGTTTGCCCGAATCAGATGACCTTCTTTAGCAGGCCACCACTAACACACATCGGCATTAGGCCATCGCTAGTACTGTAAGCTATAATGTTAAGCTCATTTAACATCTGTTAAATGAGAAACCAAAGGGACATGTAAAGACTGACGAGCTCGAGGAAGTGAGTCTTGCAATGACCAGTGATATGAGTAGACGAGATATTAAATAAAGAATTACAATAGATCAACGTTATCTTTTATTGCCCACTACACTTCCAAGGTCAGATGTTCTGAAAGTAAAAATACTAGAAAAAAATGCGCGCAGAACTAAGATTGAACGTAAAGAGCAAAACGTAATGTTCGCTTACCGACAAAACGGTAAACGCGATAAGCAGCCTAAAATGCGAGAGAACAGAAAATGTTTTATTTGCAATAAAACGGGACATATAGCGCGCAACTGCCGTAGTAAATCACAAGGCAAATGCGAAGAGCCAGAAAACCAAAGAGAGAGAGCAAAGAGAGCTGAAGAAGCCACGCTCGCTTGCCAAACTAATTTCTGTGTGAATAAAGTTGGTATGTGGTGCCTAGACACTGGGTGTACAGCGCATATGAGTTCAAATGTGGATTCATTTGAAAATATTGCAATGATGGAAAAGAAATTGCATTTGTCAAACAATGAAACGACCCATATCAGTGGAGACGGCGAAAAGGAATATGCAAATCCAAGAATCCTGTGTGTCTGATAAGGAAGGAAGGCTCTTTATGGACTGCGGCAATCTGGCCTACGTTGGTACCACAAGCTGACCACTAAATTACTGGAAAGTGGGCTGGAACCCACTAAACAGGATCCATGCTTATTCATAAGGAGACGAGGGAGCAGAACTCTGCTCATCACGATATACGTTGACGACTTATTACTAGCGTCAAATGATCCTACGTGGATGAAAGATATTAAGGCAGACCTCAGCGATACTTTTGAGATGAAGGATATCGGCAAAGTAACGACTTGCCTAGGCATACAATTCAAGCAGAACCTAGACAAGCACTGGACATTCATTTCGCAGGAACAATATGTCAGCGCCATATTGAAGAAATTTGGGATGGTCGAATGCAAGCCTGCATTGACACCAATCGAGGCAAAGTGTAACCTGAAGCGTCCTGAGATGATCGACGAAGGCGAAATGCGAAAGTATCCTTATCAAAGCCTTAATTGGTGCCTTAATGTTTCTTTCAGTTATGACACGTCCGGATATTGCGTTTGCTGTGAGCTTTATGAGTCAGTTCAACAGCAATTACAATGTTGAACACTGGAAGGCAGCGAAACGCATATTGAGGTACCTGAGCGGTACAAAGCATTTTGGCCTGTTGTATAAACAAACAGGCGAGGACTTATTTGGCGTGGTCGATGCAGATTGGGGAGCGAACCTAAGCGACAGGCGCTCCTACTCAGGCCAGGCATTCATACTCTCTGGAGCGGCCGTTTGCTGGGAGGCACGCAAGCAGCGTACTGTAGCACTGTCGAGTACTGAGTCGGAGTACCTTGCGATGTCCGAAGCAGTCAAGGAGGCACTATATCTGAAGGCCCTCCTAAACAGCGTTGGCCGAGGCAGCGAACGGTTATTTCCTTGTCGAGGATAATCCCATACCACTAAGACAGTAAAGAATAAAATACCATATGAAAGTACTGCAACAAGTTGTCAACAATTTATTCTAATCTGAAGAGAAACCCAGAATTTGTAGTGTTATCCGGAAACCCGGAAAATTAACTTTTATTAATAGTGCTCTGATTCATAAAAATTTGTCAAAGGATCATGTGTCAAAAACAAATTAAATATTGAGGTAATTATTGCGATTATTAATCCAGGTAAGTAGTAACGGGTTACTCTTCGGCTAATACCTCAGATCAATACCATTTTGACTTTATTTTCCGAAAAGTGAAGACCAAATTTTTGTTCTGCAGGGAAGATAAGAATAATTTAGTGATTGAGCAGCAAAATGAATTAGTTTATCAAAGTTTTCATACCTTTATTTCCCACGTTGTAGTCGTGTTTCTTGAATATGTAAAAACCACAGCAAATTATTAGCACCAGAATCAATACGATGCAAATGAAAACTAGAATTAGCCAAAAAATTTTAAGGTGATTTTTCTTAATGGTCGAACACTCAAAGCCTCCTTGTGCGATGGTCCCATCGAAGCAGGTGCATACATCTGGAGATGCACAATAACCGTGGATGCACTCCCTCTCACACACGGGCAGACAAAGCAGATTTGTAATGTTGTTTGCATCTTCGGTCAATCTGTAGTTTGGCTTACAGCTGCATTCACCATCAATGCAGGTTCCATTCCAACACCTTTGATTGCATGCAGTCATCATTTCAGACATGCAAATATTTTCTACTTTAATATACCCCTTGTGGCAGCTACACTTATTAGGGGATTCACAATAACCGTTATGACATCCCAATTCACATACTGGCTCACAACTTGTCTCACTTATTTTACTGTAGCCCTTATTGCAACTGCACTCCTCGGGAGCTTCGCAGACTCCGTTCTCACATCCATCTTTACAAACTGGAGAACAACTGTTATCCCTTTGTTTGGAGTATCCTTCAAAACAGGTACATTCTCCAGGAGCAGAACAAAGACCGTTCTTACATCCACTATCACAAATTGGAGCGCAACTGTTCTCACTAACTTTAGTATAGCCTTCATTGCATGTGCATTCTCCAGGAGCAGAGCAAAATCCGTTCTCACACCCATCTTCACAAACTGGAGAACATCTGCTCTCACTTATCTTGGAGTAGCCATCGTTGCAGGAGCATTTTAAAGGAGCAGAGCAAAATCCGTTCTCACAACCATCTTTACAAACGGGAGAACAACTGTTTTCAGTTAATTTAGAGTACCCATCGTTACAGGTGCATTCTCCGGGAGCTGTACATAATCCGTTCTGACATCCATCTTTACAGACTGGGGCACAACTGCTCTCATTCACTTTAGAGTATCCCGTGAGACATTCACAAATTCCCGGGGACTTACAAATGCCGTTGAAGCAGCCGTCTTTGCAAATGGGCTCACATTTGTTATCGGTGCCCATTTGATAATTCGCATGGCACTCACAAATTTCCGGCGAACTGCAGAAGCCGTTATCACATCCAGTGCTGCAAACGGGATGACATTCATTCAGGGTAACATTTAATTGGTAGCCCTCGTTGCAGGCGCAATTTCCGGGCGACTTGCAGTATCCATTTAAACAGCCACTGTTGCAGATTGGAAGACAATTGCCACTTGAATCATCAAGCTTGTAATCCTCGTAGCATCTACACGCACCAGGGGATGGACAATAGCCATTCTCACATCCGATCTTGCATTTGGGCACGCAGCTGGCATACAAAAGAGAAATCTTCAGATTTATAAACTCCATTAGTTCAAGACTAAAACTTACCCGTTAGATTTCAAATGGTTGACATTGTCGTAGCCTTCGGAACAACTGCAAATATTTGGCTTCACGCACTTTCCACTACCACAACTCTCAGTGCATTTCGGTTTACATTTGAAGGGTCTAAAACTAACACGGTCATAGCCAGGACAGCATATCATTATATCAATAGGCTATATTTTAGAATAGGTATTTTCGTGTTATTGCCGTGCTTTCTGTACTGATGAATTAGAATACTTACTGGCCTTCCTTTCTTCCTTTCTATACAAATCTCGGCCAGCAAAAAGCTGGGAAATAGGATAAATATGAAAGATTTCCGGACAAGCATTGTGCAGTAATTACTCCGGTCCACTAACTAATACGACTGAAAGCGTCTCGCAGAAATCTGAGAGTGGGACTCAGTTAGTTTGCCTCATTTATCCAATGTCGCATATAATATTTCAGATTAATCATAATTTATTCAAATACTTTCGCAGCGCAAATTCAAACACCCGCAACTCAACTGCAAATAAAACTTATTCATATAAACTTTCTCATTTACAGTCATAGTAAAATCCATCAACTGTAAATGAAAATCGAAGAAAAATTTAATTTAAGTACATTGATAAAAAATATCCCATATAGTTTGTACAACTCTTGACTAACTTGACTATTACAAATACCTTTACTTCTATTTTGCTTAATGTATCTGACAAATTTACCTACTTCTCAAGACAAACATGGTTAAAGATCTTATGCATAATCATATTATGAGCTCAGTTGAATCCGCTGCAATGAAGTCAACATTAAAAAAAGAAATTAAAGAATATAGAATTAAATAGAATTCCGTGTTATGTAGATTATATTAAGCTGTGTATAAAGAACAAAGTATGCAGATAAATCAATCTAATTCAATTCATTCGTAAGAATTTTTTTGCCTTGACTGCTGAATTCGCATTAGAAATTATAAAATCTGCAGAAAAAGAATGAATATTTTGTATATATTTAGTTTTTAATGATTAACGAATCAAATACATATATGTATATATATATATAACCCTTTGAGTGGAGGTATTCCATCACGCTTTATAAACTATGACACAACTATTTAACGTAATTTCCAGAAATATATTAACTTAGTTGAACCATACCACGTAGAATCAACCTTAACCGGTACTCAGAGTAGGTATCTCTGTTTTAGTTCATATCCAACTGTATTAATTAATGCAGTACAACTCAGCTAGAAGAGATACCTTTGTAGGCCACATAAAATTCATCAGCTATTTTACATTTATATAACAAAAATGAAATCTGCTCGCTTTTCAGCCACTTCGAATCGTGTCGCATTAATGAGCCGGGCTTTACCAACTGCTCAACTGGCTCCGGGGGTCCCTCAACGCTGTCATCAAAGGTGAGCAACTTTAGTTATAACATTAAGGTCGCATTGTGTAGTCTGGATAGTGTACAGATCGTTAATGTTTATCACGCTCAAATATATTTAAATACTATGTTCTAGGCCTATATACATACAGTGGCTTGCAGCTTAAATCGCCCAGTGTCTAGCACAAATTTCAATTGCCTGCCATAAACTCATTATACATTATTTTTCAAAAATTCCAAAGACCCATGGCAGGTACATTTATTGACCACCAATATTAATATATGACCCTAATAAACTGTGGTTTTTCCACCTGCTAGGTAGGGTTACGTAAAAAAGTACCTCTTTTTAGGTCAGCAGCTTATTTCGCCCAGTTACATTATGGGCAGCTGGGTGCCATAAAACCCGGATTTTTTCGTCAGATTGAATATTTTCGGTATAAATAGACCAATCCTCCGTAGTCAGTTTAGTTTTTTCCTGCATTTCGGGTGCAACAAGCCAACAAGGACTATGGGCAAAAGGACTACCATTGGTCAACGGAAAATTATCCTGGAACACTTCAAAATCGGATATTTATATCGCCAAATAGCTAAAATGGTCAATCTAAACATCTCAACTGTATTCTGCATCATTTGGAGTTCCGTCGACGAAAATCGGACAGAGGACAAGGGCGGAATGGCACCAAACCCGATTTTCACCGAGCAGGACGAGCCGAGGATCATCAAGATTTCAAGGGGAAATCTGAAGCTATCGGCTCAAAAACTGACTCACTAGGCGCAGGATGAAATAAGGAAAAAGTTCAGTGTGGAACTATGCTCCAAGTTCTGCACAACCATGACTTTGATGCCCGAGTACAACGGAAAACGAAATTTACAAGCGCAGAAAATATAGGGTCTAGGATGACGTTCGTCAAAATCCACTTGGACAAGGATTTGGAGTTCTGGAACACAGTCATATTTGAATTTGAGTACAAATTAAACATCTTTGCCTCGGATGGATGGAATTATGTGTGGCGACACTCCAATACTGAGCTGAGTCCCAAAAACATAAAGGCAACAGTCAAGCATGGCGGAGGAAGTGACATGGTATGGGCACCCCTATCTCGACAGCCCGCGACGGAAATTTTGTGATTATTGAAACAATAATGGACAAGAATGTGTACTTTGATATACCAAAGGAAAATTTACTCGAAAGTGCCGAGAAGCTAGAATCCGACGTACCTTCCGGATCTACCAGGACAAAAACCACAAGCATTAGTCCGGAATAGTACAGTCCTGTCTTATCTGGAACTGTCCCCACGTGATAATTCCACCGGCCCAGTCTCCAGACTTAAATGTTATTGAAAATTTTTGGGCTCTGCTGGAAAATAACATCCTGAAACACAACATATCCTGCAAACAGGATCTCAAGACTGCTCTGCTGGAGGAGTGGAACAAGATCAGCTCAGAAACTATCCGGAAGCTGGTATCTTCCATTAATAATAGGTTAAGGGAAGTTGTTGAGGCTAAAGCATATCATACTAAGTATTAACATCCTTATTTAAGCTTTAATACGCCAAATATTTAACTTTTTTTAAAACTGGGCGAAATAAGCTGCATATGTATTTTGGGGATATGTTTTTAGTGTTTGATTAATTTTAATTAATTAATTAATATTTAAACAAAAACTAAAGTTTCTTTTTCAAATGTGACATAGCATTAAACAAATTGGCATTTAAACATTTTGAATTTGTTTCCTTGTTTAAGCTTTATAGCACTTTAAATTTGTTGCTAGACACTGGGCGATTTAAGCTGCAAGCCACTGTATGTATGTCACTCTTCCCACTTTCTGAATCGCAATTCAATTGCTTTGTACAGAAACAGATAGATATATTTATTTATGGACAAGTTATATTTCTGAATTGTAGCAATACTTCATTTATTTGTACTTGAACTATTTAACTATAACAGTTATACAATTTATGGAGGCAAACTGCTCAAAAATCACAGCAAGGATGTGGAACGCAGTGCAAATGAGTTCTTGAATGAGAACTGGAGTGAATTCCAAGGATCGTTACATCCACTAATTGTGGAAACATTGTTCGATCTGTTGAACTTAATGCCCCCTAATTTCTTTGTGAAGGATATACCCAATTCCCTGGAAAAGGCAACTGATAGTATAGAATTATTTACTTATTGAGAAAGATCAGCTTACTGCTAACTGTTACAGTTAAATAATAAATGCAAAAGCTAAACATAGTCTAATATAGCATGGCACAGAGTATTCCGAGCCCTCGGAATTTCCAGTCTGCTGCTCAGTAGAACCAATCGTACTTGAGATAATCGCTCTCGTGCTTCAAAGCCGCAATCGACGTGTGACGCACGTGTCCAGTGCGTGCAAAAATGCGTCGATTGCCAACTGGCTGCAGGGTCCGGAAGTTGTCCACTAAAGCGCCATCTTGTGTATCCGTCAGCTGGCGGAAACGGGAAATCTGCCATGGATTAAAAAAAAAAAAATTAAAAAAAACGATACTCAATTTTTTTGTGGATTTGTATGTTTGTAAGATTTACCTGTTTGGGTGAAATTGGTATAGGATCGGGAAACAGAATCCAGGTGACTGCCTCCGAGCAGGGCGGAGTGGTAAGCGAGCCTACAAAGCAATGAGAGACGTGACATGACAGTCAAATATGTTCTATGCCAGTTAATCAAAAGTTATTCAATTTCACACATTTCACACATATTCACCGACAACGGCAATCGAATGGATGGAAATTCGTTTTCTTTACCCTATGATTTTAGTTTTCCTTATTTCATCACATTTCATGTGACATGACATGTTTTATCATATAAAATAAGCAAAGTAGCCAAACCCGGTATTCTTAAAGCATTTTACTTTATATTGCTTGGGAAAATTTATAGACGATTACAGTTTAAATTGTAAAATTTTAAATTAAAAAAACCCTCAATTCAAAGGGCAAGAAATCCCATTTTAAAATTAGTTTTTCAATTTTCAGAGCTACAAGCTACATTAAAAAAAGTTAGTAAAAAAAACCCTCTAGTAAAAATTTTGTTATTGTGAACAGATTTCAAGGCGAAAAATATAGATACATTTTTTTTTCTTTTTTTTCGATTTACTTACCTTTGTAAGTGTAAAACTTGTCGACATCCACATTGGCTATTAGAGATGACAGAGAAAAGGTGACATTAAGCGCTGCCTCCTTATTGGCATCAGCGATCAAATGCAAATGCCGATTGATGGTTACCAGTCCCTGGCCCTCATCCTCATCCAACTGTGAAATTTCATAGTAGTATAAGCACAACTGTGTCACATTTGCATATTGGCCCCACCCCGTCGGCCACCCAACTCACGTTGAAAAAGAATCCGAGGACTGCTGCGCCATCGGGATGGTTGAGTGCCTCTCCTATGGTGGGATACTTCTTGTTGCGATGCACAATGTGCATTTCCATTGTGTACCGTATGTCATTGATAACATGCTCCGAGCCCCGATTGTTCTTGTCGCCCCAGTGAAAATGCAAACCCTCCACCTCAAACTCTCCTGGCAGCTTGGCACCCCTCACATAAGGCAGGAACTCGCCATTCTCTGCGCTCAGATTTCCTTTGGGTATGCCAATGGTGACTGGAGAATGCCAATGTGTAATTAATTAATGCAATTGCAGGGACCAGCTACCGACAACTTACCGGTGTGACCATTGTTTACCAGTTTCAACGGATATGGCAACAGATTGTGATACCCAATCATGTCCACAGCCGGCATATGTACGGGTAGTGTCTGAAATTGATATATTTGGGACAATTATCAGCTAGTTGCAGCTGGAATGCAACTGCCTTCGAATTCACTTACATGGCTGGAGGAGATGGCAATCGGTGACTGCGTCTTGCCGGCACAATGACCATGATGACGCGCCCAGCGACGCTGATTGGGCTCCGAGTAGCCAAACACATGACTGCTGACCACTGCAAGTGAAAGATGACCAAAGAATTTAGAAAACAGGACTTTTTTAGTGTCCTGAATAAAAACACTATTTATCAAATGTGTATCTGATTTGCAAATATCTTTTAATCAAAGTAACGCTGCATTTATGATTATAAATTCTAAATTAATTTAATATCAATTTTATATATTTAAATGTTATTTAAAATGTTATGAAATCAAATTAAAAAGAAATACAAATAATTGGAATTTTAACATTTACTATTCTAATTTCTGGAAAATTAATAGTTGCAATTCGGCAAGGTTGAATGAATCTCTGATCACGTGCCCCACATTATTTCCACATTCCTCCAACCGTCCCAAAATAGTCGAGCTTATCACTGACAAATACGAGCACTTGTGAATTATGGCAAATAAATGTGACAGCAAACAAATGTTAACTGTTTGCTGCTTAGTAAATACGTAAATACGTAAATCGATAAATAAATTTATAAAGAAAATACAAGTCACACAAGGGCACCCCAAACACATAATCATTGATGTTGATATAGATAATGAGCGCCAAAGGTAAATATTTTTCAATAATTTTCACCGGCTGTTTGATTAAAACTTTGAATGAATTCCTAACTTGTTATTTAAACCGAGTAAGTAATTTTCCAATGATAATTTGTTTAGTGATCATTAGTATGCATATCATATGACAATTGCACATTTCTGGAGAGATAAGTGGAGCAAGTGTGTTTCATATTAATTTCATACTGGAAAATTGTTCAACTAAATAAAATAATTACAAAATTTTCAAATATTTTCAAATGGCTACTGACTGATCACAAAGTAGATATGTCAATTACATAAAATATCTTTCAAGTACCTTCAATAAAATACTTTAACTACCAATCTGTTTATGTTTGAATTGCACTTAATCAAAATTAATGTCGCCCATACATGTATTAATTGGCATTTGAAAAATCTTAAGTTCGAGTGCCACAAATCACATTAAATCAGTGCAATAAAATGTGTAAGGTCTGTACTTAGAATCGTGATTGTTAAAGCTATTTCGGGTGTAAGTGATTTATGCAACCTTCAACCCGAGTAGCTCACTCGTTTATTGTAGCACGGGTGCCTATGACTAGGCTTACAGATAAGAACTATAAAATAATAAAGCTGGCGTAGTCAGAAAAAGTTCACTTGAAATTGTTATTGATTGGATTTTGCAATTTCTGCAAATGACAAAAAAACACTTTTTATTTTCTTTGATTTATTTAATGGCTGCACTTTTGACACAATGACAAATGTATCATATGACTAACTGTTTGCAGCCTTATGTAACCGATATTCCATATACTATAACAAAATGTCACGGTACCTTGAGACCAGCAGATTACCAGAAAGACCGATTGAAGTATAATTAATTGCATTGCAGGAACTACAATTTCTATTTTTTCTCCTCTTTGTGAGCACTCGACAATTGCAACACCTGGCGGTTGGGTGGCTAATTCTGAACTGCGCGGACGTTTGGCGCTTGAGACACCTTCACAACTTCCTTAACGTCAGCGAACTAATTGAAAACTCGGCTAAAATTCGCGGGCACAGCGCGTGCTCCACACTGTGACAAAAACCATAAAAAAAAACCAAAAACAAAAAACAAAAAAAAAACACACACACACACTCAGACACACACACATACCAATAGATAGAATCGGAATAGTCGCACGAACAACGCCGGACGACGGACGAGCACACGATCCATCGATCGGTTCTGTCTGGGGTATTCAAGTATTGAGCTGTTGGAGCTTCGTCACTAAGTCAGCCACTTAATGAAATCGAATTTGAAGTAGTAAGTATTATGTGCCTCATGCTAACGCTGCACCACACCGCGTATGCTTAACAATCAGTTAAATTGTGCCGCCAACTAAAACAAAAACAAAAAAAAAACAAAAATAAAATCACAGCAACAAAAAATACATCATTCGTCATAATTGGCACTTAGCTAAAACAAACAATCATTTGATAATATTTTGTTTTGCATGCATTCTATTTTCTATGCTTGGGATATGGATATTAGTTAGTTCGGGGGGTGGGGGCAACACCACCCCATGCTACCAAATATTGACAACCTTATGCAAAAAGAGACTAACTTATCGCGTGGTTCTATCGTTCCAGCCAAATTCAATCAATTATTAGATATCTGCTCTTTCTGGATACATATGCATTGTTGTTTATCTATATTAGCAGCTAATGAGTGCAGAAATGCCTTGTCAAAACCAGATTATCATAAATTCACAATTGTGATATTAAAACTATTACAATTTAAAAAATAAACAATTTGTCACTTTCAAGGCACAACATTTTATTTTAGATTGGCGTCCGACGTTAGTCAACATTTACATAAGTTTAGCTAACGCGTGATTTATATGACGAATGCGAATTAGTTCAACTATTTATAGAAAAGTGTAAAAATTTATGCATTCCAACGTTCACGTACTTAAAATTTAGAATATGGCCTGATTCACATTATCGAAAGCTTTAGCAACTGCCAACTCAATTTTCTTTAGCAACTGCCAACTCAATTTGATTTAGTCACAACTCCAATTTAGAGCTTAAAAGCTGTAAAACTGATCCATTTCGAAAATAATAATAATAATAAATATAATAATAATAATAATAACTGCCAACTCAATTTGATTTAGTCACAACTCCAATTTAGAGCTTAAAAGCTGTAAAACTGATCCATTTCGAAAATAATAATCTAGATTCTACGAAGCTCATATTTTAGTTTCATTGCCCAAATGTGTTTCCAGTGATTCCGATCAATTATAATAAAGTTGACAATAATTTTATGAACAAACTGGCATCATCAATTATGCCCAAAACACGCATTAATTTAATTACCAATAGATGTTTGTCTAGTTTACTTTTCAGTTAGTAGCATTATTTGATCGTGTATTAATGGTTAGATTTGGTTATAATTTCCATTGTTTATTTAAATGTGTGGACGCGGTATTAGAATGATGTCTTAAAAGGTGTTAATCGGAGCCACATGATCATACTAACGGGAATAACCCTTTCAACCTCATCTCAATTAATCCACTCCTCACTCTGAAATGGATATTGAACCAATATTAATGGTAGGAGAAATGCAAGTGAATTATGTACATTTTTTTAATTATTAGATCGATCTGATGGAAAACACTCAATTAGCAAATCAATCAAATATATAGACAAGTGTGTCAAGTCAAAATTCCCAAATGATCTACAGATATGAGGTAATTCCACACACAAAAAAAAAAAAGTACTGATCTGTTTAATAAAAACGTGTGAAGAGTTAGCACATTTTAAAGATTTGTTTTTGTGACACAACTTGTGATTTAGTGTCAATTAACTTAGTTGAACTAAATCAAGTCAGGTTTATCAGTCTGCATTGATGAAATGTGGATTAGTGCTATGAGCACAGCGTCGGTTCATCAAGCATTCATCGCGTGGCGCATCCGAAATGATGAGCACATTTAAAACACAATTATTCGAACATAAAGTAAGCCATAAAATGGAATGGGTGAATCTAACAATAACATCTTCAATGGCATTATTTAAAATGCTATAAAAACAAAAAGGAAAGCGGTGTTGAAATCAGCGCATGTGATCGTCAAGCCCATACAAAATACATACAAAATACAAACATACTGAGCCAGCGACGCGAGAATATTAAGAAAAAAAATCTTGTCCAGATATAAATAAGAAACGACACCTGAACAGCATGCAAAGTAGCCGAAAGGTGCACTACAATTTTATCAATTAAAAATACGTAGACTCCGGTACATGTGCTCGTGTGTTCAGGTTCTTAGTTATATCCATAAAGCTGGCGTCATTTCAATTAACGTGCCGTGCATTTCCAAAATTGCCTCAATTTATTTTTAACCATACCTGCCAAATAACTTATCATCGTACATTATTCTTTCTGTCTCGGTTAGCTTAGAAATAACAACATTCTATATATAAAGCTCATCAGTTATAGCTGATTGGAAGACAACAGCATGTTAACAATTTTACGATTGCCGGTTCCGCATAGCATACTTTCTATGCCTGCAGAAGTGTCGCCTAAAAGATGTCTAGGTAGCTTTAGAAATGTGTGGAGAAAAATGGAGGAGGCTTAAGCCCAGAAGTGGACACAATAGACCTATCAGGTCGCAGTGCACACACCCCTAACCTAATAATAATTTAGAAATGTGTATAAGTATTTGAAGAAATAAATGAAAATTCTTAAATTATACAAAATCTTTATTAATTTTTTTTCAGAATTTTAAAATAAATATAAATTTTTAATAATACAAATATCAAGTAATAAATTGAAAACAGTGGTCGTTTGGAAGTTATTACTTTAACATTTTGGGATCGATAATAGATTTCTAGAATTCATTTAATTTTCAAGAATATAATTAAATTTGTTGTTTTGGATTAATATAGAAAATCGATGGATTTTTATTTTGGAAATAGAAGCGGCGTAGTTTGCGAAAGACCACTGTACAAGTACTATAAATAAATACAAAATATCTTTATAAGGTTTTTTTTTCAAATAAGCACATACGAAAATTGAAAAAAAAAATATATAAAAATTAATTAAACAACATAACCAACTTAATAATAAATGTATGCAACAACAATTTTGGTGTTTTTAATAATTAAAGTCGGTAGCCTGCAGTTAATAAATGAGGACTGTGCCAAACGAACTTTGGTGTTTTTCGGTGAGCGATGTAATAAATAAAGCAAGGTTACCACGCATGGAAATGGCAAATTATATAATTATTTATGAATAATTTAGAAAGATAGGATGCGGACAATTTTAAAAAAAAGTCCCTTATTGTTTTCCTCTCAAATAGAGAACATTTTTACCAGATATTTGGTACACGTAATGTATATATATGCATAACAATTCTCATAATGCAAAAATGCGTTCAAACACAATATAAAATTAATATTCGATGTCTTTGCACTTATGGTCAGCGTTTCCTGTATGATGTGTGTATGAGGATGATGTATGCACGTGATGTATATATTAGACGTATGCTTGTGATTTATGCATATGATGTATGTATGTGCTTATAAGGCGAAAATCAATTGTTTTCCTGGGAGCCACATTTGCTTGGCGTTTATTCCTCTTTCTGCTCCTTGGCCGACAAAAAGAGTTTTTGGCACGTAAATGTCATCGAATCTAAATCAAGAACACAAAAAAAAAGTAAACATGTAATTGACGTCTTCATACGATAATATAATAAAAGAGCAGCGACAACGAGAACCGCCAACACTGTTTTTATAACGCACCAATCGCCTGCTGCACCCATTTCGGTTTATTCGTCCACACGACTCCGACATAATAGAATGGTATCCCAATTAGTGTTATTAGCACGCCCATCGCTACTTCGAATGGGGCAACATAAACGGGAACGATCACCAGAAAGGCGCACACAATGACAAACACGGTGGGTATCCACAATGAGACCTGTGAAAGCAATAGATATTATACAACTAGTATCACAAACATTTTAAATGTCCGGCAACTCACTTTAATTGGACGCTCCATATTGGGACGCTTATAGCGAAAGTACAAAACAGCCGACACCGAAAGCATTATAAAGAACGACTCCACAATGCTGCTGTATGTGATCAAAACATACACATCGCTAACCAGCAGCATCACGATCGAGAGCAGGCACTGCAAATAAACAAGTTTCAAGTAAATTGAGAAACTTTTTTTGTTCATCAATTTGTAAGCGGAACTCACTAGGAAAGCCAGAGACGGGAGCGGCGTGAAGCTCTTAACGCTAATGTGGGACAGCAATGCTGGCATATGTCCATTCCTGGCGCCCACAAAGCACATGCGCGACGAAGTCATAATATGCACAGAGAGACCGCCAAATGCTGAGATTGCCACCATAATGGGTATAATCAATGCAAAGCTACCCATTATCTTGTTGCCAAAGGTCTGCAAAAAAAATACAAGCAATGAATTAAATGGTAAATAATTTAAGATCAATCAATGTCTACCTACCACCGCAATGGCATTGGAAGCGATCATCTCGGGTGCGGTCAGGACTGCCAGATATGCCATATTTGCTAGCACATAAATACCGGTGACCAGAGGCAGTGAAATATAAATAGCTCGCGGCAGATTACGATATGGATCTCGGAGCTCTTCTGTCATAAAGTTTAAATAGTTCCAGCCGGCATAGGAGAAGATGCCCGAGTAAAATGCTACCGACAGCTTGCCGGGATCAGTTTCAGTATCATCAAAGGGCTGATTAAAGTTCTCCACATGGCCCATAAACATCCAAGCCATGCCGACAATAATTATCAGTACCAGAGCAGCAATTTTTGTGAACATTATAATGTTTTGCATTTTCGTTGTGATCTTCATATAATAACAGTTCAAATATGTCAGAAAACATATAGTAACCGCTGCCAACAGTTGCAGCGCTATTTTTGGTATCTCACAGCCATCTTCGAAAAAAGGCTGCAGCACGTAGGAGGCGAATGTCAGACCCATGATCGCATTTGTAGTTGGCCTGTGAAACAACAAATAAAATTGATTATAATATCACATATAAAATACTCAGTCCATGTCAGTCTGACATTTTACTATTATCAAATTATAAATATTGATTTATAAATGGAGATTATATTGACAATTTCTTTTTTTTTCAATTGACTTATACTTTATTGAAATGAAAAATCGGGAATCTTAAGTTTTTATAATCTTTTAAACAGATTAAATGGATTAGATAGATTAGGTAAATTTATATATATATGCCCCCAAATCTCTCTTTTAACTCAAACACTAGACAATTACTCAAAAACAAAATGGAGTTTATAAATAGAATAATAAACAGAAGTAATTCAAAGGCAATAAACAGAAGTAATTCAAAAGTTTTGTTTTTCATTTTTCGGTACGCAGTAGAGAACATCTCCGCTTACTTGTTTATCTCAACAGTTATCGTCCGGCAAGCAAATATAGCATTGCGATAACAATAATAAGGTAATTTCTTGAATAAAAAATGCTTATCAATATAGAATTTCAGAACGACTGCAAAAACCAAACTTTTCCTCACAACAATTCCAGATAAGCACGTGTTGTCTGTCTGAGAAAGTGAAGCGAGTCAGCAGTTCTACATAAGCTCAACGAAAGGCCTTGGCTCTAAAATTCCTTAGAACTGGCATGCAATTGAAGCTTGCAATTGAAATTGAAAACAATTTTATAAGTCGATCGCTTAACCCAATGAAATTTGAGGTTATCCAATCAAAAGCAAATGCAATTCACTTACACAAATATCATCATTGCATCCCACAGATACAGAAATGCTGGCAGTGAACCGTACGCCTCGAATATATATGCATAATCGCCGCCCGACTTGGGTATGGCTGTGCCCAGTTCCGCATAGCATAGGGCGCCGATCATTGATAGTAGGCCGCACAACACCCAGATGACGAGCGAAGTGCCCACCGCTTCCACCTCCCGGATGACACCCTTGGGCGAGACAAATATGCCCGATCCAAAGATTATGCCCAATATAATGGCCACACCCTCCAGCAAGCCAAGCTGTTTCTTCATCACAACACGACTACTATCCGATTCCGAAGATCCTTCCCGCAACGCATCCTTCTCCTTGCTGGCTGCACCTCCTCCTGCTGTTATTACGCTCGGTGGATTCTCCGAGTTTGGTGTGAGCAGCACCATTTCGCTGGTTGGCGATTGCAATTCAGTAGCAGGCATGGTGTTGTTGTTTTCTTTTTATCGTTAAACGCTGACCACACACGCTACGCGTAAAGTACAGAAGCAGACTGAGACCACAATACGGACTGCCGGACTGCTAGACTGCTCGCCTGTGCTGCGTCCAGCTAATTGATTAAGCGCCAGAGGCGTGTCGCCTCGTTATTCTAGTCTGATAAGACTGACGTTTGTGTGTGTGTTGGTGTGCGAGTGTGAGTGGGTGTGGGATGTATGGTGACTTATCATTAATAAAAGTGTGATTCCGCCGCATTCAGTAATTCGCCGCCGGTTTGCGATTTTCACTCATTCATTGTTTTGCTAACCCACTTCGTACATATACTTCGCGCTCTTTCTCACAACTTATCCAAACCGTATAGCTATCCTGCTCACGTTTCGCGCACATGTAATTCACACGTAGCAAAAATATATTTTTTGCTCATTAATTTTGTACTTTGAGGTTTGGTTTTTACAATTTGACAGTCTTTTGGTTATAAGGTTTTTGGTTTTAATATTGTTTTAAATAATTTTGTTTTCGAATTACAGCATAATTTAATTGAATATTTGGCCGACAGCCACACGCAGCGGTACACGAAAGAAAGGAATTGTTAATATCGTTCAATTTATCGATACACATAAAAACACGATATTATTTTTGCAAATGTATCTTTGCAATGTCATCATTTCGATTATTTAACTCGCTTGTGAAATTGGAAGCGGGAAATGTTAACCCTTTTGCCCTTAATTGATTGTTTTAAAGTGTTGAACAATCCTACTTAAAAGTTTACATTATTCATCCACAATTTACGAAAATAACTTAAAACCACTCACAAATAACCAATGAAAAACGAATGATTATAAAATTTTGTTAATTTAATAAATATTTATCCCATATGATTTTTACATTTGAAAAAACTGTATTTCAAATTTATTGAAATACATTGATAAAATGAATTGAAAATGATGATGGGAGAATTATAAATTCCAAAAATACTTTGTAGACAAGTTATTCACAATTGGAAAAAAATATGCAATTTATTAATATACATTACAAATGACTAATCTCTACTTCTTATCCTTAGCTTGAAGTTTTGAATGGATCATGTCCTTGAATTGTGTCAATATCTTATTCTCTCGCTTCTGTCGCTCTTCCTTGCTGAACATTGCCAGAGCACGCTTCTCGTCGGCGGAATAAAGTTGATTCTCCTTGCGTATACGGACAGCTTCCATGCGCCGATGGCGGCTTCCACTCATCACGTAGCCGACCGACTCAAAGTTGGCTATCTCGTCGGATGTGAGTCCGATTTCACCACGTCGGGGTATGCGTTTTCCCTCGGCAATGTAAGCGGCCATCGCAGCACCTTCTCCTGGCAGCAGGGCACGGCCAAAGTCCTTTTGATTCAAGCTGCCGCCGCTGCGCAGGGATGGACCCACATCCTCGTCGTTATTGGCGGCACCCGACTTCGATTTCGATTTGGATTTGCTGGCACCAGATGAGGACTTTTTGCGTCTGTCGGAGTCGGATTTGCGCTTTTTCTTTTTCTTGTGCTTCTTTTGTGCGCTCTTCTTGGCTTTCTTTTTGGTGGGCTCCTTAACGCTATCCGCAGTCTTTTCCAGCCACAAATCATCCTCATCCTCACTGTCGGAGCTGTCTGAGCTTGTGGAGCTGTCCTCACTGCTGGAACTCGATGATGATGATGAAGAGGATGAGGAGCTGCTCTCCGATGAGCTGCTGGCAACTTTTTTGCTCTTTTTCTTTTTTGATTTCTTCGCTTTCTTTTTCGATTTCTTACTGCTCTTCTTTTGATTCTTCTGCTTCTTTTTGGTAGGGCCCACAAAGGAACCCTTAACCAGCTTCACATCCCGATCGTGCCTTCGTGTCGGACTCGAGCCCCACACCTCGGGCACACCTTCCTCTCCGATGCGAACACGTTGTGCCCGTCGCGCATTTAAAACTTTTGAATCCCATTTCGCTTGCCCGCCGCCGCCTCCTCTGTGGTGTTGATTGCTTCGGCCTGTACGTTCGGCCGGATCGTTGATAAAGCTGCCTTCGGGGGCAGTTCCCCTGAACGGATTCCTCTCGTTGTTGGCCTGGAAGCGATCATTGGGCCAGCGTTCAACAGGCTTTTGTCGCTTTTTCATCGGGCTCCGACTCTGATTGCGTGATTTGGTTCCGCTACTTGTGCTGCTCCCGCTGCTGCTGTCACTGCCGCTGCTGCTCTCAGTGCTCGATGAGCGGGAGCGAGAGCGCTGACGTCGATGTGGCTCCCGTTTCTCGTTACGATGACCATTTGTTCTTTCTGGACGCGTTCCTCTTTCCCTATCCCGCTCTCTATCTTCAGACTCTGGACGACGACGGTGTGAAATCGGCTTGTGCGAATCTCGTCTGTCCGTGCGCACATAGGATTTTCCGCTGTCGCGTTTTTCCCCATAACGGTCTCTACGTGCGCTGCGCGAGCGGCTCCTGCTTCGCGAGCGCATTTTTTTTATATGTATTAGCTTTTCTCAGAAATAAAATTAATTTTCTTCAATACGTTTTACTTTGTTTATATCGCAAAATTATATCGATATTTGCAAAAGCGGCGCAAAAAATTTCGATAAATTAGCTCCGTAAAAACCATCGTTTAAAAATGTGAAACAACTTAACCCCTTGTTTGTTTAAAATGATAAAATACTGATTTGTTAATTAAAGTCGGTTAGAGTTTCTTAAAAATATGAGAATTTACATTTACAGAATACATTTTGCATGAATATACCCTTCTTATAAAATTGTATCAATATCTTGCATTACATAAAATCAAAAACAATATTGTTTATAGAAATCTTCTGAGTAGGAAATCTGTTAAGTGCCTGTTAACAGGCAGCAACGATTACATCTGAATGGCATCCATACTTCTTCTTGCTGTGTAGCGTGACGTGTACGCAAAACGGAAAATCGAGACTTTTTGTTGCTTAATTTCACAATTTAATTTGGTTTTTAAAACGTTTCCGAAACAAATTTAATAACAATGGGTTCATTTCGCCGCGAGAAGGATGAAGAAGAGGACGGTAAGTAATCAAGAAACAGCTGAAATATAACTAACAGTGAAGCGCCGAAGCGGCAAACCAAACAACTGCCAACACTGGTCGCAGAAGGTGCTCTGCTGGCAGCCCACAAAACTCATACACATACAACGGGCCACAATAAAAATTAACACACACACTCTCGAGCTACAACAACAAAACACACACAAATTTTGTTTTTATACATTTGCCTACTGCCCGGCTGAACGAAATGAAATATTTTACTTCAAACTCGCAAAACAAACGCACAGGTCCGACGAACGCGTACCAGAATCTGGAGAAGACTTCGGTGCTGCAAGAGACGCGCACCTTTAATGAGACGCCGGTGAATGCACGCAAATGCATTCACATTCTGACCAAGATCCTCTACCTGATCAATCAGGGAGAGCAGCTGGTGGCGCGCGAGGCGACCGATTGCTTCTTTGCCATGACCAAACTGTTCCAATCCAAGGACATTGTGTTGCGTCGCATGGTATATTTGGGCATCAAGGAGCTGAGCTCCATTGCAGAGGACGTTATCATTGTCACCAGTTCCCTAACCAAGGACATGACCGGCAAAGAGGATCTGTATCGTGCCGCCGCCATACGGGCCCTTTGCAGCATAACCGATCCCACCATGCTGCAGGCCGTTGAGCGTTACATGAAGCAGTGCATTGTGGACAAGAATGCTGCCGTCTCGTGTGCGGCTCTGGTCAGCTCCTTGCGTTTAGCCAGCACCGCCGGCGATGTCGTCAAACGTTGGGCAAACGAAGCCCAGGAAGCCATGAATAGCGACAATATTATGGTCCAATATCATGCTCTCGGCCTGCTCTATCATATACGTAAATCGGATCGATTGGCCGTCTCCAAGTTGGTCAACAAATTGGCTCGCGGCTCGTTGAAGAGTCCCTACGCCGTTTGCATGCTGGTAAGAATTTTATTTATCCATATAGACCAAAAATGCTATCCACATTTAGGATTGAGTCGATGTAATAACTTGTTTGTTACTTGTTTTTAAGTTGTCATCAATAGTTAATGAAGTCAAAGATTAACAATTCAAATTAAGTTTATGGAATTTTAAATCTGTCCCATTTTAAGAATAACCCTCAACGCCAATGTTGCTCTAAACATAATAAAACCTTTGATTTATTTGCACACAGATTCGCATTGCCTGCAAACTGATCGAGGAGGAGGATCTGCCGGCCGAGGAGCTGTCAGACTCACCGTTATACACGTTCATTGAGACGTATCTGCGCCACAAGAGCGAAATGGTCATCTATGAAGCCGCACATGCCATTGTCAATATGAAGAACACAAATCCACGAATGCTCTCGCCAGCCTTCTCCATATTGCAACTGTTTTGTGGATCGCCAAAGGCAACGCTTCGCTTCGCCGCTGTGCGCACGCTCAACAAGGTTGCCATGACGCATCCGGCTGCTGTGACCACATGCAATTTAGATTTGGAGGGTCTCATCACCGATTCAAATCGTTCGGTGGCCACATTGGCAATCACCACACTGCTCAAAACGGGAGCCGAATCGTCCGTGGAGCGTCTGATGAAGCAGATCTCTACGTTTGTCGCCGAAATCTCCGATGAGTTCAAAGTGGTGGTGGTTCAGGCCATTTGTGCCCTCTGCGCCAAATATCCGCGCAAGCACACCGTCCTCATGAACTTCCTCAGTGGTATGCTGCGTGAGGAGGGCGGCCTGGAGTACAAGACGTCGATTGTGAATACCATTATAACGATAATCGAGGAGAATGCGGATGCCAAGGAGTCGGGTCTTTCGCATCTGTGTGAGTTCATTGAGGATTGCGAGCATGTCTCGCTGGCCGTGCGCATTCTGCATCTGCTGGGCAAGGAGGGTCCGTTTGCAGCCACGCCCTCCAAATACATACGCTTCATTTACAATCGTGTCATCTTGGAGAGCCCCATTGTACGCGCTGCAGCTGTCACTGCGTTGGCCCAGTTTGGCGCCTCGTGCCCCGCCCTGCTTGCCAATATCCTGGTGTTGCTCGGACGCTGCCAGATGGATCCCGACGATGAGGTGCGTGATCGTGCCACCTATTACCTAACCATACTTAATACGGCCAAACCGGAGCTCTATAAGAATTACATTATCGAGCGCGAGAATTGCTCACTGGCTCTGCTCGAGAAGGCACTGTCGGATCACTTGATCGGCGATCTGCTGACTCACTTCGACATTTCCGTTGTGCCCAAGGCGGCAATTGTTAAGCAAGAGATCAGCAACGATATCATGATGGTGACAAGCGCACCACGTGCACCGAAAATCACACGGGAAGAGGAGAGCGCCGCCCGGTTGGCCCAGCTGCCAGGCATCCAGGTGCTGGGACCGATACATCGCAGCACCGCACCCGTACAGCTGACCGAGAGCGAGACGGAGTACACGGTGCAGTGTATCAAGCATATATTCGCACAACATGTGGTATTCCAATTTGATTGCCTTAACACGCTCTCCGAGCAGTTCCTGGAGAATGTGCGCGTGGAACTCACGCTACCCGAGGGCTACAAGACGCGTGCCATCATTCCGTGTCCCAAATTGGCCTACAACGAATTGCAAACAACATTCGTCATTGTCGAGTTCCCGCCAGATCTCAGCAGTTCGATAGGTAAAGCTCGAAATTTAACTTGAATTATGCAAATATTTTATGTGTTTCCTTTTTATTTTGGCAGCTCCATTTGGCGCCACCTTGCGTTTCGTGGTGAAAGACTGCGATCCGGTTACGGGCGAGCCAGACTCGGATGAGGGCTACGATGATGAGTATATGCTGGAGGACTTAGAGATCACAGTCGCCGACCAAATACAAAAAACAAAAAAGAACAATTTCCAGGTGGCCTGGGATGCCGCCGACAGCGAGGGCAAGTTCTCATAATCAGATAATGCCTTCCATCCACATAATATATAATAATAATTGTTATATTTTAATTACAGAATGGCTGCAAGCCGACGACACGTATGTACTATCAGCCGTTAACAATTTGCAGGACGCTGTCAACACCATTATTAAAATACTGGGTCTGGGCGCAGCGAATCTTTCTGAAAAAGTGCCCGAGGGCACGCATCTGCACACCGTACACTGCTCAGGTATATTGGATGGACATGTTTGGTCAACATCAGTTTTTTCTCTAATTGTTTCGTTTGCATTTGGGCAGGCACCTTCCGAGGCGGCGTCGAGGTGTTGGTGCGTGCTAAACTGGCGCTCTCCGAGGGCGTTACGCTAAATCTGACAGTGCGTAGCACGGATCAGGATGTTGCCGAGCTCATAACGGCAGCCATCGGATAAGATTGCGAGCCATGCAGAGATCTCGTTGGGTTTCTGCGTGCCATGAATATGATATGATAAAGAAAAAACTATATATAAATCTAAAACTTAAATGTAATAAAAAATATATAATGTTGTAGCTTTAAGCGACGCCTCCCCTCCCCTCCTGTAATATTTGCAAGTCAGCCGTGATTCATCTTTATGATCACTTGTTGCGCTGCATCATAAATTTGAATCAGTGAAATCTCTGATTTTGCACACTTGTCCTGGCTTTCAAAGGGTATTATATTGTTATAGCCACAAGTATATGTCGGTCTTAGCCTGAGCGAGTTATAATTATGTATTCCAAAACCAAAATTTAAATACACGCAAATATGCAAAAATAACTAAGCTAAGTGAGAACTAAACTTTTGATTAAATAACTATTCAAAATCTAAGAGTAGCAATTCTTTAAAATTTCATGTTTGATTTGCATTTTAGTGAATATAAAAAAGGAATTGATCGAATTTAATATTTGAATTTGTTGACGCTGAAGTAGTAGAAAAAATTACGATATTTTCAACTTATTTTGTATTCATTTTTATTCAATTATAAATAACTTAAGTTGCAATTTATACAGTTTCTGTTTCTTCACGCGTTAACTTGTTAATGCTTAAATTAGTTCTGGTTGCTGCATTCATAATAATTTCTTGTGCTTTTTTGTTCGCAATCGATTTCACTCGCATTTCTTGATTTTTTGTTTGTTTTGTTTTTTTTTTTTTTGTTATTATTTTGTAAATACACTTCTCATCAAACCAATCGATGCTTAATACTCTTCGTTCAGTACTCATATGAAGTATTTTTGTTTAAAAGTTCATGGTAAATTGACGCAAGAGTACAGAACAAAAAAAAAACACCACACGAAAGATTTGGTTTTTGTCTCCAAGTTATTCTATTTTTTTCATTTCATTTTCTTTTTTTTTTTTGTTTTTTTTTTTGATGCACGCACACAATTGAAAACAATTTCACACAGCTAATTTCTGTTCGTTACAATTTTGTATGCTCATTGTCAGATCGATTATTAGATTTTAAAGATATCTTATTTGTATATGTATAGTATATGCATGCACTCACGCTTAAAACGCTAATAATTCGAAAACAAATGTAAAATGATCATTTTTGTGTTCGTCTCCTTACACCTGGTTGTCCTTCTGATTCTGGACTGGGACTGCTCCGCTTTTCTAAAGTTCTGCTTGCATTGAATAAACACATTGGCGCTAATTTTAATTTCATAATTCTCATAATTTTGGTTTTTAAATACACGCTAGTAGGTTGATATTTGCTTTCGTTATCTCATCTACACCTATTTCAATCGACGCTATCATTCGCCAATTCAATGTGTATTCTGCTGCTGCTGTTGTTGCTGCTATTGTTTTGTTTCTAGCCATTTTTCCATTACGGTTGCTTATCTTTTTTCTAGCTGACAAACCATACAGATATAGATTTATATATATATATATAAATATATATATATATGTATACTATATATTATACTATATTACATTTAGCATACATATTTCGTTTTCTGTTTGTTTTTTGTTATTTTATCTTAAGGTTTGATTTTTAAGGATGCGCGTATTGAGCCTGGCCGAAGCGACAAATTCACAACACTGCTCCGGCCACGTTTGTTGTATATATATATATATATATATATATATATATATAATGTATATATGTATAGTGAGTCGACGATTTTAAAATTGTTGGATTCGTTGGGGACCGTTTTGACTATTGAGCGCATATTTTTGAATGGTACCCTAAACTGCTTAAACACTATAATTAAAATAGTTAATGCTTGAATATTTATACAGAGTGAATGAGTGCTAGCTGGTAGTGGTGGTGGTGGTTGTTGTTGTGGTTGTGGTTGATTGGTTGTTATCGTTGTTGTTGTTGTTGTTTAGTTGTGCTTAAGCGGATCTTCAGCATTTGAACTTGACCATGGGTATATGCTTGGAAGACACACACTTGTCACAGCACCACTCGGCAAACACCTCCTTGTTGAGCATTTGAAAGGCCGCCTCCGAGAGACCCACACAGGTTCTTAAATGGAAAGACGAATATATATATATATATAAACTAATGTTTATATATTGGTGACTACTTCTTGCTTACCTGTGAAAGAAGAAGTTACAACCAGATTCACAGAAGACTGCTTCGTCGTTGTCGTTGACCTCCTTGTGGCACATGCCACACGGATAAATGGGCGGCGCATTAGGATTCTGCGGATTGAAGACCATCGGCTGACCTGGTGGATACATTTTGCCACCGCTCATTGTCATTGGCTTGCCCATTGGTCCCCCCATGTTTCCCATGGGTCCGCCCATTGGCCCTGGGCCCATGTTACCCATTGGACCCGGACCCATTGGGCCACCGCCGCCAAACATGTTCGGACCGCCCATTGGACTGTGTCCGTGCCCATGATGATGTGGGTGTGTGTGTGCGTGGTGAGGTGGCATTCCATGGTGCGGTGGCGGCCCATTCATGCCGCCTGGCCCCGGACCCGGTCCTGGCACACCGCCCATATGCCCATGTCCCATGTGTGGGCCGGCATTGCCGTGTGGTCCCATCATGTGCGGATTTCCACCTCCGCCGCCACCGCCCATGTGCGGCGGCATGCCTCCCGGTCCAGGACCATGCATGCCCGGTCCCGGGCCCATCATGTGATGTGGCGGATGCGGACCGCCCGGATGCGAATGATGCGGGTGCGGATGATTCATAAGCTGCGGGTGCGGTGGTCCTCCAAGATGCGGCGGTTGCTGTGGCGGCAGCATTTGGTTCATGCCCATGCCCATGGGACCGCCAGGTCCGTGACCGCCTGGCCCATGACCAGGTCCACCAGGTGGTCCACCCATATGGACGCCCATTGGCCCGTGCTGCTGTTGTTGTTGGTGTTGTTGTTGTTGGTGCTGTTGCTGTTGCTGCTGTTGTTGTTGCTGTTGATGTTGTTGCTGTTGTTGTTGCTGGTGCTGCTGCATAGGAACATTTGGGTGCATTTGCTGGCTCATCATGGGTCCATTGTTATTCATATTGTTATTATTATTATTATTGTTGTTGTTATTGCCGCCACCAGCGCTGCTGAGCGCTGGTGATTGCAGGGGACTGGGCCCGGAATTGGGCATGCCCGGACTGGGACCGGCACTATGGAGCGCATGATGCGGTGACATGGCGGGCGGCGCTGGTGAGGAAGTAGGCACTGATGTGGTCGCCGTTACCGACGACGTTGTCGTCGTCGTCGCTGTGGACGCTGCTGATGATGATGATGACGCCGCTGGCAATGGACCGTTGGATTGCATTGAGTTGGGCACTACACCGCCACCACCACCACCGCCACCCAAACGGCCACCCGGCGCCGCTGGCGACAGATGCGGATGAGGATTTTGATTGTTGTTGCTATTGTTGGGATTGTTGCCACCACTATTATTATTATTGTTGTTGCTGTTGTTGTTACTGTTGGACGCATTGCCACCCATCATGTTGCTGTTGTTGTTGGGATTGGCTGGCGACATGCCACCGGGTCCAACCAAGCCGCCCGGCCCTGGACTTGGCCCGGGACCGGGTCCGCCGGACATGTGACTGTGATTTGTCGGTCCATTGCCCAGTGGACTATGCAATGGCGGTGGACCCATTTGGCCATTGTTCATGTGAGTCTGCTGCGGGTTTTGTGGCTGCTGCTGCTGTTGCGATCCTTGCTGCTGTTGTTGCCCCGGTCCGGGTCCGGGTCCTGGTCCTGGTCCGGGACCCAGTGGACTGCCAATCTGGTTGCCCATGGGTGAGCCCATGGGCAGCGAATTCATTGGCGAGTTCTGGCCGGGCATAGGTCCACCAGCGCCGCCCATGGGCGAGCCTTGCATTGCACGTGGATTGGGCCCATTGGGGCCGCCCATGGGCGATAAGCCGCCCATGCCCATATGATGCGGTGATATGCTTGGTCCGCCCATATTACCCATGGGACTCATGCCACCCATGCCAGCCATAGCGCCCATCGGGCTGCCCATGGGCACGCCACCGGCACGGCCGTGATTCATGTGAGGCGGCAGACCAACGCCGGGTCCCATCGCATGCGGATGTGGATGCCCTCCAGGTCCCAAGGGGCTCATGCCACGCATCGGCGGCGGCCCGCCCATATGATGCGGTCCGTGCGGCCCATGGCCCATGGGTCCGCCGCCGGCGCCCGGATGATGTGGATGCATATGCGGATGCATGCCCATACCCATGCGCTCCTCCCAATGCGGATGCGGTCCAAAATGTCCCGGTCCGCCGGCGCCGCCCATTTGATTCATGGCCGCCATGGCAGCAGCCGCGGAGCTGGACATAGCCGACACCTGGGGGCTGTCATCGAACGGATTGGAGGCAATGATAGTGTCACCGAAACCGCCCATCGGTGGCGGCGGTAACAGATCCTGCGGCGTTGGCGGCGCCGACTGCTGCTGTTGCATGGAATTGGCAGCGGCCGCTGCCGCAGCTGCTGCCGCCGCTGCAGCGGCAGCTGCCGAGTTGGCCGCATTCGATGTTTTTCGTCGCTTCTTTGGATTACTCGGCGCCGAGATGATATCCGTTGGAGGCGGTGGCTTAAAATCAGGCGGACATAAACCGCCCGCTGGACCCGGCAAACGATATGGCGCCATACCGATATTGTGGGTCATATTCGAAGTGTTTTTCTTCCGAATGGTGGCAGCTTTTCTTTAACAACGGGGCGAACGAAAATTTCAATCCAATGGCGTCGTCGATCCGCTGGACCACGACGCGTCAATCAAAAAAAAAATATGTTGTTGATGGTGTTGAAATATGCCCTTTGCAGAGATGGGCTCCTCTTCAGTGCTGTTTTTGGTTAAAATAGGATGCCAGGCTGTGTGTGTGCGTGTGTAGGTGTGTGTGTGTGTGCAAGAGAGAAGACATAGAATGATGAGTATTACAAAACTGTATACATTGCATTTACTGCATCACTCACCTGTGCATCCCAGTTCGTAATGTGTTAAATTTTTTTAAAATAAAATACAAAAACCTTCGTTGATGCTAATTTCCGAGCTGGCAACTCTAGGCGCGCATGTCGTCAGCGTTGGCAGCACCTGCAGCAGTAGAAGTAGCAGTAGCAGCAGCAACACAAAATACAGCGAGAAATTGCGCTCAGGTCGCGCTCTGAAATTGCAGAGCTGGCTGCACGTTCAAATAATTAAAAGACTTCTTTTTTGATATGATGAATTGATTTCACTTAAGTGTCGCGCGACTTTAGCGATAGGCGCACGCCACAGCGTTGTTTTTTTTATGTTTTCTTTATTTTTTGTTTTATTTCACTTTTCTCAGTTGGCGGCTCTTCTTCTTGCCAGCGATTTAATGTTCTTTTTGCACCACCACCGCAATGCAGCGGCAGCTATTTAACTGCTTCTTTTGTAATTATTACTACACGAACAATTTGTTAAGCGCTTTTCGATGAGCATCGATTAGGAAAATGAATTGCACGTTTCACAATTTTACCATGCGATCTTGCAGTTTGCGCACGCAAATTTGTTTTGTCGTTTTCGTTTTTGTTGATGGCCGCGGTGCCAGGCTAAATTTTTATGGCAAATTGGTTGCTGCGTAACCATTTGGAAAGCAATTGTACATAACTGTGCCGCGTTGTGCACCACACATTATCATTTGATCGCAAATGCTTAACTTTTTGTTTGAAACTACAATATTTTGCCAATTTTCGTATGCGTAGCGTCGTGGATTCTAAAATATAAATAATTTTCCTCGCCTGCCAGCCAAGGTGACCGTATTTTGGCAACAATAAATACCTAAATTCCATTCTTCATTTTGAAACTAGGGTAACCATCACTCTGAATACCGATAATGCGCTAATTTCGATCAATCGAAATTCACCAGTGTTTTATAACTTTTATAATAATATGTCGTACTATTTAAATAATAGTAGTGAATTTTTCCTCATGTAAAAAGTAAATTTCTTAGCTTGAAAATGTATTCATTTATGTATAAAGAAGAAAATATCGATATTATCGTTAAACTGCCATCACTATTGACCACAAAGTGACGCATGTTAATTTGGCGCTGGCTGGTTTAAATATTTTTCGTAGCGACAAAAATATGTGGAACAATTTTGAAGCATCCGTGGTGGAGGATGAAACTATTTCCAATGCTTTCTCATCGCGTAGTATTTTCAAAATAACCAGCGAGGATGCGGTAATTTCTAGCAAATGGAGCAAACAAAATAAAATAAATAAAAACTAATTTTGTGATTCTAGGTTGTAAAATATCCTTCAATTCAAGCGCATTCGCAAAGTGGCAAAATGGTAATTTCAATTGACAAAAGTCTGCTGCTACTCGAGGACGAGCTGGGGGCCAAGTGCAGTTTCCTTAGCTTTGGCGCGCACATCGATGCCATCGCCATTTCGAACAGCGGCAATCTAATTGTGTGCGGCCTCACAGACGGCGAAGTCCATGGCGTCTACATCAAGGGTCTGTTGTTGTTCAGTGTGTGCATCAGGATTGAGGATGCCAGCATCACAAGCGGCACATTTACTAACATTCAGCAATTGGGTCAACACTTTTACCTCACATGCAGCAACGGCAGCATCTATTGGTGAGTGCATTCCATGCATATGTATACATATACATTGATACATGCATTTGATATTGATCTGACTCGTCGTTAATTTAGTCTCAGCGAAATCGATGAATCTTCGCTCGATTCCTTGCCGAATATCACCTTAAAGGATAGTGAAAACATGGCTGCATTGCTAGATGATGTCACCGTAGAACGCACTTCCGCCGGTGGCCGGACACTTAATGTGGACAGCGCTCTGCTGCTCAAGCAACCAACTGTCCACCATTATGCCGTGAACAACCAGGAGACGCAGCGGACGGATCAGGAGCTGATCATAGCTGGTGCACAGAGCACGTTAAGTTATTGGACTGCGTCCAACGATGTCACTCGCATCAATTTACCATCGCAGTTTGGCAGCATAAGGAACATCTACAATATAGAGCATTATATGTAGGCTGGCATATCCAACTATAACTGAACACCTAACTTTATTTATGCATATACCTCTTTCAATAGCATTGCTTTAACGGAATCTGGGCACCTGCTGCCGATTTGTCCATTTACACGTACCGTCAGCTTGTGTCAGTCAGAGCAGAGCAGCAAGCTGCTAATTGAGGATATGCAGGTGATGGAGTGCAGCGAAGAGCATGTGGAGCTATTGATACTTACCAAGCCCACCGCAGACGGGGAGCGTTTCATTAAAATTGTCGAATATCCCTGTAAGACTTATTGCTTATTTATAATTGCTGGAGAGACTTTATTTTGCCTGCTTGTTGATAATTCTTTTCAGCATTGAAGTGCAAAAGCGAGATTGAAGTTCCGATGAACTCTTGGCTTATACGCCAGCCCAAAAGTGCCGTCAATCTGTATTATCTGGCCACCAAGGCAGTGGCAGATGGCGATTTTCCCTCGGAGGTGGAAATGATGATGGTTTCTGAGACGGATCCCAGTGATCGCTTCAAAAAACTCATCGCTAAAGGACGTCTGGAAGAGGCGGAGGTACTCTTCCGCTATTATATGCTATATTCTTAAAGATGTGTATTCTATTTTGTATATATATTTTTTTTATCCCTGCCATGCAGCATTTTGGAAAGCAGTTCGATCTGTGCTTGCAGTTGATCTACGAGGCCAGAGCAAAACGTATACTTGTCGAACTGTGCAATGCGAATGTAAGCAACGCCAACTTAAAGGAGCTGGAGGAAAAGTTTCAAATTCTGCTCAATTTGCTGGTTCAGATCGAAAGCAAAGCATTCTTCAAAAATAATCGCATGGTCAACTTAAGTTCGCGTCAGATTTTGGAGCGTTATCTTAAAGAAATACAAAAGAGATTGGATTTTGATGTAAGCGGTGCATTAATCGTCTGCGTAACAATACTAATCAACAGATTTACAGGAGGACGAGGTGCATGTGCTTGAAATAGACGAGCAACTGCATCGCCTCAAAACTCTGGCCATCATCGATCCCTACGAGTGCAATAGCGAGTGGCAAAAGTTTGTCTACAACACGAATCTGGTGAAGGTGGTGAAGAGCATGTTTACAACTGATATGCCCACGGCCTGTCTCATCTGGCGGCGTCACTCGAGCAGCATTTTGCCTCAGCTCAACGACGATGAGTTACGAACGCTGCTGGGCTTCGTACCCAGCAGCACAGAGCCGCTTAATGTGGTGCAGTGGCTGCGCCAATTTGTGCCTATTGTCAGCAATACGCATCCAACCATTATGCCCTTCATCACCGACTGGAGCATTGAAATGACCCGCAAAATGCAGTACGGTGATCACTGGCCAGATATTGGCCTGGAATTCGCGACCAATATATTGGATATCTTTGAAGATGTTCGGTTTATCTACTCGTAAGTATTCCATTAGTTGTGGAAATCTTAATATATTTTTATAATTGATTTTTTTTTTTGATTTGCCAAGTGATGTGGGTCGTCAGCAGGAGCGCAACATTGGTAAGCTGCGAGATCTGGTTAATGCTCTGCAGGATTTGTCCGTGTTGAAGAAAAGCTACAAATTGAGCTTCACACTGGATAATTATATGCAGGACTCAATAGATGCGACAGCCTTGCATATATTGCAGCGTGCACATTTGGACAATTTGCAGAGCCTGGTCAAGAACTTTCTGTATCCCATCTATCAGGAGAAGGGACGCCAGCCTCTCAACGTTATCAAGCAGTACATAGCACAGTTGGTGGCGAATCGTCAATCTCTTAGCAATTGGCTGGAGCGAGCGATGGCCTGCATTGACTTGCTCCACAACGAGGACACGCGGTTGAAGTGCGCGCTTTCGATACTTCAGAATGCACCGGTTCCTTGGCCAGAAACATTGGCGCCGCTTATCAAGCTGCGCAACTCCACGCATCCGCTGAGCTTCAAGATCAATGCCGAGTATGAGATACAGGTGATCAAGATAATGAAGAGTAAATACGGCTGGCCAGCGGATAGCGTCGCTGACATTAATCTCGAGCTGTTCATGATGCGCATCGTTAAGCTGAATCTACCGGATATGCTGGAGGATATACGCACGCTGACCAAAGCGGCGCCAGATATATCAACCAGTGCCAATTTCAACTGTTGCTATCAGATGGCGCGACGTGGTCAAATCGAGATGGCCTACGAGTTCTATAAGTCGCTCAGCAGCAAGCAGGGCTGCGAAGTCGTTGAAATCCTGGCGAATATCCTTGAGATGAGCTCCGGCTCATTTGTCAATGAGGCCAAGGTGCTGGAGCATGTTAATCAGCTGGAGTTATTTAAACTAATGCTGCCCCACGTTGACTCCGTTTACGGGCAACGTTATCTGCTCATCAAACACAGCTTCCAGCTGCATCAAAAGTTCAATTTGCAGGTGAACAGCAGCAGTGATCTGATTTCGTTGCAAAGACGGCTCGAACTGCTCGACGAGGGCATTGAGCACATCATCCCCCAGTCCCAGGCCACGTTGAATGTGTGCGCTTTCATGGTGAGTAAAATGGGTGAATTATGTACAGCGCTCGGTCTCCAAAAGGTTCGCGGATTATTGCGCATCAGCCAGCGAGTTGGATGCCTGCCCCTCAGCTGTGCTCTGGCTCACTACGCTCTGGAATTCATCGACTGTGTGCCGGCCAACAGCGGTGACTTCATCAACTTTGGCATTGAATTGCTCGTCCAACAGATTTGCAATGCCAAGAGTCGTGGTCATGGTAAGTTAGTGCTCGGTTTCATGAAGAAACAAGTTTCATCAATTACTGAATTCTTAAATAAACCTTTAGACACGCATTCATCGCTCCACATGTTGACCGAGAGTGATCCGTTGAGCTTTCCGCTCGCCTACGGACTGCTAACGGAGGCGCTGATGCACGAGCGAAGTCTTCTGCGGGATCTAAATGAGGTAATCAAGTACGTACGCGTGGCTGTCATGCACTATCCGATGGATGCCATTGAGGCGCACTATCATGGCAAGGAGCAGAGTGTTAACGAGCAGATTTGCCGTGCCCTGGATGGCGCATCCATTGCCTTGGGCGAGACAACGCTTAACTTTTCGACAGCGCTCAATATGTCGATTGACGTTAAAGTAAATGTGGACCCGCCGCCCAAGAAGCGCTATTCGGTGTCCATGTTCGATGACGTCGATGTTAAGCCACAGCAGCAGCCGGAGCGGAAGGTAAATCAACAATAAACAAACTAAAAACCACACTTCAACTATATTCCAATAATGATTTTGTCTATTTTACAGAAGCGCATTAGCGGTAGCATGCCCATTGTGAAGTTCGTGGCACGAACGCTGCTGCTCATGATAATTGATAGTGATCCCAAAAATTCGCTGTTGCTGAAATTGAGGCATTCTTTGCCGCCGGATATCAAAGAGGATGTTGATGGTGCTTGCAGCGATTTCTTTTTATCTTTGGAGCATTTAACCAAGGCCAAGGAGCATGACGCTTGGTATATTATGTCACAGTATCTACTCGAATATCAGAATCAGAATCGTGGCAAGAAAATCATTAATGAGGGCTTTATTTCGCTGCATTTGCGTCGCATCCTTCGCAATGCCATGAACAACAAGGAGGCCAACTTAATTGGTAAATATGCTTGTTAATTAATTAATTTCTCACTGGATCAAAACAATATTTGTACGATTTGCAGAGCTGTTTGTCATGCTGCTGGCGGATAACGAGTCACACGCCTTGCTGGACAAATTGTACACGGATTTGAAAACTGATCAGCAAAAGATTCATTATCTGACGCTCTCCGCCATGTATAACGAATACGAAAACGAAATGGATAATGTGCAAATTTTGCGTGCCAAGTAAGTTAAAACCAAATCGAACGAACACATTTCGATTATAAGCTTAAATTTGTTCACTTCTTTAAAGGCGCAACAAACTGTATTATTATTTGGAGTTTTGCCAGCAGGATCCCAGTATTAGGGGTAAATTTAATGCCGAAATGGATAATGTTGATCAATTGCTGAAAGAGTTCCATAACAAACGGCTCAATGTGCAGCTGCTGGAGCGCATGAGCAATGATTTCGGTTTGGACTATCAGAAAATGCTAATCACACAAATCCTGAGCATATTAAATGCCCAGGAGCTGCGCTACGAGATCAAAACCAATACCTTGGGCGAAGAGGAGATCGTAATGTTGAGCAGTGTGCGGGAAATTCGTGACTTGTGCCAGCCGTACATTAATGAGATTAAGAATGTGGAACTGTTCACCTCCAAGCTACAACAGTTTATCGAGGAGGTGCGTTAAGCCACAATTGAATTGAACAGAATTGTTGCACAATTAATACTTGTCTTTACTTATCTTTAGATCAACATTTACTTTTATGAGTTGTATCTGTGCGTTATCGAGATACTTATGTTCTTTGAGTCGGCGCCCAAGCAGATGGAGACCTGGGTAAATATTTTGCATTTTTTGCGCCACAAGATGATCACGCGTCGACGCAATCGAGCTGGTCAACTGGAGACAGACATGTGGCTGCAATCTCAAAAGGAAAACGGTGTCCTACCAAAGATTGCTCGCTATCGCCTGCCCTTCATGCCCATTGTGGAGAAGCCGCTAAGAGATATTCTCGGTGCGTTGTTTAAAATATAAACAATAATGTTATGTTTTATTAACTTATTATTAAATTTGCCCTTGCAGATAGCGAACTGAATGTGGACAACTGTCAGAGCTGGTTTCCGCTCATACTTATGTGCACCGAATTGAAAAACTCCAAGGACATCACCCAAAACTGCGACTATTTTTGCATGGCAGCAGTTAAAAACTCAATAGCCGAATACAAATCAAAGAACGATTCGGAGTCATGGAGCTTGCATCCGACCAATAATGCATTCCTTAAATCGGTACGATATAAGTTACTGATCTTAATTGCTTAGATTCGCCTAAGTACATGTATCGCTTTCCTAATTGCAGATCTTGCGCTTGGTTAAGAACGTTCACAATTCCAGCAAAGTGTTCCTCATATTGTACTTTGTTGCCAGCTATGCTCCAGAGGGTGCCGACCAAGTGGAGGCCTCCTACGAATGCTGGAAATATGCTAAGGAACATGAAGCACTGAATAAGGATCCCAAGTGCCAGGATCAATTGATCAAGATAATGCGCAGATATCCCATACAAAAGACACAGCATTTGCTCCACGTTTATGGCATGAACGATGAGAAACTGCTGCGCCTCGTCGAGCATCCCTCAGAGCTCATACATTGCCTATACCATCATGAACTGATACTTAAATCCAGCAAGGTGGACATCAATGCTTTGGTCAAAGAGATTTGCGTGCTGCACGAAATCAGTCTTGAAGGTATACAGTTTAAGCTGCTGCAGAAATGGTTGTCGATTACAATGGAGCCTGCGGATGGGACAATTTTGGAGGAAACATTCCTTGAGGATCACAATTGGCCTGAGAATGGTGGCGGCAGCAATTGTGCCGATGAAACTGACAATGCCAGCGAGAACGTCGTTCGAGCATTTTATATACTTAGCAGTTGGCCCAAATCGGAGGCTGTTCAGTTTCTGGTGGGCCTTATCTTTAAGGGCGGGTAAGCTTGAAGTAATCATCAATAAGAGAGTTTATCTTCTATTAATGTGATATAATTGTTGTCTTGCAGCTCAGCAAACACCTCCACGCAGCTGCAAATGTACGAGTGTTATTCCAAGCTCAACGATGGCAGCAATTCATTCAGCAACACCATAAGCCAGCGCCAGTTCATCACCATTAAATGTGTCCATGAATTGAAGGCTCTCGGCTACAACTCGAATATTGAGAAGTTTGCGGATGAACATTGCGACAAGATAAGCATACTGAAGATGGTGTGGCAGCGCAATGCACAGAATCCCCTCTCACTCAAGGTGATGGCCGACATTTGTTTGGGCTTCAATATACATTTACCCAAGATCTGGAATGGCATACTCAAGCGCATGGTCATATTTAATATGGTGCCCGAGCTGAACGCATTGGTCGATGTGCTCGGTTGCAAGCCGCAGCTGCTGCATCTGGATGGACTGGCGATGGCCTTTGACTGTGTGCTCACCCATCCGCTGAAGAATGCGGGCGAGACCCGCTCCCACGCACAGGAGGAGCGCTTACAGAAGACGCTGCTGCGTCTGCAGGGTTGCCCGGTTGTGCATGCGCTCAATCTATACCAATTTGCCGAGCACTGTGTGCTCATCCAGCGTCCACATATGGCTGCCTCAGTGCTCATCTTCTGTCAAAGTGCTGAGCAGCGCAAAAAGATAGTTGAGGTTAGCTGGGAATACGATTTGTGTTCTTCTTCTTTATAATAATTTGTATATCATTTGCAGCTCATCAAATCCCGACGGGTGAATAACTTACGCCAGCAAATTCTAGAACTGGAGGATTCCGGTTTGCTGCCAATGGTTCTTAACTTTGCGCTCAAGGAATTGAATATTTAATTTATATATGAAATGTATAATATATGAATAATTGAATTGAACTTTCATATTTTGGTTTTCTTGAGATAGATTTATTGAGATTGAAGAGAGAGACAGAGAGATGAAGAGAGTTAAACTGCGAAGAGATTTTCGATTAACTCATTAATGTTATTTTTACAGATTCATCTGTTTAGCAAACATTTGATTAAATTACTAATCATATTTAACGAGAGCAATCTATAAAACGAGGGCATTCCCAATTGAAGGAAAGTGCTAATCAACAATCATTAACAAGTTGATGACATCACCTTGCAACTAATGCACAGTGTGCCACTAAGCAAATAAGCTACAAACAACTACATCGAATATTTACACGTTTTACTTATTTAATTGATTATTAATCTAAGCATTTGTATTGTTTACGTTTAAGATAAGATAAACATTCAACTGGTAACATACGCGTTTCATGAGTGTGCGCATTTGAAGTACATTCATTTTATGAATGGTACCACTGTGCGCTGTCCGCAATCAGCTGTTCGTACAACTCTCAAAGCGTATACAGAACTTACTGTATATTGCTAGTTGTGGAATTTGTCTTGTAGAAAAATGTTGCGTTCATTGATTGGGGCACAAAAGTGTTTGTATCTGTTCAACAGAACAGTAAACAAGACGCGAATCAATTTAAATAATGTGGCACCAGTGGCATCGACATTATCCATGTAAGTAGAAAATGAAAAAATAAATGTAAAAAAAAATAAATGCGTCACGATAAGTAAACATAAATTCCTTATCTGCATAGACGGAATTATGCACCACCTACCCATATTAAACAATCGGCGGTGGCAGACGATTCAGGCACCATGGCTCAGGGTAAGCAAACCGAATGATTAATGATCAAATTAATAAGCCAAATCTATTGCTACAGTCAAACTGGAGATGATGCAACGTCTTGGCCTGGACCAGGGTTATCACCTGGTGCCAAAGTCCCGTGAACATCTGTTAAAATATCAGCCGAAGCTGGCGGATCTGCCAGCGCGTGCCATGCAGGACTCCTTCACGTCGGCAATTATACCACTCAGCACGAATCGTTCGCTGCAGGACAAGTATGTCACCTATTTGAGCAATGTGCGGATGGGCAGGCTGCTCGAGGATATGGACATTTTTGCCGGTTGGTCACTATATATAATCACAATTAAAACATTATTGTAATCATTGTCTCAATCTGTGGCAGCTTGGTGCTGTCACAAGCATTTGATGGTGCCGCAGCTGCCGGCGGATGTGCATTTGCCGTATACGTTTGTGACGATACTCGTGGATCGCATTGATTTCACCGATACACTGGCCTCCGGCACCGAGGATATTCGCCTATCGGGTCACGTCTCATGGGTGGGCACCAGCTCCATGGAGGTTGTCGTTTGGCTCGAGCAAATGCAAAATGGCAGCTACAAGAAGCTGACACGTGCCCTGTTCCTAATGGCAGCACGCAATGCCACAAATACGTCGGCAGCACCAGTGAATCCCATCCAGCCGGCTAACGAGGAGGAGACGATGATTCTAAATGGCGGGAAAGATCGCAAGCGCAGGCGTCAACAGATCTGCGCCCAGTCCATTTTCAAGGTGGAGCCCAACGATGCGGAACAGTCGCTCATGTATGAGCTGTATAAGCGGACCACGCCCACCGACACCATGGAGCTGAACAAGCGCATATTGCCGCCAAATTGCCGCTGGATGTCAGATTCGTATCAGATGAGCACGATTCCATCGTTCCCCGAAAATCGTAATCATCACAATCGCGTCTTTGGCGGCTTTCTGATGCGCACCGCCCTCGAGATTAGCTGGGCAGCAGCGGTGCTTTACTGCAAGACGCGTCCCAAGCTGGAGCACATTGCCGATATTAGTTTCGAGAAGCCGGTTAGCGTCGATTCATTCATCAAGATGACCGCCTATGTGGTGTACACCAAACTGAACTATGTGCAGATTATGACCGTGGCCGAAGTGCTCGACACGCACACCGGCAACCAGGTGACCACCAATACCTTCTACTACACATTCTCGGCCCCACAGACCGTTACAGAAGTCTTGCCACGCTCCTATCACGAAACAATGTGGTATATACAGGGACGCCGCAAGTTCGAGTACAGCATGGGACTCAATAAAATCTAAACTAGTCGACAGATAATAATGATAATAATCTAATGATAAGCACTACCCGTCAGCAAATACTCCCACATACAGTGAAGCTTGTGATGTGAAATGCACAACTTGTCTTCTAATCAAATAGTTTAAAGTGTATCAAAAAAATCTGAATGTGTTTAGCTAAGATAATCCTTATAAATGGCTAATTAAATTAGTCTAAAGTAAATTGAAATTATGGTATATTATAATAAATAGTATTGCATTTTGTGTGTTGATAAATAAAACATTGCCAAACGATAATTAAATTCGTTTAAGAACTTGTATCTCAGAATACCCCAGTACTTGTTTTAATAGTTTTAAATGTATTTTCAGTAGTCAGAGGTCAACAAAGGCAGCTTTCACTGTATATTTGTTTTATGTATACCTTAGCACTGTTCTCTGTTGTAATATATATACTATATATATATACTATTCATGCATCTTGGCATAGTTGTGGTACACGTAAGACTAGTTGACAGTGACACACATGATTCAGAGAGTACATGGGAAACCAATACACTCTTAGGATCCGAATCTGAATCGGAATTGGGGGTAACCTTCGTACCTTTGCACTCGCTGCGTTATGTAAATTTGAGCAAAATTTAATCTAGTGCTCAGTGCAAATACATTCAATTTACCCGTTAGTTGCGCGCACAATTTTAATTAGTTTGTATTTAAACAAAAGTCACAGTATTTTTTTTATTTTTAAATTAACTGCATCCTACCAAAATGCAACGGGTTTTGCGTCTTAGGAGCCTACGTCCGCAAAGTTGGCTGTATTTATCGAGGTAAAACATAGCTAAGCTAATGTTTGGATCTTGGAAATTGATCTTGGTTGAGTATCGTTGTAGGCAGCGTTTGCCCCTGGCTCGAAATGCAGTGCGACATTATCAGATGGGTGAATTTTTAAAACAGACCAAGGATCATTACTCCGGCACAATGGCAGAAGGTTAGCTATGAACACAATCATCCCATATACTAATGGCTTGTCGTCACTTGCAGTTGTGGAGAAGATTCGCAAGCGAACCGATGTGGAAATTGGTTATCATGTTGTGCCCAAGTCACGGGAGCATTTGCTGAAGCACCAGCCCAAGCCGGAGCAGTTGCCACCACGCAGCATGCAGGACACATACACGACAGTTAAGCTGCCACTGAGTGATGAATTGATTAGGGAGCGCTATATTAATCACATAGGCACAATTCGGATCGGTCGTCTAATGGAGGACATGGATATGTTTGCCGGTGAGAGATGCACTTTGATTAGCCAAGACTTACAAGAATTGATTACTGATTGCAGTTTAACACACAGTATGGCTTTGCCATCGCCATATAAAGATGCCCGATCTGCCGGAAGGTGTGCCCCTGCCGTACACTTTTGTCACGCTTCTCGTGGATAGAGTGGACTTCTCCAATATCGAGTTGATCCAGATTAACAGGGATATCGAAATAAGCGGCTTTGTATCGCTTGCCGGTCGCACCTCAATGGAGATAACAATGTATGTGCGCCAACAGTTGGACGATCACTATCTGAACGTAACCAAAGCCACCTTTCTGATGGTGGCACGCAATGCAACCAATACGGGCCCGGCGCCCGTCAATCAAATTGAGCCCGCCAATGAGATGGAACAGCGCTGCTTTGAGGAGGCGCTGCAGCGGCAAAATCAGCGCAAATCCCAAAATGCTGATAGTGTGTTCATCTCACAGCCACTGGAGCACGAGCAGGCGCTGCTGTATAGCCTGCTGCAGCGTACAACGCCGCCGGATAGCTTTGATTTGAACAAACGCATTTTACCAAACCATTGTCATTGGATGGCGGATTGCCAGCGTTCGACGGTGATGAATTCGTTTCCCGAGAATCGCAATGCCCAGAACACCATATTCGGTGGGTATCTGATGCGTCAGGCGGTCGAGCTGGCCTTCATCATGGCCAGCATCCATGTGGGCGGTCGCCCTTTGTTGAAATGCATATCGGACATCAGTTTCATGCGACCCGTCAAGGTCAACGTGTTCCTGCAGATGACTGCCTATGTGGTTTACACGGCCCACGACTATGTGCAGCTAATGCTGGTGGCCCAAAATGTGGATGCCAAGAGCCGGGAAGTGACCACAACGAACACATTCTATCTGACTTACAAGGCCGAGAATATTGTGGATGAGGTGCTGCCCGGTTCGTATCGCGAGATGCTCTGGTATATACATGGACGACGCAAATTCATCTCGGCACTCGGTCTGCACTTGGAGTTGCCGATCAAATCCGAGTTGAATTCGACTGCAAAATAATAAAGACGACGCTAACGAGTTTTTTGCTTCGCGTACCTCGACACAAGAATTCCCAATTTTGTAATGTTTATTTTACAAATTGTTTATAGTTTTTTGTTGTTGTTGTTTATCAGCGGGGGGCTTGTACAAAGTATGTATTTAAAAATCCTTAAACTGAAGTTGCATTTGGGCACTTAGAAGCGCAGACGATGTGGATATTGGGAGGAGTGCAGAGCGAACATGTTCTGCAAGTACTTCTTGAAGAATTTACCCTCGGGATGCGTATTGATCACCTTCAGCAGAGCGCTGTCGATCTCCTTCTGGTCCTTCTTGCGCTGCTCGTTGGGCACAAAGCGCTCCTTCTTGGCAGCGAAGATGTCGGCCTCACCGCCCTTCTTCTGCTTCTTGGCTTTCAGGCGACGGAAGTAGGCGTCATTGAGATGCTCTGGCACCTTCAAGGCGCCCAAATCCACGCGCGACGACGTGCCGATCACGAAGCGCTGCGACACGCGACGCAAGGGGCACGAGTTGAGAGCGAACGGACCAGTGACCAGCAACAGGCCAGAGGTCAGTGTCTTCAGCAGAATGACACGCTTGCCCTGATGACGGCCGGCCAACAGGATGAGGACAGTGCCGGGTTTCAGGTTGTGGCGCGTGTTGCGCTTATGTTCGCTGAAGTTGGCCTTGCCGGGACGCTTCTTCACAAACGTCTTGGTTGGGTAGTTGGCCTTGGGTTTGCGCAGGTAGACGGTACGCTCACCACCGTTCTTGGGGCCACCGATCTTCTTCACCTTCTTGATGGGCACCTTCTCCTTCTGAACGACGGGGTTCTTCTTGTCCTTCAGGCGGTACAGCGCACGGCGCTTGTACATCTGCAAAATCAAACAGTTCACAATCAGTCACATTTCCACACACACACATAAACATCATGTTGCGGCTAATAAAGAAATAGACAAGGCAGAAGCAAAACGAAGACGGCGTCACCGGAGTATTCCACTTTGGCAACATCATTTTGAATGTTTTTTTATGGGTTTTTACCTGGGCCTTGGAGTAGCGCAAGATACCGCCCTTAAGGTAAGAGTTGACGGGGTGCTTCTTGCCCTTTTTGGCCGATTTGGCGACCTTTTTAGCTTTTTCGACGGGTGCCATTGTGGAGAACACGTGTACACAGCACAAAAAATAATTAGAAAAGGAAGGTTATGTGTCACGGCGTTGCCAGCACCAGGCAAAACACTGCATGCGTTATATCGATACATTTTCGTGACAGCTCTGGAATTTCGTGTTTCTCAACACTGACGTTTAGCACACTGGCGATAAGTACTTATCGATTTCTTTTAAAGTCTCTACTAGCAGCTTAAGATTTAAACTTCATTTTTTTACGATTTAATAATACTTTTTTCCATTTATTTGTTGTAATGTGTACACAATGAATGAAATCACGATTTGTTGATGTTCTTATACAGCTCTCTCTCTTGTTTTTACACAATCTCCAGTTATCTTACTTAATTGTTCATTTGCTTGCCACGAATCGTTTAAAACTTAAATACAACTCGTAATTCAAATTAATTTATAAATGAATGACAGGTAATTTACAAAATGTTTTTTTTTTGTAGTTTCAATTTTAAATTAAAACTATAAAAAGTACTCGCTCATAGTCGATGAAATGTAAAAATGATTTTTGTTTTTTTCTTTGCAGTTGCAAAGAAATTACAACTAAAAACTAAATTATGATAAGAATGCAGTACATTTGTTGTTCTTATTTGTACTTGTAATACAATATTAACTTCTTTGTTCTTTAAAATGATTCGTTTTTTCTTGCAAATATTTTACTAACTCCGCGCTAAATACATGTAAAATTCACTAGTTTTAAATTACATACAATTAATTTCAAAATATCCGACTGCTCAGCAGAGTTGACGGCTTATTTGTTTTGCATTGTAGAAAGTGTCTTAGGTCTATACTTTTGTTTGTTACTTTTACTTGTCTTGCTTATTTGTCACTTGCCATTAGTTAAAAGTTAGACTAAGTTTAAAAATGTTGCTGCAGCCTGGCAATGAACACACAATTTTTCCACATCTTGCTTAAGTATTAAAAATAGTTTTCGCCATTTTTCGTGTACAAAATTTTGTTAAAAAAAAAAATGAGTATTGCCATGGTTGTTGAATTGTTTATATAAAATTTAGCAAAAAAGTCAAATAAAACTATTGCACATTCATTAAAGTAGCGTAACTAATGTATGCGAATAGTTGGAAATTGTTTTATTTACATTTGCAAGTGTTGTGCAGAGTGCGCTTCTCAGCTTCTCAACGGACAGTTGGCTAGTAAGAGATTTATTGGAAATGTACTCACATTTGTAATGCTAAGACAGATAGAGAGGTAAAGAGAGAGCGAGCGAGCGAGCGATAGAGTGGCGGCCATCTGTGGGCTGTGGGTTTTCCACTGAGGTGGGCGGGGGGCTTGCTCTGCTGCTGGTCTGGTTGATTGTTTGGTTGGTTGGTTGATATGGAAATGGATACGCTGCAAACGCACGCACACACACACAGACACACTGACACACTGACAAAGGTAAATAAAACATTTGGATTTGTTTGCAAATATTCATCAGAAATTGTATGCCACTGTGCACAGTGACACGCGCATTTATTTAAATGTACAGAAAATGTTTATCGAAAGAGTTTCGACATTTGCATTTGCTTCAATCGAATTTAAGAAATGTTGTTGTTGAAATTGTTTGTCATTCTGCGGATAGTTGTTGCACAAGTTGTTTGTCTCTTGCTTGTTGTTTGATTGTTACTCTCCTTAAGGGAGCCTCCTGCCTTGTTCGTTCTTCATATTTCTCTTTGCCGTGTATATATATTCATTATAATGCATCATAATTTTTAATAAAGAGCGCTGCGCTTTAATTTAAAAACATATTGTAAGATAATTACTAATTGGTGCTGCGGTTTTTCTTTTCTTTTTTTTTTTGCTGGTTTCGCTTTTTAGTATTCACTATAAGCTATGGGTGTTATCGTATCGTATATTTAGTACAACATATGATTGGTTTTTCTTTTTATATTTGTTGTTGTTTTGTTTTTGTGTTTTTACAAGTTGTTTTGTTGTTTTGTAATAAATAATAATCATTAAATTATATAACAAAAAAGAAATTGAAATGTTTACATATGCATACTTTAAAAATAATAATATGCATACATACAAATATAGCTATATAAAATTGATCACTGTTGTATTTGCATTGTTCTAAATACATTTCACCGCCCATTGCCAACGCGACAGGCGGGGTGTGGCGGGGTGTTACCTCAAAATATCTTGTTTTGTTTGTTGTTTGCTGTTAAACACATAATAACAAATTCACTTAGATTGAAATCATAATGAATGCTTTCTATTCTCCGTTGACAGCGAATTGCGAAAATGCCGCTATTAGGTTTTCTTTTTTGTTATATATATTAATATAGAGCAAAAATGTTCGACTACACTCACAACTACATATTGGTTTATTTGTTTTTGTTTTTTTGTTTAATTTGTTAATTATTACTGTTATTGTTACGAATTCTTAGTTATAGATTCTTCAATTCTGAGCGCGGCCAAAATGATTGATAAATTTTATGTTTTTTTCTTTTTTTGTTGAACATTTAACTTATCGTTTAATAGTCTGTCTATATTTAATGATTTTTTGTACTTTTTAAGATTTTTTGTTGATTTTTTTGTCGTTTTCTTTTGTTTTTTTTCTGCTAATGCTCGTGGGTCCACCATATTTTAATTTTAATAAAGTGTTTACAAAACAAACATGGAGAACAAAAAGTTATTTAAACTAATTTGAATTCGGGTATAGATATTTGTTTTTTTTTTTGCATTTTGAATTGTTTAAATTTTTTTCAAGCGCTACCGACAAAAAATTGGTGTTCTATTCCGTGCGCCTATGTTGTGGTTGGGTCCTTTCTCAATTCTCAAATCGATTTCTCTCACCGATCTCAAAAAAATGGCCCGGAACGACATCAATCTTTTGTATGATGGTCCGCAGCATTCCATTATATTAATATATAATTTTTTTTTTTTTTTTTTTTTGATATTTTTCTTTTTTGCATTTGTTTTTTTTTTTTCATTTTTAACGTTTCCTTTTTGCTTTGCCGCAAATTAATCGAAAAATTAACTCGCCTGCCGTTGAACGCAGCGAGAATCGTCGCCGCTGGCTGACTTCGCATTTATCTCATAGTTTCTTAAATGGTAGAAAACCAGCGTAAATAATATATATATTTTATGCATATGCTAAACGAATTATGATGCATTCTAGCAATATATACACACGCACACCCCCATTCCGCACACACAAACGCTCACAAATTGCGGGCAATCATTTGTTGTTGTTGTTGTTATTGTTTTTGCTGGTTTGTAGCCGCTGCCAATCGTTGCTGGGATATGTCTCTGATGTTGTTTGTTGGTGTCCAATTTTACTTGCGACTGTTGGCCACTATCTGTGTCGCGGTGTGTGCGAGTAGTTGATTCCTGCTTGCTGCTTCTTCATTCTTGCCCCAAATTCATTGTTGTCCGTTCCGGGGGCTTTGCTGCTTTGCTTGGTTGTTGCTGCTTACTTTGCTGCTTGCTTAGCTGTTGGGTGCTGCTACTAACATTGTTCGAAAATTGGAATAATGGGTGAAGTTGGCCAGTCCTCTTCCTCCTCGGAGCTAATACTCTCGGTTCTGCAAAAAAGCAAGAAAACAAACAACTCATCATTAGTTTGTGTTTTTTCCTCGTATCTATTTCTACTTGCTATTTGCAACCAATGTCAAGTTCATAACACAAATACAAGTTGAAGGCCGTCATCTATATATATATGTATATATACAGCATATAGCAATCTGATCAGCTGATTATAACACACCTCTGCACAAATGCAATCGCACTGAAGTCATTGAACTTAAAATGTTTATGACTAATTTGATATATAATAAAAAACATACAGCAGATAACAAAAAGCACCAACCTCAAATTAAAAAGGCAGTCAAGAAGCAGAAAAATTGTTCAAATATCTCAATACTCTTGCCAAAAATCAACGGAAATAAGCAATAACTATATACATATATTTTTTGTATTTTTTGTGTAGCGAACTTTGCTTGCCAAGATTTGCTACAATACAACAAGCTCAATGTCAAGTTCACAAATAGCAAGAAATTAAACTATAAGAATTTGGCAATTTAGATAATTATTAAGTAAAGTGTGAATTGCTCAATATAGAAGTCTTTTTTCTTACGTTCCAAAGTTCATAATTTCAAGGTCTTAAACAAAAAATAATGGAAAGTGGGCAAAAAAAAAAAAATAATAAAAACAAAAAAAAAAAGAGAACAACCCACACACAATTTCGTAATTTTACTAAATACAACCCTAGCAGCGACCCTCGCACAGTTCCTGCACGTGCCTGCCCCGCCCCGAACCGCCCATAACTACCTTGCTTGGAAAGCGGCTGTTGCTCTCTCTGATAAGATTGTTGTCGACAAAAACACAGTAATATAAATATGTATTTGTTAAAAAATAGACACACACGCACAAATACATATTAATTAGTACATAAGTCGACTGGCTGCCAAATGGTATGTGTGTGAGTGCGTGTGTTCAGTTGTTGTTGTCCGACCACTTTTGGCAAAAGCTTCGAGTTAAAAAACAGAAAACAACAAAGAAAACCAGCCACTAGGTCTCATGATTTTTATGCGAGTCGAGTGAGTTTTTGTTGTTTTTTTGCTATTGTTGTTTTTGCTGTTGTTGATCGCTAGCTGTTGTGATAATGAAATCGCATCAATTCTAGAAACTTGTTTACGCCAAACTCGACACACAAACTCGCCTACATATAAATTAGTCCAGAGAATCCACATAATAATGCTAAAAATAAATAACGGATCCCGTCGAACAAAGGCAAAGACTAGAAAAAGAGAAAAGTTTTCTGGGCGTTTCTCCCCTAACTTCTGAGCTCCGACAAAATGCCACTAAACATTAGTATTAGTATTATTATTATTCTTATTAGCGTTGTCTTACCTGGAGCGCAGGCCATCGTCTAGGGCATTCGATATGCCCTCCTCGATGGTGGGCAGATCGGATGAGAAGCGATTGATCGGGCGCAGGACGCGCAGCGTGCGACTGGATAACTTCCAGACAAGCCGCTGCTTGTAGGGTGCCTTATTCTGACCATTGTAATGGGACAGAATGCCCGACACAATGCTAAAACCGCAGGTGAAAACGCGATCCGGAATCTGCAGAAAATGCAAAAGATTAATGATAAAATTTAGAAACTAACACACATCAACTGATGATGATTCACATTCTGGATGATTGGAACTTACCCTCATGTATTGCTGCAGGAAGAGTATGTACTCAAAGACGTGCTTTAGCTCGGGACTACCGCGGGTGTACGACTCCTTGATGTGGAAATCGAGATGCAGACAGATGAGCACCAGGGCCAATGTCGCTGGCGTAATCACCGTTGTCTTCACATCGCACAACAGGATCTCCAAACGGTTCTCCAGCTCCTCGAGTTTGATCAGATGCTGAAAGAACTTGAAGAAATCGCCGCCAATCTCCTTCGCCAGGTTGCGGAAGAGAGCGTAATAGATGCGCAGGTAGCTCACTGATGTGATGGGCGCATGTCCCATCTGTACGCCCAATTTGTTGGCAATTACGCCGGCCATGCGTTCCAAATCGCCTGCGGTACAACCACACTGCCAAACGGATATTAACAATAAATAAATATATAACTTCCATTAAACCTCTCTCGAGGTTCATGTGTATAATTAAACCTACCTGAGATATTGTAACCAAATCATCGGCAGGTATGGGCTTCAGGTCGAGCTGCTTGATGGCCAAATGGAAGGAGGCAACGCTCATGCAGGCCATATGCTTCGGCTTGACGGCCATGCGATCCAAGAAGCGATCCACCAGGCTCATGGCCGAGAAGAGCACATCGGATGGCAGCTCGTACCACATCTTCAGGCAGCGCAACACATACGCTGAGCCATCACGTCCACCAGCGGTCACCTCACGCTACAACAGAAGAGAGAGGAGTTAATTATAGCTAATCATCTAGAGATGATGACGTTGTCAGCTACTACTACTTACCCTCGACTCCTTTGGTAGCAGTAGTACGGTATGATATTTATCCTGCAGTGCATCGTACTCCTTTAGGGTCTCGTACAATTCATCCGAGCTCATTGCATGCAATTGATCCTCCAGTTGCTTCAATGCTGTTGTTGGCTCAGATGCTGCTGCTGCTCCTCCAGCTGCTGCTCCAGCTTCAGTTTCAAGTGTTGTCTGTTGTTGTTGCTGTTGTTCGTACTTTTGATATTCCAAGCCAGCAGCACCCGGTGTGCCATACCGGCCCTCGTCCGCAATCCTCATCCACTCAGTTGCCATCTCTGCATTGTGATCGTCGTCGATGCCACCATTTCCATTGCCCAATTTACCACGCAACAAGTTTGCAGCTGCCGCCGCTGCCTGTGCCGATGTTGATGGTTGCTCATCATCGACCAGGATAGCATTGATGCTAGTTGCATCCATGTTATTGTTGTTGTTTGCGACGTTGCTGTTGTTGCTGCTGCTGTTGTTGTTCTTCATGTGCAATTCAAATCCGGACATCACCGACGACGACGACATCGACATCAATGACCGCTGCTGCTGCATCAACTGCTGCTGCTGCCGCACCGCCTCCGCCTGCTGCTTAGCCTCCGCCTCGACCAGCTGCTGCTGCAATTGGCAATACAGTAGAGCCTCCTCCTCCTGCTCCGCGTAGTATTGCTGCTGCTGCTGCTGTTGCTGCTGCTGCTGCTGATATTGCTCAAATTGCTGCAGCTGCTGCTGTTCGAGTTCGAGTTGTTGCTGCTGGCGTTGCTGATGCTGCTGCTGATGTTGTTGTTGTTGCTGTTGTTGTTCGTGGTATTGCTCTTCTTGGGTTAGAGTATTATCCAAACCACTATCAACAACGACGGCGTATTCGGCGGCAGCAGAGTAGCATACAGGGACAGACATTGTGAGGGCTGGCCTAGTACCTGTATATTTAGCAAGGTTTTTGTTTTTGGAATGTCGTAAAACACGCAAAAAGTAAAAATCTCGTTGCGTTTTTAGGCCAAACAAAAATTAAATTTTTGTCCCTTATTCAAGTTGTTTGATATGTGATTTTATTTTCAGCAAAGCCCAAAACGAAATTTCAAGCCAACGTTTTTATAGTATTTAGTATTTTTCAAAGATATCAGCGAGTGCACTTTGTAAAAAGTACTCTCTCAATCTGTAGCTCGAAATTGAGACCGAAAATGCAGCGCTTCAGGGATTATCACTATCAAATAGTATTTATATATGTTTATATATATATGTATATAATCCACTGGTGGCGCAAATGCAACCGAAAATAAAACAAACTGTTTGCTACTTGTGCTGCACACACCGGTTCGAGGAGCCCAGAGCCGAAATACAATTTGTTTAAATCAAATCGAAAAATAACAATATAATTGCTCTGTTAAATAGCCCAAAAACCTTAATGCAATTCTTTCAACGATTTGCAAACAGTTAACAAACAAAACGCCCTCAACAATGAATATATACACAATATATTATTTATATATGTGTGTATAACGACAATTATTCGCAGTGTACTAACGACAATAACGATGACAATTTTATATATATATATATTTATTTGTCTTATCAGTCAGTCTAAACGTACGCTGATATTCAAATTGTCTTTTCTATTTATTTTTTTTTCAAGTGGAAAAAATGCATAAACAATTCAATTTTTAACGTCAATGTGGTTTATTATGTGTTCGCTCAATGCTTGTTACGATAATAAACGCTAGACGCTGAAATTGTTTACAGTGTATTTGGTTGTATTGGTTTTCTTGTAGTTTGGATTTCCCCGCAATGAATGGAAAACCGTTCTTTGTGCTAAAAATTCATAAAAACTTACGCGCTGCAAAAATTGCGCAATTAAATTAAAATATTGTTAATAAAATAAAACATAAAATGTGTAGACCAAAAAATACTTTTTTTTGTTACAGTGTAAATTATATATGTTTGTGAGAAGGTGGTGTTAAATGTCAAATGAAGTTCATTAATGCTGAAGTTGTATGTAAATTTCAATTATAATTCTGTTATTTTTTGTCGATCAAGTGCGTTGATCTCATTGTTTATAAGTGTAAAATATATACATATACATATATATAAATTTGAACTGTACGCAATACGTTGAACGAACTTTAATTTGAGTATGATTAAGTGTTGTGTGTGTGACACTTGCGCACAGTGTGACAAATGCGTTGACATTGGTACACATTTTTATTTATTTCATGACCTCCTCAAAACCACACATATAAACTGCTTACATCTTTATTCAAATCACAATCATGAAATGAAGGCTGTCTGTGGGCGGTGCTTGGGGGGTGAGCAGGCGATCGCTGTCTCAAGGCAAACCACTTAAATAGCCAGGCGATGTGTATGTGTGTATTTATTTCACATAGTATACATATTGTCCGAGAATTGCAGACAATATTGACTTCCCTAAATTCCCAAACAATGATCGATTTGTGAACGCGACAAACAAAAATACCAGAACAAATAAGGGCAAAAACAAAAAAAAAAAACAACCAAAAAGCTCACTATACGCGCACTTGACTAAACAAAGTGGCCGCCATCTTGTTCCAATTCAGCGTTCGCCTTACAAACACAAACAAAACACAGACAGAATCGGCTACGCTGGGATTGAAAGATAACACAAGCAACAACCAGGGCTGGGCTACGATTCTGACTAGCGCTTTCCCCAATAATGCTGGCTGGCTGTTTGTCAGCGAGCATGAGGAAAACAAAACAATACATTAAATAATCTAAACATAAACTAGCCGATAAATTACATAAAACAGTTTGGGAAAACGGAAAGAGCAGCAGCTACTTGAAACGGGAAAAATTGACAGATGATAATATATTGTTGTAAGTAGCAGCTGGGTGTAAGAAAATTTTAATTGCTCGCTATTTATAGGCTACAATGTAAACAGCATGCAACCATGGCGGCGTTGCAATTGGTAAACAAGTATTTAAAAAAATAAAAAAAAATATTTGTCAATAAACAGCTCAAAAACACAATTCACAAGGCAAAAAACATTACGAGTTCAAATTAAATACCTAGTTAAAATAAAAATATCCATATGAGCAATACTTCAAGTTCGACCAGAGTTTTAACTTGTCTCGAATGTTAATCAAGAAATATTGTGGTTGAGAACGAAACGCACAAGCCTTAATCATATTTCACATATAAATATGAATGTGAATCAGAATAAGGGTGAACTCACAACATACAATAAACCCAAATACCCATCTGACGCACAATATGCAAAATTAGAAAACACCAACTGTTATTTTTTGTATAAACAGTCGAATCATGCTTTTGACTTCCGCCCGTGAAGCAACACATAGAAATCACCATCAGCGGCTTCATCGATAATTCCAAGATTCAATTCAAGGTCGTCCACCCACCAAACAAGATTTCGATATTTTCATGCATGAGCAGCAACAGCATCCGTGCGCTGCTAATTGTCGTGGCTTAAAAAAGCACACAAAATAACGGCAGGTTAAAGTTCAGTTAACCTTTACGCTCTGCCGCACACACAACACGTAAAGCTTCAAGAGAGCGTAACAAAGCGACAAATAAAGCTTACAAACAGCTAAAATTTGTTAGTTGGTCTTTTCCATCTTCTTTTCATCATTACGACGTCTTTGTGCTGTAATTCCCAACAGATGTTGTGCGGCCTTCTTTCTGACGTATAACAAACAAAGCAATCGTTCTGTTGATCTCATTCAAGGCTCTCTTAATATATATATTGGCGAGTATTTTAACTTGATTGGACAGTTTCTAAATCGAATTATGATTTTGGTTTTTGCCTTTTGGTTGCTCAAATATGTGTGTATTTTGTATAAAGATCTTGTTATTGGCTTTTGGGCAACAAAAATATTACGCGCGCTGCTGACGCAAAGCACGTACACACACATATATACACACACACACTCACTTACTTACACATAGTGATATGGAATGTGTGTGAGTATGTATAGCTGTTTTTATTTATACACCAGACGGCTATAGCTAGGCTAGTTGTAGTTGTTGGTTGCTTTTAATATTGTTGTTGCCCTCCGTTTTCGCTGCTGCTCAAAACAACTTAGCCAACATTTTGCGAGAGGTTGTAAAAAAATAAAGAAAAAAAATTTCACTTTTTGCCTATTTTCGTAGCTGGCGATCTGGGAGGAGGCGTGGCCGTTTGCTCAGGTGTGAAATATTTCAATATGCATAAAATGCTTGGCAATGTTTGCGTTGCGTTTCCAGTATGAAAAAAGCACAGATAAAAGCTTTGCATGTAATGCAATAACTGAAATAATAAAAGAGAAAATGAAGCAAAACGCAGTGAAACTGACACAGATGGATGAATTATATGCACGTACGTAAGTGTACTAAAATACACAAACACACACACACACACTCACAGTCAAATTTAGAAATCGAAAGTGAATTGCGTCTCTGCGTTTGTGTTTATTCTTGCTTGTTGCTTTGGCTAAGTGCACGGCAGCAACACACAAATCAAAACAATGGCAAGCTTAAAAGCTTGCAAAATACATTTTCATCATATTTATTTGTGTCACTTTTTAATTAACAGACGCACAAACAAAAACAAAAACAAGCATGTGCGAATGAGATGGTCAGAGTCTGAAAATTAAAAGTTTCACCTGTATAAGAGCGGGATAGCGCTTGTTACTCAGCAGTTTTTTCTTCTGTTTTTGTTGCTTATATTTTCTTTTCGTTTTGTACTGTTTCGAACAACGGTTTATTCATTTATCAGCGCTTAATTGATGATGGGGCTGGCTGCGTATTTAAAGCTGAACACGCTGAAGGTCAACAAATGACAAGACACTTGTTGATGAAGCTACCTTTTAACAAGAGAGAGTGAACGATCGCTTGACAGTTTCAACAACTGGCTGGCTGCAAGTAAACACACAATTGCATCAGCAACTGTGAAATTTCTGCTGCACGCAGAGGAGACGTGACTCATGCACCAGCAGTAGCCTTTTGTTAAGCCCATGCCCAACCCTTGAGCTTAAAATAACATCAGCTTTCGCTTTGATCAAATTATCAAACAAAATTGTGCAACGAGCCGTTGTAAGCGCGAACGCTTCAAGCAACCCCCGCTCACTGCTCAGGCGGCAGGAAGCCACACAGTCGAGTCTATAAATTGCTTTCAACCCCACTTTTAGGCAAACCACACACATTCATAGACACACATACGTACACACACACACATCACTATGGAAATAAAGTGTGAAACGCAGCAATAAAGGCGGAAACAGAACAGAACAAAACAGTTTTACCGACAGCGCAGCCGCAGCAGCTGCTCCTATCTTATGGCTGTGGCATGTGCTGCAAGGTAATTTATTGAATTTCCAAAGGAACATTATTTTATCGTTGTATATTGCATTGGAAGAAATAAGTTTGAATATATTTTTAAATATCTACAAAACTAGATTGTTTATTATGTAAACAAAAACGTATTTATTTATGCTCATATAATCAAAACGAAAAAAAGTAGACAAGAAACTAAACAAACTGAAAGCGGTCATTGTTACTCATGTTTTTATTCATTATAGTAATAATTTTCTATTATCTCTCTTTCCATAGCTTTAGTCTAAATGCAGTTGAAAAAATGGTCGAACTTTGGATTTCGTTAGTTCAGCCAATTCCAAGTCTATATCATTATCTGCGCATGCATGTGTGTGTGTGTGCTCCCGTCTGGTGACTGTATCAACTATCTGTCAATGGAAGGAGAGTCCATTAAAATAGCACACAGACAGACGCATTGGAATTGAAATTGAAATAGATTTGCATTTCCATTATCATTTGACTTACGCAGACTGAGTTCATTTTGTAGGACAAAGGCAAACTGCCTAAAATTTGTTTTCATTATCGAACTGTGCGATATTTAAAAAATGCATTGAGGAATTTATCAGTGCTTTAAACTTTAGGGTAATTGCCTTAAATGGATTTTTGGTCAGCAGTACAAGTGTATATAAGCACTTTGTACCCAAGATTAAACGAAATAAAATAACCGATAAGAAAACTGACAGAATATCAAGCTAAGTTAATGCTTTTAGGGATCTCCAAAGTCGAAATGGTTGACTTTCATATATACGGCCGCAAAACAAAAACACCCACCGGACACGACAATTAGATAGCGCTGTTGGTATTACGGCATGTTATATCTGGCTATCTAACAATGACATATTCACTTCAGTTCTCTTATCGATTGATAGTGAGGCAAAAAGAGCAGTCTATGACATAAATTGAGTTAAATAACAAGTTCGATCTTGTCACTGGAACAAATCCTTATCTCAACTGTTCTATCGCGCTCTCTCACTCTCTCTTTTCACTTATTCACATTCCATCAACAATGATATGGCAGCTGCGAGTGCAGAGTAGAGCAGAGCAGCTGCTGCTTCTTGAAACCTGGTTTTGGAATGTGTCAGCAGCAGCAACTCTCCACATAAATTCAATTACACATGCACCTCAATAGAAAGAAGAAAAAAGTATCTATGTACAAGGGGTGGACAAAAGTCGATTTAGCTTGGCACGAGCTGTTGTTGCCAATGGCAACTTGAATTACAAGCGTAGTTCGTGGTGGGGTTGCAACAAATGCACCTTTTATATATATTTTTTTTAAAGGGATTGGGCATTATGTATTACAATAGATTAACTTTCGCTGTGCGCGTTTGAAAAATGCTTATTGGGCACATTTACGCTGTTGATATGTAAATAAAAAAAGCAACGATCAGCGCTTTTAGGTTATGCGTCACATTTTTAGGTGCGCGGTGTTCCCAGCCCAACTGTCAAACAGCTGTCCAGACTTTTTTTTAAGTTTTTTTTTTTTGCGGCGAGTCAAATTTCACTTGAGACAGTTTTCAGAAATTTGCAAGACAGTAATGGGATATTTTAATACACATGTATATGTATATACATATTTATTTTTTTAGTTTTCGAATAGTAACCGAAGATAATATAAGCCCTGCTGTGCGTATAACTGTGCATCTTCACCTACAAGTGAAACCTCAATTGGCGAGACGTCAAATGTGAAACGGATTGAGAGACAGACTGACAGGCAGACAGACTGATGATGATCACACAATCAAGATCAAAATGGCTGCTTTCTCTATCTCTTTCTTTCTAACAGCATACACATGAGGAAGCTACAAATCATTGCGTGCAAAAGCAACAACAAAATATAAACACATCAAGGAAGACGAAGAAGAAATATGTAAAGAGGGGCGTTGTAAATGAGATGAGTAAAATAGAAACGAAATAAAAATGGTAAGCAAAGCAATATCACCCACACACACACATACATATATAGAAAGAGAGACGCATGCAAGTGTTTGTGTGGGAGCTCTTATGGAGGTTATTGAAAAACAAATAAAACAAAACAAAACATAAAAATGTTAGCAAATTTATGTACATGTTGTATATGTTGCTTGTGCTGCTGCTTTATATGCTGGACGACACCAACAAATTGAAATCAACAAATATGACCCAGAAAGCAAACTGCGCCGAAGGTGAAATCAAATCAAAGAGAGACTGAAATTAACCTGAGGCAGCAAGCTGAGAGCCAAGTTATTTGCGCTGCATTATCAAAATATTGTGAAACTAGTTGAAGACTGGCTAAAACTTTGTACATTTGTTAGTTGGTTTTAAAATACATTTTTCAATTGGCTGACGCAATTTCAAGCTCGCACACATACACGAACAAAAACAATGAACATTTATGTTGGTGTTGGTGCAAGAATACAAATGGGAACATGAACATATAACGCACACATGCAAAAGTCTTTGTTTGCCCGTTGCTTGTGTGTGTCTCTGAATATGTGTGTTTGCAAAAGAGAGCGAAACGCTTTGGAATCGAAACACTGCCATAATTGTTGGAGCTCGCGCTCAGTGCGTATATGTGTAACTAAAAAAGGCGATGAAAAAAAGACGGAAGGCAAACTCGAAACAGAAAAAAAACACAATATTAGGTTACATAAATACGCAAGTAGCATAGTCAAATTGACAAATTGGCTAGCTCAACAAGTGTATGCGTAATTGTTTGGGTAACTGTACTAGTGAGATACCAGCAGCTTAAATAGTTTCTCTCTACATCAGCCTATGAATAGCAGCTCCATTTACACACACACACTCATACAGTTAGACGCTCTCATGGGCGCACTCACACATATGCAAACGCTTTTGCTCAAACAGCTGGGAAACGAACTGGGACGTGAAACGAACCAACACATAAATTGTTTCTACTTGGTTTTGCTGCTATTGCTGCATTCAAACAAATGCATTTATAATACATACACACACATACCCTATAGCATTTGTGTGTATACACACAACTAACAGAGAAACAAACAACTGACCAGTGGACAAAATTTGTAGGCCTTTTTAACGCAATAAAATTTGTTGATTAAATCGATTAGCTTACATTTTTACAGCCATTTTGTTGTTTTTATGTTGCGCAGGAATGTTGAGATGATTGTTTGTTGTTACTTGAGAATCTTGACGAAAATCTTAATATTGCACTTAAAAATGAGTGAAACAATTGATGTTGTTGTCGATTGGCTATGCTAAGTTTTTAACTAATTTGTACTGCAAATTGTATCACAGTTAACTTTATGTGGTTGTTGTCAAAGTCTCTTTTTAAGCCAACATTTTCGTATTGCAAAAACAGTTTGTGGATCGATTTTTCCCACGCACCAGTTTAAAAGTGGTAGGTTTTTCCCATCAGTTGCACATTTTAGCTGTTATTATTGTTGACTTTGATATTCTAGTTGTTTTTTTATGTACACATTTGTTCTTGCATGTGGGGTGCTATTTAATTAATTTACAATCAAATTATAAAAAATTTTATGCAAACACACACACACTCATACAAACACACGCGCACACTCTCTCAATACAGTCCAAACGGTACTTTGCTTTGTTGCTTCCAAATGTAAACTGGCGTTCAGAAGAGTAGAAAAACAGCCTTTGAAACAGATTGGGAGAGAATGTTGACTCACTCGTTCAAATGTTGACTCACGAAGCGAATAGTGTATGTTGCTAAAGAAAATGTTGCAGCCCGAATGGATAGACACATTGTCGCATTATACCTTGCGGTATTAAAAATACTGAAAATGTGCCAAAATGAGTATGCAACACTTTTGCCATATTGCCACTTGTTAACAATTTAATAGGTGGCAAGCGCACTAATTGGGCGGATCTTTTGAAACGAATTGCAAATGGAGAAATATTTCAAATATCAGGTAACATTAAATCTTTCAAATTACTTTCATTTTCTTCGATACTTATACATTAATTTTGTTAATTTTTTATCAAACATACACCTTTATTGCTTATATTTATTTTAAGACGAGCTGTTGCCAAGGGATTTAGTGAATGAACTTGCGCGGCGTAAATGGAAAGTGGAATTTTAACACACATACATACAGCTGACGTATAAATATGAGCTTGTGTGTGTGCTTCCAGAAACTTGCAGCAACAAGCTACATTTGAATACATTGAATGTTCTATATTAAGATGAAATATAATAAATTATTATAATATATACACCTCATAATCAAATGTTCAATTAAGTTAACATATGTACGGAAAGTAATCTATGCAATAACCTTCATTTTACTATTTCGTCACACACACACACACACATTCACATAATACTCATTGGAAGAAACGCGTGGCGCAGTTTAAAGTTTCGCAGTCAATTTAATGTCAACAAACTCAGTTTTCGTATTGAATAACAGTTCGAATTTAATGTAGTGGGTTAATTTAACTCTTTTTAAATACACTTACCCGGATGCCTCTGCGTTTTTATCAGTATTTGTCTTCTTTTTTTTTTAACTGCGACACGACCAAATATATGTAAATATCTAAATGAAATGAGCCGAAGTAGGGCTGACAGACCGGCTGGCAACTCGACGATTTAGTTCAATTGAACTCTTCCGTGAGCTGTAAATTGCTGCTCATGTAAGCGACATTTTAACTTTAAAAATAATGTCTGCTAATTTCATATATTAATATAGTTATTAAATATATCAATTTAAATGGGGTAACTGCAGTTTGGATTCTCTATTATGCGCAGTAAAGATCGTTCCAAAAATATGAACATATGTTAATTAACATTTTATAAACAGTTTCAGGTAGATCAGATTCACTGCCATTTGGAAATTGATTGTTACAAAATGGGTTTCAAGGCAGAGCGAAAAGGATTCGCCACAAAAGCAATACACGCTGGCCAGGAGCCGGAACACTGAAACAGCGTCTGAGAGCTGAGGACCTCAGAAATGCCTTTGAAATTGAAGCTTAGGCTTAACAAAAGTATTGATTAAATATTCTGCCATATATTCAATATCCAATAATCTGTTAAATATTCAATATTCAGTTAATTTTAAAATTCTGTTAAGATTATGAAGCGTAAAATAAATAAAATTAAATAATTATTAATTACAAGGTTAGGATCCTGTTTTTTGATTAGAACTTGGATTAAAATATGTTTAAAAATATTTTAAATAACAGGATATAGTTTTCTCACATGTAAACATACAATTTTCCAAATTTGTGATTACATTTTCAAATTTTAGCTTTTTTTAAGAAACATCCAAATAAAATCGATTGTTGCTATTAGGGCTATAGTACTATATCATATGCATATTCTATATAATACTGATTTGAAATATATATATGTATCTTTTTGGATCGCAGGGTTTCAGGGAATTATCCCTACAACTTTTTAAAGTTTGAATAAATTAATTTTTTAAGCAAACAACCAAGTTTTTCATTCAAAAACTTAATATATTCTTTATAATACTGATCAGCTGTATATATAGAAAACCTTTTGGATGGCAGTTGTATTCCCTAAATCCAATAAAACTTAATTTCTCAAAAAATTTCTGATTTCACATTCATTGAATATAACTTTTTGTGTATATTTTTTAAATATAATTATTTTTAAGAGCTAGTTGATGGATTCTAGACACGACTAGGTTTACTTAGATTATATATATATACGTGGGATTATTGAGAGCTATAATGGGGTCCCGGAGTGGGCACGCTTTTCAGTGGCGAACCAAAGTCCACCGGCGGCAGTTCAACGATGGGCGTCTCCGGCGCCGTTACGGATCCGATGCGCTCCTGGAGCGTCTCGAACAGCTTGTGGATGTGTTCATTGTGCGCCGTCGACGGCTGCATGGCCTTCATCAGGGTCGCCAGGCGGCCGGCGGGCAGCTTATTGTAGACATACCACAGCAGCTTGAGCATCGAAGAGTGTGGTACAAAAGTCCTCGGTGCCGAACTCCTGGCTCATCGGTATGAGCAGCGCGATTAGCGAGTGCAGGAAGGGATCCTCGTAGGCACGATCATCCTTGCAGCCGGACAAAATGGCCAGGACACGCAGCACACCCACACGATCCCGGCTGCGGGCGGAGTGCAGTGTGTAGTACATGGACAGGATGCTGGCGACGGAACTCTCCTGGATGTAGGCCTCAACAGCACTGGGTGCGGGACCCGAGTGCTCGATGATCGTCAGAGCAGATTCTCGCTCGTCTGGCGGCAGTTTGGCGTGCAGACTTCGACAGTGATCGTCAACCATGAGAGACATGAGGGCGGGCAGAAACTTGGTCACCAACTGGCTGTCCAGTTTGAGCTCCTTAAAGTCCTGCGAGTCGATCATCACCCAGGCGCTCAGGCCCAGCGCCAGCATGCGCAACAGCAGGATCAGAATCTGATTGTCCCGCGGCATACCATCATTGTTGATGAGATGCTGGAGTATTTTGATGGCTGACGTGGCCAGAAAATTTATGGCGTACGGATCGCACAAGGTCATCGAGAGATCGCCGAGCACCTGCTCCTGGCCCCTCTTGATGTTGTCGAGGAATCCCTGCAGCTCGCGCGAACGCTTAATGTCCACATTCTTCTCGCGTATAGTTCGCGATCGCGAACTGCTGCGTGTTCCTGAGGATGGTCATCACAACAAGTGATTTACACGCACCACGGGAAAACTTTTGACTAGCAGCTCCTTCAGTTTCTTTTCGCGCTCCCGCACATCCTTCTCGCCCAGCTTGTTGATGTGAGCGATCAGCTTTTCGCGCAGCTCCTCCATTACCGACGTATGAAAGTCCAAGCGACGCACGCCGTGCAGATCCAGCAGGGGCAACATGGGACGTAGCGATGGCAGCAGCACCCTATTCTCCAGCTAGAAACTTTCGATGGCTTTCAGTGGATCTGTGCAGGAGGTGAGTGCCTCGCGCAGAAATGTCTGACCCGGTATATTGACGTCCTCCAGGCCAGTGCCATTGTTTTTAGCCGGCGTGCTCATCTTTAAACATAAACAAATCCACCCGTTTTGTTTTGGCCAATCGCAATGGATGATGTGCCAGGGCTGCACTAAATACTAATTAGAGATGAGCGCATCCTACAAGTTCACATGCAGTGTGCATTTATTTGTATAATTTATTATTAAACCAATACAAATGCAGTCTTAATAAATGTGCAATTTGATTATTAAATTTGGAGTAAATCAGAAATTGAAATATCACAAATCTATGCACCAGTAAAACATTTATACGCTACTTGTTACAAGTAGCAGTTACGATTGCAAATAACTCACATCTCTAGAAAGAGCACAAGCACTGAAAAGCAAATTGGGTGGAAAACTGGCTATGGATGTGCGGAAAATTATTTAGTGCATTTTTGGTGCCGAAAATTAAGTCGCTGCAATTGATAAAAAAAAGTACAAAAGTGCAAACACAAAGGAACAAACTTGCAGTCAACCAACAACAGCTCATCTCTATATGTATGCGCGTGTGTGTGTTAAAGAGTTTCTGTTGCTGCTGCAGCCGGACGTATTGAGTAAAGAAGCAGAAAGAAGAAGAGAAGCAAAGGAGGAGCAGGAGGAGGAGCAGAAGCAAGAGCAGAAAGAGCACTCGCACTCCTAGCTGCATCGAAAAGCCTCACTGTAATTACAGCCAGCTTTGTGGGAGTTCAAGTTTAACAGCGCGCGGGTCTGTGTGCGTGTGTGCATGTGTGTGTATGTTCACAAAACAACTTCGATGTATATATATGTGTGTGTGTGTGTGTAGCACCCCCAAAGGCGCTCTCTGCAAGCAAGCACTGATGTAAAGTTAAAGCAACAACAACAACAGCACTGTAAAGTTGCAAGTGTAGAGAGGGAGAGCGGGAGAGTGAGAGAGGAAAAGCAACGGTCGCTGACTTGCCGTTTGTTTTGTGCGCACATTCGCGTGCTTGTTCTCTTTGTTTGCTGCACTTTCGGTTGGCGCTGCTCGTTTGCAACGCTTTCCAGCCAGCCAGCTTCGCCTTGTGGCCATCAGCTGGATACGGATTTTGTGACGGCGGCGACACAAACAACGCCGAAGTGGATGCCCATGCACGCGGTGGCCTGGGCATTGCCCAGGACTTTGGCATGGCCGGACCGGCCACTGGTCCCCCCGCCCATATGTACGGCGCCATAGCGCAACAGGATAGTAAGTTGATCAGTTAATCCCTTCAAATGGTTGTCACATCGCTTAAAAGTATCAAAAAAGAACGGATAATTAATTTTCTCCGAAATGGAACATTTTTTTCTTTTGCTTGTATTTAATTAAATTATGAGCAGAATGCCAAAAATTTAAATTTCACTCCAATTAGAGATTAATTAAATTACACAATTCAATGAAAAAATATGTTTAATTCGGGTTTCTTTGTTTGTGCTATGAATGATTTCAGGCAAGGTGGCAGCCGCTAGCAACAATTTCCCTTTGTTAATCGATTCTTCCTTTTGTACTAATCGTTTTTCTCTCTGTTTTTCTGCCTATGCGTCAGTTATTGTGCGGGACATGGTGCAAATGCCGCCGCCGCCACCGTCGAATGCGCCCACATCAGCGGATGCGTGTCTGAGCATTGTGCACTCGTTGATGTGTCATCGGCAGGGCGGGGAGAGCGAGGGATTCGCGAAGCGGGCGATCGAATCGCTCGTGAAGAAGCTGAAGGAGAAACGCGACGAATTGGACTCGCTGATAACGGCAATAACAACGAATGGCGCCCATCCCAGCAAATGCGTCACCATTCAGCGCACGCTCGACGGCCGCCTGCAGGTGAGGCGCCAACTGGCCCATTCTGGCCCCTTATCGCTTAGCGAGTGTGGTCTAAATTCAATGTTTGTTTCTGTGCTTCATTTTCTGTTTCTCTGTTTGTTTTCGTATTTTGTGTATTTTGTGGCATTTCCGTTTGCGATAGGCGATCATTCGTCATTCATTGTTGACTATTGTCGATTAAATAAACTGATTATTCCTTCTTTTTTTTCGACTGCAGGTCGCCGGTCGCAAGGGCTTTCCGCATGTGATCTATGCTCGGATTTGGCGCTGGCCCGATCTGCACAAGAACGAGCTGAAGCATGTGAAGTACTGCGCCTTTGCGTTCGATCTCAAGTGCGACTCGGTGTGCGTGAATCCCTACCACTATGAGCGCGTCGTCTCCCCGGGCATCGATCTGTCGGGTCTCAGTCTGCAGTCGGGGCCCAGTCGCCTGGTCAAGGATGAATACTCAGCCGGCTCCCTAGTCGGCAGCATGGACATCGATGGCAACGACATCGGCACCATACAGCATCATCCCACGCAGATGGTCGGTCCGGGTGGCTATGGCTATCCGCCACAGGGACCGGGACCAGGTGAATACGGTATGATCAACTATTTGCTACTCTTCATTATTCCTTATCGCTTGAGAGTAGAATTTATGATTAGTTTTTGTTCTAAAAATCTGTACTGTTTTCAAAACTGGTTCAGTAATTTTGATTGGATATCCATTTTGAGGCTTATTGTTTGTATGTATTTTTAGATGCAAATATAGCTTTTTTATTCGCTTTAAAATCGAATTAAATATTTATTTTAAATTTTTTAAATTTATTTATTTATTTTCATAATTTTATAGTGTTTTCTAAGTAATTCTTATTTTTGTAAATACAAATATTTACAATTACAATACACAATTAAAATTAAGAAGTGCTTTGAAAATTGAGAATCCAGTTAATTAGAAATAACATATTTGAAAATTCAAATTTCTAAGCATTTGCTTTATGTCTGTAAGTTTATTTATATTCTTCGGCACACCGAAGATCAGCTTATCTTATTTGTGGAAATAATTTAATTTGCAAAGTTGCTTTCTTTTTGTGTTGCCAACATTTTTTTTTTTTTTTACCTTTTTTGTTGGCTACGTTTTTTATTTATTTATTTATTTGGTTTCGTAGTCACCGATGCTAATCAAATGAGTGCAATGTTTGCTGCCGGGCGCGCAATACCAAAAATTGAGCCAACGGACGGCGCCGGTCCGCGCAGCTCGTGGATGGTGCAGCAGCAGCAGCAACAGCAGCAGCAGCCACCGCCGCGGCTCAGCCAGGCTCAGGCCCAGCAACAGCAGCAGCAGGCAGCGCCGCAACAGCAGCAACAGCAGCCACAATCCCAATCCCAGCCAGCGCCGCACACTCTTTGTAAGCCTTCATTTTTTTGATTTCGTTTTTATATTCTTGTGATGCACGCAACTAATTTGGATTAGCATGTTCAATTGCTTCTATTTAAATGCGGTCTTTGTTGTTGTTGTTCTGTAATTGCAGCCGTACCTCATGGCATGCCGGGCATGGGCGCCATGAATCCTGGCCCCGGTGCAGTTATGGCGCCACCACCCCCGCCCACACAAGCACAGAACGCCCAAGGCAATGGCGTTCATCATGCCCAGACCAGCTCACCCACAGACGCCGCAACGCTGGCAGCCATGCAACAGCAGCCACCGCCAGGCGGAGGCGGAGCCAATGGACCCAATACCGTTGCCAGCAATTCAACCGGATCTGCTGGCAGCGCTGCCCAATACTATGGAGCCCCGCCCACCGGCACACAAATGCAAAATGTCGGCAACGATGTCAGCAAGTTTGGCAACAATTCCGGTGGCAGCAACACGGGTCCATCCACAGTGCACGCACAACAGCAACAAAATGGCTATGTGCCCCAGTCGAATGCCCAAGGCACGGGCGCCGGCGGCTATGGTTCGACGCAGGCGTCATCTGGACAGCAACAGCAGCAACAACAACAAGCAACCGCTGGAAGTCAGGCAAATGCGGGTGGAGCTGTGGGACAGACCAGTGGCGGGGGCGGTGGCGCTGGCGGTGGAACAGGCGGCACCTGGACCGGACCCAATACACTCACCTACACACAGTCCATGCAACCGCCCGATCCGCGCTCCTTGCCGAGCAGCTATTGTAAGTGGAAGAAGATACACTTAAATGCAGGGCACTCAATATCAATTATTTGTAGGGAACTCAACGCTTGGAGGGGATCTGGGTTCGCCGCAGCAGGCGCCGCAACAGCAGCAACAACAGCAGCAGCAACAACAACAGCAGCAGCAGCAGCCGCGTCTGCTGTCGCGTCAACCGGCACCGGAATACTGGTGCTCCATTGCGTACTTTGAGCTGGACACACAGGTGGGCGAAACGTTCAAAGTGCCGTCAGCCAAGCCAAATGTCATCATCGATGGCTATGTGGATCCGTCGGGCGGCAATCGTTTCTGTCTGGGCGCCCTCAGCAATGTGCATCGCACCGAACAGTCCGAGCGTGCCAGGTGAGCGACCAGCCATCAGTTAATCGATGACTATGATTTCAAATCTTTGACCATTTTCCACACAGGCTGCACATTGGCAAGGGAGTCCAGCTGGATTTGCGGGGCGAGGGCGATGTCTGGCTGCGCTGCCTCAGCGATAACTCTGTGTTCGTACAAAGCTATTATCTGGATCGCGAGGCGGGTCGAACGCCGGGCGATGCAGTGCACAAAATCTATCCAGCCGCATGCATAAAAGTAAACAAATTGAATATTCTTAGTCTTGTCACTTTATAACTAATCCTTTCACTTGAACCCGAACAGGTGTTCGACTTGCGACAGTGCCATCAGCAGATGCACTCGCTGGCCACCAACGCACAAGCCGCTGCTGCAGCGCAAGCAGCCGCCGTCGCTGGCGTCTCCAATCAACAAATGGGCGGCGGTGGCAGAAGTGAGTGCAACACAATTATTGAAGATTAATTCAGAGCTGAGCAACAGTCTTTCTTATGATTATTTTCATTCTACTTTTGAGCAATCTTTTTAAATGCCAAACAATCTTAAATATTTTTAACTTACGAGCAAGCAGCTCAATTTATTTATTTTTTTTTTTTTGTTAATTAGTTTAATTAAATTTGTTGTATATTTTAGGCATGACGGCTGCCGCTGGCATTGGCGTGGATGATCTGCGGCGATTGTGCATACTGCGACTGAGCTTTGTGAAGGGCTGGGGACCTGATTATCCACGTCAATCGATTAAGGAGACGCCCTGCTGGATTGAGGTGCACCTGCATCGTGCGCTCCAGCTGCTCGACGAGGTGCTGCATGCCATGCCCATCGATGGAGCCGCTGCCTAAATGGAGTGTGGAGCTGTCCAACTCACCGAACACATACACATATACACAAAGCATATTTATTATTCATAGCAGCGCAACAAGCAAAGAGGATAAGGGATAGAGGACATAGGACAGAGGAGGACGAGGACGAGGAGCAGGAAGAGGATATAAGGAAGGAGCACAGCACGTCTAAATGTTAGTTTAAGATTTAAAGTTTTGAGCAGCTATCGTTAAGTTAAGAGCCGAGTGCAAACAGAAGAGAGTATGAAATATTTAGCTTTGATTTGCAATTACAATTATGATTATGTTTGCCTTTAATTATTTAATAATAATTTTTATAAAAAATTTAAACATCAGCTATAAAACGTTAAGCGACTAGTTTTATGTAACATATTCAGACACAGATCCACATACACCACACACACACACACATCTATATATACACATACATAATATATATATTTGATAACTGACTTGCGGCACATCATTTGGTGCCACTCCTCCTGCCACACACCACAAACCACAACCCAAATACACACACACACACTCAGCATTAGACAACAACTACAGCCGCATCAGAACATAGAATGAAATATCGAAGGCAATTAAAGAAAGTAGTTGTAATATAAATGTAATAAACAGAGCATAAACTAAATACAGTTTGATTATTCCTTATGCATGCTCATAGATCTCAGCTGTGTGCTGCAACTGGTCATTTAGCCAGGCCAGCCACTCTGCTGTTATGATCCTTTCCAAGGTCACCTCGTGAAAAACCTCCACGCGACGTGTTTCAACAAATTGAAAACTTTTAAACAGGCGCATCGATGCGGCATTGTCCATGTCGATTTTTGCTTCGAATTTGGCCAGAGGCAGATGCTGGTGGGCGTATTTGAACATGAGGAGCATTGCCTCGCGGCCAAATCCTTTGCCCCGTGCATCGGGTGTTGCTATCATGATCTCCGCCTCGGCCACATACTGTGTAGGCGTCTCCTCATCGGGGCGCAGGAAGAGATTTGTGTCGCCGACCATGGCACCAATCTCATCATTGGTCTTCGCATATGTCTCAGTGCAAAGGACAATAAAAGTGAGTTTATCGTTGTCCTCTCGCCAACTCTGTTGCATTGCGTACTCCTCGCTGAGAGTCAGTTCATCCGACGCGGTCTGGCTGCGAAGCGTGGCGCTGCTCATCCATTCGTGATACTTGGGCACATGGCGTGCCTCGTAGGGCACCAGCACAACGCGTTGCCCAAGCAATTTGGTTTGCTCATTAAGTCGCATGGGCACTGAAATTGTTTGAAATGCAAAAACGATCCCACTTTAGAGATGCGCAATTAGAGAGGAGTAACACTTAAATATCGATATATTGTTACAGATTTTCAAAGCGTTCTTTATTTACGTTTTTCCCACTTTATTTTGAAAAATTAAATATGAAAGTAGAATGTATGTTCTCTAGATATATTTGTATTTAACAAAAACTCGGCTTAAAATTTAACAATGCATATTTTCTACTTATCGATTAATAAACATATCGAAAGCCGACAATATTTGAAATTCACAATAGTTGGTGCGACTTCCCTCTACATTAAACAGCTGATTGCCGCGAACGATGCTAGTTGAGAGCATTTTGTAAATATCTCGGTGAATTTGTAATATGAATTAAAAAATGGCGGTCCACTGTCGTACCTGTGGCAAGATTATTTTTTGTCTGAATCTCAACAATCTATTTCGACAAACCGAGAACATTATGCTCCATCAAATTGAGGCTTTAACGGGACTTTTTGTAAGCATCGAATCAATCATCTCTGATCGAATTTATAAAGTTTTTGTTTATAGTTGATCGAGCAGATGGAATTTCCTGTGCATATTTGTGCACCTTGCGAAGTCGCATTGCGAGACGCAATCGTGTTTCGTGAGCGCGTAATAAGGACTCAAAAGCTACTCCTGAGCAGCCAAAGCGTCGGGGATGCCCTGCAAAAAATTGACTTAGACGAATTGCAAAGTCTAAACTTGGATGTATGCGACGCGGATGATGATGCTGACGCTGATCTATCCAACAGGTATGAGGAAAGCCCCGGCTATGATGAAAATGAAACTGATACATTAGAGAAGCAGCAGCAGCAGCAGGAAGAAATTGATGAATTGCCATTGAATGAGTATCAATCCGATTCAGAGTCCGTGCCGCACATAGAGAAGATAAGAGATGAGCCAATTACAGAATCCGCTGTGACTGGATCTACTCCATCGCAGTATGTGGAACGCAAACGAAAATTGTACTCAGCGCTGAATTTTGCAATCGATTCGAGGAACACGCCCCGCATCAACTGGAGCAAGTTGACGGAGGATGAGATAGTGACGCTTAAGCGTGAGCGACGCCGGCGTGACTGCATCTGTGAGCTGTGTGGCAGGCACTTCACGTGCCCCAGCAATTTCAAGGTGCATCTGCTGCGACACAGCGGCGTGAAGAGCTTCTCCTGCAAGCAATGTCCTCTAAAGTTCTACACGCCACACCTGTTGCGGCGCCACGAATTGGCGCACCTATGCGAGAAACCCTATCCCTGTCACTATTGCGATCAAACATTTGCCGATCACAGTGGACGCATTCAGCACGAGCGCAAGTAAGTCACACTTATTTCAAGCTAGGTTTGTTTGTTTCTAAGCAATTTGCTTTGCAGTCGCCACACAAATTATCGGCCATACAAGTGCAGCAAGTGCGACAAGTCCTTTGCGGTCAGCAACAAGCTGAAGCGGCACATGTTTAGCCATTCCGGCGTGCGTAGTTTCCAGTGAGTACATAAATGTCCTTATTAATGTTATAACTATTAATTAATAACTAATGTTATTATTTTACAGCTGTGAAATATGCAAGGTGTCCTTTATGCGTCGTCCCCATTTGGCTGCCCACATTCGATCCAAGGGGCACGAGCAGAATGCACAAAACTACGCTGATATGGCCAATAATGTGGACATCGATATAGAAAATGTACTCTCATAAAATCACTTCCTAAGCGTACATAACAGTTTGTAAGTTGATCTAAATATAAGTTAAAAAAAGTCGATTGTATGTGTTAAATGAGCATCATGATTAAATGTTTTCCATTATAAATAAATTTAATTAATTATAAAATACTGTGTTCGTCGAACTTTCAAAATGCCAGAACTTCGTCAAAACTCAACGTATTTTCAAAAGCAAGGAAGTTTTAATCATATTTAGCAGCTAAGTAACACCAATAATTTGAGAAGAAAAATCTCCAAATCTTAAGAATCTGCGCCTATTGATATGAAATGATATGATCATTGCAATTAGCACACATTGCAAGGAATTAAAATATCTCACCATTGATCTACCCTCCTAGAACAAGCGCGCCGCAGCAACAAACACCCCAGAAGCAAATGTCAATTCATAAAACCCCAAAATTTAAGATACAATACAAAATGTTACCGATTTTTTTGCTGGTCGCACTTTGCTTTTCTTTTGTTGCTGCGGCGCCTTTTGCGCCTTGCACCACACATTGTTCACAGAACCACCGTAAATAAAAACTAAATACAATAAATACAAATATACACTTGGCAAAAAAATGTTAATTTATTAACTCCAGCAGAGTATCCATTTTGTTTATCTTTATGGGTATATTTTTTTTGCTGTTGTTGCCAGTTGTTGTTGTTGCCGTTTCCAGTTAATGCTGCTGTTGTTGTTTACTTGCTGGCCTGAGCCTTCTTCGGCTTAGCCTGGGTGCCCTCGCGGAAACCGTTGCGGAAACGGCGACGCACCACCTTCAAGTGGCTCATGCGGCCAGTGCCAGTGGTCTTCCTCCTCTTGGCCTTCACTGACCAGTTGTATGAACGCAACTTGGCGGCGGGGTAACCGCACTGAGCGCAAGTTGACTTCTGAATGTGGTATGAGGAACGTCCACAGCGACGGCACAAAGTGTGCGTCTTGTTGTGGCGTTTACCAAAACTTGAGGTACCCTTCGTCATCTTATGTGGCGAACGCTCGTAGAAGAAAGAGTTTGACAAGAAAATGTGACTTATCGATAGTCGATAGGCCCACAGCACGACGATAAGAAACTATAATCGATGTGGCAGCACTGGCATTCGCTAAAAACAGCTGTTTATTGACTAAATATCTCAGCGTGTCCTCCGCTGTAGCATTATATTTTGTTATTATTATTTAAATATACATATAAATCTATTTTTTTGTTGAAAAATTTGCAAATAAACGTAAACAATTGATAACGGAGCTCAGTGAAAAAGGTGCAGCAACTTTTGCCTTGGTATTTGGTTCGACATAGTATCCATTGCGAAAGCAGCTACCCAAGCACAGCCGGCTTCACAATTGCAACATCAATAATCAACATCGACAACAACAACAACATGATGCAAACGTGTTTATGCTGATGCATGCTCTAATTAATGTGTAAAGTGCGAGTAGTATTATAATCTTCACAAGAGAGACACCAAGCAACGCAAAAAGGGCGTTCAGTTTTTAAATAGATTGGGTTTTCTAGCTTAACCAATGTGGCACTTCCAATGAAAAATCAATTTGCAATCGTTGGATGTTCTCAGTATTGGTTATTGGCCAGATGAACCCAAACACAGCAATAATTAAAACCAAATACAATAACAATAACAAAAAACAGTAAAATATAGTATAAGTTTTTAAGTAAATACAGAGAATGGCAGAGAATAATCTGTTAGCTGATGCAGCGTCATCCAGCGGGGATGCAGAGACTCCGATGCCGGGATTTGTTAGGGATTTGAAGCGTCCGCATCTGGACATTGAGGAACAGGAGTTGAAAGTCGCCGGCTTTTCCCTCAGCGCCATCAAGGAAATGCGTCAAACACGCGACGCCGAACTCATGTCGGAGCCCATCAACCAGCAGTTGCGTCAGTTCCAGGTGCTCGACGAGGTAGCTACTGCCAGTGAAGACGATGACTCAAGTAAGCGATGACTAACACACACACACACACACATACACAATAAACAAATTCATTCTTCTCGGTTTATGACACACAACAGCTTCTATATCAGTCTTATCTAAAGATCTTGCAACAGCTTATCATTATCCAAACATAACCTGATAAGCATTAACTCGACAAGTTGTGCGTGTGTGCGTTGGACTGTAGATCTGCAAGCGCATTTGCTAGAACAATTTTAAGCTGTTCGCTTGCTCTGCAATTTAATGACAAAAAATTCTGTGATACTTGATTCCTGATCCTTGATCCTTGTCTGCGGAGCTGCTTGAAAGAATCATGCGCATGCTACCGATTGTTTGCCTGGAATTGAAGCGAAAATCGCTCAATTCAGGTACAGTTATCACTGGAGCAGTTGCATCCACAGTGCTGTTGTCTAAAAGTATTATAATGATATGAATAATAACTTGAAAAGTTACAATCTTCAAGCGATCACTGTATAAACCGATAGATTTTATTTATATATATTTAAAATGTGGCTTAATTGCCCCACTAATCGTGTGCATTATTTTGCAGATGACAACAGCGACAAGCTGAATGGCGATAATTATGCTGACGATGACGATGGCGATGGTGATGGAGATGGCGATGGCGATGCTGGTGACTATGATTCATCCGATTTCGATGACGAGGAAATTGAAAATCTGCTGGATGAAAAACTGCCCGACGATATGCGGGAATCGAAGCGACCAAAATATGAGCAGCGCTTCAAGACTGTTTTGGAAGGTGAGCGGATTAAATCTGTGGCTAATTTTGATTAATTTTCAACTATTCTCTCGTGCAGAGAAGCGGCACAATCACTTTGAGGTGCTGCCGGAGGGGTGGGTGCAAGTGACCCACAATAGTGGCATGCCGCTATTCCTGCATCGCAAGTCTCGTGTCTGCTGTGCGGCTCGACCCTATTTCCTGGGCACGGGCAGTGCACGCAAGCATGCGGTGCCGCTGGGCGCAATTCCATGCCTGAACTATCGACGCGCCCTGGACGAGGAAGCGGGCGTTGTGGAGGAGGACAAAACGCAGACGACAGAGGAGGGTACGGAAGAAACGATGCCAGCTGCTGTTTGTCCGGTGATGCGTGCAGAAGCAATACCCATGGAGCTGGATGACAAAGAGAATAAAGACGCGTCTGCCGCTGTAGCCAGCACAGGCGACGCTCCCCAAAATGAGGCCTTGAAGTCGCTGATCCCGGCGGCCAAAATCGTAACCGTCAAGGAGAACACACAGAAGGAGTCGGTGACACCGGATCAGCTGAACACCTACTGCCAGAAACTGTTTAAATTCAAGACGATTCGTGTGCTGCGCTTTCGCAGTTGGAATGCCCGTCGCAAATTCACCAAGAATCGCAAAAATATTAAGAATATACAACGACCCACGCTGCCCGACGGCACCAAGCTCATCAAGTTTCCTATTCTGGCGGTCGGCAATGCAAGCGGTGGTTCAAATCCGCGCGGACGACGCGAGTGGATTATGAATCCGAATGGCAAGAGTTTTGTTTGCATCCTGCATGAGTATGTGCAGCATGCGCTGAAAACACAGCCCACGTATGAGTTTAAGGAGCTGCAGAATGCTGCCACGCCATATTCGGCAACGGTTTCCGTTAACAGTCTCAAATATGGCACTGGCTACGGCACCAGTAAGAAGCAAGCAAAATCGGAGGCGGCACGGGAAACGTTAGAGATACTTATACCCGATGTTAAAGACAAAATAACGGGCAACAACAAGGATCAAAAATCGGGTACGGTCAGGAAGACACAAAGTGATTTGTCCGTAAGTTAATTTATAAACCGCTGGTGACTGACTCGAACTCAACAATTGTATTGCACAGGTTTTCGATGACATTCGCATCGAGGATCCGCGCGTCACCGAGTTCTGCAACAAAACGACGGAACCCTCGCCAAATGCCATACTATTGACATGCCTGCAGCGCAACTTTGGCAGCGATGTGCAGATCACCCAGGAGATCAATCGCACGGCCAACAACAAAAACGAATTCACCATGACCGTTGGCAAGCACACAGCCAAGGTGGTCTGCAAGAACAAGCGCGAGGGCAAGCAACTGGCATCCCAGGCTATTCTGCAGGTAACTTAAATAGGGCAATGCCCCGCAAGTGTTTAATAGGCGGAAGGATCAGTCCTGCTCCGAAATATTGGCCACGGAAACGGGAAAAAAAATGAAAGCTTTACACTCAGAATCCGTATACATTATAAAAAGTGGAATTCAAAAATTCAAAAAATGGAATTCACTGATTTCATCTCCGATTTAAGAATCATCATAAGTATACCTTGACAATACGTAAGCATTTAATATTAAGTTACATCCTATCTGCAAGTCGGTCAATTATGTCAGTTATTAATCTTTGTGTATATTGTCTTATAGGTACTGCATCCGCATATACAGACTTGGGGATCGCTGTTGCGACTGTACGGCAACAATTCGATCAAGACGTTTAAGGAGAAAAAGCTGGAGGAGCAGGAGATTACCGTTCTGCAGAGCAAGGCGGCTGTTAATCAGCCCAACCATGCCATTCTCGAGAAGCTCAAATGCGAGATGTTGAAGCTGAGCGCGAAGCGAGATGGCGTCCACACCATGGGCACCTTTGTGCCGCCCAGTGATGTTGACTTGCCAACATCCTCCGGTTCCAATTTGCACAACGTTGAGTTTTAATTCAATTCTTATCCTTGTCTTTGTTTATTCCCCCACTTGCATGACAAACTGTGACACAGTTACTCTATGTGATCCATTAAATTATGACAACAAAACAACGTCGTGCATTTTTAAGCATATTAGCTACTTAAACACTTAATAAATTGCACATGATATTTGCCAAAATTCTAGTAACAATAAATATTTACGGATCTATTAAACTGAACTTTAACTTCCTTTTGAAAATACAAAGAAAGTTGAGATACATCGAACTTTGATGTGATTGCTTAAGGAATCCAGTGACATTTGCCTTAGCCATTAAGGAATATAACAAACAATTATATTAATAAAAATAAATGCAAATAAAAAATGAATTATTTGAATTTGCGCTATAAGGATGGGAGTTGTCTTTTAGCAGGAACTTGCCATAAATTCAGACAAATTTAAAATTATAACAATTCGCATTGGTTTCCACGTGTATGGCCCGTGTCTATATATACGTTTGTGTGTGTATTAATGTGTGCGTGCAATTATTTAAAAGACAATGCTATCATAAATTATGCTACATTTTCATTTCATTCTAACGCTTCGTTTTTTATCGCATTCCTCGGACACAACACACACACACACACAAAGCACTCACACACACTCACCAACGAGAATAGGCACGCGCAAGCGAATTCGCCGCGCTGGGCAACACTGTTTACTGCGCAACGAGAGCGCGCAGCATCAGACTAAAAGAAAAATAAAAAATTGAAAAAAGTGCCGTTATTCCTTTCAACCGTCGCATGTTTCTTCAGTATTTGTTCGTTGCGTGTCGAGTGCAAAAGCAGGCGTTTGGCCCGTGAGCGCTGTGCCGCCAAATCCGTATTAATTAAATCACATTGAATTGAAAACACATCGAATTACTGCCAAGGAGGTGCCCGGGGAATAACAATCACAATCCCAAAATCGCAAAAAGTGTGACTGGGTCAAGCAAGTGTTGCTCTATCTACGTAAAATTTATGACCCAAGCGGCATCATACCAGTGTATATAAAAGCCAGACGCGCTTTTTTAAAAAAAATTTACAGTTGTAAAATTGGGTCTCGCGTGAAAAACGAAAAAAAAAAGAAAATTGAAACGGGTATACATTTCGACGTCGTTGCGGCTGCCGTTGCCGCTGTCCTATTCCTATTGTGTTGTCCCATGCATCATTATTACATACACTCACACACACACACACAGGCACGCACACGTACGGTTATAGAGCTATGTGTGTGAATAATGTTCGGCCTGCGCCATTCAAATACATGTAAATTATGTAAAAAGCGATTGGAATTTTGTCAACGCATCGCCCGGAATTGAAATCAGCAGCAACAACAACAGCAGCAACTAATACAGACAAGGTAAGTGAGGCGCATCAGGCGCCAAGTGTCAGTCAAATGTTGGAAAATTCAATAATCCGCCACAGGGCACCAATAGGACCACCCCACCTCCTTAACCCACCACCCCAAAATGGCATATCAAATGTGGTTCACTTTGCATTCGCTGTCGTCTGTTGCGTCGTCAAAAAACTAGGTTGACTTTTGGTTTTGCTTTGTTTGCCAATTCGCGCTATTTCAATATTTCGGTTTCGGTTTCGATTTCACTTTCAGCTAATTTCAGTAAATGAAAGAAAAACAATAAGCAGCAACAGCAACAGCAAATGTTGACACATTTTGTGAATCTTTCTCATTTCCTATTTGTTTATTTATTTTGGGTCCTATTGAAGTGATCCAATCTATTGTCAAAGATAGGTTCTTTCATCTTGGATAAGCAAATTAGGCCTCTTTTATTTATTGGCCCAAAGGTGGATGGTAGAGATGAGCGCACAAGTCTGAAATCAACAAAGTCCCAACAATAAATACGTATTTCAAAGGCTGTAAGTAGTAAATAAATAAATAGTATTAAGTTTTTAGCCTAATCGCTGCTTTTCTTCCAATGGTTTTTTTTATAGCTTATTATGAATAGAAAGAAGGTTTTCAAATCAAATTTCACACTTATTTTTTACCGACAAATGTGTAACTCAGATTAATCAAGCTAGCTAAGCTGGATAAGCTTAAGCTTAATAATATTTATGATAAAGGCATATGGTTGTTTATTTTAATAATTTACAAAAATTGGGTTTCATTTAAAAAAAATGAAGATATTTCACATAATAAATAAGATCGGTTGCGACAAAGGTTAAGAATAAAAAATACCACACTTTTCAATATGCATTCTTAGCTTGAAAATAATTTTTGGATTTAATATATATTTAAAATAATGAATATTTAATTTAATTGGAGTGTACAATTTATTAAATCATTTTAATATAATTCGAAATTATCTAATTTTAATTATTATTCTTAAACATTTTGTTTTTATTCGCTTACATATTAAATAATCAGAAAACTTATCAGAATAGAATGCAAATTAAATCAAATTCTATTACAAGCTGTTGAAAATTGTTAACTAAAAAGATGTTTAATACATGGAAACGACTTACTAATACTAGAATAGAATATGTTTAATGTTGATTAACAGCATCTTCCGACTTTGTTGCATCTGTTGCCGTGTCAATCTGTTGTTCTGGCTTAAATGTTTCCTTTGTCGCTTCAATCCGCGGCTCCTTTGAGACAGCAGGCGTTGGAGTAGACCTGCGATTAGGCAAGAGTAAGCCTTCCAGAACACCAAAGGGTGCCTCCATAATGATGTAAATGATATAACATAGCAGCAGAATGAAACCGAAACCACCCCAGAATGTCAGCATCTGTTAAAGGAGCCAAAAGGTTGAGTGACATCCGAGGACCATATTATAAGCCTGATTCCACTTACCACATCATAATCGGAGTAGAAGGTGTTCGTTCGCATGCGCCTTCCGTTTATTTGTTGTATGAATATGTGAAAAACATACGCGGAGTAGGAGAGCTTCGAGAGAGGCTGCCACAGTGGCGAGGAGAGGAAACTGTTGGCCAATCCCCCATAGCCATTCATGCAGGCAAACACCACCCAGCACAGGCTGAGTGGCCAGGCGATACGGGCCAGTGTATAATAGGATGCCTCCGAAAGCATCGACAAATGTGGATTTAAAATATTAACATATGGCAAGAGCACAAACATCAAAGTGAACATCAAGCCCAAACTGATCAGCCAGCCCAACCAGATCGCAATCCGATTCAGCTGAAAGGACTTGTTGCGATTTACATGCACAAAATATCCGAAGAGTGCTCCGATTAACCAAGGTGCCGCGTGCACGTGTGTTGCATAATAAAGCTTACGTTGAGCCAGGTCTGGAGTTTGTCCATTTCTGCAAAATATAATAATAATCGTATTGGAGAGATTGAAGAAAGCTCAAGTATGTTCCTTACTCTATATAAATGGGATACTTCTTGATCATCATTGTGCTAAAGAGGCAGGCGGAAAGTAGAAGCATTAGGACAAAAATTCCAGCTGCCGCTTTCTTGCCCCATTTGTACAAGGCGATGAGGAATATTGGAGATATAAAATATAGTTGCATGTCCACGCCCAAATACCAGCTGTGATTAATGCACTATAAGGAGTCAAATTGGGGTCAAGTAATTCAATTCGATTAGGCTAAGATTGACTTACAAGATCTACTGTTGCATAGTTTTGCATGTACAGCAATGTCCATAACCAGGTGCGCTTGCAATGGGTATAGTCATCAAATTTAATGCTGTCAAAGAGGGGACCATCTCCAAACAGGGGCAACAGTGTCATATACATGAGTATGGCCAGAGCTACGACGGGTGTGAGGCGCAAATAGCGATGCAGATACATCAGTGGGACGTTAAGTTTACCCTTTGTTCTAATGGATGGGAGGGGAAGGAGATTAGATTGGCAATGATGGATTTGATTGATTTGCTTGTCACTCACTTCTCGAGGGAACGCAGGCCAATGGCTATCACCAAAAAGCCACTAAGGAACAAAAATGTATCCACTGAGAATGTACCGTGTAAAATGAAACTTGTGTAGGGTTTCTCGATCCACTTAAAATGAGAAACAAGCAAAAGGGGTTTAGTTAGTTAGACTGTCTGTGCTATTTTGTCTGTGCTACTGGGTCTTACATTTTTTATTTGAAATCTATTCATATTTGGCGATAGCAAGGCGAATAGGTATTGATGTCCATAAATAACCCAGAGCAAGGACATGCAGCGCATGCCGTACAAACAATCGATAACATTGGAATTCGACTTGGGCTCTACGATCCGAAAGAGCGCACGTGAATTGGCCCGTGCCGAAAAGATCTTCACCAAGACGGGTAATTGTTCTGTAAATGATATCACATGAACAATTAAGGACTCTTCATTCTTAGTTCGCAACTTACTCTGATTCTCGCAGCATAAATAATCGTAAGTAGTGGCCAAGAAAACAGCAGCAAGCAGAAGTGAGACTAGAACACTGCAACACAAGAAATTCAATTAAAATTTACAAAAATATTATGACATCGATTCAATACTCACATTGTGAATATAGTTAGACCATCGAGGGGTTCTCGGTCGGATGTCCGACAACCGATCTCCCATACCAACTCCTCCGTTTTATTGTAACTGGGAAGTGTTTCGAATACTTTACCCAGAAATGTATTGATCTGCTTTGCGGAGCAGGAGGCAGGAAAACAAACGGATGTCTGTGTGCTCAATCCCAATAGCTTGAAAGGTAATTTCGCAATGCAATACTTGCCCTTTATCGTGTAGCTATCACTGATCGCCTTGGAGATCCCAATGCACTCGTCGTAGTTGCCCATGTCCAAGGAGTTGCCGTACAGAACACCCTTCGGTATAAGGCCCCATGAATCGAACACTGAAAGGCTTTAGATAAGTTAACTGGTTCAACAACTAATTGTTTGGCTACACATACTCATTATGGCCCAAATGCTGCCCGAGGATAGTCCACTCATCAGCTGACTCATGTCGGATAAACACTGCAGCTCCTGCTGGCTGGGCATTCGTGTGCTCGTCATTGTAATACTTGCTTGGTAGTGTTGCGTGAATTCGACAGCAAGTGGACGCATATCCATTATCCTGTTGTATTCCTCCTTCGCATTAAAGTCGGACGGTTCCAGCCGCATGGAACTATCGACAAAACTCAGCCCGTACAAAACGAGCGCACAAATGATTTTGATCATGTTTAATGGCGAATTGATTAATGAATATGAGCCGGGTTCCCAAGAACATGTCCATTATATACGCCTATATGTTCCGACGTCATGGCGATAAGAAGGTCGCTCCTCAAAAATTAAACTTGTGCTGATAAATTCGAGGTACTTAAATTAATGCGTTATCTCAACTCGTTCCAAGGGTTGAAAGGGATCATTATCATTTTGATATTGCTTCATCCATTTTGAAGTATACATTTAATTTGATATCAGTATTTTATTCAGGTTCTTAGAAAGAGAAAGTTAAAAATAGAATTATATTTATATTAAATATTATTAAACTACTTGACATTTCTTGGTAAAACGCGGGAACACGAAGTCCCCCAATTAATCATCAAACAAATCGATTTAATTCTAATCAAAATTGTTTGCGGTTCTTCATGTTATTAAAGATTATATTAATTGCTGGTATTCTATAGATATTTATAACGACCAGTCGTTTATGTTAATAATAAAAACTTTGAAATATCTTGCTCTTTCTGCCTTACCTCGCATCGCAGATCACCTCGCGGAATTCCTTTATAAATACTCATCATATTTGTAGAATTACATTTATTATCTCAAAATTGTGTTGAAGTGCTAATGAGTGATTCACGAATCAGGCAAGCCGTTCACTATCGATTCAATTGATGACAATTTCAAAACAATTTTTTGTTAATTTCAGACTATAGACGATTAGATTAAGTCAAACTTACTTACATAAATACAATCCCAAATCTACATTTTGCTGATTAAATACAGTGTCCGTCAAGGGATAGCTATGGTTCCCGACTTTTCACTGTAGAACACCAATGTGATGTTAAAAATATATAAAAATTAATAATAATTAAGGGAAAAAGGAAATGTAAGTTTATTATTAAAGAAATTGTGGAGTACAGATGTGAAAGATATCCAAAAAAGAATTTTGTTTGCCAAGCTTTTGATATATTACTTATTTTGTAAAATAATACTTATTTTGTATAAAATATATACAAAACAAGTAAGATGCTGTAGTCGAGTTGGCTCGACTACGATATACCCTTAACTCAGTTGTTAAATATATTATAGTTTTATTGGATAATTTCCCTTTAAAATGATTTGCAATCAAATAGTCAATTCTGCAAGTGCATATCTTACAGAGTCTTTTTACTCACAAGCATATACATACATACATACAGACATACATACGTACACGAAACAGTACTTATCGGGGCTCTGCAGAATACACACAAATATATCATGCCATCTCTTTCTCACTCATGCGCTCGCCTATTTATGCAAGAAGATCAATATGAAAATATATTTTCGACTATAACTTTGGTGTTTCTTATTTGATCTTAATGAAATTTTGGCAATTGATCAATAATATGTATAAGCATATTATGTATGAATTAGAAGCCTCTGCCTCTTAAATTGTGGAATTTATTGCTATCGGAAATCAAAATGTATCGATAATTCCGAAACTGAGGCAGTTATCGATAAAATAAAGTAAACTTGATCTGCGCCTGGTACACGAGAACTTATATTGAAGTCTCTAGCTCTTCTAGTCTCTGAGATCCTCGTGTTCATACAGACAGGCAGACGAACGGACAGACGTACGGACAGACGGACAGGGCTATATCGACTCGGCTGTTGATCCTGATCAAGAATATATATACTTTATGGGGTCGGAAATGCTTCCTTCTGCCTGTTAAATACATTTGCACAAAACCATTATACCCTTTTTACCAATTTTTAATGGGTTAAGGGTATAAAAAGGTACGCAAATTGTACTAAAAAATGCACATATGGATTATGCATTGGAAAGGTTTTGAAAACCTCTTCATTTTCCATACTTATCAGTTAATTATATATGGAGTGCAATGCAGACAATCATAGTAAATGTTGTTTAATATATAAATTACAATTACTTTAAATTTTACTCCTTGAAAGTTGGATAAGGCCTGAAATGTATTCATTTTGAAAGTCAGAAGAACGCCATTATTCACTATTATAAACAGGTACTTGTCGAAAGAGATTATGAATATCCATCTCAAAAGTGTTTTTTTTTTCTCTTGGAATATTCGGTTTTGTGTTGCTGACTGGAATTTAAATTTAAGCCGAATTGTATATTTCTAAATTTAACAGATGTATTTGTTCATTTCAAATCGTTTAAGCATAATTTATACTAGTTGTTGATTCACATAAAAAATTGTATTATACATTTTAGATGGTATTTATAATTTCTGCTCAAAGCCCAAATCTAACCCAATATTGGTCCCCTTTTCCATATCTGGCTACGCCCATGAACTAATAAATACGCCAGATGTGAGCGGTTATCAAGGCACATTTATTTTAATTTCATTTGAAGAGCTTGAGTTATCAAGAACTTAACACAAGCATATGATAATCGGGAAATACTATCTGAATATATATATATATTTGTTTCAATAAGCTGTCAACTGTTATGATTCAATCTGATTCTTCAACTTGAGGTATGAGATTAATCAGATAGTGTTGTAGGTTTTGGCTTTCAGTCTTCTGTTGCGGGGAAGGGAAGGAATTAAAAAAAAACTACATCCGCTTAAGGAATAAAGATTGTTTTTGGACAGATCATCTGGTATAAAAGTACGTATGAGTTTTCTCTTATGATTGCTGTGCTTTTATTAACAATGTGGAATCGATATTTAATAATAACTTAACTAAAAACTCAAATATCATTAAACAGTTCCATTTTCTGCGTAAATTCTGAAACTTAACAACACATATTTAATCCAAGAAAATGTAGATTTAATTTTTATAGTCGAGTACTGATGCGCTCTGTGTTTCCTTGGTTTATTGTGTTTGTTATTTCCGGATCGGACTCAACCGGCGAAGCTAAAGTTGTCTTAGATGTCCCTATTTCTGCTTCCTGAGGGATCTCAACGGGCTTTTCAGGTTTTGGAGTAGGCCTGCGACTGGGCATAAGCATCGTCTCCAGGACTCCAAAGGGTGCCTCAATAAGGAGGTACATCACGTAAGAGAGGAGCAAAGTGAATCCGAACGTTGACCAAAACTGAAGCATCTATTAAGGGAATATGCATGCAGTATTCGGAATAACTATTATTTAACCTGACTTTCACTTACCATATCGAAGTCGGAAAAAAAGATGCTTGATCGTATTCGACTTGCGATTGTTTGCTGAATAACTATGTGAAATATATAGGCGGAGTAGGAGATCTTTGAGAGGGGCTGCCACATCGGTGAAGAGAGAAAACTATTTGCCATGCCACCGTATCCTTTCATACAAGCAAAAACCACCCAGCACAGGCCCAATGGCCAAGCAATGCGGGAGAGCGTATAATAGAAGGACTGCTCCAGCATACTTAATGGTGGCGTCGTCAATTGCGAAATCGCCAACTTGGTAGCCGGATATAGGGCAAATATCGAGGTGGACAACAAGGCCAAACTGATCAGCCATCCCAGCCAAACCGAAATGCGGTTCAGCTTAAAGGTCCTGTTGCGATTCACATGCAGGAAATATCCAAAAAGGAAACCCAACAGCCAGGGAGTCGCATGCGTATGTGTATCATTGTATAACCTGCGCTGAGCCTCACCCATGATATGTCCATGCCTAAGTTGTAATTAAGTATTTAAAAATAATTCCATATCGAAATATTAATGAACATACTCAAGGCGAATAGGATAATTCTTCGTCATCATTGTGGCGAAGAGACAGCCGGAGAGTAGCAGCATGAGAACAAAAATTCCAGCTGCACCTTTTTTGCCCCATTTGTATAGGGCGATGAGGAATATTGGTGATAGAATATACAGTTGCATGTCCACAGCTAAGTACCACGAATGAGTGATGCACTATAAGGAAAGGGGGTTTGGTTAATCATTCGCATCAGTTGTTGCCAGATTTTTACTTACCATTTCAGTAGTGCCATAGTTTTGGAGATATAGTAAAGTCCAGAACCAGGTGCGCTCGCAACGTGAATAATCATCAAATTGGACAAGTTGATGCATGGGACCATCTCCCAAATAGGGCAACAGTTTCATATAGAATAGAATAGCCACAGCCAGGAGGGGAGTAAGGCGCAAATAGCGATGAAGATACATCAGAGGCACATTTAACCTTCCCTTGGATCTTGTGATGGGCAAAATGTTATTCTAATTGTCTTTTAATTGTTGGGCACTAAACTTACCTTTCCATGGCCCGCAGTGAAATCATTACCACCAGCAATCCACTGAGGAACAAAAAGGTGTCCACTGAGAACTGGGCGTGAGTAATAAAGTTGCTAAAGGGCTCCTCGTACCACTGTAAATCATAAATGAGCATTGTGCAAACGCATCTTCCAAGGTGTAGCCGTGCAACATACCCGCAAAATCGTTATGGTGTTCATAACTGGCGACAAAATCGCCATAAGGTATTGATGTCCATAGATGACCCAGATCAAGGACAGACAACGCATTCCATTGAGACAGTCAATGACGTTTGGGTTCGACTTGGGCTCCACCAGGCGGAAGACAGTGCGAGAATTCGCGCGTATCGAAAATGCTTTCAGAACAAGTGGCATTTTTTCTGTTTTGGGTTTGCAAATCGGTTAAGGGATATCGGATATATAATGTCAACTTGGAATTACTCACTTTGATCGCCATAAAGGAAGTAATCGCAAAGTGTGGCTACAACCAAGCCAGCTCCCATCAGAGATAATAATACGCTGTAGAGTACGAGAATTTTTAAATGTAATTTAGTTAAATTATGGTCAACACTTACATGGTAAATATGGCTAGGCCATCGAGGGGTTCCCGATCGGAAGTCTGACAATTCTCCTCGCTCACTAATTGGGAATTAATATTGATGCCAATTAGCTTTTGAAGCATCTGCTTCAGGAAAATGTTCATATTGGTAGCAGAGCACGAGGCGGGTAAGCAAATTCCTACGTACAAATTTAAGGGAAAGCCAAGCGATTTCAGTTTTGGCAGTTTTGCCATGCAATATTTTCCCTGTATTTTATAATTATCGGCGATTGGCTTCTTGATGCCAATGCACTCATCGTAGTTGCCCATGTCAAATAGATTTCCCATAAGCACTCCTTTCGGAAAAGTGCCCCACGAGTCAAACACTGGAATCCAAAGAAGCTCGATTATGCTCTGCTGGATGAGGAGAGAAACTGACTTACTTCTTATTGACCAGAGCTTCCCAGAAGCCAGACCAGTGGTCAGCTGTGTTATATCGGCTAAACACTGTAGATCTTGTTGGGTGGGGATTCGGGGGCTAGGTAAATCCAAGTCAGTTTGTGAAATATTTCCATAATGCTGGAAGAACTCAAAAGCAAGCGAGCGGAATTCCATTATTCGTTTGTATTCCTCCATCGTAATAAAATCACTCGAGTCCAGCTGTGCTGAGCTGACAAGTGCCAGTCCGAGCAGTAGAAGCGTAACAATTATTTTGACCATTTCGATTGGGAAGCGTATTTCGCTTTGACCAATTTCAGGTAGCTGCAGCTTTTATATACTCGCCAAATATCAGGCATTACATTGAGATAAGCCTTTCGTTCTAGGAAATCAAGGCTCTCGCCAGATATGGGAGACTTATCTTGACTTTTTCAACTACTTAATGTTAATACAGTTTATATGGTCGTGGTATTCTCTAGAATACGATAACATATTTTTTTTTCATTTCGGTGGAAGAGAAGAATTTTTTATTATATTTGTGGTATAATAAATTTGGTTTATTAAAAAAGGATGCCATAATGTACATATATTTGATCAGGATTAATAGTCGGGTCTACTAACAATCCGATCTCAGAAAACTAGCACTTCAATATTTCGTTATAAGTTTATTCTTTATTATTTTAATTTACTATCATATATCGATAACTTTCCCGATTGGCAAATATCGGTACAAATCGAATTCCGGTAGCAAAAACTGACACAATTTAACCTTTCAAATAATATATAGATATATATAAATTATACTACAACAATTAATTATATATAATAGCTGGGTTCAGGGTCCTAGTCTAGCTGTCTGGTGAATTGGTTCCATCAGCTACCGTCTGAGTCCAAGGTATTTTCTAGCTAAGCATATAACTCAATAAAAAATAAATCGATTAGTTAATCTTTTCCGTATACGTCACTTTTCGATCGGTCCACTCATCAGCCGTTTCGTAGTTTCGTCCGAACAGTGAAAAGTATGTGTTTATAATTCACACTGATATGGTTTCTATGGAATAAACACGAATAGTTCATCTGATTGAGTTAAAACAAAAATATGAGTTCTGTCGAAAAATACAAGTTATTTTCTTTTCGTCAAATAGATTAGGTTTAGATTTTTTTCCTATTAAATGGTTAATGCATATTGTTATTGATTCGATTAAAAGATTATTTAAATTTTAATTTGAACTGTGAGAACGCGTAAATTGTCTGGAGATAGTCCGAAAGTGTTATATAGTTATCTTATCTATTATCGACTTATCAGCTCTGCAAAAGATTCCTTAGCTTTACTTCGAACTAATAAGTGTATTAAAAAGTTAACGAAGATTTTCTCATTGGCAAACACTGAAGACTCAATAATAGTTGCGCACTTGATTTTGGCCACTTAACAATATTTCATTGAAATAATTCAAGTTTCCCTATTATAATCGAATTTTGCGTTTCATAGGCGCCCAAAAGAAAATCACAAAACCCAAAAAAAAAAGGAAAAACAAAAAACACTTTCTAATGTAAATACACATAAAATATGTCGCGGAAAAGACAAATTTAAAATAGGCTTAGCAGATCCTTGCGAAACTAAGCCAGGAAAAACAGCCCTTCGATTGCTGTGATTTTGAGCAACGCATTATCCCGACGAGAAGAGAAAAATCAATAAACATTAATCTTGACGTGATTTTGCCTTTATCCAGCGCCATTTGTGTATTTGATGCTGCCAATTCCGGGGGTATTTGATAAAAGATTGAAGTTAAATAGAAAAACCAAAACGCAATGCACGGCAAGGCAAGGCAAGGCAAGGAATAGCAATTATCATTACCAGGACCAGGAGTAGGACGAACACAGACTCCACAAGCCACAGATGCCAAACTTATGAAAACTCAATTCCAAACGGAATTCACACAATTTTGCACAATTATCAACAGTGCGGTGTCAGTATGATGGATTTGTGTTGCCCTCACCGAGATAACATATAAGTTGATGGGGAAATTAGAATGCTTGTCAATATGTTGTCGGTATCTAGTTGCTCACATTGGATGTTTGAAGTAGTGAAACGTGGTGTTAACGCTTTATAAAGATTGGTATGCCTGATTGCCTCATCAAACTGTTATTATTCACATTCCAGGTTGAGTTTCGGGCCAATCTACCGCAGGACCTTGTGGAATTTCCTCAATGTGAGAAGATATTCACTTCGTCTTGTGTCACCTTGAAAATTTCATAATTAAACGCAGACAAAGCCACACAAACTCGTCACTGAGTTCGGTTGCAGATATTTACCTTAAAGAATTCTAATTAAATCATTGAAAAACTTTCAGGACTTTGTGCTGATTCATGTGTACCGGCAGCTGCTACTTTTCCAAGCTGAGCCCCAAACTTTTCCTTTGGGTGGCCAAAAGAATTTGCTTGATTTGTATACCCTGTGATGTCTGATGCGGACTACCACACACACACACACACACATATCAAATGACCGGCATTGCTACAGGGTATCTATAAGTTTGGCACTCCATAGCCTTAAGTTGACTGTTACTAGTTCTTTCTTTTTTTTTGAATGTGTTTTGCTTTCATATTTGTTGTTGTCGAGCTGCCCCAACTTTTGTGCCGTCTAATTTGTGGTGTTTGCTTTGGACTTTCGGCTTTGGCCAGGCAAAGAGCCGACGCTCTTTTGGCTTATGCAAAGCATGGTCTAAAGCCCTATATGTGCCGTTGTTGCTCGAGACTGAGACTGAGCCACTGGGCTGCCAGTGCGTCGGATTCGCCCAGTTTGCCCGGATTGTTAGCGATGGGGGGGGAGGTGGCGTCGGTAACTATGGTGGCAGCTTGGCAACCCGCTTATACCGTATCAGTATTTCATGTCGCCACACACACACACCCGCAAGATTCATAGACTCATAAATCTTTAAGTATTGAATACCATTTTTGCATATAGTACATAAGTAGAAACTCACGCCGAAAACTTTATCCAGCCACCGGACCCCTCCGACAGGCGACTGTCCAGACTGTCCAGACTGGCCAAAATATTTGCAAAACTTTGCTTGAGGTGAACGCGAACAACATGGCGCCGAATTCCAAACAGCTATGTACAGAAACATATGTATTTACACACAAAAAATATACAGTCTTCATACCTCTATATATATATATATATATATATATATTGTCTGTAAAGTTTAAAATTGATCAACTTAACGCTTAAGCAAAATACGCTCAAGGGGAACACAATTAATATATGTATATTTTTTTGATTACAAAAATTATTCAATGAATCTCGTTTAACAGCACCCACAATAAATAAATAAATATAAATAAAAATGTATACAAATTGAAGGCAATTTTATGATATATTAGTATATATACTATTATTTATTTATTTTTGTTTATTTACGGCACAAATGTACAATCAAATGGCAATCTTTGCATAATTCACACAACAAGTTTCAAGAGAATTTAAATAATTTTTCCTTCTAGAATATTCTTACATAACCATTACCAGTATTTCTTAGGCGAACTATATCAATAAATACAAGATTATTATTTCCTTTTTTTTTTTTGAGTGTAGAACACTTTGCTGAACGGCCGGAAACATTGGATGCCAATTTAGCAGCCGATCCGACGGGGCAGAAGTGAGTGTAACAGAATCTGGTGGGGAGCAGGCTTGTCGCCGCTGGCGGTCGTTTGTTGGCCAGCCTCGGCACGCTGGCCAAAATCCACCGAAATAATGTTGTATCTACGCACACATATTTAAAGCTAACAGCCCGCATACACATATAGGCTCAATATGCTCCAAGCACTCGCACAACACTCGCATACACACACTCACATGCCACACACTCACACTCGCACAACATACACACAACGCTCGGCTCGGCCTGTGAAGAGTTGGCATCGGCAGAGGAAATATACTCGTATTCATGAAATGGAATAACTAATGACTTTATGCTAGAAGCGTGTTTTGTTAATTGCATTTGCTAAAAACGAGTCACAGTTGTACTTGGGGGGGGGTTGGTCAGATGTGGGATGTGTCTATATAAACATAGTTAGCAGTAGTTGGCTGCCATTTGGTGGCAACTTCATCGCTCGTTTGCTTCAGCTGGCTTCTGTGTGCACTGGGTTCAAGTTGTTATGGTTATGGGGCAGTAAATGCGAAAAAAATTTCAATAGCCGTTGCTGCGGCCACCGAAAACTTAGCGAAATGAAAGGAAGCCAAGCGGCAAGTTCATAGATACAACCACAACCGCATTTAGAGCCGCAACAATAACAACAACAACAACAACAACAACAAGTCGACAGACCGCGGCTAATGAAACCGCAGTTGATTTGGGAATGGGAATCGGATGGGTAAAATGTGTATAAGACGAAGAGAAAATCGCTTCTCAAGTAGCTGGCAACATCAACGCCGCCCCTGCACTGTGGTACAATTTGCACAAGTTCTCAAACAATCGATAAGCGACTTATCGATAGACTGATTATTGATTAGTTGCGCAATATTTTGTACTCGACTTGTACGATTTTAGGCTATAAATAATCAATTTATTTGCTAATTGCATTTAAATCGATACTTTAAATATATTTAAGCAATTAATAAACACTGCTGTTAAACAATCGATAACCGATAGATTTGAAAAGATTTATTGTAAATATAAATGTGAAATTTGTATAAAAAGTGACGGTCTTATTTAACATGTAATATCTTTTAATAGATGCTAACAACTTATGACTTTATCGTAGCCATCCCTCTTAGTGTTACACTACTGTGACGGATTCCTGTTCCAGTAGCACACTGCTAGCATCCACTGTATCCGCAGCGTGATAGCTTTCCGGAGGTTGAAGCTGGAGGTTCGTCTACTGATGATGGCGACAATTTGCCAATGCATGCGATAAGCTGTGTAGGAGTTGCTATGATGTGTGTGTGTGCGTGTTTGTGTGTGTGTGCGTGTGTGTGCGTGTGTGGGTGTGTGTGCGTGTGTGTTTGTGTGTGTTGGGGTATGTGTATTTTGGGCTGTTTTTGTTGAGCCGAAATCGAGTGTCAACGGCAATGGATGTGCAAAGAGACGAAGATTGAGTCTTTGTTATCTTAGTAAATCGTCAACTTTTGTGTTCTTCAAAAAGCACACATCCCAATGTCTACAATCGGTAGACGCTTGACTAAGTGAATATACATAAACATATACATACATACTGACTATATGTATTCGAGTGTGTATTTTTGTTTTGATACAATTTGCAGCTTGTCGAGAATAGCCAAACATAATTTAATTTAATCAGGAATGCGTCTGCTCATCGAGTTTTAGGTGCATTTAACACATTTCATGGACTCAAAATTGTCATAAATTACGTTTGTGCTTCAATTGGTCCAATTAGTTGTTCAAAGCAGCTCAGGATTTCTATTTACGGTGCCGGTCACTGCTGCACTTGATGCACTCCCTCTTCAAGTTAATTGGCTCAACTCGAAGTGAAGATTTCGAGAAATTTTCCATTTTCCATGCACAGTGCATGAAATATATTTAAATAACAAAGTCATTAAAGCTTAATAAGACAGCAACAAAAATATAACCACAACAACAACACTCGAATTGGTCAAGTCAAATGGAGCATTCAAATGTAGAGGATGGCTGGGATCCCATCCTGACGACATGTGCCACAATCACGTTAGTGTTTGCCTGTCTCCGTATCTGTTTGCGTACATGCTTTACACGAGTGTCTCCAAACAGACAAACATCCGTATGCGGCGGACACGGGAAGCCAGACGATGGGGCAATGGTGCGGGTGGTGGGGAGGGGGAAGCGGGGACAGTCACGTCCTGTCGTCCTGGCCAAAATGTGCCTGTCGGGTAAGCACTTGAGCATCATGGCCAACTTCCTCGACGTTCAATTTGTGCACTTAAATTCATTTCACTTTAATTACAAAGGTATTCCGTTTAATATTTGATGGCTACTGCTGCCAGCCCCGCTGCTGCTCCGCTCCTGCTCCGCTCCTGCTCCGCTCCGGAGCTCAGCTCTGCTGGATGCCTTCATCTGCTTAATGTCTATCGTCATCGTCATTCTCGACACTGTTCTGGTTGTTGTTGTTGTTGTTGTTGTGGTTGTTGCTGTTGCTGTTCATCGTTGTTGCTGCCTTGCATGTTGTTTTATTACGTTTATTATGTTTGGCATGTAAACATTTTTACAGCAAACTGAATTAGGGTGTATGGATGTTCAGATATTCATAAATGGTTGAATATGTTGCTCTGCCTGCCACCTGGCAACAGCTCAGAGCTCTGTAGTTAAGATTTACAAATATTAAAAGCTAAACAACATTTTGAAGGCTTTTTCGCACTTCAATAACGGCTTATGGTAATGAAATTGAAATCTGATTTCAGTTAACATTTGGGTTACGCTATTAGAAACCACCCCCTCCCTGCCTGTTGCTAATGACACTTGCCACGCATTTGAGGGGCAAACCTTTTAATTTTGTCATTCGGCGTGTTTGGCAAATTGAGCTGGAATACGACACAAACCGAAAATCAAAATGGCATATTGGAAAATTTGGTAACGGATCCGATGACATAAAACCGCCTTAACCATGCCCAGGCAGACTAAATAGGCAGCAACAAGCTGACTTTGTTCGATGGTGGTGGTGGCACCACATTGACAAAGTGGCACGAGATGCTCATCAAATACCAGCCAAATGGTGTAAAATGCCTCATTGAATGCTGCGCGAAGTCTCAAAGCACTACTTACCTTACATACATATATATGCAACCATATACATGCATATTTGTGTATACACATATATACATATGTATATAGTGGAGTATATATATGTATATTTGCCAACGTCACCAATGAAAAGAGCACTTGCAGAAAAAGCGATGCTCTTAACTCATGTAGAAGATACTTGGAATTCCTTAGAGTTAAATTAAAATTTTTTTTTTTTTTTATAAAAATATTCTTAAATAAGAAGAATTTTTAAATTTAGTTCTTGACTTGAAAATATATAATTAATATATTTTCGTAATTGGAAAACGACTTTTAGATAGTGAACAAATTATTAGTATAAGCGTAATTAATTAATATAAGAACGCTATTTAAGAGGATATATGAATTTATTTAAACAAATTGAGTGCTTAAAATATTTACTAAATATTTTTACGTATTTATTTCCATATGATTTTTACATTTATTTAAGAATTTTAATTTTTAAAAGGCGAACTAAAAATCATACTCCAAATTTCTTTAACAATTTAAATTGTTTTCGAATTCCAAACTCAAACCTTGTTTTTTATTAATTTCTGTAACCCGACTGATTTTTCCAAGTGCAACACGAGGCAAGTCTGCCTGTCTGCCTGCCTGCTTGGCATTGGGTGCAAAGTGGGCCGCCGATTCTCTGGTTGCGTTCTCGACGATGTCGTTGCCGTTGCTGTTGACGTCGCGACCTGCGTTGGCCTCGTCGCAATTGCTTTTTGGGGTTGCGACGCACAACAAAGAAAGCTGGTTGCCGCTGGGTGGTGCTACATGGTGGCGCTCTAAGAACGTGCGTTACTGAGATTTGTAATGCTCTCCACCGGCCCACCTACGTCGCCTAATGTGCGGCATGTATATATATGGTTGTCTGTGTGTATGTATTTGTTTTTACAGTGTTGCAAGCAGGCGTGGGGCAGGCTCACCCGTAGCAGCCGCTGCTTTTTATGTGACCATTTCGACTCTGCTGCGACTGAGTTCGTGTTCATTAACGTTGCTATTACATTTTAACACACCGAATCGGAATGTGTCCCGTTGTCGGCGTACATATATATACATATATATATATTATATATATATATATATATACGAGCACCCCAACCCTAATGTCATCCCTCTTGCTAACGGCTCTTTGGCTTGCGTTTTACTTTCATTTGTCGGTTCGTTCATTTGTTGAGTTTTTGTGTTCTTGAACGTTGAAATATCCTGTTTAACTTTATTTCATTTTTCCACAGCATCCGACACGTGCCTTCCACACGCTCACCCAAGAGTTTATAGATGTGTGTGTGTGTGTCTGTTTGTGTGTGTTCGTGTGTGTTTGTGTGTGTGTGTTGTTTTGTGTGTATGCCTTAGTTGGTACGCATAAATTTTTACGTTTGTTGTTGTCTTATCAGATCATTTAAGGGGCTTGCTGTGGCGAGGTCGCCTCCTCGCATTACTCTTGTTATTTGCATGTTGTAGAAAAATATCAATTTGCGCACCTCCGACGCCGACGTCGACGTCGGCGTAGACGCCAGCGGCAACCGTTTAACATTTTCCGCTATTTGCAGGCCTATTGTGCTGTGTATGTGTGTGTGTGTGTTTGTGGGGTTTTTGCTACCATTTATCAATGGCTCGCAGCATTCAGACACACTCATACACACACACACACACACACACACACACACCCTATCTAAATGTTGTGCAAATGCTTCGCAAGTGCGCCCATTTTGAATCTGAATTTATAGCGTATGCTGGCGACGTTGCGTATACGCAATTTATGTAATTCGTAGCGCTATTTGCATAACTATGAGTACTTACGCGTATGTCCTTGATGCTATTGTCCTCTCCGGCCGATATAAATTGCGTATGACCTGCCTAGCATTATGATGATACACATATACAAATACATACATATATATATATATATATATGTGTGTGTGTGTGTTGCTCTCTAACTAGCATCATAAAATCCATTGCTACTTTGCTACTTCATTTTTATTTGAGCTTCCTGCATGGATTTATCACAGCCGTCTTTTTGTTACCGCATTAGTGCACATTGAGGAACAGAGACAGATATACAGATAATGGTAGAGAGAGGGAGTGAGGGCGAAGGTAAAGTGCAATTTGGTGAGCATCTTTGGTCGCATCTCGCAAGGAATGGTTGTTTTGGTGTGGTTTGGTTGCTGCTTATTCCCACGAGTCACGTAACTTCCGTTAGCGTCTACGTGGTTTGACCAACGTTGCGCTCGGCTGGGGTATTAATAAATTTTATGCTTAGCAGCGGCAGCCACCAATAACTTGCCCCGATAATATCTAACAATCACCCAGGCCAAGTAACCAGAGACTCTAATCCCACCCAGCCAAGTCAAGCCCAGCCCAGTCAGTCAGTCAGTCATCCAGTTAGCCAGTCAGAGCCATTTGGAGCCAGTTAGCTCCCGAAAGCAACATCAAATTTACTAAGCACTTGTTGGTCAGCACATTTAGACACTTTCTCACTTACACGGCGGAAAATGAGTCTTAATTTGTGTGAAACTCGAATCAAGTATGCTATACGCAAATACCCATTGGATAACCATATTCTACTATCGGACATAACATAAAAAATAACAATTTTATTAAAAAAAATAAATAACGAATAAATGACGAAAAGAACTTGATTTAATTGATTTAATTAAAGTAACACTCTGTTGAAAATCAGCTATCGTCCGGCTCTTAAAAACTGAATCACTGAATTATAACAACAATTTAGCACTTTTCACTTCTGACTACCCAAATTGTACTTGATCAAATTACTCGACTTTGGTAAATTCAGAGATAAAAAATACCAGAATCATTGCTCCCTGTGTACTTCCTGCACTTGTTCACATTGCATGCCACAAACATTTCAGATGGCGACTCTAATGAACTATATAAAACAAGTAGACGCCTCCACCAAAAAAAAAAAACAAAAAAAAAACAGAAAGAAAAAAACAAGAAACGACAAGGATGAAATCGTTAACAACGACAACTATTCATGGGTGGGTCGTCTACGTAATGTGTAATGTGGATGTGGGTGCTTGTGGGGCATGTGGTTGTGTTGTTGTCTGTGACAAAATGTGGTTTTTTATTTACAGACGCACTCATTTCACATTTGTCTAACCTTTCATGCGTTTTGACAATTTGCAATGATCAAACAAATGCTGTTTAATTATTCGAAAATAATTCTATTTTAAATCGAACTAGTCGAGCGTGTGTTTGATTTGATTTTGTTATTATTACTTAAAATAACATTGAATCTAGTAAATTGAATACATTTTTAGTTTTGCTTTTAATACTGTAAATAACATTGAATTTAGTAAATTGAATACATTTTTAGTTTCACTCTGAATATTGTTTAATGGCTTCATTAGACCATGTTAAGTATGTAAATAAATATATTTTAATACGGTTGTAAATGAAATTCATTAAAAATGCCTTTTGACATTGATGAACAAAGTGCTTACATACAATATACATAAGCGCTCCAGCCACTTCCTTGTTATCTCCAAGGATGGGGTGTCCTTGCTCCTCGGCATGTGTCCCAAATGTCGTTTAAGGAATACACGCACATCAATTTATGTGTGTGTATGTGAATGAGATACTACACGATGGGTCCCCCAATCCCAATAAGAGCCGCCGCCGCCGCGTATTTACTGTGTATATTTAGTCAATATTGTGGCGAGCAGGAGAGGGTGGCAAGTTCAGAGATACACAGATACTGCCACAGACACAGAGGGCTTCCTTAACTCTCTTATCGATATTTTGTAAATAATAAAAACGCAAGACAACTGCGTAAATGAAAAAAATAAAGAAATAAAGTATGAAGAACAAAAAAAAAAAAAATACAAAAAACAACTGATAAACCAGACTTGAGTCCCATCTACATGACATATCCACCAACTGGCTGAGGAGCTGGCTGAGGAACGGCTGCCATCTGCTTCGATTGTGATTTGCCCATAAAGACGATGCTTCTGATGCTGCTGCTGTTGCCACTCCTGGCCTGGCCTCAGCTGGGGCAAACACTTTTGATAACATTTCAGAATTGTTTTCATTTTTTCGGATTTTTTTTGTTTTTTGCTGGCTATGTGAGAAATTGCCTGTCGCCAATGCTCTTCAGATATCCCAATTTTTAAAGTGTCAAAGTGTATATGGGCTTAAGTATGTAAGCATAAACATACACATACATATATAATATGATATATAAGTGTATTTTGGAAGCGTTGCTCATATCAGGCATGAATATGTAAACAGATAATGACAGCCTTTAGTTCTTTTCTTCTTTCTTCTTTCTTCTTTCTTCTTTCTTGTTTCGGTTTTTCTTTTTTTTTTATCTTATTTGTTGTCTGAGTTTGTTGGCCTAACACAACAGGCCAAAAGAACGAACAAAAAAGTGACATTTAATTTTTTTGTCCCTCGTTTGGTTTTTATTTTTGGTACGCAAACTTTTTGCGAAAAAAAAAATAAAAAATAAAAACGTTGAAATCAACATATTGATTTTTCTGCTTTTGGTAGCCAAAGCACAGTGTGTAGGACCAAAGCATTTAGATACACACCGCTGACGTGTGTATTTTGTATCTTGTATCTTTTGTGTGTGCCTTACATGTTTGAACATTTTCCACTTTTGTCCAATTGGTACACAGATAAACACAAAGTGTGGCTTTTGCTGTGCAACATGTATTTATTTGTTTCGCTTTGGCATCGGGCTAAAAATCGTATTTGCTAATGGTCAGTGATATCTTGCAACATTTTGTGTTACTATCACCGATTGTCTGTCCATATCTGTTCACTGCAATATTTCATTAAATACTTATTTGCCATTTCCAAAGGCAACCTTTTTGTATCTTTTTTGTTTTCGCTCTTTCACTTAATCTTTTTTCACTTTTGTTTTGTGGCGCATCCTTTAAACTCCACAAACACACACACACACACACACACAGCCCCAAATACATATATATGTATAAGTAAATATCAGATAAACGGCAATTTAACAATGAAAAATTAAAAGAAAATATAAAGTATTGCCGAAAAGAAGCTTATTTTTCATTGCCCAAACTGGCCGGGTGGGTAATGGATTTGGTGAGTAATTACAGTTGAATTGTGACTAAAAACAAAAATAGAGCAACTGGAAAAACAAGAAAAAAGAGAGAGAGACAGAGAGAGAGAGAGAGAAGAAAGAGTGTGGGTGTGGGTGTTTTGGGGCTAGTCAAATATGTTTTCGCCTCGCAGCTTGTGCAAATTTGTGTCCCTGCCCCAACTCGGTGCAGCGCTGGCCATTTGTCATTTGAGCAGCTTTTATTTTTTTTTACAAATATGCAACTTCGATTTTTTCTTAATGCTAGACTACATAATGTTTAATTAATGAGCCAGCCATAAAATATTGCCAGCGCATAATATGAAATTCATGCATAAATGAATAAAGTAGACTGCACTTATTGATCCCTTACGATTTCAACTTTGCATTTCAGCCAACTAATTTGCACAACAGAATAAAATTCAAAGTGAGGAGTCCAAAATTAAAGGCAACATTTTAATATCCTTTGATATGGTGCATTGAATACCACAACGATTTTAATTTGGGTCCAATGCTGACCCAAACATGACCATCATTTGTAATGAACGAATTTTTCCATTAAAAATTGACGACAGCAAAATACTCTATTCTCCGAGCACATAAATAAATAATAAAAAATAATAAATATATAATAATAATAATAAAATCTTTATAATTTTCTATATCTGATTCCAGGTGATATATATTATTATTATTAGGAGCTGCGCAGAAGCACCAGGACTCCGACAAGCCAAATGTCTTTTGGATGGCTATAATCAGAAGCGATTTAAGCAGATAATAACTATGAGTAAAAATAATCTTAGAATACTCACCGGTCTACTGACGGAACACCGTAGACTAAGAAGTCACCTGGCCAAGCTAGATATAATTAGTGGCGGACTCTGCAGGTTCTGTGAATGTGAGAAGGAATCCTCAATGCACATCCTAGCAGAGTGTGTCGCCTTAGCGAGGAAAAGATGTAACATCCTAGGGATGCATTTCATGATAAACAATGACATAGTAGCCCTCAACCCTATAAAGATTCTAGCATTTGTGCAGGAGCTTGGGTTGATGGAGGAGCTTTAAGCCCAGAAGGGGGCACAATAGATATATCAGGTCGCAGTGCGCACACCCCCAACCTAATAATAATAGCTGATATATATATATATATATTGTTGTATCATTTAAAAATGTGCATATTTAATGCTTTGAAGTTTTTATTAAATATTTTGCTATTCATACATGTTGCTATTCTCGGTGCAAATGCAAAAATTTGTCCCTTGGCAGAACATTTTTAATAATGCCCGAATTAAATGCGGCGCGAAAATAACTTTATTGTGTCAGAGCCGAAAATTGTTTGTGGCATTTACCTGCCGCAATGCCACAACTGTTGTTCGTCCTTATTTGTATAAACACGCACACAGTTTACCATCAGTCGAGCCAAAACACAGCTAACGAGACATTGAAATATTGCAAAAGGAAAATCGAACCCGAGTCCCTCATCAATAATCAAATAAATCAAACGTGCTGACGCTAGTCTAAATAGCAAAAACACTGTCTACCGACTTTGATAAAGCATATATATAGCATTATGCATGTGAGGTCATAAAACCCATATATACACTGTTTGTACAATGGGAACAGGGCATAAAAAGCGTAGGAGACACTTTTAAAATGTCATTAACATGCACATTCTCACATCTGAGACTTTACTGCTGACTTCTTGCCATAAATCATTGCATATTTCAAAGCTTAAGTGTTGTTCTGCCTGTTGTTGTTGCTGTTGCCCATTTCGATGCCACTCGCTGGCTGGTTGTGTCAACTGGATGTAGCTGCTAAATGCGAATACATATACATTTACAGTTACATATACTTATGTATGCATATATACTATATATATATATATGTGTGTATATATTTTCATCCAGGCAACTCGAAAATGTAGACTCATTCGCATTCTTGTTGTTGTTCGTGTTTTTTTGTGTGAATGTGCGAGTATTTTCTGGTTTTACGCTCTACAACGGATCCAAAAAGTTATGAAACTCATTAAAACACGAAACTAATTCAAACACCCCGGGCCTAATTGCCGCCTTATAGCCCCAACAGCATCAGCATTAGTATCAGACAAGAACCAGTCCTGCTCCTGCTCCAGCTCCTGCTACTGCTCCTAATTCTACTCCCACCCACCTCAAACGGTCGCATGCCCCTTGGGCAACAACAGAAATGATTCCAAAAAATTATTTAGCGTTAATTTCCATAGAAAAATGTGCGCGTCAACAGAAATTAAGTGTCCCAGCTAATTTAGCAATGGGGTCCAGAATGGTGCCCAAGCAAGCACCTACATAGAAGGAACCTGGTGCTCGCTGGTGCTCGTTTGGTCCTCGCCTAACCAGCTGCGTGGCTCAGCTGACGCCGCAGCCTGAAACGCATTGGAATACTTACAATTTTAATTTGAATAATTTTGCCGGCTTTATACGTAAATTACCCTCACATTTCTCAGCAGAATATACATGTATATAAATTCTTTTCTGCTGGCTGCCCTTTTTTATATATTTTTTTTTATTATTTCATTTCGCATTTTTTTTTTTTTTTTTTTTTTTGCATAAGCATTTTGAGAGATTAAACTTGGCGTACTTGAATGTTATTATACGTGGCAGTGGCAGTGGCACAGCGACAACGACAACGACAACGACAACGTTGCCCAGCGCCAACACTTTCATTTATTATTATTTTTTACGCTCGGTTCGCGCGCCACCCGAGAGTGCCGCCCAATTGTTGCCCCAAAACCAAACCATACAGAAAAATCACACATCGTTAGCTCAGCATTTTTGTTACCATTTTTTTTTCCCTCGCTCACTCGTCCTTTCCTTTCCATTTTTTTTTTTTTTTTTCTTTTTTCCTACTACTACTGCCCTTGTCCCAGTGGCCAGGCAGAGCCGCACAAGCAACCAGTCAGCGCAACCAGCTACCAGTCTCATAATGTGGAATTTTCCATAAAAATTGCTTTGCTTGCCTTGCCTGTCAAGGGGTGCAGAGGGGGGCATGTGGCACATGGACGTAGATGTAGACGAAGACACAGTTGAAGCTGATGCTGGGACGCAGGGTTGTCTTCTGTTAACTGTCCCGTTTGAGTTTGTGGATACATTTGAGAGAACTAACACACGCACATTATGTGTAATGTCTGTTTGTGTGTGCGAGTGTGTGTGTGTGTGTGTGTGTGTGTCTGCGCGCTCAAAGTTTCTTTATTTAATTCAGTGAACTGTAAAATGTGCTGAAATGTTAGATTATTGCTTTCCTAGCATCCCAGCATCTCGGCACTCCCGCTTCGGAGCATCGTCAAAAGCAAAGCAACCTTGTCTAGAGCCTCAACTAGCAACCAGATACTTTAGCGCGTTCTTCCTTCACATCCTTCCCATCACACGTAGATACACATATTGACCTGCTTGCCACTCCTCTCTGCTACCGAAAGTTGTTCTCTTGTTGTGTTGTTGTTGTTGCCCCCGTTTCAGCTGTTTCTTCTTCTGCCATAACAATTTCCAACTGCACTCCTTTGACAAGATAATACGTTGATAGCCCCTACAGTTTGTAGAGCCCACAAACCAACAAAAAAAAAAAGCAAAAAAAAAAGCTAAAAAAAAATTGGGCAATTTGCTTACACAACCAACAACAAGAACGGCAACAAGATTAAGCATACAAGTAAAGAGTGAAGAGTGAAGGGCGAAGGGCGAAGAAAAGAATGAAACGAAAAGCAACAGAAAGTAGCAACAGCAGCGGTGTCCTCCCCCCCCCCCCACCACCTTCCCCGCTCAAGTTGAGTTGAGTTGAGTTGGGTGGATACCGCTCTGGGATTGGCAGAAAGGTTAGCGGCACGTGTTGACGTCCCTCGCTGCACAAAGGCGAAACGTGAATAGGGGGGAGGGGGGGAGCTTGGCTTGGCTTGACTTGGAGAAAAACCAAAAGAAAATTCAAAATAAATGCGTGGCTTTTCAATTTTTTTCTACCTAAGTGGCATTGACGTACATCTCAAGAGAGTAGACGCGAGGAAGAGAAAGCTTAAAGGAGACAGTGATAAAGGAGGGGGGAGGCAGAAAGGGAACAGATCACTTTGCATTTATCAATACCGTTAGTGTAAAATAAAATGTTGCATAAGCTAATCGATTGATGTAGACTATATGATATAGTATAGCAAAAGTCGCAATAATTTAACAGTTACAAATTTATTTAAATTATATCTTTAGATTAATAATTACTTCATTTTAGTAAATTAATAATTACTTTATTGCTTCATATTTATATTATAAATTGGAGACTGAAATAAATATTGCTGCTAGAATTTAGCCAAAAATATGATTAAAATAAAAATTCCCTGACTTTTCTTCAAATGCCATTTTTGCTTTAATTAAAGAATACCTTGGAATTATTTACGACTGTTTCGTTGAATTCCCAAAGTTAACCGTTCGTTTTAATAGATAGAAATGGTTTTGATAAAAGTTTTTATGGTCCATAACCGAAATTATTGTCTGATTAAACATTTGATAGTCCACCAAGTTAAGCAAAGCTTGTAATTTTACTGCTTTCGCTACTTAAGTACTTAGATTAACTGCACATATGCAAGAATATTTTTTAGTTTAGTTTTTTAGCATTTTCAACCACTTTGATAGATTCGTAAAGATAAACATAAAGATAAGGTACGTAGTAATACTAGATATGTGTGTGTGTGTGTGTGTGTGTGTTAAAAGCCACTTACAATGTATTTTCATTTTCCATAGCCGCCCACAATGTATCTGAAAAATCATATTTGCCACGTAAGCCGCTTAAGTACTCTGGTTGCCACATTTTAAATGGTATTTGATGCAGTTTGTGCCATCGTACACAGGACATCTTTGCTCGTCCGTTAAACGAGGATATGAAAAATTCTGTGCATGCTCTGGCAAAATATTCGTTAGTCCCCCATAATCTTAATGACGAAACTTAAAAAATTTACGTGAGCTGCCTTGAATTATGGCAAAATGGCGGGGCGTGGCCGCGGACCCGACATCGTAGATGATTGTAAGGGTGAATTTGGGGAGGGGATTACCTGTTAACAGCTGGCAGTGTCCGTCCTGGACTTGGCTGTCAGCAATTTTTGCATTAAGATATATGCCACAAGCACACACACACACACACATACACACACACACACACACATACACACACACACACACACATACACACACACACACACACATACACACACACATACACACACACACACACACATACACACACACACATACACACACACACACACATACACACACACACACACACACAGATTGAAAATCAGAATCTGAAGCCAGACAAAAAGCATTGTAAATTGGGGTCGACAGCAGGCGACGCCGTTGCTGACGACAACAACGACAACGACGACGACAGATAACAGAGTGGCAAGCAGATTGGCTCTTGGGTGCTCCTGCTCCAGCTGCTGATGCTGATGCTGGACAGACACGCCTGGGCATGCCTTGACTGGCAAATGCAGCTCTCGGAATTGACGTTTGAACAGATCCCCCCCATCATCCGCTGCCCACTGTCCGCGCGCCCAGTCACGCGCAAGTGTCGACACCGATGGCAACAATACACGCCCCTCTTGCTTGAGGTGCCGCGCAATTCCACAGCCGCCGCACGCCCACTTTTTGGTTGTGGCAGCCGCCATTGCTGCTTATGTCCTTGCGCGGGGCTGTCTGCTCCGCTCCGCTCGTCTGCTCCGCTCCGCTCGTCTGCTCTGCTCGTTCGTGCCTAACGAGCTGCACTCGGAGCAACAGAAACACGGAAAGAGCGAAAGAAGCGGACAAAAGGAAAAAGAAAACCAAAGAATAAATACAACAAAATGAGGAGAAATGCTTCGGGGCTCGCTCAGCTCAGACGCTGCGCTGTGATAGAATGGATAACCCAGACTTGGTTGCCAGGATGCCTCGTTGAGTTCGCTTGATTCCTTTGCCCCGGTGCGTGCCACAGAGTCGTTGCCCCATTCCTGTGATTTTTTGCCACTGCTCGCGGATGTTCTTGCGGCGCTCCGCTTGGTCCGGTCTGTACTCGATTCACGAGTTGCTCCTTGGTGGTTGTCAGGTTGATTGCGTTCGCCTCGCCACTCTAAAGTTGTTTAGATGCCCCTCCCCCCACGTTCTTCACAGATTGCTGATGTTCGATTTAATTTTAGCGCTGCTGATTTGTGTGTTATTTATTTTATTATGATACCCTTTACAGTTAACGGCTCGATAAGGCATATTGACTTTGACATTAATTGCTTGGCCGTGTTTCAAATGTTTTTGCTCCGCCGTCCGATGCCTCAAAGGCATCGTCTTCGGCTCCTTGCCACAGTTACTGCCACTTGAGCACGGCTTTTATTGACGGTCATTAACGTCACTGACACAGCGGCAGCCAATTGAGGCGAAGAGTTGCTCAGCTTCCCCTTGTCTTAAGTTGCCTCTTAAGTTCGGGCTATGCTCGAATGCTTCACAGCACAATTGTGCAATTAAAAAACCAATTTGATTTTTATTTCATATTTTTCCAACGATTGTTTTTATCATTCAAGTGCAATTTGTCAAAACTTTCGCATTCGCTTTCGCTTTTTCGCTGTGCACTTGAACAAACTATAAAGTTTTGATTATGTTTGTGCAATCAAATAAACTTAAACTTTGAACAAAACAAGTTCTATTAATATAAATGTGCTGCCCGAACTGATTGATTCCTTACACTGACTGCACAAAGGGGTCAACGAAGGTAAATTCAGTGAAGTGACTTCGCTGCAGGCTCTGAATTAACAAGAATACACATTTTTCCATCCAAGTTGCTAAGGTTTTCCAAATGTAACTCTATCCATATGCAGACTAATTTATTTTACTATTGGCTTACACAAAGCCAAGTCCTGTCAAGTGTATCATTTTGATTGACAATATTTATATATACATATATTCATAATGTACACAAAAGGAGTAAACAAGCATCTCCGAAATGCCGAGGTCGTTCCTCTAGTTGGATTGTGTTAGACAGCTTTGGCTTGGCCCGAATGAAATCATAAAAAGATACAGTTTTTAACATTTAGCAATCGGAGTGCTCCAAGACAGCTATTATGCCTGGCTGTCTGGCTGTCAAGTAGCTTCTACATGACAAGAACATATTGCTTTCAAGGTCTCCGGTTGTCTATTAAGCCGTATTACAATAAATGCCAACATATGCTAAACCTAACCTAACTCTTTGGGTTAATCAGCTTGAAATATTATGGAAAACTTTTTCGCAGACCACAAAAAGTCTCTGAAGAATTGCTGCCACACATGCCACATCGATTCGTCATGTTGCTGCATGATTACTTTGTGAAATTTTAGGTGCATCAGATTTGTTGAACTTGAACTTAAAGTTAAAGTTCAAGATATCCTACACAAAACCACGCCTACATTTCTTTGTAATTATAAGCAATTTTAGCCACAAGTCAAATTAACACAAAATTAGGCTTTTAAAAGCTAAGTTTGTGAAGCCCCGAGCGCTTTGAGCGGTTTTTACTTTACTGTCTATTACAATTTATGTATATATGTATATATATATATTTATATATATATGTAGCCTGCAGTTAATAACATGTTGTGTATCTTATTGGAGAACGTCTTCTACAATTATTAAATACGGAGCAGTTTCACCAGCAACATGTTGCATATAAATAAAATCAATAGAGTAATCAACACTTGGAGATGAACGCTTTTCTGAATAAATAAATATTTTTCAATAGGTAAAATAACATTTATTTACAAAATATTCACGACAACATTTTCTGTACTTTGAATAAGCTCATTAAGTTTGCCTTTATATTCATTTATTTATTTATTTATTTATATTTTTTCAGAACTTGAGTGATTTCGTGATTAAATTCTAATATTGTTCAATCGTCCCGGATTTTGGCAGTAAGACAACGTTTCTAATTCGACTTCAACTCGTAATCTATATGCATTTATATATATATATATAAATTTATATAAGTGTGTCTGTGTGTGTGTGTGTGTGTGTGTGTGTATATAATGCGAGTTGTCATTTATATGTAAAGGCATTTTTGGCATTTCTGTTAATCTTTAAACATAACATTGCGACTGTATTTGTCTGGCTGACTGTCTGTCTGTCTGTCCAGTTGCTTTGTGGCGCACAAGTATCTTAAGCAGTCACATACACGGAGACACACACGAATACACACACACACACACACACACACACAGGCACTCACACAAGCAAACACTCACACTCTCATGAATATTAATGGGTAACCAGCCTTGAATGGCTTTGTATTTGTATTTGGATTTGCAATTGCTTTGCTCTGCTCCCCTCTGCTGCTCCCCTCTGCTCTCCTCTACTCCAAGTTGACATTGCAAATAGGCAGATAGATACAAAGATACAGATACCTGTGTGCGTGGAGCAGAATACACACGTGCCTAATCAGAGAATGTTGTGATGCGCGATTAAAATAATCTTTAATCGAGTAGTATTTTTAGCTGGAAATGATTAACATGGCTTGGCTGCCACGCTCCCCATCGATACGCCTTCCTCTTGGCAAGCAATCTTGCCAAAATCTGAACGACTTCCTGGGGATTAGCTAGCTCCAAATGTTAACCGACTATGTGCTCTTGTGTGGGTGGGTGTGTTCTTTAGTGGGCCTTCACAATTTAACGCACTACCAAGTTCAAATACACAAAAGCGACTTGGCTAACAAAAGCACAAACAACAACATAGCCGTAGAAAAGGTGGGCACCAGAACAACCCAATGCACACGCCTCTGTTAACAATAATTTACGCAACTTTGCGCCTCTTTTGTAAAAAGAAATAACTTACAAAGCTCCCCAAAAACATGCGAATCCAAGCGGGGAGCAAGAAAAAACAAAATGCCGTCAGACGACGGACTGCAAAACTCATAGTAAAAGACCATTAAATTATCCAGCCATGTTTCTTGTGAGGATTGGGGGGGTGGGGGAGGGCAGCGAGTTAGGCGCGTGTGTATACGCCAAGGACTCAAGGATATGTGTGAGGCATGTGGGGGGGAGGTGAGGGGGGCGAGACAATAAATGTGTGCGGCATACATTTGTCAAATTGCAGAACCACAAGTTGGCCAGCTTTAAAGAGCGGCGGCGGCAAGTTGTCAACAACAACAACAACGAGCAGAATCGTTCAATATTTTATTACTGTAATTTAATATGTGTTTCAATCGTCGCGTCATCCCAGCGGCCCCGCCCACATTTCCGCGTTGACTAATTTTTGTGACGCCCCTCTTTAATATTTATTAAAAGTCATGTGCGTGCCGCCGCCACAAGGGAGAATTACTTGAACTTTCCCCTTGCCGACCAGCCAAATGACTGACTGACTGACTGACTGAATGACTGACTGACTGACTGACTGACTGAATGACTGACTGACTGAGTGAATGACTGAGTGAGTGAAGCGAGCAAAGTCAAGCTAAGATTTGCTTTCATCGGGTTTTGTGGTTGAGGTTTTGTCTTCTTCTATTTTTTTTTTTATTTTTTTGCTTTGTTTTGACTTGATGTGGGTGTGGGTGTGGTGCCTATGAAAATTCATTTTGAGTTGGCCAATGTCCGTCTATCTGCTGTCTGCCAAGGACCAAACCGATGACTGGTGCTCGCAGCGTAATTTCGTTTTTTACGTCACTAAAATTTTGCATTTATTACATCGAACGCCTTCATTACATTTCCACAGAACTGACAAGTGACGAGCAATTTCATTGTGGGCGTTGCACAGTGGTACAAACAAGCGCAAACTGTTGCTTAAATCGAAAGTAACAAAATACTAATAAATTACAGAATAGTTGGGCCCAGCAATACGATTGAATATTGAAGTATTTTTTAATGTATTCAACAATACTATCAATACTCAAATCAAGTGCACTTGAAACGTAATCTGGGAGCAACAAAAAATGTGCTGAAATATTGAATGTTTTTTTTATTTATTTATTTTTTATTAAATATTAAAAATGTTAAGCATTCTTTTAAAATTGGACGCCAGCTGTCCAATTATGTACATATATAAGCATGTATGAATGCATGTTTAATTAGAATTCAATGGAATTCATAAATGACAGTTAAATTAATGGAAACTGACTCTTTTGCAATGCACACTTCAATCATTTTACCCATGAAAACGGTAATTATTCGATTCGATTCGATTTTCACCTTTGTATATTACTCGTTAAATGGATTCGATGAATTCATTACGGAAAGTGAAATCAATGCTTCGCTGAACCTCATTGAACACAAACGTCCATTGTTTTTGGCCGATCGAAGGACATTGGCCAGTTGGCCAGTTGGCCAGTTGGCCAGTTGGCCAAGGAAATGGCAACATCGATGAATTCATCCACTGTTATCCAGGCATTATTTCCTTCTGTTGGCAAGGAGCATCGCTCTGCCTGTCATTTAGTATGTAAATTGAGATAAATCGTTTCTTGTGTCTGCCATATACACACCGAACACCCCCAACACACACCCACACACAACACACACACAACGCACAACACACAATACACACCAAGCCATATACATATGCATGAGGAAGGCGTGTACATACACAAATATTATATAGGATGCTATATACATACATAAATATATAATACATAAGACTGGTGTAAGTAAGTAACACGTCCTTATGCCAACAACAATGCCAACAACAACAAAGGCAACAACACCAGCAGCGGCACCAGCAACGGCAACTGTCGCTGATGTATGGTGAATGAGGCATGCGGCATGCGGCATACGGCGCGTATGAGTTATTTCCTCTACCCAGCTATTTTATTATTAAAAACCAGACGGATAAGTTTCCATAGGCACACCGAATTTAACATACACTTAATAATTGTTGCTAGGAAAGTTACAAATGACATATTATATATATATATATTAAATATTATAAAATATTTTAGTAGCAGTTAGTTTGGTAAATTCTTAATAAATTGTTTTCCTGAAACCAAGTCAAAGATTACTTGCATGTTGATAGGAAGCCTTATCTAACTTTTAGTTAAGATAACCTGGCAAAAAACAGAAGCTTTCCACAGTTCAAAGATATATTTAGAAACAAGATGGTTTTTTATACAGGAGCGCGATTGTTGACGGATCAGTTCTATGAGTTCTATATGATATGGTGTTAGCAGTATTATGTTATTTGGCAAATCAAAAATCAGTTTACTTTCAAATACGTTCCTTTCGATTTAAATTGCATCAAGATATCTTAACAACTGAGGGATTATTTTGGATAGAAATGGACGGAATGACAAGGTTATTTATGCTGATTAAAGATATATAAATATATATTTATTAATATTACTATATATTGTCAAAAATTTTGCATTAACACACTTCATGACAAAATTATATTATCTTCTTTAAAGGATATGGTAAAACCAGCCATGGCTGCCACGGTCGAGCCTGTGTGGCAAGAGTGCAAGTGTGCAAGAGTGAGATAGCGATAGGGAAACGAAGTCGTGACGAACTTTGCTGTTTGAGTGAATGCATCGTTGTTGTGGCAACAGCTGCCGCTTTAAGCAGTTAACGTGCCTCTTCTGCTGCTGCTGGTGCTGCTTTTGCCTCTTCCTCTGTTGCACGCCACTTGAAGCTTTAAGTGCATAATTGACTTAATTAGCCACCAAAACGACTTTTGGCTTCGCAGCTGTGGTTGCTGTTTCTTCTGCTGTTGCTGCAAGTTCGCATTGCCACTGGTCGCAGCTCCTTCGAGGCATTGCCTCAAGGACAGTCGGCCCTTGCACCCATATTACACACTCACACACACACACACATACATGTGCCAGAGAACACACCCGACGGCAAAAGCTCAACTTTCGTCAGTGGTGCAATTTGAAGGGAGCACTGTTTTTGCTGCCAAACTGATTAATCGGCAAACGCTTTGTAAGCACTTTGTATGGTGGCATGCCCCTAGCGACCCCATTTAAGAGGCCCATTGCGAACCCTGCCCCCAATTCCCACCCCCCTCCCCCACACCCAAAGCAACCCCGTCGAACCAACCTTTGCACAAATCACGAAAACTACACGAGCTTTTGTAATGCGCTTATAAATTTGGTCTGCGCAAATTTAATCGCTCTCTTTTCCCCTCTTTTCTTTCCTTTTCCCCACTTTTCCATCTCTCCTCCCTTTTCCCAGCTTTTCTCTCTCACTCCTCTTCACTCTGTTTGTTTATCAATTCTTGCAGTTATCGTGTGATGATGAATCCATTTTGTGTTCTTTGCCTAAAAGCTATCGATTATTTGTACGAAGCTCGCAATGCAGCCAAAATGATAAAAAAAAAAAAAAAAAAATACATTTGTTGCCTCATGTTGTGCAGTGTACACTGGCCAAAAGCCAGCCCAAAGAAAATTGCTCGAAAACCTTTTATATTTATTGGTTTAAAATATGAACTTTTTGCGTTGCTTTTAACAAAATATTGATTTTGTTGTTCAACTTTTTAGTTCATTTTCATATTCATTTTAGCTCTATAAAAATGGGTTTTAATTAAAAAAGTGTTGCAGTTTCCTATTATTATTATATATAATTTAAATTTGTTTGAAGTTGTGTATTTTAAAGTTTTAATATGTTTTATAAGTACATTTTTTTATGAAAACACATCCATTATAGAAAATACGTTGGACTTTTGTTGCTGAGACAAAAATTACGCTCAGTATTTAATTATTCATCCAAATTTACTTATATTACCATTAAAATTGACTTTGTAATTTTTTTTTTAAAGAATATTTTATTAGCAAGAAAAAAATTGACATTTTATTAATTTTGATATTATTTGGTCATTTGCCAGCTTGTGTGTAAATAGTTAATAAATTGTTGTGCTGAGTTTTAACCAAACTATTAAGTAAATATATATACTTATTTTAAGTAATATAAATTGAGGTTGCACTTCCTTTAATTTACTATCCTGTTGGATTCTTGCTTTCTTTCCACTGTGCCACATGATAATTGCGATGTAATTTGAGTGGTCTGTGTGTCTACCAATTTATTGCCGCTTCCTTAACGTTGTGTTGGTGTGTGGTTAAATCTCTTTACCTCCGTATCTGCACACCCACACACACACACACACACATATGTGCACACACCTGTACACAGATTTGAAAGCCCATACTTGAATACTTCAACACACGTGGATTTTTCCTGGTCGGGATGTGTGGGTCGGTAATTGCTTTCCAAAGAAATAGAGCATAACAAATTCCACGTGTCGAAAGTTGATGTGCCTTCCTCGCTTTTCACTCAAGGAAAGCTGAGCAGGAAAAGCGCGGTCCGAATGCAAAATAAATTTGTGGTCCCATCTCATCCAACAGCAACAACAACAACAGTTGTTAGCAGTTTTGTGTGGCGCTTAATCGAAGTTTCACTTAGCAAATCAACAAAGTTGTTGCCACTGTCTGTTTGTTGTTGTTGTTGTGTACACCTAGGCATGATTAGCATTCCAGTGAACGCTAAAGCCAAAGCCACAAAACGTGGCGACGACGCAACAATTTGCAAAGTGAATTAACATGCCAACGTTGCACACCACCTAGTTATCCACCCCCAAAAAATATATAGTTAAGGACAGTCGAGGACAGTGGATAGTAGCCACTAGCAGTGGTGCGACATGTTCAACTTTTAATTCACCATTTGGCAGTGTGGTCGCCACGGATCTGGGCCCATGCTGTTGACGTCAGAATCGGTGTCCGTAGTCCGTAGTGCCAGTGTTGGGCAACGAGCCATTTGGGGAATTGGTCGCATTATCTCGCGCTGGCAGCACAGCGGGTGGGTGGGTTGGATGGGTTGGATGGGTTGGTTTGCTTGGTTGGTTGCCTTGGCTAATTGGCCAACGGCAGCACAAAATTATAATTTGCATTTATAATTTTATTGACAATAAAAAGTATTTAATTTTTGGCCAAACGAACGTGCCCCAAAATCTGAATTGCCCCGTGCTGTTCGTGTTCGCTGTGGGCGTCATCAGTTACCAACAAGTCAACGCTTTAACTAATGTTTAGCGTACCCACAACAACAACAACAACAACAATAATAACAACAACAGCAAACAGCAAACAAAAAAGAAAAGTGGAAAAATACCAAAATGAAAACTGCATATTTCGACAACATTTCAGGCGTTTGCTGATGAGCGTTGGGTGACAGCGGGTGAAAGTGGGGGGGGGGGGGGGGGCGGGCACTGCTCGTGCCGAGAACTGAAAGGCTAGCAAAAAACTCGCAAACCCTCTTAATAATTCATAAAACTTTAGAAAACTACTTAACTCTTAAACTACTAACTGAATCAAACCAAACTAAAGCAACTGCTGCTGCTGCTGTTGCTGCTGTTGCTGGTGGGTGGATGCGACGGGGTTCACACTTCGGTGGCGCCACATAATGGATGACAAGTGACAGCACTCGCCAAAATATAAGCGCTTGAATGAGGATTATTGCAGATTTTTATAACATTCTGGAAAATATATAAATAAAGAAATCTGCATTTTCTCAAAATCCGAAATATAATTATTTAATTCTAGAGCTTTTCAGCAAATTTTACATTTATTTGATTTACATAACTAGAGTTGCAACAAAATGGTATATTTTAAAAATGAATTTTGCTAATAAGAAATCAATTTTTTTTTATTTTGATTTGCCAATTTATTTATTTTATAATTGGAAATTATTTCTAAGAAACTTAGAAGCCTTTTTAGATTTCAATTAAACGCCCGTTCTTTGAATTCGAGATCATAGTTTTTGCTGAGTGTCGAGTGAGCTGCCACTGCCACTGCCACTGCTGCTGCTGCTGCTGCTGCCACTGTTGCCTACAGCTACGACTGGAGTTGCTGCTACATCTTTAGCTTTTCAGCTCGGGCTGTTGAAAATGTCCGCCTCCGGGCAACAGTAAACTTTTGCAAGTTGGTCGGTCCGGTCCGAAATAATGCTGTAGCAAGAACAAGAATGGAAGGAAGAGGAAAAGGCAGCTAGGCAACAGTTCATCATATTTACAGCCTTGTTAAGTTATTTTTGTTGCCCCATAAAAGCGTTGCATGAAAAATGCATGACTGCTGTCCGGGCTGTCCGGTCTGTCCGTTCCGTCCGGACAGCTTCGGGCTAACCCATTGCAGGTTGACAAATTTTAGCTGCCTCCTCGTGACGCTATTGTATTGTTGAGATTGCCTATTTATAAGCCAATTTCGAGCATCTTTCCATAAAATATGTGCGAAAATATATTACAAAAGTTGTCGTTAAGCTCCGCTGAGCACATCAAGTTTCTGAGCCTTTCAATTCTTTGAAACACACATATTTAGCTCTACTACAGTTATGTTGTCCCTTTGAGTTGGTGGGAGTCCTGGGAACTGATGCGATGCTTGTGTTGCTTTTGTAATTGACAGCTGCCGAAACTGCTTTATTCGCTGCAATTACTGCTCCTGGGGGTTTTTGGGGGCTGTAGTTATCCCACACAAAATGAGAAACTACTTTACTAAAACTCCATAAAAAGAATTTCAAATGAATGCCACTCTCCGGTCGCTCTGTCTATTCCTCATCCTGTTCAATTTCCTTTGCGCCTGCTGTTGAGTGGTTTCAACTAATTAGGTCATCGCCAGTTGGTCATTGACCACCGACTGCAGTTGCCTGCATTTTAAATCGTAATTAACTAAACTCGCCGAAGCACATAATCCTTAAGAAATTCGAGCCACTGAAGTGCTTAGTGTCCAATTAAGGAATTCCTAATCAACCAATGAGCAGCAAAAGGAGTCAAATTAATGTTCAATTTACACAAAAATACGCCACTCAAAAGAACAAAGCAATATTCAATTTTCATTTATTTTCACACGAATAAAATTAGTTTTCACAAGAATAATACGAAATCAATGTAAAATTCGGAAATATATAAAAACATTGCTTAAAATTAATTTGAATAATTTTTAGAAAAAGAAAATAAGTGGATAATTATTCAATTTTACATTGAATGAAAATCGATTTAAATAAAATGTTGGATTTCGAAGTATATTTTTAATCAAATCAAAATCATTTTAAAATTTAAATAAGCAAATATATTTTATATATTTTTACATATATTTTATATAAAAAGAGTTTCACAAAAACATGACATGGGCTGTGATTGAATGTGGTTTGATTTTGTTTTGAATTTTTTTCAAGCACGTTTCAAATTTTATGCTGCAATTTTAATGACACTTTTAATTAACTGAAAATCAACCCTTTGTTACTGAGACTGCTCTGTAATTATTTGACACATTAAACGTTTTTGCGACGACTCATCCGATGAACGAAAAACAAAAGAACCCAAGCTCAAAAAAAAAAAACAAAAAAAAAAAAACAAAAAAGGTGCGTGGTTAATGAACATTAAAAAAAGCAAAAAACAGCTTTGAATATTTTGCATGCAGCAATTTGTGAGAACTGTTTGGGCTTTTTCGCATTCAGTCAACACCCAATGCCCAGTGGACATATTAGAGAGACATTAAAAAAGAAGGAAAAGCAGCAGCAAATAAAATAAAAGTTAAATAGGAAAATGTTTGAAAAGTTTTTACACGCATCCGTTGCGGGTCATGTGGATGTATCTCAAAATTCTGGATTTGGCTGAATCAAGATTGTTATCAATGTTCAACTTCAAGTTGTTGTTGTTGTTGTTGTTATATGTTGCCAGTTAATTTACGAAACGCCAAATGAAACAATCTGTACATTTTTAGGGGCAATAAAAGTTTCTCGCATTGTTTGTTTTCTCTTTATTTTATCTGTTTATTTTTTTAAAAATTTTTTTTTATTTTTTAACTTGCAGCACTTAAAATCCGTTTAATATTCTTCCGCAGTGCTTTGGCCGCATTCAGAGGCTGCACCGCAGTCCGCTGCGGTTTTGGGTTATGAGCTAAATGGCATTCACATATATAGACAGGGATCCAGGCTGCTCCCGAGGGTCAGGTCTAAGGAAATGCAACTAATTTTGTACAGTCTGCATACAAAATTGGCAAACAGCAGGAACAACAGGAGCAGCAGGAGGAGCAGGAGGAGCAGCAGCAACAGCAGCTGGTGAGAGCTTGGTTTGCATTCCTGTGGGCTCGTCCACGTCAGGCAAATGAATATATGAGTATGAGCATTGCGAATAACTGCAGTTCCTCAAAACCAAGTCAACATCCTTTTTGGTTACCAGCAAAGCGGAGCCGGCATTATTATTGTTGCTGCTGTTGCAGCTGCTGTTGCTGCTGTTGCTGCTGCTGCTGATGTTGCTGCTGCTGGTGGTGTTTGCTTAACACACTTCCACTTGAGTCAATGGTTGCTGCAGTGCCTCACACACACACACACACAGAGAGATGCATATTCATACGTTTGAGTGGACCATGCAAATTCGAGGTGTGCCACATAAATCCAAAGCAACAACAAGAACAACACCAGAAGTAATCACATTGAAGCTACTCAACTCGTTTGCCTTCTTTCGAAATATCCAAATTATTTAGTTATTTATTTATTTATTTATTTATTTGTAAGCTTGGTTAAATTATGTGAACAGTAGCCACACAGTCCGCATGGACACAATTATTGTATTAGTGTTGAATCAACAGAGAAATAGTTGAAATATTAAAGTAGTTGAAATTATATTTAAATATTAACTTGGATCTAAAGATATATAGAATTATATATAAGATAAGATATATAATATATATTTGATACAATTTATGGAACTATTGCCACAAAAGCTGGCAGTCGATTGAGTAATGATTTCAGTTTATTAAATTAAAGTTAACAAATGGGGCTCATATTAAGAAAATAATACTGTTACTAAACTTAGTATAAATTCTAATAATTCTAATATCTAATTTTTAGGGTTCACATTAAACATTTATCTTCGTTTATTTATTTATTTATTTTAAGTCTTGATTTCATCTTCTGCACGATTTTGTAAAATACTTTGAAAGCTAAATCAAGGCAATTATTTCCATATTCTTTAGAAGATTTAGATAACACCTCGCGATACACTTGATCTATGTGTGTGTGTGTGTTTGTGTGTGTGTGTGTGTGTGTGTGTGTGTGTTTGTGTGTGCTGTCGTAATAGATCGCCAGCCGCTTCCTTTTCGGCTGCAGCACGTCGGCCAAGTTTCTTATCTGCATGTGGCAGGACGCAGAGTTAGAGCTCCTACGGAGCGTTAGCCTTAGCTTGTCCTTTAGTCCTGGCTGCGTTGTCATTGTTGCATTCCTCTTCTCCTGCTCCAGCTATTTCTCCATCTACTTCTTCAGCGTTGTCGTCGTCGTCGTCTTATTCTTCTGTCGCTACTGCATCTACCACTTCCTGTTGCGGCATTTCACATTCTGTTGCACGTTTGTTTGTATTGTAATTGTCTGTCGTGGATAAATATGTATGCATACACAAATAACCGACACGTATACACACTATGTTATCTGTGTGTGTTTGTGTGTGTGTGTGTAAGTGTGTCCACAATCGTTGTGTTTATTGTCACTTGCTCCTTGCTGCTGTTGCTGTTGCTGTTGTTGGTTCAACTGCTTCTGCTCGTCATCCTGCCTGCTGCTCCTGTTGTTGTGGCTGCTGTGTATTTTTGCGGTTTCACACAAATATACTGGTTGCCACACACACATACACACACGCGCACACACACAAATGCGGCCTTTTGGCTACCAAATTGTCCCATGTTGCTCTGGGGTCATGTCCATGTCACCGTTGACGTCGATGATTTCTGTTGTGCGCCACAGGCAACAGAGTCGGAGTCGGAGTCGGAGCTGGAGTCGCTGTTGGGCCGAAGGACACACGAACGATGGCGGCGTTGTCAACTCAAATGCTTTTTAGTTGTATTGCTGCCAAGTGCAGCGCAGCTGCAGCGTCAGCTCCGGCCGGAAATACGAACGAACAGCAACAACAACAGCAACAGCAACAACAGTAACAACAGCAACAGTAACAACAACAAGGACTGGCAAACAATGACAAGTTCTGACAGCAGCAGCAACAACAACAACAATTGCTGGGTTAAGCGTCGTCTGGCCTCCTAAGGCGAATGTCCTGTTTTTCCAACTGCTTGCTACTGTTGCAGTTGCTGTTGCTGTTGCAGTTGCTGCTGCAGTTGCTGCTCACGTTCAGCGCACACTTTGCTGACAGATAATTGCGTTGCACTGTGCGGTCTCTGTGTGTGTATGTGTGTATGTGTGTGTGTGTGTGTTTTTGTGTGTAGCCATTGCCATTTCCGCTTTGCAATAAAACTCCAACACACTCACTAATCTGCGCCAATGGCAGCCAAATGTCATTAATTTTATTTTTCTGTGACATTTTCCGATTATATTCGGATTTGCTGATGCTGCCAAGTTCTGCTTCTGCTGCTGCTGCTGTTGCTGCTGCTTATGCACAAGTTTTCCAGTTTCCACTTGGCTTGTTTGTCCTTGAAAGATTGCCATGCCTCAACAACAATAAGACACAAAACAAATAGGCGTGTCGACACAAACAATACTGCGATAAGAGCAACTTGCTCCACTTTGTCGTCTTTTTTTTGCGTTAGCTTCTTTATTTTTTTATTTTTTTTTTTCCTTAATGTTTGCTCAATTTTAAAAGTTTTCTATCGCCATTTGCATTCGCTCGCAAATTCGCACTTGCCTCTGACCGTGCAACAGCGGTAACAACAAAAAAAAAAAAAAAACTCAATGGGCGGCGCCGTTAGGGGCGTCTGCCGAGCTGCCAAGTGGCAAAGTCAATATATATTTGCATACGCACCGTGGTACCACGAGCTGAAACGATGTCGAAGCAAAAGTTTTCCCATCTGTATATAGTATATATATATATATATATAAACATATTTTGTTGTTGCTCAAAAACTTTGTTAAGTTTTTTTTTGTTTTGTTTTTCAGTTATAATTTGGTAATGCAGCGAAGAGAATTGCCTCTAATTGTTGGTCCTTGCAACAATGATTTTGCTGTTTGTTCTACGTTTTTTACTTATGTTTTTTAGTACGTTTTTGTTGCTCCGCCTCGCCTCATTTGGTTTTAACTTGTTTTGTCGAAGCATGCAATTTGATTAGTTGCGCAACTGAGCAAATGAGGGGGGCGTGGCCAGCTTAATTTGCATATGCCACAGCTCAACTAACTTGTCAATTCAATTGTGTAATTTTAAGAAGTTGCGACACACATTAAAACATCTACAACACAAACGATCAAATATTTATTGTCCAATGTGTACACCTGAGGGTCTCCAGAGAATAAAAGATGACAAAATGTTAAACAATTCAAAGCATTCAATTTGCTTTTGACCATTGAAAGTACGTCTTAAACAATTATGTCTAAAATCAAGAGTTTGGCTTATATTCAACTGTAATCTGTACATTACAATGATTAATAATTACTCTCTGACATTTCGACGTTTTCTACTAATAATTGGCCTTAGTTTGGAGTTTGACTAGCCAAATGAATTTCCTGGCTGTCCACATCACCTGCCAAACAGGTAGAATGCAAATAACCCCAGGCTTTTCTAATATGTTTTCACATGTTAAATAAATGCTTGATTTTGATACCTAATCAATAAATTGCATTCAGCCATGCGTAATATTTGCCAAAGTCTAGACTAAATAGTAGATGAATATATATGTATATAAATATATATATATGTGGTAATTGATTATTCCAAATTTACTGATTTTTCGTTGCATTAAATTGAAAACAAATCGAGCGACAAGTTAAATGACATTTCAACTTGAATGCTTTTCATGTCAATGTTAATTTTTAATGTCTTGCATAAATAATGCCGAAATGACTTTAATAATATCTAGGTATGAGTCAAAAATTTTAATATTTACGTATTGTGAGTTTGTGTTGAATTCCCTTGGACTTTGGCTTAATACACAAAACAAAATAAAAAATGGTAACATTTCATTGGTTTAAATTCTTTTGAATTTCACTGAATGCTACATCCATAAAAAATGAATAAACAAAAATATTTACAGATTGTGGAAATGTGTTTAACAGGTAAAGCAAACATTTCCGTTCATTGAATGTATATATACATATATATATTTTTGATCAGGCCTCTATTCATTTATAAATTATATACTTTTTTTCTCTGTATATCCTCTCCGTAATTTAAAAAGTTTATAACGATAATTTATTGTTATTCTGCAATTCAGATTATAAAGTTTGTAGAACATTTCATTAATTATTATTTATTATTTCAAGAGATGTAAACTCGATATTAATTATTTTTAACGACTTCACTGAATGAGTTTTAAAAATACTTAAAATCTGCTTAAAGTATTCTTATTTATTTTAAATTGATTTGCACCTAAGGAAACTTAATTACTTGAGCAGAATGGCAATCAGAAATATGCTTGGTTGAGGCACAAATAAATCCAATTAGAGCTGAGATGCTGGGCTTCCAACGGTAAACTGGTGCCAGCTGCCAACTGCCAACTAACAATTGCTAACTGATTTTGTTGGCCCACTTTTTGCTTAACTACCAAGCAGTAGTACAGGCTTAACAATCGTGCAACTTGCAACCGTATCGAGCTGTGCGACTGCAACTGGCACTTCAATCTGTGTACTTATATCGATATTTATATATATATATATATATATATATATATATTTATCCGAAAATTATCAATGAGGACATCAGTTAATTGATTTGCCTTACGACATGTGGCTGCAGTATTTCTTTGCTAGATGCTATCAAAATATTCGTTTTTTAATATTCTGCAACGATTTCAAATGCTCTGCAACGTCGCATTTTGGCAATTGGCCATTAAATTAAATTCGCCTTTTGTGGCCCACTGTGCCACATTTATGAATATATCAACGAGACCGACCAGTCTATAGTAGTGGTGTCTGCCACTGCGGATCTCTTCAAGTGAGTGTATGAATGTTTGTGAGTGCGCTCATAAGGCTGCACAAATAAAAATGTCGACGATTGTGAGGCTCCACGAGTATACTGCCACACACTCACACACACGCACACACACACACACACACACACAGGCTGGCACACTCAGACAACACACACTTTGGCATCTGGCTGGCAAAAATCAGTTGAATTGCCAGCAAACGAAACGAAACGAAACGAAACGTTAGAGGTCGACCAGGATGAGGAGGGGGGTAGGGGAGGAACGAAGCCTGAATCCATTGCATTCGAGCTGCCAACTGCTGCACTGGCACAGGAAATATTATCCGCATTGGCAAAAGCATCTTAGCCAAGTCAGAGAGAAAAATTTAAAGAGAGGCAGCCAGAAAAGTGATAGATGGCGTGAGAGAGAAAGAGTATAAGAGATTGAGTGTTGGGGTGGTCTGGGCGGTGGGGGGTCTATGAATGAGCTTGCCAAGGGAGTGCCGGCAGACAATGGAGTGGTTGGAGGGGGGGAGGCGCAGGACCAAGCGCAAAAGCGTCCAAGTGAATTTCACAAATACAAATTCAAATGGCAAATTGACAAATGAACCTTCAGAGCGCTTTACATTTTCATTGTGTGTCCTATATGTGTATGTATATGTATGTGTGTGTGTGTGTGTGTGTGTGTGTGTGTAGGTGGGTAATTCAGCAGTTTGCAGTTTTATTTTATTATTTTTTTTGCCTCTGCAGCATGGAGCGAATTTCAACTTGCCTCATTTCCACACTCCCCACTTTGAAGCGTTAACAAAACAAAAAAAAAAAAAATAAAAATAAAAAAAAGTCAGCATCCGACAGGCTTTTGATGCTGATTTTGTAAAGATGCCTTTGCCATTCGAGTGGTGGGATGCTTGGTGCGCCTGGTGCGCATTGTTGCGCTGTTGTCCATTCAAGCAACCCACACCCGCACCCGCACCCGCATCCGCACCCTCCTAAAAACCGAACCCAAGATGAACGAACAACAAACTACAAATTGTTGTTGATGAGCGATTTTAAAGCTACTGCTAAAGGACGATCCCATTTTCCCATTTTCCCCATTGGCCTTTGTTTGCCATTCCGTTTACAGTCCGTGGTTCGGTAAATTGAGATTACCAATGAGCCAACTAAAATTACAATCAATACAACAACAGCAACAGAAGCACCAGCAGCAACTAAACAATGCACATTGTTCCCAAAAATATTCTACAAGAAAATGCCGACTTTGGTTTAGTTTTCATTTTCACTTTAAGCAGAAGCTTTGAATCAAAAACTTTTCGTCATCGAAACTGCATCCAGTTAAGTTTGGCCAAAATCTTGGTTTTTTTTCTCCCTTTGAGCCATCAAACTAGTTTGATGCAAAGCGAAAAGAAAAAGCAAACTTAAAGTTGTGAAAAAGTTACGGATTGCAAATTTCCGTCTAAGTAAATTTACTCAGTCATAAGGAGTCGGAGTCAATAAAACGAGACAGGAATATAAATTAGATACAAAATATGGTACAAAACATGGCTATAATAATTAATGGGATGATCACATCTCTGGAACATAAAAGAATACATAAATAATTGTAGTTTTTAGCTCAATTGCAATTGATTCTATTATTGATAACATTTGAAATATTCATAAAATGTAAAAGGGGTTTCCCTTAAGTAAATAAATTTAAACTTATCCCTTTGCTTAAGAAAATGCACATAAAAAAATAGATTTTTCTCGCTTATTTTTCGTTTTAGTTGGGCAACACTTGTTAAGCCTCCGATGCGAAAGAGGCTGGCGAAGAAGGGGGCGGTGCTGACAAAGTGTGTCTAGTGGAGCGAAAAAAAGAAAAACGGAAAATTCACAGAAAACAATATTCAATAAGAATCTGTCGCAGTCGAGTGCAACGAGAATTTGCCTTTGTGCCAAAGTGCCGGGTAATATGTAATGGATCCCTTTTTCGCCAGCGACGGCAACATGATGTGAAACATGGCAATCGAATCAGCCAAAGCCATTTAGAGTCATCAATTGGCGAGGTCGCGGTGCAGGCACGGGACCAGATCTGGCCAGGCAAAGTGGGGGCCCGGGCACAAAACGCACACAGCATGGCAGCCAAATGGAGGAGCAGAAGAGGCAGCAGGAGCAGCAGAAACACCAGCAGGAGCAGGAATGAGAGCATCCGACTGCCAGGTAAAACAAAAGATTCAACCTAAGGTCGTCAATCATTACTTTTTGTGTATTTGCGCCAACAGTTGTCTCGCTCTTGGCCCTCTCTCTCTCTCTCTCTCTCTCTCCATCTTTCTTATAATGCTGACGTTTTTCTGTTTTGGGTTTTTTTGCAGTGTGGAAGCATCTGCTTTGGCTTCTGTGCCTGATGGGCCTCCTCGGTTGGGTGTGGGCCGATGACTGGTCGCAGAGCTGCGCCTCCAACTGTACCTGCAAGTGGACCAATGGCAAAAAGTCGGCCATTTGCAGTTCGCTGCAATTGACTAGCATACCGACAACGCTGAGCACGGAGCTGCAGGTCCTGGTGCTCAACGATAATCACATACCATATCTGAATCGGGAGGAGTTCTCTGCACTGGGTCTGCTCAACTTGCAGCGCATTTATCTGAAAAAATCCGAGGTCCAATACATACACAAGGAAAGCTTTCGCAATCTGAAGATACTTGTAGAGATTGATCTGTCCGACAATAAGTTGGAGATGCTCGACAAGGACACATTCATGGGCAACGATCGACTGCGCATTCTCTATCTGAATGGGAATCCGCTGAAGCGTTTGTCGGCCTATCAGTTTCCCATATTACCGCATCTACGGACACTGGACATGCACAACTGCTTAATCTCGTACATAGATCCTATGTCACTGGCTAATCTCAATCTGCTTGAGTTTTTGAATCTCAAGAACAATCTGCTGGAGAGCTTGAGTGAGTATGTGTTCCAGCACATGGGAAATCTGAAGACGCTCTCCCTGGAGGAGAATCCCTGGCAATGCAACTGCAAACTGCGCAAATTTCGCAGCTGGTATGTCAGCAGTCGCCTCAGTTCCGTGAGTCTGGTGTGCAAGGGTCCGCCTGTGCAGAAGGATCGCACCTGGGACAGTGTCGATGATGAGCTCTTTGGGTGTCCGCCACGCGTCGAGATCTTCAACAATGAGGAGGCCACCAACATTGATATTGGCAGCAATACGACCTTTAGCTGTCTGGTCTACGGTGATCCGTTGCCCGAGGTCAGTTGGGAGCTGAACGGCAAGATTCTGGACAATGACAATGTGCTCTTCGATGCGGAGAACATTGCATCCGATAAGTTGTGGAGCAATCTGACGGTGTTCAATGTGAGCAGCCTGGATGCGGGCACATATGCCTGTACGGGCAGCAATCTGATTGGATCGATGACGCAGAACATCAGCATTTACCTCAGCGAGATTGTGCAGCATGTGCTCGTAAAGACGCCGGAGACTTTCTGGTATTTTGGACTGATCATGGGCATCTTTGGCACCGTCTTTCTACTCATCGCCATCTCGTTTGTGGTGTGTCTCTGCAAGCGGACGACCCGGCAGCATCGGCATGCCAATAAGGCTGGCGTCAAGTCGAGCGTCAGTTTCAATGATCAGGAGAAGAAGCTGCTCGACTCGAGTGTGACAACGACGACCAATGATCGTGGCGACAGCTATGGCATCGACAACAATCCCAGCTCCATCAACAAGACAGACTCCAGCTTGGGCTTCAATCAAATTGAGATACATGCGGTCGAGAATCATCGACAGCAGCAGCAACAGCACCAGCAACAACAGCAGCAACAGCAGGCTGGACAGGGTCAGGGACAGGGTGGTCAGCATATGCGCCAGCAACTGATGACTGTCAAGGATCCCACATGTGGACTGATCTCGGTGCCCACCTCAATGGCCAGCTATCAGCACCAGCATCAACATCAGCATCAGTTGCAGCATCAGTTGCAGCATTCGGGGCAGCACACACATTCCCATTCGCATGGACATGGACAGCTGTCGGAGGAGTTTCCGTTGAATGTGGGTGTGTTTCCACCACCGCCGGAGTTCTGCTCCAACATTGTGCCGAATCCCACCTTTGGTAACATATTCATACGCGTTTCTGTCACGCAGGACATGCTCGATGGCGCCGACATTAACATGTATCCCGATCTGTTGAACATACCCAAGCGGCTGCAGGATGTGCAGTGTGATTCCTCAGTGGCATCCAGCTCTAGCGATGGTGGTGGTGGTGGTGGCGGTGGTCAAACTGTGGCTCATTGTGCCACCCTGCCACGTCACACGACACGACGCGGCATTCTCAAGAAGGACCCATCGCTGCAACCCGGTGGCGCAACGAGTTTTTATCCACATGACGAAATTGTCACCTACAACCTGGAAACGGGCGCCTATCATTGCACCACCAGCAATGATATGGAATTACCGCCGCCACCACCACCGCCAGCCGTCACAGCAGTCGTGCAATGCCATCATCCAACGACGATAGCGACGCCAGTGTCTGCCGCCAACTGTGTCAGTTGCATCAACAATGTGACATCCTCCTCCTCCGCCTGCAGCACGCCGCCCATTGTCGAGGCAACGCCCCTGCGACCGTTGTGCAAGAGCAGTGGACCTGGCGATAGCTCTGCCTATCCCAAATATGACAACATGGGAAGACGCATCACCGCCAGCGGCGGATTGGGCAACGAGAACGAGACGCTGTTCAGTGAATCTGCCGAACAGCCAAATCAAATGGAGCTGGAGCCCACCCAAGATGCCCATCACCAGCTGCAGGCGACAGAGCAGTCGGCTGCCATCGACAAGGGTGGCAGTGGCGAGTTTGTGTCCCTCTAGTATTACGGTACGCACGTGTAAATAGCAGTGGCAAGCGCATTAGCGCCACCTGCCGGTCAATAGATTGTGTGCTGCCTCACAGAGCAAATACGACAAAATGTGTATTCTATATATCTATATATATATATGTATATAGACAAAAAATCGACTGTGGCAATCGTTTTGTTCATATCATGTACCAAGCAGCGAGTCCCCCTTAAAAGTAATATTTTATAATTATAGCATTCGAATATGAACAATCTATTGACTGTCGCAGTCCAAGCCGAAACTATATTAAGCTGAATATATATAAATATATAAATATATATAGATATCTGTATGTACTATATATAATAGCGATCCAAGAGCAATTTATGTAGAATCAAAATCAACAAACAAAACCAAAAAAAAACCCATGAGAATATGAGAATGGTATGTTAACAACCGCAAAAAAAGAAAGTATTAATAATGATTTTATTACACTCTCATAAGTAGATTAATTAGTCATATAAATGTAGATTCATGGTAGCCCATTCCTAACATTTAGCCACATGCCACAGCATTGATGTGAACTCGACTCGAACGTGGAATTCATCTATAAATTTCAGTAGTAGTTTCAGTCTAATTTGGTAAATGTTTTAAATGCATAGCGAAAAACGATTCTAGACCAAAACTTTCCTTCGAAATGTGTAAAAACCAACATTTATGTAAAATAAATACAAAACTATAAATATATATATAAATATATATATATAAAGAGAATGTATTGATATTGTCGACATATATTCTTACAGAGCTTGACAGTGTTTTTTGTTGTATTTTTTACTTCGTTTGGAAATGATTTTAGTGCTCAACGCCAATGTTTCTAGTGAAACCTTTGCTCATTGTATAATCCTCTGTAGCCACATTGATATATGCATAGAGATGATATGTTAGAGATCCTAAGTATTATACCTGATATATATTAAATTATCTATTTTAATGATATACGTATATAACTTTTAGCCGTGCGATTGAATTTAATGAGGATATTTTATTTATAGATTCAACAATTGTGACTCCTCTTATTCTGTAAATATGTGTGTATAAACATTTATTTAAATGGATTTTTAAATCAAAAATTGTTTTAATGCCCAGCTCAATATCAACCAATAACAACCAAAGCTGAATGCCACAGCTTATGTGGTGCCAAATGTTTTAATGCTCTCTTTTAAGTGTTAAAAATAATTGTTATGCCCTCGGGTTGCTTTTAAATTTAATCGTCGGCACATTTAGAGAAAACATATAGATACGATGCTTCAGTTCTAGATTATTAATGCTCTTCCAGAACCAAGCCAAACTTGTTAAGTTTCTCAACTCAAATAGTAATATTATGTTTGCCACACAATCCCAAATTAATATATTTCAGCTCAGTTCTATGCATTAACTGTACATAAATTGATGTAAAAACCATAAATTATAATTAAAACATCAACATAATTAATGTGGCCAGCCGAAATTTTACTAATTATAATTGAATATGCATGTACTACATACAATGTGGGTGTATAACGGCAATGTATGAGTATATAACATTAAATATTGTATATTGCATAATCGTATACACATTTAATATACATACTTAATATATATACTTAGCAGTACATGTATAGATTAAATGTAACCCATATATAAGCCAGAAACAACAAATGCAGCATAATAATTTTTGTGTAGTATGTTTACAACTCGAGCTTGATAATATAAATGTAAATTAACAATTCGTATTACATAAGTATATAAAAAAATCAACATTTTCATTGCCGCAAGCCCGCATTCATATGTTGTTTTGAGTATGTATGTAAAGCTTATTGTAATATGCATGCCAAGATAAATAAAAGTTTTCATGCAAATTTACATACATAAATATAAAAACAAATAAATAAACAAAATATATATATATATATATATAAATATATAGACGGAAGTGAGGAATAACGCAATGAAATCATCAAATACAAAATACGAATTAAGAAAACAGAATAAACAAAATACAGACAAATTCTAACACATATGCAAGCAAATATTTACACAACTCAGATACACGCCCACTTTTTTGTATATTGTGGCAAGTGCTCGGAAGGGGATTTTGTTTTTTGGAGCTCTGATATCTGCAGCATTGTAGCATACATATGGAAAGCATGCAAACGTATTGCAATTGCACCTTTCACAAAGAAAGAAAAATCGAAAATATCTAAAAACAACAAAAAAAAAAAGAAAAGAAAAACAAAACAAAAAAAAAATCTAAACAATAGAGATAGAAATATCAGTAAATAGTACATTTTTTCCTTCAGATCTCATAGTTCTCCAACGTTAATACTTATATTAAATGCCTAGATGCTGCACGATAGTATAAGGTCAATGTATAGATGACACTTTGATTCGATATTAGTTATTTACAAAAATATACTTTGATTTTCCATTATCTAATGTATGTGTTGCATAATATTAACTTACCACATGACACCGATTGCATTTCGCTTGAATTATGTGACTCTCTTGAGGCATGGAACTGATAATCATTTTTGTTCACTTCTTCCGCCTCCGCATTTATTTTTGAGATACAAGTTTTGACAAGTATCTACTTATTGTTTGGAATGTATCTATGTGATTTAAGGATGTACATATAACATTAGCCATATTTAAATCCACTTAAAATTTCACTTAAAATAACTCAAATGCAAGGCCATACCTTAATACCCTTAGAATTGTTTTAACTAATTAAAAGGTGATGTGAACCGCCAGAATGCACACAAAGCTAAACTCTGGAAAATTGAAGCTAAATTTTTAAATACATACCAAACACACACACACACACACACACACATGCAGGACTTTAGCAAAAGGAAGCGTTGTGCATGTAACAAATATAATTTTAATTGCTGTGCTTACTACGCTGTACACACACACATACACATACATGAATGTATCTGTGTGTGTGTGTGTATCTATGTGTGCCATGCAGCATTTATATATGCACTTAAATGGAATCAACTCGTACAATACGGTTAGGCACATTGCAATCCAATGATGTATTCACTGTCCTTTATCAAAGAGTCGGATACAATTACATAAGCCTCCCCCTCCCCCTGCCCCTCCCCCTCCTTAATGCAAGTGCAGCAAAATAACAAAAGCAAAAAAGATAAATAAAATCAACTTTGTTTGGATGATGTAATGCAGAAAATAAATAAATTAAAATGAAAAATCATAGTTGCATTTTTTACCTTTACAAATTGCAGCCGATATTTTCATTTTGCCTGCTGGTTTTGTGCGATGTCAAATTTACAAACAAGGTGCAAATTGGATATATTATTTGTAATAAAGTCGATCCCGATGTCAGTGTCAAGTGATTAAGTTTACTTTTTTTTAATGCATACTATCTTTTTTCCTTAAGCAAAAATGTCGAGCAATTTGTATTTAATCAAATTTAATTTAAAATCAACACGATTTGCACATTTTTTACAAGTACATCAAATAAACGAAAAAGAAACGAAAAAATAGCAAACATGACACAAAAACACACACATAAAGAGGAAAACATGACAGAATATTGCCAAAATTAATAAGTATATGTATGTATAACTAAACACACATGATGATAGCATTATCCTTTGGTATAGATTGTCAAGCTTTACTACACACTATATTAAAATAGATGAAATAATAATAAAGAACACGAAACAGAAATATGAAATAAATTGAATAAAAACTAAAATGCAAATGCTGATTTTATTTCCCACACCGGACGTTGTTAGCATAAATTAAAACTAAAATATGATACTCCAGTTGATGTTGATTGAGATATATGATTACATATGTACCACATTAGTTTAGTCATCATATATATTATAATGCTCTCGATTCGCTTGTTAAATGTACGTAAGAAAGGATATGAATTTGTATCTTTTCTGGCTTATCGCAGGATAAAGCTGCAAGATTTTCTATTTCTCGTCTAAAATGGCAGAAAGAAAAGTTCAAAGACACTCCAAATGCTCAGTATTTTTTGGCTTTTTGGCTTAACCTTTGACCTGCAGAAAGTACGGTGCAAAAACAGTCATTCAATTCCAGTTTCTTTGAGCTGTTAGCTTAGTTTTGAGTTTTTCAATTGCGCCTGCAACTGGCAAGTTCCACGACTGACATCCTCGTCAGTTGCTAATCTGCATAATTTGGCAGGCAAAGCATATCCTTTGGTTCAGCTATCACTTGTTGATCAAACTTTTGACAACCAGACTCGTATCTGGAAATGTGAGCAAATTTCCGTTTGCATCTATGCCTGTGCATCTCCCCATACGCCGCTCCAGGAATTCAGTTTGCCATGTTTGTGCTAACATTTTGCTGCATTTCCGCGCTTAATCTCCGATGCCGCAACCATGTGGCACTGCTGCCGCTGCCACTGCCATTGCCACTGCAGCAGACCTCACAGAACGTGGCTATAATGACTGCACGGAAAGCAGCCGTTGAGCAGAGCAGAAAGCAGTAATAACATTTTCATCTTAATGCACTCAAAACACATTTAGTCAAAGTTACCAGCATCTGCCTCTCTGCTCCAAACGCCGTCAGCATCCGGTGCAGCTGCGGTGACTGCGGCATCGCCCAACCTCCAAGTCAGTGAGCCAACACACACACACACACACACACACACACACACACGCTCACAGATATACGTGTAGAAAAGTATACGGGATAAGGGCGGCAGAAGCCATCAATGGTTTGGCTTCATTTGCCAAGGCTGCGCCGGCTCGAGCATGTGTGCAGTCCGTCCTCCAGAGAATGTGACGCATTGAGCACGTACCGTTAGCAAACCACAAAAACCCATCCCAACATCCACGCCCACACACCCAGACACGCTCCTCGTAGTGGCAGTGGCTGCTCCTTGTGCAGTTTTTTCTTGACGTTACGAATATAACATTCATTTTTGACAGGCATAATTTGCGGTTGGAACTGCAACCGATTCCTGGATTCCAGCAACAGCATCAGCGCCATTGGGACGGTAGCCGACACTGGGTTGGCGCTTTGGTTATTTACAGTTCTTATGGAGCAGCCACTTTTCTAATGCAAAAATGATGCACTGCAGCCGTGGTGCTCTGCGGTCAGACAAGCAGCCAGCTGGAGTCGTGTATCTGCCAGCGCCAACGCCAACGCCAACGCCAGCAGCACAACCTTTCCCTGCCAGCCGCACTGGCAATGAAAGTTTAGAAACCAATATTTTTACAAGCAGAAGGGGGGCGCCCAACGCCCAACGCCCAGCAGCAAGTCGTCAGGAGCAACAACAATGCGCAGGCAGCCAGCAAAAATAAATCTGTTTGCCAAACAGTTATTGCACTTGTTTCTGTGCACCGCCCACAGCAGCTAGTCCTGGCAATATATGCCTCCACTTGGCAACCGCTCAATAATTGGCAATGCCCAGCTGGGCAGCAGAATGGATTACACAGCAAAAAAAAAAGAAGCAATGATAAAAAACTAATAAGCATTAAGCAAATGATTATAAAATAAATACTTCAGTTTTGGTGGAGTAATTGCATAAATTGTAATTACAGTTCGAGTTGGGGAACATCATAAATTACACATCTGCATTCTCGAAAGTGAGCCGAACTCGAAGCATACTTTTGGGCTGAAAACAAATTCAACGAGCAAAATCTACATTTTTAAAGCATGCTTTTAGGATTATGAAATAGGCAAGAGAAATGCATTTTCATCACAATAACTGTAAGAAAACTATATCTTTGCAGAATGTGCTGCACATTTTAATAGACAGAAAAATCAATTTCTTTTTGGCAGCTTGATGGATTTTTGTCCTTTTGGAAGTATATTCGGATGCAGACCAATAAACATTCCCATTGTCCTTGATTTTCCTTTTATTTTCGTCGGCGAAAATATTGACTGATATTTTGTTAAAAGTTTTCAAAGAGCTTCCAAATCAATAAATTTGCTTCTCGAATGATAAAAAAGAATTGAAACGAAAATCTCCTTTCGAGCAATAAAAATAATTGTTAAGTCCGACATTGCTTAGATGAAGTGTCAAATTCGAGTGCCGTCTATTTTTCTGAAGTGTATTTTTCCATTTCTCCGACTTCCTCATTTTCTCGTCCTGGCTACTGCTGCACTCAGGTGCAGCAAGGCTTTCTGTAATTCCAAGCAAAACGATGATGCAAGTGGACTCTTCTCCGGTCGAGTAGCAACGGTAAGCTGAATCTGCCTGCGGCTCGAGATCAACAAAATGAAATTCAATATGTTATAAATGGCCGGCATCGCTTTAGGTCCAGCAAACAGCAGCAAACCATTGTGGCTCAAAGCCTCACGCCTCTAAGCCAATGTGTAGACCAGAAAATGCCAGCTGCCCAAATCTCATGCCCGAGGTTTTTCTTTTCGCTATTTGTGTTTTTTATTTTCTCAAATCAATATGGTCCATTGCTTAAAGGTGCATTGCACCGCATTTAGGCCCCTTTTTTGCCCTCTCCACGACTGAGCATTGATTAAAGTGTTTCGTTTGCAAATTTATGTGCCAAATATTAACCCAATTGCTCCCCGAGGAACACTCCCGCAAAAGCAAAAAAACAAACTTTTTTGCTCGTGCCCAAACACACACACACACACACACACACACACATACACACATAAAAATATGGGGAGCCAAACAACTTTTTTAACAGTTTTGGATTTTGGAATAAAAATGATGTTAGTAATCTCCATTTATTGACATGTTTCCACCAGCAGGTACACAAATGCATATATCGCTCGAATATATGTATTTACAAATACATACATACATATAGGGTATTTATGCCCAAATAAGGTCGCCTAAGGACTGCTTAAGTCGACCTTTATGCATGGGTTTCATGTGTGCCAACTTTTGTTCTACGACCATCATTTGCCATGAATATATGGAAACTGCTATATTTAGTACACTTTGCTTGAGTGTAGCTTGAGCATTTCTTCTTCTCTTCTCTTTTCTTTCTGCCTGTCAAATTGCTTATTGTTTATGGTTAGTGCTGTTTTTGTGACAATATACAAATTAATAAATGTAATGCCAACAAGCAAAAAAAACTAATCATTTTGTTTATGTATAATAAACAATTTAGTTCTGACAATGAAAGACAGTTGTAATTGTTTACTATACTATATGCTTTAAGTTTTAATAATCTCTTCGCAAATCACAAGAGTACCTTTCATTCACAATTGTCTATCTTAGTTTTATGCATGTGTGTTTAATTAACATGAGAAACTAAAACAAATACTTCCGAAACTCACACAATGTGTTTATTAAAATTAAAAGCTAAAATAAATAGATTTACATTATTATTTAATGAAACATTCATACACACACAATATATATACATTTACATAAATATATATTTAATATAATATCATAATCAATGATGAGCAAACAAAAATTCACCACATTGGCCCACAAATTGATTAAGAGAACGCTTCAATTCAAAGAGAGCCAAGCAATTGTCATAAAGAGCGTGAGCATGAGAGTGCGACAGCGTATGAGCGCACATAAGCGTGTTGACCGCGCTGACTTATTTGAGCGAAAAGCAATTGAGGCGAATTCATTTTCATTCGTTTTGCCGACGCATTGAGTTTGCTGTCTTTTAGTGCGGCAATTTTCAGCTAAATGTAAAGTAAAATCAACAATATTGAATGTAAAAAATCACAGAACAGAATAGTTGTTATGAATTAACAAAGAAAAAGCTGCACCAAAGCTGGCCGCATCATCTGGCAACATATTGTGCGTCTTACCACACAGCGCAGTGTAACTGAAAACCAGAAAGAGATTGGTAAGACGAATGATAATCGTTTGTCTGCATATGTATGTATACCACCTATGCATATGTATGTATGTATGTGCATAAGAGTACGCAGATACAATATGTTTATATGTACATACATGCACATGCCTATACATAACAAATGTAAATTGTGTTCAATCTTTTTTATCTTGTGTAAATTTTGCAGCTGCACGTCGCAGACAGGCAACCACAACAACAAAGAAGCGGGAAAGTAAAGGCAATTGGGAGAAAACTGAACACAACAATGCACATTTCGCTAGTCTGCTAAGAGAAGAAGAACACCACACAAGGCATAAACCATAAAACAGAAATCAAAGGCGAACCAAAAACAAACTATTTTCTTCTTTCTTCTACACACACGCATCGCATTGCATTGCACTTTGTATGCGTGTATGTATGTGTATGTCTGTATGTTTGCCTCGCTCTGGCGAGCAGCAGAAGCAGTAAACATAAAGTCCTGGTAAGTTGGCTTCTCATTCACACATTCTCATATTGATGTGTGCAGTCGCTAAAAAGTGTGGAAAAGTAGCGAATAAGTCGCAGATGAGTCGACGAGTTGAGTGAAAATTTGCAATTTCAAATATTTAAAAGACTTATTCAATTAACCATTTTTATTGTGCGTGTTAATACTGCTCTTCAAGCATGCTTGCATAAGGTAAACCTGTGAAACTCTCGATTTGTTGTAAATTTTTTTATTTAATCAAAAAGTCAATATGTATTTGTAAACCCATAACTTATTAAAATTTGGTAAAAAGGTTATAATGGTTTTGTGCAAATGTATGTAACAGGCAGAAGGAAGCATCTCCGACCCCATAAATTATATATATTCAGGATCAACAGTCGAACCGATATAGCCATGTCCGTCCGTCCGTCCATCTGTATGAACACGCGGATCTCAGTGACTATAAGAGCAAGAGACTTCAAATTTGAAATATAAATTCTCGTTTACCTGTCGCAGATCGTTTGCTTTATTTTATCGATAACTGCCCCAGTTTCTCGACTATCGATACATTTCGATTTCCGATAGTAATAAATTCCGCAATTTAAGAGACTTCTTATTTATACATAATATGCATATGCAAATTATTGCTCAACTGCCCAAATTTCATCACTTTCGGATGAGAAGCAACCAGTTATGGTCGAAAATATATTCTCATCTCATTTATATCAGCATTCGCAATCATTTTCTGTATACATATAAATAGGCGATCGCATGTGTGAGAAAGAGATGGCATTATAATCGACGCTAGCGTTAGTATATATATGTATGTGTGTGTATTCTGCAGAGCCCCGATAACTACTATTCCGAGTAAGTATGTATGGATTTATGTATATTCACGTTTTTGTAGCCAGCCAGTTCGGGTCAGTTCGGGCTTGTGAGTAAAAATATAAGAAAAGAGTGCACTTGCAGAACTGAACATTTGGGTGCAAATCATCTTAAAAAGAAATTTGCCAATGAAACTAGAATATATTTAACAACTTGGTTAAGGGTCATTCTGTAAGATTGACTAATTGATTGACTTGTATTTTATTTGCAGCTAAAGAGATCTGCCACATGGATAGCAGCGACGACGACGCGGAGAGCGTCAAATCTATACCGCGTCCCATCTACGAGGCGACGTCCGCCATTGACAGCCCTCCGCCGCATCTGCTGTTGGCCGTTGGCCTGGAGAAGGATGCGGTAATTAACAACAAGCGATTGAAATATGTGGTCAGCTCTCCACCTGGCTCGGCCAGTGGTGGCAACAGCACCAGCTCCTCCAACTCCAATGCTTGGCCAGTGTTGGCAGCCACGCCAGTTGGCACTGGCTCTAGTTCCGGCCACGCTTCCCTCACCATGAAGCTAACGAAAGTGGTAACTTCGACCCCAACGCCACAGCCGAGTGAACCAAAGCCGAGCACATCGACGCCCAAGACGGAGGAGAGCAAGGTGCGTGTGCCAAAGGAAATGATTGCCCTACAGCGTTCACACAACGAGTCCGAGGTGCTCACCGGCTACGTGTCGGAGAGCTCCAAGCTGAAAAGGCGCAAATCACGGGCTGTCCTCAAACAGCCGGCGGCGGTGGTTGAGCAATCATCAGCATCGAGCAGGCAGCCAGCCAGGGGGGGCAGGCTGACGCGTAGCAAAAGCATACCGGCACCCCGACAGGACTCGGATGCGGAGCGGGACTGGTACGAGGATTCGGAGTTGATGTTGAATAAATTGAAGAATCGCACCTATTCGATGGCATACGACAATGATGTCGATCTGAGTGCGAACGAGGAGAGCACTAGTAATCGACGAAGGGGCCGCCAGAATTTCCGTTCGCGCAGCAAGACCGTCTCGCGGAGCAGCGAGGAACACCAGCCACGCCGTGGCAATCTGCGCTCCGAGAACGAGGAGTTCTCTCGCAAGCGGACGGCCTTCCTCGAACGCTACATCCACTATACGGTGGACTCTGAGCAGCAGGAGCAGGAGTATCAACAGATAGCTAAAGATGACAGTGCAGAGTGGCAAACCAACTCGACGGTGGACACCGATACCAATCTCTCCCTCTTCTCGGATGCCAGCGAGTCGAAGCAAGTGGCGAGTGCATCAAATGATGGCGAAACGATTAACAAACGCCTCAACGGAATTTGGCAACAACCCACAAGGGTAAGTCATCGATTACCGATTATCGCTTGCCCTTTGATTGCTAGCATTGTATTTGTTTTTGCCATTGCACAGGTTGGCTGGGATCCGTTCTGCTGGAAGTGCCGTGGATGCGGAAAGGTGATGCCCTGCTCCAAATGCCTCCGTTCGTTTCATGCGTACTGCGTTCGGCCGGCGTCGACGAAGTTCGATAGCTCCTGGAAATGTCCCGAATGTGTGCTCGTCGAGAGTACGCCAAAGCGGTAAATGATAATTGCAACTGTAAATCAGTTAAGGGACATTTTCTCTATATGATCAGATGCATTTGTTTGTTTTATCAGGTCACGTCGCAACGATGTATCCGTCGATCTACTCAGTCAACTGCTCAAATATGCGCTCGAGCGCATGAAGCATATTCGTGGGGTAAGTAATAAATATAGACAGGAATTCGTATTCGCATATATGTATGTATGTATATAGATAGTTACCAGTTCACAACAGTTTTCATTATCTGCTCAGTCCGTGTTCGTTGGCTTGTCAATTTATAAAATCACGCGAAATTTTGTTCGCACACAACGACAGGTGTAGGTGTGTATTTGCAAGAGTATTGACATATATTTGTGTACATATATGTAAATAAGTATGTACATTCATACATATATGCAGCGGGTCTACAGCTAGCGCTCTCTATCTCTCTCCCTTTTACGTGCTCTGTTGTGTATATTCGCTTTGCTCATCCTCTCTCTGTCTCTTTGTCTTTTGGAGACGTATAAAGTATAGACAACTGAGAAGTCTCGTTCTCGTTGCTTTAACTGAGTGTGAGAGAGAGAGAGAGAGAGGGACTCTCGTCATAAGTATGTATGTATGTATGTATAATCTCAATTGTAACTAAGTACATATTTTTGTCAGATGTAACGACTAAAATAATCCTATACGAATCCGGTCGACTGACTCCCACATATATATGAGAATATATTAATATACTTATGCATATGTATGTAAGTATGAGTGTGTGCATGTTTACATACATATGTATGTGCACTTAAATTGAGTTCACTTCGTTCAGTTTCTTTGATTATCACCATTAAGCAGCTGAATAAAATAAGAATCACATTCAATGTACAATTCAGTAGCCTTATTGTATGTACAACAATTGTTAATTCGTATTTACATATTAATGAGCGCATATTTAATCAAATATATGTATTTATATTTATATCAAAATATATGCATATCCTGTGTAAACCGTCATCATTTTGAGAGCAACTTTTTTGTTTATTTTGCTAATAATTAGATTGAATACATCTTATACTTAAAACACATTGAAGAATTCTGTTTATAGAAACTTCACAATTCTTTGTATGTAAAATTAATTTTAAATTAAAGAATGTACGCATATTTGAAAATACATTCATGCTTATACATACAATACATGAACATATGAATGTTTACAAATGCATAAACACTTATCTACACATTTTTACACAACTTTATTGGAGGCTTAAGTTATTATTTGGGGCATTTGTTTTCCAGCTGTGGATGAGCACAATATTATGCTTAGACATGAAGCAGCCAGCGACTCCTTCTCTGTGTTTCTGTGGTTAGCCAAAAGCTCCATAAAATATCTAATTAATGCAACCGCCCCAGTTTCGTTCGTTCTGCAAAATATGCTAAAAATGTGCGAGGAATTAATTAATTCATTTAATGTTACTGACGTTGGCTACCAGTGCTCATTAAAAACAATTACAAAGTCCAAACCGCAGACAAATGGACAAGTAATTGTGCGTACATCTGTACATGCATACATATACAAACATATATTTATATACACATATTCATAGCATTAATGCTTACACAAGCATTCACTAAAATGTTCATACTACAAATGTATATTCATGCTGTAAAAAAGTATCAATTTATGTAACACATCTGTGTTCATATTGCTTGCTGCGAATGGCAACAGGAAGAAAAATGAAAAGAGAACCAACCAAATCAGAGAAGCAGTGAGTGAAACAGAAAAGAATTTTGCAATAGCAGCCTCAATCAGCAACAGCAGAGGGGTGGTGGTGGTGGTGGTGGTGATGGTGATGGAACGACGACGAGTCGTCGTCAATCGCGCAATTTATATTTGCCTGACATTGCCGCCTCTGCTTTTGCTTCGCTCGCTTTGTAATTTGAGGTTAGTTACGCTCACAGACATCGAGGCATTCGGTTCGGTTGTTAAAAGACATTGGTGTGAGAGAGAGAGTACATACTAACATTTGACTGACTCTTGCTCTTGCTCTTGATGGTTGTTGTGTCTCTCTCTCTGCTGCGTCGTTATTGCTGTTTGTATATTGCTGCTTGTCAAACTTGTTTGTTTACAATGGATATGGCGCAGCTCTCTTCGCCGCTCTCTTAAACGGCGGCGAATTCATGCTAGCTGCTGCGTCAAACAACTCTCATTTACTCTTCGTTGTCGCTCTTTGCATTTGCAGGTATACAAACTGCGTGCTCCACAGGATGTTTTGCCCGACACTTACAAGAAATTCTTTGTGAATCCGGTGAACTTTGAAAATTTGTGGGAACGCATCAAAAATCGCGCATTTCGCAGTACCGATGAGTTCCTCAGCGAAGTCAAATGGATGCAGCACAATGCGCTAATATTAGAAGATGGCGGTAAGTTTAATTATTATTATTATTTTGTTATACTCGATATCAGCTTATATCTGTTTTCGGTTTGCCAGATACTAAAGTGGATCAAGCCTGCAAGGCGTTGGTAAAAGTCTGTCGGCAAGAGGCCAACGAGATTGACACCTGTGCCGAATGCTATTTAAATGCCAACTCCAGCGATGAGTGGTTTGTCAAGGTCTGCACACATCCGCATCTGCTGCTCTGGGCCAAATTGAAGGGCTTTCCCTACTGGCCAGCCAAGGCAATGGGCTCCGGCCCCAATGCTGTGGTCAACGTACGTTTCTTTGGCAAACACGACCGGGCCAATGTGCCCGTGAAGGATTGCTTCCTTTACTCGGCAAAGGATCCCAACACACAGACGAGCAGACGATCAGCGCGGGATTTGGCCGATTGTATACGTGAGGTCGAGGTGCACATTGAGCACATACGGAGTAAAATTGGCAATTTCAACTATGCACCATATCGTCAACTCTACGATCCGCTAGAGGAGCAGCAGCAGCTGGAGGCAATGATGCCCGGCGTGCATGATGCCATCAGCAGGCAGCTGGCCCCGGCCAACAAGACGCCTCTGCAATTTCTCATTCGGAAAACGGCTGGCGACAAGCTCTCCATTGTGAAGAAAACAAAGGCCACCGAGTCGGGTAACGAATCCGATCAGCCCGGCAGTCCCATAAAGAAAGGCACTCCTCAAGATATGGAGTCAAAGCTTCTGCCACCGGCACCATTACCAATGCCACCCAGCTCTGATCATGCCAAGCCGAAGAGTAACAACTACGAGGTTATACCCCGAGCAGGCGATGCTCTCCGAGAATCCCGTGGTTGCACCGTGGTGCTGAAGCGCAAATCCATGGAAACGTGCAAGGCAATGGTCAAGATGAAGTCAATGCCAACGCTATCTTCCGATGTGGTGAGGCAAGTAAACAAGCGCAAACATTCCGATGCCAGCAGCGAGACGAGCCAACAGAACACCTCAGCAGCAGAGCACAAGCGACGCAAGCAAGCGCGCAAACAGGCCCAAGAGGAGCTGCAACAGACTATTGACAAGGACAAGGCTAGGGTAACTCAAACGGAAACGAAAATGGAACAGCCAAAAGCGGAGACGGAAAAAACAGCCGCCGTTAAAGTTGCAGCGGACGAAACAAGCCCATCGGTTGTCTCCGTTGTGGAGCTGGTTCGAAGGCGACAAGGCGTGACTATAACCAAGATACCAAGGGATCAGCAGCAGCAATCGCAACAACAGCCACAACAGTCGCAGCAGCCACAGCAGCAGCAACAGTCGCAACCGCAGCAACAGTCGCAACCGCAGCCACAGCAGCAACAGCCACAGCAGCAACAGCCACAGCAGCAACAGCCACAGCAGCAACAGCAGCAGCAGCAACAGCCACAGCAGCAAACAGCAGCTGCCAAACCAAGTAGTAAATTGGAATCCAGCGAGCAGCCAGCAGTCAATGCAACTATGGCCAAACAGCTGGCAATGGAGCGACAACACAAGCAGCTGATTAGCCGAGTGGTGCCGTTTGTGGAGATCAAAAAGGAGGTGTTGTCGGAGCCAGAGGAAAGTGAGGATGCGCCTATAGCAGATGAGTCGCAGCCACTGCCCGCCGATGAGGCACAGCAACAAGCACCAGCAGCAGCACAAGCAGCAGCAGCAGCACCACCACCACCACCACCATCTCCACCTCAACAACAACAACAACAGCAACTTAATCCACCGGCCGAATTGGAGAGCAGTGCAACTGCATTCACACCACCGCCAGAGCCAAACAATTTTATGACCTGTGCAGCAGCTGCACCTGAAATTCAAATCAAAGAAGAAGTGCTTAGCGAGGAGGAAATGGAGACGGAGTCGAATTCGAATGCGCAGTTGGAGCCACAAATCGCAGTCATCAATCAAGCTGAGCCAGAACCAGACAGAAAGCCAGAATCAGTTGCTATGCCGCCACCTGCATTGCCAAGTCGAGCAGAGACGCAACCGCAGACCGCGGTTGCAAGTACAGCATACGCCACAGTTGGTGTCGGAGCACCCACCGCGGACACGCCCGCCCTCGATGAATTTGTTCGCTTCGTTGGCGACACAACCATTCAGAGATTGAGCCAGAAGCAGATGCCAAAGACAATGTCAGAGACTCAGACACAGACCCTGAACCAGCCCCAGAACCAGACCCAGACACAGTCATCGACACCGCTACCGAAACGCAACTCGTTAAGGGGTGTGCCGTATGGACCCTTGCCGGCAGCTGCACATTCAACGACACCACCACCAGAACAACCACCGTTGCCATTGGCATCGCAGTCGCCCAAACCGGCGACGAGTTGCACCATCAGCCGGACGTCGCCCAAGGCACCGGTGCAGAAGCTGCCAACGGCTATAAAACACGACAAATCGGCAAATTCGCCGATAGCAGCAACACCTGCCCCACTTCCACCGCCACCGACACCCACATCAAGTCTGCTCAAGTCCAACATGGTGGTCATACCCATGGATTCACGCAGCACAAACGGAGGCATCAGCGGCAACAGCAGCGCCTCCAATGGTAGCAATCTGATCAGCTCCAATCTGATGACGATACCCGTGCCGCCATTACGAGCAGTCTCCAAGAATACGCTACAGAGCACCACGGGTGGATTCACTGGCAACACAGCGTTGCCGACATTTACCAGTATATTGAGGCCACCGCCATTGGCCGGACTCACAACACCAGCAACCAGATCGGCAAGCAGCACGGAGACGGTCGGTTTGCTGGCAAGTGTACTAAATGGTCTGCCCAGTGATACGCTGATCAGTGAGACGCCCGTACCAACAGCTGAGTCCACAATCCCAGTCACCCCTACGCCTCTCAGTGACCTACTGTTGCGCTCCGGACCGCCCAAGTTGACAATGCGCCCCTGCGGTCCACTGCAGTCAGACGGCTCAAGCATTTATCCGGCACAAGCCGGACCACTCTCAACTCGCCTAAAGGAGAATGCGCACAAGGTAAGATTAAAGGGTTTTCCGACCTGACAACAACAGCTGACTAATACTATTTTTTCTTATCATGTGCTGCAGATCACGGACTATTTTATTTCCGTAATCGAGGACACGTTGAGTGATCTGGGCGGCGGTGGAGAGGCGAGTGTGCAGCAGGCGCTTATTGCTAGCTTGACGCTGGAGAACGAGCGCATCAAGATGCATTACGAACGCCAGTTGGCGGAAATGCAGCGCTCCACGGAGGTGATGATCGCTGAGATACGCAAAACTCTGGAGCAGGAGAATAAGCGTGTCATCAGCGAGCTGCGACAGCACAGCACCCTCGAACGGATGAGGGCTGTGGAGGATGCCAAGAAGAAGCAGTGGTGTGCGAATTGCATGCGCGAGGCGCAACTCTACTGTTGCTGGAACACCTCATATTGTGATTATCCCTGCCAGCAGATGCACTGGCAACGTCACTCGGCCAGCTGCGGTCAGAAAGCCACGTTGATCACGCAACCGCTGCAACAAGGCCCCCAATCGCTCTTGCAACAGGCGCCGCTGGCTAAAGCGCACAAGAACACAAATGCTACAAGCACTGTTACCAGTTCTGGCCAACAAATGAACAGCAGGTTGCCAACGACAACGGCCAGTGTCCCCTCCTCCGTTGTTGGCCCTGGCGAAAAGTGGACTCATCCGTCGATGGTGTCGTTGATTAATCAGTCGACGGCGCCGCCACCCACCGAGGTACTCAAGTTGCCCAACAACACCTACCTGCGCGCAGTCTCGCTGCCCACAGCAATGCCAGCAACGAGCAGCAGCAGCCACACCAACACCACCAACACCCCCAACAACACCAACAACACCATTGTCAGCCCAGTCACACTGATATCGCCGTCGACATCGACGCATCATCACAACACGACTATGACGGGTCGGCACAGTATGACCTACGGCAACAAGCAGACGCAACGGATTGTCGTGCCCCGTTACAATATACCAGTGAGTTGCAACTATGTTAGTCATTTATTAAGCTCTGTTCAGATTAGAAAGCAAGTTTGTATTAAAATCAATGAATGAGCGCAAGTGAAACAATAATTGATATGAATTCCGCTGGAATATATAATGCAAGTATTGCAATAATCTTAGCAATAATTAAATAATGTTAAATACAATATTAATCGGAAATTTCAAAAATTACAGTTGCCGATTACAGTTAGCAACAATGCGCCCTTTGGGCACATATCGGAACAGCATCAGAGGCATGTTGCAAAGTCGACGTCACGGGGCTCGCATCCCAACAGTCGAGCACGAAATGCAAACAACAATTCTAACAACAACAACAACAACAACAGCAACAACAACAACGGCAGCAATGGCTGCAGCAACAGCGCTCAGGCCATGCGGCTCAATCAACTTAATAACGTTTACCAACAGTGAGTTTTCTTTTAATCTATCCATAAATAAATTATAATTAATGATATTTAAATAATTATTTATTTTCAGGTAATTTCGGTATGATTTTAAATTGTATCGATACATGTGAATTACTACAATAATATTAAATTAGTGCATAATTTGAACATCGCTGCTTTTATTAAATTCAATGAAATTAAATGGCTCACAAAGCATCCAATCGTTAATTATGTAAACCCATAAGATGGACTTTAATTTACATGCTGATGCTAATTACATATATACTTTTAGACTTAATAGCCCATAAGTTTACCCATATGTACATTCATTGTATGTATCATCGCATCAAAGTTTACAACGGTAAACATACATACTTACGTGGATAAGTAATTATATAGAATATAGTTCTAAGCTGGGTTGAATGAAGAATGAAATGTATCAACGATCTTTAAAACAATAAAACTGAATTTAATTTGAAAAAATACAAAACAAATTGTTTATTTTTGCAAATTGAAATCCAAATATGCTTCTTTGCTTTTGGGTTCCTTGATAACTCCATAATCTTTGAATGCAGATCATTAGTCCTGTGAAAAAATGTGAGTGTTTCTGGATTTGACTACAAAAATTAACTCAAAAAGGAAAAATATTTATTAAAAATATGATCACTAAAATAATGCAAATTTTATTAGCTCAACAAGCACCAATAATAACGAAAACATTCGAGATCACAAAATGATGTCAATCGATGTCCAATTTCTTGAAATTTCCCTCGATGCCAAACAGATTTGAGGCATTCTTTGGCTTTCCGGGTCTCAGCTTTTCGTTCACCTGATGACGCTTCTCGTATTCCAGCATTTGCTTGCGATTATCCATTAATTTCTTATAGTATAATTCTGTAAACGATGTTGTATATATTATATATATGTATTTGTGTATAAATATGATGTTTGAGGGCTTGCCTTTAGCCACACTAGTCTCTTCGAGTGGACCACCGTAATCCTTGGGCAATAGCTCGCGCGGCACAAATTTGAAGAACTCGTTAATATCGCTGTGCATGTAGAGAATGCTGGTTAGCTCCTTTTTCATGAATGGACTCATCAGCGCCAATATCTTGTCCATGAAGGGCACAATGTTGATGAAATGAAATCCAATCAGGCGTATGGCAGCAGCTTCCTAGATGATAAGACTTTTACATAAATATAGTCATTTCACACTAATGGAAAACTTACCTGTAAATAGAAGAGGAACTTCTTCATTTGCAGCAATCCAATGCGCGCCACGTGACCCAAGGAGCAGCCCTTCAGATCTATGACAATTATATGGCCAGGCTGTATGCCATCCTCGTACATCCAATAATCGAATACCATGCAATAGCTGCAAGTGAATATAGAATAAGTATTTATTTGAATTCACTTATCTAATTACCAACAATTGAACAGTTAATTGCTTTTCGCAATCTAAATATGTATGAATCTGTCGGATGCATCACTCAGTTTAGATGTGTGCAATGTATCTGTATCTGTATCTCTATCTGTATCTGTATCTGGACACGCCAAGCTTTGCGATGCGTGTTTTCTCAGTTACTCAGTCGACTTCAATCGCAAATGACTTTAGGCACTTTGATCTTTAGTATTCACTTGATTTGTGACCTTTTTTTATATTCACTTGTCATAATTATGACGCGTAAAATTTGAAATTAACTTGTGAGTTGCACGAAGTCCATTAGTGGATATTATAAGTACTTACAAAAGTTATTCAACACTTTAGATATACGACCAATTAAGCCTTAACTTTTAATCTACAGAAAGCTATGACAGTGCAATTAATTAATTACTTTTTTATTGAAATCTTTTTTTTAATGGGTTTTCTACTTTTATAAACAAATTGCTTGGATTAAAAGGTTCTGCAAAAAATATGAGCTTTAAATGTAGTAAATTATTCAATATTTTTATGCGCATATTTTCTCTAATAAATAAGTTTTATTGGAGCTGACAATTACAATGTATCTCTTATTATACTACGTAATTTAATAATCCCCAGATCGAAAATAACTGCTTTTGTATTTAAATTAATAACTTGTTTAATTTCGGTTGAAAAGCTTTAGACTGAAGCTGGTTATGCAGTTAGAATGAGACTTTATAAATAGAAACATTTGTTTTTGTATATCATTATTTGTATTTATAACTTTATGATTTAAAATATGTACTTGCAGCTGGTTAACTTAATCTAGAGTCGTTTAATCTCGCTACTCACAGTTTCATGACGTCGGCATAGTTGAAATTCGATGCATTCAGATCGTCCAGTTTGCCCACAATAACGCGATAACCCTCTGGCGTGGCACCAGGCAGTGGCACAATCGCGCTGCAAATAGATATTGTCATAAGATCTCCAAAAACCGTTAACAACAACAACAACAACAAGAAGAAGAAGAAGAGTGATGGCTTACACCGTTTTCATGGCGCGCTTCAGTTCATTGCTGTCGATGTCCAGATTCACAAAGAAATCATCGACATGGGTGCGTGCCGTTAGATTTGTGTCCAGCACCTGTTTGGCCATTTCCATGCTATATTTGCAGGCATGGAAGAAATGAAGGGCCTCCGCCTCGGAAAACTGATCAGAGATGTGCGGCTGCGCCTGTATCCAATCGACCAGCTTTAAGACCTCCGTTCGCTTGATCTCCGGGAAGCGGGCATATTGCTCATCCAGATCGGCTTCCTTCATTCTTAACTTTGAACTTCGGTTACAGTTAAATGGGCGAGCAGAAAATATATATTGTTGTCTGTGCAGCTGAAAACGCGTTTTTCGCTATCAACGTTCGGCACTCGAATGAAATTGAAACTGTTTTTGCTTTCGCAAGTGAAACTGGTTGCCTTTTCCCGGCACCAGTTGGCGCTGCTGTTGCTGCTGCTGTTGCTTCTGTTGCTGCTGCTGCTGCTGCTGTTGCTGCTGCTGCTGCTGTTGCTGCTGCTGTTGCTGCTGCTGTTGCTGCTGTTAATGTAGTTGTTGTTGGTGTTAATTCGGTATGCAATTTTCAACTGCTGTTGCGGAAAACTGCAACTGGCTTTCGTTTTGTTGCTGTCTGCCGGGCTGTCTGTCCCCCTCCCGTTCCGCTGTCTCCGTTCACCGATCATTTCATTTCACTTCCAACAAACATTTGCGTGAAAATTCAAGTTTTCCCGTTTTTTTTTTTTGCCTCTTCATTATTATTACTTTTTGGTTGTGCAACATCTGATAGTTAGCTTGAACGACTGGGGCGGTCCACAAGCTAAGCTTGTGCTGTTATTATTTATCACAACCCATCGCGTAGCGTGTGCTGATTTCGACCCTGAAGCTGTCACAGCTGCAACTCCAATCATTTTTTGCAATCGTGCAACAGATCAGTGCGCAATGTAAGCTAGCTAATAACAGAGGTTTATTAACGGCGATGAAGTTGTGTTAAAAAAAATACAAATTTATTGGGCAGAATTCAGAATTCCTTACTTCTTAACGATATAATAATAACTGTTTAATATTTAAGGAATAACTATTAATAAATATAATTATTGTACATTTCATATAATTTCAATTCTTGGTTTTTATTAAACATTTCTTTTTACTTTTGCGCTTGACTCATGAGAATGTGTTCTGATTTTGACTCATTTTCTTAGATGAACCGATAATAATAGAATGCACTTCTATAGAGTAGCTCCTTGCGATTCTAACGGAACATGTTCTTTGAAAATCTGCAAGGATATAGACGAGTTAAGATAATTTTTCTCTTTACATGCGTGCCCCTAAAAGTATGCCACAGTTGTTTCCCTCACATCTTTCGCAATCTACCAACAAAAGAAAACTAGTTGAGGCTTGTTACTTTATTTGTATCTTAAAAAATGTGTGTCATTGCTTAAGTACAAGGCATACTTTATTTAATATTATACCGTTATCATAAATTTCATTTCATTAATCAGATGACTATGAATTTTTTAATTCGTGTTTTTTTCTGTTTGTGCGTTGGCTTATGATTAATTAACAATTATTAATTATGCTAGGCAACAAATGTCCCGTTAAGTATTTATATAAAAGGCTCTATGAAAGTCTATGTGCCTTAAGTTTAGGCTGTTTACTGTTATTTTAAATATGGGATACGAGAATGAAAATATCGATGGCAAAAAAATCGAATTCAATATTTAACTAAGATATCAAAATATATAGTAATTCAGTCCGTTTAATTTTAATTTTAAATGTGTTCGATTAAAGATGTGATTAAGTGAGTAAAAACGTTAATGATTTTTTTTAGTTAATGATCTAAGTTAAACAAGCTAGGCTTATATTGAATTCTAAGGCGCTAAGGTAACTTTAGACGCTTTATGTAACTTTAGAGTTTGTCAGATTTTAATTTTATAAAAATAAGTTGTAATTCGCAAAAATAACATTATTTTGTAGAATCCCCCAAAGACGTCTAAGTGAATCAGAGAGGAGCTTGCTAGGCTTTTATTTACTTATGGTTAGGTAAAGAAGAATACATATTCCCACTTATGTTTGCCACGGCCCCATTCTGCAGACAGACTTTTGACATTTTGCCAAGCAAGACGAAATCGCAGTCAATGCCACAGTGCCACAAAGTGGTTGAAAGACGGGCAGCTAGCGGTTGCCAGGTACTCGGCTGAGTTTGCCAGCTTCAAGCTTCGGGCTGGGCTCAGCAGCTGTTGTGTTGCCACGAACCTGTCGCTGCCTCTGCCTCAGTCACTGCTGCTGCTGTGGCAGCGTCTAACATTAGCCTGTCTGTGTGTGTGTGTGCCACTTTGGCGTGTCTGAAATTCCAACGGATTAGAAGTCACGCGTAAAGAGCAAACGGCATTTGCAGCCAGCAACAAACCAGTTTGGCGAACGGACGAGGCCTTGCAGATCTGGGGATCGCTGCACAGGTGTCTGCTTCAAGCTGAAATTAATTAACACACTTCGAAAAGATGGGGAGCTTTAGGTTCTGACTACTAACTGACATGAGTCACTTACCTGACCCCAAAATATAAAAAGAAACAAATTAAAAACCAATAGCTGGTGACAACATCATTTCGTGCTACTTCTTCATTGTTGCTGTTTGCAACGTGTCTCGTTTAAAGTTGCCGTCATGCAGCGGACCCCTCCGCTCTGTTCTCTGCTCCCGCCTCTTCCTCGTCTGTCTCCTTTTGGGGCTTTTCGCGCACGCCGCTGTCCTCCTTTTGTTGCTGCTGTTGTTTGTTGTTGTGGCGGGTCACTTTGCCATTTTTCACGCATTTGACTGCGTTACTTAACCTCAATTTGCCTGGCGACGTGCACCAAGTTGCCTCCCCTCGCACCCGCCTGTCGTTTCCGTTGTATGCCCCAGCTGAGGCGATGGCGACAAATGAAGTTGTCGCATTAACTTTGCATATGTGTACACTTACCCCCCTTTACCCCCCTACCCCTGCCACACACTTGTAAATCTTGCCTTACATTTAGCCACTGGTTTTGCTGCTCGCGACAATTGCAGTTGCCGCCAACGGATCCTGTCCACCCGCCTCCCCACACTCTCCCTCTCTCTCCTTCTCCCTCTCCCTCTCTCTCCCTCCCTCTCTCCCTCTCTCACTCTGATTTTTCAATTGAATTGGCGCGGCAACCTGTCTGACTCATTTGTATGGGTTGCCCTGCGCGAACAATGGGGTCTCCACTGGCTGAGACTGGCAAAGTTGCCACGCGTTTGCCGCTCGCCGGCTCTCTATTAATACTAGCATCGATTCTGATTCCGATTTCGCCCTCTCTCTCTCTTTCTCTGCTGTCTCTCTCTGTCTCCCTCTTGCTCTCTTTCGAGCGAAACTCGTTTGCGCATGCGCGCCACTTTTTTTTGTGACTTTTTCTGTTTTTTTAGCGGTTTTTGTTTTGATTTCTGATTGCCGTTCGATCGTCGTTTTTTGTGGTTATAGTTGCAGTTTTTGTTTCTGTTGTTGTTGTTGTTGTTATTGCTGTTATTCGCCTTGATTTACGGTGGCAAGTGCCACTCGACAAATTGACTTTGATTTCTTTGGTTTTTTATTTAGCTCTTTTGTTTCGCTTTTTTTGTATGCGATTTCCTTTTGGTTTTTATTTAAAATGTTGAACAATAAAATTTAGTGAATATTTCGTTCATATAAATGAGATAGGAAAACATTGCAACGTTCAAAAATAAATTCAGTTATTCAATTATTGTCTTCTTCAACCAAAAGTCAATTAGTTTTTATGCCCTGCCACAAAGCGGAAATTGATCGCTTAACACACCCCGAGGAGAGAGTCACAATAAAAACAATTAAATTTACATAGTTGCTGGCAACAGGCAACCGAAATTAGAAACCAAACCCAGTTGCAACAGCAACAGCAACAGTTGAAGCCAAAACGACAAAGCACAAAATAAGGAAAACATTACAAATAACAAAATAAATAAAGCCCGTGCCTTTTCACGCTCGTTGGCATCCTGTTTCATGCAACAGCGAGCAACAGGATGCTCACGAAATTAATGCCAAGCACTCAGCACACCTGAAGCTAGGGTTCCTCCAGATCGCTCAGGAGTAACAATAGCAGCCAATTGCCTCTCAGATTGTTAATAAAAAAATGGAAACCTGGCAGCGCACCGACCTTTTGATACCCGCACCCAAGTTGAGTAAACTATATAAAATTATACAAATAAAACTGAGCTTAAGGGAAAGCTATAAGTATTACTAATTGAAGTTTTGGATGATATATGCTAAGAGCCTTTAAGCTATAATCTCAATTATATAATCCCCATTGGAGCCAAAAAAAAACTCTTATTCTAAAACTGTAGCATGTAATTTATAAATATAAAAATTAAGTAATATATATAAGATTGTTTAGATAATACATTTTTTGTTAGGAACAAATCGGAAGCAATATTTATCTACTCTAATGTAATTATTTTGTAATGTATCTTGTCCCGATTTAACTGATAAATGTAAAAAAAAAAAAAAAAAACAAATATATGCATTTATATAAAGTATATTTCCTTGGACTATAGTGTAACTACACTTGCTCGTTAATAACTACTCAATAAACAATAGTCTCCTGTACAGGGTATACATCGATCAAAGCTGGTCAGATCTGTACAAGCTGAAACAACTCAATGCATATTTTTTAGTGTGAGTATAAAAAGTAAAATCAACAAAAGAAGAACGCGTCGACCAAAAGCCAAAAGCCCCGTCGCCGATTCGACTGTGACGTACCGGGAATGTGAATTGCAGGCTGAGGCAGACAAAGGGGAAGGTCCAAGTGATAAAGCGGTCTTTTGGGGGAGCGTCAGAGGATCACAAAAGACGCACAGCGATGGCAGAGAAGAAGCAACAACAAAAATGAAGAAATAACACAATAATGCATTTCAAAATAATTGTCTGAAGTCAGGACGAAAGTCAGAAACAGAGTCAGGGTCTGCCTTGGCTAAGGGGAGATGAGCGACAGAACAAAGGGAGGAGGAATATAGAGAGAGGGAGAGAGGGGGCAGTCAGCGTTTGTTTGCGCGCAGTGGTGCGACTCCGAAATCCTTGAGAGAAGCACGAAACACCTGATGACGATGATGAGTCCGACACCTGAGCCACCATCTCCAGTCAAAAGGCAGCGAACCTCGGCACTCGAGACGAACGTTACAAAAAAAAATGAAAAAGATGATAATTAGATGGTCTAGCAACCCTCCGAGGAAGTCAGGGAAACAGGTAACAGGTCGCAATGGTGGTGGAATCACGGTGTCCGCTGAGTGTGAACTGATCGTTTGAATATTTAAATGTTGTCGTCAGGGGTGGCTTCTTCTTCTTTTCGTAGTGCAACACGAAGAGACGACTCAAAGGAATAAGTAGTTGCAGCACGCCACGTCAAGTGCGGCGTCCTAACCGGAGACTCCTTCGCGCTTGAGCTGATTGCAACCGTTCCTTAATTAAAGCAACGTTTGTTGCACATCCGACATAGCTCGAAGTAAGCATATTTTTATACCTACCCATGTGCATAATTATTAATGCCCCTTTGGAGGAGGCTTTCGAAGTGCGCAAAAGGAAAGGAAACAAACACTTGACAGCAACGAAGTGATTTTGTTTAAGGATCCAGCAACAAAATAAGAAAAAAGTCAACTTAAAAGTGATTGTTGCACTGCTGCAATCCCTATCAAAATGAGGAGGGGCACAGAGGCGGGGATCAACAGTGCTTGGCAATTATGAGCTCATTGCCGGATGGTGAAATTATATTGTACAAAATGGGAGCAGAAGAGAAAGCAACAGCAAGGAAGCAGCAACAACTCTGAGATTTAAGTGGCGCACAGTCAGGAGCCGCAAAGTGTTGAAGGCAGCAGGCCATGAGTGGCATGCACTAAGGAAACTGGCAATTGATTCGTTTTTGAGCATACATATGTACAAATGAATAATCATACATACATATACATATATATATATATATAAATATATATAAATTGAAATGATAAAGAAACAGAGAAGAGGGAGTGAAATGACTGAACGATGCCATCAATTCACTTTCTCGTTTAAAGGACCCGCGGAGACTCGAGCTGACGACTTTATGATGAATAAAAGGAATCCAACACACAAATAAAGGAAACCCAGACAACATTATGGGAATGCGTAGTCTGAACCCGGCCAGACAACACTTTGTTAGATGTGGCAAATTTATGAGTTCTAATTAGTAAATCCATTCCACACAAGCTGAGTATGTTATAAAGAAATAATATAAATAATATAAATAAAAATACAGTTTTCAGCCTAATATAAATCAAAATGAATATTAAGTTGTACTCTTCAAATATATTTGGAATTAGGTGAGAAGAACTTAATATATATATATATATATATATATAATATATATGTAGGTACATAGGTAGCATATATTTATATTTATAAATAATGAAGTTATTATGTATATTTTCTTGCAATTTGACAAAATTATTATTAAGCACTTTTACAGCTAGCATTTTTACCTGTCATATCCCACTCCTCTCAAAATGAAAATAAATAAATTTGCTAAAAATTTGAATGCCTATTTTTCTAATTTGAATAGGATTCGACTACAAAAATTTTATATAGCAAGGCGTTTCCCAATGTGAACTCATTTGAAAGTAACATATGCTTATAGTTACAAATTATTATTATAATCATAAAAAAACAAAAGCATAACTACAAACTTTCTATAAATTTGGCATATTTTTATTAAATACTTTTTAAAATGGAAGGTTAATCTATCTTGCCCCAGTTCTTGCGCTTATACTGTGAACTGCTTACCATCTGAAACAATTTGCTAAAATTAGAGTAACGCCCTGTATATCGTTCTATCTGAATAATCAGACTGGAAATATTCTATGCAGCAAGGCTCTTTCCCACTGGTTTTGGCAATTCGACACTGGCTGCAAAAGTTTCATCTGTGTTGCAATTTTACTTCGATCATAGGCCATATTTTATAAGTGGATTTGTATGTTGAAGTCAACTACTTTTTTCCTGGGGTTGGGTTTGACATCAACAAGAGTGCAACACACACAGATATCTTGTGGATATGTGTTGCGATAAAGCTTTCCACGAAATTCTTTCGCCCCACAGTCCCTAGGCAAAAGACTGTTTGCCCATTGCTGGAGCCATGGTTATCCATATCCATATCCATATCCATTAACATCGCTTTGTGCTTTTGTTTCGTTTCGTCCGTGATGCGCCAGCGCCCACCCTCTCTCTGTCTCCATCTCTCCCCCTCTCTCTCTCTCTCTCTCTTTCCATCTCTCAGGCCACACTACTTTGATGCTTTGTAGTTGCGCTTGGACACAATCTAGGCGCTCTTACACACACACGCACGATGAGAGACAGAGAGAGAGAGAGAGAGAGAGAGAGAGAGAGAGAGAGAGAGAGAGAGAGAGAGCGGGAGCGCATGTGGCGAGGTTCGTTGAACTTCTCGGCTGATGATTTGCGCCTAGTTGGACGCTCACTCCAAATCGGGGGTTAGATTCTTATTTTCCTGTTGCTGCTGCGCTGCACACAGCGAGGATGATAAATAATGAGACGCTCTTCTTCGCTCTCCCCTCTCTCTCTCCCTCTCTCTCTCTCTCTCTGGCTGCACAAAGAAAATCTGTTAATCACATAATTTCACACTCCCTCCAGACCCAGTCCCAGACCCAGTCCCAGTCCCAGTTGCAGTCCCATTTGCAGTCTCAATTCCATTCGCAGTCTTTGCCTGTTGCTGCTGAGTTGGATCAGGGAGTTGCATGTTGGGGTGTTGTTGCTGTGGCTGGTGCAGTCTGTGAGAGTTGCGTCTGTTTACACTTAACTATTGCAACCATTCGTTTGACCCACATTCACAAAATATATCAAATATGTTCTCAATAAAAGACTTTTATGATTTGCAGTTGATCAATGACTTTTGATTGTTGAATCAAAATTCAGAAAAAAAATTTGAACTGGAAACTAGAAAGATGTTCATGATTTATTTTTTTTATAAAATAATTTCTAAATTAACGAAAAAATCATGATTTCTTCAAATATACTTCCCGAATACAAATAAAAGTTACCCTTGAATTTTGACCCTCATAGTTGTCTCCATGCAAAAATTTGATTAGTTTTCTATATAATTTTTCTCTGGATCAGGAAAGAATAAAACCGATAGACGATCTTAGTGGTTGACCTTAAAAAAATTTATAGATCATTTAAAATAAATAATCGCTCAAAAACCAGTTGAAAACACTCAAGAACTTTTCCTAATTTTTTCAGTGCTAGAAGAAAAATATATAGATAAAAGCTATACTAAGAATTATATCTCCAAGAAAAACCCACCCAAGTGCTTTGCATATTTTTCTTGTAAGTACCATAGAAAGATCTTATCATTGTTGCCTCTCGGTCGTTGAGTAAATTATGTAGTATAAAACCAGTGAAGCAGAGAAAATTGTTCATTTTCTTCGTGGAAAATGCACGTGCATAATGTTAAGACAATTTTCTTGGCTTGCCAGAAGGCGTCTTCCGACTCCCGACTCCCGCCTTGCGACATGGGGTAAATAGATGAGCTCATTTATACAAATTTCAATAAGGCAAGGAGGCGCATGTGTGGAATGTGTGCAACCCTCAGTGGCAGGCGAAGTCAGCGGCGCATGCACCGTTTTAATTGTTGTCCAGGGTCCGAATTTGTCGGGGTGTGTTTCTGCGGATGTTGTTTGTGTTGTGTTGTGTTTTGTTGTATTTGGCTGTGAGCTTCACAAGGACATGGTCATGAATCCCACATAATATTTGCATCTCATTTCCGGACACTTGGGCGCACTGTATTAGAGCGCAAATGCGAGGGTCAGGCCCATAGTATGAAGTCCACTGTGCGGGCATTCAATATATATATAAATATATATATATATATCTATATATATAGAACCCGGAACGGAAGTGCCGTCACTCATAGCGAGGGGTGAATAATTACATTGATTCCTTGCACGAGGGCGCGCTTGTTACATTTGTAGATTACATACATAACTATATATATATGTATATATATTTCTAGATAGCGCCTGTTGCAACTACCTACATGCCACAACCCACAACTTTAATAAATTTAGATCTTTTCAAGCTTTAGAATGACAAAATCAAATGCGTTTTTCACATTGAATTTCAATGAAGTCCGTTACGCTTTTTGGTCTCAAATGAAACCTGCGCTGGGATTTTATTTTTCACTTTTATTATGCGGTGCGCTATGAGTGAACCTGCTACAATTAAAATACGAGGGTTGTTCAAAGTCGTCGGGTTTTTTATTTTTCCATGGGTGTTGGTGGTCTAGGAAAGAGTTTCCCATGACTGTGAAAACGTCACACGTCAATTAAATCATGTTGCCTTTGTTAGCACGTCGAACCTGTTGCGTAATGTTTTACCTGATTTTATTAGGGTAGGCATTGTTTTAATGGGCCTTTGTGCATTGTACATGCTAATGAGTAGAGTACAGTAAGGAACTTTTCAAAACTTTCCCATTGAATGATAAACAATGTTGTTAAATCCATTTTCTCATCTACAATCGGTTAAAATGCTTCAGGCAGGATAGATTTAAGTGACTAGTTGATATGAACTAATCAAAAATGAACAAATGTTATCCCAAAAAAAAGGCACTTGGAGACGTCTCTAAATCATCCGCTAATCAGTAAAGATCTGTAAAGAGAGTGAAGGCTAAAATACAATTTCCAAGTTAAGTAAATCGTAAATGTTGCTTTTTAACGACCTGCGCACCTGGTAGGATGCAAAAATGCCGACTCTTTTTTGTTTTACTTCGAGTAATGATAGATTGCATCTGGCCACAAGGTAAATGAATTCGGAAAATATGTACGTGATAATAATGTGAATCCCTGGGCAGTCACAATTTAATTTGTGTATAGTGTAAAGAAACTCATTAATCATAGAGCCCTACGGGGCCCCACACTCAGTCGAAGGTTCTACGCGCTGACGAAAGTCCCTGCCACATAATTTTGAAGAGTCAATGACCCATCTCATCAATAAAACGAAAGAACAACAAAACATATCTGGACTTTTTCGGCAATAGCCCGTCAATAGATGAAATGCCCACTCGCATTATTAATCCTCAGCGTTGCTTGGAGCAACCCAGACACCAAAATCATAGAGAAAAGACTCGAGAAATTATCACACACACACATATGTATATACAGGTTGGAATGTGGATGTGGGCAGCTTGCTAGTAGCTACCCATTCCTCATTCCCCAGTTCCCTTTCCCAACATTCCCCACACCCATTCCCATTCCCATTCCCGTTGGCAGTCGTCGTCGTTGTAGGGTTAAAACCCACCAGCGTTTGTTATTTATTTTTTTCTACTTTTTGGAAATCATCAAACAATAGAAAGCTAGACGAAGCAGCAGGCGAAGAAGGCAGTCAGGAAGAACCGCGAAAGAAGCGACAACAACAACAACAACAACACCAGAGAGGGACGGGCTCCGTCCGTTTTCGGTCATTGAACTGGCGAGAAGAGGAGAGATCTCTTCGCTTTCGAGACTCGTAACAGTAACAGTAAAAACGCGTCAAATAATGCGTTGCAACCTGTGTAGCTGTACCTGTGTAGCAGATTGGGCCATCTCAGTAACGCTGTTCCGTTCCACATTGACCTCCCCCTCCCCCCCAAAACAAAGTCGAGCTTAGGACGAGCATATTATGTTACCTACTTCCAACTAGATCGTATGTCACGGATCGAAAAGAAACGTTTGATTTGTTGATATTGTCGGTGGAATATAAATACTATATTTATCAGCATATGATATGGTTATAGCGAATACTCCGTCTTTAATAATCAGAAAATTTATATATTTTATAAAATAGAATAACAAATAGAAAATATATATGTTTAATTAAATAGAATTGTCAACGAACATATTTATGAGATTCTTCAATACTATGATCTATTTTCAAATGATATAAAATACTGCCTTATTATTAAGTTAAGCAGTTATCCGATTATTCTGAAATTTAGTACATTGAACGAAAACATTTATTTAACCTTTAAAAATATTTTATGTGTAAGCATTTTTTTTAATTTTGCAATTTGCATTTTGCATTCTTTAAAGCTAAACTCTCTAACTATAATATGGACTAATTATTAATATATAAATGTGGTTTAATAATTAATGAAGTATTCAGCCACCTTAATTTTAAAACTAAGGTTATTCAGCGTACTTTGATATTAAGCACACTGAGCGAATAGTTTGACTGAATATTATATTAATGCACAAATAAATTAATTTTACTTAAATATCCTTGAAATATTTGTAAAATATAATTTTTTCTATAATTTATAATTTGTTTGCTATAAAAACATTACCTGAAATCTGCTTTAGATTTATCATTAATTTTCAGAAAAAATAAATGTTTAGAGAAGTTCTTACTATCTACCATAAGAAAGTTAATTTTTTAGCCACTGTGTACGATCCGTTTGGCTGTGGTGGCAGCGGTTAGCGGATAACAGTGGTGCCACTGCCACCTGACTCGCAGACACATGTATCCAAAAGTGGAAAGTAACTTTACATGGGCTGCCAATTTACATGCCGTCGCTGGCCACGTCTTTCATTCATTCAGCTTTTGTAGCTGTATTTTTGTCTGTCTCTTTCTCTCTCTCTCTACATACGTATACATACATATGTATATATTTTTATGTTAAAAGCGTCGCGCATTTTTATTATTTTTATGATACGCAACGTTCGAGTTCAAAAGAAAGAAACCCTTTCTCTCTCTCTCCCTATTTAATTTTTGTTTTTTTATTTTTTGATTCCAGTGCCGCTTTCGTTGCATTCTTGCGTTGGGATTGCGTAAAAAGTGCCGTTAGGCGCTGCTTGGATTTTTGTGATATGTAAATTAAACGCGTGGGACATGTGGGCACAACTCAGTGGAGCCCAAAAAGCAGTGCCACTGGCAGCAACAAATATAAACACGAGGCCTTCAACAACCTGCCAGACTAAAAGACAGGCAGTTTTAGCCATCGAATTGTTTGTTTGTTTATTTGTTGTTGGCCCAGTTGAGGCTCGAAAGCTTTGGCTCAGCATCCGCTACAGTCACAACTCATGATCGTTGTTGTTGTTGTTGTTGCTGTTGCTGTTGCTGCTGCTCCTCTTCCTCATTTGGTTTCTAGGTGCGCATCCGCCTTCAATGCTAGACAACAGAGATACAGAAACAACAGCATCTTAGAATTGGACTTTGACGACTTGTTTTTCGAGCTGTGCTTTGCTTACCTCCTTCGTCGCGTCTGTGTTCCCACTCATTTGCTTAATTTCAATTTCGTTTCGTTGCCATTTATGGCACAATGACCATGAACGGCTTTTTAGATACATCTGGTTGTTGTTGATGCTTGTGGTGCGGAGGATGTAACTGTTCATTTGTATTGCCACATTAGAAACAAGATACACGGGCTGGGCAATCCAGATAAGCGAGCGGCTCTCGAGCTTTTTGTCGATGATATCAGCAGCAGGGCTTTACAACTGAGCAAAGTTTACATTGACAGAGAGAGAGAGAGAGAGAGAGGGAAATATATTTACTTGCGCAATCGTTTGCTGCTAAGCTTTTTCTCCTGCCAATTGGAGAGTGCGTCATTTTGATTTTGTGCGAAGTACTATTTTGTACCTGTTTCGAGCTTTCAAACAATAATTCAAGCAATATATTTGACAGAAGGTGTCACTTCTCTTGTCACATGTCTGACACAACAGGCACAACAAACAGCAACAGCAACAGCATTAATATTAAAATGGAGCTACATCTTTTGTCTTGACACATTTCATTTCATTATCCAATTAACATAATTAGTTTTCATCGATCAATTAATAATTCGAAGCAGAATCGCAGCGCGCTGCTCACCGAAGGCAGTCGAAGCGCATGCATAAATCAAAAAGTCGAAATACACTTGTTGCGCCCAGTATTGAAAACGAAGCTGAAATAAGTGACTTGGCATTCTACAAACACCCCAAAAACAACGACAGCGTATGCCAAAACAATAACAAGCCACTGGCAGCGCTCTCATTCTCAGTGCTCCAACTCTACACCGAGCTGAGCTAAGCTTTTCGTTTGGAGACTTCTGCTCGCTCTCACTCTCTCGCTCGGTCTCTCTCTCTCTGTTGTTCTCTCTATTCGTTTGTCGGCGACTGCGCAGTAGCGACGATTTTAAGTTGTATTAGTGCGGTCCGCATAAGGCAGCGTGCGACGTCGACGCCGTGGGGCTTGGCTGTTGGCGGCGTACGGACCTGCATTATAAATCTCTAACGAGTCGCTTGCGCGCGCTCAGTTGCCGCTCAAGAGCTGTGTGTGAGCGTATGTGGTTGCCCTGGCTACGTGTTTAGGCTGTCTGTATGTGTGTGTGTGCGAGGTTGTGAGGAAAAGGGTTCTTGAACTTAAAAGGGGTCAAAACATAAAATGAAACTCGAAATGCCTTTGCAGATAGACAAACTTAGTTGCGTTTGTGTAAGAGAGCAGCGAGTATGCATATGTGTGCCTGTGTGTGTGTGTGTGTGTGCGTGGCTGGCTACATGCCGGTGGTTTGGTGCTGATGGTGTCCGTTGTTTATGCTGCTGCTGCTGCTGCTGCTAGCTCTGCCACTTCCTCCATTTGCCTTTGTTGTTGCCTTTTGTCTATTCCATTTTCTATTTGATTTCTACCTGTTGTTGTTTGGCTCTCGTCTGCTGCTCTTGTTGGTTGGTTAACGTTTTATGTGGCTGGCTGGCTGGCTTGCTTAAAGCCTGTTGCTCCCCTTTTACACTGCGCTGCTCCTCGCCCGTTACAAAAACAAAAAAAAATAAAAATAAAACCCATCATGGGGCACGCACCGCTGCTGCTGTTGCTGCTCATATTGTAGGGTTAGCTGGAATTCTTCGCTTCTGCTCTGCCTCTCTACTTGAGCCTGAAACTTTATAACTTTTCTCGTAATCAACAAAAAACTTGAGCTCATAGTTATTTTTAGCTGGTATGTGTCTGTGTGTGTGTATGTAGGATCTCGACCCAAAAATAATTAATAAAAAAAACACACACACAAACAATAAAATTACTACGTTTCGGATATTTAACAGGAGTTGTTGTTTCGATCAACCTCTCAGCTACTCCTCAGCTCTCCCACCTAAATGAACCATTTGTGTAAACAATATTTATTTATGATTCCACGCTTTTGTTGCTATTTACATTTCCATTTTTCTTCCTCTCTCTCTCTCTCTCTCTCTCTCTTGTCGCTGCACTGTTTTTGTCTATGGATAGACTCCTGTCTCCTCCCTCAGTACCAGCGACTCCTTACCTTCACGCTCTGCTGCCTTCCCTACCTTCTTCTTCCTCTTTATCTTCTTCTTCTTGTTCTGGTTGTGCTGCTTCTGCTGCTTCGTTTTCTATTCTGATTGCTTTGAATCTCGTTTGTCAATCTAGGTTGGCTGGGAGATCTTTGTGCCCCAGGGCGGCGACACCGGTCAGCGACCTCCGAGTGATTACACGTGTTGTAAATTAGTTGAGGATCCCATCCATGCTCGTCTGTATGTCTATGTCCAGAGGTAGGAATATTGATGTTTTGTTTACTCTCAATGGTTTCCAATTTGTTTGCGCTCGTCTCTAAATGAGCAACATGTCTTTTAACATAATATATTTATTATGTGTCTTGGTTTGGATGAGCCTGAGACTTGCCTCAGAATCGAACCTTTTGATACACATATCTTTCCTTTTTTTAGCAATATATATTATAAATATTTCCTATGTTGGTGTGATATTCTTATGTAATTTTGTAATGCCCAACTTTAACAGAAATAATATATATTCAAATGGGGAAGAATTTTGTTAATAAATTTTTATTCATAATTATTTTCATATCAAAATGTTGAATACTATTTCCTGAGTTCTTATTTGAAAAGTGTTTTTCATTACATATGTGTCATGCTGTTTCCTATAGAAACTTTAAAAGGATATTTCCACAAATGAAAATCTTTAATCTGGTGGGAAAATCAACATAAAGAAAAATGTGAATAACCAGCATTTCACAAACAGCTGAATTATACAATTAGCACAAAGAAATAAATTCTACAAAGAACCCAGAAGATGTTGATATCTAAAAGAGCATGAGAGATACTCGAAGCCTGAGGTACAAAGATACAAAGATACAAAGATACAGAGGCTGCTGCTGTTGCTGTTAGCTTTGACGGCAACAGAGTCATATAATCATGTCGAAACATAGAAATATTTTGTAAAGATTTCTAAATTATCGACTCTCTGTTTGGCAGGGGGAGGATCTCAGTAATTGTGTGCTCACGATGCGTCCGCGACGTCAAGCGGCGAACGGACAACGCCACCTGATTCAACACACATATCCAAGCCAGAACCAGAACCACACACCAACAACAACAGCAACAGCAGCAACCACAACAACAACAACAACAACAGCAACAACAGCAACAGCAGCAACCACAGCTAGAAGTAAAAGAAAAGAAGAAGACGAATGCTATTTCACACCTAGCGACCCGTTAGAGACAACTTAAGTGAAGTGTGCACAACTGGCTACTGCGACGAGGCCAAAGAGGGGGGCGTGGCTAGCGACAAGATCTGTGGCACAGAGAGGATAATAAATAACTCTATTGAGCTGCATATGAATTATTTATACAGTTCTTTAACTGTTTAACTTGGTAAATCCAAACTTTGCGATCTTAAAATCTAAACTAGCAAAGTTTAGCAAATAGCTAACCTCATAACACCAGTACTTATAAGATACAAATATTTAGGAAACATATACATATATCTCTGTATAAACTCCCTTACTAATTATAAATCCTTCACCTTTTAGCAATTAAACCTAGAACCTATATAGATATAGAGAAACCGGCAATATTTATTTTAGCTCCTTCGCCTTTTCAAGTACTTATTTCCAGGATATAAAGATCACTTTAGCTCTTATCCTCTTTAACACTTTAACTCCTTAACTCTTTCCCACTATTCATTCTTATTTCCTCCATTTTCCATCAGCAAATATCCAAAATTGTAGATAAGTTCTTGAACAATATTTTAAATATTTTTAGAGTTATGGAATCAAATCTTGTTAGAGTTATGTGTATAAGTCTCATGGATGATATCAGCAGCTGCACTTAGTCATAGAAGAGTCGAGTTGTAACCAAAAATAATGTTGCGTCATAGTTGCCGTCATGTGGGAACTTCCGATGCGCTGCACGCAACAACAGAAATACAGCAACAGTCTCTAACTCGTCTTCTCATTTTTTTTTTCTTCTCTAACTTGGCTAATGATGTTTTTGGGCTTTAAATCCGGAAGCGATTCTTAGCTGGGCCTGCATCGGATGTGACAAAGCACTTTGAATGAAAAACAACTGGAAGACAGACTTGAGACTGGGACTGGGACTGGGACTGGAACTGGGACTGTACCTATTGCTGGCTGGACATGCGATTGGATGTCGTGTGAAACCATTGAACAGTAGCCATGGACCTGAGAGCCATTAAATTACCATAAAATTGTGTTGACCCTGTTCAGTATTTGGGCCCTGCGTTGCCTTGGTGAGCTGCCTCTTCCACATGCTGTGCATAATTTTCACGCGCATTTAGCCAGCGGTCACACCCCGCTGCACGATTATCCTGTGAGAATTGAAATGAAAATATCACAGGCACCTGCACACACACACACACACACACACGCACACACACACACACACACGCACACACACAGACATACTGAGCTACTTATCCTGCGTTGCCGTCACGCTGTCATAATTAGGGCCAACAAGTTGCAACTTTCACCCTCTGTTGTAGCCAGTGCAAACGTCAACAAAAATCAAGTCAACAGTTAACAGTCAACTGGTTTTTTTATTGACCAAAAACTTCAAAATATTTCTCAGGCTCCTTGCCAAGAAAAGTCGCATGTGAACGAAAATTAAATTTTTGTATTTCAATGCTGATTATTTGATTTCTTTTTCAATTTTTAAATGCCGTGGAGCTAACCAAGATGGACCCTGACGTGGCGTATCCTTCGAGCACGATTCTCAACTCTTTCCCTTAGGCAGGCTACACACACACACACACACGCACACACACACCTATACAAATGCAGCTGGATGCCTTTTTCGTTTTCTTCTTTGTGCCGCTTCAATCATTCTCCCACGTTGCTGTCCTTGTGGCAGGATCACAACCCCGATTTCGACACAATTTGATATTTATGTTGCTCTTTTCTGCAGTCCCCTTCCCCCCTTCCACTTGGCCTGTTTACACGCAATCAGTTGCGTTGAGAACGCGTATCCTCTTCAAATAGGCATATTGGGTTATTGACATAAGCACCTGGCCATCATTTCAAGTAAATATTTGATTCCCAATTCTGTGCCTCGCCTGTTGTTGCTCATGTTTGTCTTATTTGAAATCGATCCTCGAGACTTTCTCTTTGACTGTTGTCCTTGTCCGTTAAATGCATAAAGGAATGAACGTAATTATAGCGCTAAATTGTTTGCGCCTGGGGCTAAAATGGGTACCCAAATAAGATCCCCATCTTGTTGGGGTGCAAGGCCAGCAAAGTTACACACTTATGGGAAAGAATTACATGGGAAAGATAAAAATGAGTTGACGATGGCCCCGAGCCCCTTCTGCTCCCTTCCCACACCCCCTCTCTCTCTCTCTCACACACTCTTTTTAAGGGGGGTGCAGAGCACTCGAAGACAAAGAGCTGGCACTGTTTGCAACGCTCCATTCTCGATTCTCCAACCAACGTAGCTGCGTGAGAGATGTTTATACACACATACATACATACATATATATATATATACATATATAGCTAGTATATACAGCATATCCTGTACCCTTGCACAGACATTGACTTTCATTATCTTTTGCACCACTTTAAGGCACTCAGCGGCACAGGGATTGCCTGCCTCTTTGGCTGCCTGCATGCAGCGGGAAGCTTGACTTGCCAAGGGGTCGCCCAGTCGGCAAATATAACTCGGTGTGCCTCAGTAGGAGCACTGGAGGAGCAGGAGGTGGAGGAGCAGAAACTGGGGGCTGCAAACTGCAAAACGATCAAATATAGATATACACTGAGCAACATTTTGTGCTTCTCAATTGAATTCAGAGTGTTATTTATTTTATGCAATTTTAGGAAATTTAAGTCAATTGAATGTATCTAAAAACAAAGTAATAAAAAAATTAAATAAAAAATATATTTAAAAAATTGGTTTAAATTGCATTTCAAAATAAATTTAAGAATTGAAACCAATTTGTTTTTAGACAAAATAATTTTTTTTTTAAATTTATAAAATTATTTTTTATTTCTTTATTATTTATTTCTTATTTCTTTAAAATTGAACATATGTAGTTACAAGAACTAAATTGGCATTAAAATAAATTCTCTCCCCATCTCTCTCTTTCTCTCCTTCTCCCTCTTTTCAAATAAAATAAAGGAGTTTATAACAAAAAAAAACTGTGTTCGATTCTTAAAATTGTTTTAAATTTTTAAATGTCAATCTAGAAACTGAGTACTTTGTGAATTTTATACAAAATTACATAAAATCCGAGGAATCATTAAAAAAAGGTTTTGAATTATAGTCAATTCTGAAGTTATTTTATTTTTAAGAAGTTTTAAATACCAACAGAAGTATTTTCGCAACGAAAGGTACTTAATTGAAGCTTCCATTAAAAATATTGAAATATCTAAGTGTAAATTATTTTCGCACATAGGATTTTTTTAATTAAACTAAATTTTTTAACTGTGTGCATAGCATATATATAAATATGTATAAATATATATAAATATATATGTATCTGTATGTACATAAACACACTCACGCTGAAGCGAGGACGTGCGGCAAACAATTGGCCCGCCGCCACAGGGTGCAGCTCAAGACTTGCCAGCAGAGTCAGCCGACTGTATCCAAGACACAGATACAGATACACACACACACACACACACACACACACATACACACACACACATACAACAAGAGTAGCAGAGTGCTTTCTGTAGGGGGATCTGAAGAAGTTATTTATTTTGTGCGCTGCCTCGTTTCGTGCCGTTTCAGCCTCGAAAGCCAGAGGATACTTTTATCGCCTGGGCCGTCGACTCGCCGACTTCCCGACTTCCCGATCCCCCCCGATTCTCCGATTCTGCGATTCTGCGATTCTGCGATTCTTCGACTCGCTGCCTCGCCATTGATTTGCATTCCAAAGTGTGTGGTGTGGTGTGGTGTGGCAAGGCGAGCCCAACCCAAAAAAAAAAAGCAAAGAAGAAGCAGATGAAGTCGTCGCAATCCCTTTAGTTGGGCACCTCTCTCCCTCTCCTCCCTCTCTCTCTCCCTCCCGCTTAGCTGAGGGGTAGCAGCGGCTGACACAAGACTCGCCGTAATTGTAACGTGCGAACTGCAAAACTCTTTTCTGTTTTTTGTTTTTTGTTTTTTTTTCCTTTTCAATTTGCTAAATAATATGTCATTCGAGGAGGCGATCAATCCTTACACTTATATATATATATATATATTTATATATATATATATTTATATATATACATATCTTGCGCTGAAACGGGAGTTGAATTTTTATTGCAATTCGTTTTAATTTATATGTGGCCTGCAAGTTATTTGAATATTTTATGGTCGCATCTCTGCCTCTTTTTGTGCCGACTCAAGAATTAATGAAATTTCAGCTTGAATTTATATCAATTTTTGTCATGTTTTGCTTTTTTCACCATTTCGTTCTCTGCTCAGCTACCGTCTGCTCCTGCTTATCGCGTATCTTGTGTGAGTATCTGTTTCTGTTTCTGTTTCTGCATTTCGACATTTTCCTTTGAAATTTTCTCAAAACGTTGCAATGTTGCTGGTTTTTTTCGGCCCAATCCAGCCAGCGACCCCAAAAGGTTCGGGTCCAGCTCATTAACCCTTCGGACGGACGGTGCAGCAAGCGGGTTTCCTGCACATAAAACATGCACAAATGATTTTGTCTTTTTTTTTTAAATACCCTTATTAAAGGTAACACAACTTTGCGATGAAGTATGTAATATGGTATAGACCCCTCCGACCTCATAGAATCCATGTATTCCTGGTCTGCAGTACAAGTCTTTTCTCTTAGCTTTCTCGATGAAGATCATGATTTGAAGTGATTTTGAATGAACAACTTTTTGGTAACATTTCCCAAATAACATGAGTTATCATAGATTAGAGATAGATTACTCCATCTGCTAGAAAAGATTGTAAGAAATTCCTAAATGTGGTTAGTTGTTTTGGCAAGTGTATTTAGTATTCGGCCTGTTCAAGGCTGGTTCTTCTTTATTGTTTTTTGCTTGTCTTTTGTGGGAAACGTAATAAAATCATGTTGATTGCATTTTATGGTCTCGAGACAGTCCGAGAGAGACAGATAGAGAAAAAGAGAGAGAGAGAGAGGGCGACTCCTGGCACAGATTAGGGAGCACAGTGCGGTAGCATTTTGTCTTTATGACTTTGACAATTTGACCCCGCTGCACACATCAAAGTCCCAGTCCCAGTCCCAATCCCAATCCCAATCCCAATCGCAGTGGCAGTTAAAGTTGCTGTTGACCACCAAAGTGGTGGCAGGATCTGCTCTGCCATTTGTGGCTGGACAAGTTGCTACCAAATAAGCGCAACTCAACAACTTCCTGAGTGCAACAACAAGGCGCTTGCCACATTTGTGCATTTGAATGTTTCATGTTTTGCGACTCGTGTCGCATTTTATATTGCGTTAATTTTTACCAGACGGGACAACAGGGACGGGGTCTGCGGCCGGAAAGCGGCCCACCCAGACATGGCCATGACCAAAGCAAACCAAAGAAATCCTTTCCAAGAAACATAACGCACTCAACATGAAATACATTTGTATAACATGCGGCGACTGCCACTGCCCCTGCCGCTGCTGCTGCTGCTGATGTTGCAATTTGAGTTGCTGCCACAGCAGAAACCGGGCCAATGCACCGCTTGGAATCAGCGTTCCAGCCGCAAACGCAGCCACAGCCACAGCCACAGCAGCCCCGCTCCCAGCATTGGGCATCCTTCTGGTTCTTGATGTCTCGTCTCGCCTCGGTGTGGTCGGTCATACCTCCCAGTTGCTTCTCTGTCAACTCAACTCTGCCGGCTCAGCTAACCCAGCTGCCAGCTGGCTTTGGCATTAGACGACGCGACGTCGCCGACGATGGCGACGGCGACGGCGACGACGACGGCGACGGCGACTGCGCAGCTGACTGCAGTCAGCCATGCAGCTAGCGCCAAACCAACCATCCATCCGTCTATCCAACTATCCAACTAACTATCCATCCACGCAGCCATCCAGCCAGGCAGCCTGTGCTTCAAATACACTGAGCAAAACAGCCACAAAAATAAAACTACACATTTATTAATTTTTTTTTTATTTGAAACTTTGATAAACACATTAAAGTTAAAGCAATTAGTTAAATGCTAATAAAGAGTTTTGGTAGAAACAATCTGAAAATTAAAAATAAATTATTTCTTTGTTTTAGTTTTTTATAACTGGCGAATCATAATATATTCAAATTTTGTTAAAAATAATTTATATTTGATATTTACTAATTATAAGTCCAAATTGTGCCACAAATAATAATTTAATATTTTCAATAAAAAAAGGCCAACTTGTTGCACTAGAAAATAACGAGTATTCAAACAATAAAAAAAAAATTCAGAGAAGTTTTATGAACATTGGAAAATGTGCTTGTATTGAAAAGTGTTGAAACTAAAGATTGCTTTACTTTTTTATTAAAATTCATAATTATGTTTATAGTCAATAACTAATCTAAAATGTGTACAACTTTATATATATTTAAACTCTTTATTAAATTAGGTTTTTTTTTACAAATTGAAGCATTTGGAAATACTTTTCAGTATATTGGGATGGTTATGTTTTAGTCGATTTGTTTTATGATTCTATCTTTATTCACAGAAAAGTGTTATCTATCCAAGAAATTCTTCGGGTGTAATGCTAGAGTTGCAAGAGCTGCAGTTGCTGCTGCTGCTGTTGCTGCTGTTGCTGCTGCAGTTGCTGCTGCTCGTGTCTGCTGTGCTGTTTGAAGTTGAATGAACCAAGAGAGTAGGGCATATATATATATGTATATACTGTATATATGTATGGTATATGTGTATGTATGTATATATGTATGAATGTAGTTGTAGTTGTGGCTCTCTCCTGCGCCACTTTTGCGCCACTCGTGCGTTTCCTTCAGCAATTTTCGCAGCAGATTGCTGAAGATGCCAGCGTATTGGAAAATGGGGTTAACTCCGACTGCAATGGTGAAGATCGAGTCTGATCGCTGTGGTTGCTGCGATTCCTTCTTGGTCGGCAGCAAAATTACGTATACGGTGCTGGACGGCTCCAACCGCCTTCAGTTGTGTGGTTGCGTCGCTTCCTGGGGCCCCCCAAATCAACTCAAATGCGAGCCATGGCAAAAGCGATTCCAACTGCAACCGCAATGGCAAAAAGACAGCCAACTGGAAACTAGCAACTGGCAACTGGCAACTTGCAACTCACAGCAAATGGCAGGCAAGCAGGCAGACAGGCAGGCATACATCGAGCTAGACAATTTCCTTGGGAAAGCTGGCTAAGCATGAAAAACCATTTAAGTGCTTTCCCAGGCGCTGACCCGCCAGCAATTGTTGCTTGGCATCCTGAGAACGTACAGCAGCAGCAGCAACAGGTGAAAACAGCCAAACCAAACCACTACGTTGACGATGACTTTTCTAATCTCTAGCTATTTTCTATTTTCTATTCTTTCATCAGCCGAGTTTCCCCTTTTCGGGCTGTGTCACTTGGCTGCCCATACGGAGGAGCATGCGCCAAAACCCTTCATTACAACACAGACACACAGTCAGAGTCTCCATCAGAAAGAGAACTGCGACTACACCTGGAATACGGGAATAAGCAGGCCATTCAACTTCTTCCACACACACAGACTTTTCACACAATATTTTCCAGCGTTTTTCGTTCGCCCTTTTCTGCTGTTTTCCTGCGCCATTCGCATAGCATTTCTGTTGTTGTTGTTGTTGTTGGTGTTGTTGGTGTTGTTGGTGTTGCTGGAGTTGCTCTGTTTGTGGATGTGGATTTTCTCTGTTATGTTGCTGCCTTTTTGCTGCCTCGCATTTGCGTTTGCGCACCATTTTCCATAACAATAAAAAAAAACAACGTCAACAACATGTGGCAAGCGTCTCGGTGAAAGATACCCTGTAAATCTCAATATTTTGAGTTATTTACTATATTAACAGCAAATTATAGTATAATAAATTTATATATTTTTAAATGTATTTTTTTTAATTAAGTCTCATCTGTTTCCATCAGTCTGTGGTTATTACTAAAATTAATTAGTATTAAAATTATGATACTTTAGCAATGCGATCTAAAACCGAGCTTAACAAACTCAATCTTTTAGGTCACTTTATCACTTTGTCTCTTAGATCAAGATATTTCCCCACTGTTGTGTCCTTAAGGATCATGCTTCATCGCCCCACATTTGTAACGCTCAATTGTCTAGCCTCATTATACCCCTTCTCATTCATTTTATGGCCATAGGGTAGACAAAAATGGAGAAGAGTTCAGCTCAAGTGCCTTTCTCCGTCAGCCCCAACTGCAAATGTGGTTCGAGGGCTTTGCTCTGGCATGGATCCGCTGCTCTGGACCCATAAACATTTGCTTCGCTTACGGCAACAATAACAACAACAACAACAAAAGGCATTATGAGCAGAGAGAAGCCATTTGAGGAGGTTGCTCAAATCCAAACACACTCAAACACACACACACACACACACACACACACCTTCAACTTATTATGCACAGCAGAATGTCAAGAAAGGCAAACAAAGTTGACAAATTCTTCAAGAAATGCATCAAGATTAAAGCGCTGCATCCACCATAAAATAATCACCTGTTCCATAACTCTGAGCACAAAGGAGTAATTAAATTAGTTTCGAATGTGTTTTAAAGTTTCCAATATTTATTTCAAAGTTAAGATCAATTATAGACATATTTACAAGCTGCTCTTTTTTTGATAAATGATCTTCTAATAGCCAAATTGATAGGGTTTCTTTGAGAGTAAATTTCTCAGACCTGTTTCCATCAGTGGTGCATTGAAGCCTTTGTTCGGGCTGAAACCCTTTCGAAACTGTACCCAAAATATAAAAGGAGACCACGGCCAAAAAAAAAAAGTAACGTTCAAAATGTGGCAAGTAGTGATGGTGGCGAGGACGAAAGGATTGCGCAAAGGCAAACACAGAAAATTGGATAAACATGGCTTTGTCATGATATTCTCTGTGTGTGTGTGTGTGTTTGTGTGTGTGTGTTTGGCTGTTTGTGTGTTTGTGTGTTCGCTGACAAGTATCCCTTTTTTCGTGGGATCCGCGACGCAACAGGCAACAACATGGGCAACAGGTAGAGGAGTCCACAAACTGGTTTCGCCAGATTCCAAGTCCATGCAAGTCGAAAGGAGCGGCCTCGCCTCGACTCGACTTTCTGACTTCTGACTTGATTGTGAGTGGCATACAAAGCAGAACCAGTTTGATCCTCTCTGCGGCCCGATGAGTTGGCGTAAAAACAATTTTAATGTCCTTCTACCCAAACTCCATAAAATCATGAATAATCGCCCAAGCAGCAAGGCAAAGGAAGACACGTCGCCTGCATTGTGGAGTACGTGCGCGGAGGATATGCGGCAACAGAGTCTCAGTCTCAGTCTCAGTCCCAGTCTCAGTCTCTGGGTCTGGCTCTGGCTCAGACCCAAGCACTTAAGACCAGCGTCAATGTCCAGAGCCAGGCCCCCACGCGTTTGCACCGCTGCACCACCGCTACTGCTGGTGGTGGTGGTGGTGGTGGTTGCCTGATTTGTTTGCTGTGCCGCGCACTTGGCTTGCTTTGCTTTTGTTTACTTGCCTCTCTTTGCTTGACTCTTACTCTTACTTGCAACTCTAACTTGTTTCTGTTTCGCACGATGCGTCCCTCTGCTGCGATCCTTTTTATCCACTCTGAAGGGGCAGACTGTACCTAAACTGAAACTGGAGCTAGGCTCCAGGCAGCCAACTGCACCACAACTAGACAATTTCTGTGCATCTCTATGTGTGTGTGTGTGTGTGTGTGTGTGTGTGTGTAATGCCTGGCAAAAAGAGGGTTCGGTGTTTTCAGGTTTTCTTAACCTCAAACTTTAGCACAGACTTGCCACAAAATCCATTACTAAGTAAATGAAGTAAGAGAAAATTTCTAGTAGCAAATAAGGAATATGGAAATCTAAGTAAATTTGATCATCTTGTGTAAAAACTAAACAAATGTTACATATTTTTAAGAAATCGATATTTGCTTAGTATTTGTTTATCTGAGATCTGGTAATCTCCATTAAAAATGTAGCTGTGATTGTGAAAAAAATTATTCGTTTGCTTGAAAAATTTCTAAGACCAAAAATGGAAACTATGCTTGAAAATATTGGATGGGTTAGCAGAGAATTTTAACCAACAAGGAACTAGAAAATTTTAACCAATAATAAGTATTTCTTATTTAAGAATTAAATAATGTTGTACATAAAACAATTTTGTATATATTATATAAATAATTTATAATAACTTATCGCACTTGAAATCTGCTCCTTAGCCGATGTCAGGATTTATAAGTTTATAATTTTTAAGGCTCCTTTTTTTGGACACCCTTTACTTTTAGCACCTGGATGGTTTGTTAAGTGTCTTTTAAGTATTTTGGAGTCCTACATAAAGTTATCAAACAGACATCGTATTTCTTTAATTAACTCTCTTGAACACAGGCCAGGACTTTGGGCACCATCCCAATGCTTATTTTAGTGGAATCCAGTTCAGCACAACTACTTCATATTTAGTAATCCTGCATCCTACTGTACCCCACATATTTGCTTATTCAACTCCAAATACATGGGAGATATTTATCCCAACTTACATCCTGCCCAGCTGTTCCAATAGCTGAAAGGCATGTCAAGAATTGTGACAAAAATGATCAACTAAACTTAAGCTGTAATTTCGCCGCATTGGGAATTCCTTGAAAATCCTGCCAGGCAACGAGCAACATAAAAAACAAAGATCAACAACAGTGACAAAAATAAAAAAATAAAAAAAAACAACAAAAAATGAGAAGAAAACTGAGCAACAGATCAAATACTCATTTGAGTAAACAATCAGCGCATTCCAGCGAAAAAAGGGATACGCGCGCCGCGTCAGCAAAGAGCAGGAGCAGTAGGGGAGAAACAGGCAGCGAAGGCGAACACAACATACAGTACACACACACACACACACACACACACACACACACACACACACACACACACACACACACACACACACACACACATACATAAAATAAAACCAGCCTGGCGAGCAGCGAGCAGCGAGCAGCGATTATGATGAAGACGATGAAATGTTTACATTTCCCCACGCGAAGCCAAAACGCCAAGTGAAATCTAAAGCCCCCAAGACAACGTTGTTGTTGTTGTTGCTGTTGTTGTTGTTGTTGTTGTTGTTGTCTCGAAATAAACTGAAACCCTTGAAACAAACTCCTGCACAGCTCCTTATGGCTGGCGTTCGAGTGTCGAGTGGCGAGGGGCAAGCGGCAAGCGGCAGGAGGCAGCAGAGATCAAGTGAAGGGTGAGAGCCAAATGAAAAATCAAAAGAAAAAGGATTGTGCGACGACGGCGCACTGATCGCTGCCAGCGTCGCTGCCGCTGCGCAGCGGCAAGAGGTGACGGCAGTTCATTGAACCAGGCAACAGGCAATAACACTCCACACACAGGCTGCCAGGCTAGGCACACACACACACACACACACACGCACACTCAAAAAAACGAATAGAGCATCCTAGAATAGAAAACGATATTTGGATTTTTGAAAATAACTGTCAGAATCTGCTTCAAAATATTATTTATTTTTATTATTTTTTCTTTAAAGTATTAAATTTAAAATTAAATAAACAAATAAATCAGAAACTCAAAATAAGTTTGATATATTTGTTTAATATTTTAAGTAATGAAAAATAGCCTAGAAAGAAAGAAAAATTACTTTAAGCTCAATAGTAAATTTAATTAATTATAAAATAAATTAAAATAATCTCGATTAATATTAAACTAAGACCTAAACTACTTGAACTAAGCACTTTATTTTTAAGTACCTTATTATTATTTTTCTTAGTTCAAGTTGAATATTTTTTATTTGATAATCTTAAATTAAAAGCCAAAATGCTTGAAATATGTAATTTTCACTTAATTTGCCAACTTTTTGGTTTCATTCATAATTAATTTAGTGTTTGTTTTGTAATTAATTATTCATGTTTCTTAAGACTATTCAAAAGGGAATTTTACATGAAATTGTAAGAGGAAAACATTCAAACACAGTCTTTCTCTCAGTGCACACACATACAGAGAGAGAGAGGGAGAGGAATAGAAGGGAGAAAGAGAGACAGCGATCTGTGCAATAGGAGGAGGACAACGTGCTGTGAGTGAGGCTGGAGCTGGAGCTGGTGCAGCTGGGGCTGTTTCTTTTGCACTCGCTGGCTTTGCTTCTCGATAGTGTGTGTGGCCGCCCAGGCAAGGAGTTTTTCCTGCTTTTCTTGTGGCATCCTACAGCAACATGAGATCGCAACAGCTTGCCAGCCATAAACAGGCAACTGGCAACAGTCCACAGGCAGCAGGCAGCAGGGCCTCAGTCGGAGACTGGGATGTGGGATCTTGGATCTGGGATCTGAGCGAGTTGGGTTTTTATTATTACAGCTATTTTGCTGCGCTTGCAGAAGCAGGAAGGAAATTGCGTCTGCTGTTGCTCCTCTATTTGCTTTCAAATCCTCCGCATGCTCAGCTGCAGAGTGCGGCTGCTGTCGGCAAGTAAAAATAGATAAAAATGCAATTTAGCTGCGCGTATCTCTTGGATGCGACGCGTCGAAGTCGACGTCGACAGCGCTGCTGGCAGTGTGTGTCGGCAATTTGTGCATAGACAAAGGAACAGGAATTTGCCTCTAATAGCTTTTGTTCTTCAGCTCGCAATGTGCAGCATCTGTGCATCTGTATCTGTATCTGTATCTGTAAATGTATCTTTTATTTTTTTTAGCTACTGCCTCCTCGCGTATCCCTCGTATTTTGCTTGCTATACATTTGCTCTCTCTCTCTCTCTCTCTTTGTGTATCTCCCTCTCTCTCTCCATGCTTGATTAATTTGCATATAAATAGAATAAGTTTTGGATGCGATTGATCTAATTTTAGGCATTCCAAGTGCCCCAATAGCTGAGTGAAGCGTATCGCATCCGATTGCCAGCCCAATTGCAGATTGAAATTGTTCAAAAATCAAATACCCATCGATTCATTTGGCTAAAATTGGCATGGCCAAAGAATAGCTGTAAGATACTATCTATGAGCTATTCGAGATTGTGATTTAACATTGTCGAGTATTATAGGAAATTGCAAATTTCTCCTTTAATTTTTGTTTTAATCAATTTTTCAACTAAACAATACTTAAACGAAATTAAAATTTAATATATTACAATAAATATAATAAAAAAATGTCCGTCTGTGTAAAGAAGACAATCTCAGAGACCTTAAGAGAAATAAGAGTTCTCTATACAATATTAAGATGAAATTATTTTATTTTTATCGATAGCTGTTCGGGCGATATCGATACAAATCGAATTTCGTTTGTAGTAAAATGCACTATTGTAAGGATGTTCTTAGAATTTCCGCAGATAGATAAGAGATAAGATAAGTTAGATAAGAAACACAGCTTTTGTTAACCACAACGAATGATATACAAATAACCATCGAATTTGGAGACGATCGATTTTTCAAAAGGACTAAGGAAAATAATTGGGAGATTCTTCAATCCAGGCAAATAAGCAAATAGGTTAAATGAAATTAATTAGGGAAACAATTAGAGAACTGCGAAGGAATTCAGCTGTCTGCTGTTCATTTTTTATTTAAATCATTATAAAAAACTATACAAATTGACTTTGCGTTTCCCCAAAGAATTACTTTTCTATCGCATTCGAAAATCAAAGGGTCGTTTTTGTTCTTGATTTGCCTGCAACTCGAAAGAAAACAATTTATCAATTACGGCTCATTTGGCCTGGGGCAAAAGTTACGGAGAAAACAAAGCTGAAAACTGACTCTATTGATGCTCATCCATGTGTGTATGTGTGTGTGTGTGTGTGTGTGTGTGTGTGTGTGTGTGTGATATGTGGGAACTTTTAATTGGATTTCAATTGCATTACTCATATCCTGGTCAAAAAGGAAAATCGATTGCACTATCTGCGGGTACTTGGGTTTATGTAAAACTGGAAAGCACCAAATTTAAGGAAATCCTAAATGAAGATTGACAAACCCACACATGCTTGTTGTTGTTGTTGTTGTATTTGTACGTAAATAGCAATTTTTAGCGGCAGAGGCCCACATTTGCCGGGTCTCAAGTAGGACGCCACCCTCAGTTGCACAGACGATGTCGATGTCAGAAATAGCTGAACCAGCATACGATCAGCAGTCGCTACCCCCACCCCTACAGCCACCCCCACCCCCTCTATAACAATTCGAGCAGCGCGCTAGGGGTTAATATTCAGTTTGTCAGTAGCAACCCCTGGACTGTGGGATGATTTTGTTTATGTTTTGTTTAACCGCTTAACAGATTTTGTGAGCGTGGCACACACACACACACACACACACACACACACACACGCAGAGACGCACAAATTACTCAACACCGAATACAATTTTCTCAAGTTGATCCTGCAGGCTCGTATTACCTCAGCGTGGGCGTATCCTTGTGTGTGTGTTGGGATCTGTGTGCTATTCCTGGAAAACACGCGTATCGCAGCACGCACATCTTCAGCATCCTTGATCCTTTCTTTGATTTTGGATTCAATGAGCGTTTTGTGTCCTTTTGTGTCTTTATTCATGAAGCAGCGCTGATTAACTTTTACTGATTTCCGACTTCATGCTGCGCTCCTTACACCTACATCCTCACAGCAGGATCTTTGCCACACTCTTCCATAGAATATTTTATTAATTGCTTGGAAATTTCTAAAGAGCAGATTATAAAAAAATAATCTGTAGAGGAAGAAAAATAAAGCGAAAATCGGAGTTTTTTATTTTTCTACAAAATATAAATGGAATATGGAAGTTGGATATCGGACAAAATATGGAAAATTTAATGAGAAAATATTCTGATAATCCAGATAAAAATACATAGAAAATCCAGTTGGCTTTTCTTAAATTAACAGCTTGTAAAAATAAAGAAGTTTGGTAAAGGTTTTCGGCCAACGGCCATGCCAAGATTAATAGTCTCTATTCTCTTCTTTCAGGTATCTATTGTTGCCTCACAGATCTCCTACTCTCCCCTACTCAACTACCCTTAGAATAAAGAATGTAACCTTAACAACAGTGTGACTTATTAAGAGTCAGAGTTCCTCGTGCCTCTGCTGTTCTCACCAGTATCGATCCTGCCCACATGCCTTCAATTGAACTACTACTGTGCAACACACCCTCCTTGCCACCGCCCGCCCCATCGGGTCTGCGATCCTGCATAATTCACAGTTAACAGTTAACAGTAGCTGAAGCGGCGACGCGTGTGCGGCGATGATTTTATTGAAGAAATTAAGAAGAGGCAACGTTTGCCGACCCCAATTAAAGCCAATCAAATGCGACCTTTGAGCGATCCTTTTGCTCAACCCGCAGAATTTGCTCATCTCGATTCTCGTTTCTTTTTTTTTGTATTTTTTTTTTGGGTTTGGCACGCGAGTTTTTAATTGTCAGCGAATTAAAATTGCTGTTTGAGGGTTGATCCTGCAAAGCATTTGCTTTCCATTTGGGCTGGCAAACATTTCTTAGTTTCTCATTTGCAGCGCTGCATTTTCCCATGGCAACAAGCAAACGCTGCTGCAAAGAAATCGTGCATTGAACCCTTTCCACATTCACACACTCACACACACACTCACACACACACACACACACATGCTTGCCTGGGCAGCCACTTGGCGTCTCCACATGCACCCATTTTCACATTTCCATGCGCTGCCACTTTTTTGTTATACCCTTGCATTGGGTATTTGCATTTAATAGTGAAGTATGCGACGCTTTGAATCAGAATTCATTTAAATTCTCATTTTCTTCGCCTTTTTCTTATATTTTTTATCTGTCTCTCAAGAGTGAGAAAAACTCTCTTTCTTTTTGCTTTTCCAAGGTTTTACTTCCCTTACTACTACAATTTGCGGTTTGATAATTTATTTTTTTTTTGAATATATTTTCTACTTGAATATCTCAAATTTTTTTAAATTCCTTGTTTTATTTGATTTTGGTAATTTTATATTCTTAATTTAATTAATTTAACTTAATTTATTATGTAATTTAAATATAATTTGTTTATCTTTCAAAGTCTTTCATTAAAATTGTAGATTGATTTTAATCCACATTAAATAAAAAAAAAATATATGAAAGTTTATATATATATTCTCGATCAGAAAACAATCTAGTTTAAACTTGGGAAACACATTCGGTTTATATTTTAGGATGGTTTCCAGATCAGAATGCTATATTTAGAAAGAGTTGTCATTGATAAAATCTCTTAAGATACACGTTGTTCTTTAGAATTATTCAAGAAACTCAACTACGTTGATATTTCCATTTTGTAATTAAAGGGTATCTGTAGTTCGATATGTTGCGGCTAACATTTTTTCTTTCTTTTCTCTTTTGTATTTTTGCTGCCTCAGAGTCGCTGGTGCATTTTCCTTGTCTGAGCGAAAAGGGGGGCATTGTCCCGTTCCTCTGGCTAACCCCCTTATGCAACCCTCTGCCCCCCTTGCGCCAACAACTGCTAATGGATTCTATGCGGCCTCTGTGGCATTATCATTGTGTCCACTGTGCCACATAGCGACAGCTCCTGGCATTGGACTGCCCTCGGGGCGAATGCACTTTGCCTGCGGCCAAAGGTTTTTCCTACTTGCCTATCGGCTGCATTTCATTCATTCCTTCTTCTTCTCCTACAGTTGCTGCCTGTTTTTCTTCTGATTCGGCGTGCAAGGAAAAACTGAGTTTTCTCACCGCATTTCCTTCTATTTACGTACTTGTTGTTTGTTTCGTTTTTTTATTGTTGTGTTTTTCTTCTTGTTTTTCTTTTTTTTTTGTCTTTTTTTTTTTGATAAGCCACTGCGGGTCTTCCGCCCCGACGGAGGATTTGAGTGTCACTGTTTTGTATTTGTCGTATTTGTTGTATTCCGGATTTCAGTTCATTTTCTTTAGCCGCTGATAACAGCATTTGTTTGCCTTCTGCCTTTTGCCTTTTGGTCAACGCCCCCAAAAAGGGCGCGCAGATAAAAATTATAGATATGCACATATATATTTAGATATCTTTATATATATATATATGTGTCTCGGTCAGCGAAACCTCAGCTGGACAAGGCTCTGAGCTCTGCGGTCTCCTTAACAGCTATAAAGCAAATATTCATATCATATGAATACATATATATATATATATATATATCTTTATATGATTCATATCAATGATATCGAAAAAAAAAAAACGACAGCAAAAAAGTTCAGTTTATCGCATTCAGCATATTTGGGGTTTGTTTGCCTTTTTGTGGGGCGACTCACTCAGTCCAGGATGCGAGAGCAATAAACAAGTTTTTACCACTCAAATACACATTTATAGGGATTTGGATGCATCCACCCAACCACAGCTGAGGCAGCACCCAGCTGCAATACATGCAACATACACAATTTCCAAGTGCCTCATAATCAAAGAGTGAATTTTAAATTAAAAATCAATGCATTTTATTAGTTTTAATATATTTTCTTAATATTAAAGTTGTAATTATATTATAATTATATAATTATATTGCTTACAATTCAGGTAAAGTGATTTATTTTTAAAAACTCCGATATATCTTTGTAATTCTATTGGGATTCGCTTAGTGATGTTTCCTTTCTTTATCCCAATTTCATTGTGTGTAGGGCATACAAATTCTTATTTATTTAAATATAAGTAAAAATTAAGATTACATATCTGCAAATTGGAAGGCAAATTAGAAGCCACTGCTTACATTTTAACTACCTTATAAACCAACCCATCATTAATTCGTACATCGAGCAATTTTCTAATGTTTTTATTTATGTTATCATTAATTTAAAGTAAACAAAGGTTTTAAAGATATTGAAAGATATTTTGTTTTTCAAACTAAATGTTGCTTGAGGATTGTGCTTACTTTGGAAGTAGTGCAAGTGGATAGTCCATGTTAAAAGTCCAGCTGGGCAATCGCATATTTGTGTTCTTCGCTGACAACTGACGCAGCAACAAAAGCAACCACAACAACAACATTGGAAGGAGTTAATCATCGCATTGGCGATAAGCATCTGTGCGAGTGTGTGTGCGTTTGTGTGTGTGTGTGTGTGCGAGTGTGTGCGAGTGTGTGTGTTTGTGTGTGCGAGTGTGTGTGTTTGTCTACCTCTTCTTGGCAGGACGCCGACATTGTGGTTTGGCCTTATCAACAATTTAATTGCTGATTTGCCTTTTATCTGCACGTGTGCGTATGTGTATGTGTGTGTGTGTGTGTTATCAGCAAACAGGACTCGCCCGCACTGCTGATAAGCCGGAGCACACTCACACAATCACACACACTCACACACACACCAAGTTGGACCAGAGTTCATTTTGGTTATTGATTTTCATTTACAGTTTTTTTTTTCGTTTTTTCGTTTTTGTTTTTGGCCCGTGTGAGGTCAGACATATGGCCAACGAAATGGAGTCCAATTCAGCTATGCTTACCTTGGCAGCGGTTTCCTCTAGCCAAAGCCGAAGACAGCAACCAGAAAAATGGGAAAACAAAACGTGCTGCGAACTTTGCTGAGTGCTCCAATTATGCACAATACTATTTTTTTTTTTTAATTTAATTTTCATTTCATTTTTTTGTTTTATTTTTTTGACTATGTAGAGCTGCAGTTGCAACATTTGGCGCATTTCTTGCCAAGTCAGTAAACCCAAACCCAAACCTAGTTGCAGTTGCAGTTGCTGTTGTTGCAGCCCCTTCTCAAGGCACCACAGCAAATTGGGGTCACTCGATGTGACAATTGGCTGGAAATAAAACACACAAAAAAACAAAAAAAAAAAAAACAATGAAGAACTGCGGCAGCAAAAAATGCGATGGCAGTCAGAAAATCGCTGAGAATACCTTTGCCCCAGCAACAGAATTAACCAACACCCTTCGCCCCTCCCCCGTTGGATACCAACTACCTGCACTGCCTGGTTGAAGGTAAAGCTTTCAGTTTTAGCCCCACGTTTTGAGTTGCGAGGTTACGAATTCTGCATAAGCAACAATTAGTCCAATAATGCGAACGACTTTGTCCACTGATTTCTGATCTCAGCTTCTTCTTCTTCTTCTTCTTCTTCTTCTTGTTATTCTTATTCTTATTCTTCTTGTTCTTCTTCTTATTCATCTTCTTTCTTCATAGCAATTGCTTGCAATTGTTCGCCTTGACACTCCCCGAGTTGGTTTTGTGTTGACTGTGCAACTGCAGCAGTTTCGTAAAGTTTTCTTTTCATAAGATATATTTTATAAAAGTGCCTCCAACCTCACGTAGTCATAACATTCTTAAGTTGCTGCAACTAAGCTCTAAAAACACTGTTTTTAAATCTTCTCAAAGGTCGAAAAATATATTTTCTGCTTGACTAAATAAATATGACTTTTAATAAAAACAATTAAATAAGAAATTTTTTTTGATAAATTCTCAGCTGAGGCCATAATTTCAGTTTATTCGACTTTAATATAAACCAAAATAAACCCTGTAACGTTTATTAATATTATTGGTATTCCATACATGTGAAAAATACTATATTAAAGAAAACGAAAGACTTGTATTGAAAATTATTATTATTTTCTTTATTTTTATTATTATTAAAAGTAATATTTTTGATGATATTTATATTATTATCTTTATTATTATTTTATGTGAAATCATGATGTAGTAGAATTAACATTTTAAATATGATATATAAAATAATAAGGAATAAGAAGAAAAATCGTTTCAGTTGAAGTTGCCATTAAATTATTAAAAGTAATATTTTTGATGATATTTATATTATTATCTTTATTATTATTTTATGTGAAATCATGATGTAGTAGAATTAACATTTTAAATATGATATATAAAATAATAAGGAATAAGAAGAAAAATCGTTTCAGTTGAAGTTCCATTAAATTTAACCGAAGTTTTAACATTTTTTAGTGGTACCTTAAAGATATTTCTGTTAATATGCCAATAAGTTTAATGAGTTTTAATGCTAATTAATTTTACTAGCCAACTTAAGCTGACAATTGCTTAATAAATTGTGACAGGATCAATTATGAAAATGTGCAAACATATTAAAAATACAATGCATAATCACATTTCGTAAGCTATGCATTTATTAGACTTAATTTTCCCTCATTTCCTGCGGCTTTCAAGACACTATTAAAAGCTCAAATATATTGTGAGTTGTCCATAAATGAACAAGTAATTATATTATATATACTTATGTACATATATATGTATTCGCATACATACATACACACTCATTCATTTCTATCACTTATGATTTCACTTCAAAATTACTCATACGGCCCGTGTGACGTCACATTTCACACACCGACCATAGCTTCTACTCATGAATGAACGAATGAGTGGCACAAGACACAACCAAATTCGCTTTTAATTGTATGTTGGAAAAGAATTGCAAGCATTGAATTCTTCGCAGTTGCAGTCTAAGAAATCTCAAAGCCTTGAATTATACTCGAGAACTTCTGTGCAAAGACAACTTTGTGTTTGTTGGCAGCAAAAAAAAAATAAAGAAAGATAAAAAATGGTCAACAGTGCATTGGTCACCAAAATCGATGAATGAATGTGCAAGAGAGATTGAAAAAAAAAATATTTAAAACAAAAAACAAATAAAAAATCCAATAACAAGCGCTACACAAATGCAAATAAAAACAAAATAGTTGTTGCGATCGTTTTGAATGTCTGGGCAAGCAGATAAAATGAGCAGCGTGCAACAAGATGGCAAAAGTAACTGGGACTGGGTAACAACGCCACAAACACACTCAAACAAAAAGACACATACAGACACAGAGATACACACACAGACAGACACATACGCAGCAGTACATAAAGCCACTTGGTTAAAATGAGCGGCTCAAGGTCATCACGCTTGCAATACCACACAAAAATACAAACGAACAACAACAACTTTGGCATCTAACTGCAGCGGCGGCAAAGAGTCAAACAAGCCAACAAGAACAACAACAACATCAACGACTCCAACTCGCACTTGCTGTCGACGCTAACGTCAGCGCCAGCGTCAGCGTCGTTGTCTAAAATGGCCTCGAATCAACTGCAGCTCCCAGCACAGAGAAACAGGCTTACGAAATCACGAGTTATTTGAATTGAATGAGCCGAAGTTTGAGACAAAGCAAAGAGCAGCAAAGCAAAGCTCGCCACTTGTAATAGTTAGACAGACCAAGCCACACACACACACACACTTACACACATACGCGCACCCATATCCTATGCGCTGACTGAAAATTTCACACAGTTTTTCAATGAAGTTGACGCGTCGACTGCGGTTTTCTGCTGCGCTGCCGTTGCACTTTACATTTGAACATTTACAATGGCAGCAACATATCTACACACATACACACACACACATAAACAACTAAAGATGAGTGGCAATTACAAAATAAGATTTCGCTCTCGCGCATACTCTCCACTCTCACAGTGTTTGTCAGTTGATGATGTCTCCACTGGCTGCTTCGCCTAGTCCTACAATGGAATGCTAGTTGTGGAGAAATAAAGAAAAAACAAAAAAAAACAGCAAAAATAGAGCTTTGATCAAATGAACCGCAACTGTTTTCGGTACTGCTTGGCGCATTGTGGGCGTCATCAAAGTTGCCGTTCACTTGCAAATGTGGGCGGGCGGCTGTGAAGCTGAGGCCAAAGCGGGTGGTTCACTTTGGTAGTGGTGGTGGTGGCGTGCCTTGGTGGCATTTGTGTCATTTGAAGTTAATTGCTGGGAACGAACGAGAGGCCGAACGTGGCGTCGTCGCTGCTTGTGGCCGGATTTGTGTCACTCTTAAGGTTAACTTGTAATTATGATTATTGCATTGTCTTTCTTGTCTCTTTTGTCGTTGGTTGGTTGGTTGGAAGCTGGGTTCTTGCAGCCAGATAGATCATCACCATGAATAGCGTAACTTTCAGCAATTAACAAGGCAAAGGAACGCCAAAAGCTTCTTTACAATAAGCTGGACTTTTACCGTTACACCAATAGCAGCCACATACATACAAACTAGATGACAACCAAATAGAAACAGAAAATCAAACGCCAAAAGAATCAATAGCACAAAGAGTAAAAGAGAGAGACAGAGAGAGAGTCAAAGAGGATGAGTTCAAGTGGAGACCACTCTTTGCGCTGCTTTTTCGTCTAACTCTCCCCTTCTGCGTGGCGGCACACAAGAAGAAAAACACAAAAAAATATTTTGCGTCAGCTTTTTTTTTTGTCTACTAACAAAAGAAGCTTCCAGAGACAAGCCCTGTGCTGAGCACAAAGTGTGAGAAAAGTGAACGAAGGCAATTTCCAAGACTCAAGACGCAGCAGCAGCAGCGACTTAGAGCCATTCAACGTTTACCGTTAGGCGTTAGGCGAGCGCTGCATTAAAAAAAGGGCGCGCTCATTAAAAAACAAAAATGGCCGCAGCAACAACAAGCATCAGGAGTGGACTGCAGCAATCCATTCTAATTGGACAAACGCTGTAGAGATCTCAGCAGGAAAATCTCCACACAGCCACAGACAAGGAGAAAAAAGCCCAACTTGATAGTTTACGAAGTCAAAGCCTTAGTTTCGCTTTTCGGGCTTCAACGTTCAAGCATTTTCCCTGCCACATCTCGCTGCTTAGTTTCACTGCGCTGCGTTCGCCGCTGGAATTTAGGTCAGGCATTTTAATGCGTTGAGCTTAGGGAATTCAGTTTGTTAGTTGGCCATTCCCTTTACGGCTTAAGCATAAATACGTTTCTAAATACATCAGTTGCACTTTTCAACCATTTGTAAAATGAAACCAAACAAAGAACTTAAGAGATCTGAAAGTGCAAGTCTGCATAGGAGTCCATCGTGTAGATTAAAATTATTACTTTGGGAAGTGAATTTGATAATTAAAATCAACAATTACAGCATAGCATGTAATCAATTTCACTCATGTATAGTTGAAAAGTTAAAGAAACTAGATGAATATTATTTCATAAAATTAGTTGAATTTGCATATTGTTTCTGTCAATCGTTGGGTATTATCGAAATTGTGGGTAAAAGAACACAATAAATTGGAAATTTTCAGTTAGGTAAGTAAATCTAATTTAATTCAAATTATATGTATTTTATACTTGATACACATTCGATTTCGTTGCGAAATTGGTGCTGGGAACTCCTTGATGGGCAACTTGACCAAATGGAAACCAGTTTCAGAACACAACAATAAACACAACCTGTGATCTATAAAGACACGCGACTGGGTAATACCCCTTCCAACCTGAAACTAGTTAAACTAGTTAAATAAATTAATAGTCTATATCGTAAAAGCCCTTTGATTGTTTTGAATTGTATGTGATTAGTATAAATAATTAATTATTATTCCATTAGATTGTAATAACTTCCTTTTTATGAGTTTGCTTGATCTACAGTAAAATGTAGGGTATTCTAGGGTATTCGACTTATAGAAATCGTGAGTGAAATCAGCGACGCATTTAAGAATCCCACGCAGCAAAGCTGATTCGATTTTTAGTCACCAGCAAACACAAACGGATTCGGATTCAGATTCGGATTCGGTTAGCGTTCACGAAGTGCACGACTTTGGTCTAATAAATACAACAAAATACCACGAGCGCCAATTGTGCAGGGTGCCAAAGGGGAAGCAAGTCGCTGGCGGAGGAGGGGGTGCTTGGCGGGAATTGTCGAGAGGAAAACGAAAACCCCTACGCACAGGCAACGAAGGTTGATCTCTACAAACACGCACACAGGCATACACACACACACACACACATCCATGCACACATTTATCTAAAACTAAACAAAGAGAGAGCATAGAATGGGAGAGTGGGAGAGAGAGACGCCTTCGCAAGTCTGTTGTTGTCTGTCTTGGAGAGTTTTTTAATTAAAAGCAAATTTTGTATCAAATGATGCCGCTAAAGCAGCGCATAACAGCAATAACAACAATTAAGCAATTAATTTATATCAGTGGCGGGGAAAAAACACGCTCGCCAGCCCACAAACCTGTTGATCAAGGCGTCTCCGTCACCCCTCCCCAACCCCAGCCACCCAACAACTCGGTTAACCCACTTGCAGAACCAATAAACCAAGGCAATACCCAGGAACTTTATTCCCATTTGAGTTTGCCCCATGCCAATTAGAATTTTTAGTTATTTAATGCAAATTTACCCTCGATTATACAGGGTGTCTGTGTAACCACGTATGTGTATGTGTGTGTGTGTGTTTCTGTCTAACTAGAAGCGCCCTCGCATTCTGAGTAATCATTCTAATGATTCACCTCGTAATTGTCATAATTATATCATATATACTATGATATTGTCATAAGATTAGATGCCAATCTTAACAACTCTTGGTACCCTACAAACTGAAATTTAAAATTTATATTTATTTAACAAAATTTGTCTAACAAAATATAAATAAATAGGCATATTTAATAACCAAAGACTTGTTTAAATATGTACATTTTGAAAAAAATGAATAAATAAAAATATAAATCTTACAAAATACAGAATAATTTCACGTAGCTCAAAGACTGATATAAAAAAAATAAAGGAAATTCTTATTTCACATTAAAAATTAAACGCAACTCGATTTGCGCAGTGTAAACCCATAATTGCTGTTACATAGTGTAATCATTTGCTTAATGATGCATCTAACTATATTGTGCTAACCTTCCTAAGCTAAAAAGGCAGTTGGAACTCAAAATTCCTAGAGCAATTACTGCTATCGATTGCTGCATGAAAAGCAACATTTGTTTCCAATGAACTATGGAATATTTCAAATTTCCAAGTATTGCAGGCATTTGCTTTATTATTATTTACTTATTTTGATTAACGATCAGTTAATGATCCTTTAAATATTTATTTTGTCTAGGGATGCTCTTTGTTGTTTTTTTTTTTTTTTGTTGGGGTTTACGCCCAGTGAACGTGTTAAATTTGAGAATGCCATTAGCCAAGTGACTGTGAAGGGGGTTCCTAGGGTTCCCCCATTTTCAACATTTCATATGCGCATACATTAAGCTGCAAGCTCAGGTGGCAGCAGCGGGGAAAAGTTTAATGATTTCGGTTTCAGTTAGACGCACGCCCGGCCAGCGAACGGGGCACGCTTCTGATCAAACCCGTTTTTGGTTTTTTTTTTTAATGGGATGGCATTTATCGAAACGGTTGTAGTTACCGCTGCAGCACGCGGAATGCGCCACGTTAGAAATTTCCCTGTTTCTATTTATAGCGTTGTTTCTATTTTGTCGGGCAAAAACTTCATCAAGATGCAATCGATTTGCAAGTGATGCGAGAAGAAATAAACAAACAGAGCGACAATTGCCAAAGAGCCACCCACTTGTAAAGAGAGAGCAAAATTTTGTAGAGAGAGAGAGAGATACTGAAAGAGAGAGCAAGAGAGAGTGCGAACCGTTTTATGCTGAGCATGCAATAACTATCGAGGAAGAAGAAGAAGCATCGGCGGTAGCAGCAACGTCGTCGCAATGGCGGCAGAGCGAAACGAGGACGAGCAGACAAAACTGCATTGTTGTCATATTTCGTAATAGCTGAGGCAGCGACAACACGAAAATGAGAGAGCAAAGAATGGGGGGCGGGGAGGTGGGTTAGGCAGGTCATAGCGAACGAGCGAAGGAAGCCAAAATGGGTAGTGAGCTGCGCTGCTGCTGCCGCTGCCTCTGCTGCTGGCGCTCATATGATTTCGACATGCGCTTATCAGGCCAGAGAGCCAACGATTGGAGAGTGTAGAGTCGCGAGCGTAAGGGTGAGCAGCAGAGAAGAGCGCCAACGCAGCGGCGACTGCGTTTTGCTATTGCTGCGCATATGTTTGTTTTTGCATTTGTATTGGTGAGCGCCAAGTCAAAATGTCAAGTTGTTGGCGGCGGCAGCTCTCTCTCTCTCGCTGACTCTCACGCTCTGTCGCTCTCACGCTATTTTCGCCTTCTCTGGGCCGACTGCGGCGCTTTGGCACTTTGCCTGGTACCAAGCAATTCAAACGCTCATTCCATTCCATTTCATCCGCTCGTCCGCGTCCGTCAACATCCCACTTAACGTCTTTTTTGTGTGTCTTTCGGTTTTTAAGTTTTATTCTTCTTATATTATTTGTCATACTAGCGCACAAACGAAGGCTTCGGCCCGGTTCGGCTCGGCTCTATTGCTCGGCCATTTATCAGATTTGAAAGCCGCCATTTACAAAAAAAACACATACACGAAACGGGAGCAGAGCGGAGACGATATTAAATTATCCACCCAGCAGCGGCGACATCGATACATCGAAACAACACCAACAACGTCGTAAAACAGGCGCGCGTGTTCGTCGTCGTGGCAGCCCCTCAACTACACACAAACAAACTCACACACAAACAGACACACACCGCGAGACGCACTCACATCGGCTCCATCCAACTCTTCCGCCCAACACCACCTGCCCCTGGCCGAGTCCACAATCTGCCGCCCTGACAGCTCAGTTCGGTTTTCGTGATCGTGCTCGTGCTCTCGTTCTCGTCCGTCTCGTTCGTGTCCGAAGTCGCTGGCAGCGATAGCGGCAGCGGCAGCGACAGCGACAGCAGCAGCAGCAGCAAACAGCAACAGCAACAAACATTAACATTCAGGGACAACGACAACACGGCGACGGCGTCTGCGTCGACATCCCTACGTTTCAGTTCTGATTGGAGGTTCGTGCGCCGTCGTTGCTTGCACGCGGCGAATTTGCTAAGCTCAAGTCAGCTCAGCTGTGAATTGTATTTGTATATTTAGTTATTTCACTATTGAAGTTATTTACAATCTGCCACTCTTTCCGTCATTTGCAATTGTTGACTATGTTTGAAATTTGCAAATAACATAAAAATACATACAAAAAAATACAAAAATAAGAAGTGTTTTTACAGTGTTTGTGCTTTTTTAGTTATTTCGTCAAAACTTTCCATAACAAAAGAAAAACCGCATTGCAATAACAGCAACAACAAAAACAACAACAGCAACAATAATAATAGACAACTACGAGCGGATTACTAAAGCTTCCCAGAATTGGTAAGTACATATCTATGAATAGGAATACGATTTTCATATTTATTTTTAAGTCTGATTTCAGATTTCAATATTAGATTTTTCCTAGATCTACTATATGTATATAAATGTGTTATTTACTTACTCACAAATTCAAGAAAGCCGATTTAATTATTTGATGCTTTTGATGCAGCTCTCAAATTATATTTTAAGATTTACCACTCACCATAATAAAATGCTAATATTCTGACTATAGATACTTTAAAATTAGCAGGCATCAGTTTCCAATTAAAGAGTGTCCAAAAACGTATGGATTAAAATTATTTTTATTAATTTTAATTTTGTTTGATCTAGAAAATATATTCATTTTTTAAAACTCTGTTGAAGGCTAAAACTTTAGTTATTTAATCGGAAATTAAAACTGTCATTAAAATTGTTATGAAAAATACAAAGTTAATTTCAAAATTAATATTCACATTTTTTCAAAAGTTTTTCTAATTTGAAACACAATCAGAAAAAGCTTAGTCAACCAACTGTTCTTATTTAGGACATATTTATTTTTAAGACTTTTAGTTACTTAAGTAAAATATGAAATTTTAACAATTGTTAGATTTCAATTATAGCCTCACTAAATGGGTAGATAGCTAAAAAAAAAAAAAAAGAAACAGAAAAATACCTAGTTACGAATCGATTTACATGCATCAATTTCCACAGCTAAGGCAGTCGGGCATACTGTATCTCATATTGTATCTCATGCAACAAAACTAGTCGCTGTACATAATATATAGATACATAGATACAAATTGGGTTGTTGCTGTTGCTGTTGTTGTTGCTGTTTGGTTTTGCTTCAGTGATCTTTGTCATTTTCAGTCTCCCATTTCCTTTTTGTTTTCGCTACTGGCAGTCAGACGGTCAGACAGACAGTCAGTCAGCTCAACAATCCCCACAAACGATCGGAATCGGATCAGATCGGAGCCAGCAGCTCGTCAGTCGTCAGCCGCACCCCTTTTCAAAGTGTGTTCGTCTGTTTGTGTGTGTGTGTGTACGTTTGTGTGTGTGGGTGGGGGGTGGTTAGTGGTTTGAGGGGTCTAAATAGATCCCCAATTCGCGTGCAGTAACTGACACATTTCAATTCCAATTTCAAATACAATTCTCCAATTCCCATTCCAATTCTGCCTGCTGCGCCTGGGCTTGCGCCTGCAACAGTAGCAAGCTAATTTTCTGAATGGACTTGGTGAATGAGCGATTGAGTAAGAGAGAGCGAGGGAGAGACAGTGAACGATCTACGTTTTGAGCAGCATAATACTATGCACACACATACACACACACACACACACATGTATTTATACATAGATATGTGCTTCCCCCATCCCACTCTCCTTCTCTGTCTCTTGCGGCTGCAATTCCCAGCAGCGTCGTCACTTCCGCTGCTGGCGCACGACAGCTTTAACACCTGTGCGCTTGGGCCACACACACACTCACTCGCACAGACACACACACATACAACATACACTGGCATACACAAATTATGCAAATCACATTAAAATCGCATATGAAAAAATAAATGCCAATCTCTACAATCTCCAGTTGCCTTTTTGTCAGCTTAACCCACTTCACACAAACACATACACAATAATATATATTGCAGTAAGCACAAATCGTTAAAGGAAACCAGCCAAAACAACAACAATAATAACTAATCACACATAAATATGTGCGACTGATGATGTTTTGTTAATGAAATATACGTATAAAAAAATAAGCGAGAGCAAGAAAACGATAGACGAGAGCGCCACTCTCTGAAAAAGCTTTTTGTGCTCTCGTCAAATTATAACTGTTGTTCAGCCGGCGATCAAGAGCAATTAAAAGAGAGACAGAGAAAGAGATGCCAAGCATGACTAACACTTTTCAACTGTTGCTACTGTTTTGGCTGCAGACAAAACAAAAATAATAGTAATAACAAAAACCATTCAAAACAACTGTTAAGACAAAAAAAAAACAAAACAAAACAAATCTAAAATAAAGTATACGCAATCGCCTACTCAACAAAATATTATTGTTCACACATGCGCATACTCGCTCCCTCTGCCTCTGTACCTAACTCTCTGTCGCACTCGTCTAGCTGCTGCTTGCTTCTTCTTTTATTTTCATGCCGCATGTTTTTATTATTAATATTCTTGCTTTTTAACAATAATTTCCTGCATTTCATAAGTTCCTTTTTATTTTCATTTCTTTTTTCCTTACTTATTGTATTAATTTTTTATTGCATTACACAAGCGCAGCTGTAATGGATTCTCAAAAGAAACCCCCCAAAATTATTGGCAATACGCGTTAAACCGCAAAAACCTACCATACATATCTTCTTTTTCATCATCATCATCGTTTTCTTCTTCTGTTGCTGCAACTTTTGTGAATTTCATGTTTCGGGCCTGAATTTCGTCGAATTCTTTAGTTAACTTTTGCATTGTTTGTCGAATGCGCTTCTGATTTTTATCACTTGACGTGCTGCGCTTTTATCTCAAGCTGCTCCTCATCATCAACTCGCAAAGAATTTTTGCCGCAAATAAACATGCATTTGTATGTGTGGATGGTTATAAATTTATTTACATGCATACATACATATGTATGAATTTTTTTAAGGCTTCAGGGTTTCTTATCTACGCAATTCTGTTTTGCTTTTGTGCTTTTTTTGTTTCAATTGTTTGAGTGGTTTTTGAGCTCTCATCTTAACAGTTTCTCAACAGCCAACAAATTACCAAAGGAAAATCTTCAGTTGCAAGAAAAGCATCAACAACAGCAAAAAGAAGAAGCAGAAGCAACAGATCAGAAAGTGGAACACAAACAAAAAAGGCAAAATAAAAGAAAAGGTCAGTGACCAAAATATGTTTTGCAATTGAGCAAAAAAAAAAAGACGAAGAAAAGAAAAAAGGGCAACAAAACGCTGAAAAGAATGTAGCAAAAGCAAAAGCAGTGATAGCAACAAAACAGCGAATAACATTTTCGAAATTCATAAATTTTTCGCTGCCTCTTCCATTTTTTTCTTGTAAGGGAAGTGGGCCAGAAGAAGCTAAAAGACATCTGTAAACGTTCGTCAAAAGGATTTAGAAACGTGGCCTGCTTTTTGTGTCCACATATGAAAGAGAGAGAGAGAAAGAGAGGATGGGAGGAATATAGGGGGATAGAGGAGGCGAAAGAGTTCGACACATCCGTCTGCTGCCTATTTATTTTGTAAGCGCTTTAATTCAATTAACGCCGTAGGCTTCGCTGCCAGCGTTGACGTCCAATGTCCGCGAGCATGTGTGTGAGTGTGTGTGCCCAGGCTAAAAAATCGTTTCCTATTTTGCATGTGCTCAAAAAGGAAATGGCAAAAACTTAAACGGGGCAACAGAGGACTTAAGATTGTGTGTGTGTGTCTGCAAAAGAAAAGGCAAAATCAGCAAAATAAATACACACACACTTATATAAATAAGCAACAACGAAATGCAAATGAAATGTAATTGAAAGCGTCGCAGTCGGCGTCACCGTCGCGGCTACCCTTAAGCTCTCTGGGCTGGGGACATTGTCCGTTCATGGAACACTGTCATGAGAGAAGGGGAAGGGGTGCACACTGGTGCGAAACCAAGCAATTTAAGGGCTGTCAATTAGGATGCGTGTCGTTTTGGTTTTCATGCCGGCACAAATCACGTATGCGACACTGTGCAGCACGCACGCACAGAGCAAAGAGCACTCGACAATAAGCAAAAGCTGTGTGTATATATTTAATCCTCTCAAAGAGGATTTTTGTACGAAAGCGGTCACTGCTGCTGCTGCGTTTTGCACACGACACCAACACACATACACATAAATACACCAACTAGCCGACTGGCAGGCAGACAAAATTCAATAACAAGCAGATATTTTTTTTTGTTGTTTCCTCAACTTGCGTCAAGGAGCGCGCACAAGAGGAAAGTCACCTCTAAAGCGCATAGCGCAAATATCCCCAACAAAGGCACGCACTTATACACTCACACAAGCACACACACGCACATACACTCTCAGTGCGCGATAAGCTTAATTGAGTGCGCGGCTGCGACTGCGACGGCGACTGCAGCCAAGGTGGCGAAGAGCAAGCAGCGCACACACAATTTTATCAAGGGGCCAAACGTCGACGCATACACACACACACATACACACTAACACGGACGCGCCAGGAGAGCAATAAGGAGAATACACACACACACACACAAACACAATAATATGCACGCAGGCAGCGACGCTGTCAATTCTCCCTGAGCACCGGCCCCAGCCAACCCCAGCAAGAGAAAGCAGCGAACGAAGCTGTCACTGCTTTTGCTTTGCCTTTGTTTTTGCTGTTGGTACACAGCCGAAACTGAACGAAACGAATCGAAACGAGCCGATCCTCTTTCGCTGCTGTTCGTCATTGCGCTGCTTGTGTTTATTCGTTTACAATGGGCGGTGCGGGTGGACATGGATATGGCACAGGCAGACGATGGCAGCTGTTTTCTTTTTTTTTTTTTGCTTTTTTAATTTCTACATAAATATGTACGTGTATGTGCATGTATTTTTGTCGGTATTGGATGTGTATATATATGTGTGTGTGTTTGCTTCTCCTGCGGATTTTTGTGCTGGAGCTGTATTTGGGTCACCTTTTTAAAAATACACAATTCTAATTTCCCTGCCCAATGCAAGGAAGCGAGACACACACACACACACACGCACAGCCATTTAAATTGCTTGCGTCATTGGAAATCCCAAATAAAAAACAATAATAATGGAACATGTCGCTTTCCGGTCCGCTCTCTTTTATTCACTCTCTCGCTCTTCGCTCATTGCTTGCTCTCTTTCCCTTGTTGTTATCAAATGTAATCAAAATGACTGAAGCTTTCATGATCGTTGTTCATTTTGCCTATTTCTAGGAACAAAAAAGGCGTTTTCGGTTCTCTTGAAAAAGCAACATTCTTTTCTCATTAGTTGCATGCAAACGGATAACGGTTTCAATTAGCTTTTATCACGTGCTTCTATATCAATCACACACACAAACACACATTCATTTACAAACGTAAATAATAAATATGTAAGTGCGTTTGTCTGTTTTGTTTTTGTGTATATACTTCCTTTGAGCGCACGTTATCAGCATTGTGGGTAAAGAAAACCACAAAATTCTGATTTGCACCCTCCTTCCTCCGCCCACAAAATGAAGACAGTAAAACCGCTGAATGTTATTTAACAGCAAGGCATCCACAGCATTTGATAACAATAACATTTGCAAAGCTGCTACAACTCAGAACCAATACTTGTTTTTTTTTGTATTTATTTCGTTTGTTTGTTATTATCGAGTTAGAACTTTTAGTTCCAGAGAACTTAACATTAATCACTTAGCTTTCAAGGAAATAAATTGCCTTTCTTAAATATTTCATTTCTACGAATTCTATTGTCAAAGGGCGCGTTTAAATGAACCACTCAACTTAATGTTCGTTCATCTAATTCCTTTGAGAACCATTAATCGCATATCGTATAAAAAAAAGTTGCGTGCAAGTTTTGTTAAATAAGTTTTAAATGCAAATAAGTAACAGTACGATACAGTTAATGAAAATTTACACACATTGTAGATTTGCTTATTTACGTGTCCACAAACCACCTTGTAAATGTGCAAAGCAAAAGGTTCTCTATTGCAGTCAAAATTAAGCTTAAGTGACACGCTAATTGATCATATAATTGATATATATCAGGTAATCTGAACACTCTGGTCAATGCTTGGACTGCAAATTAGTTTCCCATCTGCTTTGAATACGAAAAATACTGCGACTTAAAAAAAAAATAAATTGAGTTTAGAATTATATGAAATACAGTTAAGAAATAGTCTCAAGTACTTAAAGCGGGAATTCAGGGATCGCCTTGCAATAAGGAAAACGAGTTATATTTTTCAAAAACATTTTGAAATAAATAACCAAAACAGAAGAATTCCGGAATTTTTAGTTCACACATGTTTCATTTTGGTGTCAGAAAGTTCACCAACGGTCGACAAATGATTGCAAACTGATATTTAATGTAAATTCAGACATTTTGCCCGGGCAAAACCGGATAATAGCCGATACAAATAGTACATATTTTCTGCCATGATCTTTTCACAATATTTAACGTTTTTTCTGTTTAATTTTCTCTACGCCATAAACTGGGCCAACGGAATGTTTGGAATGAACGCATGACCCGCATTTGCATGTCTAAATTAAGGACACCACCATAAAAAAATAGAAAGATAGAAAGAAAAGCTCATCCATGGAGGGGCCAAAGTGTCGCCATGGAGTGTGCGTGTGTGTGTGTGTGCGAGTGTGTGAGTATATGAGTGTGGCAAATGTGTGGGCCGAAGTGTGAAGCATGAACGACAAAAACATGCATAGATCAATAATGTTGACAGGCCAATTGAGTTGTCGGCAAAGGGGGGGAAGCTGAAAGTAGCGCCCTTCTGCCACACAACATCTTCTGTGTGTGTCTACAACATTTTTTATGGTTGACAAAATGTCAGCAAAGCTACATACAAACTAACATAGATATTCGCTTCGCATATATGTATATATATATTGTAAGCCATTGGCTATTGGCATTCCCAAAGTTGGCCAGCAGCCATCGACAGTTGGCCAACAGCACAACAAATCAGTCAGCAGCAGCCTCAGCTGCTGCCGATCGTCGAAGTGAGCTCACTGAAGCGACGACCGCAGACTCTGTAACGAGTTTATTTTGCTGTTGGTTTTCAGTTTACAACATTCAACGTCCACTCGAACCCGAGACTTAATAATGCCTGCTTCAAGCCCTATAGAGTTTCAGTCCCTAACAAATCTGTTGTTGTTGTTGCTGCTAGTTGCTAGTTGTTTCGACTCCTCCGCAAATTGTTGCTCTATGCATAACTATTATGGAAACTTTATATACATAAATACATACATACATATGTATATATGTGCACAGACTAGTGATAATGTTTAAGCACAATGGGCCCAGGCTAAGCACTTTCCATAAATCTATATATATTTATTTTATAAATAATATTTATAATTCACAGATAAATGTAGAACTAACATTTTAACCTCTAAAACGAGAGAATTATGTTGTAGATGTGGCAAGGACACCACTATATACATGCAACACCAGTTAGAAAGCTCAAGTCGAGAGTGCTCAATCTCAGTTTATTACATTCTTAGTAGGCTTTTTAATATGAAAATAAATCGCAATTTTTTAACCGATCTTAATGTAATGCAATTTAATTTATGTCTTTGTTGTATATCAATCTTTAAAAATAAGTTATTATTGTAAGAGGAAATTGGAATCATGACCATGAAGAATATTTAAACTCAAAAAATAAAATTAAAATACTTTTTTTTTTAAAAGTATACTGAAACTATTCGAGTTTTTATATATATACATTCAAATATTGAGGTATTATCGTATAGCAAGTATAAAAGTGAGTTTTTAGATAGTTGTTTGAATTATAATCCAATGTGTATTTGTAAATAACTGCAATAGTTAATTGTTAAAGCTTGTTGTACTTCTTACTTTACTTATATTCAACAAATAAGTCTTCTAAAAATCAACCTAAGCTAAATTTTAGAGAAACCACAAAATTTCCTTGTATGAAAAGTTATTCGTCATTGTTGTTGTTGTTGTTGGCATATTTTGGCCACTGTGCGACAAACGGCACTGATCATCTGTGTGTGTGTGTGTGTGTGGTTTGTTTGTGTCTATTATTAAATTTCTCCATGCAGCAATACAAAATGCCCAATGCACGCACACAAATGTACATATGTACACATATACATGCATGTAAGTATGTATTTGTATTGCCCACGCATACAGCTGAGGCTCGATTACATTTCAATGACAGTTTCGAGCCATTGGACATTTGCTCAAAGCTTTCGATTCCGAGCTTAGGACTTTGTTTTGTATGTTAATGTACATATGTAAGTCTACAAATACATATGCAGGTATGTGTATGTATGCTTTGTTATGCTATGTGGCATTGGCCGGCCCACATGCTCATGTACATATGCATGTTTTGTGTGTGTGTTTGTGTGTGTGTACAGTGGGGTGCTTACGACCTTTTTGTGAACACGCTCATTCGAGCCAAGCTTTTTTCTTTCTATTTTTATTTTTTTGTCTAGTGGCTTTTGCCTACGTGCAAAGGAATCTATACACTTGCACACATACACACACACAGACATACACACACACACACGAACACACAAACACAAGGCGAACACAGCAAAAGCCAACGAGAATGAGGTAGAAACTTCAGCAACAACAACAACAACAACGGGACTTTATGACGAAAACGAAACGAAGACGAGAAGAAAAAAATGATTGTATATATGTATGCCGCTGTATGTGTGTGTGTATGGCTCACACAATCAGTCAACAAATTGTCGCTGCTGGAGGAGCGCTGGGCGGAGGAAGCATTAGAAAAATCATAGAGTAATAGAGGAACCAACAACAGAGAAAAAAAAAACAGTTGGCGGTTAGCGGGCCAAAACGACGACGTCGACGACGACGACGAGACGAAGCCGATCGTCGGCTCTGCAGCTGGACGGGGTGGGAGGGTGGTAAGAGAGGGTAAGAGGAGGGTAAGGGGAGTCTACATGTGTTTGGTGCCAACCTGCGATACCTGTTCCGCGTGACGGCAGCAGCGGCAGCCGAGTTAGCAGCAGCAGCAGCAGAACCCTGCCAGTTAATCAGTTGCCGCAGTCATCAACAGTTGGCAGTTGGCTGCCACACAAATACAAATGTGTGCTTGTGTGTGTATGTATGTGTATGCTTTTATATGTATGTATATATGGCTAAGTTGGTCTAACGCTTTATTGTCGCTCGCAGCCAAGTTTTCTTGTCGTTGCACAGCAAACAGCGGAGTGCTTTAGGAAATTAGACCCTGAGAGAGCAGTCTTTCTCTCTTTCGCACACTAACGCACGCTCCCTTGCTCTCCATCTCTCTTTCTCTTACTCCCTCACTCTCTCGCTGTCGACTGTGTGATCGGCTTTTGATTGTGGGGGCGATGTGTAGGCCATGTGTGGCCAAAAGTGTCACGCACACTGCCACAAGGCAGCGTCCCCAACAGCAGCCCCCACATAGACAACAACAGCAACATGAGCATCAACCTACTTTTCAGCGCCCAACACATTGAGTAATAATTGGCGGCTCGCTCAGACTGACAGACAGCAGCATTATCTTTAAGTTTTTTTTTTTTGACTCAAAAGCTCCTCCGCTGAGCTGTATTCAAAAGCAGAACTAACTTGTTAAGTAAAATGCAAGAACAGAAAAACCTATATTTTTGAAAGAGGACTTTTCAGTTTTAACTCAAAAGCTCCGCCTTTGACCAGGAACAGGAAAAGCATAAAGAAAAATGTAACATATTTTAAAGAAAATTACTTATTTTTTTAATTTTGAGTAAAGCCGTAATCAAAACCAGAACTGACTTTGTCCTGTAAAACAGGCTCTGTTACTTCTACATAAGCAACAAGAAGAACAGAAGAAATAAAGAAAGTTGAAGAAAGCAACCTGCTCAAATGCTATAATTGAAAGAGAAGGACATATTTACACACATTTTCTTTCCTTCTTTTGTTTTTTTAAAATCATACAGTTTGGAAAAAAAAAACCAAACTGTATCCGCCTTCCGCAGAAGGGGGGCAAATGAGTTCCCATCTAAGAGGAAGTCATCTAACATAGTTACTCTTATATACATACATTGCTGTAGGATATATACATATACAAATATACATACACATATTAGATCAACGACTAAGTAGAACAACAATATTAAAAAAGAGGAAAAAAAAAGTAACAATAGGCACTGCGATCGTCGTTCATGGTAAAGCTCCACCATAAAAACAACAACACTCAACTTAAAAGTAGAAAAAAATTAAAGAGACTGCAAAAAAAAAACAAAAAAACAAAAAAAACGAACCAACAACACGCAATAGGGCAAGGCAAACAACAACAGCGCTAGCTGGCAGCGACGTATGCAGCGACGACGGCAGCGAGCCGAGCTGAGCCAGCAACAGGAATTTACGATTCAGTGGCTACCTTGTTGTTGTTGTTCGACTGTGTGTGTGTGTGTGCTGTTGTTGACTGCTGGTTGTTGTGTGTGTGTGTATTTGTTGCTTTTTCACCTGGGTTGGGGCGATGGGTGTGCATGTATTGTCTGTGTGTGTATGTAGTTGTGTGCATGGATCTTCGCCAAGGTGCGCCTGTGTGCGAGAGCGAGCGAGAGAGCTAGAGCCTATTAGGCAAAACATTCGCTTCCGTTGTAATAGTGTAAGGGTACGGGTAGGGGTGGGGATCTGTGCAACCGGACAGTGAATAATAGACAAAAAACAGCAACAACAACAATAACGAACGTGTGTAGGATAAGCATAGATAGAAAACACAAATAACACAGCACCTATTTTTTTTGAGCTTGAAGAGTTGCTGTGAGAGAAAAAAAAACAATTGCGCAGCGCTTATAGGATTCCAATTTGAAAATTCGTCATTCGCCTGTACGCTTCACTTGTAGAATTTACAGTTGCTTACGTAATCCCAACCAACACACATGCGAGCGCCTACACACAAACGCTCCTGCGCGCTCACATACACACACACACATTGATAAAACCCAACCGACGGCGACAGACAATTTAAGTTTTGTTTGTTGTAGTTGTATTGAGGCCTGCGTCGCTGGCTCAAGTTTCCACATGTTTTTCCAATTGCCGCAAAAGCCAAGCCAAACCACATGAACACACACACTCGCACACACACAGATGAGATGGAAAAACCAAAAGGCCCAACCCGAGACCAGCCCGACGGCCGCCCAACCCAAGTGCCGCCTATTGCCCTTACAATTACGACTACAGCGACAGCGAGTGGAAGAAAGAGAGAGAGACAGATAGAGAGAGGGTGAGGCAGGGAGAGTCTACAGAAAATCAGCGGCTGCTGTTGCAGCGCGGCATTTGCTTCTAGCTTTTTCTTTTTCCATCCATGTTTTCTTTTTAACCCCGTTTCGTCAACGTTGTTGGCACGTCCGTTCGTCCGCCGTCGACGTCGCCGTCGCTGCCTCCTCTTCCTCCACCCCTTTGAAGGCCCAGCGTCGCGTGCAAGGGAAATTAAAAATTCAAAAAGTCAAAGGCGCAAGCACTCAGAGAGTGAGAGAGGGAGAGCAGCAGCAGCAGCAGCAGCAACACAAGTGTAGAGATATACATACAGAGAGAGAGTGAGCGCACAATACTTTGGAGACTTGGGGACTTACTGATCAACTGTTCGTTCCTTTTGTGAGAGCGTTACGTTAGCAGCGCTGCTGCTGCTTCGCGACGACGACTGCGGCCGACGGATGTAGGATTGCTGTCGCTGTTTATGTGGATGTGGATGTGTGTGTATGCATGTGTAGCAAGAAGCTCATAAGCGGGCAAGAAGAAGAAGAAGCAGTAGCAGCAGCAGAGGCCTCGGCCGTCGCTTGGTTGTCGTTTAGGAGCCGAGGATCGCTCAGTCAGTGTATTGGTGTCATACGAGACGGACGAATTTGGCGGCAAAGAGATTTCATTGCGTTTCGCTCGCTCGCTCGTTCGTTCGTTCGTCCCCCTCCTCTATTTTTCTCTCTCATACTGAATTGTGAAAATTTCCATTTGGAAATTGGGCAATGACAACAATCAACCAAGAAAAAACAAAATTAAAATAAAATACATACAACGTGCAAAAACAAAAAAATAAAAAGTCAAGCTGAAGGAATAAAAACACAGGAGACAAACAAAGAAAGGTGCATACAATAAAAGTTGCAATTTGTGTGTAAAATATATTGAAGCAAGTCTACAAGTGTGAAAATCATTTTGCCAACGAATCGACAAACGCCCATTAAAACAGTTTCAAAAGTCGCCTGAAAAAATGTATATGTATGTGTTTATGAATATTTTTCTGTTTGAGTGTGTCGAAAGGGGGTGTAAAAATAAGCGCGTGTAAAGTGATCTCCGCAGTCCCGCCTCCCACCCCTAAGCAACGACGACCGCTTATCGTGCGCCCTATCCGTGTGCGCCTGTGCATGAGTTGTGTCTGTGTGTGTGCTTGTCTGTGTGCGTGCGTGCGTGTCGGGGCTGCGCAGTCGGCTTCCTGCGCGAGGACTTTGACTTATTCACTTCATTCGTATTCTACTTGTGCTCATTCGTTCGTGTGGCCTGCTCAAGTGAGGACGTGTCAGCGGCTTCTCTTTAAGCAGCAAGCAAGCGAGAAGAACTTTTTACAACTCAACAAAAAAATAGCAAGCGAAATAATAAATAAACACCAGTGTGTACAAAGTAAGCAATTTTCTAGACTTTTTTATGTGCGTGCTCGAGACACGAACACAAAAATACAACTGACAAACACCAAAAAAAATTGTATATATACTCTTGTAAGCGCACAAATAAAAACTGTTCATTAATGTCACTGCGCTAGATCTGTGAAGCAAATTTTTTTTCCTACTTCTGCAAAAGCTGCAGTGGAACTTTGAAAGCTCGCTACTTGAATTTGCTTGAGTGTGTGCGTGTGCGTGAAAGAGCGGCAAGTGTCTAGCGTTCACTCTCTCCGTCTGTCTCTCTTTCTCTCTCGGCGTCTTATTCTCATTGAGTTTTTTGAGTGTTGGGTGGCCCATTCAATCAATTTTAACAAGTGCAGTACAAAACAATAACAATTACTACAAATACTGCAATAATAAACAAAAAATAAAGAAAAAAATTGCAAAAACAAAATTAGCAAATGTATAAACAAAATTTAGAAATGCAACGAAAAAAACATAAAAGAAAAATAAAAGGCATGTGTAATATAATTTTTGACAGCAAGTGAAATTGTAAAAAGAATGATTTTCAATTAAGTGTACAAAGTAGTCTGCTGCGATAAGATAAGAGCGCGTTAGCAGTTGGCAAACATAAGCAACAAGTGCAAAGTGGAAGGAGAGCTGTGTGTGCGTGTGTATGTGTGTGCATACATGTGCATGTATATACACGCGTGTATTTATGTATGTGTGTGACTCACGCTAAGGAGTTTGTTGGACCAAAGCGAGCAATAACAAAAAAAAAAGAACGAAATATACCAATGTGATAAGTGCTATGAACAATATTTAGCAATGTGTTTTTCTGTTCGCTAGCTGCTGGCATTCCATTCCATTGGAATGGGGATATTGTGTGGATCTGTATCGTCGTCGTTCTACTACCAACTTTGTTTTTGCGTTTGCCAATCTCACAATTTAATGACTTTTTTGCTGTGGCTGTGTAAATTGTTGCTCATTCTCCTTTACACAACTTATGTGCCTGTATCGTTTTCCCCTCTGTTTATGTATGTATATGTATGTGTGTGTATTTATGTGCTCGTTTTTGTGTGTTTCTCTAAGCCTCCACACCCTTGGCAAGTTTTCAAGTCTACAATGTTAATAACAGTCCGTAGAACTAAGCAGTGAATGTTAAAGTGAAATTGCTGCTAGCCTTATGCAATTATTCTTCAGCAAACTAGAAAATTAAAATATGCAAAGTGAATGCGAGAAATACCCAAATAAACTCATTCCAAATAGCTTTTCAAATGGTAATTTTGCATTTTGAGTAAAATCCATTTGAAATGTCCCTTAAATGTTTGTCATTTCACTCTCTCTCTCTCTAAAAACTCCAAAAATTTGCATATAACATATGACTTAATATTTACTTATTGAACTTACGATGTATGTACGAAATGTATATAATTCCATTTGTTGCATTACTTAACGTTAATTTTTCAAAAGAAATGAAAGTTTATGATAATTTTCAATGAAATTTAAAATATTGTAATATACGGACAATGTAAAATTTTGAAATATATGCACTATTTGCATACCCCAAGTTCTACTGGGCTGCTCACGCAGCCAAAAACAGAGCCACAGACATATTGTCGCTCCGTATTGCGATCGCTGCGAGTTTTTCTGTATATATGTATACTATGTTTATGTGTGTGAGTGAGAGTGTTGTAGTTGTGTTGCTGCTCCTACTGCTTCTGCTTCTGTTTCTGCTGCTGCTGCTGTTATTGTTGTGACTGTTGTAATTTGCCCATTTGAAACACATTTGAAATTTCCATTTAGATTTCCCCATTTAGTTGTTTTCCTGCCTGCGCCTCTCTCCCACTCTCTTCCTCGCGCTCTCTCTCTCTCTCTCTCGCTCTCGCTCTGCCTGCATAATGCTCGGACCTTTGGCGACTGTTTGACCCAGCGGGTCGTCTCTTAAATTAATTTTGGTTTGCATTTAATTTATGAGTAGAGTGACGACGCGTCGAGCAGCTAGCTCATGAAAGGCCCTCTCCCCCTCCATCCCCTCAATTGGCCCTCTCTTCAAATGTGCTCAGAGTGCTCAATCCTTTTGTCATTTATTGTATGGGGCTGGAATTATATATAGATAGGACATAGATAGGATACATAATTACAGCGTTATTAAATGTTTTTTTTTACGTCTATTCCTTTGCAGCATTCTTTGATATTAACGTCAAAATGTTAAAGTGTTGAGCACAACTTTGTATACTGAAGGACGTCAAGGATATTATATGTATTATATATTTGCTAAGTGCATGCAAAAAACAAACAACAAAAATAGAAAGAAAGAAAGAAAATCTGAAACTATTTTATTGGCCGACTATTCCGCTCCACTCGCTAATATTGACAAACGCGAAACGGCTTCCAAATGAAGATGGCATCCCAACGATTTTGCCTGCGCTGGAACAATCATCAGAGCAATCTGTTATCTGTCTTCGATCAGCTGCTGCACGCCGAAACCTTCACAGATGTGACGCTGGCCGTCGAAGGACAATACCTAAAAGCACACAAGGTACATACATTTTGCCCAATCATAAATCAACTCGGTAACAAGTTGAAACACATATTAACAAAATCGTAATGCGCGTGTCTCATTTTTTGTTTTTCTCAATGGTGCACAGATGGTGCTATCCGCGTGCAGTCCATATTTCAATGCGCTGTTTGTCAATCATCCGGAAAAGCATCCGATTGTCATACTCAAAGATGTACCTTATTCCGATATGAAATCCCTGCTGGACTTTATGTATCGCGGCGAGGTGTCTGTTGATCAGGAGCGGCTTACCGCTTTCCTGCGCGTCGCCGAGAGTCTCCGCATCAAGGGGCTAACCGAAGTCAACGATGACAAGCCTACGTCCGCGGAGAGCGCACCAGCGCCGCCGCAACTGCAACGCATCCAACCGTACCTGGTGCCGCAGCAGCGCAAGCAGCCCAATGTCCTTGCTGCAAGTGCTGCAGCTGCCGCATTGCAGGCTGCCACACAGCCATCGCTCCTCAGTTCCGCTCTGATGCCCAAACGCAAACGTGGCAGACCCCGCAAGCTATCCGGCAGCTCCAATGGCACTGGCAACGATTACGATGAATACGAGCGCGATGGCCTCATGAATGTAAGCTGAACAATAGACAACAATTACATGATGTATTTTTCACAAATTAACTAAATCTTTAATTTAACAAACAGGACTCGGATTTGGGCAATGGCAAACTTGGCAACGATTCATATTCCGGCAATGATGATGGCTCCGATGACAACCAGCAAGAATCTGCCAACAATGATGATCTGAATGTAAGTCGAGCTCTGCTTTTTCTTCGCTGTCTTCTTAGTCATTGCTAATCTTTGACTTGCAGGAAAGCCGCGACTCACTGCCCTCGAAGAGATCAAAGAGCGGGAAAGATCAGCGCATGGCACAACAACAACAACAGCAGCAACAACAAGACGACAACAGCACTTCCGGTGAGTTGAAGATGTTTCAGTTTCCGTTTCCGTTTGCATTTCATACGCATTTATGCCAATATCCAATTCAATTCAATTCGATTCATTCAAAAGGCACCCATTCCCCATTTACTGTTCCTAGCTGTAAGCAATCAAAAATAATTGTATTATTATTGTATACATATGCATTATCTATAGTCAATTAATCAGAACAGTTTATTAAAAGTAAACAACAAACAAATATATATATATATATATAAATATATATATATATATATTTATAAAACAAAAAACAACTAAAACCGAAACAGCACCAGAAACAAATTTATAATTTATATCGTAACATTTACATTCGAAAAGAATTTCGAACATTCTCATCTGCCAAAAACACATTTCGAATTGTGATATCGGAAAAGCTAAAAGGGATTTACGCATTTCATAAAGAGCAGAACAAAAAAAAAGTTAAAAAAAAACCTAGAACAAAAATCGAAAAAAAACACGTTTTTTGATATTTAACGCGTCGGTTAGTGAAAAACTGAAAATTTGTGAGAAATTGAAAGTTGAGTTGAAAAAACAAACATGTTTTTTTTTTAGTGTGAAGAATAATTGAATTTTGAGTTTGTCGCGCATTTGCTGAGTTTCGCATTTTCTGTTAATGACGCATCCTGCGAGCGCCAGGTGAGTGCCCCCAATGCAACTTCAACAACAACAACAGACGCTAGTATGATGCCAAAAAGAAATGCAAATCCACAAATGCTAAACAGATTGAGACAATTGTCGAAAAGTTGATAATCGGGTTGAGGAGCTCACAGGGATTTATGGCCGACGCTTGAAATATAATTAAACTATAAAAAAAAACAAACGCATTTTTTTTGTTGCCAAAATTTAAATGAAAAACCGCGTAAGCCAAAAGAAAAGCGACCAGCTGTTAGAATTTTATTTACTCATAAATCTGAAGAAAAAGAACACGTTCTACAACAACATGCTGAACAACTCTTTAAATTTCTCCACCCCAACCATAAAAAACAAACTATGAAAAACACTTTTCGAACTACGTCACGCGTCTTGCAGTGCATAAAAAACAACATCAACAACAATAATAATGACAAAAATAAAAATAAACAAGAAAATGGCTTGAAATCCCTATAGCTTTTCCGATCCGATTTGAAACTAGTTGCCTACTCGCTCTCTGATCATTTGTGTTTTAGCCATTGCTTTTGCATAATGCTCACACACACACACACCCACACACCCACACACACAAACACACAAACACACAAACACACGCACACTTGGCACCCTTGAACACAATTAATAATCTTGGGAATTTTGAATATTTTAGATGGAAACGATAGCGATGGCGATGCCATGGACACATCGTACATGGAGCCACAGCTAATGCTGGATGAATACGATGAGCCCGTGGAATTCAAATACAATCCGCTGACGGACAACAATTCACCCACGCAGGAGCAGAACACAACGACAACGGACAGCAGCAACAGCCATCAGCATCTCAACGAGCAGGCGCGTCAGCAGGCCTTCCTCATAGCGGCACAGCGAAAGCATCAAGTGGAAACCGCTGCATTGGCAGCCAGTGGTGGTGGCGCTGCCAGCAGCGGCGGTGGCTTAAGACTCAACATTATTGGCATTGCCGGCGGTGGCACTGGTCCCGGTGGCAAGTCAATGGTTAGCATTCCGAAATTAACGCCCATTGGCAAGGTGAATGCCGCCTCCACGCCACTGGTATCGCCCGCATCCTCCTCGTCGTCCAAGCCACGCGCCCAGAAAAGGCCAAAGCTTAAGCAGAACGGTGATATGGCCAAAAATGCCTATGCATCCGGTCAGGATTATCTCGATCTGTACAATAGCAGCGATGGCTTCAAACTAAAGTCCGAGCTACTCGGCGGCAGTACACCGAATCTGAGTAGCAGCGGTGCCGGCTCTGGCGTTGGCGTTACGGCCGCCGTTAAGACCAAACTCAATCTCAGCAGCAATATTGGCGAGGGCGAAACCGAGGGCTCCGTGCGCGACTATTGTACCAAAGAGGGGGAGCACACGTATCGCTGCAAGGTCTGCTCGCGCGTCTACACGCACATCAGCAACTTCTGTCGGCACTATGTGACCTCGCACAAGCGCAACGTCAAAGTGTATCCGTGTCCGTTCTGCTTTAAGGAGTTCACGCGCAAGGACAATATGACGGCGCACGTGAAGATCATACATAAAATTGAGAATCCCTCAACGGCGCTGGCTAATGTTGCCGCTGCCACATTGGCCAGTCAGTCGTCGCTTGGCGGCGGCAGTGGCAGCGGTTCAACGGCGGTTGCAACAACGCCAACGCCGCCCGATTTGAATGCACAGAATTCGAATCAATCGCTGCCAGCGACAACAAACAATGCGCTATCCACCTCATCATCGTCGTCCACGTCATCGTCCAGTGCCTCGTTGGGCTCCCTGGCAACGGCAGCAGCGGCCGCTGCCGCGGCGCAGTAATCTCTACTAATTGCAATAACAACAACAACCACAAGAAGCCGCATATTCCAAAACCAATAACAAAAAAAGAAATAATGACGAAAATATAAAGTAGTTGAAATTCAGCAGAGGAGAGCAGGAAAGGATGGCAGAAAGGCGGCCCAGGCGCCAGGCGCCAGTCGCAACAGGGACGATGGGCGTGGGGAGGGGTAGGGGGAGGGGAGGGGAGAGGTATATAGGCTAGGGGCCATTGCAGCGTGTTAGTTAACATTTCAAATTGTTAATTTTGTTTTTTAGTTATTTACACTTTACTACGCTTTGATCGTAAAGTTAATCGTTTAATCTCAGCATGATGAAAAGTTTCCTCTGTTGAACGTTTTTTTTATATAATTATTATTATTATTATTATTTTTTTTAATTTTTTACTCCGCTCTTATAATTTATAATTATTTACAAACGATATGTTGTGCAATTATATAATTTCGATAACGGTTACAAACTTTAGTTTAATCCGCAATTAGAACGCAAAAAAAGAACCCCACTCTATGAATACCAATAGCGTTAACCAACACTTAGCATTATAAAAAACAAAAACAAAAAAAAAATCCCCTAAATAAAAAAAACCCATTGTAAAATGTGTACCATATAAAATGCAATTATGCTGAGTCATTTTGCACTTGGCGATTTTATTTTTGCGCACCGCAGCGGCCTTAAAAAGCAACAAAAATATGTAACCACTAAAGTTACAAACTAAACTAAATCTACTGCACTTTTAGTTAACGTCAACCCCTAACTATACATACATATATATATGTATATATATATATATATATAAATATTATCAATATCCACACATGTCTTTGGTATGCGTAGCTATAGCTCTATTAATTAATTTATATACATATATATATACTATATCAAACATATATATATATATATTTATATAAAATGAACATTATGATTATCATTTTGTTTTACGTTTAAATGTTAATAATATGTGGGAATCGTGTGCGAGTGGAAAGTGGAAGCGCAGATCTACCTTGTTGCCTTCAAATGAAGCTAGTTGAAAAAAAGTAAAAATGAAGAAAGATTGGATCAATCATTCAATCGTTCAATCAAACACATACGGATTAGAATGCTGCACAGCTCGTTCAAAAGATTGCAAATGTTTCGTTCGAGTTGTGTGCGGCAAGTTAAATGTTAATATTATAAACTAATTGTAAAAGCAACAATAATATACAATATACAATATTAATGATAATGATAATAATATTGTATGATTATGTTTATGTTTATTATGGATAACAACTAACGTAGTCTATAAAACCAACTATGCAAATAATTTATCAATTTATTACATAATTACAATAATTACACTTAAAATTTATGTTGTATATCGGAGGCTTAAATTATCGCCAAAGAAACGAAGCAAAACAAAAGCAAAACAAAAACAAACACAAAAACGAAAAGAAGCAAAGAAAAATGCAAATGCAAACATAAAAGAAATTCAGCAGCAAATTAAAAAAAAAAATGAAATAAAATAAAACAAACAAAAAACATGTCAAGCAAAATGAATAAACACGATCTCCAAAAACAACAACAACAAAAAACTCGAACTTGCAAAAGTTAAAAACAACACAATTTTCATAAATGAAATTAACGAAAAATTATTGAATTCAATTTTGTTGCAATCAGAAATCAAAAACAAAAAACACACAGCACTAAAAACAATAAGAAAATGCAAAAAAAAAACAAAAAAAAAACTAAACAAAAGAGCAATCAAATAATCTGTGTAATAAATAATAAACAAACTGCGTGTGTACGCTAATTTATTAAATATAATTTGTTTTTAATTCTTTATTTAGTGTTAGCTAGTGCAATTTAGTTAAGTAAAACGCTCTATCCACCAACTATCGCAAACCGATTCAATAACTATAGCTAACCCAAACAGCAACAACAACAACAAGAACAACATCTTTTTCTATTTTGGCATTAACACACACACACACACACACACACACAAACACAACACATACACATATATAAATATTTATATTGTATGTACTATATATTTTAACTTTAATTTTAGCGTACATTTTATATAAACACAAATGTTTTTTGCATTCAAGCAATGTAATTAAGCCTCACACACACACCCACCCACACACACACACACACACTAAAAATTGATTTCCAACTCGAAAAAAACAGAGCAGAGTTTTCTACATTAAAAATAAATTTCCATTTTAAAATATATAAATAAAGATTAAACAGTCATGCTTTTGATGCCCAAAGAAACGAAAGAAAGAAAATAATAAGCAAGATTACATATATATATATATATATATATATATATATATATATATATATATATATATATATATATATACATACATATATATTAACCAGAACTTGTTGCACAGTTGAGTATGGCGAAATGTGGCAAGCAAATCTTCCAATGTGAGGTAAAATGTTGTGTGTTAGTAAACTTGGTTAAAAACACACACACACACACGCGCAAAGAAAGTAATCAACAAATTGTGTAAAACTAAACAATAATAGCAAATCACGCAATATTATTTTCATTTAAACAAAACATATTGTTATAGTACATGCATGTATTGGTTTTATTACGAAATACGATAAATGAATTATTATTATTATATCGATTAACTGGCAAATGCGAAGAGAAATAAAATACAAAAACACACACACACACAAAAATAGTTCTGAAAAAGAAACAATTTGTTTGATTTTTTACTTATATATTTTTTTAACATTTTTTTTTATAATTTTTACCAGCTTCAGGTTGTGTTTTTGAAAATAATTCGATGTTTTTCATATCGAGTTGAGAATTTATTTGAAAACTTGACGAATCCCGACGGACTTCAAACATATACAAAATATATATAAAAAAAATTTAATTTTAATTTTAAACACAAAAAATAATAAAACATAATAAATAATCTACTCCTTTTGGGAATCATCTTCACCGGGTTAATCTCTAGGAGGACTCGCTTAAACCGTATTCCGATGGAACTTGAAATATATCGGACTACATAAAATATAAAAAAAAATTAATTTTGAATTTAAATTTTTATTTAAAACTTAAATATTTTCGGCAAGCCGAATTTGGCATGGATTTGGACACTATATCATATGTATATGGAGCGCCCATTGGGACTATCAGATCAGAGATGAGCGTGTCGAGTTGGAACAGTACATATATACTGTGAATATATACGTATATATACTGTGAATAGGGACAATCAGTTGAAAGTTGAGTTCTTGAATGAATAACTGTTGTTGGCTTAACAAAGCTCAATTTGTTGATTTCAAAATGGGACTATTATATTGTATAGTTACCATAGTATTTAATAGTTGATTCTCAAAATCTCTTTAATATCAAATTTGGTACGTAGTTAATCTCTGCTAATATCTTATCTATATATATATAAATAAGTATGTTCTCATATTAAATCTATTTAATTTCTTGCAGCACAAGCGACGCCCGAGTTGTCGCAGCGACTCTTTGGCTGCCCAACAGCAGCTGCCACTGCCACTGCCTCAACTGGAACTGCATTCGAGACGAGCAATACGAATGCGCAGGAGGGCAGTGATAGCATCGCAACCGCACCACTGCATCTGCCCACCATACTGGGCCTGAAGATACGCGCCATCAATCCGAGCAATCAGACAACGCCAGCGTTGCAGCAAAAGTCGAGCAACAGCAATTCGCTGCTCAAGCAGCAGTTGCGTGGCGGCGCCAAGGATCCCGAAGTGGCAGTGGCTGCAGCGCCAGTGCCTGTGCCTGTGTCTGTGGAAGACAGCTCCAAGGATGCACAGCAGCAGAAGGAGAGCTGCAGCGCACTGCAATCGCTGGCCAATGCAGCTGAACGTCAGTCGCAACAGGCGTCCAACAACAGCAGCAGCAGCAGCAACAACAATAACAACAGCTTGCATCAACAGCTGCTGCTGCACATGGCTGCCACTGGGAATCCAATGCTGAAGCACAATGCTGCCGACTATTACCAACAACAACAACAACAACAACAACAGCAGCAGCAGCTCCAACAACAACAACAACAAGAACAGCAGCCATCGGCTCAGGCATCGCCAACGGCTGAAGCACAATTTACGGAGGAGGACATGGAGCTGATGTGCGTGGTGGATCAACAGGATAAATGCGATGAAACGGATCATGAGATGCTAACGCTGGCGGATGAGAATGCCGGACTGCCCGGCTATCAGGCAGCTGATGGCTATGAAGATGCCGCACCACCCACAACAACAAAGGCCACAACGGAGCGCAGTGAAGTGGCGACCACGTCAACAACCAGATCGAAGAGCAGCTCGACACCCAAGCGACCCGTGCAGCGGCGACGGGTACGTCGCAAGGCGCAATCGACACTGGACGACCAGGCGGAGCATTTGACGGAGATGTCGGTGCGGGGATTGGATCTGTTTCGCTATGCCAGCGTCGTTGAGGGCGTCTATCGCTGCACCGAGTGTGCCAAGGAGAACATGCAGAAGACCTTCAAAAACAAATACAGCTTCCAGCGGCATGCGTTTCTCTATCACGAGGGCAAGCATCGCAAGGTGTTCCCCTGTCCGGTGTGCTGCAAGGAGTTCTCGCGTCCTGACAAAATGAAAAACCATCTGAAGATGACGCACGAGAACTTTACGCCGCCCAAGGATATTGGAGCTTTCAGTCCGTTGAAGTATTTAATCTCTGCAGCAGCTGCTGGCGATATGCACACAACGCTCTACCAGCAGCAACAGCAGCAGCAGCAACAACAGCAGCAGCAGCAGCAGGAGCAGTTCCAGCGTCAGTTGGAGGAGCAGTTGCAGCAGCAGCAACAACAACAACAACAGCTGCAAACCCCATTTGAGTGCCAGGACAGTGCTCTGCTGCTGCCCGAAGTCAAACAGGAGCAACAGGAGCAGGAACAGGAGCAGGAGCATGATCTACATGGCTATGCGGCGACGACGCCCACAGCTGCTGCAGCCGCAATGTTGAGCCTGCAGAATGATGTCATCATCAAGAATGAGATACAAATCTCGCCATCGCCGTCACCATCCCCGCCAGCAGCAGCAGCAGCCCTGTACGAGGGCAAAAGCCTGCCACTGACACCGACTGCGGCACAAACAGCAACGTAAAAGACTTGAATCTACGAGGCAGTCACCGAAGGATATATAAGAAGATATATATATATATATATATATATGTATATATATATATATATATATATAAATATATCCACATATTACAGAGTGCCTTAATGAATGAATGATTGAAACGCAACAACTGTAAAATACTTAAATTACTTAAACGATAAGCAATTGTCAGAACTCAAAAGAAACCACACTCAACACGAATAATAGTTAATGTAATTTGTAAGGCTCATTTAGTTGACGAAAATGTAGCTAATTTCAGAGTAGCAATAACTTAAAACAAGGTTCCGTCCATAAAGCCTTAATTGTTAGTAATAGTCTAGTTTAGTTTAGTTTAGTTAGTTTTATATATGTAAGTATTTATAAGCGTTTAGTTTCTAAGTAAACTGCAACTGATTAACTAGTAGAACATTTTATGTAAGCCCCACTGCCTGAAAATGCACTTTATTTTATTGTTTTGATTTCTTGGCCTTATTTTTGAAACAAAATGAAAACAAACTTAAATTAATAAGTAGCAAACGATTTGTTGCGTTTAAGAAGCGCTCGTAGCTAATCCAATCGATTAAGCGCCGTCCAACTAAATTTAGTCGCTACTTAGAAAAACTGTACTCGTTATTGCGCCAGCGATTTCTCTTTAGCAATTTTTATTCATTTTTTTATAATTTTTTTTTTTAATGTGATTTTTGTTAAACTGTATTTTGTTTTAGACTTTCGTTTAATGTGTTTATTTTTGTTTTGTAGTTTATAAATATTGTATTAAGCTCAATACTCAAAGTCCGTAGAACAATTGGTGTGTTTGATGTTCGTAAAACGTGAAACCGGAAACCCAATGAATTGGCTATTTGTGCAATTATTAAAAAATAACGTCGTGGCGAGTGACGAACCCATTCCACATATATTATTGGGTTCGTTGCCCACGGACATGTTTTAAACTTAATTACCAACTACTTAATTATGCTCTAGCTAACTATTAGACTTACATTCATACAATATAGCATATACGTCATATACAGTATATATATATATATATATATATATATATATATATATGTGTGTATATATACTGATTAAGGCATTAATGCGCAATGGACTTCCAGTGAACGTTTACTGATATTTTTTTCTTAAGCTCAACAGGATACAGCGACTATAGTTGCATCTAATTTAATCCATCACACACAATCGTACAAAATCCGCACAAATTGTACGCACAAAAGTCCTTAGCATTTGTATTACATACATACATACATACATACAAATATATATATAAATGTATTTCGATTTCAATATTTACTTAAAGCAACAATTACGACTTAAACTAACAATGCGCTCAATAAATAGATATTATGCAATTTTTAATTCAGATTTGTTTATTTAAATATAACAGATATTGCTTTGGTTATCATATGGAGTTATTGATGACTGGATTTATTCTACAAACTGTTGGGATAAATTTCGTTTGGAGAAGTCGAAGCAATCAAGTTCGCTGTTGGTCCTCGCGGTATTTTTCGTTTGAAATGCGCGCTCTTTATTTAATCGATTTGCATGCAAGCAGTGCTGTCACTTATCGATTGCTAAAAAAAGGACATATCGTACAGAAAAAGGCCGAAAAGCGGGCACAAACTGAAAGTATACAAAAAGGAACAATAATAATTTTAAATTACTTGTGAGCGAAAATTGATTTAAAATTAAGTTAAAAACTTTAACATTTATAATAATATTTGAATAGATGCAATTTGACAACTTTAAAGTGTGGGGAAAAAGGCTAAAACACCATTTCTATTAAACATTGATAGTTCCGTTATCGATACTATAAACACTCCAGCTTTGCTTATTTCGTCTGACAAACGGATATCGAATAATATTAAAGCAACTGTTACGAGTGCGCACCCATCTCCACTAGTCTTGTCCATAAAATCCGAGGCAGTGTGTGTTGTATTTGGCTAGTTCCTATATTGCACGGGAGGAGCAACAATGTTAAAGCGTGGCGGGATCTTGGCTCACCGCTATAATAGCAATAACAACAACAACAACAATAATAACCATGTTGGCCGCACTGCAACACATTTCTGTATGCTTAAGGACAGGGATGTTGATGTGGAGAGGTATCAGCGTCGCAAGGAGCACAACAAGCGCCGCGTCAGCTTCAAGGCCACACAATTTCCGCAAAAGGGCGATTTCAAACTGCGGCTGCAGGATGTGCGCCGCTGGGATGAGGACGAGGACATGAGCAGCGAGGCAAAGGAACGTCGCTGTGCCCGACGTTGCGACTCCCCCATACCCAGATGTGGCAAATTTGGTAAATTACAAGCTAATAGCACCGGCTGGTATCAGGTGACAATCTTAAATTGTCAAAACTATGACAAGGACGCAATGATGCGCTCATTGCTGGCGGCGTTGTCGCCGGTCGTGTTCGAGCCGCAATATTGGTGCATGGAGCGCGAATGTGCCAAATTCTACACAGATGACCTGGAGCTGGCCGAGCGCATACAGCGGTTGAGCCGCCAAGTCCAATTGCCAGATGGATTTCGCTTGATAATGCGTGTGCGCAACGGCATACCACAAGTGACCATCGACGATGAGTTCAAACTGCTGATGAAGACGGTGATGTCCAAGCGCTATAATCTGCAGAATAAAGCGATCGATCTTTCTCGCTTCCATGCCGATGTCGATCTAAAGTCCATCTTCTGTCCGCTCTTCCGTGTGAATGTGATGTCTACGGCACTGGATATAATCTGCGAGAATATACCCGATGTGGAGGCGATAAATCTCAACAATAACAACATGTACAGCATGGAAGCCTTCAAGGGCGCCGACAAGCGGCTGCCACATCTGAAGGTCATCCATATGGGTGATAATAATTTGACATCGCTGGCGCATCTGTACGTCCTGCGTAATTTACCCATTGTGGAGCTGGTCTTGCGCAATAATCCATGCCGTTCGCGCTACAAGGATCCACAGCATTTTGTCCGAGAGTTGCGACGTAAGTTTCCACAGTTGCTGCGGCTCGATGAGGAAATATTGCCGCCCCCATTGAACATGGTGCCTGCCAGAGCATCCTATTTGTGCGACAGCGCTGGAGTGGATGTTGTCCGTCAATTTTTGGATCAGTATTTCAACATCTTTGATTCGGGCAATCGACAGCCACTGCTGGATGCATACCATGAGCATGCACTGCTCTCAATCTCAATGCCCTCGATGAGCCGGGCGGGTCGGCTGGACAGCTTCTGGAAATTCAATCGTAATCTGCGCCGCAATACGAAACCCGAGCTGGAATTTTTGCGCATGCGTCTTTTGAGCAGTGGTCGTTTGGCCTGCGTATCCACGCTGGACGAATGGCCGCGTACGTTGCACGAACGGCATACGTTCACCGTCGATCTCACCGTCTACAATCCGCAAATGTTGGTATTTACGGTCACCGGTCTGTTCAAGGAATTAACTGGCAATGCGCACAGCTCCGCGACCACTTCCGCCCAGCAGCAGCCCCATGAGCTGCGCCATTTTATGCGCAACTTTATCGTGGTGCAGCATAATAGTGGCTTCTGTATTCGCAACGAGACGATTTTCATCACCAGCGCCACGCTGGAGCAGACAAATAAATTTATGCAAACACAAAAGGAACAGCCGATCACAGAACCTGCAAACATCTCATCCATTAACGCTAACTCAATTCAGAGTCGCATCCAAGCGACTAATCCAGTTGCAGTCGCTCAATTGCCAGCTTCAACGGCCACACTCTGTGATGCTACCAAAATGCAAATGGTGCAAGCCATGTGTGGACAAAGTCAAATGAATCTCGATTGGAGTCGCAAGTGTTTGGAGGAGACGAATTGGGACTTCAATCATGCTGTCTTTGTCTTCGATAAACTCTTCAAAGAAAACAAAATACCACCCGAAGCATTTGCCAAATAATTACAATTACAATTACAGTGTTAGCATAATTACGATGAATCCTTTTTTTTAGGCTGATTGAATGTTAATCCCCATTCCACAAAATTCCTGATCATATCATATACATATACCAACATTCAACATTAATAGTCTCGAATAAATAGCCAAAGAAAAACTCATGTGAACAAAATTATAAAAATCATACTGGAATGGCGCTATCTATGCCAAATCCATACAAATCTTCGAAGGAAATTGCATTCAAGGACAACAGATAGAAGCGGAAAGTAATAAATCAATAAAACAAAATAAAATAAGATACCTTTTCTGTTTGGTTTCAAATTATTATTTTTTATTTATTTGTATTTGTTTAGCTTATTGATTATTGGCACGACGATACCAGAACCGTGCTCGAAAATCATCGGAGCAGGTGAGAAAAGCGGGCGCATTTGGCGAATGGGTTATGTACCGAACGGGCCCATTGTGCCCCAGAGAGTTGAGCGTGAGGCGGCAGCCATTGCGCGAGTTCCAAGAGCACAACGAGGTAGTTGCCTCATCTGGGAACAGCACATAGTCTTCGGTGTGGTTGAAAACAGCTTCCGCTTGATGCTCCTGTTTGCCTGTTGTGCCAGCGCCCGTGTATGTTTGTATGGGGCGACTGGTGCACAGCTCCCACAGATAAACAATTGAGTCCATGCCCGATGAAAGCAAGTACTACAGAAAAGAATGAACGGAATCACTTGTTATTTACATGTTTTAAGTGCTTAAGTGATGCTAAATATATATATGTAAATATATATATATATAAATTACATAGGTAAACTCACCTTTCCGTTGCGCGTGAACTGCAGGGAGCAAATGGCTGCTCCGCTGTGTGCCTCAGCAATAGTGTTGATGCAACGACCGCTGATGCCATCCCATATCTTGATGTCGCCATCAAAGCTACCGGTTGCATAGAGCTTACCAGTGGGCGAATACTTGACGCACGTGACGCCCGACTTGTGCTGCTGCGAAGGTATGGCGCTGACGAAGCATTGCGTAGTGTGGATATCATAGATGCGCAGCACATGGTGCTCCGTGCCAATGGCTATGTAATCGCCAGTTGGATGAAAGGACACGCACAGCACTGGCTCGCAGTCGGTAAGCACTTTGTGCGCCTTCTTCACGGATGGCTTGGCAATGTCGAAGAGTTTTACGGTGCCGTCACGCGAGGCCGACGCCAAAATGTGCTCCTTGGGATGAAATTCTAGGTAGGACACCTCATCTGTGTGATCATACAACGTACGTATTACGGGATGGCCCTGCTGCTCGCGACCCGGCTCAATATCCTCGGGTGCCGATTTGGCCAACATGCGTTCGACGTCCAGAATCTTGATACTTGCATCCACGCTACCCGTTGCCACCAGTGACCCATCGAAACTGAAGGCACCCGCACGGCATGCCTGCTTGTGTGAGGTGACATAGGCCGTTTCATAGGAATGCGGCTCCGGAGCAAGAGCGGATGCCTCCGGCTCAAATTCCAAATCAATTCCGGGCAGCACATCATCCGTATTGGTCTTATCCTTCTCAGCCATTATTTGCATGCCTGATATCATCACATGCAGCAGCCGCTCACTTGGCGCACACTGATCCGCTTTGACCAACATCGAGAGTTCCATTGCAAACTTTTCCAAGCCATCGTACATCAACTGGCTGCACATATAGAATTCGCATTATTTAATATTGTGAGCATCCAACTATTTATCGCATACCTTATCATTAACCGGTATAATATTTCCCGGTTTTTAACCAAGTTATGTGGATCCAAAATTTCGTCGCGCATCTTTGTAAATAAAAATTAATGCCAGACTTATCGATATAGTCCACAATTGTCGAATATTTGGAGCCCATTGTAAAATATATCGATTGATTTAAATATCGATATTTCGTGCCGCAAACTTGATATCGATTAAAATATATTTCGATAGCACACTCACACACAGCAACAGCAGCAACACGTGCAACTTGTTTTGTTTTCGTAGCGTTTTTCACAATTTCAAACAGATAAACCATGAAAATTCGCAAGAATCATGTGCGGAAGCGTTACCGCTACAATGTTAATCGTAAAACTATGAACAGAACACGCTCATCCACTGGAAAAATCAAGGAGTAAGTTGAACTGCGTAAATCTCAATCGGTCTCATGCTCAACAGCAGCGCCTTTTGTCCTTTGCAGTCCCGAAATGAAGAAATTGTGGCTGGAAGGTAAACGCGTTGGCACCAATTTCAAGGAAATGGGGCTAGCCAGCGATCCAAACAAGTCTGTTGGCATACCGAATTATAAACGCAACAGACTCGAAGCAGTCAAGCTTGTAAAGAAGCTCGATGATGACGATATGGCGACGCTGGACTCCAAGAAGCAAATTGCCGCAGAAGAGGCACAGAAACCAAAGCGGGGTCATGTCGTCCAAGAGCTGGAACAAATGGCAATCGACCGGCGAGCTGATCCAGAGTTCAGGTAAGCATGCATGGATCTTTGATTGATAATGTTAATTTAAATATGTAATTCATTGCTTTACTGTAGATTACCCAAAGGTGTTGTTAAGGAGCTTACATATTTTCTCGGCAAGCACAGATTCAACTATAGGGCCATGGTCGCAGATCGTCGCAATCACGGTCAGTGGACGTGGCGGCAGTTTCGATTAAAAATTCGTAGATTTATGGCGATTCCGGAACAATTCAATGAGTACCTCAATCAAAAAAATTTACCAATAGGCGTAAAACCAAATTGGCCAGAATACGATTCGGACAGTGAATGGAAATGAAATACTATGACTAAGAATAGTCCGTAAGCATAAACATACAGATATCGTAAATACAAATATACAAATGATTAATTGATTTCTTAAAAATCTTGAAGATAATATTTCTTTTTAGTATGAGTTACCTCCAAAAATGTACGAACTTAGCTTCATTTCAATTGCAATTATTGACAGGAAATGGGCAATTATTTTAATTAATTTAATGTATTTAAAGGCTAATTGCTTCTATTTTTTTCTGTTGCTCAACACTCGGGGAACATAAAATTTGCATAAATAAGATGAACTTGATTTAAAGAAATTATGAATTTAGTAATTAGAAGCATTCTAATTTGCATGTGACAATTGTAATTAAATTTGCGTGACTAGTGGCAAAAAAAAAACGTTGCCTGTCGTGAATTGGTAACAGTAAATTCGTGCCCTTTGTAAGCTAATGAAAAATTGTCAGTGTTCGATTTGAAAATTGCCCGCATTTTTGAATTTGTCATGTGCGCGATACCCATGGATGCCCATGGCGATCCCTTGCCCAAGTTGCTTGGTGGCTACTCTGTCGTTTACTCGCCGTTGCATCATCGTGCATCGGTTCGGTTCGGTCACATCGTCAACTGTCAACCGATTGCCTGCCTCTGTCAATTTCGGTCTTTCCGTTTTCTGGTTTCGAGGTAAGTGCACGTACTTGGGTCCGTGTGCAGCTTTCATAAAATCCTTAAATAACGTTCACATTAATAACCATCGATTGAATTGCTGCGTGCCAAATAACAGTAAAGTTCTTGTGCTTCTGCCCATATTAATTATTTTTGCATGTTTTGCAACATTTGTTTCGTCGAGTGCCGATTGAATTTCGTGCGTCTGCCGGCCGGTGAGATTTTTGCATAATAAAGACTTGCAGACATGTATACACTTGGTGTATATAACGGTATCTATGTACAGTTGTTTGATGTAAATTGATCGGGATATCAAATACGGCAATTATAGAAGTGTCTGTTCAGTTCGAAATACATACATATGTATGTATTTATTGAATGCTATGAATACATTCCATATATACATGTATACGCATTTGCATATACATACATACATATGTATGTATGAATATGTAATGCTGTGCTCTTTTGCTAATTTCAAAATGGCGGCTCAGCTATTGCAATTTCCTTTATATGCTTCTGGTAGTGTGTGTGTGCGTGTCTGATTGTACCGCTATGTGTTGCTAGAACTTATAGATACTTAATACTTTCATTTCACATTAAAATAAACATGCATTTATGATGACGGTGCTAAAGAGTCTCAGTTCAAATTTGTCTTATTTCTCTGCATGGAGGAGAGAGAGGAGGCTGCATGAGAAAGTATTTTTACACTTCCCTTTAAGCTTCTTCTTGCCAATTTGCACTTAGATGCAAATACACACACATATACACACATGTATGTGCAGTTAAAAATATCTAGAGAAAAACAGCAAGTTAAAATTGTTTCTAGGGTTGAAAATAAATCACAAAATAAAAACAAGAGAGAACGTTGCAGTCGGACGTAACCGGCAGTGAAATACTATGATACCATAATTTGTGTACTGTCCAAGTTTGCTTTTCAGATTGGGGTAGATATAAAATAGTAACTCTTCGAAGTTTGGCTGTAGCTCTCAAATTATGGAAAATATGTGCTTTTCGAAATTTTGAGGGCGGGAGTGGGCGTGGTTGAAATAAATTAAAGAGAATGTTCCTAATAATCTTCCTTCAAAGTGTGGTAGCTATAGCTTCTAAATTGCAGGAGATATGGGCATTTATCCGTTTTTGGGGGCGGAAGTGTGCGTGGTTCAAAATTTTTTTTCCAGATTTTCGAACGGGGTTACTAGCAATATACCTTGAAAATTTGGTGACTTAAGCTTCCAAATTGCGTGAGATATACGGTGTTATCGATTTAACAACAAGTGTACCGGTTTAGGGCGTTTGTGGGCGTGGCATATGCCGATCTTTGAAGGACATCGCCAACAACCTACCAACCAAAATTGGTGACTGTATCCATAAAATTGTGGGAGATATGTGCCCTTATCGATTTGCGAAAATCGATTTTATCGATTTTCTAGCTCCCTAGTGGACGTAGGACCAAAACCTTGACACTAACTTTTGAAGTTACTTTCCAGTATATGTTCCAATTTTCAAGTCTCTATCTCTAAGGGTGTCAGAGAAACGCGGATTTATACAGACGGAGAGACGGACTGACGGACGGACGGATGAACAGCATAAACTCAATATACTATATACCTTCGGTATCATAGTATAATCATGCCAAAGAGCTCATATACATGTACATATGTATGCATATGCCTATGTGTAAGTTTGTGTTTCCTTGTTGTTTTTGCAAGTTTATCCAAGACGACGCGACGGCAACAACAACAACAACAACTACGTCTACGACCAACGGAAACGATGAGCAAGTGCAACCCGAAACAGTGGCGTTTTTCCGCGCTCTCTCTCTCTCTCTCTGTCTACATGTGTGTTAGTGTGTGCAGTTTTTCACCCTTTTGAAATAGCGAATTTTCTGCTCCGGCGACAGAGAAAAGAGCATACGAATGCCGACAAATGCCGGCGCGAGCAAAAGGCAAACGAATGCCGATGCAACCAGCTTTGCAACCACAGCACCCCCATCCCACCCATCATTGATTTGTCACGTTTCTCTTTTGAGACTAATATTTATAATTGTTGTCCAATTTTTGTTAAGCTTCAATTGACAAGAGAGTCCTCCATTAAGGAGTAGAGTAGGGGCGGGGGAATAGTCGTTTCGTTAAGTGCACGTGGGATTGGTTGGGTGGGATGGGTAAGTCGGTTTTGTTTTTTATGGGTGTGGGAGTGCATCGCATCGTCAGCATCGTCGTGTCATTCGGCTCCAAAAGTCACTCGTCGTTTGTCTGGGTTCATTATTGATTTTTCGTTTCGAGAATTTCGAGGCTCGGGTTGGTTGCATATTTCTTGTTGTCCAGATTTTCCGGGCATTCACTAACGAGCAGACGTGCAGCTCTCGCAATCACTCTGCCAAGTTTCTATAGGGTTGTCGGTGTGAGTTTTATCCTCAATTATTGGCTTTCGCGGTGCATTGCAAAATTGCATAAATTTTCATTGATAATTAAATATTGAAGGAGAGTGTAATTTTTTCTTGAATTTCTTTCTAGGACATTGTCAGTTGGAGAGCTTGCAAGCGGCAAGTTGATTTCACAACCACTTTCCGGTGAGTCTAGTCAATGATGTAGTATTTTTGTATAATAAATATATGTGTGTACTTAAATGAATGTACTTTTTAAGTGTGTACGTTTGTATTAAGAGTGGTAAAAAAAAAAAAATAGAACGCTTTTATTCGAGTTCAAAATTACTTTCAAGTACAAAAGTCTTGTTTTTCTTCTTCAAAAAAAAAAAAAAATAAAAAGCAAACATGCAAAATACATGAAAAAATGTAAATCGAATAACTACTAAATTTAACTAACATCTAAAGGTCATGCCTAAGAAAAATCTGATTTCTTATAGTTTAGAACGACCACTGAGTGCATACAGATATTAATAATACATATATATTTTGGTCTCTACACAGCAGAGTCGCGCCCACACCCACCATACCTACATATAGATACATATACATATATACATGTATCTATGTAAGTCCTGCCTATACTCAGTCGTGTCTAGCACACTCCTTCACTTCCTCTCTCTCTCTCTCTCTCTCTCTTTCCAACAATCTTGCTCTCTCTGTCTCTCATCACCCACGCTCCTTTGGTATATATATTATGTATGTGTGTATATATTACCTTTAGGTTTTATAGAGACAACTACTAATAAGGGAAACCCGCATATTATTGGAGAACAGCAGCAAACTCAACGTCGTTGATTATAAATATAGAAGAAGAGCACCATGGGTAAAGAGAAAATCCATATAAACATTGTTGTCATTGGTCACGTCGACTCGGGCAAGTCGACAACCACCGGCCATTTGATTTACAAATGCGGCGGTATCGACAAGCGTACGATTGAGAAGTTCGAAAAGGAGGCCCAGGAGATGGGCAAGGGCTCGTTCAAGTACGCCTGGGTGCTGGACAAGCTGAAGGCGGAACGTGAGCGCGGCATCACCATCGATATTGCGCTGTGGAAATTCGAGACGGCCAAGTATTATGTGACCATTATTGATGCGCCTGGACATAGGGATTTCATCAAGAACATGATTACCGGCACTTCGCAAGCCGATTGTGCTGTATTGATTGTTGCTGCCGGCACCGGTGAGTTTGAGGCGGGCATCTCGAAGAATGGCCAGACCCGAGAGCATGCTCTCTTGGCCTTTACGCTGGGCGTTAAGCAGCTGATTGTGGGCGTCAACAAGATGGATTCAACTGAGCCGCCGTATAGCGAGACTCGCTACGAGGAAATCAAAAAGGAGGTGTCCTCGTACATCAAGAAGATCGGCTATAATCCGGCTTCCGTTGCGTTTGTACCCATTTCGGGCTGGCACGGCGACAATATGCTCGAGCCATCCGAGAAAATGCCCTGGTTCAAGGGTTGGTCCGTGGAGCGGAAGGAGGGCAAGACGGAGGGCAAGTGCCTAATTGATGCGCTGGACGCGATTATGCCACCCCAGCGGCCAACCGACAAACCGCTGCGTTTGCCTCTGCAGGATGTCTACAAGATCGGTGGCATCGGCACCGTACCAGTCGGTCGCGTCGAAACGGGTATTCTCAAGCCAGGTAAGCAAAGAGCTTTCAAAAGGACAGGGTATCTCCACTGGTTTGGTCTACAATTTATATTTCAATTCTAGGCATGGTCGTGAACTTTGCACCAGTTAACTTGGTCACTGAGGTCAAGTCCGTGGAAATGCATCACGAGGCATTGCCCGAAGCCATGCCCGGCGACAATGTCGGATTCAATGTGAAGAACGTATCGGTAAAGGAGCTACGTCGCGGCTATGTCGCTGGCGATTCGAAGAACAATCCGCCGCGTGGTGCTGCCGATTTTACCGCTCAGGTGAGTGCACTGACTTGCTCAACATAATCCACTTGACTTGACCAATCCACCGACTGTTGTTTTGTTGACCGCCCCACCAGGTAATTGTGCTGAACCATCCAGGGCAGATAGCCAATGGGTATACACCGGTGCTGGATTGCCATACGGCACATATTGCTTGCAAGTTCGCTGAGATCAAGGAGAAGTGTGATCGGCGTACCGGCAAGACCACCGAGACCGAGCCGAAGGCAATCAAATCGGGCGATGCGGCCATCATTGTGCTTATGCCCACAAAGCCGCTGTGCGTCGAAAGCTTCCAGGAATTTCCGCCGCTGGGAAGATTTGCAGTGCGCGATATGCGTCAGACGGTTGCTGTCGGTGTCATCAAGTCGGTGAACTTTAAAGAGACGACCTCGGGCAAAGTGACAAAAGCCGCTGAGAAGGCACAGAAGAAGAAATAACTAGGGTGTCAGCAGACTTGTAATTCAAACAACACTCAAACACTACAGCAACAACTGCAACAACAACAGCAACAGCAAACGGCAACAGCAATAACAACAACACCAACAACAACAAGCATGCAATTTATAGTATCTATTACTCTTCGACGATCTAAACCGAAACAGTGGCTAACATCTGAGTCGAAGTCCGTGGCACATCATCAAGCATCAGCAACAACTATTAACTGCTGCATTCAAATATTCTATAAACTTGAGAAAATATTGCAATTTATTGGTAACAACAACAACACACATACAATTAGCGAGGGCATCTGTGTGATGCCAGTTATCGACACAAAATCGAAGATGAGCCAAAAACCCATTTATAGTAATCCTAATCCGCACTTAGGCACATCATCCATCCCTTTTCCAGCTACACTTGATGAGGAGGAGGAGAGAGGCATGGCGAGTGGGCGACAAGGACACTTGGGTCATGTGGAATCATTCCCGTATGCGTACTCAAAATCGATCGCCATCATATTCATAATTATCATATACTATAACTATCTAAACTTGTTTCGCCACCGCAAATCGTTTCGCAGGAAACAACCGTCTGGTTCTGAGACAGAGCAGAATGTCGAAATCGACACTGGGGTTTGCTGCTGCTAGCCCAGACCAGCCCAGTCGCCTGCTCTCGCATCGCACCCCCTGCTCTCTTGACACACATTTTTATCGTCACTTAACATAATTTTAAAGCATCCACACTGTTTCAATCAATGGATTTTAAACACTTTTTATACTTTTGATAAGTCAGTTGGAGGCATTCGATTTAAAATCTATTATATAAAGTAATTTCAGAATTTAGTTATAAACCACCACTCTGCCATCACACATAATTAAAAATTAACAAACACAAAAAAAAAGCAAATGCAAAAAATGAAAAAAAAAACACGAGACTACATTCGCAATGAATTCAAAATTTCTCAAAAAAAGACAAATGCTTAAGAAGTATTACAAAAATATTTATAATACATAATCATGCGGTTTTGACAAACATTCTAAATGTTCAATCGAGCCTCATTGGCATTTGCATACATTAATCAAATGTTTCTCATAAATGATGATTAACCACATAACATACATACATACATACATACATATGTCTTATGCATACTTAGTACATACAAAAACATACATAAACACATAATGCATTCATTGTCGTTACACACTATAAAATTACAATTGTAACCCACAATAGAGAACCATTCATGGATACAGAAAATGTTGCTTAATAAACATAAATGATCTTTTAATGTATTAATTGACTAAATAAAAATAAAGAATGCTTAACCGTAACTTAACACATAATTTTTAGTTCTTTTGGAGTCGCATTTCTATGTTTGGTTCATTTCTAAGCTTATTGCATACGATTTGAATAGCAGGGGATTTTTTTTTTTGAATTTTGAACTGGAACTATTGTGAACTAATCGAAAAGAGTGGCAAGTCTACCAGCTGACTCACAGGCGGCATTTATAAACAACAAAGGCGAGAAACAAGCACAGCAGGCTGTGCACAGTTTGAGGAAAAAATATTTAATTATCTTGAATATCATTGACAATTTTGGCAAAAGTATATGTTTGCGTAGTCAACAAATACAACTGATACAGTAAAAGCACAAAAATGGCAGATCCACGCATCAGGCAACTGGTTATTAAGACAGGTGTCGTGAAGAGGCTGTCCAAGGAGAAGACTGTTTATGAGAGGGAAGTAAACACAGAATTGGCTCGTCTGGAAAAACTGAAAAACGAAAGCGCTGATGAGCATGTGCTGCGCAAGCAGCAAGAGGTGATACAAGAGTGCGAAATGATGATACCGGACTCAAAGCGAAGGTGACGCATAATAAATGAGTCATAAGTCGAAATTCATACTTTATACATAAATTGTAATTTATTTTCACAGATTACAAAAGGAGTTTGAGGTGCTGCAAAAATACTTGCAGGATGAATTGGATCTCAAGGAAACGGATGCCTACATTAAGGCCTCAGAAGTGTTGTCCGAGGCGAAGTCTGTCCTAGAAGTGTGAACAAAGCAAAGTAAAGCCGGCTGCTTAAAACAATTATATTATATTGAATCAAACACTTCAGCACTCTTAATTTACCAATGTATTTTTAACGTTAACCAACACTTATCGAAAAAATGCCGCACCGACACAAATTGAGCGAAATAAAAAGCAATTTATGTAAAGTGTTTGCAAATCTAGAATGTTTAGAGAATATATGCAATGGACCACCACATGACTTTGATTTGGAGCAGTCTCTACAACTGGAACGATGCACAACAGCAATGCTGGCGCAGCTGGCGGATTTGCCGTGTGAGGAAATTGCACGCACGCAACAACAACGCCAACAAAGACGCCAGAGAACCAAACAAAAAGCGAAGCTTCAAAAGCTCGCGAAAAAGAAAGCAACAAGGAACTCCAAGGGCAAAGCGATCCAAAGCGAATCCAATGAAGCATCTACAGCGGTGCAGCAGCAGCAAGCAGAACATATTACACTGAAGAAATTGCACAGTGCCAAAAATATTCTCCACACATTGGATTTGCTGGACCGATTGTCCAAAGCACGCGGTGGCGACAAAGACATTGCACACAAACTGGCCAAATTGCGCACAGTCTGGAGACGAGTACGGCAGGAGTGCACAAATACCAACACTGCAGAGACCTCATTAAATTTTGACACGCAATGGGCAGGAGCTATATTTGGAAGCACGTCTCTTTCTCTCAATTTGGAGCAGGGGAAACAGAACACACAACAGCTTCTGGAGCGACGGTAAGACTACGAAAGATTATATATTTTATATTATATTATATACTGATTTTCTTAGAATCGTTTGGGACTCGTATATAAGTTACGGAAAGGGGAGTAGCTGCATACCCAGCGGCTGGGTGTTGCCACCTGAAGAGTGCACGTCAGAGTGGATAAACTTTAAGTGTAAATAAAATTGATACATTTACATATAGATAATGTGGAATTTTTTATTCTTTAAAAGAATCACTTTAAGACTTAGGTGAGTGGCGGCATAGCATTGAAATGCAGATGTTACGCATTGGCATGCATGCATCGTTTATTCGTAAATCCAATCCTTGGCGGCTGGGGCCCAGGTGACGAGCTCCTTCTCGTTGAACCAAAGGCCAATCTCCTTTTCAGCCGATTCGACGGCATCGGAGCCATGGATGATGTTGCGGCCAACCTGGATGCAGAAGTCACCGCGAATGGTGCCGGGCAGGGAGTCGGCGGGGTTGGTAGCGCCCAGCATTTGACGGCCGGTCTTGACCACATTGAGACCCTCCCACACCATGGGAACCACTGGACCAGAGTTCATGTAGTTGACCAAACCGGGGAAGAAGGGACGGGCAGACAGATCGGCATAGTGCTTCTCCAACAATTCTTTCTCGGCCTGCAATTAAGCAAGAAATATAAGCAATTATAATGCAAAGCCATCATAATTTTCATGACCTCTACGAATATTCTGTATAACCTCAACCGGTCTTTGGCAACAGCTGCAATGGCGTCGCTTTTACCATTGGTGAGGTTATGCACGACAAGCGAACACGCGTACTTATCGATTTTCTTTTAATTTAATTATGCCGGCCGCTTTTATTTTACTTACCCACATGAACTTCATTGCTACCAATTTGAAGCCCTTCTGTTCAAAACGCTCAATGATCTTGCCGACGAGTCCTCGTTGGACTCCATCGGGCTTAACCATGATGAAAGTGCGTTCCTTGTTGGCGGCCATTGCGAATGAGAATAGAGAATAAACTGCCAAAAGCGTAGCAATCATTAGTGTTGTTGGGTTCTTCATTTGAGAGTGACCGTTTTAGTAAATTATGATAATACTTAATTATTTTTGCCAAATACTACATTCATAAAATCTTAATTTTGTAACTTTAAATTTGACTATAAACTGAATTTATGAATTTTCTATATATGCTTATTTATATATTTTGTTCGTTTTATATCTATATATATAACGTTGCAGATTGTTGTAATTAAATAGAGGCATCCTTAAAATATCTAAAAGTTGTTTTCCTCGGTTTTAAGGAAAATGTTCAGAACGGGCCAAATATGTCGTCCTTCGGGTCGACAACCGTTTAACCAAACCTAAGTGTTCTGCTTGAAGAACAACAACAATCAGCACACTTTAAAATTTAAGTAGTATACTCTACAAATAGCTGAAAGAAATGTAGATACTTAATAATTTCAAAAACCATTGTGGTCACATCTAATGTATTTTTAAGAGCTAGTATTTTAAGTACGCTTTTCAGAGATCATATATCTGTCCCTCTCGACTTAACTTATACATTAAAATCAGCTGAAGTTTTAGCAAAACTGGATTAATTGCAAAATATGGATTAAATTAAAAAATTGTAAAAAACAACTTAACTTAATTTTAAAAACAATAATGACTAATGTAATCGACTCCAGGCCATATTGGTCTGACGAGACAATCAGTTTTATTATCACAGCAATTCGGAATACTCCGTACATGTGGGATAAGACCCACAAGAATTTTAGTATTCGGAGCTTAAAGCACAGTTTTTGGATGAATTTGAAATATACGCTTGAAAAACGGTTCAATTGTCGAGCTTATACAAATGAGCTGGCTAGAAAATGGCTTAATCTATTGTCCTACTATCGGGCCCAGCAAAAGGCAATTTTCGATGCAAATGTCCGCGGAGCACAGCCAGAGGAAATAAAACGATTGGAGGGCTGGAAATTCTTCCAGCTAATGAAATTCCTCCCTCTTGTGGGGCACGACAAAAATAATGTGGAAGTAAGTATGTGAAGCAAAAAATAAAATCTAATACTAAAAGAGCTTAATTCAATCAATAGGTAGAGAATGTTTACGACAGCACCCACTCCGAGGATTCAGACAACATTAGCTCCTCTGCGCCAATTGAAGAGACCCAAGTAAGCAGTCAATATGCTGATCCTGGAAGTCCCTTTCAGCAGTCCACTTCCAAAGTAGCATCTAAGAATAATGCAGGAAAGCAAATAGCGATTGAGGAATTCAATGTGCCTATGGAGGATAAAGATGTGGAAATTGAGGAGACAACACCAATACCATTAGAGCCCATGACTGATGATTTTCCGAGCACGCCTAGTTTCCACTATGGAATGGCAATTGGTCAGGAGGTTTTTGAGCTCGAAGAAAACTTAAAAATCGATGCAAAGATGGAAATTATGCAAGTTATTGTCAAATACCAAAAGCAACAACTACACCGGACAGTAATGAATCTAGCTAGTAATTAAGCATTTTAATTACTATTAATTATGTGTATGCATGTAGAAATCTCGAATGTATGTATGTTTGTAAGTTTACACAAATGCAATAAAATACACGCACAGGGTGATTCGTTTAATTTTCTGGATTACTCAAACTGCGCTGGTATTTAAAAAAAATTAGATTTTTCTCATTTATTAGTGCAGCCACACTTTTTTGCATTATCTGACGAATTCGTGAAAAGGTTTGTAGAAATTTCGCAAGAAAGTGCAACAACAAATTGTAATAAACAAAAAAGTAAACATTTGCTGACACTGTCAATAGGCTTGTATTTTTAAACCAATCTCTTAATACGCTGAATACGTAAATGCATAAGAACTTGCAGTTCATTTGCAATAACTACGTTGTTAATATGGCGTCATTTGCATCGAAAAGAAAATGGCGAACTCGTTTTACACTTGCGTTGTGCTTTTGCATTTCATTTGCACTAAAATTTGAACTTTTTTTTTTTATTCCGCAGCACTTAATTTTATAACAGTAACAATATGACTGGTCGTGGAAAGGGAGGAAAAGGATTGGGAAAAGGAGGCGCTAAGCGTCATCGTAAGGTGTTGCGAGATAACATCCAGGGCATAACCAAGCCGGCCATTCGTCGCTTGGCCCGCCGTGGTGGAGTCAAGCGTATCTCTGGCTTGATTTACGAGGAGACTCGTGGTGTGCTCAAGGTAAGTGCTTTGCATGAAATCACACTCGCACACACACGTCCAAACTACTAACACACACTCACAAATTTAACATTTGCAGGTATTCTTGGAGAACGTGATTCGGGATGCCGTTACTTACACTGAGCATGCCAAGCGCAAGACCGTCACTGCTATGGACGTTGTCTACGCCTTGAAGCGCCAGGGACGTACCCTCTACGGTTTTGGCGGTTAAATGCGGCAGCAATTGCGGTGAATTTCGTATGATATGTAACTGGATTGGAATTATTAATAATCGATATATCTATACACATACAAATCAGCGTATTTAATCTTTGATCTACTTAATCTTGAACAATTGAGAATACCTATGCAGTAGTAATTACACAATGTATTGACAACAAAATATTCCATTATTATAAAACATATATAGTAAACACACTTATCTGACACTTGCTTGCAACTTTATTGCTATATTCTGCATTCAAAAGATCTGCTAACACAAAATCAATATCAAAACGCCAATAAATCATTTCGTAGAAGGCACAATTAATGAACATTCTATTTCGGCATTAGTATATTTTGTTTTGTTCATTGTTTTACTTTTTTATTTTGTTAAATTAACTGAATAAGCCCAAGCCGCGATCGGGTAAGTATTGAGTATATAATTCACAGCAAACACATTCAAATTGGCCTCAACTAAATCACGTCTCCAGTGCGAACTGAAAATTTGGCCATTCACTATTTGTTGAGCACTTTTAAAACGCTCTTCTTGCTGGTCTTGTTGTGTTGATACATAAGGCATAAGGCTACCACATTTACTGATTCGATTCATTCATTTTCCTCTGCATCTCCTGGTACACGGATCGCGGCGACATTTGTCCCCAAGCATCTTGATTATCCTGCACTTCGTCCTCTTCATCTTCGTGTTGTGTGCGCCTCAAGTATACCTTCATGGGTTCATGTTTATCCTCCTGCTCTGCACATGTTGTGCTGTCGGACTTCTCCTCGTCGGTTGTTTCGCCATTGTCAAGCAGTGAAGAATCCTCCATATTTGCCATATATGACTCAACCTGAATGTAGTCATCGATGCCTCCCTTCTTATTTTCCCGCTCCTTGTTGCTCTGCTGCATTTTTGATTTATGTCGTTTCTTGCCCGATTTACTATTAATCTTTCGCTCCAGCTCGGCCATGTAGAGTGCCATGTGGCTATTGCCTTGTTCACCGTTCTGCTGTTTCTTCATCTTAGACATGCGCTTGTGTTTCTCGCTGCGAACTCCATCCCCAATGTTTTCGGTTGCATATGGGGAACTGTTGTTGGGCCCGTACTCATTGTCATAGTTCGCATCCTGACGATGTTCATAGCGCTTGTGCTCCTGCTGCTCATTCACCAAACAACTATCGCCAATGTCCATTTCAAATTGCACATTCGGATTTAGCTTGAACTGCAAGTTGAATTAATGATTGAAATTTGAGTTGTTTTTTATATATGTACGTATTTAATTATCAAACCTAACGAAAACTGCTGTTATGCACACATGGCTCGGACATTCACGGACAAGCCACAAAAGAGGCAATTCCATAAGACGGACAAAAACTGCTCACTTTAGCCGAGTTTTGTGTGTTCGAATGGTTACTATGCTCATTATTTCGGATCAAACACACTATTAACACTGGTCTACAAATTATTAAATGATATATAAATCTGTCGCAGAATTTCAACATATCTAAATGTGGGTATTTGAGATGAACTCTCAAGTTTCTACTCACATCGCGCTCGTTGGCAAACTCGTGATCCGATTTGGATTCCTTCTTCTTGGCTTTCTCTTTGGAGAATGTTTCCACATATTTCATCTCGCTGCGCACCTTGCGCACCTGCAACTGTTGGCGCTTCTGTCGATGACTGTTGGCTGCCATGGGATGGACTTCCTCTTCCTCCTCGTCCTTGGCCTTCTCCTCAAGCTCCTCCTCGTACACATGAACCTGGTGGAACTGCTGCTGATTGCGCAGGGTGTCACTGCGTGGTGACGATTCCATGCTGGTAACACTGCTGTTGACCAATGCTTGAGGAGCTTCCTGAATGCTGTTGTTGCCAAATGGTTGAGCATAATTGCTCTTAACTCGGATATATCCGTTTTCCTGCTCAGCGATTTTCTCTAACGGCTTCAACGACGGCGGGCCCAGATCAAGCGACATGAGTTTCTGATTAAGTTTCTCATTCAGTTTCTCTGCCTTTTTGCGCAGTGTTCGCTCCAGGGAGAGCTGTTCCTCCAGTTGCCTTGTGTGCTGGAGCAGTTGCGATATGCTATATTTCTGATTTTTGGGCAGGCTCTGGAGCCCGTTGACACAGCTTAGATCGTAGTGGGGCTCCTTAAGCTTGTCCTCATCCTCCTTGCCGAAATGATCGCGAATCTGGCGCATGATGAACTTATCGATGCCATTGTTGTTGCGTAAATTGAACTCGGTGAGTGCTTTATTTAATTCAAGGCACTCGAGAATAATATTCGCACCACGATCGGTGAGACCACAGTTCTCCATATCGATTGCTGTCGAGGAGTCCAAGAATCAGAGCTTATGCTAAAATCTGTTTCGTTGTTACTTACTCTTTAGCCAGGCATCCTCCTTGAGCACCTCGGCAATCTGGCGAACACCCTCATCGCCCAAGTTCGGATTGTTGGCCAGGGAAACGGTGCGCAGACCCGAAATCGAATTCACATCCACACTGCGATAGCGCAAGGACTTCTCCCAGCCCTCCGAGAAACGGGTTATCTTTTGCATCTGCAATCACAAAAGGACATTGGCCATTTGGATCTGAAGAGAGCTCGGTGAAAATGCGTACCTTGATCATGTCGGCCACAAATTCAGCTCCCTTTGAGCTAATATTGCACTCGCATAGATTGAAGATCTCAACGTGATTCAAGTACTTGACGGTGCTGCAGACAGCCTCGCATCCCTTGTCCCCTATCAAAGATTTTTGAAAACTTACCTCTTTGATGCAATCATTCGAGGCAAGCGACTGCAAATGAATAGAATTGTATGAATAAAGTATGAAATGAGGTGATTATTTTACCTTAGCAATGCATTCAATATAGCCATCCTGGAGTGGCAGACCCTCCAGCTTTAATATGGTTAAGTTCTTGTTGAACTGTATGCAATTGGCAATCGCCTCCACCAGACTATTGAATATGAAACGAGTGTAGATAACCGGCTTCTGGCAGAAGAGTCGAGCACGATTCTCCGAGTCAATCGGTAGAATGACATCTGTTCTCAATGAAAAACGGTTCTGTTAGTTAAACAACCCGACAGTCGTATAGCTAAGATCTGACAAACTCACTGTCTCCATTGGCTCGACGAATGCGCACAATCAACGTTTGGAGCACGAGATCATGATGAAGTGCCTCGATGATCAGCAGCCAGTCACTGACGCCCAGCTTGTCGCCGAGCAACTCAAGATATGTGGTGGCATTGGGATTGGCACGAAGATTCGGCACTGGGGTAAGATTTTTGGCGCGGCATAGCTCCAAATAGCGAAAGTGAAATGAGCGGCTTTTGCTGGATTTCTTAACGAGTGGTGGCACCGAAACCACAACACTAGGGCGCTTCTTTACATCTCGTCCATGGAATGACATTTTCTTCGAAGTAAACATACACATTGATTACATTGGGCAAGGCATAGGTTAAACGAAACATGTAAAAGGATATATTCTGGATCAAAGATAGTATTTTACAAGTGATTAAGATGTCCTGTTAGCCCATAATCTTTGACTACAGTCCTTGTGAATCTAATGTGCTTCAAAAGTCAATAATTATACGAGCGAGTTGGAATCAGTTTTCTCGCCGCACTTTTTGCCTCAAAGTATGCTACAATATTTTTAGCTTAAGATCAATTTAGCCATTGCAGCAACCAACAAGGAAAAGATTGAAGATTGACTAAGAAATATCCCAGCAACAAGCAAAAACTGGTACACGAAATATTTGTTAATTTGTACCTCGAGTAGTTGTCCTTCATAAGATATTAAAATCTGTTATACCTTCTTTAACATGTAAAATGCGTTTTTGATTATATTTAATATGGTATTCTATAAAAATGGTAGAAGTTAATTACAAATTATTTTCTAAAAATTATAGAACAGCATTGATAAAAAAGAAAGAATTAAAGTGAAATAACATTTATTAATATCTTTTAAATTTTATTAATGTCTGATTTTCAAAATGTTACTAAAATTAAAGATCTGTTGATCCATCTCTCCATCTTTCATTTAGCATACTTTCCACTCATTTAGATTTATTATTTAAAGCTAATTTACTATAATAATTCTCTATAAATAACTTTGTCGCATCCCTCCCAAAGAACTCTTTTAACCTTCAAAGTTATATAAATAAAAAGCACTTCCGTTGAACATTTCGCATTTCAATACAGCAATTTCGAACCGCCAACATTTCCAGTCTTGCACACACAGTGCAGTGCTGTGTTTGCGAGTTGTAAACAAACCACGCACAGCATTCCCCCTGCCTCTCCCTCCCTATGCCCTAGTCCCTCTCTCTCTCTCTTTCTCTCTCTGACAGCTTTGAACAATATGGGCTCTCTCTGGAATACACGCTCCGCTAATTACTCGCGTGCCTGCAGAGCAGACGCCAATACCGATGCCGGGGGTTGCCATGTGGCTTGGCTCGCTGACAACGACGACGGCTCAATTGCCATTCCCATAGAGCACGCTGGCCGCAGACGCAACTGTTTGAGCCTGGTCTGCTGTCAGTCGAGTTGCAACTGTTGAGGAGCACACTTCGGTTTTGTGGCTCACTTTAATGCGGTTTTGTGGTTTCGAAAGTGCAATCGTAAATATTTTTAAGACAGCTCCGCCAACAGCACTTAGAACGTTTCTGTCTTGGCACGATGGACGTCGGCCCTACAAAGTGATCATCTTTTATTTGTAGGCTGAATGACGGTGTCAAAAAGTAGAGTTCCGCTTCATGCATTGCCCAATTTCGAGCGACACGTTTTCACTGTGCTCTATTATTTTTGTACGTGTGTGCGCATTTGGGGTTTTTGACTTTTGCTGCCTAATTACCAGTTAACATCGCCGTGCGCCGTACCTAAGACACGAGAACCCTTCCTAAATGTGTCAGTTCCAATAAGTGGTTCGAATGGGAAGACAACTGCAAATACGCATTTGCATTTGCAGACCGAGCTGCGAAATAATGTAATTAACATAAAACGTCAGCTGGTTTAAAATTACAACAAAGGATACTTGATATACAGTCTGAACAGCATAAATTACACACAAAAGGGTAAGTTTCGAAGCGGCATATGAAGGAGAACTGCACAGGTCAGTTTAAGGTATTCCTGGTGAGCAGCGGAGTAAAGTAAACAAAAAATTTCCTAGAGTTGCAAAATTATAATAAACTTGTGAAGGTTTGCAAATTCAATTCGTCTAAAATTAAATAATAGTAGGAAAAAAATAGAATTAGTTAATAATAAAAGATAATAAAAGGTCGCATCTTCAAGTCAAGGACTTGGCAGCTCTACCAAGACACCGGCGGTTGCAATGCAAATATACGAATTGGAGCAATTAGTTAGAGATATGCAAAAATCAAAAAGCCTAGAAAAGGAGACGAACTGTAACGGGCAGATTAGTTTCGACACTTGCTCCGTCGTCAAGTCAGCGATGTTAGCCTCTCCCGCTGCCGGCATGGAGCACGATTACGCGTATTACCATGAAAGCGATGCGGATGCGGGCCCCTTCAGCTGAACTCTTTGGCTGACGACTCCGGGCTATGAGTCAAAAATCAAGCTACCGCAACGAAGCTGCACACAACATACAGCTCCAGCTGCCCCCGATCCCCACCACACTCCCCCACAACAGCTCTTTTGTTTGTCAGCAGTAACAACAACAAAAACAACAAATATTGTAACAATAGTTGCTGTTGCTGGCGTTGAACTTGACTGTCGGAGGCACGTTTCGGAATCGATGTGCATGACAAAAAGGGCTCTAATATGGGGGAGGAAGTGTTTAAATTGGAATAGACGGGGCATAAGCTCATTTGTTTGCTCACTCGCTCGTTCGTTCGTTCGTTGGTCGTCGCCGGAAACTGAAGGCAACACATTGGGCCAAAAGCCAACTTCAGTTTCGGCTACAACGCCTCACACAGCCAATACAACCAGGCTTAAAGCATTTTTTTTTTTTTCATTTTAATTAAATGAAGTTGATGTGAATCTGGTTGCCATATCCGAAGAGTATCTCTCGCTTCAAGCCGCAAGCTGGCAACTTGCCCAATTGACAGGCACAAAATAATTGTTTATTGTGATTTCCTTGGCAGTTTTAATGTGTTGTTGTTGGGATCTTGTTGTGGTTACATGGAAAGCGACAACATCGAAATGTATCTATTGGATACACATTGTTGCAGACTTGGTGACTTGTCGCAGAATTTCTCTTTTGGTAAACTCTCGGATCGAAGTCCGGGGTCAGAACATGCCATGCGTAAACAGATGGCGCCTTGGCCAACAGTCCAAACTGTTATTAGCAAAATGTTTTTTTTTTTTTTTGGCCCAAAAACGCGTTCCCTTTGCAGATTTTGTTCGGTTAAGAGGAAAAGCGGGCGGCGACAGAAACTGCCAACATCTCGTCATGGCTTGTGAGCTGACGACTTGGGACACAGACATTTCCCCCGAATTTGGCTTATATAAATTATGGGAAATGCCTTAAAAAAAAGTAGAGCAGGTATTCGTCTATTAAACGTGGCTAATATTACAGCTTTGCTACTTAATAATTCGATTTAATTCGCTAAGTTTTTCAGTTTTGGCCACGTGGAAAATTGGCTTCATGTAACTAATGCTTTAACGAAATTGAGGCAATAAGTGCAAATTGTTATTGAAACCAGGCTTAATAGCGGTAATATATGAGCATACATGTTTATTAAATTTACAACACTTTTACTTAGTCTGTAAAAATAAAAAAAAAAAATATTTAAATTGGCTTAAGAATATTCTAGATTATATTCAGTATTTGAGAAATAATATTTTTCTTTTGACAGCTTGTATATTTTTGAAGCTTTCTAAAATATTTAAGTTGGCCATCAGCGCATTAAAAAACATGCTTTTCAGCTTGTTTATGTACATTGTAAATTCTTTTAAATTTGAAATTAAAGTGAAACCAATTACTGGAATCATGGCAAACACAAAGCACAAAACACATTCTGCAATTTTTCATAATTACTTAACTACCTTTCTTTTCTTAACTTTTTCGAGAGAATCTTATTTATAAGGTACGTGCTGCAGCAGAAGATCGAAAAATTGATAAAATGTATGTAATTTATGTGGTCCGATTGGGTTTCATAATAGGATTGCCACAATCTTTGCAACAAAGGTTTGAAACCAGTTGTAGTTGGATTTTCTTCAATTTCTCTTTTTATCTAGATTTTCTTCAATTAACTTGTATAATATGGTTAGATCAAATTATTAAATTGGCGAAATTACTACTAGGTAAAGATACAGATTGGAGCTGAGCCTTTCAGTTGGCTTCATCAATTTATACTACAGATTTATAATAATGCTTTTATTTATTTGGGGTAAATTCCCCCCCTTTCCACACTAGAATATTGATGGCACCCAAATTGATAACCTCAATTGCCATATTTAGTTGTTGTTAACTACATAAATCGTTGGCAAAATCATTGCAGCATGAAATTACATAGCATATGTGTACATAAATTGTGTATATACATATGTGCACAATAAATCTGTGGTTGGCCTCTCCCCCACTCCCCCCATATAGACAGCTAATAAAAAGAGCTACTGACCAAACAACCCAATTGCTGTACGTTATACAAAAGCATTGGCCATAAATACATAATTACCCCAAGCAGCATCTAAATACCAGTAAGGCAAATTGTTGTTGTTTTTTTTTCTTAGTAAAAAAAAAAAAGAAGAAAATGTTGCATGCGACGCTTGAAAGCGAAATCTGCCTCTTCGAACGCAAATGAAATTATTTTTAAATAAGATATGCGCTTGGAGGCCGTTTTAAATAGCATTTGAAATTCATAAACGACCTTGTCTACGATTTTTCAGCAAAAGATAAATATTACTTTCCAAGGGGTTGATGTAACACGAAAATGCTAATTAACTAACTACAGCTCTACACACAACTCAGCATTTGTATCTCAATCTGTAGCTGTTTCTGTGGCTGTGGCTGAGTCTTTAAATGTATCTGCAAGTCTTACAAATCAATCAGCGGGCAAAAAGTTTAACGAGCTGTGCACAAATTGCTTGCGAGCCAAATTATGAAATGTTTTTTATTGTCGTTATGTGGAAATCAATGAACTGGCCGGCAATGGGCGTGGCAATTGCTCTCGTTATAACAATCATAAGCCCGAGAGTTCAACACAACTGAGACAATGGCAGAGTCTTGCGATAATAAGCCAAACAAACCACTAGCGGCAATGATACCAAACATGAGATGCATCTTGTATCTGATGGATGCACATCGAGTTACATTTTCACACGCATTACAATAAAACACAAGAGATGCAAGCCATAAAAACCCAGCTGTGTCATGAGTTGACGAAATATCCAATTGTTTTTCTACTCCATAAAAAAGAAATAAAATAAAAAATTGCTTTTAAGTATGTGCATATTTCTACTCTCTTAAGATAATGTCTCATTTTTATATACCGTATCCAGAAAACGAGTAAATAAAAACATCTGAAGAATATTATTATGACCCTTGGGAATACATTATCTCCACTTTCAGCTGTCTTTAAATAGTGTATTTTATGTATATATTTCATGGTGAATGTGCAACAAGTTTTAGCTAGTTAAGCTCTATCAACCAGGCCAATACTAATAATTTTGTTATGCGTTTCAGGCTTACCTGCCTTAAAGAGACTTAATTCTTGAGCAAACTAATTACTAAGCAATAGTCGAAACTACTTATTAACAAGTGATAATAGCCATATAATTTTAAAATCGTAACGGTCATTAAACTTGCAACAAATACAATTTCTTTAGCGGAATTCCGGACTAAATAAGAAAACAATTTCAAGGCAAGACACAAACAATTTGGACGCTTAATTAATTTGCACATAAAACTTTCTCAAGATCTTTATTCGAGCGCTTCTCACGCAGTGCAGGCGGACAAGAGACAAGAGCAGAACGTGATCCACTACTCTATTCCTCGGGTATGTGTCCAGTGCCATTGGGAAACGCTTGCCCGACTTAATTCATTGTGGGCTTTTGGCGATGTTGCAACTTGCTGCCAGAACCAGAACTATAACCAGCAGTAGCTCACAGCAAATTAGCTTGAACTACACTTGGAAAAATTTGAGCACTTTGTCCTCAAACATTGTCCGACTAAAGTAAAGGTTAATAAAGGAAATTGTGATTTTTAAAATCTTTAAAAGGTAAAATCAAGGAATTGATAACTTTGTTTCAGGTACTCAAGTTCCCAAATCAAAGCTGAATTTATCTAAAATGAAACTAATTCAGCTCGTACCTGCATTTTTTATTTTTAAATGTAGATGTAGAACGCTTTACACTAAGCTTAAGTAAATAAAAACTTGTAAACAGTATTAACTATTTGATTAGAAAATTATATTATTACGATTAAGACACAAGACAAGGATTGGAATTGTTTTAATCTGACTTTGGATGACCGTTTTTAAAAAGTTTTTTAATCTAGTTAATTTCAACAGTAGATTTTTTCTAATTGATTTTGGAAGCGCATTTTTCTCTAAGTGTATAAATACCCGCAGATTCAACTCAAGCTCCAGTTTTTAGGCATTATTTTTTTTTACTTGTGCTCATTTGTAAATTTTTATTAGGTTTACGTAGTACTTGAAATTTCTCAAGCGAAACTGCTTTAAGGTCATAAGGCACAAATCACACACACAAAAACACACACACACTCACACACATCTAGAGAAGGTTAGAGAAATGTGTCGCTAAATAGTTGGACACATTTTAATGAGTTTTGGCTGTGTTGGTTAGTTGTGGAATATGGGTTAAGACTCGCTTGTTGCCTGTTTTGTGTAACACACTCCGTCTATTTTCTAGGTGGCAGACGATGATGGTGGTCGAGTGCTGTTGCCAAAGGCAGCAGTTGGCTGGAGGTGCTCACAACGTTGAAATGTTCAGCGAAAAACAGTCAAAGTTGAGTGACAAAGCCATTGCGAACATGGCCTACAAGAAGGTGCGCTTCAAAGTGTTAACCATTGGGGCTGTTGGCCAAAACATTTTTATAATACTCACAATATTGATATGCGCCGTGTCTTCAAATCGACCGCCACGTTTCGCAATCGATGGCCAATCGGAGATTGTGTTGAGACTGAAGGAGAGTCCCGAGACGAGGGTCGGTAGTCAAATCTATACGCTCCGGGGCTACGATCCGGACAACGATCCGCTGATCTTTGGCAAGCGTAACTCGCACGATAGCGAAATCATTCGCATCGAGAATACGTCCGGCAATGAGGCGAAAGTGTTTTTGGCCAAGGAATTGGATCGCGAGACGCAGGACGAGTATGCCATTGTGCTGACTCTGACGGACAGTCAGTACGGCGATCACAATTACGTGACGCAGAGTTTTCTGCTGCTCGTCGAGGACATTAACGATAATGTGCCCATCTTTCTGCCCTACCCGAATGCCATTGAAATACCCGAGGGCAGTGCGCCGGGCGTGATTAGCACACTGGAGGCAACCGATGCCGATGAGGGCGCCTACGGTCAGGTAGTTTACTATCTGCAGGAGCTGGATGGCGATAACGATGTCTTCAGCATAGCCACGCATCAGGGCAAGGGCATCCTTCGACTGCAGCGGCAGCTCGACTATGAAAAGAAGAGCTTGTATCAGTTGCGCATCCTGGCTATTGATCGGGCCAACCAGGAGCCGGTCAATACGGGCACGGCTGCCATTTTAGTCAAGGTCCGGGACATTGAGGATCAGCCGCCCGAATTTGTCGAAGTGCAGGCTGTAGCAAGGATTGCCGAGGATGCGCCAGTCGGCACAAAGGTGCTGAGGGTCCGTGCCATCGATGGTGATCGTGGCATTAATAATCCCATTGCCTATGCTCTGGATGGCAATGATCTCTTCGATATCGATCCACACACGGGTGTTGTTTACACCCTGACCGTCTTAGATCGCGAGGAGGAAAGCGATCAGGTGAATGGTGCTCACATCCTGAGGATCACCGCAATGGAGATGACAAAGGATGGTGAAGAACCACAGAAAACAGCAGCAACTGTACGCACCGAGGTGACCATAATTGTGACGGATGTCAACGATGAGATACCCACCTTTGGTGCACCCATCTATCGCTGTGAGGTGAATGAGAACGCTCAGACGAATACACCACTCAACTTTATCGATGGCGACGTACAGAATTTCGTCTATGATCACGATGAGGGCAAGAATGGAACGTTTCGCTTGTTTCTCGATCCGCCCAATGATCTCTTCGAGATTGTGCCCGAGCTGGCTGTGAACGAGGCCAACTTTATGTTACGCGTCAGGAATTCCAAATCGTTGGACTTTGAGCGATTTGTTGAAATAAACTTTACAATATTCGCACGAGAGATCGATGAACCCACACGCTGGAGGTGCGTCTTATTTAAATTTCTTTTATAAATAATAATTATTAATTAATTAATATTTATAATTAATTAATTTTGTTTATAATTTCAGCTCAGCTCATGTGCAAATCTTTATACGCGATCAGAACGATAATTTTCCCGAGTTTACACATGCGATCTACAATGCCGGAGTGCCTGAGAATAGCGAACTGGGCACAATAATTGCCCAGGTGGAAGCGGTTGATGTGGATTCCGGAGATTTTGGTAGCATGGGTATACGTTATACGAATCTGAGAGGAGGCATTGCGCACTTGTAAGTAAAATGGGACGACTGCTAATATACGGCTAATCGAATGATTTCACACAGATTACATCTGAATCCCATAACGGGTGTGGTTACGATAAAAACTCCAGGGAGTCCAGCATTCGATCGGGAGATCATTTCCCGACATTATTTAACCGTTGAGGCCATCGACAATGTGGGTCAGGGCAATCGCAATACTGCTCAGATAATCATTGATATTCAGGATGTGAACGATAATGCGCCAATTTTCCTGCATCGTCAGTACGAGGCGAAGCTGCTGGAGAATAAGGCTGAGTTTGAGACACCGCTGCAGGTGGAAGCCCGTGATCTTGATTTGAATGGCACTGAGAATAGTCAGATTACGTATGAGATCGTTGAGGGGCTGTATCGCATGAACTTCTCCATTGATCCGGAGAGTGGATACGTGCGTCCCCTGCATCACTTTGACTACGAGCAACTGGTTGACAGTCATCGGCGTCCTGTGCGCCAAGCGAATGCGGAAATGCGCGAGATTGATCTACTCATACGTGCCAGAGACTCGGGCATACCCATGCTGTCCACTGTGGTGCCGGTGCTCATCTATGTGCAGGATGTTAACGACAATCCGCCCATCTTTCAAAAAAGCTTCTATGCCAAAACAGTGGCCGAGGATCTGCCAGGCGGCAGCTCGGTGTTGCAGGTGCTGGCCATCGATCGCGACGGTTCTTCGCCCAACAACGCTATCGTCTATCGCATACAAACCGGCGCCAGCGATAAGTTTATTATCAACTCGGAAACTGGTGTCATATCTGTGGCTCTGGGAGCCAACTTAGATCCCGATCTGACCGAAAGCAAGCGATTGATCTACACTTTAAATGTGGTAAGTATTTGGAAGAGTCAATGGCTTGACTGGTTCTTAATGATCATCATTACATCTTCTTCCAACAGATCGCCTTGGATGGTGGCCTAGGTAGTTCTCAGCTGACGAATATGGCCACTGTAAACATCAGCATCAGGGACGTGAATAATAAGCCACCCATGCTACACGATCTGCCAGCATTGAAGATTGTTGAAAACACGCCGGTGGGCACCTTAGTCTATCACATTCAAGCCACAGATCCCGATCAGAATCCCATACTGCGCTATAAGCTCAACACGGAGCACTCCGAGGCCCGCAACGAGGAGGGTGGCCTGGTGAAGATCACTGAATATGATTATCTGGGTGCGTTCGACCTGGACACCATACAGGGCTATCTCAAGGTGGTCAAACTATTGGATCGCGAGAAAGTCGAGCATATCAAGTTGGCCATAACCGTTGAGGATCTAGCAGCGGCCAAGGGCAAACAAATTGTGCAAGGTAAGACTTAAAATTTGATAATTACAGTGGGTTTACAGTGCTGTTAGGTGGCAGCGCTGATTAACAGACAGTTAACAGCAGCAAAAGCATAAAAGAGTCGTAGAAGAACATTAGAATCAATAAGAAGTCGTCAAAGTATCGATTACCTAAAGTTGTAAAGTTATCGGTGCTTCGAAGAAATAAGTCCTTGTTTTACAAAGTCGAACATTACGTTGTAAACCCAATACTCGTTTTTCACTGTAATAAACCCAGAACTATAATATTAAATCAGATGTGATTGAGGATCTTTTTAATTGATGTCCCATTTTAATTTAAACTCATTTTCAAAGATCATTATGATATTGACTCTGTGGCTTAATTTGAGCGTTAAGTAATAAGTAATAATGAATTAATTAATTTATTGTATTTTTCAGCATTTCTTAGCATTCAAGTGCAGGATGAAAATGATAACAATCCCAAGTTCCGGCAACCCTTCTACAGGCAAACAATCACCGAGAACAGCATCAATGGCGTTTTGATTGCCAATGTGCTGGCCTATGATGTGGACAAGAATCGCACCATTAGCTATGCCATGGAGGGCAATCCTGCCTATCGAAATCTTGTTCATTTGGATGCACAAACCGGCGAAATTGTCGTGGCCAACAAAATCGATCACGAACAGCATCAATGGTTGAATTTTAGTGTGCGTGCTACGGATTCCGGAGTGCCTCCGAGATCGGCGCTAATCGATGTCTATGTCACCGTCTTGGATGAGAACGACAATAATCCGTATTTTATAGGCGGCAGCAAAAACTATACGATCAGTGAGGGTGCTTCGCTTGGCACTCGAGTGGCCACCCTACAGGCAGCTGATGCAGATTCCGGAGATTTTGGCAAGATCACATTTCTGATGGACCGCATTAGTTCGCATGGCAAGTTTACCATAGATGCGGATACGGGTGTCTTATCCGTGGCCGATCAACTGGATCGCGAGACGAAAAACTCCTACAATCTGGTCATTGAGGCCTGGGACAACTATCAGTTTGGTTTTCTGGCAGGCGAGAGTCGGAATGCCTTCAAGCAAGTGTTGTGAGTAAAGCCCGATAATGATTCCGAGGATTCCTTTTGATATCTAATTACTTTCCAGCATTACCATACTGGATGAGAACGATAATGCACCTGAGTTGAGCTTACCCACCTCATGTGTGCTCATCACCGAGTATCATGAGCTGCACGAGAGTATTGCGAGCATCATTGGAAAGGATGCGGATGATCCAACGACGCCAAACGGACGACTCCAATTCGGTATAGCCAATGGCAACCGAGAGGGTCTCTTTGAGTTGAGGCAACTGGATCCCTGGAACGCACACATATACGCCAGCAAAACGTTGCGCAACAAGTTTGGCAATTACAGTTTGAGCATTGTCACCAAGGATTTGGGTGTACCATCAAATACAGTAATCAGCACTTTGGACATTTGTGTCTCGGACTTTAATGATAATGCTCCGGTGTTTGTCAGACCATTACGTAACAGCACAGTGCGCATACCGGAGAATGCCACAGTGGGCACAATGCTGCTGCAGGCCTACGCGAGCGATGCGGACATGGGTCAGAATGCACTGGTTCGCTATCGCCTCAAACCCGATCCTCTGGGCAGCTATAAGCTGTTCGAGCTGAACGCCAATACGGGAGAGCTGTTTCTGAAAGCGCCCCTGAATCGTGACAAGCAGAAGACACATGAGGTGAGTAAGCGAATGATTACTCCTAAAATTGTAACTTTGTAACTTAAAAAATGAACTTGCCCAGATACGTATTGAAGCATACGATCAAGGACTGCCCACCAGTCTAAGCACCGATCTCGATCTGACCATTTACATACGCAATGTGAACGACTATGAGCCACAGTTTATTGTAAACGAGATCGCTATTAATTTCACGGAACACGCCGATCCGGGCTCGGAGCGGATTAAGCTGCCCGATACCATAGACAAGGACGATATGGATCTAGACGACCCGGAAGAGGCGCCTACACAGGTCTGCTACTTCATTCTGCACGGCAATGACGCAGGCTACTTCCATCTGGATCCCGAGACACATGTCCTGATTGTGGAGCGTGAATTGGATCGCGAAATAATTGCTAACTTCACCCTCTACGTTAAGGCCACAGAGAACTGTGCCAATGAATCGCTTCTCGGTTGGAGCGGCATGGAGATCGATGGCAATCGAATGATTAATAATCAGAATGACATCAAATCGATCAACTATGATCGCTATAAGCATTCGCGACAAGTGCGCTCTGCCAGTCTGGAGTACGAGATCTCCACATCCGTCGAACCGGATCTGATATCCTACGACAACTATGTGGATGTGAACAGTGCTGAGGAGCGGCAACCCCCGAAAATAGATAGCACCATTGTGTGTGTGCGCATACGTGTTCTGGATATTAATGATAATCCGCCCAGATTTCGCTCGAAGATCTTTACGGGTGGCATCACCACTAATGCTGATTTTGGCCTTAAGTTTATGCGCGTCGAGGCCTTCGATCCGGATGAGGGGGACAATGCGAAAATCGCCTATTATCAGATGGGCGCCATAAGGCAAACCCTTTCCGAGGGCCTGGAGAATGTGCGCAAAGCACCCTTTCTGATCGACAACCGAACGGGTGAAGTGCAGCTAAACTTTGATCCGCAAAAGGGCATGAAGGGCTACTTTGACTTTATGGTGCTGGCCAACGATTCGCTGGGCATGCGGGATGTGGCGCATGTATTCATCTATCTGCTGCGCGAGGATCAAAAGGTGCGCTTTGTTTTCCGACTGCAGCCAGATGAGCTACGTGCCAGAATTGATATGTTCAGAGAGTAAGTATATGAAAAACTGATTATTTCTAGAAAATTCCATGAAGAAAAATGAGTTTGACCAAATCAACTAAGGAAAAACAGAAGAACAGAGGTTAAAATGGAAATCTGTTAAAATAATAAGGTCCATTCAACTATAAAGTAAAACCATTGACTCAAATATCTGATATTAATTTTCATCTAATCGAATCTAATATTACAAAAGTACGCTGGGCAACATCACGGAATCGATAGTCAACATTGATGAGATCAAGGTGCACGAGAACAAGGATGGTTCGGTGGACAAAACGAAAACGGATTTATATATGCATCTAGTCGAGCGGGAGGACAACTCAATCTATGAGGTGGCCGAGGTGCTCAAGCTAATCGACACACACATCGAGAGCCTGGATGAGCTGTTCAAGGATCTCAACGTGTTGGACACACAGGCGGCCGAGGCGCAGCTTTTGACAGTGGACCAGACAAAAGGCGCCATGTTTGTCTGGCTGATCTTTATAAATCTGTTCCTGGTCTCCTTGCTGGTAGTCACACTGGCACTATGCGCCTCTCAACGCAAAGGCTACAAGCGGCAGTTACGTGCCGCCAAAGTGAACATTTTTCGTAAGTTGAATCTCGACTGACTATTTAGGCCAACAGTTGGTTAATCCTTATTTAACCACCCCACAGGTGGACACTCTTCCGCATCGCTGCAGCATCCCAGTGAGCCTGCGACAAGAGTTCCCAATACAAATAAGCACAGCGTTCAAGGCTCGAATCCCATTTGGCTAAAGGGCTACGAGAACGAATGGTTCAAGACCGAAGAGAATCTAAGGTGAGGTTTTGAGTTACAGGCGAAAAGATACAGTATCTAGATTAGAAATAATTGCAGCATTGGCGGACAGGACTCGTTGGATGACAACTTCCTGGCAATTGCCACACAGGACATGCACGAAACCCTCAAGGGCACTGCCAAACTGTTCAACAATGCGAACGATCTGAACCGACATTTCAATCTGTACAATCAAATCGATAAGCTAACGAACAACGCTCAAATGTTGGCTCGGAAACTGGAAACGACGGAATTATAGCGAATGGAAACTGAATCTACTCAACCCCTTTATTTATTGTGCTTTGATTTAAGATTAACCATTAAGCGTATCTTAAGCGTAAACGATAAGACTCATGTAAATATATTGGTAAAAATGTGTAAATTAGAGTTGTACTTCATTTTGTTGCAAGTTAACGATTCAGATTTATAAGTTTGATGACCTTTCGACTTACTGCGTTTTATTTGCAAATTGAAAATTGTGCACTTGGTTTCGATTGATATGGTGGCTATAATTTCCACCTTAAATTTGCAGACATAAAAAATAGAAATTCACACCGGCTAAAGAAAGGGAAAGGAAAGCAGGCAATGGGTAAAGTTCAACAGTAGACCAACTTACGTTACTTACCTTTTCCGTGACTGTATCCCAAGTTGGCCGGAAGCTTATAAATATATAAAATAAGTTGAGTCGCTATGAGTCCCTTAACAGATAGACATTTGTGAAGATAAGCCCTCAATCGCAGCCTACTGGCCTTGCTTGGTGGATTGGTGGTCACCCTCTAAGCCAAATCAAAGGCCCAAACCCAGAAAGGAACTTCGCTCGATTGAAATGGCTGTTTGTTGTATGTTGAAGGAAATATGCAAAACTTGTGAAATGCAACTCCAAAATTTGAACTGACCGACCGCAGTACACAAAATGGGCTAGGAAAGAAAGTAACCAGAGAAGATTCTTCGGAATTAACTGATATTAATTGATCTAACGCGATTTTAAATATTTTTGATTAGGAATCGAATTGTGCGAGTGTGTGGAGTACTGAATTGTTTTTTGAAATATGTGTTAACAGACTTATTTTGCTTTGCCAGCTCGTGCTGACAACGTGCAATGCCTTCTCGGATTCCACAGCCACAAAATGTCAAAAATGACATCCGTTTACAACAAATATTGTGTACAAAATATTCGGATTTGCAGTTGCCATAAAATCAATATTTATTTTTCTATTTGTTTTTTTTTATTCTCGTCTTATGTTTATAATATATGTGTTTGTTTTTTTTTCATATTTTCGTTTATAAGTATTAATTACACAAATTAGATCACAAAAATGCATGTAAATTACAAAAAAAAAATAAGTGAAATTTATCTCATTCCGAACAAAAATTCAACAACTTTTGAACCAATTTTTTGGCAGAGTTGAAATATGGAGGTTTTTTTGTTTGTTTTTTTTTTATTGGAGTGGCTGCTTCTTCTCTAGTTTTTCTTATAAAATATAATATATATATTCATACCACTGCATATTATTATTTGCATTTAAGATTGTGAATTGAAAAACCCAATTCCGAGTCAAGTAACAAAAGATCAACACTTTTTGAAATCATACTATAAGCATAGCAACCTTAACAGACAGCGATCAAAGGGTATTTCTAAGTTACTCTTCTTTCGCTTTCGTCATTTCACTCGGAATTGAATATTTCAATTGGTTTATTATGAAGCCAGCCTGTGGCTTTGTGCTTATTTTCCAATGATTATTCGCATTTGTTTACTTTCAAATTATTTATATATGTAAAAAAGAAAGCTAATCTGAATACAAATTGCGTATATTTTCAAGAGAATACACAATTTCAGCGTTGCAAAGTGTTGTTTTGTTCGCGTCACTTGCAGAGCTAAGAAATCACACTTTAAACTAGTTGCCAACTAAGGAGAACTAAGTCAATTAAATTAATGCCATAAATCAAACAGAAGAAATACATACATTATACAGTATATAGTAGTTAGATAGAGAGATAGATAGATAGAGAGAGACAGAGAGATATAGAGATTTAGGGAGAATATACATGTGTTTAATAATATTTCAATATATTACAGTTTTGTCTACTATCTTTAAAGTACGAGTAGCTCCATTCTTCTTGAACAAGTCCCAAACGAAGATCCTTCATATGCGATTGTGTGTGTGTGTGTTTGAGGTGTGTGTGTGTGTGTGTGTGTGGGTTTGCGATGCCTAAACATAATGCAAAGTTGATGCGTGTTACATACATATGCAATTTATGTATATTTATATTGTTTGTTTATTAAACGGATTCACTCATTTAATACTTGCAAAGATGACAAATGAAATATTACAATGGATGTGTCTCGATGTATGTGTGCATGAGTGTGTGTGTGTGTGTGTGTGTTGGTTGTATGGTGGGCGTTTTTGTTTCGGGCGCTAAATGAGTTATAATTGAAGCGTAACAGTTTTCTTGTATGTATTTGTGTGTGTGTGTAAATATGTGTTTACTTATGATAAATAATTTTACATTTCAGTATATAAAATGTGTATAATTCTAGTTAATATGTAATCGATAATTTACATATATAGTATTATTATTATTATTTATATAGACCAAATCGGAAACTAAAACCTTTGAATGATTGAGCCTTGATTTTGTTCAGGTCGCAAATCAAATTCAAACTAAAACCGTTTGCCAACTTCAAAAATCAAGTCGCAATTTTCGAATATTTGTAGTTTGTGGGTTTCTTTTTAAATTAAAGCTTACTTATGTTTGTTATTTATATATATATATATATAATATTTATATATATATGTATAGATGTATGTATATTTAGTAATACGATTCGCGGTTTCAAACTATGTAGTCCCTTGTACGTTTATGTGTGTGTGTGTGTGGGTGTGTGTGTTTCTATTTAAATCATTAACTAAACGAAACTTAACGAAATATTTTAAGACTCGTTTAGCTTCTGGTCCAAAACCCATCCACATACACTGCTGCTGCTATTTTAACTGTTGTTTTTGTTGTTGTTACTTTTGTTAATGTTACATTTCTCATATGCATAAAGTGGATTGATGTAAATGCGCCTATAAAAAGGATTAAACAATTCTATGGTTACTTAGAACTTAACTTTTGTATATTTAGCATTTCTTCCACGATTCTTCAAATTCCAATTTGTTACTAAGATTTCCTATTTACTTTCTTTTCTTTTCATTTTCCTTTCCCGTGTGTGTGTGTGTTTAATGTATATTTGTATAATCTTGCATTCAACATTGCTTTCACAATTTGTGGTTGTATCTCTTTTCTGTTGCATTAACTGATAAATTAAGTTAAGATTTTAACACTAAGGTTCCACGCGAATTTACTGTATTTATATTTTTTTTAAATTATTATTATTTTTTTTTTTTTTTTTTTTTATAGTTATAGCTTTATTATTTGGAATTTTCAACGGAAACTTTCTGTTTTGCATCAATTAACACGTAGTATTTATATACGATTCCTCAGTAATTGGTATACATATAAAATACGTACACGTCGTAAGTAAGTAGTAGTTTTTCGAAGTGTATTCTAGACAAGAAAATGTGGCCAGCGTAACTGCGGAAGCTTCTCTGATGGCCACCAAACACACGAAGATTTTGATAAGCACAAAATATCGAAAACATTCAAATGATTGTTCAACTAACCAGTTGAGAAGCGAAGATTAGATTTTTTTTTCTGCTATTGTTTCTGTTTCAATTTTTCCATAATTTTTTTTTTTTTAACGATTTTTGTTTTAGAGTTTTTCGAAAGCGACGAGCTGCGTGTTATGGGGAGGAGTCTACGATTTAGGTCTGGACCAGGCCTCGTATATCTGCGACAGAGGCAGCCGGACTGGAGCCGACGACAGGCCCGCTGCTGTTGCTACTGCTGTTGCCGCCGCCGCTGCTGCTGTCGACAAAGAGCGTGGCAGCATCGATGGACGAGACAGCGTTCACGAGCAGATCATCGCCCACGTCGAGGAGATCGTTAAGGAAGGCGCTGTCGTGGTCGGTGCTGCCAATTGTCTGCTGCAGACACTTGAGGTTCTTATCGGCAATCTCGAGCGCACGATCCACGGCCTCGCACTCGGCCTGTTGCACTGCAGCATGGCGGCGCATGGCGCATGGAGGGGCACACACACATTAATTAGTACAGTGAAAGGCACAATTGATTTGGTTATTATTATTATTATTATGAAATACACACCGGATTGAAACAACTCGTTGAACGCATCTTCCGGCAGCGTATCAAACACATTTACCAAATCGTGCTCCTCCAGCAAATGGGCGCCATTCAATGCGATATCATCTGCAAACAAATTAAATACACAGTTAACTCAACTGCAAAACACTGTTTTAGCCATCTATCATCATCCATTCACTTACCCGCATCATTCGCGCCTATCAGCTCCGACTCACTCAGGCCGCCCAGGCCCGTATCCTCGGAGCTGGCATAGGCCGAGCTGTTCTCGCATATGCCAAACATGTGCTGGCTCAGCATACTCTCCGTGCTTTCCATCGTTGTGTTGTGGAGCGAATGCTGTCCACATCCTTGTTGAGCAGAAGACATCGCGTTGCCAAAGGCTGCATTGAATGAGGGGAAGCCACAGCTGATACTGCTGCTGCCGCTGTTGCTGTTGTTGTTGCTGCAGTTGTTGTTGTAGTTATTGTTGTTGTAGTGCAAGCTGTTATTGTTGTGGTGCAACTCGCTGCTGGCTGCCGTCAGCTGTGCCACAATCTGGCTAATCTCATCGGCCTTGAAACTGGCATTGGCCAGCAAATTAACACTGGCGTCAAGCTGCTGCTCATCGGGCTCCAACTTGGGCAGTAGCAGCTGCTGTTGATAATCGCTGAGCGGCGCCAGTGCTGGCGGTATTATGGACAGCTGCGGCATTGCCACAGACGTGGACGTCGTCGTCGGCGTGTAGGGCGGCAAGGCCGAGTGCGACTTGGCCGACGATTGCGAATTGCTGGCTATCGATTCCAGCGAGGTGGTGCTGCTCTTGCGCATGGGCAGAGTGGTTGTTGCTATTGTTGTTATTGTTGTTGTAGGTGCAATTGTTTCCGGTTTCTTGACACGCTTCTGCGGACGACCCACTGGATTGGCATTTGGATTCGTTTTGCGTTTGCGTTTGCCGCTGACCAATGCTGGATTTAAAACTACTGCGGCTGCTGCTAATGCTCCAGCTGCAACAGGTATGTGCAATTGCTGGTTGCTGACCTTCTCAGGTTGCGGTTGCTGCTGCTTCTGTTTGGACTGCAACACTAGGCCCGGCCGCAGCTGACTGTGAGCCGGGCACAATGCCAGCGTGTGCAGCACATCAAAGACTGGCGTTTGACAGGCGGAGCCATCGACGCGCCAAGCCACACATGGCTGGAACAGCTGCTGTGTCGTATTGTGCACAATGTGCCGTTCACAATGGGCGGCCATGCTGAGCGTGGGCTGCTTGCAAGCGGCCACCAGACACCGATTGCCAATACCACTGAGAGAGAGAGAGAGATAAATGACATCATTAATAAATTCATTAATTTAATATTTGATAATAGTTCACACTTACATGCCCTGCTGCTGGCTCGCCGTATCCTGGTACTTGAGCAATAGACTCTGAACGGATTGGAGTCGTTGACGTGCCGCCCGCATCGGCAACTCCTGCAACGTGCGCACTGAGAGCAACTGCAGCGCCTGATGGCGCAACAGACTCTTTCGCATCGCAATTCGCTCCTCGCGATAATGTTTGCTGCTGGGCTCGGCTGTGCTCGGGAGCCAGCTTGTCTGCAGACAGTAGGGCATATTCTGCTCGAGGGGCTCATGTTCGCTGAAGAGCACAGCGTTGCGCTTGGATGCGAGCGCAGCAACTCGACGACGACGCGTTGACTCCAATTGAGGACCAGCAGCGGGAGCAGGAACGGTAGCTGGAGAAGAAATAGGAGCTGAAGCTGTCACCTGGCTGTTGGTTTGCGAAGCTGACGGCTGCTCTTGTGCGGCATTTTTTGCAATTTGTTTGTTGGCCTTTCTGCAATTGACGGCTGCTTGGGTTTTACGCTTTGCAGCAGGAACCGAATTGGCAACTTTGGAAGACATTTGATAATTTTGAATGGCTGCTGCTGCTACTGCGGGGGCTGCTGTTGTGGGTGCTGTGGGTGGTGCTGTTACTACAGCAACTTGTGTTATGAGGGCGGGTGCGTTGGTTATTGCAATTGTTGCAGCAGCAGCTGGCAGCTGCTGCGGCGTTGGCGCTGTTAGTGGCGCCACAGCGCCCAGTTGTTTTATCAGTGCCAACTTGGCGTCAACGGAACAGCGAGGCGGCGTTTGGCCCGCCAGTAATTCGGGCGGCTTGCGAAAGATAACATTGACGGGTATCTCGTTGAGATCGCTGTTGTCATCGACAGCAGCATCGGCGGAATGTTTTTTCATTGCAGTTGTCGCTGCTGCCACGGCAGATGCAGCTGCTGTTGTTGTGTTGAACACCGTTAGTGGTGGCGGATGCGTTAAATTGAATGCGGCACGCGTCTTATGCAGCATCTCAACAATTGTAATGTTGTTGTTGTTGGAATTCTGGCACGCCAGTGGCAAGGACTTCTTCTTCTTGAGGCATTCGACCTTGGCAAAGTGTTGCGCCAGCGTCGTATGATGAAACTTCGACGGCGGCAACGAGCCACCCTTTGGCGGCGACATTGCAGCAGCGGATGCTGCCGCAGCAGCCGCAGTAGGATGTGGCAACACAATGGGCGACACCATTGCGGTCACAGGTGCTGTCGGCGTGCTTGCATTGCTAACCGTCGGTGAGGGTAACGAGGCGGGCGATGTGGGCGGACTGACCAGCGCTGTGGCAACAACAATGTTCGTGGGCTGTTGCTGTTGTTGTTGTGGCTGCTGCTGTTGCTGCTTCTGTGTGGTGTCTAAGATGAGCGGCGTTTGCCACAGCGATGGCGTGTGCGTGTAAAGCGGTGGCGGTGCTGCTGACTGCTGTGCCTGTGGCTGTGGTGCAGCATGCTTTGTTATCAATTTCGCCGCCTGCTGTTGCTTGAGCAGCAGTTGTTGCTGCTGTTGTTGTTGCTGCAATTGTTGCTGTTGCTGCGGGCGCACCACGCAAACGTTGGTGGCGCGCTTTGGCGATACCTGCGACTGCAACTGCAGCGGCGATTGCTGCGACGACGCTGGCTGCTTTTGAGATTGTGTGACATTATTAAAATTCGTTGTTGTTGTTGTAGCTGCTGCTGCTGCACCCAAAGACGCCTGCGCCTTTGTTATTGCTGCTCTCGCTGCTGCTGCTGCTGTTGCTGTAGTTGTGGTTGTTGCACTGCCATTAAACTGCGCAATTTGTGCTGTTGCTGCTGCTGTTGTTGCAGCAACAATGCTCGACTTTTTGTTTGCAACTCGCTGCTTGTTGTTATTGTTGTTGCTGTTGCAGTTGCTATTTCTTGTGTGCTGCGCTTCGGTTAAGCGGGCTCGCGATTTCTGCAACAATATAATAAATATGTATGTATTTGTTTGGGGTATTGTTTCTGTGGCTTTTTGTCTTCTTACGTTGCCTTGACTTGACATGACTGCAACGATAACAACTTACCTGTGCATTAAATAAAATTGGCGGTGTCGCTGTAACAGTCTCTGTGAATACATAGGGATCCTCGAACGTATTCGTTTTGGCGGCAGCAACACCAATATTCTCCACATCCACAATATCCACAACTGCCACTGCTGGCGTCGTTTTTGTAATTTTTGCTGTTGTTGTTGCTGCTGCTGCTGTTGTTGTAGTCACAATTCGTTTCGTTGTTGTTGCTGTGGTTTTTGCTGTTGCTGTGGCTGTTGCTACTGTTGTTGTCGCTGTTGTAATGAATCTTGACGCTTGCTGACATGACATGTCCAATTTGAAGCCGTTGCCGTTGCCTTAGCTATTTTCCCTTTTTCTAGTTATCGTATAATTGTTGATGTTGTTCTTGTTGTTGTTGCAGTTGCTTATTTTGTGTTGTTGCTGCTATTTGGCGCGTTTGATTTTGTTATTTGATCTGCAATAGATAATGAGCAGTTGGTATCTCTGCGAAGTCGTACAAATAACCGCTGATAAGCATTGCTCACAAAACACACACGCACACACACATATACAACCACTCCTTCCAGAAATCATTCAGTTTCACGAACACACACACACACACACACAAAGCCGCACACATGTAAAAAACGAGCTGCAATAATAATAATAATAACAAACACAGTGACTCAGTTTAGAATGCGACCGGCGTCAAAAAAAATTGTAGATCGAACAAATGTATACCCTGTTGTGCTTCAATATATACAATGAAATTCGTATAAAATTCAGCATATAATTAATACCTGAATATAACACGCTTATTTATGTAAAAAAAAAACATATAAAAACTAAAAACTATATTTACTGAATTTGGTGTTTAATATACCCAATGACAATTATGTTAGCGTTACAGGATATGAAAACAAACTATGTTTATATGTATGCATGTATATATGCATGAATTGATGCTCGCACATAAATAAATCTGTTTGTTTGCCTTCGTCGGTAAACCAATTCGAGCGAATCGCTTGCTTTCTTCTTGCCTTGCCTTGCTTCCTCTGCCCCCTCTGCTTCTTCTACACTCAGCTCTTCCGTTGGGGCGAAGACAAAGCAAACGCAAAGTGCTGATAATACAACACAAAGCAAATTTTGCAATTATTAAAAAATAATAAACACTCATGCACACAGTCCCACACAGACCAAGTTTTACATTCGAAGAAACTGTTTTCTTTTGTCGCATATTCGCGCAATTGAATTTACAAAAACAAACGAAAATGCAAAACGGGAACAAAAACAATTTAGCTTATAGACATATGATATGCACACATATGCACAAATATATACACACACACACACAAATAAGAAATACGAAAACAAAGCAAATAACAAATATTGACTGCGCAGCACCCATGAAAACCAGATAGAATCAACTGCGAATGTGAATTCGAACTGAGCATGCTCCCAATAGAAAGTGATTTTAAATATTTCTATATTATACATAACAAAACCAAATCATGTTCACTAAAAATGCTACAGTTTTACACGAATTTAATAAATATATATAGTGTTTAAATAACTTTATCTATGTCAGGTTTAAATTCGCAATGTAAATGCTTGTAGTAAAAATCATTGCGGTAGTTGGTGTTGTTGCGGTTATAGTGTTTGTCGATTAATAATAATTGAATGCAATAATTGTGTAATCGAACTAGAACTAAAGTGATTCACCGTAATAGGAACGGACTAGAAGAACCGATTGCTGAATCAATGATCGGGACTCGAAATGAAGTCATTATTTGGCGAACGTGACTAGAAATCACATTATGATTATTTGTCAATAAAACGGAGACTTTTCGTAGGAAAGTGAGTAGCAAGACAGCTTAATAGGTTTTTGTGCATAAAAATAGCTAGTTAAAAAAAGCGACAATCCTGTAGAACAATGAATATATATTAAGTTATAACACTTGATTACGATGAGAAATTAAATTGTATCCAAAGTTCGTGAATGGGCAATGCGAATATTGTATTCATTTAAATAGATTATTATTACAATGATTCAAGTGCACCCCTCTTCTGTTGACTGTGAGTAAAATTTCACTAAAAGTAGCTGACAAATTCAATAGAGTAAATAAATGTCATAGGTAACTAATGGCGTTTGAGAGGTGGGGAGTGTTTTATGTATGAGTGTGTTGTGTGCAGTTGGATTCGTTGTTTAAGGTTTGTTTACATTTCCGAGAAAGACGGAAATGACAAGACGACAAAAGAGCATTAAAAACATGCTGCAGCTTCAGATTCTATTGAGGCAACCCACGCTTAAGTATTCAAGACCTAATATGATGAGTATTGTAGATATTTAAGTGTGTGTACGTGATTATTTTTGTTTATCATTGTGTGTGCAGCGATGAAGACGAAGAGAGAGAGAGAGAAGAGACAGAGACCGTCCAACAACAGTAATATAAGGTACGGCATTGAAAAATTTAAGGTTAAAACTTAGCGAATATGCTTAAAACAGAAATCAAACAAAATACACACACAGGCATACATACATCAATAGCTAGGTAAAGGTTTTTGATCCTAAGCTGCAAGAGAAACCTGCGGCAACAATAACAACAGAAAAAAAAATCACAAACAACAAACGTATTTAGCGTACACACAAAAGAAATACAACCAAAGAAAAAGAACGAAAGAAACATTCCGATAATTGCAAATAATGACTACACTGAAGTTTGTAGTTATTGTTGTTGCTGTTGTTTTGCTGTTGTTGTGGTTTCCGCCGCTTTACGCTCTCTGCGCCTTGTCCATCTTCGTCGTCTTCTTCTTGAACGATGCTTGCCAGCAGGTTTAGCCTTTTTTAGAGCTAAATGTTAACTGGTTTTTGGCTTTATTTTTCTTGAGTTTTAGTTTCGTGCAGAGCAGCATTTGGAAACGCTTGAATGCTGCTAATAAAATGACAAAAGAACCAGCTCGTAAGGCCAAGAAAGACAAAAGACAAAAAGTTAAAGCAACAACTAGTCCACAACTGAAGAAGAAAACGTGTTGAAACCATAGAAATCTTTGCGGATGCTTCACAACAATCCAACACACAGATAAAGGGTTATGGAACTGACTACCGAAGAACCATAATGACAATCGCATAGAATTAAGATGTTGTCTATAGGAAGTAAGGCCGGTTTAACCAAATCAATAAGTTGAAATATCGCTCTCTATTACAACTGCAACATTAGATATTATATTAGCTATTGAAAAGCAATTGCCCGGTGATAACTAACATTTTTTCTTTATATTTTTTAATCTCAACTACGTTTCAGACATTATAATCAAATTATTAAAAGTTGCCTTTGGTGTTGGTTGGAAAAATCATCTGAAGTTAAGTCTTATTATTTTGGATTCTCTTGCGGCAATAAAATTAAATCGCTGGCAATTTTCAGAGATTTCTTTGCCGCACTTACACAAAATACAATGCTAAGCATGTGAACAGAGAACTACTCACTTTGGTTGGGTTCGTTGCCTGCTGCTTTTAAAAGAGGCAACCTTTTTTAGAACTCCCTTTTGTTTACGATCTTTGTAGGCATAGTAAAATGGAAAATCTCATACGAATCGTTGTCGTTTTGGAATATGAAGGTTGGTGTCTCTTGTATGGGCTCAACTCAAAGATCTGCTGATGAACTGCTGTGGCAGCAACAACAACCACAACAGTAGAGGAGGGCAGGCAGCACGCAGAAAGCCGGTTGAGAGGTTAATTGCGAGAGCAAAGCGTTCGCATTCGTTACGCTTAACGCTCAGCAACAATAGAGAGTGAGTGGAAGGAAACACAGCACTACTAATCAGTTGCCAGCCAGCCAGCCAGTCAGCACCCAGCCGTATTAACTAACTTATGTATCAAATTAATATGTTGCATGCGCACACAAACGCTCAAAAATCAACAAAGAACCGTCGCTCTTTTGTGTCAGCGCTTTTGCAAAAAAAAAAATATTTGAATGAAGAGAGCTGGAAAAAGCAGCATCAGCAACCGCCGTCGTCATCGCTTCAGCGTAGTTATTGACGCACATCTGAAATTACAATTATCTGCGCATACACACACACTTTCGCACATTTATTGCAAGTGCAGGAAAAACGAACCCGTTTGTTTCCTTCATAACCGGAAACTGAAGGCTAAACGTGTAAAAGAAAAATGCAAAAAAAATAAACCAATACGTTTGCAAATGTACTCATATTAATGTACTCTCGTGCATCCCATATGCATGTGTGAGTATGTTGATGATGATGACGACCGCAACAAGGCTGTGTGCCAAACAGCGGCAGCAGATGGTAGAAAGAAGCGAAGAGCGCCAACAACAGGCAGCTAGCAGTCAGTATGTCTTCTGTTAGCCTGTAAGCTGGCTGTGGCTGTGTGTTTGTAGGTGTATGAGTCTGTTCCGTTACTTCCCACTTTGCTTTTTTTTTAACTCATATTCCAACATGTAATCGCATATGTGTATTTGTATGATTATTTGCGGCACCTTTCGACGTGTGCCGTTAAAGAGAACTCAAGTCAGCATAGTCTGTCTCGCTTCCGCAGCCCAAATCACGAGATTTTGGCAACTCATACTTGCACACACACACAGACACAAGCATCATTCTGATGAGTGTAGCGAGACGTAATTAACATCAATCCACACACTCAACAGTCACACTGTTTGACTGTCACTGTAGTGTGAGTGTGCGATAATAAACAAATCAACAAAACAAAACAAATTAATTCTCGTGTAAATGAACTTTCGGGGAGTTAAAATGAAAGCTGCTTGCAAGCATCGCACTGCTTATGTATTTGTTTAGCACAGCAATGATTTTTGCACTTGTATTCATGTAAATAGGGCTTGTCGGAGGTTGTATATATTTATATACATATATCTATGTAGAGTAGCGCACTTGAAATTCGACATTGCCGGCATTTTTCGTTACGTTTTTCGTGCAGCCATTTGCTGGCTGTTAAGGCGGTGTCGGCGACGTCGCCCTTTTTTTCATTTCTTCTTTCTCTTTCACTTCATTTCACTTACACACACACTCACGTACGTATATATATATATATATATATATATAATGGGAGACACACCCATACCAGCGCAGGCACCGCGCCACTACGGTGTATTTATTACCTTGTTTGTAATTGGTTTGCACTTGCTTCTCATTTGATTTACATTATCACTGTTACCAAAATTTCTTCTTGTGTCATCGAGTATTTCTGTATCAGCGCGTATTTTCTTTATGCGCCGTTTAAAGTTTGTTTTTGGTGTTGATTTGCTGCAAAACAAGAATGCGTCACAAGCAGTGCAAACACACACAGACACAGTCACTCACAAACACACAATCACGCACGCACACACATACACACACACAAGCGAATAGCCGCAGCAACAAACGAGAGAAAAAATTTACCCAACCGTCTGATGACGAGTCAAACGTCAAACTGGCGCCGCAGCGACGCGCGCAATATACTTGGTTTTGTTGTCTTTAGGTACCCTCCCAAATGCAGGGTTGCCAGCAGGTCTTTTTGAATGTTGTCAACAAAAATATTAATGTGTGCATTTCCCAAATAATGCAGTACTTTTGGCAAAATTTACTTTACTTGTATTTTGCAAAGTTAGAGTACAAAATAAAATTATAATATGATAGAAATCAACAAATACCAAAATTCAACTATACGTTGACAACTCTAGACGTTTGCTTTTCCCGCGCTCTCTTCTGTTGGCTTGCGCACACACGTACACGCATACATATAGCTTACAGCAATTCAGCGCTCTCATATATACACGCTCTACATACAGCTCGTCCAAATTCACCAACACACTCTTGCAACATACACAAATACAGAGACAACCAGATACATTGCCAATTACGCCAGCAAACAGACCTGGGAATTTTTTTTTTTTGCAGAAAATTTTTTCTTTGCACCGTAAGCACACTTTCAAATGCAATTTTCTATTTGAAATCTTGTGTTTGTCAACTCGAAACGATCGCCTATCTGTAGGAAAATATTTATTTGTACACTTTATTGTGTTTTGGTTGCTTGGGCATCAATTTAAATGCGATATTTTTAATTTATTTTATTTTTTACGCGCCTGCGAACTTTTTAAGCGTGTGTGCGCATACGTGTAAAAATGTTAACACACACATACATCCAGAAAATTTTAACATTTTGCTGAACTGCTATTAACAGCGAGCGTTAATGAAAATTCTGTTTCTCAACTTTCAAGTTGTTTAACAACTGCAATTGTGGATATTGTTATTCATATCGCTGCGAATGAAGGTAAATAATGTTTCAGCTAGAAAAAATTTATACGTCAATATCTAGTTTTTAAGAAAAGCTTCGAATGAAACACAATTTTGAATATAACAGAGCCATAACTTAAGCTGCTAAGGAAAATAATTTCTGTTAAGTCACAGTTACAGTAAATGACGGTTAAGTTCGTTATTATTTTATACCTATTTCAAAAATTCAACACAAATCAGTTATTGATAAATGTGATTTGCACTATGAATTCAAGTTAATTTACAGTTTTAAATCGAATATGGGCACCCAATTGTACATTAATTATATGGAGCAGCTTTGGGTTGTTATCTGGAATCGGTTGCGCTCTCTCAGCAGCTTTGAGCCACACACATCTCGATCGATTCGCTCAGTCAGGCAAGTGAATTTGACTGGAGCACGCCGTTCAGTGTCAGTGTCGCTGTCGCCACAATACAACTATTATTATTAAAAGAAAAAAAATAAAACAGTACAGCAATATCTTGGTGAAAGCGTCTAAACATGGGAATTTATTCCGCTGTGATTCTTGTTGCTGTTTTTGCCTGCTCATTGACATTGAGCGCAACTGGTAATTATGGGGGAATTTCCTAAGATAAAGCGAGACAAAAACCATATTCAAACACTGGGAATTGTCAATAGCTCAACGGCAAGGTGATTGCACTGCCCGTACCACAGATGGACGCAGTCCCGGTCAGTGTACGCCGATCCGGCAGTGCGGCTACTTTATGCGAATGCTCACAGCGCCCCCTGTCAGCCAATCTGATCGCAAACTGATGCGGGAAAATCAATGTGGTCCGTCGGATGATAAGATTGTTTACGTGCGTAGTATACATTATTAATTGTTATATGTATATTTATTATTTGTATTTTATTATTTTTAGGTATGTTGTCCAATGGATGGTAAGCTCGGATTGGGCGCGGACCGGCATCCCCTGTTGCCCCGAGAATGTGGCGCTGTTAAATGGGTGCGCAACGGAAATGCGACGGAAACCAAAATCAAAGAGTATCCTTGGCTGGCACTTATTGAGTATACGAAACGTATGTTTTCGGGTGGGAATGGGGGAATATTGTTAAAGCACATTTAATTGTATATATTAAGTCATCATCAACAACTCTTATCTCTCCGGCTCCACACGCAAAATATCGCAGCGAATAAAGACAAGCTTCACGCTTGCGGCTGCGTTCTCATCAGCGAACGTTATGTTCTGACGGCGGCGCATTGTTCCTCGAGTGCGGCGATAAGCAATTTGGGCTGGCAGATCACCAATGTGCGGCTGGGAGAATGGGATACGATGACGAATCCGGATTGTCACGTTACGAATAATGGAGCGGGTGAATCGGTGTGTGCGCCACCCTATCAGGATGTGCCAGTCGAAGAGATCATTGTGCATCCGCTCTACAACAAGGATGGCATTAGTCAAACGCACGATATTGCCATGATCCGCTTGAAGGATTCGGTGCAATTCAGCGATTTTGTGCAGCCCATTTGTCTACCCAATAAGCAACTGGACGCCGATGAACTGGTCGGTCTGGTCACCGAGGTGGCCGGCTGGCAGGCCAAGTCCAGTTCGAGGATGAAAAAAAGTGAAGTGGTTATCACAGCTCTCGAAAAGTGCCAGAAAAAATATGCTGACCAAAATGTGCGGATTGTCGCATCTCATTTGTGTGGCATTCCCAATGCGAACGAGTGTCACGGCAACTCCGGCGGGCCCCTAATGCTATTCCATGATAATGCCTATCTGCTTGGCGGCCTTCTATCGTTTGGCCCCGTGCCGTGTCCAAATTGGGACTACCCGGAAGTTTATACTCGGGTCGCAGCCTACACCAATTGGATCCATGAAAATCTGAGGGCATAACACAATTTATATACAAATTCCATGGGCAATTCATATATTTAAGATTTTACTTGAAAATACAGCTTATCAATTTATTTTAAATAATTTTTTAATTTATGTTCTGCGCTATATTTTGCTGGATAGGCTCCTACTTTGCCATATCTCTGCACGTTTTCGAATGCGAATGGGCTATATACATTTTTGTTGTGGCTGTTGTTTACTTATCGTCCACCTCGCTAAGTGGTGCTTCTGGCTTCTCCCACGACCACTCCTCCCAGCGGACGCAGTCCTTTACGCTTTCGAGGAATCCCATTTCATCCGGACAACGCAGCTTGACAGCGGGCTCATTGAGTGACACACATTTCCAGAAAGCGGTAGGATCCCAGCTATCGCGATAGATGCCCACATCCAATTCCTCCTGCGATTTGCATGCCGGCTGGCCATCGCCCTGATAAGCATTGGCTACATTGGCGGCTGCCAAGAGAACCAAACAGATTGCTAGCTGAAATTTCATTATACCTCAACTGATGCCCAACTATTGGACCACTGCCGCTTTTTATAGTAACCCCTTGTGCAGTGATAAGCCAAGTCGTGTGCAATCAAAACCAGTAAATGCTTTCAGTAATTGGCGATGGCTGTGCAAACAATTGGTAACAAGTTGGCTGACGCAAAAAATGGCACAACGTATTTTGTTGCATCCAAGAACGACATAGCAAGGCTTTTCCTACTATTTTTTTAATGATATTTCCTGCTTAACTTAAGTCCCAATACATAGCATATTAAATATGTTATAAATAACAATATTTCATTTTAATTAAATAAATGTTTTCTACTAAAATTAATACTTTGATAACAATTAACTGACATTTCCAGATTAATGTGAGTCTAAATATTTAGTATATCGAATATATAATTAAGTAAGACATATTATAACAAACTGCACACATTTTTAACTTATTGTGACAATACAGATCAAATTAAGTTAATTTTGTCGGGTGGGAAAAATCACTGCATTTAGCAGGTTGATTTATTGGCTAATTTTCACACAAGGCATACTTTTCGGCAGGCAAGATGAAATGTCACTCCATATTAAAATTAATTATGATTAAATATAAATATTGATTTGTAAAGATAATCGTGAATTATAATCGCATTAAATATAAATGCTACATACAAGAAATTAAATTTTTAGATTTTTTTTAAAATGAGCTCCCTTGCGTGCATGACGCAAATGAGAGTTGTTTGCATGATGGTGTGCAATTCAAATTCGACGTAAGAGAAGAGTGGCTGTTGGGGATTGCGACTGCTCGTTGTCTGCTCAGTTTTGGTAATCGGACTTAGCAGTCTGCCGCGGAAGCATTTAGTGTTAAATAAATATGAAAATCAAGTGATTTATCTTAAAACATCGATAAGTGTTGGCGTGGACAGATTTAAATTAATGAATGGCAGTTAAAGTGAATCACGCTTGTAATGCAGATAAAATGAAAATGGCCAAAACCGCAGTTGCAAACAAAGCACTTTCGACCCACACTGCAATAAATACATAAATTTCGGGTTATATATTGCATGAGTAGAGTATGACTATAAATTCAATTTAATTTATTTACTTAATTTAACTAGAGCTAGTCAAACGCTAAATCCTTATCAATCAAATATTAATTTGAATATTCTAATCTGATTATCCGATTTCATTTGAATGCGCCTCGATATGTTTTATCAATATCGGTTTTGGCGTACTTTCAATTATCGATGGCGAGTGTTTTTTTTTTAGCCATTCCTCTTTTATACGCGCAGCTCTCGTTCCGAGCGCAGGTCTTAAAATATATTTTACTAGTGTTTCTCTTGATTAAAATCAGTATCCTGTGCTAAACTCGAACGTCCACAGTTGTGTGATAAAATATTAAATGGCAGAAGCTGCAAAAACAGGTATAAAATTGATATAAAGTGGCGCAATACAAAATCCCCAATCGTGCGTATGTAAGCGACAATGGCGACTATTTATTGGTTGACATCGATAGCATTTCACTGCTGCGCTTCTGTTGCTTGCCAACATACAGAGTTGCATTTTACGAAAGATTTTCAGCCGTTATGAGCAACATTTGAATGCAACAAATTATTTGTGTTTGTCTTGTTGCAGAAAGTGGCCAGTGTATTGCTTCCCAGAGGCGCAAGCATCGCCGTGGCAAGAAATCGAAATTGTTACCCAAGAAGACGAAGAATCAATATCCGCCTTGGAAAATGGATATGCTGCCATCGGCGCCAGGTGGAAATGGCGCCCCATCCGCCGGTAGCAGTGTATCTCGTTCGAAACTGGTGCGCTCCCGTTCATTGCTGGTGCCGTACAACACCAACCGTTTTCTTATGGAGGAGCATATGTCCGAGTTGCCCAAGGATGACTTTGATGACAATTGCTTTGGCAACCAGACCGAGGACCAGGAATTATTTCTCTCCAAGGAGTTCTCAAACGTTTACGAACGGGCGCGACTTGAGCGTCTAGAGACGATGAGCAAGCAGGAGCTCATACAGGAGTGTCTACAGGTAGAGGACCGGTATTCAAAGGATCAGGGACGCCAGCGTCAGCAGAGCCTGAATGCGCAGAATATATCCAAGGAGCATGGCGCCAAGATACGCGCCCTCGAGGAAAAGATACGCGAGCTAACGCGAGAAAACCACAGTAAGTAATTTTTTATTTATATCTACGTTACTTAATTGTTATTTGGATTCCGTTTTTAGTGCTGCGTTCGCACATCATCCGCTCGCGTTCGCCAACCACAACTGCAGCAGCAGCGGCTGCAGCTTCTCCTCCCTCGGCTGCTGCGCCGACGGCAAGCGCTGTTTGCGAGCTGCAGGCACGTCAGCAACCCCAGCAACCACCAACACCGATGGACTCGTCCAGCGAGGACAGTGAAAGTGATAGCAGCAGCACAACGTCCAGCACCACATCCAGCTCGTCCTCCAGCAGCGAGGGACATGAGATGGGCGTAGCGGGTCTGAATATTGCTAACGGTCATGCAGAGAGCCATCGACGCAAGAGTCGCAGCCATTCGCGTTCACCCATTCTGGTGATCAATGGACATGCCAATGAGGAGGAGCGTCTACTGCTGCTAGACGCCAGCCGCATGGAAGAGGACGACAACTCCAGTGACGATGCCAAGAATAACGATGCAATCGATGGAGCACCCAAGTAATTTCGCCTGGCGACCAACAAATATGTACATATACCAAGATCTGATACTTGTAGCAGGCTCTGTTGCTTGATTTAGCGAACCCCAGCTTAATTTTATTAAGTAGTTTTTGATTCTTTTAAGATGTAGCTCTAAGCTTGCTCAAACGAGAAATAATGTAATCTAAAATGAAGAGCACAATTGATATGTATTAGTCTAGTTTGTGCCGTTATCCAGATCCAAGCTTCCGCTAAAATCGCTTTTAAAATGTGGTGCGCTTAATTGAATAACATACTTTTATATATATATATATATATTTAAAAAAAATCCAATTTTGAGTTGAAATAAATGTTGAAATGTAATATTGAATTAAAAAATATAATTTATAATTAACTCGTAACCTAGAATAAATTGACCTAGTTGCGTTTACTGGCTATGGTCTTAACAAAGGAGCTAAATTCGCTGGCATAGAGGCGTTTGGAAATCCCAGCATAAGCCACGCCCATTAGCCGTTGCTCAGCTCCACTCAGGGGCGGTTGAATTGTTAGCCGTTTGGGTCCACGCACCGGCATCCAGCCACTGACTGGCGCCACATTGGCCACCATGCAGCCTCGGACGGCGAGTGTGAGCCCGACCAGCGCGAGAGAATCATCGCGATATTCTTGGAGTAGCATGTCGGCCAGTCCAATATCATTGACAGCCGCATTCACATGCTTAATGTCCTGGAAATGTGGCAAATAGTTGGCGTGTATAAAGTTAACAAAGTTGCGGGGCTCTGTGCAAAATGCCTCAGCCAAATTCTCGGGGCTATGCAGCAGTTGCCTATCCTTATCCTTATCCTCAGCATCTGCAAATATGAAATGAACTAAACATTTCGTGGAAAGTATTCACTGTTTACATTTGGGATTGAAGACGCGACCGAGTGCATGCATCATGGTAATGGACTCATCTCGTCCAATTGACTTTAGCGTGTTTGTTGCCTTCCGTTTGCGACCTTTGCCAGCAGCCGTGGTTGCATTGGTCAGCTGCATGGTAGCCATGCTGGGCGCACCTCGGAGTGAGCCAAAATGCAGATTGATGAGAGCATTGCGTATATCGCCTTGGGCACACACAACAATCGAGTCCATTACATTCTGTGTAGGCGCCTTATACAGCGCCATGTGCTGCTCCTGTTGCTGCTGCATTAGTGTCACAAAGCGTTTCATTGACTTTTGCATAATGTTTGATGCGATCGCATTGAAGCTGATGTGTTCGATGCGGAGTTTGGTCTTCAGTTGATCCGTGAACAGTTTGTAGCTAATGTTCAGCATGCGTGATTTGCTGTCGGCCACTATGAAGATCAGCGGTGATTTGCCATAGTTTACATATTCGCTAAAAAGATTTAGTTGAAGAAAGGTATCGAAGTATTTAATTTACTTACTCCAGCAACTCCTCAAAGGTGGATGCTGCATCCTTGAGCAGAGCATTGGGAAAGTCCTCGACAAGCAGAAGACGTTTGTTTTGTGCCACCAGCAAGGATTTGTAGCGAGAGGCGCGCAACAGAAAACTCTTAAAGGCCTGTAGCTGTGAGCCCACATAAGAACCCTCCGGCTGATCGCCCAGGGCATTGATTTCCTCGCAGTCAACGGGATTGATCCATTCCTGCAGCGCGTAACCCAACTCTTTGGCCAATACGTGCACCGTGGCAGTCTTACCGCAACCTGCCGGTCCGGTCAGCAGGCATATTTGTGCCGGATACTTTTTTCGCATCGCCTCACAATGCTGCAACCAGTTGCGCACATCGGTAACTTTCTTGGGATGCACAGCGAGGTCATCACTAACACTGGGCGCAAAGCTTTCCATCCAATTCTCGCTGACTACAGGCGCTAAGTCCGTACCGTCTTCGTCTTTGTCTGTCAGATCCACAACTGCGACCTTAGTTGGCGTTACGATTTTATTTTCGGATTGGGAGCCGGCAGCTGCTGCAACGGTTGCGCTCCTTGTGCGCTTGACGGGCACCGGATCTGGGCTGGCTTTGTGTGTCATGTTCAGTTGACTGAAGGCGGATTTCACCCATGGTTTCTGTGCGCATGTCGCTTGTGTTAAAAAATTTTTATTTTAGTAAAATTAAAATTGTTTACCCTTTTTGCGCTCATCTTAACTACAGCTATCGATATCACTGAATCACGATAATACAAACCGATACGGCGATAGTTAAACATAACGATAGCTGCATAGCGATAGTATTTTAAGCAATTGCTAAAATCAGTAAGTTGCCATCCCTAGGTAAGAATTAGTGCTGACCAGCGCCATATTTCATGGCGCATTTTTTAAAATATACATTTGATGAACTGTTAACGTTAAATGCAGAAATGTATTGTTAGCATTTATTTATTGACTATTGCGACGGCTGCCAATATGAAATTTTATCATTTCTAACTCAAGATATAGAGCGTAATGTCAGCGATGCGATATCCGTACACTGGCCAAAGTGAACGCCGTTGCGGATCGACAGCTTCTCTTCCTTTTTGAGGAATGATATGATGCCATCGCGCCCGATGCCGGTAATCAGTATTGCCGCTTTGTTGTTAGACCTTGTAGCATTCCCTTAAGGCGTACGGACTGCTGTGAGTGAATTTGGGTAGTGCCTTTGGGACGCTTCGATTTTGATTATCGCGGCAAGTTGTGGGTTTAGTGGCACTAGCGGTTTCGTTTTCATGCTGCACATAAGAGAAAAGAATGACTTAGTGCTCCGGAGTGGTTCAGATACATATTTTCTATTTATGAGTAACAAACAATATATTTAAAGATAAAAATTTTAAAAATCCCATTCAAATTCTTATAATTTATTTGTGTACAAAATAAAATACTCAAAAATAAGTAAATAGCGATTAAATATTATTTTTAATATATGGTGTCTAAATAAAACACATTTGAATAGAATTGTCACGTTCATCTTTCCACATGTTCTTTAACCATTTTATGTTCCTAGTCCGTACTTGTTGGGCTGGGTTTAATATTATGTGTTTTATCACCTTTTATCACACCTTTCCTGCAGTTGCCTCAAGCGGGGATTTCCTCTAAAAGGTACTAGATGATTGTAAGGTTATTTTTTCTGCGGAAATGAGCATTGTGAACAGGGAAGGGCATAAAAAAACGTGAGAAGAGAACAACAATATTGAAAACCTGGTTCCGTATCCAAAGCATGTTTACAGTTAACACACGATTATGAGTGTGGGTGTGTGTGTGTGAGTACAATTTTATTGGGAACTCAAGAAACCCAAGCAGCAGCCCAAAAAAAAAAACCGGCTTACAAGAGAGAATGGCCGCACCTCACTGGCTGAGTGACTGAGTGACTGAGTGAGCCCCACATGCACTAAACTGAAACTGCCACAGTCCGAAATTAAGCCCAAAAAATGTGACAAAACGAACAGTTGCTGAACTAAAATCGAATTGAACGGTCGCATAGACTTGGGCTTGGCATTCAGTGAAGGCGGCCACCGATTCGATTCTCAAAGTGCATCGAAGGTCGGTTTAAATCGATTGAACCGAACGCAATAAATACCTTGTGTATACTGCAAAATATAACACAGAATATAACAAAAATATATAGAAAATATACAATATAACTAACTGAAATATAAATATAACTACATAAATATGCTTAAATTTATTACGGCCTTGTGCATTTTGACCCTGCTCAGCTTTAGCCTGGCTGACAAAAGTGACCGCGAAAAGCGTCAGGCTGAAAAGGTTTGAGACACTTGTAAAATTGTTAGAATTGGGCATTCTAATATTGTCTTTATGTTCATCTTTAGCTGCACATAACGCTGCTCTATGAGTCGCTCTGTCCGGATAGCCGAAAATTTATGCATCAATTGGGCCCTGTTCACGCCGAGCTGGAGCCCTACATCAATATTGAGCTGGTGCCATTTGGCAAATCTTTGGTAATTGGTAGTTAGTGAAAGTGTACACTCAAAAAAAAATATACCTGCATTTTAGAAATTCGCCATACTTTTGGAACCATGGTTGACCCATATAATTATTGAGAAAGTATACTTCTAAAAAACAGGGGTTTATATTTTTCCTAATTTACGTGAAAATTTGTCTAAAATGTAGAAAAGATATGTTACATTTTCAGAGTGTATTTACATATGTGTACAACAAAAATCTTACGATTTTATGGAGTTTTGAGCTACTCGGCCTCTACGACAGCAAAACTTTAATATAAATGATGAGCCAATAAATTTGTAATATTATTTTTTTAAGAATCATGTTTTGCATTCCTACTTTTCAGAAGTGCAACTCCTAAAAAGTAAAAATAAGTAACAGATTGTTGGGATTGTGTATTTTAGACAAGCCATTCTTATTTGTAGAATTTTTTCATATTTATAAATTATTTCTCAAAACAATTTTATGGCGATTTTCTAAAATTAATGAAGATTATTCGTCGCAGTTCCGCAGTTTAAGAAACACACAATTTGGACATCTCTCTCTCTCCCTCTCTTTGTGTCTCTCTCTGTATGTAGTCTCAGCAGAATGGAGCCATCTTTCACTGCCAGCATGGGCCCGCGGAGTGCGAGGGAAATCGCTTGCAGAGCTGCGTCATTAGCAGCACCCAAAATCAGGCAGCACAGGTGAAATTCGTTGTTTGCCAAATGTTTGCACCAAATCATGCAAATGCGGACAAGGTGCGTATTGAAAGAACACAATTTACTTAACCACTTAAGCGCAAACTGAGGCGAACTGTGATATTCGCAATTTTAGTGCGCAAGCGAAGCGGGTATTTTAACGGAGGTGGAGTACTGCATGAAGACTCCGGCGGGGACCAAGCTGCAACTCGATGCAGAGATCATCACGAAGCGTTATAGTCCAAGCTTTGTGCCCACCATTGTCTATAATCGCGTAAGTAATCGCATCGCTAAGTGCTTATATCTCTTCTTTAACAAGCAACTGGTTTTCACTTTGGCTTACGCACTGACCGGCAACACCAATGACAACAATGACAACAACAACAACAACAACAACAACAACAACAACAACAACAAAACAGGTATTCAATCAGCAGCTGCAGGACCAGTCGCTGCGCAACTTCCGGGACACAGTTTGCTATTTGCTGCGACAACAAATCACGCTGCCCGCCACCGTTTGCCAATAAAATGTGGTGCATGTAATTACTGCCAGAAAAGTGGATCAAATAAATGTTGCAGATTGTAATGAATCAACAAAAAAATACGAAAAATATTTTCTCATTTAGGTCATTGTAATTTTGACATGAATAATGCAGGGTGATGTTTGCGACCACAATAATTATAGCTGAAATAAAGATGAAATCTCTTTCAATCTATTATTGTATAACCTTATTTTTAGTGCACGCTGGACAATAAAAAATACAATACAATACAACATAAATATTTTCAAAAGATACCCTGAAATAATTTATTTAGTTATGTTTTATAGTCTGGAAGAATCATGATAAAATCTATTTTGATGTTTATTTTTATATATGTCTTATCTGGACATATTAATATTTAATCTAGCTTCTTGGCTTAAATATTTTAAAAGATCCGAAGCACAGATTCAAAAATTGATACCCCTTTTGGTCCCCCCACTTTTCGTTTTATAGCTTGGAAAAATTGTTGGAAAATATCTAGTTCTTCGTGTTAATTAATACATATATATTTTTTTCCACGGTTAAATATGCGACTTTCACTTTTCGAATTTCGTTGCATGCTTTGCATCTTAACACATACGCTGCTGTTGAAAATGCTACTTTTATTTAAATATTTTAGCATTGAAGGTATCCCGACTAAATGCCTTAATTACTAAAATTATTCGGCTGCTTTGTGCTGGGAATAAATGAGTAAAATTGAGTTCTTCATGGTTATTAATATATAAAGTTTTTAAAAATATAAAACTCCAGATGTTCATAATTTCTTCGACTTTTATATTAGTATTAATTTTATTAATTATTTTATTGTTTATTAATATTAATTGTATTTTGTTGTGCAAGCGTATGCAGTCTTCGGCATGCTGAATTTATTGCAATTCTTTCGTGTTGTGCATTTGAACAAAATAAACGTTAGACTATTATTTATTTCCACTGATGCAATCTCAGTTGAGAGTACAACAATTAAGTTGTATTTAGTTTCGTGTCTTGATTAACAAATAAGATATTAAGTGCAGAGCTTGGTCAGTTTATGTACACACCTAAAGCTTCACATGTCGCAAATTAACTTTGGGTTACGTTGGGAATTTATTATTAATACAGTCTTCCTGATCGCCTCTTTAATTCAAAAAGAAACACAGGCATTTCTAGATCGACTCGTCATTTCTATTACTAAGCCATTGATAAAGGTCAGACAAGATAAAAGTTGCGTGACGAAAACCATATTAAATAATACATATTTAGAGTCAGCATAAAATAATAAAACTTGCCGCGCTAATTGAATTAAGTGCATCGGATAGTTCGAAACTTTGATGATTAATGTTCCAATCTAAAACAAGAGAGAACGTTGCAGTCGGAGGTAACCGATATCGAAATACTATGATACCATAATTTGTATGCAGCCCAGAAATACTGCCCAAGTTTGCCTCTCAGATTAAGGTAGATATAGTAACCCTTCTTCGAAGTTTTGCAACTGTAGCTCTTAAATTACGGAAGATATGAGCTTTTCGAGATTTTGGGGCGGGACTCGGCGTTGTCCAAAATTTTTTTTTTCAGTTTTTTGCAGGGTGTTACTAGCAATATACCTTTGACTTAAGCTTTCATATTGCGTGAGATATATGGTCTTATCAATTTTCATCAACAGATGTATCAGTTTAGGTAGGCGGAGTGGGCCATTCAATTTTTAACAACAATTTGGTGCCTCTACCTTACAAATTATGGAATATATGCTCATTTAAGGTTTCTAAGGCCGAAGTCGGCATATGGGCATAGGTCGAACCTTCAAAATGCCATAACTTTGTCAAAACTCAACAGATTTTCAAAAGCAATGGCGGTTTAATCATATTTTGGTCTCTAGATCAATCGTACATTTAAAGTTGAAAACGTGATTTTGGGTCGGAACATAAGTCAAAATTATAGTCCGAAAATCGGCATTTGTCAGAAAATCAGCATTTGGGCATATGTCGAACCTTCAAAATGCCATAAATTCGTCAAAACTCAACGCATTTTCAAAAGCAATGGCGGTTTAATCATATTTTGGTCTCTAGATCAATCGTACATTTAAAGTTGAAAACGTAATTTTGGGTCGCAACATAAGTCAAAATTATAGTCCGAAAATCGGCATTTGTCAGAAAATCAGCATTTGGGCATATGTCGAACCTTCAAAATGCCATAACTTCGTCAAAACTCAACGCATTTTCAAAAGCAATGGCGGTTTAATCATATTTTGGTCTGTTGAAAATATGTTATTTTACATTCAATGCAATCGTGCATCGATACTTATGTTAAGTCTCTCATTAATTGCTACTCATACTGTAAAGTAGCAGTCTTGAATAAACGCTGATTGAGTACACAACGCTGGTGGGACTCAGTATTACTTTTCTTATCCAGGCATTCCGTGACGCGGGGAAACTTCGCTCCAACAGGTTATGGGCCCAGGGAACGTGGCGTGATAAGATCGGTTATAGTTTATTGACTCGATATCCAGAGTTACGAACTCGGATGTGATAAAGGACAAAATCGGCAGTTACGTGTGTGTAAATGTAAATTGCGTCGCAAAAATAGAAACATGAGTGGGCTGTACCAAATACAGAAGCTTGAAGAAAAGAATTATGATTCTTGGAGCATACTGATGCGAAGCGTGTTGGTGCATGCGGATCTATGGGAAGTTGCGTCGGGGGATTTACTGGAGTCTGATGTTGGCGAAAATGTTAACTGGAAGGCGTTGGATCGTAAGGCATTGTCAACGATCACGCTAAGTGTTAAGGAATCGCAGTTGGGATACATCAAGAATTGCACAACGTCGAAGGAGGCATGGATTAAGTTGCGCGAAGTCCATCAGCCAAGCGGGCCGATGCGTAAAGTCTCGTTGTACAAAAGTTTGCACAATTCTCGCATGGCGGAGGGGCAAAGCATGGCTAGCCATTTGATCACATTTAACGAAATCGTGGATCAGCTTGCCGGAGTTGGAATAGAAATAGTTGACGAGCTCAAGGTCATAATTTTGCTTGCCAGTCTTCCAGAAGATTATGAGAATTTCGTTGTCGCCATCCAGACGCGCGACAGTCTGCCGTCGTTTGAAATTCTGTGCATAAAGTTGAAGGAAGAAGGCGAGAGAAAAGAAGGCGCCGAGAAGCACAACGAAACGGCGAACGTCTTTACAGTTAGACAAGGGCATAGCGCTAGTGCGAAGGTCACTACAAAGAAGAAAAAGAAAAAGATCGCCTGTTACGAATGTGGTGAAATAGGGCATATTAAAGCGAATTGTCGCAGATTAATTGCCAAAAATGACGTAATGAAGACAGAACAGCAGAATTGCAGCTTACTCAACGCATTGGATGCAAGCAGTTTTAAGAAAATCGGCTGGTGCTTGGACAGTGGAGCAACAAGTCATATGTGTTGTGATAAACAAATGTTTTCAAAATTTGAGGCGCATACCGAAACGATCGGTTTGGCGGACGCCGGTACCTTGCAAGCAGAAGGCAGAGGCGAAGTCAAATTGGAAACGGATTTGTGTACACTGGTGCTAGGCAACGTATTGTACGTACCAAAGTTGACGAGCAATTTTATGTCTGTGGGACAGGCCGTCGCAATGAAGTGCAATGTTCACTTTGATGCAAAGAGTGCTCGAGTCTGCAGAAACGGCAAATGTATACTCGAGGCCAAGCGAGTAGGAAATCTGTATACGTTTGAAGGTCATCGTAACAGTTGTTATGCTGCTGTTAAGTCAGATGGCGAGTTGTGGCATAACAGATATGGTCATTTGAACTACGATAGTTTGCGTGAAATGGCAAACAAGGCGCTGGTAAGAGGAATGGAAAATGTTGACGTATTGCAACGGGTGTCGTGCAAGACGTGCATGCTGAACAAGGTTCACGTGCAGCCATTTCCAGGATCAACAGAAAGCCGAGCGGAAGAACTTCTGGAATTAGTGCACACTGATGTGTGTGGCCCTTTCGAAACGAAGTCTCTTGGCGGCTCTAAGTATTTCCTCACATTTATTGATGACAAATCAAGACGGATTTTTGTGTATTTCCTGAAAGGGAAGGACGAGGTCTTTCGCAAGTTCGTGGAGTACAAAAATCTGGTAGAGCGTCAAACAGGAAAGATGATCAAGTGTATTCGCAGCGACAACGGACGCGAATATGTTAATAAAACTTTCGACGGGTTTTTGAAAACCAATGGAATTGCACGGCAATTGACGGTGGCGTACACTCCGCAACAAAATGGTGTGGCAGAACGAGCTAATCGTACGCTTGTGGAGATGGCAAGATGCTTATTGGATCAATCAGGCTTGGACCAGTCATTGTGGGCAGAGGCAGTAAACACAGCGGTGTATTTACGCAATCGTGCAGCCACAAAAGCACTGATCGGGATGACTCCAATGGAAGCGTGGACTGGCAAGAAACCAACGATAAGTCATCTTAAAGTTTTTGGTTCCATTGCAGTGGCACTGGATAAGGGTCGTCATAAGAGCAAGTTTAAACCCAAGGGGAAAGAATACCGCATGGTCGGTTACTCAATGCAAGCAAAAGGCTATCGGCTCTACGATGCAGAATCCAAAACAGTGGTCGACAAACGAGATGTTATCTTTGATGAGGTCAGCTATTTGGAAAAGGCAAAGGGCGAAGCGGTAACATTTGATATGTCGAATGTTGGGCATCGAGTTGAGCAAGTTGACGAAGAGGATGATGATGAGGTTGACTCCAGCAGCGAAGACATCACATCTCGGTCAAATGCAACTGATGAAAGCAATGCGGATGAATCTTTTGAAAGTGCAAAAGACGACGAAAAGCTGGAAGAAGAGCAGATCCCACGAGGTGGACCTGGAAGACCGAAATTGCTAAGGACGGGTAGACCTGGTCGCCCAAGGAAGCAATACAATATACTCGGCGCTATGGCTACAAGTGATGTACCCATTCCAACCTACGAGGAGGCAATGCGCGGTACGCATGCTTCGTTCTGGAAAGAAGCGATGCAAAAGGAGTATGAGGCTTTGATTACGAATCAAACCTGGCAGCTGGCAGATTTACCGAAAGGACAACGTGCAATTGGTTGCAAGTGGGTCTACAGTCTGAAGCGGGATACTCACGGCCAGATAGAACGGTTTAAGGCACGACTGGTGGCAAAAGGATGCGCACAGCAGTACGGTGTTAACTACGATGAGACGTTTTCACCGGTATGCAGGCTGGAGAGCATGCGGTTTATATTGGCGTTGGCGGCAGAATTGCAGTTGTACCTACATCAGATGGATGTTTGTACTGCGTACTTGAACAGCGATCTAAGGGATACTGTTTATATGAAGCAACCGCAAGGATACTCTAAAGACAATCGGGCGGATGGAGTATTGCTACTGAAAAAGGCGATATATGGATTGAAGCAATCTGGAAGGGAGTGGAACTCCAAGCTCGACAGCGTTTTGCGTGGAATTGGCTTCATTGCATGCGACAATGAGCCATGCCTTTATAAACGAAAGGGAGGTAATTTGGCACTAATCCTAGTTTACGTCGATGATCTCCTTATAGCTTGTCAATCGAAAGCGGACTTGGTCAGCATCAAATCTGATATTATGAAGTCGTTTGAGTGCGTTGACAAGGGGCCGCTAGAACTGTTTCTTGGCATGGAAATTCAACGTGAGGGTGAACTTGGAGAGATCACTCTGGGCCATACGCAATACATCAAGGATCTTTTGCGTAAACACGGTATGGAAAGTTGCAGACCAGCAGCTACGCCATTGGATGCTGGGTACCAGACAGCTTGCAACGGCAGCCAATGTCTAAAGGTGGATAAGACATCGTACCAAGCACAAGTGGGTGAGCTAATGTGGCTGGCTCTTACAACAAGACCGGATATTTTGCACTCGGTTGCAAAGTTGGCACAACGGAACATGGATCCGCATAGCGAACATCTTGCAGGCGTGAAGCATGTCCTGCGGTACTTAGCGTCTACAGTGGAGCTAAAGATACACTACAGAAAGTGTGGAGCGGCGTTCGAAGGCTATGCTGATGCTGATTGGGCTGGCGATCAGGTTGATCGTAAATCGTATACTGGCTACGTATACTTTCTCGCTGGTGGGCCGATCTCGTGGAAATCGGAGAAACAACGCAGCGTAGCACTCAGCAGCACAGAGGCTGAGTATATGGCTTTGTCGACGGCGTGCAAGGAAGCTATCGTCATGCGCAGGCTGATTATCGAAGTCGGTTGTGGCACTGAAACTACCCAGACGGTGTTGTACGGAGACAACTTGAGTGCACAACAATTAGCAAAGAATCCTGTACATCATGGTAGAACTAAGCACATAGATATAAGATATCATTTTGTTCGGCAAGTTGTTAATGAGGGTCAAATTGTTTTGAAATATGTTCCTTCAAATGTTATGATAGCAGATGTGCTAACAAAGAACTTGTCCAAAACGAAGCATAATGAATTAAGGAACATGTTAAATTTGAAATGACTTTTTGTAAGCATGCTTGCATTGTGGAAGGGTGTTGAAAATATGTTATTTTACATTCAATGCAATCGTGCATCGATACTTATGTTAAGTCTCTCATTAATTGCTACTCATACTGTAAAGTAGCAGTCTTGAATAAACGCTGATTGAGTACACAACGCTGGTGGGACTCAGTATTACTTTTCTTATCCAGGCATTCCGTGACGCGGGGAAACTTCGCTCCAACATGGTCTCTAGATCAATCGTACATTTAAAGTTGAAAACGTGATTTTGGGTCGGAACATAAGTCAAAATTATAGTCCGAAAATCGGCATTTGTCAGAAAATCAGCATTTGGGCATATGTCGAACCTTCAAAATGCCATAACTTCGTCAAAACTCAACGCATTTTCAAAAGCAATGGCGGTTTAATCATATTTTGGTCTCTAGATCAATCGTACATTTAAAGTTGAAAACGTGATTTTGGGTCGGAACATAAGTCAAAATTATAGTCCGAAAATCGGCATTTGTCAGAAAATCAGCATTTGGGCATATGTCGAACCTTCAAAATGCCATAACTTTGTCAAAACTCAACAGATTTTCAAAAGCAATGGCGGTTTAATCATATTTTGGCCTCTAGATCAATCGTACATTTAAAGTAGAAAACGTAATTTTGAGTCGGAACATAAGTCAAAATTATAGTCCGAAAATCGGATTATGAGCAAGATCGAACCTTCAAAATGGCATAACTTCGTCAAAACTCAACAGATTTTCAAAAGCAATGGCGTTTTAATCATATTTTGGCATCTAGATCAATCGTACGTTTAAAGTAGAAAACGTAATTTTGAGTCGGAACATAAGTCAAAATTATAGTCCGAAAATCGGATTATGAGCAAGATCGAACCTTCAAAATGCCATAACTTCGTCAAAACTCAACAGATTTTCAAAAGCAATGGCGTTTTAATCATATTTTGGCCTCTAGATCAATCGTACATTTAAAGTAGAAAACGTAATTTTGAGTCGGAACATAAGTCAAAATTATAGTCCGAAAATCGGATTATGAGCAAGATCGAACCTTCAAAATGCCATAACTTTGTCAAAACTCAACAGATTTTCAAAAGCAATGGCGGTTTAATCATAGTTTGGCCTCTAGATCAATCGTACATTTAAAGTAGAAAACGTAATTTTGAGTCGGAACATAAGTCAAAATTATAGTCCGAAAATCGGATTATGAGCAAGATCGAACCTTCAAAATGGCATAACTTCGTCAAAACTCAACAGATTTTCAAAAGCAATGGCGTTTTAATCATATTTTGGCATCTAGATCAATCGTACGTTTAAAGTAGAAAACGTAATTTTGAGTCGGAACATAAGTCAAAATTATAGTCCGAAAATCGGATTATGAGCAAAATCGAACCTTCAAAATGCCATAAATTCGTCAAAACTCAACAGATTTTCAAAAGCAATGGCGGTTTAATCATATTTTGGTCTCTAGATCAATCGTACATTTAAAGTTGAAAACGTAATTTTGGGTCGCAACATAAGTCAAAATTATAGTCCGAAAATCGGCATATCGGCATAGGTCGAACTTTCAAAATGCCATAACTTCTTCAAAACTCAACGGATTTTCAAAAGCAATGGCGTTTTAATCATATTTTGGCCTCTAGATCAATCGTATATTTAAAGTAGAAAACGTAATTATGAGTCGGAACATAAGTCAAAATTATAGTCCGAAAATCGGATTATGAGCAAGATCGAACCTTCAAAATGCCATAACTTCGTCAAAACTCAACAGATTTTCAAAAGCAATGGCGTTTTAATCATATTTTGGCCTCTAGATCAATCGTACATTTAAAGTAGAAAACGTAATTTTGAGTCGGAACATAAGTCAAAATTATAGTCCGAAAATCGACATATCGGCATATGGGCATAAGTCGAACCTTGAAAATGCCATAACTTCGTCAAAACTTAACGCATTTTCAAAAGCAATGGCGTTTTAATCATAGTTTGGCCTCTAGATCAATCGTACATTTAAAGTAGAAAACGTAATTTTGAGTCGGAACATATGTCAAAATTATAGTCCGAAAATCGGATTATGAGCAAGATCGAACCTTCAAAATGCCATAACTTCGTCAAAACTCAACAGATTTTCAAAAGCAATGGCGTTTTAATCATATTTTGGCCTCTAGATCAATCGTACATTTAAAGTAGAAAACGTAATTTTGAGTCGGAACATAAGTCAAAATTATAGTTCGAAAATCGGATTATGAGCAAGATCGAACCTTCAAAATGCCATAACTTCGTCAAAACTCAACAGATTTTCAAAAGCAATGGCGTTTTAATCATATTTTGGCCTCTAGATCAATCGTACATTTAAAGTTGAAAACGTAATTTTGGGTCGCAACATAAGTCAAAATTATAGTCCGAAAATCGGCATATGGGCATAGGTCGAAACTTCAAAATGCCATAACTTCTTCAAAACTCAACGGATTTTCAAAAGCAATGGCGTTTTAATCATATTTTGGCCTCTAGATCAATCGTGCATTTAAAGTTGAAAACGTGATTTTGGGTCGGAACATAAGTCAAAATTATACTCCGAAAATCGGCATATCGGCATAGGTCGAACTTTTAAAATGCCATAACTTCTTCAAAACTCAACGGATTTTCAAAAGCAATGGCGTTTTAATCATATTTTGGCCTCTAGATCAATCGTACATTTAAAGTTGAAAACGTAATTTTGGGTCGCAACATAAGTCAAAATTATAGTCCGAAAATCGGCATATGGGCATAGGTCGAAACTTCAAAATGACACAACTTCGTCAAAACTCAACGGATTTTCAAAAGCAATGGCGTTTTAATCATATTTTGGCCTCTAGATCAATCGTACATTTAAAGTTGAAAACGTAATTTTGGGTCGAAACATAAGTCCTCTTATTTTCAAAAGTAAGGACGTTGTAATCATAGTTTGACCTCTAGATCAATAGTACATTTAAAGTTGAAAACGGCATATGGGCATAGGAGGCCTCATTTGTTTTCTACAAGGCAGTTATAAAAATGGCTGTGATTACTGGATTAAAAATCAAAACTGGGAACCAAACTTGCTCAAATGATATCAGAATATTTCGCTGTATGTAAATCAGAAACTGACGAATTTAAGAATAGAAAAATACTAAATAAATAAACATTATTGGGTGTATTTTCGAGTATGGTAAGCGAACAAGATATGATGATAATGGGCGGATCATAAATGAGAATAAATTGTCAGTTTGAGTTTCAGCAATCAGCTTTATTGTAATAAGCCAGGTCTCCAATAAAATTTCTTATACATATGCTAAAATCCCAATTAAAAAGAACAGAAATAAATGTTCGTTACTTTAGTTGCATATATTTCATAATAATAATTTATATAGGTAGGTAAGATACAATTCATGGATTACAAATAGTGCATGCAGGGCTTAGGGCGCCTTACTTATTTACAGAGCATATCAAATAGATTCGTTTAAGGGGAGGTGCAGAAGAGCCCGATGAAAACAACAAAAAAGAAAAAAACAAATCCATGTGAAATCTGGGAGCTTAATGAAAATAATAATAATATGCATACATATGTAGATATATATTTATATATATATAGTATAATTATTTGCGCCAAAAAAGCAACATTTATCGCAATAATATCGTTAGGTTATTTTCTTTGTATGATGAACCGACAACAAATGACTTACGGGCTAAACAACTTAAACAACAATCCTAAAACTACGACTACGATAAGTGATAAAAATTTCTTGCACATTTTGTGTTGAATTAATTTGTGTTTTGTGTGTTTTGCTGATGGGTGCGTAGAAATAACAAAGTGGGGGAAACATTTTTTAAAGCATACTTTCGGGCGGGCGGAACTTGCTTTAGACCGGCGTCCCCGTGCCAGCTGCCTGGCTAAGGCTGAGCGAGCGACGCGGCGCCGGTTTGGGCGGCAGCTGCGGCTTGACGGACGCTGCCACAACGGCCACAGCGTTCGCCTGGACGCGCTCCTTCTCCTGGAACTCGACATAGCCGCTCTCATCGCTGCACTCGGAGTCATCGTCCGAAACGCTGCCGACATCGGCCGGCTCCTTGGCACCCGAGATGGACTCGGCGGGCGTTGAGGAGGCGGAGGAGTTCAGCTTGAGGGTGATGCTGCTGGAGCTGCTGTAGTTGGTGGCGTCGCTATTGTGACGCATTTGCTGCCGCCGCTTCGACTCCTCCAGTCTTTGGTAGATCAACATCGACTCGAGCACCTGCTGCTGCACATTGCTGCCTTGCGGCTTATTGTACTCCTCCTGGTTGGCGTTGGTAACAGTGCTGGCCGTTTCGCAGCCACTGGAAATGGAGCCCTCATCGCTGTCGGGATGGGCCAAACACGGCTGACCGCCAGCGGCGCCCGTTTGGGCAATGCCGCTGGCCGTCGTCGAACTAGAGGCATTCGACGAGATGGATGATTGGGCCTGGTGACGATACTGGAGGCCGGCCTGGTCACTGTTCCGTTTGCGCATCGAGCTGCGATGCAGCATCGTTAGCATCGCTGCCTGCCGAAAGTAATGATCATCCGCATCGTCCAGGTAATCTTCCTCGCCGTCGCTGCAGACGCCGTTGCGCCGCAAATGCACTGCATCCTCGTTGTCAAAGTCTGCCTGCGGATCGGCACTGGGATCACTGTTAATCGTCGGCAGCAAGCTGAGCGGCTCCGCATCATCATCATCAACCTCAGCGACAGCTACGTCCTCCTCCTCCACTGCATCCACCTGCAGCTCGCTGAGACTGCCCAGGCTCTGGCTGCTGTTCTTGTGCAGCTGCATATCGAAGTACGGCAGCAACTCATTGCTCAACGTCGTGTCGAACTTGAGCAGTTTCTCGAACTCATCCGAATCGGAGCTATCATTTCCACAGACGGGTGTTGGGCCTGCTGCGTTCTTTGTCACTGTTTCCGGGTGCGACTCCAACACTGACTCTGCCTCATGGGAGCAGCACGTGGTTGCCGCTTGAATCTTGCCGGTGCGTCGTATGGAATGACCGCGACGACAGCGTCGCCTGCCCAGCGTCATGGCCGGGTAGAGGGAGTCGCGCTGACAGCATGGCTTCATCTCGGGCTCATTGGTGTCCTCGATCTCGTCGCCCTCCTCCTCGCCAATGGCCTCCTCAATAGCCATCAATTTAGGCGCCGACTTCGATCGCTCCAACGGAGGCCTATAATTGTTGCCGCCCACGCTCAGCATGATCTTGCGCCGGGGCAAACTGGGATTGTCATAGACAGCGTTGGCCAGGCTTAGACGAGCATTCTGTTTCAGAATCTTCTCGCGCTTAAATTCACGCAATGCACTCTCCAGATTATCCTGAAAGATGGAGAGCGACGAATGTTAGTCGAAATGAGCTGATTGAGAATTTATCTACCACTTACCCGTAACGTTTCGCATATGTCCTGGGCAATCTTCTCCTTGCTGCAGAGCACCGCATGGCAGCGCAGCTCGTGCTTCAGCTTACGTCCCTCGTGCCTGTAGATCCAGCAGAAGACACGCGGATAATTCTTGGGCGCACAACAGTACGTGATCCGATTCGACCAGTACTCTGTGAGGCCGTGTTGACGTGTTGTCGCCTTCAATCCGGATGCACACACCTTGACGCGCATTATGACATCCGGCTTGGTGTGCTGGGTGTAGTTGCGCCACAGTGTATTCAGTTGCTTCTCCACACAACCCTCGCCTGCCAAATAAAAAATGTGTTTGGCAAGTGTGAGCAAAAGGAAACCAATTGTGTTCGGGATTCACTCAGAAAAATTATAGTTCAAAATGAAAAAATTTCTAAATATAAGAAAACAAAATTACTAAAATTTCGACCATCCTAAAAAATTGTATATGTATTTATTTTTTAGAAATTATTTTTATTATTATTAGGAAATGCATTTCTAAATATTTGAAATGCAAATAACAGTTTAGAAAACTTACTTTTTAAAATTCACGATCAAGTTATGAAATTTACTGGATCGGCTTTAATTTCAGAGTTTAGCTAAAGATTTTTGCTACATTTTGCTTATTTTTAGAAATATGAATTTTAATTAATAACGGTGAGTTATCCTTGGCACCAAAAGTAATGCGAATTTCTATCATTTAGGGGGATTTTCTTTTGAGTTTAGTCACTAAGATCGGCTGCTGATGCTGATCAAGAATATATATTATATAGTTTCAGAGATGCATGCTATTTTTTTGAGATTTGAGGTTTCTATAAAAATCGTCCTTCAGTTTAGAAAATCAATAAATATAGAAACTAAATTTAGACGATAAACTTTCTTACATTTATTTTTTATAGTTTAGTTTGATTATCGAAAGTTCAGTTCGATTGTTTGTTTAATCAAAGTGAAACTTACCCTTGGCCCAGCCGGTGAGCACATTGCCCAGATAGGACACCTTGTACTCGGGATCGGGTGTGCTAATGTCGACGCTGTGGCTGCGCTTCCACCAGAGCTTGCCCAGACCCCGAGTCAAAGTGCGCATCGCCTTGCTGCTCAGCTGATCCTCGTCCCGGCGTCCCACATGCTCCTGCCGACTGCCATACTGCAGATCTCGCGAGTCTGTTGTCAGCGTCACCACATTGGTTACCTGCACCTGCAAATCATCGGCGCCATTGTCGCCAGCTATGCCGCCATCCTCTTTGGACATGCTCTTGAAACGCTCCAGATACGGACCCGATCCCCGCCGGCGTCCATTGAAAGTGTGAAACTTGCCGCTTGCCTCATTGGCCAGTCGCTTCTGTTCCTGCCGCTCAAACTTGCGGGCATTGTAGGTGTTGCCCAGCAGGCGGGCAATGCTGCTGCTCTTCACAAACTTATGTTGCCTCGGCGGCGTGCCAATTGGCACTGGCGGCAGACTGCCGCTGCAGGGCAAGGATGCTGGCGACGTGATGGGTGCAGGGATAGATGCGGGTGTGGTTTTGGTTGTGGCAACTTGAACTGCGCCACTTGCAGTTTGTTGTGACTTGCTGCTCGCATTCTGCTTTTTACTACCGAAATGGAAGAGTGTGCGGCGTTCCTTGGATTTCTTCAAAGTGTTGTTGTTTGTGTTGTTGACATTTGGTTCATTGTTTGGTGTGACTGTTGCTGTTGTTGTTCCTGTTGTGGTTGTTGTTGTTGTTGTGGTTGCTGTAGCTGTGGTTGTGTTTGATCCTTTGGCGCTGATTATTGCGACACCGACGCTGCTTAAATCCCCGTAATCGTTGTTGTTGTTGTGCGTGGCAGATATAAAATCAACTTCATCGCGACTTTCCAGCAACTCTGATGGAGTCGTCAACGCTTTGCTGTTGTTAATGTTATTGTTGTTGTTGTTGTTGGCTGCCATTGTGTGTGTGTCGCTGTTGTCTGTCTTGTTATTGTTGTAGTTGCTGCTGCTGCTGCTGCTCAATATCCGTTCGATTGTGACATGTTACAGAGCTGTAGTTAAAAGAGAGAAAATTAAAATTAAATTATATTATAATATAAATTATAATGTTAGATTAATTTTTTTTTTTATAAATTTGCTCGTGATTTAATTTAGTATAATTTATTAGATTTGATTTGAGTATTGTGAATACAATAAATTATTAAGTACAGGGGAGGGATTTAGATAATTTATTAGTTTTGATTTGAGTTTTTATACTAAATAAGACAGATTGCATAAAGCAAACAATTTTTACCAACCACCGATAAGAAAGCTTTTCCTGTCAAAACACTTTCACACAATTCACTGCCTCTTTCTATATTTAATTCAAGGAACTTGTCGCAATAAATTTTCTCTTTTAATTTATTATGTCGGATTAGGATTAGGATAAATTAAATAATTAAATATTACATTTTCGACAAAAAATATCACTTACATAAACCCATATTTAGGTGTTAAATAAATGATTTTTTGTACGTTTATTTTAAATTTTAAATTGTATTGATAATTTTTCATTTTAAAATTCTTTTTCCTTAAATTAGCGAACTTTTTTGTATTTACATTAAATAAATGAAAATGTGCAGATATTTTGATTGAATACGTAACATAACATAAATTCCCATTCCCAAAATTGTAAACATTTAAGTAGTTAATTTTGTATAGCTCTAAAATCAATTAAATGAGGAAAAATCGTCACTTTCAATGATTTGTTGAGCAAAATCGAATCGAAGCTCTGCCTGTCTGTCTGTCTGTCTTTCTGTCTGTCTATCAGTCATTGTGCCCTTTGCTAATTGGCCACTTTCGCTGCGCATTTCGGGTCTTTTAAATAACTGCAATTAATAAAAAATAAGAGTTGCGGCAAGTGTCAACTTAAGGTACATTGATTAATTACCTCATAATTAACACCTGAAACACCTGTAAGACAATTGTGGATGTTTTCGCATTTTTTATTTGTGTTGTGTCTTTTTTAGCAACAGCTGAAACTAGTTGGGATGTAATGGATTGTTACTAGTCTACAATATGCAAATATTTTCGCTATTGCTGCAATGGGACAGTTAATTTCTTTGTTGTTTGAATTGTCGTGTGACTTTTGTGTATTTCAATTGGTTTTGTTGTTTTGTTATCTGTTTTTAGTAGTTGTTTCTGTTTTTGTTTTTCACATTATTTGGATAATAATCACCGTTTAAAAGCATTTAAAGGCGAAACTATCAAAACCATTAGCCAAGAATATTAAATTCCTAATTATATTTCGACGAAGTTTGGAAGCTAATGTTTTGCTATTTTATTGTCTTCATTTTCATTTAATTTTTTGACTTTTTATAATTAAGCGGTAATTGTCTGTGGCGGCAAATTAAAATCGTTATGTGTGTCTAAAAAGCAATTTGAATAATTGCATTTAAAAACCCAAATTGCTACACATTTGGCAACATATTGGGTTAATATTGGATTGGAAACAGACCACTTGTCTAGCGAAGATAACGTGCCGAAAACAAGTCAATCGCTAAATTATTAATAATGCGTCAACTAATCACAATTGGATTTAGTAATTTAGTATTATTCGCTTATTCGGCACGTTTCTCGATTGTGATCGATCGCATAACATGCAACATTTGAAGTACGTACACCGAACAACACACAACACACAACACACACACACACACACAGACCCACACACACCTCATGTGACTACAATCAGTTCCTGTGGTATCAGCACTTGAGCCTATTTAGCAAGCGTCATCACCACAAATAATTTGCTAATCTTAGAGTGACACCCAAATCTTAATTGGTGTGCCTAAGTAATCTAATCGATTCCCTCAAATGCACTGATTTAAAAACCCTGACCACATTAAAAATGGCTAAAATGGCTTTATTATTTATTGCGCTAAAGTATTTTACCAGCTGCAACTCCAATCTAATGAAAAAGGTATATATAGATAGGTATTTATAGACACTATAAAATATATTGAATATAATTCTCGTATTCCCTGTGCTTATCAAGTTTATTTAGTTTTATCGATAACTGCCACCAATACATATCGGTTTCTGATAGCAACAAGAGCATAGATAGGAATAGCCTAATAACTAGTTACTCTTGTCAACCTGTGCCGAATTAAGGAAATGAGAGCACTTCCGGGCATGCTTACATTTGAGAGTGCAGAACTTTTAAGGGAAATTTCGCAATATAACTAGAATATATTTAATAGTTGTATGATAGTCAGGGTATCCCATTGTCGAGCTCAATCGATAACAACATTGTTATTTTATTTGTTAAATTTCATTAGCTATATATATATATGTATATATATATGTATGTATATATATTATTGTGTTATTAATCTATAAATTCAAAATGGAGCTAAAAATAAGTAACGCTCGCATTGGTTGCCAGTCGCTTTCTTGTCTGTTTTATCTACAAGTACAATTTACAAGCTACAAAGCCAAGACCGCAATTGTCTTGCTACAAAGTTGTCTATGGTAATGCAACGACCTTGAAGTTGTGCAGGTGCTGACAATGTCGATAAAGTTTAACGATATTTGCCTAAAGGTTTGCATGGCTGCTTTCACTTTTGCCATAAAAGCCTGGCCAAAACAGACTGCAGGCAAATGTCAACGGTTCGGGCGGCCCACTCATTCGGAGACAACCGTGTTTCTGCACAAAAACCTATCTGAGAAAGCCCAGTAGTCGAGGCCCAAAAAACAAACCCCAGCTCCAGCCCCCCCCCAGGCCATTGACATCGTCGCGCAGTTTTCACTCTACTGGAAAAAAGAAATATGTATAGGTAAAAAACAAAATAATACAAAAAAGAAAAAAAAATACACGTTGATGATGGCGATGATGAAAAGAAAAGAAGAGGCAAAGAAAGCGCGCTGAATTTGTAAGAAGAGTTAAACAAAAGTAAGTAATTGTTTTCTTTGAGACGCCCCTAGCCCATTATCATTTATGGTTGCCGCTTTTGTTGTGCGGTTGAGTTGATTTCCTTGTGTGTCTGCCCTTAGTCCATAATTGCAAATCTTTTATATAATTATTTATTTATTTTGTGCGTGATCGTGCATTTTGAATAGCACTTCGCGGCAATCGACATTAAATTAACGTAGCTAACTAAGTAACAATAAAAATGCAAAAATAAATAAACGACACATTTTTGCGTTATTCCGTTTATAAGAAATGCAAAAAACGTAACGAGGAAGTGTCGCTTGCTGCTGTTTGAACAGTTTCAGTTTGTGTGCGTAATTTTAATTTTCAGGCGCAGCAAACAACAGGAGCGCCACCTGTTGGGCGCACTGAATGCGGACAAAAAACTCCCAACAGGTGGGGCCCCATAAATATCGATGCTTAAAATGTGCTGTTGAAGTTGACCTTCAGCGTGGCATATATTAAAACCAGAACTGCGATCACTTTATATTCATACAACAGCTGTTGGCCATAAATTGTACAACAAACAGAAGAAGGCTGCCAGCTATATTCAAAAACTAACAGCTAGTAGCCAAAAATGATTGATCATCTTATCAAATAGTTTGTAAGCGCTTGGAATTTATTTGTTTGGCATTACACACACACACAGTGCATCAGACAATGGAACAGGCTCTATCATTTCATCAACTAACTACCCGAATCAAAAAAGAAGTTAACAAAATGGTTGTCAAGTCATTTATCAAAATGTGTATTTATCTGAACTGTTTTAACAACTAAATTTGCGTTCGCTGTTGCTTTGCCAAGTGTTTCCCAGGCAGCTTAAAATGCAAAAACCGCAATTCAACAGCAACAACAACAGCAACAATAACAACGACAAACTTCTAGTTACATATTTGTCTAAAAACAAGCTCCAGAGACAAACACTTGAGACTTGGCATTCTCAATGGTTAGTCAGCCTTTGTGGGGTACAACAAAAATGCAATTTATTATTATGCGGCAAAGAGTCGACTCCACTCAGCTCAGGTGCAACGGGGCTCAGGCTCGGAAACTGTGTCAACAGCAAATTGAAAAGTTGATTTACAATAAAGAAGAAAAACGAAAAAAAAAACATAATGTTTACCTGGTTTAGGCCAAATTCAATTTAGCCACGGCTACGCGTGTGGCTTCAAGCCAAGTGTATATGTGTGTGTGTGTGTGTGTGTCTGATGTCGGCTTAAATAAATCGTAAACAACACTGAATCGCTGACCGAGACACGTCGAGAGACCTCAGGCTCAAAGCGGTGCCAAGAATGTCTCAAAATAAATAAGTACGATGAAGCGCAGAATAAAAAATAAATAAAATTAAAAAAAAAAAACAAAAAAACTAAAGAAACAATTCGGCTCGCAACTAAATTAAACGGTTTCGCAATTCGATTTTTGGGCATGTGTGTCACGCGGAGCTGTCGGCAACAAAAATGCAACAAACACTCAAATCCGAAAACGAATAAGAAAACTAATGCGAATACAAATACCAATACGAATACGAATACATATCGAATACGAATACATATTCGAATATCAACTTAAGGCAAGCTGCGTATGCGAGTGCAAATAAATAAATAAAAATGGAAAGGAAGTTTGCCCGAAAACGTGCGAACGCATCGGAATGCAAATAATTGAATGATTGAGCAAACATTGTGCTGAATTAAATAAAATATATTTTTCTTGAAAAACAGTTGCACAAAAAATGCTTAAATCAAAAGAAAAATTCAATTCAAATAACTTCCATAAACATATAATCCCTATGAAGAAATTAATGCATCCCTCAATTAACTTTAATTCAATGATTGAGCAAACATTGTGCTGAATTAAATAAAATATAGTTTGATTGTAACAGAGATTGAATCGATATTGACTGAAAAACAGTTGCACAAAAATGCTTAAATCAAAATAAAAATTCAATTCAAATACTTTCATAAATATATAATTCCTATGAAAAAATTCATGTTATTATCAATCAACTTTAATTTAATTGTGCTGAATTAAATAAAATATATTTTGCTTGTAACAGAGATTGAATCGAATTTGAGTGAAAATCAGTCGCACAAAAATGCTTCAATCAACACAAAAAATCAATTTGAACATTCCCATAAATATATAATCCCTATGGAAAAATTCCTGTAATTATCCATCAATTAACCAATATAATAATTGTAATTGAATGATACAGCAAATATTGTGTTGAATTAAATAAAATATTTGGCTTAGAATAATTATATCCAATTATGTAAGCATTCTACATCATTGTGGAAAACAGATGCAAACAATCAAAAAATCTAAATTAAGAGATAAAGCTTTCTTCAATTAATAGACTTCTTCTATTACAATCAGATCTTTGTGAAACATTCTTGTCATTATATATCCATTAATTAACCATTATAATACCCCCTGCATGGCAACAGATAAGTTTAGAAAATTATAGATAATTCATTTGGGATCTACGTCAATTCAACTGCAATTAAATAAATGATTAATGCGAACTGTAATGGGAAAGAATATCAGCTCGAATTTAATGAAATGTTATTGCCAAAGAAATTAGAAATGCATTTCCTCATTCACACAAATAGAGAGATGCTACAGTGGAACCAATTGCTTGACAGATTATTATTTTATATCTTCCTGATAAGCTCTCTGGCCTCAAGACTTATCTCACCTGAACAATTCGCTGAAGCTCATATGACTTAACTGGCAATTTCACAAATGCCGGGCAGCAATAAAAAATAATAAAGAAAGATGTAAAAAAAAGAGAGAAACAAACGAGCGCTTTTTTATTATTAATTTTTATTGACAAGAGTGAAGGCAAGCATGGTTAGGTTATAATAAAAGTGAGTTTTAACAACAGCAAATTCACAGCAATTATGTGGCATAATTTTTTTGTACTGGTTGTGTTAAGCGCCTGACGCCCAGAACAAAACAACGTCAGAGACTCGAGGAGAACGATGCAAAAAATGGAGGCAGCACAGATTGGCTTTAATGCCTATCCGACATAGGTTAACAGATTTATGTTTACATTTTAATGGGGTCCAGCGGGTTCAGCGGAGGCGTCGGTGTCGCTGTCGGAGCTGCTTTAATGGATCCCAGTTGAACTGACATTAAGTTCATTTTGCCTTTATGCCTTTAGTTAATTGAGGTAGCAGCAGGTTTTTTGAATTATTATTACCATTTTTATTTTGTACTTTTTGATGTCTGCGTAATTTTGTGGCTTATTAAATTTCTGGTGGTTCGGGTAAAAACTTAAAATTGGTTTTTGAAAGTGAATGCCTTGACATCATTTTGCCTGACTGAAGTTGAATATTTAAATTTACATTTATAAAGATAAATTTTGAATCGAAGTTACTCTCTTTATGGCATATCAATTGTTGAAGCTTCATTAAAATGCTAAAAAACAGCACGTGAGCTGAATTTATTTTTAGACAATTAACAACGTTTGATGGTCTTTATGATATCCTGCACCTGATATCCATATAAAATAGTAATAGATATAAACGACTGCAAACGCGAGTTGCTCGAAATGGTATCAAATATCAAAATAAATAAAAATATTAAATATTATTTATGCATGAGCATTTTTAGTGTTAAAAAATATGCCGCCAGGCACTGTAAACAATCCAATACAGGAAAATATAATAAGTATATATTAATACACGTATATATTAAATGTATATGGCGAAAGTTAAGCCGAAATGTTTGTCGTTTTGGCTAATTATTTGACATTTTCAGTTATCTGTCTTTCTGTGTGCCTGTTATCTTGATTGACTGACTGACTGACTGACTGCTTTTATCATAGCAAAGATTCGCATATAAATCTCAACCGTCTTGTTGTACAAATCATTTCTCAACTACAACAATGGAGCACTTGCAGGCGTGCCAAATGAGTAGTTTCACCAGCTCAACAACAACAACAACAACAAAAATTGGTCAGAATTGTTTGGCAAGACGAGTAGTCGACCATGAGATGCCCTGCAAAACAGGTACAAAAATGACGCTAGCTAAAAATACTACTTTAAGTTGCTTATTCGATTCTTGTGAAATGTGCAGCATGTAAAAATGACTGTCAAATATTTAAGATTCAACACTTTAAGTTTAAAATCCAACAAGTCTTTTTTCACAACAATTCAATAATTACACAAAGAGTTTGTACACATTTAAGTTATTTATTTATTGGTTATGGCATCGCCAAATGCCACATGTTTTTGTTGACGTTTTTTTTATGGCTAGAGGGAGGTGCAAAAAAGTAGCATGGAAAATTGTTTGTCATGCGGCTCAAAAGGGTTTGTTTGCCAATTGCATGGCTAAAATTTATTAGCGTAAAATAACAAAATGCAAAGCATGTGAGTACGTATTTTATCTGTTTTGTATTGCAACAACAGAAACAGCAGCAGCAGCAACCGCATCATCAACACAAGCGGTTGCAACAACAGGTACAACTGAAAACGTTGGAGGCGTAACCGACTGCGAAATACTCTGATAACAATCAAATACTGGTGGCAAAGATACATCTTTTGTGGGGCGTGTTTTAACCAATGAGAAACACAGACATTAATATATATTTTATATTTTATTTAAAATGTATATAAATTATTTATAGGTTTAAGTAATTTATCAGGGCGAAAGTAATCATTGTGACCGTAAATATTGTGTACCAATATTTTAACGAATCTGCCTGCCAAATTTAGTAACTCAGTTTTAAAATTATGGAAATTATGGACATAGTTTAAGATAATTTTTTTTGGGCGTGGCTACGAATCTTTTCAGTCTTTGTAAAAGTTTTCTGGCAAACTACCCAATCTCAAATTTGGTAAGTCTGACTATAAAATTGTGGAACATTATTTAGATGCTGATCTTTGAAGGACTCAACTACCTTCCTGTTTTGATAACTCTTACTTTAAAATTGTGCGAAATATGTTTCACCACATTTTAAAAACCACTTCAAGTGCAACCAAGTAAGTTAATATAGAGGGACAGCATAAACGAAACTAATATACTCTACAACCTTCAGTGTCAGAGTATACAAATAACAGATGAGAAGCACCAGGAAACTGTTGATGTTTTATTTTAGTAGTGGCTCATGCATCATGGTGGTTGTTGTTGTTGCAAGCACCTTAAGTTGACTGCAATTGTTGCCGAATGATCATTGACATTTTGCAATTGCTTTATATGGATTATAATTGAGTTTGCAGTAGGATTTTCAATTTGAATTTTAATTAAGTTCAACAGTTGCCGTCGGCGGTAAAAGTTAAGCCTCAATCATCGGCTTATATATATATATATATTTATGTATGTGTGTGTGTGTGTTTGTGTGTGAGAAAGTGTGTGTCCCTCCTTTTGGCTAATCTCACAAACAGATGCGAGCTACGAACTGATCTGCGTCCTAGCCAAAAATCAACTGTTTGTCAAATTTCAACATGGAAAGTGAGCAAATATTTGCATAAACAATTCGCAAGTGATTCTTGCTAAATTGTGACTTGCACTAATTTAATGCGAAATTTGTACTCACTGAATAACTTGTCGAATACTTATAAATGATCGGGCCTTCCCCACATAAGTCGCAGCTGTTTTAATCTTAATCGTGATTGGTTTACCAACCGTGTTTGGACTTGAAACAAAATACACGATTTTAAAATAAAAAATATGTGCGTGTGTTGGGTATTTGGCCAATTACGCATTGGCCAAGTCACTTGGTCTGCACATGGACACATCCATTGCTGTTTTGGCATTCAGATCACGCAACGGTCTTATGATAAATGGCATAAATGATTAGACCAAGACCAAAACCGATACTGACAACGCCAACGACACAGACCTGATGCCTGAGGCCAGTTTTATTTTAATTTTTTTTATTTATTTTTTTATTTTTAGCAGCAGTTGAGGCAAATGTTTAATTATTTAGTGCACAACTGCTAAGAGGCGACTAATTAAACGCTTTAAATTGGCGCACAGCGCGCTTCAAATAAATTAGAAATACTAAAACAAAAAGTTATAAATATCACTTGCACAAAATAAATGTTTAGCTTGCTGGAAATGTTAATTAAAGACTCAAATCACAGGCAATAAACAAAGAGGAGGATGTGTCGGATTGATGCGCCATTTACTGGATATAGTTGCCACAATTGAATATGAATTAGTATTCTGTTTGCCTCTAATTCCTGATTGAATAACACATCACGTTTGCCAGGAAGAGCTGCACATAAATAGAATCAAACACACACAAACACACACACACACACACACACACATATATATATATATATATATATATATAATATTCATTAGTGGCTTAATTAATTGCAAATTATCACGCTATTTTATTACAACTAAAAAGAAGGCAAACTTTGCATTTTCTTTCACTAATCGGTTAAGCAACTGACGCTAATCGGATATATCTGAAATGGATATGAAAGTGGCCAAATGCTTGTTGAGGTGTGGCTATTGTTTTAGCATGGTTATTTATTGATGATATCATTAGTAAACACCCATGCTTATAGGGTTGTCATCATTATTATTTTTAGATAATTAGTAAACAGCATGATGTTGTTATTGATGTAAATTCTTGGTTTTAAAACAAACAAAAGCCGTCATCAGAATAATAGAATTACAATCTATAAATAATTAAATTGTTGAACAAAAAAAAATGTATTTTGAGGTAAGACGAATAAATAATTTCTTTGTCAATGTTCGAAATGATTCAATCAACAAATTTAAAAAAATTGTTGAAACGAAATTTTCTTGGCTTTGAAATAGAAAAAATCGCAGAAATATCAACTCGTTTTTTCCAGACTTTTCTATGCAAAAATATACATTAAATAAAAAAATTAAAACAAAAAGTTGCTCAAAGAAAATATTACTACGAATACCAAAAAAAAAACGAAGAACTTCGAGCTGCTTTTTAAAAATATTTCCATGAAAAAATTACAACAATATATTTGATCATTAACATGGTAAAAAAAAATCTTTTATGTTTTCTACAATTTATACAAAAAATGGTAAAATCGAAACGTAAAAAAAGGTTTGTGCAAAAAATACAATCTAAACTATAAACTGACAGCGGAAAGCTTTTGACAACGTTTTTGGACAACTTGGGTCTGTTTGTTGAGCGAACTTTGTTCGATCCGATTGGGAGCTCAACATTTTTGCGATATTTTCTGGTATTTTGTCAAGCAATTAACGCGCATTTGTTGAATTTCGTGTGAAAATTTTCCACTCGAGCGGGCCACAAGTGTGTACAAGTGTGTGTGTGTGTGTGTGTGTGTGTGTATATGAACATAGAGGGACAGTTTTGCTGGGCTGGCACAGGCAGCCTCGTAAAAGATCAAGAGTCAAATTCTTTGCCAAGATAAAAAGGCAGCAGACCTAGCGGACCTGCCTGCGCTTAGTCATAGCCAGCAAATTGGCCAACACACATGAGCCATGCCGAGCCGAAGCCAATTGAATCGAATCGAATCGAATCGACTGAAGCTTGAGCTGCAACAGCTAGAAGTCAGCCAGCCATTTAGTTAAGAGCTGTGCTTGCAACATGCCAAGAGCCCAAAAAAAAAAAAAAAAAATTAACTAAAAAATCCAGCTGTAGCTCCCAGCTATATGTTGATATCTCCATGTCAGTCCATTGGCCATTAGCCAAGGTTGTTGAGTGTGTTGAGTGGTAACTGCGGCTACTTGCATTGGCCAGATATTAAGAATCGAGCTGAGCGTGCAACATGCAGCGATCAACGAGCTGTTAGCCAGCAGCTTAATGCCCTCTTATGGATTGCGCAGACGCCAAAAAATTGGCAAACATGTTGCCAACAAAATCACATACCAACACACACACACACACACAAATATGCATATATATAGATGTGCAACTATGAGTGTACTCTGCAACACCAACAGTGACGCCAGGTAAATTGTCCGGGCCCAGCCCGCTTGTGTTTTTCCTTTAGATGTTATTTTTTTTGAGTACTTGTTACGTGAGAAAATTTTTGAAAAGTTTGAATTTTGTTCAGCTCTCTGTTTTGGTTGTGCGGGCCAGCTGCCAAAAATGTGAAACTGCAAACTGTTTTTTTTTTTTCATTTGCAATTTTATGGCTTTGTTGGTCACCACCATTCGATGGCGATGGCTGTGATCGCAATATGGTCTCACAAGTGGTCTCCGGCAAATGCATTTGCCAGACTACAACACACAAAAGCCAAACCGCACTCTGACCATGTGGCCCCAGGCCAGGTGAAAACCTTGGTCTGCCTTTGGCGAAGGGTACTGCTACTCTTGATTATGTGGAGCATTGGCTATGGGAAGTGTGCACACATATATACATATATATATATGTTTGTAGCCATGACTTCCGTACACACAAGACAATGCAGAACAATGGCTTAGACAGTTAATTGTCTGTAGCTAATCATATGTTATTTACATATAAGACCTTTCTATAAATCTGTACATTGTCTCAGTTAATTTATTATTTATTGTTTTGCTTTAAATTAATAATATTTCTATTTGAATTGTCATTTAAAATGAGAGATAAAATGTTAAATTTAGCATTGCAAAACCAGTCGTAGTCCATTGAATTTCAATTAGCGCACAAATTGCCTATGAATTTTAAATTCAATAACGAAAAGTGCATGTAATAAATAAATAAAAAATAATAAAAATAAATAAATAAGAGGCTCAAAACTGAAAGCTTCAATGCAAACAGTGCGCATGAAATTAATTTGAAGGAAATATTGCCAAATGTTCACACTAATAATAATAAAATAATGAAACCGCATACCACAAATAACAAATAACAATTCGCTCTAATAAATATTTTGTAATAACAAAACTTGATTAAATGCCAAACGAATAATTTATGTTTTTTTTTTTATGAATGCTGTTATTTTTCGCAATTCTCAAACGTGTGAGACGCTTTCAGTTGATTCATAAATTTATTTATTAGCTCATTCTAACAAAATGAGCAAATAAAACTAAAGTGCTCGTCGCGCAGCTTGGAAAAAGGTGCTTGTTTCTTGTTTTTAGCAGTTTTTTTTTTTGGCTTTTATGGGAACTCATTGAAGTGAAGACTTAGTTTTTTTTATTGTTGTTTTTTGACAAGTTGGGAACAGAAACTGAATTTGCTTGTTGATTCATGCTCTTATGAGTAGAGTCAATCTTTTGAGCAATGCCTTAATTGAATAACAAAAAATAACATACTTCACTACTTCTACCACTTCAATTTACTCTTCAGCAGACAATTGAGCTGGGCAGAGGCGGCAACAGGTCTCAGATAACTCAAATATGGCTTAGGCATAATCATTGAAAAGAATAAACTTGGAATACTCATTAGACTCTTGCCTCAATATCGTAATCCAAGAGGTCAGTTAACTGAACTACGTCTAGTCACAAGTCAACCGAGATGGACGGCAACAGGTCTCAGATAAGCGAAATATCTCTTAGACTGATATTGTTGCAAGGGAGAATCCTCAATAGATGTAGTATTCTAGGGAAACTTGTTATCAAATCGATCCCTTAACTTTTCTTACAAATTTCATCGAAAATGGACCCACTTATAATTAAGATATAATTCAACTATATTTTCATTTGAAAATATAAAAATATAACTGAATAAAAAATGTAATCAACTTGAAATCGAATACAAATTCTCAACACTCAACCCGAGGTTCGTTCTAGAATTGTGGTTGATGTAAGAGTTATAGGACAATAGATCTAATAGGTCACATAAGACCGCTGCCCAATAATAGTGTGTGACTCGTTGGTTCTGTTACTTAACCGATTGGGATGAATTAATAATAAACACATGTTTGCATGAGTGCTTGTATCTAGATACTAGTAACACGCACTCAGATACAACGAGTGTCATGCATGTCAGACGTAATAAAACGTGGCAATAACAGCATTTGGAAATTGCGCAATTCGAAATGATAAAAAAAAGTATATTTTTTTAATCAAGTCCTATAATACGAATTTGCGAATTTGTGGCACGCTTTCAAATAGATGACATCAAACTGCAGTTGCTTTTGACATGAAAATGAATTTAAAATAAGTGACTTGTGCACACAAAGTGGACCCGTTAAAACTGAAGATCCGTCGCACTATTACAAACTAAAAAAATCCAAAAAAAAACCAATATAATTTCGGCTGAAAATAAAAATTGTTAGATTTGGGTTTTAAGATTCCCCAGTTCGTTCCACACATTAAACAGCTTAAATGACAAGTCGCTTTTAGCTGTTCCTATTTTCGTCTGTTGTTGTTGTTGTTATTGGTAATTTGTTGGCTACAAATTACCAGTGCATTAAGTGCGTTTTTTATTTGAGACACAGCCAGCACCAAATAGTCAGTTTTTTTTGTCTCCCAGTTGCCACCGTAATTGCATTTTGGGCAAAGAATGCCACCCACATGCAATAAAAATTACGACTATTTTTTGTCATATAGGAAAAAAGGGGGAATCCACCTACGTCTGACCCCCTTTCACTCGTTCCGTCTTCCGTGTTAGTTATATGACTCTCTCGGTGTAAAAGTTGGTCATTAAGCTAAGCACCTGTGCATTGCACTGCAACATTTTTTAGTGAGTCTCAGAAACCCAACAACTATATAAAAAAATTAATTAATTCAATTTGTAAAAAAGAGTTAACATTTTAATATAGTCGCGTAATTAAGTATGTATATAAGTATAATGCATTTGAGCAATGTTTTAAAAATGTTTGGGTTTTTCTTTTGTCAAGATATATTATAAACAAAAGCTATAAAAAAATTTAATTACTTAATACTATAAAGGAATATATAAAAGTGTTGGTTGGCTAATCCCGCTGCTCTTTTCTGGGAAAGCAACAGCCACATATCGTATACCATATCAGGTATCATTATACGATAAAAACGTAGATGCATCATAATAAAGTGTTTTTCCAATAAGTATTTCAACGTAGATGCATCATAATAATGTGTTTTTCCAATAAGTATTTCAATAGGCTATGAAAAAACCACTGCTTATATCTGCAACATTTTTACATATTGTGAAATTAATTCAGTTATATGCATAATAATAATGCAATCGCCTAACTAAGTAATATTTAAAAATTTTTGGTTTTTTTACCAAGCTATATTTAAATAAGCAAAGTCGTAGAAAGAATAGCGTAAAACCCGGTCATATCTGAGAAACTAACAGCCATAAAAAATTTAAAAAAATAACTTTTTAATGTAGTAAAATGAATTTAGCTTTAAAAATGGAATAGTTAAAAGTTAGAATACAAATAATGCACTCGACCAGTTGAGCAATGTTTAAAAATGTATTGGGTTTTTTGCCAAGCTTAATTTGAATATGTTAAGCTGCAGAAAGAACCGCGTAAAATCCGTTGATCATTTTCGATAAATTATTCATTATTGAGTAAAAAAAAACGAAATCAAATTAATTATAACAAATTAACACAAAAAACTGTGCGCACGCGTCTAACGAACAAACATCAAATAAACAATGACCACAACAACAACAACAACAACAACAGCAAAAACTACAAATAATCCACGAACTTATCACCTGAAGCACTGTTCGCCTTGTGAATTTGCTGGCAATCTAATGATCCGCACCAGAAACAGGCAACAAAAACAGGCAACAACACTTTCTGCTGACGCACATTTTGACGTAAATGTCGTGGCCTTTCATAAGAATTTGGGATCCCCCCCCTCCCGCCACCCTCAGCGGCCGGCTTCATGATAATTATCAAAGATTTCAGCTACCGCAGTCGCAATGGAGCTTGGCGAATTTATAATTGTTCCCCGTCGCTGTTTGGACTTTATCCGTGGCCAGCTAGACAGGTCTGTCTGGCCAGCTGGAGCTAACCAGTAGTTTTGGTAGTAGTTTTTGGGGCTTGTGCCAAAATAATTTGTAGCCTGTGTCTCTGGCTTTGAGTCTTTGTGGTGTCTTTGTCTGTTTGTAAACTTGAGCTTGTTTCGGTGTCGAACATCACTTTTACTGCAGGAATTTTGTTGTGCCTCAATCATTTGGAAGTAACTCTCACTGTGCACAAACTGACATGTCATCTCTGGCTACGTGCTCCGGCCAGGTGAAACTGAGCCATGTCCGAGGCAATTTCAAATGAAAGACAAGTGAAATTGAGAGCGCAATAAGAACATTGAATTTTACAGGCAGCTAATTAAATGAATTAATCAAAAATAGAAATTTAATGCGTGTCTCTCGAAACTTTCGTATCTTGAATAAAGAATCGAATTGTTAATAATACATTTCATAGCTTAGCCCCATATTTTAACTTTTTAACAAGTTTTATGCGCAACTATAACTATTAATTATATATAAAAAAGAAACAGAAAAATTGTTGAATATAAATGGATTTAACTATACATATTCATATGTATTTTAAATGAATAACTTTACGTCATAATCTATAAAAGCTTAGATAAGGTTAGTCAACCAGTTATGAATAAAACTATTTTCCATACAGCGCATCTATTAAAAATGGTGGAAAAGACGGTATTACAAAGTTGTGCAAAATGATGTAACAGACAGGGTGAAGCCTGAGTTTATTTGATCAATTGTAAAGATACTGCCTTATTAGGATAAGAACTATTATTGATAAACTGTATAAATTTGGTTAAGGTATTATATAAGAAACACTGAATACATTAGCCGAATATTGAAGAAGAAGATATGTGCTTAACAGTTGATTTCAGGGTATCACTTAGTCGAGCTGTCTCGACTATAGCATTCTAACTTGTTTGTTTTATGTCTGATAAATGACGACATTTTGTTGTTTATGGTATGGAAAACGTTTGTCAACTCGATTTCGTTGACTTTTTGTTTGGCTAATTTATTAGTTGGTTTGCCAATTCAATCATTCTTTTGTTCGAGCCCAGTTCAAAGTTCAGCAAAACCTATAAATATTATCGATGGTACAAGCAGTTAATGATTATATAATTTTTTGTTGTTTACAAATTTGATTTAACGAGCCAAAAAATAATGTATTTAAATTAACGGTGCGAATATGACTTGGAAATACTGCTTGTCAATCTATTAGTAATAAGTGAAGTGAAATAGCTTAACTTTCTCTCTTACCATTAATTTTATTTCATTTCAATCTAAATGGGATCACCATACGTCAAGTAATTAATCGTCTGGATACGAGATCTTTATTCATCAAATTAAGCACTTTTAATCAGCTCATCGAGGAAAGCAAAAAATAAAAACAATTTTCAAATTGTTCGACTGTGCTAAAAACAAAAACATTTATTTTTAATACATGTGCAAATTTCAGTCATTGTTCAATTTCCGCTCGTCGACATGTATTTCGATAATAATTATGTGATTTGAGTGCAATTATTTTTGCTTACGTGTACCGAGTAAAGATGCAACGAGGTGTTTAACCAGGCAGATCAATCAGACATTTATCACATCCATGTAATTACTTTGATGCTAACGCTCTTAATGCTGACCTCAAATGCTAAAAACTAAAATATTAATTAATGCACAGCCGGCGCCACAAATTACAACAAGCCATAATAAATATGGGTCCGACTAATGATAACATTTTGCATAAGTTCGAGCTGAAAGTCAAGAGGCGCCACTTAAAACTGAGCAAAACTTGATATTGTGATGATTTTCGACCCCATTTGTGATGCTGGCTGGAACGAATTTAGCCATATCATCATCACTCAAAAAACCAGTTAAAGGTTAGGGCCAACAGCAGCGACACCACATAGAGTAGGCCAACATGTCAACTGACATGTGTGCAGTAATCACGTCTATTGGGGATGGGATGGGAGGGGGATAGGATGGGGAGGAAGGGGAGGAAGTCAACGGAATCGGCGACTGCAATTAAAACGCACTAGCTCCGAACCGAACGTGCTGAAAAGTCAGCAAATTAACATTTAAATGCCGCTCAACAGTTATAGCCATATACTACAGATGCTCAACTGAACAGTTGTTGTTCAGGCAACACAGTTGCAAAGTTGCAAACAGGTGTAAAAAACAAATTAATGGCGCCCGATGGGAATTGCTCGCTTTGCTCACCGCCAATTATTATATAAGAAAAATTTGCCCCCTCAGCGGCGAACTGTGGCTGACCCACATTTAATATTCTAAACGCTGCCAGTGGACCATGGACAACTTTGCGTGCTTCTGGCACTAATCGCTCCAAAGTTATGAATTGTGTTTTTGTGTGTTGGGAACCGTTACGCTGAATCTGCCTGCCATTAACTAAGACTGGTTGGGGTGAGGGACGAAGGGGGGGTGTCACTGTATGTGACGGTACCTTGAGATACCTTCGTGCCTTACCCTTCCAAAAATGAACAAGTTTTAATGCTAGAGTCGAGTGATCTCGACTAGGTGATACCCTGAACCCCTTCTGAGCACAGTTAGTTAGGGGGGAAAAATATACTTTGCTTAATTAAATCTTTTACGATCGTTATGAAATATTAACAGATGATAAGCAATATAGCTGGGTATATTATATATGTACATATTTTATTTGACTTAAAATTAAATTAAATGAAAAAAGTAATTAAATTAAAGAATTAAAATAAAAAATAAAAATAAATGAAGTGTAATAAAAATAAATGAAGAATACAATTAATAATTATATAATTAATATTAATATAAATGTTAAATAGTCGAATGGGTTACGAAATTTAGCTTGTTACATATATAAATAAATGAAATATAATAAAAATAAATGAAGAATATAATTAATAATTATATAATTAATATTCATATAAATGTTATATAGTCGAATGGGTTACGAAATTTAGCTTGTTACATATATAAATAAATGAAATGCAATAAAAATAAATGAAGAATATAATTAATAATTATACAATTAATATTAACATAAATGTTAAATAGTTGAATGGGTTACGAAATGCTTAATTTAACTTGTTACATGCTTCGCATTATTATTAATTATTTAATTCTTCGTGTCTTACAAATAAATAAATTGAATAAATACCTATATATATATATATAATATAATGTAATTACCTGGCAATTAATGTTGCAATTTTTTTTTTTTTTGGTTGCGTGTGCGTCTGCGTCTGCGTCTGCAAAGTAAACCAGAGAAGAGCTTATTAAAATAAGATGATTTCATGTTTGAAGGCGCTCTAAAGTCAATAATAACAACAACATTTGCATTTACATGTGTTTTTTAAGTTTTTTGATTTTGGTATTTTTATTTTGTTGTTTTTTGAGCAATGGCAATAAAAATGTTTCACACGCGTCTCAAAAAAATGCTCGCTTTCTCGAAATAGGTGAAAATGAAAACACTTTCAGTCGATTTGTGGTAATCCCCCCAACGAGATCTGCAATTATGTGGAGATTTATTGAAAATGAAAATGAATATCGGCGCACAGCTTGAAGTTTCAAATCAGAAAACAGACAAATTGACCGACTTATGTGAGACAAAGAGAGAGAGAGACAGTTAGTGCAAGATAGAGAGGGCTATAAGGCCAATCGCACAATAAAACTAAAACTAAAACTCAATCAAAAGCAATCAGCAATCAGAGGAGTCCAATTGCTTGGCCAGCAGATGCGTCACAAACTGAAACTGAAACAGAAACAGAAACAGATTCCAGATACTATGTAGGTTGCTTCTCAGCCTCTTCACAGCCTCTTCACAGCCCCTTCTCAGCCTCTTTGTTTGTCTCTCTTGTTTTTGTTTTTGTTTTTTTCATTTTCTTTTTTTTCCTGGGCTTCGACGTGTTGCATGAATCAGGCAATTGTTCAAGCGTTTTATTGCCGCAGATTCAACAGCAGATGCATAAAAATTCGTACCACATTCAAGATACATTCTCGCAAGTATTTTTATGTTGTGGGCTTGGTAATTGGCTGGGCCAACAGCGAAACGGGTTAGTAGTCTCAGCCTGGCCGGGCCGGCCCGGGCCGGGTGTCAATGGCTGCGTTTAAGCCACGGCTTCTCATGCAAAGCGCACATATCTGTCAGATATAAATGGGCCCCACTAAACTTGACTAATTGTCTGGGCCACGGCTTCGCTTTTGGCCAATATGCTTGCTTACATGCGACAGCTTAACACTAAGCAAGTAATTTTCGAAAGTTCTGGGCCGTCTGACCTTATTTTTTACAACGCACAGCGCCCAGCGCACTCCCAAGCGCCATTTGGAGACGATGGCGATAACGACGACGACGACGACGACGACGATGATGACGATGATGACGCCAAGTAAATAAAGCAAAATGTGGCTAATAACTCACCAAAACACCGCACGGCACACAGAACAAACCAACAACAATTCCCCAGTGATTCCCCACTTTGCCACTGTTTCAACAATTGTGTAAACACAAAGTAATAAAGCAACTAACAAAAAACCCACTTAAAAGTTGTTAGCCACTTTGCAAACACAGTTAGTCAGCCCAAAATATATATAAATATATATGAACATATGTTTTTATTTTGATGTTATCTTTTTGAAATTATCGGGTAATTCTCATATTTTTGCTTCTATTGCAATTTATTTTAATATTTTGGATCAGCTTTTGAATCATTTACTAACTTCAATTCGCTTATTATGTAATTTTATTTAATTCAAAATGAACAAAAATCGCACTCTTGAGTGTTCTCGACTTATTGATAAGACTTTGTTTAAGATAAGATTACTTTATAATGAAGCTGCTTTTTATTTTAATACGTAAACAATAAATTCTCAGAAAAATAGGAATATAAATTTTGATGTGCTTACAAATTACAATTATGGGTACGCAATAAAAAGTATTTAAAATTAAATACTTTTATTTGTTACAACCACATTTAAAATTTATTTTTATTGTACGTATTTATATCTAAATATATTTTACACAAATTGTATTTACATATATATATGTATATGTATATATATATATATATATGTATATATACAACAGGTTATCAAGTTATTTTTATTGAATTTAAATTCTAAATGATGTTCTTTAACAAAAAAAGATAATAAAAACCAATGTTATTCAATTTGTTTATAGCTTTTGTTAAATGAGATGGGCGCGTCTTTTTACCAGTGCTCGAGGCATACAACTCATCATCAGATTTTATGAATAATTTCAGAACATTCGTGAGTGCATTGATTCACAAAACTCACCCATATAAGCACATACATACATATATACATACATATATGAGCTTAATCAAGTTTATTAGCATACCTTGTAAAAACGAAAAGAAGAAGAGTTGTGAATGGTTTGTCGAAAATTGAATACTCTCTTTAAATATTAATTAATAATGTATAATGAGTTTTTTTTTTATATATGTATGTCAGAAACATTTATAAATAACTGGCTGATGAAAAGAATTTAAATTGGAGAATACACTCAATTATCTGGAAGATTGTGTGCAATAATTGCATGATAAAATTTATTGAAATAATTATGAATCGATTAATTAATAAAGTCACTTTATATTAATTGCGAGTGCTGAAAAAAAAACAATCTGCTCTTATTTAATTGCTTTACCGATGAGTACTTCGCGTTGGCTGTACTTACAAGTACAACAACTTTAATGTAGGAACATCTATCTGTATCTATATCCATGTATCTATGTATCTATGCATAACTACCAGCTTAGTTGACTGGCTGCCCCGGCAAATGCGTCGCTGATAATTTATATGTGTCGTCCGGCCCCCACAATCAAGTTAGTAACTTGCCTTTGTTTCTACACGCATTTTTATAGATAAACTGGGAACGGGGAATGGGGAATGGGGAATGGGAAACGGGGAACAGCAACAGCAACAAGTACGAGAGGGAGTTCCACGAGAAGGAGGGAAGCGAAGTAGGGTATGGAAAACAAGAGCGAAGGGAAGGGAGGCCCCTTCCACGGTGCGCTTTATTTCCGTTCATGTTGCCCACATCTTTTGATTTTTGGTTTCAGTTTGCATTGGTCTGTTTAGACCTGGCTCTGTCTGACTATGTGTGTGTGTGTGTGTGTGTGTGTGTGTATGGGTATGGATGTGGTTTTAGAGGCCATCTTACAATCTTACATATGTAATTGCAATTGCCGAGCGACTCACGACTCGACTTCAAGTCGCACACCTTTTAATTTGTGCGGCATTCTTTTCTATGCCGCTGCCTCCCTCTCTCCGCGTCTGCCACTCGTTTGTGCCTCATTTTAATGTTGTGTAAAGTTCTAAGACCCCGACGAGAGCGCAGCGGAAGTGCGTTCATTATTTTTAATGATTTTATTTAAGGAGCCTCAGTGTGTGTCCAACTAACTGCAGCTAACTGCTAACTGCTACCTGCTGCATGCCACATGGCCAATGTCCCTTCTAGCTCATTGCATTTGAATAGTTGTTCCCGGGGCCAGGGCACAACAGCGTTAGCCAGCAGCTTATCCAGATGCCTAATACCTGTACGGTTTTCGCCTGGAATGTGGAGGGTTTTTCATGGATAACGAGCAGAAAGGAAAGTAATTACTAGTTGTGCGCAGGAAGCTCTTTTAACTTATCCATTTCAGCCAAACGCAATTAGGGAGTGCGAGTCATCCATTAATGAGTGTTTTGTCATGGATTATGCAAAGTAAATTACTGATAAAACTAAGTACAAGTGCAACATTTCCAGACAAGATTGCAACATTTAAGCAAAGCCGCAGCAATCCATGATTGCAAATAGATCAGCTACAGTTGGAAAAATATCGGACAAGAAAATATATATTTTTTTTTAAATAAGGTGTTCAAATCAATTCTGACTAGAATATGTTTTCGTCTTTTCTTTTCGATTCCTCAAATTTAAAAAATATGCCTGTTTATTTATGCGAAATTTATTTTCTTTAATAATAGAAAACATTCTGAAAGAATATAAATAATGATATCATAATTCTAACAATTTCTTTTCTTTTATTATTTATAAAAGTAGAACATTTTTCTGCTTTTCATAGTGAATTTCATTTCCTTAGTGGTGTTTTATTTTCTGAGTGGATTGTTAACTTTGTGACGTCATCGACAATTGACATGCAGCTTTTTGTTAGGGTTTCTGATAATTTACTGATAAATGGAATCAATGGGACCATCGATTATTAACTGCATGCAAATTAATAACTATTTTGAAGTAAGTCTCTGCTCAATTGTAATAAAACGATGCCTACGCTGCTCTGTAATTAAAAATTAAAAATAAAAAACAAATTGTGCTTTCAGCAACTGCCTAAAGGCAATTAGCGACGACTTGCGAGACTTACGAGACTTCAGATAATTTTAATAATTGAATGCAATGGAAAAGTCTACAAGTCGGAAACTTAATACACATATATATGTATATATATATATATGTGTGTGTGTGTGTGAATTTTCAGGCAGGTAGTCATATATTCAAATTGACTTTCAGTGGCTGTCAGTCAACTTTGACCGCAGCCGATGCAAAATGCGGTCTACAATCGCAGAGTTCATGAATGCGCTTGAACGCCCCTGACTGACAAGTGGTGCGGGAGAAGAGGGGGTGGTGGAGAGCAGGAGGGGGTGGATTGGCTGTGATGACAAGGCACTCACAATTATAAGCACAATCAAAACAACTGAGCTACAAAACGTTGCATGACAAGACAGCAGCAACAACAGCAACAATTGTCAGTTGCATGTTTGCAGTTTTTCCCTTATTATTATTATTACTATTTTTTTTTTTTTTTGTCTTTTTTTGATAATTCAGTTGACGTTTGGCTCACGACGTTGCCGAGAGCAGAGTTCGGATGTATGAAGAGATCAGCAGCTACTGGGATTTGATTGTTGTGCATCGATTTGCATATATCTGCCGAAAGCAGCTGGCTGACAAAAGCTCAATTTGATAGATGAATAGACAAAAGGTGATTCAGTCAGCGGTAACATTAACTATCATCATCATCATCATCATCATCATCAGCATCAACTTCATCAGCATCAACATCATCATCAGCAGCTCAGCAGCGTCTTCATTTGAATCAATTAAACCTGCTGCTGTGTATATGTGTATGTAAATATATGTGTACATGTGTGTGTGTGAGTCAACCCATACTCATAATCGTATTCGTATTCGTATTTGTATTCGTTTGTGTATTCGTTTTTGTTTTTGTTTTCGTTTTAGATTTCCTTGCTCTTTGCTGCAGTTGATTGATCATTGAATGTGAGCCGCGCCTAAAGTAAAAAATTCCATGAATTTTATTATAAAAAAATCAGTTTTTCATAAAGGTGGCTCACTGTCGTCTTGTCTAGCCATCACACACACACACACACACACACATACACAAGTGCAACATCAAAGGTCAAAAACACCGCTGCAGACTTGGAGAGTGAGACAAAAAGAGATACTTTGAAACCAGTCCAACTCTTATCCAACTTCAATCCGAATGCATTTTGAATGCAAACCAATTTCGATTTCAGTTTCCAGTTTCCAGTTGCCCTGCAGGTTCCTCTAATTCCTTACATTGGGTCGCCCCTTATGAATTGGTTATTGTTGTTGTTGTTATTGTTGTTCTTAGCCAAGTGTTAATTTGGCTCAGCCAACAGGTCTATGTGTTTAAGGCTCCGAATTATTTTGGAGTGTCTAGACACCAGACCCAAAAGAATTTGCGGCCATTTTGGTATTTAAGCTGTTTGTTGGAAAATTTTAATTTATTTTTGGTGTTGTTTTGTGGCATGAAATCATGAGATCTTTGATAGAATTCCGTTGTGACTCTGCCCAATTCTAAGCCTAATAGATGACCAGTCAGCGGAGAACAGAACACAACACGCATCAGCAGGCGTGGGGCGCAGCAAATGCAAATGCAAGCCGAATCATTAAAGCCAAAGTTAATAGATGGCTCATATATCAGGCCACGATCATATATCAGGCAACTGCATAGACAAAGACACAACTGAAATTACAACAAGCCAGCAGCAAACGCCTTTTGAGACAACATTCTCGGTGATTTATGTGTCATTTTCTTCATATATGCATATTTAATGAGTAATAACTGACTGAAAAGAGAGAGAGAGAGAGAACTGCATACATGTTGCATATATATATATATATATATATATATATATATATATATATATATATATATATATATATATTTGACTAGTACCAACTACTTGTTGCTTGTAATTGTAGATGATGCTTTTGTATTTGCGCAACAATTACGAGGAAATTAGCTGAACTGAAACACATGTAGATAGTAGCAGAAAATGCAGATACAAATATACACACACACACATATATATATATAAATATATATGTATATATATACACTTGTCAGTATACTTTAGCATGAGGCAAGCACCCACACGATTGTCGAGTGCAGACCAAAGAAATGAGAATGGAAATGATTCGTTTGTTTCTTCGCTCGTTCGCTGGGTGCAAGTGGGAAGCATTCGCCTCCATTCAACAAATATATGAATGTTTGACAATGAGAACAACAAGAACTATGGCAATAATAATAATAATAATAATAAAAACAACAACAATAACGAAACAATACAATATGCAGTAATAAGCAATAAATGGAAATAAAGGTCAAGTTTAAGTGACGCTGATGACAACCTACAGACAAAGATAGACAGCTAAACAGAGGGAGAAAGGGAGAGGGAGAGGGAGACAGACAATCAGCTCTTGTTGATAGCGGCTGAAAACTATAACAAGAAAGAACGACTTAATCTTAGACACGGTGAAGATTACATACCCTAGTAAAACGAAGTCAACCTGCTCAGATCTTTATTTCATTAAAAAACCCAACTTTTTGTCTATAAGATTGTCCGGTGTTTTTCCTTGAATATTGTTCTTGTGTTTGGTCACCTCAGTATAAACATTACCAAGATCGGGTCGATTTAGAGATTACGTCTTTTGCCTTACGGCGGATTCCAATCCTCTGGGATCACCATAGTTCTCGTGTAGTCTTCTTGTCAATTCTCGTTCATTGAATAACCGCAGAAAGCTGATTTTTTAAATAAGTTAATAAAAGGCGACACAGACCCTTCCATATATTTAATATTTTTAGCATTTTTTGTTTCACTCTATTTTTGTTCCCTGATCTTTCTCTTTCTTTATGCCTAACATTCTACTTTCTGCATATTCCCAATCACTAATCATAAACATTTCTTGGACAGGTTCTGCTTTTGTTTGGGGTTTTCCAATACTTGCTTTAAATGTTCAACTATTTTACATTTAAATATCCACAGATATTTTATATTATTTTTAATCAACATCTCATTTAATTTATAATTAAATTTTATTATAAATTTAAAATTTCAAAATTTAACTACTTTTATTTTTTAATTTTTATGGATTACTTTAATTTTTTAATTTCTATGGACTGCTGTTATAATTATCGTTAATTTGAATTTGTCCTGGATATGTTGGTAAACAAAGATTTTCATACTCCTCTTTCGACTGTTTTTTATGATCAAATGACAGGCTGACAGACAGGCATGGCTATATCTATATATGATTTAGGGGATTGGACGTCTCTTTCAAAGCGTGACAAAATTGACGACAAATTAACAATACCCTCCACAAATGTACACAAATAATGTACAAACACTGTGTGGGTGTTGCAACTTGGCGCTTTTTGTATACAAATACAGATGTTTGCTGAAAATCGTATGTGGGCTGCATGGGGATGTGAGAAACGAGTTAATGCAAATGGTCGTAAGCATAAACTGCGCAACGAATCCGTCAAAATGTTACAAATTGTAAACAAACGAAATAAGTACAAATTGGGGCAATTGGTAATGCTTGAGAATGTTGGGTATTAACTCAAATATCCCAAACGGGTTTATCGAAATTATTTGTAGACATATTAGTATTTATATATATGCATTTGCCACGCTCTTTATCTGCCAATCTCTTTATCAGATTATTATTAACCCGAGCTGCAATTAGTAACAGGGCTTATAATCAGGTATTGTCAACCCCCCTATCTCTCTAATTGTCGTGGCTACCTAAAAAAAAAAAAAAAAAAAAATGGAATTGACAAACATTTTGTTGCAGCTCACTTCATAGCTGTAATCAGTAAACTGAAAATAAGTGTATTGTGTGTGCGGGTGTGTGTGTGTGTGTGTGTGTGTGTAACCAACGAGTCGTACATTGATTCATTCATTAAATTGTAACGCCGACTGCACAACGACAAGTTGTCTCTGCCGGGTGTGAGGACCCCCAACTTGGCAAGACGCAGCGAGACTCTTTTGACCCAGCGAACCTTGACCAAGAGTGGCAAGTGGCAATTAAAACTTGATGTGTGTGCGCCCACTAAAGTGCCACGCCCACCAACAGTACCGCAATACATCCCGTTGTCGAGAAATACACACACACACACACACATGTCGTATGTGGGTGTTAATTAAAATTGAAATCAATTGCTTTGACCGCTTGAGCCTCCCCCAACCAGACTAAGCCCAATGCCCAGTCCCATGTTGACTTTTGCTTTTCCCTTTAGCCACCCCGCCCCCTTTTGCTGGAGACGTTCCACTTAAAGCTCTTAACGAGCATTGTCACTCAAGAGATCTAATTAAAAAAAAAAAACTCTAAATAAAGCACAAACTGGCTAAAGTGATGAATCGTGATTTTCCAGAATTATTTTTGGAACAATTGAGCTGCTAAAAATAACTCAGAAAGGCTCTAATTGACTTGCAAAGTAAACAATATATGTGTCTTTATATATAGTATATACATCATGTTTAACATAATCACTTACTAGCCGCGACCCAGTTACGTTTTATCAGGTACATTTCATGCGAGGGTTGTTCAATAAGTAGTTGGAACAGTTGGAATATAAATATTTTCTGGTCGTGATTATATATATTCCAACTGTTCCAGCTACTGACAATTATTTTAATATATATTAAGTTCATATAAATTATAGGTATAGGTACTAAGTGGACAAGCTCATTTATTTGATGTTTGTAATTAGATTAAAAATCGATTAGTCATAGAGTTGTTGTTGCTGATCGACGCTGTTATGTATATATCGATATAAACATATCGATGTGTGTTATTGCGCAATAGATCTAGTCGAAAGCTTCTCTAATGTAATAAATTTAAATTTATGCGATTTTTTTTCTTTTTGCTTGTTTACTATAATTTAGTATGCATCGCTCGCATAATTTGCCTCGGGTTTCAGGTTCTCTTTAAATGCCACAAGTCGCATGATAAGACTAGAAATAACTGCCAGCCAACGAGACCGAACAGACTTAAATTAATAAAAGTCTGTTGAAGCTAGCATTTTAAGGCTTTTAGAATATTCTAACAAAAGCATGCCAAAATTGACTAAAATAACCAAAAATTCAATTAAGCTGATGGCTAAAACTGTTTTATAGCTAAAACTAAAACAACTATTAAGTTAAGGTGATTGGCTTAACTATTTTAGAATTGGCAATGATGCAATTGAAATAAATAAAAGAAGCTCATATTAATTAAATGCCAACTTTTATTACCACTAAATCAAATTATGCTCATGAGTTCAAGAAAAGGAATACATCTTGTGTATAGTTTATTGTGTAACACGCACTTTAAATTTAATATTTTTTTAAACGAACTTTAATTTATAGCCATCTTATGTAATTTTAAGCAACATTTAACAACCGAAGCAATCAAAAATGAACTGCGCATTATTCTGATCTGCGACAAGTATTCATTAGTTTATAGTAAGTAATATTAATTAAAAGTGTAATTAAAATGAAATGTACAATTTTTTGCTTAGATTGCTTTTAATTTATTGTTACTTAACATTGGGGAAATTCCTACTCCTTGAAAATACTCTGCAACAAATTTTTGGGGTATTATGAACTATTATTTTTGAAATACTCAAAATATACAGGCAAAAATTTCTATTTGAACAATGAATATATGAAAGCAATTTCATCTCAAAGCAACAAAATATAGATGTATTTAATATACATAACAAATATGGAGTTAAATTAATTTCTAAAATCGATGTAAGAATTTTAATCTGTCACAACATAAATTGTTGTATATTAGTCTCTTTAGGCCTAATGATATCATTAGCTTTTAGTACTGTTCTCTTTTTTCATGAACACATTTGGAGCTAATACAATCACAAAATTTCAAAATGGCCACTGGAAAAAAATTAATATTCAATGCACATTTCAGCTGGCAAAGCAACAGCAGCAACAACAGCAACAACAACAACAATGAACAGGCAAACGCCAACAAAAACACACTCGAAATGAGGCCTTTGTCCAGCCAAGAAACAGCAAACAACTGAAAAACCTTCGTGAAAAATTATCCACGACGAACAAAATACAAATAAAAAAAAAAAACAAAAAATTGTTGTTAAATTGCCGCAGCTCACGAACTTACACAAAATGTGTTAGTGTTGTGGTTGTTGTTGCGGTTGCTGTTGTTGTTGTTGTTGTTGTTGTTAGTGTTGCTGTGGCTACTGCTGCTTTTGGGCACCATTTCATTCATATGGCCAGCAAATGCGTTAACGTTAGCAACAATTGGTTTGCCCGCTAGCCAAGCAGGCAGCTCATTTTGGTTTTGCGCGCAAATCAATTGACAGCGTCACGTAATCAGCGCAATCATTACGGCCCCTAAAAGCAGCAGCAACAACAACAACAACAACAGACAAGTCAACAACGAGCGACTGTGGCAAAAAAAAAAAAAAAAAAAAAAACAACTCGTCTTCGAAGCGCCCCAAACTGTACAACGGGCCAACTTGACAGCTCCAAGCAGCTCAAATCAAGTCAAATCAATCAAGCGTCGCACCCAAAACACCAAAAATCAGTTTGCAATCCAAACAGGTTATTTGCACTGCATGTAAATGTTGCTTAAGCAGCGGCTAACTAGAAAATCGCCTCTTGGCTAAAACGAATATTGTTTTGCTATGGCTCACAGTAAATGCTCTTCGGTGTTATGTCTTGACCAACTATCACTAACGTTACCAAAATGCATAGCTTCATATTAGACGGGCAGCACACGCACTCAAATTAAGTTAATTATTTAAATGTGAACAACAACGTTTTAGCCAAATTGGCGGTTTGGTAAATCACAGCAACATGGCAGGAAAGTTATGTGCATATCTGCATACCAATGGAAACTTGATTTTTACGCTTCACAAGTGGAATTGAAATATCACAAAAAAAAATAAACATAAAAAAAATTTAAGCTTATTTGACAAGTAGTTAATGGGTATGAAAAATAATACTTGCCTTTCAAAAACTTTCTTTGCAGCCGGTTGGAAAACATATCATTTACTGAGCAGTTCTCGATGCTGCCAGCAGCTGCCAAGTTATTCAGATTGTTAACAGACAATAAGCGAATACCAAATTATTTGCTTTTGTAAGACGGAGTAAATAAAGCACTATATAAATTGGCACATATAAATTTTCAAGTAAATTCATATGTGGCCAAATACAACCAAACAAATTGTGTGTGAAAATTTATGGCAAACGGCGACAACACAAAAAAAAGCACGCCAAAGTTAAAAGCCGACAGACATTTTCAAGGTTTCACATTGCTAACCTACAAAAAGGCGACGTAAAAAATAAACAGAACAACGTTGAAAAAAAAACAAACAAAAAAAAATAAATAAATTGGAAAGAAAAAAATAAAGCCACACACAAATTGGCAAACGGAAATACAAGAAAAAAAGAATAAATAAAAAGTTTGGGTTTTTGTGCGGTTATTGTTATTGCATTGTTAGTGCTTTGTGCTTATGATCTATTTGTTTAAACAAAAAAAGAGAACTCGGTATAATAATAAATAAATAAATAACAAAGGCAAAAAAAGGTAAACATGCGAAAAATGTGAACCAGCGCTAATTGAGAACGTGTCGGTTGCTCGAAATTGAGGCACCCAAATGAAAGTGTGCTATAAAAAATTGACGCAATTGAGAATCGCAAGAAAAAAAAAGATTTAAAAAAAAAGAATACTTTTAGAACGATATTAAAAATAAATAAAATTGAGTTATTGTTATTGGGATCGTTGAACGACGAATGCCTATAAAATATCTATTGGAAATGTACCTTGAGAAATTTAATTTACATTTTTTGTAAATAAAAGAGCTGGAAAAGTCTCGACGGTAATAAAAATTCAGAGAAATGATTTTCTTAAAAGTTTTGTTTTCCTGTCAATAAATGACAACACTAAGCTGATTATAGATAAATGCATAATTAAATCCAATCCGACAATCAATTAAATGTATACTATAAATTTATGTTCTCAATTATTTAATTGTTTATTATTATATAATTAAACAACATTCCTGCATGCCAAATGCAGTCTTCAACATTCTTCTTAACTATGGTAAATATTTATAAGCTTGATTTGTGCAATAATTATTATTGAGCATCGTTATCGACAACGATAACGATTATAATATCTGTTGCAGTGCTGAGTTGGACAAACAGTTCGTTGGCCAGCATCCATCGAGTTGAATGTGCAGCAAGCCAGGTGAAGCAAGTGGTTCCCGCAACACCTTAACAACAACAGCTGGACAACTATGTGTGGAAGCATTTTAAATGCTTGTCTTAATATCAGCTGCACAATTTTCCACTTGATTTTCCTTTTTCAATTAAACAAAAAAAAAAAAGAAGAAAACACGATGCACACTTAACAGACGCCAATTGCCACATTAAAGCCCTATTAAAAGAAAACATAGAAAATAAGATAGAAAATTCCACAAGAGCATCATAAGTTTTTAACCTTTAGATAATAACATGGAAAGCAAGATAAAAAAAATAATATATATATATATATATATAAATATATATAGATATATATAAAATAATAAAAAGAAGCAGAAAAGCCAGCGGAAATTGGTGTAAAACTTGTCTTTGAAGGCGACGATGCCAACGGCACTCGCTGTCCGCCCGAGATGGGATCGGATCGGGATGGAGTGGATCAGAGCGGTGTGCAGGAGAGCTGTGGGGAGCTGAGTCTACAGTTGCTCCGATTGTTGGCGTTGTTGCATAAAGCCAATAGCATTTTGTATCACATTGCAAGGCGTTTCAGTTATTGTAGTTGTTGTTTGGTTGTTGCTGGTTTCAGGTTCAGTTTGAGATTCAGACCAAGTCAAGGCATGGCAAGCGAGCAGCGTCAAAGCCACTTTTGTGGTCGCCGCATTTCACTTCTTCACTTCCGAGAGCTGCTGCCGCTGGATGAATGAATTGGAGTGGTGTGGTTTGGAGTGGAGTGGAGTGGTGTGGTGTGGTGTGGTGTGGAGTGTAGTGGAGTGGCTTGGAGTGAAGTGACTCAGTGCAGCATAAACTTGACTCCTCGAAATGAGTTCATACCGTTCATTTAACTCAACATTAGCCAACGGTTTGTTGTTGTTAAAGAAAAATGAAAAAGAAAATAAACCTAAACAAGATGAAAAACTTTCATAATTACAACAGCAGGCATTCAACTTTTTGCAGGCACTGTGCAAATGTGCGAAGATCGATTCAGTTGCCAGTAGCTGATTATTTAATCGAAATGATTATGTTTGCCAGCCATCGTCCATTAAATGTAATCGTCCAACAAATATCAACATCAACAACATCCATTCAAACTTGTTGCACTCTGATTGCTTATAATTAGGCAGGAAATATCCCAAGACACAAACTGATCTCGATAAGGCGCAATCTAATGGCAAATTTCAGACAAATGACACTGAGATTTGCACCCAGGGTGGGAGAGAAATGGAAACAATGACATTCAAAAATGTTCAGTTTCAGTCTTTCTCTGGAATTATTCGAGTGCAACTCATGGTCTAAGTAAATGTTGGAGCTACTATCTCTAGTTATCTCAAATTATAGTCTTTTGCTAGCCGTAGAAAGTGTGTCTCTTGCTTGCTTTTAATTTTTTTTGGGTTTGGGGTTTATATTTCAGTTCTTGCTAAAACATTGGAAATTGGTGTCTTGTTGGATTTAGTCTGAGTTCCATTTTTTAGATAAAATAAAATTGCGCTCTGGCAAAAAACCCAGTTCTTTGCCTATGCCTATAATATAATATTATTTGAAAGGTCATCTGTGTTTCATTCGATTGATAATTACATTAGCCATTAAGGGATATATGCAATTATTGTAATTGTTCAAAAAGTACGTATACATTTTTAATGTATAGGAGTGGATATATAATAATAGCTAAATACAGTGCCGTTAAAAAATGAACTATTATTAATTCGAAATTTAAACAGTAGTTTCTGTCTGAGTTTTCTGAGCGTTGCTTTAATGTTTTTTTCTTTTGTACGGATTGCAAAATTATTTTCTCCAAATGATATCAAATATCAAAACAAAATAAGACTGGACATATTAGTCTATTAATTATTAATCAAGGAATATGCAGCTGTTTTTGTCAACAGGTCCAAAACTTAATATTTATATATAGATTTATATTTATTAGTAATATAAGGTCTTCAAACATTATCCGATTTATTAAATAAATTATCAACAAAGTCATAACTGAAAGAAATTAAGAAATTTCAAATATTTTTCGCTTTAGAGCAATAAAATCTCGAATCCCATTTCGATACTTGATGTTTAGGATTATGTTTTAATTGAATTTCTGATTTTATTTTTTAATTTCAATTTATGTATTTATATTTAAACTAATACTTTTATATGTGTTTAGACCACATTATATAAAACAAATAATATAATTCAATGTTTTTTTTAATTTTTATTCTTAGTAACTGTATTATTTCGTTTATTAGGAGAAAAAACTTCAGTTAAAGATTTATATTTTAGCTTCCTTCTTCACACTCTGCATTTTGTTGGTTTATGGTTAATTACTGTTTCTTGATAATTATAGGCCTAGCATTCAATCTTCCTTATGGCCCAATTTGAACAATTGTAGTGGTTACAGAAAACAGGTAACAGATTTAAAGTGTGCCCTATTCAAGTGGCAATGAGTGTATACGAGCAGCTGAGCATTTAGCCAGCAAATTACAACCTTTTCTACATATTCACTATATTTAAAAAACAAACCATACACTTTATGGTAGTCGTGCAATCGTCGTACAACGAGTCCACACATTTAATTGTGCACCAATTTGCCTAAGCTTTCTTAATAAAACGACTGATTTATTATTAGAAATAAATTATCTAGTTAGCTTTTCCAGCAGCAAGGAGGTCTACGTACCACCTGCTTATTACACGCCACGTGATTTGTGCAACTGGGAATATTTTTGCTAATTAGCTGCAACTACGTACAAAATGTATCTGCCAACGAACAGATCTAAATCTTATCTTTATTTCGTATTAGGTACTTGCTGGTTCTTGCTGAGATCATTTGCAGCGACTTACATATTAGCTGGCTACACTCAGAAAAAAATCGTCACGATAGCTAGAAAGTTTTGCTTGATTTTAGAAAAAAATTCTATATAAGAAGAATTATGTCTAAAAATTAGAAAGGCTTGTCTGAAATCGATAAGTCCAAATATATCGATTTTTAGAATTGTCTTTACACATATGAAAAAAACAACCTTGAAAGTATTTAAATTTTAGAAAAAATTTACCGTGAAAATAAAATATACTTTCTGAATTTAAAGATGAAGAGATGAAATTAGAAAAACTTGTCTGAAATCGACAAATCTAAATTAATCGAATCTTACAGTTTTTGTCTTCACCATATGAAAAAAAACCTTGAAAGTATTTACATTTTAGAAAAATGTAACCTGAAATTAAAAAAGAAAATTTTTCTGAATTTAAAGATGAGTTACATTTGCCACCGAATGTATGACAAAATGGCATCGCATAGTTGAAATACTCAGCTTGGTAACAGATACTTGACGGCCTCAAGCAAGCGTGCTCTTGCGGCATTTAGCTGGTTTCGAAGATAGAAACGGGTCTAAGCCAGCTGACAGTTTGCATTGTGGCACCTATCGACGGCTTGTTGTACGCCCCGAAATGTAAATATTTAATGCACAGCGGAGCCACTTATCGAAGTGGGTGAGGCCCCCAAGTCAAATGCCCGTTTGTAACACTCAGCTGCAGGCTGTATTGGAAAACAACAGTTTAATTGCCAAACAGTTGTTTTTTTTTTATTTTTTTTATCACATTTCTCTGTGGTGCTATTTAGATTTGATTAGCCCCAGGTTTCGGTTTCACCTTAAACGCTCGATATGTGAAAATGAGTAACTATGTTTTTGAATTGTGCTCGTAAAATTGTTTGTTAAATGCTTTGACACAGTTCTATGACCAGAATAATATAAAGTTTAAGTGTTAAATATTTATGGGTAGCCAGCTGCTGGAATTCCAGTGTTCAATAAATTGTGGCACTTAAAAATACCAATTAATTAAGAGAACAACACGAAATCAAAAGGTGACTTTAATTATAAATAAAAGTAACACAACTACACACAGTAATAAGGTCGTATTGGCAATTTAAAAATACCTTGAATACGCAGCAAAAAAAGGCTGAACAACAAAAAAAAAACAATATTCATTTTGTTGCTGATGCGTTTTTTATTGTGAGCTCAGCTTTTACAAAGCTGGCCAAATTATGCAAATGTTATTAAATTTTTTGGTTGCTGTTTTTTTTTTGTACCTTTCCGATTTGTTTACAAAAAGTTGTTTCAAAGAGCAGACAAAGAAATCAAAACAAGTTAAATAACAAATTGATAAATATTAATAAGGCCGAAAAACGAACAAAATACAAAAAAAAAAAAAAACAATGAGGAAAAAACAAAACGTGTATTTTTTTATCGCTTCGCTGCAGATACATAGATACATGTGTGTAAGCCAGTGTCTCAGCCGAATCGGTTACAGTTACGGCTAAAAGCTAAAAGTGCGACTGTCTATCATCTTAACGGCATTCGTTGTATGCAAAGCACACTTGTCTATCTCCCAGATACGAGTAGCTGCAATCAAGTGTAAACACAAAACAAGCCGACAAAACTTGACGCGTGTGCGCGTAACTTGAGATACAATCTTATTGTCTACCCTATGTATATATATATATATATATATATGTATCTGCTTCTGTTGTGCAGTTTTTGGCACTTGAATAAGCCATTCTAATCCATGTATCTCAGCAGTTGCGTGCGACTTGCGAGCGGTGAGCTTGATCCAAGAATGTACCTTGGCATTAGATGGGATTCTCTACCTATGAGATATTTTCAAGCGCGTCGTGCATTCTTCAGCCTGGCCTATTCGCTCACCTTAACTACAACGAAATATCAGTCAAGGAATTTCTCAAGATAAGAGATTTTTTGCTGTTACAAGCGCACAATTCTCCATATGACTCAATACTTTAATCAAATCAGATTGGGAGCAATCAAGATTACCCATAATATGGGCCAATGATTCACTGTTCTGTAATCTTGACCCTAAAACAAATAACAATAAACAAAAGATGATAGTAAAAAATATACAAACCATTTTGGCAAAAGTTTGTTTTACAATACGAAATGACTAATATTAAAAAATATAACAATTCAAATAGGTAAATATATGAATTAATTAATTTTATTTAATTTATTAAGTTTCAGTTAACATTGCAAGATATTAATTTTAAGCGAGGTCAAAATAAATAAAAACCATTTAAAAGTAGAGTTTCTATCTTAAAAAAAAAACTACTTTCAGACCAAATATTTATTACATTAAAAAAAATTATTCATGTTAATTTTTAATGACATTATAATTAAGTTGTTCATTAATATTGTAAACAGTTGATTAATAAAAAACACTTAAAAGTAGAGTTTCTGTATGAATTGAACAACCATTCTAAAGACTACAATCAGTAGAAACTTCAAGTACAAATCAACAACAATTAAGGGAAATCAATGTCAACGTAGATCAGATCAGTATAGAATTGGATATGTGGAACATGATTTCTTGGCTTAAAGTGGGCACAATACTCACACACACACACACACACACACACACGGAGTGTGTGGCTGGCAAGTAGGTTCTGCTCCAATAAACAACTGCCAGACGTTTGTTTAGCCATCCAAATGGGATTATAAATACGCATGGGCAGCCTCAATGGACGCCTGCAGTCAATTTGGGGCACAGAGTTAAGGCAGCAAGCTACCTTCTTCCAGCTGCATTAGCAATAACCTTGATATACAAGGTATATATGTATATATACATATATAAATATAAGATATATCGTGCGGTTCGAAAACGACACATAAACCATAATTAAAATCGAAAATTGTTGCCCCAAAAGCGACAAGTGCCCATTTCGAATATGTAAAAAAAAACAAGAAAATTAAAAAAAACGCTCGCTTGCGCACCTGTTTTTTTTTGTTTTTGTTTTAACTCAGCGCGCCCCTTCGCCAGCTTATTCAACTACCAGTCCCCCTCCCTCTGGCTTCTGGCCAGTTGGCTGCTGTCCGGCCAGTTTTGCGTTTTATGAAACAATTACGAGTTCCAATTGAAGTCACAGTCGCAATCACAAAGGCAAAGTTAAAGCAACTCGACTCGACTCGACTCAACTCGACTCGACTTGATTTGAGTTGAGTCGCATCGAACTGAGTCAAGCCGCCGGCGGCGGCTGCCAACAATGCGCAGCAAATTCGAATCGAACGCCAAGTGCCCAGTTCGCAGTTGGCCAACTTGGCCAATAAGGCCGCCAGCCAGCGGGGCACTGATTGCTACAATATTGTTGTTGCTTCTCCCATGTGCAAGCGACGCACAGTGGCCACAAAACATATTCAAACACAGATACAGATACACACACACACACACACTCACACACTTTGCAGTCATTGCTAATATTTTTCTTTCGTTGCCAACGAGTTCTTGCAGCGCATCTTCAAATTCAAAACAAATTCAAGTCTTTTTTTTGGCTTTCTTATAAAAAGTCGTTAAAATTGACTATTTAATTCAGAAATCAATTCTAAATGCAATGCAATAAAGTGAGAGTGAAATAAACTACTCCTATTTATTTAAGCATTTAATAAGTGAAAAGTTGTCAAATTAATTTAAATAAATAAATAAAAAATAGATTAGATTAAAAATCCCTTAAAAATTCTTCTACATAAATAAATAAAAGAAAACCATTTTTCCCATAACTTTGCAATTTCCATAATTTTAAAAATTCTTCCCTAACTTCAATAATTTCTAGTATTTAATACAAGTTTATAGACTGGAAAATAATTTATGCAAATCGAAAACTTTTTTTACCCGGCTTTGATAATTTCCATAATTTAAAAAATTCCTCTAAATAAAAAATGAGAAACTTTTTGTGGCTCCCGGAACATTCATTAGTAAATAATAAATTTTTTTTTGACTCCGGGAACATTAGTTTCGTTTTGAATTTAATATAAATTTTATACTCTTTTTTCTTTGGGTTCTGACGTTATTATTTTAGATTTTACGCTTATCTAATTAATGGAGTTGATATGACTTGAAGGTCAGTCGTTCTGACCATCAAATAATGCAAGATATGTCTGTCAATTCAAGTTATTAAACCTTTTATTCTGCTTGACAACTCAGTACTTAATATTGATAACACAGCTACTCAATTCGGCACAACGCTGATAAAGACTTCTTGAAAATATCTGTACTTGAAGCATTATTGTGCATTTTTTAAGATCTTAAGTTCCAATCGCTATTTACCCTACTTATTTTATTGATTGTTATAACATTTGGTATATATTTAATAAATATGTAATTATTCATTTTAGATCAATCACTGTCAGAACTTACTTCTATTGAAATTCAAAAAGGATTTAAATATTTGAATAAGTGCAAGAAATTGTCTCTCAAGTTGCTAAGCCTATAATAAATGCCATTCTATAATTAAATAAATATATAATCTTATATAAATGTATAAAATATAAATACGCTATTTAGTTATTATATTATATATTATTATGTTTATATATTATATTATATTATTATATATTATAGGAAACGTCATATTCTTGATCAGCATCACTAAGCTAAGCCCAGAATGTTCCTAAAATTTGCTCTAAATATTAGTAAATATTCAACTACTTAAAATTTCAAAATTGATATAAAAATTTAGTTAGTTTAGTTTAGGCAATTTGATATCGGTCTATAAGGGTATATCATATTTGGTGTGATTAAAATAGGCGTGTTTTCTTGTTTTTATTTTTGGTCTCATTGGGTTTTTTGCGGGGTTTTTCCCAAACCGTGTTGATTTAATTTTTGTAATTGAAATACCCACAACAATCTGCATAAATTGTAAATAATAATTTGCATTTTAAATTAACTTTTTGTAAATTATTTTTTGTTAATTTTATTATTTATAAGAAAAGAAATGCAACAAATTTTAAATAAATAGTTTGTAATTAAAATAGCACCAGAAATTATTTTTATATTATTAAATATTATAAAATTTTAGCTTGCGTAAATATTAATTTATATTTTAAATTAATTTTTTTGTATATTCTTTTGTCACGTCTGCATCCTTGGAGACAGAGTTGTGTTTCCAATCGACTGCCCACTTGGCTTTTGGTCACACTGCGGCCAATTGCCAATTCTGTCAAAGCTCAACTCGCCTTGCCTCTATTCTCACCCCACCCCACCCCAACTCACCCCTCTGCCTGTTTTGGCCCGGTGGCTTGCCTACGATTCGAGGAGCTTTGATCGTCGATTGCTTTGATTCGATCGTTCGCCTTTTTAGCTATGGCGTAAAATTGCAGAGCATTGTTGTTGTTGTTGTTGTTGTTGTTGCTGCTGTTGTTGCTGCTGTTGTTGCGCCATTAAGGCAACAACTGCTACACAGACAGCGACAGAAACCTGTAGAATTTACAATTACAACAACTGGTAGCCAGCGTATCTGCGTCAATGCATTTTTTTCTCGCTGGCGCATTTGCAATTGAAGCGTGGCTCAAAGTGAGCGTTGTCTGTGCCCCCCACCCCCTTACAGCCTATCTTTCTCTCCTACCACTTCCAGCCTCTGAGTCTACCCTTCCATCATTGCACTCTGCACACACACACACACACACACACACATAGCGACACACTTGCGCTGTTTGTGGTTTGTTGCTGTTTGGCGTGTTTTAGCGTGTTTTTTTTTATATAACTTTTTGAGTGTGCATAGTTCGAGTATGGCTTTTATTGTTGCTGTTGTTGTTGTTGCTTTTTATAGAGTTGTTGTCGTTAAATGGCTGCTAGGTCCACGATTGTTGTTGTTATTTCTGCATTTTTGTTTTATTATAATTCTTCTTTTTTTTTTTTTGGTGAGCATATTTGGTAGTAGCTGGAATTTTGTTAGCGGGTTTCTGTTCGTTTGTTCAGCATGTAAAATGAATGAATGAGTGGAATGAATGGGGTATGAATCATGGCCAGAGTATTCAGGTAAGAATGCTAACGCGATTAGCAGAGAATTCTACTATTATATAAGCATAGATATTTATATATCTTAAGCGGAAATAATTAACTACTTGAGACTCTCTCTCTCTATCTCTCTGTGTGTCTTTCTCTGTCTGTCTTTCTCTGGTGAGTTGCAGCAATTGTGTTGAGCAATTTAGCTGATTATCTCATAATCAGTTTCGCCTCGCCTTATACTCAATTTGAGCCGAGTTTGGTAGTTTAATGAAGCTGCAAATCAGCTCGGAAATCAGCTTTGAGTTACATCAGCCACAAAACCAACGAAAATGAAAACGAAACAAACTAAACAAAAAAAAATATGGGAAAATAATGAAAAAGCCGTAAAAACAACACAACAGCTACATGAAACAAATTTGATTTACAAACAACAACAACAAGGATTGCATTACATTTTTGGCATTTACAACAAATTTGTTAGTTGCTCTGTGTGTGTGTGTGCGTGTGTGTGTTGTGTGTGTTGTGTCTGCTGCCAATTTTGGCGCGCAATTCAGTGAAAGTTGAGCTTTGGGATTGATTTTGAGTTAGTTCAAAGGTTGGCCAATGATCTGAGACAAGGCAAAGTGTAAAAATAAATTTAAAACATATCAATTATAATTCATAGTATTTAGGAAAACAAATCATATATCATTTAAAGTATAGTCACCAAAAAACACCATTAAAGATAGTCCGCAAAACTGGGTTTATTTTGTTTCAACATTTGCTGATATGTAACTGCTAAAAATATAATTGTATTTAAATAGTCTTTAATTATGCAGTCTTTGTAATGACACACTTATGAGTAAAATAAAATAACATTATTCGAGATTATGTTGAAATAAATATTAAATAATAAATAATAATAAACTTATTCAAACTCTTTTTTCAAAAATGTGAACTATTTGTTGTCCACATTAAATTAATAATATGTTCTGGTTTTTTAATTTCTTTAAATCAAAAGCAACTAAAAAAAAATGTCAACAAAAATTTGTTTTCATAATTTAAACTCAATTCATTTTAAATGACAATCGAGTAATTAAATCAAATAAGAAAACGCAAAAAAATATATCAGGAATATTCCACAATATTCAATATTTACGATAAGTTAGATATGTGAGTAACCTTATGCGATTTGGCAACACTCCAGTTATGGCCAATAAAAGCACTATAAAACATTTTAATAAGCCGACAAAAACAGAAGAAAAAATAGGTTTACTCACCAATTTGGTTAATTTGGCTTGTGATAAGAGCAGGAAACGAGTAACTGGTTGGGAAATATTACAGTTATAATTATATTTATTTGTGGCTTTAATTCACTTTCGATTTGTGCAGCGATAAGGTATTGAGCATTAACCCTTAAGCGAACACTTTTCAATTCACAATTTCTTTTCAATTCATGAATTTCTCATTTCCTGTGTGTGCGTGAAAATTCGCCGTTTTGTTTTCTTTGCAGCGTTCACACTTTAAGACACTTGAAATTATATTTTGTATTTCTTTACGTTTTTTTGGTTGTTGTTGTTCTTGTTGTGTTTTGCTTCGTGTATTTTCTTCTGTTTTCTGTTTTCCAAGCAAAGGCAGTCAACAACAAAAAAAAAAACGAACACAAACTGCAAATGTATGCGTGTGTCTCTCTCTCTGTCCCGCTCTAACCGGTTTTCGTTTGTTTTTAGCTGTTGTCTGTTGACTGCTTCTGTTTATGCTTCTTCTTGGGCGCAGGCGCGACGGCCAAAAAACAAAAAACTTGCTGCTAAATGTTGCAATTGTGCAGCCAATTGCAGGGCAAACAAATTGTTATTTATTTTAAAACACTGTTTTAAAAAAAAACAATCAGTTGGTATGTTCCTCTCACACACAGTTTCACAACACAATACAAGCACACATACACATGGTCACACACACACACACACACAAGAGATTTGTGCACAGGTTCAGGAATGCAGGCAAACAGGTGTCGATTTTGTCGCGTTGCTTTGGCTTCTTGGCCTGCTTTGACTATTTGCTTTTTGAGCTGTTTTTTCTTAGCTATACTTTGCTTTTTTTGTCTTTCAACACGTGCTTAATTCGTTGTTAGTAATTAGTCGAAAATTTTCGGATATTAAGCTTAGCGTCATTTATAAAAGTGTATTTTTTTTAGCACTATCGTTTGAGGGGGAAAACATAAATATGAGCACACGGGCTCCGCACATCCACTTGCTTCGACTACTGAAATGCAACTGTTATCGGAAATGACCGACTGCCTTCTTCCATAATATAGACCGATAAGTCGCAATCGAATTAATTTGAGTGTGACCGTCGTGCCAGCGCTGCCAACCTTAAAAAGATAGATTGACATTGAGGTGGTAGAGTGAGCATGAACCAGTTCCGTACTGCTTTTCGTTTAGTTCCGCAGCCAACTTAATGTGAGCTCAATGATGCGCGCGCAGCCAACTTCACGTGACCTTGGCGCTAAATTTGATTTCAAATTTACAATATTAATTAAATTAGCAAAGTGCTTATTGTCGTTTCAGCGTTAAATAAAAATAGCTAAAATTACATATAGTTGATTTTTACAATGTACTGAGTGCTAATTCAAGTTTTGTTTTTCGTAATTATAATAATATTTATATATAATATATGTGGAATATAATAAAATGGGATGATTATTCCAAACTATTATTATTACTTGTGTTAGACTATTGTATAACTTGGCTGTCAAAATAAACCACTTTCAATTTGCTTATGCTGAAGAACAAATGTTTAAAATTTCATAATTTATTTAATAGTTTTATTTAATTTGCTTTGCTCTATCAAAATCGCAAGGTTCTAAAAGCAATATTATGTAATTATGTGTTCTACTCAATAGGGGCGAAAACGTTCTTCCAGATTTTTGAATATTTGCTTTGAGTTCATCTCATCGTATCCTGGCTCAATCTTATCAGCCTGAATACATGCCAAAATTATGAATTTTGCATGTGGATTCTGAAAAGTAGTAAATTAAATAGTACTTCGAAATGTGATATGGAATAATGCTGAGTCTTACCTCCTTGGGGTGGTCGTCCTTCCACAGTTCAGAAGATTCCAGATAGGATCGCAGAAGCATTCGCCAATGCCAGAAATTTTCTGGGCCATATAATTTTGGAATTGCCGAGAAGTCCAGTTGTACGTGACCCATGTCGCCAAACATCTCAATTAGTAATAACACTTTCATTTCACATTGAAAAGCGTTCGAGGCATTCGATAAAAAAAGCTTCGTTTTGATATCTTTGTCTAAGTTGGCTTAACATTTTCAGGGGCTTTACGGACTGAAAGTGTTTCCAGTTTCAGGTGCACAGACACAGACATGCTTATCAGCCAAGCGGAAAGTGTTAACCGGCAACAACAATTTTTAAACTATTATTCATACTCTATTCATTCATACTCGTGTACATTTGCACAATTAAACCATTAAGTTGTTAAAAACAAATCAAAATCTAGTGCACAGTAAAAATGTTCACGGGGCAGCACAATGGAAATGAAAAGCGAAATGAAATAATCGCTACAAAGTTGTCAGCGCAATTTATTTAATATCCAATGACCGCATATCGAACACACAACATTTATTATGTGTGTGTGTGTGTGTGTGTGTGTGTGTGTGGGTGTTGGTATATGGGGGTGTGTGGTTCTGTGCATGCATAGGGTTTAATTTTATTGTCGGTGGTCGTTTGCTTATTTAATTTTATATTCATACATACTCATTTATCGGTACACATGCACACAACATTAACGCATTGATGGCACTTTGTCCAGTCATTGAAATGGGTACATTTATATTTTTAAAGATTTCGTAACACACAAATAAAATATAATTCTTTACAGAAATATCTTTTTCTTCAGATGCAGCATCTAAACCCCAAACTAAGCCCCATTATAATTTTAAAATAAACAAAAAAAAAAAAAAAAAGAAAGAAAGAAAATCCAAAGGTATTTATAATAATATAAAATAAAAAAATAATAAATAAAAATAAATACCTATATATATATAGTAATTCTAGATAAGACCCCACTCAATCTATATATCCACATTTATTCACATATTAAAATCTATAAATAAATCAAAAATAAAAATTTGTTCATCTTTTGTTTAACTATAATGGATATTTAAATTGATGTTGTATTTAATTTAACAATATTATTTATGGATCATAGCGAAACTCTCCCATATTATTTATAATCTGAAAATACGTATAACATTTTAAATGTTGTGGTTAATTGAATATTATTGTAATATTCATTACACTAGATACAATAGCATATTCGGAGAAAAAATCGTTAGATATTGAAAATCAATATTCAGTAACCATTGGAGATTTCTCCCATTTTATTTATCTACGGAAAATCTATTTATGCTGCCATTGTTTGAATGTTATTAAATAGATAAATTATTTGAGTTTTAAGTTAAACAATATTCACTATTTTTTATTTATACCAAATAATAATATTGCAATAATTGGCATAAATCATTGGGTAACTCCCAGCTAAAATAATGCAAATATTAAAGATATTATCATATTTGTTAATTAATCTTCATTTGCAACTGAACAAAGCATCAGACTAATAACTAATATTATATATCACACATAAGGGCATTTCAGTATCGCTTTTAGCATTTTATTTCCCTTTAGTGGTTGTTTTTTATTTATTTTCATTATTTTTATTTTGTGGTTGCTGCTGAAAGCGTTTTTTTGCGTTATGCAGCTCGGAAAAGCCCTGAGTTGAGGCGAGCTCCAAACTGAGGTCGTTTGTCAGGTAATTTATTGGGGAACTGACGCGTCGGACCGTTTGACTAGGACGCCCTATATAGCCAAGTGGCATGTCACTTAGCGGTGTTAGTTGTCATTGGTGAGGCAATGAATGCATTACAAACACTCTCCCTGCTGCTGCATCTACTCGCCGCTGCCTCCGTTCGGTGTTGGAGCTTTGGCTCCCTCGGTCCCGTTCCCGCACCCGGTCCCAGTATCGTTCCCAGTCTCGGTCCAAGTCTCGGTCCCAGTCTCGATCTAAGTCCTCTCTACGAGGACCGCGCACCACAGCCCAGCGATGCCGGCAATCCAGACAATCACACCCGTAAGTACGCTTGCAAAAAACTAAAGCTAATAAAGTCAAATCGAAAAAAGCGCAAAGTTCTTATTTCAATTTTAGATAATTCGAAATTTTTCTTAAAGCAATTGTGTTTCTAAAACAGACATTTCTTAAATCAAGAACTTAATAATTTGAATTAAGATATTATTTTAAAATGAAACTAAAAAAAATATTTAAGAAAAAAGAGTTTGCGAAAATTATTGAAAATTTGGATTAGGACAACATAATTTGTTGCAGTGTAAATATAAATTGCTTGTACGACGTGTAAATTGGATGAGATGCTAAGTGAAATACTTGAGTTTTGAAGCATGGAAATTAATGATTGATTGATGGGCATAGACAGGAGGAGCTTGTTCAACTGGAGACGATAGGTGGGGTAATTGATAATTCAAAGTGTTTTGAGTGAATTGAGTGCTTCAGGTTAACTTCAGTGTCTGTTAAGTCCCAGGGGATGGTCTAAGAAGGCAGTGGGTCTGGGTTAAATTGTTAAAGTTTAATATTTATTCTTTTGCATCTTGCAGTGCTCATTCGCCAGCTGATTGTGGGTACGCTGCTTCCACCTCTGGTGCCACCAGCCAATTGGCCAACGTTGCCCACCATCGTGGCGCCTGGCACACCCACAAATTGTCGCTGTGTGCCAGCTGGTTCCTGTCCAAATCCAGTGCCCCTACCGCCAAATGATGGCACTGGACAGATAGACATACGCATCGTGAACAGTGGCGGCTCGGTAAGTATGTGAATGGAATTGGGATTATAGCGATGGATTCATAATCATCTGCTGTGCTTTTGCAGTCTGTAACCACCCCAACGGCACCGCTGTCCTGCAGCTATGGTCTGATCGTCTGTTGCCAGGCTGGGAACTATCAATGTGGATTACGATTTCCGCCACCGGCGGGCTCAGCTCTGGCGAGTACTGGCCAGGCTAGCTTTGGGGCGTATCCGTGGCAGGCGGCGCTCTTGACGACGTCGGATGTGTACTTGGGTGGGGGAGCACTGATCACAGCACAACATGTACTCACCGCTGCCCACAAGGTTTACAATTTGGCGTGAGTTGTTTCTATTTTTATTATGATTATTTAGAAGCTAGCTAAAAATCATAATTAATCATTGGCTATCTTTTGATTAGTTTGAACTCGTTTAAGGTGCGCTTGGGCGAATGGGATGCGGCGAGCATTAGTGAACCGATTCCGGCACAGGATGTCTTCGTATCCAATGTGTATGTGAATCCCGCCTTTAATCCCAACAATCTCCAAAACAATGTGGCCATCCTCAAGTTGGCAACGCCCGTCTCCCTAACCAGTCGCTCCACCATTGGCACCATTTGTCTGCCCTCGACGAGCTTTGTGGGTCAGCGCTGTTTTGTCGCCGGTTGGGGCAAGAATGACTTTGGAGCCACTGGCGCCTATCAGGCGATAATGCGTCAGGTGGATGTGCCACTGATACCCAATGCCAATTGCCAAACGGCATTGCAATCCACACGCCTCGGCCCCTCCTTTGTGCTCAGCCCAACGAGCTTTATCTGTGCCGGCGGCGAGCCTGGCAAGGATGCCTGCACCGGAGATGGTGGCTCCCCACTCGTCTGCACGAGCAACGGTGTCTGGTTTGTGGTCGGACTGGTGGCCTGGGGCATTGGCTGCGGGCAGGCAAATGTGCCCGGCGTCTATGTCAATGTGGGCACCTATTTGCCCTGGATACAAACGACTCTAACTCTGTAACTCCTATTCCCCCTTTTACCAGGATTGTTAACCAACTTACGCATTCTGCCAATTAGCCAGAACGGGCTTTTATATATAAATTAAACATTTATTTCTCATTTGTATTTATATTGTTAGGCAATTGTTACCGAAGTTGAAGAGCAAAAAATATACATTTACATCTGCATGTCTTTATTTTTAATTAATGAATTAAACTTGAATATTTAAACATCTGTTAAGCAATAATATTTATGATAAATTTAACAATAATAGGCTTCTTACTATTGCGGTCTTCAGACTTGCCATTAAGTTAAGGATAAATAAGAAATAACAAAAAAAAAGTCCAGCTTGGAGATATATAAAATCCCAACTTAAAACTAAATCAGCTTAAATCAGGGAGTACATTTTTTAAATTAATATCTTGATCGTTGTTTGGATAACTTTTATTTTTGACTTGCATGTGATTTGTCTGCGTTTTTCAATTCGAATAATCGCTTATAAAAAGGCAAAATATAGAAACAAAAAAATGAAAGATTTATTTTAAATTTAATCTGTATAATTATTTATAATAATTTTTTATTCACTTACTCTATTTTTTTGTATATTTCTTTGACCTACATTAGCGGCAGCATATGAATAAATAAATAAACACTTTATTGTCATTCCACAATTTAATTTTAATAGTAGCTTAGATTTCCCATAGAAGTTGAGTGGCTTAGTCACTGCTAAATTCGAATTGTCAACATTATAATAATGACGGAAAAAACCTACGAATGGGCCCAAAGCATACGTTGCTTATTGGCCTTGTTGGAGCGGCAGCCCCATCATAAGTTATTCAAACAGTCAGATGCATATATATTTATATAAGCACTGCCAACAGGTTGCTCCCAGCATCGAGGCATGCGTTTCCTTTTTGTTGCTGTCGCCCTCTCAAACGCACACACACACACACACACACACACACAGACACAGATACAGATACAGTACGCCTTTTTTAGGCACACAATTACATGGATACCTCGGGGCCCGTCTGACTCATAAACAAAAAGGACGCTCAACTTTGCTCATTTGCACCCAATGCCCTCGGGTGTACTACGCAACACCACCACACCACACAGCACCCCACTCCCTCTCCCACACCCACCCCCATCCACATACCCTAGCGACCACTGTATATCCTGCCTCTCAGTTTCATGGTGAAGATTGTATGCAAATTAAATGACTTTGCATTTTGCAGTGGCATTTGTACACAATTCTTATTGGATTATGCGACTCTGTTCATAAGCAGCAATTACCACTTCGAGGCAGGTGCTTCATACATTCAAAGTCGTCTCTGCGTTTTTGTGACGCTAATGCAAAACGGAAGCCGGAAATGTTACTTGCCTCACTTCCACCTGACAAAACGTAAACGCAACCAAAAATTCCAGGCGGCAGGCCAAAATTTAAAATAACAAAAGTCAAATAGTAGAAAAACAAAAACAGTGAAGAACTCAACTGCAATAATGCTGTGGAAGTAATATGTACTGTGGAATACCCTAAAATAATAAAATAATAAAGAAAATGTCATCGTCTTGTTGTTAACTGAAATCTTAAGGTATATTTTTGTAATTTATTATCTAAAAAAATAAGTAGAAATTGTCAACAAACAAGATTCGTTTATTATATAATTTATTAATAAACTTTTAGAATTTCAGTGTACATTTTTGGCAAAAAAAAAATAATTCTATGACTTATTCAGTCTTATATAAAATAAATGTAGAAAATATTAAAATAATATATTTCTCTTAGGAAAAAAAGTTCACCATATTTCAGATAAGTTGATTTAAAATAAAAAAATACTTTAACTCATTTTGTTAAAAAGTTTAATGAATTGAATGAATGATGATAATAATAAAATGAATAATATAAGAAAATTAACATTCATAATAATAATTATAATAGTTAGTTTTTATTTTCAGGAAAATACATTTAATTAACGGACCCGTGAACATAAGAAACTACTTATTTTACAAAACACCATTTATCTTATCGAAAATAGTTTAAGAACGCCGCACATTGCAAAACAGGGTATGAAAACTCACTCAAGAAGAGATTGCACTCAATGAATGAGAATGAAGGCGAAACGAGTCGAGCGAGTGACGAGTCCTTTGATACAAAACTCGACTCGGTTGAGTCGTATTTTGTGCTTAGTCCGTCCTCGGCTCTCGTGCGCAACAGACGTTGTTTTCTGCAAGCGCATGTAACAAGAATTAATATTACTCAACAAGGCAATAGCAACAGCAATAACAAAAACAATAACAAGACGCACAAGAACAACAACAACAACAAGAGAAGTGTCGGCTAGACAGTTAGTATTGTTGTGCTTAAAACTAGCCAAGTTGAGAGCGCACAACGGATTTACGAACGCGTTGCCATTTCAGTTGTGCAAGTGCAAGTGAAAGTGAAAGAAACCGTTGCAGATGCACTCGTAATTTTGCAGTGTTGTGTAATCGACGTTGTCGTACATTTCGTATATTAAATCGATTAATGACCAATCGACATCGGCATCGTGATCGTGCTCCGTTAGCTTAATGCCATTTCATATGACTTAGTGTGTGTGCCTGTTTGCCTGTGTGCATGTGTGAGTGTGGTTATGAGTGTGACACACTTTATTGTTGATGTTCTTGTTCTTGTGCTTGTTCGTGTTATTATTGTTGTTGCTCTTTGTGCTGCGCCTTACCAAATGTCCTTGATGTCGTCGCCATGTCTGAGTGCCACGCACCCGTTGTCTAACACGCGTCGCCTCAAAGCAAATACACAGTATTAAATAGAATCTTTGGTGCTTTTTGTCTACACAGTGCCAACAGTCGCACAAAACAATCAAAGCAAATTTAAATCAAACAAAATTTCAAAAAATATATCTTCAGCAAACGTCAAAAAAATCACAACTGTCCGCGAAAAAAAGCAAGCATACTTTTTAGAGGTTTACGTCATGTTTGTCTACGCTTAGCGGCGCTCCATTTATATTATGCTTTACTCAGTACGTCTCTGTGTGTGTCTGTGTCTGTGCCTGTGTTTGTGCCTGTGACTGTTGGTTTGTAATTGTATTCGTCTTTGTTCAAGTTGGCTAGTTGCTTGACACGCGGACTTATCCAGCGATTCCATATTTTATAAATGCATGCCAACTACTATTTAACTTTCAGATACAAACCTTCACAAATAACATAGTATTTAAACTGTACAAGCTATCCAAAATTGTGTAAACTTTGTTTGACTAATTCAAAAATTCAACAAGCTGCACTTTCCACTCCCTCTAAAAAGCCAGCTCGCTGAGCTATTTGCACAAATTTACGTAAGTGTTTCTCTCTACTTGTTTCCAATATACTTTCTACATACATATTCGAATGCATATATATATTTATATAAATATATATAGATTTTTATACACCTACATCTACCGATTTGAGAACGCTTGTCTTGCCTTCAATAAATATCCATCATGTTCATGCCTAACTACATAACAATTTAAAAAGATAGATACTGCCTAAAACACTCCCAACACGTATGCTTTTAAAATTGTTGATATTCGTATTTAGCTCAGTTTTGACAAATGCTTATTAAGAAAATTATACCTACAATGTTCTTTTATTATATGCATTGCGGTACAACTTTGACTGATATTTAATACCATTTGTAAAATGTTGACTTAAATATAAAATTGTTTTTTTTTTTATACTATCTTCTTTAAGTAGGCATAGTTCATTTATTAAAATATTATATACTTAATATGAAGGCAACACTTACCTATACCTAATCGTTTAAAATATACAAAATAAAAAATAAATAAATTCTTATCAAAAAGTAATTAGTTTCTCCTTTATATATAAAACATTTTCTTCCGACTGACAGTTTCTCATTTGAACTGATGAGTGACGCAAATGCTCAAAGAAAACTGAAATTTTAGTAGTTCGTTTTTCTAGTGAGCACTGAAAGAGATTTTTTAAGTTTCTTCCAAAGTGGAGATGACTGTTAGAAAAGTGTTGACTTTTTATTTTAGCGACTTTATACACATAGCTTTGTCGTTTGACAGACATTTATTTTTTATTATTATTATGTTTTTATTAATTTCGCTGTTTCTCTTTGGTGACCTCTTTTTATTTTAAATTTAAATAAGTTTTTCGCTGGCTCCAAGACAAGAATAATTATCTTAACGCCTTATCTACTTTTTATTTATTTTAAGCTTTAAGTCTTAAGAAAAATTTATTTGCCTGGCATTGCAGCTTAGTTCATGCAAGTATGAAATTAATGACAGTTTAATTTGTTAACACTAGAAACAGACAAAAGGATGAACAAACCGACTAATGATACTCATCAATATAAACCTCATATACTTAATGCATTTAAAAAATATTATTTATGTTACATTTCGAGAAAATCGCGTTTTGAGCTTTTTTATAAAAAATAAACTACGCAATGCCATATCTTCGCCAAAATGATCCGATCTCCTAGTTATATTCAAGGTTATGTACACTTTTTGTCTAATATCATTATTTTCAAACAAGAACATTGAATGAAATACATTTAAGATAAATTTATAATTTAGAAGCAGTGCTACTAATTAATGTGTTTCAGTCTCTACTTCTGGTATATAAAGTTCTCATTTAGCATTTTGCATTTTGCATTCCTTTCGACTCCCATTGACGCAGTCACATATGATCAAATTTGTCCTTTCCATGCCTGCTGCACATGTCAATTGGCATTGCCTCGGCAATCCTCTGAGAAGCTCAGATGGAAATGGCATTAGCTCCCTGCTCTCGTCAACTCTATGAATAAATGGGAAATATGCACGAGTGCCTGGCTGAAAACGGCTGGCATTTTGATAGACGCTGACATTTTGTATGGATGTGCACGAGATGCAGTTGTCCCTTATGCAATATGTTTACGTATGTATGTGTGCATCGTGTGCTTGTGCATCTGTGTCCTGGATTACTCTTTTCACGTTTGCTGTGAAAACATAATCATCGTTCGGTCGCCATGGGGAGTGTTAATGAGTGATGCTGACTGAGTGTGGCTGAATCCCTGACAGTTGGATGCACAGCATCCGCACTACCGTAATCGGCTAAGCAGATGCGTCAAATTCATCCACGCGTGCAACCATCAGTCGGCTCATGGCAGGTGGGTGGACGAGTCGTCTGCCTGATTATAAAAGGCTTGTTTATTTTTATCGTACATGTGCATTTGCTGTGAGCTTAACATGACCTATGTGTTACTAGCACAAATCTTTGAAATTAGTGCAGCAAATACGTAAGAATACAAAGAGAAATAAACCATCAGCTGGGGATTTTCAGGCCATACAGAAAGCAATCTATCTTGCTTGCGAACGCATCTTACCGGAAATACTTGGATGAAAGCAATGTTCATTGTGACCACACAATGTGAGTTACGGGAGTACCTTAATTGCATAGTTTTATGGAATCTTTTCGCTAGAACAAGCAAACTTAGCTGATTCGTATTCAGAATTAAGTACTATTCTTTTTGTTTTGGCCTTTATTCAATTCCATCAAAATTGAAGGAAGGTCAGGGTTTTAAATGGGAATGGGACAACATGCTTACAGATTGATATTCGGAATAGGAATTAGAAAAACCTTAAATCCTTGATACGAAGACATTGCTTAAGCCTCATATCAAGAAAGTCAAGGTTCATATCCATTTAAAGTTTAATCATAAGTTAATAGCGTCGACACTAACGCCTTTAATTATTCCTTTTACCAAATAAATTGAACAACAAATTTTAAGTCTCCGTAAATTTAAATTTAATTTAATTTAAAAAAGCAATCGAGCTGTATAATATTAAGGAAAAGAAAAAAAGAGAGATAAAATCTTAAAGAGAAATTTAAGAAGTTTCTCTTCCTTCTTAACTATTTACAAAACAATTTTTAGATTTTATGAATATTCTTTTTAAATGAATTTTATTTAATTTTTAACTTTAATTCCTAAATTCATTTTCGATTTTTATAAGTCTTTTTAGTATTTATTTTCAACACATGCTATCTTTTCCATAAATATTTCTTTAATTTTTAAATTTATATCAATTAATTTGTGTCTTTTATTTTATATTTAAATTTAGACTCTTATTACGTTAACCTATGCAAATTTGGAGACTGTTTTTAGTTAGCTTTCGGAAGTGCCTATTGGCAGAGTATCTCTTAGTCAGGCAACCTCGACTAGAGTACTCTTGCTTGCATTTCTTCCAGAATATATAGTCATTCAGTGCTCATAATTTGGTATTCAGGTGATGTTCTCCTTTTGACTTTTAATGCTTGTGTCATTCACGATTTGTAACCGTTACATTAAAACCCATTTCCGCCCGAACAAAGGCTGGCTGAGAATGTCAACGCTGGCAGGACACGTGTGCACATTGTGCATGGGTGTCAATCTGGCCTGTGACATTGCAGCAACATTACAACATGCCAACATCACCTCTATTCCGCCGCTTCAGAGTCCCTCTCCCCTCGCCGACAATCTTTTCTCAATTCGCAATATTTTTCTATGGCGCTGCAGATGTTTTTTCCCCATGGAAAATCGAAGTATTTGACATGTGGCAGGCATGTCAGTGAGTTGGTCACACACACCTACTGTATGTAGGTGCATATGTGTGTGTGTATGAAGAGGGCAACCACCAGAGGCAGCCATCAACTCAATCATTCACCCATACATCCTTCTGATGATGCAATCGCATCTCGGATGTTTCTGTTCCCGTAGTCATTTCTAACAAAGTCATTTATTTCTGGTTTAGAGTCGAGTGTTTTATGTCATTTTGATATACCCATTATATTATGATATTCGCACTTATATTTTTTTATTCGTAAACAAAATCTGAGATTACAAAGTATATAGGGTATGCTTGCAGTTGACCACGCGAGAACCGAGTCCATATTACTATATTATTGTCATTGGTTACTGTTTTGTGCTTACTATTGTTGCCCCATTGTTCCTTGTTGACCCTGTGCTTCATTTCACTTATTCATTGCCTCACACACATTCGGAATGATTTACACAGATATGGTTACACTATGTACACATTTATGGCAAACACTGTAGTTCACTTGACAATTCCTTTGTATACCCTGTACGCCTTCAAAATTAAAATGTGTGTCACAGGCAGACAAAGCCATCTCCGACCCCCTTTGGCTACATGGATGATGAGCTAAGTCGATCTAATCTTGTTGGTCTGTCTGCCTCTCTGTCGGTCTCTCTCTCTTCTGCTTACACTCAGAAAAATAAATATACTAAATAGAATTACAATTAAAAATAAATTATCTATGTTTTTTAGAAACACATTTCTTTTATTGTTAGTAGTATTGAAAACCGCGCTATAATGAGAATAATCCTGAAATTTAGATTAGTATTTTTAGAAAACTATATTTGGATTTCTTTGTGAAAAATGTGCTCTGCAATCTAGAAAAGAATAACTATGAAAGACATAAACTTCCGTATTGGAAATGTATTTTCTGTATAATAAAGTCAGTTAACCTTGGCATTAAAGTATGTCAACATTCTAAAATTGAGGTATAAGTTTTTCTGAGTGCATTTGAATCCCTTGTGGCCAAGCAAAGATATTAAATTGCTCTTCAAGGGTAATCGTACAGTAAAACGTAAAATTAAGATTTTGTCTACATTTTGAATGTAAATTTGTTATTTGGATACGTTTTCTCTACAGCTTAAACTGTGTGTATAAATAAAAATAAACTTGAGTTATATTTTCCCTATGGCTTAAACAATGTGTATAAATAAAAATAAACTTGAGCTATATTTTCTCAATCAATATCTCTCTGACCCGTCTTTTTTATGTGTATTTTGTATCCATTACTCAGTCAGTCATAAATTTGTATTTTATGCTTCTTTGTATATAAAAAAAGTGAATAAAAGTTGACGTATTTTGGGGGCTAACGATTTGCGATTAAAATTTGGCAAAATAATTAAAAGATGCATATAAATAAAGTTGGACAACTTGATGTGACAGTCAAGCAATTTTATTATATTATATATTATTTATATAGACAGTTTGCAGGCATAATTTCATGTCGGCCAGTTTTGATTTATTGCGCAATTTTGCCACATGACATGACAACAATAAAAAGCAGCAGAGAGCCAAAAACCATAGCCGTAATTGTTGTGCAGAGGTGTAGGCGTCCTTTGGGGCCATTCCCAGCTCAATATGCGAAATATTTAGAATATGTATATATATATATACATATATATATAAATATATATATAAATTACAAGAAATGTGTCTATTTCATGTGTACATACAAAAATATGTATATGTGTGGATGTGTAGATATGTACTTGTTTTTTTATTACTTTGCCAAAACATAAGACATTTGTGGCTTAAATTAAGAGCACTCGCCAGTAATAACAAGAAAGAGAAGCAGAGCAACAACGAAGAAAACATTAACAAGACTGAAAACAACAATAACAAGGATATTTTTGAACTTTGCCAACTTTTCATTATGCAAAGTGAGCAAATGCGTCTTCTTCTTCTCGTTGATTTCCTTTTTTCTTTTTTTCATGCTGGGCATTAATAATTTGGCAACTTTTTTAATATTCAAACTTGTAGGCACACATATAAGTACATAATTAATTAATATGCATATGTATGTGAAACATGTTTGCGATTGTGCCCAAAATATTCTGGTAAGGCTTATAAAAATCCAAAAGTCTTAGGTCAGACAATTATATATTTATTTCTGTGGACTTTATTATTATTCATGCTTCATGCTTCTGATAAGTCGCAGTAAGATACATTGTGCCCTCTTTTAAGCCTAAAGATTTTGCTTTCTTAGCTTTTCAGTTTCGGCAATTTTTTGAGTTTTCCAGCACTCAGAAAAAAAGCGAAAGGTTTTGAGTTCGAGTTCCCACAAAATCTTACTAATTTATCTATCTATAGTTTAATGGCAAAATAAGCAGATTATTAACTAATTAGACATCTTTTTTATTACGTTAAGAAAAAAAGAAAATAACTGGTTTTTCGTGAGTGATCGGGGGTCCGTTCTAAATTGAGAATTTTCTAAAATTATATAGATTTTTTTTCCGAGTGCAATACGGTGCGGTCCTTTAAGGAGACTGAGGCTTTCCTTCTTGCTTGCGTGTCGACGTTTAATTTCCTGTTATATACCTTTGAGCCGAGACCATCTTAATTACATTTTCATCTTAATTTTCTTATTTACAAATAAGATATGTGTTAAATATTGATTTAAGTTCTGTCTTCGTGCGCTTAAAGCACATTTTTCTAATCAATATTTAATGCTTTAATTTCTTTAAACATCTTTGAGTTAATTAGTTAGTTAGCCACACGTAAGGGCAAAGACTTTTTACCGCGAACTTTCCTTGACCCGGGACTCGTTAACAACAGATTTAGTAAGCATTTTATTTACCCCTCACCCACCCCTCACGCGCAACCCCCCCGCAACACACAGTTTGCAGTTGGAGAAGAAAGCGAACAAAAACATGAACAACTGGCATCATTCAGTTGTTGGCTAAAGTTTTATTTTTCTTTTGTGAAAAGGTCCTTTTGGTTTAGTTGTTGGGTGCAAAACTTTTGCACAATGCTTTCAATTGAAATTCGCATTTGGAAATTGGCAAAACAAGTTCTTGAAATTCAATATACCAAATAAATATATATGGAAAATACATTCCAAGCAATGCTCATACATACATACATATATATATATATATAGTGAAATCTGCTTGAAAAATGAGCTCAAACAATTTGCTCACTGCGTGGCAAGAAAAGACGAGCCCAAAGACTTGATAAATTGCGTTATTTGACTCTAAACATACACTAGCAAAAGATACAGATACATTTAGTTGAAGATAAACAAACGCAGACAAAGCCGGAATCGTTATCTAAAGTGCTACAAGTGCTTGGCCAGCTGATTGGGATTGTTTTATGCTTGGCTTGAATTGATTGACTATTATGTTTCCTACCTGTTTTCTTAACGCCTCATTGGATCCATTGGAGCCGGCATCCAGTGAACTGAATTATGCAAACAAACAAACAACAACAAACACAAGCCAAACAAACAAATATTTGGCATTTTATTTGCCATTTCATACGACACGTTGTGCTGGAAAATTGTTTCAATTGACTAACTGAATGCTTGAAATAATCTATGAAAACCTTGCAAAATTAATGTTGTGGGAAAAGTTTACTGTTAGCCTTTGGCTAACACACACAAATGCTCGTAAATAATTTAAATGACACATTTTTGAGCCAGACAATTAATTTATTTGAAATTCTTTCACACAAACACTTGTGTTCATGGATTTTCATTAGTAATATTTTAAATACTAAAACTGAAATGCTCGTAAATAATTTAAATGCCACTCGTTTGGATTGGCAATTAATTTATTGGAAAATCCTTTATACATGTGCTTATGGATTTTCATTAGTAATATTTTTATCACCGATATTTAAGTGCTCGTAAATAATTTATAAGCACCTCTTTCGGGTTGGCGATTAATTTATTTGAAAATTTTTTACATAAATATCTGTGCATTTGGATTTTCATCAGTAAAGTTTGCGAATACTAATAAATTAAATCGAATGCTCATAAATAATTTAAATGTCACATATTTGCCAGGGTAATTATTATATTGATTTCATTAGTAAAATATTTTTTTTTTATAATACTCAAATGCTTATAAGTTACACACTTTTAAGGCAGGCAATGAATTTATTCGAAAATCTTCTACACATTATACATTTTTCCATAAGTAATCATTTTAAAAACAACCATTTGTGATGGACAATTAATTTATTAGAAAATCTTTTACACAAACATCTGTGGATTTTCATCAGTAATGTTTGTGAATACTAATAATGAAATGCCCATAAATAATTGAAATGTCACATTTTGTGCCAGATAATTAATTCGATTGAAAGTCTTTTACACATTGTTTATTGATTTCATTAGTAATATTAATAAATAATCACAAATTCCATTATATCCGAATATGTAAAGGTAATGGCAAGAAATGAGGGCTCATTTAATATTCGAGTTGAGGGCGCTGACAAAAAACACACACACTAAGATATAAATGCTGGTTGGGTAAATAATTAAGGTTTGACGTCATTCCAACTCGCAATAGAAGTCAGCTAACACGCAACGAGATTGTGGCATGCACATACGTACTAGATGTACCGTTTGTTGCCTGATAGTCACTTGATTTCCAGCTAAAGCTGAGAATAGCAAATGACACAAGCCTTAAGGAATGGCCGACAGCAGTTGACACCATTTAATGGCGCTCCTGAGTTGAACATTTTGCAATTTTCAAATTAATTCAAGTGGTCGTAAATTTGCGTTAACCGTCACACTTTTAGAGCTGACCTGCAACAAGTTGCAGATTATGTAAAGTTATGCAGCCAGGCCTTCATCTAATTGTTGTTGTCTGCCAGTCGTCGAAGTCGGTGCCAGGCTCGCAACTTTCAATTGGATTTGTTGTATGGGCGGGGGGCACGCAAAGGCGGCCAAAGGGCTACGAGCCTTGCCCCAATAGGGCCAAAAGCCATTTCATGTGACGCCGTTTATCGCAATTGCACAAAATCGATGGAAATAGTCGAACTTCTGCCACAAAATACGTTGTCCATGGAGGCTGCTGGGCAAAGTTATTGAGTTTTGGCTTGTTTGCCTACTCAGCATGTTGTGTGTGTGTTTTTTTGTGCATGTGGCCCTATGGGACTTAAAACTATAAAACCTATTTAAAGTGCTCACTCATAAAGCAAATAACACTTTAGTAGTTCTGTCCATGAACTATAAAGTATTCTCAGCGGTAAAGCGGTAAATCAGCCGATCATGCCACATTTAAGTTTCAGCCCATTCAGTTTTATATTTTACAATTAATTTAGATTATATTTACAATTTCTTTGAGCTTACAACCTGGTGCCACAAATCATGCTTAAATACAGTCTCAAAACTCCTTAATTAAGTCTTATTATTATTAAGATTTACACTATTATTGTTATTATTATTGTTATTATTAATGTTATTATTATTGTTATTATTATTCTTATTATTATTATTATTATAATTATTATTATTTGTATTATTATTATTATTATTGCTGTTACTTATATTATTTTTTATACTGTTTTCTGAATAAAATTAAATTAAATTTACTTACCTTAAGATTGTCAACTTCATTTCGATTTTCTGATTTAAATTTCACGCATAGACGTATTTTATATTTTAATACCCCCAGTTTTATTGATTGCTTTATTTTATTTTAAATGTTTTTAATGCCTTTTTAAATTTATGTATTCTGATAATTTAAGTTTTAAAATGTTTGCCTTTCCTTTCCATATATAATAAATAGATAAATGTCAAGTTGAGCATCTTTATGAATTTTAGCATTTAAGAAAATATAAAATCATCAATCAATCATTCAGTCTTTGAAGGTTCAGCTTCTCCAGATAAAATGCCATTAATAAATTGAAACGCAAAAGTGTTGATTTATTTAATTAAATTATGGCTTAAATTAAGGAATCAAAGATAAAGAAATGAAGACTTATTAGCCAGTGGCGGGCACTTTATTCTCATGGGATGCACAGTTATTTCTAATGCCATTAATAATAATCCATTCACAAATGAATTCAGTGCGGGGCACATAAAAGTCATTGCAAATAGCTGCGAAAGATAAAGCAGAAAACAAACGAGCTTCCAAATGTTGCAAATGCAACAACAAGTCAACAAACATAAAAGCAAACTCTCTTAAACGCATAAATATAAATATATAAATATATAAATATTAATGTGTTGCTCGTTCAATAAAATGTTGATTCGACTTGCTCCCTCTCGCTCTAACACACACACGCGTAGCAAATTCGATTTGCATACGAGAAAAGTGTCGCTTCGAACAACAAAAATAATAGATTAAAGCCAACGAGTCGTGTGCGCAATTTGCGCAGCAACAAATTGTTGCATACTCGGGGGCGCTTGCATCCTGAAAGCGGAGTGTTGCGAGTGTGCGAGAGTGTGTATATGTGTGCGTGTGTATATGTAAATGATTCATATTGTATACTTAGTATTAGGGTCCTAAGTCAACTGCAAAATTGCCTTTGCCGTCGATTGGTCGATAAAATAACCCAAAAAGCCAAAAACAAAAATATGAACAACAAACTCCAAACGAAGGTCAACAGTTTTGCTGCATCATTTACCAAGTGAGCTTAAATATTTATATGTATTCAATTTGACATTTAGTGGCCTTGGACTCTTAAATTCTAAGTGCAGGCAAAGCAGCTGCCAGCCAAACAGCAGCAGCGGGATGCCAGCACCTAATCCCTCACAGAGTGAAGAATCGTGTAGCCAAGCAGGACAATGAGGTGGGTGGCATGGGGCAGTACGGAGTATGGAGAGGGGGATGGGGGATGGGGGATGGCAAACACTGCTTGGGGGCAATGCTGACAATGCTGTCTGTGACGGGACAAGCGGAAAATTGGGGCAGCCTCGGCATATCTTGACGATAGTCACATACATTCTTTGAAATTGACCCGCATAGCAGATAGTGTGACATCATCGCTACTCACCCACACATTCACACACACACAAAAATACACGCACCGCACACACCCACACACACACAACTGTTTTAATATGTGTGTGTTTTTCACAGACTAAGCAGAGTTCACAGCAGGTGCATTTTCATTTGGCAGCCTTGATTGTGTCTAATAAAAATATACCCGAAATTTAGGAAATTGCTATAATTTTAGCCACAGGTTCAGAACAGTTTATTTAAAAAAAATCAATATCTAAAACAAATGGATACGTTTTTTTACAAATCGGGGATTCCAGATCTCAACAGTAAATTTTTCTAAAACAATTTTGTAAATTTCTATTATTTCTGTAAAGTATTTTAAAATGTAGCTTTGCTCTGCTCTTAAAATCATATTTTTTATTTATTTAATTTTTTTGTATTTGAAAAATCTTACGACTTGACTAAGATTAGAAAAAGTTTAATTTCTTAAATATGTATATTTATGTATTTGTAATTAAATTTAATTAATTTTGTAATACTCCAAGACAAGTATTTTTTTTATTATGCGCCGACATAATTCAATTACCGTCGGGAATCGTGTTCAAGGAAAGATTCGCAGCGTCCATACAGCTCTAAAATTCCACAGCTGACTGGACAGCAAATATATTTTATATAAGCCAAAAAAACTTACTGGTTTTTAGATTTTTAAAATTTTAAACCAATTCTTTTTCTGAGTGTAATTGGTCATTCGCATGCTTATCAGGAGAGTATTCTTTGGCTGGCAGCGACTTCCACAAATCACTTAAAAGGCAATTTCAGAAAGGATATTCAGAATGGTTATTCGTTTTTGGTGCCTCCGGCTCCATTTCTTTGGCCGATGTGTCATCATAAAATTCCACTACTAAAATGCTTGAAGGAGAAGTCAAAGTTTATCAAGATGTTTGAGTTTGGAACACTTTGAGTCGTAACATTTTTCATGCTGCCTGCGCATTAAGCAAAACTCTGCCAAACTTTACGAGTTTGGCTTCGGATTTGGCTTTGGCCTTGAGTCATTTTTACGAAAACGGAAGCAGACGAAAACTAGGCGCCCATAGTTAAAAATCACATCAATTCCTATGTGGGGCGCCCCAAAGTTATAAATAACCGAACAAATAAGTGCATAAATGTCGGCCTTGAATGCGTTTTATATTTTTGGCATTGCTGGCAAATTTCATATCATTTTCTGTCTCACAAACCGTGCGGCGGAAGCTGGTCTGACATTTGCAACAAAAACAAAAAAAAAAAACTAAAAGTGTACTTCATTTTTGGTGGGCAGGCGGCCAACTGGGGTGCAATGTTAGCGAAGGTTGCTGCAACAAACTGGTAATTGCTACAGCCGCACATAACGGGATCCCGTTGATCTCCCTAAGCCGGCAATTAGTTCGCTATTTTCGTTGTCGCTTTTCATTTCATATCCAACCCATTTCCACGGCAACCACTGACCACTTAAATTTAATGGCAACCTTTTGGACCATTCGAAGTGCTTTGACATAGTTCCAGCTTTATGTCTACGAGGAATCGTGTGTGCCCCTTTGGACCTATGTGTGTGCGTGTGTGTGGGTGTGCGTGTGTACATAAAATTAACTGCTTTTATCTGGTTATTGTAGTTGTTTACTTTTCCTATTGCTAAAAAAACACTTGCCATATATGAATGTTTTCGTGTGTGTGTGTGCGTGTGTGTGTGTGCGTGTGTGTGTGTGCGTGTGTGTGTATGTTTGTGTGTGAGAGAGTGTTCGTGCAGGCAACAGACAAACTATTTATTTAGGCCAAATGTTTTATGTGTAGTGTGTGTCTAGAGCAATTTCGCCATATGTCCCATACATTTAATTATAATATCCGTTTCTACATTACGTAGCATACGAGTATTTGATAATGTACTTATCAGGTCTGCATGCCCTTAAATAATTGTTACTATAGGTCATGGATATAAGATACACTGATGGTAATAAACTTAATAATAGTTTATCGACTCGAAAATTCATAAAACTGTTACATACATGAAACTTCAGATCTGGGTTTGGTTTAGCAACTTTATTTGTGACCAGAACAATCGATATTTATCGATATTTATTATTACAATGTTGGGCTTATATAAATGAGTAAGAATTAACAGAGTTCATCAAATCCCTTAATACAAATCCTTTATAAATAAAGGTTAGTTCAATGCCACTTAAATTATAAATATTTATTAACAGTCAAGTCGACATATTAACATGTTTGTTTGTGGTTTATTTCCTCATATCTAAGTCGATCAGTTTGGCTCACAAGCAATTACAAATTAATGTTTATTAAAATTTATTGCATAATTAAACGCAATTAAATTGTAAAATCCGTAAGCTGGAATGAATTTACTTGAAGTTAAACTTTTGATAGAAAATAGCACCCCATCAGCCAGACTTGTGCACATAATTTAGTTGGAATTCCATGAAATAAGTTTTAATTAGTGTGAAAATACTAAGCACATAAGTTGGCTGCAATTCAGAAATGCACAGAAATTTAACTGCGAAAAGTCGGCGAACGAAATGATGCACGGAAAAAGCCAGCGTGCCACATAAACAAAACTTTAGCAGCAACATTTCACGGCGACGCAACGAGCATTTTCTCTTGGAAAATGTGCGCTGAGTGTTGCCCATTTGCATTGCGTCATTTACAGAGTGAGGTGGGGGGGGACAGGGGCGTGACAGAGTGGTTGGGGTGGGGGGCACCTTAACGAGTGACTTTGTCTGCCTTGGCTAATTCATGGTGACCCCTTTCGAGGGGGAGCGAGCTAAAAACAAAAATAGTTGTTGGGCCCGCCGTTAATTGTCAAGGCAACAACGTTTCCAAGGCAACAACAACTACGGAAATAGCAACAACAGCAACAAAATGCGCAATCAGCTTGCCTGTCACTTGCACAAGTGTGTATCTGTGTGTGTGTGTGTGTGTGCGTGTGTGTACATGTGTGTGAGCGTAATAAAGTGTCATTTTAATTACATGCATAAAAAATGCCGCAGTACTGGACAAAATTACTGTTCCACAAGACTGCCGGCAATTGTTGCACATGTTGCACATGAAATGACTTTATTCGATACTCTCCACGGAAAATGGGAATCCATTCAGTAATTGCTGTAAATTGTAAATGCAATTTCTCCTATAGAAGATTGATGGAGAGGAGACATCTCCTTTACTGCATTAACCGGCTAACGACAAAATTATACTGCCCACTGCAGGGATATAAAAATGCATCCCAAATATGCCAAAATAAAGAGAGTTATAAAAAAAGCAATAAAATTTAATTAAATTTGTTGACCAATGCACTTTTAATTAAAAAAGTTTTATAAAATTCCTGCAGCATCATTTTGAGTGCTCCACGGGAGAGAGCTTCACTGATGAATACCCTGAACCCAGCTACTGAATACAAAATAGGCCTCGAGTATTATATATATATATATACTCGTATATAGTATATATAGAGTGCAGTAGAGGGGTTTAAAGTAAAAAAAAAATAAATTGGCATGAAGATAGTAGAACTTTTATTATGAAAAAACATTTTGCTTTTCAAAGTTTGCGCTTCTTATTCGATATAAATAAAATTTTAACATTTGATTAATAATATTTCTATGTATGTTATTTATCAATTTCTGGGACAAACTTCACAGTTTTGCATCTTTTTGCTATCGGAAATCTATTAATATCGATATTCACGAAACGAGGTCAGTTATCGATTAAATTAAATAAATTGTATCTGTGTATCTTATTTGATAACTTATATTCGAAAGTTTAAATTTCTAGCTCATATAAATCTCTGAGATCAGCTTTTTTATACAAACTGACAAATTGTCTCGGAGGTTGATGCTGATCAAGAATGTATATGTCCTATATACGTTTCGACAGCCCATTCTCTGCGCACTTTGCACAACTTCATTGTACATTTTTCCACAATATTACTAATAAAACTAGCTACCCTCAAATGAAGGAAACCCAATTTTAGATTATTCAGAGAAATGTAATATTTAATCCTCTGTCGTGGTTCAACCATAAAAGGTTTAAGCTAAGCGCATCAGTGGTTTCATTAATATAAGAACTTTTGTTTCGCCTTTTTCCCATTAAAAGCGTAAACATTTGAAACTGTTCCCGGTCACTGAGACCCGAGCAGGAACAGGACAAAGTTCTGTACTCCCTGCCCCAATTTAAGTATGCAGACAATTGCAAACTTTGCAACTTACTCACGTACACAGAGCTATACAGCTGTGTGTGTGTGTGTTGAATGCGTGCAATTGCATTGCGTGAGTCTGTGGCATTGAGTTATGGAGCTGCTGGCCCAGATGAGTCAGGTGCCAGGTGACAGAAGCAATGACAACAAATTCGAACGATGACTTAATTGAGTTATTTGTATGACAACAGTTGAAACTGAAACACACGGCAATCAATTCAGTTGCAGTGGCAAACCTCAAGCAATTTTGAACGTGCTGATTAATTTGTGGCAAGACTCAGTCTGTAAAAAGGTTGATTTAACAAACACACAGGTGATCAGCTGCTCGTCAATTATGCAAATATGCAACAGATTTGCCTGCCACTTTATTACGTTTGCATAAAATATTGAGCAAACTGTACGAGCGAAGAAATGTGCTCTAAAAGAAAGTGTGGCACTTTCACATCTACCCAGAGCACATCACGTACGCAGCTGCTAAAAGGACCAGTCAGAATCACTCCACCTAAACTAACTTGAAAACTTACTGCTCTTTGCAAGAATTGCATGAAAAAAACTTGAAGTTCACAGAGTTCACTTAAAGTTTTTTGCTGTTAGGAATTATTAGTAAAAAGAATCTAATAATTGTTACAATGAAACACGAACACAATTATTCAAATAACAAATTTCCAGCTTTTATTTAAATTGTAAATGTTTACTTCTATAATATACTCATGCAACCAATGAAATCTGGGCAAATTATACAAAGAAAATTATGATAATATGCGGAATTAAGTTTTCTAAGGCTGAAGTCGGCATATGGGCATAGGTCGAACATTCAAAATGCCATAACTTCGTCAAAACTCAACGGATTTTCAAAAGCAATGGCGTTTTAATCATATTTTGGCCTCTAGATCAATCGTACATGTAAAGTTGAAAACGTAATTTTGGATCGCAACATAAGTCAAAATTATAGTCAGAAAATCGGCATATGGGCATAGGTCGAACCTTCAAAATGTCGTAACTTCGTCAAAACTCAACGGATTTTCAAAAGCAATGGCGTTTTAATTATATTTTGGCCTCTAGATCAATCGTACATTTAAAGTTGAAAACGTAATTTTGGGTCGCAACATAAGTCAAAATTATAGTCCGAAAATCGGCATAGTCCGAAAATTGGCATATGGGCATAGGTCGAACCTTCAAAATGTCATAACTTCGTCAAAACTCAACGGATTTTCAAAAGCAATGGCGTTTTAATCATAGTTTGGCCTCTAGATCCATTGTACATTCAAAGTTGAAAACGTAATTTTAGGTCGAAATATAAGTCAAAATTATAGTCAGAAAATCGGCATATGGGCATAGGTCGAACCTTCAAAATGCCATAACTTCGTAAAAACTCAGCGGATTTTCAAAAGCAAGGGCGTTTTAATCATATTTTGGCCTCTAGAACAATCGTACATTTAAAATTGGAAACGTAATTTTGGGTCGCAACATAAGTCAAAATTATAGTCCGAAAATCGGCATATGGGCATAGGTCGAACCTTCAAAATGCCATAACTTCGTCAAAACTCAACGGATTTTCAAAAGCAATGGCGTTTTAATCATATTTTGGCCTCTAAATCAATCGTACATTTAAAGTTGAAAACGTAATTTTGGGTCGCAACATAAGTCAAAATTATAGTCCGAAAATTGGCATATGGGCATAGGTCGAACCTTCAAAATGGCATAACTTCGTCAAAACTCAACGGATTTTCAAAAGCAATGGCGTTTTAATCATATTTTGGCCTCTAAATCAATCGTACATTTAAAGTTGAAAACGTAATTTTGGATCGCAACATAAGTCAAAATTATAGTCAGAAAATCGGCATATGGGCATAGGTCGAACCTTCAAAATGTCGTAACTTCGTCAAAACTCAACGGATTTTCAAAAGCAATGGCGTTTTAATTATATTTTGGCCTCTAGATCAATCGTACATTTAAAGTTGAAAACGTAATTTTGGGTCGCAACATAAGTCAAAATTATAGTCCGAAAATCGGCATAGTCCGAAAATTGGCATATGGGCTTAGGTCGAACCTTCAAAATGGCATAACTTCGTCAAAACTCAACGGATTTTCAAAAGCAAGGGCGTTTTAATCATATTTTGGCTTCTAGATTAATCGTACATTTAAAGTTGAAAACGTAATTTTGGGTCGCAACATAAGTCAAAATTATAGTCCGAAAATCGGCATATGGGCATAGGTCGAACATTCAAAATGCCATAACTTCGTCAAAACTCAACGGATTTTCAAAAGCAATGGCGTTTTAATCATAGTTTGGCCTCTACATCCATTGTACATTCAAAGTTGAAAACGTAATTTTAGGTCGAAATATAAGTCAAAATTATAGTCAGAAAATCAGCATATGGGCATAGGTCGAACCTTCAAAATGCCATAACTTCGTCAAAACTCAGCGGATTTTCAAAAGCAAGGGCGTTTTAATCATATTTTGGCCTCTAGAACAATCGTACATTTAAAATTGGAAACGTAATTTTGGGTCGCAACATAAGTCAAAATTATAGTCCGAAAATCGGCATAGTCCGAAAATTGGCATATGGGCATAGGTCGAACCTTCAAAATGTCATAACTTCGTCAAAACTCAACGGATTTTCAAAAGCAATGGCGTTTTAATCATAGTTTGGCCTCTAGATCCATTGTACATTCAAAGTTGAAAACGTAATTTTAGGTCGAAATATAAGTCAAAATTATAGTCAGAAAATCGGCATATGGGCATAGGTCGAACCTTCAAAATGCCATAACTTCGTCAAAACTCAGCGGATTTTCAAAAGCAAGGGCGTTTTAATCATATTTTGGCCTCTAGAACAATCGTACATTTAAAGTTGAAAACGTAATTTTGGGTCGCAACATAAGTCAAAATTATAGTCCGAAAATCGGCATATGGGCATAGGTCGAACATTCAAAATGCCATAACTTCGTCAAAACTCAACGGATTTTCAAAAGCAATGGCGTTTTAATCATAGTTTGGCCTCTAGATCCATCGTACATTCAAAGTTGAAAACGTAATTTTAGGTAGAAATATAAGTCAAAATTGGAATCCGAAAATCGGCATATGGGCATAGGTCGAACCTTCAAAATGGCATAACTTCGTCAAAACTCAACGGATTTTCAAAAGCAATGGCGTTTTAATCATATTTTGCCCTCTAGATCAATCATACATTCAAAGTTAAAAACGTAATTTTGGGTCGGAACATAAGTCAAAATTATTGTCAGAAAATCGGCATATGGGCATAGGTCGAACCTTCAAAATGTCATAACTTCGTCAAAACTCAACGGATTTTCAAAAGCAATGGCGTTTTAATTATATTTTGGCCTCTAGATCAATCGTAAATTTAAAGTTGAAAACGTAATTTTGGGTCGCAACATAAGTCAAAATTATAGTCCGAAAATCGTCATAGTCCGAAAATTGGCAAATGGGCATAGGTCGAACTTTCAAAATGTCATAACTTCGTCAAAACTCAACGGATTTTCAAAAGCAATGGCGTTTTAATTATATTTTGGCCTCTAGATCAATCGTACATTTAAAGTTGAAAACGTAATTTTGGGTCGCAACATAAATCAAAATTATAGTCCGAAAATCGGCATAGTCCGAAAATTGGCATATGGGCATAGGTCGAACCTTCAAAATGGCATAACTTCGTCAAAACTCAACGGATTTTCAAAAGCAATGGCGTTTTAATCATATTTTGGCTTCTAGATTAATTGTACATTTAAAGTTGAAAACGTAATTTGGGGACGCAACATAAGTCAAAATTATAGTCCGAAAATCGGCATATGGGCATAGGTCGAACCTTCAAAATGGCATAACTTCGTCAAAACTCAACGGATTTTCAAAAGCAATGGCGTTTTAATCATATTTTGCCCTCTAGATCAATCATACATTCAAAGTTAAAAACGTAATTTTGGGTCGGAACATAAGTCAAAATTATAATCGGCATATGGGCATAGTCCGAACCTTCAAAGTCAATTATTATGTGTTTCAAATTAAATACCAATCCCTACATTTTTTGAAAACAAGGAATAAATAAAAAGAAAGCAAAATAAATGAGCATTAAACATTGGAAGCTGTTCGTAAATATTAAGAAATACATATTTAACATTAATAACAATGTCACATGTTGGCCATCAAAATTTATCATCTTGCTGTCATCCACTGAGTTCATGAATATTACATACATTTACATTTTCTTCCGTAATAATTTCATCTTCCGACGAGAAGCACCGGGTAAAATAGTATATTCATAGTTGCCAAATCCAGCTGCTGACCACAAGGAAAGCAGAGCAGCACAGACTGTCCGCATGTGTAAATATATAACTATGATACATAGTTGGGGTCTAACATGATGTATACAAACCTGTCAAACATACATATATACGTATGTGACTGAGTAGCCAACGAAAATGACTCTGACCCATAAAATCTGGCAAAAATTGGAATTTCAAGCATTGAGGTAGGCAATCTGTTTGGGGAAAGAGGGAAAAGTCGCACATACCAGCGGATTTCCGCTGAGCGTTGAGGTTGTGGGCTCCTCATGCAAAATGCAGGACACATTCTCCGGATTCGGGTCAGGGCAGCACAGGGACGTCGAGTACGGCGAAAAGGACAATAGGCGATTTCAGTTCTACCTCGCGGAATGGCACAATTGAATTTGTAAATTTCGCGATTTTCGCGAATGAAATGAAATGAAGTTCTGGGCACCAACAAAATGAATTATTTTCGGGTCATTGTGCTTTGAATTTCAAATGCAATTAAGCTGCTTATTATTCAACGTGCAGCTACAGCTAATCATAACAAAAGACAAAATCCATTATGTTTATAATTTATGTCAACTAGTTGAGATTTATTCATAACTTCGCTAACGTTTACAATCAAAGTTAGTCCAACTAAAACTGTTGTAAATTTGTTGTTTTTGTTTTATAACCACAATGTTATTGGTTTATTGGAACCGGATTTAAAGCGGAAAACAACCAGAAAAGCTGCCAGGAAATCGATATTAATTTCTGATCTTACGGCAAGGCTTATAATACAGACATAAATCGCCCATGTGCATTGTGAATTCGAAAAGTTCATTCGCATATTTCACTTTCTTAAGCCCCATTTAAGCATAAAGCGAAAAATCTTTTTTAAGCTGTCATTTAAATGCATACACAGCAAATGCATTAACAACTACATTAATCCATAATACAATCAGACATATATATATATGTATATATATACAATACATACAACCTTACTTTAAATCCAGTTAACACTTGAGCATCGTTAAATGAGTAAAAGAAGGAAATATGATAAGCGACTTTCCGGCATTTTTCTTGTCATTATTTCAAAGGATACTGTTAGTTTCTGTTGACAGAACAACAACAATTATGGAATAAAATATATTTGGTGATTAATCGGCTCTCGAAAATGTAATAATTAAACATGATAGTCCTTAATGTTCCAAAGTTAAATGTTCTTTCTTGGTGTTAATAATCATCTAGAGCTCAAAGCGGCCAAGGTTTATTTCGGTGTTTTTTGCTTATCTTCAATAATCGTCCATATTTTTTTAATATTTTGAAATTGATATTTTTTGCAAATAATTTGATCAAATTTCAACTTCAGATGAGATCAGATGAATATACATTTTTAAGGTTCTCTGAATTAGACAAAAACAAAAAATATTTCAGCGAAACTGAAATTTTTAAGCGAAACAAAGGCAGACTTAGGAAACATATTTTTACTAACTTATATTTTAAAGCAATTTTAAGTGGTACATATGCGAATTCAATTTATTTGATATTTTGTTATTAATTTAGATTTGTAATTTCGTATGCATAACGGTAATGCGATTCATTTGCTTTCAAAACCAATTTAAATAAATGTTGCTTGGCATGTTCACTATCGCTGTCTCAGTCGCACACACTTTACACAATTGCTTTGCTTAAAAATTAGATTTAAACATTCTAGCATCCAATTTAACGTTACTCTTGAATATCTACCAGTATTTTGCTGCTTTATCCATATATTTGTATCCAAATCAACTTTCGACTTTCTCTCTCTTTCTCTATCTCTCTCTCTCTGTCTCTCAACTCTTTCAAAACTCATGTTGTACATTTGTTTTCTCTTTTCCTTTTCTTTTTTATAGCTTCAAACTAAGAAAAAAAATTGCAAAACGTAGTAAATTAAAAAAAACAAAATCAAAAACGAGAAATCATCAAAAATAACACAAGAACAAGAAAACAACAACAACAAAATCAAAAACAAACATAACTGTAAATTGGTACATACAACAACTTACTACTAACGTTAAGCTAAAGCAACAACAACAAATTAAAACTGTTGCCGAAGCAACAAGTAGCAAGAACAGCAACAACAACCAACAACTAAAACAACAACAAGAACAACAACTAAATAAATCAGCAATAAACGCCGCTAGTAGCTTTCTTTTGTGGCACAAAGCAAAGATTACATTTTGCATAGTAGACTTTTAGGCGTCGCACAAAATTTAGTAAACGCAACAGAAAACGCCAAACAAAACAAAATCAACAAAAGAACACCTTCAGCGCCATCTATCAGTACATCCAAGCAACCACCACAGGCACAGCCACAGCCACAGCCAAAACAAAAAAAAACCCAATACAAAAACCACAACCAAAAACCACAACCACCGCCACGAACCACATGAGCCTGAACAAGATCAAAAAAAGGGACAGCTCAGACTTATGACTGGTGCGGCCCAAGGGCGCCAACGCTGGCAGCGCCGTCGGTGTCGGCGTCGGCGTCAGCGTTGGCAGCGGCAGCCGGTACAAGGTGACGGCTCGATGTGTGCCCGAGGTGAGCATCACATCGCCCACCAGCCTCAACCAACAGCCGCAACAACAGCAACAACAAAATCAACATCATCAACAACAACAACAACAACATGATGCACCGAATAAACACATAACGCTGCTGCGCAGTCGATCACAGCCCACGTCTAACAGCATTTTCTCGCCAGGCTTAGGCTTAGCCGTTGGCAGCGCCACTCTGGTCGAGGAGGAGGATTTCACATTGCTGACGGCCGAGCTGCCAGTGCTCAGTGGCAGCGGCAAGAATGTGTTGCAACGCCAACTGGCGACAACCACACAACTAGAGGAGAAGCAGCAGGAGGAACTGGACCAGCAACAGCAACAGCAGCAACAGTCCATTGGTGATATTGGTGAGGTGCCCAATGAGCTGACGCCGCTAGTGGAGGAGCATTGCAGTGCCGCTGCCACAATCACAGCGAATCCAACGACGACCAACCGCTATAGCCACAACTCAAAGACGACACGCTCCTGGCCCGTCATCTATCGCAATCCCCAACACTGTGACTACGAGGCACTCTACGTGCAACAGCAGCAGCAGCAGCAACAGCAACAATCGTCGCAATCCTTCAAGCAAAACTGCTATTCGAATCAGTTCAAGCAATCGATTGTCTACTCCAGCAGCAATGAGGAGCTACCTGGTGGCCCAGAGCTAACGGAGTTGGCTCCAAGACAAACCACTTGCTACTATTTTGCACCCAGTCGACACAATAGCATTTATGAGCATCCCTCTTCGGTGGTTGGAGGTTCCTTGCAGTTTGACGCCGCCGGCAACGCAGCGACAACAGCGGCAGCTGCCGCCGCCGTCGAGAGTCTGAGGCGGAGCAACAGCATTCTACTCAGGCAGAACAGCTGCGCCAAGGTCATACAGCGACGGGGGAGTGGCAGTGCTGCTGGTGGCGGCGCAACTTTGGACACATCTACATCGCTCAGCTCACACATGGACGGATTAGGCATGGGCAGTGGTACGGGCGCCAGCGCCTGCTGCTCCAGCTGCTGCATGGGCCCACCTCCGGTTTTATTCCTCTTTGTTACACTGCTGATGACCACCAGTGCGACGGCCATGTTGTGTGCCGCCATCATGACTGACCACTGGGAGCATGTGACGTGGGATCGGACCAGTCTGGATCGCTATTCGAATCGATCCGGTCTGCATCTGGAGTGGCTCCTCGATGAGCAGGTGGCCATGCTCAAGCCGGACAAAAGAGGTAGGTTTTCAATAAAAAAAAAAAAAATCACTTGATGTTTGTATAGAAAAATACGGACAGACTGGCATGGCTAAATCGACTTGGCCACAAATACTGCTCAAGAGTATAAATACTTTATGAAATCGGAGACGTCTCCTTCAATCCGTTACAGAATTCACGACAAAATTATAATATCCTTTACAACGGTAAATGACTTTGAATACTATATATTTATATTTGTATATTCCTAAGCCGATCATCGTTTTCGACGCGATTCAGTATTTTTGGTGCCGATGCACGGCGGCATCTGGACACTGTGCATCGATTTGCCGATGCAGCAGCTGCAGGAGCTGCGCCGCAATCCAAAGTTTCCGCGCGGTGCACCGCCGTGTGTCAACTACCTGGCCGGGTCCATGGAGAATGCGCGTGGCGAGGAGCAGCGCAACGACTGGCAGCACAGTGAGTCCCAGGCCATCACACTGCAGCCGCATCTGAGTACGTATTGGGGGCGCAATCCTGCCCCAACCAAACCAAATCTAATTCCAATCCATTCCACACACAACACGTTCGTTTTTAAAAGCAACTTTTAGTTTGTTGTTTTCTTTCTTTTTAATAGTATAAAAACATTATTTTATGTACTTATGCACTTAGCACTAATTGTGATTGTAATGTTACAGACTTATAGAAAATGATTGGTGTAAAACAGGAAAAACATTTAGCATATAAACTTAAATAGGATACGGGGAAAGAAAAGCATGTGTGTGTGTGAGTTTGAAGTAAATGATGTGTGTATGGGTGTGTGTGTGTTTAACTGGAATGTGCAGCTGTGAACGATATCTAAACGGCAGCACGCTTGGCTGGCGAGCAGAGAGCCTCGGCCTCCGAGCTGGGCTCCTCGGGCTTCTTGCGCTTGATCAGATGCGTGATATCCGTGGGCTTGGCCGAACTGCTGCTGATGGCTGACGAGGATGCCGCCGCCGACGATGCCGTGGACGATGATGAACTTGTTGCAGCACCATTAGCAGCGGTAGCAGCTGCTGTCGAAGAGGAGGCGGCACCATCTCCAACACTCTTGCTGCTGCTGCTGCCCATGGGTTTTATGTAGCTGTCCAAAGCGGCGCGCACCTCGGCTATAGTCTGCAATTGGAATTAGATTACTGACCATCACTTATCAATTTATGTGCAACGGGGTCTCACCTGCGCCTGCGTGTCCTCTATCTCTTGTATCTTGACGAGAATCTCTTGTTTTGTCTCCTCCAAGTCGAGCATGTTGTTCTTCTCGCGCTCGCTGGGATTCTCCTTATTCTTGATCTCGGCAATTTCCTCCTCGATGAGCACGCTCGAGTTGCGCAGAGCTGCGGCACCCTCCTTATTCAGCTGCTGCATCAGATAGGTGAGACCGATCTTGTAGTGCAGCTCGGCGAGTGCACGACGATTCTGGCTGGGCAGCTCGGCGTGAATCTTCAGCGCTTTCTCTGCAAAAAACATAAACAAAACTTAATGGACATGAACGATCTAAAAATGCTGTGAACTCTTACCATAATCCTCGCGTGCCGCATCCAGAATACCATTCTCGAATTCAATGTTGGCCAGCTCCGTTTGTACATCGGCCAGGTAGGTCAGACCGCTGAGACCTTGGCGCGAAAAGATTTTGGCTGCCGCCTCGAGTATCTCCCAGGCCAACTGAAGACTACCGGCCACACCCTCTCCCTCCTCGGTGTCCTCTTCGGCCTGGTCCACTTCCATGCCAGCTGCTGCCGCCCCGTTGCTGGTGCTGGCTGTCACCTCGCCATTGGAGGTGCTGGGACGTTCATCATCGTTGCTAGTTGTGGCAGTTGCATTTCCATTGCTGCTGCTCACCTCATCCACGCCCGTCGGTGGCTTTGAACCGGCGGCCTCATCGTCCTTGGACTGCCCAGCATCGCCTGTGGAATCGGCCTCATCGGCAGCATTTTCTTTAATGGTATCAAGCTTTTTGCCATTTGTGGCTCCGTTGGCCGCCTTTGCAGGCTCTGGTTTCTCTGCATTTGCATCGCCTTTCTCATCCTCGTCGTCATCATCATCGTCCACATCCTCGTCATCATCATCGGCCGCCTCATCGGGCACATCAATTACTTTGTTCTCATCCAGCGCCATGGCAATCAAAGACTTGCCATACCTACAAGAAACGTAAAATATTATTATATTATCTGCCCAGATATAATATTGTGGCATCTTCATTACTCACAGCAGCAGTGGCTGTCCCAGTTCATCGGCCAGTTCGCCGTAGACCTCCTCGTATAGCTGGCACACCTGACTCAGCTCATCGGCTGCCTCGTCATAGCTCTTGACCAGAAAGTTGCGCGATCCCAGACTGAACAGCTCCTTGCCCTTAAGTATCTTCTCGGCACGCTCCTGCTCAGCCTTGCCGCCAGCTCCGCTCTGCTCCGACGGCGCCTTGTCCGGCGTCGTATCCGCGGCGACGGGCTCAACGGCTGTCTTCTCTGGTGTTGCATCGGCTGCAGCCGTTGTGACAATTGCTTCAGCTTCGGCAGACATTTCAGCGTTGCGTGTGAAAGTTGACTATAAAATGAGAAATGAAAAATACGACTTTTATTAATTAATATTAATTATTAATTATTTCTAAAACTTTTTTTTTATTTTATTTTTAAATTAGACTTAACTAGACTCTTCACACTTGGGAAATGTCAAGGATTCTTTAAGTTTAGTGCCTTGAAACATATTGGAAATTTAGGACAGTTTGGCATTTTATCTTTTTTTCCCACAAACACACACACACACACAGAGACACACATAATTACCCTCCTCCTCCCGCAAACACCACGACCACCACCACTTGCAACGTATGTAGAGATTGTGCCCTAGACGTCACTTTCGATGTATGTAGAGAGAAAGGCAAACGCAAATATTAATCGTAAAAAAGAAAAACCACTTTACTCAATTAATAACTAATAACGCCACTTAGCCTGATGCACAAAACTGTCACAGCATTCATTCATTTTACTTGGCTCAATGATTCACTTCATCCATTGTGGCTTAAATCGCTGCCTTTGCTCTGCCCGCAAATTTCACAAGTCATTAACACTAATCCCCAACGGAAAGTTTGCGAGACCAAATCCTTGGAGTACTTTAAGCTGAAAAAAGGAAGGACGACACAACAAATGGCAGTACAACAATTAATGGCACCAACAGTTGCAAACTGAGTTCAACGCCAAGCCATTGTCGATATCGAACCACACACGTGTCTATCCCCCTCCTCCTCCCCCCATACCTATCCCCACTGGCTTATACGACACATGTCGTGCCACAGAACAAAAAACAGCAAAAAAAAAAAAAGGGCCATGATGTGATTTGGGGCATGTGCCACGAATGCCATACACCCAAAACGTTGTAAATCGCAATTGCACCTTTTTCGTTTTTGGCAAGTTAGTTTTATACTCGACTTTGGCTTGGTGGCGCTGCCTTTAATTGCAACACTCAGTGCAACAAAACAATGGGTAAATGCTATTTTATTGCTGTTTTGTTTAAGTGTATTATGTCCCAGTTGAAGCAAAAAAAAAAAACGCAAACAAAATAAGGCTGCCAAATGAGCGACATTGAAAAATAGCGTTGTTAAAGTACAAATTAGCAGAAGATTTGAATTAATCGAATTCATATAAGGATTTAAGTTGTCGACTTCTAGCTATCTAAACTAATTAAATTTTAAGATGTAGCTTTATAATACAAATATTTTTGAAATCATTCATTTATAGACAATTAGATAATAGTTATAATTTATGCGTGAAAATGGAAAACATAGCAAATAATGCCTTCTGCAAAATGATGTGGTGCGATTCGCTGACAAAAACGAAAACAAATTTGCTAAGCTGAGAATGAGTTAAAACTCTGATTAAATATCAAGAAAACAATAGTGTCTGCAAATACTAAGGAATCATTTAAAGTTGTGAATTCTACACAATTTTTAAATTAAATATGCAAAAAAAATGTACCTTATTCTTATGCGAAATACCTTAAGTAGCAGTGATGATTAAGAAAATTTAGTTTATTTGACTTCAAATGACTTCAAAATTGCCGTTTTGCTGAATTTTAAATTTTTATTTTGGGAACCCCAAAAATGTATTCTTTGTCGTTTGCAACACATGCTGATGGTTTCATCATCTGTCACACTCATGTGAAGCTGATAATTGGTGAAAGTTGGACAACAAAATTATTTTTCATTAAGTGTTAATTTCAAAATATTAAAAACAAAAATTTCGCAGTTGAAAATAAGTATTGTAAAAAACAATGTGTAGAGATCATAAACAAAGGCGATCTTGTGCACTAGAGGTTTAAGTTTATAGGTTAGTATATGTAATATTAAACATTACATAAATAAAGTGGGGACTAGGGATCATCAACATCTGTCCTTTACACTTTATACTTATGTAAAAATACATTCATATATTATATAATGTATATATATTATGACATATTTATTTGCATTTATGTATGTTCACCTTAAACCTTAATCTTTTTTTTTTAAATTTATATTTAAAATTTTTTTTTGAATTTCATTTATATTTCACTTTGTTTACTTTTGTAAGTCGAGTGATATTAGTTGAAATTAAATAAATAGTTGCTTAAAGCTTTGCTCTGCAGAACAACCTGATCCATTTCTGAATCCTTAGCCTTTGTAAATGATGCTCCCCAATTGCAGTTTATGTTTGTTTTATATATATTATAATGTTAAATATGGACTGCAACTAATTTTAAAAATATCTTTGCTAGGAATGCAAAACCTGTCCATATCCTGCTCACTGGTCTGTCTCATCATATTGGGCAGTGCCGCTCTGGTTGGCGCCTTTGGCGTCTGCCAGCGCCAAATAAGTGCCATACTCATTACGGGTGTCATGTATCTGCTGGCAGGTGAGCAATAACCAAAAAAAAAAATCCACAAATCCAACCACGTTCAAACGATGATTGCAACTTGTTCTTATTATTTTGCTTATTTGCAGCATTGTTTGCGCTGTTCACGCTGATGATAATCCACTTTAAGAGACAGCAGGGACGCCCGATGCTAGACAGCGATTACGATGGCACCGTCGATGGGATTGTGGCGCGTCCGGGCGGTGTGGCTATTGTGGCCAAGCCGCTGCTGGGCGCACGCGTCTTTCTCACGTCGTGGAGTTTGGATTTGGGTTGGGGCGGTGTGGTGTTGTGCGCCATAACATCGGTGCTGTGGATACTGCTGTCGAAGATTATGCGCTACAACCCGTTCTCGGCACTGATGATTTAGCTAAACGCCCTGCCGCTCGGCGGCTATGGCAGCTATGATGGCTATGATGGCTATTATGGCAGCTACGGCAGCACCAACAGCAGCAACAGCAGCGGCGCCGCCAGCGCCAGTTACTTGCTTGGTGGCACCACAACAACGTCGACGCGGCAAGCGGAGCATCGGGGCAAGGGCAAATATATACTCTGAGCTTCCCCATTCAACTCCCCTACTTAAATCTACTTGATCTGTCTCTTATTCTTCTTTGTCAACACTGATCAAACGATTGATTTCGTTTAATTTAAAAAAAGCGCGCGCGCGTCCTTTCTCACAGTGTTGGCAAACGTACCAAACATGAAATTATCGCAACAAATTGAATTGCCTTTTTCTTATTATATACACTATACTTAATTATACCTATTAAATGATGTCTCAAACTTAATGTAAATCAAATTTACGATTATCTCCCTTACTCACCTTAAACGAAGCACCTTTTTTGTATACCTTATATTTATATATACTTAAATTTAGCAACTCTAAACAACATCTACAATTAAATATGGGGAACTTAAAATATTTGCGGAATTTACTAACGAAAAACAGGGCTTTTGCTTCGAAGCGCTTAACTAAATATGTAGTAACAACAATTTCGCTTGCCTAGCTCTATTTAAAAAAAAATACAAAAGTCAAGTTATTGGGCCAGCCTCCGAATACATAATACATAATGTTGTTCCGAGGTACAATTGTTCGCAGTTCATCAAGAAAATATGTAGGTAAATTAAATAAAACTATCAAAAGTATACACATATATACTACTATACTATAGAGTGCTTTAAACTATGGTTTACAAAACTTATTGTATTTATATGAAAGCAAAACCACAACTACAAAAAAACCAACAAGTGTATTTTTATGCAAACGCTTTGCCTTAAAACCTAAATTATAATTATTAAATTATATTAAATACAACAAAATTGAAATTTCTTTGAAAAAAAAAATATATATATATATATATACTAAAATTGCCTATTTACTTTTGGGTAGGGTATGTGAAATGCGACTCTGAAGGCGATCTATAAATATCCAGGCGACACATCTGCCTTATGTTTATTAAATATGTATTGCAAAATAAAAGAAAAACAAAAAACAAAATGCGATCACAAGTTCATTAACATTGAGAACAGCAGTAACTGCTGCTGCTGTGGAAACAATTTATACAAATATGCAAATGAACTCGCCGAAAAATAAATAAAAAAAAAAACATGAAATGTAATGAAAACGTATGCGACAGAGGAGAGCCAAAATGCATTTGCAAAATTGAGTGAGCAACACTGGCAACGAGGATCTTTACAAAGCAAATATGATAAAATGGTTTAATTTATTAGCACGCACTCAAAACAATTAAACATGTATGCTGCGTACACACACACACACACACATGCCTATGTGTATTGCAAAAAGATCGAGATTACAAAACAACGCAAAAAAGTTCATTCACCTGTGTGAGTGCGTGCGTGTGCTTGTGTGTGTGTTTTTATGCGCGCGTCGCAGAGCTTGCGTATGTGTGAGCCCGCCATTTGCCGCACGACGACCGCGCTAAGAGACACCGGCAGGCAGACAGTAGCGCAATGGAAAATTAAGTTAACACACAAGAATTACAAATACAATTGCAAGTATTAATCGCATCAGATTCGCAAAATTCGCATTTCTGCACTTGTATTGGTGTGCGTGCCGCGTATTTTGTGTCTGTGTGTAATTCATGTGTCCGATTTGGGAACTTTTCACATTAAACAGTTAACTATAACTTACTTGTGTGTGTAGTGTTGCTCTAAAAACAATATTGTTGATTTCGCACACGATGAAAGCACTTTAATTTGGTTTATTTGCGAAAAATATAGGAGCAGGCACCGCGGAATGCTAAAGACAGCGGAATTAGCGCTCGTTTATCGATATCTATTGCAAACATGGACGGTCACATTGTCGCAATTCACTGCTTGTCGATATATCGATAGCAGTTGACCAGAGTATTAAAATAACCGCACCAAATGTCCAAAATATACACACAATATAATAAAATGAATTTCAAGGAGCATATACACTCGAATTCAATACATAATTAAGTTTGTCTATCGATATTCAAGGACCTGCCAACCGGCTAAGCAATCGACTGTTGTCCAGTGTGTGCACTCCGAATATGAGTGGTGCTCGATTACAATTTATCGGCTCAGCTGAAACAGTCGTTTGCTGCCGCTTGCAGTTACATTTGAGAAGCCGAAGCGTGGAGGTGCGTGTGGGTTGTCGTCCGGACTCCGTTACAAACGTTGTGTGTTAATTGACATTTGAATAAACAAACGGCAAACGACGTAAATAAAATAAACGTGCTGCTCCAAATTCCAATTGTGCAATTCACTTCTATTGAGAGTAAATAAACCACCCCCGCTTGTCAAATATTTATACACACCACCAGCGAACGTTACCCCCCGTGCTCCCCGCCCCTGTTCCTTGAACATATGTAAAAACATTCAACATTCGTCGTTCAACATAAGAACAGCAGCACCAGAAGCAACAACAATTAATGTAAGTATAGTTTATTTTTTTATTATTTTCGCTTACTGTTGCTTTCTTTTTGTGTCCTTTATGCGCGCACTTCCCGTTTCTATTGATTTTTGGCCCTCAACTTTGGCCCTTATTGTTTTTGTCGTGTTTTGTTTTGTGTCTTGCTCCACTTTACTTTGTGTGCGTGCGTCCCTCTCTCTCTGTCTGTCTGTGTGTGTGTCTGTTTTTTGTTGTTGCTTTTGTCATTCAACTTGGCCGACGTCTTCATTGTTTTTAGTGCTGCGTATTGAGGATTGCCTGCTGTGTTTTTGTTTTTCTCATTGCTTTTTATCTCATGTGCTTTTTCATCTGTGTATTTGGGGCCTTCCAACTGATTCACCTGCTGTTTTTTGCTTCACGGGCAGCTGCAAAATCTCAGCTGCTGCGACGCCACCGTCACACCAATAACTACAACAACAAATGCTAAGCTTTCATTGTTGCTGTTGTTGTTTTTGCAATAACCGGTTTCGTTTATTTCGTTATGAAAACTGTGTTAACTTTTATTGCACACAGCGTTAAGTGCGTCTAACTAATTGAGACGAAGACGGCGACGGAGATGTCCACCAATGACAAATAGTGATAATTGTATTTAATTTTCTGCCAATCTTCAAAATCTGGAGTCCCCCCTGCCCCTCGTTTTAGATTGCACATTGTTTTGAAAATGCATTATAAAAATTAAAAACAAAATATGACGAAAACGAAACAAAACGTTATCAAAACTTATCCATAGATTTATTTTTGTTGTTTTTCAAAGTATATAGTTAATTTTATACATAAGTAATTTCAGAAACAATTAACATCATTTGTTCATATGGAATTACCCAACAAACTAATTGTTTTTGTTGCTATATAGAAATTTCAGTTATGTTTCCTAATTAAAATATATTCTTGTCAGTTAATAAATAATTTAGTAAATAATTTTGTTATTATGGAATTCATTTGTATTTGTGAAACAAATGTTTTTATTTATTTACATATATACATATATAGCAGTTATAGGTCTGTTGGGGTCTATAATCTACCCCAAAAAATCGTGCTGCATTGCAACACCAATTCAATCATCCCCAATTTTTGCCCATCTAAGTTGTTCTTTCTGCGCAAAAAGCGAACATTTTGGCAATTTCCAAAATGCAGTTGGAAATTTATTTGGCAACCGCCGGGGACTCGGAAGAGTTGGCACGGAACACATGATGTTGGACCTGAGAATGGGGATAACGATTCGATGTTGCGGGTGCCAAAACCCTGAGCACTTCAGGGATTTCTGCTAGCTCGACATTCTACAAATCGATGGGGGGTGGCGAGTGGAGTGCAGAGGAGCGGAAAATACTACCTTATGTGGGCGATGAGCTTACTGAACTGGCCGCGAATGCTCCTGGGCGCCGGGTTGTGTAAACTGCGGCAAATGTCAGGCGGAAAGTAACAGGAAATGAATTGTAAATTAAATGTCACAAGCCACTGCCACAACATGGTTGCCACTTTGTGGCCAAACTTGCCCCAGGATGGACACTGTTCCGCAAGAAAGGGAAGAGGCCATGCATATTCGAATTTAAAGCACTAAAGCTGCGATTTTTTAAAAGTTTTAGCAGAATTGAAATAAAAAAAAAAATTTGCAACGAATCCAAATTTGGAATACCGTTACAAGAAACTTCACAAAAAAAAATTTTCGCAATTTATTTATTTATTGCCAAAAAAAAATTTTAAATAAAATAACCGGAATTTAGCTTAACTGCGAATTTTTAGCTTCAAGTCCAGTACGCGAGACATCTAACCCAGGAGTTATAGATCACCGATTGCTTCCATCAAACGTTGGTGATCTATTATATTATAAATATTATCTGTAATATTTTTCTTGACGTCATTTCACTTACTGCGGTTCCCAAGTTCCCGTAGGAATGTAAATCTCCACTCCAAATGGAGGGGAAGTATTAGTTTCTTTTCGTTTTGTTTTAGTTTTTATTTTTTTTTTTAATTTAGAAAAGTTATAAATTTTTTTGTGATTTTTTTTTTCCATGTCCTCAAATTGAAATTATGCTAAGGGTGTGTAAGATAAACTTAGAAAGATTACAAATTTACACTTTAAGCTTAAAACTAATTTTGGCTTTCTTGTTTTGTTTTTCGTGTGTGCTGTTTGTGTACAACGCCAAATTGAACTGAATAACAAACAGAACTTCTATGAGGCAATATTCGAATAAATGTGAAGCCTACTTGGATTATAAAACTGTGATATAAGATATATTGGCAGCTAAGTAAGGTTACGAGCAAGCTATGCCGAAAGTAAGGGTTAAAAGGCAATAGTAAAAGCCAAAAAGATGACGTACTTGATGATGTATGATTTGTGAGTGACGTCATCGAAAGCTTAGGAAAATCACATCCAATGATTTCATAACTGCAAGGATGGTATAGACAGTTCTTAAAAAGTTTCTACACATTTTAAACAATATTAAATTATAAATGCTACAGCACGGGGAGCATTAATAGCAACATGTTTTTGTTTTGTAAAAATCGTAAAACAATTTGAAACATGAAACCCATATGTGCTTTATCAGATGTGATTTTTATGAATTATTCAAATTTAGAATTAGTCAAATGGCCGAATGCATTTTTCACCACTCATCTTGCATTCGTTGCTCTGTTGCACTCTAAAATCGAAGGGCGGAGTCCCTTTCAACTGTAGTTTTTGCTGTGCGCATGTCATTGACCCTCTGCTCATTAATTTGCTCGAGTTCAAATCTTCTTGTTCAAATCGACAAACATAAAAATTCAGCATCAACAATCTCAAATTGCTCCTCAATATAAATTTAAACAAACTGAAAGCAGACAGATAAAAAATGCTAAATGCTTCTCATGTGAATAGCTTTAAGAAATTCCCATGCATTTCATTTTGAATATGACAAGATACTTTTATATCTTTCACTCAATATTAGACTTGGATAATCAATACTTCTCTTCAATTATGGAATTAGAATCTAGTGTGTTGTCTCCACAATATCTGATTCACCAAAACTAATGAGCCAAATTAAATTTTCTGTTTCCTTTTTCTGGAATTTTCACTAATTGTGGAATTCAGTGATACCATAAGTTTTATAGATTAATTTATATTTTTATTTAAAGTTAAACATAATTTTTTCTTTCAGTGTCGACTGATATTAGTCTACCATAAATAACTGGGCTTTAACATTACGAGCAAGTATTTCATATGAACTGAAATGTGTTTGCAACTTTACTGACTCGCAGTTCGAGTGGCGCCACGAATATTTTTGGAATTCAATCACTTTCGCCAGCTGGCCAAGAATATTTTTCCCATTGCCGGTTGTTGTTGTGGTTGTCTGAGCAGTTGGCATTGAGCAAAACCAGAGCCATGCACTCCCCCGTTTACAGAATGCTTATTTGGGGAGTCAACCCACACGGGGGATGCATAAAGCTGTATTCTGTGCTCAGAGTTCTTTTCGGTCTCTCCATCTGTCTGACTCCATCCCCAACTGGCGCGGTCCCATGCCCGACTCCGGTCCTTTTTCCTTTGTTGTCTGAATGCCATTCTATGATATACACATAGTTTGCTCAGTTCCGGCGTTTGCCCATCCAACTGAGGGTTTTATTTGCTCGGCAAACTTCTGTTCATTCGTAATGCATTAGCTCCGTTCTAACTTTTATAGCCGTTGAGTTTTCATAGCATAATTTAACGACGACATTTGCGATATTAGATATTAGTGCTCCAAGCACTTAAACTGAAAATGGGTATCGAGTGTGAAAATACCCGTCTCTATTTCACTTTGTACCCAAGTGAGTTGTGGTAACTGTTGCATCGAGTTCGGCAATAAATCTTCAAGAATTAGAAGCCAATTAGAGTACTCATGTTCAGAAGGAATAATTGAGTTAATAATGCGATGTTTGCTTATGAAAAATAGTACAGTTGTAAATCTATATTTGACTAAGTTAAAATTAAGTTAAAAATAAATACCATATGGTATTAAATCAAAGTGAAACTTTCATTGCAAATCTGTTTATGATAATTAAACAAATAAAAATAAAATACAGAACTTAAAACATATAATCTTTAAATCTTAATCTTAAAAGCACTTAACAGAACAGCTGCGGAACCCTTTCTTTCCAGTTCGGGTTAAAGTTTTTCGCATCTTTCCCAAACACATGTATTTTTTTTTTAATTATACCCCTTTCAAAAGTTTCACAGAAGATTCGTAATTAATTTCACCCAGCTGTGCGAATCATTTGAATCATTGAAATCCATTCAAATAGAGTTAAACAAATAGAGGAACGGAGAGCATTCAAAGATTAGGCAAAAGCCGAGCACGATTCAAAGCAATCGACCCTCGACCAAAATAAACATTGCCAATTTTGAATTCAATGAACAACATGCGCAACAAGAAAACAACCGCTATAAAGTTAATCATCTAATGCCAGGCGGCGGTCAGCAAAGAGGGTTTATGGAATGGAGATTTCTCCACTTTTGCCAATTCTCCAATAGCACGCGCCGTCTCCAATGATTAGTCAACCCGAGTGTACCGATGACTAAGCCCACCAATGAAACTCAAATTAAACTTAGACAGTGTTGGGAGAGGGAGGGGGGTTGCAGGTGTGGGAGGAGACATGTGTGGAGAGGCGTGTATGGTGGGCACAGCGGTCAGTTAACTCGCTGCAGACTATCACCTGGCGCTGAAATCCAAGCAATGACTCCCAGTGGGCAGTCATTTGACACCAGCGCACAGACGTCAGCAAAGCTACTGTGGTGGCACTGGAGTGTGGTGAGAGGGGAGAGGGGAGTAGGTTTCTCGATTGCAATTGTTTGTGCCTTTGTTGACTTTGTCCGCTGTTTGTTCTTTGTCGCGGGCCTTGACTTCTTTGCATTTGATACGTTCCCATTAAGATTTAATTTAATATTTTACCCGACGTTTGGCGCTCAGCTCATTTTTATTGTTTTTTTGTTTGCTTCGGCACCCACTCGTCGTCGCTTTTATAAATTTGCATTCGGCTGCGGAGACTTATTAGACTTATTAGTATGCCCGACAAGCCTGTGGGGCCAATCCCACACTTAATTTATTCATGTGCAACTTGTTGTTGTTGTTGTTGTTGTTGTTCGTCCATAGGCAAGTCCTACACGGCTCCGCACATCCGCGACAGCTGTCGCTACCTGCCTCTGCCTAGTTTTCATTTAACTACAACATTCTTGGCTCAAACATCATGAGACAACAACAACAACAACAAAAACAACTGGCAGTCAACTGGAAAATGGCTTTAGTTGACGTCTAGTCGAATATAAATGCTGAGCAACTTAATTAGAATAATTCGCACTCAAGTCTGTCAAGTATTTTACTAATTTAAATAAAATAGCTACAAATTGTTACTTTCATTAGATATAAATTGCGAACTTTCAGCTCTATCACCAGCTTTCAGAAGGAAATTGTATTCCAGCTCCTGCTAACCGAATCTCTTCGATAATTTGATTCAATGATGGAACGTCAATTTCTTAAATATTCCAATGTATACTTTATAAAATCTAGATATTTATAGTGATTTAAAAAAAAAAATCAACATTAATGACGGATCGACAAAACATCATTTTGCATTTATTTACTGAAGAAAGTTGAATGAAAAAATGTTTGAATATTTCTGAAATATAGTAAATTTAAAAGCACATTCCACAAAAAAATAATCTGATAATGCCAAACAAAAGTTTTAAGAAACCAACGTCTTTTTAAATATGGAATACCCAATTTTTAATAAACTCGACAATTTGAAAATAAAATTCAAGTTTTACAACTTTATTGCCAAAAAAAATTCAATAATATAACCGGAATTTAGTAATCTCGTCGATATTTTAAGTTGATTTCACAGCGAATTTTTACCTCCTCCATTCGTGATATGGAATATGTAAGACATCCAATCCAGAAATTCTAGATCACCGATGGCACCGTGACTTTAGTTTCTATTAAAATATTAATTAATTTATTAAAATTAGTCACAAATTATTTTGAACAGTCTTATTTGGCGTATAAAAGCTTAAATAAGGATGATATCCTTTAGCATTCAAATTTAAATTTTTTTCTAGACACTGTTCAAAATAAACTGTGAGTCACTGTGTATAAATGATATGATATGTCATAAATATTATCTGTAATACTTTTCTTTAAGCAATTTCACTTACTGCAGTTTCCAAGTTCCTCTAGGATTATAAATCTCCACTCCAAGTTCAGTGAAAGTTGTAGTTTCTTTATTTATTCTTTCGTTTCGTTTCGTTTCATTCCGTTCCGTTCCGTTGTTTGTTTCGTTTCGTTTTATGTTGTATTTTTTTTTATAATTTAGAAAAGTTTTTACAATTTATTTTTAAATGTTTCTTTATTTATTCTTTCGTTTCGTTTCATTCGGTTCCGTTGTTTGTTTCGTTTCGTTTTTTGTTTTAGTTTTTTTTTATAATTTAGAAAAGTTATTACAATTTATATTTAAATGTTTTTTGCTGCGACACAACAACGGTGTCTAAGAGAGAAAAATAACAAATTTACACTTTAAGCTTAAAAATAATTTAGTTTCTTTTTTGTTTTTCGTGAGTGCTGTTTATTTGAATTTCAGGGTTGTAATGAATTGGTAACAAAACATAGAACTTCAGATATGAGGCAATATTCAAATAAATGTGAAGCCTACTTGGATTACAAAACTGTGAAATAAAATATATATTGGCAGCTGAGTAAGGTTAGTAATTCGGTTTGTTTCAAAGCTGTTCTGAAAGTAAGAAATGGACAGATTCAAATGCTCTTGGTAGAGTAAACAGATATGGAAGATTTCCTGCCAAGTTTTCAATGTTGGCTCTAACATGAGGCAGCTACTCAATTATTCTAAATTTAATTTGCTACAAAATGTGGATTATTTTGTTTTTTTTTTTTACTATCAAGCTGCCACAATGGTTCGGCAGGTTTTTTAAAACTCTTAAATTATCTTAAACTATCTACATATACATATCTAGTCTCATTATCCAATTCTAGTTTTGCTGCACAGAACTCTAATCTCTCAGAGATTATAGTCACTATCTTATCAGTTTAAGATTAAACAATTACTGTTTTTCCATTTTTTTTTTTATAAATTGTATTTTTTCTTTTATTATAATAATTTACATTAAAAATTGACTTTAAAATAATCATTTCAAGTTGCCATTTACTCTCTCGACTTACCCCAAAAAATCAATTGCAGCTAAATAGCGCCACATGGCGCCTAACCCAATGCCGCCTTGCACCATTTACAGTATTTGTTAAGTATTTACTGTACTTAAGAAGTTCGTAAAAGTTTTTGGAGCGCACATTTGAAGAAACGGGGCCAAGAGGCGCAACCCCAAAAGCACATTACAAGTAACATGCAAGCGGAAATGGGCGATAAGAGAATACACATACAACGGCCTACAAGGGATGGTGCACCCTTAGTTGAAAAACAACGGCAACTACAACAAAAAATTTAAAAAATAATGTGTGCGTCATTATTGCAAGCGATAAAACAAAAGCAATGCCAGCTAGAAGCATCGCCATCTTCGTGGCGCCCATTGCATGTGAAAGTGCACTTTTGACACACTAAGATCCCATCGCATTATTCCCCCAACGAGGCGCCCCAACCCCCACCCCCTTACCCCCAATCCACCCCTCAAACAACCCCAGAAGCACGCCTGAGAACATTTAGAAAATGGGAGGTAACTTTTGTTTTATGGATTTATGTCGCACTTTCAGTTTCGACTTTCGACACATACGCTGCGATTGCAGTCGATGTGGCAAGTGCAGAATTAATGGGGCTGGGTGCTGTTAGGCGGTGTGAGGGGGGAGAGGGGAAGAGGTGCCTCCTGTGCCATTAATGCAAATTGTTTTATGCGTGCAGCTGTAACAGGAAATGAACGCAACACGCAACAAACACTCAAAAGCCAATTAGCTGGCAATTTAAGCAACTCCCGGAGACTGGCACTGCCCCAAAATGGGGATCCAAGCGGGAACAAGAGAAAGGGGCAGGGATATAAGCTTCGCCTGCCCCCAAAACGTTGCCCACTCTGAGCGAGTTCCTTCACCTCTGCTTGGGCTGGGTGTGTGTGTGTGTGTGTTGGTTTGTGTGTTGGTGTGTTGTTTATCACATGCAATTTTAATTAGTCCGATTTTAATGGGGAGCCCTAAGCGCTTTTCGCTCTTAACTGGACTTCACAAATAGAATCAACAGAGTCAACAAAAACAGTCTGTCCGGCATGTCTGGCCTTTATTTATGCAGCTGAAGTCTTGTGTGGTCAACTTAAAGGGACTTTACACCTGATTACATATTTAAATATAACCCGAAGGCTTCACCTCTTATGCGATAAGCGGAATAAATGTCAATAATAAAATATGTATGAATATGTTTACTTTGTGTACTAGAAATTGGAAAGGGAATACAAGCCAAGCTTATAGTATCTACTAATCGCAATTCTATATATACAGTATATATATAGTCTGTACAGTTTTATTGGTTGCAATTTATTTATTGATTAAATGTCGAACATGCTCCGAATACAGTATTGAAAATTATTTTATTGCAATCGTTACAAGCAACATTTATAAATTTTCTTTATACTGAAAATTAATAAAGAAAAACAATAAATAAATAATCAAAACAATATTATTTCTACTAATGTATGTAATCAAACCAATTTAATGCATATCATTATAATCTATGTGGTAGGTCCAAAATATTATATAATAATCTATTAGCTAATAAATTTATTGCTAGTGGACTTTCGTGAAACAGTATTTTTGGGTATTTTTGCCCATTTGAGTCTTTGTTTGATTTCGAGCTTTGAAAACAGGTTGTTTCAATTAAATGCGTTTCGAGAACAAACCAAAATAAATGACTAAGAAAAAGTCGAGGTCTCTCTAAACGACAATTTTTAAATAACATAAGAACAAAAATAAATAGTATATTTTTAGATCAATACTTAGAATAAAAATGTTGACATGCATTTAATAAATTAACTTTTTATTATTATTATATTGTTCATTTGTTAACAAGTTTAACTCCTAATCACTTTTACAGCTACCTTAATGAAACTTATCAGCCTAGCAGAATGTGTTGAGTTATCGAGGAAAAGATGTAGCATCCTAGGCACACATGTCATGGAAACCAAGGACATGGAAGCCCTCAACCCAATGAAGATTCTAGCATTTGTGCAGGAGCTTGCGTAGATGGGGGAGCTATAAGCCCAGAAAGGGGCACAATAGATCTATTAGTTCGCAACTATCCCCAACTTAAATAATAATGACACTTATAATGTCGTCTTCTATTAGATTAGAACACTATAAACGGTATAGTTGCCATAAGAACAATCGGTACAAAGATTTCATCTAGTTCAATTTCTGTAGTTAATCGATTTGTATCGATAAAGGGGAAACGTATGAAGTTGTTGTCAAACTAGATATTTGAGAACTTTTTATTTCGTCCAATTTACAGTTTCTCGACAAACATAAGTTCAGTGTATAAAAATAAAAATCCAACTCTCAGTTTCACACATGTAGTACATAAATGCAACGAAGCTGCAAGCTGCAATTCTTGCAGAATTTTTGGCCTTCAGCCTTCGCTTCTGGTAAACATTACTCGACTTGGCCGAAACAAAAAGAAAGAAAAACAAAGTTTCACTTTCAAGTCTTTTATATCTTTTGTCTAGCAACACAATTTGCAAACAATTCGCTGTGAGCTGCACTTGACTTATGCCAAGACCCCCAAATGAATGCAGCAACCACCTTGAGGTGCCACACACACACACACACACACACACGCACACACACTCTCGTACATACACAATATTATAATCTTTCAGCAGGTTGTCTCGTCGTCGTCGTCTTCATATTTGTCGTGACATTCATCTTGGAGAAATGCTGGAAGCCGCCAGCTGTTAACTGTGGTGCGTGCTTGTGTGTGTCTCTTTTGGCCGTATTTGGTTAGCCAACCTCCCCCCCCCCCCACACACACACACACTCTATCTTCTTTTCTGTGTAAGCTGGTTTGTTTACTTTTGCTTAGCACGTTTCTTGCTGCGCTGCGGCACTAAATCAACACCTTTTGTAAATGCAACAGAAGCGTAAAGGAACCTGTGCCGCAAGCCATGTTGCCTCTTTACAAATGATACATGCCTGTCTACATGCTTGTGCCCCTTGTGGATGCAACTAGTTAGTTGCAGCTTACTTATTAGTCGTTTATCTGTGACCTCGTCGCTAATTAGTTGAAATGCAAACAATCTTTCAATGCACTCGTTCAATTAATTATTTATAAACTCAGCGGCGGAAATGCGCTAAGCAAAAAACACAAACACAAACCAAATAAATCTTTCAAGCGTGTTTGTGAATTAACCAAAACAAACATATGGAAAATTGTGGCTCGAAATTATGTTCAAATTGTGCCATATGTTACTATAAATACACTCCATATTTATAGCACAGAACAGAGTTCTGAAAACGAATTTCGTATATTTGTTTTTGTTTATTTACTTTGTTTTTTTACCAAAATGATCGCATAAATTTCATTTAAATACCAGTTGTGGTGGAATTTTTAATATAGAATTCCAGATTGATTAATATTTATGTACATTGATTTCAACACTTTGCTTCTTGTGTAATTGTTGGCCACGATTTCCCATTTTCACGCCTGATTAGCCGAGTGTGTTGAAAATGTTGATCTTTTGTATATATGCCACGAAAGTGTCGATTGATTGTGGCACACGCCCTGGCAATCTTTTATGTGCTACTCGTACTTCCGAGAACTGTCCAATGTGCGTGATGAGGCGAGCGAGCAGTTTGCGGAGGGGGGCTTGGGGTGTTACATGGGGCGTGTCAGCGATCGCTCTTGAATGCTTTTCCATTTTTTAGGTTTTGAGGGCGCGTCGAAAATGCTATCGTTGATTTATAACATAGGCCTAAGTTGCACTGAATAAGATAAATAGTTTACAGACTTTTAAAGATAACAAAATTGAAAAACAAAAATTTTGTTTACAAATATGCACTATTTAAAAAAAAATTGAACTAACAGTTTTTATTTTTAAGAAATAATATCAACGTAAAAAAAGATTTTTTTTTAATTTTCAGAAATATACTTCTTAACAATAGAAAGTTGTTTTCGCTTTTCCACTCCAATTGCCATTTTCTACAAAGATATGCTTGAAAATGTTTGGAAATCATAGTTTTACCCTTGTAGAGTGTATTATTATCTTTACATAAAATGTGTATCGGATCTTCGACCCTATAAAGTAAATGTATTCATGATCTGCAGTGCTAGCAACTACGGTATTTACGATATGTCCGTCTATCCGCTATTTTGTATATATTAACAAATCTCTCTCCGAACTATAGATATTGAAAAGATAAGCGTTAAGTTGTGGGATCCAGATAAGCGTAGACTTACATGTCACCTTTTCTGTTGCAATATACAAAATTGTGAAATATTCAGTTCCCAGCCAGTTGCAAAACAGAAAAAATATAAATAAAATTTCAAACCTGTGACTTAAATTTGTAGGTAAGCTAATAAAATCCGGTCTACAAGGGTATGTAATCTTTGGTGTGCATAAGATAGTAGTTTGTACTTGTTTTCTCTAATATTTAAACACGAAAATACAAAAATGTAAGAAAGAAATTAAATTAAATTAAAAATAATTTTAATAACATTTCTAGGGGTTTTTATAAACGAAATAGTCAACATTTATTGCAAATAAACCCAATCAGACCAAAAAAAGTAGTTCGTATAAAATAGTTAATTAATTATATCGGTAGCAGATGATGTATTGAGCAATTAACCAAACCGTTTACCTAAATAAACTTTCAGCAAATAATTAAATAATGTGTGGCACGCATTGATCTTGAACTCGAGTCGCACGTAAAACCAATATCAATAATGGCATTTGCTCAATGTCAGAGCCACCTTGCACGACTGATGGCAATTGACTTGAACTTCGGGACAGATCACGCATCAATCATTGCAAAATAGCAGCTGCTGGTCGAGTAATTCAATTCAATTCTCAGGGCTGCTCTCGGACCACAAAACCAATCTCAAATAATAGATACATGGAAAGGAAGTGATATTCATTTGCTATATATATTTTGCATACCATTGTTGTTGGTTGTTAAAGTGCAATTAACCCATATGGAGTCTCTATTTGAAGCATGTGTTTCGCTGTCCCCCTTTTGGATCTGCTGCAAGCGATGCATTGAAGCGCATCCAAGCGCATTGGCAGCGTTTACGTCTCCATTTCGAAGCCGCAATCAATCTGGCTGATTGAAATGCGTTGCACTGCAAACAATTCAATTTAGCCAGCAACAAGAATCTGCGATTAAATGTGCAGTCAAAGAGATTACCAGCCACAGAGAATAACCTGACCGCACCCACGTCAATACCTCAATACCGCAATACCACAATAGCCACATCATCCGCTGCCAAGCAATTTACAAATACATTTTTGCATTTGCAATTGCTTTGCTCCATTTGGCTTTGTTCAAGTGGGCGGAGTAGGCAACACCAGGTGGTGCCTCCACTCGATCTCTTTCCACGTCAATCAGAATCAGATGCGAAATCATCATCTTCATCACTTGACACATAAAAGCTTCCCATTCAGAGCTGCTGATGATCATTGTGGGTTCACAACATTTTTGCTCTCAAGCTTATGAAAGAATGTGTATACACTCAGCGAAAAATTGCCCTGTGTTAGAAATTCGCCATATCTTTAGTACCAAGGGTTCTTCGCTTTATTATTAAATATGATTTTGAATTTACATATTTCTTACTTATATATTATTATTATTAAGCATTAGTATTTTATTGCTATTTTCTGAATTTTAGAAAGTAATTTTTAATAATATTTGTAGAAATTATTTCTAAAAACAAGAAACAATTTATAACGATTCATTTTCTAAGTGTTTGTATTTATGTGTGTCACTTGCGCATGCATTTCATATTTGACTGGCCAATTGTCGAGCTGTGACACGTGTCGAATAACGGTTTCAGAGTATTAAGTAACCGCAATGTCTGCTGTAATCCACAGTTGAATGGATATCTTTGCCCAGCTTTGATTGGCCACTCAAATGGAAACAAATCGCTTAAGGGCACAATTCACGTCACATTTATGATTTAAATTACCTTATTTTTCAAGGTAAGAGTATCTGTTTGCTGAGCACGCCGAGTAAACATGAAGGTTGCAAGTCTGAAACAAGTTAGAATCATCAGCAGATACCCTGAAAATGGCTATTAATAGCATAATTAATTAAGTCAAATATGTTTTGGTTAATTAAATTTTTAGAGTTCTATAATTTTTTAGCTTATAAAACTAATTAATTAATGTGATTATTAGCGGAAACAGTGCATCTGTTTACAAATATGTGTGTTAACTTTAAAACCTAATCCATGTCAAATTAAATCAGTTTCAGTACAGTAATATGTATATTTTAGCTTAAAAAGATATCGTTTGTTTTTAATGTTTAAATTTGATTTGCCCATGATATACCTTAACTTCTATTCGATATTACATATTATAGTCTAAAGAATCTCGGAGAAATGAGCACCCTTGCATGTTATGATATAAAATAGCCACAATTGTATATAAATTATTCATTTGTCAATTGAAGTGTTCAGTCAAGTGTCATAAATTAAAAAGCCAGCTCGTTAAAAACAACAACAATAAACAACTGCGCTTTTCATCAGAAGCTTTCATCAATTATTATTATTGTTGTTGTTTGGATCAGTTTGTTGACTTTTGTTCTGTTGATCGCTTATATAAATTGGTTTGTGCGCATCGCTTAAGTAAAAGCATCTTCCATTAATACTTATTCAAGATTACAGTCCAATTTCAGTAGTTAAATGCTATTGTTATTCCCATGAGCGCCAGTTGATTGTGCAATGCCAAGTAGAAAACTTCAAGATAAGCCCTCATCAGAGAACTGTCCGAGATTGTTAATCCGTAGAGCTTATTGCGAAAGAAAACAATTCCGCTGCAGCGAAACAATCGCAAAACAGGCAACTTTGTAGTGTGCAGCAAGTTTTGATGCACGATTTAAATGTTTTTTATCTTTTCAATCCCATTTAATATAAATGATGTAACAACAGCTGTGATATAATTTGTCATCTGAACTTTGCTTGGGATTGCGAACGATCGAATACACTTCCAGCCATAAGTTAGACATAACTTGATGTACACAAATATGTTGATTCGTTGTTTTTAAAACATGTTTTACACAACTCAATAGTATGTAGATGTGGACATTGTCAAGATATTCGAGACATAAAACCCAAACCCATATCGATTGCCACATCAAGCATTTTCCTTATAGGATCACTTTCTCTTTATTTATGAAACCTGTGCACTCTTCATAAAATACTTGTAAAACTTGTATTTGTACTTATTCCATGAACTTAAATGAAAGTTTCGGTTGTACTACAACTAGTAATTGCTTCATTTTGATCATTTGCACGTGCCCCAAAATTCATGCAACCGTGAGATATGTTTTTATGTATTCAAAGGTGATTGGAAACATTCTCCCATATAAATGCTCATTTTCTCTATTCTCAATAAAAAATAAATTTAACTAAACTTATTATAAATAGGAAAAAAATGTGTATTGATGTTAAGTAATTGTCGGAAGGAAGATTAATTTTATTTCATTTTATCGATAACTCCCCCGTTGCGCTTATATCGAAACAAATCGATTTTCGACAATTGGTGTAAACTATATCTTGATATTATTATTAATAAACTGTAAAAAGACTTTCAATCAAATCGGATCGAAACACAGAATTTGTTAACCCCAATCAAGTTGTATAAAATTATTAATTATTTTCATGTTGAGCTAGAAAAAACCGTATTAATTATGAAATGTTAATTTAAAGTAGATAAAATTTCACTCAAAATAAAATAAACTTTATTTATGGGTTTCTTGTCGCTGGCAACTTTTGTGTTGCACTCTGATCTTATGCGACTATGTCAACATAGCCTTACGGCAATATCTTAACAACGTGATGATGGCCAACTAAAGGGTTTATTTAACACAAAATATGTCATTTATAACTGCAATTTGCGCAGCAACCAAAAAGAAAAAGGAGAGGAGCAACAGCCACTGACAGTTCATTAATCATACGAATGCCTCAGAAGCTGCGTCATTTCAAACTCGTTGCCACAACGGGTCTGCTTATTTTTTTTTTCCCCTTTTTCTTGTTCGTCATCAACTTCTTGCTCTTCCCCTTTTCGCTCAGTGTGCATCCGAAATGAGCCCAAGTTGAAAGCCCATTCAAGTCGGGTTGCCTATTCACAGTTTTGCACTCAGAAAAAAATTGCATGAACATTTAGAAAATAGCCATATGAAAATCGCCATAAAAATTAGAAAGTTTTTTATTTTCAGTTTCTAAATATAAGCAAACTTGTATCTAACGTTGGAAAGTATAAAACTTATTTTTGTAATGCAGAAAAAAGCAATGAAATTTGCTCTCACGATTGCTTAATTATATTTATAATAATAATAATATAAGTAGATGAACAACTTACATAGGAATTCTTCAACGAATTTTTTCTACATTTTAGAAAAACCAGAAATTAAGATTTTTGGGAAACTAAAACCAAATAATAAGGGCAGAAACCCTTTTCCACAAAAGTATGGCAAATTTCTAAAATTCAGGGCGATTTTTTTCTTAGTGTACGCAGCTGCTGGTTTTTCAAGACAGAAGGAAACTGAAAATCCTTTCTGGCTCTGTCTGTTGCATGCCCCGCGGCCTGAATGTGCACATCCTGCCATTAGCCGGCCTGGAGACGAGACGACGCGACGCCTCATTTAATTGCATAATTTATTGATAATTAAATATGAAACTCTTTGCTCCGTTGTAGGCACTGACTCCCACAACAATTGCCGCCAATGAGGTGAATGCACTCTCTGACTGGAGGCGATAAACCCCCCAGTAGCCTAACGCACTTGCAATTAAGACACAGCCTTAATTGGACAACTCAGAGGCAGCAGCAGTAGCAGCAGCAGCAGCATCAGCATCATCAAGATGCCATCTCTGCGGCAAAAGGTCACCACATACTTTCGACAATTGAGTTTCATAGCGGAGCCACGGGATGGAGGACGGCGACGGGTCAATGGCAACGCTGAGGAGGACGATGCCAGCTTTATAACCAAATATCTCGAGGGGTAACTAAACTCTGACCTCTCTTCCAGTGAATCAAATGTATTTCATATATATATATATTTTTTAGACGCATGCAGCGTGTTTTTTTGCCTGGCGGACCGGAGATCTACAATGGCCAGAATCCCACAGATATGCCTGTCCTCAAGCTGGGCCCCTATGCCAGTGGTCCGGATACCATCACTGCCGCCTGCACCGGTCCCGACGAGGGCCTGACGGGCATCAAACGCTCCAAGCTGCATTTAAGCGCCAGCTATGCGGATGATATTGACTTTATCGACACCCAGCAGGAGAACGAGGATAGCTACGGTGTTCGTAAGAGTACACCACCAGCCCAATCCTCTGCACAAGCAACACGTCTGAGCAACAAGTTTGCCCGTCCCACGGCGTCCAGGCGGCAGAGTAATGGTGATCAGGGCACAACAGGTGGAACGGGAACAGGTGGAACAGGCACAACAGCCGTTGGCATGCGATCCAGAAAAAACTCAAAGAGCAGCATTGCCGCAGTGTCGTCAGCGACAGCAACAGCAGCGGAGAATGGAGGCAAGGCCACCACCATAGTGGTCAGCATGGTCAGCAACAGTGGCAACAATAGCGCTGCCCAGGATCAGAACAATAAGAATCTTATGAATGCCAAGACGGCGACCTCAACGACGACGGTCGGAGACGGTAGTTCGGAACGGGAGCGTCTGCTACGCGAAGCGGTCAGCAATCAGAGTGGCACCCCTGCCCATCCCATGACCCTGTCAACGCCGGTGGCTGGCGTTCAAAACTGGCAAATGGATTGCGATGTCGCCTATGGCATCTCAGTGTCGCTCTACGAGAACAACATGCTGATCAAAGAGCCCATGGGCAATCCCATTGCCGATTGCTATGGTTGTGTGGTGCGCGGCGATGCAGCTGCCATGGCCATGGCCGATGGCGTCAACTGGGGTGAGTGGAGCCAGCATAGCAAGCATGTCATCAGCAAACTCTGCCAACAGAGTCTGATCTGCTCGTGGTATATATAGGTTCTATAGTATCTGAAATCAGTTTGTTGAATACAGGCATACTTGATCCACTCGCCGATTTATGCTGATCAAGAATATATATACTGTATGACCCCATAAAGAGCTAATATCTTTTGACTGTTGAAAAAATGGAGTATTACTTTTTCCAACTTGTAAAAAAGCTGTAAAAACCGAAACAACTATAACGAGATTTTCATTGTATAAAATGCATTATATGGAGGTTCCACTGTATGTAACTGCAAGCATATTACTTTTTCCAACTCATAAAAAAGCTGTGAAAACCGAAACAACTATAACGAGATTTTCATTGTATAAAAATGCATTATATGGAGGTTCCACTGTATGTAACTGCAAGCAAATTACAATTACTAATCACTTGCTTCTTTATTACTTCGTTCCCCTGACTTTTTTGTACTGCTTCTCTTTAATTAACCTTTGCTTACAACCAGGGAACTACTTCTTGTCAGTTAATTAGGAGATAATTGCATTATTCATTATAGTCTCATTTGAAATCCTTTCAATGAACTCTTAATTATAATAATTGAAGCCCATCAATTAACTCTTAAAGATTTATTAAATTACATCTTGTCACTTAATAAGAAGCTAACTAAAGTAGTTGTATTATTGTTGAATTTATGAATTCAAAGTGGGTTAATCAATTTATTTAAATAATAATTAAATACAAATTAATTAATATTTAATTATTTAAATAATTTCAGTCTTATTTAAACTGTTTCTTCGTTTCTGGTTTTAATTAATTTTAAATCATATCAATTAATTGTGTAAAATAAATAATAACTCCTTGTTTGCTTCCACAGGCGATGGCGCTCGCCTAGCGGCTCGATCCGCTGTGCATGGCTGTTTGGACTACCTGGATCGGGCTGTGTTTGGGCAGGTGCACGAGTGCCGGGCGACCACAACGCAGGAGCTGTTCGTGAGCCTGTTGCGCAGCCTTTGGGAAGGACACGGCTGCATTCTGGAGGTGGGCGGTGCGCTGTCCACGCTGACAATTGCTGTGGTGCTGCCGCTGGACGGTGCACCCGGCAAGTATGTGGTGTGTGCCTGCAATGTGGGCGACTCCCTGGGATATGTGTACTCCAAGAAGCATGGTGTACGCGAGTTGACGCAGGCCTCCCACGACATTAGCTCCATGCGGGACATGCGCGATGCATTGGGTGCTCTGGGACCAGCGGATGGTAACAAACCGGAGCTAAGCAATCTCACCTTCTCCATGAGCTGCATCGAGCGTGGCGATATTGTGTTTCTCACATCGGATGGCATCAGCGACAATTTCGATCCGGTTGTCGGCAAATTCGCCGAGGCCTGGACACCCGATGTGAAACTACAGCAGCTGGCGCCCAAGAGCCAAAACAAGAGCGCCTCAGCCATCTATGCCCGCCTGCATCCTGCATCGGCCACGCCGCCTAGTCGAATATGCCAACCAAAGTCGGGCAGTAGCCCGCCTAGCAATGTGCCCAGTCGGCCCAAATATATGCGCTCCCAGACCCTAATCGATGCACGACACGGCGTACCGCATGCTGCTGCCCCCGCGGCTGCTGTGCCCATTCAGCGCATACCAAAGTCGGTGTTAGGCCTGCCACTTGTCACCGGACCGCAGCGACATGCGCTGACCCTCTATCGTCTGGAGGATCTACTCAGCTATGGCATCAATGGAACTTTCTCACCGTGCGCCTCCGCGCGGCGTCTCTGCCACTTGTTGATTGACTTTGTGCGGATGATCACCTCGGCACGTCGCAAGACGCTGGAGCAGCGAGAGCTCTTCTACAAGTTGTCCACGGGGCCGGATGGAGTAAAGCGTGAAGTGCAACTAAATCGCATGCAACATCGTGCGGCACGCAAACGCATCGTGGATAGCAGCAGCTTTGGCGCACTGCCGGGCAAACTGGATCATGCCACCGTTTTGGCCTACACCGTTGGCGGTGCAGCGCCAGATGCTGATGACGATGCAGCTGGTACTGCTACTGTCGGTGGTGGTGGTGGTGGTGGCGGCGGCGGTGGTGGCAACGCCAACGTGGCGCCAGTGCTGCAGTGCAAGGAGTTCAAGGAGACAACTTTTTAGGCTGCCGACCCACACTCATCCACTCAAAAATACGTATTCACCCGATCAGATATAAATATACACATATACCCATTAATACGTAGTTTTATATACATACATATATATTATTTACTTGGTATTCGTGAAGCTTTCGTTTAAGTTGTTGATTTGATTTATTTTGTATTACTTTTCGCAGTTTGTCAGCCATAGTTTATAGCCATTTTTGAAATGCAAAACGACAAATTGCCTCAGACGTTTTAAACTACTACCAAAAAGAAAAACACACAAAACAAAAAAAAAATACCGAAAATGCAAAGAATGTAATTTATATTTTTACACCTTAATACATATTAAATATAGTACTACGATTTTGAAAATGAATTTGTGCATCAAATAAGCCAATTACTTTAGCGGGCAGTTCGAAAACTGTTGCAAATTCACATTTACACGCACAGCTTGAATTACTTAGGGACTGTGTGCAAAGTGGGCCCCAAAGCAATCAACAAAAAATTGAATAAACGCAATTAAAAAAAAAAAACTTAATTGCGTTTGCTTTCATATACAACAGTGACTACAATGGAAACAGTTCACAACTTGGATGCCATTGTATTTTTTTAAGGTCATAATTCAGTCAAAAGCAATTCGCAATGTAAATATTCAAGTCTTAATTCAGCCAGTTAAATCTGAAGTTGTTCACTTTGCTCCTCAACTGTCGCGCATGCGCAAAAGCAGCTTGGCAATTGTTTGGGCGCGCGACGGCGACGAATCCTTGATTAATTTGTAAAAATGCTCCACGCTGCACAAGGTTTGTGGCTGAAACACACAACAAAAAAAAAACGTGGATTGTTATGATATCTGCTTTGGATATGGATTGGGATTAACAATACGCACAATAGTCTCGGTATCCAGCTGCGCCTGCGCCTTGTTGGCCAGCAGCCACAGCTTCACAGCCAGCTGACAGAGTGGTTCCTTCTCGAGATCGGCGTAGCGCACGATGCGCAAAAAGAGCTCCATGGCGAGTTGGGCTTGAGCGCGCTGCTGCTGGGCGGCACCCAGCGACTTCAGCTGCAGCAGAATGGCATCCACAACCTGACCGCACAGTCGATTCACCTCCACCAGAAACTTGGCATCATGACCATACAGTGAATCATTTGAAACCACTAAACAGGAAATAATTGTAATAATTGTGGTCAATAATTTTGATAATTATAATTGTGATATTTACCTCCATCGATGTGATAGGGAAACTGCTCGAGGCTTTGCACGTACAGCATGTCCAAGGCATGTAGGTAGATAATAGTTGGCGCCGTACTATTCGGCTTAAACGATCGCCTGCCCACGATGTCCAGCAGCAGGCGTAGGAAATATAAGACGTCCTGCTCTGGACTGTCGGGCACAATGATTAATGTGGCCAGCATGTTGCACAGATATGCGACCATGTATCGCTCCAGGCAACGCGGCTTGCCCTCGAAGTCAACACTGGCGGCGGGCAGTTCGGTAACCAGCTGCAGTGCAGCCTCAAAGCAGGCATCCGCTAATTAAAACGAAAGTAAAGTTCAGTTAGTCATTAATAATCGATGATATATATTATAAATGTAGCTCACCCTGGCCAAGGCATACATGCCGCAGTGCCAGTTGACCACAAAGCAGATACAAATCCATTTTCTGCTGCACGGAGCTAATGCTGGGTATGGTTATAAAACAGTAGGCAATGCATGCCTTAACAAAGCCCAAAGATTTGGTGGCCTGGCGATAATCAGAGCGCATGGTTAGCTTGCAGGCGGCATGCACGAGGGTCACATAGACCGCATCCAAGTTGCTAAAGGTGCCGCGTGCCTCCACATAGAAGCTGAGCTGCTTCTCCAGATCCCTGCCAAAGTGCACCTTATTTATGAAACCATTAATTAGCTGCGATATCTGACGACGTTCATCCTCAACACTGAGTGCACTACAAACAAACACGTAATGAATATTTACATAAATGTACCGGACATAATTACCGGACACTCACTTGACCGAGTCGTTGAGTATCTTGCCTAGAAACATGAGTGCATTGGTCACCACAGCATCGCAGGTGCGTTCCTCGTTGTTCTGTCGATAATAGCTCAATATCGACTTACACACCTCAACGCGCACCGACTCCTTGTGAAACAAATCCAGGTAGGGCAAAAAGTTCGGTTGTATGAGTAGCAACTCAATGCTTCGATAGTTTTGCATTATTCTCGTAATGATGCTCTGCAACTGGCCGTAGTGCTTCTCATAGGCCTTGCCCAGGCACATGCGCGAATTCAATTCACCCAGCAGACGATTCACTTCGTTTATCTGCGAAATTAAATATTAGAGAAATTGTTAAATTGATGCTTATCAAATTTATGTTTATATTAACCGTAAAATATTGTGCCACAAAAGGCGCCCAGGTTTCCACACAATTAATGTATTCGTTGGGATCCGTTAGCGTATTAATCGTTTGGAAGGCGGCAGTTAAGAATGGCACCCGCTGCTCTTGCAACGGAGCACAGTTACTGACACAGCCGCCAAGCGGTCGAAGTAGTTGGGATTTGGAAATACCAGGCGTATCGCATTGATTGACTAGCTCCAAAAACTCCTGCGCATGCGTGGCCACAAAATCACACTTGGACGAGTTGAGTATGGACAGGAGCACGGCGCCGCTACAAAAATAAATATTGTTAAACATTGAGATTGAAGTAGTAAATCTAATCCTTGGCTTACTTATTTTTCAGCTGCTTGCACTCGGAGAGCATTTCTTGGGCATAGAGATCGCTTTGGTGCAGCAAGCACTGCAGCATGAAATCGAGGGCCGGTGAATACAGCTGTAAATAGGCGCTGGCCGTGATTATCTCCGGATGCAAATTGTAGCGGGCAACCAAACGGAAGATCTGCAATAAAAATAAATAGTTAATTGAAGTCGAATTGTGGCCGCATCAACTAACCTGCGGATATATCGTGAACAAATCGGTAAAATTGTCGCGTATATACGTCCGGCTGGGCGTAACCGGGACACCGACACGCACCAGATAACAACGCGCATAGATGGACACCAGAGGATCCGCAATACCACGCAGCTGACCCGTCAGGCGTGACAATAATTCTTTAATTTCCTTCTGGGCGGCAGTCAGAAATTCATAGCATTTGAAGATGGCCATTTCCAGATAGAGACGCGGCAATAGCTCACGTATCGAGGCGATTTTATAGAACCAATTCTGGCAGGTATCACGTGCCGCATCCTGCTCCCGTTGCAGGACCACAGCCGAGGTGCCCGGCGCACCTGCCGCCTTGACACGCAAACGCTCGTAGACCAGTTTGCCAAAGACGTCGAGGATGTCGGTGATGAGCACATATTGACTCGGATAGAAGTGCAACACACTCGTGTCGGACAACATCTTTGCGCACTGAATCGCAATCTTAAGTGCTTTGACGCGCTGATCATTGTGCCAGGATTGGATGAGCTCCTGTTTCAGCTGATCGAATCGCTGGATGTACTCCTGCTGTGTCAGGTCCATCATGTGACGCATGCTGCCATCATCGAAATTATCCAGCTGCTCCAGCCGATACTTGACCTTGTCGGCCACCACCGTCTGAGCCTTGACTGCAAGACAATTGATATTAATTATATTTGTTCATTCATTACTTTTTAGTTTGTTGCATTTGTCTCACAGTTTTCGCCGCCGCCTTCCGTGCTGCTGGTGCACAGGAAACTGGTGGAAAGGGACAGCTTCTCATTCGTGGTGAATCGATTCAGGATGCCCAATCGCCGGGTGCTCCAGTTAAGCGTGTTATCCTCCGACTTGCTTGGGGTGCCGCTCTTTGAATTCAGCGACTTCGATTGGTAGAGTCACACATCATTTATTGAATAACATTTAGTTATTGGATTACTTACAAATTCGCTGGCCATTTGCGTAAGCGGATCGTTCAGCTCCTGCTCCTGGCGAGCAAACTTTGACAGCGGATCGGTGCCTTCGAGTGCCAAGGCCAAGCTCAGCGGATTTTTGTCCGGGGCCTGTTAAACAAATTACAAACACATATAATGTATACTTCGTTTTATGGATGGGCGGCGTTTTACACTTTTTTTTATTACCATCACGCTGACGGCCAGCGGTTTGAGCGGATGTTCCTGCGTGGCATGGCGCTGCAAATGGTATTTAGTCACTTCATAGGAGCGCGGTGCGCAAGCCCTGCATATTCACATGCATTAAGTATATGTAAATATTTGTTTATTTTCATTAAAAACATACCATTCCAAAGTCGCCATGACGTGCCTAGCAACTGTTAAGTGCGAAGCAGCTCTGTTAACTTAGCATACTCGTAACAGTTCAAGGCCAGTATGCACATCGAAAAAAAACTGTTTGCACTAACGAATATATCATTTATTTCATTTGGGAAGCACAAAAATAAAAACTGTTTATATCCACACAATAAAATATCTGGAAAATGCTTTTGCCCCGTGCTATCCCTTGTTTAAAAAATATTTTGTGAAATATTTTAAAATAGAAATACAATTAGCATAGAAAATAAAACCCAAGAAACAGTGGTTTGAAGTTGCATGAATATTTAATTTTTGAATTAAGAACTAATGTAATGATCAACCAACCTTTGGGCAACGGATCTTTGCAAAACATTGCAGAGTAGCAGAATAGCAAGTACATCTAATTCTCATTGATATTAAATATAAATTAATTGATGTGCTCTACAATTTGAATATAAAAAAAATAGGACAACCGATCCTATTCTCATGGAGTCTTTTTAAATAAGAAAATAACTTAATATGCAACGCTGATGAGTATACATAACTATACATTTTTTAAAATAAATGTAAGTAAATTTAATTTTTTTTTAGACCCGATTAACATATATCGATGTTAAATTTTTTAACTTTTTGGTTTTTGGTTAATTTCATTTTAAAACAAGGTTTGTTTAGTTGCTCTTGTTAATTATATAACTTGAAACGTTGTTCTGACAATCCACATAGATAAAACAGTGTGGATTTCAATATCTTTGCCTGCGTAGTGATCGTCAATATAATTTTTTGCTTGCAAGATGCGTTTTTGAGCTGCGTGCTGTATGTGAAGCAATTGTGTGAATGGCAAAACAACACAATAGAAATAGTTGGCAACGCGAAGCATTCGCGCATCTTTTTTCTAACATTATTCCACGAAAAAATTGTTTTGCTTCGAAACGATGGCAAAAGTACCAAATAAATGGCTAAAAAACACTTGCAGAGTGTGCGGCAAATACGCCAGTTTTAAGAAATCATTCAAAATATTCGACAAAGTCAATACAAAGCTGCTGAGCAACATAGAAGCGCTCACTGGACTCCAGGTAAAACGAGCTAAAATCTTTTCGCTTGGCCAATTAACTTAAATTATTGTTGTTATTACACGCAGCTGGAAAGCTATACGTGCCTGCCCGAGCTGATGTGCGAGTGCTGCAACAATGAGCTGACCAGCGCAATACGGTTTCGCGATCGATGCATTACGGCCCAACGGGAGCTACTCGCTGGATTAACCAAACAACAACTGGATGGAATTTCCGTGAAGTACAAGGCGCTAATAACGGGCGTTGAGGCAAAGACGGAGCCATCAGATGACCAGGACCAGGAGACCGAGGTTGACTCCGAACCCGACGCCGAGACTGAGTGTGAAATTGAGCCGTATAACCAGCAGATAGTGCAATCGGAGAATCAGTTTGTGAAATTGCTACCCGAGAGTGGTGATGCTGGTGATACCATCACCAAAGTCAGATATGAAATTGCCCAGGATATGAGCGATTTGATTGAAGCTGATCATGAGGATGACAACGTGTCAATGGTTGAGGAGACTCAGTACGAATGTCTCATGCAAGACGACGATGATAATGACGTGAAAATTGACAACATATCGGAGCAACTAATTGTTTCCGATCCCAATGAAATGTATCTGTATGATTCGGATGACGAGGTGGCCGTCTTGGACAATGTACTCGACGATGAATACGAGCTCGAGAATGTTGTGAAAAAGTCCAGTCTGCCGCCAAAGCCAAAGATAAAACCAGACGATCCGCGACGACGAGGAGCAGGCGGTGTCTACATTTGCGATCAATGCGGAAACCACATCAAGGGACGCGTGGCTTTCGAGCTGCACTGTCGTCGCCATCGTGGCGAGAAGGAGTTCCAGTGCGAGTAAGCGTCTATCAATGATTTCCCATTTACAAATGGAGTCTTCATTCATTTTATATTTGTAATCGAACAGAATCTGTGAGAAATGCTTTTGCACCACTTCGGAGCTTAAACGGCACATGCGCAAGCACACTGGCGAGCGACCCTTCGCCTGCCAGTATTGCGGACGCTGCTTCTCCGACTATACGACGAGGGTCAAGCACGAGCGAACCCACACCAATGAGCGCCCCTATGTATGCGGCACCTGTGGCAAGGCCTTCACCACAGGCTACATACTTAAGAACCATATGTTGACACATTCCGGCTTACGCTCTTACAGGTAATCGAGGATATCTGAAACCGCATATGGAGATTACTGTACGCCATATTGTTATCATTTCAGATGCGAGCTGTGCGATAAGTCGTTTATGCTTCCAACTCATCTAAGCACCCATATGCGTACTGGCGTACACAAGCGTACCTTGGAAAAGTTTCAAATGAAGCAACAAATGCAGCATGATCCGGCCCTTCAGCTCAAATTGGAAATGGATGAGGAGAGCTTGCACATTCAGGATTAATTAAATATTTTTGTAATTTATCATTAAGATGGCAATATAACTATTCTACACTAGATAAAATAAAATAAATTAACTAATGCCTTCATTATGTTACTCTTATCAATGTCCGATTGCTTTTACTAATTTTGTATTTAAGTCTTAAATATAAACCAAATTTACAATCTGTTTAGTAAAAGACAAGTAATCGTTTTACAACACTGGGTTCTTAAATGTATGTGAATGGCAAACATCACAGCTAGAGCAAGAAAAATCACTGTTTACCGTTTGTTTTTCTTTTTATTAATATTCTGATTTTAATTGAAGCGCAAAATGGTCAGCTGTATGTGTAGAGTTTGCGGCGCATATGCAGCCCAAGAGGATTCGTTAAAAATATTTGAAAATCCAGATATACTCTTTAGCATCCAAGCTGTTACGGCCTTAGTTGTAAGTAATTTGTTTTAAACACATACACATACATTGTGTAATTTTTGATTTGCAGTTGGAAAATGCAGAATGTTTGCCAAAGCTTATATGTAATTGCTGTCAAAAAGAATTGCGAGATGCAATTAAATTTAGCGAAAGGATCATTGCAGTCCAGCAGCTGTTTCTGTCAGTGTTAAATGAAACGAAGCAAATATCCGAGGATTATAGGAAAGCAGTAAAGGACTCTGCAGGCCAGAGTAGCCAAAATGCAACTAACATAGCCATAACAATCAGAATTCAATAATACAGATCAGGCGAAGGCATCTGAAGAACTAATCATTGAACAAGAAGAAATCGAAATATTTGAAGAGGAAGAGGCTGAAATCCAAGAATCTGAGTCCTCTGCAACAATAGAGAATACATATGATGAATACAAATTTTCAACTACCAACGAAGATTATGAAAAACTTGCTGGGTATATTCTTCCTGATAAGGGATCAGATGGTGTGTTGGAGGTGTTGAACAGAGTATTAAAAGACGATTTCACCAAAAAAGGTGTACCTAAAAACCATATGTTAACACATTCCGCCTTAATCACTTATAGGTAAGCGAGAACATCTTATGCAGATTACTGTATATAATTTTTATGATTTTTAGATGCGAGCTGTGCGATAAGGCGTTTATGCTTAAAACTCATCTTAGAAGACATGAGCGTACCCTCGTGCACAAGCGGAATCTTCAAACTAAGCAAGTGCAGAACGATCCGTCGCTTCGGCTTAAATTGAAAATGAAGCAGGAGAGCCCCTATCCATGTGAAAACATGTGTGGAAAGACTTTTGCCAATAAATACAACCTGAAAACTCACATGCTGGTACATTCCGGCATACGCTCCTATAGGTGGGAAAAAACAATTAATCCGTTTTATAAGTTATATGTATATATAATAAAATGTATAATTCTTAGATGCGAAATATGCGACTCGTCCTTTAAACTTTTAAATCATCTCAACAGTCATCTGAGGATCGGGATACACAAGCGTGCATTGGATAATTTGAAAAAGAAGCAGCAAATGCACGATGAAAATTCACATCAGCTCAAATTGGAAATGAATGAGGAGAGCTTGCATATTCAGGATTAATTAAATATTGTGTAAATTAAATTTAAAACCATTAAAAATAATTGAAATTCAAGTTGCTTATAAATATGGACCATAAATCCACTTATTAACGGCCAACTAATCGCATTCGTTTTACAACACTGCTTGTGCTGACGCGCCCACATGAATGGCAAAAACTAACAATCACAGCCATAATTAGAAAAGACGCTGTTTACCAAAATATCTTCGAAGAACGCAGAACTTTTATTTATTTATCGCAGAACTTTTATATGTTTATTTATATTTGAAGCGCACAATGCTCAAAAACATGTGCAGAGTGTGCGGCAGGTATGCTGCCTACAAGAACTCGTTAAAAATCTTTGAAAATCAAAATATGCTGTGGAGCATCCAAGTTCTCACGGGCTTAGTTGTGAGTAATTTGCTTTAATAGATAAACATGTAACTTATTTTATACTGTACATTTCTGTAATGCAGTTGGAAAATGCGGAATGTTTGCCAAATCTGATTTGTATTTGCTGCCAGACGGAACTGCGCGAGGCAATCAGGTTCAGCGAAAGAGTCATTGCAGTTCAGAAGAGGCTTCTGTCAGCGTTAACTGAGGATGAACTTCCACAAATATCCGAAGAGTATAGAGAAGCCGTAAGGGACTCTTCGGGCAACTATAGCAAAAATGTAACTAAAACAAAGTACAATTCTGAGGCACAATCCGAATCCACTAAAAATCAACTTAGAGCAAATGAAGAGCTAATCCTTAAAGCGCAACTCGAAGGAAACGAAATAATCATAGAGGAACATGGCAAACAGGACGATCTATTGGAGTACGACTTCATAATTGACGATGATATAATAAGTCAACAGGCTGACCACCAGGAAACCCAGTCCCAGAACACATCTGAAGAACCCCAATTTGCAATTCCCAGCGAAGCTTATGAAAGATCTGCTGCCGATGGTTATATCCTGCCAGATAAGGGATCAGATGAAGAGTTTGAGGTTTTGGACAGAGTATTAAACGACGAGATTGCCACGGCCCAGACTATAGGCAAAAGGATACCTGGGCGAAAACGCATCGCCAATCTCAGATATGTTTGTGATGAATGTGGGAATCACATATCTGGTCGCATGGCATTTGAGCTCCATTGCAGACGACATCGCGGCGATAAACAATACGAATGCGAGTGAGCATACAAACAACTAACAATAAATTCATTTAATTCATATATAATTGCTGTTAGCATCTGCAAGGATCGTTTTTGCACCGGCTCCGAGCTGAAGCGTCACATGCGGAGACACACTGGGGAACGTCCATTTGCCTGCCAGTACTGCGGACGCTGCTTCACGGACTACAGCACCCGGGTGAAGCACGAGCGGACACACACCAATGAGCGACCATATGCCTGCCAGAACTGTGGCAAAGCCTTCACTACTGCCTACATACTGAAGAACCACATGCTCATCCATTCCGGCGAACGCGCCTTCAGGTGAGATTCCCTTTGCCTCTCTTAGTCATTCAATTAATGGCAAATCTATTAATTACAGCTGCGAGTTGTGCAATAAAACATTTATTAGACAAACGCATCTGATTACGCATTGTCGGTCGAGCGCTCATAAGCGCAATCTGGAGCGGCAAAACCAGGAGATAAAGATTGAAAGCTGAAATTCTTTCCCTGTGAATTAAATATTAAGTTATTTGCATATATTTGTTTTTGCAATCTATTGGAATATATTGCTCTAGAAGATGTGTTCAGTTGTTACAGCTATATATGTAAAGATGATCGATTTAAACAAATAAATTACCTATATTAAAATAAAAGTTTTTTGTAATAAATATGTATATAAAAAAATCACAAAAGTATCGGTTTTTATTTACATCCATAGTGTAAACATAAACATATAAAATTAACTGACAATGCGTTATATAACACTATGAGGTTCATTGATTTCCGTACACACGCGAATGTCAAAAACTACAATCGCAGCTGTCGCATCAAAAGACACACACTTTTTACCAATCTAAAATATAAAAAAATAAAAATAATAAATACTTGTTGAATTAGATTAATTAAATTTCGCAATGCTTAAAAACATTTGTAGAGCCTGTGGCAAATATGCACCCGGCGAGAAATCTTTAAGAATCTTTGATAATAAAAATATGCTTTGGAACATTCAAGTTCTTACGGGACTAATTGTAAGTAATTCGTTTAAAATTTTGTTTAGATTTTACGGATCTCGTCTTTCAGTTGGAAAATGCTAAAAGTTTACCAGACCTCATCTGTATTTGCTGCCAAACAGAATTGCGCGACTCAATCAGATTTAGCGACAGAGTAATTGCAGTCCAGCAGCAGCTTCTGTCAGTGTTAACTGAGGAGGAACTTCAGGAAGTATCTGAGGATTATAGGGAGGCCGTAAGAGAAATCAACACGAATAACTTTGAAGCTAAGTCCGAATCCAAAATTATACCTGAGTCAGAGGAGGAGTTCATAATTAAAGTCGATCACGATGAAGATCAGATAGTTATTGAGGAACATGGAAACCAAGAAAATCTTCTGGAATACGACATCATCATTGATGATAACCAAATAACACAAGATGATGCAGCAACCGAGAATCCCTCTGATTCCCCTGAACAGCAACTAGCGACTTGCAGCGAAGATTGTGAGAATTCACCCATTCAAAATAACATGCAACCCGATTTAGATGTAGAGTGCGACGAAGTGGCTGCAAGTAATGAAATTCCTGTGGCCCCAAATACAGCTAAGAAGAAACGTGGTCGAAAGAGCCTCACAAAGGGCATTTTCGTTTGTGAGCAGTGTGGCAATCATATATCAGGTCGCATGTCCTTCGAACTACATTGCAGACGACATCGTGGCGATAAGCAGTTCCAATGCGAGTGAGTATTTTACAAACACCTAATAATTCATATCTAAATGAATGTATCTAATTGATGTTAGCATCTGCCAGGATCGCTTCTGCACTGGCTCCGAGCTGAAAAGTCACATGCGGAAACACACTGGAGAACGCCCCTTTGCCTGTCATTATTGTGATCGTTGGTTCGCGGACTACAGCACTCGGGTGAAGCACGAGCGGACCCACACCAATGAGCGACCTTATGTTTGTCAGAGTTGTGGCAAAGGGTTCACCACCACGTACATACTGAAGAACCACTTGCTCATCCATTCCGGCGAACGTGCCTTCAGGTGAGATTCTCCTTGCGCTTATACCAGGTTAAATCTCATATCCTCCCCTTACAGATGCGACTTGTGCAATAAGTTATTTAGGCGGCAAACGCATCTTAATACGCACTTCCTGTCAACCGCTCACAAGCGCAAAATGGAGCGTCAAAACAAGGACGTAGTATTAACAGTTCATTGATTAAATCAACCATTTTTACTTGTTATCTTCAACAGCAGAACACACAGGTTTATGTTCACATTAATTTATTTAATTTAATAAACTAAAAATAAATATTTTATCAATTTCTGGGGGTATTTAAATGCAAATTGGTAAAAATTTTGTTGCGTGATCTGGGAAAAATCAAAAACAAAAAATAAATCGGATTAAAAATATGTTTTAAAATCTAATAAAAATATGCGCTCATATTTATGATTTGAAAGTTAATCGCAAATACAATTTGTTTTATGCTGGTTGAAATAAACAACAATATTCTTTTAGGTAATCATTTTAAAATATAAATAAATATTTCTTTCCAATTTGTACTTATAATCCTACTGCTAACTACTCCAAAGGCACTTCAACTGTGACGAGGATCATGGCTTGTGGTTCAATGTCAGGCTGTGGAAAGACGCTTTCAGACACTGGATGCAGCTCATCCGCCTTTGTCGGATAATGATGCTGCTCGAGAGCACCTGACTTTTCCACATTCTGTTTATGAGTATTTGAGCGATAGTGAGTCTTTAGGTGAGTGGGTCGTGAGAACGAACGCTCGCATAAATCACATCTGTAATAAAATAAACAGAATCAATATAAATAAATAATCTTATATGATTTTGCAGTTAAGCTTGAACTTAATAGTTTTGAATAAGATGAGATTAATAAACTTCAAAAGATGGTTTGAAATAGGCTACAAAATGTTCCAACTATGTTGCCTCAAAGATAGATAATCTGAAGAAGTCAATAGGCCAGAAAAAAAGGACTAAAAACTTCAGATGCTGATTTGAAATTAGTTACAAAATGTAGCAACCTAGTTCCCTCAATGTCTAAAAAAATATTCAATTTCTGTCTTGAAGTACGTCCAAATGTCGCATAAATATAAGAAAATAAACTTAATCAATATGCATAAATAATCTTATGTGATTTTGAAGATATGTTGCTAATTCTAAGACAGAAGTTAAACAGCTCAGTGCATAATTAGACTTAAATTAATCAAATACTTATTTTAAATAGATTTCAAATGTTGTTCCATCAATGAATTTTTTCAAATCATGTGTAAAAAAAAATTTTTAAATGTGTATCGTAAAGTATGTCGAAACATCGCATAAATCGCATCTAAAAAAAAAATACATTATAAATTTAAATAAATATGAACAGAAATTTTATAAAAATGTATGTTTTTTTTTTAATTCAAGGTAAATCGTTTTATAAATTAATGTTGTGCTCGTCGTGTGATGGCCAATTTAAGAGGCCTTTTCAAATCTAGATACTTGCCTAAATAACCGTTCGCCCGTATGCACCAGATTGTGATTTTTGAGTATATAGGAGTTGGTGAAGGCCTTGCCACAATGCGTACACACAAAGGGTCGTTCGTTGGTGTGCGTGCGTTCGTGACGCAGTCGCCCGCTATAGTTGACATAGCTTCGATCGCAGTAGCGACACGGAAAATTTCGATCGCCGGTGTGCCTCACTTGATGGCCCTTCAACTCGCCGGCAGATAGAAAGCGTGCCGGGCACTGACTAAAGAGAAGGAGCAAGCATTTATGTGGAATTGGAATTTACAATTTGGCCAACTTACTCGCATTGAAAGGGTCGAATACCACTGTGCTTGCGCAGATGTCTATCGAAGGCGGATTTTCCGGTTACGTTGTTGCCGCACTGATCGCAAAAGAAAACCGGCAGCTTTTGCTTGATGCGCGGCTGCTTTAAGCCGGTGGATTTAGCCAATCGTCGACGTCGTTTGCTTTTAATTGGCATTGGCACATAATTCTCATCGTCCAATGTGGATATGTTGCCGGTTTCAGTATTAATATTGCAAATGTTCGTGTCCAAATGATCGACACCGTCGTCTCTATCAGCATCATTGCCTGAATGCTCCACTTTGATAAGCACTTCCATGGGACTTAAGGGCGCTTCCTCGACTTCCTCATCCTCGCTAGGACAACGTATTTGCTTTCTTGTACTTCGACGTACGCAACTTAGATGTGTTGATGGAGAGACGGGAGCTGCTTCTGGCTCTGACGCCGCCTGGGACCATCTCTTGTGGTTGTGCAGGCAACGCCTGCGAAATTCCATGGCACAGCCCAGATCATTTTGACAGTTGTTGCACATAAGCGCGGGTAAATCTGGCTTCATTTCCAACTACAACAAATTGATTATCAATCAAGCGATCAATGATTTTTCTTGAAATTTACCTACAGCAACGCCGGTGAGTAGATTAATCTGTCGCAACAGTTTAAGTGCACTTTTCTCAAAAAGATTAATTGCTTTCGTGGCATCCGTGTCAATTGCACAGATGCGACATCTTTTTTGCAGCATTTTGTTTTGAACTTTATTTTAATCAATTTGAGCAATTGTAAACAAAGCAGCTCTTTCCCACCCACAAATGCACCTGTCATTCACACAGACGCGTCAACAGGTCGCCATTTGCTGTAGTACAACACTGGCCACAAAAAAAACAACAATTCGCGTCGTCCCACACCATATGTATTTCTAACTGAAGCTTAAACATAACGACTTAACTTAATACGTTTGCCGCTTCTGTGGTCTGTCCATCCTGATGCCTCTCCACATTCTGCCTGTGCGTATTCGAACGGTAATGCGTTCTCAGATGAGTCTTGCGCTGAAACGAACGCTGGCAGAAATCACAACTACAATTGTAGAATTTTAAAATGACGCTGAAATAATAAATGTAAAAATACTTGCCTAAACAATCGTTCGCCCGTATGCACCAGCATATGATTCTTTAGTATATATGTGTTGGTAAACGCCTTACCGCAATCTTCGCACACGAAGGGCCGTTCATTCGTGTGAGTTCTCTCGTGCTTCAGTCTGCCCGCATAGCTCACATAGCGGCGATCGCAGTAGCGACATGGGAACGGTCGCTCTCCCGTGTGTGTGAGGCAATGCGAGCGCAGCTCAGCAGCGGACAAAAAACGGGACGAGCACTCTCTGCAAAAAGGAATGTAATTTATGTGCATACATCAAACATACACATAAATATTTATATTCTTACTCGCAGGCAAAGGGACGCTCCCCGGTGTGCTTGCGCATGTGGCGATCGAATGAAACTTTGCTATTTACATATTTGCCACACAACTCGCAGACGTAAATGGCCCCTTCTGGCTGGGCTCTGGCGAGTTGCTTACAATCTTTGCTGGAGTCAATTATTGGATTGGGCAGATGGCTTATGCTGTTATTATTCGATTCTGTTTCATTTGCATCATCTGTATCGATGTCTGTGTTGGCTTTCACTATATAGTCCAGATCCAAGTGATCATATTCCTCAGCAACATCAGTGCTAATTGTTTGGCATTCCTTGAGCATAACTTGTACGGTTTGCTCTGGTTCCTCGTCCGAATAACTTTCTATATATGTGCTGATCCCGATAGACTTGTGGCTCTGTTGGATTGATGTTGGTAATTGTACATCCTGCTCGCTGAGGGAGGAGTTATCATTGATTTCGATGAGCGGCTGCCATTTCTTTTGCGTTTTTATGCAAAGTCTCCGAAATGACATTGCCAGTTTCAAGTCCGTTTGACAGCAAAAACAAATAGAGGCGGGTGCATCTTCGGAATCGCGCAGCTGCATTTAAAATAAATGGTTATTATTAAAACTGAAAATACATCTCGCAACGTTTGCGTACCCGCAATCCAGTCAACATTTGAATATGCCGCATAAGTTTCCGATTTTTTGATTCGAAAAGATTCATTGATTTGTCGGATGAATTGCCTTTTCCACAGACTCGACACATTTTTACCAACATGCTGAGCATCCACTATCTGTTGTAATGGGATTGGGAATGGGAATCAATTGAAATGCATTTATGTCATTTATATGTAAGAATGTCAGCTGCGTTGACAGTCACACACAAGCGTCAACACACACACAACGAGCTTGTGTAACGGTTATTGTGAGATTAAATTTGAACTTTTGGCGCCATTGGAAGCTGGAAATATTTATTACAACATATACGCAAATAATAAATAAATAAACTATTAAGGATTGCCTTTTATGTGTCACCAAGAATTTATTACTTTAATTGCAAGTGCTTTCATAATTTTATAAAGTTATAGGTATAAAGTCGTATATAAATCGAATTTTCTGCGTTGCTGGTAATTGTATTAATATTGGGTAGTAAATATTACCTGAGCTTTTGGGAAATTACCAGAAATTTTGGTGTAAAAACCGATTGTGGCTCATTTATGTCTGGGAGCTGTTGCTGTCCTCGAACGATTTAATTTGATTATGCTTTAGCTGCAAGTCCTTATGGAAGAGCATCTCACGGCGCAACGCTTCTGCACGTTCGCGTACTATCTTCAGGTCCAACAATTCCAAGCGGCGTTTCTCAATCTGTACGCGATAGCTATGCAGTTCCTGTTTTCGTTGGCGTAACGTTGGCATTGCGTTGTTTGTGGTGCTGCTTCCCTTTGAGGTGGCGCCACTGGAACTCGCCGTGCGCGTGTTGCTGTGAGACTTGGTTCGTTTTGTTCTTGATGGCAGGGCATCCTTGGTATCGGTGCCGTTGGTTTTGTTATTTTTCGGAGAGGAATTTAACAGGTGAAGCTGCAATTCGACAGAGTTCGAGCAGCCCGATTCGCTGTCGTCAGCAACACACATGCGATTGGCATACTTGGGCGCAACGTCGCGCACCACCGCGATCTGATGGGGCGGAAGAAAGCACGTCTTCAATTTCAGGTCTTTAGAGGCGACTTCGGGCTTAGAATGTCCCACAGGTTGATCCTGAAGGGACTCATGCGATGGCTTGTAGCGCAGCGCCAGATTTGTAGACTCCTTCTTGTCCAAATTCTTGTTGCGTATCCGAGCCACCAACTGATGCCAGCATCCCCTCGCATGTGATGGCTTGTGGCGCATGTCCAGACTTGTTGATGACTTGCTGGCCGATGTGTGTAGATTCGATTGGCATTCTGTGGCCGGCGATTGTGTGTGCTCAGAAGTGGTTGAGCTGGTTGAGTCGCCGGCTTGGTGGGATCTCGATAATGTCTTGTAGGTCACAATGGAATCATAGACTTCCTCTTCCCCCACCCACATCGCGCTGCGGCTGTCGCTCGACTGCAACGGATCAACGTTCTCCACTGAAAGGTGAATTTGAGTATTGAGCGCTACAAGAAATATGCATTAAACGCTTACCAGACTTCTGATTTGTATCCATAACTGTAACTTTAGATGTTGTGTGCTGAAATTAGAGACACTTTGAATCTTTTATAATAAATAAGTATGTGTGCCTAAGCTTGAGCAAACTAAATTTAACTCGGCCTACTTAGCACATACCATTTTAGTCAATTTGGTAAGAACGTTGAATACGGCTTAGAGGAATGCTCTGATGCCAGTATACAACCACCACCTGGCAGTGGGGCTGGGTCTTCCTCAATCATTGAATACTCATTTTTGTGCTATTTAAATTTGATAACTTAATCTGTAAAATATCAGGGAATTCTCACAATTTAGGTGGAGATACCGACAAATACACATTCAAAGTTTTGTCTAAAATTACAGATAATATAGGCGGTGGACTGTTGCTAAGAAATTTCTATATAATCTTAGAATTGCAGTTCTAAATCTACAGAGATGTGACCAATCTGAAGAGAAGGTTCCTTGTAGTACCGGTGCCGATCTTTACTTCGTCCACAGTATAACGAAAAAATTTGTTGATTCTAGCTTAAATATTTTACCGACATATTTGGTTTTTATTAATTTGGGATTATCGACTACGTTGAATTTCTAGTCCCCCAGTTGACCCCAGTTTTACCTTCGTTATAACAGGTAACAGAGTTTAATAAAATCCTGATTGAACCAGATTCCATAGATCAATCAATTCACCATATTGATTAGCCTTGACCAAAGCATTTTTCATGGTTTTTTTACATGAATTCACGTGGAAAAGTCCAAATTAATAGTTGAGTTCGCAAAGCTTAACAAGTCTTATTTTACATATAAAGATTTGAATTGATATTTTGACTCAAGTTTTTTTGAACAAAATACTTTTAGTAAACATTGCATATTTTGTAAACTTTTGCTTAATGTTTCGTATTCCCCACATTAAAACCAAATGTTATTGCCTACATATTGACGTCAAGATTCTTTAACGATTCAATTGATTTACAAAATGGAAATCTTTCATATATATATATATATATATATATATATATATATATATATATATATTTAGTTTTGTTCTTTAATTGGTATTTTCCATCCAGTGTATAAAATCTGTCACAAAATCTTGGTTTTTTGTTTGTTTTTCTTTTATTATAACTAAATTGTGTTACATTCTTTTTTTTGGTTTGTTGTTCGACAATCGCATTTTAAAAATGTATGTTAACATGGATTCCAACAGAAAGTTTATATAAATATTATACAATTAAAGTTGCCAACATAGGATTAGTTTAGATTTTTATTCATAGATGAGAGATTTTCTTTTGACTAGTGCGGTGTGGGGGGGGGATGATTTTATGGCATTAATTGGCAATCGAAGCACAAAGAATACCACAACTTTTGACTAGCATTTGGTGTGCAGATTTCAATGAGAGAGATGCAAATGAGATTGTATGGATTTTGGGGATGGAAGGAACCATCAGCATCATGTAAAACCTGTTAAATATGTCACCTAATTTACGAAATCGTTTCTACTTTACTTACACATTGTTTTAGTGGCGTCTTGAACGGCTAAAAATACGCTATTTGGCTTTCGCTAGATTTATATAAAGTATCTCTATAAAGTACACACATTGCCTTTTGACTTTTCCGTGGGCTAGTTTTAAAATTTGCAGTTATTTTTTTTTCTTAAGTTGTTATGGTTTTCATTTCGATTTTAAGCTATTCTTGACATGGTTTCCTTTTCTCTGATGACTTCTTTTCCATTGAATTTCATTTTAATATTATGTTCTATTGTGTCTAAGTGCTATGCAAGCTATTCTTGTTTAAATTTGGTTTCTCTAGGCCATAATATAGTATTAGTTAGTTTTTTATGTATACATAAAAATGGTCTTACAAATGTGAAAATTATTCAAGTTCAAGCTTGTGGGCTGTCTTGTCGTATTGGTTCCAATTGATGCTTAAATGTTAACAATTCTTTCTTGTATATAAAACCGTTTTAAGTATATGTATATATTTACACATATATGTATGTATGTTATCATAAACCCTAACATACACAAGTAGAGATGCATATATATATATATATTTATAATATATGTCATATATGTATATATATATATTTATATTTGGTTTGGGGACCAATTCATTTCACATTTATCATTATTCAATTCTTCTTTTTTGTATTGCATATTGCTAATCTCTGTTATATTAATATTTTATGTTATTTTTGTTCTACTAAGTACAGTATAAATGTCTCGTCTTGCTGTTGCATGTTGCATGTTGCATGTTGCTTGTATTTTACTAATCATAAGTTACTGGACGACACAGTGAGAAAACGAAGACAATGGCGTACCACACCTCGGTCAGGTAGAGGGCGATCTGCAGCGTACAAAGGCAATATTCCAAACGGAGCCGGTACGTCTGCAACAGCAGTAGATACAACACGCCCACACAGCACGGAACGGTCAAGAAAACCGACAGTATGGCAGTCCAACCTGAGAGAGAGAGAGAGAGAGAGAGAGAGAAATTAGCCAAATTGGAGCATTGATAAAACAAAACAACTATAGACAATGTGCGACAATTACAATGTATGTATAATTAGTCTGCCACCGCCTACCTCTCTCCGCCAACGTGCCCTTGCGACCCATTATTAAACGCATCGTTTCCATCACTATGAAGCTAATCATTACGGCCGAGTCCTGGGCGAGTGTGTGACCCGTATAGCTCAGATTGATCGCCTTGAGCAGACCCATCGCCATTTCACAGCAGGCGAACATGCCAAAGTAGAAACTATTTAGGTAAATTAACACCTCATAGTTCATGCTGGGATTTGGCTTCTTCGGCACAAGTGGCGGTGGTCGCTTTGGTGGCATTTTTAACTATCACTAACTTAACGTTAACGTTTCACACACAATAAAATTCGCTTTGTGCAATATCCCGGCAAAAATAACGATCGGGTCCGCGATCTACGCTCCTACGTTGCTCACGTTGGGCGCTATATTTTTAGACTGACCACAATAATAATAATATAGACGTGCTGCTGTCTTGGCCATTGGCTCTGCTGTCGTTGTTGGCATTTGTTGCTCTTTTCGTTGTCGTTGTTGTTGTTGTTATTTATTTGAATTATGTGCTACTCGTTGTCGCCTTTGGGTGCTTAAAATCGCCTTCTAAGTTTTTATTTAGATGTATTTCTGTTTTGGTCAGGTAAGCGCAATGCATGAATGACCTGCCCAGGCCAGATTACATTCAACTATGAAAATCAAAGATTCTTATATAATTAAATCGAATATAATGCCTAAATAATTTTTTGTGAAAACATGTACAAAATTGTATATAATTTTTACAATTTTTCCTTCCCCTGTTACTGAACTACAAATTCTTAACCATTTTTAATCTGATTGTGTTATCTATATTTTGTTTCGCTAATCCTAGAAATACATTTTAATATTCCTCCGATGATTTGTTTTTAATTGATTTAAATTTAATGTAACCCTTTAAATTTTATGTAATCTAATTTGTAACTTTTATTTTTAGTTAAACCCTTTTTTTTAACAAATTGTATACTAACTGTACATTTGGACTATTAAAAGAATAACACATTGAAAAAAAATATTTTTTAACTACCCCATAATTTTAAAATCTTTTATTGCACTTTTAATTATTTATATACGATTTTCTAGTTGCCTGCTGTCATCGATGTAAACCAAATATAATTTCATTTCATTTTAGGCAATAAGAATCGTATTTTTAGTATTTGTAATTTATGCCCACATTTTTCTCAACTTCGAAATATTTTTCCAGAATTTAAATTTAAAATTTTATCTTATTTACTCTATTTGCAAAATCTCGTACAAGTAATTGATATTTCTTTAGCTTAATTTTTCTCAATTATCGATATTTGTAAAATAATTAAACAGACTTTTGATTACGAATTTAATGATTTTAAAATTTTAAATTTCAGTCCACATATTTCTCAGCGAAATAATTTAAATATTAAAATTCCAAATGTAATCTATGCTAATATAATGATAAAATAAATATGTTGTTAAAGGATATAAATTCCATAAGTTATGCAATTTTGGCACCCGTATTTTTCTTAAGTTAAATATTTATTTTTAACGATTCAAATAGCCAACTCAGTGCGTTAAGATAGCCCCCTTCAAGTCAGTGTGGCCTAAACTCATTAGCCATCTTGCTGTGTTAGACATGAATTAAAAGTGTACATTGCAACGATGATGAGCAGCGACAACGATGCCAACTGATGATGCCGCTGCTGTTGCTGCTGCTGCTGCACATAGACTACTTATGTGTCGAGTGTAGTTGTATATATAATTTTAGATTATAAAAATACACCAACAACGAGCGGGTCCGGCGAATCAACGCGACAGGCGACAAAGGCCGGACAAAAGAATGCGCACTGCATTCAAATCAAATGGCGCTTTTGATCGAAGCGGACGAGTCGCGTCGCGTTGTGATATCTGTGCAGTTTACATACATATATATATATATATATGTATATATAAGAGAGTGCTTTCCTTACACGTAATAGACCTTATATAAGATATCGGTTTTCATACACACCTCGTTTGCTAAAGCGTTTTTTGACTCCAGTCTGGATACGTTTGGTTTGCTTTGGGATTTGTTTGTGTTCTGGTTTTTTTTTGTTGGTGTTGCGAGGAATACGCCAGCGTATTTTGGTTCTTCATCGAATATCCTGTCTTCGTGGTGTGTATTTATCCTAAAGTCGTGTGTCTGTTTGTGTGTGTGTGCTTAAATGGCTTAGCCTACATCAAAATCGCTCAACTTAAACGTAAACTGCTTGACATAATTATACCAAAAGTTGCGTTGTCGACGTCGAACTGTTCCAGCTGCAGCATTAATCTGTGCCGGTTGTCCTGGTTCGAGTGTTGCTGCTGGTGGCTTGGCCATGGGCATCGACGTGGCAACGTTGACCAACTGCTAGGTGTATGTGACGGGTCGGCACATTGTACAAATGAATATGCTGGCGTAGACTAGTTCAGCACCTTGTAGGGTGATCATTAAGGCACTCAGAATAATTTCGAGTTTGAGAACATAAGTTTGAAAACAACACAAATAGATAACAATAGCAAGACTGGGCAGTGTTAATATTACGGATGCGGTCGCTTGCCAGCCTGCAAAATCACAAAAGAGAGCATAATTAGTAATTAAATATATATATGCAGCATGAATGTTTAAAAACCCTCAACGGGCTAACAATGAATATCAAGTAGGCTCAAATACTATAGACACATTAATTTATATTTGAAATATATATATAATTGGTAGTGTGTGGCATTCTAGATATCAAGTGTGTTAATATTGTTTCATTGTAAATCGAAATAAGTTATAATTTAATTTATGTATTTATGGCGAATAAATTATTTTGCATAGTAAAGACAATTAATTTCTATATCAATTGATTATTAATTCCATATTTATTAATTTGAAAAATAGTTTCATTTTCGTCCTATTAAACTTTTCATAAATTTGTACATTTTACTGATCGACTATTACAAGATATAGTCTTAGTCAGGGTGTCAAGCCAAACATAGTTTAGGTTACGATTTCGATTATACGGCCTGATACTGAGGTCTGTAAATACATTTTCAAGTAATATATTTCAAAACTAAATAGTGAGCTCATAAGTGTTGTTTATGTTTTTTAATTTGAAACGACAAATATTTAAGCTGTATACAACTAATTCAGTTTTTATCAGATTTAAATGCCATATAAACTACGCATACGTAATGTGTAATACGAATGAGTTTGCGAACATGTAATCAATTCAGAGTCCTCTATTTCTATAATTAAAAACTCAATCCTTAATGTCTTATCTAGAGATTAACTTTTTTGCATGTACAGGTGGTGGATCTTAACTAATTCTTACTAATTATTTTCTTACTAATTACTTTTGGTCTGATTGGGTTTTTCTGGGTTTTCCCCAATTCTTGCAACAAATGTTGGACCATTTTGCTTTTTACCCCAGAAATCTCAAAAAAATCTTAGAAATCTAAAATAAATTGAAAAATAAAAATATACATTCTTATATATTCTTATAAATATTTAATTATTTTTTAATTTCTTTAAATTTTTAATTTTATCATAAATTTAATTTAATTATAATTTTTAATTTTTGTATTCTTCATGTCGACTGACTTTAGTTGACAATTAAATAAATAAATAAATAAACACTGGCGGGGAGTGGTGGAGTTGCCGGTCAGGGGGTGAGGTATGGAACAAGGATGACGCTGTTGTGCCATAAAGCAAATAATTTATTCATGTCATAATAGTATTGCTCATCACCCACCCCTACCCTCCTCACAGCCTCCAGCTCTTCATTCTTATCGGTCAACTGTTGAGTTTGTTTGCAGAGCACAGCTCATTAAGTAAACAAATAGACAAGTGTTGCCAACATCAAATAAATTTGCAAATATGCGTATGTGTGTGTGCCGAAGTGTCTTCAGTGTTAATTATTACTCACCACGATCGCTGAGGCTGCTCTTCCGACCAAAGACAATGCGTAGCGTTTCGATGATGCACAAGGAGAGCAGAATTGTCGCCTCACGTGACAGAGCGTTTTCGCCATAATTCAGATTGATTGCCTTTAGCACCCCCACGCCCACCTCGAAGGCGGCGTACATGCCAAAGTAGAATGAGTTCAAATACATGAGTATCTCATATATCAGGCTGGCGTTCATATTATAATTATTATTGTAGTTATTGCTGCTGCTGCCGCTTCAGTTATTCTTGTTGTTATTTGTTGTTATTGTTGTTTACGTCAAGGTAGGGCAGCGTGTTTAGCGCCCTCTATTGTCCGGTGTCACCGGGACAGCTTGAAGCAGCAGCAGCGCTGCCTCAGTTGTGTGTAGAGATGTTCGCTTTAAAGTTACTGCTGCTGTTGTTCTTTTTGTAGACAAGTGGCGTAGACAGCATAAGCATTAGCAGCAGCAGCAGGTGGCTCATACACACACATACATGCTACCATATATATGTAAATATCTATATATATTGAGTATATACGTGTGTGGTTGACTAACACTGGGCGGGGAACTGGAACTGTTTTTGGCCGCTCTTTGGTGTATTTTTAATTATGTTCGCCCATATGCATATTTACTCTACGTTGTTATTGTTGTTGCTATTGTTGTCATGGAAGTCTTCTTGTAGCGATGGTAACACAACAGCAATGCGTTGTCTGTCTTTCTGTACATGTGTGTGCGTGTGAATATGCGTGGTACTATTTAATAATGTTGAAAAACAACGACGGCGCTTATATAAAATCCAATTAAATATTTGCCTCTGCTCTCACACAATAATACCGCGTAACATTTGGACACGCACACGTACGCACATCTGACACATATCGACGACAAATGATTGACACGCTACACACTCGCACACAGCACCTTTTTTTAATAGGTCTTTTTGGCTTTTGCACGTAAATATTTTCCAAATTTTTGGGCTTTTATGGTGCTGTTGTACTTTGGCTGCACATGTGGAGTATATTTGGATTGTTCACGAGTGAGCGAACAAAAGAGTTGTTCACTGAACTGGCTCACTGAGTGTGTTCCAGTGAACTGCAGAGTGTTAACAGTATTTATTTCCGTTAATTTGCTTTGATGTTCAAAATTAAAATGTAAACTTATAAACATATGCGGATAGCTTATGTGTCAAACGAGTAAAGAAAGAAAATTGTATTTTGTTATTTTTATCGTTGAACATACTTTTGTTGTATTTTTTTATATATTAAATAATTCAACACGTCATTTTAAAAAGATTTTCGTATGGAAAACTGTTAAATTTCATTAAAAAAAAATAACCGAAATAGTAGATAAGCATATAGATTAAATCTGTTTGAAAGTTATGTTAACGGAATGTTAAATAGAATCGAATGCTGATTTCTGAGGAGCGTTGTTTTGAAATGCACAGTAATTTGCTTGTGTTCGCTTTATTAACAACACTGCCACTATCGACCGACCACCACAATCAGTACAATCCCTTGACAACAACTCAGAAGTAATAAATAAATAAATAATAAACATGCCTGCCGATCAAATTCAATATTCTGAAAAGTACTTTGATGATAAATTTGAATACAGGTACAGTAGACAAATATTTAAAACTTTGCTCATTTATTGATTATTATGATTTGCCGCTTGCAGGCACGTAATTCTGCCGCCCGATTTGGCCAAACATGTTCCCAAGTCGCATTTGATGACGGAGACTGAATGGCGCAATTTGGGCGTTCAGCAGAGTCCAGGCTGGGTGCATTACATGATGCATGCACCGGAGCCGCATGTTATACTATTTCGCCGCAAGCAAGTGGAGGACGTGACTTCAACAGCAGCAGCAGCCTCATCTCCATCAACAGCAACCGTCTCGAATAATGTCAATGTTTGCTCCTAGGAGAGGAGCAAGAACAAAGTAGATTTGGAGGCTAGTTTAGTGGACGGAGGAGATTGTTATTGTTAGACAGTATTCAATAGATGGGATTGAAGCCTTATCATCAAACGACTTGATGTAAAATACAATTACTTTAAAGATGTGTGTGAATATTTCCCTTAAGTTTATCATTTGCATTTTTAAAACGGACCATTTTAATTAATTGTTCATTTAGTTTATTTAACTATAAAATACAAAACGAATTTGTGTACAAATTACAAGTAGAACTTTAAGCCTAAAATTTATGTTCGAGCAACGACTAATGATAGCAACGCCAAATCGCTGGCGTTAAATAATCCGACCAACTGACCATGTCCAGCTGACAATTGCGCTTTGCATAATACTCCATGGCATACAGTGAGATCAACACGCCGTTGCCAGAGATTAGCGAGAACCACAGCAAAATGTTGCCCAGCTTCTTGGGGGCGCTTCGCATGAGAAAAACCAAGGCCACGCCCACAACACCAAACATCACAAACATCACTGGGAAGAACACTTGGAGCGCAAATCCCAATACCTGTTCATGCACCAGTGCCGATATCATGAACACCAGAAGCGATGCAGCCAGCTTGGAGCCCTTGAAAATGTGCCTGTAGACATCCCGATAAACATACTCATAGAGCCAATCGTGGACGACGACGTTCCAGTTGCGATAGAAGCTATCGTAGGTGTGCGATGTCCACCAATCTTTGTAGAACATGCGATCCCCGAAACGCAGCAACTCCGACGTAAAGTTTAGCCACGAATGCAGTATCATATAGAAGCCACACAAGAAGATCACCGCACTCGGCAGTATCATTCCAAATAACTTGACGATCAATTGTGATGCACCCAGAGCCTCCTTGCCAATCTGGCCGAAGTGCTCGTGAATGTGCCGTTCGTGGATGAAGGCGTACAGAAAGGCAACCGCAACAATCTCCAGAAGACGGCACATCGCAAACTTCCATCGAATGTGCGAGGTGCGTGGATAGCTATCCCGATAGATGAGCGTGGGTGCAAACAGAAAGTACACATAGCAATGCAGGGGCGGCACAAACGGAGAACGTCCAGAATGTCCGAGATTATCATCATCTGTCTTCTGCTTGCCGAGCAGCACTCGTTCCGCATTGTAGCGCACAAAAGCGTGCATCTTCATCAATAGGCGAGTGCTCTCCAGGAGCAGCACACAGGCACTAACAAACGGCAGCTGGAACTTGAGGCATAACGAGGTGGACACATAGCCAAACACCAGCTGGGCACTCACATACAGGATCAGGCAGCTGTGCGACCAAAAGCGCTGCAACGAACCTGCAAAATGGTCAGAGTAAGGAAGTAATTAGAATTATATACCTTTTAGAAGAAAAAAAAAAAGAAAATATATATATATATATTATAATTTAAAGAAACTAAAAAGTTTCACATATATATATAATATATTTGTATGAAATGAACTTAATTTTTTACTTTTGTATTTTAATTGCCGTAAAAATACATTTCCATACCGTAACTATTATCTTTAATGAACAAACTATATTATTTTATAAATGGAAAACATTATTAAACAAATGCTATAAAATTATAGCGTAGCAAATGTATATTTAATACACTTTTATTTTTCCACTTTAAATAAATAAAATTCCATTCAGAGAATTTTTCCCTAAATTTAACAAGTTTTGAAACTAGAAACTACTTGTATAAAGAAATTTAAAAAAAAAGCAAAAATAAAATAATATATTATACCTGGAAAACAGCTATAAAAAAACTCCAAATTAAAAAAGTGAAAATATTTAAAAGAGTTAAACGTTCCAATATTGAACTCGTACCCAATGAAATTTTTATTTTATTTTTAGAGTATTTTGATTCCCGTTTCATAAATTTTCATACAGAGAATTTTTCTCTAAAACGAAACAAATAATTTGACTGAAAAGTTAACTCCTATGAAAATTAAATTATTGCCTGGAAAACAGTGTTGAGCAAACTGTGGAAAATTATAACCTTGCAGAGATAATCTTTCATATTGTGTTGTAATAAAACAATAATACAAAAAGTATGACTAATTCTTAGGCAATAAAAATTAAGGATTATTATTTAAGCGATCATTTATGCTAATATGAAAAATATTATGGTTTTTGGTTAATAAAGTTTTGTGCATAATAAAATTGTTTTTCATTATAGGGATGATTGACTGTAACTCAAATTAATAAATATTGTTGAATGTATTAAAAAATAAAAACAAAATGTAATAAATAGAAGTTTGACATGAATGGTGATTTCTGTTGCTGGATGAACTTACTGTAAGATTGCAGCTTGGCACGCACCAAAGCCCAGCCCTGGAATGCATAGAACAAGGTCAGCACAAAGATATGCTCGAGCAGCCAGACGCCCATAACCCAGTGGAGGCGCCTTAGGCCGCCCCGGAATGTCCCCAGACCAAGATTGAAGTGGCCCTCGACAAAGTAGTCGTAGCAAATGACGTTGAGCAGAAACATGACCAGAATTATGCCGAATATGTGATAAATGGTGCGCATGTGCTCCACCTGGAGCAGTGCCGTCAAATACGATTCGCGGGCCAAAAACACCTTGTCCGGCAGCTGACGTCGTTTTCTTTGTTCCGCCTGCTGCTGTTTCTGTTGTTGTTGTTGTTTTGCTTTGGTCGTTTCATTTTGGGCATCCGCCTGCCCATTTGGACAGTCGCTGACGTCAAAGTCTGTCATTGATTTGGTCGAAGATGCTCGCTGCCGTCGATTGTGCCATGTGGCATTGGTCACTGTGCCCCTCTCCCTGGAAGTAGAGCTGTCAAAGTGCCGAAATTCGTGCGCACGCAACTCCTGCTGTCGTATGTCCTGCAGCACATCCTCGATCATGCAAGACAATCGCTGCTCAAAGTCAATCAGCATTTTGCTCTGAAACTTTTGCAGCTTTTCGCGCACAAAGTGAATTTGATCGGCTTCCATAGTCCTCGAATGCTCCTCGGACATAGGAAAGAATATTATTTAACAACTGCACCTTTGCACGTTTTAAGCTTATTTTATGGCACCAACCGATCACGCGAACGTCGAATTAAATAATAATGTATCGATTGGACCGAGGCTCAAATGTTTCTGGATGTTGTTGTCAAATGCCCGAGATAATAACGGCGGTTTTGTACATTAGCCAGAGGAGCAGTTGCTGTGGATTTTGCAGCACTGCTCAGCAGTGCTGCCAATTTAGCTAGTTTTCCGTCAGATCTGGCTAGTCTTCAAAAATCTGAGATGGACACTACTTAAGTTGTGCCATTTTTAAAACTTATAGCTTATGCAAGTGGAAGGCAACGCTGAAAATCGGAATACATTAGATTTTACTTTAAATTTTAATTGGTCCCCTCATTTACGGAAACTTATTACTTATTTATTTATTCAATGTCAACTGAATTTGACCAAAAAAAAAAATACAAATCATGAAAAGATTAAATTTAATTATAAGTAGTGAGTAAAGGTTAACATAAAAGCAATTGCTTACATGCCGAGATGTTAAACTCAGTTAAATTAATTATTACAAAACTTAATTATCATATAAAAATTGCATTATTACCTTTTGAACTAATTTGTTTAGCTTTTTTTTAATCAGCAATCTGCTACTTTTTTGATTGTAGGCATCACAGCTGCTCAGCGCACATCACTAGCTCAGCCACAGTCTACGAGTCACTCTTCCATAGACTCTCTCTATCGCTCTCTTTCTCTCTCTTTATTTGTGTCATCGTACAAAGTGCGTCGTTTTTGTTTTGATTGCTGTTGCTGATAAATTAGTTTAGCTTGGTTACAATTTACAATTGAGGCGCCTTAAGCGACGCGATTAGCTATCAACGGCACTTGACACTTGAATCTTAATCAATCGGCCGGCTTGCGAGAAACACATGTGGGTCTATGTTACTGATAATGCCTCATTGTTCATTGGCCCCATGTAAAATGGGTGCACATGCACTCGCCATCGCACACACACATTTATTTACATGTGTGTTCCTAAGAATTGAGTAACTTTATTTGTATGTGGCAGACTGATTGTCACATAGTATGACAAATGAACAAGTGCAGTCTAGTTTGTATTGCACATGATTTATTGTACAGAACATTTTTACGATGCATGACTTCGAGTACGATAAAGTTTATACTTTGACTAAGATAAGGTTTATAGTTATGAATTAAACGCTATATACATAAAAAAGAAAGATAATAATTAAATACAATCATCTCTTATTTATTATACTCTTTAAAAAATTAATTTTTAAGCACCTGTTATTCTGTAATCTGTTTATTATATATTTCGAAATTAGTATAAATAGAACTGATATTTTAATCACTCATTAATTAGATTTTAAACTTTATAAATGTTTCTTTTTCTTTTAAAATTTAAATATTAAATTAAGTTTTTATTTATTTTATTTATTTTTACTGTGTTATATTTTTTTCGTTTCGAATAATATTTATCGACATTAAATAAATAAATAAACAAATAAATTGATATTTTTAAGCCGTTTAAATAAAATTCTTGAAGCTTAAAAGCTTGGAGCTATATTTAAAAATTCTAAGCAAATACGAAACAAAATCGGAATACATTGTGCAATTTCTAATTAATAGTTTTTAAAAACTAGTGCAAAATACAATTTCGCGAAAGTCGATTTTTGCCGCATAAAATAGGCCGAAACTTTGGCATCAAATAAAGATATCGTCCTGTTTGTTTAGGTGCGTGCGTGTGTGTTTGTACAGTTTTGGCATATTTAATTGCAAATATTTATGTACGTATGAGTAAAAAACAAAAACAACAAGTACACGCACATAAGCCAAATGTTTTGATAACGAGAAATGAGCCAAAATTAAAGCTCACGGCCATGCGTTGTCCTGCCGGCCTCAATGCATAGTGTGCGTGTGTGTTGGTGTGTGTGTGTGTGTGTGTGTGTGTGTGCGCGTATGTGGAAAATAATATTAATGCTGTGCAGACGCAATAACCAAAAATATTTATTATTTATGCGGAATAAACAGCAGCGGCAGAAAACACACAAAATCCGAAATTAATGCAAAAATGACAAAAGCAGCGGGCAGCATGGAAAAAGATAGAAAGAGAGAGAGAGAGAGAGAGAGAGAGAGAGTAGAGAAAAAGAGCGTGCCAAGTGTAGGAGTAATTCGCTTATATATATATGCGAATATATATATATATATATATATTGTATTTATATGCGTACTATATGCGAATAATGAACGCGGCCTGTGGTATATTCAGCTGGAACATAAAAGTCAAACTCAGGCCCACCGAAACATTCATAAAGAGCAGCAAGAACGGCAGCTAACATTATGCAGGGAGATCTGCCTGATAGCGGCGCACATATAAAAAGTCATTTTTATTGCTCCAAAAAAGAAAGGCATGCTGCGAAAGACACTGAAAGAAGGGCAACAGCAGAAAAAATAAAACAAAAACAAAAATAAATAAGAATAGTAACAAAAATAATATGCGACCGCATAAAAATCTATATAATTCATACAAACCCACACAGACGCAGGAACAAACACGTACTCCGCGCTTGGCGGCCATATTGGGTCATAAAAAGCATACACACACAAACACACACACACACACAGGCATCGGTATAATGTCCTGACCACAAAACAGCAGTAGAAAGAAGGACTACAACAACAACAACAACAACAAACTGGCAGACACAGCAGAAAAAATTTTATGACGCCGAAACTTTGTGAAGCAGAAACATATAAAAAATGTTGCATATTTTTAGGAGGCCACGTTGAAAATTGTCCCATTGCTGTCTGCTTGTGCTTGCGCGAGTGTGTGTGTGTGTGTGCGAGTGTGTGTGCGAGTGTGTGTGAGTGTGTAGTTGGTTTATAGGCACACAATTTTGTGTGCTGTGCGAATTGGAAGAGAAAAAAAATGGCGCAGTTTTGTAATTTGCTAAAAAGGCACATAAAAAGCAGTCGAAATGTCAGCGAGATGTCAGCAAAATGCCAGCGAAAATAATGCGACCAATGCGAGACTGTACACTGTTCGAAATATTGGAATCATATCATGACACATTTTTTTAGTGCCTTTTCAATCTGCATACGTGAAGTATTTCTTATGGGTTTTGACTTGTAGCGACTGTTGAAGTAAATTTTACTAATTTTTTTAATTACTAGTTCAAAAATTTCATTAAAACTTCATTAAATATCGGATTTATCAGAATAAGCAGCTTAGCTAAAGGATTAAGGATGTTTCTTAAGTTTGGCAAAAGAGTGTCCATATAAATTCTTTTCAAAAAAATTTGTATAACACATTTAACCTGAACCTATTAACCTAAAAATCTACAGTAGCAATTACATTTTTGAAGAGTTGGTGTTGATTCTTAGTGTTATATCTATTTTGCAATAGAACATTCATATTTTCTATTATATCACACAGTTGCTAGCGTTAATCGAATGGAATAGAATCTTAGTCAAAATACATATTATTTAATAACTGAAGTCACAAAATCTATTTGTGGAGTAAATTATTAATAAGACTATAAACTCTTAATTAACACCTATAATCATGAAGTTACTCGATATTTACTGTCCTCTTTTATCTAATTAGAGTGCTCTCATAATTATGCTACATAATATGCACCACATAATAACGGTTTTAGTTGCTATTATTGAGGCCTCATCAAAGTATGCAGCACTAAATTTTTTTACGAATAATGCTTTCTTTTCTAAAAAGAACTGATAATTATCGAGTATCTATTTAAATTAAAACAAAATGAACTATACAATTTCTCTCAGCGCAGCTTCTCCATTTTGGCAACCTGTATTCCCTTCAGTTCTCAGTGGCATATGAGGTGGGCGGGAGGGCGTGGCTTGGCGCACGTTTAAAAAATAAAATAAAGCTGGTGCGCCTGCCAAGCAACCTCCAAGACTTCCACTCCCCTCCTCTCCCACAACAAAAACAAATTCTCGCTGTCGACAGTTTCGCAAATGCTCATAAAAATATGCTTGAAATTGGTTTGCCATGCGATGAGAACAAAAACGAAAGGCAGGAAAAAAGTCTGCTAAAAATGAATTACAATTGTTCGAATATGCGATACTCTGCACAGAAGCCTCATATGTTCATGGTTAAAATGAATTTTTATTTAATTTATTATGTAACTATAATCGCTAAATAATAAACTATTATAAAAGAATTGCATTTTAAATAGTAATTAATGCAAATATAAAAAATATTTTATATAATTAAATATATTAAATAAACAATTATTAAAGTATTAAAATTGCAATGGTACTTAAGTAAATAAAATAATAAATGTTAAATATATTAAATTATCAATTATTCCAACATGTTTTGCACGAATTGGGAAAAAAATCTAATCGAATTATCATTTTTGATTTAATATTTGTTATAATCTCTGTAATTTATATATAAAATAATATTTTTTTTTTAAATATAGTTTAATTAAATTTTTTACTATTTGTATTTTTTGTGTCGTCTGACTTCAGTTGACATTAAAAAAATGTGTTTCTATATAAACAAGCTTACCATAAAACAGGCATCTTATCTAATATATAATGATCTTGAGCTTAATATTATACAATCTTGAAATTGCAAATTTGATACTCTTTAGCATTCTTCTTTTTATCATATTACCAGGGTCTGCAAAGCAAAAACTCTTAGCTACATTTATTGCCGCCAAACGACATCGACAACGGGAAATGTCGCGGCAGACGCAGGCCATGTGCTCCATGGATCACGCTCCACCGAGCAGGAGTATTAGGAGCAGCAGCCTGGAAGCTGGAGAAGAGCTGGAGGAAAGAGAGAGATAGAGAGAGTGGTTGTGGCTGTGGTGTCGTAGACGAATCGTTCGCTTTTGATTGTTTTGCAAACAAAGCGAAAGCGAAACAAGCAGCTAAAAGTAACCAACCACCCACACGAACACAGACACACACACACACACACACACATACACACACTCACACACACACATATACATACAAAAAGACCATCACAATGCTTTTTGCTTTCTCTTCTTTTTTTTGCTGTGTTTTTTCCCCCAAAATGAAAAAAGGAAAAAAACGTGGCAACTTTTTTCGAGGGTGGATTTTCATTTTGTATGCTTCATGATTTGGAACTTTATTCGACAGTCGCCCCTTGCGAATCGTTATACGTATGTGTATGTGTGTGCATGTTTATGGATGTGTGTGTGTGTGTGTGTGTATATGTGTATGTGTGTATATATATGTTTTTGCTTGTGAGTGGATTTTTTTTTACCATTTTCATTATTTGCAAATTTATGCGGGGTGGCATTTTTGTGACTCAGTCGATTGCTGTTGTTGTTGTTGTTGTTGCATTTGTTGTTGTTTTTTGTGTTGTTTTTGTGTTTGCTGCTGACACTCCAAACCCCATTCTGCTCATCGATTTTCGGTTTTCATGTCGAGCGATTTTTTTATGTAGATTGGCCATTATGTGGAATTAGTTTTTCTGCAGGATTTTCTCTTTTTGCACTCGTTGATCGCTTTGTCCTGTGAGTGTGTGTGTGTGTGTGTGTGTGTTTGAGTGTGTGGCACATAGAAATGGCGTGCGCCATAAAATGTTATTGGCTGCTGTTAGTAAATGTGAATGTGTGGAAAGGTTGATGGGTTTTGATGAGACCCAGAAGTACTCATACCATAATTAAATACTATAAGAAAAATTTGAAAAAAATACACATAAAAAAAATTGGAAATTTAATAATCTTTAGAGATTCATTAGGGCATTATTAACTAGCTTAATATTGAAACAATTAAAGAAGGCGCCAATTCAAACTGAGCTAAGTTCGACAAAAGAGTTAAGAGATCTTTAGAATTGTTTTCGGATTCTTTTTTATTTATTAATATTTAATGAGGAGAGAATATGTTTCTTGGGCAAATTGAAGATAAGATATTAAGTAAATACATTTTTTTTGAGGAAAGTCAAACATTTCAAACGTTTCAGTCTGAATTGGGATATTCTGTGCAATATTTAGATAACAGGCATATTTGGTTATATATACAAATAAAAGGAATTTTAATCATCCTAGCACCAGTCCCTTATCTTTCCGTCTCAGTATTGAAACTCTTATATTAGAGGTAACACAAGTTAGAATATTTTTACTAGCGCTACGCTCTGGTAAATATCTCAATTTAAATGCCAATAAATTATATTTTTCCCAGGAAGAATGCTGTATGTGTGAATTTTGGGAATTGAATCCATTTTAATGCATTGCTGCACATCAAATCAAATAATTTCGTATTCATTTTTGTCTCTTGAAGTGACAATTGCGTTTAATTATAAAATGGACCGCAATCAACAATTATGAATATTGATTTATTTCTGTATTTACCCAAAAAATTCCATAGAAAGCCAAAGAAAATATAGGAAAAGTATAATGACCGCTTTGGTAAACAAGAGCTAAAGTTTTTATCAGCGGGTCAAACAAAAGTTTTCCACAACGCAAATATTTTTTAATAAATCTCATCACGAGTTATTTGCACAAGATAAACATTGTCTAGAATTGATTTGAATTGTATTCGAATAGTTGTAAGTCACTTTTAAAAATAAGCGTTGATAAGTGTTGATTACTTGGACTACAGATTAGCGACTTGAGCATGAAATGAGTTTTTGTTTTGTGCTTAAAAAAATCAATAACATTTTCAAATTTCACATATTAGTTCGATACCAATAGTATTGGTGGATTAGGCCCAAAATCATGTTTCGCATATTTTCAGCTTTTATCGAAGCAGACAGAAAGCAATTTTTTCTCAGTTCTCCCCCTCCCTTCCCCCGGCAGACCAAAAAGAAACCCATAACGGACTATTTGGAAAAAAACAAATGTGCTGCCAACAATTGGAAGGCTCTACGTGAGTTTCTCCGTGTGTGTGTGTGTGTGTGTGTGTGTGGGGGGGGGTGGTTGCTTGCCACATAAATAGCCAGAGATGAGGGCGGAGAGGGTGGCTGCTGTCTTGGGTGATAATTTAACAACAAACGAATGCGAATGCGAATGCGAGTGTTGCTTTTGTATGCTACTTTTATTTTTGCTTGCTTATTTTCGTTTTTCTTCTTTTTTAACACACACCCCACACCCACGGTGTGACACATGAACGGGGGCGTGGCAGGGGAGTGGGGAGTGGGGAGCTAGGTGGTGGTTGGTTGGTTGGTTGCCTGGCGCAAAAAGCAAGAAATTCACATAAAAATATACGAGTACTCATTATGATAATACGAAAATAAATGACAGTGGTGTTTATACCCATAGCCTTGCGATGAGTTCCTTCGAGTCCATGTAGCCAGGCAACGAGCTAACTAACTGAAGATGGCGTTGGGTTAACTCCCGATGTCAGAGTATTGCGGCATGAAGACATTGAATCTCAGCTAAAGGGTATATGTGATATCCTTCTATCCCTTAAAATATTCAAATAAAAATATAAGCAAACAAAAAATAAAGTGAAATGCTTTTATCTAACATTTAATTTTATGTGTTAAATTCATTATTAATTCGAAATTTTAATCCATTTAATCTATTACTTTAATTAAATTTTAATTATTGTTAACATTTTTTTAATTAATATCTTAAAATTTGCGATTGGAAATATTTGTTCAAAATATAATTGATATGCCTAAATTTATTAATGTAGACTTGAAAACATTGAAAATCAGCTTTCAATTAATTGTTTTTAAAATTAAATCATAAAATAAAAAAGAATAAGCATTTTAGGTTGTAATATAATGATAATATAAATAAGAAATTTAAAATTGATACGATTCAACGAATTTTTTTTTAATTCTAAACCATTTAATTTGTAACTTTAATTTTAATTTAATTTATTGTCTTAAAAATAAATTTTTAATTTATTTGCAAATAAAACAGTTAAACTAAAAAAAACAAAAAATTGATGTTTAAAAATAACTGCGTTTCAATAATGAATTGTTTTTTAATCTTAGACCTTTTAATTTAAACTTTAATTTCAAATAAATATAAAAAATTATTTTTGTGTATTCGGAGTTTTTTTCATCTTAGAAATTATTTTGAACATCGGCTTCTAACTCTGTCAAATCCAATCCTCTTTTCCATCTTGGTGAAAATATTTAAGCGAACTTAATTATTTTATTGTGTATTATATTTTTCAAAAGTAGTGCATCCAGTATTCGGTACTGTTTGTGGGTTGTAAGTATGTTATATCTGTCATTCCAGCGCGTACATTAGAAAATAAAATATGCTGCCTTTGCTTTGCTAACATATTATGCCTTTGTTCTTCTTGGGATGCCAACCTGGGGGCATACCTAATTCAGCTTTTGGCATGCCTCTTGCCTTGGCTCCTTCTAACCGTCTAAAAGCCCCCCCCACCCACCCCCTCACCCACACGTGGCGTTCGTTGACTGCTTCTAATAGGCTCGTATACTTTTCGTAAGCAGTTCAATTTTTTATTCGCATTTGCGCTGCGTTTTCCGGCTTAGACCTCGCTACCAAATAGCTGTCGACGTTGGCCATTAGCGACATATTGTTGCAGCCTTTGTAGCCATCGGGGGAGGAGTTGGAGCAGCTGGTTGGCCATTTAGCTAATCTTTTTGATCATCAGGTTGCTAGGGGGAGAGCAACTGCTAAGTAAATGAAAATACGCCGGCAATTAAATCGCTTACAGCTTTTCTCTTCAAGTACTGAGGAAACTCTTCCTCGACATCCATCTTTAAAAATGCCATTTAAATCTAAATATTTGTAGTAACAAAGGTTAGCTGCGAAATATAAAAAATAATAAATATAATAAATTCAAATCATTTTTTTTGCCCGGTTTTATCGAAGATGCATTAAGATTTGTGTAAATGCAATTTGCAAGTTATGATAAACAAAAACAAGAAAATTATGGAATATGAACAAAAAAAGTTTTTAAAAGGTATTTTTGTAATTTTGTTAGTTGCATTTGAATTCTTCATGTGAACTTAACACTTAAATTTGTTAAAAAAATAATTGTTCATGCTGCAATATTTTCTCTTAAGTTTGTCGTTTTTATTTGATTTACTTATTTATTAAATTTAATCTAGACTAAATACTCAAATAATCAATAAATATCAAAGGCGTTTTAATCATATTTTGGCCGCTAGATCAATCGTACATTTAAAGTTGAGAACATAAGTCAAAATTATAGTCCGAAAATCGGCATATGGGCATAGGTCGAACCTTCAAAATGCCATAACTTCGTCAAAACTCAACGTATTTTCAAAAGCAAAAGCGTTTTAATCATATTTTGGCCTCTAGATGAATCGTACATTTAAAGTTGAAAACGTAATTTTGGGTCAGAAAATAAGTCAAAATTATAGTCCGAAAATCGGCATATGGGCATAGGTCGAACCTTCAAAATGCCATAACTTCGTGAAAACTCAACGTATTTTCAAAAGCAAAAGCGTTTTAATCATATTTTGGCCTCTAGATCAATCGTACATTTAAAGTTGGAAATGTAATTTTGGGTCGAAACATAAGTCAAAATTATAGTCCGAAAATCGGCATATGGGAATAGGTCGAACCTTCAAAATGCCATAACTTCGTCAAAACTCAACGCATTTTCAAAAGAAAGGCGTTTTAATCTAGACTCTAATTTTTTCAACAAAGGCGTTTTAATCATATTTTGGACTCTAGATCAATCGTACATTTAAAGATGAAAACGTAATTTTGGGTCGGAACATAAGTCAAAATTATAGTCCGAAAACGTAATTTTGGGTCAGAAAATAAGTCAAAATTATAGTCCGAAAATCGGCATATGGGAATAGGTCGAACCTTCAAAATGCCATAACTTCGTCAAAACTCAACGCATTTTCAAAAGCAAAGGCGTTTTAATCATATTTTGGCCTCTAGATGAATCGTACATTTAAAGTTGAAAACGTAATTTTGGGTCAGAAAATAAGTCAAAATTATAGTCCGAAAACGTAATTTTGGGTCAGAAAATAAGTCAAAATTATAGTCCGAAAATCGGCATATGGGAATAGGTCGAACCTTCAAAATGCCATAACTTCGTCAAAACTCAACGCATTTTCAAAAGCAAAGGCGTTTTAATCATATTTTGGCCTCTAGATCAATCGTACATTTAAAGTTGAAAACGTAATTTTGGTCGAACATAGTCAAAATTTAGTCCAAAACGTAATTTTGGGTCAGAAAATAAGTCAAAATTATAGTCCGAAAATCGGCATATGGGAATAGGTCGAACCTTCAAAATGCCATAACTTCGTCAAAACTCAACGATTTTCAAAAGCAAGGGCGCTTTAATCATATTTTGGCCTCTAGATCAATCGTACATATAAAGTTGGAAACGTAATTTTGGGTCGGCTAGTCAAAATTATAGTCCGAAAATCGGCATATGGGCATAGGTCGAACCTTCAAAATGCCATAACTTCGTCAAAACTCAACGCATTTTCAAAAGCAAGGGCGCTTTAATCATATTTTGGCCTCTAGATCAATCGTACATTTAAAGTTGCAAACGTAATTTTGGGTCGGAACATAAGTCAAAATTATAGTCCGAAAACGTAAGTTTGGGTCGGAACATAAGTTAAAATTATAGTCCGAAAATCGGCATATGGGCATAGGTCGAACCTTCAAAATGCCATAACTTCGTCAAAACTCAACGCATTTTCAAAAGCAAAGGCGTTTTAATCATATTTTGGCCTCTAAATCAATCGTACATTTAAAGTTGCAAACGTAATTTTGGGTCGGAATAAGTCAAAATTATAGTCCGAAAACGTAAGTTTGGGTCGGAACATAAGTTAAAATTATAGTCCGAAAATCGGCATATGGGCATAGGTCGAACCTTCAAAATGCCATAACTTCGTCAAAACTCAACGCATTTTCAAAAGCAAGGGCGCTTTAATCATATTTTGGCCTCTAAATTAATCGTACTCTAGATCAATCGTACATATAAAGTTGCAAACGTAATTTTGGGTCGGAACATAAGTCAAAATTATAGTCCGAAAATCGGCATATCGGCATAGGTCGAACCTTCAAAATGCCATAACTTCGTCAAAACTCAACGCATTTTCAAAAGCAAGGGCGCTTTAATCATATTTTGGCCTCTAGATCAATCGTACATATAAAGTTGGAAACGTAATTTTGGGTCGGAACATAAGTCAAAATTATAGTCCGAAAATCGGCATATGGGCATAGGTCGAACCTTCAAAATGCCATAACTTCGTCAAAACTCAACGCATTTTCAAAAGCAAGGGCGCTTTAATCATATTTTGGCCTCTAGATCAATCGTACATATAAAGTTGGAAACGTAATTTTGGGTCGGAACATAAGTCAAAATTATAGTCCGAAAATCGGCATATGGGCATAAGTCGAACCTTCAAAATGCCATAACTTCGTCAAAACTCAACGCATTTTCAAAAGCAAGGGCGTTTTAATCATATTTTGGCCTCTAAATCAATCGTACATTTAAAGTTGCAAACGTAATTTTGGGTCGGAACATAAGTCAAAATTATAGTCCGAAAACGTAAGTTTGGGTCGGAACATAAGTCAAAATTATAGTCCGAAAATCGGCATATGGGCATAGGTCGAAACTTCAAAATGCCATAACTTCGTCAAAACTCAACGCATTTTCAAAAGCAAAGGCGTTATAATCATATTTTGGCCTCTAGATCAATCGTACATTTAAAGTTGAAAACGTAATTTTGGGTCGGAACATAAGTCAAAATTATAGTCCGAAAACGTAAGCTTGGGTCGGAACATAAGTCAAAATTATAGTCCGAAAATCGGCATATGGGCATAGGTCGAACCTTCAAAATGCCATAACTTCGTCAAAACTCAACGCATTTTCAAAAGCAAAGGCGTTTTAATCATATTTTGGCCTCTAGATCAATCGTACATTTAAAGTTGAAAACGTATTTTTTGGTCGGAACATAAGTCAAAATTATAGTCCGAAAATCGGCATATGGGGATAGGTCGAACCTTCAAAATGCCATAACTTCGTCAAAACTCAACGCATTTTCAAAAGCAAGGGCGCCTTTATCATATTTTGGCCTCTAGATCAATCGTACATATAAAGTTGGAAACGTAATTTTGGGTCGGAACATAAGTCAAAATTATAGTCCGAAAATCGGCATATGGGTCGAACCTAAGTCGAAAACTAACGTTCAAAATCGGCCTATCAAGCGTGGAAACGTAATTTTGGGTCGGAACATAAGTCAAAATTATAGTCCGAAAATCGGCATATGGGCATAAGTCGAACCTTCAAAATGCCATAACTTCGTCAAAACTCAACGCATTTTCAAAACCAAAGGCGTTATAATCATATTTTGGACTCTAAATCAATCGTACATTTAAAGTTGCAAACGTAATTTTGGGTCGGAACATAAGTCAAAATTATAGTCCGAAAATCGGCATATGGGCATAGGTCGAACCTTCAAAATGCCATAACTTCGTCAAAACTCAACTCATTTTCAAAAGCAAAGGCGTTATAATCATATTTTGGCCTCTAGATCAATCGTACATATAAAGTTGGAAACGTAATTTTGGGTCGGAACATAAGTCAAAATTATAGTCCGAAAATCGGCATATGGGCATAAGTCGAACCTTCAAAATGCCATAACTTCGTCAAAACTCAACGCATTTTCAAAAGCAAGGGCGCCTTTATCATATTTTGGCCTCTAGATCAATCGTACATATAAAGTTGGAAACGTAATTTTGGGTCGGAACATAAGTCAAAATTATAGTCCGAAAATCGGCATATGGGCATAAGTCGAACCTTCAAAATGCCATAACTTCGTCAAAACTCAACGCATTTTCAAAACCAAAGGCGTTATAATCATATTTTGGACTCTAAATCAATCGTACATTTAAAGTTGCAAACGTAATTTTGGGTCGGAACATAAGTCAAAATTATAGTCCGAAAATCGGCATATGGGCATAGGTCGAACCTTCAAAATGCCATAACTTCGTCAAAACTCAACTCATTTTCAAAAGCAAAGGCGTTATAATCATATTTTGGCCTCTAGATCAATCGTACATTTAAAGTTGAAAACGTAATTTTGGGTCGGAACATAAGTCAAAATTATAGTCCGAAAACGTAAGTTTGGGTCGGAACATAAGTTAAAATTATAGTCCGAAAATCGGCATATGGGCATAGGTCGAACTTCAAAATGCCATAACTTCGTCAAAACTCAACGTATTTTCAAAAGCAAATGCGTTTTAATCATATTTTGGCCTCTAAATTAATCGTACATTTAAAGTTGAAAACGTAATTTTGGGTCGGAACATAAGTCAAAATTATAGTCCTAAAATCGGCATATGAGCATAGGTGGAAACTCGCGTTCATACAGACGGACAGACAGCTTGACGGACATTGCACAAACTCAATATACTATATACCTTCGGTATCACAGTAAAAAAATTATAGCAGTAAAATGGCAAAAAGTCCAACATTTATTTCAAGGATTGGGAAACGACATATAACAAATCTAAGTTTAGTAAGAAGTTTATTGGGGTCTGATGGATAACGAGAATTAGAATCGAAGTTAAAAAGGCGTACGGCAAAAAATATGATTTAAATTGCATTAAATTGGATCTTGTTAGTTTTTATGATATTCTGACCAAACACCAGAGTATGTTCAAGAATAGAATGGATTCAGGAGAAATATATTAGGTAAGTTGCACTATAATTTCTAATTGGTTTAAGTATGACATTATTTTTTATGATCATAGTATATATATATACTAATGGATAGTTTGAAAAGCCTGATTATATATATGTATGTATACATTGTATGTATGTATGTATTGTACTAAAGCCGATATTTGCCACTCCCATGAAGCAGCTGCTGGCGTTTTTGCTACAGTTTTTCGATTTGGTTTTTGCTAAAATCCGTTACATTTTTGACAAAACAGGACTCGTCCTATGCTAAATCCAGGGTCAACAATTAAATGTCATTTGCAATGGGAAACAGTGAAATCGCTGATGTCCATTGTCGCAGTTATTATTCGATGGGCAATGAAAAATTATTTAAATGTGCAAACTATTTTGTATCAAGACGAAAAAAGGTCAAGCTGGGGTCCGAGGGGTTAGCCACATCGACAGTTGTCCGTCCGTCTGTCCGTCCGTGCGTCCATTTGGAATGGTCAATTGAAATGCAGGCCAAGTTCCATTCTGATTTCGAGGCACAAAACCATTTCTCAACATGCAAAACAATGGAAACGAAAAAAATCCTTTTTTAATTCTGCGTTGTGTGCGAATCGAAATCGTTACGATTTCGAGCATTTTTGTTTGTGCAGCAATAAATTTAAAAATTGCAGCCCCTGCCCCTAGCCACCCCTATGAACCCTGGTTGGCAGGCTGACTCCTTGAGGCTGCGTCTTATGCGTGACCCCGAAATTCACGCAATTTTCGTGACACATTCACAGTTTTCGCATTAATTTTAACCTCTGCCCCGATCCTGATACGGCCGCTGACAAGGGGTCAGCTCTCGATAGACCAATGGTCGCTGCCCAATCCCCGACCCCGAGCCTGTGTATATGTGTGTGTGTGTGTGTGTGTGTGTGTGTGTGTGTGTGTGTGTTGGCGGCACGACACCGCAGGGGTCACGAAAGTGTGAAAATGTGTAACTGCTGCAGTCCGGCCCGGACTGAGCTGGACTGATTAGATGGTCTCGCTCGTTTTGAGGATTCCACACGGGGTGAGACCGCTGGGCATTTTTGGCGCTTATTTCCAAAATTGCCAATTGTCTAAGCTTGGGATTTAGCACAGTTACAGCCACAGACGCACGGGGCAACATAACTACAATGGATACGAATTCGAACTCGGACTCAGTTCCAGATCCAGATTCAGTTTACAATTGTGCGTTCGGCCATTGTTGAAATGCGTTTTGATTTTAATGCGTCGAACAACAACAATAACAACAACAGCATCACCAACAATAACAACAACAAAAACAACAACAACATAGATGACGACTTAGTGGCGTTAATTTCAGGCGCATTACAAATGTAGTCCGCATTTATATAACCCAATGGGTACAAATGCAGTAAGTAATCTAATGGTCAGTCAGTCGAGAGTGATGGGGAACGAAACCAAAAATGATTTGCGTCCATAACTGTTAATGTATCGGGCTTATGTATGCCCAATAAATATATATATATAATCGTATTTACCATAGTGGTAATTGAAAGCCGGCTCTTAGCAGGACGAAGGACAGCCGATTTTGCATCTAAGTAATTTTAATAAAGTTTATTCTTTAAGTTAATATATATTTTTATAAATATACAAATTATCGTCAAAACTGTTAAAGTTTTAATTTAATTTAATTTGAAAACTATGTTTTTAGCTCCACAAACAAATATGTATTTATTTCTCGCAGCTTAAACAATTATTTCTGTCTTATTTTGTGTTAAGAAATGATTTCGAGTTCTACTGACTTGAAAAAATCAAGGATAATGGTATTAGTTTGATTAGCATTCCAAAAAGAAAGTTTGAAAGTGATTACGAAAAATGTATGTATTCAGATCTTAAACAACATTAAAGAACATTTGGGCTGACCTTAAAAAAGTATGATCAATAAATGACTAAGAAGATTGAGCACCTTAGTCAAGTTTATTAATACCCAAAGGATATACAGCTGTTATTGCCAAAGAAGTCCAAGAACTCAATATTGATCTTTGCACAGTAAATTTTGATTAATGAAAATTAATTTTGTAAACACAGCTATTTTTTACCACCTCAATTCAACAGTGAACACAATTTTGCAAAAGTATTTTCTTTTAAGTATTTTTATTTTAAATAAGAAACCTTTTTCGTTAGTCGATTTTTAGTGTTATAATTTTCACGTTCAGTAGTTATGCGAATTCGGTATCTGAAAAGAAATCCTCTTACAATGGAAGTACTGTTACACAAAATTGAAAGCGTTTTTAATGACTTTTTTAATAAATTTAATAAAGAGTAAAGAGATTCCACATTTATTTGAATTGAAAGAACATGTTTTTTATATGTTGAAACCCAGATGCTTGAGTTCATGGAAACGTTTGATTATTCGAAACAAAACCATCAATAGGGAAACGAGTTTATATTGAACATTGTCTAAATTTCGTTAAGTTATTTTTAGACTCATTTTTATAAAAATAAAAAATAAAATAAAATCCTAAGCTGGGAAAATTAACACAAACTTTTGCAAAACACAATTAGTTTTTCTTTACCGATCAACTTGGATATAATTTAAGTTTTCTGCTAAAATTAGTTTAGAGTGTATTTCAGGAAAATAAGCATTTTTAAAAAAAATGTATAACCCAATTTCAAGTAAAAAGATTTTATACGTTTTAGTTAAAGAAGTATCTTTACCTTAGTTCTAGCTGTAGAATTTATATTACTTTGATATTTTACTACATAGAAATAAAAATGTGAAGGAATATTTGTTTATAGAGTTATTCAAGCAACCCTCTCACTTGTTGCTCTGTCAGATGGTTTGTAAAACAAAAATGTAAAACATTTACTGGAGTTTAACCCTTTCTTCAAGTATTTTTACTGCATCCATAAAGGGAAACGCATCGATATTTAGACATTTGCATGGCTAATGACCAGAGAGACAGTATTTTCGTATTCCTGGAAACGCGTAAAGTATTCAAAACTGTTTCAAAACCCTCATAAAAAGTGGAAAAGAGTTTCATTTAACCCGTTCGCTTGAGCCGACTGAAAACTTTCGCGAAAGGGTTAAGGAAGTACGAGGATTCCTTCGTGCAAGGTGAGGAACAATGGGTGTCATAAAAAACACAACCGATACATCATAAAGAACACAAAGCGAGCGACATTAGCTGGAAACAAAAAAAAAATAACACACTCTGTTTCCTTGGAATTTGGCAAGGACACCGGGAAAGAGAAAGCAATAGGTTGAGGCGATCCTTTTTTCTTAATGGGTGAAAGGGTTAAGGGTGCAAAAAACGGCAGCCGCATCCTGAAAAACTGAATAGTGAATCAACTACCTGAGTGCCATAAAAAACTTAATGTTTTATGACATTTTGCGCAGATCTTAAAAAACTGCATTACGCGGAAGTGATGGTCTTTTTTTTTTGGTTATACTCGAGTCCTTGGACAATCACAACTAGAGCAGTCTAACGAGATGTGCGTATAGCATCTAGGATCTAAAGGCGTCTGAGGAACTTTCTCGCGATTTTCCAGTGATTTTCATTGTTAAGCCATCCAACGCCTAACATCATTACCTGAGGTATGCACAAATATGCACACAATAAATATACATATATATAAGTATATATCGTAAAATGTACGGATGGGCAAACAAAGCCACCGAAGCCGTAGCAATTGTCCTGGCGTAACGCGCGTTGTCCTTCACGCTTTTGTTGCCTTTCAGCTACTTTTACTGCGTAACCATTAAGACAAACAATCAAAATTAGAGCAACTATTTCGCTTTGCTGTATCTGTATCTGTATTTCTATCTGTAGCTGTATTTGTATATGTATCTGTATTTGTATCTGTATCTATATGTCTGCCTCTGGTCTGTTTGTTTGTATCTGTAATTGTTGTCTGTTGTTGTTTTGGTCTCTCTACGTATCTGGGTCGCTGTTCTGCTCTAGTTTCCTTTTTTAATCCTTCGGTTTTTCAAGCTAAAAAAGGATTTACGGATGTGTTGAGCCCGCTGTTTACCATATTATTTCTGCGAAACTATCCTCCGCACACCTTCCTCCTTCTCCCAAGTGGGCGTGCCTCAGCTTTGGCTTTGCCATGTGATTTATTTAGATGCAATTTGCTGTCATTTACAATGTGGGCGTTGTGGTCCTATTTCTACAGTTTCCTAAGTTAAGATACACACATAGAAAACGGACACAAACAACCAGTTTCAGCTATAATTATTTAAGGTTAAAATCAAACTTTAAAAGCAAACAATTATGGCTAAATATAATTTTTTTAATAGTAAAAATATACTTTAAATACATATTTTCAGATATTTAATATACAATTATAAGTGAAGTTCTTATTTTTTATTTTAATATTTATTAGACAACTTAAAATTAAAGTGTAATAATAATAATGTCTTTTATCTTATAGAAATACAGTCCAGCAAATATTATGAGTTTTTTTTTAATAAAAGTTGTTAATTTATGTTTTTTATATTATCACATTAATCACATTTATAATTTTAAAATATAAATCAAGCTATTTTTTTATATTTTTTATTGAAACAACAATTTAAAATAATTTAAAAAATTCACAAAATGTAAAAAATTTTATGATTAAACAGTTTTTATTCGATAATTATTAGACAAATGAAAATTATATGTTTATATTTTGCATAACAGTCACAGTTTAAATGGCATGAAACAAGTTTTCTTAATATAATAAAATATATATAACAAATATATTTCATAATTGCTATTTTATATCTCTGCTGTTTAACTATCAAATTTAAAAAAATAATATAATAATAATAAGAACATTTGAAATCAAATTGGTTTACTTAAAAGCATTTAATTGTATTTTAATTGAAATCTTGTCGATTTTCTGATTATCACCCTGAATAGTTAAGCCACAGATCTCAATTAGTTTACACAGTAGCGTAAAAAAAGGAAAACCAATTTGCACTTAAGATCAAAGAGAGAAAAAAAAAAATGGGAAATGGGAAATGTGCACACAAAAAGAGAGAAAATAAAACACGAAACCAAAGAAAATGGCAAATCATGCTTAGCATGAAATCAGCTTAAGAACTCAAGGTGATATCCCAAGCGAGAGGTCAGGACAAAAGTGCGCCAAAGATAAACAAACCTAATGAGGTCTTGGGGTTTGGCTAGGAACAATAAATATATATCTCAATTGAAATGCGGTCAACCACAAGATGCGCATTTGCATATGAGATCTTGAACTCAAACCACCACCACCAGCAACAGTAGAGGCAGCAAATGGGGAACAAAGCGTGTGCCGGACAACGACATGGACTAAAAGGACTTAAGGACGTCTGTTGACATTGGGCGAACAAAGACTGTGATATCACTTGAACTTTGTGCCCGCAGCAATTAGATGCCAGTTGTGATCATTGCGATCATCAATTAAGGGTCAAGCGTGAAGCTGCTGGACATGTGCGGACTTGATCCTGCTATCCTGTGCGGCTTAAGGAACATTTGTTTTGCCTTTGCGACAACTTTACATAACTTGTGCGCTGCTGCTGCTGCTGCTGTTGTTGTTGCATGTTGTTTTTCCGAGGATCAGCGGCTCCACACCAGTCCGCGCCCGCCCTTAAGCAGCGTTAATCACATGATCAACACTGGATCAGGATCAACGCTGCTCTGATCCTCGCCCTGATCCTGCTGCACACTGTACGCTGCGTAATGTTGGATTATGCAGTCGCCTAGCCAATATATAAATCACTTTTAAATCTAGGCTCTACAGAGCTGCTGCCGCTCTAGTTTTCAGGATGCTGGATTAATGAACGCCGTGTGCAAGTTTCGCCTTCAACCGCAGGTAGTTGTCCCTTTAATCCTTTCTTCGGCACTCGCAAATCCGCTGCAAAGTCCGGTTGCACTTCTAATCCGGTTGACGACGTCAATGATGCCCGCCTGATGCTTCTGCTTCTGGTCAAGCTACCTGTTCTCTCTCTTCTCTCTCTCTCTCTCTCTCTCTCGTGTGTGTGCCTCTAATTGCATGTTGCATGTTGTCGGAATTGTGTTTGCCTTTGTTTTGTAAATATTGCCTCGCCTCGACTTATTTATCTTAAAATACATCATTTAATTTTAAATCTTTTTTAATCATAAATATATTTGATGTATTTAACATTTAGTTTGACATTACAATTTGCAATTAATTATTGGAATATCTTGAAAATTTCAAATATTTTCTATATTATTTGATTTATTTTTAGGTCTTTATTTGAAATTAAATGGATTGATTGATAAATATAAGACATAAAATTAGTTTAAATTTTAATTTTAATAATTATTATTAATTATTATTGTATTAATTATTAGATATATATAACTACAAATAAGACATAAAATTAGTTTAAATTTTAATTTTAATAATTATTATTAATTATTATTGTATTAATTATTAGATATATATAACTACAAATAAGTTTTAATTAAAAAAAAAATATAATTATCTTTGAAAATGCAGTTGAAATTTATTTGTATATTAAAAATAACAGATTTTGGTTATTCTACTGAAAAAGAACAATTCAATATTTTGAATATTTCCAAAAATCGATATTGGATCTAAATTATTTTAACTGTTTTTTATTATTGAGTTTTTTAGCGTTCTTGAAAACTTCAGCATTTTAATGAAATGAGTTAGGATAGAGACAGCTTGTAATTATTTCAAGTACATCACTTAATCTCGCTATATAATAATTATTTAAATCAAGCTGCAACGTAACCAAATAAATAACGCATACGCAAGCATCACACACACACACACACACATACATACACACATTACAAAATTCAAAAGTGAAAGCACAAAACGGTTGCTCTTTAATACAACTAGAACTTTGCAACTTTGTGCGGCGCCATCAATCTCAACCACATGCTCCATTATTGCCCCATGTTTCCACAATCAACAATGTTGTGTGCTGTTGCACGAACATTGCCCAAAACTTAATATCGAATGCTGGCTTAAAGCGCCAAAAGCACAGAAAACAACTTTCGCCGATGCAAGCAACTACGACAACGACATCAAAATTGAATCAATGCAGCTGAGACTGTTGAGCAGTAGCCAAAGGCAGACGATTGAGCAAAAAATCAATAATCAATAATAAAGCAAAAATTTGGCAAAAAAAAAAATAAATTAAACGACAGCTGCAATTGCGAACTGCAGCCAAATGCAGTGCGTAACCAAAGGATGCATATTAGACGCAGGACGAAAAGAGCACACACAGAGGGAGAGAGAGTAAGAAGCAAAGAGAAACGATAACGAGAGCGAGAACGTCGACTTGGGGCGGCTGTGGACCAGTCACTGAACGCCGATTTTGGGGATGGGGTGCGTTTCACTCAGTGCTATTGAGTCTGTTACAGCAGCCGCTTTGAGTGTTTTGTTTTTAGCGTTGTAATTGAGCGAAATGTCTGTTCTTCCACTCTCTCTTTCTCTCTTTCTCCTTGTGGTTCTCAGCTTGGCTGCTGTGCGTACGTTTCTAGCTATGTGTATGTGTGTGAGCATTTCGTATGTTTTTGTGTGTGTATTGTGCATGCATTTTTGACATTTGTTTCGTTTGCATTTTGAGTTGATTTTGGGCCAGTTCTGTGCACTATGCGGAGATGATTTTCAGCTATGACTAGTGCTAGTTGAGCATGAATTCGTGTCAGTCGTGTTCAGTGCCTCGCATAAGCCGTACGTCGCTCAGCAGCAGAATCAGCGATATCTCAGAAAGGACGACGAGTGTCTCAAGCAAAACGAAAGCGAAACCGAAAACAAAAAATTAAAAAAACTAAGAAAAAAAAACAAAAAACCGTTACAAACAAATAAACTGCCAGTGAATGTGTTAAGACTTTTCAAACTTTCATGCATTAGAAAGACGATTTAAAAAAAGTACGGAGAGTTTTTTTCGCACATGCGCGAACTTCGCACAAAAAAGCTAAAAAGCAAAGGCAAATAAAAAAAAAAATAGATAAAAACTACCAAAAAGGAGCAGCCAACACTTACACACACAAACACACAACTCCGGCTGCGTGTGCCTGTACGTGTACGTGTGTATGAATGTGTGTGCTTTGGCTTTGCGCGTTTTTTGTTTCGCACGCAATTTTATCGCCGTTTTGTTTAATTTAACGGTGCCGCGGTCAAGTGTAGAGAGCGCGAAAACTTTTACAGCAGTCACCCGTGTTCCCGATTCCGACCCGCCCATTTCGCATCAAAAACTTTTTGAGAATTGCTCGGAGTTGCCGCAGGTATGTAAATATCAGTTTGCAGATTACTCTAAACAACAGGTTTATTGCGTATTTCACCTTCAGAATGCTCTCTGCACATAAATATTAGAGATTTACAGTTAAATGAAAGTGCACTCAGCAATTTGGGGGTTCAGAATAAATAAACTAAATAAACAAAAACAATTGCAAACTCAAAAATAGTGCACAGCGCAAATATCAAATTTGTTGAGGCATTCCAGCAAATATAAAATCCTAAAATTAGTGTTCAAAAATATAGTATTTACTTTATAATATGCCATAATTATATTGATATTGTACATTGTAGAATAATCAGTTCCTAAGGCTATATGAAAGTGTGAATAATATTAGGAATGGAAAACCATGTATATTTTTTACTTACAAATCTGCTTAAAACCTACGAAATTTGAATAGTTACAATTTGTATCAGTTTCAGAATTAGACTTTGATTCATTTTTTCTTTTACTGCTCCGCTTCTATCTCTAGTTTTTTTCTAGTGCTTCTTTTTGTGTCTAACCTTAAAGACAACACTCTCACACACACACACACACACACACTAACACACAATCACATACACTCACACTTGCCTGCATATCATTTGCTAAAAATGCAAGAGAAAAAATTCTAAAACAATATTTCAAAATCTGTCTGGCTTTTAGCCGATCTAGCGAACTTGTTTTTTGCCCGTGCTGTTTTGCAAGATTTCAGCAACCCCAAGCCCCCCCACCCCCCATTCGTTTCACTCCCCTCCTCCATGTCCCATGTGTAGTGTTGGCCCCTGTTTCGTTTCGTTGCCTGGCAGCTAATTTTATTTGTTTACATGTCCGACTGCATGTTGTATTTCGTTTTCTTTTTTTTCTGCCCGCCTTTCTTTCCGTCCGTCCGCGTCTCTGTCACTTTTTAGCAATTTCTTTTGATTTTTGTTAATTTTTTTTTTTTTAATAATTTAATTTTAGACATTCAACTATAATTCAAAGTCAACGTTGCAATTTTTTAATCGCCATTTTGCTTCAATCTGCCAAAAGTGCATTTCAAAAAGAATATTGCCCCACCGTTGAAGAACCCAAAATATCTTGAATATTGTGTTTATTTTTGTTTAGTTAGTTTTTTTTTTTGTTGTTTTTATTTATTTTTTTTGTTTGTACTTTTTCGTTGTCTTTTCGCTTGGCTTCTTTTGCCTTTTTAACTATTGTATTTTTTTGGCAAGCGTTGCTAAATTGATTGTCAGCTGCTTTAATATGTTTTGAATGTGCTGCTGCTCAAATCAAAGAATGGATGAACGCATTCTCGTATTTTGACATTGAAATTCGCGCCCGCCCTAAATAAATTCCATGCAGTTGCTTTCCCCAAATAAACTTATAAACAAATACCAAAAAAAAAAAAAAAAAAAACTGCATCAAAGATCGCTGAACAACAACTAAATATAAATAATTTTTTATAACGAAAATTCATCTTACGTCTGTGCCCCTCTATAACCCCCTCCTAGCCAAATGGGCAGCAATTTTCTAACCGCTGCTGCTGATGCAAAATTTTACAACAAAAACATTTTTTGTGGCGCATTTTCTGCGTCTGAATTTTCCATTTTTGCCATTTTCATGATATTTTTACAAAAGCGAGCCGGGGATGTGGTTGGGGGATGTGGTGGTTGGGGTTGGCCAAACGACTAGCACATGTTTAGTTTACTTTGCAGTTTCGGTTGCGTTGCATTCACACAGCCACCACCGCCCCCCCTCACTCTGCTCTGTTCTTCATCATCCTAGTTGCCGGCGTAATATTAATTTTACACTTGGCCTTTAGTTTTTGCCTTTGTTATTGTTGCATGTTTTTGTTGTTGTTGGGCGTGCAAAAAAATAGACAAGCTTTGCCTCTCTCCATCTCTCTCTTCTCTCCCTCTCTTTCTCTCTCTCTTTCTCTCTTTCTCTCTTTGTTGTTGTTGGACTGACAAGCCAATTAATTTGGCTTCTTAAAAATATCACTAGCTAAATTAAATAAATATGCTAAGCACATTATACAATATATTTGTTGCTGCGTCTGCTGCTACTTTTGTTCTTCTCTGCAAAACTTGTGCAGCGCTAAATTTCCTGTACCATCAATTATGCATAAGTGTTGTAGATATTTCAACCACCCCCGTAACCACATCCATCCCCATTCCATTGCTGCTTGCGTTTTGCGTTTTTAATAATATTTACTTAAAAGCACAAACAATTGTCCGAAATGCGGCAAATGCAACAAACGCAAAAAAAGAGAAAAAATAGAAACATTAATGGATTCATTTGAAAACTACGCAAAAAAATTCCGTAACCAAAGATCTCTCTTTCAAAAATTAGCATTCAATAAATAGCATTTTTTTTAAATAAATATTCGATTTGCATTTTGGTGAAGGCAAAATATTTTTGTATAATACCAAAATTGGTTTTACTCTGATTATTTAATAATAATTTATATGCACTTGTGTTTTATGAATATTTTGTCGAAACTTTTAATAGAAAAGTGCAGGGGTCAAAAATTGCCAAAACAAAGAAATATTGTAGATTGTGTAATAGTTGGTGAAAATTAATTAAGATCATAGACAATATTATATTAGTAATTAGTAATTAGTAATTATAGATATTTTTGCTTGTGTACCAAGAGGTTTCTAATTAAAATAATCTAAAAAATATGGGTAAAATTAATAGATACGCAAAAAAAAATCCTTTCGAAAAAATTCCAAAGCATTCAAATGCACAGCAGGCAATACAATTTCATTTTTTTTTTTTTAAAGAAATATTTAATTTGTTTTAAATCAATTTTGTGAAGAGAAAATATTATTTGTATAATACTAAAATTGGTTTTGCACTGATTATTTAATAATATTCCAAATGCAATGGTTCGTTGCTGGCACATTTTTATTTTAACTTTGTCGAAAATTGTCAAAAATAACAATAATTTAATTATTATTAAAAATATACAAAATTTATGTGCTTTAAATGATAACAATTTGCCGAGAAATATTTTCTATTTTTGGCAGCTGCGCTTGATTCGTTAGCCAACTCACACACGCTTGCCATGTGTATGTGGTTGTATGTGTGTGTGTGGACCATTAACTTAAATCCTTTTTGCTTTTTATTATTAAACGCGAAATGCATCGTCGCAGCCTGTGCCTGCCACGTCCTCCTCCTCAGCCTCAGCCTCGACCACGTCCAAATCCATCAGCAAATCTAAATCCATATTCGCTGATTAACTTTAATCCACTGCGAGGGGAAAATTCGCGTCGCGTTTTTCTCTTCTAATCTGCATAGCTTAAGCTTCGCGGCCCGGATCATCCAAATCCAAATGCGCGTAATTTTTGCTTTCTTTTTTTTTTTGTTGTTGTGTCTAATCCAGTTTGAATGGATCAAGGAGAGAAGTGCGCGACTTCGCGACCTGGTATATACCTGACCTCTCGCTCACCTTTTTGCCCATCTAATCCCTTGACGCGTGCAAGCGCGACTACCTGGCCCAAATATATAAGCCACAACCATTTGCAATTTGTACATCAGTCACAAGTTCATTTCACCAGCGAGCAGTCGCACAGCACAATTCACTTGAGATCCGAGATCCACGAGATCACCATCACCATCACAATCATTGGAATATACATATAAGCAGATATATACATATAGGATTTGCGCTAGGTGAGCATCAAGAATAAGGATACCCCTTGTAACCCCACGCCAGCCATTTTGTGTGAAACTCACTCAAATTGTGCCACCCTTGTGGCAGCAAGGGAAGCGTGGCACGCTTTAGGGGTGGCAAAAATAAAAAAGCAAGAAAAACGCGAGCAAAAAAAAATAAATGAAAATAAAAAACTTGACGCAGGCGCATTGAATCGTAATTTTTTAACAAAAAGCAGCTCATTACAATTTTCTCTCTCTCTCTCTTTCTCTCTATTTGTCTCTGTAGCAGGCGTAAGCAGCAGCAAGATGCAGAACTGGGAGACGAGCACCGCAGCGCCCAATTATGAGCAGCACAATGCGTGGTACAGCAGCATGTTTGCCGCCAACATCAAGCAGGAGCCCATTTCGCATCATCATCATCATCATCATCATCAGGGTCATCACAGCCATCATCAGCATCCACACGACAGCAACAGCAATAGCAATGCAAGCAGTCCACACCAATCGCCGTTGCCCTCACCCAATCTGCCCAGCAACACCAATCTGCAACTGGAGCAATATCTCAAGCAACAGCATCAACAACAGCAGCAGCAGCAACAGCAACAACAACACCAACAACCGATGGATACACTCTGTGCTGCTGCCATGACTCCATCGCCCAGCAACAATGATCAGAATAGCTTGCAACACTTTGATGCCACCCTGCAGCAGCAACTCTTGCAGCAGCAACAATATCAGCAACACTTTCAGGCAGCACAACAACAACAGCAACAGCAGCAACATCATCATATCACACTGGGCGGCTTCAATCCGCTGACACCGCCCGGACTACCCAATCCCATGCAGCACTATTATGCCAGCAATTTGCGTCCTAGTCCAACAGCAACGACAACAACAACAACAGCTGCTGCTGCCACAACGACAACAGCAGCAGCAATTGCAATGCAGGCCAATGACAAATTACAGGCACTAACTCCACCCATGGATGTGACGCCTCCAAAGTCACCGGCCAAGTCCCAGCAATCGTGTGCGGAGCCAGAGAAGGAGCATGATCTAATGTCCAATTCGAGTGAGGATATGAAATATATGGTCGAGTCGGAGGATGATGACACCAACATACGGATGCCCATCTACAATTCGCATGGCAAGATGAAGAACTACAAGTGCAAGACGTGCGGCGTTGTGGCCATTACCAAGGTGGACTTCTGGGCGCATACGCGCAACCACATGAAACCGGACAAGATACTGCAGTGCGCCAAGTGTCCGTTTGTCACCGAGTTCAAGCATCATCTGGAGTACCACATACGCAAGCACAAGAACCAGAAACCGTTCCAGTGCGACAAGTGCAGCTACACGTGTGTGAACAAATCGATGCTCAACTCGCATCGCAAGTCGCACAGTTCGGTGTATCAGTATCGGTGTGCCGACTGTGATTATGCCACCAAATATTGTCACAGCTTCAAGTTGCATCTGCGCAAGTATGGTCACAAGCCGGGCATGGTACTGGACGAGGATGGCACACCCAATCCCTCGCTGGTCATCGATGTCTATGGCACCCGACGTGGCCCCAAAAGTAAATCACTCTTGGGCAATGGCAACTCCAGCAACTGTTCCAGTTCCGGCAGCAACAAGCGCGGCAGTGCAACAGCTGCAACTGCTGTGCAACACCAGCAACCACCAGCTATTCCACCGGCAGCAACATCTCAGTTATCGGCTGCTTTGCAAGGATTCCCAATGCCAGCTGCGGCTGCAACAACTGCAGTTGCAACAACTCTGCCGCCAGTGTCGCCACCGTCACCAGCGAAGAGTGTTGCCAGCAGCGTTGAGCAGGCGCCCAGTTTGTCGAACGCTTTGCTGCCGCCTTTGGCCAGCTTGTTGCAACAGAATCATCGCAACATGGCCTTCTTCCCCTACTGGAATCTCAATCTGCAAATGCTTGCCCAGCAGCAGGCTGCAGTTCTTGCCCAGTTATCGCCGCGCATGCGTGACCAGCTGCAACAACAACAACAGCAGCAGCATCAGCAGCAGCAACATCACCAACATCAGCAGCAACATCTGCAACAATTACCCGCACACAGCGACAACGAGGAGGAGGAGCAGGAGGCGGATGAGGAGGAAGTCGAGGATGATTTTGAGCGCAAGTCAGTGGATTCAGCCATGGATCTGTCCCAAGGCACTCCGATCAAGGAGGAGCCACTGCAACAACAGCGCACACTGAACAGTCACATGGCAATGAATTTAAAGATCAAGGACGAGGATACACCACTGATCAGCAGCAGCAGCGTCTCCCGACGCAAGGGCCGTGTGCTCAAGTTGGACACGTTGCTGCAGCTGAAGTCCGCTGCAATGTCCACGCCGGAGCAACAGCTCAAATTGCCAGCGAGTGTGCTGCCCACAACCTCATCTCCGATCTCTGGCAGCAGTGCCAACAAGCAGCTGGCGGATGATCCGTGCTCGGGTGCCAGCTCAGCGGATGAGTCCATGGAAACCATGGGTCACGTGCCGCAGGTAAATACGAGTGCCAGTTCAACGGCCTCCAGCTCCGGCAACAGCTCGAATGCCAGCAGCAGCAGCAATCCGACTCCAGCCGCAACAGTTGCCACCTCAAGCTCAGCCTCTGCGTCCGCATCTGCATCTGCATCCGCGTCCGTGTCCAGCTCATCGTCGAGCAGCAGCAGCAGCTCACCGGCCATTTATGAGTGCAAGTATTGTGATATTTACTTCAAGGACGCCGTGCTCTACACCATCCACATGGGCTATCACAGCTGCGACGATGTCTTCAAGTGCAACATGTGCGGCGAGAAATGCGACGGACCCGTCGGACTCTTCGTGCACATGGCACGCAATGCGCACTCCTAAGGGGCACTCAGCACCCGCAAACCATCCCCCACCCTCAATTGTTATTAGATATTATTATTATTAACATATTTCGTTGTCCAGAATTGTAAATACTCGTAGTTTAGTTTGATTTTGTTGTCGAGAATTGTACATAAGCCAAAAAATGCATTAAAATGCTACCAACTAACTCTAGTCTTAAGTTGAAAAGAAAACCAAACTAAACCAAATCACATTCATGTTTAACTCTAACTGTAACTAATCTAATCTATCCATGTAGCAACTACCAATCTAGTATCTCTCTCTCTCACTCATAATTCCTTTCATTATTTTTTTAAATTTAGTCACAAAAAACATTTGCGAACCGAATAACGACCCTGAAAAAGGTTTAAAAAATTCGAATGCGTATTTTAAGTCAACTTACTTTAAGTCAACTACAACTTTAATTTGTAAGCCTAGCCAGCAAAGAGTCCAAAGTCAAATTACAATATCAGAAATTAGTATATTATTTTATTTTTTATAAAAATAAATGTTTAGTTCTTAAAAAAAACATGACTGTTTTTTCTTTCGTTTAAAGCTAAGCATCGAACCAATAAAAGATCTACAAATATTCGAAAATAATATGATTTTCATTCGTGAAACTCGTTCGGCATAATGACAATATTTTTGATATCGATCAGAAAGAAGTACAAATATCGAGATTTTATAGGAAATCCTCAAATAAATGTAAAATCCTCAATAATTTTTAAATTTAATTACGAATACATTTACTAATTGTGTAGAGATTAATGAAATGTATAAACAAATATTTACAAAATATGAATCGCAATCTGAGCGAATGGATCAAAATTACATTATTTCTAGTTAATAATCTAAATGTAAGCTAAAGTCAAAATCGAAACTTTTTACGATCCCAGTGTGAAGAAAACTACGTTTTCAAGAAACACATGTACCATATAGCATAGTTAAGAAAGTTTCCCAAATGTTTTTATGTAATATTTAATAAAAAAAAGAAACAATATGCCATATAAAGAAATTTAAAACGACTCTTTAGTTTTCCAAGTTTCCCAAACAGGAACTTTTAATTTGAACAATAGGAAGTCAGCGGGTGAATGATTTATTGAAATATGGTCAGAATACGCTGAGATGGTTAATTGAAGAAAAAAACTGCTTCATCATTTGCTAAGTGGTGAAAAAACTGTGCGGGCGACCCAAGCAAATTGGCCCTAAAGAAAACCAAAAAACAATTTCCGAGCATCGTCTCAGAACTTCCCTTGATCCATCATCGTCAGGCAATTTGCGTGAAAACGCACAATTCGCATGGCAGACGAGGGAAGCGGAGGGGGGGGCACAATTATATGATAATAATGAAAAACGCATGAGCACGCGCTTTGGGCAACGCCTTGCAACATGACGCAACAACAGCGGCAGCCGCAGCCGCAGCAGGCTCTCAATGGATCGAGGATCGCTTGGGGAGAGTTCATTTCCCGAGAGCTGCGCATGCGCCGAGCACTTTTCCCAAATGTGCTGTCGCGTGCTCTTTGAGTGGAAATTAGTTTTCCTCTGCATTTTCGGGTGTTTTATAAATAGTATTTTCCAGACTGTTTGTGATTGGTTGAAGATTGTTGTTTCGCTTGGTGTGTGGGGGAAAAGAGACGACATATTTCAAATATTCGTTCATTAAGCATTTGAAAAATATTTTCCGTAATTTTCCATTTTTCCTCATTAAAATTATGCGCCCAAAGCACAATTGATATTTATGCGTGACTTTAGATAATTACGATTGAAAATTGATAATAAATAATTTATGGTGGTCCGCGACTTAGTCAAAATTTTGAGATCTTATCGTAAACAAGATTTTGCATATCCATTTAGCAGGGGGAAAATCAAAGGATTCCAGTTCATTTGAGCGCACTCAAGTTGGCAAATAAACCAATGGACGGACATTCATCTTTGGCTTGTGGCAGACGTAAGCGAGCTCAAAGATGTTTATCTTCTTGTTGCAGGACCCGAACCACATTGTGCACCCTAACGATCCTTGCTCTGTTCGTGATTGCCAGCTCTTATCTCGGCTTGTGGCATTCTTGCATCCCTCCATCCATTGTTTGATGGTCAGACAAAAAAAAAAACTAGAAAACAAGAGAATGAAAGGAATCTTTGTTAAGCGAAACTAGCCGGGGTCACTTAGGATCCCCCACTGACTGACTGACTGACTGAGTGACCATTTGAAAGGTGTAATTTTGGTTTTTGATGTTTGTTGCGCATGCGCCATTTTCCGGGTTTCTTTTCTTTTTGCTTCCTCAAGCAGCTGTTGTTCTTTTTTTTGCACCTTTTGCTAGAAAAGTGTTTTCACCGATTTGTCTTGGATTTGCTGAAACATCAGAAATTTAAATATTAATTTTTTAACGATATCATTTTATTTATTTATTTAATATCAACCAATATGAAAAAGTAAAAAAAAATAGTTAATAAATTTATATATATGTGTAATAATTCTATGGAATCAGAGCTTCACTAAAAAATTTTATTACAAAAATATAAAATAAACAAGAGAGAACGTTGCAGTCGGGCATAACCGTCAGGGAAATACTTTGTTACCATAATTACCAAGAAATACTCTCCAAGTTTGCCTTTCAGATTGAGGTAGATATAAGATAGTAACCAATCTTCAAAGTTTGTAGCTCTTTCCAAATTTGGTGCCCCTATCAAATTATTTATGCGCATTTAATTCTTCTGAGGAAGGACTTCCGGAGGACTTACGAAATCGGCATATGGGCAAAGGTCGAACCTTCAAAATGCCATAACTTCGTCAAAACCCAACGCATTTTCAAAAGCAAAGACGTTTTAATCATATTTTGGCCTCTAGATCAATCGTACATTTAAAGTTGAAAATGTAATTTTGGGTCGAAACATAAGTCAAAATTATAGTCCGAAAATCGGCATTTGGGCATAGTAAGAACCTTCAAAATGCCATAACTTCGTCAAAACTCGACGCATTTTCAAAAGAAATTGCGTTTTAATCATAGTTTGGCCTCTAGATCAATGTTACATTAAAAGTTGAAAACCGGATTTTGGGTCGGAACATAAGTCAAAATTATAGTCCGAAAATCGGCGTTTGCGCATAATCAAACATTTAAAATAACACAAAATAAGTTTTATCATGCTCTGAAAAAAGATCAGTTAAGTTAATTAACTCCACTCAAATATTCATATATTTGTTGCAATAAGAAACGACACTAAGGAACAAAAGAAATCTTTTTAAAATGAAAACACATTTTGTTTTCAACATAATTCTCATAAAAATAAACTTTAACCAACTGTTCTCCAAACTTTCCTTTCCAAATAATAAGTCAAGCTCCGCAAAATAGATATTCTCTTATTAAGATTGAAATCTTGGTTTCACTTTAAGATTGGGATGAGCAATTGTACATAAAAATATAAATAGGAATATTAAATATATCTTTTGAAATGCATATAAAAGATATGGCATGAAATGTATACAATTGATTTCTGGATTTCACTATTAAGCTCCGTACACTTGCCCCTTCGCGGGACAAAATGTTGAATGCAACCATTTTGTTGCTACCCTTCATATTTCGTCTGGCTTATCCAACAATCTACATAAGAGCCGCAGCCCAGCACACACATACGAAGGCTCAACATGAAAGTATTATTATTGCCACAAAAAAAATCTCCCACAGGGCTGAACATAAAATAGGTATTTACCGAGCCGAGCCACCCCCAGAACTAACAAGAACAACTCCAACAACAAAAGCAACATTAGCAACGGCGACGTCAACAATAAAGGCTAAAAAAAAAAAAAATGCACACAGCACACGCCATATTGTATATATTGAGTTTGGGGTTGAGATTGGTGTGCTGCACTGGGTGGACGGGTTCTGGTGTGGGTAGCCATTTTTAGACGCGCCAGACGCACAACAGCTAAAAATAAGCCAAGTAACAATTCCAAAATAAATTCGAGGGAGTTCGAAAAGTGTTACAAGGTTTTTCACTATGCCAAAAACGAACAGCGCTGCATGGGTTTACCACAGACTTAGGGATTGAGATGGACGAGGAGTGCGGAGGACGGAGGGGAGGAGTGTGGGGCGTGTGTAGGTACATGTTGTACATGTGTGGGTGTTCAGTTGATTGGGACACACACGCAAGGGTGCCGTTCAATGCAAGCGATACACTCACCATTTATAACTACGCTTGACCATGGATCATGAATCGCGCTGGATGATTAAGAATCCACCCTTTGGACTACGTAAAACACGAGCCCTTATCAAACAGCCGTTGCCCGTTGCACGTTGCACGTTGCCCGTTGCCCGTTGCCCGTTGCACGTTGAGCTGTTGATTGCCATTTCGCAGAGACGGCGCCCACATTACGAAAGACACGTTGGAAATTGTTCAGGTTTCCAGACACACACACACAACACAACTTTACGCATTATGATTATTATGAAATTGCCATGGACCAGCATCTGTAGCCAATTATGGACTGACTCTGATCCTTGCAGCGTGACGTCATGTGCTGCCAGCTATCGGCACCTATTCATTTACCCTATTCCCTATTCATACTTAGCAATCCTTACTCACACACGCCGATGGATTTGCTGAATAGCCGATAATTTATTTCTGTAAACAATTTTCACTGGAATTGCGCACGGTTCCTTCTTCAAGCAGCCTCAGTCTCCTCTCCTCAGTGTCCAACAGCTGACCAGGGTCCGTCGCTTATTCCTTATGTGGTAGGTGGAACTAATTTTTAAGTGGGCGCTGCTAACAAGCAAACCAAAAGATGACCTCGTTTCCCATACCAGGTGAGTATTTTGGCATCAGCTAACTTATGTTTATCGTTTAAGCAAATTGCAATTAGACGATGGAGTGTGTAAAGCACGTCATCCGATATTTAAGTACATTAACCATTAACTAAAGCCAACACTTTTTTTATTTATTGTTTAACCTAATTTTTGACATTAATAATATATCTTAAAAACAAAACTTATAAAGATTGATATTGATTGATTGACAAAAAAAAAATAAAAAAATAAAATAATAAAATAATATTATAGCAAATTAAACAAATGTTAAATAACAATTATTTTAGTGTTAGTATACAATTAATTAAGTCATCAAAATTTATAAACAAAATGCATGTTTAACTTCAAGCTTTTATTCGGTAAATTAATCAATTAAATTAAAAATAATAATTTATTGAAAACTTTTTTTATGTACTGGAATATTAAATATTCATTGCAGCTTATTACTTTTTTTTCAATTATTTATTAATATATTTCGTTATTTATTAAGAAATTAATTAACAACTGCTTCTTTTTCAACTAAGCACACAAACATATAAAGAGCATATCTGTTAATTTAAATTTTTTATATATTTTAATCCAAAAATGTAATTGGAGCTAAGTCCATCTCTTCAATTCTCAAATTTTATTTCAAACAATGTAAAGAAAATATAATGTTTTTTTGCAAGATTTGACGATTTGTAAGTGGTCACCACTTCATCAACTATAAATTTACCTTGTTTTAAATACCATTTTTATATGTTGCCAAAGTTATTCGATCTTCGAGACATATTCAATTTTATGCAGACTTTAATTTGGCTTAGTAACAATTCTTAATACATTGCTTTTGATCATGCAAATCATAAATGCACACTTGAGGCTAACTGCCTTACTATATACATACATACATACATATATATGTATGTAATAAATGCCGACTGGAACATGAATGCGCCATTCAAATTCAAAATCAATTCAAGTGCAAAAACCAAAACTAATTTCAACACATTTAATGATAAATATGCAAAGCTGAATAGAATCATGGGAGGGATCATGTGCATATATCCCAAAAAAATATGTGGTGGTTGGGGAAGTAGAGTTGGTGGTGGTGCGGGTAGCACCACTAAAAGATACCCACTAACCCAGAAGGGCTAGAAAAAAAAAATTGTACACAAAATCCACTCAGGAGCGAAAAAAAAACTTGTTTACAGTTCCACAATGTCCAGTCGCATGTAAATGCGAATACTATATATATATATATATATATATATATATATATATATATATATATCTGTGTTTACTATAAGAGGGAGGGAGAGGCAAAACTAGAATCGCCTACATGATGAACATTTCGAGAGATAGAAAAAACATCTGCCCCTGATGGCACTTTAGTTAACGAAAAATAACAATAGTTAAAAATATATACACATACATACATATATATTCGTATGCATGCAGCATGAAAAACACAAAAAAAAAAAAAAATAGAAGAAATCTCATTGTTGTTGTTGTTGTTGTTGTTGTTGTTGTTGTTGACTGGCTGTGCCATCGATAATGTCCAGCATCCGTTAGAGAGAAAAAGGAAGTCGAAATAAACGACAGCAGCGTGTGCCTGATGCCCGTTGCCTGCTGCCTTAGTCTCTCTCTGTGTGTGTGTGTGTGTGTGTGTGTGTGTGTGTGTGTGTGTGTGTGAGTGTGGGGGTTGTACACGCGTCCTCCTCAGCCCGTTGTGTCCTCAACTATTTGCACTGGACAGCCAGACGACGGTCAGTGGCGAGTCCTGGCCATCGTGCCGTGGGTTCATCGTTTGGACAGTTTGCTACATTTGCCGCGCTCAAACAATAAAAATTGTGTGGGTTGCACGATTGAATTCGATTTTCCCTTTTCCTTTTCCCATCCACATCACATCTTTTTCACAGCCTTTCTTTTTAGCCATTGCGATGTGTTTGCGCTTTGACTGCGTCGCAGATGTCGACAAGTCAACAAAGTAATCGTAGACGCCTGGGAGAGCATCCAATCTAAAACACTATATCTAGAGTTAGCCTTAAGGTTTCCATATTATTTATCTAAATCTTCCAACTTTATTACAAATTCTATAGTTGAGCTATGTTGTAGTTTATCTTTTATTAAATAAAACTACAAAAATATTTGGGAATAATTTTATGCCAATACAAAACTAGATTTTAAATAAAAATCTAAAATTAGGTAAAGTTTTTCTTAGAGAAACAAAGCTATGAATTATTATTTTATTAAAATAAAAACTCACTCGGAATTAATTTTTAAAATCCTTGCGGCCCCTGATTTATTATATAAATTTCTCATCCCTTCATGCAGCACGTAAAGAACCAATCAAAATATTTGCAGCAATAACAAAACAGTCAAAATATAAAAAAAACGCCTCTTACATAATCCACGAGCCAAATAGTTTCACGCTTTGCACATAAAAAATGCGATTGCGACCAATAAAAATATACAAACCGTATATATAAGAGTATCTGTAAAAAAGTGCTCAAAAAACAACCCAAATTGCAGCTAAAGTATGAAAACCGCTTTAGTGTGAAGCAAAAACTGCGAATGCCACAAATAGGGTGGGTAAGGGAAACCACCCCGTCAAGGAGGGTTGCAAAATCCTCTGGCAACCATTTGAACAATGAACAATGAATCGATATTTTTTTTGCGGGTTTTTTCTCTCTCTCATTTTTTTGTGGCATGTGAATAAAAAAACAGGTAGATGCCATTGTTTTTCTTTTTTTTTTTAAATTTTATTATTTGTATCTTTCAGTAACAGATACTTTTTACTTGAGCAACATGTGCGGCTGCTTCTGAATAGATGTGTCGTATGTGCAGTTTTTTGGGTCTGGTCCCAAAATCGACTTATTGGTCTTTGTGAACGGAGAAGTGCAAATGTCAGCTGAAAAATGTGTATGTAATGTGAGCAATTAGAGATGCTCTGGCATTATCATCATCATCATCATCATCATCATAAGAGCAGCACAACTTACAGGTGTTAAGCGATAGTCCTGCAAATCCTTGGCAAGTTGTCATTGCAACTCACATATCAAGACGTTCAACATTTGATGGGCGGATATTGGGTTTTGGGTTACCCTTGGCTCTCCTCCTCAGCTGAGGTGCATGGCTCGAGGAAATCACTCAAATTCTCCACTTTCACTATGGAAATCAACAGCTGGTCACAAGCCTTTGGCAGGCAGGTGCTACTCCGACTGCAAACCACATCCATCAGAGCTGTCGTCTACTCTGTATTTGTTCAAAGTGAAGTGCATACATTATGCTGCACATAGAACACAATATGCATGCTTACTTTCACTCAATTGTTTGGGCCTAAGCACATTTTCCAGCTGGTCACTAATTCAATTGAATTGTGGCTGGGCCACAAAAATAAAAGGGGCAACAGCCCAGCTTGCCATTTCTATGTGGCATTCATTTTTGCCACATCAGCGTAGCGCAACCAAATCATTTTGCTGCCTTTCATGCAGAAATTTGAACATTTTGCGTAGCACAGCATTTATCCCTCCAATAAAGGTGTCACTTTGATGAATTTTAACCCTTTTTCCCATCTTGGCTATATGAGTTTAAAAACTCATCGGTACATAAATCAAAAACATTTTTGATGGCGGTGAAACAGCTGCTTTGGACTGGAAAAACATGGACTTTTCAGCTTGCCATTATTAAATGTCCAGATTAATTAGTTATGTGAATTGCGGATCTGCAAACTTCCTTTTTAGAAAAAATAAAGAGTCATATTGAGAATGGAAATTTTTTATTTAGTTGTATATTATTTTGATATAATATATTTTTGGTTATACTAAGGAAAATATTTTTAAAAAAAATACATCTACACTACATTAGGAACCTTATAAAAAAGATTTGAAAATACTCATATATAGAGAGTTAATAATGTTTTTTCCACACAAAAGTCTGGATACACTATTTTCTTAATAAAAAAAAAGAATTTACACTTAACAAACATTACAAAATTAAGTGTACTATGGTAAATAATTATATGTTCAATTTTATTTGAATCTTAATTATATCTGACTCTCCTTTACAATTTATAAGTTCAAAGCTTGTATACGCATTTGTTTATATAAAAAAAATAATTAACCATCGAACAAGTAGTTTCTATAAAAATTGTGGTTTGTTAATTTTTATAGTTTTGCTTACATTTTATTAATATGTGTTGGCATTTTTCAAAGAAATCTATATTTATGCAGTTGGATTTACTCAATGTAAATGTAAATTGTTGAGTTAAATTATTTTAAATATTATAATCGGCTATACTAAATTTATGGTAAACAAAACAAATGGTTACAATATTGAAAATATACTATTTAACTACTTTAATAAACTACATAACAATTTTAACTAAATCTAACTAAACTCAATTTAATTAACTATTTTAAATAATAAAAATCAATCTACAATTACTGTCTTAAATATGTTTTTATATTTTTTACGATCAGAACATTTTGAAAGAATTGTTATTAACTTTTAATGATTTTTTTGTGTCTCCATAATTTTTTGAAAGTTCTTTCAACAGATCTACAGTCTGATCTGTCGCCATTTTCCTTTCCATGGAGGAGAGAGCCAACAACCCTCAACACTTCTCATTTGTTCACCCGCACATAATTAGAGTTTTATATTTTTAAAAGTGGCAAACACACACACAGCCACAACTTTCTTCTCTGCTTGCCCAGCCCCCCCTTCGATACCGATCTCCGCCATCATCGAAGGGTAGAAAAACTGAAAATTAACGGCACGCAATAAAAACAAAATGATCTGAGTGCCCGAAAAGAGTTTAAATTATATGCTTTTATTTATAGACAACCCCTCGCATTGTTTAACAGCACGTAAGAATAATACAAAACTAGAATAAAGGCGGACCAATCAACGCTCGGGGATTACACGGAGATGTCGGCATCTTTTGGGCGCGTGGCACCGCAAGATCCCCGGCATTGAACTTGAAAAAGTGCCCGAAACGTGCCCAACAACAACAACAACAAATACACTGAAAATAACAAAATAGGCAGCCAGTTCAGCTACCCTTTCAACACGTTGGGCAATCAACTCCTTCGACTGTCACACGTCTTTATAAATAGCTCGAGCCGCATAGGAGGAACCCTTCCCAACTCTTTTCTTTATATCTCGCCAGTGGTGCCCCTTACTTGTTGCATCATCATCCTCGCTTCTCATCGACATCGAGTTTACCCTCATCACATCGAGTGCTCACTCAAATTAACCACCAATAAAAAGGCAGCACTTCATAAAAAAAAAGAAAAAAAAAACAACTTCCGTTTTTTCTGCCCTTTGTTCAATGCCTGTTGCTTTCCCCTTGCCACTTCCCTGTTTTTTGGTTAAATTATGTTGTAATCGAGGAGTGACTTAAGCACCCCTAATTTGATTTTTAGCGCCACTCAACGCGTACTTTTTTTTAGGGTGTTTTTTATATAACTAAGGAGGGGTAGCAAAAAATTGACATGGTAATTGGTGCCCATATCATGTTCTCAATGATGCCACATTATGTGATTAACCTTTAAAGTGGAGTGCAAAGTATTTTATTTTTTTTTATTTATTTTTTTTTTGTTGGGGTGCTTGAGCGGGGCGTTTATTGGGATTGATCATTTTTTACCACAATCGCCTTGTGGATTGTTAGTATATAGATCGCAAATTGTTTAAAGAATATTACATTTTCTATTTTGTGGAAGTGTCAAGCGAATCAATAAAAAATAGTAAATAGTAGATATAGAATATATTTTTTAATCCAATTTGAAGCTTGAATATTTGTAATAATTATAAAAGATATAACTAAGTACTTTAAATATGAAAAATGAGATTATTGAAAAATATAATTAGTTTTTAGCTATAAAAAAATTGTTTAAAAATATGACAAACATTTCACAATCATAGAAAATGATTTACAAGATCTTAAGAATATCAACACAATTTCAGAATTATTTGATATTTATATATGTATTTGGTACAAGAGTCAAAGGAAGCAATAAAAGAGCGGATTTTGTTTGAAAAGCCAATCTGAAACTTAAACATTTTCAACAAACATAAATTAAATAACTAACTACATTTAAACAAGATGCTTTAACATCTGAATACATATTTTAGAAAAATTAGTTATTATTACTTCTATGTTAAAATCGTACAACGATTTTGTACTGGGCCAATTATGATTACAATATTCATATTTTCCAAGCATCTGCTCCTGCCCGGACTGCATAATGAACTCAACTTGTATAAAATGCTGATCGAATAGATCCTCGATCTCGGTCCTACAGACAGACAGACAGCCTAACAATGAGTCCTGAATTGCTGTTCACGACTATGCACAAATTCAAATGTCATTCAAATAACGGTCGCCAACGCACAATGACAGTGCTAAATGGACGGGCACGCGGCCAAAGAGGAGCGGGGGTACAGGAGAATAGGAACCACGGGACACAAGCATCAGCAACGCCTGCATCTCATTTCGGCGCAAATCTGCCCGTTGTTCGTTGTTGTCAGGAAAAATACGATTTGAATGCGGCAGCGCGCCAATATCCTGGGCACAGGATACGAACGAATATTGTTATTATTTTCATGTTTCATCCGGTTTCATGTGCGTCGACTAGAAATAACAAAAACAGCAAAGGACCAAGGCTGCAACAGTGCTTTGGTAGTGGAATTGTAACTCAAACTGGGCCCTGGGTGAGCCAGCGGTCTCGACTTCCTCTTTTGAGTTAAACCACAACATAAGCCAAAGGCCGTTCTCCTTCTCCATCTCCTTCTACTTTCCCGTCTCCGTCTCCGTCTCTATCTCGTCACCGATAAGCGTGACATTTTCATATTGTTGGCGATCTTTGCGAGCCGAGGCTCATTCATGCTTCGCCCAGCGATTGAAATCTCCAAGAATATCCGAGGCTGAGCCGCAGCACGCCAATCACACACTGACGGGATTAGTTGAAGTGAAGTTTTTTATCTCTTCCGAGTCGTCGATTGTCCTGCGCTAATTGGACCGATCGTCAAATAAATGCAGACATACTCGTAGTTCGAACGGCATGCGGATGGCCGTGAAATCGGAATCCGCTTTCGATAGGACAGTTGCGATATATATTCAGTCATATCAATAATCTTTATCTTTGATGGGCGTGCAATTGGCGTTAAATTTGAACTGACTGAATTTCAAGGAATTTTGTGAAGGTCCTGATTTAGTTAAAATATAAGGAACAAATTTTAGAGATTGAATATTGTAAATTATTAATTTATTTTTGTAAATTATCCTGTTTTTAATAAAAATGTATAAAAAAAAGCTTACTATTTCGTATCCAGTTTTTGAGGTTAGGAATTAACATAAAGAAAATGTAATAAATAAAATTATTGTCAGATTTTCCATTGACTAGCTATTTGGTTTGTCCCTGCAAATTATCAATTCCCAATTAGAAATTAGAATAGCTCTTTTATATTTATATATCTATATACTTATATGAATATGTGTATGTAAAAATATAAATTGCCAGATTTTATAGTTAACTTTAAAAGTTATGAAAACTATTTTGTAAGTAAGTATTGTAAGTTTTCCGTATCGAAAACTATTAGCAAATCGCAGTCACTATTTTGGTTTGAATATGATCGAAATAAATTGAACTGAAATAAAAAACAATATTTGCTGAATTAACTGTACTCATATATAGTAAAAAGTAGCATATAATTTGTAACATTATGTATCATAACTGTACATATACATTTCCTTCCTTTCTATTTAAAATAAATATAATTCGTTATAAAGTTATCCCCGAACTTAATTGTAAAGATTCACGTTTGGTTTATGTAAATATAATAAAATAAAACATTCTTTAAAAAACGAAACCCTTTGTTCAAGAACAAACACACACACAAAAACTCGCACACATTAGACACAATTTTTAACACATTTCTCTTAAAACATAAGGCAACAAATTTTCATGGCTGATAAATTACGAAAAACTACCAGAAATTAGTGCATAACTTCCTAAATGCGAGTTGGGACAGATGTCAAGCGGCATTCGGCATTTGTCCAGGGTTCGACTTAACCCCGCGCTCATTTAAATGTCACTTCTGCAGAAACACAAACAAATCCCCAAAGGACCAAGCATAAGAAAATCATTTGTAAGGCAAGGCAGCCCGAAGTGAATGCATATTTGAACTTCACCTCGGGGTTGCCACGGAACCAGGGGTCAGGCTATGGATCTTAAGGCGGCGGCAGCCAAATGCCATCCAAGGGTCGCGACATTGGCGCGCAAGATTTGTGTGTTTCCGGAGCGAGTCGGGATCGGAGTAGGGGTCGGTATCGTAGTAGGGGTCGGGGTCGGGGTTCTATGTCTGAGTCTGGGTCCTATAAAAGACGCATTTCCTTGGCTTGCTGCCTGCTCCTTGGCGAGCGTAATAGCGTAAACATTTAATGGGAGCGTGCGCTGCGCACGCGCAACATTGTCTCACCCCAAGGACTGAGTCCTAGCCTCGACTTCTCGATCCTCCCTTTTCGATGCTCGTGGCGTCATTGTTTGATTTCCTTAAGGCTTTGCGTGTCGCTTCTTATGCGTCTTATGATTGATTGAGTGCTGCTCGAATACTCTTCCCATTATTATGTGGGCTTTGTTCATATTATGTTTTGACGATTTCTTATACCCATGATCATAATCTTGTGGCATTCGCTATAGAGCATGAAAAACTTAGTGGGTGGAATGGTTTTGTGGTTGACAGTTATGAGAAAATGTATTCATTGAGTCAGTCAATGGTACAAATAGAAAAGTTCGTGATTAATCATAATGTGCAAACTGTTGAAATCAGTTGGAATTCAAATTTTTTAAATTTTGTACATCTGTTAAAAATATATAATTTTTAATTTTAACTAAGCCGATATGTTGAGAAGGAGGTATTTTATATTAAATTCACAAATAGTTACAATTCCATAAATTAGATTAGAAAATTAACCATTGTTTCAAAAATATGGCAAGAGCGTAATAAACATCTTACATGGAGATATAATTCATACTGCTTATAATAATATTGCAAACAATATAAGATTAAGGAATTAAAAATTTCATATATTTAAAATATTGAAAGTTACAGCTAAAACATTATCGCTTCTTACTTGCAACGTTTTGCCTTGTTTCTACTGAGAATCGTCTGAGGCTTTGGCTGCAACTACTTCGCTTTGTTGCTACTGTGATTCGTCGTCGGGTTCTGTGGCTACTGCCACACATGTGTGGCACACTTAACACCTCCAATTCATAATGAATGAGTTAAGAGCATCAACAAACTAAACATTAACATATCGTGCGACTACCACTGCAACTGCAGCTCTGCCCCTTGTGACGCTTTGAGCATAACCTTACATGAGAGGGATACGCCCGCATGGCGGCAATGTTGCCGCCAAGCCAGGAGGACATGTGTTAATCAAGTAGCGACCTCGGCAGCGCATAACTCAACTGTATGTTGCATGCAGATGCGTGTAAGGATGAGAACGAGTAAACAGCTGCGGCTCCGATTCCGATTCCCAAATCTCAGACAAGTACTAAAAATAGTTGGTGGCAAGGTGCAGGGTGATGTAGCTGCTCCTGCCCGTGGGGATTTATGTGACAGAATTCTCGTGTTTACGCTTAATTCTCATTTAATTTTTATGGGCGCCAAGAAATGACGGCTGCTTTTTGTATGGGTATCGGTAGCCTCGATGCCATGGCAAACTTGGTCATTTGTCTTGCTGCCGAGATCGTTGATCAGATGTATTCAGCAAACAAATACAAAGTAAACAAAAAAAACGCAACATGATCTAAAAAACCAATAACCATTTGTATGAAGAAAAGGTGACAAACAATCGGAAGAAACAAGCATTCGAAAAATGCGCAATTGTTGCAACATGACAATTGAATGCAATCCGGAAATGTCCTGTACTGCTATGGACAAGATAGATCGCCCAAGTGGAAATCTGAGCAGCTCAACTCAACTCAACTCAAAAAAAAAAATACTCAAAAACTGCAACCCTTGTTTGGAGTGAGAATTCAAAAAGGCAGCAGAGAGAAAGATCGAACCCCTCATGTGACATGCCCAAGTAAGTCCCGTGTTGACCTCTAAGACGACCTCAAGATAGTCCTGTCCTGTCCGTCCGAGAGCGCGCGCGCCCTTCTTCTTTTGTCCATTTGCCGGTCATTGTTTGACCTTTTCTGATTCTTGCTCTCCCCTCTCCTTTGGCCAACCAGCTTGCCCTTTGTCTTACGCTTGCGTTTTGATCTCGACCCGTTGTCAATTGCCAATAGGCCATTGCAATAAATGTGATAAAGATTGCGTATTGTTTTTCTCTGCAATTGCTCGTAGTCTGTGCCATAAATTGCCCGTAGCCAGCTGATCGGTGACCGTTGACCGGTCACCGTTGATGTCACCTAGCGTTGAAAAATGCATTGAATGATGCCTTAATTGTGGCGCAGTCGAAGCAACGGCAGCTGAATCTTTCCATTTCCATCGAATCTTGGCAATTGTGGGAGTTTAATGTTTGTTTTGCTTTGTTGGTATTCGGAGGGGGGCTATTCATTTGTTCAGTTGCTTGTGGAGTTTACATGAAACATTTACTATTAAGCTGGCATTTTACAAAGAGTCGACAACCAATTTTAAAACACATTTGGGTTTAAAAAAAAAATACTATAGAATAAAGTTTTTACTACAGAGAAATACCTCAGCTTAATCCCTCTAGTTATTTTATTATATCATTTTATTGTTAATATATTAATCGGACATGAGTGGATCGGTCATATGGCTGTCATAGGAACAATGACTCTGATACAACTTACGTTTACACAAGTCGGACATTGCCAGCTTCAAGACAGTCCTGGAACAGAAACATTTGCTTAAAGCATTTTTATAAAATTTATTTCAACCAAAAATGTGTTTATTTCAAACTGAAATAGGAAATATAAAAAAAGAATTAGTATTCAACTAAAATTCAAATATGTTTAAGACGTACAACAAATTTAAATGTTATCCAGCTATCTAAAAGAATATTTAATATTCGGCGTGTCCCAGATAACTGTTTTTTTTATGTTAAATTATTCGCTTAAGCAGATACATATATGGTCTTAAAATCGTTTTATTCTTTATGGTACACGTAATGTTTTCAAACAGTTAAATAATTCGCGCTCTTATTTATAGCAGGTCACACTAAATTGTTGTTAAATAGTATCGGACTCATCACCGATATTTTCGATTGTGAGTATATTGCGATAATAATTCATTTCGATAAGTTTCTCAAACTTTCTTCTCTATCCGACACCCAATCAGCTGTTCGTGCAGACAAAAAATGAAAGACGTTTACGTTTACACATTTACTTATTAGACAAACAAAAGAAAATGAGTCAATATAGTCACGTCAAATATACGACATCGCCAACGCCATCCGTGGTGTCGGGCTACTCGAGCGCATCGCGGCTCCATTCGCCGCTTCCGCCACCTGTGGGACATCGCAAAGATTGCCTGTCGGCGACATCAAAAACCTACAAATATCTCCGACGCTTATTTAAATTCAATCAAATGGACTTTGAATTTGCATTGTGGCAAATGATCTATTTGTTTATATCGCCACAGAAGGTGTACAGAAATTTCAACTACAGGAAGCAAACCAAATCTCAATTTGCTCGCGATGATCCCGCGTTTCTACTACTCCTATTAGTTTGTCTCTTTGGTAAGTGAGCCCATTTAGCCGACAAATAAATACGATACATAATATTCTTTTGTATTTGGCTCGCAGTAACCTCGGTGGGATTTGCCTATGTGCTGAACTTGTCCTTTTGGCAAAGCGTCGGATTTATATTCTATGTGATTAGTATTGATTGCATCTTTGCTGGCGTTATAATTGCATCATTCTTTTGGGCGGTTACAAATCGCTTCTTGCGCACCAGTAATTTGGAGCCAGACATTGAGTGGGGCTATGCATTTGATGTGCACCTGAATGCATTCTTTCCGCCTCTGATCTTATTGCATTTCATCCAATTGTTCTTTTACAATTGGCTAATCAGTCAGACATGGTTCATATCGCGTTTCCTGGGCAACTCCTTCTGGCTAATGGGCATGAGCTACTACGTATATATCACTTTCCTTGGCTATAATTGTGAGTAGAGCACAGATATTTCAATAAAATTATTATTTAATGCTTTGATTTTCAGGTATTCCGCATCTGAAGAATACACGTCTCATACTCATTGCGTTGCCCATTATCTTTCTCTTGTATCTTGTGGTCACTATCATTGGCTGGAATGCAACAATATCATTTGTGAACTTCTACAAATATCGCGTGTATTGAGGAGTATTTGACGATGTGAACTGTAAATTATTTGGCTTCTTAGCTGCTAGGAGTTCCCTACATTAATGACTAATAATACTTACTACTGTAGTATAATCCATGTTAATATAAACATCGTATTAAAGTTTAACTTTCCATTTGAAAATCGAATATTCTTTTCTATCTTTTTCGATTGGTTTTATTTAACTACAAGTTAGAATAACAAATGCTTTGCTTTGGTGCTTCTACGCCAGCTGCTTGGGTTTGACGAAGGACCGTTTCCGTTTGTTACGCTTGCGCTGCAGCTCCAGAGTATGCAATTCGGTATGCACCTCAGCAAAGATGTCCTTTTGCTCCTCCTCGGGTATTGTTGCGCGATATTGTTTCATCAGATCGTATTTCTCCCACGGCTTCTGCACTTTTTCAGCAGACTTGCGATGCTTGTCCTTTATATACTGTTCGATATTGGCCACACCGAGCAGATTTTGACGCTCCCAACGCTCCAGCCAAGGACGTGGACGGAGCACAACTTTTATGTCGTTAATTGGCACAGGAGTGCCTTCCTCCAGAGTCTCTGGATCCATCTGCTCGTCAAATGTACTGTACTCGGGCAGTGCATCGCGCAAATAGAACAAGCTATCATCCAAGCGCTTCTCCAGACGCAGCACCTCCACCTTCTGTATAGTGGGATCGTACAACTCGTACACAACCTCAATGCCCTGGTGATCGATCACGTTGCGCAGAATAAAGCGAGCACGCAGGCCGCAGCGTTCGCGATGTATGCAAATGCCCACAAAGCGACTGATTTTGCCCGCGGCATGGGGATCCGAGCTGGTCACTGCCAGAATGGAGCCCACATAGAATTCGGGCAGCTCGATTTGACGCCGCCGATCCAGCATGTCCAGACGCTCCAGCTTCTCGCGCACTGTATTGCGCCATTCCACCTTGGGATCAGGCAGAAACTCGGGATACACGAAGCGATAATGGGCGGGCACAATGGGTTTCCGAACCGGGGCGGAATTTGCAACATCCTTTTGTTGGGGCACAGCAACTGCTGCCGCCTGCTGCGTCGGCTTTGTTGAAAATGTGACTGAAATTGTGCAGTGTTAATGGATTGCCGTTTTAAACTACATCTCAAGTATACTCACCTATCCGCTTAAGGCTACATTGTTTTGCCAATCTATTAGTTAGAAGCCTGGCGTTAAAGTTCATTTTAACATAAAAAATGTTTAGATAATCACGCCTAGCGATGGCTAAAAAAAATTTACACAATTTATTCAAATATCGATATGGCCGTGAAGCGTGACTATTTCGATAACGCGCAACTAGAGAAACCACCTGTTGATAAATATGCTCGTGTTATCGATAAGTCGAACATTTTAAAATAGGCGACTTAAGAAAATCATACTATTAAAACAATAATTTTTACTGGTATTAGCATTTAATTGGATTGTGGTTGAATTTTACAAATTACCCATACCATAAATGCATACATCTAACAAATATTACAATTAACTAATTGCGAATTGCCAAGAACTTTTATTAATATTCAAACCATTGCAATTTTATTATACAAAATAATTAATTCTACTCCATATTGATGTCGAAAATATTCATTATATTTCCACATTTTTTAAACGCGATAAGTGCAATTTATAGTCAAGTAAGTTCTAATCTAGTTAACAAATGATCAGAGTTAAAAAATTAAATAATATTATTATATGTCGAAAGTAAATTAAATATAATAAAATTAAATCATAAGATATTTATATTATCAAAAGAAAATTAGATTTAAAAAAACTCTAGTTAAATAAATAGATATGTCGAGAAAATACAAGTTTAAAAAATGTTAATAAATATGGACTTCCATTTTAAAAACTAATTAAATTAACAAGAAGCTTGAACAATAAATAATCCAAGTTTGAAGTCTCCATTATCAAAAAATATGCGCTTCTAAAGACGGACAAACCGGCTTGATGGTTGTAAGCGTTGAGTCTTTGCATCGCTTACATCAATCAGTCGTGCGTACAAATCCCGCTGGAGACATGGTTGTTTATTGTTTGTCTAGTCGTCAAGTAGCAGTCCGTTCTGCCTCCTTTTCTTTCTTCCATTAACCTTTCTGTCTAAATGTCTATCCACACGGGTCAAATATGGCCTATTTGTGTCTACCTTCGGTCGTAAACCACATAACCTACCTACCTTAAGACGGGCAAACGTTTTCAAAGTAAATAAATAAGACTAAACAAGAAATAGTTTGAATAACGTTAATAAATTTCATCTAGATACACAAAAATAAAACCAAGAATGCATTATGAATAAGTATTGCAATTACTAAAAAAAAAACTAAATAAAATAAATAAAAAATAAGAACATAAATCAGTCAGGACATTTAACAGTCAGTAAGCGGTGTGGTAAGTGTAGACGCGCCACTCGCACGATCGCTCTCTTCAACGGGGGCAGCAGCATATCTTTGGCACTATTGCGCAGCTCCTTGTGAACGTTGTTGCCGTGCAGCCTGCGAATGTGCCTTTTCAGAGCCTGTCCTTGGGTGAATGCCAATGCGCAGTAGGGGCATTTGTAGGGACGCTCGCCCGTATGCGTTCGAATGTGTGTGACCAGACTGTATCGGCGCGGAAATCCCTTGCCGCAGGTTTCGCAGAAGTGAGCCAAAGGTTCCCTGTAGGATCTGCTAATAACGAAAATGCTCATTGTTATTTGTTTACCAACATAGTTAAATAATATGCATACTTCTTGCCGTTGACCTTTTTGCGTTTTTGTCGGACAGCATTATTCTTGAAACGGTCGCAATCGATTTCATTGAAATGAAGTCTGGACGTTGGCTGGTCGATGATGGGTTTCGCGTCCACCATGTCGGTCAGTTCACATTCGATATCCAACTCTTCGTAGGCGACGGGGGCCAGCCTGTTTCGCAGTGCACGCTCCGTGGCATCCAGCGGCTTCTGTGATAATTGCCGTCTAGCCGACTTTGTGTTTTGTTTTTTCTTCTGTTTGGGCGCAGGATGTTTTGCCGCTGAATTCCTGGCCGTCGAAGCGGTTGGACCGTGTGGCACCGATTGGTGCAGACTCAACTGAGATTGCAGTTTGAAAACAAGCGGGCACTGTTCGCAATGAAAACCATCCCGACTGATGTGATGACGCATATGTGCCTTCAGCAGGTGATTCTGTATGAAAGCGCGTGGGCACTGTGGACACTTAAACGGACGTTCGCCAGTGTGAATCCGAGTGTGTATGGTCAGATCGTGACCACGTAGGAAGCCCTTGCCACAAAAGTCACAGAAATGCGTCCGTTCACCTGTGTGGCGTCTGTGTTTTGTAATATAAAAATGTTATCTTTGTCAACAAATCTTTACAAATGGTGCATCAATGGATATCACTCACTTCTCGTGCAGGTTCAAAAGGTAGACTCGGCCAAATCCTTTGTCGCAGAACTTGCACCTGAAGCGTGGTTCGCCACTGTTCTGTGCCTTGCGATTTGCCAGGCTACTTAGCTTATGGCGCACTTGCAGTTGCCTGGAGCTCGGGAAAGATTTTTCAGTAATCAGTGGATGCGCTTTTGCGTCGATAATTTCCTCGTCTGGCTGCAGCGGCTCAACTTTAACGTTGTTTAAGTTGAAATCGATTTCTTCCTTTTGATAGACAGCCTCCACGAAGGGAAGTGCAGCCTTGGCGCTTTCCTTGTACTTGTTTTCCAGGAGCTGCATTAGCATTCGTTGGCTCTCCTCGCATGTACGCTTAAATTTGTAAGCATTTTGTGTCGCCAGCACGCATGACAAGCATATGTGCTGTGGCAGTAGATCCTTGGGTTTCACCTCGCAAAAATCATTCAGCATTTCCGCCAGGCTGGGATCCTTTTTGGACTGTTGCTGGCGCTCGGCGAATATGTCGACCAATGTGACGGAGCTGTCCATGCAAACACGACAAAGTTGATCCATGTCTGAATTTGTGAGTGCGAAGTCAAATCTGCATTGAAATCATTACGAGTAAATACAAAATTTCAAACGACAAAAAAATTGTGTATGTACATATTCGAGTAAATACAAAATTGCATTCTATATCGATTGCGTATTTGCGATAACCATTTCGATTTTGATTGGCGTGCAGCCCTGCTAACAGCTGATTCGGGCTGCAGTGTTTTCCTTATAATACGAATAACAATGGCTAGCTTAACAGTTTTGTGAGTGGTGTTGTAACAGTAACGTGCGCCTATAGTAACAATGTTTAATTGCCAAGTTGTTACAGAAGTTTGGCGAGTAACGTGATCACCTCAAAACTACGAAACCTTAGAAGCGACAATTATATTATATCAAAAATCGACAAAACACGCGAAAAGTGTTGCAATATCTCAACTAAAGCTGACAACGGGCTCTCCAGCAAATCTAGAAATATGCTTGACCAATTGCCAATCTATGCCTGCGGCGAAATTGTTCGTGGATTTGGACGTGGCTCCAAAGAACTAGGGATTCCAACTGGTATGTAATGAACTTAATAACGAATCGTACATAATTCCAACTATTTCTAATGATAGCGAATCTGGCGCACGAGGTGGTAAAATCTTTGCCCGCAGCCCTGCACACCGGAGTCTACTACGGATGGGCGAGCGTGAATAATGGTGATGTGCACAAAATGGTGCTCAGCGTAGGCTGGAATCCCTTCTACAACAACAAGGAGAAGAGCGTCGAAACGCATATAATGCATAATTACAACTGTGATTTGTATGGACAGATATTAAAAATATGCATCACTGGCTATTTGAGACCTGAACAAAATTTCGATTCAGTGGAGACACTAATTGCCGTCATTAAATCGGATATAGAAAAAGCGAAATCGTTGCTGCAAACTGCGGAACATGAAAAGCTAAAAGAAGCTCTATTTTTTTCCGAGGAAATTAAGAAATGTTGATAATTCGAAATGCCTCACTAAATATATGTATATATATGTTATCACTCAAGTGTGCTGAACCATCAGATTCACGTATTTGATAAAATGTATCATGTACTTAAGATTTATCTTGATCTTGAATTAAATGCAATTATTTTCATCACGTAAGACAAATGATTGATTACTTCAAGCACGTCGCCAATAGATTTGAGTGGCGGTACTTGACTGCGAAATAATATAATTTTCAAAATATGATAGTCTGCACATAAAAATAGGAGAGCAAGTGAACAGTCTGGGAATTAATAGTATAAACAAATTTATGTAAATGTATTTATTTTTATATTGTTTGAACTTGCAACAAATTTGTTTAAAAAAAGTACAAACTCATTTTCCGTTATTGCTGTTAAAGTCTTATAAGTAACTATCGATAACATGCTCTTGAACGCATTCGATATTTAATATCGATCTTCAGCTTTTGCTAATGATCGCGTTAAGTTTTCTGCGTGTGCGAAGCAGAGATTTGTGTATATAAAACCGTTGCATAAATCAACAGGTAAATCAGATCAAAGCATTGCATTCACTGAGTTGGTTAACAACAACAACGAAACCAATCCAATCTAATTCACACAGCAGAACAACATGTCAAGCAGCAGCAACTTGTCGTCGGCGCCGCAGACGCCGCAGCAGCAGCAGCATGTGCGCATTTCTAGCCATGTGCAACAGCAACAGGTGGAGGCAGATGGTGCGCCTACGTTGTTCATATCTGAGAGTAAGGAACTAACCGGTTTAACGCACGAATGTGGCGTCTTTGGAGCCATTGCGTGTGGCGATTGGCCAACCCAGATTGACATTGCTCACGTGCTGTGCTTGGGTCTGGTCGCACTGCAGCATCGCGGACAGGAGTCGGCGGGCATTGCTACCAGCGAGGGCAAATCTTCAAAGAACTTTAACGTGCACAAGGGCATGGGTATGATCAGCACCCTGTTCAATGATGAATCAATGAAGAAGTTGCGCGGTAACTTGGGCATTGGGCATACACGCTACTCCACGGCCGGAGGATCGGAGGTGGTTAATTGCCAGCCGTTTGTCGTGCATACGGCACATGGCACCATGGCGCTGGCCCACAACGGCGAACTGGTCAACAATGAATCTCTGCGTCGCGAGGTGCTGGGCCGCGGCGTCGGCCTGTCCTCGCACAGTGACAGTGAGCTGATAGCTCAATCGCTCTGCTGCGCACCGGAGGATGTCTCCGAGAACGACGGGCCCAATTGGCCGGCACGCATCCGGCATTTCATGATGCTGGCGCCATTGTCATACTCACTGGTCATCATGCTGAAGGACAAGATTTATGCGGTGCGTGATACGTATGGAAATCGGCCGCTGTGCATTGGCAAGATTGTGCCGATAAATTCGGGGCATGCGGGCAACAGCAGCGAAACACCCGCTGATGGCTGGGTGGTGTCCAGCGAGAGCTGCGGCTTCCTCTCAATTGGAGCGCGCTATGTGCGCGAAGTGTTGCCGGGTGAGATTGTGGAGCTGACTCGTCGCGGCTATCGCACCGTGGATATTGTGGAGCGTCCCGATTTCAAGCGTATGGCTTTCTGCATCTTTGAGTACGTGTACTTTGCCCGTGGCGACAGCATCTTCGAGGATCAGATGGTTTACTCGGTGCGCATGGAGTGTGGACGTCAACTGTGGCGTGAGGCACCTGTCGAAGCGGATCTTGTGAGCTCGGTGCCGGAATCGGGCACTGCCGCCGCGCATGGCTATGCCAGAGAATCGAATCTGGAGTTTGCCGAGGTACTGTGCCGCAATCGCTATGTGGGCCGCACATTCATCCAGCCATCGACGCGCCTGCGCCAGCTGGGCGTGGCCAAGAAATTTGGTGCCCTGTCGGAGAATGTGGCCGGCAAGCGGCTGGTGCTGATCGACGATTCCATTGTGCGCGGCAACACGATTGGTCCGATCATTAAATTGCTGCGCGACGCTGGGGCACGGGAGGTGCACATTCGGATTGCCAGCCCACCGCTGCAGTATCCCTGCTACATGGGCATCAATATACCCACGCGCGAAGAACTTATTGCCAACAAGCTGAACGCCATGCAACTGGCTCGCCATGTGGGCGCCGACAGTCTGGCCTATCTGAGTGTCGGTGGCCTGGTGAAGTCGGTGCAGCGGAAGCAGGTGGCGTCTGGCAAGCCGACCGGTCATTGCACTGCATGCTTAACCGGTGAATATCCGGGCGGACTACCCGATGACCTTAGCTGGTGATAAAAAAACAAACATTAAGCAAACATTCCTAATCCACGACGATAACTATCCAGTATACAGCCAACGAGTGCTCCAAATTACCGTCACAAATTATGCAGTAGTTTTTTTTTTGCATTTAACGACCCGCCATTTAAACAACTCTCCGCATATTAACTCTTAATTTAAAATAATACTTATTTAGATTTAGTAACGCTCTTCAGTGAAAAGCTCTCTCTATCTTTTTCCCCAAGAAAAAGACATTTTGTGTACAAAAGGAAATAGCCTTCAATATTGCCAGATGAATGGCCATTGTTATCATTTACTGTAAATTTATAATAATTACCATTATTTGTAAATTTATGAATGCCAATAATAAAAGACATTTAGCACAAGCATCTCAAGGAACAACACTCAATAGTTCAGTCCAAGGTAGTCTGCAATTTGCATGCCTCAATTCATTTTTAGATCAACGCAGATAAAAAACCAGTCTTGAAATTTGAGGTGTTAAATATTCAAAATTTGTACATAGCCACTATTCAGTATTTGAGATAAAAACTGTCAGCTGACATTCAAATATAATTTGAATTCAATCATTCAGTAAAGTTTAGCAGCTGGTTATTCTTTGTTTAGGGTACGTTTGTAAGTAAATACTTTCTTACCTCTTAAGCTTTCATAAGTGTGTTCTCAATTTTTTTTTTTTTTTTTTGTTATAATTTTTAATTGAATAATTTCAATTCAATTAAGAATATTAATATCAAACTGCAGTTAATATTCAAAAGTTTAGGTCTTATCGACTGCTCAGAACAGTGCTGAACAACGTCTGTTCGAGCTATCGATATCGATACAAGTCGACAGCTACAGCTCTGTAAAAATTGTCATCTCATCCCCTCTTTACTATGACGGAAAACACAAATTACTGACGTTTTCATTAATTTATAACTTAAAAACGTGTCGGTCACTGCACTTTTCGTGCCCACGATAGCTTAAAGGAGGTTTCATCGAAAACCACACTCACAACCCATACACAAAAATGCGTTGTCCACAACCTTCAGCCGGTGGGGTAATTTCACTCTCGCTGCTTCTGTTACTGCTGAACACCTGCTCTGCGCTTTACGAAGACCAGATAAAAAAGTTTGACTGGCAAGTGACATCTTTGAACATTGACCACTGTTATAGTAGTTACTAATCCTCTGTCAACAAAACAGGCGCAGCGTTCAGGTGGGGGCTCTGAAGCATGCTCATGTCGACCTGAAACACTTTCAGCCGCGTGTGCTGCTTACTACGCAGGAGCAAGTGGTTGCCTCGCTATGTCCAAAGACCGGTCAGATAGTATGGCGGCAGGTGCTGGAGCAGAGGGCACGCGGCGACATCAAGCTGCTGCAGGTGAGCGGTTTTTCTGACGATAGCAGCGATACGGCGGCCGCTCCAATGGGCTCTCATCTAGGATTCGATATGCTGACGGTGCAGGGACATGCGCCTGCCTTGGTCCGTGGCTGGAACACCAACATTGGCACCATAGAGTGGGAATGGTCCATAATGCCGCTGCATACGGAACGTGCTCAGGATGCGGTGTGGTTCTACAGCAATTCGATACTGTATCATGTGGTACCAGCGTGGCGCAGCCATATCGAGGTAACCGCCTACTTTTCCACCTCGGGGCACACAACGGGCAGCACCAGCAAAATAATGGCTGCTTGGATCAAACCTGACAGCTGTCTGCTTAGCGGCAGCTATTTTGTTTGCCAGGACGGCAAGCAGCTAATCAGCTTGGATTTGGTGGCCAAGAGCACACAGGTCATCGCCACCAGCTTGGCGGCTGAGCCCAGCAGCAAAATTGAATCACTCCCCGTAAGTTATATTAAATGTTAGTTGTTATGTAACTAATTGTGTGACACTTTCCACAGGGTTTAAATGGCGTGTTGATTGTCAATAAGAAACTAGTCAGCGTCAACAAGGACCAAGCCGTATGTAGTGAACTGACTAGCGCCAGCTATCTTGTGGGCAGCTTTAATAATCGCAAAGTTATCGCCTTCGCAGATTTGGCAGATGGCGTAAGTAGCTAAAATATGGCACCCGTTTTAGAATTTTTGATCGAATTCTGTTTCATTCCTCAGACACTCAAAATTAATGCGGTTTATTTGGAGAACTGTTCGCCGGTGCCCGAACTGCAGCTGAGCGTAGCCTTTGCGGAAGATTATGGTTCGCCCAGTTTGCGTTCTTTCGACTGCAAATCGAAGCTCAATGACGATGGCAAAAGTTGCCTCTTTCTGTTTGCCACCAGCGCCGAGTCAATTGTGGCCGTGCAGCAGGGACGCATCCGTTGGGCGCGCGAGGAATCATTGGCAAATATAATCGATACACAGTTCATTGATTTACCACTGGCGGATACAGAGGGCACTCTTGAAAACGAAATGAAGGGCAAAGCTGGTGAGTTTCTACCTCGTAATGATTATTAATATTTGCAAAAATCAAATTATATATACATTTAAATGCTTACCAAAGTGGATGCAAACAATTTGAAGAGTAAGTTATTATCTACATTTAATTAATAGTTATTGATATTGTAGATATTGCATTAAGATATAAGTTTATTATTGGTTTGGTTAATTTCGCACAAAGCTACACTAACAAATTAGTTAGGAAATTATTTATTGGATTCATTTGGAAAAGCTCCAACCAAAATATTTTTGTTTATTTAAAAAAGTCATAAATAAATTAAATGTAATTAAAAGTAAATTTTCATACTTAAATTTAAATTTAAAAAAAAAAAGAAATATTTATAACATTTCTGTTCTTTGAACAAAATTCCTTGGAAATACATTTTTATATTTAGATTCATATTTTGGCTTCTTAACCTGATAATTTTCAACAGAGGTGTGCCAACAATCATTTATTTTAAATATGTCTTCTATATGCGTACGCATATTCACATACATACCTATATGTATATATATTTGGGGTCAAAAATACACATTCTTAACACACACAAATTTTAAACATGTAAACTTGATATGCAAATTATTGCGAATAGTTCGGAATATTTTGTATCTACCTCTGTTCGCTGCAATAGTCGCTCTGAAATAGAAAGACTGATCAATGGCTGATGTGACAGAAAGATGTATCATAATTTTAATTATTTTTAAATTACTTATTTATTTATTAAGCGTAAACTGAAACTCTTTTAATACGTCTTAGTTATTTGTAAATGCATAATTTCTTTTTACCAATTTGAGATTTATATGTTAAGCGTAGACATCTCCCAATATAGTTTCACCCTACGCTGCTGTTTTTTACAAACTGTTTCAACTTTATACCTGACAGGTGACATAGTTAGCGCCTTCATGCGTCGCATCACCGCCCAAGCCCTGCAAATGAAGAGCACGTTCTTGCATCTCATTGGCCTGGGACCACCGCCAACGGACACCCAACGCGCTGGGCTTGTGCGCGACTCCTTTGGCCTGCACAAGATGCTGGTGCTGCTGACGCGTGCTGGCAAAATCTTTGGAATGGACAATATTGCCGGCAAGCATCATTGGAAGCTATATCTGCCCAATGTGGCGGGTTTTGAAAATGCCGAACAGATGCGTCTGATTGTCCAACGCAGCTCAAAGCACTTCCCATTGCAGCCACTCTGCGCAATTGTAGCCAAGTTTGTCGTAAGTCTGGAGCGCATTTTGTTTACATCACAACTTGCTCATAGAATTGTGTTCTTTCTCTTCGCAGAATAATGGCAATGGTGTCCTGTTTCGTTTCAATCCCATTACTGGACGAGCTGCAGAAGGCGGACTCCTCCAGCTGGATTACCAAATCAAGCAGTTGTCGCTGCTGCCCGAAACGGAAGTAGACTTTGTTAAGGGCATACTCATATTGGATGCGGCCAACCAAGCCCATGTGGAGCCAAAGCATGCAACGCCATTGGTAAATTGTATACCTAACCATTTAACTACAACTTTGTAACCCGCATCCCACAATAAAATTGCAGGCGGACGGCATGTATTTGTACACGGCTGACGTGAAGACTGCCGAGCTCGACGGCTACATTGTAAAATATGCGGGCGGTGTAAGTAAGAAATATAATGTTTTGTGGCAGCAGCTAATCATTTGTGTGTTTGCAGGAATTGTCATGCTTGCCCATTTGGAATGTGCGCCTAGGCGGTCACAATTCCGAGCAGCAAATCATTAGTGTTGCCGGCAAAAATCCAATTGAGCACGTTCATTCCCAGGGTCGTGTGCTTGGCGATCGCTCCGTGCTCTACAAGTACATCAATCCTAACTTGGTGGCCTTTGTCACACAAGCTCCAGATTCTGCGCACAAATGTAGGTCATCCATTCACAAACATCTTTCCTCATATTTTGAATTTTAACTAACTTTTTATGTGTAATTTAGCTGTGCTCAATTTGTATTTAATTGATGTGGTTTCCGGCTCCGTCATCTTCTCGATGACACATCGCAAGGTGCGTGCACCGCTGCATATTGTACACTCGGAGAATTGGCTAGCCTACTCCTACTTCAACGACAAAGTGCGACGCACCGAGATCAGTAAGTGAAACATCAATTGAATATTTTTTTAATTTCTTTTATTGAGATCATTTTTTACCCCGAACAGCTACCATTGAACTGTATGAGGGCAATGCACAGGCCAACAACAGCGTGTGGAGCTCCTTGCAGGCACCGTCCATGCCGCTCGTCGAGCGGCAGTCTTACATCATACCCACTATTGTTGAGGCCATGCGTGAGACTATCACTGAACGTGGCATTACCAACAAGCATGTTTTAAGTAAGACTGCGTCTAACCATAATTCGGTATAGTGGATTTTAATATATTTTGTGTCGTACAGTTGGTACCGCCAGCGGTGGAATTGTTGAAATGCCGTGGCACTTGCTGGACCCACGTCGTCCCATATCGTCGAGTACGCAGGGACGTGAAGAGGGCGCCATTCCCTATATACCCGAGTTGCCTTTGCCGACGGAGAATTATATAAACTACAATCAGACGGTTGCACGTTTGCGTAATATCTACACAGCTCCTAGCGGCCTTGAGAGTACCTGTCTAGTCGTAGCCACTGGCTTGGGTAAGTCGAATGCGCTGATTGCAATTCATTTCATAGGTATTCATTTTGTATATTTCATTGCAGATTTGTTTGTGACGCGCGTTGCCCCTTCCAAAACGTTTGATCTGCTAAAGGAGGATTTCGATTATATATTAATTTCTATAGTGCTAGTCGTGCTCACTTCGGGCTCTTTGATTGTTAGGCATTTAGCGTCTCGTAAGTTGCTCAAACAGGCGTGGAAATAGAAGTGGCATTTTTATAAATATATAATTGCTTTATATAAATTGTACTACGACCAAAAAGATTAAAAGAAGAAACGAAGTGGAGTAGACGAAAGAGAATGAATTGTAGTAGCTGCATTTTGCCTAATAATGCAATAATAACAATTTTTTCTCTAAGCTTAGGCAATTATTTAAAATTAAATATATATAATTATATATATAACACATATATATAGCGTAAAAAAAGTAACTAGCTGTTGAAAGAGTTTTAATTGCATTTTTGTTTCGTTTTGTGATTACTTTCTATACTTCAAAATATCAGCATTGAAATTGTATGTTTTGAAATTAGTCAATAAAAAAACATTTGTAAGAAGGACTATGGTAAATTAATGTTTTTCAATTCTCACACTATACGAATATTGTTAATCATCCATATTTGTCATGTGGTAATAAAACAGTTTATAAATTTGCTTAACTTTTTAAATTGAATTAGCAAACAGATCGGCTTGACAGTATTCACCAATCAACCTTGAAATTTGTGCATATTAAGTTAATGTATTACACAATTTCTGCTATAATTTACAAAATCTTTCAAGTGGACAAACCTAAAGTGATGCTTAATGTGTGAGTTCATGAAAAATGTTCAATACATTTTATAATTTTGTGTTTGGCGCAATTTAATGGTTATAACAGAGCTGCCACCTAGTTTTTTAGTCTACTGCACAACACTGACGCAGGCGAACAGCTGATTATTGTCTTCCTCTTCCTGCCCCATCGTGCGCCAATATACAATAACGATGGCACTGCGTGTTTTTGGTTTAAATTTAATAAAAACTAACAGAACTTTGCTGCAAAATGCTGTCAAAACAAATGGAGCGTCCAATTCCCAAGCGGTAAGTTGTGTGTGCCAACTTTGACATGTTTGTAAAACCACAATTTTGAGTTGCAAAAACTAGTCTTTCTCACACCGTTTGCATAACATTTTAGGTAGCGGTGGCGCCGTACGCTACACAGGTCACCGTTCAGGCTACGCCTGCAGCGGTACAGAAGCAGAAGGTTAGCAAGGCCATGAAAGCATACCTGGAGCGGGCCAATGAACACGACGAGTTCATGAAAACGCAGCATTTGGAGTTCCAAATTGGAAAACGCCACTTGGCCAATATGATGGGTGCGGATGCCGAAACCTTCACCCAGCAGGATATAGATGTACGTATAATAAATTATCTACATAAGAGAGTTCCTTACGAGCTATTTCACTTGCAGGAAGCTATCGCCTATCTGTTCCCTTCCGGTCTATTTGACAAAAGCGCTCGTCCAGCAATGCGAACGCCTGAGGAGGTGTTCCCAGCTCGTAAGGCAGCCGAATTCGATGAAACTGGTCGTCCCTTCCACAGCATGTTCTACACAGGCAAACCAAACTTTTTTCAACTACTGCATGTAAGTTTTGTTCGTTTATCTCATGGCGCAAACAAATCTTACAATCATATTTTGTGGCAGGATATTGTAAAGGAAACGACCAAGCTGTACGATCTTGAAGAGCGCATGCTGCGACGCGGAAATAAGCCTGATGAAAACCAAAAGCTGTAGGTCCTATTCATCTACCGAACTTGCAACAAGCAATCTAAACTTTTCTCATATTTCAAGCGAAACTGCTGGCTTTCAACTGTTGCCCAAGGAGCAGCTGGAGCGAATGCTCGTGGAGCACATAGCAGACATTGAGTATCTTAATTTCACCAATACAATGGAACGCTTAATCTCCTCCCCGTATGCGTACAAGAGCAAAGCATTTATTGAGCGCTTCCTAAAGCCCCTGATCGACCAGTCCAAGCAACTGGAGGTGCCCAAGCCAAAGATTGACGAAGAAGGTCGTCAGTACATCACAACGTACGAGTGTCTGCGGAAAACGGCTCGTGCTGATGTCACAGTTCGGCTGCCAGGCACCGGCAAGATAACGATCAACGGCCACGATATCTCGTATTTCACCGACAAACAGAACAAAGAACAGGTGAGTTATATAAATATATTTTATATATATATTTTCCACGATTTCAAATTTAGCAGAAGCAAATGATAAAAAGACTCGATTTAATCTTGCCACTTTAGTCCGTCTGTCTGTTTCTATACAAATTAGATGCTTTGCTCTGTAAACTGGACGTAGTAGCCATATATTTTCAAGTATTATTCTCTCATGAAATGAGAAACTCACTTACGGAGCAACACCTTCCATTCCATTAGCATGAATATCTGAGTCAATCTATATTGATTTTAGTTAATCAGTCTGATTTCATGCAAATTAGTCTGCTGATTATTTAATTATCTTGATGAATTGTCAGTTTGGGTAAACTTACCATTCATTAGTGTTATTTAACTGCTAAAATTGTTGACCAAAAACGACGAACATCGAAATACTATATTATATATATTGTATATAGCTCCTTTTCAACAGCACCTCAAACTATAACAATATCCGTATCTTTTATAAGATTAGTAACTTCTATAATTTATCCGTATATTACATAAATAATTTAATGTGGCTGTTATAAGATTTCTCGACGATATGAAATCCTCGACGTAATTAAAACTCACCTATTAACTCTGATCTTAAAAATGTAAAATATCCGTAACTTCCATTAAAAATAGCTAATAAAAAAATGAATAATGATTAGATTAGATTAGGATGATTAGATCCATTCAGGCTCTCAAAACCAATATACCTGATGGTATACATACTATATAGCTATAGTCACCAAATTAGAAAGGTATTTATCTAGTATCACATGTCTAAAGATAGAAGCGAAGCTTCTCCCCATTCTACAATTTACTGGCTGAAGTTCGGAGACCGTAAAATTGAAGTGCCTATATACATAATATTTAAATATTTTTTGAAAATGTACAAATGTCCCTCCCACATTTTGGGAAATAGATGTACCCCTGTTATTACCTGGTATTACAGAGTATTTCACAGTCGCTTACGCCCGACTGCAACATTGCAACTTGTATTTTCTTGCTTTATTTCCTAATATCTTGATAACCTAATATTTATGGAAAACCCCGAATTTGAGCTGTGTGCAGCTGAGAATAGTTAATCGATTTGATAGTTATAACAATAGTTGTATGGATAGTTTATTATTATTATTATAAAACATATATAACTTGCATATTTAATTATCATTTTAACGCTTCTCGTACGACAACGCCAAACAACAAAGACACAGCCTAAAACCAGGCACAGACATAGACTCAATCAAACCTGCCAATCTTCTCGCCTCTAATGTAGCCTAAACAACTAGTTATTTATATAATATATACATATATGCATATAAACTGTATATATATACTGTATATTGTAGGTAAATTATAGTTTTCTCGTATATGGCTAAATAGCGTATGGAATTATGTCGAGGAGCTTCGATCGCTTCAAATTTCAAATACGCTAACTACAATATAATATCAACAATTTTTTCGGGTTCTTCGGGTCAGCGTGGGACACACGCCCACAAGAAGAATCTAAGACCTAAGAATTGTGTAGCAAATGGTGATTAAGATGATTATATATATATGTATGTATATATATATATATAGGTAATATTAGTAGATGGCATCGTGTGTACTCCAGTTACTTGCGCAGATGCTGCTTCTGCTGATTGGAGATGACGATGAGCAGCTTGTCAATCACTTTGCTCGCCTGTTGCTGCTGTGAGATGAGCACCTGCTTCAGCTCCTGAATCTCCTGGGTGAGCAACTCAATGCGATCGGCGTTCTCATCGATTTTGCTCGTCAATGTGGTCAACTGCGTCAAATCGGGATCCAAATCGGACATCGCATATCCATTAGTGGATATACAACTATTATTATTGTTGTACTTATTCTTGTATGACAAATAATTCTCGGCCGGATTCTTTGAGGAAATTGTGTGTCCGAATTGTTTGCGCATTTTGCCCACCTCGTACGCCTTCATTAGAATATCGCGCGGCAGTCGCTTCTCGCTGGGATTCAGTGGCTTGACGCAGAGCACCACGCGATAGGCTTGCGGCGAGACGAGCGCCGTGTAATGGAGCAGATTGCGTAACCATGTCGGCAAATAACCATTGAACAGGGCGGACTCAATGTAACTGATCAGTTTCGTTTGGCGCACCAGCTTCGAGAGACCCGCTGTCTTCTTCAGACCCTGGATGTCATGCACAGCAATGCCCACGAGTAGATTCATCAGGATGATCGTCACGAAGAGCAGGAAGAGCACGAAGGTGATCTGTGCACTGACCTCCAGCAGAAATGGTGGATCCTTGCCATCGGGATCATTGATAAGCAGCGACAGATCCTGTTCGCCAATCATCATCACCAGCACCGAGATGAAACCCATGAAGGGATTGGCAAACGACGACGATGACGGAAAGATGACACAAAAACTAATTGTGAATCCGATAAGCATGCACGAATAGGCCATAAACAGTTTGGCAAACTCCCCCTGGACCCGAGTATACATCGCCACGTACACATCGAAGACGGGCAGCTGGCCAATCATCAGCATCAGATTTGTCCATCCGAGGAGGACGGCGAAGGCGCCAATGTGATTCTGGAACGTGTACGTCTGCTTCGTGTAGATGTACGAGATGACAAAGACGCTGGTGATGACAAACCACTCCATAATGTTCTCCACTTGGGTCACGTAATGCCGGAACGAGGAGTAGCCTGTTATCCCATACAGTTTACGGAATATCTCCACTATGGTGATGGCCACCAACACCCACCATTGCATTTCCATGACAAACGGATTGTTGCGCAGCATATCGCCCAATATGGACTGCTTCTGGCACAGCTCCTGTGCCTGGATGGTCGTATTGTCATCCTTGCTGCCATTGTAACAGTTGTGGGCCAGCGCTGTCAGCACGTAAAGCGTGAGGAAGAGCACAAAGCTGAAGCAGAAGATCAGGCGACCGATATAGTACTTTCGGATCTTGCCCCACTTGATGTACAGAAAGGATGAGCACAACGGATGCTCCAGTATCTCCTTCTGGCCCTCATCAACGAACGTATTCAAGTAGCTAATCTCTCGCGGATGACAATGCTGCAGCAGCTGGCGAAAGTCCAGCTCCAGTTCCACCTCGCGATTCACGGGATCCTAATGTAGGAGGACAATAGTTTAAATTGAATCAAGTTAATCACTCGTTCCGCTTACCTGGGAATGATGCAGTGTGATGGCCGCGTCCAGTTTCTGTCGTATCATTGCCACCGAGGCTGGAGTTTTGCGTGTAATGACATTCAGGGCGGAGGTGCCCTTCTTGGATTTTGTGGTCACATCGGCGCCATGAAAGATGAGCATCTCGACGCACTGCACCAGTCCATCGAGTGCGGCCAGATGGAGTGCGGTAAAGCCATAAATATCCTTGTGGTTGACATTGGCGCCCCACTGGATAAGGGTCTCCATGATGTCGTAGGCATTCTCCGATTTACCCACTGCAGCATGCAACGGTGTCCGATGATCGAAATCCTCCGCATTCGCATCCGCATTGCCATTACGGAGCAGCGATTCGACGCACTCCAAGCTGGAGGTACGTGCCGCAAGGTGGAGCGGCGTGAAGCCGCGATGATTCTTTAGCTTTGCATCGGCTCCCTTGGACAACAGCAGATCCACACACTCCACATTGCCCTCGTCGGCGGCCAGATGCAAAGCCGTCGATTCCTTCTCACGGATGCAGATGCGCACATTGGCATCAGCGTTCGGGGCATTTAGCAGCGCCTCCAAGCACTGCAGATGCCCCAGATCAGCGGCCAGGTGTATGGCATTGGTGCCATTGGGCTTCAGCGAATTCACATCGGCTCCCTCGATAATGAAGAGCTGCAGGCACTCGAGAGCATTGGAGCGAACGGCGCAGTGGAGCAGACTCTCCTCACAATTGGGCTTGTTCGTATCTTTGGTGATCTGAGCTCCACTATTGATGAGGAGCTTGGCCGCCTCGGCGGCATTGCCAAAGGCGGCACAGTGCAGCGGCGTATAGCACTTGGACTGCAGATTAACATTCATACCCTTGGCCACGAGCAGATCCAGCGTGGCCAGGCAACCACTGAAGGCGCCCAGATGCAAGGCTGAAATGCCATTTTGATCGCAAAAATGCAGATCGGCACCAGCTGCAAGCAGAGCCTCGAGCAGATCCCAACGCTTAAGGAATGCTGCCCACAGATAGCAGAGATTCTTCTCCAGCTTCGAGGCGGTCTCGAAATGTTTGCCCAGACTCTCGGCGACCACATTGCCCTGCTCAATGTCCTCGAGCAGGCGCACCCGGCCACCCGCACTCTTGATCTGATCGATCAGACTAATCCGTAGCGTATCGTTGCAGATTTGAACGCTCAGCTCGCTCGTTGGCTCCTCGAAGCTATCGTACATGCTCGGCGCACTCTCCGCCGGCGGCGATGGACCACACTCCATGTATTCGAATTCTCCAGCTGTCGGGTACTGGGCTTCGATCATGGCGTCAGTGTTGTTCCGCCATCGCACCATCAGATTGGGTGGAATCGATTTGAAGCTGTTGTTAAAAAAAAGAGACACACACATTTACAGTTAGATACAGCTGCCAGTTTATCCTAATGCTTATGTAAACAATTAAAAAATAAGCATTTTATTCTTTACAATCTCTCCAAGACGTTAATAAAAAAAAAACGTGCACTTAAAAAATAGTTAACGATCAATTATAATTTAGAGAAACTTTCTTTAAGTACAAACTCATTTAGGGGAATTTATTCTTATACTGTTTTGCAATATTTTAGCAGAGAACTTTATAAATTTGTGGCTAAATAATAGTTAATAGTTAAATTAATAATATTTTAAATAGAATGCGTCAAATTAATTTTTCTGTTTTCTCTTCTTCTAAATTACGTCTTTCCACTTTCTCTCAAGGATTGTTCTACTAATTGTTCCTTCTATAAAGATTTTATTACAATCTTAGGTTTTTCTCTATTTCTATTATTAAAAATAAATATATTAATTTAATACCATTTGTAATCTTTAGAATGATTGAGAGAGAAACAAATTCTGTTTTTCTCCAATTCATGCAATAAATGTTGCACCAATTTTCCATTTGAATATCCCCAGAAATCTTAAAAAAAAATTCATATACTCCTGATTTAAATTCCACTAATTTAGTAATTTGTCTTAAATAATTTATTTTACTTTTTGTATTTATCGTTCCTAATTTATTAATTGAATATACTTGCTAATTGAGTGATAAAACTCTTTCGATTCGCTCTTAGAAATCTTCTTAGTAATTAAATGTTCCAATGTTAAATATGAATAGATATATAAATTTTTAACCGACCCATAAAATGTAAATCGATCGATCTACTTATTTTAAATTCCCCCAATAATTTTAAACCCTTACCGAAAGTGTTCAAACTTCTTCAGATATGCAAATGTAAATCATATCCCATAAAAATGTAATGTGAATATTTATTTACTTTGTACACATTTTATAATTAGAAAAACTTTGTCTATTGACTTAAGGGCACAACTTTAAAAAACATTCAACTTTGATCCGCAAACGGAATTGAGAGATATCCAAATATCATTTTTATCACTGTGGAATTTAATCACTTTTCAAATATTCATGTTAATTGACAAATTTGTCGTAATTATAAATTTGTTTATTTCTCTAATAACCAAGGCTTATTGACGTTTGTCGTCGTTTGCTTAAAATGCGGTAATAAAACAGAAAAAATAAATTGGTAACACATTCACTCATTATATATATATATAAATATATAATGTAAACAAGAGTAAAATTTCAGACTTTGCCGCATGACTAATTAGATAGTAAAAACTTTTAAAAAGAGTATTAGATTTTCTGCACTGTGTTAATGTTGGTGCCTTGTGGCTAGTATTGTTGCCAGCTTCAACTATATTTCCATTTTTTATAGTACTCTTGTTGTTTATGGTTGAAATGACACTGAAAGTTCGTTTGCTGCACGTTGCTGCGACTGCGACTGCGACTGCGAGGCATGCATAATTAAGAATGTCGTTAATCAACATAATATGTATATTCGAGCGGCGAGTTTCTTATGTGTGTATAAATTATTTATTTATATTTATACATATTATTTATTTATTTTTTTTTTTTCTATAGATTTTCACTATGTTGTAGCTAAATCACATTTGTCATCTGCTTCAAGTGCCGGCGGTTTTTCTTATGTCCGCTTGTTTTGAATTCTCACAGTTGATAATTTCAAATGCAGGTTTTTGCATAATTTCATGGAGAAACTGAATCCCAGGGACTGTTTTCTAATCTCGCCCGGCTTTGTTCTGCACTTAGTGGAAAGGCATATATATATGTGTATTTGTGTGTGTGTGTATTACTTATGTGTGTGTGTGTGTGTGTGAATTTTACGTACACCGTTTGCAGCCATATCCACGGATGATGCCAATTCGCTAATGAGCTATTTTCAATTTCTAATTTCATTTCCAAAATGCGACGTCGCTGATACACACATAGGAGATAGCCCGACCAGTTCTCCGCTGACTGAGTGACCCATCTACAGACTGATCCGATACGACGACAGACAGAGAGACAGACAGACAGACAGACAGGTAGACAGTCAGTCAGAGCGGGCCAAGTGGCTTACAATGGTTGCCTTTTGTGGCGCTTTAAACAATTGTGTCTAACGGACGGAAAATGCAAAAATAAAAAAATACGATGTGAGAAAAACGTGAATTTTTCACTTCCGTTGCTCGAGTGCATGTATTGGTTAGTTTGCCAATAAAAAACTGACGGAACTACGACGAACTGCGAACGCGCCTTAACGAATTATATTAGTTTTTTTTTAGTCAGCAACTAACGCGTCCGCCTGCATTGTTGTTTCAATACCGACTGATGGCTGGAAAACGGTAAGCGCTGCTCGGTGCCAGCTCAAGTTGATCGAGCTTGAAACACCAACACACACACACACATGCACACAAATATGTGTGAGAGAGTGAGAAAGACGAGGCGTGAGAGTGACTGCCAAAAAAAAAAAAGAAGAAAAAAATAGCTGCCAAAACAAGAGAGTTAATTGATCGCGTCGAGTTGATCTGAGTTGTGGAGTGAGTAAAGCGCAAATGTGGCAAATGCTGCACACGAAAAGAGAGACTAAAAAGTTGCCTAGATTTGGCTATTGATAGAAGTAGGCTGAAGAAAATCCAACTGAAGTTTTCTGCTTTAACTTTAACTCAGACACCAACTTAACCGCGAAATTTTAAATGATGCAGTCGAACCTTTCCAAGTCGAACTTCAGCAATTCGAACTCGAACTTTGTCACCCGAATCTAATTAAGTGGAAATAGCGTTTACAGCTATAAAATGTATTCTCCACAATTCGAACTCGAATTCTTAATATGGACTTTGAGTGTCGTTTAAAATGAAATGAGTTAGTATATTTGTATTTAATATATTTCTAAAAGAATTGCATACATTATTCAAATTGTCGACCGTAAATAAATAAAATTTAAATTATATTTGTTGCAGTTGGTGAGTTGCAGAAGCTTGCAGCAGTTTGTTGGAATTTTTCTATTATTCCAATCGCTTGGTGTTATTCAATACAATTGTTTACTCAAGTAATAAATTCATGTTTTTTTAATTTATTTTTTCTCTTGAAGTACAAGTTTTTTCACTTCGCAATTCGTGGGAACAATGAAAGCGTGATCTAGACAACTAACTAACTAACTAACTAATCATTATCTGCTGCATTAGGTAATAACTGTAAGGCTGTTATTTTTACAGCCGCCAGGAATTTCACACCATTTCCCTGGCAACACACCCAAAAAAAAAAAATAATAATAAAAACCAATCGATCCTCTACGTGTGCAAATTGTTATCTTTCCCCTGTGGCATTGTTTAGGTGTATTTTTCGGGGTTCGTCTCGAATAACAAGTTGCATGCATGCATATAAATAACTGAGTGGGGCATTCAAATGCAGCACTGCCACTTACCGGTTATTCGCAGCATTATTTTCATTGAGCGGCTGCTCCACTTCGGTCTTGGTAACGACGCTGATGGAACGTGTTGTGCGACGCGGCTTCGTGCTCCCCTCCTTGTAGCCGAGATTCTCCATGGCGACCACAGACCTTGTTGCTTTACGCGTTCCACTTGCAGTTGGAGTTGCTACAACTGATGAGGCTGTTGTTGTTGTTGTTGTCGCGCAAATATGCACAAAATTTGAAGCCAAGTCGCTGCACTTACATACGTTTGAAATAAAAGTAAACCAAGTGACAAACAAAAATGTACTTTCCAATATCAGCAATGCAAATTTATAGACCAGTTTCTTAACGTTTGTTTTAAGGCCGCAACTTTGGCTTGAGCTGTGTTTTTGGGTTCAGCTGCAACGAAAATGGAGATTGCTTTTATTTTATTACTTTGATCCCACTCTCTCTGGTGTGATCCACTGTGGGATTGGATCACAACTAAATCAAGCAATTTACGTTTACTTTCCCTGCCAGGCTAACCAGCATAATCTGCACAGATTTTATCCAAATATTAACATTAGTGTCTTTTTTTGAGTTTGCTGCTCCCCTGGCCTATTCTCTCCAGACTAGTCTTGGACTCGTGCGCACGCCGAATGCGACAATCTTGGTGGGGGCTTATCTAAGCACTCATCCCATTTGACGCAGCGATAAAAGCCGGCCATATAAACAGTAGTATCATCAGCATCATGAGACGCAATCCAACTAACTGTATTCTGTGTCTTTCGAGTCGTAGACGAAGTGCATATTATAATCTGAGACTGCTGACAATAAGCTTTAAATACATTAAAATCGGAGTTCTCTTAAAAATCGATCATACAACAATGCCGACGACTTCTACTCACTACTCTAGTTTTTATGAATTACTTATAATTACCAAAAATCTACCAAAATATATTTACATTACTCAGAAATTACGAAAACCCCATTAACATTAGTTTTAATAACAATTATTAACAATTAACAATAAATAACAAAAACTATTTTCAATCCCAAGAACTTCAGCTATAATTACAATCCTTTACACTACTTAAAGAACAATTCATTTTAAAGTACAGAGTATTACAAAGTCTGTAGATTTTGATTACATATTTTCGACATTTTTTATAGTTGTGAATTAATCTTAAAGTGCTACTGGATAGCATTTTTGAGAATTAAACGGAGCAGTGGCTGCACATTTAGAGGGTTTCAAGTCATTTAAATATTCGATAGTATTTTGGAAGGAAAACAGTTAAACAGCCCTAACATATCTACATTCCAAGTTACTTACAAAGCTATACAAATAATTGACAAGATTAATTAATTTGGCAGAGCAATTCAATTGATGTTGGATAAAAAAGTGCACAATTTTAAAAAAAGAGTTTAAAATACCAAAATTTTAAATTAAATTGTTATGAACAACAACAAAATGAACAACTCAATTTAAAATGAAAGAAAATATGGGGGTATTAAAATACAAAAAGGTCCATCATTTAATGTCCATAAAAGGCCGGGGATGGGTGCATAATCGAGGAAGCGCAACATTCAAATTCCTTGTATGCAGTTTTTAAGGCAACTTATTCCAACCCATTCACAAGAAATTTGAATGAGGTGTCCAAAAATAAGGTTGGGAAAGAAAAAGAGCACAATTTACACATAAATGTTTTGTTATTCTTGTTACTCCATTTAAGCATTAAGCATTGAGTCAGAGTTTTTGTCAACACAATTATAAATAAATATTTGTTTTATGGATTCGCGAAACTTTATAATTTAAAAGAATTTGTTTTGCATATTTTAACTGCAGCCTTAAAGGCTCTCAAAGCTAATTGATTTAAAGAGTGAAATTTTCCAATATTTGGTCAACTTAATCAAATATTTGTGAAAAAATTAAGTAACTGATTCAGTTTTATTTTTAGATTACTGAAAATTGTGCCGCTATCTACGATGCAATTTTTTAGTATACTTAATAATTTAAGGTGCTTTGTGTGTTGTGTGTTTTTTTCTCGTACAAACAATATCAGTTGCTTCTCTGTTGATTTCTAGCCAGATTTTGTTTGTTCACATTATTTACAATTTATGTCAACGTCAGCGGCTCGGCTGCTGGGCATTCATTCATTTGTTGAGTAAATTCCGTGTGGTATCATGGGTATCTAACCAGGCAGTGAGACTGCCTCGTGGTGAGCCTCGGGCGCGGTACGAGTTTTGTAAAACGTAATTCGCTAACTCTAATGATAAGTCGATATGGCTTATTAGCGGTAATTTGGGGGCTATAAAAAGAAATCTATCGGAGATTATAGAAGTCTCTCAGGAATTTAGTACCTCAGCCTTCCGTAAAATGTTTTTAGGCCAAAAAGCACACCTCATTTAGTGGTTATTTTGTTGGTTGAGCACGTTCAGTTATTTAATTTTATTTATTTGTTTGTTTGATTGCATTTGCAGCTTTTTAGAGCTGCTGCCATTGCGCAATCTATTCATTGCTAATTCAAAATGATTTATAGGAGAATTACGTGAAATTGTATTGTCTTGTTTCGCTTTGATTTGCTTAATTGCAAACAAAAAATCCACTAACAAAAAAAAAAACATAAAAAAGAAAAGCAATGAACAAATAATGAATTGCAAATTATTAAAAAATAGCTTAGGAAGCTCTTCGGGGAACTCATGAACCTGTTTGGGCATAAAAAAGAGGTAAACATAAAAACAAACAAGGCGATAAAAGCAGAATGTTGGTGAAGTACCCGTGCATGGAGACAAGGCATTGACTTTCTTAATCCGCACTAAACTGTTGAAACTATGCGCACAAATTAATTAAATTCCCAAGGGGCCAATGTCTAAGTCGAAAAACCAGTTTGTAGTTCTCAGATCGAATTCGAATCGCCAGTTTAAAGTCTCTAATATTATAAATAAATATTGGCTTTCAACGCCCCCATAGTGCAGAATCAACCAAATGATGTATTCACAAAACGGCCTAACAATTCAGACACACATAATCTGATTTAATGCAGTACAAGAATCGAAAAAAAATACAGACTTAAAGGCGACAATTTTGTTGTTGTTGAATGATAAGAATAAGAAGGAGAGGGGATAGCTGTTGATATAAAAGATTAGAATAGAAGTGGCAGCATCGAGCCGGAAGCGCCATTTGCAATTTATCGTTTAGATGCGACGATGCAACGTCATTTTGAAACTGCGCCGCCCGCTAAAAATCAACTCTGCCTTGGTTTCGTTTCGTTTGATTGCTGAGTCGTTCCTTCGTTCGGTTCGTGTCTTTTCGTTTTGTTTCGTGTTGTTTCGTTTGGTTCGTTCGCTTTCTTCGTATTGCGTTGATTCAATTATAATTGAAACTAATTTGAATTTCTACGACAAAGGCAAGAACAACGCGGGCAACGGGCGCGTTGGGGGTGGATAACAAAGCGAATGTGATGTGCCCATTGGAAAGGCAAAGCACTTGTGTGAGACTTGCCAGATGAATTATATTTTTGCATTGCTGTCAAAATGCCCTTGAACCTGACGCCCCCCTCTGCTGCCCACAAGCTGTGCACTTATCGTGTACGTAACTGTAATTTAATCTCCACCAATGAAAGGATAATACAACAGAAGATTGCAACGCAAAAGTGTATGTAATCGAATAATAACGAAAAGAATAGTTGTTATTGTTAAGTGAAATGTATTTCTGAGTAACCGTTGACCATAATTAATGGGTAGATTAAAGAAACTGGTAGTGCTGATCAATGTATAGAAGTAGAAAACGCATAATTAACAACTTGATGTTGCAAAATGAAGAATTAATTATTAATTAAAATAAATGTTGATTTGTTTTATGCCAAATTTCGAAATAGCCCGCTAATTTGTTACAAATTATAGACGGATGACTTGCGAGAACCTTAATTGTGATGGAAAGTTTGCCTTTTTCCTGAAATCTGATTTACTTTATGCGTGTGCTGGCCAAAGCCGGTGCTTTTGCAAATGGCGCCACATTTTCCATTATCCAAATGAGAATAAAAGCAACTAAAAACAGAAACCGATAATGTAACACTTTGCAGCTCTCAGCTCGGTGTAAAATTTTCCGCGACTTGAAGCGCGAGAACAGCGTGGATTGACTGATAAAAAGAACTGCGCCGAAATGATAATGGAGACCACAAGTTTCGACGTGGATGCGATTTTGTGGGAGGTGGATGAGCGAATCCAACTTTTGAGCGCGCGCCAATGAAGCTGAATGTACACTTAGTATATATACTATATATACCCTCCTCATGATATCAACAGTATCATCAGTATCACCATCGTTGTCGTTATCGTTATCGTCATCATCTCTTCTACTTAGATCTATACACATGTACAGTTGGCGCTTATGGCTGGAGAAAAGCTAAACAGCTAAAGTGAGCAGCTTTTCGAACGCTCCAGAGAACCAGCTAGCCAGCTATCAAATTCATTTAAATCATAATAAAATGTGACACGAGATATCTTGGAGTGCCGCCGGTTCAAAGCATTTTTCTTAACCGGCTAGCCAGAAGAATTTTCCGCTCTCCACCCCTCCACCGCCAAGGCAAATATTTGTTGTATAGCTGGGGTAACCTGTTCCATAGATGTACACGAACATGTCGTCCCCCATTTGCGAGTTTAGTTTGCCATTTTTTGTGTGTGTTTACTTTAATTGCCAAATACCGTACAATTAAAACTCTTGTTCGCCGCCATTGTCGCTGTAGCTTATTATTGTTTGTTGTTGCGTGAAGTCATCTGACAATTCGCTTAAGCAAATTATAGATACACAAACAAATCAAAATAATTTTGTCAAATCTGCAATGATTGATTGTTTTCATTTTGACGAGCTTTGCAGCCACATTTTGTTTGCCTTTATTTATTTATTTATTTTTATTTTTTTTTTACCAAATTTGTGCTCGTTGCTGCTTTGTTTGCGTCTTTTTATTATGTATTTTTATTGTTTATTCGTTTTTAATCATAACGTTTATTGTCTGTGTGCTGTAGACCATATTGTTTGTATATACGACGCTAACTGGCTTTCCCACGCATTTCGAAAATAGCCCAAAAAACGTCAAACAAAATAAATCTGTTGTCACATCGGACTTTGAATTTGGCGTCAGAGTTCAGATTTGTATCATTTGCATATCTGTGTCGTTGATTAATTATATATTGATAAGTTTTTAACTTTAACGAATGCTATAAAGCCATTTGCAAAACTGTCTAATCCATGTATAGTTCCTGTAATTTTTTATTTTTTTTACAACATCTTCAGGTGTTACATAATAACTCGTTTTCTTTTGCGACACACACAAAATTGTCCTTCCTTGTCCATAAATTAACACTGGGTTTTTTACCCAGCTTGAACAGTTCGACAGGCAGTCAATTTGAAAATTGTGTATATACAAATTTAGGTGTTGTAAGGGAACTGTTAACAGTTACACCATCGCCGCTCCAGCCCCGCCCCCCCCCCCCCCCAAGCATATGCAAATGCATTTACCCCAGCAGCCATTTGAACACGTTGTGTGAGCTGCTTAGCCTGCGGCTAGTAATTATCACCTTGTCATGAAGTATTTATACCCTATAACCACAAATATCACTAAAAGGGTATAAGCGAGACATACAAAAAATACAATCGCTTTGATGTGCGGAATATTAAGGAGAGCCATATACGAAATACATAAAAAAAAAATATTTAAATTTATTAAATTAAAAGAAGCATCCTTTAGCAAAGTTTTCAAAATTTTAGACTCAGTTTTCGTTCAATACTATGAAGTAATTCCATGCGTTAAACATTGCACTCCTCAGCGGGCAAGCTGACCTAATTTAGTTATATTCCAACTTTACTCAAATCGAGGATATCTTCTTCGAAGTGTCTCTTTCAGCACGTGACACATTTGCTGACAAAATAAAAACACCCTCAGTTAGGGTATAGACTAGACGCTAACAAGCCATGCTACATATGCGTGGTCGAATTTGTGCTTATTAACTCTAGTTAGAATGTCAAAAATAATTTGTAAATTTTGACAAAAGTAAATATGAATTACAAATAAATGTTAAATTATACACATTGTAAAATGTCGATGAAAAACAAACAAACGTCAATTATCAATTATAGTACAGGTAAAAAAAGGGTAAAAAAGTTTTGAAGCGTAACGTAACTAAAATTTTAGAAACTAATCGCTGTGCTTTTGTGTACCTTTAGTTGAAATAAGTTGCTTTTGGACTAGACTTAAACTAATATATATATTTTTCAAATATAATAGTTTATTTACTTTAGCCTATAACTGCTTTAAAAGTGACATCTCTCAAATGTTTAATTTCCTTGAAAATAAAAAGAGATATTTGCTGAAGGACTTAGTAGCCATGTTATAACTCCCTTTAAGCTAGATTTTTCAGTTGATAACTGCTGTATTTTGCTGTATTTAATAATAATAATAAAAATTAGATTTGCACCTCTCTGGGTACCTCATTTAAACTAACTTATAGGGTAACTTCGAGCTAATACGCCTAGATCGTTTCTTATTTGCATCACACTCGCCTGTAACATGTATGCATTTAATTGCCTTGTACGCAGATATGCAACAATTTGTTGCAGTTACTCGCTGTGGCTAACGGCCATTCAATTTGGCTAATGATTTTGTCATTATTTCCATACAGCTATTGTTGTTATTATTGCAGTGCAGGAAATACTCTCGCAGTTTAATTTTGCATGACAAAACACAATGCACTCCTATATATATATATATATATATATATTTATGTAAACAGAATATGTGTAAATAAATATGTGTATGCATTGCAATAAAGATATACATATATAAAAGCAAATTCTTTTACGACTGCAACTAAGCTAAAAATGACTTCAATATAAATACTACAGTGTAAACAGTTGGCCTATTTCTCAGACAACTTAATTTAAGCCCAAGAAAAGTTTCTCTCTTAGGCGATTACATGAGTACATTAAGTTCTCAAAGGACCACCTAAATTGGTCAGTCCAATAATTCAGGAATATTTTAAGAAAATTTACTCCCTTTCTCACATTATGTGCCATCAAAACTCAGAATAATCTATTTAGCATTAAGCTACTTGCATACATAACGGTATTCGCTTAAATGTACTACGACAATATATTAGATAAAAACCAAAATAAATCAACACTATTTCGTTAATATTTTGGATTCCTTGATGATACTCGAAATTTCTCCAAAACTATGCTTTGACTTGGTTGATTCAGGGCGAAGAAAATACTAAATTCTATAAAATAATGTGAGCTTTAATAGACAATTAGCTGTAAGTAATAAAGTTTTTAATTATTTCTAATCTTCATAATTATAAGTGCACATCTGAAAAGTGTTGCTATTATTTTTTCACAGCTGTACGTCTATTATATAAAAAAAAGCCGCCTCGAGCGCTCTGAACTTGGCATCCAACACGATAACATTTTGCATGCATGCATTTTTTTGTTTTTTTTTTTTTGTAGTTGCTCTTTCCGCTGAGCTTCAGCTCAATGCTGGGTAAAGTTGATGTGGAAGCCAATGTGGAGGGCGGTGGTCCATCCGGTCAGGCGGGCGCCATTCGTTGGGGCATCGCGATGAGTTTGCGCAGCTTCGTTGATCAAGAGATGATTGAGTCAATGCGTCTGGGTAAGTGCCGGGGCCCAAAATTGTCACTAATTGCTTACACTACTTATGACTTATTTATGTATTTCTATTTGTGCAGCCGGTCTGCTGACACGTGACTATCGCAGACGTGAGCGCAAGAAGTTTGGACAGGAAGGCGCACGTCGCAAGTACACGTGGAAGAAGCGCTAAGCGGCGGCAAACTACAAAGCAGCATTGCATTTCCATTCAAATGTTCAATAAAAAACCCAAAATATTTTAAATGAAATAATTAACTACATTTGTTCAAGAGGCTTCAGGCCCAGCAGCTGCATGCCCTGTTGCAAGGTTCGCTTGGCCGCATGAAATAGCAGCAGACGCTGTGTTTGCTTCTCTAGGCATTTCTCCTGCTTCACGGGCAGGCGCTTCAGAGCGCGACTTGTCGCATTGCTGCAAACAAAGAGAACAAAGATTAGCTAGGCTAGATTAGTCCATGACCTCCTCAAGCTCACCACAAGCCAAACAGATAGTTGACCAGCACACAAGCTTCCAGCTGTTCCTTGGCCTGCCAAACACATTGCTCGAAGCGCGCCAGCTCGTAGAGCACATCCAGCGCATCGCTTGGCTCCTCAGTTAAATGCTGCCAGCTGGGCTTTATCTCAGCCAGCTCGATGTGTCTAAAGTTATCCAGTAGGCTGTGTAGACGACAGTGTGTGTATTGCAGCTTGATGCCCGTATCTCCATTCACCTGCAGCGCCTGCTGCCAGCTGAACTCGTGATCCCGCTGCCGACGTTGTTTCAGCACGTTGACAAGCACCGCAGACACGCCCAGAATATCGCAGAGTTCATCATCATTTAGAGTGGCATTCACTTTAGTGGCTGCAAATAAAACAATGGGTTCATGGTATAATAAGGAATCCAAATGTTAAATTTCTTTTATCTTACTTGAACTATTGCTGCGCTTCTCTCGCATCACATCCCGAGCCTCGTTGAGCACATCGCTCAGGAATATGACTTTGCCCTGGCGAGTGCTCATGCCATGAATCCTTCCGAATTTCACATGCTGCAGCTTGTCCGTTAAGCGGTGGTCCAGCTTGGCAGCTGTCTGAAAAAGGGCATTGAAATGATCCGCCTGGCCATTGTCGACGACATAAAGCATGCGTGAGAATTGCAGACGCTGCTGGCGTTCCAAGAGTGCAGCTATATCACGGGCCAGATACAATGTGGAGCCATCACTCTTAATGACGGGCACACGGCGCTGGTCCACCACAACAATCTCACGGCCATCCCGCTCCCGTTGGAGTAATCCTGCTGAGCGTAGTTGCGCAAGCACTTCTCCAATATCACGCTGAGAATACTGCGACTCCCATTCGTAACTGTCGAAAGAGACGCCAAGGCGCTCGTAGACGCCTCGCAGCTCATCTATGGTGTACTGTCGATATTGCTGCCATTGGCCAGACATAATTGCATCTGTACCGGCTTCCAAGGCACTGAACAAATCACGTGCTTGCTGGGCCAACTTGGGATCATCGGAAGCTGCTTGATTGGCCGCCACATAGGCATTGTATAAGGTTTCAATTGGTGCAGCTCGCATTTGTGCATCACTAACGTTGCCCAACTGGACGCCAAGTGCAAGCAGACCAAACTGGGTGCCCCAATCTCCCAGATAGTTGAGCCGTGTCGTCCGATAGCCCAAATGCTGATGCAGATTGGCCAGCACATTGCCGATGATGGTAGATCGCAAATGTCCGACGTGGAAAGGTTTCGCTATATTCGGCGAACTGAACTCAACAACAATGCGCTCCTCATGGAAAGATGGCGATCTAGTGGGGTTTAGATCTGCTTGTAAGAGGTGTTGTGCAAATGCATCGGGCTGTAGATGGAATTCCACTTTGGCTGCACTACGTCCCGTACTGGGCACCACTTGAACATGTTCCACATATGTCGAATCAAAATGTTGGCTTTTCACCGATTCCAATAAATCGTTTTCCTGTTGTGCAACAGTCGCCGGCAAAATCCATTGCAGCAGTGGTCGAGCTGCACCGGTCTGTTGTCTTTTAGCTGGCACTTCCAATGCATTGTAGATGCTCTTTACTTGTGGCAGCTGCGTTAAACGTTAAAAAACAATATATATTTATAAATGTATGAGCAAATTGCGGTTCATTTACTTGGTCACAAATTGCCCGCCGGATTCGGCTGGTCATGATATTTCACACGGTGTGGCAGCACTGCGATAGTGTTGCAAAAAACCGAACAGCTGGACTCACACACGGTAAGACATGACTCAAAAACGAAATATTTTAATAAATGCTTATTGCTTATTTATGTTTGATTACATGTTGCATACATATTTCTCTCCTTACTTTACTGATAAATTAATAGTTAAAGACTTGCCAAATACACGAAACAAATTCATATACATAGATTCATGCACTTTCTGCTCCAGTTACGTGTGAGGGCCACAAAACAGCTGATTGACGAAGTTGGGTTGGGCTTGTTAGTAATTTTCGCGACAATAACACAGTTTTTGTTTTGTTTTTGCTTCAGCACTTATGCACATTTGAAATAGTAAAATGCATAAGGCCTACAATGTGCAATCAATACTTAAACAGGGAGTGCAAATTGAAGCCATTGCAGCATATGGTCGGTAGTCCCATTTCTATTTACAAAATATAAATTAGCAAAATTATTTTCGACTAGGTAATCATGTCATTCTGGGTACCCGGAGCGGACAGCTCATCATGTACTCGGTGGACAGGCAGACGGACGTCGATATGCGAATGTTCAACAAGAATTTCAGTAAAAAACCCATTACCCAAATGGAGGTAGTCTCAGCGGAGAACTTGCTGTTCGTGCTGACAGACAATATGATTCATGTGTGTGATATAAGCCGGATCGAAAATAATTTCGAATTCATGCACAGCTCGGCGGAGACAAAGGGTTGCACGCTATTCACCATGGATGTGGACACACCCAAATCGACGACAGGCGAAGTGGCCACATTCATAAGAATCGCCTGTGCTATTCGGCGTAGATTAGTGTTCTTCTTTTGGAAAACGGACAAGCTCGTTTCACTGAAGCTGAGCTTCGATCTGCTGGATGTGCCACGGGCCATGTGCTGGGTTAACCAGCTCGTGTGCGTTGGCTACAAGGATGAATATGTTCTATACGATGTAAATAACACAAAGTATATCATTTGTATGTTTTTAGATCTTTTTTAACGTTCTTATTGCCCTATTCATAGATATCCGCCAATACACCGAAGATGCACAAACTCATACTTACGTCCTCCACAATTAATCAAGAGCCCAACATTTGCTTGATACGAAACTCCATGCTTGGCATATCCAAGGACAACTACCTAGTCCTCATTGATCTCAATCAGTATAAATCTAAAGATGGTAATAATGACGGCGGAATGAACAACAAATCTCCCTTGACACCGTGGCCAAGTCCGCTCTTGGGCTTAGGTAATTTTGCACCGCTTTTCCTTATTGTGTTGAAAATAATAACTATTTTGATTTACAGTTTGGGATGAGCCATTTGCTGTGGGACGCATGAAGAACACCATCGAGGTGCGTAGCTTAATTGGCAAAGATACGTTGGTGCAGTCGCTGCCAGAGTTAAAGAATACCAAGTTTCTAGTTCGCTCCGAAAAGGGCACCATCTTTGCTGCCGCATCTTCGGAGCTGTGGTGCATGCGGCTCGTGGATATTCGAACACAACGGGAGGAATTGCTGCAGCAACGAAAATTTCAACTAGCAATCGAACTGACAGTGGGTTTGGTCATCTCATATCGCAAAATATGTACTGCAACCGTTTACTTTTTTAGGATATTTCCGAGGAAGAAGTCGAGGATAAGGCGCAGATTGTACGCCAGATACATATGCTCTATGCGACGGAATTGTTTACCAACAAAGAGTTCTCGGCAGCCATGAAGGAGTTCGAGAGAGCCGCCATTGATCCGCTCAACGTGATCCAACTATTTCCCAGCTTGCTGCCGGACCCAAAAGGCAGTCTAGATGCCGCTGTTCCCAAGTCCAGTGTGCCAGAGCTGAAGGATCATGATTTAGAAAATGCGTACCTGGCACTCATTGAATTTCTGGTACAAGCACGTCAAAGGGAGAGGGTTAAATTACCTGATAACAAGACCAATGATAAATCGCTGCTGGCGATCATTGACACTACGCTGCTTAAGTGCTATCTACAGACAAATGATGCACTCATTGCCCCGCTGCTGCGACTTAATCAATGCCACCTGGAGGAGTCGGAAAAAATGCTCAAGCGACATAACAAGTTAAACGAGCTGATCATTCTCTACGGTGGCAAGGGAAAGCACAAGAAAGCTCTAACGCTCCTGAAGGACGAGGCAAACATTGAGGGCTCTGTGTTGCAGGGCCGTAAGCGTACTATAAGTTATCTTCAGGATTTGAGCGTTGAAAACTTGCCGCTAATCTTTGAATTCGCCGACTGGGTATTAACACAAAATCCAGATGAAGGTCTCAAAATATTCACCGATGAATTGATTGCAGTCGAGGCGCTGCCACGTGCCAAAGTGCTTGACTTTTTGGTGAGTAAGCACAAGGCCTTGGTCATACCATATCTGGAGCATATTATCGATGTGTGGGGAGACACAAATACACTACGCCACAATGCACTACTTAAGCAGTACAGTGAGCAAGTGCAGCGTCTGTTGGAGCAGCAAAAAGATGGGTAAGTTGTAGTTAAATGTCAAAGTGCAAGTTTAATTAGGTTATCCTTAGCAGGAATGAAACACCCAAACTGCAGGAAATGCGCGCCAAGATGTACAAGATGCTGGAGGAATCGAAATATTACTCCCCGGATCGCGTACTAGATGATTTTCCCTCAACTCTATTGTTAGAGGAGCGTGCTCTGATTTTAGGCCGTCTGAAAAAGCATGGAAATGTTCTGGCTCTCTACATACAAGTGATGGGCGATGTGGAGAAAGCCAAGGCCTATGCGGAGGCAAGCTATGAGGATGACAAAGAGGTGTTTAATATACTGCTCCAGACCATACTAAGACCAGTGCAACAACCGCTCTTCGAAGGCGTAACCATGCACCCTGACTTTCTGAGACCCAACAAAGAAGTTGCACTGGAGCTGCTGAATACCTACACTGTGAAAATTGAACCCTCGACGATATTGGAAGTGAGTGGGACTCATCTGTTGTCGCCTTAGATCTTGTTTTTATATCAGATGTGTTTTATTTGCAGTATCTGCCCGATGACGTTCTCATGTCCGAACTGAAACACTATTTGGAGACGGTGGTGCGCACCCAACTGGCCGAAAGACATCAGCGGCAAGTTATGCGCGGACTTCTACAAGCGGAGGCAGTTCGGTTGCAGGTGGCCATCGGGCACGAGAAGAAAAAGAGCTTCGAAATGAACGAGCTAACGATGTGTCCAGTGTGCAGGAAGCGCTTTGCCAATGAAACCGCATTCGTCCGCTATCCAGATGGCCAAGTGGTGCATCTGTCCTGCTACGACAGAGCCATGAAGACGCCTCAACAATAAGGCTTTAATATTTTTGTGACATTATTCCAGATATACCCAATTCTCTTCAAGTAATCATAAAACATATTTATAAATTTTTATACTAAGCTTAAGATAATGTATCCTTTTCTTAATCGAAAAAAGCAATAATTGTACAGTTATTGCCAGTGAATTAAACTGCAAACAGAATTATCGATGATAATAAATATTTAGTCTACTGAGAAAAAAGAATGAAAACAATTCAAACTAATTAGCTTTTTTAAATAACTGATTTTTTACGATAACAATGTCGATATTAATTTAAAGAATAAAAAAACTATGTAAATGGTTATTAACGATAAAATAAATAATTCAAGCCACAAACTGCACATGGTTTTATTTTGTAAATTTGTCTTGAAAATGGTTTTCCAAATGCAAAAATAATTTCATGGGAGATTTCAAATAAATTGAAGCTATTGAACATTAATGTTGAATTCATTTCCGTTCAAATCTTTCTCAAAATAATCATTTTCGATTTTAGAAAGAACAACAAAAACACTTAATTAATCTATAAATTTATGTTAGCTCTAAATTAGCTATCATCAAATTGTAAATTCGTCAATTCCCCAACCAATCCAAACTTTGATAGATAACAAATTGTATATGTTTAGAAGATATTAATTATCGAATATTATACATATTTATTCTGCTATATTTACAAATGAGGCTGGGCACAAATTGTTTATGCCTCTTCGCTGCCATCCATAAGACTGTCGCCATCCAGATCGAGAGAATCATTGCAAATGGACAAATCAGAGTCGGAAGCAGCTCGACTCAAAGGACGAAGAGGCAGTGAAAGCGATTGCTTACTATCCTCATTATCCTCCTCAAGTAAACTGGGCGATGCCGTGCTACAGGCAGCCGTCAGTGGCAGCTCGACGGAGGCTGTTGCTGCCACAGATGCCGCAGTTGCTGTTCCACCCGGCAACTGAGTTTGCCTGATCAGCGCCAGGCGCTGCTGTGTTAGCTCCAAATGATGTTTACGCCATTTGATGCGTCGATTTTGAAACCAGACTTTCACCTGTGCCTCCGTCAGCTTCAGCGTATGTGCCAGATACAAGCGCTCCGGACCGACCATATACTGTTGCCTCTCAAATTCCGCCTCCAGGCATTCCAGTTGCTCCGGCGTGAAAATCGTTCGTACTCGCTTATTCTTCAGAGAACTCTTCTTTTGCGATTCTGTGTGTGTAAATAGGAAGAAAGGGAAGAATATTTATTTAATCATAATCAGTATTTAATAATACATATAATTTTATATTGTTTTATATTTATTTAATTTAGTTTATAAAAAGGGGTCATAAAACACAGAACAGATATTGAAATTATTATTTATAATTAAACAAAATTATTATACATAAATATAAAATATTGAACATAAAATGATTTATATTTATTTCATATAAATTATAAAAACGGATCATTAAACTCAAAATAATTTATTTCATGTAATATTTTTTTATTAACTTATTCAATTCAGACTCTATATATTTTAGATTATAAAAATAACTCAAAAATCACAAAACAATTTATTTCACTCATTAATTTTTTGTTTAGTTTATTTACTTAAGAAAATTTATGTTTCACAAATCTTAATTATAATATATACAAAAATTAATTTTAAAATAGCAGTAAAAACATTTTATTGAGAGTCAGGAAATAAATAAAAATCTTCTAAAAATAGCAATTAAAAGATTTTGATAAGATTTAGAATATATAAATAAAACAAAATTTGGATTTAAATTAGAAAAATATAAGTGGAGGAAAGAAGGATTTGTTGTTGAGTCCGACTTACCCGATTTTAGTTTGTCGCGTTGGAAACTGAGCGACGCCTGATGTGCGTGATGTTGATGCAGCTGTTGCAGGCTCTGCAACGCGGATGGGGCACCACTAACTGCAGCGGCGACAACAGCAGCAGCAGCAAAGCTCGCACGCTGCTGCGAATGGGAATGCGGATGTGGATGTGGATGCGGATGCGAATGTTGCACTGTGGGCAGATAACGACTGTTGCTGCTATCACAATTAAAGGTATTTACACTTTGGTTGTTGTTGTGGCCAGTGTCGTAGTTGTTGCTGCTATTGTTGTTGCTGCTGCTGCTGCTGATGTTGTTATTGTTATTGTAGCACTTGCTGTTGTTGTTGTCCTGGTCAACGATGTCTGCAGCAGCACCTCCACCTCCGCCCGAGTTGCCACCATTGAGCGACAAATTAATGGCATTATTATACTCCTTGCTGTGCTGTTGTTGTTGTTGTTGCTGTTGTTGCTGTTGTTGATGTTGCTGTTGCAGACCCAAAATGGCGGCTATTGTGAACGACTTGCCCACATCGAGGGAGGTATGCGCCGCGGCTGCCTCAATGAGCTGCGCGTGCGACGTCGCAGTCGCCAGCTGCTCCCTGTGCGGGTTGGTGGGTGGTGGTGGGAGGCCAATTGGAAGTTGCTGTGACTGGTGCTGCTGCTGTTGTTGTTGCTGCTGTTGCTGCGACTGCAGCCCCATTTGGTATGAACTTTGACCCGCCGCCGTCACTGCAGCCGCCGCCGCTGCTGCAGCCAGCGCTGCCGTTGGCAGTGTATGATGTGGTTGCAACTGTCCATGCCCATGTAGATGTCCGTGTCCGTGTCCTTGCCCGTGTGCATGTGCCACACTGTTGGCGTGCTGCGTGTTATGCAATGCCAGAAAGTGTGACAAGGGATTTGCGTGATATTTGGAAGGATTCTGCAACATGCTTAGTATTTAGCGCAAGTCCGCAAGACGGCAACACAATTCCAAAGTTGCGAGTTGTCGTCACCTCCGTCCGTCTCACTTGTCGGTTAACTGGAAAGTGCAAGAGTAATGTTTAGTGTTAAACTGTCTCACTGCCTTGGCCATCTGCGTGCACTTAAAAAATAAGTATACTTATAATTAAAAAAAAATTCTTATTAAATGAAAAAAATCTACAAAATAAATGCACTTTAAATTTGTACATAATGTGAGATAAAAGTTTAAATTAGGAAAATAACTTTGATCAATTTTAGAAAAAATAGTTTTGAAAATGTTTAAGACAAAAGCGCTTATAAAGAGTACATAATGGACAAAACAATAAACAAAACAATTATAAAAATAAGGTAGCGTTTTGATCTAAGAAATAATTTAAAATATCAACAATTCAATAATTAGAAATACTATATATTTAAGTATAGTAACATATTCATCCGGCATAAAAAAAATGCTCGCAGGACTACATTTTTGTTGTATATATTTTTAGTTTAATGTTTAATATAAAATAATTTATTTTAATATAATTTAATTCAAAGAATAAGTTTAAATATAGTTAAAGCCTTTAAAGACATTTTATTCATAACCAAAGAAGCATATTTTTCGCTCAGTGTGGTGTTCAGGTGTCAACGACTGCAATTGCAAGTACAATTGTCATTGTCATTGTCTTTGGCTCTGATTATGGCCACAATTAAGTGGCACTTAAACAACCACAGAGGCAGAGGCAGCAGCAGCAGCGCCTGTAATCTGAGCTCCTTGAAGCGATGCAGCGTGAAGTGAAAATGTTGGGGTCATCTAAATGCGTAGCATTAAGCGGTCCGAGAATCTCTATACATGGATGTGTGTATGTTTGGTTTCTGGTGTGGCTTGGCCAAACAATTGACCCAACATGGAATATGGTAGGAAACAACAGGTTGAGACAGGCAAATAGAACAACTGCAAAACGACCACAGAGTGGCCAGCAACAAACACAAACACACGCATACTCCCTCTCTCTCTCTCACACACACACACACACACACACAAACACATGTACAGTTTGTCGGCAGAGTGAGAGTGCATTCATTGCACTTAATTGCAATGCTCTTCTTTGCCTCTCTTTCACGCTCTATCCATCGCACTCGCGCTCTTTCCTAGAGCTATTTCTGTCTCGCTCAGTTAGCCAGTCTCCGACGCTGGCAATTTGATAGCCTAATTGAGACTTGTCACAGCTTGCTGCTTAATTGTTGCTCTTGTTTCTGATGTTACCCAGCTACGTAAAATATCCACAATGCAAATTTGCAAACATACTTAGGTCATTGTATTTGGCTTATTGCATCGAAATGTGAAGGTGAATGTTTAAGCATATTTATGTAGATTGCCAACAATTGTGTGAGCCACAAATCAAATAAATTAGGTTCATTAAAGGATAATGATAGAAATAGCTGTGTGTCGTCTCTAATACCAAGCATCCAAATGAGGTATTTATCGTTTTTGGTTAAATCTTAAAATTGCAACTAAACCAACAAAAGTAAACATTGCTGTTACAGCTTTAACATATTTATCAAATTGTTGCAATATGTTTGTTATTAAATGTTTTGCAGAGTGCATTTTGCTTTCACATGAAGAGACATCATTCTCTGTTTTCATCTAATGACATAATTCGAAATTCGAATAGGAATGTCAATGATTTAATTTAAGGGATCAGAGATCCTTTAAGGGAACTCAATGAATTTTTGATGCAGAACAGAAAGGAGTTTTGACATAGGATACCAATAAAAAAATTGGAAAAAAAACCATTGTTTTTATTTTGCAGATATGTTCAGATATGAACAACCTCATGGAGTGAATATCCAAAATATGTCATATATATTAATATAGCGTAATAGTAAAATCAATCAACTAAGGGTTTATTTGAAAAGAAAATTAGTCTCTCTCTCTCTCTATGAAATTTGATTGTACTCTCCCTCTCTCTCTCTTAAATAAATAAATATAAAGAAATTGGGTCGCTGCAAGAGTAGCTCGTCTGCCTGCCCACCAAACTATTTCAATTTAAATCGACAACAATTTAAACAAATTTAAACTTTTGAAATGTTTCGTTTACATACCCCAATATTGTCATGTCAGTCTGTGCGCATTCCGTCTGTCTGCCCATTTCTATGACAACTACTCTTATTGTACCAGAGCCTGTTTGTTTATTAATTCAACTGCAATACATATTTTGATACTACTATAATTTTGGCAGAAAACAAAAAACCTTATCCTACTATATCAAATTCAAAACACCTTTATTTTTAAATGAGTAATTAAATAAAGTGTATTTTTTGAGTTGTTATGTGTATAATTTATAGACAAGCTCAAAAATGTGTTCAAGTTCAATCTAATAACAATCTTTAAGGACACTTAAGTCTAGACGGCTTCAGCTGGAGTTACTTTGTAAAGGTACATACATAGATGTATTAATATGTATAAGGATACAGAAACATACATTAATATATCTTCATTACACACATACAGAAATGTAAATTTGTAGCAGTTGCAGCCTTCTAAAGAGTTTGAGAAGGGCACACGCATAAAAAAATGAATTTCCGTCGGAAATAAGCAAAATATTAGTTTATTAAAATAAAGATTCAAATCAAAACTTTAATTTATAATTATTATTATCTTAAAAAACCCATATATTTTTAATGAGGAAAATCTTTGCTTGAGCAATTAATTTTGTACTTAAACAAAATAAAGCTTTTGGAATAAAATATATAACTGGATTCCACCTAAAGTTATATGTCACCTCTTACATACATATATGGTATCTAATATAAAAATCTGTAAACTCGATAGAGATTCTCCGATCAAATAAAGTAAAAAAAAAATCATTATTTATGTAATAAGCGTTAAAAAAAAAAATATTAAATCAGACATATTTTTGGAATTAACTTTCAAATGGATATTTTTTTTCAGTGATTTCATTGAAAAAGAATATAAATAAGGTATTAATTTTATAGTATTTATTGTGATTCAATAATTAATTTCTTGCAGGCACTCTACCAACTTTTCGACAAATAGCAGACAAACCTTTGTAATCCTAATTTAAAACTCCAAAAATTCGGTATTTGAGTGCTTTTGTGTTATCCAAAATGGGGTACCGCAATTTCTTTCCCTTGATGGTTTACAGTTTGGTTGCAATATGCAATTTGGTTGCATTGAATTCACTTTGCATTTTTCACTTAACCACTTTCAATGCGAAAACTGAAACTTGCCGACGGCAAAAAATGATGTTGCCTACAATTGCGCGCGTTTCGCCAATGTCAATTGAAGTCGGGCTAATTGGCTCGACGGGTTATCGGAAAACTGAGCTTTGCTTTTGGCCGCATGCGAACGTGAACGTGTTGCAAAGTCAACTGAACTCAACATTTTCTGGCCGTACAATTTTTACAATATCTGCAGCAGCAAACGTTGACGTCGACGTCGACGACAGCAGCGCAGCTTTTCTCTGCCTCTGTGTGTGTGTGTGTGTGTGCGTGTGTGTGTGAGTAGTCGTGATTTTTCTCATGCTCGTGTGGGTTGCGGTTCTCTTCCTGGTTGTTACTGTTCTTTTTTCCACCGGGATTTACACAGCAGAGACAGAGGCAGAAGCAGCAGCAGCGGTAGCGGCAGCATCTGTATAACATCATCATCATTCAGACTGTCAGGAGCAACCACCAGCAGTTACATAAAAAGGCAACCAACCACCCATAACCCACCCACCCACCTATCGCAGCGAGCACACTTCCACTCTTCCACTCTGCCGCTCTGCCCCCCGCTCATTTGTGCCGCATACGCGAGTGCATGAAAGTTATTGAAATTATTAAATAAATGGATAATTGGCTGGGTGAGTGGGCGAGTGGGTGGGTGGGCGAGTGGGTGGGTGGGCGAGTGGGTGGGGTTTGCGTTGTGGGCGGCGCCAGGAGTGCCAACGTCAAAAACAATATGGCGTCCTGGTATTAATAATATTTTGCTATAAACGAGTGCAGCGAACGCAAAGATAAACGGCATTGTTTCCCATAATTAATTAAGCAATAAGCGAACACAATTACGGTACACGAATACACACACACAAACACACACAAACATACACACACACATACACACACTCCTAGCTACAAGCTCTTATGTTGGGAATGCTAAGTTCTCCAGGCACCAGGCTCTGGAGCTAATTTAATAACACAATTTTGATTGAAGTGCAGAAATGCCATTAGCAATTTTTAAGTAAATTTTGTGTTATCCTCTTTTTTTCTCGGGACAGCAATTCGTCCTTATCATATTGAAAAAATCGTTTAAAGTAAATCGTACTTTGTACTAAATTGCCACATCTCAAAATTTGTAATGATTTGCTGCAACTTTGCGTTCATCATTCACATATTTAACTGCACAGAAACAGATAAGTTTAGTTTTTTCACTACTGTAAAAAATCAATATTTACCAAATAATGTTGTAAATAGTTACAGCGATTAATGATGTGCTCAGTAAAAGTAAATGTTAAGTAAATATGTCATTAGTAATATTGAGATTATGCTATCAAAATATTCACAACTAACAATATTGTGCCTTTAAGTTTACCGAGTAATTTGGAAAGTTTTACTAAAATGGGAGCAATATAAAATTAGCTTAAATTTCCAATACACTTTTTATTTGGCAAATTATTTATAAAATACTATTATTTATTAATTGCTTCCAACTGTATGCTTCAAAATTATAGAGCATAAGGATAAACATACCACTAAACTTTGCTTTTTACGTCAATAAGCTATATTTATGTATATTTCGCGTTAAATGGAATCAATACTCTTTTGATTTAGTTTGCGCGTAGAAGTAGAAAACACAGATTCTATTTAACGGGAAAAATACTTAAATATAAGCTATAAGATTTAAGGGATGTCCCATTCAAGTGGCGAGCGGTTTATGTATATTTATATTAGTCAGTTTGCTTTAAATATGAATTTCAAATTCGTAAATTGTTTTTGATTTCAATGAAATAACAAATAAGGTTCAATTAACTCGCTCCCAGCACTGTTCGATTGATTTAAGCGAAGGATTCTTATTGACTTTAAGGCAATGCCTAAAATATACCACTTGATAAACTATACAAAATACCAGGCGATCATTAAGGCCACAGAAACCCCAATTAGCGTCCATTAAAGTGAATCAATGCAAAGGGGGCAACGCCACAAAGCAAAACAAAAAGGATTCCAAGTGACTGGTCGTGGAGCATGCGTTTGCCCCATCTTGTTGCACGATGGGCTTTAAATCCGCCATGAGATACAAATTTTAAATCAAAGCCAGGAATTTGCTGAGCAGAAAGAGGCGCTACTCTCTTTCTCTCTCCCTCTCTTTCGCTCACTTGGCTCTCGCTCTGTCTCTCTGTGCCACCCAGTGGTGCTCGAAGTGAGGCTCAGACTGAGGCGACACGTTTGTCGTTTCAATCATCATTAGTGCTAATGTACCCACAAGAATTGAGCAGCCACTCTTGGCCTGGTGTGGGCGAATGGCTTGCTCTGCTGCAGGAGCTGGAGATGGGAATGGAAATGGAGAGAGCGCCAATTCGGCAGGCAACGGAGAGAACGAGAGAATATACATACGCAGAGTGCATACATAAGACGAAGAGCAAAATAGGTATATACACACACACACACACACACACATACACCAGCAGTCAATGAGCGTGTGTGCGTGTTTTGTAAATGGCAGACGTATGTTTGTATATATTTTATTATCCTCGAATCTTTTTTTATTTATCATAATTTTAATATTTTCAACGTTGTCTCGCATGCAGCGCGCTAAGGGTATGCGTAAAAATGCCACACGTTACAAGTGGCTCATGTATGTGCGTGTGTGTGTGTGTGTGAGTAAATTGCAACTGCGCATGTGCCCGTGTATCTGTTTGATGCGAGCTTGGAACGAGAATGCCTCGCAGCCTCAGTCGCAGTCTCAGTCGCAGCCTCTGCCGCCGCCATTGCTGCGTGGCCTTTTTTGATAAACTTCGCCGTTTCCGGAGGCTGCTCATCATAATAATGATACTGATAATAATGATGCTATTGATGCTGTTGTTGTTCCGTTGCCATGACCATAATATTTATTTATTTTCAAATAAAAATATATAATATAAAAGCGAATGAGACGCAACCAAACCAACTTCCGCAGAGGCAAAAAGTTTTTTCATTATGAATTATTACGCAAAATGCGGGGGAACAGAGCAGGGGTGAAAACAAAGTAAAGTGAAAAGAACAGCAAGCTGTAGGCAAATTAAATTTGCCGTTATATTTCACAGGACTGCATTGCGGGTTTCATTATGAGCCACATAAAAAGTGTTGCCTACTTAATTGGGCGGATGCTGCTTAGCAACACCTTTTTACCAAAATGGGAAAATCTCACTTACTTTTTAATAAATATGCTTGAAAAGAAAAAAGCAAATCAAAGCAAATTGATATTTAATAGTAAAAGAGTTCACAGTAAGTTCAATTAATTAATCCATTTATATGATTATAGTACATTTTTTTTTATAAATTTCATAACAACTGAAATAATGTTTTAAATACTAAAACATTTTATGGTATATATTTTTTCTTTATTATAAACAACATTTTTAAAATAATCACAATTCCATTTTGTATAGTTTACCTTTTTATCGTAAATGTTGCTGATCATTTCATAGCTACTTGAAGAACCGAACTTAAAAGACTTCTTAGCAATTTGGTTTTATTTAACATTTTTATTAGCTTATCGTAAATGGTTTTGATAGTTTCAAAGAAGCCAAAATTATGATTTATATTCTTAAAGTATTTCTATTTAAAATAATCATAATTCCCTTACAGCTAGCTTTTTTTAAATATTTTCATTTGTACACCTTTCACTTTATATTGCTGAGTGCTTTAGCTAACCGTTTACGAATATCTACGTCTTGAGCTTCAAAGAAGGCGACCCATTTTATGAAAATATATATTTTTATTATTATTGAGCTACACTACGTTACTGCATGCCACAACACATACACACATACACACACGACCTAACAGACACGAAGACACATAAGCACACAATATAAAATCAGTTTTCTTCTTCCTCTCAGTTGTGCTCTCTTACTCTTGCTTTTGACAGCATTTAATTTTATTAGCCTGGCAACGTGCAAGAGCGAGACAGCAACATTCATTTGCTAGCTGAACATCATAATGAGCTTGCAAACAACCACCACACACCGCCCATCCACCACCACCACCACCCACCTAGCGCCCTTAGAGCGCCGACAACAAAATGGACTCAAAAATTTGAGCGCAGCAAAACATTTGCGGCATGTTTTTAATAATGTTGTTTATAATGTCGATATTTTTTTTGCTGTTTTTTCATGCTGTTTTGTTGTTGTTGTTGTTGTTTTTTCTTCCTTTGGATGAATTTGTATAGAATGCCTTTTATGGCTTTTGGGGCAGTGGCTCGAAACAAATGCCGTTAAATCTGTTTTATTTCGGTCATTTTCCCTTTCCAATTACTGACAGCATTTTATGGCTGTAAAAGCCTTTTGTGTTTTATGCGCGCATTTTTCAATAAATGCCGAGCTCCAAAAATTAATTAGAATATCATCTGGGCACTCAAAAATCCAAAACCCATAATGAGCGCAATTTACAAAATTGCTCGATTCGGTCAATACGAGTCAGGCCAAAACAAAACACACACAAAGCAGGTACTAAGCGGCCATTTTAGTTTTTAATTAAATCGTGTTTTGGCCAATACAGCATCGGTTATTATTGTTGCTGTTGCTCTTGTTGTTGTTGTTGTTGTTGCTGTTGCTAGTGGTTGTAGCCACTCTAATTTGTAACTGTGGCCATTGTCGAAATGAGTTTTTGGTACCTTGGCTACTTTAAAATGTTGCGGACGCATTCACAAATTAATTTTCGCCAAATATCCAAATGGCAAAAGTAGTTTTACTGTTGTAATTGCAAAATTTATTTGGCTTTTGCCAACTAATAACTGTATTTTTAATTGCATATTGCGCGGCATATTTAATTAAAATGTTGTGCTTTTTGCGTCTACCATCAGTTTGAGTTGCAAATGCTTGATGAAATATTAATATTAGAAATATGAATAGACAGTAATTAAAAAGAGCCTATATACATTTACAATTGAAATAGAAGTCATAGAAATGTAACAAAATACACATAAAAAAAGATTATATTTGTCATGAGTCTCTTGTGACTTTCGAATTTGGAAAATAGTATTTTACTTGTTAACAATTACTGTATTACATTTGTGCATAAGAACTTTTGCAATTACTAAAACAAGAGCACAAAAAATAGTTATTATATTTTTTCTCGACCTTTAGCATTTAACGTTTACAATTTAACTTTTTTTAAATTTAACTGCCATTGTCTAATCTTATTTTACCTTCAAGATTTTATTGACGAATATATAGGTATTATCAATTTGAATTTGTTTTTATTTATTTATGTTTTTTTGTTAAAATTTTTTTAATGTTATCTTCTTGGCTTGCTGGGTATCCGATTGTGTGCCACTTTTTTCTGTGTATCATCGTCTAATTGCTTATCTGCCTCAGACGCCTCCGATTCCAGCTGTTTTAAGTATGCCACGACGCCTACTTCGCAGTCGCCCCACGGTGGCAGCAGTAGGCTGGATGGACGCACCGGCTTGGCGAACGGCTGAACAATCTTTTGGTCCAAATGCATGGGTCCGTCCTGAAATTCGTTGATTTTTACCACATTTGAAATTTGCAAATCCTCTTCATCTATCAAGCATTTGTTCTTCAGATTGGCAAAGCAACGCAACTCGACGATCTTTTCTCTGGCCAGAGTGTAAACCACATCCAAAAGCATACCTTTTGCATCTGCATCGACCTGGGCCTTATGGCTTCGCAGCACACTGTCTACAAATCTACGATCAGCTCTACTATCTAAATTATTCTCAGTTAATTTGTCGTTCATTCTGAGAAACTCAGACAGGCAAGCGTTGACAGTTGCCTAACATGACTCAGAAGTTTGTAGCTGCATTAGGGGTAAGAAGCGTTTCGATATAAAGGGGAACAATCGATAGACAACTTTTAAGAAATACAGTTCTACTGAATGTTACCATTTCAGCCACTTTAGGCTCTTTAGCCTGATTTTCTAGCTTTTTAGAAATAATTTCTAAGTTTACGAAAAAAAATATTTGCTAACATTAGAAAGGATTTTTATTTTTCACTAATAAAAAAATTTATGTGATAGAAAAAAAATCCTTTCGGAAATTTGGAAATAGTACTGAAATTTATGTCGAATTCTTAAAATTCAAGTACATTTTTTAATGAGTGCCGCTTTGTTGTCTCGTGATTGGCCTTTAAGTAGTTTTTGGTATTTAAAACGAATGTACTTCAACTTTGAATGTACAAATTTAGGTTTTCGAGTATTGTGTTTTATGTTAAGGAAAATATAAATCTATAAATAGTAAAACTTACCTTCTTTCGTAAACTTTGAGATGCCATTTACAAAAATGAGCATTCGCTTACCTTTTCTACTTCGCAGGCATTCGCCTTAAGGCTAATGGCAAGGGCCTTTTAGCTACAGATGAGCACAGACAAACGAAAAGGACCATTTCGACCATTTTTGGAAATGGATGCGGCTCATTGTCGGCTTCACAAAAAAAAAACACCCTCGTAATCGCGAAGCGTTTGCATCGCTTCTGTTCGTTCATAAAGCGTTGGAAATTATGGAAATTAATTGAAATTCCAAGCATGCCGTTTGCTCTTTTGGCCAAACCAACAAATTACCATCATTATGCCTGTGCGGTGACGACAGCCACCCATCCAAATGCCGCCCACCGCCCAACCCCACCCCAATTGAGGCAAATGAGGCTCTTTGAGTTTTGTCTAATTTTAGGAGCTGCGGTTTTCCCTACTCTCTGCATGTGTGCGATGCTCATGTGTGTGATGCACATACATAGATCTGTGTGTGTGTGTGTGAATTTGTGTCTATAAACTGCATTGCAATGCTTTTTTAATTAAGCTTATTAGCTATTTGCTACAAGGAATAAAAAATCCGGCAAAACATTCATTTATGCGTGGAAATAAACTGATTTACTTCCGGCTCACTTTACTTGATGCAAATACGCATTTGAAGTAAACATATTTTTGAGCTAACAGGCAAAAAGAACAAGAACAACAACAACGAGAACGAGCTCAGCGTCATCATCATCAGTAAAAAGTCATATTAAAAATCATTCGCTTGTGAAGATCAAAAGCATTCTTTTTCACCGAAATGCCATGAAGAATGATGTCGGTGGGTCCCGAGGGTTGCAATGGCCGGGGCAACGAGGGTTGGCGAAGTTAGCTGGCCGACCCAACCATCCATCCGCCAGTTCGCCTTGCTTAAGCATTCAAGCAAAAGGGCATAGCACACACACACACACATACACAAACACATACACGCCAACACATACACATATACAGATAGTCTGCCTACCTATACAACAGAGATGCCAACACGTTTTAATCTTTTTATGCGCTTATTTCTCGCTTGCCGCCAGTGTGTGTATGTGTGTGCGTGTGTGTGTGTGTGTGTGTGTATTTATTTATGGTATTTCGCATTCAACCACCAAAACAAAAAACATATTGTATGCTGTGTATGTATGTATGTATGTATGTACTGTGTGCACATTTATTAAATATTATTGGTCTTATTTTGTGCTACACTCTTGGCATTTTTTATTGCCCAGAGACAAAGTTGGTATTGTTGTGGTTTGCTGGTGTATATAAGTGGCAGTTACTCGTTATTGTTATTGTTATTTTTATAGTTGTTGTTGTTGTTGTTGCTGTGGGGCTGGTTCCGCCCACACATTGGTTACGTTTATTCATTTAAATGTCACGGTCCTGAATAACGCTTAATCAATAAGTCAAACGCATAAGCATTTTATTTGCAGAACAACATTCATAAAACCGCATGCGAAATTTATCTCTATATGCGATTATATGTCATCTCCCATGATTTTCTACTAAGGAAATATCTACTAGTAACTATCGATTGCCCTCCAACATATCGTTAGGCAACTTTCAAGAAACAGTTACCTGTCAGAGCTACTCACCATGGATAAGCAAAAAAAATCAACTGAAAAAAATTTAGATCTGAAAGCTGATCTGAAATTTGTGGACAATGTGCTGCAAAGCCTTAAAGTCGAAGCCGATCTAGATGCAAAAGTTATGCTTCTAAGGGAAGCATACACCCTGGCGAGAGATAAGCTCATCAAGGCTCGTCGCTTTGCCGATGTGAAGAACAAAGAACAAATAGATGTGGAGGATTTGCGTGCAGCCAATGTGGAAAATTTTAGAAATTCAGAGGATGCATCGATTGTGGAGACCATCTCCAAGCCCTCGCCACCAAGTGGTGATGGTGAAATACACTGTAAATCTGCAGGAACTGCTGTTCGAGACTTCGGAGAAGAATACGCCAAAAAGAAACGCAATTGGAAGCCCTTAAAGTTAATGGATGACAACATTTAAAAATATATATCTACAAAATAAATGTTTAAATGTCTAAAGAAATAAACAAATCTCTTGTTTTCAAAATAAATTCGAGGTACTTATAGTAGCCAAGAAATACATATATTTTAAGGACGTTTTTAGTAATCTATCGTTTCAGTTTGTAAACTGTAGCTCTTAAATTGCGGGAAATATTGGCTTTTATCTTTGTGGGCGTGGCAAATCGATCTTTAAAGGACATCGCCGTCCACTAACAAATCAAATTTAGTGACTGTAGCATTATAACTCTGGCTATGATTTGCAATTATCGATCTTATGGATTTTCTAGCTTCCTAATTGACGTATCAGCCCAATTACAATTTATATTTTGCCTGTCGCGGGCGTGGAACAGTATATGTTGCAGGATTCAGGGCTCTAGCTTTAAGTTTGCGTATAAAAAGGGACAGACAGACGGACTGACAGTGCACAAAACATACAGCGTGAATCTTATATAATCTACTAATCAGATTTCGATAAAAAGAGTCTAATTTTAATTGGAAAAATTAATAATTATATTTTTGTTTAAGTGCTGGAAAACCAAAAATTAGATTTACCCTTACAATAAGAGTTGCAAGTGTTCAAGGCATAATTTTGTAGCTCGTGAGCAACATAAATCAGCTCTAAGCGATTTCCATTGTCCGTTGTGGCTGCTCAACACGCTTAATTAGCTTCACCCAGGAGCTGCACCTGCAGAATCGCATTTTCCGCTGTCGCGAGTGTACAGAGGACTTCCGACTTCGTTTACGGTCTAATCGCATTTGGTACTGTCAAAACTTGTAGCACAAATAAACCACCCTTCCGTTTAGGTTTTGGGCTAAGGCTAAGCCATCATTGTCAAGTGGCACAAATTGCAGATCAAACATGCAGTCATAGTTGCAGTTGGGTTGTGCTGCGAGTTGGAGAGACGACCATTTATCAGGGCCGTTGACAATATTACGCTCAAATTAAATAGCGTAATAAAAGGGTGACTTAATTTGTTTTTGCCCGGGCAGACGACACCACTCACGATTACGAGAGATGAGCTGTGAACACGTGCTTGCTTTCTAATAAAACATTTCGGCATCGTATAAACAACAACAGAAGGAAATGAATAATTTGGCCATCTTTTTATGCAGCGCCCTTGTTATTGAAATTTTTTTTTATATATGTTGTCAACCCCTCGACAATATGCGGCGGCTGTAAAACGGCAATTACGCGTGTCTAATAACGGATTCCCTGGTTCCTGCCAAGTTCCTGCAAAGATTTAAGTAGCCGATAATGCGTCCTGGATTGGCGCGTGACGCAATTTGTTTGTCTTTTATTAACAATTGCAGCAAAGTTACTTTATATCAGCATTCGCTGACATTTGTTTATCCTAACTGGCACACTCCCCCACTGCCAAGTAACTTGTAGCTTATGGTTTCCAGAATACACATGACCTGGGATTCAGATCGTTTAGTCCTTGGCAACTTATTGAATGAGATATCCTATTTAAAATATATTATTCAATCTTCCGAGGGGATTACTAGTAATCTCCTTTAAAAGTTCGGTAACTCCAGCTCTAAGAGTCTGTGGAATAAGGATCCATCTTTTCCAAATGTTTAATTTACTAGCTTAATGACAAGATAATAATAAAATCTTGTAATTCTTTCGTCAAATCATCTTCAAACGGAATGTTTGTCATTGCTAGTAAAATGCCAATGACTGCAAATCAAAACCAAATTGATGGGAAAATAAAGTGAGTGAAATCAGAAGCGCAAAGGCATCCACTAAACGGTCCACTAATAAGTTAATCAAACTAATTGGATCGCCTGTCTGCAAATAGAACTTGCAACAAAAATGTCGCAACAAAAACTATAGCACGCAACCAACCAACCAACAGAATGCCATTTGCCAGTTAGCAGCTATAAATTCCGTAAATACAGCCCACACCACCCCGCCGGAAAGTCTAAATATGTTGTTAACAATGAAAAGGGTTGCTGCTGTTGTTATCTGGTCTACGTTGGAATTTATGGGCAACTTTTGTGACAGGGAACATGTTAATTGCCCCGACTGGTTGGTTGCCAGGCTTAGAGTTGTTTTACAATGTTCTTAAAAATTGGCGCTCGTTTTGTTTCGTTTGCTTTTTAATTAAAAGTCGCAGTGCATCAAAGAGTAGAGGGGCACATCGGAGCGGGGAGGTCCATGGTTATGACCATTGGTCAGTTTGCGGAGTCACCACAAAAGCATAAGGCAAACTGAGCAGCCGAACAGCATTTTAAGCTGTCTAAATTGGATAAAGTGCTTGCGCTTTGGCTGCTGACTTGGCAACTCTTGTTCGTGCAACACAGTGTGTGAGGCATCCACACAGCAGCCTGAACGGATTTACCATAAGGACTTTGTTTATTAGTCAAGTTTTAAGCACACACATTGTAACCAGATTGAACTTAAGCTCGTTGAAAACGCAACGAGTTAACAAACCTGCGGAATGCAAAAAATATTCACATGTCCACATGAGTTTTAAATTATTAAATATTTCATTTATATTTAACACATTTAACTTTTCAATGCATTTAAAACTTACATGTACCATGTTCAAACTAAACATTATTATAAACTCCACGTTTTGCTGCTCTTAATGAAATTAATACTGAATAAAATTATTTTATTTAATTAAATCATTGAAAACTAATTCGTATCATTGTTTTACAAACAAACACCAGATTAACAATTTTGAATAACTTTTCTTTCGTTTTATTTACCTGAATATGATTGTTTGAAACATTTTTAATTAATTAATGAAATGAATACTGTCCAAATTTTTACCGCAGATAGACAAACTTTTCCTGTTACATCAGTTGAACTCTTTTTAACAAATGGATTTGTGATTAAACAATAAATGAATATAATTTGAATCCATAACATTTTCTTATACTTATTAAGCTAATATTTTGAGAAAAAATGATTATTAATATGAATATGAATATAAAACAGTTCAAATCAAGATACAAATCAAACAACAAATTAACAAATTAAAAAATCATAGCTCCTCTTATATTAGACTTTGACTTAAATATTTATATTACGCCTAAAATAAAATTAAAATTATCAACACAATGATGCCGAAAGTACGCGAAATTCTCCAGACAAATGAAAAAAAACAACTTATAATTGATGGAAAAACCTTTTCTAGTGAGTTCGATCAAATTATCAAAAATCCCTTCTTAATAAGCAGCTTTTTCAGCTTTCAGCTTAGCGTTTGATTTGTTCTTTAACCATAAATTAGTCAATCATATATACTTTTATATTCATTCATTAAAGATATTATGTAAGTATACATAAATTTAAGTAATTATGTAACTAATTATACAAATAATTCACAGAGAATAACACTGCTAAAGTAAACCGTTCTTATGTAATAATAATGAAAACAATATTACTTAGGCGTTTCGATAAGTAACTAAACTTAACTAAACTAATTATAGTATTTACAACTATTTTTTGGAAGTAACTAAGCTATCGCCATAGTATGCTGTTATCGCAACCAGACGTGTATCCAAATAGTTGTACTCCATCTCGCATTGCTTATCCGGGTCGGTGAGTGCAATCAGCTGCTTAATATACGAGTTGCGGGGCACAAAGAATCCAATGTTGTTCGCAAGACGCCGCGCATGTTGCATCAACTGTGTGGCGCCCACAGGCAACAGACTCTGCTCAATATCAAAATTGGCTTGCTTCTGATAACCCGGCCCGCCCCACGGCGGACTAAGGAAGACAACGTCCGGCCGCAAGCTGCTGCTGCTAGCAAACTGCAGGAAATCCGCTTGTATAAAGTCAATCTTGTGCGCCACCCCATAGATGCCAGCATTATGCTTTGCCATCGCCAATTTACTGGCATCTATGTCAATGGCAATTACCCGGCCGCAGGTGTTGGCAAATTGTATAGCATTGCCGCCGCAGCCGCAGAACGCATCCAAGATGACATCGCAGGCCAGTCGCTGGGCCGTTTGCTTGGCAACTTTTTCTGGTGTCACAGAGTACCAACTTTCCCGATCCAATTGTATGCCCTGATCGAAGCGGGAAAATAGTGAAAAGCGCTTTAACCAATACTTTAACAAAGGATTTTCATCTCGCATAAATTGTGGAATTTTCGACTTTTTCTTCTTGTTTTTAGTTTTCTTGATGGTCCTCGTTTGCACAACGTGTATAATCTCTTTTTTATCGTTGGCCATTTTAAATGAATTGGCGTCGTTGTCACTCTCAGATTCGCTGGCAGGTTGCAGCTTTGATTTGTGCTTAATCCTTTCGGATTGTACACCAAACGACGTGGGTAGGCCAAGCAATCTTAGCTGCTGCTGTTCATCGTCCAGCGACTCGGAATCGCTGCTCTCGCTTCGCTCAATATCCAAGTGCGCCAAGTTCTCATCAATTTCTTCTAAGGCTTGCTCAACGCCATGCAGTCCATTTGTTAGATCCCGTTCATAGTTATCGAGGACACAGCTAAAAATATGCCAGAATTTTGCGCTCTGATTGGAGGCGTGTTCCTCCCACAACTGTTGCCAGGATGCACGCTCCTCAACGCTGGCCTGCTCAATTGCCAGCTTGTAGTCGGGATGTTGCTTGTGCCAGTTCACCTCGAGCAATTCGTGCCCCTCACGTTGCCAGAATTCAAGCCAAGCCGTTTGCTGCTTCTGCTCCTTCCACTCCGGCTGCAAATCGACAAAGCCGGATGACTCAAAGAGCTGCGAGAATGTGTAAAACTGAGGATTGCTGCGCGATGTGCTCAAATAATGCGAGTTCATCTCACTCTCTCGCTCTGCACAGCATTCGCATCTCGAGTCGACGTTGCAGCAGCTCCTCTGCCTGATCGATGCGATTCGTGTGCCACACACTCAACGCTGGCCTATAAGTTTTCTGTATCTGCTCTAGAAATGTGAAACGTGCCTCTTCATTGTCCTCCAGCTGCATCAACTTTTCATGTAAGCCTCGTGTGGTCAACGTTGGACTGTTCGGCTCCTGAACGTTACATAGGAAAATCTCGCCCCGGACAATGCAATAGCAGCCGTGCGCCAACTTTTCGACGCCGGTATTGTCGTAGGTGAAGTTCAACAGCAGCAAGGAGACCGAGCCAGTGGGCAGCTTACAGGCACTGCATATAAACAGCACAAATGTCAGGTGATCACCTCTAGATGTACTTATCTCATTACATACCTTGGCAGGTGGGGTACGGTCACGTTTTCGAGTTTAAAATAATCCGGAATTGCACACAAACGTCCAATTATTGCGCACTTTCCGTAGTGTATTTGCCGGTAATCGGGTTCCAGAACCAACTCCTCGACTAGGAGGTATTTAAAGAAGTCACAGTATTTGGGTAGATTCTCAGCTGGATCGGCGACGTCGCTCATCACTTCATAATCTTACAAATTTCTTCAGTTAATCAAATTACCTGCAACTAATAACAGAAATGTGCGCGTTTTGGCCAGCCAATGTTGTAAATGACGATTGTACAAGTCTATCGGTCTAAAAAATATTTGTCACACTTAAGTAACAGTGTTGCAAGCACTTTTACCATTAATCGATTTTATGCGCAACCCTAATTTAATGCAGCCCTGGTTCATAAAAAAGCGGCATTGCAAGAAAACAAATCCAATTATCTTTATTATAAATTTTGTATTAAAAAAACGCACAGCACAAAAACTAAAGCATGTCTTTTATGAATCCAGTGGACATGGTGGACGAGGATGCTGCGGACTTGCAGTTTCCAAAAGGTAATAACAACAATAAGAAATGTTAAATTTCCCAATATTTGCAAGCTACAAGTGAAAGCAGACTAGAATTGTTGCGGTGGCCAAAAAGGCCACACTTTTACCATAACATATTCCATATTAACTATTTACAGAGAAACATAAAGCTTTGCAGATCCAACGCACACCCATTAAATATTCCCACGCACGCATCGATGAGAAAACCAAGCGTTTAACTGTATTTTACAATGCGAACGCATTTCACAGTCGTGTGGAGGAAATTACCGCTGTTGACGAAACAAGTAAAAAAAATAATTTCTCAAATTTAACGCAATCTGCCGAGACAACATGTGCGATGTGTCGTTGTGGCATCGTTGAGCCTTACATCAAGTGTTACGAGTGTCTGGACGTGCTGCTCTGCTTGCCGTGCTTTGCACGGGGCCGCCAGATGGGCGGCCATCGCAACAGCCACGCCTACATCATAGTACGCGATGATATTCAGGTATTTGCCAGCGAACCCGGCTGGACATCGCGTGATGAGCGCACACTTCTCCAAGCACTGCGCACTCACGGCTACGGAAACTGGACGGCCGTGGCAGGTGCACTCGATGGACGCGGGCATGGCCCGGAGGAGATACGTCAACACTATCACGACAGCTATTTCGGTGGCATCTTTGAGCGCTTGCTGGGATTGCAGCATTCGCGACATTGCTACCTGCCGGAGCGAATGCCTTATGTGTTCAAGATGAGATCTTTGGAGCCGCCGCGACACGATGATATTGCGTCTATACAATTTAAGATTAATGCCGGCTACAGATGCGCCCGTGGCGACTTTGATACACCCTACGACGCCTCCGCCGAGGGTCTGCTAACTGTGATGCTCGAGCAGCAAAGTGTGCTCGCCGATGATGAACTGGAAATTGCACCGTCAGACAAGGAAATAGCCGAGGAGCTGCAGTGTGCACTCGTCCATGCCTACAACAATCGCTTGAGGTGCATTTAGAAACTTTGAAACGATTTCTTATGCAAGCCACTATAATGGTTATCTTTTATAGGGAACGGCAGCGACGCTACAGCATCATGCGGAAGCATGGGCTCATCATGCCCAATCGCACAGTTAGCTGGATAACGAAATATGTGAATGCCTTTCGCAGCGATGCGAGCTGCATGCGCTTCCTCGCCTTCATGCAGGTCTGCCAGCCCATTGAGTTTGACATGCTGGTCGAGTCGCTGCGCCACTATCGCCAGCTGCAGAATCGCCTGCACTGGCTCCATGATCTGCGTCAGCATGGCGTGCGTACGCTTCACGGTGGCGCACTCTATGCCCGTCTCCACAAGCAGCGCCAGCAGTCACAGCGGGATTATGTGCGTCAGCGGCAGAACGATACCCAGGACTGGCAACAATTGGTGCACCACTATGAACACAATCCAAATGCCGAGCAGTTGCCGCAAGGCAGCAGCTCTAGGATCTATATGTTGTATCCACGTCGGAAGGCGAGTCCCATCGATATTTCGGGTAAGTTAACCTACGTACATATTGCAGAGACATTATCTTCACTCTTGTTGCAGATCTGCCTGGTTACTCCAAACTGGAGGCTGGAGAGCGCACACTTTGCAGCGTCTCACGTCTGATGCCACAGGCTTATTTAGAGTACAAAAACCAGTTGATTGCGGAGCAGTCAAAACTAGGCCATCTGCGTTTGGCCGACGCACGGCGACTCATCAAGATCGATGTGAACAAAACGCGCCAGATTTATGATTTCTTGGTGGAAAATGGCCACATTCGACCGCAGACTTTTAGCTAACACAAAGCCTTACTATGTTTTTTTCACTTGTAAATTGCACCATCAGTTATGTCCTGTCTATCAGTTATGCTTATTTCTATTTCTTTTATTTATTTGTTGTTTTTGTTAGAGTTCGAAAGTGCGGAAACTTTGCTGATATCGGAGGTGCACATGCTGCTTGATCATCGCAAGCGGCAAAACGAATCCGCGGACGAGGAGCAGGAATTTTCGGAGGTCTTCATGAAAACCTATGCCTACACAGACAGTTTTCGCAAGTTTAAGAACAAGGAGACCATTATGTCCGTGCGCAGGTAATGAAACCAGCTCCCTTTAAACTAATCACACCTGTTGAGAAATATATTTTTTTGCATTATTCCCAGTCTGCTTATGCAAAAGAAGCTGCACAAATTCGAACTAGCTGCCCTGGGCAATCTGTGCCCAGAGGCGCCGGAGGAAGCCAAGGCATTGATACCATCGCTAGAGGGTCGATTTGAAGATGAAGAGCTCCGCCAAATACTTGATGATATCGGCACCAAACGCAGCTTGCAGTACTAAGATAGTCGACTGTATAGTGTATCGAAATCATTACTATATATTCCTCCAAAAATCAACTTAGTTTTAAGAATGAAGCGAAAAATTCTTGAAAATTATCTTCTTAGAGAATAGGTGAATCGTAAACTCCGCTTATACATTTTGCACTCACAAATGCATAAGAGCTCTTTTTTAGAATTTAATAAATTACTTTTTGTTCACTACCATGGAGCAATTATTAACTCTACATTTTGTACTTGATACTTTTGAAATCACTAGAAAATGTTTCTAGGCAGATTATTGCCATGAAAATATCACTCAAATCCCCTAAAAAACTTTTCACTTTTCTGTAACTTTAATTTATCGGTTGCCTCAGTAATTACCTATGCATTAAAAATCTATATAAATGATTAATTTCAGTTAACGAAAACGACGCAGCAAACTCCGCTGCGACAACTTCCTTGGCCTTTCGTCTGCTGTGAGTTGGCAGCACTTTTTTCAGCACTCGACTATCGATTGTTATAGAGTCTATCGAACTATCCATCGAATTGGTTACTACATACGAAAGAAGAACCCTTTTTTATAATTTATATTTTGTTTTTGAAGTTGATTTATTGATGTATTATACGTTTTCTTAAAAACTCTGACGAAAAATACTCAATTACGACTCCTGTCGTTGCCTGTTGTTGTATTCGCCTGAAAATAATCAATCACTGACTTTGAAAAGCGGTTCAATTGAGTTTGTTCAGATGAACGACCAACAGAAAACGATTATCACAAAAAACAATAACACAACTAAAATTCCTTAAGCTATTAAGCAAAAGCCTACAAAATGAACAAGGACAATTCTCCCATGCAAATGAATAACGAGTTAGCGATACGGCTGCTCGCAGATGGCGCTGTACTGGCCGTAGCTGGTGTTCCTGTGGGCACGGAATTTGGCATCGATTTGTGCTCCTATACAATTGGTCCCGATTTTCGTGGAGTCAAAATGATACCGCCTGGCGTGCACTATGTGTGGTGTGCTTCTCGTGGACCATATGGCGATGTGGCGCCACGAGTTGGCTTCGTCCATTTCTTCCACCCAAACGAAGTTCTCGTACGCGAATGGGATAATGACCGGGAGGAGCTGCGTCCTCGTCAGACCGCCGATCCGGAGCTGGAGCGTGAGCGCATACGCAAAAATCTGGCGCAACTGGAGCGCGTCCTGGCGCCCTACGACTATCGTTATGTGTGCCAGTGGAAGGATCTGACGGGCAGCGTAACGGAGGCATGCGTCAGCCGCTGCCGGCCCGAACTGGGCACTATACGCACCAACATTGAGCTGCAATCCTGCACGGATGCGGATCGGCCACGTGGCGGTGCCGACAGCAGCATCAGCAGACGCAACAGAGCGGCCAAGCTGCTGCTGGATGAGAGTGAAATGTTGCCGCATCTGAAGCCAGTGGAGGGCACAGCACCGCGATTCAGTGCGGTGCCGTCGCGTGTGCCACCAAATTCACCGCCAGCTGATCTATCGCGGCATGCCATTGACTGCATAGCAGCCGTGGACACGCTCTTCGCCGTCTTTGATGACAATCCGGATGCACTCATTGAGGAACTGCAGCTGGCATTTGTGTTCTTTTTGGTTGGCTACTCGGTGGAATCGTTAGACCACTGGCGCAAGCTGTTGGCCCTGTTGTCGCACTCGGAGACAGCAGTTGGCAAACACAAATTGGCCTATATGAAATACAGTGAAGTGCTGGCCCACCAGCTGCCCCATCTGCCGGAGGAACTGATGGCGCCCACCATGCACAACACCGTCTACAAGGATGTGCGTGAGCTGCTTGTGAATCTATACGCTGGCGGTCTCATGGTCAGCGCTGAGCGCCTAATCAAACGTCTAGCCAAGCAGCTGGGCTGGCATTTTGATGGACTACTCGACGAGGATCCCGAGGAGCAGCCAGTGATTATAGAGCTGTCACAGTAGGAAGTGCAGTAAGATAATAAATACGTGTGGTATGTTTATTGATAACTGTGTTGTTTTATTTTTACAGGGGGTCGCCTTAGCGCAGCGAGTGCTGGGCACGCAAATATTGCCAGAGATCCTTGGCTGTGCGTATGCTGACCATAAACTGGCACAGCTTGTTCTCGATCAAGCAGAGTATGATAAACTTGGCCCGTTTGTCCTTCAGCAGTGACTGCAAACATGTCAAACTTTGGCAATGACTGACTGGACTGTGAATACTCTGTCGTCATCAAAACATACCTCTTCATTATTTTCCGGGCCACTCTCAACGACGGTCCATAGATTCTCGGACTCCAGATAGGCACGCACCGTCATCGACCAGGCCTTGTAGTTGTCCAGGCCCTTCAGCTTCTCAATATGCAGTTGCAGCGTCATTGTTGTCTTCAGTCCGGCGACGTTTTTACAAATAAATCGTTAGGCCTCTCGGCTCGTCCATTTTGTTCGCAGTTCGCCCAGATTTTCAAATATAGATATATGTAAGCATTTGTATATAGCATGTCATGTCTTTTGTTATGTGCTTGGGGTGGTGCTGGTGCCGTGGGTGGTTATGCATAGCCCAAACAATGGCCACTAGACCTAGTTATAATGCAGCTGCTGCTGTTGCTGCTGCTGCTGCTCACATTGCTGCAGTGCGGCCAAGGTATAAAAGTGAAATTGGTATTCAATGCCGCTGGCTTTGGCATTGAACTGAAGTGGCCACAGACACCTCTTGAAGCATCTAGGAGCGCTATATTGGTGCACGTGTCATTGACTGCGCCTAGCTGCAAAATTGTTACATGTGAGTGTTTCAGCTTAGTCTCGTATGCATTTAATTAGACATTTTTTCTATTTTTCAGCTTTAAGAATATGAAAATAATTTTAGTTAAAAATTCACAATATGCAGACTATATTTAATTGATTGCTACTTTTATGTGAGTTCCACTTTTGAATTTAGCAATTTTCCTTTTTAGTAGGAGCGTCAATTAGAAAAATGTATTAATTGAATATTGCACAATTTTGCCAAGTTTTTCTCGCAGTAGTTTCGAACATAGATGATGAGATATCGTTCACACTGCTCAAAAATATGTTGATTAATCTTTTTAAGCTGCTCAAAAATAATAAATTAATATGAAAACTGTACCTCCAATTTTGTATTTATAAAATAAGTAATCGCTGAAAAGAAAGCATAATTCTTATTTTTTCTGGCATCGTTATAAAAAATAATTGGAATTTTACGGTTTATAAAAGAGATCATAAGAAATTGTCCGGATATATAAAATATCAATCTGAAATACTTATACAATTATCTTTTTTTTTGGCTCTTTTGCAGGCAAACACGGTGATCAAGAAAATATATACTTTGTTCTCTTCAACATGCCACACATTTATGGACAGCTTTCCCATTTTCCATTGACAAAATAAGAATTTAGTTTGCATGGACAGGGGGCACACCCATATTGAGTCGGTCACTGGATGTTGATCAAGAATATATATAACATTCGGCTGCAAGGCTATCAATACTTACTTTCCAAGCAGAAAGACAACTTTGTTATGCAATATCTATGAAATTTGTACGATCCACAAAAATATTGTCATAAAATATACACGAACCAATTGTCAAGAAATCACGAAAGCGACAATTGATGTTTCCGTTTTCAATTAATTCAATAAGCAAAGCTTCTGATGATTACTTTGTTGAGCAATCCCTATTTAGTTTGCCCCCCCCCCCCCCCTCTCTTAAAAAATCTAATTTTCTATCTAGAAAAATCACTGAAAGCAAAACTTTTGAGCGTACTATCGATGGTCGATCAATCAATATAATAAATAAAGTATATTAACTTTCTTTTTATTATTTTTATTTGAAATGAATACGAATGTCAGTTAGCTGTTTTTCTGATTTTGTTGTTTTTCTTTAAAGAACCTTGTGTTTTTTTGTTTTCATTATTAATTATATATGTTTGCTGCTGCCCCAATGCTAAATCAACTTTCTGCTCGACTTTTCACGGCTGTGTTTTTCAATATAAATACTACAAGTGTATATGTATATATATATATATATATTTATATATATTATATACACATATGTTCACACAACGTTTGGTTCTCACTTTGCGCGGATCGATTCCGGAAAAGATACAAGCGGAAAGTGTTTAAATAGCATCGTGTGCGAAAAAAGTGCGCTTCCATTTTGGTATTGGAATTTGCCTTTTTTGTTGTGTATTTGCGGCAAATTATTCGCATGGCACGCAGCAATTAAAAAGGGGAATTGTTTCGTTTTTAGCCAAATCAAAAGATATTTTTAATGCCTTGTTGTTTCTTGTTATTGTTTTTCGAATGTTAAATGCAAACATTTTGTCGCGGAAGGTTTTACTTGTTTTCTTATTTTGTGGGGAAAGGAGGGGGGTTTGGTTTTCACTTGGAAAAATTCGAAATCTCTACAAATTACATAAGTGGTAGGCATAGAAAATATACAAGTACATATATACGAATGTATATATACTAAGATGTATACAATATATATTTATATATATATATGTACCATTTGTTTAGCAACTACAAATACTTTTTTTCGTTTTTAATATTTATATATATATATGAAATGTTTGTGGCGAAGTGAATTAAAAACTTGTAAACAAACTCTTGTACATATATAAAAAACACTAAACATAAACTGCGCTTAATTTGTCTTTTTGTTTTTCCTTTTGATTAGCATGCGATTAAGAGACAGGTGAGAATAATTTAAGAGTTAAACGAAAAGAAAGCTTTTCTATTTGTATTAATGGTGATTGGTTACACTGTCTGCGTATGTGTGTGTGTTCTGTGTGTGGGTGTAGGTGTGTGTGTATGTGTTGTGTCAAGTGTTATGAACAATACACGTACATACATAAAGATTTAAGCTTAAGAATTCGTTTTACTTTTATCAATTCGAATTTCGCTTTAACTAACATTCCATTTTTTGTTTTAGTTATATTTTTACTTGACTTCTTGTTTTTGCTCATTTCGTTCTTACTTCACATTTGCTTTTGCTTTTTGTTTCGTATTAAATTAAAATTAATTGCTGTTTGCGGCTTTTTTCCTTGCTGCGTTTGCATTCTTTTAATTATTTTTTTTTTTTGTTTTTTTGTAAGTTACGCTTCCGAATGCTTCGGCTTTAATTCAATTTGCGCATATTATTATATTTTTTTTTTGTATTTCATTTGGAGTGTTACCTTTTAATTTATTTGTTTTAATTACTTTTATGACTGACTTAAAATTAACGTTGTGTATTTTATGTGTTTTTTATTTTCTTGCTGATAGATTGTTAAATTAATATTATACCAACTTTTTGATGAAATTTTCTGTTTATGTTTTGTTTTTGCTTTTTTTCTTCTCTTTTTTGTGTGTGTGTGTGTTTTTTTTTTGTCGTGTGTGTCGTGTGGATGTGTTTTACGTTTGATTTGTTCTTGAAATGAAGTTTATTTTGTTTTCGCTTCTCATAATTAAATATAATATTTATTTGAATATAATATAATGCTTTTACGTTTCTCGAATGCACAAAATTTCAAATGTAGTAGAGTGAGTTGCTTATTGTTGTTGCTTTTGCTTTTTTTGTTTTTGGGAGGAGCCAGGACAAAGATTTGCATAGCACAGCTAAAACAGCGACGGCGGATGCACCTCTTCTTTTTCTTATCATCCCCAACAACAGACACGCCGCGTCCTATCAGACCACCATCAGTTTGTGCAGCTTTTTGTTGTGAGTGTGTGTGTATTGTGTGTGTGGCTTGGCTTGTGGGTGATTTCCATCTTAATTGCTTATGTGTTGTTGTGATTTTGCCTGATGCACACTTTTGTGCACAATGATGCTACTTCTTGCCGCTGCTGTTGGTTGGTTGGTTGGTGTTTTAGATGTTGTTCGCTCGATCTTCTTCTTGTTGTTGCTGTTGTTGTCGATGTCGTTTACTACCCCGGCTGCGTGTTGTTGTTTTTATTGTTATATGCATATATATTATATGTATTATATTTACTTTAGAAGGTATATGTTTTTTTGTTTTTGTTTTTTGTTGTTTTTTTTTTTGTTTTGTGTGTTTAAATGGAAGGGCGGGGGTTTACTTAAATTACGACACATCCTGATCCTCAACATCCTGAATTTCCTGTTTGGGCTCGCCATCACCTGTTGTCGAGTCTTTATTTAGGAGAGATGAGTTGTATTTTATTCGAGTTCGATATAGATTTTTTTTCAATATTACGCACCATCTGCCTGCATATCGGACGTCCATAATGTGAGGTTGTCCCGCAGAAGCTGCATAATCAGGGTCGAGTCTTTGTAGCTCTCTTCGCTTAGCGTATCCAACTCAGCGATGGCATCATCAAATGCGGCTTTCGCCAAGCGGCAAGCGCGATCCGGCGAATTGAGTATCTCGTAGTAAAACACCTAAACGTGATAGGTAAAATAAATTAAATGTTAATGGAGGAGATCATCATGGATATAGATCATGGATCATAATTGTGATCACTTACCGAGAAGTTCAAAGCCAGGCCTAATCGAATGGGGTGTGTTGGTGGCAGATCGTTCATGGCGATATCACTGGCTGCCTTATAGGCGATCAGTGAATTCTCTGCCGCATCCTTTCGATCCGAACCGGTTGCGAATTCGGCCAAATAGCGATGATAATCGCCCTTCATCTTATAGTAGAATACTTTACTTTCGCCGGACGTGGCGCATGGAATGAGATGTTTCTCGAGCACATTTAATATATCCGAGCAAATGTCGCGCAGCTCTTTTTCCACCTGACCGCGATAGGTCTTAATCATTTCCAATTTCTCCTCGGCACCCTTATTCTCCTCCTTCTGTTCAATGGAGGTGATAATACGCCACGAGGCGCGACGTGCTCCAATCACATTCTTGTACGCAACCGAGAGCAGATTACGCTCCTCAACGGTCAGCTCAACGTCCATGGAGGCGACCTTCTTCATGGCCTCCACCATTTCTGCAAGACAACGACAATAAGGCAAAAAAACAAAAAGATAAGACACATACATAAGAAATGCACACATATTTCGCTAATTTTGTATATGACATAATTATTATTAATGCAGTTCACACTTTTAATTTCTAGTTTACTTACACATTCTTGGGCATTACGCCAGAGTTTTTAAATATTTGACAGTTTAATAATTAGTCACCGCTATCGACGACAATATCCACTGTATTTTGTTTGAATTTAATTTTCATATTTATCAACTATCACAAACACACAAACGCACCTGCGCTTATTATCTACATACACACAATAATCTTTAATGACATAACTTATCACACAACAGTCGTGTGTACTTTATGCATAGCTGGCTGTTTCCTGTGATGAGTCTTTGACCGTTTTAGTCCTATTCGGTCATAGTGCTGTTGTTGTTGTCAATATCAACTATTACACTTTTCTTGCAAGCCAAGCCAAGGCAAGTCGAGCCGAGCAACAGCGTCATCAACATTGTGACAAAAACGCGTCATGAACCACATGCATTGGCAGTGACTGCTGCTAATTTCAACGAACGCCAGCAGCTGCAACGTTTTAAGTCACCGTTACTTTAGTGTTAGTGCTGATAACACATCGACATACACAGACGTATTTAAAACAAATCAGAGTAATTGTTGCATTTTGACTTTGCCTGCAATTCAATTTTTATGCTGTTTCTCTCTCTCTCCCGCAGACAGCCAGCCAGCTGCTGACGTATGTATTGAGTATGCAAGTGTAAATGTGTGTGTGTAAATATATGTGTACATAAGCAGCCCCCGTCAACCCCGCACAAACCCCACCTCATCGCTTTGACGCTGCTCGAGCACGCAGCGGGAGCTTTGTTATTCGAATTTTGCCGTAGTTCTTCTAGCTATGGCACGTAGCTGTGAAAATTGGAATAAAGTTTGCCTGCATGAATCATGCGGTTCATTTTAGTAGCATCTCGTCATTGTTGTGCTTGTTGTTGTTTTTATGTGTTCGACTTTTGGTGAACTTCAAAATTGTTGTTTGGCAATGGCACACAAAATGCAATGCATTTTACAACACTGTGCGCGTTAGCGTCGGCATGCCGCAAATTGTACAGAGAATGAGAAGTAAATTACAGAGAAAATGAGAGGCAGACATACAAGCAGGGAGGGGCGAGCAGATGTTGCACCTAATCAGCCTAATCTAAAATGTGTATGGCTCGTTACGCTGCTGCTTGCTGCGTTGTCAATTAAAATTTGTGAAAAGTATGGCACAAAATCAATAGACAAAATATAATGTTCCGTTTTTATATTATACAAAGTTCCGACAGCGTGACAAACGCAAAGCCCAAAGACAACAGCGGAAAATATAAAATCGAACCACGAACCACAAACTCCGCCCCGCCCATCATCCGTTACAAAGAACACCCAGACCTACCCCCCACACACCCAAAACACACAAAGAAAATACTGTAAAATATTTTCGAGAATAGCGTGCAAGTTTCGGTATTTGAATACACACCGACGACGCTCGTTTTCGTCACAGGACTCAGAAAGATCGCGATTTAGAACCAAGAAACCTTTGACCTTCGACTGTTTGGTTATACGTCCGTCCTGGGTCAAAGCATAAAATTACAAAAATTTTACATTTTACACACATATATATATATGTATATATTTTATATGCATATGTACAAGTAATTGTCATGCGTATATACCGTTAAGTTAAAGAAACAATCAAATTACACTATCAAAAAAAAAAAACTAAGTCAGTCAAATTTGTAACATTTCGCCGACTTTTCTGGGTTCTCTCTCATTTCTTAGTTTTCATTGACGACATTAAGGTGAACGTCAACTAAGAACAAAAAAAAAGAGCGTAAAAAAGAAAGAAAAAACAGCTAGAATATAAGCAGAGCAGCAGCAATCAGCACCTGAAAGCACACTTAAAGGCTAGCAGAGAACCAGCGTAGCTGCCGTCACTGGTGTAAATGTACAATGTACGAAAGAGGGTAGAGAGGGGGTGCTTAAAGAGTTGACGGCTTTGTGGGGGCGCCGCAAAGGCAGCAAGGGGAGGGAAGGAGAGGGCTGTGTAGAGAGGCAAAGAGAGCCAGACGTTGTTGGTTGCCGGTTGCCTGCCTAAAATGCATTTGTATTAGTAGTCTGCTCTCCAACAATGCCAAAGTTGTACAAGTGCGACAAGGCCAACGCCAAGTGCTCACATAAATACACAGCCGTTGGCAGCTTGGAGCTCACACAGGCGAAAATAAGAAGAAAAACATGTGATACAGACTTTAGTGTTCACGTATATACGTGTGTATGTATGTTTGAGTGTATGTGCACGCAGTAGCTGCTAATAGTTGATTGACTTCTTTGGGCCGTAGCAGCAATGAGAGAATATGAGATACAAATGCCGCCAGTGTTAAATGTTGTCAGATTTGCTGCTGCCAATTGTTACTTGTAATTACTACACTCTCATCATAGCGCTCAAGCTTGAAAACAGCAAAAATTCTGCCGCCTCAGAAGTATTGAGGCAGAGAACAAAAAAATCCGTGTCGTTGTGTCGACGACAGACAACACACTAGTTATCTCGTTTTAACGCACACCGCAACTCAACTGAGCGATGTTGTCGCGAGCGCGCGCTTTTTTTCCTTTTTTTTTTTAGACAAATATCGAAAACGCCGTTTGCTGCCGCATAGTCGCTGTGTGTTTTGGGCAGCACCGCAGTATTTTAATTAATTGAAGTATTTTTAATTAAATAGGCAGCAGCAACAATAAAATTTGTCGACTTTGATGGTGTGAGTTGTTAATTTAGTAGTAGTAGTGAGCGTGCGTGCGTATTCCTCTCTAAGGCACACACATGTATAAACGCACAAGCACACACACACATACCTACATGCATACAACACATGCGCACAGAAGCATGAGTAATGCTAGTGCAAAAAATTTTTTTTTTTCTTTTCTGCACTATCAAAGCAGAGTTGCCAGAGGAGTTAAATTATTCGAACACAATTTATGTAAGGAAAATAAATTTAAGCAGAGATGATAACTAATTTCCATAGTATAGCCTGACTCTATACTATACAGAGAATTTGTGGGCCAGTCACACAATCGATTCATTCATCGATTTTTCGCAGTACGACGTCGCCGCCGCCGCCTTTCTGCTACTGCTGCGCAACAAAGCACATTTTGAGTGGCAATGAAAGAGCGGAGGAACAAGAGAGAATTGGTGGAAAAAAAAATTGCCTCATCGATTTTGGGTATGGGAAAACGAAAACTCCACTCGTTAATAATACCACCACTTAAATATTTAACAAATTATGCGCGGCTTACGATTTTCTTCATAAGAAAAAAGTCTGCCTTGGCAACACACACACACACATACACACAAATGTCTACAAAACACCCCTTAGCAACGATGTCATTTCCCAGTCGCAGTCGCGCAGCCCTTGCGCGCCTTTCACCAATACTAAATACACAAAATTTCAACTCGAAAACTCCCCCCTTCCCCCACTAACTATACTAAATTTTTTTTTTAGTCCCGCTACTATGTACGTACTATCATATATACATTTATAATATGCAACAAAGTTGCTTTTTGCAAAGGCCATCACACAGAAAAAACCACGCGAATTTTTGCCGGTAAAAATCAGGTTTGTTTTACATCTTTTTTTTTCTTTTCCCAGTCTTCCTTTGCCGTTTCTACAGCGTTGCTTGCCTCGCCTCACTTCGCTCTGCCATATCGTCATCTTCTTTTTCATACGGTATTCTTTCGTTTCGCAGAAAACACTACTCATCGGCAGAGGCGACGACGCCGTCTCGACGCTTCTGCCGAAAGTCAAGTCATTGGCAGCGAGGCGCACCTACATTCAAATGTCTGCAAAATTAATAATTTCCAATCTATTTTTTTTTTCTTTCGTGGTCAGCCGTATAAATTGTGAACATTTTCAGTACAATTTTTTTTTGGACGAAGCGTAGCCCACGCGACGTCAGCGCTGCTGTACGACCCCTCCCCATAGATGGCGCTTCGTTCACAAAAAATTTTTTTCCTATCTTTTGGGTACTTACCATCGTAGCGCTCAGCCTGTTCGGCCAATTTTGCCTTGTAGACGTTATTTTCACGTTCAGTCATTGTGTTTTTTTTAAATCCTTTTTAGTAAAATTAATCCACAGAAAAAATTATTTTAAATGCTCCCGGTACGTGCGGCGTCGATTCTGCTGCTGCTGTCTTCGTCGCCTTCTTTTTCTCTACTGCTTTTTGAGTTGACAAGCGCTCTGCTTAGCTGTAGCTGCTTAGCTCACTCGCACGCTCGGTTCGGTTGCCGTTCCGTTTTCAATGTCGTCGTGGACGCTACACGAATCTGCGAGAGTACAGTAAAGAACGTTTTGAGGGTAAAATGAATAGTTTTCAGCTTTTTGGTTTGTCAAACTATTTATAATGTTAACTGTCTTTCCGCACACACACTCACTGGACAATGTTAATTTAAATTATTTGATTGATTTTCAAATGCATACTTTATCGTCGGTTTTTCAAATATATCTCTGAGAATGAGAGGCAGAGGCGCGGCAAAAAAAAGATGGCTCTTGAATGGCGATGCACAAAATATCGTATATTATCGATAAGAACAAACTATCGTAAAATTAATATCGGCGCTACGGTCTCATTGTACACTTAACTCACGCATTGTGGTTGTTACAAAATTTTTGACTTTTGCTTTCCAAAAAACAAGTAAAAAACTATATTTGTTGATTGACATTTCAACATTTTATTAATTATTCTCTTAGTTGACCTTGCAAAGCATCATTTATATTTTAATAGTGGTATATAGCGATAATAATAGTAATATCGTAATCCACCTAAGAATAGTTAGTTAAGCCATGTTCGAGCAGCACCAGTATTGTAAATTGTAATAGTAAAATAATTAATGCATATACTTGTATGTATACACTCATAAATACCATTCTTCTTAGTAGAGAATGGGATTAACCAGGGCTCCGAAACCGTCAGTTGAAAGTGACAGCTGTTGTTTTCAAATCGAGGCCTAATCATCGGTTTACTCTCGAATACTCATGTTTTATATTGAATTTCATCCAATTGCATGTAAATATTGACATTAATTAGTTGGTTCTTTTATTTTCGCTCTTATTTTGCATTCTAATGCAAAGGTAGCCTTATTTATGTTTAACAATCAAATGCTCATCGCTATTAACAGTTTCGAAAATGTTAATGCTACAGTGCTGTTATGCCTCCTAATCCAATCAGTTGAGAGGGAAAACAACAACAAAACTTTTGTCGAAAATGAAAAGAAACTCGTAAAGAAAGCCAACATTGCTCAAAATATATTTTGAAAGGATGAAATTGCTAAGTGAAAGCAATTTCGTCCTGCTCTCTACATAGATTGCCACAATATTAATGTGTTCAGATCAGTTGACCACCGTTAAAAATCATTCTGCAGCAGATATTTGCTGCAGCTCCGCAAATTGAATCGGAAAAGGAATCGGTTAAGGATGAATCTCAATCTGGGTGGTTGGATACACAGCTTTACAGTGACTGACACACAGCAACACAAGGGAGGCTACACCATCTACAAAATTACATCGATCGTAAGTGCATATACAATATTAATTTGTTAATTAATTAATTGAAATGAGAAACAATTGGTTAGCTCTTTCCCCGCTCGGTGCCGCAGGCATTGACGTGCCTGGTTGTGTGGAAGCGATTCCATGAGATCAAGCGGCTGCATCGGGAACTGAGTCGCCGCCACAAAGCGCTTCAGTTGCCGGGCAAGTTGCCTGAGCCGACAGACAGCAGCTATTTCAAGCGTTTCGATGCAGCTGTCATCATGCGACGTAAGGATTATATTCTCCAATTCCTGGACTTTGTGGCCCAGCATCCGGCGCTGTACAAGTGCAGCACATTTACGCAGTTCTTCAGCGAGGCGCATTCGCCAAATGCGTCGCCACTACGCAAATTGTATGTGGAACGTTCGCTCAAATCGCCGAGCAGCGAAGCAAATTGCGATAAACTCGATGCGGCCTACGATTCACCAGTGGACCCACCAATTAGCGATAGCGAGCAACCTAATGGTGATAAGGTCGTGGAGCAGCCGCAGTCTAAGCGCGACTATAGCCGTCTGCTGACGCCGATGGCCTCGGTGGAGAGCGAAGATAGCGATTACATTTATGAGGCGGCCTTGGAATTCAGCTATGCTGTCCAGGCGGAGGTCAATCTGGAGTATGAGGAGGCGCACAGGCGCTACAAGCATGGCGTTGAACTTTTGCTGGACGGCGCCAAGCATGATGCCAACGATGATCGCAAGTTTATAGCCAAGGCCAAGATAGCCAAATATTTGGCCCGAGCCGATGAAATCCATGCGAACTTCTTGCGCTCGGATTCCGTGCGAAGCAATGGAAGAAAGCTGCAATTTCAGCTGTCGCTGGATGAGGTGGACAATGTGTTGCAGCTGGAGTGTGCCTGGAATCAATTGGCCAAATACAAGGTGCTCCAAGTGCTCGGGCAACGGGTCATGCAAGTGCAGTGCATTACACAGCCCCAAACGCAGCCGATGGCCATTATGAAGGGCATCGAGAAACCGGCCAGTAATTCACCCACTCAAAGCATCTTTCTGCCGCAGCGAGTGCCGTACATGTGCCAACTGTTGGCCTACTTTCAGTCGGATCAGAAGATATTCCTGCTGCTCAAGCAGGCGGAAGGCGGACGTCTCTATGACTACATACAAAGCTATAAGCCAACTGCCAGCAAATGTGAGGATTACGCCGACCTATTTCCAGCCGATCAGCCGCTGACCAAGGATAGCGATGTGACGGATTTGGTGCGCAACTCGCAACAGTTGCTCAAGTCCGTCTCGCATACGTTGAGCAGTTTGCAGGCGGGTGCACTGACTCCGAGACTCCAGCAACCGAGATCAGCTGCAGGCAGACACTTTCCGGAGGCATGCCTCCGACAATGGGCTTGTGAACTGGCCGTCGCCATACACAGCCTGCATGGCAAGGGCGTCATCTTAAGGGATCTGCACATGGAGAACATTCTGCTCGGCCATTCGGGTCAAATGATGCTCACGTACTTCTATCAGAACGAGGGACTTAGCTCCGATGACAATTATGTGCACAAGGCGCTCAATTTGACAGCGTTAAGCGATCATTTCGTGGCCCCGGAACGACCGCTCAGCTTTCGCTCCGACTGGTGGAGCTATGGCGTAGTGCTCTACCAGCTACTCCTCGGCGTGGTAAGCCACTCTAACTGATTGATTGTTATTATAACTAATCCTGTTGGCTAAAAAACGTTGTCCAATTGCAGTCCTACAAATCGGTGCATCCCGGGCAGCTGGAGCTCTACGGCTGTGTGCTGTATCCGTCGGATGCCTTGGACATTTCTGATAATGCATGCAGCTTGTTGGAGCAACTGCTGCACCTGACTCCCGATCTGCGCCTGGATTACGAGCAGCTGCAGGCGCATCCGTTCTTCGAGGGCATCGACTGGCAGGCGGTTCTAAAGCAGGGCAACGTTTCCACTTAATTTAAATCGAATCGAATACATCGATATCGATAATATCGAATTTGTACAGTTCTGGAGCAGGGAAACGTTTCCGTTTAGTTTAGCACTAAGCAGACAATAATTGCCTGCTTAGTGTTTTAAGTTAAGCTTTCGAATCGAAAATAACGATATCGATATTGTCGAATTTGTACAGCAGGGAATTTTTCCACTTAAATGAATCTATCGAATTGAATACATTGATATCGATAATATCGAATTTGTGCAATTTGGGCACTTTAATTGTCCTACAGTCGAACTTGCCTATAGGGAACTCTCGTATATTATTTTCTTAACTAGAAGTTTGACTGTAGCTTAATTTATATTATCCTGTTATTTGCAATAACCCAGCTAAAAAGAAGAATATTATATTAAGTTGTCTCGAGTCTCAAAATTGTTAATTGACTTCTGTTGATTTTTGTTTGTTTTTTCGTTTTAGTTTTTTTTTTTGTTTTCACTGGAACACTGTGTCGTACAAAATATGTTACTTTATTCTTTAATATACAATATGTATTATTATGTGTATATTTACATTGCGTATTAATATTATATTTAGTACTTAGTATTTAAAAAGAAGGCTAGAGCTTATCTTAGATTTACACATAACGGGAGCAGCTAAGAATTTGAAATTGTAATAAAATATAGAAGTATTAACATTTTTGTATAGCTTACACGCCAATTATACAATCCATACAAACATTTTTATTGTCTATCTACACAACAGTTTTTGATATAATTAGGGTTAATTAAATTTAGGTATATTCAGTGCCAGAAAGATGCAAAGGGATATAATTTGCCCACAGATACTGGTCACTGCTAGTAAGGCACATTTGGAATGCATTCCGTATGATGTGTTGGCCAATAGAAAGAACCAACACTTTTTATTTTTATTTTTTGTAGATTAAGACTAATAAAAAAGCATTAAGTTTTGGCAAGACTTGTCGATTTTGTTGTTGTCGTTCAACTAAAAAACGATGCTTAAAAGTAACAAGGAACCTATGGCAAAACATTTGCTCCACATTTTATCTATGTATACATTTTGGCATTTTCTAACACTTTTGGGACAACTTGAAATGCTGCACACACACGCATTCAGGGACATTTCAAACGGCATTGCTTCGAGATCGACATAACATTCTGTTCTGACTAATGGACAAAGGCTGCTGTTATTTGGAAATTTGTACGTTACTAAGTTGGAATTTAAAGTTAAAGTGCTTAACTAATTACTGTCAGTTTTTAGCAAATTTAAGCAGAAATAGCACACCATATTAGTGTTACTTTTTAAAAAAATGTATATTTGAGTCTATTGTTTGTACTTCTCGTAGGTTTTCGTGGCAAAAACACTAGGATTCGTTAACGGAGACGGTGTTTACATAGGGACTCTACTCAAAATGGCCGCTTGAAACGCACTGTTGCGTTAACAGAGGCAGAGCGTCGCTGCTGCTGCTGCTGTCGATGTGTGAGCATTTCCCTTAATTCAAAAAAGGCGGCAGGACATAACTTTGAGCTTGCTGCTGCTGTTGCACAGCGACGCCTGCATCCTCGCTCTTGATCACAGTGTGCAGACCGCTGTCATTGTCATCGCTGCCGGATGCTGCGGCCGCTGCTGATGCAGCTGCTGCCGCCGCTGCTGCCGCAGTGACGTAATGATGCGTGTCCATGTGACAGGAGGCAGCAACGCTGCTGTTGTCCAGTCCAGTTGGCGGCTGGCACTGCACCTGAACATACTTAGCCTCCTCCGCGCTGAGATACTTGCCATTTAGCTGCTGATGCACTGTGACCAGCGTTCCATCCGTCAACTGCTGCTGACTGCTGTTCGTTGCATCCAGATGCTGCTGCTGCTGTTGCTGCTGCAGATCTACTGCCTGATAGCCATTGCCCGTTTCGCCCGGTTCTGCGGTGCCATTGGTTGGCACGGATCCGTTCATCTCGATGCGCGGCGGGCTCCCGTAGTCAAAGTGGCGCATGGGAAACAGCTGAGATTCGTGCACGTAGGTTCCATACTGGCCGGAGTAGGTGCCATACGGACTTGCGGCCGGCGACAGCAGACTGAACTGTGGGCTCAGCTCGTACGGCGTCTGGTAGCTTGTCCAGCTGTCCATGCTGCCCGGCGGCGTCACGGTTGTCGTCTGCGGGAAACTGGCAAAAGGTGGCGCCAGTGTGCTGTTCATTGCCGCCGTCGGCGGCGTATTTGTCTTGATGTAGCCAGTCTTACGGGGCGGCTCATGCTTGCGCCACTTGGCCCGACGATTCTGGAACCAGACCTGCACCCGGGACTCGCTCAGACTCAGCTTAATGGCCAGCTCCTCGCGCGCAAACACATCCGGATACGGTGCACGCTCGAAGGCTCGCTCCAATTCCTCCAGCTGATACGCAGTGAAGGTGGTTCTGCAAGTGCACAAGAATCGATAACAGAAGTTGGCAGATTTTGATTCTGTTTATAAAATGAATGAAAATATAATGAGAAATTGTCTCATAGAATATTTATGTAATATATGTATACTAAGAATATTAAAAAAAATTAAAAAATATGAATTATACAAAGCTTTTCAGTTTTCTGTTCACTTTAGTGATAATTAAATTTGTAAAAAGGAGTAATTTTCCGTTTTCGAAAATTGGAGCATTCTGACAACCGTTTCTAAAATGAAAACGTTATCCTTAAAAAAACTCACAGTAAAAAGTAGTTGTTTTTAAATTAATAAAATGAAAAGAATATCGAGATATATTTTAAGAAATAATTAGTTATCCCTAATCATATTTGTAGAAGTGACAATTCCCATATCCGAGTTTGACAATTTTTTTTTTCTACAAAATTTAAGAAAATCTATATGTAACAGTTATTTTTTTTAATTTGAAAAATATGTTAACTTTAGTTGTTTTTATTTTAATTTTTTCCACTTTATCTGAGAGGCTCGAAAGTTGGTTTGAAGAATTGCTATTTAATTTACAGAAGATAGAAAAAAGCTAGAGAATTTCATTTTATATTTTATTTAAATTTCAACCTCCAAATTAACAAAATTAAATGATAAATTTTAAAACAGGAGTTATTTTTCATTAGTACAAATGCAATGCTAATTTCTGAGCACACTTTTCTAATAGCCAATCAAATTTTGTTATTTTATGTGATAAGTAAATAAGTTCCTGTCAAGATTCAAATAATTCAGCATTTATAGATATATTCGATGAAATGCATTTAAACAAATGTTATGCTGAATTGTGGTTTGCTATAGAGCTGCCTATTTTTATTTCAAGCTCCAGCTGTTTTATATACACACACACACACACACACACAGAGGCACATAAAATAAGTTAAGTATACGCCCCATTGTGCGTATATTAAATTGACAGATAATTTCATTGATTTCCCGTCGTTAAGTTAATTGTGGCAAATTGGTTTGGCTCTCACTTACCTCGTTTTCTTCTTTTTGATGCCATTGGGATCGCCCTTCTTTTTGTTGTTGTTGTCCTTTTTGACAGCGGTCACAGCGACAGCGACGCCAGCAGCAGCACCACCACCAGCAACAGCAGCGGCATTTGCACCACCCGCACCACTGCCAGTTGGCGAGTTGGAATTATTGTTGCTGTTGCTATTATTGTTGTTGTTGTTGCTGTTGCCATTGGGCGTTGTGGAGGAATTCTCCATTTGGGAGCACATCTCATCCGGTTTTTTATGCTTGCCACTTGTGCCATTGCTGAGCAGCATCGATGACGATTCCATCAGGCCATTGCCATTGCTGGCATCATCATGACCATGCCCATGGGCATGGGCATGGGTATGGGCATGACTATGATGCGGACTCCCGCCGTAAAGATGCTGCTGATGTTGCAGCTGGACATGCTGCTGTTGCTGCTGCTGTTGTTGCTGCGGCTCATACGGATCCTTTGGCGCATAGTCCAGCTTGCCATTCAGCGCATGATAATCACTCATGATACCAACCAGTTGCTGCTGCTGCTGCTGTGGCTTGTGATGCAACATGCCATTGTGGTTGAGTGGATGTGAATGTGACGGTGGCGGAGTTACAGCATAATGCTGCTGTTGCTGCTGTTGTTGATGATGTTGCTGCTGCTGCTGTTGCTCGACAAGCTTCTGTGGCGTCGTTATATACTCGTATTTCTGGCTGGGCGAGAAGCAGCCCATCTTATTGCCAAAGTCCAGCTTCTGGGCATAGTTGGGCGAACCGGAACCACCGCCACCATTTGGCAGTATGGTGTTGCAATCGGGCAATCGTTGTTGCTGCTGCTGTTGCTGGCTGCAAAGTTCGTGGACAACGCTGCCCAGCATCACGGGATGCAGGCTGCTGCTCTGCGTGATTGTTGTTGTGGATGTGGGCAGCAATGGTTTGCTGGCGCCCAGCGGACTCAGTGGACCGCTGCTAAAATCACCAAAGATCTGATCATCGAAGCTGGCGTGCTCCATATTATTTTTTTTTAAAGAAACACACACACACAAACCAAACACACACACAGACACAATTTAGTTGTTGTTTTCAAGTGTTAATCCATTTAGTGGTTTAATCAAAGTGCGCGCAAAATCAAAATCAAAATCAATTTATCGCAGCTCACTAATTGTTGTAAATGAATTAATTGCATTTAGTTTTTTTGGCGCACGCGCAAAATCATTTGCCGTCGTTTGAAATGAATGCTCCTGAATTGATATGAATACTGCACTCGCTAACTGTACAAATGCGCAGCGATCAACTGCGAACCGTTCGAGTCTGTGCCTGTGGCCTTAATTGAGCCCACAAGTCGCGATGATTGCCCTTTTATATCAATTTGCAGGCAGCGACGCGACGCAGCCCGTTTCGACCAATCGGCGGCAAGCAATGGCTGCTGCCTGCAAACAGCGCAGCAACAGAGCGAGAGGCATAGCATGCAGAGTGACAAACATGCTGCGACTGTTGTTGTGTGTGTGTGTGTGTGTTTGTGTATTATGCTGGCTCGTGTGACTTTCTGCCTTTGCCTTTGCCAAGCACAGTGGGGTGTGGTTTTTGTACTCTGCTGAGAATCTGTTTGCTGGCTATTTGTGGCAACGCTTCTGCAGCGGGTTCTCGAGCTCATTTTTATTCGCGTTATGTTGATCGGCAGACAATATCGATAGACGGCAGAGCATGTCCTGGGAAATTTGTTTTGGTTATCTGAATTCTTGGAAAATTTACTATTTATTTTATTCGCTCGTATTATATACTTTAATGTATTTTTGAACAGAATAACTACTTCTTTTTGGAATTGTTTATTGTGATTATTTTATTTCAATTTTACAAAGTGGAATTTTATGTTTATTTTTTTAAGAGCTATTTATTCCAATGACATAAAACATAAAATACATGTAACAAAACTCTATTATTACTACTATTATTATTTTTTTTTTATTTTTGACCTTTAAATGAGATAGCTTTATCCTTAATCTTAATTTTGTTATTTTATTATACATTTTTAAATTGTTTGATAATGTGAGAAAGTTTCATATTTAATAAATAAATACAAAAATAAATAATAGTAGTTAATTTCAAAAATTACCCCTCCGCCGTTAGCTAAAAAGTCATTAAATTATTCATCACCTGCCTGCATGTCCACAAATGTTTTCCGTCCGATTAGACTTGGTCAGTCCGAATCCCTATACATATACACATACCAATATTTACAGATACACACCAGTCTAATTGGAATTGTCTCACGCCAGACGATCGCATGTGGGTCTCATTGTTTTGGTTGTTCTTGTTGTTGTTGTTATTTGCCACCACCGTAGACTCAAGGATTCTTCTCGCCTGCCTTGCAACGGGTCGCTCTGCTGCTGTTGCGCGTGTCACCCTCACCATTATCCTCACCCTCCTCCTCGGCCTGAGGCAGAACCTCACCCTGTTTGAAGATTGGCGTGCGCGACCTTTTGGCCAAATGCTGGTATTGCACGGGGCACTTACGAGTATGCCATGGTAATAGCAGAGTTGTGGGTCGCTTGCTTCGATTTGGAAATTTCACATGCAGAATTTTGGATATTGAAAGCGAAAGGTACGGGGAGGTGGTAAATTATTGAGAGGAGAATGGTTAGCCAAGAACAAGATCATGTGGGTAGCTCAAAAGCGCGTAACAAAACTAACCACTTTTATTTATAAAATTTTGATTTTAGTATATTAGCATTTAAGTTCTTTTTACAAAGGCATTAGTTAGTAAATACAATTTACATTCAATAAAACCATATAATTGTTTCTTTATTTATATATATATGCATAACATATGGCTGGGTTTACGACAAGTGTTATGCGATAAAAATATACTAAAAAAAATTACTCACTTGACATTTACATGATTAAATGAAAAGGATTTTAGTTTAATAAAAAACCGGAGCTTAAAATTACCTATGATTCTAAAATAATATGATTTAAATAAGAAACATTAAATTGCAAATAATAAAATAGTTCAAGCCTAATTAAAAGTTTGCTAGAACTATTTTTATCAGAAAAAATAAAATATGTTTTAATTTCAACTGCAGTTTAAAAGTTTATGTTTGAGTCATGAACAAAACAATTTTTTCCTTCGATTCTGTTTTAACAAAATTATTACTGTCGACATATTTTTGTTTTCAAATCTTAATCATTTTAAAAATTGTGATCTGCGCTTAATTTATTTTTCTGCAAATTTTCAGTTATTGTCATATATTAATATCTTGTTAGTCAGGACAAACTGTTTTATTTAAATATCAATAAAGTATTTCACTTATAGTAAATATTACTTTATATTGTTTCCAGTCCTGTAAGTATATACATATGTATATGTATGTGTATGTATGTGTTATCTGTGCAGCAAATTACTAACGAACCCCATTTAGACACATAGTCAAAGTAGCATAGGTTCGGCTTAGAGCTCCATTCTAATATCTATCCAAAAAATTCTCACCATTTACCACACCACCCAATCCTAATACTGCCCGCATTGACCTTGCCCAAGAAACATAAACTTCAAGTTGAATTTCCCAGGACTCGAAAGGATCAACAGTGACGACTATTTCCCATCGAATCGCGCACAAAATACATGAAAACAATTTGATACTTTTGGCCGCACTATGTGGCAATTCCGTCGGATTTGTCTTTGCAGGTTTTGAAAAATGCGGGCAGCGGAAACGGAATCGAATTCGGAATGGGAGTGGAAATGTGGAATCAAGAATGGGAAATGCGCACGCGATCGGCGTTTAGCAAAAGGAAAGAATGAATTCACCCCACATTTATGAAGAGATGTTGCCTTTTGAATCCAGCAGACAACATTTTGCATTGCGATTGCGCCAATTATGTGGGCAACGTGATGGTGCGGGACCATCCTCGATGGGAATCGAAATTGGGTTGTCCTGCTGACTTGAAGCTTTGAGGGTTAAGAAAAGTCAACGATGATATCATCTGCGAGAGATCAAAAGTTAATTGCAAATGGGATGCTGGGACTCCTAACTTCTAACCCTCGGGGCCAAAGGACAAAGGCAAAGCTAATAATTAATCAAGGGCTTTGTTAAAGTGTATAATGCTACCTTAAGATCTCTGATTTTATCTAAATTATCCACATCAAGTAAGTGTTATGTGAAGAAGAGTAATTCGAATATTGATTATGACTGAGAAGGGATTTATTAATATAACAAAAATCAATAATAAATGTGTGAATAATTTTAATATTGTATGCAACACTCATTCAAGGCTTAATCTATGTTTTTATTATGTGACTACGAATCGGATTAAATTGAAATACAGATTTGCAGCTTGGGTTTCTTTAACAGACCGCAACTTGGTACAGTTTGTCACACAAAGCAAAGTGCGCTTCCTAAGCTTTTGTTGTATGCGAGTGCGACAATGTTTCATATTTTTTCCATAACCATTAAGATACTCACACACACACACACACACACAAACAGAAACACACACACACACACACATAGTTGTCCATCATCGCACTTGTTCACATTTGTTTTGAACCCAGTGACAGTCACTCACCAGCATCATCATTCGGCATTCTCATCCTACACTGGAATATTATCACATTGTATTACGATATATGTATATTTATTCATATATGTACATATATATATATGTATGTAGATGCTTTGACGGTTTGCCTTTAGTTTATGCATTTCTACATGTACACAGAATTCAGGGGCGTAGTCAGAAATTCAATGGGGGAAGAGCCACGACACAACTTCCAAGCAAATTAACAATAACTTATAGCAATAAAATGTGCAGGATTTCGATTGTTAAAGGCGTGTTTGGATTGGGCTAATAAATTACCAATCTTGGGAGGAGGCTCGCTCTAAGCATCCATCAAAGATTGATAACTTTATCTCTAAAACGATGAGGGTCAACACTATATATCTTATAGATCATAAAATGATGAAGGCAAAGGCTTAACTACTTGTTCATATTTAATCTACCTCCGGATAACTTTATAGCATTTCCTGTTCCTTCCTGCACAGCTGATTACCCTGAAAACACTGTTCGTTTCAATTGTCAATCTTACAAAGGCTTATTTAATTGATTCTCCCTTCTTTTTATTAAATTTACAATTGTTTTTTACTTTACGTTCCTTATAGCTAACCTAAAATCTTATTGACAAATATTTCCTTTTTTATTTTTTACGTTTTAAATTTAAATTTAATTATTAATTTTTAATTATTTGTAGAAATGTAGCAGGTGGACAGACAGACAATCTGACGGACAGTTCGCAAAATCAATTGACTCTTATTCTGTATTTATAAAAATAAAAAATAAGTTAAATAATGTAATTTAATAAGATTATAAATTGACTTTAAAAAAAAAAAAAAAAAATTTGTATAAAAGAAAAAACACAGTAAAACAACAATAAATTTTAAATTTAAATACAATTGAAAAATAATTATAAAATAAATTCTGTTAATCTCAGATATGTAATAATTTAAATTGTATTTTTAATTATAAATATATTTGCATTAGATACTTTTCAACACGTCGAAAATATTAAAGAAAATTCAAAATTCAAATTCTGCTCAACTTTTCATGCTAAAAGTTCGTTAAACCCCTTCTAAGCTCCCCCCTGCCGATGACGCCCATGTTACAAGTTTTGTATCATGCCAGTCGCGCTGCGATTGTGATCTGCGGCAACGAAATTCCAATATGGCGTGCACACACAAACACGCACACACTCTTATGTATGTGTGTGTGTGTGTATGTTTGTGTGTGTGTTTGTATATATGTGGTACACAGTACATAGTGTCAGAGTCCAGAATCGGGCAAAGCAGTTCAGCAATACAGATGCATTCAATTAAGCTTCGTTAAGATCAATTTAAAATCCCGCATAAAATAACAAATAGTTTTTGTACTTTAGTTCCATTTCTGCCATCGCTATTTGTTGTCGACTGTCGTCTGTCGACTGTCGACTGCCAGCCAACCAGCCAACCAGCCAGCCAGCCAGTCAGTAACAACAGCAAAAGCGTTTCGAAATCCACGCAGCCCACGGAACGAGACAATGTCTCCAAGTCGGTCGGGGCCCGGGCCCCGGAACCCCGTCATGACAAAGATGTATAGTTTTTCATATTTTGTTAATTCTCTATGGCACTTTGGGGTTCCAGCTGCTCATTGCGCATTGCCCATTGCCCATTGCCCACTTGTTACCCCCTTTTATCACTTAACATGATGAGACACTATATATATATATGTGCATCATATGTACTTTATCTATATGTAGTGCCTTCAGGCATGCTCGATAGCAACGGATGTACGGACATCTCTGACATCTCTGACTGACGCAGCCGATCACGAGCTATACTTATACAACCACCACTTACAGATATCAGTCACGGACTCCAACTTTTCTCTTCCGATTTTGCAATTGTTTCACCCTAATTAACAAAAGATTTTAGATGACTCCATAATGTAAAATCTAATTAATTGTTGTTCTTACATTACTAAAAGATCCAAATCACTCCAAATTGGTACTTTTCAAAATATGTAGTTTTGTTATTATTATTATTGATGGGCTTTACGCACAGCGATCTATTAGATCTATTGTGCTTCCTGAAAATAAGGTTCTTCATGTGTAAATGAATGCAAGAATCTCTGACGATTTGAGAATTTCTATCTCTTCCGAGCTTAGAACATGTTTCCCTAGAATACTATATCGTATTCTGAAAAAGGTACGCAATCTTCTATAACGTGCTTTAAGCATTCCCACTCATTGTCATTAAGTCAGCAGATTCAGCTATTAATTATTAATAATGCCTGGATTTGTTAGGTGTCCTTTTAGTGAAGAGAACGCTGAGTATTCCAGGTCCATCCTTCCCCATGGATATTGCTGCCTCAAATCTCTTTTAATTATATCTTTTGGCTTGGTGACCTCTATCCAAGAGACATTTGCCTTATTTGAGACCTGGTTTTTCTGCTCAGCTAAATTGCTGTTGATGTTTTTCATCATTTCTCAATTGATGCCGCATTTTGTTTTCCTATGCCACAATAAGATTATGGTTGGACTAGCTTCGTCCGTAACTCATGTACTACTTTAAAGATTATTTCCGTTTCCTGAGTACTGTAGCTCTTAAATTACGGAAGAGCTTTTCGAGATTTTTGGGGTGGGTTGAAAAAAGGTACAGAGAAGGTTCCTAATAATCTTCCTTCCATGTTTAGTAACTGTAGCTATTAAATTGCGGGAGATATGGGCATTTATCGGTTTTTGAGGGTGGGAGTGGGCGTGGCACAAAAAAATCATAGTTTGGCCTCTAGATCAATCGTACATTTAAAGTTGAAAACGTGATTTTGGGTCGGAACATAAGTCAAAATTATATTCCTAAGATCGGCATTTGGGCATAGGTCGAACCTTCAAAATGCCATAACTTCGTCAAAACTCAACGCATTTTCAAAAGCAAGGGCGTTTTAATCATAGTTTGGCCTCTAGATCAATCGTACATTTAAAGTTGAAAACGTGATTTTGGGTCGGAACATAAGTCAAAATTATATTCCTAAGATCGGCATTTGGGCATAGGTCGAACCTTCAAAATGCCATAACTTCGTCAAAACTCAACGCATTTTCAAAAGCAAGGGCGTTTTAATCATAGTTTGGCCTCTAGATCAATCGTACATTCAAAGTTGAAAATGTGATTTTGGGTCGGAACATAAGTCAAAATTATATTCTTAAGATCGGCATTTCGGCACAGGTCGAACTTTTAAAATGCCATAACTTCGTCAAAAATCAACGGATTTTCAAAAGCAAGGGCGTTTTAATCATAGTTTGGCCTTTAGATCAATCGTACATTTAAAGTTGAAAACGTGATTTTGGGTCGGAACATAAGTCAAAATTATATTCCTAAGATCGGCATTTGGGCATAGGTCGAACCTTCAAAATGCCATAACTTCGTCAAAACTCAACGCATTTTCAAAAGCAAGGGCGTTTTAATCATAGTTTGGCCTCTAGATCAATCGTACATTCAAAGTTGAAAACGTGATTTTGGGTCGGAACATAAGTCAAAATTATAGTCCGAAAATCGGCATATCGGCATTTCGGCACAGGTCGAACTTTTAAAATGCCATAACTTCGTCAAAACTCAACGGATTTTCAAAAGCAAGGGCGTTTTAATCATAGTTTGGCCTCTAGATCAATTGTACATTCAAAGTTGAAAACGTGATTTTGGGTCGGAACATAAGTCAAAATTATATTCTTAAGATCGGCATTTCGGCACAGGTCGAACTTTTAAAATGCCATAACTTCGTCAAAACTCAACGGATTTTCAAAAGCAAGGGCGTTTTAATCATAGTTTGGCCTCTAGATCAATCGTACATTTAAAGTTGAAAACGTGATTTTGGGTCGGAACATAAGTCAAAATTATATTTCTAAAATCGGCATTTGGGCATAGGTCGAACCTTTAAAATGCCATAACTTCGTCAAAACTCAACGCATTTTCAAAATCGAGGGCGTTTTAATCATAGTTTGGCATCTAGATCAATCGTACATTTAAAGTTGAAAACGTGATTTTGGGTTGGAACATAAGTCAAAATTATATTCCTAAGATCGGCATTTGGGCATAGGTCGAACCTTCAAAATGCCATAACTTCGTCAAAACTCAACGCATTTTCAAAAGCAAGGGCGTTTTAATCATAGTTTGGCCTCTAGATCAATCGTACATTCAAAGTTGAAAACGTGATTTTGGGTCGGAACATAAGTCAAAATTATAGTCCGAAAATCGGCAATCGGCATTTCGGCACAGGTCGAACTTTTAAAATGCCATAACTTCGTCAAAACTCAACGGATTTTCAAAAGCAAGGGCGTTTTAATCATAGTTTGGCATCTAGATCAATCGTACATTTAAAGTTGAAAACGTGATTTTGGGTTGGAACATAAGTCAAAATTATATTCCTAAGATCGGCATTTGGGCATAGGTCGAACCTTCAAAATGCCATAACTTCGTCAAAACTCAACGCATTTTCAAAAGCAAGGGCGTTTTAATCATAGTTTGGCCTCTAGATCAATCGTACATTCAAAGTTGAAAACGTGATTTTGGGTCGGAACATAAGTCAAAATTATAGTCCGAAAATCGGCATATCGGCATTTCGGCACAGGTCGAACTTTTAAAATGCCATAACTTCGTCAAAACTCAACGGATTTTCAAAAGCAAGGGCGTTTTAATCATAGTTTGGCGTCTAGATCAATCGTACATTTAAAGTTGAAAACGTGATTTTGGGTCGGAACATAAGTCAAAATTATATTACTAAAATCGGCATTTGGGCATAGGTCGAACCTTCAAAATGCCATAACTTCGTCAAAACTCAACGCATTTTCAAAATCGAGGGCGTTTTAATCATAGTTTGGCCTTTAGATCAATCGTACATTTAAAGTTGAAAACGTGATTTTGGGTCGGAACATAAGTCAAAATTATATTACTAAAATCGGCATTTGGGCATAGGTCGAACCTTCAAAATGCCATAACTTCGTCAAAACTCAACGCATTTTCAAAATCGAGGGCGTTTTAATCATAGTTTGGCATCTAGATCAATCGTACATTTAAAGTTGAAAACGTGATTTTGGGTCGGAACATAAGTCAAAATTATATTCCTAAGATCGGCATTTGGGCATAGGTCGAACCTTCAAAATGCCATAACTTCGTCAAAACTCAACGCATTTTCGAAAGCAAGGGCGTTTTAATCATAGTTTGGCCTCTAGATCAATCGTACATTCAAAGTTGAAAACGTGATTTTGGGTCGGAACATAAGTCAAAATTATAGTCCGAAAATCGGCATATCGGCATTTCGGCACAGGTCGAACTTTTAAAATGCCATAACTTCGTCAAAACTCAACGGATTTTCAAAAGCAAGGGCGTTTTAATCATAGTTTGGCGTCTAGATCAATCGTACATTTAAAGTTGAAAATGTGATTTTGGGTCGGGACATAAGTCAAAATTATAGTCCGAAAATCAGCATATCGGCATTTCGGCACAGGTCGAACCTTCAAATTGCCATAACTTCGTCAAAACTCAACGGATTATCAAAAGCAAGGGCGTTTTAATCATAGTTTGGCCTCTAGATCAATCGTACATTTAAAGTTGAAAACGTGATTTTGGGTCGGAACATAAGTCAAAATTATATTCCTAAAATCGGCATTTGGGCATAGGTCGAACCTTCAAAATGCCATAACTTCGTCAAAACTCAACGCATTTTCAAAATCGAGGGCGTTTTAATCATATTTTGGCCTCTAGATCAACCGCACATTTAAAGTTTAAAACGTGATTTTGGGTCGGAACATAAGTCAAAATTATATTCCGAAATTCGGCAAAATTACATAACTTCGTAAAAAAAAAACGCATTTTCAAAAGCAAGGGAGTTTTAATCATATACCTTCAGTATCATAGTATAAAAATAGTAACGTGTTTTTTAAAATATGTAAATTGAGTAAAATTAATTTTTCTTTAAATTATGAAGTCAGTACTCATTGGGTTAACATAATAGAAACTTTAACTTAAATTAAATTTTAGTAGGTACATTTCTTGTAAACTTGTTTATCCGAATTACTTTGCATAGAAATTACTTTTTTTTACCCTTTGAGTTCTAAGGTGTGCGAGGTGGTAAGAGGTGTATAACAACTTAAGTGAGTAAAATAGTCATTGACTTGGCTAATTCTACTGGGAAACGCCCTTGACAAAGTTTATGATACCCTGTATACAAATGAAATTGGTGCAGGGTATACAAATGAAACAGATACAACTTAATGCAATCAAAGTGAAAGTGAGAACACGCCAATAAATTAAACCCAATCAGAATCACTACCATATAGCGTATATACAGCCCATATAGAGCTCATGGGTATAGAGATGACAACTACTTCGTTTGGCTTGGCCCTTGTAATTGGCTCTGGGTCTCGGAGTCTTGTCGATTTGCAAAATAAAAAAAAAAACAAAATCCCAACACAGCGCGCGTAATTCAAATTAATTGCCGGCAATTGTGACTTATTTAAGCCAAAGGCGCCATTTAATGCGACCAACATGGATATGGATGCAACATGTTGCAATGTCACTGATAACTTAAACGACGCGATCATTGCCAAGCAACTAGGTCCAAAAGTTGTGATGTGTGTTTGTGTGTGTGTCAATGCATGATGTAATTAAGTAATTTATTTAAACGTTTTCTATATATGTATATATATTTTCTATACATATAAGCGCAGCTTGGTGGGCCATCAATTGTAAAATTTGGATACATTTTTTAAACAAGTTTGTTAAATAAGAAAATTTTCTGCGCATATTTTTTTTTTTTGTGTTGGGCTTGAAATCATTTTTTAAATGAAAAATTTTAAAAATTTAATTTAGATAGTTTATGAAACATGAAAAGAAATCGTATTTTACCAAGCATAAATATATAGAGAGAACGGACATTTTTCCCCATATTAAAATAGAAAGAATTGGGCTTAAGTAGTCTTCCAGTCGATCCCTCTCGACTAGAGTATTTGAACATTTATTCATTTTTTTATTTAGCCCCTGATCTTTGTAAATATTCCCCTTCAAATGAAAAACAAGATTTATTTTTTTGTATTATTCTTCGCTTTATTCGATTGAAAATCGTTTTTAAATATCTCTTAGGTTTAAGGTTCGTAATTTTTTTTTTTAAAGCGTTATATTTCTTACTATATATTATATATATTATATACAAATAACCTAAAAATTATTTAATCCGATTAAATTTTTGCAAATGCTAAAATAGAATCAGAATAAATGCTAAAGTAAATAGATATGTGTATATATGCAATGTATATAAAGAAATTACATTATGTCTTGTCTCAGTTACTAATATCGATTATCGATAACATGTCCTGTCACCTGTTAATCTGCTTTTAAGTTGTGTGCACTTTTAAAATTCATATTTTGAATGTTGCCAGATCGTTGTATCTTCATTTATAATTGAATTTAGAGCTCTTTGTTGTGGCTGTGGGCGTCGCTTATCGCTTTTGGCTGGAAGTCAGCTGTGCGGCTTAATTGTTTGTAATTAAATAAAATTGTACAAGGTCGCTTACAAACTCACACTCTGACATTGTGACTATGGACCATGGGTACCAATTTGTTTTAATATATAAAACATACATGTAAGTAATGAAAACGCCGGCCGGCCGGCGAAATTATATTTGTTTTGTGTAGTACGCATCTGAAAATTGATTCCTGCTCATTATTTCATTAAAAGCATTCCGAGTGAGCACTTGCTCACTCAGTCCACTGCCGGGACGGAGATGGAGACATGGCATCGCTGTCGTCGTCGTCGTCTTCATTGTCGTCTGTGATTTTTGCCTGCATTTTGATCTGATTTTATGAATGAAATTGTATCAATTGATTGTTTTGGTGCTGTTATCGTTGCCTTTTGATCGTCGATAATTAAGTCGGGGGTGTGTTGTCTTTTATTTTGTCTGTCTGTCTGTCTGTCTGTCTGTACATCTATGTAGAAAAGTGCTTGCTAAATAGATTTGAGTTATTGGGAGTGGGTCAAGCGCTGTTAGTGGCTTAATTAACAAATCAAATTGTCTAATGGAAACCAAATTGATTTGATTGAAAGAGGCGCTAGGCAATTAATTTTCAATTACATTCAAATCCAACTGTAGTTTTACAGTTATACTTTGACATTAAACTCTAAACTTTACAAGAAAGCATAACAAATATCCTTAAGAATTAACTTTAACATGCGATTTCAAAATCGTGTAATCAGTATCCAAATGTGCAGGATAGATTTGCCATATTCAGTATATCTATATAGCCTCAAATTGAGATGTATACATTCCATATTAAATTCATTAATCGTTATTAAAAAGTTATGGAATTTTAGCTGCATTATGTGAGCGTTAAATACAAACGATCAATTTAAAATTTATGTAGAAAAACAAGAAATTGCGCAAATTTCAAAAGAAAACAAACTAGAGCACATCAATTCATTCATAAGCTATAACTTTTTAAATTAATCATAAAATAACTACTTGTCAAATAAATGAGTTAATGTTCAAGGATTTTGTTGCTTAGATGTATTTGGGGCTCGCAAATCAAATCAGTAACTACAAACATACATATGTGCGTATGTACTAACACAATACTTAATCATTTACTTATTTACATGTGTATTTACATAATTTCATATATACATATGAATATCTTCATACTTATGTGTATGTAAATATGAATATGCGACATGAAATTCCAAAATATGTACACACTATTCACAGACTGTCCACATGTACGCCAAGCACTGGGTAGCGGGCGGCGGAGGTGGAGAAGGGGACGCGGATGACATGCGGGCAAGTTTTTCAATTGATCTTAACGAAGCTTAATTGCGTTCGCATGTATTGGTGTGTACATGTGACTCGAAAAACAAACAATAGGGATGTTCATGCGGTAAATAAACATCGATATTTTCTGCGATTCGATATATCGTTATGTTGCTTACTTGATTAATTTGCAATGTTTTAAACAGTAATTATGAGAAATAATTGTTATCTTAGGCAATCTAAATATTGCAATTAGTATTAAATAAAACAACAATATTTTTAATATTTCTTTGTTATTCCTTCTTGTGAGTTACCAAAGTCAGTGAAAAACAAACAAAAACAACATTGTTAGCTGACCACAAAAATAGTCAAGAGTCAAAGTAGTTTTTTGCTGATAATTTTGTGTCCGATAAGGCATTGATTAGTATATATATGTTGTGAGTTTTGTTCGGATGTTTACAAAAATAAGAGTTTTTCATACGAGAACTCATTTTTTAACCGATAGTTCCTATACCGGCTATATGATATATCAGCAGAAGGACAGTTATGTACCAAGTTGCATCACGATAGCTTAAAAACAGAGCAGTGACATGTGCATAGGGATTTGGAACAACTGTCACAGAGTACTACATTCAATACGGTGGCGTATCCACTGCCCAAGTTGGATATGGCTGCCATTCCCGGACTTACCTCGATTTCCATGATTCGATTTCCATGAAGCCCTAGGGTCTAGTTACATATCGTGACACTGCTCTGCTCTATGATGAGCAGATTAGTTCCACGCTGAATAAGCAGTCGGTGGCTAGTGTACTGGCTGGTCACCATGAACTGGTGGAATGATCTCTAGCTAAGCGAGGGATTTGTTGGCTTCGTGCAGTGCAAGGGCGTCCATGCTGTGCTTCCCGGTTGGGGAATGGTAAGTGAGAATTAGGGAATAGCAGATAGAATAAAATTTCATGTCTTTGGCTAAAATGCTATGCTCTAAGGAGTAATTAACAGCTGCTTGGAAATTACAAAATCCAGATGATTAAGTCGAAAATATAATTATTAGAAAAATGAAATATGAAGTAATTTCTTTAGTTTTTCTTTTATTTTTTATACTCTTAAATTAAAACATTTCACTCTTTTCTAATTATTGCCAAGCTAAAGTTACTAATTATATTTTTTAATTCTGATCCTTTGCTTTCTTTGCAACTTTTTTTCTGAAGCTAGAACAATTTCAAATAATAGCACTGCATCCGGTGCGAATCCCCGCATCCCATTGTGCAAAAGGTGGAGTCTCCGAATGAAATCACGGAAATTTCCGATTAGTTATAGGAAAGCTGGCTTTGTATTGCGAATGTTGGAGACTGCTGCCCAGGTCAGCGTTTTTGATTATATTGCATATACTTTGGAAGTGTTGTTAAGTTATATTAAAAATAAAGTGATTGAAAGTGTTAATTTGTGCCACAAAATTTTTATTTATAAGATAAGATAAATGCAAACGTCATAAATACAAATTGTTTAATTTTAAATACAGAATATTTATTAATAAGAATAATTGGCCAATTTAGGAACACCTTTTGAAAGCCATCACATTTCTTAACTGATTCATCACCTAATCACAAATATCTTCTGCAGTCGCCTGCGGGTTTCTGACCAATCCGCCGCCCGTCCGCGGAGAACGCAGCAGACGTTTACAGCTGGCCAAGCGGCACGGCCACTCCAATGGAAACGAAAAACCCATAGTAAAAATTGTATTGCCTCACTTATGTCATTGCACAAAACAATAAAAATAGGAATTTTTAGTCAGACATTATTATCATAGGCATTAATGTGTTGGATATGGAAGAAATTGGTCTGTCGAGGTAAACTCGAACAGAGTGCACTGCGTATCAATGATGATCTTTCAACTTGTTCCACTGCTTGACGAATAAATGCATTTTCATAAGTATATTTCGTAATTATATATATTTAAGTTAAAATTACATTTCAATTAATCTGATTGTCAAAGATATGGTTAAAATCAATTTTCAAAATATTCAGTCTTTTCGTGTAAGTCTTAAAAAAGACACCATGAATTTTAAAGTTCTTATGCTGAAGGTAATCTTAATTTGTTTGTACACATATAGTCGTAATCCACAAGTCCAATATACTCATCTCCTCTTATGGTAACAGGGTATGAAAGGGATTGCTAATTAAATGAAAATCATGTGATTGCCTTTGGATAAGTTTGACATAATTTGTCAATTTACTAGCTCGTACCGAGCTTGGTTGTTGATAAATAACTTTTAGCACACGTTATCGGAGTACTTTGGGTATAAAGTGGTTTATGTGTCCATAAAACATATTTATTGATTAATATATGTGGTCACAGCTAACGCCATGGTCGAGCCAAATGGGAAGCTAATGTCTTTAGTAAACCGTTGCCACTCGAACGGTTAAGATGCATTTAACGGTCAATTGGTTGTGTGTGGCATTGCTTTGGGGCGTGGCCACAACGATAGTTGTCGCCGAGCAGCGCACCCAAGTGGAGAAGCGTACAGTGTTCGACGAGGTAAGAGGTGGGAGCTGTCAAAAAATTGGATTTCTTATCACCCCAAATGCCATTTACACAGATCGATTATCGTCTGCCGACGGCACTTGTACCCACGCATTACTCTCTGCATCTGGATCCGGAGCTGGATACGGGCAACTTTACAGGCCAGGAGCGCATCTCCATAAAAGTATTGGAAGCAACAAGTCAAATAATATTACACTCCCAGGACCTGGATATTAGCAGCGCTTATGTGCTGAACAACGAGGTGGCCAGCTATGAGTTGGACGAGGTGCGTCAGCTGCTGATCATAAACATGAAACAGGAGCTGGTGGTGAATGCGAGTATCACGCTGGGCATCATATTTTCAGGACAAATGCGCAACAAATTAGTTGGTTTGTACAGCAGCACCTATGAGACGCCTGAGGGACAGCAGCGGTAAGTGATTAATTCACATGCCTAAAAGTATGCAACACATATTTATTTATTTTGTAGCCACATAGCGACTACACAATTTCAGCCAGCATATGCACGCCAGGCATTTCCTTGCTTCGATGAACCCGCCATGAAGGCCACCTATGAGATCAGCGTTGTGCATCCCACTTCCGGTAACTATCATGCACTCTCCAACATGAACCAGGTGGACACGTTGTTACTGGGCGAGAACACAATGGCCAGCTTTGCCACCAGTGTGCCCATGAGCAGCTACTTGGCCTGTATCATTGTCTCCGACTTTGATTCGGAGACCAGCACGGTGAAAGCAAATGGCATTGGTGAAGACTTCGAGATGCGTGCCTTTGCCACTCCCCACCAGAAGAGCAAAGTGACATATGCATTGGAATTTGGTACGGCTGTCACAGAGTATTACATTCAATACTTTAAGGTGGCGTATCCACTGCCCAAGTTGGATATGGCTGCGATACCCGATTTTTCATCGAATGCCATGGAGCACTGGGGTCTCGTTACCTATCGTGAGACTGCTCTGCTCTATGATGAGCAGATTAGTTCCACGCTGAATAAGCAGTCGGTGGCTGCTGTACTGGCTCACGAGATTACTCATCAGTGGTTCGGCAATCTGGTCACCATGAACTGGTGGAATGATCTCTGGCTAAACGAGGGATTCGCTCGCTTCATGCAGTACAAGGGCGTCCATGATGTGCATCCCGATTGGGGCATGGTAAGTGAGAACGGGGGGAGTATATCGAATAACATTTAATTTTATTTGTCTTAAGTCCCTCTTATACCCTGAACCTATCTAAAATTGGTAACAGGGGTATCATGGTTTTGTGTACATGTATGTAACAGGCAGAAGGAAGCATCTCCGACCCTATAAAGTATATGTATATGTTCTTGATCAGGTTGAAGAGCCGAGTCAATATAGCCATGTCCGTTTGTCCGTCCGTCCGTCCATTTGTGTGAACACGTGGGTCTCAGAGACTATTTGAGCTAAAGACTTTAAATTGGGAATATAGGTTCTCGTATACCCGGCGCAGATTAAGTTTGCCTTATTTTATTGATAACTGCCTCCGTTTCATGAATATCGATACATTTCGATTTCCGATAGCAATAAATTCTACACTTTTAAGGACAGAATTTTCTAATTAATACATAATAAGCATATGTATATTATTAATCAACTGCTTAAGTTGCATTAAAATCGCAAACAAAATACCCAAGTTATGGGCAAAAATATATTCTGTTATTGATCTCATTTCTATCAGCAGCCGCAAACTTTTTGTGTATGCATATAAATAGGCGATCGCATATGTGAGAAAGAGATCGCATGAAATTAGACGCGAGCGTCAATGTGTGTTTTCTGCAGAGTCCCGTTACTTACAATTGCCTATACTTATAAATGTATGTATGCGTTTGTCACCAGCCCGTTAGGATCAGTTCGGTCTTGTGAATAAGAAATGCGCTACATTCGTTTATTTTTGCTCTTCAGTGCTTATGCTTTAAGAATTGATTGCACTTGCAGAGCTCCTCACATTTTGGTGCAAACTATTTTTAACAGAAATTTGCCAACATAACTAGAATATTTTTAACATCTGGGTTCAGGGTATATTATAGTCGAGCTTGCACGACAAAAGCATTCTTAATTGTTTCCTACTAAGGTGAAGAATTATTAGAAACTACTATTTACGTATTTACTTAAAGGCTATGAATGTTGAAAATTAAGCTGATAATATTATTTGGTTTGGGCATTTTTAGACGAATTAAATGTTTTTTCTTATATAATTTTAAATTGTTCTTATAATTTTAATACTATTTTAAATAAATCCCGTCATTGCTTTTTTACTGAAGCTGGAACAATTTCAAATAATAGCACTGCATCCAGTTTTGGTGTTCGATGCGAAACTCTCCTCGCATCCAATTGTGCAAAAGGTGGAGTCTCCGGATGAAATCGCGGCCATTTTCGATACGATTAGTTATGAGAAAGCTGGCTCTGTTTTGCGTATGTTGGAGAATCTTGTCGGGTCAGAGAAGTTCGAGCTGGCTGTTACCAACTATTTGACCAAATACTCCTACAAGAACACGGTCACCGACGACTTCCTGACTGAGGTGGCTGCCCAGGTCAGCGATTTTGATGTCAAGCTATTGATGCGCACTTGGACCGAGCAGATGGGTTATCCAGTCATCAATGTGGGTCGATCCGATGCCGGTTTCGTTGTTACCCAGAAGCGATTCCTCTCCAACAAAGCCAGCTATGACGAGGAGGTTGAGCCATCTGAATTCGGATACAAGTGGAGCATTCCAATCACCTATTTCATGGACAACGGCTACACTAACAATTTAATTTTTGACTACGACGTTGGTGAAATCGGAGTGGCAGCGCTAACCGATATCAAGTGGATCAAGGTGAATGTTCACCAGCTGGGCTTCTATCGGGTCAACTATGAGGAAAGTTTGTGGCAGCAACTTATCCAAGAACTCATCGAGAAACATTCGCGATTCGACATTGCGGATCGGGCGCATTTACTGGACGATGCCTTTGCATTGGCCGATGCCAGTGAGTTGTCCTACACTGTCCCACTGGAGATGACCGCCTACCTCCCATATGAGCATGACTTTGTGCCCTGGTACGTAGCTGCCTCCAAGCTGCAAACGCTCAAGAACCATCTCATGTTCACCGAAAACTACGTCTCCTACGTGACCTATGCCCGCACCCTGCTCACCAATGTCTACCAGGAGGTCGGGTGGACAGTCGATGCTAACAATCATTTGAAAAAGTGAGTATAGAACATTTGTTAATGTTTATATTTGTGATGAATTTGGTCTTAACTACAAACATCAAACCTCAGCGATCACATTTCTTTACTGATTCATCACCTAATCACAATTTTCTCTTGCAGTCGCCTGCGGGTTTCTGTCCTTTCCGCAGCCTGTGCCTTGGGACTACCCGAGTGCCTGACTCAAGCAACGAACCTTTTCACTACTTGGCTCCAGAATCCCATTGCTGCCAATCGTCCTGCTCCTGATCTTCGTGAAGTGGTCTACTACTACGGCATGCAGGAGACGAGCAGCGAGTCCAACTGGGAACAGTTGCTGGAACAGTTCAAGGCAGAGACGGATGCTACCGAGAAGTTGAAACTGATGTACGGTCTGTCGGCCGTGCAGGATAGTCAACTGCTCTATCGTTTCCTGGAGCTGGCCAATGATGAGAGTATTGTGCGCTCCCAGAACTATTTCACGTGTGTGCAGAATATTGCTGCCAATCCGGTGGGTCAACCCATTGTCTGGGAATATTACCGAGAGCACTGGCCACAGTTAGTTGAACGTTTTGGCCTAAATGATCGCTATTTTGGCAGAATGATTGTGAGTATCACGAGTCAATTTGCCAGCGATGTTAAGCTGGAGGAAGTGCAGCAGTTCTTCAAAAAGTATCCCGAGTCCGGAGCAGGTGCCAGTTCCAGGAATCAGGCGATCGAGACGATCAAGTACAACATTAACTGGCTGAAGGAAAACGAAGCCGACATTTCCAGCTGGCTAAGCGGCACGGCCACTCCAATGAAAACGAATAACCTTTGGTAAACATTTTCCGGCCTCACTTATGCAATTGCACAGAACAATAAAAATAAAAGTTACAAATTTAGTTACTAATAAGAATTGTTAGTCATGAATTATTATCATAGGCATTAAAGTAGTGGATTTATTTAATATAAGTAATGTGAATCGGAATCGATATTTTATTATATCACTATACTTATTCTTCAACTTAATATTTAATGCACACATCGAAAAATTTGGACTGTCGAGGTAAGCTCAAATGAAGTGCACTGCGTATTCAGGGGTTTCCCCTGCTGGTCGACTAAATGCATTTTTCATAAATATTTTTCATAATTATATATATTTAGACTCATATTAGATTTCAGTTTATCTGATTTACAATGGCGGATGTGGGAACATTCAAGAGATGTTTAAAATTAATTTAATTTTCAAAATATTCACCCAATTTCGAGAGTCTAAAAAGCATGCTAAGACTACATTGTTTCCTAAAGGTCTTATTCTGAACGTAATCATTATTAGTATAAATATAGGCTTCTTAGCACTTGTAACGAATCCATTATGTATTTCAATATTTGTCAATTTAGTAGCCACGTACCAAGCTTTGTTGATAAATAACTTTTAGAACACTTTATCGTATGTGTGTCCATAAAACAAATTTATTGACTAATTTATATGGTCACAGCCAAAGCAATAGTCGATCCAAACGTGAAGCTAATGTCTTTAGTAAACCGTTGCCACTCGAACGGTTAAGATGCATTTAACGGTCAATTGGTTGTGTGTGGCATTGTTTTGTGGCGTGGCCGCAACGATAGTTGTCGCCGAACAGCGCACCCAAGTGGAGAAGCGTACTGTGTTCGAGGAGGTAAGAGGTGGGAGCTGTGATAAAATTGGATTTCTTATCACCCCAAATGCCATTTACACAGATTGATTATCGCCTCCCGACGGCACTTGTGCCCACGCATTACTCTCTGCATCTGGATCCGGAGCTGGATACGGGCAACTTTACAGGCCAGGAGCGCATCTCCATAAAAGTATTGGAAGCAACAAGTCAAATAATATTACACTCCCAGGACCTGGATATTAGCAGCGTTTATGTGCTGAACAACGAGGTGGCCAGCTATGAGTTGGACGAGGTGCGTCAGCTGCTGATCATAAACATGAAACAGGAGCTGGTGGTGAATGCGAGTATCACGCTGGGCATCATATTTTCAGGACAAATGCGCAACAAATTAGTTGGTTTGTACAGCAGCACCTATGAGACGCCTGAGGGACAGCAGCGGTAAGTGATTAATTCACATGCCTAAAAGTATGCAACACATATTTATTTATTTTGTAGCCACATAGCGACTACACAATTTCAGCCAACATATGCACGCCAGGCATTTCCTTGCTTCGATGAACCCGCCATGAAGGCCACCTATGAGATCAGCGTTGTGCATCCCACATCCGGCAACTATCATGCACTCTCCAACATGAACCAGGTGGACACGTTGTTACTGGGCGAGAACACAATGGCCAGCTTTGCCACCAGTGTGCCCATGAGCAGCTACTTGGCCTGTATCATTGTCTCCGACTTTGACTCGGAGACCAGCACGGTGAAGGCAAATGGCATTGGCGAAGACTTCGAGATGCGCGCCTTTGCCACTCCCCACCAGAAGAGCAAAGTGACATATGCATTGGAATTTGGTACGGCTGTCACAGAGTACTACATTCAATACTTTAAGGTAGCGTATCCACTGCCCAAGTTGGATATGGCTGCGATACCCGATTTTTCATCGAATGCCATGGAGCACTGGGGTCTAGTTACTTATCGTGAGATTGTTCTGCTCTATGATGAGCAGATTAGTTCCGCGCTGAATAAGCAGTCGGTGGCTGCTGTACTGGCTCACGAGATTACTCATCAGTGGTTCGGCAATCTGGTCACCATGAACTGGTGGAATGATCTCTGGCTAAACGAGGGATTCGCTACCTTCATACAGTACAAGGGCGTCCATGCTGTGCATCCTGATTGGGGCATGGTAAGTGGGGAAAGAAAATAGCATAGAGAATAACATTTCATGTCATATGGCTAAGTGCTATTTACTTACTCAGGTAAAGATTAATTAGAAACTATTATTTACGTATTTACTTACGAACAAAGCTGAGCAAATCAGAGCTGAGAATGTTTTTAGATGAATTGAATGTATTTTAAGTAATTTTTAAATGTTCTTATAATTTTATATCCTCGCCATTGCTCTAATTTGAAGCTGGAACAATTTCAAATAATGGAACTACATCCGGTTTTGGTGTTCGATGCGAAACTCTCCTCGCATCCAATTGTGCAAAAGGTAGAGTCTCCGGATGAAATCACGGAAATTTTCGATAAGATTAGTTATGAGAAAGCTGGCTCTGTCTTGCGCATGTTGGAGAATCTTGTCGGGTCAGAGAAGTTCGAGCTGGCTGTTACCAACTATTTGACCAAATACTCCTACAAGAACACGGTCACCGACGACTTCCTGACTGAGGTGGCTGCCCAGGTCAGCGATTTTGATGTCAAGCTATTGATGCGCACTTGGACCGAGCAGATGGGTTATCCAGTCATCAATGTGGGTCGATCCGATGCCGGTTTCGTTGTTACCCAGAAGCGATTCCTATCCAACAAAGCCAGCTATGACGAGGAGGTTGAGCCATCTGAATTCGGATACAAGTGGAGCGTTCCAATCACCTATTTCATGGACAATGGGCAGTCCAATAGTTTTATTTTAGAGTACGATAATGATTTAATCGGCGCAAAGGTGCTATCTGATACCAAGTGGATCAAGTTGAATGTACATCAGCTTGGCTATTATCGGGTCAACTATGAGGAAAGTCTGTGGCAGCAACTCATCCAAGAACTCGTCAAGAATCATTCGCGATTCGACATTGCGGATCGGGCGCATTTGCTGGACGATGCCTTTGCATTGGCCGATGCCAGTCAGTTGTCCTACACCGTCCCACTGGAGATGACCGCCTACCTCCCATTTGAGCATGACTTTGTGCCCTGGGACGTAGCTGTTTTTAAGCTAAAAATGCTCAAGGTGAATCTAATGTTCACCGAGAACTACGTTTCTTATTTGACCTATGCACGCACTCTGCTCACCAATGTCTACCAGGAGGTCGGGTGGACAGTCGATGCTAACAATCATTTAAAAAAGTGAGTATGGAATATATGTGTATGTTTATATGTCTAGCAACTTAGATTAGTTAGATATTTATTATTAAATCATTGCTATGAAAGGTTAGGCTTCAGGGGCAGTCCCGGGGAAACCATGATCAACCCACTTGCTGCACTCCACTTCATTTTTCCCACTCTTGCGATAGACGCAGACTGGATGATCAACCAAGGGATAACCAAGGGATGGCCAGTGTGAGAATAAGTGCACGACCGACTCTTCTTCCTCTTCGCCACGATAGCTTCTATAGAAATCTCCATGAGGGACAGGTAGACTAGTTGTGTGGTTTCCTATCAGCCAGTCTCCTGTGTTTGGTTCACTGCAGTTGTTCAGAGCTTTTTCGTAGCTAAGTTTCTTAAACATTTTATTTGAGCCTCTCGAAATGAGAATTGTGCAGAGAAATGATTCCTCATTCTCTAATTGCTTTATAAAAATTGTTTTCTTATCAACTTCCACTTTTAAGCGCTTTGATTATAGACTTTGTTTAAAATACAATAAATGTCGAATTTCTTATCTACTCCACTTTCTTACTTTGTATATTTTAAAAAGAATACTTCCTCAATTATTCACAATTTTTATCTCTTGCAGTCGCCTGCGGGCCTCTGTCCTTTCCGCAGCCTGTGCCTTGGGACTACCCGAGTGCCTGACTCAAGCAACGAACCTTTTCACTACTTGGCTCCAGAATCCCATTGCTGCCAATCGTCCAGCTCCTGATCTTCGTGAAGTGGTCTACTACTACGGCATGCAGGAGACGAGCAGCGAGTCCAACTGGGAACAGTTGCTGGAACTGTTACAGGCAGAGACGGATGCTACCGAGAAGTTGAAGCTGATGCACGGTCTGTCGGCCGTGCAGGATAGTCAACTGCTTTATCGTTTCCTGGAGCTGGCCAATGATGAGAGTATTGTGCGCTCCCAGGACTATTTCAAGTGTGTGAAGAATATCGCTTCCAATCCGTTGGGTCAACCCATTGTCTGGGAATATTACCGAGAGCATTGGCCGCAGTTAGTTGAACGTTTTGGTCTAAATGATCGCTATTTTGGCGAAATGATTGTGAGTATCACGAGTCGATTTGCCAGCGATGTTAAGCTGGAGGAAGTGCAACAGTTTTTCAAAAAGTATCCCGAGTCCGGAGCAGGGGCCAGTTCCAGGAAAGAGGCGATCGAGACGATCAAGTACAACATTAACTGGTTGAAAGAGAACGCAGGTGAAATTGCCGGCTGGCTAAGCGGAACGGTCACTCCATTGACCGCGAAAAACCCATTGTAAAAATGTATTGTTCAATTTGATAATGACAATAAAAATAAAAACAAGTACTTACAATTACTAATTTGCAATATAAAAGACATATAATAATAAAGCAGAAGTAAAATCAAACCATAAATAAAACCCTAAAATTTCTTGCAAATATCGTAGTGGCGATTTTGATGTTTGAATTTAGTTACGATAACGCTGAAGATAAAAATTTTGTATTAGTTCTGCTAAATAATGCAATCCAAATTCCAATTATGATTGTTTATGTTGGAGTATAGATATATGGATATATGGACTCATCATAAATTCATTTAAAAGCCCCCATAATAATGATATTGGCCTGTCCACCAAAAACGTACTCAGATATCGACAATCGAATTATCAAGTCAAAATAGTTGGTAAGACACGGGTTCTAATATTAGTTCAAGTTCGGACGTGGTGTGAAGTGGAAGTGAAAACCAGCATAAGTGTGAGTCCTGATATTGAAAGGACTTTTTTCTAAAATGGTTGCCTGTAAGTGAAGTGTGAAATTGAAACAATTATAAGCAGCAGATTTTGATGCGACTTTGTCTTCAGGGCTAACGGCAAAAGTGGTTGCCATTTGTTTGGGCCTTACCGCAACTGCCTTTTGTGTGGCCACAATTGTGTTGGCTGTGGAGAAAGCCAGTCTGGAGGATGATCTGCAGGATGCAAGGGATAAACTGGAAGTAATATTGGCAGCGACAACCACGACAACAACTACAACAACGACAGGTCCTACCTCACCTGGTGAAGTTATCACGCCCAGCGGAGGGACCACGCCCAATGGAGGAACCACGCCCAGTGGAGGAACCACGCCCAATGGAGTCATCACGCCAAGTGGAGGCACCACACCTGGTGGCGGAACAACGCCAAGCACATCGACTAACAATCCGAATCCCATTTTTCCAACACTGCCCACTGGGCTGCCACAACCCGAGGACGTAAGTTGACATGTCTTTTTTGTTTTTTTTTTGCCGAGTTTTTATAACAGTCAAATTGTCGTAAAGGCGGCATTGCCACCAATTCCAATATTATCATATTTTCGTGTATACATTTTTAAGGCCGATTATCGGTTAGTGGTTAGCGGTTAGCCATTTTTGCCTCGTTTTATCTTGGCTAAAAAGCTTAGATCGCTTGCTTAGCGGTCACTTTAGCCCCAGACATTGTACAACTTAGTATCACAATGAAAATAACAGGCAAATTATCAGGTGAGGCATTTTAGTCTATTCGACTTGAAGTTCGCATTATCATCTAAAAGTTGTTTTGTTAGAGAGAATCACAGCGAAGCATGTGGCGATTTTCTTTGGCATACTTTCCACTTGTCTGGTTGTGGCACTAGTGGTTGTGTTGGTGCAGAGGGATAATCTGTGGCGGCAACTGTCGGAGGCTAGCGAAAAACTGGATGTCTTGGAGGACTACATAGGGACAATGAGATCCAAGCATATTAATTATCGGAATTAACCAGTTGTTCTCATATATGGGTTACAAATAGTGAATAAAGATTTAAAGTCCGTTACCTTATTGCTGACTCAGTTATGAAATTGTTATTTACAATCTGACCAGTTTATAATGCCGATTATCACGACCCGACAGCGGGACCTTATCGCGTTTTACCCATGGATATTGACCAAATCTTTATAACCGCAAACTAGATTGTTTATCGGCTGCCGACTGAGCTATTTCCCGTCCGATATCGCCTCTATATACACCCCAATCTGGATACGGGCGAATGCGATGGCACGGTATCCATACAATTCCAACTGGAGGCCGCAACCAATTTAATTGTTCTGCATGCCAAGGATCTGAATGTGCACAGCATAAGCATTCTGAATATGATGGCTCGCATGCGAATTGCCATCGATAAATATTATCTTGATGATACACGCGAATTGCTCATGATCGAGCTGAAGGAGGTGCTGAGCCTGAACAAGGCATATACGCTATCGGCCAGTTTCGACTGTAATCTGAATAATCTTAATGGAGCCTATCGAAGCAGTTACACCGATGCCGATGGCAAACAGAGGTGAGTGTATTAATGCATTTCATATAGTGTGTGCCCCTAATGCATGTTGTGTGATGGAGATGGTGCACTAAGATTAGTTTAAAGTTTATACTCAATGCTCATTGATCATCGTCTTTTGACTCAAAGCTGTTGAGTAAAAGCGCTTTCTCACTGAATACGAGCGGGCCAATATGCCATGCCGGTATCAGCTGTTGGCAAAAGCTTTTCGTATTAAAAAGCTTGATCGCAGCTGCCTCGTTCGCATCGAGTGCTCAGTAATAAGTTCAAAGCTTAGCGCGACGGTTGTCGTTTGTCGATGCGCGTCGCTTGGTGGAACTCAGATCTCGTCTCGTCCCGACGCTATCTATCTCTCTTTCTCATTCACTCTCTTTCTCTGTCGCACGTGCGAGTGCAGAACGTGCGCGGCTTCGATTTAAATTAAATATAGCTGCAGCTTAAGTCAAGTGCCGCTTTTAAATAGAGCAACAATTAATGGGAATAGCTAATAGCAATTAATTGACAAATTAGCCAAAGCGCGTGCTTTCAACTAGAGGCCTAACGGTAACTCAAGCAGAGACGAAATTGCCAAAGAGTAATTGCCAAAAAGAAGAATTAACTGTAAAGTGCGAATTATAAATACATATATAAAAAGCATGTAAGCTAGTAATTATGAGTGTATTTGTCAGCTCCGAATGAATACCGTATGAATACACACACACACATAAATATATACATACATACATTTCTTTAGTTTGTCATTGTGATTTGTGGCAGAGCCATTATATTTGCGTAGCCTGTGTTCTATTTGAGCGCATTGAGGCGCGAACTAATTTTAATACGTAAATAATACTAATAATAATCATAACAATAAAGCACAATACTATGCCAACTTTGACTTTCAACAATAACAAAAACAACAATAATAAATAACCGCAAACAGAAATCGACGCACGCAAAACAGGTTGCAACTGCGCATGCGTCTGCGTCTGTGCTTTGCCTTGCCACACCTCGACGCACCCCTCTGGTGTGTGCCACACTTAGCCGGCAAACAGGCTTCAGCTTCAGCTTCTCTTCTCTCGCTCATAGTTCACTTGCCGCGCAAGTTCTTGGCCTTAAAATCGGCCAATCGCTTCTTGGCTTGTGTGTTTACATTTACAAACTTGGCCAACAACAGCATTCGGCCATCCGCTTGAATAGAGCTACTGAATTCTACTATTCGTCATATATACAACACACATATATATATATATGTATCTGTGGAATTACTTTCTTCAAAAGCAGCAATCGAAATGGGTCGACATCGACTTTAATGTTGTTTCCGTTGTTTGTTGTCGTCGCAGTTGATTCTTGTTTTTTTTTTTTGTGTTCTTACATTTTGTTCTCTCGCTTTTTAGTTGCATGTTTTGTATGTTTTGAGAATTCAAAAGTTCAAGCAACGCGCGTATTTCAAACCTTTTTTTCATTTTCATCGGCACTGATTTCTTTTCCATTTCTCTTTGGCGCCTCTGGGCAACAATCACTAAAGACCATTAAAATTGCATTCTTTTGTTTCAAGCTAAAAAAAATGCGGGCCATAATACTATTAATTTTGTTATTGTTATAATTAACTGAAATATATTTGATAATTTGGGTGAAACTTTACCTTTTAATTACTTGCTATTTATATATTATGTATAATTTTTGTCAAGCAAATCGATACTCTGAAATTAACGAATTAAATATATTATTTATTTATATTTATTTTCAAAATAACAAATATGTGATAGATAGAAAAAGCATTTTCATTAAATTTATAGCAAATGTAAGATTTCGTTTTGAATTAATAATTAGTACTTTTCGAATTTTTCAATTAACTTAAAATATAGATTTATTTTGAAGCATATATTTTTATTTTGCGGTATTTTTTTTATAGGTGTTTCTTTTTGATAGCATTACTTATACAACTTGTTGCCAAAATCGATTTAGTTGCAGTGCATAACAGGCAACCTGTTATAAGTAATTTGTATTTTGTTGTTGTTTTTTTCGTTTTCCACTATTGAAATAGTATATGGCAAAGGTGTTATCACTCGTATTACCAATTGCAGTCACGTATTGTGGCCCTGTATGCGTCACAGTGACCCAATCCGAGAAATTGTTATACGTTATCGTCGGCTTAGTTTTTTTTTTATTTATTTTTTCTGGGCATTTGTGGGGAGTGTGTGGCGCACTTTGCATTTATTTATATTATTTGTGAAAGTTATGACCTTAAAAAATGACAACGAACAAACAAGCGCGAGAACAAAACATTCGAAAACATTCTCGCAGTGCATTCAACTTGAGTCAAATTATTTACTTGACTTAATACCACATTCATTAGCGGCATACAGCATAATAGTAACTGTTGTCTGCTGTTTGACATTTACTCAAGCGACTGCATTGCTCTGCAGAACCAGATACAGATACAGATGAGGCATATCAAATTATGCAGTTGCAGATACTTGACAGCTGCCATGCTGTTGTTGCATTATATGGCTTATTAGCTTGGCATGCAATTTTGACGTTTGCAGCTTGATCTTCTTACTTATTGTTGTTGTTGCATTCGCATTTGTCTGGCGCCCAATTGAGTCAAAGCATTGCATCATCGTAGGCATAGATGCCACAACGACAACAAAGTCGACACAATGATGAATTTGGTTTTTTAGCTTGCATCCGCATCAGAAAATTTTGTGCAGCTCTCTCGAAATTAAAATATTCGCACAACTTGCCGAAATTAACAATGAATTTGAATCGAAATCATTTTATTGTTGTCACAGATATATGTACATATGTATATGTAAATGCATTTGTGTGTGTTAGGGTGTGTAGTGTGTACAGAAATAATGATGTGTACATAACCACACAATGAGATACAATAAATTACGACACTTATGTAAAGTTGACTTGTTGTAACTTGACTTGTGGCTTGAATAGAGTCGAAATAAGCCAAACTCATTTCTATGCTGAAGTTGTAGAGAAAATTATTTCAAAATAAATTTTAAAAAGTACCTTTGATTGATTTTATTACTTATGTTATTTTTAAGTTGTGTCTTGTCAAACTCAAATGCTTTTAAGTCTCATATCAACATTACTCGAACTTCTTTAAAGTTAAAAAATAAAAATTAAGTTAATAAAATTACCAAATCTATTTTGGCTCATTTTGTAAGCTTGATTTGGTAAATAATGTTAAATAATTTATTATTTAGGTGAATTTATTCATTTGAATTTCCAAACAGGTCTTGGCGAATTTAAAAACTTGACCAATTTATTTTTGTTGAATTTGACTGCAATCGGTTTTCTATTGGTACTAAATCAATGACACATTAAGCGAATCGCATTTTGATTACACGCTTTATGCTAATGAGTAAATTTGTTCATTTGATGTCTCTACCGCATCTTATAAACATGGCAAATTCAATTTGGTGTTTCCACTGCTTAGTTTGCTTGGGCAACAATTGTTTCCCATGGCATAAGTACCAAGCAAGAGGCTGGCTTGGCTGTCTTGGCTTGGCTGCATTACAAGTCAACAGACAAAAAGCCAACAACCTTCCACCCGTCCATCAGTCCATCAGTCAGTCAATCATTGAGACGAGACAACGCCGAAGTCGACGCCGACGCCTTTTGTAGAAAGTGGCCTGCGGTCGTATCGATGCAATTGTTGCAAGCAACAAACCTGGAAATTTGTAATACAACATTGCGGTTTGCCTCAGCAACGTGGCCACATTTATATAAAAATAGTATAACTTGGCTTTAAGTCGTTACAATTACACACAGAGACATATAATCACACAAACAAGGCGAAATGTCCAACTTCATTACGTGACAGTGCGGAGATTACATTTGATTGATCTGCAATGGAGACAAAATCGCATCAACTCGCATCTGCACTGAAATTAAGTCAAATGCGACGGAAACCGCTCAGCGAACAACAACAACAACAATAATAATAACAAATCAACAAAAGTTATGTCTCTGTTTAGAGGGAATAACTGTGGAAAACGTGTTTACAATTTTGTCTTAAATAACTCTCCTCTTGAAACTTGAGCTTTGAGTTTTGAGATACATTTCAAGATATCGCTAGAGTAAATAATTCATTTTAAAGCAGAGTTTGCATTTTTTGCTTAGGCAAGCTAGTGAATTGATATAAATTGTACGTAATTAGTTTATTTACTTACTTCCAACTGAAATAAACTGTAATTTATACACTTATAAACAAAATCGCCATAAATGTTAGTTAATTGCCATACTTTTTGCGCCAATTGTTAGTCACCCTATTAATTAGAAAGTAAATTTCTTCTTAAAAAAAAAATAGGATTATAATTCCTAAAAACACACAAACATTTTACATAGTTTACTTACCTTTAGTACTTGCGATTTTTCTAAAAGTTATGGTTTGCATTTCGACTTTTTAGAAATGTTTTCTTCATAATACAAAATATTCTTTAAAAAAACATAGAAGAAATATTTAAGGCAAGCCTTTTTAAATTGTCGAAATGATCTTTTTTCTAATATTAGAAAAATAGAAAAACTTTCTATTTCTTAAGGAGTTTTACTAAAATATTATGGTATTTTTCCGAGTGTACTAAATATTCATTCTATATTTCGATGTCACTGGCAGTTGGTTAATAAATGGTTCACAGTCTCAGTGTCGATAAATAAGCCCAGTTAAATACGCACTATAGCCAAATACTTAACAAATAAATAGAACGGTATGTACGCGACGAAAAACGTGCGACCGCGCAGCAGCCTCTCCACAGACGACAATCATCGGATTAAGGAAACAAACCGCACGCAGAACAAATCGCCGAGCAACACGGTTCTCACTTTAATCGCATTCTGCATATTTCTGTTGGTGCTGTGCAGCTTTTTGTTGGGCGCCTTGGTTTATGTGGGCAAGAATATTGCCGAGGAGCATCAGAGGCAGCAGGCGGGCGGCACTCTGGCAGTTATAAACGACACCATACGCACCATATATATTGATCGTGATCAATTATTGTCGACAAAGCCAATTTTGAGTGTTCTCTCAGGTTTGTGTCAAAGTTTTAATCCAAATTCAAATTCAAATTACAATTCAAATTCAAATTCAAATTACAATTCAAATTCAAATTACAATTCATATTCAAATTCCAATTCAAATGCTCAGCAAATGCGCGGCAATCAAACCGTTTCGATTGTATCATTTAGCTTTTTGTTACTCTCAACCCGTTTCGCATAGCGCAGTATCGTTGTCGCTATCGCTATCGTTATCGCTATCGACCGTGCAACAGCTGTTGTCTTAGACGCGCTGAGAGTTTTTTATGGGTCGAATATATTGAACTAACTGATAAATACCCCAAAAATACCAGATAGTCGCGCCTACACCACCCAAGTACCCACAACAAAGAGAATGAACCAAGCCATGGCTGCCATATCACCTGAGATAAGAACTGCCAGTCGAGTGCTGCAAAAACTTGGCTTTCGATTGCCAAAGTCGCTAAAGCCACGAAAATACAATCTGCATTTAAGACCGGATTTCAGTACAAAGAGCTATACGGGCAACATCAGCATCCATCTGGAAGTGCTGAGTCCCATTTCCTTTATACCTGTGCATACCAGACAGCTCAATGTGAGCCATGATCGACTGCAGCGCTTGGATGATTCGGGTGCTCCGCTGACGGAAATCAAGCCTAATTTGACGTTCATCGATCCGGAATACGAATATTGGGTATCGGAATTCGAGCAGCCGCTGGAAGTGGGCAACTATTCTTTGCGTCTGCAGTTCAATGGCTCCTTGGTCGATCGCATTACGGGCCTGTACCAAAGTTCATACTACGACAGCCTGCAGAATCGCACCAGGTAGCTGCTGACCAAGTTGTGCTCTTCTAATATCTTAATAACTGTTGTCGCCTAACCCACACATGCATGCACTTCACTTAATCCCTCCACTGTTATCTATATATTTGTATTTATGATTTATTAAAGTGTATTGCTTTTCACAGATGGATTGCAAGCACCAAATTTGAGCCAACCTATGCCCGGCTCGCCTTCCCCTGCTTTGACGAGCCGCATCTGAAGGCACAGTTCATCATCACGGTCGCTCGGCCCAGTGGCGATGAGTACCATGTGCTCTCCAACATGCCAGTCGATGTAAGTCAACTGTAGCGAGAGAAAGATTATCTTTCGGTTATCTAATCGATTGTAGAGTTTATGTTTCATATCAGTTTCCGATCGATCAAAACGGAAAATAGCTTTAAAACTTACTTCATATTATATTATTCTTGATAGTATAAGTTTTTAAAAGAAATTATTTGTTCTTGTTAAATTTAAATTTCCTTAAATTATAAATTTCAAGCTTGCCCTCTTTCTGCGAGCAATTTTATGAACTACTTAACACAATTTACTATATTATTTGCGTTCATTTGCAGAGCGAGGTAGTCGATGGGGATGTGACTGAGGTGACCTTCGAGCAGACATTGCCCATGAGCACATATCTGGCGGCCTTTGTCGTATCAGACTTTGCGCATACCTCAACTAAAATTGGAGAAACTGCGATTGATTTGCGCGTTTTTGCGCCACCCGCTCAGGTGGATAAGACACAATATGCACTGGAGACGGGTGCTGGTGTTACGGCGTATTACATTGATTATTTCCAAGTTTCGTATCCGCTGCCCAAACTGGACATGGTTGCCATTCCCGACTTTGTGTCCGGTGCAATGGAAAACTGGGGTCTGTTGACCTACAGGGAGACTGCGCTACTCTTCGACGAGCTAACCAGTTCCAGCGTTAACAAGCAGCGTGTCGCAACAGTTGTTGCCCATGAGTTGGCGCATCAATGGTTTGGCAATTTGGTCACAATGAAATGGTGGAACGATCTGTGGCTAAATGAAGGCTTCGCCACATTCATTGAGTACAAAGGTGTGCACCACATGCATCCCAATTGGGATATGGTAAGAACTGCTCCCTCGCTCTATCTCTGTTGACTAATTAAAGCTGTTGCTAATTAATTTGTGGATTTTTAGTTGAACCAATTCGTTATTGGGGACCTGCATCCTGTGTTGAAGATTGATGCCACTTTAGCCTCGCATCCCATTGTCAAATCTATTGAGAGTCCAAATGAAATAACGGAATACTTTGATACGATTACGTATTCGAAAGGCGGCTCTTTGGTTCGCATGCTGGAGCATTTTGTGGGCGAGGAGAAATTCAGGAATGCCACCACACGCTATCTGGAACGCCACGTGTACGGCACTGCCACCACTGATGACTATTTGACCGCCATCGAAGAGGAAGAGGGTATCGATTCGGATGTGAAGTATGTGGTGAATGAATTGCTACAACTGCGACAAGATTTATTTGATTGCCCCCTTTCCTTACAGACTAATCATGCAAACGTGGACCGAACAAATGGGCTTCCCCGTCGTTAATGTCGTCAAAGATGGCAATAATTACAAATTAACCCAAAAACGTTTCCTCGCCAATCAGGATGACTATGATGTTCAAGTGGAGGCATCTTCCTTCAAGTATGTCCAACGCACGTCTTATTATAATTTTGCTCAAATATCTTTTTCTGTGCAGCTATCGCTGGTCCATTCCCATCACATATATGACAAGCGTCGACAGCACCGAACAGAGCACAATATTTAAATATATCGATAATGAGGCTGTCGTTACGGTGCCGAGTGCTGTTAGCTGGATCAAGTTCAACAAGGATCAAGTGGGCTACTATCGCGTCAACTATGAGGAGGATCAGTGGACAGCTTTGGCAACAGAGCTCAAAAAGTCGCTCGAAACTTTCAGCACGGCAGATCGTGCCCATTTGCTAAACGATGTGAATGCTTTGGCAGATGCTGGACAGACGAGATACGAAAATGCTTTGGAGCTGAGCACATATTTGGTGAACGAAGTCGACTACGTGCCCTGGAGTGTGGGCACTGCCTCTTTGGGAGCTCTCAAGAGTCGCGTCTACTACACCAATCTGTATAAGAACTTCAAGCAATATGCGCTCAATCTTTTGTCGCCCATAGCGGAGAAGCTTGGCTTTGAAGTCGGCACAAATCATTTAGAAAAGTATGCATATATATATATATATATATATATATATATATCTACATGGGTATAGATTTCATGTGTGGTTTTCATTTTCAGCTCACTGCGGATCAAGGTGCTGAGCTCTGCCTGCAGCTTTGGCCATGAGAGCACACTGGAGAAGGCGACTACGCTGTTTAAACAATGGCTGGCCAGTCCTAGCACACGACCCAGTCCCGATATACGCGACGTGGTTTATTACTACGGTCTGCAACAGGTCAATACGGAGGCCGCCTGGGACCAGGTCTGGCAGTTGTATCTTGGGGAGGCCGATGCCCAAGAGAAGCTTAAGCTAATGAATGCACTGGCGGCTGTGAAGGTGCCCTGGCTGCTGCAGCGATGCATCAATCTGGCGTGGGACGAGACCAATGTGCGCAGGCAGGACTATTTCTCGTTGCTTGGCCAAATTTCGGCCAATCCCGTGGGCCAGAGCCTTGTCTGGGACTATGTGCGCGAGAACTGGCAGCAGCTAGTCGATCGTTTTGGCATCAATGAGCGTACGCTTGGCCGTCTGATTCCCACGATAACTGGCCGTTTCGCCACACAAACAAAGCTGGAGGAGATGGAACAATTCTTTGAGAAATACCCAGAGGCGGGCGCTGGCACTGCGGCGCGTAAACAGGCGCTGGAAACGGTGAAGGCCAATATCAAATGGCTGAAACTTAACCAGGATGAAGTTGGCAAATGGTTGGCCAACTATGTGGAGCAGTCAACGGCTAGCAATCGCATCAAATGAGCCTGAGCCGTATCCTGTTAAATATCCTTAATGTAAAAATAACTTAATGATTTTTTGAATAGTCTTAGCCAATGCAGTCTGAGTGCATTGCGAATGTGAATGAAGATATTGTGAATATTATGATATTTTTGGATTAAAATACATATTGAAAGAAGATTCGCCGATGTTCCTTTTGCGTACTTCTCTACTCTACTGCAACTTCAACCGTTAGTGAAAGTCTGCCAATCAAGTCTACCAATTCTGTTTGGACTCATTGCTTTATTATCTCCCACATGACCAACAATTCTCTCTGTGTGTGTGTGTGTGCGTGTGTGTGTGTGTTAATGTGTGTGTATTTAAGTGTGTGCAATTTGAATGAAATTGCGGAAACGGAAATGGGGAACAACGTACGCATGTTTTTGTTTAATTTGGACGCTCGGGATTTTTATGGGCGAAACAAATTTGATGTCGCCCAAAACTGTTTATGGCAAAAAGGACATCAGTTTTGTTTACTTAGCAGCACAACTTTTGGCCAATTTCGGCGCAAGCAGCGAAGCCTGTTAAGTAAGATTGTTTACGACTCGAATTGAGCGCAATTGAATTTGTTAACTGATTATGATACTAGAATACTAGGCCAACTCTGCGCTGGAAAGCCAATCACTCACATGGTGCGATGTAATGATGGCCACATTTCAATGCCAACTTAGTCAAGCAACTGCATAAATTTCGCTGAGGACCGTTAAATGAATACCAGCAACAAATTTATACAAGAAATAGGCAAAAATACTCCAATAACAAACGCAAAATTTATGTAGATAAAAAAAAAAAATTCAGATGGACATATTTTGCAGAAGCACAGCAAATAACTCAGTTGTGGGTTTGATAATCTGTCACTGAAATGCGAGCGATTCATTTGATTCCGATTTTATGGGAATTTGATGTTCGTTGGCAGGTCGTAAATTTTTGATTGTGAGACAGTTAACAGCATTCTTTTCTTTATGTGGATGCCGCATTAAAGTTGTCGTTTTTTGGTTGACGTTTAAACGGTTGCTTGCCACACCACAGGTCCAAGGTCATTCCTATCGACTCGACCAGACATAGCCTTGCAACTATATTAATGAAATCGCACGGCATGAGACGATTGAGACATAATAATGGGGCATCAGGCAGTTGGACAAAACTTCTATCCCGCAACAGCTGGAGGCGTTTAAATTCGCCAAGTGGCAGCAGCAAAAAGCAAAAAGCAAACAATACTCGTTTCCCACTTGCAATTCTGAAATAATTTGCTCGATTGTCAATGCCCCAATGTCCCATAAAGAGTCATATTCTGCCATTTTTTAACCAAATACACACACACACACAAACACACACACCCACACAAACACACTCACACTCGGTATCGATTGGCCTACGGCCAGTGAAACTAATTTCGCCTTTGTCTGCAGACCATCATTTTGTGCACAAGTATCGCAATATGTAAAAAAAAAAATATTTGAAATTTGGCTCTAACATTTATTTATTTAAATGAGAGAATTCTCTAAATTAAATTGCATTTCAGCTGCAAAAAAGGTGAATATTAAGCAGTAAAAAATTCTATTAAGATTCAAAAAAACTAAAAGCAGACTTCAACAATTGATTTCGCTTAAGAAAATGGCAAAATATGTTTTTATTGTAAAACCAATTTAGACAATTTTGGTGCAGGGCTTAAAGTCCTTTTGCATTAAATGACTTTGCTTAATCTGAACTAATTTTTAGAAGTGAAGTTTTCTGCGAAATTATTCCTACATACTCAGTTTCACTTAAAGTCATGTAAAAGGGGAAAATAAACATTTTCCGAAGTAAGTGGATTTAGTATTCTAAAACTTAAAGCTTAAAAAGTTTCATTTGCATGCTAAGTTCAAGTTTCAAACAATGCACTCGTAGAACACAAAACAATAGAATTAATTCATTTTGAGCCATATCAGAATAGGCTTTAAACTTTTGATTGGGTTTCTACAAGCACTCAATTTTGTTCAACTAACTTGAAGTGCTTTCGCAGAACTAAACACAATTTGCATTTGCAGACGACACTCTACAATAAACTATGCATTTACAATATAAAATGCCACAAGTTTATTGTCCGGTTGTCAATAAAGAATAAATTGGTCTGTTTTAGTATTAGTTTGTTAGCCAATTAAGTGCCCTTGGGCAAGTTAACAAGGCTCATACGATATGTTCCCATATTCGGGCATTGACTTGTGTATTTCAAGATTCAAACAACTGAAATTGAGCTCATATTGAACTGCTGATATATATATATATATATATATGTATGTGTGTATGTGTGTGTGTGTGTGTCTGTGTGTCTGTGTATTTGGAGCCAAATTGTTGACAGTCAACAATAATGACCCATGAGCTTATGACGTTTTTATGACGTCACACCTGTTGATGGCTAATGAAATGAAGTGTAACGTTCCGGAATGGAATGTTGTGTTCATGAATCGATTCGCTTAACCCCTGAAATTACTTAATTCGCAGATAATTAAATTCACACTGCACTTGACTGTGCACAGTCGAAAGAAACACTCACGGCTCGAAGCTCTCTGAGTGATTAATATTTCATTTTATTAGTGGCACGACGGAGTTGCCGACCAACAAAATACTCGACTGTTGCCGGGCGGATGTTTCGGATATAAATTTAGTTGATGGTAAATTTAGCATCGATAAAACAGCAGGCAGGAAGCGAAGGATTCAGATGTCCTTATTTATGTTGTGCTAACAGTAGGCAATCTTGCCAGCAACCCTAGCACCGTAGCTATTAATCTTAATTTGATGCAAATATTCAATCAAGCGATACGCGGCAAATGGTTGCTTTTGTAATTAAAGGCACATTAGGCGCTCGTAAAAATTAAATTGTCAGTTGTGTAGAGCCATCTGCAACGCCTGCCCCTGCCACTTGTGTCGAGTGCGAGTAATTAGCGACACTCAAGCTCTCAACCATGCCACTTAAAGTCTATACATTGTAGCCAACTATTGATTGTGTCAAAGCTTAGAACGGAACAGAAATTGACATGCGGCTTAAATAAACGAATATCTTAATTTATAAATAAAGTTTATTGTCTGCCAGGAAAGTGAATGTTTTTGCATTTGTAATCGTGTTAATAGCAGATATTTGCTTACAAATTAATCAATATTTTGTGTATATTCTGTTCATTCAACTGCTTTTTGTGTACTTAATTTTAAATAATTTCAAGAAGAGATTTTCCAGAAAGTGCTAAGCATGTTTATAAAAAAGAAACCATAAAACTCAGTTAAGCAAAAATATATTTCACAAGTATTATTGCATTGCATAAGCAAACAAATAAACCAATAAAATTACCATAAATAAAAATCTACTGATCTGTGAACTTGTACATTTAACTGTATGAACATTGCATATATATATATATTATATATATATATATATATATATATATATAAATATATATTCATATTCATATTCAGCTTGCAGGGTCTGTCAATCAACCACTTGGTTTTTATACCCTGAACCCATTAAAAATGGCTAAAAAGGGTATAATGGTTTTGCGGAAATGTATGTAACAGGCAGAAGGAAGCATCTCCGACCCCATAAAGTATATATATTCTTAATCAGGATCAACAGCCAAGTCGATATAGCCCTGTCCGTCTGTCCTTCCGTCCGTCCGTCCGTCCGTCTGTCCGTCCGTCCGTCCGTCTGTCCGTCCGTCCGTCCGTCTGTATGAACACGCGGATCTCAGAGACTATAAGAGCTAGAGAGCTAATATAGGTTCTCGAATGCCAGGCGCAGATCAAGTTTGCTTTATTTTATCGATAACTGCCTCAGATTCTGAATTATCGATACATTTCGATTTCCGACAGCAATTAATTCCACAATTTAAAAGGCAGAGGCTTCTAATTTATACATAATATGCATATACATATTACTGATCAATTGCCAAAATTTCATTAAGATCGGACAAGAAACACCAAAGTTATAGTCGAAAATATATTCTCATATTGATATCATTTCTATCAGCAGCCGCACGCATTTTTTGTATACATATAAATAGGCCAGCGCAGGTGTGAGAAAGAGACGACATGATAATCGACGCTAGCGTCAATATATTTGTGTGTATTCTGCAGAGCCCCGATAAGTACTGTTTCGTGTATGTCTGCATGTATGTATGTACATACTTGTGAGTAAAAATACTCTGTAAAAAATTCACTTGCAGAACTGATCATTTGAGTGCAAATCATCTTAAAGGGAAATTTGCCAAGAAAACTAGAATATATTTAACATATATTTAAGGGTATATCGTAGTCGAGTTAACTCGACTACAGCATCTTACTTGTTATATTTGGTTTAATATACAAATTTTAATGACTTATGTATATTCTGATCAGTTTTTCAATATGTGCGCTGTAACATTTTCTCTTTTTGATATTTTATGCATTTATCGGAATTTTACGCCTCCCAGTATTATGTAAATATTCAGTTCATCGATTTCATACATAAGTCGTTAACATTGTCCAATTTTTCTAGATGGACAGCCAACTGCTGATGCGTAGTTTTATATTTCAACGCGCACACACATAAACATATAAACAAATAAATATATATATATATATATATGTATATATATACAAATATGCAAATTGATGATGTGTACGTTTGCGGGCAGGAGATGCTGATATCAGCCTGTCTACTGCGTGTTGCTTTGTTGCGTGTTGTTTGTTGTTTGTTGTGTGTGGATACAAAAATGCATAAAATGCCATAAAACTGAATCTCGTGTGGTTGGTTGGTTGGTTGGCAGTAAAATGTGTGGCAAAGAAGTGCAATAAAAAGGCTTTAATGATGCTGATGACTGTCTGTAATTAAATGCCAACCACACATAGATACACACTCACACACACACACACTCACTCTGTGTATGTGTGATGTGAGTGAACTTTAAGCCAGAGGCGCAATGAATTGGTCTCGAAATTCATCTTTATTATTATAATTAAATGCCTAAATTCGCGTCTCTGCTTATCTATAGACATGTATAATGTACAATCCTAACTTTCTGAACTGTACTCATTTCTATATATCTGTATATCTGTATATATTTTGTTTTTGTTGTTACTCAGTTCTTGTGCAGTTGGCGGCTTTCGATGGCCCATTGTCTGTGGCCAGAACATGAATTTTGATTTATGGCCGCTTGTTATTCGTTAGGCAAACAATGCCATAAAAATATACAGAAATAAAAACAGAAGTACACAAAAGTGGCCAATTGGCAATAGGAGCAACACTGTCTGCTGTTGCAAGTTGCAAGTTGCAAGTTGCATTTAAGGCAATGATTTTGTGCAATGATCCGTTAAAGTAAACTGCACTCGCCACATTCCACAAATATTCGTTTGTTTGCACACCGCGTATACTTAATGTTGCATGCCCTAAGTAATGACAATGACTTGCTATTTTCGCAACTTGGAAGCGTAAGCAATATCCATTAATGCATTTGTCCTTTGGCTCTAGCGATTTGCGGCTTGCATTTGCCGTTAGTTTATCTGCTGCCGCCAACTGGAAATCTAGAACCATTTGCATTGCCCCATTTCTGCGTGATAAGCAAACTTTATTTGCAAAGTTTCGATTGCGATGCGACTTTGACATTTATTTCAATTTATTTTCGCACACTTTGTAAAAATCTCAGCTACAAATTTGTAGTTTGGATTGCCACCGAATGCAAAGTGCAAATTAGTGATAAAACAACATGGAAACTGCGAGCCCACAAATCGAATGACCATAAATTAGAGAACCGCACGGTTAACATACCCTGGTGGGAGCTGTCCAAATGTCCACATGTCCTACACATTTGACATTTGTTGTGGTCACTGATTGTATGCATATTAAATTCATTAACATTTCCATAACTCTATTTTTAATGAACTGACGAATGTGTGCATCTTTTCTGATTCCTATAAATAAATCGAGACAAAGAAATGCATACGTGGGTTGTATCGCAATCGTATAAATCTCGTTTAAGCAAGAGAAAGAGAGAGAGAGAGAGAGAGAGAGAGAAATTGAGAATGATCGACTTTAAGATACCCCATAGCCAGGTTAAAAATAAATTTAGCATATTGTTTCTTATAATGAATCATGCTTTCCAAAATTAGGATAAAATGCTTAAAGCCCAAATAAATCAAAATTGCAAAATATACAAATAATTGTAATTCTTCTAAGTCTAATAAATAAGTCTGAAAGCTCAAAAAATAACTTAGAGATGGATGGCAGAGAATAATAGCAATATTTCTGAGATTCAAACCTATACACAAATAAGTGCAAAATAAATATTCTGGAAAAATGATAAAATATGTGAAATAAAAATAAAACAGAATTTTGAGAGGGTAACTCAATAACTGTAAATCACTTTCATTTTTTAAACTGGCTAAAAATATGTTTCTATTGATAAAAAATAAAATATAGTTTACATAATTAGATAGATCCAGACAACAACAAGAAATATAAAAAATTATACAAAATTTCTGAAATATGTAAAAATACTTAAAGACTAGAAATCATCTTTATTTTTGTAGCAAAAAATGTATTCATAAATTCTTCTCAGACCCTGTAATGAACACATGCCAAACGAGGTATTTGAATAATTAGGCCTTATAAGGTAGAAAATATTCATTCAAAACAAACTTACCATAAATAGTTAATGAGCAAATTAATATGCTTACCATATTTTGAGATAGCTTTATTTTGAATCGCAATGCAATTGACGAACGAGGAATTTGGCTCTGCCGACGGCGATGTTGACAGCGAACCTGTCGCTACTTGCCACAACGTGGCATTACTCAAAGTATCTCACAACATGCGTATTTAAAATTAAATACAAATATAGAAATGCAAAAATGAGTAAACACCCAGGGCAATTATAACAAAAGACAAACATGCGAAAACAAGCTATAAATATGCAAGGCAATTAATACTGCGGTGCAAAAGCCAAATATTTACTTAATCATTTATTAATAATAATTATAATAGTTTCAAGAATTCTAATTTACGCAAAATTTCTTGAGTGCTCCTATTTACAATTTCAAGTCAATTCATAACTAATTAAACAGAATAGATTAAAAATAATTGAAAATACATATCTTTTGCTTTTTCAAATGAAAATTGCTAAGTGCTTTTTAAAAAAAAAAAAGCCTCGTCGATTTCACAGAAAATGAAAATGAAAAGCATTTCCGGCTTTTACTCGTTGAAACAAGCCTGAATAAAACAATTAATAATGTCTAGACTTAATGACGGACCTCATCTGAACTAAATGTATTATTCTTTTTTTCTTAGGAATTTTATCACAAGTTATATTTAGGCAAACTTATTTATAGATTTCTGTTGATCAGTTTTGATTATTTAGGCAGACAACTCATCTGCATATTTATGCATTAAAGATACATTTGTTATGAATTCGTTGGGAATTTAACAAAATATGAACCTATTATGGTTTTGCTCATGCATATGTTTGTATCGGTCCAGTTACGCATTTATATTTATATATATATATATATATATATATATATATATACATAAACATTCATAGGGTCAACGACTTAGTGTGTGCTTTAAATATGCAATAATGGCTGAATAATTTATTGAAAACTCTTAAATTCTGCTTAGCTGATTCCATTTAACACAAAGTGTGGCTGTCAATTATAATTTCTTTCTCTTGTCTGTCTTAACAACTTGTTTTCCGTGTTGGCACAAATAAAATGCCATTTGATTGTCTGTATGCAGTCCGCACCACCACCACCACCACCACCACCACCACCAGCACCACATCTGGCTTCTGCTTCTGTTCCTGTCTGGCAGCTTCAATCACAATATTATTGTGCGGCATACAAATAGCAAATGTCGACGACGCTGTCAATCTTAACCCACTCGCGTTGCATCCACTTCTACGCGGCTGAGGCAAGCGCCACACACGTAAGTGAATCATGTACGATGAGAAAGTGTTGTCATCCAATTCTTGGCAGCCTTATTCAAGATTGACATGGGGGCTGCAAGTGTTGTTCCACGGAATTATTATTTTTAATAGCTTGTTTACATTTAATTGCGATGGTTGTGTTGCCATTTCATTCAATCATTTTCTTTGATATAAATAAGACGTATTTTTTTATAAATTCACATTTTTGTTTAAATTCACGAACTTTAGCATCCAAAAGCGTTTCATTAATTTAATTGTGCCCATTTTTATACAATGAACGTATTATTTATTGTAACACAGTTGATATGGAATATCCGAGATTCGCAGCTTTTCGACCCACGATTTGTTTGTTTTAAGTTACACAGCTTCAACGATAACAAATGACATTTGAAATAAATAGAATAACAAAATAAATAAATCTTGGCCGAAACTAGACACACACATACACATACACATACCTATCACAGCATCTTACTTTAAAACAAGTAAGATGCTGTAGTCGAGTTGGCTCGACTACGATATACCCTTAACCCAGTTGTTAAATAGCATAACACAAGCATATACATACATACATACACACATACATACTTACACGAAACAGTACTTATCGGGGCACTGCAGAATACACACAAATATATTGACGCTAGCGTCGATTATCATGTCATCTCTTTCTCACACAAGCTCGCCTATTTATTTTAGCTGACAGTAAGAATATCAATATGAAACTATATTTTGGACTATAACTTTGGTGTTTATTATTCGATCTTAATGAAATTTTGGCAAATTTCGGAAATCGAAATGTATCGATAATTCCGAAACTGAGGCAGTTATCGATCAAACAAATCAAACTTGATCTGCGCCTGGTACACAAGAACTAATATTCCAAATTTGAAGTCGCTAGCTTTTATAATCTCTGAGATCCATGTTCATACAGACGGACGGACGGACGGACAGACGGACAGGGCTATATCGACTTGATCCTGATTAAGAATATATACACTTTATGGGGTTGCAGATGCTTCCTGTTACATACATTTGCACAAAACCATTATACCCTTTTTAGCCATTTTTAATGGGTTCAGGGTATAATAAAAATACAATCTTTCTTTGTGTTTTGTTTGTCGTTGTTAGGATTAATAATAAGTTGACGACAGGTTTTAGACTTCTTTCCAGCATATGTATTGCTTTGAAATAATTTATTATGTTTTTTATTATTTTATATTATTTTAGTTAGGCGTCTAAGCAAAGTGTGGCTAATTAATATCTAGTTAAGTCACATTTTAATGGCCCTATTAAAAGTTAACGGGAGCAACACGAATAACAGCATTGAAATAAAGTTTATACATAAATCTAGCAAACCAGATTGAGTCAGCATTTTGGTCAATCAAAGTGGTTCAATGTGGTTCGATGTGGTGCGACTTGTTCGCTTGTCGCACGCCAGTCACATTTTATCTGTTTTGAATATAAAAAACATAATTGGCAATAACACGTGTCTTAAATGGATTCACCGTTGGCTTTTTGGTAGCCGTCTTAATTTATTCAATTTACTTACTTTAATTTATACAAGCGATGTTTTTAAACGGGACTCCACAGTCTATTATTAATCATTAAAATTTGCACACATTTTATCATTTAAATATAAATATATTTTTTTTTATGTAAAAGTTATTTTTTTTTAAATGTAAAAATTATTAGGAGCTTTAGACTTAACGAACTCCAGCGGCTCACTATAGCAACAATCAGGAGGGAGCAGTTAATCAGAGAAGATTGTGAGTGGTGCCCCTCCCAGGTGTATTGTTGCCAACGTGACCCATCAGAGACACAGAATGAGGCAACTTTACATAAGTTTTATTTGAAGGACAGGCCACCAATTTGTCGGAAAGTCTTTTGCAAATTATTTTTCTGGTTCTATTTGCTTTTGGGTATAACACAAGTGTCTGTGATTGAAATGCAGTTTAGCCGGCATTCAGGCAATCGTTGGATTGGACATGGATACCCATGTTCAATGTCATTGCCTATCAAATTCTATTTTACGACTAACACACACTCCCAGGGGTCAATAAGAACGTGCGACATGCCTAAAACAATGGCACAAAAACAACTACAAAGCTCCCCCCCCCCCCCCACAAAAACCATAACAAACAAAAAACCAACAAAGGCACCACAACAACAAACAAGGGGCACCAAACGAGCCGAAGAGACACAAAACATCAACAACATATCGGAAGACATGCGTGAAGTTGAAGCCACGAGTCGATAGCATCAGGCTAAGGATTTGTTGCCTTTGATGCCAGGACTTGAATAAATAAATACACTCAGAAAATGAATCCCACTGCATTTTAGAAATTGCATTGAAATGAATATCGCCATGAAAACTAAAATCTTTTTATTGTTCTTATAAATAATTTCTAAAAAAAACTACTTGATATTAGAAAAGCGATTTTTCTACATTTCAGAAATATATTTCTTAATAATACGAAAAATATTTCTAAAAAGTACAAATGACAACCCCTCAAAAATCCTTTCTGCAATTGAAAAAAAAAAGAATCAAATAAAACTGTTATTTTAGAAATTCTTTTTTTGTTTGTCTTTTGGAAGTCACTCTACTCTAATAAATATTTAATAGTAAATTACTAATGTTTAATTATAATAATATAAGTAACAATAAAAAAAAAACCTATTTAAGGACCAACACACTGAAATTAGACGTATTTTTGACAAATTTTAGAAAAACGTACCCTGTAAGAAAAGGCCTTGTTTTTAGAAATGCAAATGTTTCTAGAAATATACTTTCCGAATAATAAGGTGAGTTACCAATAGTATGGCGATTGTTTTAAATTGAGGACAGTTTTTCTCTGAGTGTAAGTATACATAGACGGACCCATTCTCAGCATGATTTTACGTGACACTTACACAGAATTTGAAACTTGTCAAGTATTGTATTTTGTGGCACACTCTCCGACATGTCTGGCATTTGAGATGTGCTATGCAACTGATTGTTGCCTCAAGTTGCTTGCGTGTGGCAATTACACGCGACTCATAACGATCTAATTTTGATGTGTTAATTAATTGACCATTATGTAAGTGAGTCGCAAATGTCTGCGCCTCCTTGTTGCATAAGCGATTAATTAATTCAATGCCCGAACATTGTGCCGCAAAAAGTAGGCAACAAATTATTTATGGCTAAATTAACGCCCCCCACATTTGAATTGCTAACTAGGCTCATACATAGGAATTAAATAAAAACCAGTTTATTGCTTAGCTTAGATTAACTGGTCCTCGAGCCTCAACATTTGAGCACTCAGTACTCGGGGCGCCGCGTACAATTGCCATTGTATTTGGATTCAATTTATGCATTATGCGGGACCCAAACAGTCTCATTTGTGTGCATATAAACAAAGGCCTAATAGTAAATTTAAAATAAAAACAAAACAAAAAAAAAATAGAAAGAAAGGCAGAACACATTTCATTTGGCCGTAAATTGAATGATACAAATCCAGGCAGTCTGCAATGCCAGACAAGTAAAATGCATGGCAAAGTGATAGTAAATTTGATGGCATAAGGGACAGTAAAATTTATTGTGCGGTTAGCTGTCAAAGGGAACAAGTTTTTGGCCATGCCAGCATTTTTATAGACATGTTTCTTCAGTGTTCGCATAAAGTTCATCGGAACTATTTGAAAGCCTTTAACTGGAATGTGACATGCGATAAATGATGCCAACTTTGATGAAGTTTTCTTTTATCGTCCCTTTTTTCTGACAGCCTATTTGTGTATTATGCTTGTTAACGCCAACAAGGTCAGAAGATGAAAATAATAATATATACATATATGATTAGCATACTAAAGTTAATCTGATACTTATCCAGAAACAAAATTCCAGACGGGTAATCGACCAAAAACCCACTTGCTCGGTGACTCATTGCGTATACTTGATGTACATCGTAAAATTCATAAGTGGCTTCAAAAATTATTCATGAACACAAACTATTTTGACAGCAACGTGAATCAAATGGAAGCCACATTCTGAAAATGTCCACAATTTGGCTGTGCTGCAGCATGTTTTGCCAGGTGCAAGTTACAAATATCCTCTCATTTGGCAAAATTGCACAATGTTGCGGTTGGAATCGTGACATACATATATATATATATATATATATATGTATATATAAAAAGCCAACAACTTTGCAACACATGATACAATTTATAAATTTGCATTTTCACGCGCGGTTTAACTTCATGTCTAAATTAATTTTACTGCGGATAATTAAAACTAAATGTGCATAAAGTGCACAGCTGCCACTAAAAATACCCTGCACCAAGGGCCAAGGGGGGTGTATTTATTTTCTGAAAGGTGGCTGAACTCTAGGCACATACAAATAACGTATCTATGAATCTAATTTAGTATTCGTTTGTTTATTGTTTTCATGGTCTGACTTGACGTGTGCCACGCATAATTGTTATATATGTATGTCAATTGGCTGTCTTAAATAAACAATTAAAAACAATTATAATATTAAAAAAAAAAAACAATTTTGGATGCCTCTCACAATTAAGAGTTTAAAAATAATAATGTATTTGAAATATATCCAAAAATGTCGTGCATAATTTAGTAAATTGTTAAGTTTGGCGCATATATTGGTTATATATATTAGTATTATGTTTAGTATAGCGCATAAAGTAGATATATATATTTGTATTATGATGACAGCTGGAATATGGAGAATCAGTCATTATTGAATATATATGAAAATATATATGAATATATTCATTTGTATAACTCTTGAAAGCTTTTCAATTATTCGTTTGCGCTAAATATAAACTTAAAACGAGATCTGAGCTGATTAGCTTTTAACACCATTGTAGATAATCATCAATATATATAATATATATAACTAGCATCATTATATAGACTAATGAGCATCTGTACGAATTTGTAGTCTTATATCAGATATCCCTAGGCTTTAAACCAGTTGCCAATTGGAGCTCATTTTTTACCTTATTTACGCATCGGGAGTCACTTTAGACAAAATTTAACTTGTTGGTGCGAATTTTTTAAGGGACGGTGGTTTTCCTAATTACGCACTCTAATCATAACAATTCACACACACACACACACACACACACACACACACACACAGTAGTCACACACACACTGTCGAGCATTTTAAAATGGCTGATGCGTATTTTAGAGTTTTATTACAGTGACTGCTGCCAGTTAAGCCACTCGAACTGTTAGCCACGTCTAGACTGTGGCCCGAAAGCGAATTCATGTGCTCGATAGACATCTTAATTGCCAAGGATTATGGTTTAGTTGGGTTAGCTTTTTGAAAAAAATGAATGGAATTCATTAGACATTGGGCACATCGTTGGACCCTCGCCGAGACATAAGTATGATTGAGAGACTTAAGTGAATTGTTGCTGCTTTATTGAGAGAGACACATTTGAGCAGATCAGTTACATAACGAATAACACCTACACACACACACACAACATGAAGCGAGTGTGTGTAAATATATGTATATATGTATATGACTAAGTATTTGCTAGGAATTGACGAGACCATTAGTTTGGCCACAGCTTGGAATTGAATATATATATTTATTTTTTTTTTGCTGGAATCAGCCGAGTTGCTTCTGCTGTTCTTATCACAGTTACGCGTACACATGGATATGTGCCCCTGTCCCCCCAGTCCCCTAGTCCCCATTGCGTCGTGGAATGAACTCTGGCCGAGTTGAAGTGGCGCTCAGTCGCCGCCATTCGGCGTCGTTGGTGCCACACTCGACGCCGTCTTCGGGCTGTCATTATTGGCATGCTCGATGTCAACAATCTCCTTGTGCCTGCCAAGCCAATTCAATTTGACCTTAAGACTCTTGAGCGTTTTGGCGCGCTTAGCATTTGCTTTGCGCACTTTGCCACTGGCCGTTGCAATCTGTGTTGCCTCTTCACTTGCTGTCGCCTGCAGCTGGGGTTGTCGCGTGATGCGGGTCAATTTCAAACGCGAACGGGACAATCCCACACCAGTGGAGGCGGCAGCTGCATCAACACCAACACCAACACCGATGCCAACGCCTGATTGACAGCTTAACTCATCGATGGAGCCCATTGCTGGACCAGCAGATGTTGGACGCTGGCACCTGGCTATCGACCCCGACGACAGCTCGAATTGCTCCTCGGGCCACTGCAGGTCCGCCTCCAGCAACGAGTTCGCATCGCCCACCGACGATAACTGCGAAATCTGCGTTTGAAGCGTTCGATGCGGATGTGGATGTGGATGCGGGTGTGGATGCGTTGTTGCTGCTGCTGTTGTTGTTGTTGCCTCTGATCCGGCAATACGTGCGGCAAACAAATCCTGTCGGCTGCGACTCTGTGCGCTCAATAATGTGGCATGCGAACTGCTTAATGAGCCGCGTTGCAAGCGCTGCGAATTGCGACCGGCAGCCGTGGCGCCGCCATTGCTGCTGTTGCCATTTAGCGTAGTCAAAGTCGTTGTGGTACGCACGCTGTCCTGCATTATAAACATTGTAAATATTGAAAATGTTTCAAATTAAATTAAAATATATAATTAACTTTACATTTAGATCAAATTGTAAAAAGACTTGCTTCAAATTATGAAATAAATATTGCAAAAAAAGTTAGCAAACAAATTGTGAACATGTAATTTTATTAAGCCAAATAAAAGATGTAAATGAAGTCGACTTAATCCTCTAATCCCGGGACACTGCCCGAGGCGTCCAAAGTTTTTACACGCGCTTATTAACTTATCTTGTAAGACCTATAAAAAGGGTCCTACGACATTTTAATGCATAGGGTTATCAACTCTCTCTCAGCAAAAAAGAGCACTAATATTTATTTCGAATTAAGACCTTTTGGTAAGAAAAATTTTGTTTATCCAACTTTCACAAATCTTAAACGGAGCTAATGTTTTGCAAATTACAGCCCTTTTTTGGGGTTCCCTGAATTAAAAAAAATGAATAAATAAATTCAGCGAATAAGCGCAAAATAAACTTAGGCAAACTTGGGCACAAATATACCTTTTTGCAAGCAAAAAAATGTAAATAAATCGATATGAATAACTTATGCTCTTTAAATGTAAGGATAGCTCCAATAAAATTTGTATAAAATACAGTTTAAATATTTACACAATTAACTGAACATGACAAAGTTTAAATTGATTAAAAAAAATCTCTATGCAATTAGTGTTTTTTTTGTAAATGGTTAAATTTATCGTTATTGAAAGTTCACTAAATCATTTATTTACCGTGTGCAGACGCAGCGAGCCAGTTTGGTTGCGCCGCAGGGCGCTGTAGGTGTGAGGGAGTCCCAGGCCCTGGTTTTTGACCGAGAGTCGAAACTGACGGGCCAGCGTCACCTGCGTGCCACAAGAGCAAAAAAAAAAAAAAAAAATCAATCAATATGACGGGCTTTTAACGGCACACTTACCTTAAAAGCCTCCCGAAACTTATGGCTCATAATGTTGTACAGCAGCGGATTGATGCAGGTGGAGAGGAAGTAGAGCACACCGGATGTATAATTCAATATATTGAAAACATCGTTGAACCACTGCGACTGAATGCCAAATGTCGAACCATAGGCTGCCATCAGGCGCTGGGCGTGGAATGGGGCCCAGCAAATGAAGAAGGCGACGGCAACAGCAACTGCCACATGTGAAAGTTTGAAACTTGTCATTGCTCAAGTTCGCCTCGAACTGAACTCACCCAGCATCCGGATGACGCGGGTCTGGGCGCTGATGCCCCGATTAACGTCGTAGCTGCGACGTGGGAGCGCCTGCAGCAGACGGCTGCGCTTCAGCTTGATCCCGATGAGCACGTAGAGCACACAGATGGCGGTCATCGGTCCGCCAAAGAAAAGAAAACCGGATACAGCAAAAACGTGTGCAGAAAAGTCGTTATTCATCTGGAAATAATAAAAAAAACAAACGAAAAGAAAAGTTGTCAAAAATGTGGCAAGATGTGTGAATAATTTGTACATAGAATATATTAATACCCTAACAGACAAGTGAATAATTGAAAATTAAGCTAACTTATTAATATTATTGTTTATTTATATGCACTCAGAAAAAGTCGAATTGAAATTAAGAAAATGGAAAATGGCACAAAACTCTTAAAAATGTTCTGATTTTTTGAATTAATAAATATGCAAAGCAAAATTTGTTAAAATTATGTAGACTTATTTTAGGAACAAACATAAGATTTTTCTTATCAAAAAACAGAGATTTCTGAATAATAGAAAATTGAAAAATTTAATAGATAAAAAAAGGAACAAAAGTTAAAAAAATTCTAACAAATACAATTTACTGTCTTTTAACTTTGTGAATAACAAATTCAAAGCGATTTCTTTTCTGAGTGTAAGAATCCTTTTAATTTAAATATATTGATTATATTGATTGATTGCGAAGTTAGGGTATATTACCGTACATGATGAACCTGTGCCCTGATTCACAACGGAGAATTGTGTGGCCTGGGGCAGGGCGAGCAACAGGGCAGCTATCCAAATGGCAAAGATGAACTTGATGGCACGCGACAACTTGGACATGGTGTGTTGCCTGCGGGGAACTGGCATCAATCAACACAATGGCAAGGCCAGCAAAGTGGCCTAATGGCCCATGTGGGCCAAGTGTTGTTGCTTTCACTCACCTGAATGGATGGCAAATGGCAATGTAACGCTCCACGGTAAACGATGTTATTGTCAACACTGTGGCATTGGCTGCCGTCTCGGAGAGCACGCTCTCGAGTATGCAAATGCCGTCAGAGAACGGATAGTTGTCCGGGTGCCACAAGTTGTACAGATCCTGTGGCATGCCTGCGAGCACAGATCCACAGTTAGTAAAAGGAACAAACAAAAAACCGCTTCAGCTACTGCCGCTGCAAAAACACCAACCCGAGCATAGGAGAATCAAATCCGAGATGGCCAAATTGAACAGATAGAAGTTGGTAGCAGTGTGCATAAAATTATTACGGGAGATGACAATACAGGTAATCAGATTGCCCAACACCCCGGCCACAAAGATGAGCGCATATCCAACGGTCAGAGTGGCGAGGAGTCCCATGCTTGTGGTCACTGTGGCATGCGGCTTCTCTAGCCAACCATGCGGCTCCAATCCGTTCAGCAGGCTGGTCAAGTTGTCCGCGGATATGTTTAGCACTTGTGTTAAATTCAAGAAGAATTTCTCATTGTGAAACATCTGCAGCTCTGGGAAAAAGGGCGGCTCCACGCCCACATCCTCGGCCAGGGCGGACATATTTGTTGCCAGCATCACTGCTGACATGTGTGTGTGTGTGTGTGTCTTTAATGCCTCAGTTAAAATGTCATTTGCTTGTCCAATGGGACAGACAGCTACGAGAAAGACATAAAAATGCCAATTGATTTATTAGACTTTCCGTAAATATGAAGAATTCGTAATTTAAATTTTAATTAAAGTCAAATTCAATTCCAGTTGTTGTTTTTGTTTTTTACTTTGATATTTTTATAATTTTGTAACGTTTCGTTGCAAATCCATAAATTAAATATTCTCAACACAGGTTGAAAGGCCGACTGGACGTTTTATGGTCTAAATGGGACTGGGAAGTTCTTGAAAATTAATTTGCATTGCAAAGTGGAATTTAAATGAAATATTTTGACTAGCAAAAGGACACTTCAAGGTTGATGTTCAATTGTTAAATTGTTCAATTGCTACTCATATAATAAAATATGCATTTATTTAATAATGTTTTATCTACACAAAAGAAAAAGTTCTTTATCAGCTTTGTGATGACAATCTTATTGTTTGTTTAAGAAAAAAGAAGCATTTTTCCTTATAAATATTTATGCAAAATGTGTATGTTTATTTTAAAGAATGTCTCTGAATTTGATTTTATTATCATATTGAAACTGGTTTTTGGTTACTGTGGAGCTGTATCGGTTTCATTAACTAATAATATTTGTGTCGGCGCTTTTTGCCATTTTGGTAGTGGCATCGATTCCGATGTGGGCAATGGGCAATGGTCATCGCAATCGCTTCCATTAGTTATGCATCGACTATGGCCATAAAGTGTTTTTGTTTAAGGAAAGTTTTTGCATATGAAATGTATATTATTTTATTTGTTTATTTTAATTTAATTATAACTTTATTCAGGCCTTGCCTTAAGGTGACAGCAAGTTTGTATCGATTTGATTTTATGCATTTAACTTTAGCAACTTGAAAGCCGCAACATAAAATGATAAATTCCAAAAGTTGTCCAAAAAACAGATTTGCACATTAACTTGAAGCCAATTAATTGTGTATTTCGTTAATCAACAATTTTTGAAAATGGCTTGTGAATTTAAAACAAGTTTTAATTGAAATTTAATAAATGTTGGCCGCCACATTTGTGATTTTGCCTTTGCTTTTGCTTTTCTTCACATTGTTTTTATTGGATTTAACTGTTTTGATTTTTGTTTTTTAAGTTATTTTGGCGAACATTGCACTCTCCGGTTTTATTTTGGATATTTTTCAGCGCATATTCATTAATTTGCAGTGTGACAGTAAAGACATATTAGTATGTATTTAAAATCTTGTTTATTAACTTTTTACACGAAGCTTATTAGCTTTTGATTATTGTTATTAACATAATTTTTTGTTCATATGCATATTTTGTGTCGCGTGTGTCTTCGATTAAATCTATTTTCAAAAACATATTAATAAATTCGTATAATAAATTAAATGATTACAGACTTCGACGGAATCTATTTTAAAAATAATATTGAATTTATCAATGAACTAGCATTACTTAATTTCAAATCGGACGTATTTTACGCGTCACGTTCCGTTTTCGACTTGTTCTACACGCAGTCGGCCCACGAGCTGGACAAACGCGACAACAACTGGCCCCAGCATCCGATTAACAACGACTGAATTTTTGGCCAGCAACTTCAATCAAGCACATGCGCCAACCAAATAACAGCGACGCAACAGTCGCAGTCTCAGCCGCAGTCGCCGTTGACGCCGACAGCGCAGCAAGAACTACCGGTTGCTTTTCGAGGAGATTTTGCGACGGCGCTTTCCTTCAATGAAATAAAAATGCAAATACTTAGTATTGTGGCAAGTACTTAATCTTATTTGGGGCATCCTTAAGTGTTTGTCTGGTTTAATGTTGGCCACAGCAAAAGCGATGCAAATGATGACTACCAATTAACGCAATGTGCGAAAGCCAATTATAAATTTGTTAAACATAATTGGTTATTATTATTATTAATATTATTATAATTATTATTTTTATTGCTATTAATATTATTATTATTGCCATTAATATTATTATTATTGTTATTTCTATTATTATTACATATATATCTTATATTCAGAATTGAAAACGCAATTCACGTTCGAAATTATTGCCAAAATGATACCCTCAAAAATGGTCGATTCATGGAGCCTTCTAAAGTTAGAAACAACTTATTTAAGAGCGCCGAAGACCGGATAATATCTGCTGACATTTAAATTGTATTACTGAGTTTAATATATTGTTGTTATACCTAATTAAAATAGCTTTCAGACTGAGGAATAAACGGATATGGCCAATGAAGCTGAAATGCTATAAATAAATATGTCAACAGATTAACGCCCAAATTCTAAGAGCACCATTCTTTGTTGCTTTAAAATATTTTGTTAAGTGAGTTAAGAATAAACAAATCTATTAATTACTAACACACAAGTGGACACCGTAAAGGCGCATATGTTCGGAAAACCCAACCGATATCCATATTCTCCATAACCTTCGCTTTCCTCTATATTTTGAGTATTTACTGAAAAGCTGGCAAATAATTAATTGTCAAATTTGTATTTTTGTTTAAAAGCAGCTATAAAAATTCTATATTTTTGTACAATTCGAAAATTGCTATTGATTAGTTTTAGGAGTAGGAGTTGAAGTGTCTCCTTGTGGATCGCTGATCGATGGCATGTAATGTGGACGCTGCACCTGTCCGAAGAGCGCTCGAATAGCTTCATCGGTGGCCATTAGTGGCTGGCTAATGAAGTCCAGTGCCTAAAAATACACATATTGATGGATATATATCATTTTTATAGCTGAACACTGATCAACTCAACCTGCACGGCGTATTTCTCAGCCTCGCAGAGGGTGCTCGTTGTGGCGCTGGATAGTTTTAGGGTAGCCTCGGGAATGCCTAGACCCGAGTGGAGCACCATTCGCTGCAGTATGTTCAAGTTCTCTGCGCTCAAGCTGATGACATCTGTGGCGGGCAAATTTAGATAGCGTATTTTGGCCAGGAACTTCAGTTGCTTGAGCATGTCCAGTTGAATTTCGCGTATTTGATGGGTGGTGTGCAGCAGTTTCTTGGTGGACTCATTAAGCATTTGATTCTTGTGCGTGAGATCGGCCTTCCAGCGTGCCAGCTCCTCGACCATGACGCTGCTGGCCAAAAACTTGGAGCGCCACACCTCGCACTGGCTGGCCAAAAATTCAATTTGTTCCGTGTGCGTCGTCAGATTGTTGGCCGTGTCGAGTAGGGCGCGCGCCAGTTGCAGTTTGTCCTCTGTCAGCAGGTTGACACGCGTCTGCAGATCCTCGCCAACGGAGGCAACCAGCAGACTCTTCAGCTCGCCGTTGACCTGCGTCTGGAATTTATACTGTGCCTGAAAATGATCGCGCTCCTCGCGCATTTTCTTCAACTCCAGCTGCAGTCGCTGCAGTTCGTCGCTGCTGCTGTCGTTGGGCTTGTCATCTGCATCATCCACAACCGGATCCAGTTCCTGGGTGCGTAGTGTGGACATTTGATCCGCGAGAACTCCAATATCCAAATTATTCTTGCTAACGCGCAGCATTTTATGCTGGGCTGGTGTCATGGGATTCATGGCACCCGGATATGGCTCGTAGGGCACGAATTTCGGTGGTTTCGTTTTCTTATGCTCCGGCACCGGCTCCGTGGTATTCACCAGCCGCGGCTTCAGCTGCACCAGTTCACCCTTCGGCAGCGCTGGCGCTAAACTCCGACTAATGATTTCCGGACGCCGATAAAGCGTATGGAGGCCAGGCAGGGGTAAGGGCAGAGGTTGCACGGCTGAAGTTGCTGATTGCATTTGCGTAATAACCGATTCTTGGACTATGGTGCTGTCCTTGCGCGGCAACTGAGGTCGTTTGACCTTGTTGAGAATGGGGAAAGCGTCATTTGTTGTTTGTTCTTCAACTTGTTCCACTTTCGTATTGGCTGAGCTGATTTCCGTCTGTTCCATGCCGTCGCCGCTGGTGCGGCATGTCTGCGACTTGTCGGCATCGTTCACTGGGGCACCTGCATCCATGGCTGTTTGACAGTTTTAGCAATGATAACTCTATCTATTTGTCGATAGTAAATAAATAGTACAATTTTGACGACTTGTTTGCCAGCAAAACAAAAACAATTGAATCCAGAGAGACAAAGCTGCCAACTCAGCATTCACAATTCCGCCGTATCGATTATTGATTCGATTGGTCAAAGAGAAGACTTCCGATTGTGAGTACTAAGTGAATCGATATATAATGTTAAACAACAGCTGTTCAGCTCAAGAACATTTTAGCCAAATGTTAATGTTAAGGTTTATGGGTGCCCACAGATAAATATTGATTTTTTTTAGACTCACTCAATAAGCCGAAAGCGTTAAAAAAAAATAAACAACAATTGTCGCTTATCAAAACGATTCCAGTGACGCATAATTTGGAGAAAATTACAGCTGGCAGTATTATATTGATGATCGATGTGGACGCGTGAGTGTGTTTGTTAGCATGTCGACGACGACAACGGAACGGGATCTGCTGCGAAACGTGAATGAGAAAATCGAATTGATTGAGCCCAGCACGGGAAAATTGTTTTTTGAGCACAAAACGGAGCTGGTGTTTGTCAAGCCACGTCTGATGCCACTCAAGTCGCAGGCATTGCAGAGTCTCGAGGAAATGCATCGCGAGACTGCGCGTCAACTGCAACAGAAACGCACAAAGCGCAACAACAACAACAACAATAATAATAATAATACTAACAACAACAAGATTTGAGGAACGAAAAGGAAGCATATACGAGATGGCTTATCTATTAACATTCGGCATTATTGCGGCTCTGTTCTTGGCCAGTTTGATGCTCTATCGATATGGCAACATACCACGTCAACACATCCTTGTCACCCTGTCCGTTCTAACAGCCTGGTGCTTCTCCTTTCTCATCGTATTCACGATACCGCTGGATGTAACCTCTGTAAGTAGCAACATACGTAACAGTAACAGTAAATGCAGTAGCCACTCGATAATAGGAATTGTTCAGGAATTGCTAAAATTCTTATCTATGCAGATTTTGAGAAAAGTTCTTGCGACAAGTGCATTTAAATATCTTGTAAATATTTCATGTTTCTTAATAATTTCAATTTAAATCTAAAATTTTAGTTTTTATGTAATTTATTTCTACACTTTGTTCAAATAAATTTCATCGACTGATACTGTTACAATTGCAACAATATCAACACATTTTTGAAAAGTACAAAATAATTATTGAATCACAATTGCAGACTTTGTATCGACAGTGTGAGGAGAGGCACAAACCGATTCTGGCAACAACAACCGGGGCAGTCGACGGCAACACAACAACAATAACAACAATAAGTAGCAACAATGTGCATCCAGATGAATGCCAGGAACCGTGGGGCATGGTCCCAGAATCTGTGTTCCCTAATTTGTGGCGCATCATCTACTGGAGTTCGCAGTTTCTCACGTGGCTGATAATGCCACTGATGCAGTCGTATCTCAAAGCAGGCGATTTCACCATTAAGGGCAAGTTAAAGTCGGCCCTGATCGAGAATGCCATTTATTACGGATCGTATTTGTTCATCTGCGGCGTTTTGCTCATCTATATTGCGGTGAAGGGCGTGTCGCTGGATTGGCCAAAGCTGAAGGCGATCGCCTCGTCGGCCTCGAACACTTGGGGCCTGTTCCTGCTCATCTTGCTGCTGGGCTATGCGCTGGTGGAGGTGCCACGTTCGTTGTGGAACAATGCCAAGTCGGGATTTACGCTGCAATATGCATATTTTAAGGCCGCCAAACTCAGCACGGACAAGGCTGAGGCCGAGGAGCATGTGGACGATGTGTTGGAGTCGCTGCAGTGCATCAGTCGGGCAGTGCCCAACAATCACGAGTTGCGCCCCTGCGTTGAGACTATTCTGCGCAAAGTGCCCATCGAGCTGCAGGAGCGTGCCACACGTAATTTTGCACGGAGTGGCGGCAACGGACTGGGCGGCACCACCTCGACCATTGTGCCGTCAGAGAAGGCACTCGTGCGCATCCACAAGCAGGTGATTAAGTCGCTGCAAACGCTACAGCGCACCGAGGCACTGTGGAGCGTTCAGGTGAATACGGTGCTCCATCTGGAGGATGTGGCACGCAACATCCATTCAGCCGAGCGTCGCTTTAAGACCGAATTTCCACGCCAGCGATCGCAGCTGGAGCGCATCTGTTATAGTGCCACCATTCAATGGTACTGGGAGTGCCTACTCAAAGCCCCATTCCTCAAGGCACTCTGCGTACTAACGGCCACTATGTCCGCCATGGTCGTCTGGAGCGAACTGACCTTCTTCAGTCGCCATCCGGTGCTCTCCGTGTTTGCAAACGTGATCAATGTGGCCAATGCCAGCAACGACTTCTTCACCATTGAGCTATTCTCGATGATCGTCCTCTGCTATTTCTTCTACTGCACCTATTCGACAATATTGCGCATCCGATTCCTCAATCTGTACTATCTGGCGCCGCATCATCAGACAAACGAGCACAGTCTCATTTTCAGTGGCATGCTCCTCTGTCGCCTCACCCCGCCCATGTGCCTCAACTTTTTGGGTCTGATCCACATGGACTCCCACATAATACAGAAGGTGAGTTCTTTCTTATTGATAAGAAAAGAAGCAAATTTCTTTATTAACATGGTTACGCTTGCAGCGAATTATGGAAACGTATTATACACAAATCATGGGACACATGGACGTCATTGGGATCATCGCGAATGGTTTCAACATCTACTTTCCCATGTGCATGCTAGCATTTTGTTTGGCCACCTGGTTCAGTCTGGGCAGTCGTGCGTTGAACGCGTTGGGCTTTCAACAGTTCCTGCAGCACGAGACAATTGCCACCGAATTGGTGCAGGAGGGCAAGGATTTGATAGCGCGCGAGAAGCGACGCCGCCAGCGTGCCGAGGAGGCAATGGCAAGGCGACGTGACTTTACCCGGCCGGACACCTTGCCCAGCAGCCATGATTACATGGGCAAATACCGCAGCGGAACTGGTGGTAGTGGCGGCATTGCTGGTGGTCCACTGTCCGCTGGTCCTCGCTCGCCAGCCGATGGCCTTCTGCGGGACGGCGATGTTAGCTTTGATTATGCGGCAGTTGCCTCCTCCTCGGCGCTGGGTGTGCCACGCTCGCTGTCGGATGAGATCAACGATCGGTTCGGTGTCAGCACCCAAATGCAGATCGGTTTCCGCGGCACGAGCAACGAGCAACAGGACGTCTACCACGAGGAGAACGAACGTCGCATTGTTGGACCGCCGCCGCGGGGACTCTTCGACGATGTCTAAGCTCGGAAATAGCATTCCCTATTATAATTTGTTTGGTTTTCAGCTAAATGTGTATATTTTTATGTATTTGATGTATCTCAAAAGTGTTTTTGTGCTAGTTAATTTAATTTTTGTTTAAGCTTCTCCGTCAGCCTGTCACAAACAAAATACATTATGAAACATCTCGAAAGTAAAAAATGCTCGCTTAGTGATGGTCGGCAAACATGACCAGTGGCGAGGATGGAGGAGTACGTTGTTCTTTTCCGTCTGTCGACTGCTGCTCATTGCTGCCTGTCAAACAAAATACATTGTCAAAAATCTCAATAAACGACAAAAGTTCTGGTGGGCAATTTACTGGTCGCCGGCGAGGATGGAGGAGTACGTTGTTCTTTTCCGTCTGTCGACTGCTGCTCATCTCTGCCTGTCAAACAAAATACATTATCAAAAATCTCAATAAACGACAAAAGTTCTGTTGGGCAATTTACTGGTCGCCGGCGAGGATGGAGGAGTACGTTGTTCTTTTCCGTCTGTCGACTGCTGCTCATCTCTGCCTGTCAAACAAAATACATTGTCAAAAATCTCAATAAACGACAAAAGTTCTGTTGGGCAATTTACTGGTCGCCGGCGAGGATGGAGGAGTACGTTGTTCTTTTCCGTCTGTCGACTGCTTCTCATCGCTGCTGGGCATCTCTGCGCCGAGTTGATTCCAGAGTTCCGCAATGGGATGTTTTTTAATTAATTTACGTTTTTTGAAAAATTTGCTTCGCGAGGAAAGCGGCGTTTGTGGCCATAACTTGAACATAGTCAGTTTATTTTTGACAGCGACCACAGCAGTGCTGCCAGCTTTAAGTTTATTTTACGATATTACCGTTAGGGTTGCTATGACAGTTTATTTATGCGTGCGTGTGTGTGTGTTTATCGTACTGTTAACATGGCAGCTAACGTAACGAATGCACAACGTGCAAGTGGAGAAAGGAGAGTGGAGAGAGAGCATAGTGAATGTAGTATAAAGTGAAAATAACATTAAAGTCGCTACTGTTCTGTTTTTGGTTGAGATTCTCTGTGTTGCAACGCAAGTGGAGGGAGGGAGAGAGTTCGACTATTCATCACCGCCACCCTCCTCATCCTCGTCGAATTCGCCCTCCTCGTCGGCTGTTGCCTCCTGGTACTGCTGATATTCGGAAACCAGATCGTTCATGTTGCTCTCAGCCTCGGTGAACTCCATTTCGTCCATGCCCTCGCCGGTGTACCAATGCAAAAACGCCTTGCGACGGAACATGGCCGTAAACTGCTCGGAGACACGCTTGAACAGCTCCTGAATCGCCGTAGAATTGCCAATAAATGTGGCAGACATTTTTAGACCACGTGGCGGAATATCACAGACGGCTGTTTTACAATTGTTGGGTATCCACTCAACAAAGAAGCTGCTGTTCTTGTTCTGAATGTTGAGCATCTGTTCGTCGACCTCCTTCATGGACATGCGACCCCGGAAGATGGCCGCCACGGTTAGATAGCGACCATGTCGCGGATCGCAGGCGGCCATCATGTTCTTCGCATCGAACATCTGCTGGGTCAGCTCGGGCACGGTTAGGGCGCGATACTGCTGAGATCCGCGCGAGGTTAGTGGCGCAAAGCCCGGCATGAAGAAGTGTAGCCGTGGAAAGGGCACCATGTTGACGGCCAGCTTGCGCAGATCGGCATTCAGCTGGCCGGGAAAGCGCAGGCAGGTCGTCACTCCGGACATGGTGGCCGACACCAAATGGTTTAAGTCACCATAGGTGGGCGTCGTCAACTTCAGTGTGCGGAAGCAGATGTCATACAATGCCTCGTTGTCGATGCAGTACGTCTCATCCGTGTTCTCAACCAGCTGATGCACGCTCAGAGTGGCATTGTAGGGCTCCACGACGGTATCCGATACCTTGGGCGAGGGCACAACCGAGAATGTGTTCATTATGCGATCGGGATACTCTTCACGGATCTTCGAGATGAGTAACGTGCCCATGCCCGATCCGGTGCCACCGCCCAGCGAGTGCGTCAGCTGAAAGCCCTGTCAAAGCGTTTACCCATCGATTAACCATGCTACTATTCTCCGACTATGAATCAACCACAATCAGTACTTCTCCCCATAACTAACCTGTAGACAGTCGCATCCCTCAGATTCCTTGCGCACCACATCCAGCACCGAATCAACAAGTTCGGCACCTTCGGTATAGTGTCCCTTGGCCCAATTGTTGCCGGCGCCCGACTGCCCAAAGACAAAGTTGTCTGGCCGAAAGATCTGTCCAAAGGCGCCCGAGCGCACCGAGTCCATGGTGCCCGGCTCCAGGTCAACAAGTATGGCACGTGGCACATATTTGGCGCCAGTTGCCTCATTGTAGTAGACATTGATGCGCTCCAATTGTAGATCACTATCGCCGTAGTATGTCCCCGTTGCGTCGATGCAATGCTCATCGGAGATCACCTCCCAGAACTTGCCACCGATCTGATTGCCGCATTGGCCCGCCTGGATGTGCACAATCTCGCGCATTATTTATTTAAAATGACAAAAAAAAATATTTAAAATTGAATTTTGCTTGAAAAATAATTTCCGAATCAGCTCTGGTTTCCAACTGATTTTTCACGTATAATTTTTCCTTATTTTTTTCTTTAATACGTGTATCGTTGTTGAATCGAAGTTGGAATGAGACTTCCACATTTTCTATATACTTATATCCACTGCCAGACTACTTTGATCATAGGTGTATATATATATACACAGATTTTGTTAAAATATATCTACAATCGTTTCGATTTTTAAACAGGTATTTACATAGATAGATATATATATATATATTTGAGCGTTTCGTTAAGAATACAAGTTGTACATATAAATATTTTGAACTTGTTGCAATCTGTGATAATCATGACTTTTTATACCCCTGCAGATCTACCATAATGTATTCCTGATCAGCATCAATAGCCAAGCCTGTCTGATAAATCAAAATCTCAAAAAGCTGCTCAGAATACAAATGAATAATTCTGATGAGATCTTAAAAATACTGAACTATTTCGCTTAAAGACGTTCGGATCGGACGACTATATCAAGTGGCTGACATTGATCGATAAATGAGTTGTTGGATAAATAAAAACCAAAATATCCCAACTAAAATAGTTTCAAGCACTTAACTATTCCCAAAATCTTAAAATCATCGGACAACTATATCATAATCATCGATATATAATATGTAAGCAGTCTGCAGGGGTATTTAATCTTGGGCATGCCCAGGATAGGTTTTCCATACATTCTTAGTTTGTATCTACGTGAAGTGTGGTGGTTGGGTTAAGTTGGGTTGTCTACGTGGGTCTCTCGAGAAAAGCTACAGTTTGGCTACCAATAAATGGCCTAGATACTTATGTGTAACCACCAGAAGAATTTGTCACTTGTGTCGAGTGCAAGTGTGGCGCAAAAACACGCTGCCGAATGTATCAAACGGATGCGCGTTTCAGGCATAGAGTGCTCTCAATGATATCCATTGGCTGGAAATCGGGATCGATAAATTGCTCGTGGTTCAGGCAACGTGTGCCGCCCATACAGGTGCAGGAGCAGAGCGAAGCGGTTTCATCGTTCTCCGTCGTGTAGTTATTTTCGAGCAGCTTGCCGTGCATGTTGTACGTGGACTCGTCATCAAATGTGAGCGGCTGATTGCCAGCAGCCAGATTCTGTGCATCCTGCTCATCCCTCTTCGCGTCCTCGGCTTGCCTGCAAGCAAACAAAACGTAATGAATACTCTTTCTGGACACACATCGGGAATCACTTGCATTGTCATGAAGCGCAGCACAAGCAAATTAATACTGGCAGCCACCACAGCCAGACCGAACAGGATGAATACCAAGCTGAGCGCCACATAGCCCGGCTTGTTGGTCAGCGCCTGGTCATTCTGCAGAGCCACATAGTCTCCAAAACCGATGGTGGTCAGCGTGACAAAGCAATAGTAGAAGCTGTCAAAGTAACTCCAGCCCTCATAGCGGGAGAACACAGCTGCGCCCGTCGTGATGATTATCGAGGAGAGCATGCCAGTGGCCAACATAAGATTCATTTCTGTGGCATCGGTGCATCTCGCTCCACTGGCTCGTTTCGCTCGTCTGATTATCACGGATGCGAACTTGTTCAAGCGCTCACCAATCGACTGGAACATAACCAAGCCGAGGGGTATGCCCACCTGGAAGACAAAGGATCTATTAGACATGGGTTCTCATTAAAGTGTGCAACTGCTAGCAAAGTGTTTTAGCCCGATAATATTACCATCGCATAGAACATTGTAAATAACTTTCCGGCCACAGTGGTTGGTGTCGAGTGTCCGTAGCCTGAAAAATACATAAATTATCCAATAAATATGCATGCATTTCTACGAATAATGTTACGTACCGTAAATGTTTGCCTATTTTCAAATAATAACTCTATAATCGATCTAGCATTCTTAAACTTTATGTTTACAGACAAATAAATATGCATTTACCCATATCTGTCAAGTGTTTTCTTTTATAACTGGGTCCTAAGGTTTATTCTTAAGCACAAAGTTTCTTTCTATAATTAAGGTTAATCTTGTAAACCTTCCTAAAAATAATAACTACATTGATCAAAATATGATTTATAACTAAAATGGCACGTTATTTAAACAAAATATTCATTCTATAATAAAGATTCATTTGAATACAACATATCTTAAAAATAATAACCAGAAAATTTCGAAATATAAATATTACTTATAACCAATATCGAAAAAGTTTTTAAAATAAAAATATTTGTGGCAAAATCACTCGTTTATTTAATGATTCCTTTAACGCAATGTTTTCTTATCATTTTTACCAGCATGTCCCAAATATACTCCGTAGTACTTAGGTCCGACAAGGAATTATGAATCCCTTCAGTCAATATTTTGTGGGCACAATAAAATGAAAATCCCAAAGTGAAGTAAGACGAGAGTCTCCAAATAAATATTGGTCTCAATGTCTTTTCAGACCGGTAGTCTCTTCTTTCTTATTTTTTATAGAAATTGAAATCGATCAAATATGGGCAGTTTTACTATCAGAATATAATATAGAATTTTCGAAACCATTTAACTGACACGTTATCCATTTATGTGTTACATATGTATTACTTATTATTATAAGCGCATTTAAATGCGATTAGTTAAATATATTTTCATTTTTTTAAACCTTTTAGAAGCTAACCCATTCAGTGAATCAGATTATAGCCCTTGAAATTTATACATATTTATATACAACACATTATTCCTTATAATTATAAACGAATTTCAACTCGATTAGCTAAAATTGTTTGTGTTATATTTATTGATTATTTTAAACTATAATCGTTACTTTATTTTGAAATGTTTGTGTGGCTTAAAGTTTATTCTATTAAGTTTTTTAAGCTGTAGATTTTTTAAAGTTTTGAAAATATTTTCGTAGTTTTCAAGTTGAATAAGTTTGTTTTGGTTTTTATTTTAAAACTTTCTATCACTCTATGTATAATTTGTAGCTGGCTCGAGCTGAAGTTTAATAAAATTCTTCTTTTTTTAAATCAAAATAGATTTTTTTTAACTAGAGCTCAAACTAGCTACAATTTGTTGAATTTAGTTAATTAATATAATTGATGCGGTTTCAGATTTGTTTGTATAATATTTACCAATCATTGCCAGCACCACAGTGGCAAAATAAAATGCGCCAGCGAATTTCCACTGAGGTCCCGCTTTGTGTGGTTTGTTCTCAATTATTACTATTTCGATCATCCGGTAGTCTTCGGCACTCACATTGTATTTCTCAACGAAATTATTCTTCACCGCTACGGCATGAAAGCAAAATTTGATCCGTGTTCCAATATCAATATATCAAATTCATGGCCAATTAATAAAATGAATAAAATGAAAATGTGCACAGATCAACAACAGTTCTAATTTCAATTAAATCAAATCCAATCTTAACCTGTTGATCTGTGACAAGAATGATAATTTGATAAAGATGACTTCTTTTTTTTGTTTTACATTTCTTGTAATTTTTACTTGTTTACTTTTTGGGATGGATGAGTGCGAATTAGAGAGTGGTTTGTGGGGATTTTGGATATTGCCGGGGATACATATTATTGTTTGCATTAATATATATGTACCTTGCAAAAATTCCCAACGCTTTGCCTCCGTTTGCGATTCAAGCGAGTCAAAGACTGCCGCCCCGATGAGCAAATAGGTAAATGTGCACACAACCAGCGACAGGGTTCTTACGTTCTGACGCTTCATGGCGCAATGGACAACAAATTCGAAAGCTGTCTGGCGACTGGATTCAATTAGCATTGAAATTATTATGTATTTATTTTATTTTTGTTTTTGTTTTTGTAACGTTATTTTAATGTCGCCTGTTTACATAGGCCTGTTACATATGCCCGTGAAGGATGCTGTCAAGGATTCTGTAGAAATCGATTAACTGGCGTACGCTTGCAGCAACATATCAACTTTTGCTTTATTTTGCTGGCATTCAAACACTGTGCCCAGCTGGGCTTACAATTGGTACATAGAATGCCATATTTTGACACAGCACTGCGAATTACTAGTTTTGAGTTCAAAACTAGTTTTATTTCATTTAACTGAAAACCGATTGGTGATTTGTGATTTGCGATTAGCGGGAAAATCGGTGTACGATGTACAGGGCTGTTAGTTTCGGCGCAGGTTGGCAGCACTCAAACACTATGTGTGTATCGATAAGACATCGGATTATCGTTTTGCTTTGGCATTTGTTTATGTGGAAAATCCACGCAAGTCCATACTAAAGTTTAAATAGCTGCAGCTACGCTAAACATTTAAACATTCTGCGCATTCATGCCGAACAATTAATACCGAAATGCTGCGCATTCGTCGTCGTTTCGCGCTACTCATTTGCTGTGGCTGTCTACTCATTTTTCTTAGTCTCTATGTAATCCTCAATTTTGCGGCGCCGGCTGCCAATGCAAAAAAGGTAAGTGTGTGTGTGTGTGTATGTGTGAGATAATGTGGAGTTTAATTTTAATTTCATATATTGACAGCCAAATTATACAGCGCTTGAAAACAGAGTGGAACAAGTCGAAAATGGACTGCTGGAGTCTGGCCATGAAATGCGAGGTTTGCGCGAACGTTCCGCAAAAAAACCGCAAAATAAAGACGATATCCTTGCGTTAAATGCAATCCATACACAGACAACAGATGATAATGGGCAATGCATCGATGTCGTCAGACAGGTGCCCCAGGTGGATGTGCAAATGTTGGAATGGTACGAAAAAATGACATTTGCAGACGTTGACGGCGGCGTCTGGAAACAGGGCTGGAACATTAAATACGATCCATTCAAATACAATCAGCATCACATGCTGAAAGTGTTTGTTGTGCCCCATTCCCACAACGATCCCGGATGGCTAAAAACATTCGAGGAGTATTACAATGCGGGTAAGATCAAAGCAAATGATATATACATATGTATATACATAGATAAAGAGATAGATATAGATGTAATATGCAATTTGTAATAATTAGTTACATTTTTAGGAGATCTTAAATTCACACTAGAAATTTATAAAAATTCATAGTAATTAACTTTACTGTATAAAATTCTTCATTGAACAGTTCTTTGAATCAATTGCTTCCCTGTCATTTTGCAATCCGAAGTAGATTATTTTTTCTAATTTTTGAGAAGCTTAAATCGCATCGAAATTGATAAGAAAGTTCAAGGAGAAATCACATTTGGACTTGTAGTTCCTATCAGCATCTGCGAAATATACTAACTCCATTTGAACTGAGTTATTTTTAATAACAAAGTCATTATATTTGAATTGCCGCCCTGCGCTTACTGTTTGTTGATTGAATTGCAATTACATTTGAACACTATGTTAAGTGCACTTAACTGCAGTCGAAGCGTCCAGCGTTAACAGTGCTCTCTTTGTGCAGCTTCCTCTCCCTCTCTCTCTCTCCCGCGCTCGTAGATCTGCTGCTAAACATGCGTTCGTCGCGGTCGCTTCTGTTCTTGGAAAGCTCAGCGTTTGCTTGGCAACAATTAAATTCTTGAACATTTTTAATTATTAAAGATTGTAATTTCCTTGAATTTTGACAGATACAAAACATATCTTATCGAATGCGCTGCGAAATTTAAGCGAGAATCCAGATATGAAATTCATTTGGGCTGAAATTTCATATTTTTCTCGATTTTTTGACGATCTGGGCGAGCACAAGAAGCAATTAATGCGAATGTAAGCGATAAAAACTAAACTTGAAACTTGAATTTGAAGGCAACATTTTAATTATTTTTGGCAGGATTATAAAGAAGGGACAACTGGAGTTTGTTACCGGCGGCTGGGTAATGCCCGACGAGGCCAATTCGCATTGGCGGAATGTGCTCCTCCAATTGACGGAGGGACAGACCTATTTGAAGGAGCATCTGAACGTGACGCCAACCGCATCCTGGGCGATTGATCCGTTCGGACACAGCCCCAGTCTGCCGTACATACTGAAGAGGAGCGGCATGAAGAACCTGCTGATACAGCGAACCCATTACTCTGTGAAAAAGGAGCTGGCACTGCAACGCAACTTGGAGTTCTACTGGCGCCAGACGTGGGAAACGAGCGGGAAGAATGCACTATTCACCCACATGATGCCGTTCTATTCGTACGATATTCCTCACACCTGTGGACCCGATCCCAAGGTGTGCTGCCAGTTCGACTTTAAGCGCATGGGCGGCTTTGGATTGAGTTGCCCGTGGCGCCAGCCACCACGACCCATCGACGAGAACAATGTGGATGCCCGGTCAGAATTGATCGTCGATCAGTGGAAGAAGAAGGCCGAATTGTATCGGACGAATGTGTTGCTTGTGCCGCTGGGCGATGATTTCCGCTACAAGCAGAACGTCGAGTGGGAGGTGCAGCGTGTCAACTATGAGAAGCTCTTCGAGCACATCAACGGCAATCCACATTTCAATGTCGAGGCACAATTTGGCACACTTGCCGAGTACTTTGAGGCGGTGCATCAGAGCGGGCATTCTGAGTTTCCATCGCTTAGCGGTGATTTCTTCACGTATGCCGATCGTGCCGATAACTATTGGAGTGGCTATTACACCTCCAGGCCGTATCATAAGCGCATGGATCGCGTCCTCATGCACTATTTGAGGTCGGCGGAAATGCTGCATGCCTGGCTGCCCTGGGACTCGATGGCTGGCTTCAATGCTAAACTGGAGCAGGCGCGTCGTGATCTATCTCTCTTTCAGCATCACGATGGCATCACGGGCACCGCCAAAACGCATGTGGTGCAGGACTATGAGAAACGACTCGTGGAAGCGATCAAATCCTGTCAGTTTGTGATGCAACAGGCTGTCTATCGACTGCTCACAAAGCCATCCATCTACAGTCCCGATTTCATTTTTCACTACTTTACGCTGGACGATTCGCGCTGGCCCGGCGTCGGTGTGGAGGAGAGTCGCACCACAATCATCCTGGGCGACGAGCTGCCCACCAAGCATGTCGTCCTGCACAACACGGTGCCGCACTGGCGCGAACAACTCGTCGATTTCTATGTATCCAGTCCCTTTGTGAGCGTCACCGATTTAGCCGGCAATGCTGTGGAGGCGCAGATGTCGCCCGTCTGGAGCTGGCATCATGATACCATCAGCAAAACCGTCAATCCACAAGGCTCCACCACCAAATATCGCATAATCTTCAAGGCACGAGTGCCACCCATGGGATTAACCACTTATCTACTTACAGTCGCCAGATCAAAGCCAGCGTGAGTTTATTTATTTAACGCCAACTATTTTCCATTAAGTAAGAAATATTTAAAAGATTTTTAACGAGTGATTTCCAAATTTGTTGTTTTTGTTTTAAAATTGAATTGTTTTTTTTGCAGGCACACGACGTATGCAACGCATCTGCTGCTGAACGGCAGTCCGGTGTCGGTGAGCTTGGGCCAGTATCCGGAGGATGCCAAGTTTGGGGAGCATCGCGAATTCTCGCTACGCGTCGGCACTGGACCCACCTTGGCCTTCTCTGAGCATGGGCTGTTGAAATCGATGCAGCTGTCAGCGACCACTGCGCATGTGCCAGTGCATCTGAAATTCCTCAAGTATGGCACACGTGTCCATGGCGATAAATCCGGCGCTTATCTGTTTCTGCCGAATGGCCCTGCAACGCCCATTGTGGGCAATCCCCCCGTGGTGCTCGTCAGCGAGGGCAAACTGGAGTCATATGTAAGTGTTGGCCTGCCCCATGTCATCCATCAGACCGTGTTGCGTGGCGATGCGCCCGAAATACGCAATCTGGTCGACATCGGTGTGGCGGACAACACCGAAATTGTGATGCGTCTGCAGACGCAGATCGACAGCGGCAGCACATTCTATACGGATCTGAATGGACTGCAATTGATACAGCGGCGTCGATTTGAGAAGCTGCCCCTGCAGGCCAACTACTATCCGGTGCCGACGGCCATGTTCATCGAGGATGCCAACATGCGGCTGACACTGCTCACGGGTCAGCCGCTGGGCGGTTCATCGCTGGCATCCGGCGAGTTGGAGCTGATGCAGGATCGTCGTCTGGCCAACGACGATCAGCGTGGACTCGAGCAGGCCGTCTTGGACAACAAGCCGGTGTTGCACATTTATCGCCTGGTGCTGGAGAGGATCGGCGATTGTGTGCGTCCGGCGGAAGCGCATCCGGCCAATTACTTGACAAGAGCGGCGCACAGGGCATCGCAGGAGCTGCTCGATCCACTGGACAAGCTGATATACATTGAGAACGACTGGACTGGGTCACAGGCGCAATTCGGAGCCGATCATGTGCCGGCCAACGAGGATCTGGATGTGGTTGCGATGCGACGACTGACAAAGGGTAATGCCAAGAAGCAGCGCATTGGCTGCGTGTTGCATCGCACCCAGCTGCTGCAGTGCAACGAGGAGGCGCCACCAGATAAGGTGAGTTCAGTCTACAAATAATATACAAATATAATATTAATAATTTGTTTAATCTCGTTTGCCAGTTTAACGTGTGCAACTTGTTGCAAGCTGATGAGCAAACATCAAATCATCGCTGTCAGCGCTCCACACTGACATTCCTGCAGATTCTCGAGCAGATCGAGTCGAAGGTGGCGCCCCAACTGTGCCCCATGGAGACTGCCGCCTACATAATCAGCTATAGCACCGACAATGACAGTTGAAGTCCATTCAAAATTAATTTATTACACACTTTGACTAGCAGAAATGCAAAGAAAAACAAAAAACAAAAATCACTTAAGTTATTTATGTAAGCACGTTACTTTAACACTGACCAAAATACCACTTCCGAATATTATACGTATGTGAATCTCAAGTTACGTAAACTCTTATGATTTGTTCGACTGCAGGGATTATATATACATATATATATATATATTTATATACATACATGTGTGTGTGTAATTTAAATTTGTTTCGTGTGATATTTGTAGTCGTGTCCCGCAACTTCAAGCAATAAATGTTCAATATAATCTTACTGATTTAAATTAATTTCTCTAGCATTATAATATTTTAAGTGATTAAATCGCAAACACAACGATATTTTTGGGTATTCATTTGAAATTCGGCTGATAATTATTAACTGTTCATTTGAATTATCACTTTGATAACACAAAATATCCAATAAGAATTGCACTCTGAAAATCTCCCCATTTTGTATTGAAGTAATTAGCGCAATTAAATTTAAAAAAAAAAAGCAAAAACGAAAACGATTTTGAAATTTGACAAATATATAAATATATTGTAAATAATCGATCGTGATCAGTTTCGATTTGTTTGACGACACTTTCGAATTTGTTTCGCTGGGTTTTGGACGAAGTGGAGTCTGTCAGCAGCCAATTGAGAAACGCGTGTTGTCTGGAAAATGCAGAATGGAAATCCAAATTGAATCCGTGTTGACGTAAAGTGGTTGTTTTTCTCACTGTGTCAAATACAGTGAGAGAGCAAGGTTGGGAGAGAGAGAGTTCACAAAATGAGCGCAGGCTGCACACACATTGCTCTTGTGCTCTTCCAATTTGAAATGGGCAACAAAAGCAAAATTGAAACTCACACAGATAAGCAACGCTCTCTCTCTCTCTCTCTCTCGCACGCGTATGTGTGTGTGTGTGAGTGTGTATCTGTGTACAACCACTGATTAGCCCACCATCGGAATTTTAAGTTCTGTACAGAAATCTCAGCTACTCAGCGCAAGCAGCACAAGTCGAGAGATAGATAGATAGAGAGAGAGAGAGAGAGAGGGAGCAAGAGCGAGTGTGCGAGAACCGAGAGAGCGTAAATGTAAATCGAGCGAGGCAAAGCTGCTTTCGGCTACGAGGTGCACGTTCAGTGTCCAGTTCAGTTCAGTTGAGTTCAGTCAGAGTCAGAGCGTCGTCATCTGTGAGTTTTGTTTATATGCCACACACATGTAACAATATTACAACGAAAATAAGCACAAATAGTAGTGCTGACAAAAACTGACACATATACCCACATACCATATGTATTATATATATTATATATATATACAAGTGTATGTCGAGTATATCTAATCAAAGAGATCATTTGCAACAACAAACAAACCGAGAAAAGTGCTATAAAATTCTTGCAACAAAAATCACTATTAAAATATATATATATATATAAATTGTCGTCGTTGTTGTTGTTGGGTTTTTTTAAACAAAATTCGTTTGAACAAAATTTAATTAAATAATGCACACACGCGCTTAGAATGTAGTTGCATATGTATAAGTATCTGTGTGTGTGTGCCAGTGTGTGCGTGTGTATGTGTATCTTAAAAGTGGCCATGTGTATCTCTCTAAGCTCTTTGCGTGCCTATGTGTGTGTGAGTGTGCTTGCCTGTGTATGTGTGTGTGTTGAAGCGTGCAAGTGTGTGTGTGTTAGTGTGTTTATGTGTTTATGCGTCGCATGTTAGTTTCTTCAACGTTCTTTACGCCGTCTTCTAACTTTTTGTGGTAGTGTGTGTGAGTGTGTGTGGGACTTGTGTGAGTGTGTTGTGTGTGTGCGCTGTAGCCTTCTTACAGTATTCATGTATGCGTGTGTATGTGTGAGTGTGCTTTTTTGTGAACTACGTTTTGTTTCAATGCCAAAAAGTATCTCTGTGTGTGTGTGTGTGTGTGAGCGCTTTGCTCGCTTTGCCTTTGCTTGGCATTTTCTGGTTACATAAATACTCACACCCAAGTCTTATGTGTGTGTGTGTGTTTACCAAAACCATAATGTGCTAGCTTTGAAGGTGTCAGCGCTCGTGCGACATAAAATTAAATTAACACTACAAATCTAATCGTTGCGCCAACCAAGGAAACAGAAACAATCACAGTTTTCCAATAAGAAATTTTAACACTTCATTGGAAGCAGCTGGCAGAAACAACAAAAACAACAACAGGAACATAAAACACATGTGTTAATTACAGCCAGAACAACAACAACAGCAAACTGCCTGAGCAGGTTCTCTCAGCCTCAGCTCAGCTCAGCTTCAGCTTCAGCCCCAGCTCATTCCAATGGTCAAATGTCATGCAAAAAGTGGAAACACACAGAGAACAACAACAATTCAGCAACTGGCAAACCTAAAGAACGCAACGAAATAAGCACAGCAAAAAAATAAAAAAAAAACGAACAAAAAAAAATGAGCGTATAAACGAAAAATTAAAATCAACGACGTCATATAAAAGTGTGTCAAAGCAGCACACACACACATGCACTAACAGTGTTGGCAAAGCTTTTTCTACCAGTCAGTCAGTCAGTCAGTCAGCCGCTCTCTCACTCTCTATTTCTTCGCAGCTCGCTCAATTTGGTATTGCACTCTCTCTCTCTCTTTCTGGCTGCAGGCGCACACGGCGCGTATACACAATGTGTAAATGTATATTTTATTTAAATGTTTTTCGTTTGTTTGCTAACGAGTTTTTCTCGTTATTGTTAGACACACACACACACGTACATACATGCGAGCACATGAGATTTTCATGTTTGAGCAGATGCTTTAAACATATGGCGCGTGAGCATCCTTCTACATACACACATGTGTCAGTTTGTATTTATTGTATTATGTCATAAACAATTTGGTTTTGGCATTCAATAGAAGTTCAATTTGCTCAAGGCAAACGTGGCGTATGGTTGATAAGTTGAGTTGTGTTGAGTTGTAGCGTTATTTGTGGAAAGCTTTTTATTTTTGGGGCCACAACGGAAATGCAAAAGTTGCCCCAAAACTGTCTAAAAGCATTTATCTGTGTGAGAGTGTGTGTGTGCATCAATTTTCCGATGTTTGCATGAAAACCTAGTGCCCTAATAAGCGTTAACAGCACATACTCGCACAAACACGCTGACAGAGTGCGAGAGAGAGAAATAGCGGGGAGAGTAGAGAGAGTAACAGCGAGAGAAATTCCCACTGATTGGATTCCAACAGAAAGAGAGTGAGTGCGAGAGAGCGAGAGAGCGCATTAGAATGAGAGCCAGCCCTCGTCGAGTGGCAAATAAAACCACAAAGTATAATTGAAATAAATTCTAAAACAAGAACAAAAAATTGTGCCCACAACGCAGTTTCGTCTCAATGCTAAATTTGAAGTCCGACAACATTTCTTACAAAACTCAGTGTGGCAACTGTGAAATACGCGCGCGAACTAAAAAAGATACGCACTAACACACACACACATACAGATCAGACTGGCACGTGTACGTGGCAAACGCATTTGTATGTATGACATACATACCTGCACATGTATGCATGTATATGTGTTATGCAGATAGGCTGAAAAGAGCGTGCGTGCAGATATGTTATTGCACCAATTTGTTAACATTATAAGTTCAAAAATAACATTTTCGATTTTAACATTTGCAAAGAGACAAGCTGCAAGGGTAATGTTGACTTTTATCTGATATACAATTTTTTGCAAGTTAAGAAAAAGGTGTAAGCTTAGTTTAGAAACTGCTAAAAACTAAGTTTACCTCCTTCAAGGTCAAATTTTGAATAGCTTAAATATTTCGTGTATTTATTTTGTATTTTGCACTGAGGAACGCAAATAGTTGCAAAAACTAATGCTTTTTAAGGATATGAGTTATCGACGATGAAAGCGATCGATCTATGAGCGATTGATCGATATTTTGCCATTCTAAGCGGCAGTCGGATTAAATTGTTGCGTAGATTTTAGATTTAAACAGAGGCGGGAAATCGACAAGCAAATCAGCTGAACTCAGCCAACTCATTTTCAACTGACTCCGCCGCGGCGCAAAAAGAGAGAATTGCGTCTTATTGCGCAGGTCTGCAATTCGCTGATGGCAAATGGCAAATGGCAACAGAAACAGAAACAGCAACATAAACTCGAACGGGGCATCGCCAGTTGACTGTTTTTTTGCGTTAGACTCAAATGTGAGGCGAAGACGAGCACGCAAAGTCGACGCGTGACGCATACGTGAAAAACAAAAATATACATATATATGTATATGTATGTGTATATATATGGGTAGATATATTCAAATAATCTTAAAATTTAAATTATGACAGTTGCACAGTGCTAGTGACAGCAAACGCACACATACGTACATACATACATACATGCATACATACATATACACATATCTGCATACAAAAACACACACAAATAAACAGAATTAAATCCGCGGAAATTACGTTTGAATTCGATTAAATTCAAGATCGATAACGGAACCTAATTTTGGAAATTGTAATTGTTGTATAGTAATTAGCGTGTGTGTGTGTTTATTTATATAACGGTGAATATATTTTGTCGTAAAGCAAACGAATCAACAAAAACAACAGCAACAACAATTGCAACGTAAACTGCATACAATAATTTATAAACAAACAAACAAAAGAAGTAACAACGATAACAACAACAACAGCAAGAACAACAATAATAATAACAACACCAACAACAACAACAGCAACAGCAACATTGGAGTGTCATATGTAAATGATAAATAATAAATACATAATAACATAATAATTATACAGAAGTGTGTTTACATTAACCAATTAATTAAATCCAAATAAAAGCTAATACCATATATAAAGAATACAAGTACAACAAATATATATATACCATATATTTAATAATATATATAATATATATAAATTAGTACATATATAGCCCCGCACTCAATTAATTGCAGCTGTATGCACGACTCCTTGCAGAAAGGTGAATATATCTATATATGTACATACATACATACATACTAAGTATATGTAAGCATAAGAAAAATATTTAATTTTTTTTTTTTTTCTAAACAGTCAAATGTATTTTAAGTGATACCCAATTTGTTGGTCTTCTGCGCGCTCTTTTTTGGCCTGTCTTGTCCCATTTCCAGGCTTGAACTTGTTGTTTTCTATTCCATGAAACGAGTACATGTATATGTATTTGTATATGTATGTATATGAATATGTATACATATGTATATCATCTATGTATTACGTGCAAAACGATCTCAGCTAATCAAAGTCATTCGCAGCTGAACTGAGCTGAGCTGAGCAGAGCAGAGCATCTTCCCCGCGCCCCCTTCATTGAGGTGCCCCTAATGGGTTTTCGACTGCCATTTTTTTGTTGTTGTTGTTGTTGTCTCCGCCACTCGTTAATTTACTCGTTTATTGGCCGACCCCGACACTTGATTCTAGATTTTGTTGTAGTTGTTGCTGTTGTTGCTGTTGTTGCTACTGTTGTCGAATGCAAATAGGCATTAAATTGTCCGTTGTTTGTCGTTTCGTTTCATTTACATTGCCCAACCGCTAATCTAACCCACCTCCCACCCTCCCCCTCCACCGCCCCCCCCCCCCTCCACCGCCCCCCCCCCCATTCCTCGTGCCCCATTGCGCAATGCATATAGAGCGCCAGCTAGTTATATGTGGGTTAAACTGTCGCTGCACCAAGCTAACCGAGAAAACCGAGAAAATCGCCGTGCCCCCTGCCAATATCAGTGTACGGCCGGAGAGCAGTACGCCAAATGAAGCGAAACACAAAAAAAAAAAATAATAATAATAATGTAAACGAGCCGAGAAATGAAATGAGAAAAAGGTTTATGTAAACAAGCAGCAAACAGCGCACCAAAAAATTTTCGTGCAAAAGGCACGAAACGGCTGTTAACCTATTTGGCATAATTGCAACGACAGACGGCAACAGCCAACTGGTGATGCCGACTCTCCGACGATTATCAGAGCCGAGGTGTGTGCACCACCACCATGTGGCCAATAGCAACAACAGCAGCGACGAGGCTGGATGTCAGGTGGTGCAGTTGCTGTTCGGTGGGGCGAGAATGGGGCTGAGAATGGCCTGAGAAAAACTAACAGCGAGCCGGAAATTGGCTTAAACTGCAGTTTAAATAATTACACCTTTCGCAGAATTGAAGGTGATTTATGTATGCTTACATTTTAGTAATAAACCAAAAGCTCACATCAACTCTAAGGAAGGGACTGACTACCTGCAAACGTAGCTTAAAAGTCATTAACTGGTTGAGCAATGTTTCCTAATATTTAACAACATTAACGGCGAATCATTTTAATTAAATATTCATTATTTGTCGTCATGTCAATTTCAACAACTTTTGGATGATTAAGTTTATTTCGTAAAGCTGTCGTCTTGTTGATAATTTCAATAGCTCTGAGGAGCGTATTCTATTATTATTAACTGAGAGTTATTATTTATTTAATTTCTAATAAATAGACTAATATGACTCGACAAACAAAAATACAAGCAGTAAAAAATCCTTTAATTCATTAATACGTAAATTTAATATTTCAATAAAAAATTTAATTTTTCTTAAGATTTATGGGTTATTTTATGTTAGGGAAAACTCAGGGAAAAAAACCCAATGAAATAAAAATATAAGATACTTAGTTCAAAATTGAGTTCTTAATGATAGAAATAGAGAGAAATTAATAACACGTTAAAAATTATTATTTTTATGATGAAGCTTAGATGGCAGTAGTTGAACTCCGGTCTGCAAGAGGATGTAATCTTTGGCGTACCTTCGATAGCTGTGCTCTCTTGTTTATTATAATAATAGGAATATATTGTGAAATATGCCTCTCCCTGGTGGTTGTGTTATATAATATGAGAGATTGTGTACTGGACGCTTTTAAACTAAAGTCTTCTTGCAGCACCGACTACAATCCGTGTTTGCCTTCTTTGAGGTACCCTCTTTTTACAAATCTTACAAATTTAGCTGACTCCCTTTATGGCTAAATCGGTCGATAACTTCATTGCGTGCCCTTTGACAACACTTTCTATAGTTACCCTGATGTTTTGCAATATTTAAAAATTGAGTAGTCAATATTATTAAATACTCGGTACTAACAAACATGAAATTATACCTAACTCATTTGGAAACCCGTTAAAAACGCATTTTAAAGCCTAATCACTGACGAGCCAAACCCACATTGATTTATTGATACATTTGCTATTTTTATGTCTGTCTTTATTTCTGGAATTTCCAGCTGATTAGCTGACATTACCTGGGCCCGGACTAAAGGTGTGAATTTGTGTGCACATCTCAGATGACCTTTGCCATTACAATCCAATCATCTATCAATAAAAAACACAAACAACAATGATTATGGGATTTTGTCATGCTCGTAAATTGGCAAGTGAATTTCTGTTGGAAATTCGTGATTTATTTCGCCCTTTTGAAAATCAAAGAAAAAGATGCAAAACAACAAACAAACCAGAAATGCGCTAATGCAATGTTTATTATTATGTAAATCCAAGCTTAAAATATAAAAACAACAATTTAAAAACAAAATTAATATACAGAAATAAATTATATGCAGATTTTTATGCCGCCTGCATATATCACATATATATATATATATATATATGTGTATATATATATTTATATCTTTATTACTTCTCAAATCGCACTCCCGTCGCCGGCCATGTGTCTATTGTGGCCGTATCTGTTCCATTTGCCACATTCTATGGGGCATTTCCATTCATATGGATGTATCGGATGTAGGAAAACAGCTGAAAACAGAAAACAGAAGTTAAGCATTGCTCTGGAGATGCAAATACGTTAACATACATATATAAGAAACCCCTTCATAAAAGGGAGGGAGTTTTAACTTTTATAAAAGCGCTCATAACGCAAAATACACTTAAGCGATAATCCGTTGTTCTGCTTGCAACAAAAACAAAACTTGCATCTTTTTGTCGCCTGCTTTTCTGCACTGCCAAGAAATGTTTGTCTGTGTCTCTCTCCCTATATCTATCTATCTCTCTCTATTCATATCTCTTTCCATCTCTTTCTTTCGCCGCTCTCTCTCTTTTCTTCTTCCCTGCATTAACTAGGCCAAAATTTAATCAAAATCCAACGAACAAAAAAAGTGCGAATTTGCATGGTTGCAAGCAACAAAAACAAACATGAAACTTGTCGCATTCAACTGAAAATGATTTCATTTTTGGTTACGTTTCGCTGGCAATTAAACTTTGTAGCAGCAATTAATTTACCTGTTTCATCTGCTCTCCCCTTTGCTGCACACACCCCCGCTGCCACCCCCCCACAAGTGTGCCTAATTGTGCGGCGTGCCTAATGCGTCACTTGATCACCAAAGGGGCTAATGGGGCAGCTACAAGCACTGCTTGCCCCAGAATAGATATGCGACGAATATTTTACGGTTTCGCGGATATTAATAAATACTGATGTACATATCGATGTATATATAAATATATATTTATATATGCTTATAGATATTTGATTAGCCTTGGTCGAATTTACTGGGTTAATCTATAGGAGACTTAAACTGCTAAAATCGTATAACGGATTAAGCAACGTTATTTTTTTGTATATATAATTGGATGACATTTTGATTTATGGTTCATATTCCCGTGGGGCTTTTTAATGGATTTGGATATTAGAAATATACCTGGAATTCTCTGACAGTCTATTTGAACTGACTGTTTGCAGCAACAGGTTGACTGAAAATAAAATCATTTACAATGTTTCACTCTACAAGAAATTTCAAAATTTTTGAATATCGCCAAACATATATATATATATATATATATATATATATATATATATATATATATAAATATATATATATAAGATTTATTTGCATAATTTGAAATTTTAAATCGATTCCAAATGTGAACATATTTATTTGTGTTTTTACTTGAATTGCTTACATAAGCGGAGTGTCACCAATGATTCCTGAAAATAAATCGATAAATCGACTGGTAAACAATATTAGATAAATTGACTTTATATATAGATAATTATTACAGTTATAGTTGTGTAATTTACTATGTATGTATGTAATGAGGTAATTTATGAACAGCTCGATGCAAGTGCTTTGGAATATATCAAATTGGGAACATCTTGTTGACTTGGCAAGGTAAAAGTTCTGCCACAAGTATTTTTGATGTTTTCTCTACACTCGGAAAATTTGAGTTGGTCGATTTGCCTTTTCCAGGTGCAACAACAGCTAGACGCAGTTGACGGAGCCACACAAATACATATGATTAGAGTGGCGAATGAGAGGAGAGACCTTCTATGCAACCATGTTGCCATCCTGTCAACCGTCCACTTGTTTACTTGCCACGGCCTCATGCCGCACTCAATTAGTTGTTCTTGTTGCCATTTGACTGACTTTTGGCTTTGCCACACTTACTTATGGATAGACGCTGAAAGACGCACCTTTTTATTCAGAGAGCTATTGCTGACTGGATATTGCTCACCTGCCAACAATAACATCAACAATACATACGTATATATATATTTATATATATATATATATATATAGATAGATATATATATGTACAGATATTTTTATACTCGTTGAGTATCGACGAGCGACCCAGCGACATAGTTTTGTGTTGTGCTGTTCTCTGTTCTCGGCTCGCCCGCAACTTGCCACAGTAATTTGCATATAACAGAGACTCACACACACACACACACACACACACTTGGCTGGCTGGCTGCATGTTATTTGTACGCCTCCCTGGCATCGCAGTCAGCGTCGCTCGTTTGGCCTAATTGTGCGCTTTTGATTTAGTTTCCATGACGTGGAGGCGGCATAGCCCAATGCTACAACACACACCCCTCCCGCCCATCTCTGCAGCACCTCCCCTTTCCAGCGCAGAATGTGCATGTTGCGCTCAAAATCTCTCTCTATTTGTCTCTGTATTTCTCTCGTTCTCTCGCTCTCTTGTGAAATTCTGCTTGGCGCAGCATTTTGCTACTTGCCACTTGCATTTTTCGCGTACCTTGAGTATATTTTATTAATTTAGTTGTTCATTTTTGTTGCTCTTTTTGTTTTTATTTTATTTTATTTTATTTTTTTGTTGGCCAAGGCGCGCTTACAATTTGCTTCGCTAGTTGTTATTGGTGAATGTGTGTGTGTGTGTGTGTGTGTGTGAATGTGTGTGTGTGAGTGTGTGTGTGTGTTATATTTTTATTTTGAAATTATTACGTTGGGCAACCTTCACCTATTTATGGTAAACGAACAACTTGGATTTTTTGAAATTTTCAGCTTAGTTGAACTTGAAGCGATATTTATGTAATAAATGGCCGTAAATAATTACGTACAAATTAATATGAGTGTATTTATTAAGCGTACTAATGAGAAAATCACTAATACACTCGGAAAAAAATCACACAAATACAATTTAGTCAATTTAAAGTATTATTTTGAGTGTATTTATTTATTGATCGCATCTGAATCGAGTGTGAGCACATCGCGTATACGTAGCAACTCCATTATGCAACACATAATTAGGGGTTAATGTAAAATTCTAATTAAGGCTGCTTATTAATAATTATAATTTGGCTACCAAAATATCCGGTGATGCCACATCCCAAACACAACTCCCTGTCGGCACATTTTTATGCCGCGTCGACACAAACAAGCCAAGCCAAGCCATATTATATTTATGAGGGGCAAGAGCCACACACACATTGTCTGATGATACATATCGACATGTTCAACAAAAGACCGCTAGTCGAGACAACGAAATCTAAAGCCAAAATCCAGGGCAATAAAGCAGTGGTGCATTGGAGCAGCTGAGCAGTTGAGCCTTGGAACAGTGGAGCATTGGAGCAGTGGAGCAGCAGCCAAGCAGTTGAGCAGTCAAGCTGTCAAAGCCGCTTACTCCACTCATCATTCTCTGTTTTTTTCTCCTCTTTTTTGCTTGTAACCGAGAACCCACAAGAACAAAAACCAAATGAATTTATATATATATATGTGTATGCATATATACATTTACATACACTCAGAAAAAATCGATCTGCTTTCTAGAAAATCGACACACTTTTGGCGTCAGGAATAACTCCCCTTTTTATTAAGAAAGTACATTTCTTCAAGTAAAGAGGATTCAACCTCAGGGAAAAATTCGCAGCTCCCTCTAGTCGGCTCTGGAGAATAAGTTTATAAATTTATAAATTAATTTAGTTTAATTTAAAAAAAAATTAAGATTTAATGAGCTAGCAAATTTCATTTCTGAATTTCAGGGTGTATTATTTCTAAAAATAAGGACTTTTCAAAAATAATCTATTATTAGGAAAAATATTCCTCCAGAATAGAAAAAAACTTGCTAATTATCTGAAAACCAAATAATTTATTTTTGGCCAGTTTTCTATTTTTCAAGTCGATATATTTTTTTTCTGAGTGTAGATTAACGTAACGGCAGCAAACATGCCGCAGTCTCTGGCGGGGATACGGGCTCACAATGAGCATAAATTATGTGCACAAAGCTGGAGGGGGGTGTCTGGGTGTGTTGGTTGCGGGAAGGGGGAGGGGGTGGTGCGGTTGAGCGTAAACAGGAGATGCCGCGAGGAAAAAAGCGACATTCTCAGTGCTCAGCATCTGCGTACAAACACTCAAAACTTGAAGCAGCTTTCCGCTCCTGGAGTCCAAGGAGTGGGAAGATGGCAAAATGGGAAAGTTTGGGTGTGTTCTTGCCCACTTATCTTGGTTGAATAGACGACGATGCGTTGATGCCACAGCCAGTGTAAATATTTATAGACACAAACACACACACACGCACACACAGACACGCAAGCACACACATACACACAATCAATGAGGAAGTGAACCCTTCATTTGGCGACGCCTCCAATCCGTCCATAGTATTTTTATCAGAGGGGTCAGTTGGTGTTTTTGGTAATTTCATATCGCGTGCTTCATTTATTGATTTTTGCTTTCATTTTTTATGTGGCATGCAACACACTGCCACACAAATAACTGCTAACATATGCGAGTTTGGTTAGCTAGCTAAAAGCCAGAATATACTGGTCGAAAGTAAACATTACATCTGAAACTCACACACACACACAAACACACACACACACACACAGATGTATTTCATTTGTACTCAACTTACAAAAACACGTGCCGACAAAGTCATCGAGGTCGTCCCTTGGTCCCCCCTTGGCTCCCGTTGGTATTCATTTCGCATCATTCGCTTTTCATCTACATATTTGGCGCCAGGTTAAATATGTGAAGTGTGTTTACCTTTTTGCAGGCAGTGTCCTTGCCAACGGGACTTTGCTTTAAGGCACTTTTAAAGGGGCCGACACGAATGACTACAGTGCGCCCTCGTTTAATGTAACATCCGATTTTAACTGCTGTACATGAAAATTTATATGAATAAAATAAATAAAATAAATTGAATAACATAAAAAAATAAATTATTTAATTACTAAAGTTTCTTATAATAATTTGATTATTTGTCTTGTCACGTAAAAAACACAAGCATCCAAAAGTGTTCCAAGCATATTTCTCTGTGCCCCTCCAGCGTATTCCTAATTTACGTAGCTTGGTCACACTTATATCGGAACCTCACGATATTATTTTAAATATATTTTTTTAGGCTAAATAATTCTTAAAGAATTCGAAGCAGCTTAAGAATAACTGTAATAAATTGAATCGATTTAAATGGGTTGCATTGAGCGAGGCCGCACTGTAGTACAATTTACGGGCCCTTAAGACTTGTCCTTTGAACTGAAGTCAACCTTATGACATTTTGCTCTTTTGTTCTGCACAGTTCATATCCGATGGCAACTTCCGCTAATGCGCCACTTCCTCCCACTTCTACTCCTCCAACAACAATGCTCACTGACTCCTGGCCCGGATCGGACACTGACTGCCAGTTATCAACTCGCTCCACAATAGTGTGCCGTGGGCTCCACTTGGCTCGGTTCCATTGTCGATTTAACTATTTGTGTTGTTGTGTTATTTTCTTGTCCCATTTTCATTTGTTTAGCGGCTGTTGTTATTTTCGTATTTCTCTATTTCTCCATTTCTCTATTTGATTCTCGGCTATCGCACATTTGTCGCAGCTGCAATTACGAATTTGGGGCAATTGTTTGCTGTTCGCTCCTATTGCGACTATTGCCTTATGCAGGATTTGTGGCGCTGATTTTTGACCACGCTGGCACTTCTATATATAAGACTACCGTTACGATTACCACTGTCCCAGGGGAACTCTATCATAATGCAAAAACAAATAAACATGTTAATTGGCTGGCAAACTGAATTGTGTCGCAGGCATCCAGAAGCCATTTGTTCCTAATCACATGCAAAATGTTATCGGTATTGTTCTGCTTGATATTTCTATATTATTATATAGAATAATTATTATTGTCGAAAAGGGGAACAAGAATATGAAATCGTAATTGAATCGATTTGGCCGAGTTTTTTTGCTGCAATCATTTTGAGTATGTCTTTTTTAAGCTGGGCAAAAATTGACGGAGCCACTCAAACTTGTAGACCAAAAGTAATTTTTCTAATCTTTTTTAAGATGCCTTTTTTTTCTTTTAATATATTGATTTATTTAATGACGACTAATATTAGTCGCCACAGAAAAATACAAGTATAATATAAATTAAGTTAAAAATGTTTTATTTTATTTTAGATTTAAAAAAAATTAGAAACAAATTCTAAATTCTGTTTAGCTCCGAAAAAATAGAACTAAAATGAATGTTGCTGCAAAAATCAGTTTTTTAGGAACAAATAAATGTACAAAAATTTATAGAAATTAGGAAGATTTTTTTTTCTATATTTCAGAAATATATTTCATAATAATGGAAAGTATTTCTAAATAGTGGAAATATAATGTTGATGTAAAAAAACAACTCTCTGAAATAAAGGAATTTTGCTCTCTCAAGCGATATTTAGCTTTCAAATATTAAACGTAACAATAACAATAAGCCACAAATTACTGTTCTCAGTTTTCACTGACAACAAGGGGTAACTGTGACAAATTATATGCAAACACACACACTTGTGTACATGTATATAGCTTATATTTATGTAATCGCAACTTGATTTGATTCGACAGTTCTTTGAGTAGGCCAAGTCAAACAAGTGAGACGAGAACGCTTTGTTTACTGGGAGTATTAATTTTGGATAAGAATACATAAGAACATTAGCCACTGTTTGCGAGCTGTGCTTGTGTATCCTTTGTGTGTGTGTTGTTGTTGTTGTTGTTGCTGCTGTTGCTGATGCTGATGAAAAGCCAAAGACAGCAGGATTTATCGCACATGATATTTGTCAAAGTGTGGAGATAAAAGACACAACCGCTTACAAATAGATACGACAGATACCAGCATCAGCATTAGCGTCAACATCAGCATCAACATCAGCGTCAACACCAACATCAACAAGCGTTGTCAGCAGATTTGTTCAGCCCAAGAAAGGGCGATATATAAATGGGACCAAATGGCCAAACAAAGCAATGTTTGTAACAAATGAGCATCCGTTCCAGCGGCTCCTTCTCTGTGTTTGTCCAGTTGTTGTTGTTTTTTTTTTGTGATTGAGAGTGGCTTGTTACTGGAGACAAGTAACTCAAATTGTGGCAAATTTGTGAAATGTTGCTAAACATTCGCAGCGCTTATCAGCAGCAAAACTGAAGCGATTAAAACTGCCTGTGAAGACAGTCACATAATAAAAACTATTTACTGATAAGAAAGTGAATACACAAGCGCACACACACACACACTAACACACCAACACACACCAACACACACACACATACAAATACTCACAAATACTTATGCTTGATGGGTTTTTAGTGAGAGCGGCTGAGCAAACACTTGTAAACTGTCGAAACAGTCGAACGCTCGTTGTTTGTAGATAAATTATCTACAAGATACACCAGCAGCAGGCAGCAGGCAGCAACAGCAGCAGCTATGTATGCTCTCTCTGCCTGACTTACAGCTATACTCACTCTCTCTCTCCCGCACTCTCTATTTTTCTTCTTCTTATGCAGTCACGCTCTTTCAGACACTCTCACTCTCGCACTCTCTCGCTGCTGCTGCTGCTGCTGCTGCTCTTGGCGCGTTTGAAACTCGTAGACACATTCATGTGTGTGTGCGTGCGTGTGTGTTTGTGTGTGTGTGTGTGTTTCTGTGTGTGTGTGTGTGTGCGTTGTTCAACGTTCGCTTCAAATTCATTTCGTTTTTAATTGTTTTCAGTTTTTGAATTTAGTTGTATTTGATTTTTACGTACTCGCACAGCTCTGAGCTCGCGGGCTGAGAACTTTTAGCGGCATAAAGCTTCAAATTGGACAATAACAACAACAAATACAACATTCAACACATCAAATACTTATAAACATGTGAGTGAGGCAAGTGGTTTTTTTTTTTAGATTTTTAACGCCAACAATTCGTTAAATTAGCTCCAGCTTCCAAGTGGTGCGGGCCACCACTTGAAGAGTGGTTTTCCGTTGTGGTGTGTTTCATGTGATTGCAGCGTTGCAATCAACACAAAAACAAGAAAAAAAAGAAAAATAAAATCAAGCATAAAGTGTGTGTTGAGCACAATTCTTATCAGGCAGCAACAAGCAGGCCTTTCAATTAAGCAACCAACAACTTGGGCCATATATCGTTTTTATTGGAGTGTCGCCCCTTCTGGCCACGTGGGGTAGGGGTAGTGTGCGAAAACCTAAATCCGTAATCTGCAGTTATAGAAACTTCACTTTATTTGATTTGTTGGTTGGTTGGTTGGTTGTTGCTACTTTTGCATAACCCTCTGCTTCTCACATTTATACAATTTCTGTTGCCTGTCTGGGCTCTTGTTTCTGGTTATTTTCGACCGCCAACCTGCTGTTTTCGCCGTTTGCCACTGTCCCTTATCAGCGCACACATATATGAGTAAAAAAAATAATAATAATAAAAAAAAAAACAATAATAAAAATAAACTCTACTTATATGTACGAGTATATAAAAAATAAAATGAAAAACCTTATCGCCTCGGCTGGTGTGATAAGTGCGGCGACGTCGAGATAAGATGGAACATTTTGTACATATTCCCATGAGATGTGCGTTTGTTACAAACATATCATTCATACATACATATGAATATGTACATACATATAGAAATGTATATACCAGTGTATGATAAACTAAGTTGAAGTTTAGACTTCTATATATATACTATATATACTTGCGAGTGCTCCTATATAGATGCACAGTACATGGGTATTTAACATGATATTGCTATTGACGTCTTTGGGATTTCATTTTGCTAGCTTTTTGCTTGCAGTGGATTTCAGTTTGTTTTGCAGCTTACGGATTGCGTTTTTTATGGGCACACTCTAAAAAAAGGGCTAACAAAGTGCATTTGCCAGATCGAAATGCTGAAAAGAGGTCAAGCGTGAAATATTCAAATCAAGTTTTTGCAGCTCATCAATAAACCAACTTATGGCTTTGTTAGCTCAAATCATTATGAAATACCATAACTAATAAGGTTTTACTAATTTGGTTTTAAATGCAGATAAAAGAGTAATTGTTGGGCGATATTTTTTTGTTGTTTGACCTTGGGTTGATAAAGACATGAGCGCTGTGTTAATTCAGGTCATATGATAATAGAATGTACATTTCGATAAGTCCACATTTGTCATCACATTCATATTGTAGCATCTTCTCGTTCGCATTATTAAATTGCATTCTCACTAATATCTCAAAAGTATAATTGAAATAATGAAATTTACTGGATTTGCTGTTCATTAGTGACCGCGTTCAAAAGTCCTCGCTCTGATTAAATGATCATTTTCATTATGTAAAAATGCTCTAAAGCAGCAGCTGTGTCGTATTCATCATCATTAACACATTTTCGGCTTGAGTGCATCAGCGACAGAAATTATATATGTATATAGTGTATTTTATATAGTGTATATAGCCACGACATATTAGTCTGTCTCTCTAATCAGCCGTTAACCGGTTCATTTTTCTGTAATTTATCAAATTGCTTGGGCTACCTTTGTGAACACTTGGCAGAGGTTCGACTATTAAAGAATATGTAAAATAATCGAATCATTGTGAGCACCGCAGAACTATGCAACAATTTTACTGTTTTGTTGTTATGCCCTGCACCGATTCGGATGGGTAGAAAGAGTTTTGTGCAAAGAAGAAAGCACCTCCTAATCCATAAAGTATGTATCTTCTTGATCAGCATCAAGTATCGATTCGATATAGCCTTGTCCGCCTGGGTATCAAAAAATATAATGGCTAAAAACTTCAAATTATCATCATATGGTCTCGAATCAAGTTTATTTGATTTGATCGATAACTGCCTTCGTTTGAGAAATATCGATATATGTCGATAATCGATATCAATAATAGCAAACATTTCAAGTATTGTTTACATTTGAGTGTGCAAAGCTTTTTAATGTGAAAATTGGAAATAAATCTAGACTACCCGAGTTTTGGGTATCTCGTAGTTGACTACAGCATTTTGAATTGTTTGAATTACATTTCAAGGACATGATGGCCACAAGAACTAGAACGTGGCAGTGGCAAGTGGGTAGTGGTGGGAATGCCACCTCTTGTGGCACACACCACTTGAAAATCTTTCGTTGCACGTTTTTGCACAGCTGAGGTGCCGAAATAAAATGTCAGTTGAATTAACATTGCCAAGTTTTTCACTTGGTTCTGATAAATTTCACGCCATTTTTAAATGGCTCGAAAAAATTAAAACCCATCATTAAATTCATTAATTGAAATACCTGATTTTTTTTCTAACCGCGCAAAAGTAACTGGTTCTCCATAAAACTGAACGCTCGACTCTCATCGATTCTTAAATAATACGATGTGCTTTAAGCTAGTAGAAACTCGTTTTGAGACATCTGCTGCTTAAAATTGTTCACTAGTTTTTGCTTTCGTTGATTACTAATTTCTTAAGTGAATGCAAATTGTGTGCGACTCTGTTTTTTTTTGCTGTCGTGACAGGTTCCATAAAAAACACACAAACACACACACACACATACACACACACACATGCACAGAGAAACAAAAACAACGAAACACAAAAGCAAAAAAAAAAAAAAAACCAGAAAAATATCTATATAAAAATAAGTTGGATGAATTTGGTGTTGTGTAGATTTCTTTCGCTCTGTTTGCATACAGAAATTTATACCCTGTGCACCTTGTTGTAGCTGTTGTTGTTGCTGTTGTTGTTGCTGTTGCTGTTGCTGTTATTTTATGGCGTTGCCATCTCGTCGATTTATTGCTCATTTTGCTTTGCAGTGGCAGAAATTTATTTAATGGTCAAGGTCGTTTGCAGTCAAATCAAACACAAGCACTGCCACACACACACATACACACACACACACATACTCACACACATACACACATTTAAAATGTGTGCCTGCAGCAATAGACACAACGGCAACAACAACAACAGCAACACGATCAAAATATTTGTATAATTAAATGCCATTTTAAACAAATAAATGCGCGTCGCTTATTGCTTGCTGTTGTTGTTGTTGTTGTTGGTGTTGTTGTTGTTGTTGCTGCCTTGTCTTGGCGCATATTTAATTACCAATGAAATCATAAAAGCCAACTCATGCATAATCGAGTTGCAAGTTATTATTTTCATTGCCGCGTGCATTGAATTAATAACAACGTCAGCTTGCACAACTATCACACAAGATAAGTCAGTCAGTCAGTCAGTCAGTCAGTCAGTCAGTCAGTCAGTCAGTCAGTCAGTCAGTCAGTCACTGGGCGGCTTATGGTCTACGGGCCATGGCTTTTTCCGTCGTATTCATGACATGATGACATACATCTTTCTACATATTTGTACTAATATCGATGTTTGTATTTAATATGTATTGAAATCATGTGTGCATACACTAAAAAAAAAGTCTATCTGGAACTTCGCCAAGTTTAACTCACCCTATTATTCAGAGAGTATAACGGATGCCTAAAAACCAGGCTTTTTCTTTTCCTAATTCCACGAAAATGTTTTCAAAATTTCTAAAAAAAAAATATGTCTAGTTTTCTGTGTGTGTGTTTTTTTTTTTTTAAGTGTACTTAGAAGTCTAATTATAATAATAAATTAAACATTAGTATTTTAAGATTTCACATACACAACAATTTTGGATAAATTATATATTTATACAATTTAATTTGAAGAAACTTCCGATCTCAAGCAGACAACTGTAAAACTCTAAAGAGCGAATTCCGTTACTATTTTCAAATTTAAAATAAAGAATAGCAATATTCTAAATTTGGTCTGTTTTTTTTCTGACAATCAGTTTGAGTGAAATATAGTATAAAAAACTAACAAAACAATATTTATTATTATTTTCGTGTTCACGTGACATAATTGTTCTTAAAAAATCTTACATATGTATTTTTGAATCAATATGTTATTTTTAAATATAGACTAACAAGAAAATGTTTGCATTAGTCAGCACAATTGAAATTATGGAGGCTGTATTTTTTTTTCCAATTTTCCAGACTTATAGATGTTATATTTGTAAAATACATCTGCAAAAAAAAAAAAATAAAAATAATGGGCTTTAGCGTGATGAAATTTTAATAAAATATATTTATTTCTTATCCACTGATTAATGAAAAATAAATCTTTTGTTTTATTAATAAATGAAAATTGGTCTAAAGTTGAATAGATTTTTTTCTTTAAATATTCTAATTCGATTTTAAGAGCTGTGTGGAGTTGGTGCTTTAAACATATATTTTAACGAAAGATAAATTATAGATTTTGATGATGATGTCATTCAAAATTTGTCAACCTTGACCAACTAATTAAATAAATTAAGTTTTGTTAATATTTTACTGTTGGAAACTGTGGGAACTTTGATGACATTGTATCGAACATATTGTATTAATATATGATATCTCATCTAAAAAATATCTTTTTTAACAAATCTTTCGAGTGTTTCCATGCAATGTCAATTACTGCTGGCATTTCTATGGCTGTTTTCTGATACTTTTCACAATTTTCTCACTTGCCAGTGACTCATTTTGTTGTCGTCTGCTTCTTATCACATATATTATAAACACACACACACACACATAAATATATACACAAACATTGACATTTTCATACTTATTTCTAGCTAAAAAAAAAAAAAAATACTAAATGTTGTGTCTTGTTGCATTTCTCACATTTGCCTGCCCCCGCCTGACCCCTCCAGTACCTCCAGCCCCCCGCCCGCCCGACCACACTGCCTTCTAAATTGAATGCTCCGCTTTAATCCAAGCATATCCCCAGCTAAATGGCGCTCACTGTGTAAATGGACACATTTATGAAAAGTGTTTTTGTGTTAATCTAATTGTAAATGTTACTTAACTCTTGACTCTCAATCTCAATCTCAACTCTTAAATCTATAAACTCTAGAATCACATGTGTGTGTATTATCAGACTATTTGAGAAGTGCGTTTTTGCAAAATGTTGATATATATGTGTTACACTTTTTACATATGATGCCTTAATGTTTACTGTATGTATGTATATTTATTATTGCTGCATAATTCACTCATAAATATTTTTTTCTTTTTTCTTTTTTCATATAAACGTTTACCAAAAAAAAAAAAAAAATACAACTCGCACATTCCACCACCACAAAAAAAAAAAAAAAATCAATAATAATACAAAATCGTCACGCAATAAAAAAATAACAAACATAAAATCGAAAACAATTCTAGAAGGACAACACGATCACCTTTTACATAGATATATATATATTTAGAGGCTTGACTAAAAGTTTGAAAGCTCGCAATATTCAAATCGCCCGACCGCATATGCATATTGGCTCAGCTTGTAAGCGTGTGTGTGTATATGTATATGTGCGTCTGTGTGAATAACTACAAGATACAAGCTACAAGCTACAAGCTAACAACGAGCTAAAGGATTACCACACAGCTAAAAGTGGGCAGCCATCCAAATAGCTGCTCGATTTCCAGATGCAAAGATAAGATATAGAAGATATATCTGCGATCGATCGTTCGCTCTAAGAAGAAGCTCTGACAAGAACCGAGAACCTCAATTGCCAAAAAACAAAAAAAAAAACAAAAAACAAGAAGAAAGACAAACAACAACGAGACTTTTGTTACCAGAGCCTAAACACAATCCAAGCAACTGTAAACATTTAAAAGAAAAGCACTCACAAAAAGAAACTAAGAAACGGAAACCAAAAGCAAATACTAAAGCAATCATCAATTAAAGTCGAACACAAAAACAAAAACAAAACAAAAAAAAAATAAATAAAAATAAATAAATAAAAAAAAGCCAGCAACATTCACTTAAAAATGGCCGAAGACGCTGCCATGGAGACATGTCCAAGTCCTGAGATGGGCGACTCTCGCAAAAGGCCGCTCGATTCCGATCCGGAAAATGAACAAACAAAACGCTCACATTTCAGTTCCGGTAAGTTTTGCAAATCAAATCCAATCATTTGAACCAAATAATTACCACATAATGAGCAATGAGCAAATTTCAATCGCTTTTACATATACTACTATCATTATCGTGCTCTCTCTCTCTCTCAATCTCTCTACCCGTCTATCTATCTATTTATCTATCTATCTATCTATCTGTCCATTCACTGCCGAGTCTCTCACCCTTTTTTTGGATAAAAAACAAAAAAACAAAATCGCTGCGATTTGTGTAAATATTTTGTATCTCATGCCGAAATCCCAAAATGCGCCACACACATAATTTGCATATTTGCATTGCTGCCAGTCTCTCTCTTGATTTCGATAAGTTGTTTGCCATTTTGCCATTTTTGCCATTGTCATCTTTTAATTGACCAGCTCACAAAGCATGCCCGGATTTGCATTTGACAAACCTCGAACCGGTCTTGTAATTAAGTCCAAATGGCATTGATTGCACAGATTGCGCATACGCCCCATGTGGCCTAAACAGAAAGGATGACACACTTAACGGCATTTGACAGCAGCAGGCTAACTGGACTCTTAGGCTTGACCCATAATTGTACACTTACCAAAATAAAGTGTCCTAAATTAAAATAAAAATTTACAAACTTTTATCGTAAAGGGATAGTTTCAGAAACTTTATTTTTACAATATAAAAATTGTGGCTCAAATGCAATTTTATTAGTTGATAATATTTAATAGATTAAAATAAAGTTAGCTGATTCAGAGTTGGTAGTGTGGCTACAGGGAAAACAAGTGGAAAAAAAAAAAAAAATCTAATTGAGTTTTAGAAATGTTTGTGAAACATTTCAAGTCTTTAGCTTTAAATTTAGAATTATTGTAAATATTGACTTTTAAGTATTTTTTAAAATAAGGGCCTGGCTTATTTGCGCTGCTTTTAAATTGATTAAAACCAAATATTTTACAATTTCACATACATATTTAGTGTAAATAAATGTTATTAGAAAAGCAAACGATTTTACAAATATTCAAAAAATAGATTTAAAAAATTGAAATGTGGAACGCAGAAATTGATGAGCATTTCTAAAGATAAGAAATTTATGTTTTTGGTTTTCAGGGCAATTTTCTCATTTTTTTTTATAAACTTAATTTTTAAAGGATAGAAATGAATGTTGCCAAGTTGAATTTTGAGTTTCAAGTTTTTTGCGAGTGCACTCACTGAGTGACCTCTTTGGCCTCTTTGGGTTACAACTCACCAAGTTGAGTGGATTATGAATGCTAAGGCTAACCCATTGACGCAGTGGGTCGCCGGAGTCAGCTCCATTCATATGCTAAGTGGCTGTGATTAAAATGATGCTGCACAGCTGCTTATATTAATTATTATTATTATTATTATTATTGTTGTTGTTATTATTGTTGTTATTATATTCAAAGCACATTCAATTAGTGAGGAGCTGGCTGGGGCTGGCTTATCTGCTTTGGGCCGCTTTGCTTGATTGGTAGCTCGACTGCCAACCAACTTTGGCTGGCAGACGACTTCAAGGTGAGCTGCGACGCAATCCAACTCCACCTGTCCTCGCATCGCATCATCGTTTTTGTTGTAGTCTTTGTTGTTGTTGTTGTTGTTGTTGGTGTCGTTGTCTTGTCACAGATATAAAAATAGCAAAGACTGTAAATCTTAGAGGCGGTTTTGTGTTTTCGTGTTCGTTTTTAGTGTTTTCGATTTTTTGTGTTTTTGTTTTTTTGTTCGCTCCCCACCCCCGCTGCCAACCGGAATGTCTGTTTAGCATTTGACTTTTAGTTGGAGAATACTTTTTAGTTCCATTGGATTCACAATGTGTGTAAAAACACGTTTTGAATTGGAATTCGTTAATTGTGCGCAGAAGCGTGCTAAGCAACTGACCAACTGACCAACAGACTGACTGACTGACTGACTGACAGACTGACAGACTGCCAGACTGACTGTCATTTTAATGCCTGTCCATAACTCGGAAATCTGGCCAACACATAATGTCAATTTAGCCATGTGCTGTGCATGTCAAAGGTCCAAGCTTTTAATATACAATTAAACCAAATGTCGGTCAACAAACACAACAACTTCAAAGTTTTTTAAGCAGCTGGACTATAGTTAAAAATAACATAATAACAGTACATGTATTTGTTAAAAATTAATATGTTATGATTAAAAATCGTTACTTTGGCATTTAGTTGAAATAAGTGAAGTTTTGAAACTTTTTAAACTTTACAGAATGTATTTATAATTTAATAATGAAATAATAAGGAAAACAAGTAATTTAAAAGTGTTTAAAATTGTGTTGAGCTAAATATGCGTTCTTTAAAATTTAAATTTTAAAATTTCTTCAAAGAAAACTGTAAATGCTAATTGATAAAATATTTGAGTCCAAAAAATGAAAATGATTAAAAATTAAAAAATTAGTTGTAAGAGCAAATTTTAGAAATCTTTTGTATTAGTTAGAAATATATTTCTACGAATTTAAAAATCAGTTGAAATAGCAAATTATAGAAATCTTTTGTATTACTTGGAAATATATTTCTGAAAAATATAAAAATATTTTTTTTTTTAAATACAAAACAGACTTAAGGTAATTTTAATCTTTCGCGGGAACTATTTGTATTTATTTGAAAGCCATCGATGTTTTTGACTTACCCACGGAATACAAAGTACCTTTGGATGTTGTTGTTGTTAATGGCATTGTTGTTAATTAACCACCATTCAAATGTTTTGTGTAGATGTATGTGTAGATGTATGTGTAGATGTATGTGTAGATTGTTATTTTTGTTGCTCTCGTCATTGTTGTCGCATTGCTGGTCGTAGAACAGGTCCATGTTGGCATGTGTCATATGTGTTTAAATATTTATCTCTGTCTCTCTCGCTCTCTCTCTCTCACACACACACACATAGACACGTAAGCTGTTTATTAGTTTTCAAACAATTAATTTGTTTAGCTGTCTTGACAGCCATTCGTTTATTAATATTTATTTGGTTGCTCGTTGTTTATTGCCAGTTGCTGCAGTAGCTACACAAAAAGTGCCTAGATTCAGTTTCGAAAAACACTTTAAAGATACTTTAAAAAGGAGTGCACTCTCTGCGGTGTGGTGGAGAGGATGGTGCAGATGCCGAAGGAGAGGGGCGTGGGGAAGGGATGTGCGTCAGTCGAGTCAGGCTGCAAGGAAATGCAGTAAAGCTACAAGGGTGCAACGCAGGGGATGAGGGGACGGAAGGCGGGCGGTCAACATGTGTTGTTGTGTTACGCAATCGATGCTGATAGAGCTAGCTTGAAAAATAGATGCGCGGCAAGAGCACACAAACAAGAGAGATAAAGTCAGAGAAAGAGAGAGAGAGAGAGAGAGGGAGAGAGAGCGCTTGGGCTGCTGCTGAGTTAAAATCGTTGTTGACCTACTTCGTTGTTGGCAATACTCTAAGTGCGAATGCGCGAGTGTGTGTTGGTGTTTGTGTGTGTGTGTGTGTGTGTGTAGCCAATGCCTAGACAAGGTCCTGCGCAGTAGACGTGCAGAAGTGTCAGCAGCAGCAACAGCAGCAGCAGCTGCTGCAGCAACTGCACTGCAGTAATGGGGCGCCATTTCGGCCACAGCCGCAGCAGCAGCACCGACAGCCGCAGCCACAGCTAGTCCATGTTGGCACAACGTCCTTGAGCGACACACTCACACACACACACACACACACACACACACAGACTTGCACACACATGTAACACTTGCACTGAAAATGGGTTACACCTTGGCCACTTGTGCAGACACAAAACTGTGATGCTGCGTCGCCTGCTCGCGTGTAAAACTCAAGTGCGTTTATGGCCAGCGGGTTCTTCTCTCTCTCTCTCCCTCACACACACTCTCTCCCTCTCTCTCTCTGGATATCTTTTTGGGTTACCTTATTCTTGGCATATTCCTTTGTTGTTTGCTGAAGTGTTGTCGTCGCTGTTGCCCGTGTCACTGCTGCTGTTGCTGCTGCAGCTGCTGCTGCTGCTGCTGCTGCTGCTGCTGCTGCCACTGCTGCACTTGTAAAGCATCTCAAGTGGCCTACTAATAGCTCGAGTGCCAATGTTGGTTAGTTAGGTGCGAGTGCGCTTCTTAGTTTAGTTTACTTTTTCGCTTTTCTATTCCACTAGTTTTTCCCTTCTGTCTAGGCAGTTTCCGCCTATTACGTTGCCCTCAAAAACATCCAAGCACAAGCTTATCGATAGCTGCCCCCCAGGCTTGGCTTTCGTTTTCAGCTATTGTGTGGTGTGTTGCAGCAGCAGCAGCTGAAGTCTGAATTTGGGTCACTTTGTTGCATCCAACATGCACTTGAGAACGTTGTTGTACTTTTTTCTGTTGTTCTTCTTTCTTTTTTGAACCACATACACAAATACATGCATGCCACTAGACGCATGAGCAATTTGCGGTATGCCGCATTATTAAATTACGTATACGCAACGAGTACAGCTACCAGCTATTTATAAGCATTTATTCACGCCAACAAATTTTGTGCAATCGATCAGCAATTAATCATTTCTCCTCAGCCATTTATTGTTTATGAAGACAGTGTTTTTTTTTTGCTTTGCTTTTGTCTAAATTAGAAAAGGCGAAAACAAAATTTGCCTTTAGTCATACAGATAACAGTTGAGCAATTAGAAGGCTTTCAATATCTGCCACATAATTTAAAATTGTTATATAACAAGCTGAATGAGCTGAAAAGTTACTCTTTAAATTACGAGTTGGTGTCTAAAAATTCATTTGAAATGAGTAAATTGGATTTTTAAAATATGAGATTGACAACTGCAAGCAATGTTTGCCAAGGCAAAATATTTGGACTTGTTTGTGTGTTCGTTGTAGGGCAGTTTGACTGTGTGTGTGTGTGTGTGTCTGTGTTGTGTTTTTGGTTATGTATGGGGGCGTGTTGTGTCATCTTCGAACTACTGATGAAGTTTTGCTGCCTGCTCGACAAACTTGACACGTTGCCTTACTCTATCTCTCCCTTGCTCTCCCTCTCTCTCTCTCTCTCTGTGGCTTATCTGCTCATTTAAAAAAAAAAAAAAACATAAAAAACATATTGGTTTGTGTGTTTGTATATTGCCACAACATTTTCTATTTTAGTCAGTCAACTCCCCTCGCAGCGTCTTCACTCAGCGCTGGCTGCTGATAACCAAGAAAGAAAAAAAAAAACATATTTTTGGAGTGAGGCAACGTCAAAACTCGCCCATTAGATCATAAGCACTCGCTCTTCACACACACACACACGCACGCACGCACGCACACACACACACACACACACACACATACAAATATATGCACACACACATGTGTGACGCTATATGATGTTTGCCAAATGACTGACTCATTTTGATCAAGCTCTCTTCGCTCTCCGATGTACGGATCTGGCAGCTCTCTCTACGTTTTTCTCTCTCTCTCTCTCGCTCGCTTGAACTCTGCGCTTTTGGGCGCGCTTACACACGCTCTCTGTCGCGGCGCTAGCGCTGTCTCTGTCTTCAGCGCCGTTTTGCTTGTTTGCCACGAAATGACAAAATTCTTCAGTGCGGTTTCAGTGCGCGCCGTTGCCGATCGTCGTTCATTTCGTGCGCTCGCCGCTCCTCGTCACTTTTTGGCTACTGCCTTCTGAAAATATTGTTAGTACTCTACTATCACATTGTACAATTGAGTTAGCTTTCAAGTAAAGACCAGCATGTTGTTTGCCAGAACGCAACAACCACCGCCGCCTCCGCTTCAACACCAGCAGCAGCAGCAACTGACGCCGCCGACGCTTCAATTTCAGCAGAGCTTTTGTAGTATGTGTTTTTTCAAGTGCAGTTTTATAACTATTCGATATGTATAATATAGCAAAAAAAAAACAGAGAAGAAGAAGAGCATTTTCAATGACCTTGTTAATTAGCATCATTGCTGCAATTTGTCCAATGGCAATGACAACATCCCGGACCGGCCCAGCCACTAAACTAATATTGTTTTTCTAATTTGGTGTGTGTTTGCCTAGTCAGCCTGTCCTAGACTTTGTTTGTGTTTCTCATTTGGATCATAATCACATGAGCGACGGAGTCGTCATTTTCCGTTCAAATATATGTATTTATCTACATCGTTATTATGTATTTTCTGTGTGGTTGCACGCTGCGTATGCGCAACTTGGCAATCAATTTACATGGTTGCGTCGTGTCAAGGTCGCATTTTCATTTGAAAGTTGTCATTAGGTTTGAGCCCTACCATAAGCAAAAACACTTCTAAAACATCGCTCACATTCGGTATGTGATTATTGTGGCCACAATCCGAAATCCATCGACACGTCAAACGAGTATTTGAAATATATACATTTGCTTACAAATAGACCCGATTTGTTTTTGTTGCTCTTGTTGCAATCATCAAGCTACAAATTTAGCTCAATGTCAGCTGCTATATTATATGTAAAAAATATATATATATAACAAGACATGATTATCGACATTGACACAAAATCAGAGGAATTGGATTTGGAGTTGACAATTTCAAGCAGCGGTTTCTAATTTTAATAAATTCTACGTTATTCAAGAAACAAGCTTTTCTTTGATGTGCAAAATAAACCAACAAATAATGTAATAATAATAAGTAAAAGATGAGTGCCAATGCGTGTGTGTGTGCGTGTGTGTGTGTGTGGGTAGCTAACTGGTTGAGGTACTTAAAGCTGGCTTGACATTGACTCTAAAGCAAACGGGAAACAAACGACATCAAAACATAACCTTGAAATGTACTTTAGTGTGGGCAACATGTACTTCCATAAGTGTGTGTTGATTTAAGTGAGTGTGTGTGAATGAAAAATCCCCCCCCAAAAAAAAAAAAAAAAAAAAAAAATACATTGAGACACTCGGAGAAACAACTCTGCTACTCCATTCATCAGTTTAGCTTTTTCTTCTTGTGGCTGTTGCTCATTTGGCTATGCAAAACACCTTTAACGCAACGGTTTGAAAATAATTTATGCGTGTTTGAAATGAGGTAGAGCTCAAAGGCCAGTTCAATCCGAGAGATCCCTACTCCACTCCCAACTCATTCATTGTGTAATCTGAACAGCAGCAGCAGCAGCAGCAGCTACCAATTGCTGTTGGCAACCAGTTGTTAATTTCTGCTGTTTGGTAATGCTGGCAGGTGCCTGAGTATTCAGTCAGCATTAGGGGGCTTACATGTTGTTGCTTCTTTCTACACTCAGAAAAATAATCGACCTGCATTTTAGCAAATTATTGAGAGAGTATTTAACATTTAACATTTTGTCTTTCTATAGTTTTTCTATTCTCAATTCCTGAGTACATTTTGTTAAAATTTTGAAAAGATATGTCTAATTTTCTGGATTTTTTTTTTATTATTTTAAGTGTAAGATTTTTTGTTACTTATATTATTTTATTATGCATTAGTATTAAAAGATTTCACAGATAGCTTAAAAATGCATTAAATTCAACTGGAAAAACAACAAAAGAGAACAAATTTGGTTACTACTTTTGATTTTCAGCATTTCTAGTATATATTTTAAATTCTTTGAATAATTTATAATTTTAAGAAATTTGTTTTCCTATTCCATTCTTTTCATTTTAAAAAACATTTTATAATTTTAAGAATTTTTATTGTATATTTTGAAATTTGAGCGATAATTTCTCTGTGTGTACCTACTTCATCTGTATTATTGCTGCTTAGTTCGGTTTGTTTATTTGTTTTCCACATTTTTTTTTTTTTTTGGAGTGGGTAATCAAAATGTTGTGACTTCTACACGATAAATCAATTGTGGCCATTACGGAAACGCCAGAAGGGCTAACTAAGATGATCTCACACATAATTTAGCTGCCTTTGTTGTTGTTGCTGCTAGTTACACCCACCTTGCAGTTCGCCTTGTGTGTATGTGTGTGTGTGTGTGTGTGAATATGAACTCATATTCAAATAAACAAGTTTCTTTTTCTTTTTTGTTGGTTTTTTTTTTATTTAATTTAGTACGTTTTATAACAATAGTGGAAATATGTATGATTTCTAAATCAGTGTTATTATTATAATTTATGACATTTTTTTGAATTTCACTGCAAGTTGCTGGCTATTAAATTTATCTTTGAACTGATTTTATTATTATTATTCGTTTTTTAAATTGTGTAATTACAATTATTCAAGCGATTCCACATTTCCCGGCCACACCAATTGGAGTTTGTAATTGGCCAAACTCCAAATGTGTCAAGGTTGTGGCTCAGAACTTGCAGCTTGCGGCTGAGTTCGTATATCGCATGTATATCGATACGAATCTGGTAATTATTTGGCAATTAGTTGCTCCAATTAGTGGCTTAATGTTGTATTTATAAATGCGACTAGTGAGCTGATAGAGTCTCTCAAATTGCACCGGAGTTATATCATTGCTATGCCTACGACTCGAATCATTTGTAATCAATCCACTAACCTTCGATTCAAAATCCATTTGCCTAGTTTGCTGTTGTAATTGGGTCATCAGAAAATCATCATTTTCATCATTTCAAGTACTTCTGAACACATTTACATACATACTACAATACATCAATATTATCATTTATTTTCGTTTTGCTAGTTTTAATTCATTTTTGTTCATATAAATGTGCTTGCAATTATTTATAAAATAAAAATAAATAAAAATAAAAAATACAGAGCGGAACTATATCTATAGAATTTTATACACAAAACAACAAACAACTGAAATTTCAATTAAAATTAAGGAAAACTACAACTATAACTGAAATAAATAAATATATATAATTCATCGACGACACACACACACACATACATTTGTTGTTGTTGTTGTTGTTGTTGTGCCAACACTGCGTTTAATTGTTAGTAATGAGTTGCAATATAAATTAATTATACTCGTATAACCAGCAGCATTTCCGCAAAACCAATGAAAAACTCTAATTCAACACAAATGTGATAAATAAAATTAAACGAAAAAAAAAAAACAAACAAATAAACACTGACGTTGTGATAAAAACCTGCAATTAAAGAATATAAAGCGTATTTTTAATATCAACAAATCAATAAGTGACAAAAGAAAAAGAGAAAGAACAAAATCCAATCAGCAGTTCCAGTTCCACAAATGAACCGTCATATCATCACAGAACTTGAACCAGCAACTGGAACTTCACTCAAGTCGCAGCTGATCTGAATTGAACTAATCTGAACTGAACTGAACTGAACCGAACTAAACACACACACACACAGTGTTGGAAAGGAGTGGAGTTGAGTGGAGTGGAGTGAAGTGGAGGGAAGGAGTGGAACCGAAGAGAAATCAACTCAACTGCTGAATGGTAACAATTTTGGCATTGTAATCGTACTATTCTAAATGTATAAGACCATTACCTTCCATTCCATACTTGGATGTTGTGTAACTCTCGTCATTAACTACTATCTTATATACTCTATATAAATTATATATGGACATATACTATCTATATAGCACAGATTGAAAAACTCGCAACTGCCAAAAACATGCCACATACTACTGCTACTACTTAATACTTCCTAATATTATTCTAATCATCAATCAAACGAGCATCCAGCGAAGAAACGACCAACAAATGTAGTTGATAACAAAAAACAAAAACAACAGCATCTCATCAGTCAACAGTTGCTACTCTAAATAATATATATATTTATATATATGTATCTATATATTTATATATAATGCCGATACAGAATCAGTCATCAATCGTCGTGCAATCTCAATATCAGTCAATCAATCAATCGACCAATCAACCAATCAATCAAGCACTCGATGTTGCTGCTGCATCTGCTGCTGCTGTTGCCGCCGCTTCATAACTCGATATATGCAACTTCAGGCGTTTATCTCAATAAGTCTGCCTCTATATCCCGATTCACTTTATGTAACTGCATATATATATATATATACTTTGATATTTCCTACTCTCTGACTCTCAATTACTTGTCGTTGTTCATGTTATTATAATTGTTGTTGATGTTGTGGCCGTTGTTGTCTACCGAACTGATATCATTTAACAATGCGCCGATATTGCTAAATATACACTATAACTAAAACTAAAATATATATATATATATACATATATATATATATATATAAATGCCACGCCCACTGCCGAAACGTCACATACCGCCAAGCACCAATACAATGAACTCCATCCTCTGATTGCCATCCAAGAACACCACATGTCAGCAACGTCATTCGATATAATTAAACGTCTTTCTACTACTATTACTACTACTACTACAACAACTACTACTATTCTACTACTATTACTACTACTTCTTCAACAAAGTCCATCCAGCGTGCTGCTTTCGAATCCAATCAATGCAATCCAAACCAACACCAAATCAACCCAAAATCAACTCAAAATCAACTCAAAATCAACTCAAATCAACTCAAACTCAATCGCAATCTCAACTCAAACACCGCAATCTACACTAAATCAAAATGACGCTACCACTCTATAACCCAACTGTGATCTGTATTTAAGACTACTACACACCTGCCACCTGCCACCTGCCACCTGCCACCTGCATCATCATCTTTATTCAGAGACAGAGTCTAAAACCAAATCATACAGGAATTCAATTTTAAGAGCTGCCTTTACACGACCTACAAATCGAGAGTTGAAAAAACAATATTTAAAAAACACAATATTTTTTCCGACAGATTTTCTTTTCTAAAGTTTCCCACTCTCTGACACACTCTCCCTCTCTCTCTCGTTAACGGTTCGTGTAAATGCTGCTTGAGAAAAATGATTCCTTTTGTGTGTTCCATGTTACGAAATTGTAAGCGAAATTGCAAACTTTTAAAAACTGAGCTTAATTGAAAACAATTTCTATTTCTTTTTTCTTTTCGTTTATTGTGCAAGTTTTTGAATTGGAAACGCGTAGAGTAGAGCAACAGTAGCAAAACTTGTCACAAATATAAGAACACATACAACAATCAACAGCAATATAAAAACAAAATATTTATATTGAAGCGCAACGTAAATTCAATAAAAAAATAAATAAATAAAAAAAAAAACTAATAATAATCAAATCAATTCCGTCGCAAACAAACAAATTAAAAGACTGAACTCAAACATTTCAACAAAAGCAGTATAGAAACGAATATAAAAATATGGAAAGTATTATGAGTGGGGTGATGGATCCGGGCGCCCAGATGGACACTGAATTATATGCAGCAGCTTTGCAACTGCAACAGCAGCTGCAACAACAACAACAACAAGAACGGGAACGGCAAGAGCAACAGCAACATTACGCATACCAATATCAGCATTCAACAACGCCCACCACACACATGACGCAATTAGATTATAACAATCAGCATCAGCCACAACAACAACAACAACAACATTATAAGACAACAATGAAAGCAACAACATCGCCCTCATCAATACGTTCGCTGACCAGCGGCAGCAGCAGCAGCAGCAACAGCAACAGCAGCAACGGCAGCAGCTGCACCAGCAACGCTAGCATTAGTTGCAATCACAATGTGGCATATTCATTAGCCGTTCTTAGCTATAAGCAGAAGCAGAAGCATCTGCAGCAGCAACTAGCCATCAACAGCCATTCTAATCTAAGCAATACTCAACAACAACATCAACATCATTATCATCAGATGGAACTGCAACAGCAACAGCAACAACAGCAACAGCAGCAGCAGCAGCCAATCAGTCTAAATGGCTCACCCGATAACGCCATCACACCGCCAATTGCAGCGGGCAGCTCAGCAGCGGCAGCAGCAGCAGCCGCAGCACAACAGCAGCAGCAGCAACATATGCATCAGCAGCAACAGCAACAGATGGGTAGCAATGAGACAACTGCAACTGCAACAGCATTGGCAACAGCAACGGCAACGGCAGCAACATCCAGCTATAAGACTGCCTCCTGTTGGTGCTACGGTGAGTTTGATCAAAACACGCAATCAAATTCAGAAAACTACCAATAAAAAGATGCGCACAACTTCTTCTAAGTATTAAACACACACCATCTACAAACTCACCAAAAAAAAAAAAATAAAAATAAAGAACACTTGCTATCGCCCTCTCTCTCTGTCAATCTTTATATATATTTATATATGTATACAAAGATGTATATTTAAATGCATATATGTGTAGATTTTGCTCTCTATCTTCTGTCAATTGCTTCCACGAACAACAGTGAGAACAAAAAAACCAAGAACTACAATAACATCAATCAATCAATCAATCAATCACCACGTCACCATCTCAACATCAGCAGCTGCCGTCGTCTCATAATCAAATAAAGATCAAATTAAATGCTGCCACCAACAGAAAAAAATTACATCCAAATGCAACCAGCTAATAAACAAAGAAGAAGAAGAAAAAGTAAACCAAAAAATAAAAATGGGAAAAGTAAAAGAGTTTGCTGTAAAATTAAATAATATTCACACATTGTCAAACATACAACACACACACACACACAAACACACCGCTCATTAATTAATATAGTATTTTAAATCGATTTTATATGCCTTATTACGCATACGTGCCACTTGCTGCATTTGCGTGATGCAGAGTAAATGCCAAAAAACAAAAAACGAACAAAATTACCGAGGGTTGTTGGAGTTGGCCTAGTTTACAGGGGGCATTGTTGCTGTTGCATGTAAAGTTAGCTTGCCACGCCGCTTCTTTATGGGGCGTTTAAATGTTTCCAGCGTTATTTATGACAACGACATAATTCAAGCTGCCGCTCAGCTTTAACAACAGCAACAAGCACAGTTTTGTTCTGGACTCCCTTGTGGCCCATAAAAACCAATGTGGCTGGCGGCGACTTTGCTTTTGTTTGACTGCACTTTTGGGCCAATGCCTGTAAGTCATATTTTGGCCTTTACTTTAAGACTCAGAGCTGCTGCCCAAAAACCCAAAAAAAGAAAAATTTAAAAAAAAGTAGAATGCCACAGGCGACAGCTGTAAGCATGTATATTTGTGGCATGCGACATTCTCAAGTCGAGAGCTCCGACTGAATAGCAGCAGTGCTGACAGATGTGCACCTCATTTCACCGCTTGTATCTAATTAGTGAGAAATAGTTTTGAAGGACACTTGGTTCTGAGTGGCAATAAGATGGCGACGACACACATTTCAATTTCCCACAAACGAGATGGGGTTGCTGGGTGGGGTGTGGGCGGGGTGGGTGGCGGCTAAAATTAAAACAGCCAGCGAATGCGAGAAGTCGTCAAGTCGCTCATCTCTGTTGAACAGCAGGTGTGTTGGGGAAGGGGGTGGGGCTGCTCGAGAGCAAGCAGGCAAGCAGTCAAGCGAGCAAGCAGTGCAGCAAGCAGTCAGGTGCAATGCATTTGTCACTTTGCGCTGCTTGCTTCTATTTTTTTTCTTTCTCTATTTTGTTTCTTTTGTTTTGCTTTGGTCGACAACGTTTTGTTTTTTTTTTATTTTTTTTTATTTTCTGTGTAATGGCGCGTCGCCGCTTGACACATTTTATTAATTGAAATTTGTTGGTTTACTTGCCTTGGCGTCGTTCTGCGTGGCAAACGTTGCATAAAAATGAAGGCAAATCATTCCATGTACATACATACTTATCAAACTATCTATCTAACTGTATATGAACATATCTACACAATTGCTCTACTATGTCTGACATACACACACACACACACACACACACACATATGTACACTTATGACGTCAGCTAGTTGCTTACTACTATCTTTGCCTTTGTCGAATTATGTAATTGATGTAATTGTATTCTTTTCTTCCTTTGCCAATCTAACGTATCTAATGTATAAATGTATTTATTTCTGTTTCGTTTTAGGTGAGTCAGTTTGTTCTGGAATTGAGGTTGAAATTGAAAATAATAACAATAATCATAATCATCATGGTAAGCTTTGTCATACTTTCATTAAATACCATTAAAATTCATCTTTGTACTTAATGCAAATCGCAGCGAAAAAATAATGTGTAAATATCTCCAACTGTTTCGTTTTTGTGCGTTTCTTTAATCTCTCTCTCTCTATCTCTGCCTCTACTTTTTATATGTATCTCTTTCTCTATCTCTCTCTCTCTCTCTCTCTCTCTATGTATCTAAATGTTTCTGTCTAATCTGAGACTGTCGCGGCTCAATTTGAGACTCTGACCAAGACGAATATTTAACCTCTGAAAATCACACACACAACGATAAATATTGCGTTGAAAAAGCTTTCGCAGCTCATTTTTGCGTACGTGTGAAAGCTCAAGCAAAAGCTTACACAATGTGCATAAGGCTTGACCGGCTTGACCTAAACTAGGACGATCTGTGACTGACTGTGTGTCTGACTATCTGACTGGGTGACTGGTGACCAATATTTTGGCTGAACAATACATTCAGTGCTTCAGGGCAGATTTTGTGATTTGAGCTTTTCATGTGACTCGCCAGCATTTGCTAAGTGTGTGTGTGTATGTGTGTGTGTGTGTGTGTTACATCTTCATCCAGTGCATTCAACTCTCATGGCTTGCCAGCAAGAAACCAACACAGCATTAACATGACACCACAACAAGCAACAATACGAACAGTAAACAATCACATGTGCCACCCACTCGCCGCCCACCTCCCCACCATGCCATAAGCGCCGCCCGCCCGCCCACTCATAAACAAACTAAACAAAATTTATATTCAAACATCAACTTTAACTTCCACTACTAATTCAATATAAATAAAACACTTAATTGGAGCAAATTTGGGTTCTTGCAATTGTCTCGTTGCAAACCGAATGAAAATATATATTTATAACAAATGCTGTTATTATTTTTAATTGATAACCTAACCGGCTAAGCGCAGCTACCAGAATTGTGCCTTAACTCCAATGAGCAGCAAATGCGAACAGCAGCAACAACAAACAGCTGAAACTGAACAAGTTGCTTCCAAATGCTAAAAAAACAACTCTACAAAATTTGTGAACACTAATCAATGCCCGACCTGTGAACATCTTTTTGACTTTTCCAGGCGATACCACATTTCACATGAAGATTCTGGTGCCGGCGGTGGCCTCCGGGGCCATCATTGGCAAAGGCGGCGAGACGATCGCCTCCCTGCAAAAGGACACGGGTGCTAGAGTCAAGATGTCCAAGTCCCATGACTTTTATCCAGGTAAGTTTCATTATTGAAAAAAATAATATATATTTACTCTCAAATTATTTTCGAAATAGATTTACTCTGAGTAAAGATTTTTCTAAATAACAACACTTACCTTTAGATGAGTTTTCCTTAAACTGTAATTATTTTTTATGCAATTCATTAAACGTGGATTATCTAAAGCAATTAGGAAAAAACTCAATCCAAATCAGATTATTAATTTTAGTATAGTTTTGAATATTATATATTATTTTATATGTTTATGGAATTTTCCGCGAACATTTTATTAGCTCGTTTAATTTTTTATATTTTGAAAATTATGAACATTGCTTGGTTCTTAAACGAAGTTGCAGTGCCAACAAGCAGTACCAACAAGCAGTGCAGCAAGCAGTGAGATGCAATCCGCAAGGGTATCTTGTCTTCGGGCTGCCTAAAATAGTCTTCTTCTTTCTTCATTGATCTTTATCTCTTTATGAACAAACGGATCGCAGAGACTAAAACAGAAAAACAGACTTTGGTTTTCTTCTTTTGAATTTTAATCGATAAAAATGCGGTTCCGATTCCGATACTAATTTCGGTTTGACAGCCTGAAATTTTCGAAATTCACTTTGGAAAAAGTAGATTCGGCTGTCCTTTAGCAATTTAAAAAAAAAACAGATCCTTTATTTTTGTAAATTATTCATCAAATGCATACATAAATCGCCAACAGGTACTACTGAGCGGGTTTGCCTTATCACCGGTTCGGTGGATGGCATTTTGACCGTGGTGGATTTCATAATGGACAAAATTCGGGAGAAGCCCGACTTGACCACGAAAATCATTGATTCCGAGTCGAAACAGGCACAAGAACGTGATAAGCAGGTTAAAATACTGGTGCCCAATTCAACGGCTGGCATGATCATTGGCAAGGGCGGCGCCTTCATCAAGCAGATCAAGGAGGATAGCGGCTCCTATGTGCAGATCTCGCAGAAGCCCAAGGATGTCTCGCTGCAGGAGCGCTGCATCACCATCATTGGCGACAAGGAGAACAATAAGAACGCCTGCAAGATGATACTCTCGAAAATTGTTGAGGATCCGCAGTCGGGCACATGCTTGAATGTCTCCTATGCGGATGTGAATGGACCCGTTGCCAATTTCAATCCAACCGGCTCACCGTATGCCACCAATCAGAATGCCATTAATTCAAGCACCGCCTCGCTGAATTCCACGCTGGGCACCGCAATCGGTGGTGCGGCAACCGCAGCCAGTCTTTTGGTCAATGGCACCGGCATCAACTTATCCCTCAATCTGGGCGCGCCAAATCCGGCGCCAAATCTAGCTGTGGCCAATCAGCTGTTGGAGCACATCAAGGTACGTATTTTACCCATTGCCATCAAACCATTTGACCAGACTTTCCATTCACATTCACATTCATATTCATAGGTTGCCATGCGGGGCGCTGGCTACTCGGAGACAGCCACCACTGAAGTCTGTGCCGCACTGAGTGTCCTGGCGAAATACGGTGTCCTCGGCATGGGCGTGGGCGTGCCACATGCCAATGGAGCGCATCCGACGTTGGGCAACTATCTGGGCGTGACGACACTGGATCAGCAGTCGGCGGCCGCAGCCTCAGCGGCCTCGAACAATGTGTTCGGCGCCGTTGGCCAGGTCAACTTCGAGTATGCCGCCGCTGCGGCTGCGGCACATGCGGCGGCCAGTCGGCAGTCGACGCAATCGCAACTGGATGTGCAATTCGATTCATTCCGGCATCTGGGCTCGGCTGGGGCGCCAGCGGCCACGCCCGTCTCGTTGAATAACAACAGCTTCGGACTGACCGGTGCCACCGGCACGGTGACCAGTGCGCAATTGGGTGCAGCTGCCTCGATAGGTGGCCTGAGTAAGAGTCCCACTCCCGGTGATCTGGGCGCCAAGGATACCAAGAATGTTGAGGTGCCTGAAGTGATTATTGGCGCTGTTCTAGGTGGGCCACCTTTCTATTATTATTAATAACAACAACAACAACAGCAACAACAAACAACCAACCAACCAACCAAACAACCAACCAACCAATCAACAACAACAACAACCAACCAGATCCAGATATACACTTTTAAATCATTTTTCAGCACCGATTTGCCCCGACCCCTCTCCCGTTAAACTCTTTTTGTGTTTCTCCCCCTGGCATTCCTTAATTTGTAGGCCATAGTTTTTAGTCATAGGTTGTAGAGATTCTTAGAGAAAGACAGAGCAGGCATTCCAAGTGATTAAACCATTTGCACACGGCATTCCTTGAAGGCATTCTCAATGATATAATAATAAATATGTAGCGAAATTTCTAGTCAACTTCTTGCCCCCACACACAGCACACACCACATACCACACGACGCACGACGCATAAACGCACACATGTAGCACAATCCATGATCCATAAGAAATACATATATACGCATACATAATGTTGCCATATGCCATATTCCTTCGAAAAGTTGAAAATTCGCTCACCCCAAAATGTCCAAAAGTGCAGTTAATAAATTAGGCGTTAACAGTTAGGTTAACAGTTAGTTAGTTAGTGTTTAGCTCTTTTCTTTCGATCAGCTTGAAAATCATAATAACGAATTTTTGTAACTAGTTTTACAGTTATACACATTTGGAGTAGTGCAATTATTGGGTTTATTATTGTATTTTGTTCGTTTGTTTTTTATTGCAGTTCAGATTGTTTAGGCTTAAGTCCTTTTACCGTTGATCAAATGATTATGTTTTTCTTATTATTATTTTAGAATTGGCTTCTCTCAATAGGTTTGCTAACCTCTTGGTTTACACACATATATACCATATACCATATACATATGCATATATAAATATACACAGTTACACATCATATTACCTTAATATACACACAACAAATATACATACATATATATTTTCTATATCCATATAATATTTAACATAATCTGATGCAAATATTCCAGGTCCGAACGGTCGTAGTTTAGTTGAAATTCAACACGCTTCTGGCGCTAATGTGCAAATTTCCAAAAAGGGCATTTTCGCACCTGGCACTAGAAATCGCATTGTTACCATAACTGGTCAGCCCAATGCCATTGCCAAGGCCCAGTTTCTAATTGAACAGAAAATCAACGAGGAGGAGACAAAGAGGGCGCGTCAAATTCCATTAACCACTGTTGTGAATTAATAATCAAGCAATCAAGCAAGCAGCACAACAACAAAAAACAACAACAACAACAACAACAGCAACAACAACCATCCCCTATCACCCTCTACTACCCCTGAACCCCCCCAAAAACCCCCAAACCCCCATTCAAGCGTATTTCCTCAACAAAAAATATGTTCATTCATTTAAAAAAAAAAACAAACAAAAACAAAAAAAAAAAATAACGAAAATGCTAAGAAAACATAACAAACAAAATGCAAACAAAAAATAAGTCTAATTTCAAACAAAATAACATCAGCAGTAGCCATTAAAACAAAACACACACACACACACACTTATATACATATATATATATATATATATATATATATATATATATATATATATATATATATATATATATATACATAAATTCAAAGCCTTAGCAAATTTGATTTGACAGTAAAGCAAACCAACAACTATCAAAATGCTGCATTTGTTTGCCACACTTATAGTATGTAAAATGTGCACATACATATATATATATATATGTATATATGTGTGTGTACATAAGTTTGTTTACATAATTTTAAATTTAAATCGAGTTACACCTGGCATATAAAATAATATTGTCCTTGCCTCATTTTGTTGTTGTCAAATGTTTGCGTGTTTTCTTTTTGGCACTCTGACAAGCTGAAAACTTATCATAGATGTAACACATACATATATGTATATATATGTATATATATATGTATATATGTGTGCGTATGTGGGTTGTGTATGCATGCATACATATGTGCATATGTACATAGATATGTGTGTGCTTATGTACTGTGTACTACACACTAATTGTTGAGTCTTGTTTATATTACACATAAAATACACACACACACACACACACACATGCAAATGCACATATGTATACATACGCATATATATGTATTTATATATATGTATATAGATATATATATACACTATTCAAACACGTTAAATAGCATTATGTTGAGCCTAAAGAAATGGATTTGTTTGTGTAATGCGAGCGTTTTCAGTGAAAACTTCAGGTGATTTGACAAAATGGTGTCCAAATAAGGTAAATATTTTACTACACACACACACACATACATATATACACACATATATATACAAATACACACGTGCATTGCATATATACTATATATATATACAATAAAATGGCGTTAAATGGCTAAAACGAACGCTTGACCGGCTAGTGATAAAAAAATATTTGATACACTTTTTACCTCAACACACATAAAAAAACTGATTGCGTTTCTTGTTTTTTGTTTCTGTTTTCTGTTGTTGCCCTTATGTGCTTATTGCTATGTTTAAATATGTATATATATACACACACATATATGTATATTCAATATTACGTTCTTTAAGCCCCCAAAATGTTCTATTATGATATATTGTTAACAAAATGTTGATCATGATAATGTTGTTTAATTTTCGTGAGAGTGGTACAAAAAAAAAAATGAAGAAAAATGAAAACATATTTAATTAAACAAACAAGTGGTGTTAATGTGTTGCCCGCGCACGTGAGTCTCCTTTTTGGTATTGATTTTATGCTCCCGATTTGTTAATCCTCATTTGTTCTAAACGTCTCCTTCTTAAAAAAAGAAAATCGTTTTAAGTTTCTCGTTTGAAACTGCTCCTTTGTCTTCTTATTTGGATTTTTTTTTTTTTTTTACATATTATTGGTCCAATAGGATAAAAACTTTTGGCTCCTTTTTACAATCATCATAATTTCTTTTTGTTTTGGAAAACTTTGCACCATTATTTTGACATACATACATTCTAATCTTAAGTATTACATTTTCTCTTTTTTCACCTAATGCATCACAATTCTAATTTAAATTTAAAATAGAAACTCATGTTTCTCTGTAAAATAAACATATCCACACACACACACAAACACCCACACACACGTCTACATGCAGCCAATAAACCCCTATTAATTGTTAAGTATTGTGCAATTAGAAAACATTATTTTTGATACATTTGAACTCGACACTAAGTACATTAATTCACATTTATATATATAAACCACAGACAACCAGCCAAACATTGAAAAACAAAAATAGTTATGTTTACATCACATTTGAATTTCTTTAATTCACACACACACACACACAGACACACACACACATGGATAGAAATGATTAAAATGTAAAGAAATTTATTGTTTTACTTTGTGGCAAACACAGTTTTAAGTTGTAAAGTTTCTTTTTATGATAAATAAAAACAAAATAATGATACAAAGCTTAAATAAATTATGAATATTACGAAAAACAACCAAACACAAATGTGTTTAATTGAAAGCACCGATCAATCAATCAATCAATCACCTCTCACAACCAACCACCGCTCCACTAACAGCGAACTCTAAACAATTCTGCAACATTATCATGTCAAATCAACAGTCAGTCAGTCAGTCAATCAATCAATCAAACTCTCAGCTACGCTCGATATCAATTTCAATTTAAATTCAACTCAATTTTTAATACAATCACTGAAAACGCTCACGAAATTATAAATAAAAACCCAATCCTAAGCTAAGTCTATAAATATAAGTTGAAAAGTTGTTCACATTATTAATTTTTTTCTCGCTATTATTGTTAAAGCTGACCTACATCTGTTCTTATTTGTGCAATATTTATATAAATAATATAAGAATTATAATAAACCTGCGCCAGATGAGTTAAATAGTTACAATATTCTTAAAATCCAAATTGTGACAAAAGTAAAATGCTTTAAGAAGCGTTGACATAAATGAAGTTAAACAACAAACATTTTAAGTCAAACAAAACCAAAATTAAAGTAATATTGAAAGTACAGTCGTAAATGCTAGTGTGCCTTGAAATATGCAAAAAAAAAAAACACAAACAAAAAATCAAAAAAAAAAAAAAAAAGAAAATGGTCGGAGATTTTTGTGTTTTCATTATCTATTATTATAATTATTATGAATAATTATTTTATATATATAATTTAAAATTATCAGAATGATTTACAAGGCGTACAGAGTGCAGGTAAATTGAAAATAAAAATAAAAAATAAAATAGACCGTCAAATATAGCCGAAAAAATGCAAATTCAGAAATATGAAAACAACGATATCATAAACATTACAACAGCCACAAACAACCCGCGATTCAGTAACTTTTCAACAAAGTGATCGATTCCACCCCAATCAGAACAAGCATAAGACACTGAACCCCTGACCCCAAACAACAACAAAAAAAATACAACCAAACAACAATAACAACAACAACAACAAAAAGTACATTTTCTCGTCTTTTTTGTCATGGCAAACCAGAGAAGAGCAAAGGAGCCATCTACATACATACATACAGACAGTCAGACAGACAGACAATATGCATATGGCACATGGCACTTTCACAGTTACCGCCCCGCTCCCTCCCACATACACTCTCACACACACATACGCCCACACCACCCACACCTAAATACATGCATACATAGATACACCATGCATAACACACATTGGTCATACTAAATATTATCATATGCGTGAGCTCACTGAGTTATGTTTAATGTATGAGTTTTATACGGTATCTAAAGTTAAAGTAGAGAGAATAAAAAAAAAACAAATATAAATATATTTGTACTGGATCTGTGATATGTATTTAAAAAAAAAAGAGAAAACACAAGCAAAAAAAAAAACAAAAAAAATACATTAATTATGTATACATATATGTATATAAATATCGAGTAAAACGAAACATGAAATTAATTATGAAATAATTAATTTTTTCTGAAATGACGAAAAGCTTTTCTTCAGAAGCAAAACAACAAAATCAACTAACGCAACGTGGCATTTTTGTCATTTGTCTCAGCAAACTGTTGCCACTCCGAATGTCCGAATGTTTGTTCTTGTCACTAAATTCAAAATAAGAAAAATCACAACCCGCGTTTCTTGCGTTTCTTGTGCAACGCCCATGTCCAGATGCCACATGCCACATGCCAACATGCCGACCGATGCAACATCGCCTGTGTATGTGTGACGAAATAGAAGACAAAATTCTCTGCTCTGGGTGCAGTTGCTCAGCTCAGTGGTTCCGGTCCCGACAGTCGACGTGTTTTTATGCTTGTTTGGATTATATTTTGTGTTTTTTTTTCTTCGCTGTACAAAAAGCCAGCTCTATTTAAACTGAAATCATATTTAATACATCTGGTTAAATCCAAGACTAAAATAAATTCGAAAAAAAAACAAATCAATGTTTTGCCAATTAATCATTGGTCACATTTCTCATAGCTACAATCACCATTTTAAAAAAAAAGAAAAAAAACGCCTCCGCCTTCGCCTCCCCCCGCCACCCAGCACAAGTCACCACATATTGGCTAAAAGTACACGAAACCTCATCTGAATAAACTTTGGAAAGGCGTACGCATATTTTAATTTGCAAGTTTTATTCAAGTTTTTTAATAAATAAATATATAATGCTGTTATTTCAGCGACGGAGTCTATTAGAGTTTAACTAGTGCAAATAAAAAGCAGAAGAAAAAAAAAAACAAAAAACTTTTATTAACTATATATATATATATATTTACGTATTTAAAATATTTCAAAACTTGACTTAAATGATTAAAAACAATAAGATGCAGCAAAAGCGCAAGTACTAAAAAATGAAATGGAATAAACAAAATAAAAAAAAATAAACCGCAATTTTTGCTCTGTAAAAAAAAAATATAAAATAAAATAAACTACAATAAATAATAATTAAAAGATAAGTGAATAACAAATTGAAGTTAAATTTATCAATCAAATCAGTTTTGTTTTTGTATTGTATGGTAAAGAAAAATATATAAATACTTATATACATATATAGTGTATGAAAACTAAAAGAAATTGTTAATTATAATTTGTTATGCTTTGCCTCCACACTGTTATTAGGACAATTAAACAATTAAATGCATATTAACACATATACAAACATACATAAATCAATGTACAGACATTAATAACGATGAACAGATGAACCAACATCATTTTGGCAAGTGAAGATTATGAATTGTAAATCTTGTGGCAAGACTTGAGATCGGTGCAACATGATTTATATTACGTATGATGATCCGCAAGGCGATTTCAATCAATTGTCAGCTTAATGATGTCATTCTATTAAAGAGAGAGAGAGAGAGAGAGAGAGAGAGAGAAATGCGTGGGATATGTATGTGCATACATACATATTCAGACATACATACATATGTACATGCCCACACTCGCCATTATGTGTAAATAGGCGCAAATTCGCATACATACCTAAATACATACATACATACATCTATATTGGCAACAACAATAACATGAGAAGCCGTCTACAAGTTCATTCAACAAGAAAACCACACACACAACTTATTAAAATATTTAACAAATTATATTTAAAATATATATACATACAATAAATGCATACATACTATATAAAACTAGTTGTTAGCGTGATACATACAATTATTATTAATTAATTCATACATACATATATTCATATAAATAAAATGCTTAACGATGATACAAAACAATCAACAACAAACGGTGCTGTGCTGAGTTTCACTTTCGAATGGACTCTTTAAGCGGCATGTTCAACTCAGCACACAGCCTTGCAACATTTATTTGCCACCATTGGATTTTGTTTTCCCAAAAAAAGCAGCCTTGCATTCAATATTTTTAGTTTTATAGCCATCTTAAGCTTTATTCAGAACAACTCTTAAATAAATACATCGCGTCAAAAGAATAAAAAACAAAATACAAATCTTTCAATAATTTAAAGGAAAACTTAATGATTTTGGTCGTATTCACAAAAGTTGTTACATCATATTTAATAATTCATTAAACACAGTCACAGTCAGACGATACCTTCAATTTATTTTTAGTAGAAGTTAACGTTTGTCCAAGATACTAGCCATCTTTTAAATTACATAGTATCAGTCAGTAGCAATGCCAAAAGTAAAATCTTGTTTATAATCGATACTTTTGTTTTTGTCATATAAATAATGTAGTAGTCTTCAATGGCAAATGGCAACCTAAGATAGTAGGAGCATACGTGAGTACCTTAGGATGAACAAAAAAACAAAAAAAAAAAAAACAAACAAACAAATCTAATAATAAATACAAAGTTATAACGTTGCCTTCACGTTGTGTACTTAAACTAACGATTATTGCAATTGTTTATATTGAAAAACAATTTGCTAAAGTACAAAACGACGTGCAGGATTTCTGTTGAAGCTTTTATACAAGCCACTAAATTTTACATTAACAGCAGCAAAAACACCAAATATAAATAAATATGAAAACTTACCATTTTCTCAACATTTCTTAGGCAAGTCAACTACTTACTTAAATGCATAATCCAATTATGACAAAAGAGAACAAAAAAAAAAGAAAAAAAAAAATTAAAAGAAGAAAAAAGATAAGAACAAATAATCTCACACAAAAAAAAAAACAAAAAAATGTCGAAACTCAGTTGCACTTTACGAAATCGAAGAAACGAAGTCTTAATATTAGTATACAATTTTAAAATTTTAAGCGGAAACCTCAATTGAACGATGGTCATTCGGAAAGCTCGTAATCGCAGAACATTCAAGCAAGAAAAACATCATGGAAACTCATTCAAAAGTAAAAGTACTAAATCTTTTATGATTTGACTGTGATAAACAAAATAATGACAAAAATGAAATGAAGTGAATGAATTAACAAACAAACAAACAAACAAACAAATGAATTGTATAATAGAGTATGTATAAATTGAATGTATGTATGTATACACGCAAAATGTATAATTAACATTAATGTAGGTGCAAAATAAATGGCGGCTCTTCAACAAATCCAATAAGTAGCAAAGTATATTCGTTGGTATGTGCTCATAATGGAACACCATGTACTACCTAGAATATATTGTTTAAATAGCGATAATAAGTATGTATTTACTTACTGCAAACAAAAAAAACAAAAAACAAAAAATACAACAAATCTGAGAAATATAAAAGTTTTACTTATACATATTAGCAAAATATTTAATGAAATTTTAGCAAGAAAATATCGAGAGAAAGTATAGAGAAAATAACAACAAACAAAACAAACTCCATTATTAATTAAATACAATAAATATATTAAAAATAACAAATTGAAAAACAAAAAAAAAACAAAAACAAATAGATGATATTTAGTTATGCTCTATTACAAATTTATAATCAATTGAAGTTTTATAAAGATGAAGTTCAGCTAGCGAAGCAGAAGGTTTTATAAACATATATGTATCTATTATTTTGAAATTGAAAAGACGGAAAATATTTCACACTCAATCTAAAAAAAAACTAAGCAAAAAGTTCATTTCGCAAAATTCTTTTTGGAAAATGGAAAACATTACAAAACAAAAAAAGAAAAATACAAATAGTCTAGTAAAAATGTTAAATAACAAAAATCAAAAGGAAATGTAGCTCATTCAAATTTTAAAAAAAGAAACACGTAATTTTTGCAACTACTCGTATAATAAAACCAATCTTGTACAATTTGGTAAGAGGCGTCTCGTCAACTGGCTCGCCCAAAAACCAAAAAAATGTATACCACAAAACAGTTATCCCTCTCTACATATAATTACATATATACAAATGCATAGTACATATAATCCAAGGGAATCATACCCGACAACAATACAAAATGCAACAAACTCTTTACGATCAGATATAGAGTAAAAAATAAAATTGCTCTTCAGGCTGGAAACAATAAACAGAAAGCAAATACTAAGCTAGTTAGGAGAGATGTACCGATATTAGACATTATACTGAACGTAATGCTAATGGTAATGTTATGAAGTTAGTTCACATACGTATGTAATAGTATTTATAGTGAAATTTGTTGAGTACATACATATACATACATATTAACATGCATCCATTCAAAAGTGGAACACCAGCAAATGCACACAACAAATCTCACACATTATAATGAGAAGTTAGAAGATCCGTTAAGACAAAAAACAAACCGAACTAATTGTAAAGTGAAAATCCAAGTCAAGGAACATAAAGAGTTATAAAATACACATATAACATGAATTACACATTTAAGAAAGATTATATAAAAATAAAAACAAACAAAAAAACATAAAATAATAAAGATTATATTAAAAGTATTCAGTTTCAGATTTCAGTTTTCTTTTGAATTCGCATATCGCATTTTGCAAAAGTCCGGGGCTTTCAAAATATGCCCCTATATGTTTGATCATATTTCTGCCTTTAAGCACTCTCAGAGGACACTTCACTTTGTAATTTAACTTATCGAAAACAAGCCTCAACGATTCCACTAAATATGAAAGTTCGTTTTAAATATGCTTCATAATCCAAATTCATTCAAATTTATTTTGAATTTCAACATGAGCTAATTTAATTTACTAATATTTTGTTTATTTGCCAACTTTGGGGGACAGTCGGGTTGATTATATGGATGACAGGCACGAATAGTTGAATGTGTTCCCAAACTGTGATCGAGTTTCAATATCGTAGGGAAGGGATTCAAGTCAACTCCGAACCTGAGAAAGTAATCAAATGGAGTAAATGTGCCTTTTGCTAACAAGGATATCTATTGAGGCTCACCTTCTGGCATTAAAGACCTGTGGAACAAGGCAGCAATCGGCCATGGAAATTTCATCCCCTACGCAGAATTTTCCGGACGAGGCGGAAAGCACCTTTTCCAGACCATCAAATCCGCGTGATATCCAATGCCGAGCCCACTCCGAGCTCCCTTCTTTGCCCACATGGGCCAATACACTGGCATTTTGCAGAGGCTGAATGCTGGAGCAAATGATTTGCACAATCTGAAGCACCTTGGCACGCTTGTGCGGATCCTGTGGCAGAAGAGGATGCTGGGGCTGTGTTTGCTCCAGGTAGTGCATAATGGCAACGGAATCACAGAGAATTTGGCCATCTAAACAGAGGCATTTAAATAATTTAAAATAATCAATTGGAAAAAGGCCAATACTTACCTATTTGTAGAGCAGGCACCTGTTTCATTGCGTTGATTTCCTGATACTCACCCGATTTACTATATAGTGGAGCATTCGGATCAAACAAACTTGTTGTCTTGATATCGTATGGTATTCCCTTCAATCCCAATGCAATTCGTACTCGCCACGCACAAGAGCTGGAGTAGAACGAGTAGAGCACTGGTTTTGTCTGGCTGGAACTTAACCAGCGTGCCCCATTTTCAGCCAGATTCAGGAAACTGGCAACTGATTTTCTAAATGCACTCATTTTGTTCTGAAATGTGTAAACAACTTTTTTCTCTTATCAGTCAGCAGCGGTACAAAAAAGGTTGCCAGAAATTGGAGAATATTCTACTGGAAATGGTGATTTGATCGTCAGAATAAAAGAAGCTGGTAATGTTCACTATATGTTAACAAGTATGTTGTATGTAAGTGTGTTTCGTTAGTACAAGTATTATATTTACTAAACGTAATGCTGGATTCTGGAGCTGTCCCAGTGAACGATTATTGAGAAGCACCATCGATATCCCATGCGTGTCGTGCATTTTACAATTACAAAAATCCCTCAAAGTATGCAACAAAATAAATGATTAAAAACAAAGGTCTCAAGCCGTACTGCAAAATCGATTGTTTATTTCTTTTTTATCTGTAGTCAATATTTGAAACTGTTTCAATATTTTGGGTATTAGAATAGTATGTCTATTTAGTTGATTTGTATACGATATCAAGAAATTCGACTGTTGCATTGTCGGATGTCTTCTGGCTGTTAAATTTGCGAATGTTTTTTGGGTTATTTTGTGCTTCAATGAAAATTATTCTAGTTTTTCATTTAATACGATTATATATATTTTCAATCAGTAACAGAGACACATTGATTTCAATACTTTTCCATACAAGCTCTAGTGTCCGTCGTATTCGACTGAAATTCATTAACAAAGCATGCTAAGCATTTTATTTCTTAATATTATGTCCATTTGCCAAATTTGGTGGACAGTCGGGTTGAGTATATGGATGGCAAGCACGAATCGTAGTATTTGTTCCCAAATCGTGATCGAGTCTTAGGATCGTCGGATAGAGATCCAAGTTAACTTGGTACCTGAGAAAGGATTTGTAAAACGTGAATGTGGCTTTTACTTGCTTTATCAATAATGATATGAACTGAAACTCACCTTCTGGCATTAAAGACCTGTGGAACAAGACAGCAATCTGCCATGGAAATTTCATCCCCCACACAGAATTTACCAGACGAATCAGAAAGCACCTTTTCCAGACCATCAAATCCACGTGATATCCAATGATGAGCCCACTCCAAGCTCTTTTCTTCGCCTACACGGTCCAGAACACAGGTATTCTGCAGCGGCTGAATGCTGGAGCAAATGATTTGCACAATCTGAAGCACTTTGGCTCGCTTGTACGGATCCTTTGGTAGAAGAGGATGCTGTGGTCGCGTCTCATCTAGGTACTGCATAATGGCCACGGAATCGCAGAGGGTATGGCCATCTAAATAAGACGAGTTAAAAATCTTCAAATTACCAAGTGGTAATTCCGATACTCACCGATATAAAGAGCAGGTACCTGTTGCATAGGATTTACTGCCTTGTACTCACTGGAATCGCATTTTGTTTTGATATCATATGGTATCCCCTTCAGTCCCAATGCAATGCGCACTCGCCAAGAGCAAGAGCTCATGCAGGAGGAGTAGAGCACTGGCTTTGCATCGTCAGAGTTTGGAAAATTATCTGCTGGTTTAGTCAATGTACTCATCTTGGTGTGCACTTTGTAGCAACTGTAAATAACTGTTGTTTCTTATCAGTCAGCAGCTGTACAAAACAGATTGCCAGAAATAGAATAATTTAAGCGATTAAGACAGCCTCTGGTTGCGATGATCGTCAGAATAAGAGAAGTTGCCAATGATCACTATATGTAAATGAGTGTGTTGTATGTGCAACAGACTCGATTCCTTAGTAGAAGTGTATTAATAGTTAAATGGAATGCTGAATGCTGGAGCTGCACCCTCAAGCGATTATTGAGGAGCACTATCGATATCAGACACGTTTCGTTTACTCCATATTTATAAATAGCCCTAAAAGTATGCAACAAAATATAAGATAAAATAATGGGCTTGCGAAACTAGCAAAATCAATTAGGTTTAGTTAGAAGTTTATTTTTTTTAATATGTAGTTAATATTTGGAACTGTTACATTATTTTGGATATTAGCATAGTGTATGTATTTAGTCGGTTTGTTTGCGAAATTAGGCAGTTCGTTTAATGGTACAGTTTAAACTGTAGCTATGTTGACTTCTTGCGAGTGCTTTAAGTGGGACTACAATGGATTTCTAGAAACCTGCAATCAACTTATTCCATAGATGTCTACTATGTATACGATTTTTTGGGTTGTCGTTTAGTTTTGTGCCTTTACATTAGAGAATACTAATTTTTACATTTAATTTGTTCACATATAATTTTTTTTTTTTTTTTGGTAGCAACGTTTCATTCGCTTAAATATGGTCACATAAGATCTCTGGTGTCCATGGTAATAGACCCGATTTAATGCCTAAGGTATGGTAGGTATTTAATGTTATTATGTATATTTCGTTCTTTACTTAAATAGTTATGTGTTTCTTCTTTTGTTTATTTTTTTGTTTTGTTTAATATTTTATAATCAGAATGCCTGCTAGTGGAGTTTACTACCTCTTTGACTGAAGTTTTGTACTTTTCAAAAAGTTACTTTGTTAAGCGCCCAACTTTTCTTACTAATGATTGTAAATGGAAATACATTTGCGCATTTGGTTTATAGAATATGTATATATGCACTAATACTATTTTTGTTTTCTTAAATCCCTGAATTAAATTTTGCTTTTCGTCATGAGTTATTCCTTGAAATTTGTTTTCTTTCTGTTACCCTAAATAAAATTCATAAAAATATGTTTTCTTTTTTTTTGTTATATATGTGTTCATCTTTTAGATCATTTTTCACATTAAAAACTGAGGGAAATGATAATTTTATCTTGATAATAATTTATATTGTTACTTTGCATGCCACTCAAAATTTTATTTTTTATCGATAGTATTTTTATGCATTTATGCATAGTTAAATGCTGTTAGCAATTTTTTAAATCACATCCGACTGTATTAATCAATGGAATTTCCGCCTCTTCAGCTAGCGCTTCAGCTCCAAACAATTTGTTGTCTCCTCACGATTGAATTTTCTTAATGTTTTCTTTGTACGAACTGCAATTCACTTTTTTGTTTTACGGCGCTTTGCAGTTGTCGTCGGAAAATTCTATTTGTTGGGCAGCTCCGGTGGACAGTCCGGCTGATTGGAGGGATGAGCAGCACGGAATGCTGGGTTGCTCTCCAGTTCGCGATCAATGCGCAATATGATCGGATATGGGCGCAAGTCCACATGGAATCTATGCAACATAAGTTATGAGCACTTTTCATTTGGATAAAAAAAAAACATGCAAATTTACCTTCTGGCATTGAAAACCTGCGGCACAAGGCAGCAATCAGCCATTGAGATTTCATCGCCCACACAATATTTGCCAGCCGAGGTGGAGAGTGCCTTCTCCACGGCACGAAAACCACGTGTTATCCAATGCTGGGCCCATTCCTTCTTCTTCTCCTCACCCACATGGATGAGGACGATCAGGTTTTGCAGCGGCTGAATGCCCGAGCAAATGATCTCAATTATTTCACGTACTTTTGCCCGCTTGTGCACATCTTGTGGCAGCAGTGGACGCTGAGGTCGTGTCTCCTCCAGATAGTGCATAATGGCCACCGACTCGATCAATGTATGTCCATCTGAATAGAACCAAATTTTAGCAATTCTTCCTTGTAATGTATTATGAATATGCTCACCAATTTGCAGTGCCGGCACCTGTTCCATAGGATTAACCTCACGGTACTCATTGCAATGCTGCTCGCCGCCCGACTTGATCAGACTGATGGGCTTGATGTCGTAGGGTATCTCCTTCAGGTTCATCGCAATTCGAACGCGCCAGGAGCACGAGCTGCGCCAATACGAGTAGAGTATTGGCTGTGTATCGATGGAAACATTTGCGTTAGTCGACATTTTATTCAGATTGCTGGCGGCACAATGAATCCCTCAGCCAGCATATTGCCGTTTCAGACCCATTTTTATTATTTTGAAATATGTTTCATTTGAATAAATACTGTGAGCTCAGCAGATAGTACAGAACAGAACAGAACAGAACTGGTTGCCACTGATAACGAGTAGAGACAAAACAACACAAACTCTTCACAAGAGCAGCATATTTTAAGAGGTAATCTGGTCAAACCAGTTGCTCAGAAGTAAGTTTGCAAATTTGATGGTTGTTTCTGCTGCTGCTGCTGTTAAATTTATGCCTTAGTTTTGTTTAGTCCGTAGTAGGTGCTGATAAAAAAATATATAGATACGAGGAGAGACTCCGCTTGTTCTAGAGCTGAAAAGCTAATCTTATTCAATTTTCAGTAGTTATTTCTCTATGTATACTAGCTATAATCCATTGCTGCAACATATCTTTAAATGTACGACAAAATGCCCAAAGTTGCCTTTGTTAAAAATAAAATAAAATAATTTTTCAATGCTGACCCCGGACTAATGAATATGTATCTTGTCTGATTTACAACTTTGGTATTCATCTTTTTTAATCGATAGTTTGCGGTCACATTAACGATAAATGAAATTGATTTGCACTGACATATTTTATATTATAAAAATGCATTAATTTTGTTAGGACAACTTCGAATGCCCACAAAATAAAAAGTTAAATTGATCTTCTCTCGAATAAAGAGAAGTTTTAGTGTTTCAATTTTTAGATATTTTCATAAGTTAGCCTAAAAGTATGCGATGCCGAATGCATAAAAAATGTACTATTTAAATTAAATTAATTGTAAGTAAGTTTTTAATAGAATTTTTTGCCTTTAACACTTTTGCAGAAGCCACCGGTCTCTAAGTAATAATCAGTTACACTTTAATAAAATGACGTTCATAAAAATGAAAAGCTTTTGAATTAATTATAAAAACTATGTCTGCTTTTTTATAATTAGCACAAACTTTTTTTTTTCCACTTATACCCACATGATTCATGAGGTCCTCGCGTTAATTGCTGCTGCTGCTGCAAACGGGAAGAAAGTTTTACACACACTGACCGCCTGTACCAAAAACCGAAATGAGCAGAGCAACAGTAATAAGAGGCAATGGCCTCTGACAATGTGTATATACATGTATATCTATATATATATATATGTGTGTGTGTGTGTGTGTATATAGCGAGGACCCTATTTGGTTCGGCCAAAAAGCAGCCCAATTCCGGGAAGAAGCGTCGGTCGACACTCTCAGACACATGCACAGTTGCCTAAAAGTTCGTTGAACCCGTGTGAAAGTAAAGTCGGTAGTATCCAAGTGTGGGGACAGGGAGCTAATAGTAGGCCGGGCCGAGTCGGCGCCGAGTCCCGAAGTGTGTCGTACGTACATCAAGGTCGGCTAGGGGCATTAACCTTAACCAAGTTGACGCTGTCCTGGTTGCTGTCAAGCAAAAGCAACCCAGTACGACGCGCCAAGGACATTCGCCGTCGCCTTCGCCATCGCCTCGACATCGACAGCAGCGGCTCAAGAGTCAGCGCGAGCGCACTACAAAAATGGCTCACAAGTTTCGCTGGGGTGCGCTTTTAGGGGTTGCTCCGCCGAGCGACACACGACTCACTGTAGTTTGAGTTAAACATGACCGGCGTGGTTGTCGAGTCCGCTAACAGTCACATACATATTCCAATTTGTCGCAGGCATCGCAATAGCCTGGCAACTCTATGTTCGCCATTCCGTGCTGTGTGTACGCTAGCGAAAAAAGCTTTCGGTTGCACGCATGTGCGGCAAACGCTCGCTGACAGTGTGACAGTGTGAGTTTGACTCAAACCAGTGGCAGGCAGCGTCTGTTCGTGTAGTATGAGTGAGTTTTCAGCAGGGATTCTTTTTTGTAGAAGCGAGGCACACAATTTTAGCGCCATTCAGCGCTGGACTGGACGGACTTACCTTGGCTATGGCCGAAAGGGACATAGCGTTGTGATGGTACTTTGAGTAGTTAATTTTGAAGCCGTTTAAACCGGACGCACTGCGAAAACGTTAATTTGCGGACCGGACCGGGGTGGGTGCACCAAAAAATACTGGACGTAAGCTCCGTTTGCTGATTTTGCTTCAACTAATATGTATATATATATATATATGTGTGTGGCTACCACTGATACAATAGTTAACAATTCCACAACCGCTTTGGTTATAATTGTTATTTGTTATATGTTATTTATGTTATTTGACTTCAGGCGACCCCCAATTGCACTCAAAGTCGAACTGCGAATATCTCAGGTAAGCGCGGTGCGCGGTGGCAGGAGGACAACAGCGACTGTGAGAACGACGAGGACGACAGCGATAACGACAGGATATAATGTCAGAACGCAACTAAGCACACTGAACTAAATAAACGAGTGCGAAAGCGAAAGCAAAGGACATCGAGAAAGCTAACAGCGTGAGTGAGAGGAGAGTCTGAGCAGCGAGATGAGAGCGCAAATGGCAGAGAGCGAAAAGTAAAAAATTGCAAACAGAGCGCAGCAAACACGGCAAAAGCTTAAGTTTAGCTGGTGCATGTCTCCGCTTAGCTTTCTTAGCCTATTTCCAAACCAATTCTAAGACCTTAAATTAAAAGAGAAAAACACTTAAATTGTTTTGTTTTTTTTTACCATCAGTTTATTTGTGTTTCCATTTTTAAATATTTTTTACTAGGTTTTTTGTTTTGTAAGTTTACTTCATTTCCATTAAGGTTGCTCAAATGATTTTTGATTAAATTACAAGTGCTTAAACCTAAAGGTATGTAACATATGGACTAAAATAGTTAACAAATTGCTACAGTTTGTTTGCACAGTAAAACGTATACAAATAAAAACCTAATATACATATAAACATTATAAGTACATACAACTAAAGCAACAGGAAATTGAAGTTGAACCTATTACAAACATTAATTTTAGTTTCGTTTTTTGTAGAAATGCAACAATGTGTATAACGACTTTAAAACAGTCGCACAACCAATAGAATATCACACCAAAAATGGCAGAGTACAACGAATACAACAAATTGTAAGAGAGATAGAGAGAGAAAGAGATACAGAGTATGTGTGTGTATTTACGTGTGTGTGTGTGTCTGTGTCTTTTTGGGTGTATGTATGTGTATATCTTTGTCTAAGGAGAGAGTGGGCATTGCTAACTAGGTAGGTAACGGTATTGGTGACGATACCAGCTCCTGCGTGTATCGTGATTCGTCCGTCTGTGAGGCAGGGTGCTTGACTGTACAGATTTCTCTAGTGGGTGTACCGGACTTGGGCATTGGGTACAACATTCATAAAGTTTAACTACCTCAGCGCTACCTAAGTTGTCGTTGTCGTTTTGCTAGCTAACAAAAGTAACTGTGTATATATGTATACATATGTATGTATGTATGTATAAAATTGCCAACAAATCAATAAATTATTGTTGTAATATTTTTAGAAAATAGTGTCCATATATCATCATCATCATCATCATCGTCATCATCATCATTGTCGTCATTCTCCAGACGATCTACAATTAATGCTTTCATACATTTCATTTCATTTGGTTTTTGTTTGTTTCTGTTTTTTTTTTTCACTTAGCCTAATGCATTCGAAGAATTGACTACAATTTAATGGCAAGAGCCACATTTTTTTTTTTTTTTTTGTTTTCTTTTTGTTTTTTAGGAGTTTACATGTACAACATACGTTACACATACACATACAATACACAATAATCATAATAATCATAATTATTTGAATGTTAAATATATAACTGGTAACATCATGCTAAATACAATATGCCATCATTATTAGATAGTTGCTTCAATATGCTAAAAACTTTTCATTCCATTATAATTATCAGAGATGCAGCCAAAAGTCGAATCCTTTTGACCATTTTAGCGATACATAATTTTAAAAATTATCTGGAGGGAATATTCATGATTCTCAAATATCGTTGCTTTAATCAATTTGATACCAAACATAGGTGTAAAGAATTTATTGCATGTGTATAAGAAATAAATATCGTAATTATCTCTATAATTACAATAACATGAATGGTTCTTGTTTCCGTTTCCGTTTTCGATTTCGATTTAGTTTCGTTGAAAAAAATTGTTTAAATTTGCATTTGTTATTATTAGTAAAGCAAAGTTAAAGCAGTTTTTGTAATAAATGATAGCATGTAAAATCCGTTTGCCTTTCATTATTCAATTTACAACTATTTTGATCATCAGTTACAACCATGAAAACATTTATGTTTACACTTATGCATTTGTACACATACATATGTATATGTATGTACCGTAAAATATTTCTTACTATGTATCTCAATAATATTAGTACAATATAAATATGTGTGTCTGCAGATGCATATTTTGCATCATTTTTAGAGAATTTACATGCTAAGTACAATTTACGTTCAACAAGAGGTTATAGCATCTCAACTAATGCCATAAAGTAACAGTTTCTTTGTTTATAAAAGATTTGCATATTACAGTTAAAACTTACGTCTGAGAGTTGTGTACTTGTATACGGTACTTTCATTCTATATTCGTACTGCTCGGCGATGAGCTGGAGAATCGGGATCTACTCCCAACTGCTCCCATATCTATCGATCGTGTCTGTCGTTAATACTGATCTGTAAAGAACGCTGCTTTGCAATCATATATATAGGCCTGAATTGAAGGATCTTGATGATTGAAAAATAGGTTTCTATAAGAAATCGATTGATTGAAATTGCATTTATCCTGGATTCTAGTGTCTAATTTTAAAAGCAAGATTTCAACATTTAAATAAATGATCAGTCTAAATACTCAGAGATCTCAACTGAAAAGTGCTCAACAAATCCATTCATTAACAGATCGATAGTTCGACAGACCCATATAATGATTTATACCTTTCTTAGATACATATGCATTTTGCTAAAATTGTCACTTATGCGCTAAACAGGAATTCAATCATCCATAGAAATTTACATATTGTTTTTCTGTTCTTACTATGTATACATATATGTATATACATATATATATATATATATTGAATGCTTTTCATTTTGTTTAAATTAAATTGATATGTCTAAGAGCTATTATCAATCGTTTTCAATTTCATAAAGATTTTTTTGTATTGTATCTCGAAGTAATTCAGTTGTCTTTTAATTTTTGTATTTGCGCATTTGTTAATTGTTGTTCGTATTGTAAAATTATTGTTAGAAAGTGATGTCTGCACATACATAACACATATGTATGTTAGTGTAAACATACTCCATTTAATTCTTAACTAATCGAGTTTTATATTGTTAATTCACTTTGAGTTTGAGTTTGAGTTTTTTGAGTTTTGAGCTAAAAATAAGTCAGTTGCCGATGAGCGCGTGCAGATCCAGCTTTCGTTAGGTTTATGTATATATACAGATTTGTACAAACATGTTTGTAGTATGCATCATCATCATCATCATCATCATCATCATATTATTATGTATATGTTTTTGTATTTGTGTGTGTGTAGGTGTATATAGTATATATTATTACATACTCGTACACTTAATGAACAATCACAACGCAGAGTATTCGAATAAAGTGCTGTCGCCGCTGAGTTTAATTGCATTTTCTTTAGAAATTAGAGAAAAGTGAAATTTGAATATAGCACAAAATACATTTCACAGATTGTCACTTGTCTACTTTGTTTACGTTTCGAGTAAGGAGTCAAATAAAAATGCACACAGATCGCATTGAAATAACAGATGAGAATATTTAATCAATAGATAAGAAAACATTTGGCACATTAAATCAAACATAAAAGAAATAAACAATATATAAAAACAATATAAAAAAAAGTATTAATTGTATAAGAAAATCTCTTCTTTTTTTTTTTGACTAGATGGTAGGACTTATAACTTTCAGCCTACTTTAATATGCTGTATGTTATTATTTGACTAATTCTTAGATTTTCGTTTGGCTTTCTTGTCTTTAGGAAACTTTTTTGAAAAGCAACAAAGTACACGCATCTTACTTAAAGTTACTTAAATAATACAGCTACTAAGTACATACTTATCGTTATGGTATATACTTGTGTTTAAACATATATTTCAAGACTTTATTCATAATACTTAACACTTACGCTTGAAGGCATTTATTTTATAGATTTTCTTCTTCTTCTTCTTTTTTTATTTTATATATATAATATAATCGAACAGAGTTGAACATTGCGGTAAAGGATTGGAAGTTGTCTATGTGTTAAGTATGCTGTAGAGAAAATGCACACAACCAAAGTTGATCTTTAGAATATCAATTGTTTTTTGTTGTTTTTTTTTTTTTGTTTTGTTAAGTTTCTATTGCTTGAATGTATGTATGTATGTATTTGTTTATCTACTAACATACGTATAGTACAAAAATAGTATTGTAACTGGTATGAGAAGAGTCTTTAAGCGGCTTTCGTAGCCCACAACAAACAGTTTGAAAGGTGCTTCGTGGTGGGTTGCTGTAGCTGATTACATTTATGTGTATGTCTGTGTGTGTGTGTGTGTGTGAGTGTAGTTGTGACTCACACAAATACCAAATAATTATGCATTGATACTCAAATAAGGACAATGATTATGGCTTTAATGAATACAAAGTAAAGAGCTATTGGCCAACTGCCAAAAATGATGTGCATCGGAACCTATATAGATATATATATATATATATATAGATATTGTGTATATCTATGTGACATTCTGCTGCACGAGTATTTGAAGTTCAGGACTGGCTTCTGTCTGTTCTTAATAACTAATTAGGCTAATTGATTTTATATGTTTTGTTTGACAAGCATAAAATACGCGTAGACTAAGCAAATTACAACCTTGAAAATTGCTAAAAGTTTGTTTACATTTCGCTTGGCCGTGAGTGTGTTCGGATTTTGTAGTTCATAGTTAGTCTAAATACAAGTTGATTTTGTTACAATTATATATATTACATTATCAATTAAATTACGTTAAACTAATTTACGTCATAATATACCACCGGCATCGTAAACATTTATTGCGTACTCTCAATTGATCTATTTGTTTGTAGTACATTAGCTCACTGTCCAAATGGAAAACGTGTGATTCTTGTTGTTGTTGTTGTTGTTGTGGTTATTCATCATTTTACTGGCAGATTTACTGTTGTACATATGCACTAAATAATTAATTAATATACATATGCGTGTTCTTAACTACTATTTATCTATTTAAAACGTTAAGTGTATTATGTGTAAAATCGAAAAGAAATTTTCTATAATTATTCATATCCACCAAAAGGTGAATGTTTGTCTCTGTTCAAGTGTGTGTGTGTGTGTGTGTGTGTGTGTGTGTGTTATCGATAGAATAATGTCTTTTATGCATTTGGAGAAACATTAAAATAACATTGGCTTATTTCTATATATATTTACACTTATTAACTAAATATGTATTTAGGTAGTCTCTATTTACAGAATGGCGTTAAAAGTTAAAATTTTCAATTTGAGTTTCACTTTTGTTTTCATTTTTATTTCATTTTTTTATATTTTTATTTAGATTTTGTATTTAGCTAAAATCGTTTTTGATCTCACTCAATATCACTTGATTTCACTAGAATTTTTATTTGCTTCACATATAGCAATATGTATTAAGTACAATAGTTTAGATGTGTAAGTACAATAAAAGTTAAATTTCAACCAATTGAAATTTGCTGAACTGCAGCTTAAAACCTAAAACAACAATCATCGTATATGTATATATACTTTTATATATGTTTATGTATACATACATATATAATTATGCTTATACTCAGATACAGATACAGATACAGATACAGATCATAACTCTTACATACTAAACATGTGTCGCACTAGTAAAGTATCTGCAAAATGTGATGCAACTAGTTGAAGTAGAAAAACATGTAGTTAACAGTACATACGCGCTACTAATAGTTAATAGTTAATAGATTAATTGTTAAAACTACAATCGAGTCGAGAGTCGAGAGAAAACGCCTACTATAAAAATACGGTAGGTATTTGTTTTTTGTATGTATGTATGTAAGTATGTAACACAAATATTGCATTTGCTTACAATAGTTAATAACAATTCAATTTGAACTTGCTTCAATTTAAGGTTATATGTATGTATGTATGTTTGTTTGTTTGTATGTAAAATTTATAGATTAGACCTTAACTACAGATCAAGTCAAAGAGTTCGCTAGGATCGATAGATAGATAGATAGTAGATAATTAGATAGATAGATAGATAGATAGATAGGGGGAGAGCGTGTAGAAAACATGTGAAAAGTATGTATGAGAAAAATGCCATTAGCTGCTAAATACATCAAAATTACATAATTCATTTACTTACATTAATACATTACATTCAACTCTGAGTTTCATTTAACTTTTGCTTTTTTTCTGATCGAAGACTAAAATTTAATTCTAAGATTGGTAAACAATGCTTGCTTTACGCGATTGTCAATCGATGCTGGGCTCGGATGATCCACATCTACGACGAGGTGGAGGCCGTAACCGATACTGCAGAGGGTGCTGCTGATGCTGCTGCTGCTGCTGCTGTGGATGCCACAGACGCTGCTGACGCTGCTGCTGCTGCTGATGCTGCCGATGCTGATGCTGCTGCTAGTGCCACTGCCACTGCAACAGCAGACAGATTTGCATTGGTGGCCGATTGCTGTTTGGAATTGGTTGATTGTTCTGATTCTTGGACACGATGCGTTTTCATATGGGCGCTGCGACTTTTCACCTTATTGAAGACTCTGGTAAATAAAAATGGGAGAAATAAAATAGCAGCAAGTGCCCCATATTAGAGTCTGCATGTGGCACGGACTGGACTGTATATTGATTATAATGCAACTGATAGCAGATAACATAGACATGTAGATATAGGCGAATAACACAGATATAGCAAAAAGTAACGGATAACTAACATTCATGCACATATATATGTAGGTATGTATATAGATTCAGCGGTGAAGAGAAGTTGCATGCAAAAATATGAGAAGCATTTCAAGTAGATCCATTTTTTCTGTTTTTCTATTTTTTTTTTTTGTTTTTCTATTTTTTTTTTTGTTTTTGTAGTTTGTTACTTAACCTTGTGTGGAGTTAAATTGCTTTGTTGTTATTATTTACTATGGAGAGTACAGAGTTTTGCGTTATAGTTTTGAAACTTAAAAAATAAAATTAATAAGTATAGTTATAATAAGATAACAAAAGACTTAAAAAAAGTTATGTGCGCTTGAATGGTATAGTATTGTTATAGATACAATTGCGGTGATTCTTCAGTTGTGATCTCAAAACTTTTATTTTTCAGATATGGTAATCTTTGAATTTTGATAAAAAATCGTCAGCCAATTTGCTAGTGAGGATCACGCATAAAGCAAGTTTCGTCATATGAAAGAACTTCACATTAAGAAATTGGTTAAATTGGTTAGTTGGATGAGTTTTCCCAGAAACGGTGATTTGGGGGTGTTAAAATATTTACAATAGTTTTAATGCAAATGGCATTTAGCGCTGAGGCATTTAGAAAATAAGATAAATACAATCATTGATCAAATCAGAGAACAAAGTGATTCGAAGTAATGAAAGAGAGACAAATGGAAATGAAATCAAACAAAACGCAAACGCAAAAGTGAAAGTGAAAAGTGAAAAGGAAAACTTAAAATTATAAATAAATATATCACTTACCAAACATTCTGACGACGTAGCCCAAGCGATATTTTCTAATTCGCCCTTTGGCTGAGATTGTGAGGAGCTGATTTCAGTAACGTCTATTTGCGACTTGTGAATCTTCGCTTTAAAATTGCAATTTATTGAATCATTTTTATTGATTTGATCGTTTTTAGTTGGCATTGAATATATGTTTGGATTGGATTGGATTCGCATCATGGAACAATAAATACAATACAACAACAATAACAACAATTATTATCGCTTAATGGAAACGCTAAATGAAAATTTTGAGCTGAATTAACTAAAATCTTTCAAAAAACACTACAAACTCAAGGCATGAAGCAAACAGAGAGAGTGAAAGAGATAGAGAGAGACTGAGAGTGAGAGAGAGAGACAGAGAAATTTATGGGGAAAGTGTAGTAATTAAGAGAAGAGTTTACTTTGAAATCAAAAATCATTGCTTTGAATTGAAAAGAAAATGGCGTTCAAAAAGGAAAACTGAAAAGAGCTAGTTACAAATCCAGAATTCGGATTCAATTACGAATATTTCTTGATAAGAAAGTTACGGTTACGGTTACGATATAACGTGCTTTACGGTCTTAACTCAATACGGGCACTCAAATCGCTCAATTCAATGCTTGCGTAATTCAAAAATTTTTCACGAGCTGTCAATTTTATGTTTTTTACGAATTGTTGTAGATATTATTTTTATTTTTATTTTTTTTTAATATATATTTTTATATATATTTCTTTTTGACTCTTACTTGCCGCACACCTTGCAGGGGAACTCGGTGTCCTTTGCAATATTGGAATTGTTGCTGTTGCTGTTGCTGTCTTTTGTTGCTGTCGATGTGGTTGCTGCTGTTGCTGCTGCTGCTGCTGCTGAGAGCAACGTTGTGTTTATGGAAGTGCCAGTTGCATTGGAGATGTTGCTGTTGTTGCTGTTATTGTTGTTGGCATTGGTATTGGTGTTGTTGCTGTTATTGCCATTTGTGTGCGCTACTGTTGATGTTGCTGTTATTGTTGCACTGATGCATTGATTGCTATTGCTGCTAGGCTGGGGCACGCATGCGTTGCTGTTATTGGTGTTGTTGTTGTTGTTGCTGGAACTGTGGTGGTTGTTGCTGTTGTTGGCACTAATTGCCGTGGCATGCTGATTGTTGTTGCTATTGTTGTTGTTGTTGCTGTTGCTGTTGCTGGCATTTCTACCATAAGCGTGTATGCGAACATGACCGTGCAGCGCCGCCTTCGAGCTGAAGCTCTACAGTTTGTTTGGGGCGGGGATATCAGCAATATGTACAAGAAAGAAAGTAAAGGTATGAGGACATGGTTTGCGTGTGTGTGTGCGTGTGTGTGTGTGTGTGGGGCAAACTGAACATGCCGCAGCATTCTCAAACACAGACTATAACTTACCGCCGAGCAGTCGGCAATCTCGCAGACGTAGGGCTTCTGCTCCACGACTGGGATGCTGGGAGGAACTGGCTCCATTTTCAGGTGGGATACCTTGTAATCAACGCAGAGCTTCTTCCAAAAATAATACATTTGCACACATTCGCCGGATGTCTTCGTGAGCAACTAGAATGCATACGATTTAATTTGTATTTATGAGACGGCGTTTCATCAAATAAAATGTCGACAAATATTGAATATAATTTAAATGATTAATTAATTTTACAGTTTAAATAAAATTATATTTGTTTGTATGAGGTTTCGTTTCATAAAATATAAATTAGAAAGATTTTTTATTTATATTTTTACAATATAGATTTTAATTAGTCGCTGGAGAGTTTAGATTTTCTTGGATTAAGAGGTTCTATCGATTAAAACTGTGCACCAGATTTGATCTGAAAGTTTCCTAGTCGCAAAAAAAAGACAAAATTATTAATCTGATAATCTTAGAGATAGAGTCCACAGATTTGCAACTAACATTTCTTATAGATCGTTGTATAATCTTTTTGATATTAGAGTTAACTTGTATATTTCTTTTATATTTGATAACTGTAAATCAATATGTGAATAAATTTAAAAATGGCAGCAGTAAAATAGATTTGCAAATTTTAACAAAGTCTGTTCATATTCCCAATTTAGAGCCAAGTAAGTCTGTTGTTCTTTCATAAGGTACAGTATATGGGGCATTCCAGCTGATAAGATTTGGTTCCGAAAAGCGATCCGATAACCAGACTCAACTGATTCTACATATTCCTACTAATTTATATAATCCTCATTTTCAGTAAGCGATTTTCGAGCTTAAGGAAAATTTATGTTTCATCGAAACTCACATAAATTTTACTCGAAATATACACTTTTCTTATATATATATATATATATATATATATATATATATATTTTATTTATTATTATTATTTATTTTTAATTTCATTACCTCGCTGGCGATTTTGCCAAAATCTTTGCCATGCCTTTCCAGGCCGCGTAGAAACTGCTCCAGTTCGTAGGCTGTCCATTTCATTTGGAATGCGCTGGACTGCGTCTGCAGAAGGGTCAAAACCGCGGCCGCCGAGTTACCTTTCGCCTCAAGCAGTGCTTGGAGGGCTACCTCCTCGGAATGGCTGCCCATGGGCACGGCCGAGGATTTGCTGAGATCTATGTAGCGCATCAGTATCTTGTCGTCGATCTGTACGCTGGGATCCCACATCATGTCCGCGCACATTGTCTCCTTGATGGCCTCTTCGAGTGGCTTGCAGGTGGGTATCTGCGCCTGATACGTCGAGCCCAGATTCACCTTTGACTCGTCGGAGAAGTCCACCAGGCCCACGGGATCACCAAAATCATCATCAAAGACATCAAAAATGCTCTGACCAAGCTGATTGCGTACATTGTAATAGAGTCCGGTGCCCTTCCGGTCCGGATTCAATATTGGCGCCGGAGTGTAGTGGGTGCGCGAGGGTTTGCGCAGCTTGGAGCGATGTGGCGATAGCGTATGGAATTTGGAGAACTTGTGCACATCCTGTGCACCATTCGAGCGCAGGCGACGCTTCAATATGGAATTCGTTTGATTGGACAACGGTTGCAGATTGGAAAAGCTGGGTGTTGGTGTCGACACTGGAGCTGCTCCGGGTAAGTTGCCCATCAACGACTTATTGTTGTTGGAATTGTTTTTGATTCCGTCGCCGCAGGCAAAGATTAGGCTAGCATCCAGAGCGGATGTTTGTCCGTTTGTTGTTTGCAGCAGCGTTCCAAACTCATGTTGCTTCTCCAAGCTGTTGTTGTTGTTGTTGCTGCTGCTGTTATTGTTGCTGCCGAAGAGTAACGGCTGCAGCAGATTGTTGAGGGGCTGCATTGTCATCGACTGCTGATTGGCGTTCAAATACTGCGTTTGACAGGACACGGGCGCAAAGTTGGACAACATAAAGTCCGGCTGTTGCTGTTGGCCGATCTGCAACTGTTGTTGCTGCTGCTGTGGTTGCAGCTGTGGCTGCTGGTCTTGCTGCTGTTGAGGCTGCAATTGTTGCTGTTGTTGCTCGAAAATGATCCCGGAAGACTGCAACTGCTCCATGGACGGTACCGTCGATGAAGTTGCAGACGTTGTCGCATGGACCACCTGTCGCTGCAGGCCAAAATCTCGGGGGGAGGAGGACAAGAGCGGATCATCCGAGTTGGACATCATTTGCGATTGCAGGCCCAATCCGGGCAAATAGTAGAGATCGATGATATTCTCAGCCAGCTGTTCGCTGCTCAGCTGCAATTGCATATTCTCATCTGGCAGGACCTCGCGGAGCACCTGCTTAACATCCTCGGCGGAGCCAATGCCACTGGTGAAAAACGACTCTGAGAGTGGTGAGGTGGCATTGCGTGAGTCATTCAGAAACTCCTGATCCTCGTCGAGAAACGACAAATTAGTCTCCGCAAACTCACGCAGATCACACTCAGCATCATCCTCTGTGCCATTTAAGAGATCCTCCACCTTGATCGAAGCATCAAAAGCGCTCTCCTCCAGCACCGTCTTCAGCTTGAGTATCTTCTCATTGTCATTCTCACTGAGCTGCTGCTGCATGCAATCGTCATCCGTCTTGAAATACACATGAGAGAAATCTGTCTTATCCCCGAAGAATGTGTGGTTGGCGTCCACAAACTGAGCCGCTGCATCTTCAATAAAAGGCGAGGATTGGGCGACATTCTCGTGACTGGACGGCGGAGTCGGATAAGCCAATGGCGAATGCAATGGTGAAGAGAGAACACCTCCTCGCATATTGGCAATCGCCTGAATCTGTGAGCTGTTCTGCATGATGAGCTCCTTGGAATGGAATTGCTGGAAAGTGGGCAACGGTGTTGTTGTGTGACTAGGATTGGTGTTGTTGGTGTTGGGTGTACCCGACTCTGGCTCCAACTTGATCAGCACATCGTCATCGTCAACATTGCTGAGCAGCGGAAAGTTCTCGGAATGTTCGCTTTGCTTGTGCCCCTCATCCTCATTCTCCTCCTCATTGTTCAGCAGTTCCATTGTGTCCACAGTTTGCAACAGCATTTCAGTATCGGAGACATTAAACACCTCGGCATTGCCAAATAGATCGACTGCATCCGTATTGGTTGTGTAGGTGACCGCATAAACGCCATTGACACCACCCGAGATGCTGCTTGGCCCAATGCTCTCCTGATTGCCTCCAATGGTCAGTGAGAGCGGTGTCCCATCCGGCAGAGAGATACTGTTCGCATTGCCTGCCCCATTGCTGGTCACCTTGTTGGACTTTGTGGACACCACATGCACATCCGAGGGTATAATGACTGTCCGATTGTTATTGGTGATAATCTGACGACTAGTCCCCGACTGGACACTGTTCCCAATCAGCTCGGCGTTGGCCGCATTGCTGAGCAGCAGATTTGTACTTGTGCTTTGTGCCTTCTTCGAGGTGACGGCAATCCTCGTGCCACGCTTGAGCAGCTCAATCAATGTGGAATCCTTTGGATCCGCACTGCCAGAGACACTGCTAATGCTGCTGGCACCCTTCAGTGCCGACAGAGCGCTCATTGTCGTCGTCGTAGGCACATTGTTGGTGGTTATCGTAATCGTGTTTGCACCACTGCCCAAACTCAGAGTTTTCGGCTGTCTCTGACCACCACTGAAGATCTCGATGCTTTGGGGTAGGCCAATCTGCTGAATGCTTAGACCACTGCTGCTCTTAATGGTGGTTGCAGCGGGCAGCACCGCTGTGGTTGTGGTGGTGCTGCAAGTGGTGGCTAGCGCTTGACTCAGGCTGCTGTTCGCATTGCTCTTCGGACTGAGGAAACTCTCCAAGTCGCTGATGGAGCGACGCAGATTGCAATTCCTGTTGTTGTTGTTGTTGTTGCTGCTGCTGCTGTTATTGTTATTGTTGCAGCCGACGACACCACTATTAACCGCACTGTTGGGTGGTGCAGGAACTGCAAAGGCACCCTGCAAGATTAGAGACTACATTAGTTTATAACTTGTAACTTGTATTGTATAAAAATCATTGCTAAATGATTATTTAAAAAACTTTTTTCCTGTTCATATTAATTATTTCATGAGTTAAAAATGTAAACTAAAAATCATAATTATTTTTTAATTTTTCCTTGCCATAAAAATTCCTAATCAAAAAGATTATTTCTTTAATTGAGCTAAAAAATAAATAAAACTTACAAAATCCTCATTATTTGGCTTATTTTTTCACTTAAGAAAGAATCTCTACGAACTAAGTTATTAATTTACGCAATTTAACACAATCAATAATTTAATAATTAAAATTAATTATTATTTATGGCCAGTTATTTTCAGTTCCTACCTTATTGATGTCCTTGCGCTTGCTTATAATCTTCTCCTCGATGAGGGCGCGCACTCCAATGCTGGCCGTCTGCAGGGGTGGTCCGCTGGAGTCCTTCTTCTCGCTGCGCTTCGTCTCCGGATCCTTTTTGAAGTAGCCGCCATGCAGACGCATGTGCCCGTTGAGGGCCGGCACATTTTTGAACTTACGGTGACAGAGATTGCACTCAACTGGCTTGTCGACCTTCACAATGTTGAGCAGGTGGGGATTTATGGCGGCCACCAGCTGTTGCTGGCCCAGCTCATCGTCCTTTACCTCGTGGGGTGGACTTGAGGCGGAGGCAACCAGTTCGGTGCCATCGTCCACGGTAAGCGTCACATTTTGCACATTATTGAGCTAAAAATAGTTTTTTAGCATATTTATGAATAAAGTTGATGAAAAAATTTAAAAAAGAAAAGATTTTCTTAATCGACAATTCAAAAAATAACCATTTCTTAATTATTTATACACTTAAGAAATAACTTTTTTTATAGGCAAACATTTATAAATAGTAAACGAATACATAAATTAATTATTAATTAAAATGAAAAAATTTAATACTTGTTACTTGTTAAATTCTAATTTAATTTAACTTTTTTTTTAATTTGAAATCTTTCAATTATTTGAACTTTTTAAAATATCAGAAATACGCTTAAATAGTCTAAAAAGAGAATTTTTGGAACTCCAACGCCACTTTTTTTTAAGAACAGGTAACATTAAATTGCTTTTCATTAGTTTAGTTTAATTTCGTTAAACTTATTAAGTTATTTAGTTATTCCGTTTAAAATTTAAACTATTTTACAATTATAAATTATTATATATATTATATATATTTCAGGGCTAACATTACTATGCTCACCAGTTGCATGTTCCAGGTCCTTGGTCGCGCCGAGACCTGTGCCGTTTCCGTATTGATTTTATAGGAGCTAACGCTGGTGGGCGAGGAGACTGTGACCTGGGCACTGGTTTGCTTCGTCTGCTGCATGATCTTGCTGATGAGATCAAGTTGCTCCCTGGTGAGCCCCTCGGCCTCCAGCGTTGCGCCATCACAGAGCGTTATGGTGGGTGAATTGGCCACAACGGAGCTGCCGTTGACATTGCCCGATGTCGAGCATGACACAGAAGATGCGGTGGAGGATGCTGTCGAGCATGTCGATGTGGTGGGCGAGAGCAGAGTAACACCCGTTTTGATGGGCAAATTCATTGCCCGGATTTGCTCATCGGACAACGCAATTCCAGTGGCCGCATCCACAATGGAGCTGCCAGTGGAAATATATGTGCGAATGCAGGTGGCACCATCTGGTGAGCTGGCATCTCCGCTGGCCGTTGCCGGCGACAGGCTCAGGGAACTGGTGGCGACTCCGATGCCGTTGCTGCTCCCGCTGCCAGTGACGCTGCCAGTGCCGTTGCTGACGTTGCCATTGGTGCTGGCCGTGGGCGAGAGTGATTCGCTGATGGGCACGCATCCATGGTGATTCTCTGAATGACGGCGAAGGGAGCGCGCATCGCAATATGATTTGCCACAGCCATCCGCTCGACACTCGTAAGGCTTCTTGTTGCGATGCGTCATCATGTGTCCGTTTCTATGATGATGATAAAGAAGAATCGGATGTGGTGATCGTGGTGGTGGTGGTGGTGGTGTGTAAGTGGATCAGTGGATCAGTGGATCAATGCGGCGCTTCATTAACTTACAAGTGATCTTGCCGCTTGAATGCCTTCGAGCAAAGCGCACAAATATATTTCCGTTCGTCGCTGTGCGTCAATTTGTGCTTGGCCAGCGCCGAGGCATTTCCAAAGATCTTGCTACAAATCTATAAAAAGTAGACACAGATGCAAAGTGAAATGTAATTAGCATCATCTGCTGGCGGCATCCTCCACATGTCGTCCACATAATTGAAAGCGTTGCACACCACTGTCGATTGCCCCAACCCGTCAATTTGGAAATTTTAATGAGCTACGTTGCGTATACGCAATAAAACAACATACAACATACAACATGCAACATACACTAATTGCGTCCGTGTACATAAAATATAGATATAGCCACAGACACCAAAAACCGACACCAACCTCAAATGGAATTGGACATGCCACTCTAATGTGTTGAATTTGTAGCAGTGCCTCATTTGATAGCAACTAAGGCTAATGAACTGTTTTGGCAACAAAATTAAATTTATTAAAGAATCTTTTATCTTAATTACACAATTACTTTTAATGTAATCATAAAAAAGGAGTTTAATATTAATGTTAAATATTTAATGCTAATTTGCTAGCATTATTTATTTGATTTAGCTAAAAACTTTATTCTTCACAGCATCGAAGGTAAGTAACTAATTTGGTCAACTGCAATATTCAATATTTATATTTTCCTAACATTTATTTAATTTAAATAAGAATAATGTTGTTTAAATTTGAAATCGTTCTTTGGAACTAATTAAGTACAAATATTCAATATTCAAATACTTTTTTTATTTAAGTTGAAAGTTATTATAATTAAAGTACTATTATTATTAATTTGGTCAACTTCAATATTCAAAATTTATATTTTCCTATAATATTGCTTAAATGTGAAATCATTCTTTGGAACTAATAAAGTGCAAATATTCAATATTCAAATATTTGTTGTATTTAAAGTGATAGTAATTATTATTAAATAATTACTTATTTTTCGCTCTATCAACTTAGGCCATAATTTATTAATTCCATTTATTTTACATAGATTCAAAGATCTCGGAATAAATAAATAAATAATTAAATAAAAGTTTTTTTTTAGAAATGTTACTAAATTATAACTGCAAGTTTAGTTAGTTATTTTACTGGCAAGAGTTTCAAGCAATAGATGAAATGAGATTATACCGAAGGAAAGATAAACAGCTTTAATTAATTAATCCCTGTTCTCAATTTAATAAAGTTAAATATAAAGTATATAAATATATATGTGATAAAGTTCAAAGGAGACATCCGCAACCTACATATATATTTACTTCATCTACTTCAAATCATCTTTTGTCTGTCTGAATTAAAGCAACAAATTCAAAACACAAGAGTTTGAAATTACTAGTTTATAAATAAAAATATACCATATATATAAAATTAAGAATTTTATAAATAAATAATCTGTTTCTCAAAAGTTTCAAGGCAATACCCAAACATTATACAAAATGTATTTAAATATTCATTTATATTGTTGCCAACTTACAACATACTAAACATGTAAACAACAATTCTAATTGTGATTGACAGTTAATTGCAAATTTTACACCTGTCGCAATAAAAACATGCTTAAATTTGTGCAAAAAAAAAATAAATAAATAAATTAAATATCTCGTTGTGTTCCTCAAAACTGATAACTAATCTATATTTAAATATTTTCGTAGCAAATTAATATTTTATTATAGTTTAGTTTAGATGAATTGGATGATTCTAATGTTTGCTTATAAGCTTTTCTAAGGTAATCGGTATTTTGTAGTATCATTTCTATTTGCCTCAATCAGTCCAATGATTGATTCACTAATCTAATCCCCAAGAAAGTCCAATAAAATACTCACCTGACACTGCTGTGGTCCGTGACGCGTTGGGGAGGATAACTTGGGTCGGCTCTTCCTGGGTGCGTTGTCGACGGTGACGATGCCAATGCCAGTTGCTGCTGTGCTGGTGGATGTTGCTGATGTGGTAACTATGCCAGCAACATTGCGACCATTGCTCTTGAAGCTTAAACTTTGGCCAATGCTGCTGTTGCTGTCGTTGCTATTGCTGCTGCTGCAATTGCTGCTGCTGCTGGTGTTGCTGGCGTTGCTGGTGTTGCTGGTGATGCTGCTGACGCTGCCAATGCTGCCCACAGAGGATGCAATGCTAAAGTTGCTGCTGTTGCTGCAGTTGCTATTGTTGTTGTGCTGACTGAGTAAACTGGCTGCGCTGCTGGTGCTGCTGTTGCTCAGAATCTGTGCCAGCGTCGTGACATTGGTGGCCGTGTTGCTGCAACTGCTGCTTCGTATCAGACAGTTTTTAATGTAGTTGGTCTTGTTGCCCCCAATGCTGCTGATCGTCGTGTTCGTCGATGTGCTCACAGTCTGTACGCTAATCTTGTTGCTGGCACTCCGACGTGTTATCGTTATTTTATTGGGACTATTCAGATGTATCCCGGAGTTGTTCAGAATTGTCGCTGCAGTGCTGTTGCTCTTGTTGCTGTTGTTGTTGCTTCTTTTGATGCTGGTGTTGTTGTTGTTGCTATTACTACTGTTGTTGCTATGCTTGTTTTTAAGTGCTGCAAATATACATACACATTTAGGGTTGCAAAATACAAAATACACTCTGATAAAAAATTGACCTAATATTTTAGACCTCGCCTCGCCAAATCCACTTGAATAAATCAAAAATATTTTCGGTTTTAAGAAATATTTGGAAGAAACATTTTTAAATATGTTTTTTACTAGATCCAGGTCAAAGCGAGCATAAAATATATTTTTATTTTAAAAGAGGTCATCTAGCAATAATAAATTGTAGATACATATTTATAATATCTAAATTCTATCTAATACCTTATTTACTTTTCATAATTTTGAAATACTTATTGTTTTGAAGAAATATATATCCATAAACCATCCTACTTTATTTTTAATATTTTTTTTTAGAAATACTTCTTACTTTAAAGAAATGTATTTCTAGTAATTTGGAAAAAAAAATAATTTTTAGAAAATAGTAAGTATGTAAGAAGAAATGGGTGTTTTTTAAATATTTAGAATCTCTAATATTTTATAATTTAAATATATATTTAACATTAATTTTGCTTCCTTTTGTTGAAAGAAAAAACAAACAATTTATCGCTAATTTTGCCAATTTCTATCATTCTCTAAATTCTGATTTCTGTGTCTTTTCCACTTACAGGCTGTCTGTATTGTGCCTAAAACATCTGCAAGCATTTCCGGATCCGGATAGCCAACGGTCAGCGCATTCTCTAGTGCTGACGTTATTCCTGACGGCGCTGATGACGATGTCTCAAGAACTGTGATGCCATTTGATTGGCTGCCCAATGACGATGTTGCTATTGGATGTGATGTTGTTGTTGCTGCTGCTGCTGCTGCTGTTGCTGATGTCGATGTTGTTGTTGTTGTTGGCGTTGTGCTATCGGCTGTCTCCAAGGTGCTCGCATCTCTCAGTTGCAGTGTCACGGATCCCTCGCTGCCCAGAGAGGCGCTGCACATCAACACACGCTGAGCGCTGAGATTCGTCAGAGGCAGATGTATGCTTTTGGATACCTGCGGACATTGTGGCAATTGCCAAAAGCTGATTAATTATGACTACACATAGGCTAATATCAAATCTTCTATGTGTGTGTGTGTGTGACTAAGAATAAAGTACAGGGATAGAGAGAGACGGGGAGAGAGGGTGACACAAAGAGACACAAAGACAATATATTTTCGTGTACTTTCTAAATGGATGCCAAAAACGCGGACAAGCGATTGCGGCTGCTGTCAAAGGGGATTATTTGAGATTATTGATAATTCACGGCAACTGTCGCCTAATTGTAGAAACTCAACAACGTTGGTGTGTCTCATTGTTGATAATTAATAAAATTTGCTTAATTTTTATAACCATTTGTTTTTCGATATTTACAAGCTATTGTCGGAAGTCGTGCTACAAGTAAAATGTTAAATAATTCAATTGAATGAATTTGGCACTCACTTCTACACAAAATAATATATAGAACTAGCAACATTGTACATGTTGCATATATATATATATATAAATTTATATTGTATTTTTAGACATCCTTTTGATAAGTTGACATCGTCTGCTTGCATTCATTAAAATGCACTAAACATGATGAGTCGTCGGTCGCACGGGGCTATTTTAGGTTTATTGGACCGCATCTAAATACACATTCCACTGAAATGGTCACTGGTGGAGGTGTGAGGTGTGAGGTGAGGCAATTAAAGATCTTGATAAGCCGCCACCAATGGCCAATTAATGTGGCAACAATTGCAATTGCCCGTAGCCGCAAAACAAGCGAAAACAAATAAAAACAAAAACAGACCGGGCATAAATATCCAGAAGTGCCTGCGACGATAACTACACTGAAAACTAAAACGTAGACATTCGCATAAATAAGTTGCTCCAAGCACATTAAATTTCGCATTGCATAAATAAACAAAATTTTTATTGTTCATTCTGTGTGCAAAATAAACACTGCACACAAAATGAAAAGCTGCCTCGGCCAATGGGCCAAGTGTCTGTATCTGAGGAGGAGGGGGAGGCGCCACCGTTGTGTGTTCCGTTCATGTTTAGTTTATTTTAAATTGCTTTAACATTTATTTAAAGCAGATCGGAGCTCTTTTAATTGATTTCTGACTTTCAAGCAGTAATTTAGCAAATGTTTTGATTACCTTCTTTGTAAATTGTAATTGTAAATAAAGAATTTATATGAAGAAATAAGCAAAAGTGCTGAAAAAGTTAATATCGATACTCACATGAATGTTGTGGATTTATATGTACTTATCTTGTATTCATTTCTTTTTTTCTTCATTTAATTTAATTTTGCTTGCTAAATGATACTAATTAATTAATTATTCGATCTCTCTTTATCTAGCATGAAGTTAAAACTTCAAACTCTTAGTTACGTACTATAAAAGTAAAGGCATTGGGACTGCTTTAAATCACAGACAATATTTTTTTTCTGTTTTCCAGAAGTATGTTTCTTAGTAATGGAAAACATTTCTTAAAACTAGAAAGGCAAACATTTATTTTCAGAAACAAAACAGCATTGTTATCGATATATGCTTGAAAAAATATTAATATTTATTGACTAACAGATCGACTCAACTCATCGTCTTGCTGAAGAATTGTTAGAAATGTGAGACTCGGAGAACAATAATAAGGAAATCTCAAATTTATGTATAATGAGACATCCCGATCCCAGTATATAAAAACAAGAGAGAACTTTGCAGTCGGAGGTAACCGACAGCGAAATACTATGATACCATAAATTGATAGATATAAGAAAGTAACCCTTCTTCGAAGTTTGGCAACTGTAGCTCTTAAATTGCGGGAGATATGAGCTTTCCGAGATTTTGGGGGCGAAAGTGGGCGTGGTCATCCAATTGTTTATCGGTCTCTTAGGGGAGTTACCACTAACATACTTTCACAATTTGGTGCCTCTAGCATACAATTTATGGAAGATATGCGCATTTAAGTTTCCTAAGTCAGAAGTCGACATATGGGCACAGAAATTATAGTCCGAAATCGGCACATGGGCATAGGTTGAACCTTCAAAATTCCATAACTTCGTCAAAACTCAACGCATTTCTAAAAACAAGGGCTTTTTAATCATAGTTTGGCCTATAGATCAATTGTATATTTAAAGTTGAAAACGTGATTTTGTGTCGGAACATAAGTCAAAATTATAGTCCGAAATCTGCAAATCGGGCCGAAGCTCCTGACGGCGGTTGTATTTGTGGTCCAGAAAATTATATGTCGATCCTTGGAGCAGGTTACCAGCAAATTGCCTTCCAAGTTCCGTCTGCCTTTTATGCGCAAACTAATGACAACTGTTTATAATGCCGCACAACACACAAGGGCGTTACCAGCTTCCACCACCTCAGCTGCCCACCCCAGCTCCTCCCTGCGAGCCACACATTTTTCCTAAATGGCTTTCAATGCGTGCATTTGAATGGTTCAATAAGAAGCGATTATAACTTATTTGATGCCTGATTGCTTGCGAACAGTTGGGAAACTCCCGAACTGGGAACATTAATCACATCTGAGGAGCTGTAATGCGATTATTGGGTTTATTAGTTATGAGCTCTTTAATTATTCGCATACTTAGCTATTTATGATTGTTGAGCAGGGCTCAGTGCTAACTGATACAAATCTCGGCTAAAAAGTCATCGTGTCAAACAGACCGCCAAACATGACGCCACATCCTGTAGACGACATGGTGCGGGACCATCCCTACCTGTACCACGGTACACGGTGCGTGTGTGCCAGTGTGTACATGTGTGTATTTTTACAGTGTGTTATTCATGTGTCAATCAAATGTCAATGTCACTCCAGAAAAACAAAAAGAAGAAAACAGCAACGATGAGTTTTGCTGCCGGCGTGAAAAATGAAGCGTTCGTTCGACTGAGGTAGGTGTGGATGTTGGACTCATGATTTCCCGTTTTCCCGCTTTTATCGCGGAGCATATTCATATGTTAACTGACTGAGTTACATACATATATGGTATTCATAAAAATATGGTAGCTCATGTCAACATCAAATTGAAAACGTTACGCGGCAATTTGTCATCGGCTTTTGCTTATTAGTAAAATGAGCTGAAACACATGTTCCGCCACAGACCCGTACCCCCTTCAACCAGATGATATCCCTCGTTTCTGCAACCCGAGCATGTTTGAGGAATAGCTTTCCCATCGCCAACGTTGTCGTCATCAATAAGCATAAGCGATTCATGTACCAAGTACAAGTCGCGAAGCTGCCTGGCATTTATTTATTTATTTATTTAATTTTTATTTTTTATTTTTTTTTTCGTTTTAAATTTGGAAATGTTTATGAATTTTCTGTTGAACTGTTGAATTTTATGGAAATTGCACATTCATATTTATGTTGGAGCTTGCTCAATATTTAAAGCAATTTAACAGGGCGTATGTGTAATTTTATGACTTAAATATTTGATTAGCTTTAAATTTATATATATTTTATAGCCTCCTGAGTATTTATGCACTTTAGAAGCATGCACTGTTTGTGTGTTTTGTTGAATGTTGGCCAATTTGATTATATAAATAAACGCTGTAAACATGTACATATGTGCCAAGCATAACATACATAGGATACACGATGATAATTTATTGTGCCTTATGAATGATTGCAGACATAAACTGGCGTTTTATTGTAGCATTTGTTGATGCTCTTCTTTTTTTTTGGCGATGATTTTTTCACGAACTTACCGTATTTATGGCAGCCATCGTCGCACTTGACGCAGTTGATATTCTTGTTGTTGCTGTTCTTGTTCTTGTTCTGGTTCTGGTTCTGGTTCTGGTTGGTGCTTGTTCTTGTTCTTATAGTTGTTATTGTTGTTGTTGTAGTGGTGGTGGTGGTGATGATGGGGATACAAAATCAAAAATCTGCAAAAAGGTTTTGTATGATTGTAGAACATATTCGATTTCGATTTCTGTTGCTGTTTTTCTTTTCTTTTTTTTTTGTATTTTCTTATTGGTCACTTCACGATTTTCGTTTGGCGACATTCAAATAAATATAATTATTTGCAAAATAAACTAAAACAAAAAACACAAATTTGATGCATAAAAATGTGCGCATAAAATCAAGAAAACAAAGACAATAAAAAATAATATAGAAAATATATATATGTATATTGGATATATAAAACATGCACATAGGCAAAACGTACGACATGACGACGAGGATCGTAAATATGTGTGAACATCGAGAACACAATTATAATATATGAAAGTTAGAGTTTTGTATAAGAGTTTTGTATAAGAGTTAGGATGCGATTTGTATTTAAGGGAGCGTGGGACTGGGCATTTGATTGCTGATTGATGATTGACTGACTAGCTGACTGACTGACTGATTGACTGAGTGACTGACTGACTGAGTGACTGAGTGAGTGAGTGAGCGATTGAGCAATATGTGGCATGTGGCATGACTGAGCATTTAGTTTGTGGATAATTCGCAAGCTACTTATACACATGCTTATAATGTGACATTGAAAATATCACCTTAATTTGCATTTAACATTTTTTATGACGTCGCATCTGAAAACCGAAAGTGTTTTGTTCGAATAATTCGACCGTAAAATTTTATTTGAATTGCTGCTCTTATCGGCGTCGACGGCGGCGTCAACGTCGGCGTCAACGTCTTCGTTGTCTGCTTTTCAATTTTTCTTTTGTAATTTCTCAGTTGGCTTTGTCTCTCATTATTTATTTTTGTACACAATAGTCTTTGTCCGTCCGCTTGTCTGCGTGCTTCTGCCTTAGTTATTTTATTGCTAGTTTCTATAGTTTTATTTTTATATGAATTCAAGTATTTCCCCCGAAACGCCCATCCCCCCATACCTATATATATGTATATATATATATATGTATATACATATATGTCTGTATCGTATATACACATAAGCACATGTGTGAGAGAATGTCACATCAAGAAATCTACGAGAATATTTGCCAAACATGTGGTACGATGTGTGGCAAACACATACATTAGTGAACACACGTATTTCTGAATGTGTTAAAAGGTGAACGATAGTCAAATGCTTTTGTTATTGAAACATCGAAAACTCAGATATATGAAAACATTGCAATTATTTTCAGATTAGGCTTATCCTCAAAAATCGTTTTGCAGATTGCTTTTTTCTCATAAGAATATATTGAATTAATATTTTAAATATTAAATAACTCAGTTGGTTATTTGTATTGCAAAAAAAAACAAAAATATGGATACATAAATATATATATTTGTACACTTAACTTTAATATGAATTTCTTTACTTATTTTATTTTAATTATTGAGTGAGTAAAAAGGATGACACATACAGAAAGTACCTATCTTTATTTGTTGCAGATTATACAAAATGTTGAATATATTTTAGGGCAAGGTTGCAAGTGACAAATAAATAGTCCGTGATTTAATTAGCGGCTGCTTTAATTTTAAGGCACACTATTTATATATTTGTTTTAAATTAAGAAAATTATTTAACTTTTAAAACCTAATACATTTTTTACAAATTTTATTTTATTGCTTTTAGATTAATTTTTGCTAATTGGCTTGGTTAAGATTTGATTTAAAAACCGAAACACTTGTTGGTAATTCAATATAAAGTTCGAACCAATTTTCCATTAAATTTATTAATTTTAATATATAACAATATTCAAAATTAAATTATATAATATATAAAAAATTATTTTAAATTTATTATTAATATTATAACTAAATTACATATTTTAAATAAATAAACAAAAATAGAGGATATATTAAATTCCCCTAACAAAACATGTATTTTTTTCAATATTTTTACAAAATATTTTGTTTGGTATTTTAATAATAGCGAGTTCGGATAACGGTGCACGATATTCACATAACATTCACGATGGTGTTTTAATCAATGTTATGAATTCATATATATGATTTCAATCAAGGGAGTTCTCCGTACGATGTAGGGGAAGTCACCGAGGATTAAAATTTGTAAGAAAAGTCGTAATTCAGCCGCCTTTACTAATAATAATTGGTAATTTGTTTATTTCAATAACAATAATAACAAAATTTAAATACTGCAAAGAAAAAGTATTTAGTTCATTCCGCTATTATCCGAGTTGGGGTTAGAATATTGTTTGGTGATGAGTTCTCGTGATATTTGGAGAGTTCCACATCGGAGCCATATTGAAGTGCTTGATCAGTAGTAACAAAAAATTTGTGTTCATGCCACAAAGACAGAGTGATCTCATAATACTATCGGCAGGCAGAAACAAATGTGTAAAATGCTTTTGGTATTCACCTTCGAACTGCAGGCGAGTTTCAGGCAGGCACGATAGAAGCCACAAATGTGATGTGGCCAAGAAAAAGTATCTGAACATGTATCTGGTCGTGCGGTCGTTGCTTTTTAATTATAAATATGTATGTAGAAGCGTGCGTATATATGTATGTATATGTATTTAGGTATGTGTGTGTGCAGCACATTGCACAGTGGTACACAGTGGCACTGGGTCGCCGTAAACCGACGTTGCCAGGACGGTGGTAGTAAGCCGTAAACACATGCGGAATGTTGTCGAGCGCGACGACAATTTGTTTAAGAAAATGTTTGGCAACGCGCCCACTAAAGCACACCAATAAAATGAGCCAAGGGGCAAGCAGCAAAATTATATCAACAACCTATGCAACCGAAACAAAGGCGTTAGTGTTAGCCAACGAATTCCATGATAACCGCAACGTATTTTCATTTGGCCGGTTTTGCCACTGGTATTTGGTAAATGTTCAAAGTTGCTACACTTTAATCAAAAATTTTACTTTTTTAATATCGCATCAAATATTTTCTACATTTATCAACTGTTTTTCTACTTCTTGGTTTCCTGGTTTCTGATTGTCTCCTTGAAGCTTTAATTTCTATTAATTACTTTGAGTGACAACCGTTTAATTAATTAATTATTTCTTGATTGAAAGACTGAGACTTGTGCTTAATTTTATTTTTCTATATCTCCCTCTCTCTCTCTTTATGTGTCTCTCTTTTAGCGCACATTAAAATTTATCGTTACATTAATTTGATCTATGATGATGGAATTTATTTTCATATATTTCTAAATTTTTTTAAAATGATCTATAGCATACATTAGGAAAATGAATAAACATGAGCATGCATACATATATTTTATGAACTTATGTATATGCATATATGTGTATATATGTATAGAAATAATGTAAAAACTTTCATTTGTGGCCTGCGGCAACAACTCATAAAAAAGTTAGATGCCAACACAAATGTTTGTTTTTTCCTGTTGTGGATGTTTTTCCCCCCATTATCTCAGGTGAATCAGAAGAACCACTACCTTGTTTACACATAAGTACGATCAAAAGCAATAAGCATACGCCACATACGCCACACATGCCACATATGCCGCAGAAACAGCTGTGACTCTGCATTGTTTATGTTGTTGTTGTTGCTGTTGTTGTTGCATCAGAACTATGGACAAAATTAGATGGCAACCGCAAACACATACTAATGTACACACATACACATATACACGTATACGTGTGTGTATTTTCAATGTTAGACCACATGCTAAAAATACATTTTGCAGCCGTGTAAATGCCAAGAAAATATGGAAATTGGTGGGCGGGCGGATTTGCGGCTATTTGGCGGGCATCTCTCATATCAAAATCCAATTAAAATCTTTCGCGTGCATTGAATATAAACAAATAAGCGCCAATTGAGCCAAAAGACTTCTTCTTCTTCTTCTGCGTCAATCAATGTGTGGCTTTTGTTGTTGTTGTTGTTGTTGTTGCTTTTGCTCATTCGCCAATTTGGATGCGCATAAGTTTAATTAGCCCAAATAGACAATAATAAGTACTACGAAACCACCTCCGATTTAGTGGCAATAAAACGGCTGCACGAGCTACGGGTGCTAATTGCCACACGTGTAGGAAGACCGTCAGTGATTTATGAATTGAATTTCTTATTCATACATATTCATGAATAATACTTATAAAACACTTTGTCTAACACAAGCAGCGCCCATTTCATCAAACTTGTTTGAATGCTTTGATCTGGAGTGTGTATGTATATTTGTGTGTGTGTGTGTGTGCGTGTGTGTGTGTGTGTGTGTGTGTGTGTGTGTGCGAGTGTGTTCTCCGCGGTTTCTTTTTATAAATATACTTTTTTACTGCACATAATGCTTAAGTGGCTCTTGAGAGTTGCAAGGGGCTTTGTGCCACCGGATAATTGGGTTAATAGCCTGTAGTAAGGGTATAATCCCGTCATTTATTACTTAAGCAGCAATTGTATTCGACTGCGAAATACCCTTGCAATCAGTGCAGTTTGAATTCGACTAAGACATACCCAGCAGTAAGAATTATGTCTCACTTTAAGGAATTTATTTTTGGAATATATTTAAAGTGTGCAAAGTTAATAATTTTTTGTAGCTGATCTTAACCTTTGAAAAATGACGAGGAGCCAAAGCTAAGAGAGAGCATTTACTTAACCCCTTATGTAATTAGGACGATTAACTGTAAATATATAATATATACCTTAGTTTACATAAATAATCACTTTATGCGAAGTATTTAAATAAAACAATTTTTCTGCGTTTGCCGTACAGAATAAAGGTGGAAACCTTTCTTGTCAAGAGCAGTCTGGTAGCAGATGGTTCTGACAGTTGAGGAGCTACTCAATTTAGAAAATGGTCCCAAATTCTACCTTCTGGAGTCCAAAAAATGAATGATTTGATGCTAATTTTTTTTAAATATTAACTAAAAAGAATAAGGAAAAAAAAACGATTCTCAGACTTGCCTTCGACATTTTATTTTTATTTTATTTTTTTAATATTATTTTTTTTCGAAAGGCAATCAATTTTGTTTTTATAAGACGTGTTTTAAATTTAAGTTTGAACATTGAAAACCAAAAAGATGGTGAAAAGTAATATCGTATTTGTGGATCACTTAATTATTCTATTGTTCCACACGAAACACAGCCAAAGACTGAAAATATTTGTCGAATGTCCAAAAATAAAATTAGCACATTTATTGTTGACTAAGCGTGAGGAATGAGGAAATTTTAGAGCGCTGACAACCAAAGTGGAAACAACGATCCATCGAAGACACACATCACTGTATTTAAATAAATAAAGGATAAGTGGATGATTTTGCAGTAGCTGCAAGTGAATTTCATTTTGACATTTCGTGTGCAAAATGCGAGAAGCGATAAAATCAAAATAAATTCAAATAATATCAACGTACATTAAAACAATCGCCAAATAAATCAAATTAGTCACACACACACACACACACAAACACACACACACACACACACACGGGGGTTGACTAATGCATTTGTGCAATAAAAATCATGAAAGATGAAGGTGGCACTTTCAAATAGTGCAACTAAAGATTCTGCTCCTGCTGATTAAGGTTGACAGTGATGGGGCAAAAAGAACGGACATAAATTGCAACCCAGACTGCAGCAGCGTGCAGCGTGCAGCATGTGGGTATGTTGTAATCACAGTGGAGCAAATAACTAAAATATTTTAATTAAACAAAGAGACACACACATACACACACACACTTCTCATAATCAACGTGCGCTGACCACAGTAAGGGGCCAACATTGAGACAGCCACAAGGGGGGAGGGGTGGCATGGGGCAAGGGGGCGACGCCTAAGATTTGTAACGCCAGGCAGCCAAGCAGAAATCTTGGCGAACGCGACAGACACGCCTAGTAAGACGACACAGACGACAAACGACAAACGACAAACGACAATGGCTACACTCTTGCCAAATGCATAAATAAAAACAAAAACAAAAACAAAAAACAAAAAACACACAACCAAAATCGAAAGAAAAAATACAAAAAAAAAAAAAAAATGAATAAATATTCTTAGAATCGGGCAGAAATGAAAACGACAAGTTTTGCAATACAAAACATTACATGTGCTCATCATTAGAAGGTACAGCAGGCAAGTGCATAGTACAGATAGTACCGTTATAGATATAGAATCAGAATCAGAAACAGAGAGATAGATATATAGAAGCACATGTGCTATCGGTGTCGTGGAGCGGGGGGCGTTGAAGGGGGGATCTGGGGTATGCTTTGGCACAATCATCCACGATTCGTCTATTGTTCAGCGATGTGTTGTTCTTGTTGTTGTTGTTATTATTGTTGTTGTTGTTGTACTCGTTGTTGGTTGTTGGTGGCATAAGTTCCACTTCAAAAAACATTAAATACGCTCTAGTGTATTTTTAGCAATCCGTTCATTTGATTTACGATTTCATTAAATCAGCTAATGGACATGCTCCTCCTTCCCAGCGCAAGTGACGGACGCGGAGCAAGGGAAAGGGCAACCAGCGCTGATCAACGACACATCTCATCCTCTCTCTACACACATACCCCCTCTCCCTCTCTCTCTGCATCTCTCTCTCTCTCTCTCTCTGTCTCTTGATGAGTGCAAGCGACCACCTGTCGTTGTCTGTTGGAGCTGCCGGCCGCCAGACGCCTACCAATTATGTATTATGGCTAATGCCTGGCTGACAGGGCAGAAACGTGGCCAACGTGCAATTCGGTCAGATTTAGCCAAAGAATGCCGCAGAGATATGTTGAGGCATAAGACCTAGTCTATCTACAATTTTAATTACCCTCAAAATGACTACATTGTCAACAGCTGACACATTTCTCTATATATATACACATATGTATATGTATATATATATATATGTATTTAAGCCCACTATTCAACATTCGATGAGTATGCATTTTATTGAAAATATTAAGATAATAATTTATAATATATACATTTACTACAGATTATAGATCTATAGATTAACACACATAGTTCCAAACACCTTTTAACAAAAAAAGAATATAAATATTTATTTTTATAATTTATATTGAAAATCAATAATCATTAAATGTAAATGTTTTTAGAAAGATGTGCCTTATTTTCAATACTCTGTTATTGTTATATTTTATATATATTGACAATGCTAAATTCATTTATTAAAAATATTTATTTTAAAATTAAGATACGATGACAGCTACAACTGTTAACATACTTTGTTATTTTTATCTCCCTTCGACCTTAAGGCTTAAAAATTAATTTATTTATTTTATTTATTTTGCTTATATTTATATATATATATATATTTATTTTTCTTGCTCATTAAAAAACATTGATTTCATATACATAGTTTTTATTTTACAAAAATATGTCGCTTTTGTAACCTATTCCTTATCAGAAATGATTGAAATATCTTATGAATGTTTCCTCGGCTGCCATATTTGAAATTATGTTGCCGCCACACGTGCCGCATATATATGTATACATATATATATATATATATATACATATGCATACATATATGTGTGTGTGTGTGTGTATTTTTGCCACAGCGCTGAGAAATTAATAGTTCATCAAGCAGCCGTTTACGCTGACAGATAGACGACGTGCATCGCCATCCCATCGAGTTGCCAGACAGACAGACAGACGGACGGACGGACGGAGACAACAAACAAACAAACTAATGGATACGAGTCGACATGTTTCCATTGCTATTCCCTGTATTTATTGGCGCATGTTCCTCAACAATTTTGGTGTTCAAGTCGTATTTTTGTTTGTTTCGTCTGCTTTTTTTTGTTTTTTTTTGTTGTTCTTTACGTTAGTCATGAATAATTGCATTTCTAACATAACTTGACTTTCACTTTATCAGCAATAGATCAGAACAGCACCATCTATAAGTCAACCCATACAGCGACACACATTCTGGTGTCTTTCTTGGCAACGTCTTGGATGTGCGATAAAAGTATTACCACATACGTAATTTGGGCCAAAAAAAAAAGAAGAAATTTAAACAAAATATAATAGAAAACCTTAACCACGTAAAAATAAAATAAATATTAAATAGGAAATTCCATTTATTTTTGTGTGACGTCAACTGTCTATAATTTTAGTCATAAATCTGACAGATTCGCAAAAATGACTCGTTCCTCGCTGGCGTCAAATGGGAGACCAAATTCAAGGTTCTGAGCTTGAATATATTAATTTCAGATTTGGCAATGAAAACCTGAAAATGTTGCTTACTAATCATACACTTATTCCAAGCATGTTGCTAGACCCAATTATTATGATCCCAATCCCAATTAAATAAATAAAATGTTACAATTAAATCTCCCAATTAAATAAATAAATACAGCTTAAAACAGTTGAAAAGAAATGTTTTTTCTTTCTACAAGTGCGATTTTAGGTCGTGGAAAAGTATATTTGTTAAACTGTAGTAACGATGTTTTTTATTTAGTTACAATAATTTTGTAACGGTCAACAGTAGATTAGTAAAGATAGTAGAATAGATACACAACATAAAAATGACCTTGAAATTCTTGTTAATTGGGAAAATCAATTTATTTTTTATATGATTGAAAACACAATTTAAAACATTTTCCTTAAGTTCATATTTTCTAATTTAATAAATCTATAAATAAACTGTATTTTGGCACAAACATGTATATAGATGTAGTAAATAAGAAAATGAACATGTTTACAGGAAAATCGTGTTACACACTTATTAACAAATCAATCAATTTGACAAGTACAGAAATAGGTACAATTTATTTTAAGCATATTTGTTTCCTGTGAATTTATCCACATGCTCAGTCACGATATTATTGTTTGGGGGTGAATGAGGTATATGATTGTGTGTGTGTGTGTGTGTGTGTGTGTTTGTCTTTGTCAGCACATCATTGAAATTGTTGTTAATACCAGCCATAAATATGTATACATACATATACATATATATCACTCACAGAGATGACAGTTTTTCAAGAACAATGCCGAAACAACAAGACATCGAAGCATAGCATTAGGCGCAGTAGGTCACATTTATATAGTCGTATCATACATATTACACTTGTTAGTATTGTTGTTAAACGCAACATAAAATGTTTCTTCACAAAAATAATAAATAAAACAAAAAAAAAAAACAAAGACAAAAAGAATCAACAAACAACGGCGACGGGCAAATAACTGAAAATATGAATGCGGCGGCATTCATTACTCCGGGTCTCTTACCTCTCAACCGGGCACTGCATTTGCCTGGGTCGTGTACCACAGTGCGTATGATGAATTTCCTAAATGGGGACTGGCAACGTTGGCAACGTTGGCAACGGCAACGCCAACGGCAACGGCAATGGCAACAGCATCGGCAACGGAATCATCAACGGCATTAGCGACGGCATCGGCATCGGTATCGGCAACGACAATGACAACTAATCCACGGCTATTGCTTTTTATCTGGCTTATATATGTATGTAGGTATGTAGGTATGTGAGTATGTAGGTGTATGCACAACAACTATATGAGCATTTCTATATCCGGCGTCCACTTTGGCATTGAGTTAATTTTCCACGGCTCGTGCTACGGCGGCTAATAATGATGTTGTTATTGTTGTTGTTGTTGTTGTTGTTGTCGTTGTTGTTGTTGTTGTAGCTGCTTTGCTCGTTAATGTTGTTATTGCTTTTAATGTTATTATAATTCTTGTTAATACTTTTCACTGATTTAGTTTCTTCTTTTTGCCTTTATGTACTCGTATGTGTGTAGGCATACATTTGATGTTGTTGTTTTTCTTAATTTGTTGTTTTTGTTGTTTTTGTTGTTGTTGTTGTTGTTTTCGTTTTGTTTTAATTCACACGCACGCGGAAAAGGTGGGCCAAACACAAGGCTGCCATTTTCTTGTTTCCCACTCGTTTAGCAAGATTACAAGAGGAGCGCCTTGTTTCGTTGTTGTACTCGTATTTAATGTGCAATTATTTGTTATTGAATTATACGTAAGGTACGTAAAAGCTAAAATTATAATACCTTTGAACGATTATTGTTGCAAAAGTATTCGCTTTAGTTGCCATTTATATATTCGTATATAATTTTATGATCATTTCTTTGTAAAGAGGACGGCTTGACACGCATTTTTGTTAATATTTAACAGCTACCTGCAGAAATGGAATTTTATTATATTTTATTATTTTTTTTGTAAATTGATTGTCTCCATTGTTGGAAGTCGATGTCTGTTAACCGTTCTGTTTTTTCTTTTTAATATTTGTGTGTTGTCTTTGCGTTCATATAATTGCTTTGCTTCATTAAACAGTTTATGAATTTCTTTTTAGTGCCTTCGCATGGCGCGTTTCAACTTCAGTGCACTTTTCGTTACAATGTAAAACTCATTTTTGAAGTTGTTAGCCCAGCTTCTGGGCAGCTGCAGCAACAAAGCTACCCCCAGAAATTTGTTGCCAAAGAAAATGGAGAAAAAGCGTTTGCTTCAAGCGATATTTGGCTTAGAAAACCCAAAGCTTAAAGGCGAAACAAAAAAAATAGAAACGTAAAACCTACAAAAAACTGGGGAAATTACTTAAGTTTTTCAATGCGTTTTACTCAATTTGACTTTAGGTCGTTGTTAAAATTGGCGCATTAAGCGCAAAAAAAGTTGTGGCTGCTGAACCCAAAAGCGCCCTAAAAGTGTTTCCCTTCGCCCCCTGCCACCACCCTCCCTCCCCAAATGTTGCCTTTTGGATGCCATACTCTTGCCCTTCCCATTGCAGATGGTCTTGTTATCGTTGTTCTTATATTAAATATTACGCTTGTATGTAGTAGAAGTCAAAATAAATCGATAAATGCTATGCTACATAAAGCAGCACACAGATACAGCCACAGCCACAGATACATATACAAATACAAAAACACACAACGAACAGCAGCAGCAGCAGCAGCGGCAACGGCAGAGGCAGCAGCAGCAGCTACAAAAACACAAAAACATCTTCAGCAACAACAACAGGAATAACTTCTAGCAATAAACAGCCTACGAACAAGAGGAGAAACAACAACAACAACAACAACAATGGCATAAAATGTTTTTCACTGGCTCCTTGAATCGTCCTTTTACCAGCAGCATCCCCTCCCCCCCTCCCACTTCTCCAACAGCACTCAGTCAGCCTCGCTGCCAGCGCCCCTACCCCACACCAACAAACTGCTCTCATTCATGTACGCAAAAGCCGAGCGCAAAATACGAATGCCGAACGAGTCGCGTTCGTTAGCTTCGTCGTTGATTTCGATTCTGCACGTATGTGTGTGTGTGTGTGCGTGTGTGTGAGTGTGCGTATATGTATTTGTATGTTGGTATGTTCGTATATTCGCACGCCTGACTGTCTGCCATTTCGTTTCAACGCACTCCGTATGTGTGTTTGTATATGTGTGTGTGTGTGTGTGTATGTGTGTGAGTGTGTGTGTGTGTGTGTCTGTGTTGTGTGTGTATTGACTACTGATGCTGTTGTGTACTCCACATTACCACATTTGGCATCGTGTACTTTTCCGCGTAAGCAGGTACACACACACACACACACACTCACACACGCATACATATAAATACGTGTATAGATATTTGTCGCTGTGTGTGTGCAACTCACACATTTGTTGGGAAAAATCAATTAAAATTTAACTCACGTTCCGTACGCACTTTATGCGAATCCCCTTTTTTTTCTTGGGTGGGGGCCTTTTGCAACAGCCACCTTTTCACCAGTGAAATGTATTTCCATTGGCCAGGAGCGAGTTTAATTTGTCTCATTTGAATTTTAATTAAAAACTTTTACAGGTTCAATAACTTGCAAATGTACGAAATGTAAAAAAACAAAAAGAAAATCGTTGCCCTTGGTGGAAATGTGCCTTAGCATCTGATTTCCATGTAACAGCTGTCTGCCACAATCTAAATTTGTTATTATTGTTCGTTCGTTTGTTTGTTCGTATGGGGCATGGTAAAAGAGGGCGTGTCCAAATTTGAATACAGTTTGTCAGTAAATTAAGTCGAAGCACTCAAGGCTTAGTATTTAATTGTTTGATGAGGGCGCTTGTTAAGAAAACTTTTCAATTGGCCCCCGAACCTAAGAAATGCGTACAGTATTAATTGGCATGGAACAACTCACACATACACACAACTCTTAAAAGGTCGTTTAGTAATTAATTATTTAACAATTCATATAAATTGTTTGTAACTAATGCGCATAGCCCAAACTTATTTCACTCAAAAGTACTGTATAAATTTTACCATAATTTAAATTACTACGACTACTATCTCCTCTGTTCCTACATATATACATACATATATAGATATATAATCTGTTCACCTTTAAGGACACAAATAACTAACCAACTGTCGACCAATTTGTGACAGAAATACATGTAAGATACTGATAATCATTTAACGCTCGAATTGCCGATTTTGTAATTTGAAAATATTGAATTGTAATTTTTGTTTATATTGATTTGGAAAATATGATTATAAGATAAGCTCCCCTAATTCTTAACCGAACTTTATGATATTTTTATAGAAAATACATATTAAATCAAAATACAGCCGATTAAAACAATGTATTTTGAAAATTGTAAATATTATTGATGGGGGAAACCGATTTGTCGATAATATATAATACACTTGACCAGTGCATAGTAAACGAGAACTAATTCTAAATATGACTTCTCTCCAATCAGCAAACGCCTTCTAAACTAGAATTTTGTAGAAATTATTTCTAAATATTCGGAAAGAAAAATCTTAAAACTCCCTTTCACAATTTTTACAAATTTTTAATTCAATATAATTAGAATATATATATTGTTTATATTATTATTTCTTTTATTTGGTTTGTGCACCGCTCAACTTGTATCAATTAATATTTGAAATATTTCATCGTTTGCCATGGATTTAAGAAGATTAAACCTGTCAGGCAGATGAAAAATTGCGGCAGCAGCATTTTCACTTGTTAAATTTCTAAATTTAAAGGAATTATCTTTATGCGCATTCGCAAATTTAAAAATGTTTAAAATATTCAGTAATTTGATGGTAATTTATTTTTTGGCAATTTATATATTAAATTATTCTTTTCTCAGAATATAAATTATATATATTTATATATTCAATTGCAAATAAATGTACAACCTAAGATTAATTTGTTTTTAAATTAACAACTTTTCAAATAATCATAGGAAAACATAACAAGCATAAGAATTGTTGTATTTGTTTATATAGATGCACACAACAGTTGAAATTAGTTTGTAAACTTGCTTATATATTTCTTTAAACTAATGAAAATTACCATAGCTCAGTTGAATAAATATGTCCAAAACACACACACCGTAACTAAAGTTAAACCGTAACGGAAGGGAATCGATATTGAAATGAAAAGTGAAATACGCACTTGATGGGCAACAACCATAAAATGGGTAATAACAAAGGCAATGATTAACTCCAAACACGAGCTCCACCCATCCTTTGGCGACCGGTTTGGTCCGCTTGCAGCTGACAGTGGATGCAACTCTCCCCTTTGCCGAGATGCAGCTACTGGTTGCTATAGCAACTATCCGGGAATAGTGCCTGAATAATCGAGATCCTGCGCACTACATTTGAAAGAGATATGTATTTACATATATGAAGTTTTCGATGTGGTACTGCTATCTAAAATTAAACTGAGCCTTGGGCGAGTGCATTGCAGATGTGCTGATGTTGCGAAGTATTCCAATGTCGAAGGGAAAATAAACATAAAATAAAAACAAAGACAGCAAAGCATCATTCAAATTAAAACTGAATGGGGTTTGACTTTCGGTCGGTTTGTCACTGATTAAGCACCGGAAAAATGGGTGAAGGTCATGCCCCAGCCCTCGACAGCAGTGGTGTCCAACGCGCCACCAACGTTACTTGCCACGGCCTACAAACGCACGGCATGGCAAGAAGGCCATTAACTAAGTGCAACATCAACAACAACAGCGGCAGCAGCAACAACATTCACCGCAAAATCGTCAACAACAGCCAAGGTAGGTAAACAAACAAGCACACAGACACACACACACACACACACACACACACACACCCACACACAACATTTGCAGAGTGCAAGCGTATTGCATACAAACAGGCGCAAACATGCTGACGACTAGGAACTGTACTCTGAATAAATATATTGTATTATTTTCATATATTAATACATATATATGTTAAATACATAAAAAAGAGTATATATATATATATAAAGCAAAACAACACGCGCCCCCACATTCTGACTGGTCATATTTTCTCAAATTCAAATGCTTTCATAATTTGAAGACACACACAGAAAACAAACACACTGATAAATCTTCAACTGGCGCCACTTCACTCCTTTGTTGCTCCATAAAACCCAGCTAGCGTCTGCTGCTTTTCTTGTTCTCTCCCAATGCCCAAAGCCAACGCAACGCAACTCAACCCAACCCCAACCCCAACCCCAACCCCTCCCCCAACCCAAACACACCCAACCTTCCCTACAGCAACAACAACAACAACAACAACAACATTCCTCCAATTACTCACACATTCAACGAGCACTCATTTAAACGAAGCACCCAATGCTTACAGCATAACGGCAAAGTTAACTCTCGCACGCTGAATCGCTGCTGTGCTGCTGCTGCTGCGCTGCTGCTCTGCTGCTGCTGAGGCTAAAACTAAAGCTGACTCCGACACGTACGTTTGGGGGCAGCATTCGTTTCGCTTGTGGCAAATGTTCGTGTCGCCTGCTCGTCTCTCGCTTTTGCTCTGGCTTCGGCCACATTTATCCTGCTTGGCTCGATATCTATATCCGAATGATGCTGCTGAGCTGATTGCACAGTGGACTAAGCTAGTGTCAATTTTATGCATGTGTCTCGCATTTTTACTATTTTTAATGGTTTAGGTTTGTTGTTATAATATTCTAAAGTAAAAAATGTATTTCATTTTGTGGTATTAAGAGAGCTTTTGAAGCCATCACTTTAATTTCGGTTTAATTATTACATGAAAATTTTAATTCCTAAAGAAACTTCATATTTCAAGAAACAGCAATTTTTTTAATAGTAACATCTTGAAATTCTAATAAATAAATATGTTTTACAATCCTCTTACTCAAACCCAACATCTGCATTAATAAAATTCCAATTTTGAACCACAACAAATGACAGACGAAAATCTATTTCTTCGAAAATTGAGTTATTGTATGAAAAGTATTTTTGTATAATGAAAATTCAGCGAATTTGGTAAAATGGTTTTTAAGCTCTAAGCAATGTACACAATGAAAGCAAATTCTGTGAATTTGTATAAATTTATTTTATTCTGTAATCAATGTAACCAAATTCAGCAAATTTGTAAACAAATTTTGATCACTTTATGTTTAAACATAAATCCATGTATACAATTTAAATTATGGGTTTTAAAAGACGTTATATGGAATTCCCCATTTTTGTTTTGAGTTTTTATGATAATTCGATTTGTTTAATCTATCTTTCGGTAATGCACAATATCAACATTGGTTGCTTAAAAAATCGTCCTATCGGAAAAGCCCTATTTTTTGTTTTCTTTTTTTTTGTGGGTTCATTGTAATGTATCTTAAGAAATTTCGAGTGACGCCACATAAGGATTTGGCTTAGGAAATAAACACTCCTTTCAAAAACAATATTTTTAGTTGTTTTTGATTCGAGTTTTTTAATAGTTGGATTTATAGGTACACAATAAGAATTCAATGTGCTCCGCAAAATGTAGTCCCTTAAGCCGTGTAAGTTTAGATAAAAACACATTTATCAAATGCAATGCTTTTGTTATTATTTTCTTTCGAATTCGGCCGTTTTATTTAAATACCAAATAACAAAAGAAATCGTCGTAAAGTCGAAAATGTTTACAAACCTAACTAAAGAATAAAATGTGCGAGCGCTGATTGCTGACATTTAGTTACAACTTTGACTCAATGTGCAGTCGTCGTCCTCGTCGTATATATTTATGTGTGTGTCTCTCTCTATGTGTGTGTGTGTGTGTGGGTGTGTGTATATTTACTTTTGTATGTATGTATGTGTGTGTGTGTACGCATGTATGTATGTCATATGGTTTATTACTTTTGCAGAACTGTATGTATATGTGGGCTACTATGTTAAAAGTTTGCTACCCCCACCGCCCCTGCGATGACGCCAAAGCGACAAGTTGTTTGTGTAGCTGGCGTTTTACTGTTGTGGGTCTATCTATCCAAATGTATGTGTATGTATATATGTGTGTGTGTGTGTGTATGTAGGTGCCTTGAAAAAGTTTTTTCGTCTTTTTTTTTCTTTTTTGTTATTTAATTGTTTGGCATGTTCTTGTGTGACTCTCGTGTGACTGCTCAATTTCTCCCTGTCGCTGATGCTGGGCGTGTAAGTTGTCAGATATTTGTTGTTGTTGTTGTTGTTGTTGCCGTTGTTGTTATCGACATGCGAGGCAACTTTGCTGTTTGTTGTTATCATGTATAGCTTTCGTTTTAAGTGTCCATTGAAAGTTGTCGTCTTATTTTTAGCACATAGTCAATACATTGATTATGAGTGCTTTAATCAGAGTCCGTTTTGCAAAATGAATATATCCTTATATCCTTTTCAAATCGAAAAAAAACCTATGATATATGAAAAATCCCAAGCAAAAAAAATGTTTGCCATGGCAATGCCTCAGTGGCATCAAGGCTATAGTAAAAACTTCTTTCCTTCTTTCTATTTTTTTTTTGTTTTTTTTTTTTTTTTGTGACATCACACAAAGTCGCGCACGTGAACATTTTGTATATGTATGTATATATTTTTGTGTGTATGCCTGTGCGAAATACGGCAGAAACTCAAACGTCGAATTATGTTGAGCCGTTATTTTGCTTTGGCAGCCAGCTGGGCGTCCCATACAAAGCAGCATCCTGATGTAATATGTATTCACATACATACATACAAACATATATACATTTGTATGTGTGTTAATGTATATAATCACATAATCTCGGCTAACAGACACACACAAACAACTGTAGTGGAACACAATTAGTAACATTTAATATAATTCTATGTATTTTCTATTATGCCTGAATTTTGTTTAGGCTTTTATAAATTTTCTGCATCGATCGACATCGAATTGTCTTTTTTGTGTATATATACAAAGTGTACATATGCACATACGCCATACATATATAATGCTTTTCGATAAATACAGTTATACACACGAATACTCGAACACCAGCGTAGGGAAAAATCTTGTATCAATTCCATTTGTCAATAATTAAATGACAAATGACATTTTGTATAAACAAATAGTAGAGTAAACGTTTCTTAAATGATGTTGTTGTTTTTGTTTTATTTATTTTCTTTAATTAAATTCAACATTTTCTCATACACTAGATCACACACTTTTTTGCACTTTTTTTTACCTTTTTATTATTTAAAAATTATTGAAATATCGTTTGTTATATACACGCGTTTTTTATAGTTAGGTATGTGTATATACATACATTTTATATATTGTTATATATATATATATATAAATATGCATGCATACATATTATTTTTTAATGATTTGAAAAAACAGCAAATGTTGGGCTAAAAGTTTTGTCATCTCTTTGGTTTTATTGCTACAGTTCCTTTGCTTTCCTCTATGTATTTTTGTAGTGTAGAAAAAATTAAAAACGCGCCGTTGGTATAAAAATCTTTAGCTTATGCGATTTTGACGTTTTGCATGCGAACCAACAACTATTTTGGCCAAATGCGCGCTGACAGGCCAGAAGCTCTCGTACGAAGATGTTTCTTGGCGCAGCAGCAGCACAAGATAACGGCTGCTGTGCAAGAGAGATTTTAAGAGAGAGTGAGAGAGAGAGTGCGCGAGTGAGAGAGATAGAGACACCCACTGAGATTGTCAAAAAACTAAGCTTTTTTTTTGTTCGAATGCTCGCGCCTGCGCTGCTGGCAATGCTTCACATGTAACAGCGCCAACCAGCGTTGCCAACAGAACATTATTTTGGCTTTCGCGCAAAACTTTGCGCGCCTCTTTTGAAATAGATTAATGGGTTTTTAAAAAGAAAGTGACATTTTTAAAAAATTTCAATTTGCATGCATAGATACATAAGCTACAATGATCTTTTATTTAATCAAGCATCATTATTATTGAGTTCATGTTCCCTACCCTTTGTTAATCAACATTTTTCAATATTGAATTATCTTGTAAAACTATATAAACCTACGCTAATCACTTGTATTCCATAACAACGCAATGGAAACTAGTAATGTCTAGATCAGTGTAGCCCTTGAGTGCCGATTATCACACGAAATAAACAAATGCTGCTTCCAGTGGTTCTTAGAAAAACATGGCCCGCTTTTCAAAATGCTTAAAAATAGCGTGAGATATTTGGTCTTATCGATGTACACTAACAGGTGTATCGGTTTCGGTAGGCGGAGTGGGCGTGGAAGGACATCGCAACCTACCAACCAAAATTGGTGACTAGCAATAACATTGTGGGAGATACTTATTGATTTGCGAATATCGATTTTATGGATTTTCTATCTCCCTAGTGGATGGTAGGACTTCAATCTTAACACTTTATCTATTCGGAGCACTTTCCAAGTTTCAAGTCTCTATCTCTAAGACTGTCGAAAAAAGTTGCTTTCATCATTTCAGACATTGCACAAAACCAATATACTATTATACCTTCGGTGTCATAGTATAATTAAATCAAATAGTTCATTTCAGAAGTCAGAGTTCGATCAGAGCGTGCAACATGGTATTTATTTTTTCATTTTTTACGAACTTTATTGATAATGATTAAATGCGAATTGCATAAGCCAAATTGTTATTGTTTACAAGTTGTAATCTAAAGCCATCAAATTTCAATTTAATGTTATATATTATTACCAGAAATTATAATTCTATAACGAACTGTTCATTTTTTTTTTTTTTTGTAACTATGCTAAATTAATTGGAAATGTGTGAGGCCACGGCCAACCAGCATGGTGATCTGTTTATGCTTTATAGCTGTCTATTTAGGGTTTATGACTTCAGTAGAATAGCATAACACGGAACCATTTCAAAAATAAACCATAGCTCAAAGACAGCAATCACGTGCTCGGAACCGCAGGCAGGCAGCGGGGATGAGCAGGCAGACGACGACGACTTTGTTGACGCGCCACCGATGATGATAACACAGTTTGAAAAACCAAAGAAAAGTACCTACAGTAAACACTCGCACAGCACAACGCATTCAGTCTTTTATTTGAGTACTGACCTGCTTTTAAAAAGCAATGTTTTTCTAAATAATACATTTCAATTTTAATATGGTTAGCAATTATTATTTATATTATTTTTACTATTCATTATTATATATTATATATTATAATTATGGAAAATATTTTGTAAAAAGGATTTTAAAAAATTCAAATTTTAAATTTAATTTAAAAATTTAAATTAAAAAACAGTATTAAAATAAAGGATATAATAAATATTGTGGCATGTGGAAATTGTAAAGCGTTAGTAGTTTAATTTGTGAAAGTTTAAGGAAATTAAGGACGTTAAGAACGCAGAGAGAAACAGAGAGAAAATTAGTGGGACCTTACAAGAAATAAATATAATAAAGAACATATATTTAATCCTTTAATTAAATTTTTAATACTAGCAGGTGTCCAGGAAACTTCTGAGCGTGATTAACTGTGCTAAACTAGATTAAACTCCATTTCTATATTTATTTTTATTTTTTAATTTTTATTATTTTTCGATTTACATTTCTTTGAGATGTTGCAACGAGCGTTGCGTTGATCGAGGGCTTACTGTATGTATGTATTTTCAAAAAATACAAAACAAAACACACATACTTACAAGAATACAGAACGTTCAGAATTATGAAGACAGGGATTCGAACAACGATTTACAATTGTATGTAAACACACACACACACACACACACACACACAAACACACCCTCACACACATTGACAAGCCTGATTTTGGTTTATCAGCTGTCGTGGAACTAATGGCGTCGGCGTCGGCGTCAGCGACGACGACCTGTTATGGAATCGTTGCCGACTATAAATAACGCTGGTCTCGTGCGACTCGGTATCAGTTCCGATGGAAATGTGCGCATCTCTGGCAGCAAAGATGATCTTGCAGTTGCTCGCATTGGGAGCGATCGTTGTTGTTGCTAGTGGCTATGGTAAGTAAAAGTTCGAGCTGATTATAGGCTGTTGCTGACTGCAAAACTGTACCCACTTGTAGCGCTGCCCACCCGTGAGACTGAGCGTGGCATGCATCCAGTGTACGGGGTAGATGCGGCAGAGCTGCGTTCCAAGCGTGCCAGCATGCCGGTGATAGCGTTTCCCTCGTTGAAGGTGGAACAGTATGCGGAATATTGGCGTGGCATTGCCCACCAGACGTTGGATCAGCAGCTAGAGAGCAAGATGCGATTGAACACAGAGCTGGCCAAGAATGTAATGCTGTTCCTGGGCGATGGCATGTCCATACCGACAATAACAGCGGGCCGCGTCTATCTGGGCGGCGAGGAGAAACAGTTCGCCTTCGAGCAGTTTCCCTATGTGGGCCTAAGCAAGACGTACTGCGCCAATATGCAGGTGGCGGATTCGGCGTGCACCGCCACAGCTTATCTGGGTGGTGTCAAGGCCAACTATGGCACTATCGGCGTTACTGCAGCGGTGCACATGAAGGACTGCTTGGCACAATCGCAGCCGGAGCATCAGGTGGCCTCCATTGCCGAGTGGGCGCAGCGGCAAGGCATGGCCACGGGCCTGATAACGACCACATCGGTGACTCATGCCTCTCCCGCGGGCGTCTATGCCCACATCGCCAACCGCAACTGGGAGAACGATGCGGATGTACAAGCGGATGGCGGTGATCCAGGCGTCTGTGCGGATATTGCCTCACAGCTGGTGCACGGTCATGTGGGCCAAAATCTGAATGTGATTCTCGGCGGGGGACGGGAGAATTTTCTACCCGAACATGTTCGCGACACAAGTGGCCAGCTGGGTCGTCGCAAGGACGGACGCAATCTTATCGAGGAGTGGCGTAGTCAGCACACCAACAGTGCCCACTACGTGAACACACGTCGCCAGCTGCTGGAACTGTCCAACCAGACGTCCCGAGTACTCGGCCTATTCGCACCATATCATATGCCCTATCATCTAGACGCGAATGCCGAGGAGCTGCCCACACTGGAGGAGATGGTGCAGGCGGCGATGATCATACTGGAGCGCCAGAGCGGCGGACGTGGCTACTTTCTGTTTGTGGAGGGCGGTCGCATCGATCATGGTCATCACGATACGTTGGCACTGCGTGCCATTGATGAGACCGCCGAGTTTGACAAGTCTGTGCGCTGGGCAAGGACACACAGCAGCGTGGAGGATACATTGATTGTGGTGACATCTGATCATTCGCATACCATGTCCCTGGCTGGGTATTCCAGCCGTAAGAACGATATATTTGGCATCAATGATGGGCAACTTGCCGCCGATGATTTGCCGTATGCAACGCTAAGCTATGCCAACGGACCCGGCTACAACAGCAACTATCTGCGGGAGGGAGGCGCCGTCAAGCGGAAGAATCTGCGTGCCATCAACATGAAGAACAAAGATTTCATGTTTCCGACGACGGTGCCACTGGAGTCGGAGACACATGGCGGCGACGATGTCGCCGTCTTCGCCAGTGGACCCTATGCCCAGCTCTTCTCCGGCGTCTACGAGCAGCACTTCATCCCCCATGCGATGGCTTATGCCTCCTGCTTGAGTGAGCCGCGTAGCATGTGCTCGGATGCGGGAATTAGCCGGCGAATACGTTGAGTTGGGCATCGGGTTTGTGCAGTCACTTTGGGTGTGACTTTGATTAATCATCAATCAATCAGCAGTAATTAAATGTACTTATTACGTAACTTATGAACACCATTTTAGTTGGTAAGGTATTTAATGCAAAAAAAACTCAGATTTAAAATAAAGTTATAAAGTAAAACGATAAGATAAAAGGGAGTAATTAAATAAAAGTCTTAGAAATATAAAATAAACGTAAAATGATTCAATGATTATTACAAGGATTGCAACAAAAATCGTATTCTTAACAATTTAAATTTAATTTGGAGTAAGCTCTTATAAGAAAATGTCTAATTGGGTAAATTATTTTTTATAAATGTATGTAGTCGAAATCAATGAGGCAATTGAAAAAGGTGAACTCGGATTTCACTTTCTGTATAAAATATTTTATTGTCTTCTATTTTCTCAAAGGCTTCAACTTTAGTTAGATTATTTTAGCTTACTTTATTTATATTCATAAATTAAACAAATATTGCATATTTATTTGGTTTACTTGCCAATAATAAGAGCAACATTGAAAATAAATTTTGTAATCCGATAACAAGAGATATTTTGAGACAACTATCGATTGCAAAACATCGATACCAAGAGAAACATCGCAGCGTTCGGTTAATCGACATAATATACACCACTAACAAAAAGGTGAGCAAAGTAAATGTTAAAGAAGAGCAAACAGCAGCAAGCGCGTTGGTGGCCAATGTTTTATTAAAGTGAGTAATGTGCAAGTTGAAACTGTGAATAACAATAATATACAAAGTGTGTGACAATGTGAGTGAGCGAACGGCAAGCAACCAGTTATGGCTTGCCCTCGCGACGCAGAACTCTGTACATGCACATCTTACATACACATACACACATGTATGTAATAAAAACAAAAAACAAATTCTATTGCGTCGTCGCTGTGCATGTATGTGCATGTTCACACTCTGAATAGTGGTCAACACTGGTTTACACACAGGCTCCACTTGTTATAATTCCCTTTTGAGCCATCTACGTTCATGTCCACGTCCACACACGAATTTCGTTTGCAGACGCTTGTCTAGCGTCATTTCAGGGCTCGCAGCTTGATTTATTAATAATTTGTATTGCCAATACACACACATGTGTGTATGTGTTCCACTGTGTAATAAATTGTTGTTTTTGTTGTTGCTGTTGCTGTTGCTCTACAGCTCTACAGCTGTAGACTCTTTGCTCTGTTTGGTAACGTCATTCACCTTGACTCCGAGTCGATGAGTGCAAAAGTCGGCCAAGCACTAAGCGGTATATATATAAATATATATATATATATATAAATATATATGGACTTATGTTTTTTGTGGTTGCTTATTTAGCAACTTGCGCTTCACTAGTTTTTTGATAAACTTTCAGCTATTATCAAAAAAAAAAAACATGTTCCTTGTCTTTTGCTAGTCTTTTGGTTTTATATTTCATTTGCTTTGGCTTATCAGCTGCTCGCACACCGGTTCTGCCTTATAATGTTGATAGCCAGATTATCACTATAAGTCCAATTGTACAATTGCACCGTGTACCGATCGATTGTATATAAATATAATATATGCATTAATTATATACACCAAATTGAAATGTATTCGCAAATGTTTCTGATATTTGCCCTTGGATAATCTTACTCATCTTGCTTGTGTCTATGAGTAATGCATAAACATTGTAATTTTGCAAAAAGAAATGCTTTTCTCTTTCTCATATACCCTGTATTTATGAAAACCGACATTGTTAATGATAATCATATTTCATATTTGTCTGTCAGACACATTAATTACACAGATCCAATTTTCAAGTATTGTGTATATTTAAATACGACGTTGCGAAATGAGAATCGATTGCTCAACCTTGAATCTTTAATAATTACGGTGTGAATATGGTTCAATGATTCTTCCATAATTAAATTTTTCATATAACCTAAATAATAGTAAGACAAAATTATTAAGGTGCTAAATATGTAGATGGTCAATCATGATTGATTGGACTTGGCCACGAATTTTAACTCACTTTTAAGGGAGAGACTTAATAGACCCAGCAATAATAATAAGTATTTGTTTTTACTTGTATGTTATTTATATACTCTCATATAAAATAAGTACAGGGTGTCATCTACTCACACATTGTTGCTCTCTACGAACACTTTGCCAATTGCCCAATTAATTGTTTAAACAATTGCATTTTGCGCCCAACGTTCCGACACCCCATTCGCTCGACCTTTAAACTGATTAATCGTCAATTTCTATATGCGCTATATGTATTAATTGCGCTCACAATACTCGTCAAGCCCCTTTGCCTCTCCCCAACTCGCTCTCACTTTCTCTTTCGAAAACTGTTTCGATTGATTATCAATTCGATGAGTTCGACCATTTTTTGATATTGTGCAATGTGGTGTGCTTGTAAATTGGCTTCAAATTCGAGTGTTGTTACAAAGATGCTGATTACTATATAAATTGTATAATTTGTATAATTTGGCATTGGGATTCGTATTCGGGGAATCGCTGTGAATCGCTCCCTATATCGGTGTACAAAACAATAAAATAAAAAAAAAGCGCAAAATATGTTAAATATGAAAATATGTAAAATCAAATGGAGGGCTTTCAGTAGCTATTCTTATTATTATTGCGTAGTTTTTTAAATTTAATCATAGAAATGGAAATTTAAAGATTGTTATATTGAACGTGTTTTCAAATAATAATATTGTCTTCATATTGTTTAGGTTTTGTGAAAAAATGCTCTCTCTATGTCTGGAATTTCCTATTTGTTTTAAAGAAATAATACCAGATTTGCTGAGTATTAAAATACAAATATATAGACTCTATCTAAAGGGTTTCTGGCATCCGCACACGCATTTATTTCCTCGTACAATATGAGAAGTTTAAAAATAACGCAGAATTTAAAATAAATTAATTAAACCACAATTAAAACAAGCGATTATCGAACAGCTCAACAGTGCCTGTCAAAAGTTAGGGTATACGAAGACTAAAGTAGCCAGGAAATCTGCTAGTTCATTGTGGCACTAATTGCTCGTCTCAAGCATTGGCAGATACAATGGCAGCGTCTCCATGGTGTCCGAGCTGGAGCGATCAAAGCACAACGCATGACGAGCCGAGGTCATCAGCTGGCGCACACCGAAGGACACATCCTCGAAACCGATCCGCTCGCTGGGCTCCAGCTGCCAGCAGTTGAGCAGCAGCTGATAAAGATCCCCGTAAACATAGGCTGGCTGTGCGGGACGCACACCAGCTCGAATTGACTCCAACAATTGCTGGCCACTGGCCACATTGGCATAGGGTGTGCCACCGAGTGCACAGCACTCCCAAGCGACGCACGCAAAGGACCACACATCCGACTTGGCGGTGTAGTGCTGATGGCGCAACACCTCCGGCGCCAGCCAGCGGCACAGATCCAGCTGCTGTCGATTGCTGTTCACAAAGTGCGGCGGACCAAAAACGCTCAGTTTCAGCTTGGAGTCGGTGCCGACGAAGACACTGTAGGCGGTCAGCTGGCGATGCAGCACCTGGCAGCTACCCAGATATGCCATGGCGCTGGACAGCTCGTACATCCACTGGAGCACCAGTTGCTCCGTCAGCACGGTCAGACGTAGTGCCGGCGCTGCCTGTCGGCTCTCGATGAGGCGTCGCTTGAGACTGACACGCTGCAGTTCGAAGATCAGATAGAACCAATCGGGACTCGCCGAAATCCCATAAAAGTCCAGCAGCAGCTCGTGACGTAGCAACTTCCGCAGTTGCCTCAACTCACGCAACAGTTGCGCCTGCGTCGTTCCATTCAGATCGTCCAAGGCGAGCACATGTAGTGCACAATCTCGGCCAGCGACTGTGGCTGCTGTTGCCCCTTCGCCCACATTATTGATCCTGCCGGTGATGATCTCACCGTAGCGACCCTCGCCAATCACATCATTGGCATTTAAGCGCAACGCATTCCGCGGCAAACGCTCGAGTCCATCGATTGTGGACTGCAGCTGCTGCTTAAAGCTCTCCAGCGTGGGTGGCAACTCTTCCTCCACCAGATAGCCGTTGTTCTCCCGCTCAATGATCGGCGTCTGCTGTGTCATCTCGTGCGCATTGCGTCCCCGTCCAGCCAGGCCCCGTACATGGCACGTTTTGTAGCGCAAATAAAAGTAGGTGATCAGGCTGAGCAGCAGGCAGCAGCCAAAGATCACGCAGGTGACGGCTAGTGCCACCACCGAAGTCTGACCCTTCTCAAACGTCGCATAGCTAAAGTCGTCCAAGGAGCTCGCATGCTGCTCGTGACTGCTACGCGTGTACAGCGTCTTGGTGATGTTCCGCAAGGTGCTCTCCTAGAAAATCGAAAAATTAATGCATTTTAGGATTGGTCAAGTCAAAACACATTTTTTTTTATATACAACATTGATTTTCAAAAATATTGTCAAAGTCGAGTTTGATAGAATGAATGAATTAATTAAATAGAGATATTAATTATTTAATTAATTAATTATATAGAAATCCGTTTAACATATACGGAAAATTCATTCATTATATAGAAATATTCACCATCTTTTAAGTATAAATATTTGTATATACAATGAATTACTTTTCTGTAGATATTCCACTACATAAAGAATTATATTTCCATATAATGAATTAGTTTTCTGTAGTTAAAAAACATACTTAATTAATTTTTTGTTCGCATGCGGGACGTTCTTTTGTGTTCAAATAAATAATATTATTATCTATTATAATATAAGGACCAGTTCTGATATTATTAAGTAATCCTTCATCAACTTACCACGCCTAGGCTAATGTGCACATGATCCGGTTGGTTCTGGTGGTTGTGCTCATCTGAGAGCTGCTCCAGGGGCACGTTGCGATAGCGTCCATAGCGTTTGCCATCGCCGACGACAAAGTGCCTGGTGCGATTGTCCTCGGGTCGATCGTAGTCCAGCTCGGCGGCTATGTAGTAGGGCACACCATTTTGTTGTGCCTCCTGCCAGCTGCCCAGGAGCTGGGCATCGAACGGCTGACTCAGCGCATTGTCCACGAATTCAACAATGATGAGCAGCTTCGTCACGGGCCCATTGTTGTTGTGCACGGGTGCCAGCTCCACCGTGATGGTATTCTCTGTGCGTGTCAGAATCTTGGGTTGTGTGGGTGCCGGACTGGGCAGACCCACCTCTGTGCTGGCCATGATTGTAGCATGGCCGCATTCGTTCTCCTTATCCTCCATCTGCTGCTGCTGTTGTTGTTGTTGCTTTTGCACACAAATTGCTCGAACACTGATGTTGTAGAGTGTTGCTGGGTGGAGATCGGTGAGCTCGAATCGTGTCTCTGTGCCCTGCACAATGAACTTGGGCTGCTGGAAGGCGGGTAGTGTGGAATAGGTTTGGATCACACGACATCTGATCAGAAAGTTGGCAATCTGTTGGGTTTGCGGTGCGAGTGCTTCAGCGGCGCCAGCGAGGAGCAGCTTGCTGGATTCGTACGCATCCCAGGCGAGACTGATGCTATTTTCGCTGCTGTTCGCCACACGCAGATGATGTGGCGCCGGCTGGCGCAACAGCGTTGTGGAGTAATAGGAATGGACACCGACGCCGCCGCAATATTGCGCCTTATTCGCCATACAGCGGGTGTGACAGAGATTCTCGTCCTGTTTCTCCTGCGGCTCCAGTTGATTGGCACAGAAGCATTTTTCGGCAGCGAGCACAGCATACCTATGTCCCTGATACTCACAGATCTCGATGCATGTTTGCGGCATCTTCGCGTACACCGACTCTTTGAACAGATCCGTTCGAGCCGTATAGCAACCGACATAAAAGTAAACGGGCTCCTCCTCGAGCACTTCCTGCATGGAAACGCCAATGGAGCTGAGCAGCAGCAGCAGCACTGCCACCACAAAAAACACGAGGCAGTTTTCGGTTGGGCGGTGTCCAAACGGCATGTTGTGTGTTGTTCGCTGGAATGATGAGCCTTGGGTGGCCAGAGCCCCTATGGTGGAGACTTGTGTGTTTTTGATTAAGCTAATTAAACACTTTGGCTGACTAATTTAAGCAAATTAAGCTCTGATTTTTCTCTTATATTGTTTTCAATGCTATTTTCTTCTTGCATTTTAAGCGCTGCTCAGAACGCGACTGTTTTTGTGCTGCTCGTTTTTTGCTTTGGTCATTTGTGTATAGTTGTTGTTGTTCTTGTTGTTGCTATTGTTTCTGTTGCTGTTGCTCTCAGCAACCATTCCAGTTGACTAATCATGCTGCTTGCGTCGACGCTGGCGTCACTGTCATTGTCACAACTGTTGCTGTTACTTTCCATTTGTGTTGTTTACATCGTGCACGAGGCAAACATCTGATGTGCCTAAGGGAGATGACTAGCACGTTCTCGTTGTTTCACGATCAAAACTGGTTGATAATCATATATATAGTTGACTCTGTCTAGCACCTGCGCGACGTTCTGAGCACAGCTTTAACAGCAGGTAAAAACTGGCACAGCATTGCCAAAAAAGTGTTTAACAATTTCCAATTTAAAGTCTTACAAAATTGCTGCAAACTAATTTAGTACCGTCATATAAAAAAAAAATGTTTTTTCTCTTTTTTAATTAACAGTCATAGAAAGGACTGTTAATTAATCAAAAGAAACACAAAAAGAATACAACAGCTGCAGATGCCGCTCTGATTTCTACCTGACACGTTCCAACTCTGAACAACAGACGTACAGAGAGCAAGAGAGAACGAAAAAAAAAAGTGTTGGTCTGACAACCCAGCAGCGAAAAGATCCCATTACGGATTAGATTTGTACTCTACACATTGTAAGCAATGTACCTTCGAATCCATACACAAATTGCATTAGCAATGCCCTTTACCACGCTGTGCAAATTAGAATAAGCAACGCTACAAAGTAAAACATATATGAAAGCATTTCATATAAGAAATTGTCGCACTTATATATATATATATAATATATTTAAATTCAGGAGCATTACTAAGTTATGAATGACATTCATTGTATGCATACATAATGCACTCAGTAATGAGTATTCATTCACTAGTTCGCTGCTGGGAAGTTGAGAGAGAATTTCATGATCTCTCTCTCGCTCATTGTGTTGCTGTCAAACGGCTGCTAAGCGAACAGTAGGCGACTTGCGTGTTGTGCAGTTCACTTTTGGTTGACAGTCGCTATTGACGCTGCGACTGTCGCAACACTGATTTTAGCTATTAGCTTTTCAATTCAATTTGATGTATATTACAATAAAGCAGAACGAAGCGACCATAGTAAATGGTAATGTTTTGACGTCGAACGCGTCTATTTAGCATAAAGAGCGTTTGATTGCTGTTTATATTTACATGTGTAGTGGTGTGCGTGACACGATCTGCCGACTGCAGACTTTGCGTCTTTTGATTACGTTTCCAATTAGAATTTACAGCATTGGTCAACGTCGCAGCGACAAAGTGAAAAAAGCAAAAAAGTTGTCAACGTCATCAGCCGCAGCCACAACTAATAATTTAAATGTGATTTTTGAGTTCAACGCATTTGTTAATTAAATTGTGTTTGAGCGTATGTGTAAAATTAAACTCGATTACGTGCCATATTCACGCACCTGAATCTGAATAAGCGAAAGATTCACCTCTTCTCCCCCCTTTCCCCATCTGCGCTGATGTCTGTGCCAAACTAGCGCATTGTTGAATTTATTTTTGGCCACCTCTCATAATTGCAGGCCGCCGCCTGTGGCTGGCACATCATGCCCGTTCACATGCCAAAATTCAACACACACTCGCATACACACACACACAAATATATACATAGACTGTAAATTGAATAGAACTTGCGCAATTAACCGTTAGTTAAATTTGGTTGCCACTGTTTATCTGGCAACCCTGCAGACGTTAACAGAAATCCTTTTTGCACATTTACAAAGCAACTTTTACGAAATCTTTCATTTTTTTTTCTATTGCAGTTGCTCAAAACAAGCTGAAACATTGAAACACAAAACAACAGTTCAGCAAAGCGATCAACAAACAACACACACACACAGACACGAAAATACGCACACACAAACACACACACCTAAATAAATAGCATTCAGATGGAGAAGAGAACAATGGGCGGCTCGTCGGTGCAGGTCATCAAAGCATCCGAGGAACACACATTTGTCCTCGACGAGGACGCGCTCAGCGAGGTGTTGATGCGGGACGAGGTCAAGGATCGCTTTGTGTGCGTCGTTTCTGTGGCGGGTGCATTCCGCAAGGGCAAAAGTTTTCTGCTCGACTTCTTTCTACGCTACATGTACTCAAAGGTGGGCGGCCAGTGCTATTAAGTGACGCGTATTGTGTATTTATTAATCAACACTGTTTTCTTTTTGTTCTGTGCAGTATGTGCGACATGACGTCACAGATTGGCTGGGTGATGATGCGGATCCGTTGTCGGGTTTCTCTTGGCGCGGTGGATCGGAACGTGAAACGACCGGCATACTGATGTGGTCCGATATATTCCTGCACGATTATCCAAATGGCGATAAGATTGCGATCATATTGATGGACACACAGGGCGCCTTCGATAGCCAGAGCACTGTGCGCGACTGTGCGACAGTGTTTGCTTTGAGCACAATGCTGTCTTCGGTGCAGATATACAATCTCTCACAGAATATACAGGAGGACGATCTGCAGCATCTGCAGCTATTCACCGAATACGGCCGGCTCGCGCTGGCCGATACCGGCAAGAAGCCATTCCAGCGTCTACAATTTTTGGTCCGCGACTGGAGTTTCCCCTACGAGGCCGAATATGGAGCTGTTGGCGGCGATAAGATACTTAAGCGAAGGCTGGAGGTGTCGGATAAACAGCATCCGGAATTGCAATCGCTGCGACGACACATCTCATCGTGTTTCACAGAGGTGGCATGCTTCCTGATGCCACATCCGGGTCTCACTGTTGCCACAAATCCAGAGTTCGATGGCCGGCTCAAGGATATAACGCCCGAGTTCAAGAACAGTCTGCGAACGCTAGTTCCCATGCTGCTCGCGCCCGACAATCTGGTGTACAAGGAGATTAGCGGACAGCGTGTGAGAGCCCGTGATCTCATCCAGTACTTCCAGTCATACATGAGCATCTACAAGGGCAACGAGCTGCCCGAACCGAAGAGCATGCTGGTTGCCACTGCGGAGGCGAATCACCTAACTGCCGTTGCGGCTGCCAAGGAGCTGTACAATCAGCTCATGGAGGAGGTGTGCGGCGGCACCCGGCCCTACTTAAGCACTGCACATCTGGAGACGGAGCACATGCGCGTGAAGGACAAGGCACTGTTTCAGTTTGCCGCCAAACGCAAAATGGGAGGCGAGGAGTTTACGGAGAAGTTTCGAGTGCAACTGGACGCCGATCTGGAGGAGGTATTCTTCAACTATCGGGCGCACAACGAAAGCAAAAACATCTTCAAGGCGGCACGCACGCCCGCCGTCTACTTCGCCTGCGCCGTCATCATGTACGTGGTCAGCGGCATCTTTGGACTCGTCGGACTCTATACATTTGCCAATTTCTGTAATCTGGTCATGGGTGTGGCGCTGCTAACACTGGCACTCTGGGCCTACATAAGGTGAGTCTTCAATAACTCTGACTAAACATAATCTCTAAACTGATTCCATATCCGCACAGATATAGCGGCGAGCTGAGCGACTTTGGTGGCAAGCTGGACGACTTTGCCACACTCATGTGGGAGAATGTAAGCGATAAATAAGATTTATATATTTTTATCTATTTGTGTTAACTGTTTTCGTTGCAGTTCATGCGGCCGATCTATCAGGGTTGCATGGAGAAGGGCATTCAACATGTTGCCACGCATGCGGCTGAAGCGGCAGTTGGCGGCAGTGGCAGCAGTGGCAAGCGTTCGACAAAAGCGGCTGCTGTCAACGGCAAGTTGAAGCGTTCATGAGAATACGCCCAAGTAACTCAATACAAAACGAAGCCGCCTTCCGGGACACACGAGCAACAAACGACACCTTCAACTAACAACAACAACAACAATAATACCAACAACAACAACAACAAGAAGAAGAACAACAACAACAATGTTGCAATAAGCAAATCAAATAAGAATAGCAGCAACAACAACCACAATAGTGGTTTGCTCAGCAGCATTTGGGGCAAGTTGAGCGGAGCCATACCTGCTGTGGCAACCAAATCGTCGAGCAGCTGCTCCGCCTCGGCCACAAACTCCTCATCCACAGCCTCCACAAGCAGTCGCAAAAAACGTAAATCGAAGCGCAATTAATTAAGTGGCCACAATTATCAAATTTACAATTGTCGTTTGATTTGTATAAATCTAAGTCCAAAAAAAAAAAAAAAAATTAATTAAAAAAAGAAGAGAAAAACTAGCTATTAATTGCCCTAAAAGGAATATTGTTTTTTATATTACATACACTAATTTAATAGCTCAGCGCGCCGCGAAGTAATACATAATTATATATATAATAATAATAATAATAATATACATACTTAGTAAGTGGCTCGTATTTGTTGAAAATCAAATTTTAAATTGTTTTTTATATGCATCTATATATGTACCTATATTGGAAGGAAATCTTGAGACCCGATCTTTAACGCTGTAATATAAAGAAAATTGCTAACGAATTTAAACTTGTTTAATTTCCCCCACCCTCTCCCATTATTATTATGTGAACAATCCTAATTCTTGCCCAATGCACATTTTGCTGTAGAAATATAAAAACAAAAGCAATTTTGATATGTATAAATTAAATAAAATGCACTTTGTTGTTGGCACGTTTGTAAAACGTACTCAATCATATTTTCCATTATTGTTTCTCAGATTATGTGGAAACCTTAAAAAAAAAAAAAAACATAAAAAAATCAAGAAAAATCATTGCCATCACTAAGTCTCATTGTTGGTAAAGGTCCTTTATTATTATTGTAGTAAAAGTAAATACGTTTTGACTATATTTTAAGCAATATACATATATTAAAGTGTATCAAAAAAAGATAGCTTACTAGCATTTATATATTCGTCAAGTGAAAGCAAAATACATCGATTTCTTTCATCTTTTTTGAAATATTCAATTTTTGTTATCTTAATTCTTGGAATTATCAGACGTTCTTCTGTATTTGGCGTCATTTCGAGTCTTATTGGGTATCTATACCATCCAAGGACCCACTCTTTAAGAGTGTTTCAAAGTAAAAAAAAAAACACATTTCCAACTTAATGTTTCAGATCACACAATTATTTCTATTGTTTTCTAAAAACTAAAATTTGGCAAACTTTGGGCTTATTCAAAATTGTAATGGTAAGTGAAAAAAATTAAAAATTTCTTACAGCTATATTCATATTTTTTAATAATATTATTTTTTTTACAAATTAATGTAAAAACATTTCATTTTCTTCCTCTTCTTGCAATTCATTCAATCTATCGATCATATACAATTTGAATAATCTCTGCCTTTTGGAAGAAAGTTTTTCAAAATCAGCCAGTAAACTCTTAAAAAATAATGAATTTCCATTATCTGATGGTATTTCTCTGTCTCCAGATCGTCTGAACTCAATCATTGGTGCAGCTTCACTTTCTTGAAGTAAACTTCTACTCCTTCGGACAGTCACTTGGCTGTCTATTGGAGTAGTTTGTGAGGCATTTGAGTTCTCGCTCAGAACTTCTACCGGGTCCTCAAAGTCTACATCTTCTTCGACAGCCTCTTGTTTGCATTGGTGTTCCACGATGTTGGCTGTACTGCTGCGATATTGCCTGACGTATTCTTTCAAAAATGACATGGAATCAGCCAAATACCATTTTTTCTTACGCTTGCCATCCAATTGCGACTTTTTGCTAAATCGTTCCCTCAAATATCTGGAATAGGCACATCGCAAACTTGTCCATTTGTGTTTGCAATGCCACGCTGCAATGAAAATGACGAAAAACAGTTGAAACGGCAGAAATACACAAACAAAACAAAAAATTGGAAAAGCAATAAAACAGCGCAAATAGTCGAAAGTGACAAACATGCAAAAAAAAAAAACAAAAAAAAACAACATAAAATATACGAAAGAGACCAAACTGTGGAAACCCAAAATATACGGAAGACATAAAAGTAAAAAAAAACAGCAAAACAGCAAAAATATAAAAAAAAAACATTTAAAACAACATAAATATATGAAATACAAGAAATAAATAATATTTACAAATAAAAAATTAGCAAATACTTAAAAAAAATTATAAATTACTTTCACAATTCATTTCGCCTGATATTTCAGCCCATAATTTGTCAATAATTATTTTGTTGTTATGGTCTTTGTGTTTGAAATCGTAAATAGGACCTCGTTCCTTAATTAATGATATTAGTTTTCCCACATGAAAATGCATGTCGCAGTAAATGCAATGAACGACGCTGATAGAAGAAATAAACTAACGGAAAAAACAATTTTTTTGTTTTGCTGCGTCGACTTTTGTTTTTGTCAATGTGTGTTGATGACAACAACGGCGACTAAAGAACTTTTTGTTTTACTCTAGGTTCGACGTGCTTTTTTGACAATTTAATACACAAAACTTTGAAAAAGGAAAAACGATTTATTTTGATTTATTTTCTTTAATATATTTCCAATCTACTGATGTTTTATACGACAATATTAAACGTTTTCACAAAGCTTAACAAAAGACAGCACACATAAATGGAAATGACAAAACAACGGCAGCCGAATGATAGAAAAACTTATTGAGGCAGTATCGATAATGTCGATGTTTTTATTTTGGTATCGATGCTTTTATTGCGATTTTCGTGTTGAATCTACATTTGAAACGCGATTCGTGCTTTTCAAATTTGGATCAGCGCCCAGAAAATAATATGAATACCTACTCAAACATTATTATAGACTGCTGGTAGTTCTAAAATAGAGATAGGAAATAATAACAAAATAACATTTATTTTTTAATTTTTTAATTTTATGCGAATGTGTGCATTTATTTTTTTCAAATGCATTCGCTATCCAAATTTATCCACTTTTGACTGTTTCTTCAATTGTTTAATTATTATTGAAACTGTAAGCTGTAATTATAAATAGCTTAATAACAGCTATATTTTCATCGAGTAATAGCAAAAGACATCTTTTTAAAATATTCAATTTTCATTCCTTAATTCTTAGTGGTCTTGCAACAGCTCTTCTCTCCCTTGCTGTCGTTAGCAGCTTCATTTTTCTTGCAGGAGCCACCGCCCGAGTTTTTAGCTCCATTATTTGGGTTACAGCCACATTTTCCAGGCGATTTGCACTTGCAGCTGTCGCAACACTTTTCTGCGGTGCATTTGCATTCTGTGTTGTGAACTTAAGATTAAAGGTTTGTCATACATACATTATGCAAATACACTTACCCTTCTCACAACCAGCGCAAGGCATTTTTCACAAATATTTTGTCGTTCAGGTTTCAGAAAAAGTCGACTTGACAAATTGACACGATGACTTTGAAATTTGTCGCAGCGCATGCGCTTCAACGGTGAAAACTATCGAGGGTTGAGTGCAACAGGTAAATAACAAACACGCTTGCATGTCATGCAGTAAGACAGTCCACACAGCACATGCAGTTGAAGGTTTGATGGTCAAGCGAGAACAGTTTGAAAGCCACTAGAGAACAGCATGTAAGAACCGTTTGAAAGCCAATAGGGAACAGCATATAAGAACCGTTTGAAAGCCAATAGGGAACAGCATGTATGAACCGTTAGAAAGCCAATAGGGAACAGCATGTAAGAACCGTTTGAAAGCCAATAGGGAACAGCATGTATGAACCGTTAGAAAGCCAATAGGGAACACCATGTAGGAACAGTTTGAATCATTCCGTTAAATATTGTAAGTAAAATTTAAATCGATTATCATTCATTAAAAAAAAACTCCATTATCTGATATGTAAAAAAGAGAACTGAATAAATACACATAATATTAACTTATATGCTGCATTGTTTTTATTGTTATTTGCTCTTATTTTTTGTTTTTCTGTTTTGTTGTTCAACATTACATATTTTAGATTTCGATCGTTTGCTGTGACTTAAGACTAACATTTTATGCGACCCTTTTAAGTAATGGGGTTTTTTTTTTCTATTTATCGGCTTTTCAGTTTTTGTTTTTGTTTCGTTTTTAACTTTGTCCTATTGTGTTTCACATGGACAACTTACTAGACTTATGTGCGTAATTACAAGTTATTCTCACATGAACTAAAGAACGTAAAAATTATTCAATTCGTACCCCGTTCATCAGCAATTTACAATGAAAATTGTTACACATCCATTTGTTATTATTTAATAAAAAAGAGTTGGTTAGTTAAGTATATAATATCTGTTATATCTGTATTATCTGTTCATTTGTGTCTAACATTCAGTTACAGTGCATATATGGATTAAGGAGATGTGGCAGAGGAAGTGGGGAGGGGGTGGGGTCAGTGAAAACGATACGAAACTAAACCAAAATGTAATTAGCAGCGTAAAACGTACCTACAGATTTCTACTACAACATATATATATATACGATATATTAGCGTCTCATAAGCCGTTTTTCAACACACATTCATATTTGTTTTAAGTTTTTCTTTTTAAATATCTTTTTTCTTGTTTTTTTTTCTGCTGTCGTATTGTTGCCCTTAATGCATTTGTTTATTTGGCATTTCGAAGTGCGTAACAAGATGTTTTTAACTTGTTACCTAATTATCAATTTGAAATGGGGGAATTTTGGATGATTTCATGGAAGTCTTAAAATAGTAACGATTATCATTATTGCTAACTGTATGGATGCATGTATGTATGTACGTATGTATGTATGGATGTGGTATGCATGTATTTATATATGTATATATTTATATATGTATGTATATATGCGTGTCGATGTAGATGTGGATGTGTGCGTGTGTGTGTGTGATTGTGTGTGTGTGAGTTACATAACTATTTGAATTGATGTGTTACCGCTTGAATATGTTGCTAGATTAATTTTAATTTAGTATAACTGTCCTTGTTCAAAAATCGTTCGCCTCCGCGTGCCTCGGAGGAAGCATAGCACCAACCTTGGGTTGTTCAAATCATTCTTTGCATCAACTTTTGACCTTTGGCCAAAAATTCGTAGTAGTAATGCCTATGTGAGCCTTAGCCTCAGCCAGAGAATAGCCATTGTCGGTTGCGTCGCCAAGCCTGCCACGTCATCATCATGCCATCCTCATCATCATCATTATCACCATCATCATTCCAATGGCTTGCCGTAAAATAAAATGCTTAGCAAATCATTGAACGACAACTAAATTTGTGTCGGACTCGCCGCCTGGGACGTGGATGCAACAACGCTGCCGGCGGCGGCGCTGATGGGTGATGGGACGACGCTGTTGACCACAGCTGCAGTTCCCGCCGGCAGCGGTTCATTGAATGTGTCCGTCGACTCCTGATCCTGACCGTTGACCGACTTGGGCTTCAGGGGCAGAGTTGCGTGTAAATTCATTTCGCTTGTATCAATCTCAAAATTGTAATTGCCCTGCAGTATATCGTCCTCGGGCTCCGGCGGCGTTGAGGCACCCTTGGGCCTGGCCCGGTTTGCCGCCGCCGCAGCAGCGGCTGATGTGGACGCCTCTACGGGCAATTCTTCACTGGGCATCTCTCTGCTGATCGGAGCTGCTGCACTGGACACACTTCCTCCGTCACGTTTGATGATGGTAAAAATGCTTTGTATGTAGGATTCCATGGAGAGCAAATTGCTCAGACGCCGCTTGCGCTCCTCGTTGGCCCGATCCTGAGCGGTTTTCTTGTTGGCCGATTTCTTATTACGCTTGGGTGTCGGCTCCAATTCATCTTCCAGCTCCGTTTCGTCATCGGACGAGGGAATCGATCCTTTCTCCTGCTTCTCGGAAGCAGGACTAGCCATATGCTCATCAGCGTAGTCAGCAGCTGGTGTCGCTGGTTCTGCTGCAGCGACAGCAGCCGGTGCAGTTTCAGCTGCGCCACCAGCAGAGTTATTGGCAATTTCCATGGACACATCCGACGTGCTGATCTTATCGATCGATTCGGACTTCTCTTTGCCATCTGGCGAATTATCTGCGGTCTCTGCCTCCGACTGGCCGGCTGATGACGTTGGTTCCTTCTCCTTGCCGGACTCACGTTTTTGCTTCTTGTTTGGGAATTGATCTGCAAAATGAGATACAATATTTATCAGATTTATCATATTATTGACACATAACTGGGAGTACAACCAACCTCGCTCCACTTCCTTCTGGAAGCGCTCGCTCTTGTTAAGCAGAGCCCTCAACGAACCACGGAGTTCCTTGCGCACGGAGGTCGGCACACCCGTCGCCTGGGCAATAATGCGTATCGCAAAGAGATCACCGCACAACTCCTCAATGTCATCCTTGGAGTGCATGCCATAGTTAATCGTGTAGATCATCCGAGCCACAGGCAGCTGTGCGGCCACTTTGTGATAATACAGCTCCAGAAACTCTCGCACAAAGGTATCCTTCAGCATGCTCCGCTCATCTCTGAGCACATTATGCAGATACTCGATTAGTAACGGATTCTTCACAAGCAACTCTGAATATCTAAGGATACAAAATTGAATGCACTTTAATAATTCCTCAGAATAATAACAAAAGGATCCCGCAAAATATACATAAATTTGACCGTGTGACAAACTGATATTTGTTGTAATCAATCCACATTCATTAGTTTTTGGATAAGCTAAATTAACTGATTGATAAGGAATATATAAACTCAGAGTGCGTAACTCACTTGTGTGTTAGCGTATTGTTGTGTATGCCCACCCAGAATTTGGGAAAGTAGTTGAAATGGAGCGGCGTCGACTCAATGGCCACCAGGCAGTGCAGCTTGACGAGAGTGTCGTTGAGGGTGCCCGTGTTGATGCACATGCGCAGCATGACATCGATGAAGTCATGATACGGCCTGTAGAAGGCATCCACTTGGCCATCGTATTCGGTGTCGAGGCCACGTGGCGCCAACTCCGACAGGGCGATGCACATTTGCACCATCGGCCTGGGCGGTCGTGGTGAGTTTTTGGCGCCCAGTGGCCACGGAGTTTGTTTGGCACCGCGACGTGGAAAATAGGGTCCCAAGGGCCCGATTGCGTTGGGTGCATTCGCCACCGACAAATGGCAGTTGATTAAAATGGGCGCCAGTATGCTGGTGGCCTCCAGGCTGGTGTTGCGCACCAGCTCCTTGAGCACCTCCAGCGCCATGCGACTAATCTCCGGCGAGTTGAATGTGTTCAGCAGCGTCGCCAGACGCTTGATGGCATCGGGCAGCGCCTTGGCCAATGCCGAGTGTTGGTGCTGTTGGCGCAGAAAATGCTGTTGCTGCAACTGCATCTGTTGCAACTGCAGATGCTGCTGCATTTGCTGTTGCAGCTGCTTCTCCTTCTGCTGGGGCGTCTGTGGCGCTTGGGTGCACTGCGTCTGCTGTTGCTTCTGCAGCAATTGTTGCTGCTGCAATTGCAGCTGCTGCTCCAGTTGCTGTTGCTGCTGCTTCTTTTGCGCCGGGTTGTCGGTGCGCATGCGCAACGTGGCCAGCAGCAGCACCATCTCCCCGAGCAGATCCAACAGATCCCCCGCCACATGGCAAGCGGTTGCCTCGTGATGCATGGAATGTAACGTGTGCAACGCCTCGAAGCACATCTCAATGCCGCCATTGTAAATGACCAGCATCCGGTCATCGTCGTTGTCCACTGCAACGAATTAAGAAATGAGTCATTAATTCCTTGTCTTAGGTAAGGATTCTTAAATTCTTTATAAAAGCAACCGTCAAAACTAATCAGATTAAAATAAATTGGTTGGAAAATAACTACATATTATTATCCTGGCACAATAAGCAATATATTTAAGCCTTTCATAATTTAATTTTGTCGCGGATTAATAATAAATAATTAATTTAATAAATTTAATAAATAATAATTATAAATAATAAAATTTCATACTAAGATGTCCATTTTGTCGTGTTTAATTCGAGTTTAGTTCAGATAAGAATGTAACGTATGTAAAATTCGATATTTTCTAATTTGAAGTACCCCGAAAATTAATTTTGTGGTGTTTTTAATAAATACTGCAACTTTGATTAGCAGTCACTCATGACAAGTTGAAAATTTTGAAACAAAAAAAGACTGAAAGTTAGAGCAATTGAAAACAATAATTATTCGTATTGCAAATATCAAAAAATACTGGTTTTTCCAAACATTTTTGTTGGTTATAAATGATAGTTTGCCAATTGGAAAAAATGATTGGGTAAGTTAGAAAGTTGCATTTTCATTTTATGCGATGTTTCCGAGGCAGAGTTTCCTATCGATGATGGAGTTCAAGAAGCTATAAATAGACATAAAGTCGTCGTTGAAGTGTCTTCTCTAATCTACTTTTTTATCGTTAAAAAAAACATTTGAGTCCATTTTAAAAAAATGTTATCTTTTTATATTCCAATTCCGATTGATTCATGTAATAGGATCATCCTTGCAATCGTGTGTTTTAATTACAGCTTACCCAGTATTTTGAGCGCACTGATGAGAGTGGACCAGGAGACCCGTGCATCCAGGCTGCTTGTGTAGGCCACAATGACGGAGCGCCTGAAGGCGATGACATCCAGTTTTTCCTGTTCGCTGGCATCCGAATGGCGGGTGGCAAAGAGCGCCATCAGTTTGAAGAGCTCATCAACTGCGGCCGCATATTGTGTGGGATGTGGCGTGATGTTCTTGAAGGCCCACTGTAGATTCTGATGCTGCGCCAATTGGCGGGTGAGTGCGCGACTCTGCTCACAGCACAGACGCAGCAGTCCATAGTAGGCGGGCAGCATGGACCGATTGTAAGTAACAATTTCCGAGTCATCGTGATCGGCACTGAATGGAACAATGTTTTTTTTTTGATTGATTGATTGATGGATGGAACCGTAACGTAACATAACGGGATTCATTAACAATAGAGTGCCTTACAGTATATAGTTAAATGCAATGTTCCGGGTAATCTCCGGACAGTTGGCGACCATTGCCGCATTTTCGGGGCAGTCGACAAGCGAATGATGCCAGAAGGTGAGCAGTGCGTGCTTGTTGTGATGCGCCGGTACACTGGGCTCGGAGAGACGCGGATGGAACAGCTCCCACAGGGAGCGCATAAACGAACCTATCTGTAAGCGTATAAATAACATTTTTAGCAATTGCTTCGATCGGATTGCGATGCAGTGCTGCCAAACTTGCCATTAGTTTTTCAGTCTTTGAAACCATACAGTAGCTGAGTAGATTAAAATAGGCGGTCAGCTTGGTGGTGCCATGTGCCCCAATGTCCGCGTACACTCGCGCCGGGCGCAGCAGCCGCAGTAGCAATGTGATCACCTGATGCAGCACCAGTTGGGCATCGCTGTTGATGTCGCTGCAATTGCAAGATAAACAAAAAAAACAAATTCACATAACGCTGCCAGCAACCCAGCGATCATCAGGTTGTTGGATCTTTACCGGTAACTGTGCGGATTGAGGGCCAACAACTTGTGCTGCGAGTGGGCGCGAAAGTTGGCCCGAAACGGTTGCGAGGGCACCAATGCCACCAGCAGGCAGGCAGCGGCTACAACAATATGAATACAAACTGAGATTTGGGGGAACCGATAGATGTCAAATGTTAGCCATCGCCTACCATTTCTTACGCGCGTATTATCATGGGCGAGCAGAAACTGTTCCAGCCATTGCTCGGCGGACTGCAGAATCCAGGCGTGGGCGATTTTATTTTTCGTCGCCTGCAGCGACAGCCAGTCAAGCACTGACTGTGGACAGTACTCTGCCGCATCCCACATGCGGGGCAGCACTAGCTGAGTGAAACAGGGGAGGCCAACGGGTCCGCCCTGCGTTTCGGTGAGCAAAGTGAGCAGCTTGAAGAATGGGGCACAGAGCTCGGTGTGTTTGGTGACCGAGGCGAAGAGCATACTGATGATTTGGGTGGCCAAGCGATCGTCCCAGCGGCAGAGCGCATGGATTAAATGCTTTGTCTGGTGCGGATTAATGCCATCCTTTATTTGTTGATACAAAAATGGAAAGCCCTACGAAATATATGTGAAACAAATAAATACACACAGTCATTAGATATGTTGGATTGTTTGGTTTTTGGATTTGTGGATTTATGTTATGATTTTTGATAGTTTTTGATAATTGATTTGTTATAACGATGTGGTTGTGAGCTTGAATTGATTGATGATTGATTAGATGACATATATCAATCCCATGAGAGCTTTTGCAGTATCACCTTTCCACCGGCAATGGCATTGAAGTCTTTCGGCGACAATCTCAATCGGAAATCGGCGCCCCTCGAACGCTCCACGAGACTGGCACAGAGTGCAATCATTTTGTCTAGCGACGCTGGACGCATTTTTTCAACTGAAAGCGCCTCATCCGACGAGTTGTCCTCGTTGTCCGAGCTGATGTCAATCTGCAGTGGAAAAACACACACATGGTTCAAATATCAGTTTTGATCGTTTATTTTTTTCGTGTGTTTCGCTGTCAACTTACACTATCCGTTTGCTTATGGCCCAGATAGAAGTCGACCAGGCTCTTGAGCACACCGATGCGCAACAGAAACAAGGCCTCCTCATCGCCCATGCGCGAGAAATCGCACATCAGGCTAAAGTACTCGGACAGATGGCGCAAGTGCGAGCGAGCTCCATGCTCCAGCAGCGAGATTAGCGAGCTTATAAAGCGTGTCACACACGATGCCTGGCCAATCAGCTCCCTGTCATTTTCATCCGTCTCAACGCCCAGATACAGATCAGCATGTGTTGCACTACAAATAAAAGTGGTAAGCGTAAGTTGCAAGTGCAACTCGAGAGTTCATTTTAAATGGGGCACTTACCGCAGCCGCTGTATGACATGAACGACCAGACGCTGAAACATTTGACGCACCATCTGATTTGGACACTGGATTAGCACCTGTACAGGCCAAAATGGTTCCACAGACATGTGCGATAGGAACCATTCACAAGCCTCTTCACTGGCATTAAACTGCTTTGTAAGCAACTCCACCCAAGGCACCATCGTGGGCTGTAAATAAAAATAGTTGTGGTTTGAAAATTATTATTATTGTGTTTTAAATAATAAATTTAAATAATAGTTAATAAATAAAAGACCTAAACTTAATATTCCAAATCTATTGAGATTTGTTGATATTGGGTTGCTCACCTTTTCCTTGGCATGTATGAATGTTTCAATAAAAAACGACACAGACAACTTGGCCGCCATGCAGGTGACGTCCGTCTCCGAGATTAACGTCTGTGGTATGTGGCCGCATATCTGCCACATGAAGCTGCAAGCAACGTCCAAAAACAATTAGCAACATTTGACTTTTATTGAGATTGCAATTTTGGGTACTCACTTGAAGTAGGTGTGCTCGAAGATATTGCGATCTTGCAGGAACTGTCTGTTGTCCTGCCATATCCAATCTTCTAGCTCCTTGCTCAACAATGGACGAAACTGTTGTGGCTTTGTGGACACTTTGGCTTCCGCGACGACGGCACCCTTTGAGGTTGACGCCTGCGGTGGTTCTTTGTTATTATTCGACTTAAAATTATCACAATTGGCTGTTATTTGCTCCTCCTCTCCCTTCTTCTCATCATCCTTCTTGCCGGACTCTTCCTGTGGCGGCTGCTGCTGCTGCTGCTCTGTCGGCAACTTTTCAGTTTGGCTCTCATCCCTCTCTTTCTCCAGCGGCTGTGCCTTAAGTTGTGGATGCGCCTCGTCCGCATTTATGGAATCCTTTTTGTTATTATTAATTAGCGTCTCCGCTTTAAGGGGTTCGTCCGCTTCGGGCTTATCCTCGTTTGTGGGACTTGGCGTTGGCGTCGCCAGCAGCTCCGAGTGGCGACGCTGCAGATGTTCCGGCAGGCGTCGCTCATAGAAAAGCATATACGCAGAATTGGTCTTCTCAAAGCTAAAGTCCAAATACTTTTCGGTCACCGAGTCGTACGTTTTGCTCTTTAGCAAGAAAATGGGAATATGTAAGTGAAATCTTGAATCTTTAGTTGAGTCAGTAATTGAAGACTTACTGTCATCTCGCCACCAAAGCACTCGGCTGCTATTTGCGAGGGATCAAATGGCTTCACCTCGGCATCATTGAAGAGGAACCAACGCTCGTGCGGATGATAATTACTTTTCGTGCGCTCCTTGATAAAGCTGTAATAGTGTCCACCATCCGCCGTTCCCGTGTGCACCGTAACGCCAACCAATTCGTACCTGCAAACGCACAAAACGAACATGAAAAGTGGATAACATCCGATGTGGAGTCACTTACTCATAGCACTCCTCGATGTCAGCGTCCAGTGTCGCCTCAGCCTTTTCGTTCTCTGCCGCCTCGAGATCCTCGCGCTTCCGCTTCTCGCGATCCTCCTTGTACTGCTGCGGCATCAGCGTCTTCTCCACATAGTGGCACATATTGAGTCGCAGCGGGAACGAGAAGTGCGTGTTGACCTTCTCCTTGAGCATGGTGACCATGTTGAACGTATATCGCATCGTATTGAAGCACAGAATCTGTGGCAGCTTCTTGAAGCAGGCGCGCTTCTCGGCGCGCACCTTCTTGCCGCACTGCGAGCACGTGTACATGTTGTCGCCCTCGAGCGTATCCTTGACGGTCACCTCGTCGAGCGACTCCTGCAGATTGCGCATATCCGCCACCTGGCAGCGAACCGTATAGAATTCCTCGGCGGTGCGCGAGACATGTCCGCAATCCAGTGAGACCACATTGTTGCTCAAGGTGCCGCAGAACAGACGCTTCACCAAATGCTTCAGATCCGGTGTCATCTCCTCCAGCTTCGACACCAGATCAATAAAGAACTCGGCCATATCCTTCTGCTCGCCCGTATTCAGCGGTTGATGATCCATCTGATAGACCCGACAAAAGCTGCGCGGATTATACGCCTTGCGCTCCGATTCCAACAGATATGCGAACATCCGCTGCAATTCCAGCAGCGTCGGCGCATGCTTCTGTGCCCCGGCTGGGGGCAGGCGTAAAATTGCGGCACGCGCCTGTGGCATCATGTACAGATGCTGTATGCAGCTGGCCATGTAGCAGGTGGCACCCAGATTCGTTAGGCCGACATAGCCGCACTCAGCCCGGCCCTCGTCACGTGGCCAATAGTCCCAGGGATAGGGCTGCTTTGGTCCGGACTTGTGCTGCGCGAGCAGGCGACCATGCAGATAGCCATAGTTGGTGGCACAGCCGCGGGACAGCTCCACGAGCAGATCGTAGGCAGCGGCACGCGATGTGGCCGATTTGCATTTGGGCTTCTGGCGGTTCGCCGGCGAGGGCATCTCGAACAGGAACTCGATGAGCTGCTCAATGAAGCTGAGCGCCTTCGCTCTGTACTTGTAGCTGGTGTCGTACTTGATCAGGTTCGACATGAGATTGAGCAGCCCGACCAGGCCATCATCCTGATAGCCGTGCCGCAGTTCGTGATAGTCCCGGCTAAGAATGCTCTCCGAGATGCTCTCGCACAGCAGCTCGATATCGATGCGTTCCTCCGCGACCATTTCGGGCGTCAAAGTGTCCACGAGTCGCGCCAGCAGCCAAAAGTAATCCCGACACGCCGGGCCATACGGCTCCTTGCCCTCCTCGGAGAGCAGAAACTGGGTGTGCTGCACCGAGGAGCTCATCTGCTCGGCACGCGGCAGCAGCGCGATCAGCTTGTGCAGCAGCGGCGCCAAAAGCAGCCGATAGCTTTGCGCATTGCCCAAACAGATGCGATAGAGACCAGCGCAGATTTCACGACGCACCGCCGGCTCCGGATCCTCGAGTATAAACTTCTGCAGCCAGGTGCATTTCTCCGGCTGGGACCAGAGCAGACGACGCGCCTCGGACGAGGCATGCACAAAGCTCACCAGAATGTTCATGGTGAACTGCACCAGTTGGGCGCGTCCCCAGAAACCAGTGCGGAGCTGATGGAACTGATACGGGAACACCAGCGAGGTGGCGCCGGCGGACAAATGCTGATGCACCTCGTCACTGAGAATGCTCGAGAGACGCTGCAGACACTGCGGCACCTCCATTAGCTGCAGCATGAAGGCATGCGGGCGCGACATCAGCACGTGTGCATCCTGCGTCTGCAGCTCCTCGAAACCCAACAGCCACAGGATGCGCAACAGGCTGGCGAGGCAGTCGTGACGCCACTCGTTCAGCGCCAGCTCCTTGGCATGGGCGCTCTGCTGTAGTTGGCCGCCGCTGAAGATCTCGTACAGATGCTGCAGTCCGCCACACTTGATGAACGCCTCGCTCCACTTGCTGCTCTCGCCGAGCAGCACACTGCGCACGGGAGCCGCCGTCGTCGTCGCTGGCAAGATGCTTGCTGCTGCCGCCGGCGCTGGTGGCGGTGGTGGTGGTGTCACACAGCCAACTGGACGCTCCAGCTCGATGGGTGCATCGATCTTCTTCTGCCGCTTGCTTATCTGCTTGGGTTGGTTTTCTTTGTCGACGCCGCTGGAATGGAATTCGGTGATATCCGCATCGCTGCCGGAGCGTGGAGTCGACGGTTGTGTCGTCGCCGTCGTGTCCAACTCTGAGCAGCCGATCAGCTCCTTGCTGCAATCACTGCCACTGCTGCTCCGTTTTGGCTCCGGCGGCTGTTCGTTGCTGTTGTGCCGTCGATTGGTGCCCTTCTTGAGGCGTGGCTGCTCCACAATGACCAGGCTGCCATTGGAACCGGCAGCAGCAGCGCCCACAGCGGCCGCTTGACGCGGTGCACTGCTCAGCGCGAGGCTCTCGACGATGTGCAGGGAGTACATGAACTTTTGCAGATTGCTGGGATCGAGCAGTTCGTTGAACTTCTGTTTGATTTGCTTGCGCTTGTTGGCCAGCTGCTCCTGATCGCCAACGGCGTCCAGTTGCTGCAGCTCATTGAGATCGTTGACCAGATTCTTGAACGCATCCAAAATGTGCGGATTCGTTGGCAGCATCGCCAATATGTCCCAGACACGGCGCGACAAAAGCTGCGCCTTGGTGTGATGCTGCAGATGCACCGTGGATGATTGTGGCTTCATGTCGCCCAGCGTCTGCATCAGACAGAAGAGTTTCTCAAAGTACTTCGGCTGCAGCAGCAGCACCGTCGGCAGACATTCCTTTGGCGGTGGCGGCAACATCGATGGATGCTCCACATTTGTCTCCTTGCGCCGCGCCCCTCGTCCGCCCAACGAGACGTACACAATCTGATTGTCCTTGAAGCCGGCATCGCCCAGCGTCCGCTCATCATAGTCCGAGGTGAGCTCCTGGCCCTGTGTTATTATCCGCAGCGGACCATCGCTTAAGAGCAGGCCCAGCACCGGCGCCGTCATGCCCGACTGCAGGCTCTCCCACCACTTGGACACCTCCGCTTTGAGATCGGCAATCAGATCACAGGCATGCATCTGCAGCAGACTCTTCTCCGCCAGCCCAGCCTGTTGCAGCACAATCCTCAACGGTGGACCGGCGCCCTCGTTCTTCAAATTGCTGTGCGAGCCAATCCCCTTGCCCTCGATTGCCCAGCGCCGCAAGTGGAACGCGTAGCGTCGCCTAAACGTGTCCAGATGCGTGTTCAACAACAGCAAGCCACGCTGCACTCGCATCAAGGCACTCTCATCCTCAATGCTGAAAAAATAAAATATTTTAAATGGTTGTTATTTTTTATTATATTATTTTTTGTGGGTTTTTTTTTATAGGAACGATCGGTCAGATGGTAAGTTCATATATAAACATTTTGGAACAATTATTAAAAAAAAAAACAGTTATGAATTTATCCAGAGACACGATCATAAATTTGAGAGATCTTTAGATCAAAGATATTTAAAGATTATAAAAAGAAAATCTTTCCCAATTCACGTATTGATAAAAATCGAATGTTGCTTAAAAAAAAGTGTTTGGCTTCATTTTATGAGTAAAACTAATTTTTAATTTAAATATTGAAAACATGATTTGCAATAATTTTGCTCTCTTTCAAGTTTGCTTTCACAATTCTATAAGAAAGATGTTTTAATATGTGTTTTACTTTTTTAATATATTATGCGAAAAATTGAAATGTTCATCAAAGTAAAAAATAAATTGTATATAATTAAATTAAATTGAAGAAAATAAGAAATATTTGCAATATTTTAGAGCGTATTTAAATGCAAAATGGTGCAACATTTGTTGCATAAATTGGCGATAACAAAAAAAAAAAATAAAAATAAATAAATAAAAAAAAAAATTAAATAATTCGCACAATAAAATAATTAGTGTTAATTAAAAGATGCCCAGATTCTATTTAAGTCACGATTGGTTGCAACTTACCATTCCAATGCTGTTGCCGCCTGCACCAAGTTGTCCATGCACTGGGAGACGAACTCCTTTTCCAGGCGCAGCTGCTGGCCCATGTAGTACATGTTGATGTATTGGATCGCTGCCAGCGAGACCTCGTTGCTCTGGGCACGCAATGCGATCTGCCACAAGTGGTACATGCCCACGGCACTGGAGTTGGCGGAGATGGCATCGCTATGCTTTTCGTACTCGGCCATGGCGATGCGGGCGAAACTGCACAGCTGCTGGAACAGGCCCAGCGCCACCATGGAGAACTCTTCGGGTCGCAGCTCTGGGAGTTTTTTCAAATATAAATGTTGCAGGGCATCGATGCCAAGGGCATGTTGATCGCCGCCCTTGGTTTGTGCCTGGAGCCACGAGAAATAGCAGTCGGAGCACTCGGGATCATGCGCCAGCCACTCCCACAGTGCGTCCAACTGATCCAGCGTGAGACGAAAGTTCTTTGGCGAACCCACCGACGAGAAGATCGATGACAGAAACTGCAGCCGCACCGAAACCTGCGTCTTGTGCGAATACAGCTGGAGGCCCAGCTGCTGCTGCTGCTGCTCCCCATTCTGATTGATCAGCAGCTCTGCATGCCGCCTGGCATAGTGGCGAATGTTGTTGAAGAAGCACTGCATCATGCGATGATTGCGCTCTGCCCACAGCGTCATTGTGTGCGTGTCCGATGGCCGAAACTGCTGGAATGAGGCAAACAGCTTCGGCAACAATCTCAAGCTGACAATCACACTGCGATTGCTTGCCACGTTCTGCAGACAACCCTCAATGAACTTTGTGCGCAGCTGGCGGTCCATGCTGAAGCACAGCAGCGTCGCCAGTGCCTTCTCCGCCTCCAATGCCAGAGATTCGCCAAGTTGACCCTGGAAACACACAATGCATAAAGTTTAATCAGTAAATTATGCAGTTAATCATAGTATTCCTAAAACTTAACTAAGATAAAACTTAAACCTATCAAGAATATTTAAAATCTGATTTGGATAAACCTCATCAGAAACTGATAAAAATGAACCAAATAATGAATAATAAATCAAAGATTAAAAATAGCAAAGAAATTCCCTTTATTTTTGATTCATAATTCAAAATAAAATTAAGATTTTTTTTATCAATAAATGCCACCAAAAAAGATCTATTTAGTTTGGGGGTCTGATAGGATTTACTAATCAATAGAATAGATACAAAATATTTTAAAATCTGGTTTGGCTTAGCAAAAAACAAAGCAAATTTAAAAATATAATAATAATTAAGAATTTATACTTAAGTATTAATAAATAAACAAAGAAATAAGCTAAACTCATATTTGAAAATCAATAAATATCAAGGAAAATATGTCTCCAGTTTCTCCCGAACTATCAAGATTTAAACTGAATTAATATTTCTATAAAATAATGGATAAAAAATAAATTATCGTTAGATGTGGTTTGCACTCATCAACAACCAGAAAATAAGAGCCAATTTGTCAACAACAAATTCTAAGAACATAATATTTATGGAAGATTCATATTTGACTGTCATTAAAGACCAAGAAATGAGACATCTTTAGTTTTGGAATTTGAATCTTGAGCTCAAAATACTTAAAAATGTACTCACAATTTTGTCGTCCTGCAGCAGATCCCAGAGTAGCGTATTGCCCGGTTGGCAGACATCGTTGAGCTTGAAGGAGGGCTGATTGTTGGACGCCTTGGGTGAGTGCTGCTGCTTGTTGCTGCCGTCCATGAGATCTACATCTGAGTCGGACTTTGATTTGACGGCGGCGGCTGCAGCAACAGCGGCCGCTGCATTCGCCTGATGACGCATGGCCGCCAGCGATTGTTGCGCATTGCCGGTGGCAACAGCGGCTGCGGCTACAGCAGCGGCGGCAACGGCCACATTTGATTCACCGGACTTTTGCATGGCCACGGCGGATTGAACGGCCATCAGAGCAACAGCGGCGGCAGCTGCAAAACCCGGTGCAACATCACCACAATTTGGGGCAGTCACACGACCCACATGTGAGTTGACAAGTTGCGCCAATTCCTCCTCGCACGGCGACACATCCTCGTCATCGAAGTCGGCGAGATTCTTCTCCGATTTGTTGCTCATGGGCGAGGAATAGCTGCCATCATTCTCGGCGCCACTCAGCAGTTCGCTGATGTTCGTCTCGGCAATGGCACGTATATAGGGTCCTTCGCCGTGCAAGTGTTTGAGGACAGCGGCGGGCACCAGTTGATGGCCGGCGCCATCGCTGCACTCATCGCTGTCCGCGAGCAGTTCGCCATCGCCATCGGCATCGCCGTCGTCGCTGCTGGGCACATCCTCGGCACCGTCCCATATTTCGACCAGCTCATGCGGCAGCAGCAGCTGCTGTTGTTTGTTGCTGCTGGCTTTTGGACGGCGGCGCTTGTTGCTCGTCTTCTTGCGATGCATCTGCAGCTCGAGAGCAGCTCGCGATTGCAGCTCCTCCTCGCTGCTGGTGTTGTCGATGATGTTCACAATGCGATGGTTTCTAAAATCACACACAGAAATGCCTCAGTCAGATAAAAATTAATCTTATATATCATCAATTGGACTTACTTGATGTCCACCTTGGCTATGTCCTCGCCACTCAGCTGCTTGACCTTCTCGGTGGTGGGATCACAAATATGCCGCCTGTGCCTGGCCTGCTTGCAAGGTGTTACCCCATCGACTGGACTTTTGTGACCACCACCACTAGCACCACCGCTGACACCGCCGCCACCACCACCGCCACTAGCAATGCTGCTGTCGTCGGCACCGACATGATCATCCTCAGTGTTGCTGCCCTCGATGCTGCCGCTGTCCGAGCTGGAGGCCGTCACATTCGCGCCAAGCAAATGGTCTTGCATCAAATTCATTTGGCTCCGCGTGCAATCGCGTGTCCAAATCAACTTGGTCAGCGCGGACGCAATGTAAATGCTTTGCTCCGTGTGCTCCTTGGGATCCATGCGGCACAGCAGAGAATACAAATGCATGGCCGGACGTGGTGCCAGATTCTTTACCAATGCCGGCAAAATATCAAATATGGTCTTAGAGCAGTGCTTCAGTTGCGTTGCCTGCCAAATTAGCTTGATATCCTCCTCCGAGATCTGATTCTCTACGGCCAAAAAGTTGAGAAGTACATGCGCCTGCTTCACAATCTCCACGTGCAGATTCGGTCCAAACAGATGCTGCACAATCTGATTCTCAGTCAGCCAGTTGGCAATGCGCTGACCAAAAAGCTCCACCTCGTTGACCGTCTCCGTTGTGCAGATCTCATTGAATAGATTAATGTGAGCATTAATCTGCGCCATGCCTAGAAAAAGATAAAATATTTGAAATAATGTTAAAATCAAACAACACAAAATCAGTTACTCCAGAAGTTAAAAATAATTTATGTAAACAGCATTTTAATGATGAACTTCAGATTTTGTTAAGCTCTTATTCATCCAAATAAACAGTAATTTAATTTGCTAGCATTTTTTAACATTATTTTTTAAATTGAAAAGAAGTTTATGGGTATAAATACAAATAAGTGAAATAAGCTAAGCATTTCAATGGTCAACTTGAGATCTTTTAAGCTCTTATTAGGCATCAAAACATGAGCTAAACAATCTCTTAACTTAATCTGGTAACGTTTCTTAATATTATTCTATAATTGAAAGCGAAGCTTACAAAAAAAATATTTAGCAATTAAAAGTTAATTTTAGTGATAAAATCTAAGTATTTTAATTAGAAAGTTTGATGTTTTCTAAGCTCTTATTAGGAATCTAAATAAATTCTAATAATTCTATTGAAAGCGAAGCTTATGAATATAAATACTAAGAATAATTAACAAATATTTAAAATTCATTTAATTCATTCGAGCACTCACCAGCCAAACGCATCGTCAGTGTTGTGGATGTGAAATACTTGAAGGCCAGCGCCAGGCCCTCGGTATCAAAGTTGACGGCCACGTCGAGGGGATCTCGCATGGAGGACCACACAAAGTCAGCCATGGCACGCGTCGCCGCTGAGCGCAGATTCTGATCGGAAAGCTTGCACATGTACTGCAGAATGCGGCTGCGGAGTGGCACAAAGAGCTGGGTGTTGCAGTGATAGTTGAGCCAGAGCTTCACATTCGACACTGTGGCAGTCATGGAGTGTGCCGTGGACACGGGCAAATCGGGATGCTCGAAGCAGAGCGACATGGCGCCAAAGCCGCCAGAATTGCAGAAGAGACTCACGTTGCGCAGCAGGTAAATGGGCAGATCGTTGTCGTGCAGATCGCAGATTAGGGCCAAGTGGTGCGCCTCGTCCGCCTGCAGATCGTCCAGACGCGAGTGCATGCCATGCTTGTGGGCAATGTACAGCGGAAAGTTAAGCAGAAATACCTTGGAGACAAGAACGAGCAGCTTCTCCACCTCCGGCAGTATCCATGGCTCTTCGGTGTATTGTGGATGTGATTTAGTGCTGCTTGGTGGGGCTGGCAGTGGCGGTGTTGTTGGTGGCTTCTTTGGCGGCACGGGACCATCGCCCGAGGCACGTTTTTCCTCATCTCCACTGCCGTCCGCAAGCTTGGCTTTGTTCTCGTCAGCGGCGCGGGCAGATGTCGGCGAAGAGGACGACAACGACGACGAGAACGCCAGCTGCTCCTTGGACTTGTTTTCGCTCTCGCTGTCATTGTCGTTGTGTGACTCCCTTTCGGGTGGCGGCGGCTTCCGTTGCGCCTGGGCGACCACCTGCGCAGCGCTGGCAGTCAAGCGCTTATAGCTGTCGATCAGATGATCGATGTGCTTCAAATGCTGCACCGTCAGGCAGATGAGCGACTGCACCACTAGATTGAAGCGATCATAGTTCTTGTTGTCGCGATACAAGCACATGCACTGACGCTGTGGCCACGACTGAATATAGTTGAATGTCGTCTCAATTTCGCTCTTTAGCAGCAGCTGAAACTTAAGCTCCGAACTGGCCACGCGCACCTCATCTGAAAAATAAAAAGTGTATGTATGTGAGGGGGGATTGGGGGTGGTAAGTGGTGGGAGGAGTGGGCGCACATTTAGAGAGTTGTCACAGTGTAAATGCCGACACATTACAAGCAATATTTTTCATAGTTTTGCTTTTCTTTTTTCTTTTTTACGATTTTTTTTTTGCTACTTACACTGCTCCAATAGATTTTGGAAATCGGCGCAAACCTCGCACATTGTGCTCTGTTTGTTTTTGGTGCGGCTATACCGAAAGCCGTAGCTGCTGCTGCTGCTGCGGCTGCTGCTTCTACTTCTTAAGATCCGTTTGCTTCGCCGTTGCCGTTGCCTCCTTCGCCTCTGCCAGCGTTTGCCGTTGTCGCAAAGTCGAATTTGTTGGTGGGCTTTTATTTGATATCGTCAGTCGGTTGTTGCTTCCATGCAATTCCATTTATATTGTGCACTAAATGCCACTCACTCTCATGCACACAACGCGCACTTGTCTAGCATTGCATATATAAAAAATTCTCTTAAATTCTAGTAAATTTTTATGATTTGATATATTTTCTAGATATATTTTCTGTCGATAAGAAACATCGCTACTACACGACCGATAGACGGGCAGCGAATGTGGCGGCTTGCCAATTGCTTTGAAGGCAACTCTAAATGCCTGTGAGTGAGATGCGATGTCTCCGCGGATTGCAGACGATATGCAATGGAACTTCGATAACTTGGCAAATCACTCACCCAACCGGCATTTACTAATTTTTGAATTAAACTTTGAACCAGCTATCATGGATGGAAATATCGCTATAAAATGTTAAGCAATAACTTCTCTGTAAAGTCGCTGTTGTAATTTTATATGAATAGAATTTATTTGCTTCTGCTAAATTTCACTTGGAGTGTCTTTCAAATTAACTAATTGCATTACACTTTTATCTAAACTATTTCGCGCAAAACTTAATTAACCAAATCAAACATCTTTGCAGATTAGAAAGGCAGTATTTATCGTTGCTTAGAGCGCGCTCTTATTAACATTGAGCCACAATTAAAGTTCTAGGGTGACCATATTTTGATAGCTCACTTAGTTCACTTGAACAATTTTCGATAAATCGCCGCCGATTTGGCTACTTATTCTGACAGCACAATTCATTTGTTTACATATTTTGTGAATAAAACATCCAACTAGATTCCATTATTAAGCATGGACGACTGCGGAATGGAGACCAGCTCACCTTCTGAGGCCACCACCGAGCTCAGCTTCAACACCGACGACGAGAAAATGCAATTGCAAGAGCAACGCACCTCTGCCACCGTCGGCTGCGCAGCTCTGGTTGGGGAAGGCAGCGACAGGCCAACTGCAGCCGGCTTTTGTTATTGGTATGCGCACAGATGTGACCAGACATTTTGATTCTTTGATAAGCAGCTATTTACAATTTTCTACCTTTTTTAGTGGCAAGGAACGCAACCTGAACCTCATCGAGCTGTTGTGTGCAACATGCTCGCGTTGGGTGCACGAGACCTGCATAACATATCAACTGGGCAAAGGCAAAATACTGCCATTCATCTCCAATTATATATTCGTGTGCAAAAATTGCTCGGGCACCGGTCTGGAGAGCTTTCGCAAAAGTCAGGCCAGTAAGTAGCAAAAAGAGAATTAATCATTATAAATTACTTATTGACTGTATTCATATTTCCTATTTTAAGCAATATCTCAGATGTGCCAATGCGCGATTGCCAATATGCAGCAGGCGGCTTTGCGCGATGGCAAGCAGCAAATACAGTTCAGCAAGGACAAGGAGATTATACCCTACATTGAGCAAAACTGGGAGGCAATGACCACGATGCCGCGACGTTTGACGCAGTCCTGGTACTCGACGGTGCAGCGATCGCTTGTCAAGGATGTGAACACGCTGTTCGTCTACGAGGAGCACGCCGAGCACGGTGCCATGTACGGTCTCTTCCATCAAGATCTGCGACAAATCAAACCCAACTATGAGGTCATGAGCAAAACGGGCGCATTACGCCTAACCGAGGATGGTTACATACAAGGTGAGCATTAAACGCGATGAAAACAAAACAACTTATTAATTTATACAGCTTAACATAATTGCAAACCTAAAAGGTATTCATAATTCGGTGCTTGGCAAGCAGCTGTGGCAATCATTTCTGTTGTGCCCACCATTCGTTACAGCTGACCGTGCACAGTGGGGCCAAATTGGCTAAATTTGCCATGAATCCAATTAATGGAATGGCTATTTTTTGTTTATCGCATTCCTTTTGCATGCTGTTTCTAAACATGCTATGCGTGCGTGAGTGTGTGTGAGAGTGCATACTACATTTTTCTCGCTCATTCCTCTGTTCTCGCCATGCGGTAGTTATCTATGCACATTTTATTGTTTTTGTTGTTGTAATGTTGAGTGTTTCTAAGATTAAATTTACTGCTCGCGCAACCTGCTCTTTGTGCTCTCTCTTTCTCTCTCAAACACTTTTGCGCTCTCTTCGCTGTTTGTATTTTTTTTTCGCAATTCCGGCTAAGCGAAAGCTGATCGTAATTACGTTTCGCGGTAGTTTCTTATTTGTCGTCGTCTTCTCACCACACACCCACAACAACAGTAACCAAAAAAGACAACAAACAAAGAACTATAGAACGGGGTGGGTGGGGCTCGTCAGCGGAAATTGTTCGTTACTTTAATAATTAATTGATAGTTGCGTTATATATACATACATACATATGTATATGTATATTATTGTTGTTGCTCGTTAAGTGTGCTCTGTTTGCTGTCTGTCGCTAGCTTATTGATTTAAAGCGCGTCGCAATTACGCTCTTACAGACACGCACACATTTATATATTAATATATTGTCCTTGCGATGACGTCAACGCAAAGCTCAGCGTCGTTTGTCAGCAGCGAAGAAGATTGTAAGTGGAGCAACCTGCTCAATACATCGCCAACCACCCACTCAACCACCTAACCACTCTCTACTTATTCTACTATTATTATTTTTTTTTTATTGCAGCCACGCTTGCCAAGAGCAACAGACAAAAGCGCAAGTTTCCGGGCACCGATGCTGGGCCGACGGGCAAAAAGGGTCGCCCCAGCTCGGATGTGACTGCGAATGTGAAGCTGCCGCCGCACGGTTATCCGCTGGAGCATCCATTCAATAAGGATGGCTATCGTTACATACTCGCCGAGCCCGATCCGCATGCGCCGTTCCGCCAGGAGTTCGATGAGAGCGCCGACTGGGCGGGAAAACCAATACCTGGCTGGCTATATCGCACGCTGGTGCCACACGCAGTGCTCCTGGCGCTGCACGATCGTGCGCCGCAGCTGAAGATCAGCGAAGATCGCCTGGCGGTTACCGGCGAACGTGGATATTCGCAAGTGCGCGCCACCCACTGTAAGTTATTCCACGGATTACAGTCAAGCAATTACAAGTTTAAATCGATCTCATTTTGTTCAGCTGTAAATCGCGGCAGCTGGTACTACGAGATCACCATTGAGGAAATGCCGGAGGGTGCAGCGACGCGTATCGGCTGGGGAAGGGAATACGGCAATCTGCAGGCGCCGCTGGGCTACGACAAATTCGGCTACTCCTGGCGATCGCGCAAGGGCACCAAATTCACGGAGAGCCACGGCAAGCACTACAGTGAGGCATATGGTGAGGGCGACACACTGGGCCTGCTCATCGAGCTACCCGAGCTACCCAAACTCAACTACCTACCCAACACATTCAAAGATCGCGTAGGTCTCTTTCGCCATTCGCTTTAAAATTTCAATCATAATTGCATTAATTTTCCCCTTTTTAATATTTGCATTAGCCGCTTGTTAAATTTAAATCGCATTTGTACTACGAGGACAAGGACAAAATAACCGAGACACTTAAAAACCTGCACATTTTGAGCGGCAGTCGGATTGAGTTCTTCAAGAATGGCCAGTCGCAGGGCGTGGCTTTCGAGGATCTTTATGGGGGCAGCTATTTTCCGGCCATTTCCATACACAAGAGCGCCACGGTCAGTGTGAACTTTGGCCCAGCCTTCAAGTATCCCGAAGTGTTAACCGAACGCAAGGCGAAGGGCGTAAGTTATTAATTTATTTAATATATTTTTAAATCTCGCTTGCTAATCTGGTTATGTGTTTCCGACCCTAGATGAATGAGCGCGTGGAGGAACTGATCACGGAACAATGCTTGGCGGACACACTATATCTAACCGAAAACGATGGCCGCCTGCGTCTGGACAACCTAAGTCTTTAAATAATGATATGGATGATTCTATAAAATGTCGACTATATATTTTGCACTTTTACAGCAAGTTTTTTAATTTATATGTAGTCGAATATAAAATGTATTTTTAATACTTACTATACTAGAATATTCCGCCAAACAAAAATTTGCATAAGATCAATTTAAAAAAAAGTGTTAATAATAAAATAATATAATTTCCTAAAGCAAATCAGCTTCAACTCTTTTTTATAGAGGATTATAAAGGTTATCTTCGGGGTGAAACCGAAGATTAAATAACCTTGTATTCATTTAAATCTACATTTTATTTTATGAATATATTTTTTAAAATACATCAAATAATAAATTCCTGGCCAGTGTTAAAAAACGATTTGTGAAAAAGAAACTGAAATAATATTGAAATATTGCTAACTCGATGCGGATTTAGTTAAACCAAATCAACTGAAAATGTGATTTATGATCCCGAAAAGTTTTCAGTTCCTCTCCAGACAGATATGAAGAATTATATTAATATTTCATCCCTGCAATTTGGTCAATCTTTATTGCTAGTTGATGTTGTTGTTGTTGTTGTTGCTGTGTATACAAGATGAGATTATTTGGCTACTTAAAGGCTTTAAATTTTGAGGCACTGTACGGTATGTAGAAGGCACTACTGTTGGCAAACTCCGATCGCGGATGATGGATAGCTGCCGATATGGAACGACCCGTTGATGGTGTATTGGAATTAGTGGTCACCACTTGGTCCAGGCCATACTGATGATGACGCTGCTGCTGGTCACGCTGCTGCAGATCCCGCTGCTGCTGCTGGCCACGTCTCGTGCCGTGACCGAACGAATCCCGGTTGCTCGAAATGCTCTGATTGGACGGGGTCGTTGTTGTCGTCGTCGTCATGTCATTGGTGCTAAAGTCCCTGGGATGGCGGTTCAGCGATGGCAACACAATCGCATGCTTGTTGTTTAGGAATCGACTGGCAGCCATGGGCATATTCCAGGCGGATCGAATGCCAGTCTGTTGGCGTCTCTCCGCGTATGTTAGGGCCGCTGACTTGGGCTGCTGTTGTACCTGTGTCAGCTGCACAAAGCTGCGATTGTTGAGCAATCCCCGAAAGCGGCGATTCGAGTCGAGCACATTAAGAATGGGTGGCATCCGGAGACGGGAGCGGGCAACGGTTGCTGATTGAGGTGCGATTGGTGCTGCTGGCGCCGCCGGTGGCTCCCGTCTCCTCAGCTTCAGCGCCACGGATGTGATGTGTAAGTCTCTGTCGAGTATCGCCATAAGATTCGGGCCGTGACGCGTATAATTGCGGGCAGGCTCGCGTTGTTCCCTCTGACGGTCAACGGTTGGCGTAAGGAAGCCATCATCCTCCTCCTCATCGCCTTCATCAAAATCATCCAGCGAGTTGAGGCTCAGATCGGAGATCGAATCAATGTCCCCCGACTCATCGGGTGCCGGATTGTTGTGGTGGCTGCTGTCAAAGCTTTGCTGTTTCAATGGCTTCGCTTTGCGCGTCAACAGACTGGGAAATTGGCGCTGCCAATCGATGATTTCGTGTCGCAACTCCTGCTCCTGGTCCGGCAGCTGCTCCTCGCCACTCAGCATACGATCGACGCGCTCCCAATCGAGTTTGTTCTTCTTGATGGCATCGTCCGCCCAGGGTATGGAGCCAATGGAGCTGCGATCGATGCTGCTGGAAGAGTATGGCACCTCGTGCAGAAATTCCGAGTCATCGTCCTTGTCGCCATCCGGCTCTGGTTCATTGTTCGTATCGTCATTGTTGCTGTTGCCGTTGTTAGTGTTGCTCTTATTGTTGTTGCTGTTAATGTTGTTGTTGGTGTTGCTGCTGTTGTTGGGAAACAATGGGACATCATCGTGCAAGGCTTGATCGTCCTGCCCCTCGCCGGAGTTGTTGTAGCGTTTCTCTGCTCCGAAATAGTAACGTCTAGCAGACATTAGACGACAAAACTGGATCCAGGAGCGAAAACTGGTTGTGCTAGCTTCTTATATTTTTTTTTATTTTTTTTTTGCTACTATTTGGCGAAGGATGAGCAGGATGTGAATGTGTCTTCAAAATCGATGCCGCAAAATGTTGTAGCGGCAACAAGAGCAGCGGCAACGTCAGCAAACTGACAATTGCTGTTTTGTGTTCTGTGTTGTGTTGTGTTGTGGCTCAATCCAGTTTTGCCAGTTATTTATTATCCTTTATTTCCGTTTCCACCCCAACCCCACAAGAGCAAGGACATGCGCAATTGTGTGCCGCACTCAGCCGGCATGCAAGAAAATATTATTTTTTATTCTTTGTATTATACATTTTTTTTTTTTTTTTTGTATGTCAACATACGTTTTTGCAACCCCCATCCTTTTTTATTTTAATTAAACCCAATTAATTTGAAATCTGTCTATATTGCTGGGCAAAAATGGAGCGCTTGCCAGCGGAACAAGTTCCAGTTCGGGGCGTCGCATTTGCAGTGTTTTACAACACTGGCGCCGAGAGACGCAATCGAAACGAGTCACTTGAAAAATGAAAAATAGACGATTTTTGCCGGCCGAGCGTGTGTGAACGTGAAAAAGTTTTCGCTGTGATAAGTTTGATATTCTTTTGGTTGGATTTTTTTTTTTGTTGTTTTAAATGGGAAAATTATGTGGCACGAAGCACGCAAACAGGAACGCCGCATACGCGGCCTCATCGTGGACTATCGCAAGCGGGCCGAGCGCCGGCAATATTTCTACGATAAAATCCAAGCGGATCCCACACAATTTCTGCAGCTGCACGGCCGGCGAAGTAAAATCTATTTAGATCCGGCCGTCGCAGCCGCCGGCGATGGAGACGCAATCATGCAAGTCATATTGAGTGCCGCCTTATCTATATATAAATTACTAATCAAATTTAACTAAATAATAAATGCGGTAATTGTGAATTGTTCGTTGCACTTTTGCAGTGTACCTTGGCAAGGGAATCAGGACAATCTCATCGATCGCTTCGATGTGCGAGCCCATTTGGATTACATTGCGCCAGTGGCGAAGAGCAGTACCAGCGAGGCGGCATTGACTGGCCACGACGACGATGCGGAACTGACGGCCGAGGAGCGCCAGTTGAACTACGAACGTTATCGCATCTTGGCCCAGAATGATTTTCTCAATGTGTGCGAGGATAAGTTTCTGCATCAATTGTATCTGGAGGAGCAGTTCGGAGCAAACGCACAGCTCGAAGCGGAGCGCAATTTGGGCAAGAAGAAACAGAAGAGCAGCGTGGGCGGGGCAACCATTGGTTATTCCTACGACGATGCCGGGGAGACGGTGGCCGCGGTGGCCATTGGACCGCAACCGTTTGGCACAGCGCCGGCAACGAGCAGCACAGCTGCTGCTGCGGCTGGTGGCGGAGTCGGCGGCGTTGGCGATAAGGCTGAGAATTCGGATGAATCCGATTCGGATATCGATATGGATGTATCCATCGATATTGGCAAACTGGACACGACGCAGGCACACGAACTGAATGCCTGCGGTCGCAACTATGGCATGAAGAGCAACGATTTCTTCTCGCACCTGACCAAGGATGCCGACGAGGCGGATGCGCTGCGGATTGCCCGCGAAGAGGAGCAGGAGAAGATGCTGTTAAGTGGTCGCAAGTCGCGTCGCGAGCGACGTGCACAAAAGGAGCGACGCATCGCGAATCGGCCGTTTAGTCCGCCCAGCTATGCAGCCAAGGAGGATCAGGGCAAAAGCAAGGACAAGGACGAGGAGTCCGAGTCCCGATCGCCATCGCCAGCCGAGGGCGGTGGCGAAAAGATTACGTACATTACCTCATTTGGCGGCGAGGATGAGATGCAGCCGCACTCCAAGATCACCATCAATCTGAGCAAACCCGGTCAGACGCTGGGTGAGTCGTGTATAAATGCGAGCAGCGGTGCAGCAACTGCTGCAGCCACTGCTGCTGCCTCCGCCGTATCCTATGCCCAAAAGGTCAAGGATAATCTGGACAAGTTGCAGCTGATGAACGAGACGGCGAAGCGCAGCGGACGCCGACGCTCCCACAGCACCACCCGCAGCCCAAGCCGTCGCCGGAGCCGACGTCGCAGCTATCATCGTCGCAGCCGGAGCCGGACACGCAGTCGCCGCCGACGCAGATACTACACAAGATCACGATCAAATTCACGCTCGCGCAGCCGCAGCCGTGGCCGTACACGCTCCCGTTCCGGCTCCTGGCCGCGCTACACTTCGCGCAGTCCCAGTTATAAAAGATCACGGAAACGCTACTCGTATTCCTCGCGCAGCTCCAGCGCCAGCTCCTATACGCAGTCAAGGCGACGACGTTTACGCTCCCGTTCCCGCTCCCGCACCAGTTCCCGTTCCCGTTCCCACTCCCGCGCCAGTCAAAGGCGTCCGAGTGGCGTTAAGAAGCTAACAACGCCGCCAGCCACACAGAAAACAATTTGCCTGAGCACAACGACAACGACAACGTCGAGCACAATATTGGCAACAACGGCGAATGTGCCACTGAAGCACTTTCAACAGCAGCAGCAGCAACACTTGCAACTGCAACAACAACAGCAACAGCCGAAACCCGTAGCTCCTCCAGCTGTGCCGATGATCAGCTATCCGCTGTCGACACGTATGCTCAGCCTGACAACAGCAACGCCGGCGGTGACAAGCACAACGGGCTTGGTGCCACAGGTGACGGAGGCGCCACCGCCGCCACTGAAGCGCTACTACGGACGCAAGCGCGGCAACGACACATCCTCCTCGTCGGCGGAGAGCAGCGGCAACAGCGACGCGGATGAGGAGGAGGAGGCGGCAACAGCGGCCAAACAGCAGCCGGGCAAATCTTTGCGCGGCCGAGAACGCGATGATTCCGAGGATTTGGATGTGGATACTGCGTAAGTGACGGCAGCCGTGTGGTAAAGTTGAGCAACCAAAGCAGAAACCCAAAATATTGTTTCAGTTTTTCATATTTTTTCTCGTTATTTTCTTAAGTATTTTTAATTTTATTTTGATAATTAATGGAAAGTATTTGCTTTCAGCTCGGAGCGATCGCAGCCATTGATGTCGTCATCCAGCACGGGTAATCAAACAGGCAAATATAGTTCTGCTACCGAAACCAAAGTCAGTAAGCAAAACCAAAGTGTCCCATTGCCTCAAATATGTAACTGGAGTACACCACAAAATTTCACGCCTCTACCCAAAAATACGAAAACCAAAAAAAAAAAACAAAACAAATAAAAAACAAAAACAAAAAAAAAAAACAATCCAAATCAATGTGCATCCAAGTCGAACACCAATCAATCAATATGCATATGGCACAACCATCAGTACCAATTGATCATCTCAGACGCAGACACGACCCACATCCTTGCAGCAATCTTCCTCCCTATATATGTACACATATATCCCAGATCTGTCCATTTAGTCCCTTAAAATTGCGTTCAAAACTTAGTTTTTTGATGTGTGATTTTCCTCTATCAAATTGTTATTGTTGTCCTGTAAGGGTATTCACAATTCGGTGCAGCGAATACACTTTTTCTTTAAACATTATTGAATCGCAATATGTCAAGCGGATACTTTAACTTAGTTGCGCAAATAATAATTATTCGGATATTGGAATTATTTGCGGTTACTTTTACTTAGTTCCGAAAATAATAATTATTCGGATATTGGAATTATTTGTGAAGGGGATTTAGTTTTTGCGATAATCTATTCATTTTCGAAATTTACAAGAGCTCGAAATCGAACACAGAATCTCAGATATATAAACAGAGATCAATAATTATTTATACACTTGATTATTTTGAGTGTAAGTTCTTCAAATTGCCAATCAGTCACTTTTAGTCAGTTCCAGTTATTTATTTAGATTGATTTTGAAGAGTTCGAAATCGAATTTTAAATAGTTTTCGAAAATTATTCATATACCAACATCTTTCAAGTGTTTTCTTCTTAAATTTATCTTGAGGCTCATTAAAAAAAATACTTTCTATAATTAAGATTATTTTTAATTTGTCTAGAAAATTCCACTTGGGTATGGGTAAAAATATTTTAGACCAAAAATTATTCACACACTTCTCAGATTTCTAAAAATACAAAAAAGAAAAATCGTTGAATATGGTTCCTAATATTTATTGGGCTCTTTTGACAAATCCCTTGTTGGGAAAAGAGACATTCTGCGAACAGGAATTTATAATTAGACTCGTCACTAAAAATAATGTGACTCCAATAAGAATCTCAATGGGAGTCTCCCATTTGAAATGGATACGAAATAAAAATGTGTACGAATAATTATTGGTCTGACTGTACAGGATCCGTAGAGTTTTTCCTTTATATTTTCAAAAGGCAAACACACTTCCTCTATTTGTATTTTTGTTTCCTGATTTTATTTGTTGCCACGTCTTTTGCGCAAAGACACTTTCGACTGTAACCAGAACTGACTCCAATTTTGTGTCACACACATTCGCGACAAGCTTGCTAAATAATTGTTGTCGACTCTTGCAGGGATCTGGGCAGGCGACTGGCGGCGGACGACCCAATCTGCGAGAGCGTCTTAAGCGCAAGATGCAAAACCTGCTAAACAGGCAATGTAAGCCCCGTCGAGTGTAGTGTGACTTTCAATAAAACGCCTGCTAATCTCCTCCTGAAACAGTTGACTAATTGCCCTTGTGTCCATTTCAGATAAGGCCGATAAGCGTGCCGAGATTGAGAAATCGGAGCGGGAGCGTCAGCTGCAGCAGGAGCGCGAGGATGAGATGCGCGAACTGGCGCTAAAGTTGCGGCGAAGGTGAGTAATCAGTTGTGGGTGGCTTTTGTTTTTAGGGAAAGCCCTCTCACATCTCTTTACTCACAGGCGGCGTGAATTGCGCCATAAATATGGAACGCCCTCCAGTGGCAAACTCTCCGACAGCGATGTGGAATCAGCGGACTCAGAGGCACCTGCCCGTACCACAAAACCAACGTCACGTCGCAGCAGATCGCATAGTTGCAGTCACAGTCGGAACAGGAGGCAGCGATCCCGTTCGCGAAATCGTCGGAGCAGCAGCCGGGTACAACGAAGGCGCAGATCCCGCAGTCCCAGTGGCAGTGCCACTGCCAGTGCACGGAATCGAAGACAGCGATCCCGCTCGCGCAGCAGACGCAGCAACAGTCGCATTGAACGCAAACGCCGATCACAAAGTCGCCGTCGCAGCGGCAGTCGCGATCGTCGGCGATCGCGCAGTCGACGCAGTCAATCCCAGACTCGAAGACGGCGCCAGCGTGAGCGCAGCCTGGAGAGGAATCGGGAGCGGGAGCGCTACAGACAGCAGCAGTATGAACGCTCGCATGGAGGACGTGACGAGGCACATGCTCATGGCAGTCATTTCAGTGGTGGAGGAGGAGCTGGTGGTGGACATGGAGGTGGGGGTGGAGGTGGTAGTAGTGGTAATCGTGGCAGAGTCGTCATTTCCGCGCCACCCAAGCTAAAGAAGCTCGTCGACTATTGAAAACGATCAACTAACAAAAATACTAAAGAATATTATATAGAAAGACGCGAGAAAGATTTATTCACATGCATTGATCATGCCCGCTCAACGTTTCATTGTTTTTGTAGGGTATAGGCATATTTTTCTATTACATGTTGAATGATTTTTTTTTGCTTGCAAAAACTCACAATTCAAATAAACACACTTCTCGAGCAATTGCCGTAGTTTTTTGAGGATTTCTATGTATTTGTTGCAAATAAACTGTGACGCGAGAAAAATGTATCCAGGAAAGTGTTTTCGAAAATTTTCTTTAACTTAATGTTAAATTTTGTGATGAGCTTTCCCTAGGTTGTCATTTTTAAATAATTAATTAATAATAAGGCGTGATTGAATTGATCCCCCTTTTATTTTTATATTCTAAAGTGTTAAACATATTTTTATATATCAATTTTAAAATAGCCAAAAAAGTCTTCTATATGTTCGAAAACTTTTCTATATCTAAATTTCTTGGTTTTTTTATAACTCATTCGCGTTTATTTTATGTAATGCAATTTATAAATTCATATAGTTTACAAATTAATTAATTAAATGAAAAAACTTAGGTATCTTTAAATATTTTATTTTCAAATAAACATCACACGAATCAAAACATTTTTATAATTTAAGATTCTTTGTAAGCTGCACATTAACTAATTTCATGATTTCACTAATTTTGTTTTTTAATCAAGTTAAAAATTCCTTGCAAATCACAGAAACTATTTTCTTGAAATTCTTTTATAATTTCAAAAATACATCCATACAAAATTTATATAGTACCAAGGAAAAAATAAAAGGTCCACTCTAATTCAAATTGCAAAACTATCGATAACGTGTCAGAGCGATGAACCGAACTGGTTCACATCGCCTATCGACTTCAACATTAACCGGCCAGTGAAATTTGTTTATGTAATTGTGAAACAGCTGAGCTGAGCGTGAGAAGTGGAAACATGTTAGGTTTAACTTTGCGACACTCCGTCAAAGTTAGCGCACAAAAGGTGAATCAACTGTTGAGCACCGGTGGCACATACGTCTATAGAAATACGCGAGCAACGATGTCACAGGAGCCACAATATCCGCCGATAGAGACGGCGATGAGAAAAGCGCTAACAGCTCAGCTAAAACCCATTTTCCTCGATGTCAGCAACGAGTCGCCGATGCACAATACACCCAAACAGGCCGAATCCCATTTTCGGGTGCTTGTCGTCTCCGAGAAGTTCAGCGATCTGACGCTGATCAAGGTGAGTCTTTGTCGGCAGCTGTGTTTAATTTACAACTAAGTAAATGTTTGCTTTGCAGCGCCATCGACTGGTCAATGACACCATAAAGACAGCACTACAGGAGGCGGGATTCGAATTTATGCACGCTCTCTCTATTGAGGCAAAGACGCCGCAGCAATGGCAACCGGAGCAAGAGCCGGAGAAGAGTCCACCCTGTTTGGGTGGCTTTGGCAAGTGATGAAACGCTGCTCGTGAAGAGGGAAAAGTTTAGTTTATGTACAAAAACGGAAAACAAAAATGATCTAAATATAAACAAAAATATAAACAATTTCAGTTGGTTTGTGGCATGGGTAGCAACTCCACCTGACGGCGAGCAGAGAGGATCACATCGTTGATGCCGACGCCATCGTAGGCCGCGCCACACAGCGACAATGGCAGCTTGTAGTTGCGTATGTAATCCCGGATCTGATGCACTCGGCGCTTGTGGCCTACGGTATATTGGGGAATGCATTTGTGGAGCAGGTGGACACGACTAAATGTGGGCTCCTCCTTAATGTTCAAGATCTTGCGCACATGCTGCTCGGCCGTGTCGCGCAACTCCTTCTGGCTGGGCTGGTGGCCGAACCACTGTTCGAACCACTTACCGCCCATCATCACGGTGAGGACCGTGTTGCCCGCCATGTCGAAACAGCAACTGTCGAAGATCACCCCCAGCACCGGTAACTTTTCCACTGGCGGCACCAGCAGACCAAAGCCATTCTGCTTGAGCAGCTGATCGCTGTTGTATTGCAGATTGACCACAACGACATCCACATAAGGGATCTCGAGCAGTTGGGCGCTCAGCGATGGATGCTGCTGCCGCACCAGCGGCGCCAATTGATACGCCGGCAACGAGCTAACCACATGCGACACGGGCAGCTCCGCATTCCGTAGACCGAGTCGTGCGCCGTCGCTGTTGAAGCTCAGATTATGACACCGACTGCTCAGCTGGACGTTCACATCGTGCTCGCCGAGATATTTGCGCAGGGCGCGTGGCAGCTGCTCCAGGCCATCGGTTATGCTGTACATGGCCCACTTCTCCTGCACAGCCTGCTTGTACAGATTGCTCGGTTCATCCATTGGCCTATCCACATCCTTGTCCTTTTTCTCGTTCTTGTTGAAGCGCGAGTAGAGCACGCCCTTTATTACGCCCCCATACTTTTGCTCCATATCGAAGAGACTGTCCATGAGAAAGCGTACGCTAATCTCGCGTGCATCCCCGGCACAAATCCCACAGATCATTGGACTGATCGCATAGTCGGCAATCTCCTTGCCAAATCGCCTCTCGGCAAAGCTATAGATGGATTCATCTTCGTTTTTGGCCACAGTTCCGCCCGTGGTCAGGTCATGGATAAGAGCTCGATACAGCGGCTTGGTAAACGGCGGCACCGTGGCAATCAGACCCTTCGGACTATTGGGCAGCATACAGATCTGACCCTTGGCATAGAGCATGCGATTCCTAGCAGCCACATGGGAGCTGCGTATCGGTTTAACCGGCAGTTGCAGGTGCTCCACCATCTCCAATGTGTTGGCACCAGGCACACCCTTGGGCCGGATTGTGCGTGGTCCACTCTCGAAGATGAAACCACGCTCCTTGTGCCATTCCGTGCGTATCCAGCCGCCGACTCGAGGCGATGCCTCGTAAATGGTCAAAGGTTTGCCAAAGCGGCGCAGCAGATAATAACCGGCGGATAATCCACTGATGCCGCCGCCGAGTACGGCTGTCGTTGTCATTGTGTAATTGGAGTTGGGTTAGGTGCCACCTTTTTGCCGTTTGTTACGTTTCCGTAATGTAGATAATTTCGCCACCTTCTTGAATCCCAAATCGAGGCAACCTAGTTTTCAGTAGTTATGGCTTAAATATTTTGATTATCGGCTCTTATCCACGACTTATCGATGCTTCGATTATTGTATATCGCTCAGTGCTGCCAACTATCGAAATAATTCAAATAATAAGCGAATAAGAAATAAAATAAGTTTTATAATTTAATGCATTGTTTCCAATTTAAGTTTTTGTAAATTTGCTTACCTTATTTTATGTATTCTTATGAATGTCTGCTGAATTTGAGTAATCGATATTTTTCAACCAGGTGGTAGCCCCATGTTAACATATTCAGCGCGCTCCAAAGCAATTAATCAGAGGAATACAAAACTTATTCGTTTCATTGAAAGCTGACAGAAGCCACGCTTCGAATTGGATCCTAAGGCGGATTCAACATAAATTGTGGTGAAGTCCATCTGGCCAACTGATTAGTGCAGCAATGCAATAATTTTAAATATAAAAATCCAATGCAGATTTCGAGGATCGTAGATCAAAATAAATCCAAGGCTGGCTTGGACATTTTTCAGTCTTATTTTAATTTGGAGGCGGAAGGGGAGAACTGGTCACAGCGTTTGAGCGGTATTTTTGGCAACTGAGTCCCAATGAATCTAGGTAAGCGCAGATATAAATTAAAAATATATATACATATATAAAATAAATATACATTTAATATTGTGCAATATACAATACATAAAATAGTGTATATATATATATATATATATATATATAAATGAATAATTGATAAACAATAGTTAAATCAAGCTTATATTGGCATTTTTTTAATCACCAGCATTAACAAATTTATTTAAAATTCGATGAACATTTGTGAATAATTTATTAATTTAATTATATACCATGCGGGTCGATGAATCCATCCGTCTGATTCCCTGGAGCACTATCGAAAAATAAAAAGTGCATATTTTTTCTTTCTTTGATTTCGTGAACTGCATTTAGATCTTTAATTTTTGTTGATTCTATATTTTGTTTGTTAAGTTTTTCTTGCTTTAGAGCCAAGTACAAAAGAAACTTTAAAAGAAATGTATTGCATTTAAAAATTGTTTTTGTAACAACATATTTGTTGCTCCAATTTAAAAATTTTACCACACAGCTCTCAGAAATGCAATGAATAAAAATAGGATGTATTAAAGCCAATTTGTGCAGAATTAATATATTATGCAAATTAATATATTATTTAATTAATATATTATACAAATCAATTAATAATCACAAATAAGACATTTAAATGAATATAAATATTGAAAAAAATTTAAGATCATCTTCCTATAAAAAATAAAAATCTTTATAAAAATATCCAGAAGCTTATAAGAGTTCTCCCAGAAGTATGCAACAGTTCCATTGAAAAACATGCCACAAGTATGCCACATTTGGTTGAAAAAAGCAACACAATGTTTGCATTTCCTTGCCTGAAGGTCTGAACAATATTAAGTATACGCCACGTGAGCGGATCGTCAATAAAACGAATCACCCACACACTTGCAGACACACACACACACACACACACACATACATTGGCAATCTCGGTGCATTTTGGCGGCAGTTTTAATGAATCAGAAGCTCCGCCTGCCGTTGCCAGGCCCCTAGCACTCCGAAAAAGCTCAGAGGCGAGCTTTGCCTGAACAGAGCCACGAGTCGTGTTTTTGAGTTGGCAGCGCGCAGAATTGTATCCGCTGCTGACGAGAAAGGTTGGTTTCTTTTGGCCTGTGCGCGTCGTTTGTCTGTGTGTCAAAAGTAATGAAAAAAGTTCTTCAATAAATATATATGTATTTGTGTACACACACACACACACATTCATGCTGTTTTCCCATGTACAAATACTGTGAAAGTGAAAAATTTTCAATCTGCGTATGCCAATTAAAGCTAATATTTCCTACGCAAACATTCAATTTGAAAAGATAAACGCATTTCTTCGAAAACAAAAAGTCTCTAAATATTCCTGTACTCGTTCGTGAAAATTGTGTGTGAGAGAAAAATGAAATAGAAAAATTATTAGTTGTGGTTGTGTGACATATTTTTACATATGTATATATTTTTGGACAAGAAATTCAATTAAAATAGCTCGCTCGACAAATTCGTGTGTGCTTTTGTGCGTGAAATTTAATATAAAATATGATACAAAATACAAATTACGAAATTAATTCAACTGTAAAAAAATTAACAACTATCAAAGGATGGCTAAATTAATATACGGATTTTTCCTGTTTATTCTGGCGATGCTGCTGCTTCTGCTATTTTTCATTTAAGAGGCACAAGCACGCATATACGCATGGCTACAAAGATACATTCCTTCACATAGACTCACACACACACACACATACACATATATCCTCATACACATGTATGTATGTATATGTATACGTATTGTGCCAGTTTCATGTTGAAACGAGCACACACACACACAAAAGTTTTGAACGACGAAGATGACGACGACGGGCGCGGCGAAAGGACACGATGATAAAGTCGATGGGCAGCCGGAGATATAGTACAGTTATTGTTGTTGTCGCCGAATGAGCTGCTGGCCCCGTTCTAGCCAGGCTTCGTTGTCATCGTCAATGTTATTTTTGTTGTTTCCCACTCGTCGTCGTCGTCTTTCGTTCGTTCGTCGGCCGTTTTGTTGGTATATGTGTGTCAGTCAGTCAGTGCCCGAGCCTATGCGTGTGTGTATATATATTAATATATATGTATATAAATATATGTATGTATGTATATATATGTTGCAGTAGATACCTACAAAGAAATTAAGCCCAATTCGAAACCGAGTTCAATGCGCGCCTGGCCAGGCATTCGCTCTGTTTACATTTCGGCTCACAATGGCAACACTGGCCGCGCTCACTCACACACGCACCCACACGCACACAAATATACGGTATTTAGCGTGTTTAAAATTATATTGCCTGCGCAATTATTATAAATATATGCACTTAAAAGCACAACAAATATCCCTATGCGGCTTGTTAGTGTATGTATATGTTTGTGTGTGAGTGTGTGTGTGTGTGTGCACAACTAAAAAGTAGGGCAGTGTGTTTCCGTTTCAACGACAGGCTGCAGCAGCGTACTCTTGGAAGCGTTCATTGCCTCGCACACGCTTCACGCGCACAGTTCGTGGCATGCCTGCTTCTGCTTCGTTCGTTCGTTCGTTGCCCCGTTGACAAACACTGGCGTCGCATTGCATGCAGCATTCCTCCGTATTTTGAAAATTGTGCACCATTGCTTTTTGCACGTGTGTGTGTGTGTGTGTTTTTTTTTTGTTGGCAATATTTAAAGAATAACTTATGACATTTATTAATAAAGGGCAACAATAGCAAATCACAATTTAACAACACTGCTCTTTGTACGCCTAATCGAAATTATTTTGTGCGTTCAACTTGAAGGAAAAAGCTTCACACACATTCGGACTGCAGGCAAAGCGCGTGCGCAAAAACGCTTGAGAGAACGCGACTGTGAGAGAGAGAGAGAGAGAGAGCGAGAGAGTGAGAACAGTGAGAAGAGAGAGCCATTCTTCGCTAGTCCTAATAAAAAGCGACGCTCAGCTGCTGTTTTTGCTTTGAAATCTGCTTCGCGTCTTTATTTATTTATTTACCAGGTGCTTTGTCGTTTTACCTGCAGTCGCCCAATTACTATCATTTGTCGTGGGAAATTGAAAAGCAAGTGAAATTGCCAATCCAAAAAGGCACTGTAAATCATTTGTCTGTTTTGTGGAGTGTCCTGCTCTGTTAATTAAGTTTCGAAAAAAAAACGAGCCAACAAATAAAAAATCCAATAATAATTTATATGTGTGTGTAAAGAAATCATTCAAGCGAGGCAATAAGTTGTAATCTTAATCATTTTTATTTATAGCAAATCGATTGAACAAAATTATAGCAAGCAAACGCACAATGAAATTAATAACGGTATTCTAAAATAACAACAACAACTTACAAAAACCCAATTTATATGAATCGAAACCAATAAAATGATATAACAAGCCGCATATAATGAAATAAACACGAAAGCAATTCAAACAATTCTCATTTCTACGGCTAAAATAATATTTATAACAATAACAACCAAAAACGACTAAACGCAAAACAACAACCACAGTATAAATAATAATAATAATAAATACAACAAATCGTCTACACATTGATGTGCGATTTGAGCGTGTGAATGTTGGCAGCCCTGGAGCCCTGCCTCGGTGGTTTAGCCTGTACTAGGTGAGTAACAGCGCCCCCCCTCCCCCTCTAAATATCAATACAAAAAGGAAAACAATTTCCCACATTTGTGACGCACACATAATTTCAAGAAGCGAATATGAAAACGGAGACAAGTAAATCGATTGCGGCTGCTTATTTGGCTCTAATTGCAAGTGAGAAACCCAAATCCAGGCAGATACCAAAAACGAAAACGAAACCGTACCCAAAACCGAAACAGCTAAAATGGCCAACTGGTGTCCAAATTGTCAGGAACTGCCACCGTTCTATCCGCCAATCTCGCCAAAGGTAAAAACCTTCATTACTTACGTGTGTTGTGTGCAACAATAACAAGCTAGTTGTCGTGAAAGCTTAATTCTGCTCGTATTGGCTATAGACGTGCAATCAATGCAATCAATCAATCCAATCAATCAATCATATTGGGGTCATCATCATTAAGGCAAATCGTAGGCGACTTATTCGGGAATAATTGGATATCAATCATTTACTAGAACTGGCTCTGATCTCTGATAAGAGTTTCAATGTACCAACAAGCTTAATAATATCGTATTACGATATGAATACAAAATGGATGTGCACTTAGAAAAAAAATATTTGCCCTGGAATTTTAAAAATCGTGAAAATATAAAAAAAAATCACAAAAATATTTAGCAGTAATTTCCAAGCTAAAGCTTAATAGTTTTTCGAATAACAAAATAAAACTCGAAGACATTAATTAAAATTTTAATAATATTAAAACAATACTAAAAACTGCAAATAGTTATTAATAATTTCTAAGTTGATAAAATATATTTTTTCAGGGTATTAACGATCGATTAAGCATTAAACAAATTTATATTCTGAACCTTTTTATTTAATTAAAAAATGATAACTATAAATGTACAAATTGCATATATTAGCTTAAAAATATGTTTCGTTATTGTGTTAAATTATTTTCACATCAGATATAGTAATGTATTATTCATATGAAAATAATATTGATATGAATATAATAATGGTAAATGGAAATTGGCTTAGTTAATTATAGAAAATGATCTACTTAAAATATTTTCGTAATCAAAGAAAAGTTTCATTTAATTAAAGAAACATTTAAAAAAAAAATTAACCATTTATTAATTACGGTTAGCAAAGATTGGCGCCAAAAGATTAATGATTTTCCAGGCACAGGGGCATATACTTTGTATGTATGTATTTATGTGCATATTTCCATACGTGTTCAGAGGCTCGCGTGACCTTTTGCGAAGGTGGCACAGAAACTCAAACTGTAATTGCAACAGAAACAGCAACAACAGCACCAAACAACAAGCGGCTAGCAGTTGGCAGTTGGCAGCAAGTAGCAAGCGGCAAACGCCCAAATGGGGCAGCGTAAGCCATTTGGCCTTGGTAATGTCGCGTCGGCAGCGGTCAGCAATCAGTGGCTACAATCAGCGGGCCAAGTGCGACCCATAAATTGCTCAAAAAGTCGAAGGGTATTTGTCAACTCGTTGCTGGTCGCTTGTGGCATTTGCAACAGTCGTCTCTGTCGGCTCTGTTGGCTCTGTCTGTTCTCTATCTTTTTGTTCTTTAACAATTCTTTTGCTTGCCACCATTTGACGGACATGCGTCAAGTTATCTATCTATGTATGTACGTATGTGTGTGTGTGTGTGTATATATATCGGGTGGCTCACAACCACGCCCACCCTTCACGCCAACGCCTTAAAATCAATAGTTCACAATGTAAATTATTGCCACTTGGTCGTCGTGTGACTTCATCCATTTGATTGCCACCCGCGTTGCGCGTTTCTGTCTGACAACCTGAGAAATCGCCTTAGTCTTTGGCCATAATTTATATCGCCCCGTTATCTAAATGCCATGGGTCTGGCTTATTAGTCGCAGCGGGTCGTCGCTGCTGGAAACGCGTATCTAAATTCCAGTTAAGTCACTTCTGCAAGTATCACACAAAATGCTGACTAGAGCAGAAAATAATACAATTTAAATAATTGATTAACATTTAAACTAACTCAATAAATATGTGCAAATTGCTCTTGTTCTCAAAATTCGAGAAATATACTAAAAATATAGATAAATTTTAGATAGAAATGAATTGTGTTTTAAGTGAGTCATTTGTAATCTTGACGGCTGTAGTTTGGTTTCCTTGCTCCAAGATACACCTCGGGAAAGACGTTGATAATGATTTTTGTTTGTTTATTTATAATTCCGACAGTTGAATGGCAAAATCACTTTTCATCATGTCATTATCTTTAACGGCTAGTTTTAAACAGATTTAGTGTGTCAACAAAGTAGTCCATGCCTCGATTCTGATTGATTGCAAGATAAAAATGACGGCGCTTAAAATGTTGATAGTACAAATATGGAAAATATATACTTATATGTAATACTTATTGTGTGGTTTATTCAATAATTTAACTTATTTTACTTATCATTTCATCATTTGTAGTAGGAACATTTATTTATTTTATTTTAATTTTAAATGTCGATTAATAAATCCTATCAAAAAATTCAAAATGTATAATTAAAACCTAGTTTTAATTTTTACGAATTTCACAGTAACACCTCTTTAATTTAATTTCAAAGCTTTTTTAATTTATACATATTTTCATTTAGGGACTTTGGACTTTTATATAATATAATAATTCATAATTTTTTTGTTTTATTTTACCTATTTTTGTATATTTTTAATATCGATTAACATCAGTCGAAACGGAAAGATATATAAAGTAAAAAATTAATAATAATACAATTTACTAGTGATGCTTTTAAGCCTTAAATAAAGAAAAATAAAAAAGTATTCCATATAGCAATATTTAATTTTTTCACTTCTTTCACATTAACCAATTTTCCAATTCAAAACTTGATTTTAAAACAAATTTCATTTAATGATATTACATTAGGTTCTGAAGGTTTGTCTAGTGAAATTTTAGTTGGAATTTATTTAATATTAACTAACATCAGTCAGAAAAAATACAGGAAATTGAAAAGAAATAAATAGAAAAATTTAATAAATAAAATAAATAAATAAAATATATATCTCTTTAAAATTTAAAAACTTTCATTTAGATAGTGGTTTTTCATAGACCAATAACAATATATATTATTTATTTATGCAAATACGTCATCGTTGTGAACATCTTTCCATCGCATCTGACAATTTCAAGGCTAACGACAGTTTAAAAATACGCTCTAAGTACACGAATTGAAAATAAATTTTTTAATTGGCCAATTGCAATGAAGCGATAAACTTAACCAGCTACTAAGTGTGACATATAAAATAGAAACTATAAATAAAATAAAATGAACGCAGCTGCCGCCGCCGCCGCCGCTGATGATGATGATGAGCAATTATGGCAACTCAAAATGCATAGTTAAGACGGACGGGCACATGAACTAACTGGGCCAACATGATTATGGCAACGGGTATGGGTGGCTGGGCTGTTGTTGGTCTATACCCGCAGGAAACAGCAAACAAAGCGCGTAAATTATGAAACGACAGCTAACTGGCAACTGGCAACTGGCAACATGGCGTGACTGGGCTGAGTATATCCAAGTTAGGCTGACTTAACCTGGCCGGTGTGCTCTGTTTGCCGTTAACCGTTGGCCGTTAGCCGTTAGTCGTTTGTTTGGCGACAGGTCACAGAAAAGCAATGCAAAATTTGTGTGTGTGCTGGTGTGTGTGTGTGGGTGTGTGTGTGTGTGTGCTTAGAGCTGAGCTGCCACTGAGCGGGCAGAAAAACAAAGAAAACTCATATTTTATTTATTTATATTTGCCCTGCTGTTGTTCTTGCTGTAATAATAATTCATTGTTGGCAACACACACACACACATACACAGAGGTAAATAGCTCTATTGTACATACAAACCTTCTTATACACTTTCCTAAGGCATCATCACTTTGCCGAGAAGCTTAAAAGAATACTTTGGATTAAAAATTGTTTAAAAAACATTGTTTATTAAATGAAATTGATGAATTATAAGACTTTAGTATATTAACAAATTAGAAAAAAAAAATACCGTTTAAGATGTTGCAATACTCTGAGTGAAATATTAAGTAATTCTTATCAGATTTAAATTAATTACAGTATATTAAAAAATCTAAAATTAAACAAAGAGCTCAGAAAATGGAGTAGAATCGGTGTTCAACAATTTTTTTTATAATGTTAAGCATTGAAATCATTTGTATGTAAATATATATTCAAAATATGTATCATTAATTTTTGTATATATAAAAATTGGCAATTGATATTTATAAATCATGGAACATATTTTGGTTTTTTTTTTTTATTCATTAAAGTGTTGCTTTATAAAAATGTACATCTAATATTATTATTAATTATTAAAAATTAGTATTAAAATGTAAACAATTTAAAATAGAAGATTGAAGATGAGATTGAATATAGGAAAGAGAATGCCAGGTGCGGGTTGCATCATTTTTAGATATTCTTTAACTTTTCGTGGCATTTAATTAAATTCAAGTTTGTCGCCTGCGCTGACAATTTTCGCGGTCAGCCAACGAGAGAGAGAAAGAGAGAGAGGGCGAGAGAGAGAGAGACAGAAGGAGAGTGAGCCAGCGTCAGGAGATAGTACCACTTGGCCAGCTGAGAAGTCATCGGCGACGGCGATGGCGACGTTGGACACCTCCTCATCGCTATCGTCGCACATACGCAAAAGAGCCCATTCATTTTCAGTTGGTGCGCGGCTTTTGTGCTGTTCGCTCGATGCCTCCTTTTTTGTTTGGCTGCGTGTTGTGTGAGTGTGTGTGCGTGTGTGTTTGCGACAAATGCAAATTTCTAATATACATATATAAATAAATACATACATATATATAAAAATAACATATATATTGCAAGTGATTCATTGAGTGCGTTGGCCCCAGCGGCTGCTCAAAATGCGATCAACTTAAAACTAAACACAGTGAAATTTGTGCATTGAGTTGAGATTTGGCCAATGTGCACTGATCGTGTGTATCTGGCTCGATATATATATATATATATATATATGTTAATAACTGAATGTACACGTACTCGTCTAGTATTAAAAATGTCGCATGGCTGACATTTCAAAGCAAATTGTCGCCGCGTTCTACGTTCTGTGCGTGTGTGTGTGCGTTGTGTGTGTTGTGTGTGTTGTCGCATACTTTGCGAGATCACGTTAAAAATAAAAGAACGATTTGTTTGTTGCTATTTTTAAAGGCGTGCCAAGTTTTTGTGCCGTTTCGTTTCGATTCGTTCCGTTTCGTCTCATCTCGTTGTTGTCTTGACGTGTCGGATCTTTTGGCTCTTTGGTGGCGTCATTGGCCACTTGGCCATGTCCAAAGATTGCCAGGGGTCTGCTATATGCACTTGAAAGCCCAGCGAAAATCAGTCATAGACCCAATCACAACATAAAATCATAAGATCCCCATCAATTGTACATAAAGTGTATATATATATATATATAAATAATATAAAGATATATATAGCAATGTAAGCAACTGAAATGGCAAACGGATTGATCGGCACAAATATCAGTGTATTGACAAATGTAAGCAATGATATCAATAATGTACACGATTTGTCTGTTCTGTTATATATATATATATATCATATATTTGACATTTCATATAGTCTCTGTGCCAGCATGTAAATTTCAAAGCATTCCAAATGAATAAGATACTTATTTATGGCCTGGTTCAAAACTAATATTTTTGTTTACATTTATGCGCTTCGCGATGCAAACTTGAGCCAAAAACTTGTGCTCATTTTAAATGTCAAACGTGACGTATGTGTAATATATATACATATGTATATACATCTTTTCAGATAAACACACACATATAAATACAATACATACATCCATACATACAATAGCTAAATACATATTTACAAATGGCTGCTGCCGAGTGTTGTCACTACTTGGTTATTTATGTTATTATTGCTAATTGTTAATTGAGTTGAGTTAATTCGCAATGGTTATAAATATTTTATATATATACATTTTGCAGGGGATGTCGGGGTGTGATCAAAGCACTGTCGAATCATTGGCCGATGATCCAACAGATTCACCATTCGATGCCGATGATTGTCTCAAAGTTCGCAAATATTGGTGTTTCCTGCTATCCAGCATCTTCACATTCCTTGCTGGGCTGCTCATTGTGCTGCTATGGCGGGCATTTGCATTCATCTGCTGCCGCAAGGAGCCGGATCTGGGACCCAACGATCCCAAACAGAAGGAGCAGAAGGCGTCACGCAACAAACAGGAGTTCGAGGGAACATTTATGACAGAAGCAAAAGACTGGGCTGGAGAGCTTATCTCGGGTCAAACAACAACTGGTCGAATTTTGGTATGTTACTTCCACAAATCCTTCAAAATACGATTCCAAATTCCAAACCTGACCCAAGTAGAACTTTGGCAATTAACAACAAAGCATATTGCTTGCGTGGCCTATGGATACACTCAGAAAAAATCGTTTATAGAAGTATTTTTTTAAATCAAATTTTTATAAATCAAATTTTTTAAGAAAATTCCCTATAAGATAAAAAATTTTATGACAAAATCATTTTTAAATTCCTGGATATGAAAATATGAGAGCATAATTAAATTTTTTTAAGTGTAGTATTCCCCTTCAAGTGCATTTGAGTTGCTTGCGTGTAAATTGAGGCATTTAAATTTTATTGTGCCACATTTCGCTGCTGTTACTGTTGGTTGCATGTCAACATCGGAAGCAGGAAAGTAAATCAACCATTTCCATGTACCACAAATGCTCACAGCCAAATTGATTTAGTGGCTTGAGAAGTGGCCAACAGCTTTTGTGCTGTTACCAAACTTACTTAGTTGGAAATAAACATATGTGCTGATAACTAATTCTAGGCGTGAGTAAACATACATATTTCAATGTTATATGTATGTCATATGTCACTTCATCCAGCCATCCATTAAATGGGAATGCCTAAGTCCAGAGTTACTATGGGGATTTTATTTGGGGCATTTAGGCATTGCATGACAATCGCTTGAAGTCGCCGACTCTTTGTTGATTTATATATATATATATATATGTATATATACACCTTCATGTTCGTAATTATTCATTTCTTTCGTGAGTAATGATTTAATATTTGCAAATTAACAAAGTAAGACACATTTTAAGGTCTTAACTTGCCACATGTATACTTAAAGTATATTTAAATGGTTTACTTTCTAAGGCATAGCTGAATATTTTAACGGATTAATTCTTCGCGTGAAATTAAATGCTAAAATATTTAAATGACTGACTTTTTAGCTATAGTTGACATATTTACAAAATCTAAATACCACATAAGTCAAAGAATACTCGACAAATTCTTTGTGAAAATGGTTTGGTAGAATTCAGAATATGTTTACATTGCTTTATTCTCTATTTTGTAAAGACTTAGATCTAAGTCCCACATTTATAATGAAAAGGTTGTCTCTATAATGAGATTCAGTGAATTTATTTTAATTCAATTTAATTTATTTTAAAAATCATGTTGGTGATGTTACTATTTCCACAATTTGGTGCTGATCTAGTTGTGCTAGCAATAAAGATTTCAGATTGGGATGGGATGTTAGAAATGTTCTAGATATTTCTTATCACTTTCGAGGTAATCCTCTATACAAAACACTTTTAGTATTAAAATTGCTTATTTTAGTCAGATATTAGAACTTTTATGAATTTATTACTATCCATAGAATTTCTTTAACAAAACAAGTATGTTTTACAGTCGACTACTGCATCGTAAATGTAGCAATAAAATCTATAAAAAAATAAATATATTTAACTATTATTATAGTTATAGTTAGAATTGTTAGCGATCTGGTTTGTGGCCAGAACGGGTTCGATTAAATGAGCGCATCGCATTTGAAGATTGAAGCTTGCAAAGATATTTAAAATTCCAATTTGGCGGCTTGTTAACTTCTCGGTTGGCCTTTATCTGATCTTGCAGATTGAAAGAGACCGAATTGAGCAATCGAATGGCAGTTAAAGCCAACGCATTCGACATACTTACATGGTTCTTATTATCAAGTGACAGTTGAATACTGAGACGACAACAATAGCCGAATGGCAATAAAAAAGCCAACCCACAGCGGTCTCTGTCTCTTTCTCTGTCTCTGTCTCTTTCTCTGTCTCTGTCTAAGTCTGTCTGATAAATGCCGCTTGTTGGCGCTGCATGGCATTTTGCCATTACCACAAACAACGGGAAGAGCAGCTGGTACAAATATTACTAATGCTCGCACTCCCAAACCGACGCACACATCCACATCCCCATCCCCATCCACACCCTCACACAACCACCCTCCCACCTACCCACCCACACTTACTGCCACAACAAGCTGGCTTGTGTGCCGCCCATTTATTGATAAATGTTACATGCTCTTTGTTATATGCAAAATGGCAACAACAACTTTCAGCTAATAACGGGAAACAAGGCGAAATGAAGCAAAAAAAAAAGAAGAAACATGTAGGGGTGCTCTAGTCAACAATACCCAACTAGCAGATAGCTTATAACCAGGCCTAAAATACAGTCTTATTTGGTGTATCTACACTCCTCGCCACTTGAATTGGATACCCCTTAAATCTGTTTTATGGGGTAGATATGCCAGACTCTTCAGCTTATTTCCAAATAAAGTATGTTCAATTTTTTAAATTGAAACTCAAGTAAGATGAAATGCTAACAAAAATATTACAAATATTAACACAAAAATAATTAAACGAATTAATTTTTAAGGAAAAAAACATTTTAGAAAACTTTAACTACTTAAAACAAGAAAATTACATGATTTAAATCAAATTTAAGTATTTCATATTTAACAAATAATGTTTTGTGATTTATCAATACAGCTTTAAGCTAAAAAGTTTTAAGACGGAAGAAAACATAAAATTTTTCAAAAATATTAGAATAGAGTCATAAAAACTCTGTAATCTTTGCACTTTAGTCAATGATTAGTTGATTTCTAAAACAGCTTTGTCCATATTGTCTGATTATAATAAGTTGTCTAGTTCATAAGGAAGTCTTTGAAATATGAGAAAATGTGCAATTGGAGAAACTGGTATCTGAAAACTATTTTTACTGTTAAAAGAAAGAAAAGTTTTAGATTTTTTTTTATCTTTTTGTAATTCTTGCGGAGATAATTCCTTCGAACATGCTTTTTTCCAGAAACTTCTTTCACATGTACACAACTTGACTCTATGGGTACAGGGTATAAATAATAGAATATATGTGCCACAACAAAATAACAGTAAATATTGTGGGCGATTGCCAGGCAAATGCCAAAGAAAATCGATAAAAACTTGCACGTTTCACTTTTTCTCTTAACAGGACCCGCAACAAAGATAGAAGCCAGAAAACGAAAGCATTGAAAAGAGAGAGGGAGAGAGAGAGGGAGAGAGGGAGAGCGAGAGAGAGAGTGAGATAGCAAGCGGTGTGGGATAAAGGTTTATTGCCAGGCCTACTGCCAAAGCATGCCAGTTGGCTGGCAGACAGCGGCCAAATGCTTGTTGGCATTGCAGCTGTTGGCCGCTTTTTTAGACGTCTTTCCACACGTAGACGTTTTGCCAAACCTTTTGGCATTTACTTGGTATCCTATTGTTGTTGTTTTATTATTGCCATGGCTGGTAATGGATGTCGCATGAATCTATTATTTCTATGGATTTTTTTCTTCGTTTTGACTGTTACACAATCAGCATGCATTAAAAGTGGCCTTTTTTTAATTGTTAGTTTGCCCTTAACAGTTAGCAGTTGAAGCCAGACACGAAGTGCACTGGACTCCAGTTGGTCGCACTGGGGCTTCGTGGTGTGTCCAGCTGCTAATTGAATTTACACTTTCAAAGCAACGGGAATGCGGATATGGAGCCAAAGCCCCGAGCATTTATGGCAGCTTGCTACGTGCCGCGCGGTGCCACCCATATCCGATTGCACTTGGTCACGCCACAGAGCTCATTTCAAGTGCTGCAGAGACAGAGCCTGCAACTAACACATGCAATATATGTTTGTTGCACAAATAATTAAATGGATTTTTAATAAGGGATGACAATTGTTTTCGACTCAATTGTATTTTTGATTTATATCTATATTTTCAAGAGCGTTAACAGAAAGTAATTAAATCGGAAATTTCAATTACAAATTGATACTCAATTCAAAAAGTTACTTAAACTTTTCAGAACCGATATAAGTTGGTGTATCTTAAATAGTATTTGAGGTTGTATTATTTATATTCATTCAATATAAAAAAATTGAAAATATGTTAATGCCTAAGCTTAAAAAATAAATTTTCAACAAGGCAGAAAATTTTTGCATTTCGGAACTGTTAAATTAAGTTGGTCGATTAAATCAGAAGAATTCAACGATCAGAGATAAAAGAAAGATTTATTAATAAAAGTCTACAAAAGTAAGGAGTTATGCAAATACTAATATTTTTTGAGAAGTGTAGCCTATTTGGAGGCGTCACAAGATACCCAAGATGGTTGCAAATTGAAACTAAAAATCGATAGTTTGCTGATGTATTTGTTGGGCAAACAAATCGAGTGAGAACATATGTAATAATCTCGAATAGTGAATCTAACGCTTTGCATTCCATCGAATGAAAGAAAATTTATTGCTTTTGCTTTGAATATTCGAAAGAAAAGCAAAGGGAAAACACGTGTTTCGCCCACACATCCACTTTGGTTTGTCCGACATTTCAAGTTCGCGGTGGTGCAGCTGGCGTCTTTGGGCTGCGGCTTAAGTGGTTTTTGCGCCACATCAAACACATTTCGGGTTGAGCTTCCAACTAAGTGATTGACCCAGTTTCTTGATGATGCCACAACAAGAACAAGCCGTGGAAATTTTTGTATCATATTTGTGGCAATGTTACGTTTGGCCTGGCCTGGCCTGGCCCGGGTGCTGCATTGATTACCTTTTCTTGGTGACGTCAGTCCTTAGCTGACAACCGACGTGTATTATTAAAGCCTTACGTCAGCAATGGATGCGATTGGGAGATTCTATTTCATTAACAGACAATGGCAATTAAGTTAACTTAATGAAAAGAACACGACAACCCATGGCTTATACGTAATCAGTTAATTTTGTCTTCTCAACCAAACCATGGTCAATTTTGAATGGCATTTTTTAAATTGAGACTGCATTTCATAAGTTTTTAAATTCGATTTTCCTATTTTAACAGAGTTTCTTAAAATAAGATTGTTTTGGAGTAATTCAAGATAAGCCATAATTCATTTGTGAATTCAATTCCGATAATAGCTTCAAATAAAACTAATTTACTGAAAATCAATAATATAAGTCAATTAAGAATTTTTGTTCATTTAACTAAAATAGCACCATTTGATTTAATGTTTCTTGCGCAACTAACCAACATTATCTTGCTAAGAAAAACAAAACAACAAATCAGAAACAACATTTGGCTTAAATAAGTAGTTTGCGTGCGGCGTTTGCCAAATTGAGCTTTGTTTTTGTGCTTCGTTTTGTTCGATTAACAAAGCAATTACGTCTATGAGGCAGAGTGGTGGCCATAACCATTAAGCCCATTTAAAATATAAGTAGACCAAATGTTGGGCAAAAAAAAAGTGCTACCGCCCACAGTTGATTCACCCCAAACGGGCTTCTTCCGTTTTGGCAACCAGCCCTGACATTTAACTGGCACCCAAGTCGTGTGTACTTTTGCCTCTCGAGTGCATTTTAAACAAAAAGAAGCCACGTCGAAATTACCTTGTAAATATTTTATGATTGCCGTAGATTTATCAACGGAACACCCTCGACTAATTGCCGCAGTGATGCCGGACCTCGGCCCATGAATCAAATGAGCCGTGAGCAGAGCAGATCCGAGCAGGACAGAGCAGATCCGAGCTCCTGCCGGCTTCAATGCCACAGTCCAATTAAAAATGCATAATCCCGTAGAAGTATTTTTTCAGTATTTTAACATTTTATCTGTGCCAAAAGTTTGACTCTACCCATAGCCAAGCTTATGCAGCTTTTATTGCCACTAATTTCAAGCATTTAAATTACTTCAATTAAACTTAAAAAAAAATTATAAATATTGTTTATTTTTTGGGTACCTCTTATTGTTATTATTATTATGAGATTGTGTAATGTAATTGAAGCTTTATAGGAAGTTTGCAAATATGATTAAAAAAAATATAGATGGATCTTAACTAATTCTTACTAATTATTTTCTCACTAATTATTTTTGGTCTGATTGGATTTTTCTGGGTTTTCCCAAATTCATGTAATAAATGTTGGACCATTTTGTTTTCTACCCCCAGAAATCTTAGAAATCTTAAAAATCTTAAAGTATTTTAGTATTTTTTAATTTATTTATAATTTCAATTTTATTTTAAAATTTAATTTAATTCAAATTTTTAATTTTTGTATTTTTGGTGTCGACTGACTTTATTTGGCAATAAATAAATAAATAAATAAGTAACTTGCCACAAACGATAGGTGAATCGTGAATCCAGAATCCATCTCCGACCAGTGTGTCTTTGTTGTTGATTGCTAAACTAAAATATAATTATAATTGTGATCAATATAAATTTTATCGATATATCTAAATCATAAAATTTGCCAAGACTGTAAAAATCTGTAAGAAATAAAGATTACCATGTTAATTATAGATACGTATTTAATTTGTAGCAAAAACTTAAAGCAATAAATTCTAATGATTGTTTTCAAATTATTAATTTATCTTTCAGGTCGTACTCGTATTTATACTCAGCATTGCATCTCTCATTATATACTTTGTTGATGCATCTAGTGAAGAAGTTGAAAGATGCCAAAAATGGAGTAATAACATTACTCAACAGATCGATCTCGCATTCAATATATTTTTTATGGTTTACTTTTTTATACGAGTAAGTTTCCACACAACACTCTATTTATTTTCACACAATGCAATTGGCTGAGCCATTTTTTTGATAATCAGTTGACATTTATTTTTACAAAAATTTTTTAAATATTATTGTGTTCTTTCATTAACGATTTTTTTTGCAGTTCATAGCGGCGTCCGATAAGCTTTGGTTTATGTTAGAAATGTACAGTTTTGTAGATTATTTTACAATACCCCCGTCCTTCGTATCAATATATTTAGATCGAACATGGATCGGTAAGCGCAAAAAATGAAAACCCCAAATTTTTTAAATATAAATATGAAATTCCCAAAAAAAAAAAAAAAAAATACAACAAATTTGATGCATACAAATCGGTTTTAAGATCACAGACTCCCATCTCTCTTGTGTACACTTAAAAACACACTCACACACACACACACAGAAATATATATGTATATGTATATGTATTTCACATTTACACGCGAAAGAAATGTTTAATTTTGAAAAGAACTCGATTAAATAGTTAAAGGCGTGCCACGATCGATTTGTATGCATGCAATGTGCTTTACTCTATGTGTGGCAACTTTAATTTGTGTCAATATGTATTATATAAACAGGTCTTCGATTTCTTCGAGCGCTACGTCTCATGACTGTTCCAGATATTTTACAATATTTAAACGTACTAAAAACATCGAGCTCAATACGCTTGGCTCAACTAGTATCAATTTTTATATCCGTGTGGTTAACAGCAGCGGGCATTATACATCTGGTATGTAGACACACGCACACACTTATACACTCACACACTCACACACTCTTACACACACACACACACACACACACACACACACACTCACACACACACACACACACACACACACCTTTATACATTTACACACTCTCAGCTATGCGGGACGAGCGTCTTCCTTCCGGCTCTGTGACAGTTTGCAGCGTGTGTCTCTCAGCCAGTTCAAAGATTACGCATACGCCCCGTTGCACACTGTTACAGGGTATGCGGGGGAAGGCGGTACGTTTCGCTCTCTTTTTTGTCGAGTGTCCAATGGTATATATAGTGATTTGATATGTGCAATGTCGAATAATCGCTGATGCGTATTTGTTTTGCAATTGAAAATTGCAATTGCATTTACTTAAAATTTAGCTGGAGAACTCTGGCGATCCGCTGGATTTTAATAATGCTCATCGTTTATCCTATTGGACCTGTGTCTATTTCCTAATTGTGACCATGTCAACGGTAGGATATGGTGACGTTTACTGTGAGACTGTCTTAGGGAGAACATTTCTCGTGTTCTTTCTGCTCGTCGGCTTGGTAAGTTTTAACAACAACAACAACAAAAACATGCTTAAACATTCAACAAAAAAATATATAAAAAAAAAATATACCACTTACACATATAGCAACAACAAAATATGTTCTATTCCAACAGTATTCAAACTTTCTTTTAGTTTACATAGACAATGTTTCTCTCTCTCTCTCTCTCTCTCTCTGTCTGTGTCTTGCCCAAAATTTACATCGAGGCCCATTGAGTTTAGGCCAAGCAACTGTGGTGTTGGCAGTGCTAAAATGTGTGAATGATTCAAGTTTTGGTTGTTGCCTAATGTACTTAGTAGTACAGTTATGCTCAAAAAAAAAAAAAAACAAAAACAAAAACTAGCTTAGTGACCAAGTATCCAAGTAACCAAGAGCCTCCAGTACCAGTACCAGTATCAGTTACCCTTTGTACCGAGTACCGAGTTTAGCACTTTACATTACTTAACCTCAACCTCGCGTTGTCCCTCTACTCTACCAACATCAAACAACAACAAATCCGACTTTTAGCATAAGGATTTAAATTAAAAAAAAAAAAAACTATATATTTTATTAAATTAATCTTTATAGAATGTATTTAAGAAATATGCTACGTTTATGTAAATACATAGAACGACTTAATAACGCTGCACCAAATTTGATTATGAAAAGTTTACTTTGAGACTCCGTTTCAGTTTCAGTTTCATTTAAGTTCCGTTAGCTTCTTCATCACCAAAAAAAAGTAAGCTTAACGCGTTTCAAAGTGCGGTTTCATTTTTTAGTCACTCTCGATCAATTCTTCTTCTTCTTATTACCTTAATTATCCCGCACACACAGTGACATCTACATACTTACTCGTACAGCAGCTGGTAGTTGATTCATTTTTAATACAGTTGCATTTTCTGTTCATTTTTAAATACTATCGAAACGAATGCATGCAGTTTTCTATCTATATTTTTAAAACATATTTGAATTTTCAATTTGACTTTGGTTTGGTTTTGGTAAAACAACAACTTGTAGACACCAACACTGACACCTACACCCTGACAACAGGCATAAAAAAAAATATGAAAAAATTCAAGATAAAAAGCATATTAGGAAGAGACAGGGTCCATTTTACTTTAATATATATATATGCATATATAATTAATATTTCCCAACTACATACATACATATATCACATGTAAGGTAGTGGTTTCTTTTTGCATGCTCTTATGCTGGCTGGCGCAAATTTGATTTGAAAACTAAATATGCTTTTTAGGTACATACATACATACATATGTATATTGAGATAAGCTAACAATTAATTAATTAACTAAGTATTAGCCTCCTTTTGGTGTGACTGTCTTGGCCTCACTTCGTACCCACACTAAGCAGATGCAGAAAGTGTTTGTTTGTTTTTTTTTTTATTATCGGAACCTATTGCTAAGACACACTTAAATCACTTAAAACTTAATTAATCAATTATTTTTGCTAAACAACAACAAATTTGTTAACTTTTTGCTGTATTCGTATGTGTGGAATATTTTAGGCAATGTTTGCCAGCAGTATACCGGAAATAATTGAACTCGTTGGTAGTGGCAATAAATATGGCGGTGAACTGAAAAGAGAACACGGAAAGAGGTAGTCTATAACATTCCATATGCAATAAAAGACATAACAACATCACATTCAATTTGAAAAAAAAAACAAAAAAAAAAAATAAGAAAACATAATTCGATATAAATAAATATAAATAACTGTAACACAAATACCGAATCAAATAATATAAAGATCTATATATATCTATAGCAAATCTATACGTGAATGAAGCCTAGGGCAACTTTTACTATGTGTAATTTATTCAATCAGCTATTTAAGTTTAGACTATTGTGTTGCTTGAAGTTTATTTTTGAGCAGTGTTCTCTCATATATATATATATATATACATATATGTATATCTAACTTCTAAAATTATATATATATTTCCAAATATGCAGAATTGAGTCAAAAGGTTTAGGTGATTATTTAAACGATAACTCTGAGATCGAGAAACAAACTTTCGTACAACAACAATTGTAATTAGTCGTATTAGCAACACAACGATTATTGATTAGTGTTATATATTTATAAATATATATATATATTTATATATTTAGTAACGTGAATAATCAGTTATCAAATTACGTACTTAGTCTGTTACCCTTTGTTTTGTTTTTCATTTACCAAATGGATTTGTATTTTGGAAACTCGCATACGAAGTTGACTGTCATGCAAAGTTTTACTAATATCTTTACCCTCATCAAATGTAGTTGTCAGTCAACTCTGATTTACTAAGTTTACTTTTCCAATAAACAAAAACAAAAACAAAAACAAAAACATGACAATTATTATCATTGCGTGACGCGCTGATAAATCATACACAAGTTATTAAGTATAGTACTTGTTCTATTATAATTTCTCTTAACAACAATATTCCTTTCGATAAATACACATTTTTCTTTTTTGTAACTACTACAGATCAGTATGTCATATACATAGATACATATAATTATAAATATGTAATGTATATGCCAAATTTATAATTTTGTGTATAATTTAATTAGGGTTATTTGTGTATTTGTATTTTGCCTTGATTTATTGGTTTTGTTTCACTCATTTCAATTAGTTGACAATTCGTTTTAAAAACACTTTGTAGGCGAACCCGAATTTGCTGTCCAATTTTATTTAAATTTTTTTTTTTTACATTTTTAATTTGGTGTTTACCGTTAAGTTAAGTTTTTGTTTTTATTTGCCAATGCTTTTAACGTTTTTTGCATTAACACCAGAAGTACAAAAAATACATGCGTTTATCAATTTGAGATAGTTAAAGACTTGTTTTATTCAACCATCTTAAAGCATTTATGCAATACTTTTAGGCGCATTTGTTGTTAACACATATATAATTAAAAGCATCGGTCACGCATTGCCAAATAAACAATTTTATCTCAAAGTACACGTTAATATCATATATATTTTCTATTTTGAAGAGAGCAAATATCAGCTATATATTATGCAATAATTCAAATTTACTACTACTACTACTGATCCTTAAATAAACAGTTTTGTGTCAGTGTCACCGTAACATAAATAGTACATACATTTTCTAAGTCTTCTTATTATTTTAGTGTTTTTTTTTTTTAAATCATTTTCCCCTTTATGGTATTTTATAAAGACATTTTCCAGATATGCAAAGATTCAATGAATGTCTGATAAATATTTAATGCTAACTCAATTTTTAAATTCGATATATAAAAAATGTAGAACGTGATATTATTTTGGAACGTGTCTTTAATCTTCGGTAAGCCGAAGTTTTTATTTGCTATCGATTTCAAAGGCATACTAAAAACGTACAATTTCAAGGTTTGTTTAAGTTCGATCAATCTCATTTAGCACATCACTAGAATTGAAAAGTATCGCTCTATTTTGTATTTAAAAATTAAAAAAAAAAACCACTACAGTACCCCAAAAAACCAAAAAAGTACTCATCAACCTGTGCTTAGCTGAGAGTTTTCCTGCTCTCCGCACAATTCCTAGGAAGCCACAGCACTTTTCGTGTACAGTTGTAAATCTGTAAATTAGTAAACCTTAAAGTAACTAGCCAGTAACTACAGTAAATAAATCTTAGATGCGGTAAAAGTGAATATATTAATGGAGTACAAAAAAATCAAACTGTATATGTAAACTTATGTACAATTAGATATGTAAAACTATTTGTGAGAATGCTTTCAAATCTCTGCAAAAATGTTGTCAACTGTGTAAATAAGCAATTGTGAGTGTTTTGAGTGCTTGCTCTGAATGAATGAATGAATAATGTGTGTGTGGTGGGGACATGTGGAGATCAATTTGTAAAATTGAATATTGGTTTCTGTTTCTGCGTCGACTGCGTCGTTTCTTTACGAATTTGTTATCGTCTCGCATTTAGCTAATTTTGAGCATTTTTTTTTAATGTTTAAAAACACACCAGCAACAACAAGTTAGCCAAAAATACTTAAACTGCAATTGTAACTGAAACTGAACTATTTTGGCACTTCTCTCTATTCTAAATGTGTATGTGTGTTGTTGAATTTAGGCTGTGTTCGCTAGTTGGATACCAGAAATCACTGAACTGGCCGCCCAGAGAAGCAAATATGGTGGAACATATAGCAAGGATCCTAGAAAAAGGTACACGAACATATTGCTGGCTGTACCACAAAAAAAGAAAAAAAAAACAAATACAAAAAAAAAAATACAAAAAAAAAATATAGCATAAAATAAAAACAAATAAAAACCAAATAACAACAAGAACACCAAAAAGATGAATTACAAGAAACTATAAAGCAACAATCGCTACAACAATCGAATTAACCTGATTTTCTCTTATATTGCATTCTTACTAAAACTTCAGAAAATGAACAACCTTTTAAAGATACCTTTGTTATTATTTCTTACTTGCCGTTTTTCCTTTAATTAATTTCATTTCTATTTCTATTTTATTTTTATTTTCATTTGTTATTTGACGCCACTTGAATTTGCATAAAAATGCTCACATATTTTGCTATGAAACTCTGCTTAGCAACTGCACTCAAAACAGTTGAAAAAGCAACACAAAAAATAAAAACAAAAACCCGACAAATCTTAAACCACAAAACAGTTGCCAGCAGCTTAAATTGATTTTAACTCGAATTAAGACTAGATCAAGAAATAATAATACTTAAATACGAATTCCCAAAAGGCATTGGTTTCTTGGTGGCATGTGTAAAAATAGGAGAGCAGAACTTCAACTCTCTTAAGTTAAATAATTAAAGCAAATGAGGCTAAAACATAAATATGTAAACCTTCTGTAAATTATGTTGTCGTTATATTTATAAAAAAAAATATAAACATGCTAAATACAAATTATAAATTTTTTTTCTTGCAACTTGGCTTACTATTATTTAAATTTTTTGTGTGCGAATCCTTAGCTAAAAAAAGAAATACTCGACAAATGATCGACAAATTTGTGAGCAGGCGGTAAATTAATGTTAAATCATGATGCATATTCGATTTGTGATGTTGAAAGTACATATTTAGTGAAAGTAGCGCCTGGCGGGTATGCAACACATGCAACACATTTTTGCTCCCACATTCTCAAATGTGCAGCACGGCATTTCCTTTCACACATTAACAACAACAACAACAACAGCTAACTCATTATCAGTTACTGCTACTGCAATTATCTACTATGCATAAGTGTGTGTAGTTTTCCTTTTAAAAGTAACATTTATTGATTTTGTTGTAATTTTGTTGCTGCATAACTCAGAGCATGCATCTTTCGACATTGGTAGCATAATTTCGAAATTGATTGCAAACAAGCCAACACAGCAAACAAATACACATATGCACAAACACACACACACACTAACACACACACACTACACACACACACACACACACATATACATAATTTTGTTAATTCGTTTCGTTCGGAGAATAATTTACAGAAGGGTTTGAATTAGTTGCGTCTGAGTGCAGTGAACACAATGCACAGAAATCGATGAATTTTGGCACAGAAATCGTTGAACATAAAGTTCATGGCCTTTTGCTTAAGAGCCACGTTAAAAAGTAATATTTAAAAATGTTTTGTTACCTTTTTTTTTATAAGGTAAAATCTAAATTGAATTTCCTTGTATTTTTTTTTAATGTGAAACTCACATTAGGCTTTAATTTTGTCCCATTTTTAGTTTGCAAAGTGTCACTTCGCGAGTTTTTATGCAACTTCAGCAGAGTCAATTTACAACAAATTGGTTTTGTTTATAGTTTTAGTTTCCCCGCTGAAATGCTTCGAACCAAATGGCTTTTTAAATAAGTTTGGTTTTTGAACTTACAAAAAAAACAAAAAAAAAACAAAAATAAATAATAATATTAAAATAAAATGCATAACATTGAATTGTTTGTTGGTTTGTTTGTTGAATCACACACCAAGTTGCTGTTTAAGTTCTGTATTGATTTTAACTATTAACATACCTTTTTATTCCAATTTTGTACAAGTTTTATAATTCTACTTAAATACATACATAAACAAATGCAGTAGATACGTTTTTTGCAATTTTATCCACTACCTACTACATATTATATTGAAATCACTTGTAATTACATACATACTACATACTACTAAACATAATTATATGGTATAAACCAAAGCCATACAAAAAAACATATAACACACAATTTAACTATTTAATAATATCTAATTAATTAAAGTCGTTAATTTGCTTGCACCTACTTAGTATGCCGCAGCCACGCATAAACGAGTAAAAATGAAAAAAATTATCAAACTGCGCGAATTCGCGTTGCAAAAATTTCTCAATGATTTAATTAAGACAAAACAACAATTTTCTTTGTTATTCAGTAATCAGTTGCAGTATCTGTGTAATCGTTATCAATATCAGCATCATGAATACATTTGAAACTCTTTCCCGATTCCTCCCAAAAAAAATATAAAGTATAGACTCTCACGCACACTAACCAGTTACAAAGTTACAAAGATACAACAAATTTTTGTTTGTTATTAAAATACACAGACAAAACAAACCTACCACACACATAGCCACCGTATTTTGTTGTAGTTGTAGTCTTGCAACAGATTCTGTTGTCGATATATAGTCAAAATAGTGAATCTAGTCAATAGGTGCTAAAGCCCAGACCCGGTCAATATCGATTTGTATTGATGTGTGTGTGTGTGTGTACTTGGCACCAATTTTCTTACAGATTAATTAATTAATTACTCAATACTTAAGACATTCCTGATATATGATACATACATATATACACGTATCTGCTCGTGTACAATTCTCGATTTATAATTTACCATCTACTTTATATATACATATATATATATATAAACTTATTTACTAGCCAACACGTACCCCCAAGAAATCGAACGCCAACTGCAAAATTTGTATAATACACACAAGTGTTACTTAAAAATTAATAAAAAAAAAAAATACAATAATTAGCTGCAGACTGTTGAAATGGTTGTTTGATTTGTGACGAAAGTAAGAAAATATTCTTTTATTTCAATTTCAGTTCAATTCAATTCATTTTCGATGCGATGTTTCCGTTTTATGTTTCCTATGTTAGTTTTATGATTTCGAACATTTAGAAGCTTCAGTTTCTACAACAAAAAATCAAGAGAAAAACAAAAATATCAATTTGTGCAGCAGCAATAAAAATCAATACAAACAACAACCAGAACAATTCTTACTTTCAGCAGGCAAAACTCATCTCGTCTACGTCGTCGAACAACTTAGCATATTTTTGAGGGGCGCAAATGGTTTTACATACATACATATGTACATATTTGTATGTCTGTATGTATGTCTGCCAGTCGGTATCTGGTATCTCTCTCTCTTTCTCTCTGTGTCTTGACTCCCTCGCGTTCTCTCAACTCCGTCATACTAAATTGTATTTGATTTTTGGTTTTATTTCTATCAAAAAAAAAAAAAAAAACAAAAAAAAAAACAAAAATTGTATTCGAAAATACTTCACTATCATTATCTTTCATACTGTATCCAGGCGATTTTTGCAAGTTGTATACCTGAGATTATAGACTTGATTGGAACAAGAGCCAAATATGGGGGCACATTAAAAAATGAAAAAGGGCGAAGGTGAGACAAACTAAATTTTCTTACAATCAACAGACAAATAAATAATCAAAAACTGATTTTTAAAATATTAAAAAAAAAACAACCAGACTACTTACTACCACAAAAAAAAAAAAACCAAACATAACTTTAAGTCAATAAATGTTTAAATCACTGAAAGCGTACCTAAAATTAACTAAAATCTTAGTTTCTGACGATATAAACACCAAATCAAAATTAAATTTCTACAAGTGAGAAAGCAATGATAAAAAAAAAAAAAAAAATTTTAAGACGAAGACAAAAATAATTAATTACCATAAAATTGTGCAGAATTTACTTTTACTTTGCGCTTCATTCATACGAATCCTTTGCGAGTGCAAATGTATCTGAAATTTGATTTTGATTTATAACAAAAACATTAACCAACAACAACAAGCATACAATCATATTTACACATATATATTTATATATGCGTATATATGAGCACCATATACACATATATATACAAGAGCCCAACACACATACAACATAACATAAAAGCCTCACAAAACACGGCCAACTAATCAGCAAAAATCAGCCAAAAGCTAGCAGCGGCAGCAATTTACATAAAACTCATACGAATCGAGTGCCTGCTTAGCCAGAAACGGTGCAACACAACAAACATTTGAACAACCCAATCAATAACCAATCAATCACAAACTCAAACTCAAAACTCAAACCGAATTCAGAACATTCGATCGATCAAACACACATACACATAAAAAAAAGAAAATCCTCAAAATACAAGCCACACAAGAAAATTAAACAAAATTACAAATGCAAAAGCAAGAATCAACAAGAAATTTAACACAGAAAAATGTATATTTTCAATTTAAGTTCTCAACAACTCATTTTGGGTTCTGGCTTTGTGTTTTCTTTTTTCCAATTTTCTATTTTTTTTTTTTGCTTCCTTTTTTTACCACTTGATTTTCGAATTTAATGTGTCGCCTACTCAACGTAGCCCGACACCAAATTAGAGTGTCAATTGTAGTTGACAGAATTGAGGCATTTAATTTGATTTTTGGAAGAGCTCGCCACATCAATATTGATTTATTGATTTCTTATATATACATATATTTGATTTGGATTGGCATTTTTGAGAACTATTGAAACCTGATTCCAAAAAAAAAAAAAAAAAAAACTGTATCGTACCTTAAACTGTTCTGAGTGTAAAATGTGCGTACTCTTAACTACCAAAATTTATCTTGTTGTAAGTTTAAAAATTCTTATTGAACGCCAAATTATCAATCTACTCTTCTGCTACTTTCTGCTCTTTATAAATACATAATTACATATATCTTGCTCTAAATTTCTTATATATCATTTTTAGTTAAATTCTCAGTTTCTCAGCGCTTATTCTCGGCGCAGGTGTTGCACGTTTTCGGTTCCATTTTCAGTTGACTTAAAACAATTGTCTATCTATGCAGCTAAATAAAAAAATAAATATATATTCTTTACGTGGGACAGAAAAAAAAAACAAAAACTTAAGATTGGCAAAAACTATAAATGAAAAGCAATAACTAAAAAAAAAAATAGTTTCTTTGATTTAATTCGTTTTGTATGCCATCATCTAGTCATTTTGCATTGTATTAGCCCTTGAAGAAACAGTGATTGGTGTTTAATATTGTGTTATATATTCGTAATTGTCTATATAGTCCTTGATATCGAAGTCGTAAAACGTATATATATATATGTATATTATGCAATTATGCAAATCTTAAGCGATCAAACATTCAACGGTAATAATGCATATTATAATATTCCATAACAACAAATATTATACGTAAATATTAGAAATGCATAAAACAATGTACACACACATACTTTCATTTCTCAAATGGTTCAAAATAAATATCAATTTCTTGAAGAGATCAACTTGTAAATAATCCAATCATTGAAGATTTTTAATTAAAAATTATATTATTATATTTTTGGCTAGTCTGTAAAGTTTATCATCCATGAAAGGGACTTAAACACTCATTTTACAATTGTTTGAATTGTTTTAAAAATCATGTGGCATAAAGAAAATGAAATGTGTGTGTGTGACATATTTTTATAAATAAAAGTTAAACTAAAGAAGCTCATATATATACAAACCATATACTACTTTCACTCTCTGTCTATCCGACTGTCTCTTTTTCTGTCAGTTATCAGCTACTACTTATCAATGTTGTAGTTCTTGAGAAATTTGTATTTATATCTTCCGCAATATACTCGATTTCATAAATAATACAAAACTAATTGTAATTGTTAATTTCGTATCTTTTTGTTTTTGTTATTATTGTAATTATTGTTTATCAGTGCTCTATTACTGTTCTATTCTATTCTATTCTATTCTATTCAACAAAACTACAATAAAACATGGTACAATCAATAAATATACGAATTGGCGCATATAACAAGACCGTACACGATTAAAGATAAACATCAATCACATACTTATGTAACCAAGAATTGAAAGCATTGTTATGGCTAAAACCGGTATATTATCTATAAATCGCAACTATATTAGTGTTGTGTATGGATGCGATTAAGTATTGAAATGAATCGAATTGGATTGATTTGATTCGATTCGATTCGATTCGATTGACGCCATTTGTCATCTAGATGATTCCTCCTTATACTTTCGATCTTTTAGTTGACGTGTAGTATTCAGATCAAAGTGTAATTTCTTAGGCTGTCGTTGATATAGTTTTGTGAACTGTAAAAAATGTAAATCCCCGTCGTGTGATCAATCGTTCAACGAGTACACTGTAGGAAAAGCCTTACGCTTGGGTGAGTCCAGTTGCAGGAATTAAGCGACTTACTTTGGATAAGTTTGACCGCAAAATGATACACAATCCGTAATCAAAACACGTACCCGATACCGTTTCCACAGCTGTTTCCGATTCCTTCCAATACATACACATTATGCTCTTATTCTATTATGTTTACAAACTCTCAACTTCCTACAAATTTTCCAAAGTTCATTTGTTGGTTTTTTTTTTGTTTTTCCTTTTCACCTAGCCACAAACATTTATACCATTCATGGCACATATAGGATTCATCTGAAATCGAATCAACATTATTTTGTAAATGGAATTTATTTGTTATTAATATTCATGTGTGGAACACATGAGTCGTATTTAAATATATATCAAAAATGAATAGAATAAAAATAAAATAATGAAAATGCGTGGCCAGGCATCAAACTTTTAACTTTTCACGGAACTTGTTAATTTCAATAATTAAGATCAAAAATATATTCTAAAAAAAAAACAGCAACGAAAATATTCTAAAAACTCAGCACATTTTAATTAAAGCAATTATTATTGCAATTTAGTATTATAGTTAGTTGATTTGCCTGCGAACACAATTTTAATACAACTCTTCTCAAACACCAACATTTTTTGACACCTGTAGTTGATAATTCACCTAATTAGTTAATTAGCGATGCATCCACTTTAACTTATATTGTTAATTTTAATTACAAACATATCGGAGACAACGAAACACATGGTAAACACAATATTAGTAAAAGATTAATCTATTTTAATTTAGGTCTACTTCTATTCGAAATCCGTATGTAAAAATAACATATTCTGTGCATTTCATAAGTTTTGCATTTGAATATTTTGCTTACGGGAAAGAAGACTTCATTAATTTTTGGGGCTTTAATGAATCGAAATAATGATTAATTTCAAGTTGATTCTTCAAGTGCATTTTTGTGCTTTTATATGGAATTTTGATACGATTCTCATCAGAATAGTTTTTGAAGGATCGTAATGTGCCAAAAATTTGTATATTGCTAAATTAAGGCAATCTGTATAATGAAAATAAATATATGTCAGTGTGAGACAAATCACACATACATACAAACATATCTCGACGATGTTGATGTGAAGTGGATAAAAAATCTGATAACCCATAAGAACACAATAATAAAAAACACACACACTGAATGCATGTTTCAACTGATGCACCCTAGGATTCATAGGATTGAGTATGTCTGCCCGGTTGCCTGATTGCATGCCTGTATTAATCGTATATGTAGAATACAGATATATATATATATATTTATATATATATATATATATATATATTACCAAAAAAAAAAACACTGTAGTCTATGACTGGAATGAGCGTAGTTATTTTGAAATGCAATTACATACTCTGTATATATATATAGCCGAAACAACAACAACAAAAGAGAAAAAATAAATAAATATATATACATAATTATATACACAGATTTGGTAATTGTTGATGCTTTATACGATGCATGTAAGTTGATTATTGCCAAAGGTGTGCGTAGCTATTTTTTAAATTTAGTATTAAACATTTTTATTTTACCTTCTTGTTTGACTTGTCGAATACAATTGCAAAGCAATCGAAAGCTGTTTTGCACATGTATGTGTATATTTTTAGTTGGTTTTTCTTTTCGTTTTTCTTTTCTGTTTTCCTTTTTTTTTTGACAATTTCTTACCTTTACTTTGTGTTCAAAGAGATTTCTGGGGTAGCAGACTAAATTCATGCATATTGCAGTAATTCTTTATTTATTATTTTTTTATGTGTCAATTTGTATAATTTTCGTATTTTAATTTTATGAAAATACAATGTAATTTATAATTATAATACTGTTTACTGTTTTAACTACAAAATAACACTGACAAGTTATAATAGTAATCATAATGAAAACAAATCAGTTGATAACCAATACAAATGATATGAAAATATTAATATATAAATAAATAATAAAAAAAAAAAAATGTATACACTCAGTATATAACACACACACACACACACACACACACACACACACATTACACACATTCATCAAAAAGACACACACACACATCAAATAAGCGCTTTATAATTGTAATATAAACAAATCTTGTATAATTTGTTAAACTGAAAAAGGCCAAATATTCAGCCGAACAAAATTTAAAACTATTTTACATATATATTTAAAATTCAACAAATTGTTGCAATGTTTGCCACAGGTTTCCATTGCGCTACTGCACACACACACACACACACACACACACGCACACATGCGCACACACAATGACATCAACATGCATATACATTAAAATCTGCACACTAACACACTGATACAGCTAAAATACATGAGATATGTACACGGCTTACTGCATCCCACTCTTAGATTAAGCCAAACTCTTGCTTTGAATACATTCATGAATCATCATTTAAAGCGATTTCACTAATATATTTCTCTCTATATAAAAACACAAAACCCGTTCCCAGACATATTGTGGTATGCGGTCACATAACATACGAATCCGTGTCGCATTTCCTGAAGGACTTTCTACACGAAGATCGTGAAGATGTCGATGTCGAAGTAGTCTTTTTACATCGGTAAGTTTATCAGCACTTATCACTAAGAATTTGTGTGTTATCAATTTTGTATTTTTGATTATTTACACATTTATTTTCGTAAAGTCTGTTGTATTCTATATCTATGATATGTGTATAATTTCATTGAAATCAGCAACGACAAATACAAATTTAGTGCAGTATTTAAGCAGAAATGTATCGCAGCAAGCAAAGTGCCCATAAAAATATGCAACAGCAAATTGCTTGCTGCTTTACATAGTTGAAGGTCTCAATCTGTTAAGTTTATAATAATAATAATAATAATTAGTCAAAGCACTTACTTTAAGTATTTGCATTATTATCGCATTAGTTACTAGTTAAATCGCAAAATTCAACTTATTTGTTTTCGTTAACATGTGTAAATTTGATTTACATAATTAATTAATATTAAACTCAACTATATACAACAATAAATGAATGAAATGAATAAAACCAAACCAAACCAAACCAAATAGCAAAGAGCCTGACCTGGAGCTAGAGGGACTGCTGAAGCGTCACTATACAACAGTGGCGTTTTTTCAGGGCACAATGATGAACGCAGTCGATCTGGAACGAGTCAAGGTACACAAAAACACTTCAAGGAGCAAAACATAAAATACATAAACATATTCACATTGAGAGACACAGAACCACAGACACGCACACACACACACACACACACACACATACAGTACTACACCCACACAAAGATACTGAAATAACTGGTCGATTGTGTTTTTTATGATGAGGTCGAGCTAAAATCGAGCTCAAACTCAAAATAGCGTCACATTGTGAATGTTTATTAAAACTATGTATGTTCGTACATACATACATACATACATACATAGGCTTTAGTCCGCGGTGCGACCACATACAATATACATACATATACATGTATATAGTTAGCAGCGATCGGCTGACAGCAATTTGCAAAACTAGTCCTTCACTTTAAATGCCAACCTCGAAAGTCCTTTAGTTCGATGGGCCACAGCCACTTCCAATTCTCAACAAAATTTGCTCGTTTTCACTTTTAACTCTTCGTAATATGAATTTGGTTTCTTGCAATTTTTCCTCAATATTTTGTTTGATTAATATTTAAGTTAATTATACATGTGTCAGATACTTGCAATACCTAATTCAATGGGATACAAATAGTTATGCCGCAAGCTAACTGCCACTTGTGGATGCTATTCAATCCCTTTTCAGATAATGCTCATTTTCTATTTATTTATAATTAACTTTTTTTTTTCTTTTTAATATTTGAGAATACTTTGTAATAGATTTATTAAACACTTAATTTCACGATTTTCGATTCCTACAATAAATTTATAGTAATTTTTCAATTTGTTCACGTTGGCTTTAAGTAATACTAATAACCTGCTCAATGGAATGTCCTCTTAGCTGAAATTTTACTCAAGTTTGAATTTTGTATTCTATTATTTATTGATTATAACATAGTTAAAGTCAAATTATTATATATATACATATATATATATATAAATTTTGCATAGTATAAGATTCAAACTTTTCATATAAATATTTTTTTTATTATTTTTTTTTTGAGTCGCACCACTTTTTTGCTTTTTAATCAAAGTACTTTTGTACTTTTGTATTATATGAATTTCCGAGCATTTCTCGTATCCACAAAACGAGTCTTTATTTGCGCAGCACAATTAGAAAACTACATCTGATAATTGACGGTAATAATTTTAATATGTTCCGATTAGACTTAAGTTTTCATATCTATATGTATGTAATAACTAAAACTTACATATATGTACATATGTACATTAGAATATGTATTTTATTAAAGTTATTTACGAGAGCTTACCAGTTTTAGTAGTTAAGCTTAGTTAATAGATTAGACATTTTTAAGTCAATCCAATTCACTTTTATAGGAATAAACATTTTCTAAATACTATATACATTATTTTGTAAATAAATTTATATTTTAGATTATGTTAATTTGTGGTTTATACATAGACTATTTCGCCGTTCGCACATTTGATTTGACCAAGCACTATAATTTTTGCATTATTTATTTTTCTTTTTTCATTTACATACTCCAACTGCACAATTATTCAAAAATGTGTATTAATTGTGTTATTACCCAACACACTAAAAACTTATGGTTTGAATACAACCCAATTTTCCCAACAAAAAAAAAAAAACAAAACAAAAAAACTGTGTACATTGGAACATAAAAATAACACCAAACTACTCTAAAAACTTTGTATAATTTTTCCATAAAAAAAAAATGTTCGTCAAAATACTATTTTACAAAAAAAAAAACAAAAAAAAAAAACAAATTCAAAAGTAAACCACCCGATTTGGAACTTGAGGGTTTGTTCAAACGTCATTTTACCACCGTGGAGTTTTTCCAAGGAACCATTATGAATCCGATTGATCTGCAAAGGGTTAAGGTAAAACAATTTTTAATTTTATACGTTTCTCTATGTTTATTTGTTTTATTTATAATTTTGAGTATTTCGTTGTCGTTTTCATTTGTGCGTGTTTTCCCAACTTCAACCAACTTAAACCAACCCCGACAAATTGTTAACATACTTACACACACTTACCATAACGAACGCTCATACAAATGTATCAACTACCCATATACATATATATATATATAAAATATAAAATATATATATATATGTGTATGTACTAAATATGTATTTATGTAATGTTTATAAATGTATGTATGTAAATCATAGCTATAAATGTGCTCATTGTTCATTGTCGCCTTTAGTTTTGTGTACATCAAAGGAGCAACATTCATTTGTATCTAAATATGTATCAGTTGGTGAATTGCAATGCGTTAGAAGCTGCAGCCTTAGACTACCGATATTTGTGTTAACTTGTTTACTCTACAAAAAGTCACATACATATATACACATATATACATACTTACACAGCCACGATAATTCTAACAGAGCCACACGGATACACTGTAAATTGTTGACGTTATTATTGTATGCAAACATTAATCGTGATTCATTATTAGCTTAAGCGGCATTTAAATACTATAATGTTATTTTTAACTTACTTATGTATGTATGTGCTAAGTATATTACTGCATTTTAAACAATAAAATATCTAAATTATTAAGTATTTTTACAATTAAAAGAACCCTTATTCCGATGATGCATTTAATGCAGCTACAACATTTTAGGAAATATCTATTCAGGAATTCTAGACAATACTTGAAAAAACAAAAACTAATCTACTTAAATTATACTTATTTTCGATGTACGTCTAACAGTATTTAGTGAGAGGCTCTATAAGATATGAATAGATTCGGTACATCCAACCAACATATTCTAAAAACTAATCTGTTAAGAAATAGTAGAATTTCCTTTGGATGAATGAAAGATCTTTAATAAGGTATTCTCTTAATTGATAATAATTTGTGGACTCTCCTCTGACAGGTTGTGAATAAAAATTAAAAAGAAAACGTATGCTAGTAATAAATTATTATTATATAATATAGGAGCAACAAAATAGTATTGCTCCAAGTTTTTGAAATTTTCTTACACTGTGGTTTTTCTAATCTACAAGCCTAAAAACTCAATTTAAAAATTCATTGGGGTCAAGTTTTTTTATTTTTTTTTTTGTGGCATAATTTTATAGCACCAAAAATCAATATACAACTTTAACATTTTAACAGATGGTTCACACTTGTTTTGGGAAACTCCGGTAATTAAAAATATGGAGCCAAGGTTGTTTAGTCCCTTTTTATGGGGGCAATAATATATATAAGCAAAAAGGATAAAGTTATTGTACATCTACTATAAAGAAATAATAAATATAATAATAATTTTTGTTTAAAATGTGATTTGAATGCTCTGCATTATGACCAGAGAACAACAGCATTCATCTAATATAAGATTATGTAAGCGCCTTCAGTGCTCAAGTATACGCTTATTCCTGTACATTATGTATATATCTGAATATTGAAATTGAAATATTCAATCGATATGGCCTATATCCGCATCTATATCTGCAAGCAAATTTATTCTGCTTTCAAACAATGCTTCTACGTTTTTGTTGTAAATATATGAAAACAAGAAAACTGGTGTTTCTTTTGCTTTTTCATATCTATTGTTCTGTGGAAATTGCATGCTGCATGTGGGCTGTGTTGCACGTAATGACAAACGGTTTACAGTTAACAATATATGCATATGCATGTTTACATGAAATCAATTATGCAATGCAAAACTTGAGTTTGGCTTTTTGGTTTGTATATTTGCTTTTATCTTTGGTTTTGATTCAAAAAACACCCTAAACGACACCCGAGTTCTTTGTATACCTCTACCTCCACCCATGCACCGAGCGTTCGCTTTTTGAGTTTTTATCATTGTTGTTGTCACCTATGAACTGGAAGTTGAACAACAAAATATCAAAAAAAAAAAAAACAAACCAAAACAAATCCAGTTACAAAACAAAACACCAACAAATTAAATAACCGCTTACTGTCTCCCTATCGCCGGTGTTGCCAAAGCTAAACAAAGTCAAGTCCTTAATGTGTGTTGCAAGAAAATGGGGCAACGTTAAATCGTTTCCCAATCATATCCAAAACACTTCACTTGTGACATTTCAACTATTTGTACTATACTTAGTTGTGCAGTCAATGTACGTGTAAACCGCTTACTAACTTTAACTGTTAATAATACAAGACAAGTCTGTATACATACATACATAATACCGTGACACAACGTAAAGAAAATCACAATCACTAAAAAACACTTAGCCACCTAACAAAAAACATACAATGTACCATCGCCACTTTGAACAGATCAACATAACAATACTTACATCAACAACAAACGTCTATAGCTCTGCTTAGCTATAACATAGACATAGACAATGACTAATATATACATATATATATATACATATGAATAATTTCTATGAATCATTAACTAATCAAATACTATTCCACAAAACAAAAACACAAAAAATAAAGGTACACGAAGCCGATGCCTGCCTGGTGCTAGCTAACAAATATTGCCAAGATCCCGACGCAGAAGATGCTGCCAACATAATGAGAGTTATCTCGATTAAGAACTACAGCGACGACATACGTGTCATCATCCAGCTGATGCAGTACCATAATAAGGTAAGATCTACGATATTTAAGCAGGTTCTCCTTCAGTAAAGCTTACAAATTCCGGCAAAGATTCAGAACATTTTCCTAACTGTTTTACTCTACTAGAAAAGGTACTGATAACTTCATTTTACCGTTACGCTACTGGTGTGGTACCGGTGCGTAATGTTTCAATACAAAAGTTTCAAAAACTGAAATCGTTTTACAATACAAATTATCATGAGTACATATAAAATCACACTTGATGTTCCGATACGGTCTTTTAAATACAATTAATATCATTCCGGTACTTCTTAAAAACAAAATGTTATATTTGTGTCCTGCTTCCGATTTCGATTCCGATTGTTATGCATTATCTATAAAAATTGCGCTTGTGTTGGGCAATGAAAAGCTCTCTATTATAATTTCTAGTAGATCATGTGAAAGCACAATAGCCACTTTAGTGTACATGTGAAAGCTCGAGTGTACATGTGAAAGCTCGTGTGTACATGTGAAAGCTCGTGGAAAAGCTCGCTAAATGGGTATGCTGATATTTGTAAATGATTTTTAACTTTGGTAATTGATATTTGTAGGCGTACTTGCTGAACATACCATCGTGGGATTGGAAACAGGGAGATGATGTCATTTGCCTGGCCGAGTTGAAGTTAGGCTTTATAGCGCAGAGCTGTTTGGCGCCCGGATTTTCCACAATGATGGCCAATTTGTTTGCGATGCGTTCTTTTAAGACGGTAAGTATTGCCAGAGTGTTTGACACGATTGGCTACTCCTAACAATATACCAGACACAAGCACACAACTGGGGCATATTGATATCCAGAAAGCAGGCGTTAAATATTAGCTTTTGATGACAATTGCTATATGTGGAGGAAGAAGAAGAAGGGGCAGAAGTGAAGATGATGTGAAGGGGCTGTCCCAAGTCGATTCAACCATATCAACCATAAATCTATATTATGTATGTACGTCTTTAACCCCATAGTCGCCAGAAATGCAATCTTGGACAAATGATTACCTGCGCGGCACTGGCATGGAAATGTACACAGAAACATTGAGTCCCACATTTATTGGAATACCATTTGCTCAGGCCACTGAGTAAGTTGCGCAGCGGGCCGTCCATTGTTCTATATGCTATAAAACATATCGTATCGTATCCTACTATTATACTATACCTTACTATTCAACTATGTACTTGTTAATCGTACAGCGTTGACAAATATCGTACAAAAAAAAAAAAAAAAAACCAACAAAAAAACGCAAAAATACACATACAAATGAATACACAGACACATTTTGTTCGTTCTTTAATTCTTGATCAGCTCTCTAATTGATGTTGTAACTGTTTTTATTTGATCTACTTTGACTTTGAAAGAATTTATCGATTCTGATCTCCAGATTACGATTACGATAACATCGGTGTCACAGTCTGGAGATACATGAAACATATGTAAATTGCCTGCCTATGGTGTATAATTATGATTTCATTTTGAAAAAAAAAAATAACAGAATAAAACACTGACCAATAAACACACACACACTCACACAAACACACAGAAAAACGATCGAAGTACACTGTGAAAAATTAGTCGGTGTTTTATGCTAATTCTTTGTGTACTTAATGTTCTCAATGTTTAAAATGCCTTCAGTGTTTGCAAATATAAAATGAAATTCTTGCAGAATATTGTTTTCATTACAAATATGTTTGCAGCCAGACCGCTCTGTTAACTCTGCATATCTAGGAAAATACACACACAAACACACATAGACACACACACACATGCAAAATACAAACACATACACTGTAAGAAATCGGGATCATTGTAAAACGCTAATTGTATGGTATCTTTGTGTGCTGTGCTCTTTGAATTCAGAGCAGCGTCCATTTAAGTTGATGTGATGATTTTTTATGTTGTTTTTTATGGTTTTGTCTTCTGTTTGAATTATGCTGATTTAATACAAACTTACTTTTCATTTTTGTTGGAACTCTATAAGTCTCACTCTGTTCGTAATATTCCAAGAAGTGCCCGTTGCTATGCCCACACACATATATATACATATATGTATATATATATAGTAAAATGCTGTTTCTATTGCTAGAAATAATTTTGAAAAATGTGTCGAAAATTTGGAGATGTTTGCCAAAGCTAAAGTTGATGTAAGCCTGACCCACAGACCTGCACACACACACACACACACACACACGCACACACACTGACTCACAAAGTTGCCACAGTGTGCCCGTTTGTACATATATGTATGCCAAGCAACAAAAGAGAAGCCCGTACTTAAGTGCCCCAAATGTCCAGTGTTGAGAAATGCGCACGCTACCGAAATTTGATATAATTCTTATGCAGCCCTGAGCCTGATCGATAACAATGCGCATATGAGCCAATATATGAATAAATCTCAAGACTCAATCAACTCTCCACTCACACAGTGCCAATCAACAAATAACAACCAGAACATGAAACAAGAAACAAGAAACAAGAAACAAAAACAACAACCGTCACGTAGTTACATTAGCGAACTTACTAAATCCAAACCACAACAAAACCATTTTCTAACTTTCAGTCACCAGACACACAGGCCTGGCAAAATGATTATCTTCAAGGTACAGGGTGTGAGATGTACACCGAAACTCTATCACCTTCATTTACCGGCATGACATTCCCACAAGCCAGCGAGTAAGACTCCAAAATGAGAAATTAGCGAAACAAAATTTACAAAAAAAAAAAATAATAAAAAAAAAAATGTTTACAAAATCCAAAACAAAAATATTATAATAATAATAATAATATTATTAAAGAAACAACTGTATAAAAAATACTTTTGCCTTGTACAATATGTTGATTACAAATTTGATTTGTATCATTTGTTTTAGTTGAATTCTGTTTCGTTTGTTTTATTCCTTCTACTATAATACTTAAGTGTAACAACTACTTTTTGTCCCCATTACTACTTACTATTCTACTTACTCGTACTACTTACTACTTACCTAGTTTCATATCAAGTCTTATGACAAGATCCATATACAAGTGAAAAGAAATCTAGCAGCAAACATTGATCTCTTCCTCTTGTATGTTTAACATTTAACATTTAACATTTTTATGTATTATTTGGTTTTTGGATTAACAATCGCATTGCATCCGTTCGCATATAAAAAAAAAAAAAAAAAAAAAAACAAATAACCAGCCACAAAGTACAAACAAAGTTTAGAATATACTACTACTTATCTAGACACCGTTCGCTTGCTACCAACTCCGCTCCGATTAGTCCCAGCTCAAGCCCAAATACTGATTACATAACAGCATATCGCATATACGGCATACAAACACATATTTTCTTCGAGTGTATATATAGCAAACTATGCGTAGAAACCACCAAAAAGATAGCTTGATGGCGTCTGACTTGATGAATTGTAACAGTTCCCAAAAAATTCCCTTATTGCATGTGCATCGATGTTTTTGTGACACCTTTGATCCACCTACACCCACCACCCACCACCCACCACCCACCACCCACCAACAACCACCCACCACTCTCCACATCCATTACTATTGACTTGTTTGTCGCAATTTTGTTTGTTTTTTTGTAAGCATTATGTGAAGCATGTGTTTTTCATTTGTTTTTTTGTACAGTGTACGCTTTCAACGCACAAACACACAAAACGCATGCAAAGTTTAGAATGGTTGTAGTATAATAATAATTTTAAATTAGCTTAAGTAAACTGAATATATGTAAACGTAACTGTAAATCTAAATGTGAATAACACGAATATATTCAATTTCTTACTCGGCGTTTAGACTGTGCTTCTCCAAGCTGAAACTGCTGCTGCTTGCAATCGAAATCAAAGGAGCCGAGGAGGGCGTAGATAGTAAGATTTCCATAAATCCACGTGGCGCTAAGATCCAGGCAAATACGCAGGGTTTCTTCATAGCACAGAGCGCCGATGAGGTCAAGCGGTAAATGAAATGAGGTCTCTGTTGCAAGTGTCTATTCAAAAGTTTTCAATGTTCTCCACAACTTTGTTCACAGTGCGTGGTTCTATTGCAAGGCTTGCCACGAGGACATCAAGGACGAGACGCTCATCAAGAAGTGCAAATGCAAAAACTGTAAGCAAACTTTTGTGCCATTTTATTGACTTGTTAAGACAGTACTTGTGTCTACAAATGTATTTGGGTTTCATTTATTTCTATTTACTTATTGTATTTAATTTTTGTTTTTACATTATTTTTTATCGAGAGATACAACGTGAACAGCTAAAGTTAAAAAAAAAAAATAAACAAAATAAAATACATTTTAAGTACAGGCAACCAAATAGTTTTAAGTTCTTCCATAAGCTGCAGGCATTCAATAGATTAAGCAACGTCCTATAATAATCTTTATATATACTATATATGTATGGATATGAGGATACGAAAAAATGGTTCCTCAAAACATACACAAACTTATTCCTAAATTATCTTTACCACAATGAAAATTGTGCTGTTTCTGGCCCCTTAAATCACTTTAATTACAAAACAACAACAACTTGCATCTAACTTTGCGACTTAACATTTGCATATACTTACAAACTTAAGAATGTGTGTATATGGATATGTATGTGTATGTAACACAGAATATATATATATATGTACGTACCTATGACCTGACAACAACCTGAAACAGTTTTCGAATTAAATGTAATACATAATAATACAAATAAATGTCATAACTTTGTCCCACAGTGACGGTTCAGCCGAGGAGCAAATTTGATGACTTAGGTAAATCTAAATTGTTCAACATAACGTTTAAACCAATAAAATAAAAATTAAAAAAAAAAAAAAAAAAAAACACACTAACAACATTCTACAAAAACAAAACACCGACCAATGCCACTGATCCACCCACTGAGTTTTGAAGTTTTTTCCCTTATTCCAACATTGTTTACAGTACGCAACTTCCAAAATTTGTTTTGTTTGGATGTACGTTATATACAACAAATACTAGTTCTATAATAACTATAATAAATCCAACTGCATATGTTTGCCCAACCATCATTTTTTAATCCTCAATTCTATTTAAACATATTTACACATAATGCGCACCTTTCTTTTTTCATTTTCAATTTATTTTGAAATCAGTTTATTGTTTTTTGGATTGCAAATTGTGCAATTAGCACTGGAACAGTGCGAAGCCATGATTCGAATATTTCCCAAAAACAACTCACTCACAATTACGTAAATATAACATTTAATGAAGAACAAGTCCCGTATCTTTGGATATGTGCAGTTAATTTTTGATAACTTTTCTTTATTATATTTGATATGCGCCTCTACTCGTATATAATCCACGTCGGTTACACATACATACTATATACATTATTACATACATAAACACACACACAAACACACACACACACAAGTATATACGTTCTCTGATGGCTTTACATAACGTACCCTTGAACTGTAAATATGTTTGTGCAATATGCAACCCTGTTTTTGGATTTAAATATTACCAACAAGTACTGCCACAGAAAATTCGAATCATAACAATTTCTAAAATTAATTTCTGACTTCATATTAAATATTTACTTAATTTGTGTTTTTTTTTGATAGTTTCCTCCTTCATTTTTTCTTGTGTTTTATCTAAAAAGCTTTACGCCAAATGTGTGGTCCGCTTTTGGCAATGGCAATTCTGTGAGCAATCAAATTTGATATTGACTCGATTCAACTTTTTGCAGTGCATGTCAAATTCTACTCATGCATCTTATCCGTTTTATTTCAATATAATTTAAAAGATACATCACAAATGACTTTATAAGATATTTTGGGAATTCGTCAAACTATATTTTTGATAAGAATTTCAAAGTGCACAATCTTAAAGCTCTGTCTCGCTACGCCTCTCGCTCCCTCCCTATCTTTAATAACTCTCTCGCTCCAATAATTTTTTCTATACGTTATATGTGTTGATGAAAAAAAAACGAAACCAATATATATATATATATATATATATATATATATACTTATATATACTTACAAGAAGTGCATGGAAATGAGCACAAAAACGAATTTAAAAATTTATATCACTCTATCACGATTCAACAAATTCGAAACTATTTCTTTTTTTTTTGATAAATATTTTTGACTCACCTTTTGCAGCTCTGATTTATAATTGCGTTACTAATGAAATTTACCTAACTTCAATTATACATACATTCCTATTTACTATATATATAGTAGCAATAAGTTATTCAAATGCAGCGTCGTTTTCTACCACCAGTTGAAGCCTATAAATGTTTATGTTAAGTTTTAAGTTCCTTATCTTCTTGGCGTGGCACTAACCCCACTTACAAAATTTTAAACCAATATATATATATATTAAATAATAATTGTAAATAAGTACATAAGAGTAGATGTCCCCTCCTAATTAACTAAAAACAAAAAACAAAAACAAAATGTAAATAATTTTAATGAAGGTTTTTCTCACACTTTCTGGATACTACTGCTAATTTGTATCCATATCCATAAAGAGCGTTCTCCATCATTGACATTGAGTCGTGTAACTGACAATTGTTGTTATGTATTTGGTTTCTATGTAGCATACTTACTATATACAAACATAATTATAAATAACTGGATATGCATATTATGTATCCATAATTTAGCTGCAATGTTCTCAAGTAGTTAGTAAGTTTCCAACTTTTGCGTTGCCTGCGGCTGGCTTACAAAATAATGAATTGCAAAAGTGCGCTCTTAACTGGGAAAAGCTGTGTTCACAAATACAGCTGCCAATTTTGATATGTCTAGTGTTAAGTGTAGATTACAAATGATCCTAGTTTGTGTGTGTGTGTGTGAGTTATTTGGTCCTGTTACTTGTAAATACGAATACTATGAAATCCCTAACCATCTTACAGATGTGGGCATGATTATGATGCAGACGGGGATGGTCAACCAAGGCATCACGTCGGTGATGAATACAATAGAGGGTACGATTAAAAAAAAACAAAAAAACAAAAAAACAAAAAAAAAAACAAAAAACAAAAATATAAAGAAAATCAAATACCAAATCCTAATAATAATTACAAGTTGCGGTACTATATACCTAATTGTATACTATACAAAGCCAAAATGATTTATTTGTTGCTGCTAAAGTGTTTAATCGCCTAACCGTTTTTTAAAAGCCAAACACTTTCCAAGTCCTTGTTTTGTATTAACTAAAAACGAATATGTTTAAAAATAAATATAAAATATTTTTGACATCGTTGCACTTGGATTTGGAGAGTGTAAATTGAATTCGGTTAACTGAATTCTAATCCGAAACATGTTTGCCAACAAGTGAGCAAATATAAATTAAAAAAAAAACTAAAAACAAAAATTTAAAACAAATGCTTGCAGAATTGGTATAAATTGATCATAAATGCAATTATTAATCAGTTTAGTAGAACATAATATACGTAAATGCTATGTCAGTGTACCTTTAACTTATGCCAAAAGAACCCTGCTGCTAAATGCGAGTTCCTGCATATGTCTACCATACCAAACCGACCCCTCGCCCTGCTTTACTCGATTACGGGATAACAGAGACAGGTCAAATGAAATGATAAAAGACAGGGTATGTGTAGTTGGGATTGTCGAACAATTTAACTGCGATTACAAATGATTACGAATTTAAGAAGTGTACTTAACTACTTTTCTGTTGTTCTTCTTCTGTCGCTCTATTGTTCGCTCTATCGTATACTCAGTATAAATATTACATTCAATATAGATTTCCATTAGTTTGCAACGATTTCTGGTTTGATTCTTCTACGTCGCGCGCATAAAATCATATATAAAAAAATAATATCATAACTAGCTGATATTCTATACATACCTACAATCATGAATTACATACCATATATTAACTGAAAGTTCAAGTACAACGTGTGGCGTGCGATTTAATTTTATATATTTTTCTTAATATATCTAATTTTTTTTTGTTTAATTAGGTAATATATATATATCAATAATTATAATTTGTGATTTAAATAATTATATATAAAATTATGTTTTAAGTTCAATTGCTGATTTGCAAAAAGAATAAGAAAACCAACTATCATTACCTTACCATCATTTACCTATTCACACAAATCCTATACAATTCTGTTTTCATGAAACAAAACAGTGGCCACCTTCCGGAAAGGCGTCCGAGCCGTACAAATGGTTGGGCGTGCAAGTACGTATAACTTTCTCCCTATTCTCTCTCTCTCTCTCTCTCTCTCTCTATCTATCTTTCTCTATATACATACATATAACTTCTCCATGTCTCTACTGTACTGTAATTCTATAATGCATACAAAACAAATTAATGAAAAGAAAAAAAATAAAATAAAAAATGAAAACAAAAATTGTACACGACAAATCTGAAACAAAATCACTCAACATACTTACAACATTCAAGTACTTACTACCAATAAAAAAAAGTCCTTTGTTTCCAAAAACGCTCACTAACTCACATTTATTGCTATTGCTGATGCCAGTTCAGTCAGCCAATAAATAAACCAGCCAAGACAGTCAATTCAAGTGGAAGACCCTCAACGAAAATTATCCCAATCATTCACTCGATACACACACAGGCGTACTGCAAAGCACACTGATTGTTGCACACTCGAAGGAAACTACACACACAGTTACACACAACACACACTTATAACCGTTTCTACTCGTTCGTTCTCGTAATTGTGTACTTTTCATAATCAATTTTTATCTTAACTACTTAGTGTGTGTGTGTAGTATATTGTCGATAGATACAAAAAAAAAAAAATTAAAATAATAATAATAAAAGAATTCCAATTTATTTCTGAAAATAATTAACTACAAATAATTCAAGATTACCCTTAAGAATTTAATCTGACGTGTTTTCGTATGTATTCCATACTACAATCTTGTTACCATTTTACCATCAAGTCGATATATTCATATTAAATATCTTTAATCGTATTTTGTACAAACTTTCTGTACAGCAGTTTATAAATATAATTATTTTTCATTTTCACCGTTATAATCGTTGACTTTGAAGTTTATTTCAAACTCAACCATTCTTTTCAACAAGTCGTGACATTTTCGCAGATGCTTTTCGTATTCGTAGAATCAATGGTTCGAATACAATACAAATAGCATCTACATTTTTTTGTTTATTCAATTTATATGAAATATCTACTCTGTACATCATCACATATACAAAACTCGAAAACATATTATGTAAAATACAAAAAGAAATACATCAATTTCTGATTCTGGGGTTTGCTCTTTTTTATGTAAAACAAATCATACTTCTATGTATTTCCCTACTCGTACCTGTACCAACTTCTACTTCTACTACTACTACTACTACAATACTCGTACTATGTATTTAAATGTCTGTGTGTGTGTGTAGAAGACGATGAATACTCGTTGTCAAGTAAGTCAAACTAACTCAAGTAATCATATACTCAAAACATTATTAATTTTAAAGCCGCATCTGTATTTGTCATAAACATTTAATAGGATTCACATTTTAGAATTTACCAATTTTCAAATATGTATTTTCTTTAGTGTGCCAGTGCACGTTTTTTACTTTTATTTTTCATTTATTTATCATTTTAGTGGATTCTTTCTTCCTGTGTTGTAACTAGTTTTTCAGTTTTGAAAAAAAAAAAATTTCATAAAATAATATTAGACAGAAAAATCAAAAATGATGTTCCAAGAAAGCAAAGCTATAATTGTATGACAAGTATTACCCACTATCGATCATGATCACCAGCTGCCCTGCCAATCGCCAAATGCACGACATTTACATTTAAGCAGCGAACTTTAATGAACAAAAAAAAAAATAAAACTTACAATTAATTAAACAAAGTGTTAAATGAAATAAACAGTTTGTAGTAAAGACACTCTTAGGTTGAATATTCTGGAAAAGCGTTCTTTAAGTGGGTGTTAGATTTCTAGTGCATAACAGTTGAACCAAATGCTTATTAAATTCAAAACCACCAACTGATGGAAGAAAAGTTAATGTTAAATACTTGTCAAATACGCTTTCATTGTAGCAAACTAATACCTATGATCTTAACCACTATTCACTTATCCAATGTCAATGTGCCTATGCCAGCGCCTGCTTTACTTGCTTACTAGAGTTGTAGTTTTTTCAGCATTACTTACTTGTTGCCTCTTAATTAAATATTGCTCGACAATTATATGCATGTTTTCTAATGCCTTGATTACAAATGCACTATATAAATGTTAATGTAAATGTAAATATAAATAAATATATTTTTTAGTCAATACCCGAATGAAAATTCCTGATCTCATTTCCCCAGATCATGGTGATCACTTTTCCTTACTTTGGTATGACTTTCGGTTAAACACATTTTTTTCCATTACTTTCTTGGGTGAAATCAAACCTATGTGACATTTTAATAGCCCATCTTATTTGATTTGAAGATTATGTAATTGCTTTATGTACAATACAACCGCAACTTTTACAATTTTAGTTCCTACAAACACAATATTCCCACAATGAAAAAAAAACAACCCAAATTTAATGTATCCACCATCAAACCCAAATTATAAGCTTCACATAAAAAAAAAAATTTTGTCTTTTACACAAAAAAAAAAAACCAAAAAAAAAAAACAATTTGATTACCTAAAGCTGTGCGATAACAATACCAAAAATATCTTACAGATGAACACCATCCTGCACCCACATTTACGCCACCAGAGCTACCCAAGCGGGTGCATGTGCGTGGATCTGTATCGGGTAATGTCTCAATATCAGCTTGTTTAAGATCTAAAATCAAAACAGTGCTGCCAACATTTACTTTAAGTCTGTCCAAAAATAAATAATATCAAACAGTACACAAAAAAAGAAAGGTTATTTTGACCAGGATTTTCTGTGAAAACACACACAAATATAATTTTACTTCTTTTTTGTTTTTAATTTTCCTTTGTCATAATTTGCCTTTTCATTGTCTTATCATTTGCTCATGTTGTGCCAAAGCTCTGTGCTGAAACTACGTCCAAATGCCCAAATCAATTAATTAATTAAATAAAAACCAGATCTGAACAAAAAAATAAATTAAACAATTATAATTAGCTATTTGCTATTTTGTTTTGCTTTTGATTTTGATTGCATACAATATGTTGTTTTTGTGTTAATTTTTGAAAAAAAGAAAATTTTTGTAATTTGCTAATGTAAAAATGACAACGATTGTTTTTCATAAATGTAAATGTTTATATTCCATAACTATCTAAAGAAACTGCTAACTCTATTGTTCTTAACAGTCATATAATATTGATTCGATATTGATGTCTACTTATTTAAAGCATTTCACTATACAATCTGTAAACATTTGTGTGTGTGTGTGTGTGTGTTGTGTTTTGTTTTGCATACATATATTTGCTTGTTAAATACACTGTTTATTTCTTGTGTCCACACACACAACTCACAGCTACAAGTTTTCAACTAAAAAATCGCAACAACCTTCAAGCAAAAGTAACAAGCAACTAGTTATTTACTTACTACTTGCAACACGCGGCTCAAAACTACCTTTCTTGATTAACTTGACTAAAACCCAAAAAATTTTCCATAGCACTCTGCCCGCAATCTCAGAGAATATAAGTCTTACTAATCGAATGTATCTGCTGTATCTTTCTATCTCTCTCTCTCTCCGTCTCTCCGTCTCGCCTTCTCACTCTCACACACATTCTCTCGCTCTTGCTGTTGTTGTCTCCAACTGCTGTTAACTGTTCGATTTAACATTGCAACGCAACGCAACGCAACGCAACGCAACGCACTTGCCACAGGTGATATAACACGTGACAGAGAAGATACAAATCGTAAGTTTGAACTAAGTACTACTACTATTTATCTTACGGTACCCCTGATACTACAGTTAGTAAGCTGAGGGTCAATGGACTTTGCCACTCAATCTATGTGTGTTTTTTTTTTTATTTTCCCTTTGCAGTACTCAATCGGAATGTGCGGCGCCCGAATGGTACTGGCAACGGTACAGGTGGCATGCATCACATGAACAACACTGCCGCTGCGGCAGCGGCAGCTGCAGCTGCCGGCAAGCAGGTTAACAAGGTAAAGCCAACGGTTAACGTGAGCCGCCAGGTGGAGGGTCAGGTCATATCGCCATCGCAGTACAACAGGTGAGTCAACTTAATTGAGGCAACTTTGCAACAGTCCGAGTTTTTACTCAACGCGATCGGGTGGGCGAAGCACGGAATCAACTACACTTATACAACTAATACACAACAACAGAAGGGCACTCGGCTTCAATTACAAAGTACTTGCATAATATATATACATATATATATATATATATACTTGCATCATATATATATATATACCACATAAATAGAAAGCAAAGCAATGCAAATTCGGTAATCGAGCAAGAATAACACTTAAGGCCTTCGCTGTTCAGCTGCATTCTATAATTTCCTGGGTTTTTTTCTTCTACTTTGCAATACTAAAACAACAACAACAACAACAAAACTAAACGTTAAACATACTATTTAAGTTCGGTCACCTTATTATTCTTTGTTTTATTCCACACCTAACAAATAACACTCAGTTCGATGGCCCTTGAAGGGTCACGCCTCATACATATGTAAATGCTCTTTAAATATAGATTAATCTTTTAACACCTTAACAAATTGTCTAAATTACACTTTCACAAAAAACAACAATAACAAAAAAAAAAAACAAAAAAAACAGAAAAAACAAAAACAATTTTAACCAGTTAATATGTATAAAAAAACGAACAACATTTTGTTTCAGGCCACCAGAAAATGATGCTAACCCTTATGCGGGCTATCAACTTGCTTACGAAGTTAAAAAGCTCATGTATGCGTCCATAATTTCCTAGAAATTTTACTTAAAAAACAATCTTACAAAAAAGCCAAAAGCGTTTTTAAACTTTTACTACTACTACTACTACTACAACTACTACTATAACTTAGTATTCGTAAATTCTTATTCAAAACTATGCGCATTTTGTTAAACACACATTAATTGGTTGATTGAAAGCTATTCCATACATCAAATCCAAATACAATTCTTAACTATGCGTATGCGTCATTTGTTCACTTTGCTGTCTGTGTGCCTTTTTTTATGTATTCGTATTTATATATGTGTGTGTACGTGTGTGTGTGTGTGTCGTCTGTCAGTGTGTGTTTGTGTATCAAAAGTCTTTTAACATCCAACTCATCTATGTACATTTACATAAGACCTTTCAATATCAGCTGCGTCATCTTCAACATCAACAAATTTCAAATTCTGTGTCTCTTTTTGTAAAAAAAACATTTTTTTATTCTCAGTGTATGCGTGCCACTAATCTATAACTATAGCTGTAATTAATAATTGTGTACATTTTAACTTAACGCAATGAATAACTTGTGTTGTTTAATCGTATTTGTACTTAATTGTAAATAACAGTAATTACATCATTGCTGCATTTTAATTGCTTATATTATTTAAATGTGTATGTATGAGTGTGGGTGTGTGTGAGTGCGAGTGTGTGTGAGTGTGTGTGAGTGTGTGCATCTAATCATACCTAATAATGAATAATTGTAAGAGTCAATCCCAGACAAGCGTAACCAGAATGATGAATTTAAATCGAATTTAAAAATCCCTATCGAATATAATTTGGACTAATTCATTGCAATAATATTTTCTTACTAAAATAAGATTTAATAGATCGTTTAATATTACAAATGAATTTATGATAATCTCTTCTGCTCCGTTCCAAAATTTGAAGGCTTCGTGGGGGGTTTCTTTTTAAAATAATAAATGCTTAAATTATTTCAGGATCAGTAAAGTTAACTGTAATAAAGGGAATCAGTTCAAGTAATCAATTCCGCCAGTTTTAACTTGGCTGCTATCTTTTTCTACCTCTCTCTATCTCTCTCTCTCTCTCCCTTTCTTTCTCTGTCTCTGTCTCTTTCTCTGTCTATCTCTTTCTCTATGTATTAATTAAATTTTTGAATTTTTCTTATTATTTGGTTTCGACCGAGCACAAACTCATCGAGTTGTGTTGTGTCCACTCCGGCGGGGGCAGCAGTCGCATGTGGTGTGTCCTGCCCCTCGTGCATGTCCAACACTTTCCACTCATTAAATCACTTCACTTTATATACATATATATATAGTACACCCGAGGGCGGCCGCATGTGACCTGACCTGAGTCTGCCGCCATCGCCGGGATATTCTGAGAGTGTTTTGTGTAGTTGTATTCATATTCGTATGTATTCATATTCGTATTCATTTACTGTATTCGTATTGGCATTTGTGTGTAATTTCGCAACTATTGTTATCAGCACAAGCTCTTCCTCTTCTCTCTATTTACATACATACATACTACATACTACTACCATTATATCTCTCTAGCTATCTATCTATTGTATCGAAGACACACTTTTTATAAAAACTTATTAAGCTCCAAGTACTCGTATTCAAGTATTCAAGTATTCATTTGATTTGATTTGTTTTTTTTTTTTTTTTTTTTTGAACGAAACTCGTACTCGTAGCGTTACGAAGAACACTTTGCATTTGGATGTAGCGTTTATTTTGATTGGTTGATAATAAATGATATGGAACGAAATTATAAATAAGATTCACAAAAAATTTGGAAAATGAAAATCTAGGCTAGACAGTTAATACAACTTAACAATTTGCTTGCCTCCAGGCCAACGAGTCGCAGTTCCGGCACAGGCACACAAAATCAAAATGGCGGCGTTTCATTGCCCGCCGGGATTGCGGACGATCAGTCAAAGGATTTTGACTTCGAGAAGACCGAAATGAAATATGATTCGACGGGCATGTTTCACTGGAGTCCGGCGAAGAGCTTAGAAGACTGCATATTGGTAAGTAACGGATTATATTTTATTGCATGGATAGATCTCAAAAAATATATATTTTTAAAATGACAATTTAACATAAAATTATTCATTTAATAATTATAATTTACTTACTAACAGAATTATTATATTAAAAAAATATATTTATAATTTTTAATTATGCCTAATTGTTGGCGGCAGCAGCAAATTAGTTGTAATCATTAATTTGATAAACAGTTCAAGTTGGAGCCCTGCGTGGCTCAATATATATTAGAGTAATAGTTAAGTGCATTTACACATGCAAATTATCTTAAGTGCAGTTCGAGCTGCAGCTGCCAGCATTAGCAGCGCTCTTCTTTGCCGCGCTCTCTTGTGCAGCGCTCTCTCTCTCTCTCTCTATATATAAAGGGCCCTCGCTGATCCGCCGGCTGCTGCAGCTAGTGAGTGTACACTCTATCACAGTTGACTATTTACCGTTGTTAGTTAAAAGTTGTTCGCAGAACTCTAGCAGATCGATCAGTCTAATTAATCTCGCTGTTGAGAAGATTTAGCAATTGGCTTCAAATCTTCATTTCGTGCATCGATCGCTATTCGTCGTTGTTGAAAGACTAAGCAGTTGGCTTCTAGTCTAGACTCAAATAATCCAATACATTCGTGAATAAACTTTATAACGTTAATAAATAACTTAGTGTATTTATTTGGAACTAAAGCTATTATTAAGCGCATTTAATAAACAACATCACAAACATAAACAAACATAACATAGTGATCAAATTAGTGCATAAAACATTAAAAGACAACTTTTGTGAACTTTTCGTGCGTCGGTACATAAGCAGCTGAGCGTGGGCGATGTTCGTTGTTGGTGAATTTGTCTTCTCTGCTCTTGATGATAAATCCGCTACGCAATCGTCGTTTAGTGTGTGCCGCTGCTTCGCTTGAACTGTCGTGAACTATTTTCGTCTACATAAGGAGCTGTGCGTGCGCGATTAAGCACATAGAAACATTTTGTATTTTGTTGTTGTCGGTAAATTTGTGCATTTGGCTGCAATTTTGGGCGAGCGTTAAGCCGAAATATGTACACAACAGTCGCGTCCACTGAAAGTGTGCCTGCGCTTATTGCTTATTATAAGCGCAAGACTCAAGCGATTTATAGTGATCTACAGAGGTTTGACGAGTTGTGGTCGGTGTCGGCTATAAGTTCTTTTGATTCGGTTGAAATCAAGACTTACTTAGAACACCTCAGCACCACTGAAGCCGATTTCAACCGTTTTCATCAAGCTCTGGAACGTATTGACTATAATGAAATGTGTAGTGAGTTATATCGGTGCTTTCAATGGCTGCTTGTGACACTGGAATTCCGACTAAAGGGCCAGCTCAAATTGTGTACTTCGCGGTCCATATCGTCTACACTCCGACACATGGATTTGGCAATTGATCGCTTGACAGTTGATGATGAGAAGCGCTTGGTGTCTGAAGCGCACATCATAGATTCTGACAAGGATAATGCTAGTGCTGGAATTGGAACGGGAGATTGTGAAGTGGCACCCCCAACCGATCCAGAATTCACCAAGGATGGCGTGACTGTAGCGTTACTATTTATCGTTGTTAGTTAAAAGTTGTTCGCAGAACACTAGCAGATCGATCGGTCTAATTAATCTCGTTGTTGAGAAGATTTAGCAATTGGCTTCAAATTTTCATTTCGTGCATCGATCGCTATTCGTCGTTGTTGAAAGACTAAGCAGTTGGCTTCTAGTCTAGACTCAAATAATCCAATACATTCGTGAATAAACTTTATAACGTTAATAAATAACTTAGTGTATTTATTTGGAACTAAAGCTATCAAAAAGCTGATAGCGCAAACACTAATTATAATTTTTATTTATTCTAAGTGGATGATTTAATTTAATTATTTAAAAATCTATAATAATCATTATGCACGATTTAGGAATAATTTTATTTTTATTTTTTTGCAGGATCGAAATCAGGCGGCGATGACTGTACTAAATGGTCATGTGGTCGTTTGCCTGTTCGCCGATCCAGATTCACCACTAATTGGGTTGCGTAATCTGGTGATGCCGCTGCGCGCATCCAATTTCCATTACCACGAGCTCAAGCATGTGGTAATTGTGGGCTCCGTCGACTACATACGACGCGAGTGGAAGATGCTACAGAATCTGCCCAAGATATCGGTGCTCAATGGATCACCGCTGAGTCGGGCCGATCTGCGGGCGGTCAATGTCAATCTGTGTGATATGTGCTGCATATTGTCTGCAAAAGTTCCTAGCAACGATGATCCCACACTGGCCGACAAGGAGGCCATTCTCGCCTCGCTTAACATCAAGGCGATGACCTTTGACGACACGATTGGCGTCCTGAGCCAACGCGGACCGGAGTTCGACAATCTGAGCGCGACCGCTGGCAGCCCCATTGTGTTGCAACGTCGCGGCTCAGTGTATGGGGCAAATGTGCCCATGATAACAGGTAAACTGCATCGCACTAAGTTGGCCGAGTTTATGAACGACCGAATGAATTGCGACCTACCTCAAGCGGCATACGTGAGACTGACCAGGCGGGGGGTGGGGTTAAATGGGGGGAATAATTATTATTTAATTATTGTGTCCTGATCAGTCTCATAAGCCGCATAGCTAATGTAAAAGAGGTCATGTCTTACTAATTGAACACTCTGTGTGTTTTATTGTTTGGTTGTCGTTTAAAGAACTGGTCAATGATGGTAACGTGCAGTTTCTCGATCAAGACGATGATGACGATCCAGATACGGAACTATATCTAACACAGCCGTTCGCCTGCGGTACGGCGTTCGCTGTGAGTGTTTTAGACTCACTGATGTCCACGGTAAACCCAAGTTCCAAAAACACAAACTCAGAAGAGAAATTCGCCTTAAAATTTAGAAAATATAAGTATTTTGGGGCCAATAATAGCTTAGCCTTCAAAAGCCTTCTAGCCTTCTAAAATCTAAAAACATAATTCTAAGTTAGATTTCCAAAACTCACGGGTTTCATTTCAAATATCCAAGGTAGACGTTTTGCTTTTTTTTGCTTTGTAACATTAGACTATGAGGCTTCTATGGTAATCGATAGATAATTTGTAAAAAATCAAGCCGGCAAAATAGATTTTTTTCCGAGACTGAATTTCTTTTGTATCCTTAGTCCTAAAATGTAGAATTAGTATTAGTGGACTATGAAGCCTAATTTCTAATATAGCAGCCGACAGACTATATTTTATATATTTCCCATATTTTTGGGAGTGTTTAGGAGTTGGGATAAGTGTTTTTTATTTTTAACAATTAGTTTGGTTATTTTAGAAAATATTTGTGCAAATCAAAAGAGCGATTTTCTAAATTTCAGGTCGAATTTCTAATCTGAGTATATATGTACCTCAATACCTCATTACTAACTCCCTGAATTTTAGACTTACTTCAATCAAAATGCCTTAACTCTGATACGATCGCTGATAACAGGCGGCGCCACGCCCGAATTGGAACTGATACTGGCAGAGGGTGCGGGGTTGCGGGGCGGTTACAGTACCGTCGACAGTCTGAGCAATCGGGACAGGTGAACTAAAAAAAAATGCATAAATTAATCCAATATATACTAATTAAGATGAGTGCTGCACGTTTAGATGCCGCGTGGGGCAAATCTCGTTATACGATGGGCCGCTGGCGCAGTTTGGCGAATGTGGCAAGTATGGCGACTTATTTGTGGCCGCACTCAAGTCGTATGGGATGTTGTGCATAGGACTATATCGGTTTAGGGATACCAGTTCTAGCTGTGATGCGAGCAGCAAACGTTATGTAATAACCAACCCACCCGATGACTTCTCATTACTGCCAACAGATCAGGTAAGATCCATTTAAGAGTTCCATTTTCCAACTTGCGCTTCCAACTCAAATTGAACTCCCCTTCGATCCGTTAGGTATTCGTTTTAATGCAATTTGATCCGGGACTGGAGTATAAGCCGCCCGCAGTGCGTGCACCGGCCGGTGGACGCGGCACCAACACACAGGGCTCTGGGGTTGGTGGTGGTGGTTCCAACAAGGATGATAACTCTTGATTGTTACTGTGTAGCGCCTTAACTGATGGTCCTTATTCGTACATTTGAACGATGGAGCAGTTAATGGTGTACAGAGCAGCGCATTTATGGCACAAGATCAGGCGACGTATTCAAGCATAGAGATAATCATTAGGTAAAGAAGAAGAAGACATTGCATGCCACATGAGTGGCATCAACCAAATCAAAAAAAATTAGAAAGTTTAAAATTGAAGTGCGTGAAATGCCAATAAATGCGTTACTCTGTACTTTTATGTTTGTGAAGATATCGTACAGAGTACTTCGTCTATCCAGTCAAATAATCAGGGGACAACCACATAAGCCACAACCACACAAACGACCAACGTTTTGGCCGGAATTACGCGGCAATGTCAGATATCTCCACAAACACAAAAGCCAAATATTGATTGAAGAAATAACATCTTCTTTGAAATCCATCGTTCGATTGTCAGCTGATTGCTTCCCACACCATTCCGTATGCCTTTTAGAACCTTGAAATTTACATGTTATATATATAATTTTGTACCCATATCTATCAATCTATCTATCCAATATTCTATTACCATTATTTTATCAATTACTGTTAATTTTCCTGTTTTATTTGATATTTGGTTTGAATTGTAATTTTTCTTTTTTATTATATATATTCATTTTTTTTCAAATACCTTAAAATAAATCAAACCAAAAAACAATCCGTTTACAATATTTATTATTATTTTATTTTTTTTTCAATTAGTTTTGAAGCAACAATCATTAGTTATTATGCAACACAATGGGTATGTATAATATGTTTATCAAACATTTATTGTTTGTTTGATTTCATGACCATTATTATTACCGTTAATAACTTTATTATTGCAATTACTTACTGTAATTTCTTAATATGTTTGTTCGCATTATGAGTTCACTTCATGGCGCTATCATTGCATTACAAACATATATTGAACAATTCGAAATGAAAATTCATCTCAATGGTGTGATGTAAGCAATTGGGAACCATTAGTGAGGTAAGCTACACATTAAACAAAGAAAACCAAATCAACTCTCTTAACTCTTAACTGATAACGGAGAATAAACAATGCAAACTAACAACAACAACAACAACAACATGTGCATATATGAAAATAGAACCAGGAGAATCTATGAATCTAAATATGTAAATTTAAGGGCTACATTGCTACTGTACTAAAGATACAAATGCTTACATACGGTATACACTTAAAAATATGCAAAGCTATGCAATACACTAACAGCTCTCACTAGATATATCTGTAACAACAAGAACAACTACGCTACAATTTATATATACTTACTATGTATAATACATGCCCAAACATAAAAAAAAAACAAAAACAGAAATAAAAAACAGAAATACATATTCGATAAATGCTTGACCGCCATACATACATTTTTCGTATGTGGAAAATGGAAAGCAGACGACAAAAATGGCGAGGAAAACCAAAAGTTGTGTCAGCATTCAAGTTCAAAAACTGCATTTAGATGTTTCTGAGCATGCGCAAAAAACAATTTATATGAACATATTATAATAATTTAACTATAATGTTAGCCGAAACACAAGAAATTCCTAGCGGTAATTAATTACAACAAAAGAAAAATAAAATAAATAAATAAATAAAAACAATCTGCAATCTATGGCAAAATGCCAATACATAATTAATTTAAAATTTTATATAACAAATCTTAAGGCGCAGGCTGAAAATATAAAAATATTAAAATAAAAAAAACTAATTACTAAAACCAACGGTTGTTTCAACACAAATCATACTTATGGCATACTTAAAGTATCATCTTTAGCATCAGATATTCATCAGATATATACATGAAGCCAAGCGAATGATTATTATAATAACAACACTATTGAATATTTAAAATGTTTTCAATCTGAGAATTTCCAGATTTTGTGCATGTGTGTGTACTTAGAGCAAATGTTTTAGGATTCTTCAAAAAATATTCAATTTAAGGCCTTTTCCACATAAGCGCTGCCACAAATCATAACCAACATTTAAATAGAGTAAATATCAAGTGTAAGTAGCGCATTCAAATCATAATAATTATTCAATAGAAATAAATGCATAATTGTATGAAAGCAGCTGAAGATATACATACATACATACACATACATACATGATAGATAGATATAACTACACACATACATACATACATATATCTGATATACTGAGCAGTTGACAAAATGTAGCTAGTAATATTTATATAGTGCTGTATGATGTATGCGTGCCTATTGCGATTTACGAGCAGCTGTGGTGTTCTAAACAACATTTTTTTAGATTAATAAATCGAATGTAGACCGAAGGATGAGTTTTCGTCTTTGGGCCACCTTTTCTCGACTTGTCTCAAACACTTCTATTGATCTTCTATCTTTCACGCGCTTGCGCTTAAGCCGCTAATGAAACGCTCTCTTTCTGTTTGTATATACATATATATATATATCATGTAAATAATTAAGCTACCTATGATTATTTAACTCGGATAATGTAAAAAGGTCGTCTAAACACTTTATTCTAAATACTTGCATTAATACAAATTTCTTTTCATATATAGTTTTCGGTACATGTATTTGTTCAAATGATAAACACTGCCAAAGCGTATAGAAATCACATGAAATGTACTTTAACCAAAAATCACAAGTTGCAGATAATTGTTTTTTAGTTTTATTTTTATCAGTTTTATTAACTAAAGCAACAATATGAACGTGACAGAAAATAGCACATTAGCATATGATTTTGTTATAACTAATTTACAATTTGGCACATAAGTTTAGCTTATAAATAATGACAGTAAATCGAATTCGAGCTTTTAATAATAAAAAAAAAAAAACAAAAACAAAAAACAAAAAAACAGCTTAAGCCTAATTAAGTTGATAAAGAAAAAATACAATTAAGATTGGTTTTGGTTCATTGTGTTTTTTAGTACGAAATGAATGTAGCCTTAAGCTTAGCCAAAACCTAAAACGATAAAACCAAAAAACAAAATTGTGAATATTAAGTATGCGCCTTCAAAGTTATATAAAACGTATGCATGTATGTATGTATTTAGATTAGCGGTGTGAGAAACAAATTTAAGCCACAGACAATTGAAAGTGTGCCCCAGAACATTAACGAAATGGAAACATGCTTAGATTAAAATCGAAAAAAAAAAATAACATAAAATATTAAAAGAAAACACACACATTAAAAGTTAATATGGCAGCCAGTTCATTTATTGTTAGTGGTATTTAAAAAACAAAATGAATATAGATGAAATGAAAAAAGCATTTGCAATCCTTATAAAAGGCATAGACGAAACCCAAAAGTTAAACATAATTTTTAAAAGAATAACATAGTTTTAAAATTTTTAGAAATATAATTACTCACACACACACACTCTGACACAAACAAACATACACACACACACACACACACACATATATAGACAAATGCCATCAGCGAAAACCTAATAACAACAAGAACAACAACAACAACAACAACAAAACGAACTCTCGATGTTGTGAAACTTGATCAAATCATGTTTACGCTAAAGAAAATTATGAAGAAAAAAAATCAAATGATATACAAAATGCAAAACGAGTACTATCCACAAAAAGCTTATTAAATATAAATCAAAAACTTCACAAAAAATTGAGCAAAGCTGCGTTAGAGATTTTTTCTATATTCAAACATTAAACATAATTTCTTCAATTCAAATGAACTGCTTGTCAAATCATGCTTTCTCTAGATTCTCTCCAACGCATCTGCTTTGTTCAAAAACAAAAAAAAAAAAACAAAAAAATAATAATAAAAATATATCGCCTAGAAAAACTTAACGCCATACAACTAAACACAACCGCAACGTTTTGTAGAAAATTTCGTGAGTAAAAAATGTAAAAAAAATATCATACCGGTAAATGCTAAGAATTTTACAGTAGTTAGATACTTTGTATAGGAATCAACGTTTGCAGCTAAAAAAAAAAAACACAAATGATAATTGTACAAGTTTGAGCAACAAACAAATGTTATTTTTTAAATGATTGAATATTAAAACAAAAACGTTATTAAATTTATAAATGCCGGAAAACAAAATTCAAATATAATTTTACAGTACTTTCACAATAACTGTCACACATACACATATATGTATGTATATGTATATTTATGTATATATATTTATATATATATGTACATATGCATATATATGCACCTGCACCTGCATACAAATTATTTAAGTATTGTGTGCATTGAAAATGTATAGATAAATAAAACTAAAATGCAAAAAAAAAACCAAAACATCAAATAGTCAACATAACGGTAATTGAATTTTTTAGTTTTTACTCGCAATTTATAAAATATATTTACAAGTAAAATTCTGAAAGTTTAACGTAAGTTTAAAATTAAAATGCTGATAAACAAATTATTTACATAAAATTAATTAAAACCCAATCGAATGCAGAGAAACTCATAATATATAATTAGTTTTGTTTAAAAACAGCAACAAACATTTTTGAAAAGTAAACGAAATTTTAAATAACAAACCAAACACCTAAAAATTCATATTTTAAACATTTGTCTAAGAATAAAATAAAATAATAAATATAATAAAAGTAAAAAAAACAACAGATAACTGTAATTAAATAAATGGTATAATAATAATAATAATATTATGTTGTTAATGTTTAAAAAAAAACCTTGTTAAAATAATATTTCAAAAATAAAAATACGAATATAAAATTTCAAACACCGTCCGACGACGATAGCTTTTCCTTATTAAAAGTGAAATTTTTTTAGTTTTGACAACAACAACAACCAAAACAACACCAGTGACAACGAACAACCCAAAAACTGACACACATTTGGTAAGCAAGCGTCAGAAATTCCATCGACAAATTGGGTTTAGAAATTTGCAGTCATGACTCGAATAAAAATAAACCAAATTACCAAACCTACTCGAATATTCGAGTTTCATAAGCTGTTTATGCCGCCTCGAATTACACATTAGCATTATGTAATCAGCGATCAGATTAATCATATTTACAAATGCAAATAAGTGTATGTCAATTATTTTCAGATATGCGAACTTATATTAGAATCTAAACTATTAACTAGAAATTCAATGATGCAAATAAAAATACTTAAAATATGTGATTAAGCTAAGAGATACCCTATGTTTGTGTGCAAGATATGTACTAGTTTTAATTTAAAATATGACTTAGATGTGTTCTACTTGGAGTCTTGCTAAGTTAGTATTATGTTACTTTAAATGTATTGCAAATGAATACTCTTCTACTCCTCATTTATTAACACCATCAATTGGTAAATAAATTACATGAAATAGTGCATATGTATGTAGCATGCAGAAGAAAATGTCTCTGATCCCAATAGGTATATATATATTCCTGATTAGAATCAACAATCAAGAAGTACATGCAGGAAGGCATGACTACGAATACTTTTACTGGCAATACTGCATCTCATTATAATCACTATATATGTTTGCATATCTTCTAAGTTAAACACACAGTTCCGATTTTAAAACAACACAAATTTATATACCCCTCTTACAGGTTTGAGGATTTCTTGGTATAAGCTAATTATTTTGTAATTTTTGTAATTATTTTTGTAATTAATTTTTGTAATTACAAAATAATTAGATTACTATTCTATCTATTACAAAATATGTTTTCTGCGTACCCAAAATATATTATTTTTGCGGTCAATCAAAAAAAGATAGCAGGAGGGATATGTATATTTTTTTAAATTTGCTTGTACTTCTGATTAGTTGTGATACTGTAAATACGTGAGTAGCTTTATATAAACATTTTGACATAACAAAATCCTTACGCAGGTCAACGGTGGCTTTAAGTTTAAGTCTTTAAAATGCGAAATTCTAAAATCAGACTGGCTCGAAGAAAAGGATTGCTACATCAAGGCCGTTAACCGCGAGCGAAATGAAATAAACATAAAGATAAAACTGAAGAAAACGATTGTGGAGGTACACGACATTTGGCATTTTCAAATAAACCAAAACAATATTAACTTTTTGTTTAGTTCAAGGTTAACTTCAAAATGCTCAAACGGGAACGTGGTGGTTGGCATCCTTTCTTGTATGCAATGACTGTGGATGGATGTGACTTCCTTGCCAATTCTCAGAAGTATTTGGTTCCACGATTGTTGTATTCATATATAAAACCATATACAAACGCCCTGCATAAATGTCCATACGAGGTAAGCTTAACTACACTCAGAAAAAAAAATCACCCAGAACTTAAGAAAATCAACCATGTTTTCCTAATCAAACAGAAAGTCAATTTATAAAAATTCATTTGTGAGAGCTTAAAAAAATGAAAATATTTCTTAAATTTTGAAAAAAAAAAATTCATAATTTCCAGAGAGTTTCTTTGATTATGTTATTATTAGGCATTAGTATTTTCAGATTGAACGTGTAAACATTTTTAAGAGAGCATATAAATTGAAAAAATTTAATTTTAAAATCTCTAACATAGCAGTAGGGAGTGCAAACCTCAAACATATTTTCTGAATTTTAAAAATGATTTATTCGAAAAATAAAAGCTTGCATTTGTTCCTTTTAAAAATATTTTCTATAATTTTCATAATAAATTTGTGAAAAATAGAAAAGGGCTTTGTAAATTTAATAAATCTGTTTCCTTATATTAAGAAATGTATTCTAAACACAAAATAAACTTTCCAGTTTTCAGGGTGATTTTCACTTTTTATTCTAAAATCTAGCACAATTTTTTTGATTAGTAGTATTGCTTATAATATATATTTGCAGGCTAACACCTATATGTATCTAACAAATTGGACATTTGCTAAAAATAGTGTAACATCTCGATTTCCAATTGAATTTGGTGAATATGGCCTTCATACGACTTGGTACACCAATAAAACAGTCTTACTTCGAATGAATGGTTCCTTAGAGTATTTTTAAAACTTAAGAAATAGGTAGATGGTATGAAGCATACATATAAAATTATTATGAATTAAAAATCACTCATAATTCTTTTTCAACATTTTCCAAGTATTTTCGCTTTAATGAAATTCCAATTATGTTCCCACATGTATTAAAAAAAATAGTTTGGAATATTTTCGTATTATGTGTACAAACATTATTTTGAATGTAAGATACCGGTTTGGCGAAGCACGGAACCAACAACACATTAGCAGCGATCAGATTAATTATATTTACAAACGCAATTAGGTCTATGTCAATTATTTTCAGATATTCGAATTTATAATAGAATCAGATTTCTAAACTATTAACTAGAAGTTCAATGATGCAAATAAAAGTTCTTCAAATATGTGATTAAGATAAGAAATACCCTGTATTTGTGTGCAAGATAAGTACTAGTTTTAATTTAAAATATGACTTAGAAAGAAGAAGAAAATGTCTCTGACCCCATTAGGTATATCTATTCCTGGAAAGAATCAACATCCGAGTTGATGTAGCCATTTCTGTCTGTTGAAGACCATTCTACGCTCATTAGATTTACTTCGTTTTATCGATAAAAAGAAGGACATGCAGGAAGGCATGACTACGAATACTTTTACTCGCTATATATGTTTGCATATCTTCTAAGTTAAACACACAGTGCCGATTTTAAAATAACACAAATTTATATACCCCTGTTATAGGTTTGAGGTTTTCTTGGTATAAGCTAATTATTTTGTAATTATTTTGGTAATTAATTTTTGTAATTACAAAATAATTAGCTTTCTATTCTATCTATTACAAAATATGTTTTCTGCATACCCAAAATATATATTTTTTTGCGGTCAATCAAAAAAAGATAGCAGGAGGGATATGTATATTTTTTTAAATTTGCTTGTACTTCTGATTAGTTTTGATGCTGTAAATACGTGAGTAGCTTTATACAAACATTTTGACATAACAAAATACTTACGCAGGTCAACGGTGGCTTTAAGTTTAAGTCTTTAAAATGCGAAATTCTAAAATCAGACTGGCTGGAAGAAAAGCATTGCTACATCAAGGCCGTTAACCGCGAGCGAAATGAAATAAACATAAAGATGAACCTGAAGAAAACGGCTGTGGAGGTACACGACATTTGGCATTTTCAATTTCAAACCACAACAATATAATGTGAATTCATACTTTTTGTTTAGTTCAAGGTTAGCTTCAAAATACTCAAACGGGAACGTGGTGGTTGGCATCCTTTCTTGTATGCAATGACTGTGGATGGATGTGACTTCCTTGCCAATTCTCAGAAGTATGTGGTTCCACTATTGATTTATTCATATGTACAACCATATACAAACGCCCGGCATAAATGTCCATACGAGGTAAGCTTAACTACACTCAGAAAATAACAAGTAAGAAGGCTGTATTCGAGTGAGCTCGACTAAGATATACCCTGAAAGCAATTGTTAAATACATTCTAGTTTTATTAGCCCCAAATTGCCCCACATGGGAGCAGGTGCATTCATTTCTTACTTACATTTCTTTCTTGCTGCTTGGATAGTTGATCAAATGCAAATGCATATAATGTATTATTTGAAAGATTCTGCGATTAAAAATTGTAGCAGTTGTTGCTGTCGATAATTGAAATGTATCGATATTCGAGAAACAGAGGCAGTTATCGATAAAAATATGTCAAATTTGAAGTCTCTAGCTCTTATAGTCACTGAGATCAGCGTGTTTATGCAGACGGACATACAGACAAACAAGGCAATATCGACTCTGCTGTTGATCGGAGATGCTTTCTTCTCCCTGTTACATACATTTTCACTAAACCATTATACCCTTTTTATCCATTTTTAATGGGTTCAGGGTTTAAGAATCACTCAGAATTAAACAAAAAGTACATTTCTTAAAACTCATTTGAGTACGTTAAAAATAAATTGAATAGTATCTTTTTCTAAAATTTTGAGGAAAAAAAGTCTATATTTCAGGGGTTTCCTTTGATTATGTTATTATTAGGTATTGGTATTTTCATTTGGATTGCATTTATACATTTTATAAATATATAGTCTATTATTTTCCTTATAAATTGCTGACAATAGAAAACGCCTTTCTAAATTTAATAATTTTTTTTTTCGTATATTAAGAAATTATTTCTATACACAGGAAAAACATTCCAGTTTTAAGTGTGATTTTTATTTTTTATTCTAAAATTCAGCACAATATTTTTCCGCAGGCTAACACCGATCTGTATTTAGCAAATTGGACATTACCTGAAAGTAAAATAATATCTCGATTTCCAGTTGATTTCGGTGAATATGGCCTTGAAACGATTTGGTATTCCAATAACACAGCTATTTTAAAATTGGGTGGTTCCTTAGAATATTTTAAAATCTGGTAAAAAGCGGTAAATAATATTGGAACACACATATTTAATTATTATGAATTAAAAATCACATACAATTCCTTTTCAAAATTTGCACAAACAACACAAAACAAGTCTAAACATATATTTTATTTTCGGTTAAATAAAATTCCATTTATGTTCTCTTATTTATATAAAAATACTTTTGTACATTTTCGTATTGTGTGTATAAACATTATAGTTTATGAAATTGTTTGGAATATTTTCGTATTATCTGTATTATTGCATTATTTTGAATGCAAGATACCGGGTGGGCGAAGAACGGAACCAACTACAATCGAACAAGAATAACCGCTTTATGCCGCCCCGAATTACACAATAGTATTGTGTAATCAGCGATCAGATTAATTGTATTTACAAACGCAATTAGGACTATGTCAATTATTTTCAGATATTCGAATTTAAAATGGAATCACACTTTCTCTAAGATATTTGAAAAAATATTTCTTGGACGATTGTCGGCAGTAAGTGGCTTCCAGAGAGCCATTCCTGATCATCAATTTGGCTTCAGGCATCACCATGGTACACCAGAACAAGTTCATCGAGTAGTACAACATGTTCTCGAGGCCTTGGAAAATAAGCAGTACAGCTCTGCCGTCTTTCTGGATATCCAGCAAGCGTTTGATCGCGTATGGCATGATGGCCTGCTTTTTAAGCTTAAGTCCCTTCTACCATCGGCGCAGTATCTACTGCTCAGGTCTTACCTGCTCGGCCGTTCTTTTATGGTTGAAGTAAGGGGCGAGCGATCAAACATCCGCCGCATTGGTGCGGGTGTACCGCAGGGTAGTGTCCTTGGACCTGCCTTGTACACATTGTACACTGCGGACTTGCCGATTCCAGTAGCCAGAAACACGCTGCTTGCCACATACGCAGATGACACAGTGTTTCTTGCTAACTCCACCTCTGCTTCGGGAGCAGCTGCGGTTACGCAAAGATTCCTGGATGGCTTTAGTACTTGGGCCAACCGTTGGAATATCTGCGTCAATGGGAGCAAATCTCAGCATTGCACGTTTGCACTCAGGAATGGTAACTGTCCAACTGTCCGACTCAACAACATGGTGATACCTCAGGAGAACCATGTTCGCTACCTGGGTATGTATCTGGACAGGAAACTTACTTGGCGCAAACACATTCAGATCACGGCAGCAGCGTGTAGATCCAAAAGAGCAAAACTCAACTGGTTGCTAAAGCCATCAAGCAAACTCAGCTTGAGCAACAAGCTCCTGGTGTACAGGAGCATCATCGAGCCCACATGGACATACGGGATTCCATTTTGGGGCACAGCTGCAAAATCTTGGATATACCAAATTCAAGTCTTGCAGAACAAGGTGCTCAGAGACATCTCTGGTGCCCCTCCATATGTTAGCAACAGGACGCTGCACAACGACTTCGGACTACCGACAGTCAAAACGCAGATAAACCGACATACGAGTCGGTATAACGACCGGTTGCATAACCATGTTAACCCGTTGGCCATCACACTTGGGAACAACACCACTCGCAGGAGGTTGAAGCGCCTACACACCAGCGACCTCTGGACTGTTGGCCGTTAAATAAATGTTACATTGAATGTTATGTATTATTAGTTAAAACCATTTCTATGTTTATGTTATAGATTATAAATCCACTGTCTCTTTCATACTGTTTCAAATCAATGTTTTATAGCCTTTAAATAGGTTGATTAATGTTTAAATAAATTGCCACATAAAAAAAAAAAAAAAAAAAAAATAAAATGGAATCAGATTTCTAAACCATTAACTAGAAGTTCAATGATGCAAATAAAAATACTTAAAACATGAGATTAAGCTAAGATATACCCCATATACAATATTTGCAGGCTTTGTGGGTGTTTTTTTTAAACTTATAATTATATTAAGTATTTCAGGTTCAATAAAGTTAACATAAATTAAAACGAATCATTTGGGAGATATACGGATTTATCGATTTACACTTTCCGAAATATCGGCGTTGGCGAATTGGGCGCAGGTGTGGGCGTGGCCATACAAATTTAGTAACATACCTGCCAAATTTGACGTTTCCAAGGAAGATATAGCAATTTAAATGTGATAAGGGGCGTTGAGCCTGGGGCAGAGGTTGCATATGCCGATCTTTAAAGAACATCGCCAACAATCTACCAACTTAATTTGTCGACTGTATCCTTAAAATTGTGGGAGATATGTGGCTTTATCGATTTACAATATCGATTTGATCGTTTTCCTAACTCGCTCCAATTTTAACACTTCACCTAATGGGAGCACAGACTATTATATCATATCTTCCATGTTTCAAGTATCTATCTCTAAGCGTGTCGAAGTATAAAATCAACAACAGTGACAACGAACTGCCCAGAAATTCCATCGCATAAAAATAAACCAAATTATCAAGTCCACTTAAATGTGCATTACACATTAGTATAATGAGTGATCAGATTATATTTACAAATGCAATAATGTCTTTGTCAATTATTTTCAGATATTTTAATTTATATTATAATCAGTTTTCTGAACCATTAACTAGAAGTTCAATGATGCAAATAAAAATACTCAAAATATGTGATTAAGCTAAGAGATACCCTGTGCTTGTGTGCAACATATGTACTAGTTTTAATTTAAAAATATGACTTAGAAAGAAGAAGAAAATTTCTCTGATCCCATTAGGAATATATATTCCTGATTAGAATCAACATCCGAGTTGACATAGCCATTTCTGTCTATTGAAGACCATTCTACGCTCATTAGATTTACTTCGTTTTATCGATAAAAAGAAGGACAAGCAGGAAGGCATGACTACGAATACTTTTACTCGCTATATATGTTTGCATATCTTCTAAGTTAAGCACACAGTGCCGATTTTAAAATAACACAAATTTATATACCCCTGTTATAGGTTTGAGGTTTTCTTGGTATAAGCTAATTATTTTGTAATTATTTTGGTAATTAATTTTTGTAATTACAAAATAATTAGCTTACTATTCTATCTACTACAAAATATGTTTTCTGCGTACCCAAAATATATATTTTTTTGCGGTCAATCAAAAACAGATAGCAGGAGGGATATGTATATTTTTTTAAATTTGCTTGTACTTCTGATTTGTTGTGATACTGTAAATACGTGAGTAGCTTTATATAAACATTTTGACATAACAAAATCCTTACGCAGGTCAACGGTGGCTTTAAGTTTAAGTCTTTAAAATGCGAAATTCTAAAATCAGACTGGCTGGAAGAAAAGCATTGCTACATCAAGGCCGTTAACCGCGAGCGAAATGAAGTCAACGTAAACATGAAAATGAAGAAAACGATTGTGGAGGTACACGACATTTGGCATTTTCAATTTCAAACCACAACAATATAATGTGAATTCATACTTTTTGTTTAGTTCAAGGTTAGCTTCAAAATACTCAAACGGGAACGTGGTGGTTGGCATCCTTTCTTGTATGCAATGACTGTGGATGGATGTGACTTCCTTGCCAATTCTCAGAAGTATGTGGTTCCACTAATGATGTATTCATATGTAAAACAATATACAAACGCCCTGCATAAATGTCCATACGAGGTAAGCTTAACTACACTCAGAAAATAACAAGTAAGAAGGCTGTATTCGAGTGAGCTCGACTAAGATATACCCTGAAAGCAATTGTTAAATACATTCTAGTTTTATTTGCAAATTGCCCCAAATGGGAGTAGGTGCAATTTATTAGGCATGAGTATTTTCATTTCGGATTTCTAAATTTTATAAATATTTTCTATTATTTTCTTAATAAATTGCTCACAATTGAAAACGCCTTTCTAAATTTAATGAATTCGTTTTCTTATAATAAGAAATTATTTCTAAACACAGGAAAAACATACCAGTTTTAAGTGATTTTCATTTTTGATTCTAAAATTCAGCACAATATTTTTCCGCAGGCTAACACCGATCTGTATATAGCAAATTGGACATTACCTGAAAGTAAATTAATATCTCGATTTCCAGTTGATTTCGGTGAATATGGCATTCACACGATTTGGTATTCCAATAACACAGCTATTTTAAAATTGGGTGGTTCCATAGAGTATTTTCAAAACTGGTAAAAAGCGGTAAATAATATTGGAACACACATATTTAATTATTATGAATTAAAAATCACATACAATTCCTTTTCCAAATTTGCACAAAAACAACACAAAACAAGTTAAACATATATTTTATTTTCGGTTAAATAAAATTCCATTTATGTTCTCTTATTTATAGATTATAGTACATGAAATTGTTTTGAATGTAAAATTGCTTGTTTTCATCTCCGCTAAGAATGGGTTTAAAATTCTGTAAATGAGACATCAGATGAATATACGCAAAGCATGATATGAACACAATGGAATGGAAACCGATTTGGAGCCACTGTAAGTAGCACGCGTCTACCAAGTACACACACATATCTTTATGTAAGTTGCCATTTCACAATGACGCCTCATGGCTGCTGCTCCTGGTTGTCGCGGACAGCGGGCGCCAAATGCGCGAGAGGAGTCCATTTGGTGGTCATGCGCGCCTGGTTGGCATTGCTTTTTAAGGTATTGAAGAGCGAGTATTAGCAAGACAAGTTCGTTGCCCAAGTCTTTTGTTTCCCTCCCAGTCCGAACCTGGACAAGAACTGGGCAAAACACTTTCGTTTCAGCTGCATGTGAGAGATTAAGACTGGCAAGTGCACTTGCCGGCATTTCATGTTGTGGTCGCGTGCTGAACAAGTTTTGGCCATTAGAAGTGGGCAAAAAGGTATAATCGTTTTGTGAGAATGTATGTAACAGACAGAAGCAAACATGTCCGACCTGTCGACGCACATACATATTCATACATACGTGACATTACTTTAGAAATGAGATTACTCCCGATGCTTGTAAAGCTTATTAAAGGGAACTTTGGCAATGAAACTATAGTCAGTTGTATCTAACAGCTGGCTTTAGGGTATCTCGTAGTCGAGCTCATCTGACTACAGCATTCTCGCTGCGATCGGGCAGCGCAGACGAAGCCAGCGAAGTCGTCGAAAGAAAAGCCGACCACTTTCTTTGCAGCTTTGTCCGCTTCCAGTGAGCGATGGATGGATGATACTTACGTGTGCTTCCAGTGGCTGGCAAAAGTGGCAAGCAGCCAAGTTGGCCACTTTAGTTGCGCTCAGTTGTTAGCGCGACCTGAACAGGTGCAGACTTGTCGAGTTGCAAGCTCCGGTTAACATTTTCAATTCTCGTTTTTCGTATGAAAGGAAAGCGCCGCGGCGCACGTGGACATGAAGTTAATTGATGTGATTATCTACTTAATTGCTATTTTGATCTTCATCTACTTGCTGCTGGAATAATAAAACAGCACGTCGTCGAATCGCGAAAGTCATTTAACTCTGTCTCAAAGCTTTCTTCCAACCGAACAATCGACAATCTTCTATTCAACAAAATCGCACAAACATGAATGTAAGTAAATCACACTCTGAGTTTATTGGCCATCCATCATTATTATCGATGGGAAACTACCAGCTGTGAATAACATGCAAATTTGCAATTTCTTTTGCCAACTTCACATGGGACTCATCACTCGACATTCACCTTCTGATTCATTATTAATTTCAATGTGCAAAGACAATGCCCCCCCCCCCCCCCTTCCATTCATCTTCTTCATTTTTAATTGAATTGCAATTGAAATCGCAGCTTGTGTTTTGAATACTTGCTAAATTGCGATTGGCGGCCAATTGTCTGTCTGCACTTTCATTTGCGATTCCAATTGTAACGGTAATGGTAACGGTAGCAATTGCAATGAGAGCACTTGATGCGCCGAGTTTTCCCTGTCGACAACAAAAACAACAGCAACAACAACAACAGCAGCAACAACAGCAGCAGCAACAACAACAACAACAATGTATCGTTCGCTTTATTCGCACCAATTACACTTAAGCGCAATCTCAGTCACAGCGATTGGCATTGAGTTTGCCTCAATGTGCAACATTGTGTGGCGGGAAGACGACTCCAAAAATAATAAATACAAGTAAGAATGCAGTCGTCGAGTGTGCGCGACTTCGAGTTACCCTGTGAAATATATTCTGCGATTGATTGCTACATTTCTGATCAGTTTAGCACACTCGAATAAAATGATGTGAATTGGGAAGAGGAACTAAGGCAATTTATGTTTTTATTTATAAACCCAAACGGAAATCATCAGCTTACATCAAATATACAAAAATATGTGCTATAACTCGGGTGTTTCTTATCTAAATTCATCAAGTTCATCAATAGCATGTCAAGGTTTATTTTTAATTCTATTGAAAGACGTGGAGGCTCTGATTGCTATCGATAGTCTATATATATACCGTTAGACGAGTGCAGTTATCGAAAAATTTAAATAAACTTGATTTGCATGTGGCGTCTTCATAGAAAAGGACATGGTTAGCTGGAGTTGTTCATTGGTGCTGATCAAGAATAAATATACTTTATGGTATTCCTGCTGCCTGTTACATACTTTTGCACAAAATCATTATACCTTTTCAGACTATTTTTATTGGGTTCAGGTTATAAAAAAAATATGTGATGCAGTTGAATTAAGTTGCCTTACAGGTTTGTACCAATTGGCATTGCAAATTGGGTTAACGGGTAATTGTTAATGGCCTCGCCAGATTTGCCATAATGCGATTTGAAGCACAGACAAATCCTTCTGTTCGGTTCGTTGGCCGCTTTATGCATACTTTGACTTTCATCAAACAAGCTGCTATTAACTCCTCCTGTTAGCCAGTTCATTCACCATTCACCATCGGCCATCGGCCATGATGTCGCCTATTATTATTATGCATATTTTAAACGGGGCGACAAAGCACTTTGAACGGCTTCGCCAACTAACTGACCACCGCATAGAGACGAAGCCAGCAATTTGGTTTCAATTACAGCTGTAATTTCGATTAAGCAAACGCGGCACGTAATCGATAACCACAGTGCACAGTGGACACACAGCGGACATTTGGTTGTCTTGTCAATTTCACCGGTGAGCAGTGCGCTTGATTGACTGCCGGACTGCTTGACTTGACTAACGGTACAGCATTGTCAATGCCAGACAAGTGAAACTTGTTGTTGTAACCATAACAATTATGCTGCCAAATTGTTGACTTCCAGTTCAAACATAAAACAACTCAAAGCAAACGAACCCAAACAGAACCCGAATCGATAAAACATTTCACTTTCATTCAGCAACATTGTTGCATGCCGCACACATTAAATGAGTCGCAACAAATGTCCGTCTCTACATGCACTTGCATAGATACATATATATATATATATATATATATATATATATATATATATATATATATATATATATTATTTGCTTAAGCAGCTTTTGGTTTTAGTAGCCATCCGCAGGCGACGTGATAAAATTTTAGAAAACCGCCAATTTGTACAAATTAAGGCCATTATTTTCGGTTCTCCGACATTACACATTACTGCCGCCACACCCCCTCCTCAGCTCCCCCTACTTCGTCTGTCAGCTAAGTAGGCTTAGAAAGTTTTATTCGTTTATTACACGCAAAATAATTACATTCCATTTAATGAATTTACGTGTTTCAATTTTTGTTGACATTTTCACCGTTTCAGCCTTTAATACTCATTACGCTGGTACTGGGCTTGGTCAGCTGTGAGCTGCCCGGCGGCAAGCGTCCACTGATCTTCAGCAACGGCAATTGGCCACCCAAGAGTGCGAAACAATTGGCTCCGGCACCGGCTGGCAAGCAGCGCACCTTGGTCGTCCAGATACGCAGCGATCAGCCGGTTCCGTTGGTGTTGAAGGGTCGTCCCGGCTCCCATACGCACGCCCATCAGCATCTGGCAGCGCATTCTCATTCTCTTGGACACGGACACGGACACGCCCATCTGCACTCTCATGCGCATCAGCTCTCTCACGCCCATGCACACAGCCACGCCCACTCGCACCTGTTGCATGCCGGTTTGCCGCAACATTTCCGCGGCTCGCGTCCGCTTAAGCTGAGCGCTCCTGTGTATCTGAAACCCGCCGGCAGCATACGCAAGCCGCTCAAGATCAAGCTGAGCAACTCCAAGCCTCATTCGAAGCCCACGTTTGGCTATGAGAAGCCCTTCAAGTACGAGAAGCCCACGGCGATTGCCTACAGTGATCTACAGAACTTGCCGGTAAATAAAATCAAAGGAATCCACTTAAAACTCTGCCTACAAATTTAGAAAATCGCTATTCCCAATTTTAATATTTTATTCTGACTTTACGTATCTGTATGTCATGTATGTTGAATACACTTGCTGCATTTGGCTTCTACACACACACACACAAACCAACACACACACAGCTGGACACACACAACAATTTCAACACCGAGCACTTTGCACCAATTTACACGGTACCCGCACCAAATCTGGCCCTGCACAACGACAACCAGCTGGACAGTGGATTAGACACCGCCTACCTGCCTCCCCGTCCCGCACAGAGCACACCCCGTCCACAGGCACCACACACGTACTACAGCGTACACGAGGATGAGACAAATGATCAAACGATACGCGATCCCATTTCGGGCTCGCAGAAATTCTTTGCTCCAGATCCGGATCCATCGTTGCCAACGAGCAAGGTGAAGATTGCCACGGAGAGTTTCAACACGCCCAGCAACAGCAAGCCGCTGCCATCGGATGTCCAGACCAATCATCTGCCCGCCCAGCCCCTGGTGCAGATTGTGGGCGCCCAAACAGCTGCCCAAGCCGTGCCCATCTACCCGATCCAGTTTGCCCAGCAGACGACACAACCCTTCATAGCCGCCGCCCTGCCCGCCGCCCACATACCCATCTATAATCCCACCTATCTGGTCACCCAGTCCAATCAGCTCTATAACCAGCACAAGCAGCAGCTCTTCAAGCCCAGCACAGAGCACGTGATTGAGACAGGCTACGTGAACGCAGATCTAACACAAGAGGTCGCCAGCAACGGGCAAATTCTGCAAGCAGCCAAGGATCCCCATCATAATATCCACCCAGTGTTGGATACAGCGCCCCAATATGCAGCGCTTATTGCAGCACCTGCACTGGGCGAGACAACAGAAGCTGTCTATGACACGGCACCCTTCCATTTGCCCAATGTTGCGGCTGTCACAGCGCCAGAGGGTGGCTTTGTGGTGTCCAACTACTATGGAAACTCGCACGATTCCTCGCAGCTGCTGCAGGCCTATGCGGAGGAGGAGGCACGACGCCAGCAGCTGGAAACTGAACATGCTGCGCTGGAGCTGCACAAGCAGCAGCAGCAGCAGACTCTGCAAGAGCAGCTGCAACAGCAACAGCAACAGCAGCAGCAGTTGCACTTGGAACAGCTGCACGCGCAGGCGCATGCCCAACTGCAGCAGCAGCAGCACCAGCAATATCAACAGGAGCAGCAGCAGCAGCAATATCAACAGGAGCTGCAGCAGCAGCAATATCAACAAGAGCTGGAGCAGCAGCAGCAGCAATATCAGCTGGAGGAGTTGAAGGCCCAAGCACAGGAGCAACACTTGCAGCAACAGCAGCAGCAGCAACAACTCCAGCTGCATCAGTTGCAGCAGCAGCAGCAGCATCATCAACAGCAACAACAACAGCAGACGCAACATCATCCGGCTGATCCGGCGGCGGCTGCATTTGAGGAGCATCAGCGTCTGGTGCAGCAGCAACTGGGCAGCAATACGCCTTTGCGCATCTTTGTACCAGATGAGGACACGTCCGAAACGGTAAGATTTTAATACTCACATATTGATAGTTTAAATAATCACATTCTTAATTCCGCTAGCAGCGCCTGCAGAAGCGTTCGGACAATCTAACGAAAGACACTTTTGAGGATGTTACCACGCTGGCAGCTACCGATGCTAACAAGGATTTATTTCCCGTCTCGACTTCCGTTGAAGTGACCGGCGGGTAGACTGACGTCAGCAGTAAATAGTTATCTGATTTTTGTTATGACGTAGTCATTAGCGTTCTTCCAAAATATTTATGTTACAAAACTCATGTGTAAATCAAAACATATAGCAAGCAGTCGATACTGTAATTAATAAATGTATTGATATTTTAAAAAGGCGCGCGTCTCTAAATATGCCACGATCTTTGATGGGTCACACTGCCACATATCGATACTTGTAGCATGTGGCCAGCAAGTTCGAATCACTGCTTGCTTTTTGCTAAATAAATGTGCAAGCAGTAAACCACTAAGCAGTTAATTCATGTGTTGACTGCTTAGTCCGTAAACGCAACGTAATCAAATACAAAACAACGTTGCAGTCGGACGTAACCGATAGCAAAATACTAATATACCATAATTTGTGTTCAGTCAAGAAATACGGTCCAAGTTTGCCTTTTTGAATGGGAAAACATTCTGATAATTCTCTACTAATAAATATGTATATGCATGTAAGTTGTAGTTCGATCTTAGTAATATACCTTCTATGTTTGGTAACTGTAGCTCTTAAATTGCGGGAGATACAGGCATTTATCGTTTTTTGTGGGCGGGAGTGGGTGTGGTCCAAATTTTTTTTCCACATTTATGAAGGGTGCTACTAGCAATATACCTTTAAAATTTGGTGACTTAAGTTTTCAAATTGCGTGAGATATATGGGCTTATCGGTGTGGGCGTGGCACCACCAATTTATTATCAGTTCTTGAAGTCAACTACCAGTAATATACCTACCAAATTTGACGTTCCCTACTCAAAAGCTGTGGAAGATATAGCCATTTAAAAATTTTAGGTGCGGGGGTGATGGGGGCGTCGGAGGTGGGTGTGGCACATGCCGTTCTTTGAAGGATCTCGCCACCTACCAACCAAAATTGGTGACTGTATCCGTTAAATTGTGAGAGATATGTGGATTTATCGATTTGCTAAAATCGAAATTTGCGGTTTTCTAGCTCCCTAGTGGACGTAGGTTCAAACCCAAGACACTTTAACTTTTGAGGGTACTTTCCAATATACGTTCCAAGTTTCAAGTCTCTATCTCTAAGGGTGTCGGAGGAACGCGCGTTCATACAGACGGACAGACGGACAAAGCCAATATACTATTATACCTTTTTGATATAATAGTATAACAAATTTGAAGTAGGACAAGTTTCACAGCATTTTTGCAGCTTTTCGCAATTAATAACCGTATAAAGTTATTTTAATTTTGTCATGACGTAATCGTTAGCGAGTTTCCAAAATATTTATGTTACAAAAAAACCCCTTAAATGCACTATTTATGGTTCATAAGCCATACTTGATACTTGTACCAGGTGCGCAGACAATTAGGCAACACTTCTGGCAAAAGAAAGCAATCAAAAACAAGAGAGAACGTTGCAGACGGACGTAAACGGCAGCGAAATACTATGATACCATAATTTATGTGCAGCCAAGAAATACTGTCCAAGTTTGCCTTTCAGATTGAGGTAGAAGTTTGGCAACTGTAGCTCTTAAATGAATGAAGATATGAGCTTTTCGAGATTTTGGGGGCCTTCAAAATGCCACAACTTCGTCAAAACTCAACGCATTTTCAAAAGCAAGGGCGTTTTAATCATAGTTTGGCTTCTAGATCAATCGTACACTTAAGGTTGAAAGTGTGATTTTGGGTCGGAACATAAGTCAAAATTATCGTCCGAAAATAGGCATATGGGTCCGCAAATCGGCATATTGGCATAGGTTGAACCTTTAAAATGCAATAACTTCGTCAAAAGTCAACGGATTTTCAAAAGCAAGGGCGTGTTAATCATATTTTGGCCTCTAGATCAATCGTACATTTAAAGTTGAAAATGTGATTTTGGGTCGGAACATAAGTCAAAATTATCATCCGAAAATAGGCATATGGGTCCGAAAATCGGCATATTGGCATAGGTTGAACCTTCAAAATGCCATAACTTCGTCAAAAGTCAACGGATTTTCAAAAGCAAGGGCGTGTTAATCATAGTTTGGCCTCTAGATCAATCGTACATTTAAAGTTGAAAATGTGATTTTGGGTCGGAACATAAGTCAAAATTATCGTCCGAAAATGGGCATATCGGCATTTCGGCACAGGTCGAACCTTCAAAATGCCATAACTTCGTCAAAAGTCAACGGATTTTCAAAAGCAAGGGCGTGTTAATCATAGTTTGGCCTCTAGATCAATCATACATTTAAAGTTGAAAATGTGATTTTGGGTCGGAACATAAGTCAAAATTATCGTCCGAAAATAGGCATATGGGTCCGAAAATCGGCATATTGGCATAGGTTGAACCTTCAAAATGCCATAACTTCGTCAAAAGTCAACGGATTTTCAAAAGCAAGGGCGTGTTAATCATAGTTTGGCCTCTAGATCAATCGTACATTTAAAGTTGAAAATGTGATTTTGGTTCGGAACATAAGTCAAAATTATCGTCCGAAAATGGGCATATCGGCATTTCGGCACAGGTCGAACCTTTAAGATGCAATAACTTCGTCAAAAGTCAACGGATTTTCAAAAGCAAGGGCGTGTAACCATATTTTGGCCTCTAGATCAATCGTACATTTAAAGTTGAAAATGTGATTTTGGGTCGGAACATAAGTCAAAATTATCGTCCGAAAATATGCATATGGGTCACGTAAATCGGCATATTGGCATAGGTCACAGGTCGAACCTTTAAGATGCAATAACTTCGTCAAAAGTCAACGGATTTTCAAAAGCAAGGGCGTGCTAATCATATTTTGGCCTCTAGATCAATCGTACATTTAAAGTTGAAAATGTGATTTTGGGTCGGAACATAAGTCAAAATTATCGTCCGAAAATGGGCATATCGGCATTTCGGCACAGGTCGAACCTTAAGATGCCATAACTTCGTCAAAAGTCAACGGATTTTCAAAAGCAAGGGCGTGTTAATCATATTTTGGCCTCTAGATCAATCGTACATTTAAAGTTGAAAATGTGATTTTGGTTCGGAACATAAGTCAAAATTATCGTCCGAAAATAGGCATATGGGTCCGAAAATCGGCATATTGGCTAGTTAACCTCAAAATGCCATAACTTCGTCAAAAGTCAACGGATTTTCAAAAGCAAGGGCGTGTTAATCATAGTTTGGCCCCTAGATCAATCGTACATTTAAAGTTGAAAATGTGATTTTGGGTCGGAACATAAGTCAGTCAAAATTATCGTCCGAAAATGGGCATATCGGCATTTCGGCACAGGTCGAACCTTTAAGATGCAATAACTTCGTCAAAAGTCAACGGATTTTCAAAAGCAAGGGCGTGTTAATCATATTTTGGCCTCTAGATCAATCGTACATTTAAAGTTGAAAATGTGATTTTGGGTCGGAACATAAGTCAAAATTATCATCCGAAAATAGGCATATGGGTCCGAAAATCGGCATATTGGCATAGGTTGAACCTTCAAAATGCCATAACTTCGTCAAAAGTCAACGGATTTTCAAAAGCAAGGGCGTGTTAATCATATTTTGGCCTCTAATCAATCGTACATTTAAAGTTGAAAATGTGATTTTGGGTCGGAACATAAGTCAAAATTATCGTCCGAAAATAGGCATATGGGTCCGAAAATCGGCATATTGGCATAGGTTGAACCTTCAAAATGCCATAACTTCGTCAAAAGTCAACGGATTTTCAAAAGCAAGGGCGTGTTAATCATAGTTTGGCCTCTAGATCAATCGTACATTTAAAGTTGAAAATGTGATTTTGGGTCGGAACATAAGTCAAAATTATCGTCCGAAAATGGGCATATCGGCATTTCGGCACAGGTCGAACCTTTAAGATGCAATAACTTCGTCAAAAGTCAACGGATTTTCAAAAGCAAGGGCGTGCTAACCATATTTTGGCCTCTAGATCAATCGTACATTTAAAGTTGAAAATGTGATTTTGGGTCGGAACATAAGTCAAAATTATCATCCGAAAATAGGCATATGGGTCCGAAAATCGGCATATTGGCATAGGTTGAACCTTCAAAATGCCATAACTTCGTCAAAAGTCAACGGATTTTCAAAAGCAAGGGCGTGTTAATCATATTTTGGCCTCTAAATCAATCGTACATTTAAAGTTGAAAATGTGATTTTGGGTCGGAACATAAGTCAAAATTATCGTCCGAAAATGGGCATATGGGTCCGAAAATCGGCATATTGGCATAGGTTGAACCTTCAAAATGCCATAACTTCGTCAAAAGTCAACGGATTTTCAAAAGCAAGGGCGTACGGTCGAACCTTCAAAATGCCATAACTTCGTCAAAAGTCAACGGATTTTCAAAAGCAAGGGCGTGTTAACATAGCTCAGATCAATCGTACATTTAAAGTTGAAAATGTGATTTTGGGTCGGAACATAAGTCAAAATTATCGTCCGAAAATAGGCACATGGGTCCGAAAATCGGCATATTGGCATAGGTTGAACCTTCAAAATGCCATAACTTCGTCAAAAGTCAACGGATTTTCAAAAGCAAGGGCGTGTTAATCATAGTTTGGCCTCTAGATCAATCGTACATTTAAAGTTGAAAATGTGATTTTGGGTCGGAACATAAGTCAAAATTATCGTCCGAAAATGGGCATATGGGTCCGAAAATCGGCATTTCGGCACAGGTCGAACCCTTAAAATGCCATAACTTCGTCAAAAGTCAACGGATTTTCAAAAGCAAGGGCGTGTTAACCATATTTTGGCCTCTAGATCAATCGTACATTTAAAGTTGAAAATGTGATTTTGGGTCGGAACATAAGTCAAAATTATCGTCCGAAAATGGGCATATCGGCATTTCGGCACAGGTCGAACCTTTAAAATGCAATAACTTCGTCAAAAGTCAACGGATTTTCAAAAGCAAGGGCGTGTTAATCATATTTTGGCCTCTAGATCAATCGTACATTTAAAGTTGAAAATGTGATTTTGGGTCGGAACATAAGTCAAAATTATCGTCCGAAAATAGGCATATGGGTCCGAAAATCGGCATATTGGCTTAGGTTGAACCTTCAAAATGCCATAACTTCGTCAAAAGTCAACGGATTTTCAAAAGCAAGGGCGTGTTAATCATAGTTTGGCCTCTAGATCAATCGTACATTTAAAGTTGAAAATGTGATTTTGGGTCGGAACATAAGTCAAAATTATCGTCCGAAAATGGGCATATCGGCATTTCGGCACAGGTCGAACCTTTAAAATGCAATAACTTCGTCAAAAGTCAACGGATTTTCAAAAGCAAGGGCGTGTTAATCATATTTTGGCCTCTAGATCAATCGTACATTTAAAGTTGAAAATGTGATTTTGGGTCGGAACATAAGTCAAAATTATCGTCCGAAAATAGGCATATGGGTCCGAAAATCGGCATATTGGCATAGGTTGAACCTTCAAAATGCCATAACTTCGTCAAAAGTCAACGGATTTTCAAAAGCAAGGGCGTGTTAATCATATTTTGGCCTCTAAATCAATCGTACATTTAAAGTTGAAAATGTGATTTTGGGTCGGAACATAAGTCAAAATTATCGTCCGAAAATAGGCATATGGGTCCGAAAATCGGCATATTGGCATAGGTTGAACCTTCAAAATGCCATAACTTCGTCAAAAGTCAACGGATTTTCAAAAGCAAGGGCGTGTTAATCATATTTTGGCCTCTAGATCAATCGTACACGTAAAGTTGAAAATGTGATTTTGGGTCGGAACATAAGTCAAAATTATCGTCCGAAAATAGGCATATGGGTCCGAAAATCGGCATATTGGCATAGGTTGAACCTTCAAAATGCCATAACTTCGTCAAAAGTCAACGGATTTTCAAAAGCAAGGGCGTGTTAATCATAGTTTGGCCTCTAGATCAATCGTACATTTAAAGTTGAAAATGTGATTTTGGGTCGGAACATAAGTCAAAATTATCGTCCGAAAATGGGCATATCGGCATTTCGGCACAGGTCGAACCTTCAAAATGCAATAACTTCGTCAAAAGTCAACGGATTTTCAAAAGCAAGGGCGTGTTAACCATATTTTGGCCTCTAGATCAATCGTACATTTAAAGTTGAAAATGTGATTTTGGGTCGGAACATAAGTCAAAATTATCGTCCGAAAATAGGCATATGGGTCCGAAAATCGGCATATTGGCATAGGTCGAACCTTTAAAATGCCATAACTTCGTCAAAAGTCAACGGATTTTCAAAAGCAAGGGCGTGTTAATCATAGTTTGGCCTCTAGATCAATCGTACATTTAAAGTTGAAAATGTGATTTTGGGTCGGAACATAAGTCAAAATTATCGTCCGAAAATAGGCATATGGGTCCGAAATCGGCATATTGGCATAGGTCGAACCTTCAAAATGCCATAACTTCGTCAAAAGTCAACGGATTTTCAAAAGCAAGGGCGTGTTAATCATAGTTTGGCCTCTAGATCAATCGTACATTTAAAGTTGAAAATGTGATTTTGGGTCGGAACATAAGTCAAAATTATCGTCCGAAAATAGGCATATGGGTCCGAAAATCGGCATATTGGCATAGGTTGAACCTTCAAAATGCCATAACTTCGTCAAAAGTCAACGGATTTTCAAAAGCAAGGGCGTGTTAATCATAGTTTGGCCTCTAGATCAATCGTACATTTAAAGTTGAAAATGTGATTTTGGGTCGGAACATAAGTCAAAATTATCGTCCGAAAATAGGCATATGGGTCCGAAAATCGGCATATTGGCATAGGTTGAACCTTCAAAATGCCATAACTTCGTCAAAAGTCAACGGATTTTCAAAAGCAAGGGCGTGTTAATCATAGTTTGGCCTCTAGATCAATCGTACATTTAAAGTTGAAAATGTGATTTTGGGTCGGAACATAAGTCAAAATTATCGTCCGAAAATGGGCATATCGGCATTTCGGCACAGGTCGAACCTTTAAAATGCAATAACTTCGTCAAAAGTCAACGGATTTTCAAAAGCAAGGGCGTGTTAATCATATTTTGGCCTCTAGATCAATCGTACATTTAAAGTTGAAAATGTGATTTTGGGTCGGAACATAAGTCAAAATTATCGTCCGAAAATAGGCATATGGGTCCGAAAATCGGCATATTGGCATAGGTTGAACCTTCAAAATGCCATAACTTCGTCAAAAGTCAACGGATTTTCAAAAGCAAGGGCGTGTTAATCATAGTTTGGCCTCTAGATCAATCGTACATTTAAAGTTGAAAATGTGATTTTGGGTCGGAACATAAGTCAAAATTATCGTCCGAAAATGGGCATATCGGCATTTCGGCACAGGTCGAACCTTAAAATGCAATAACTTCGTCAAAAGTCAACGGATTTTCAAAAGCAAGGGCGTGTTAATCATAGTTTGGCCTCTAGATCAATCGTACATTTAAAGTTGAAAATGTGATTTTGGGTCGGAACATAAGTCAAAATTATCGTCCGAAAATAGGCATATGGGTCCGAAAATCGGCATATTGGCATAGGTTGAACCTTCAAAATGCCATAACTTCGTCAAAAGTCAACGGATTTTCAAAAGCAAGGGCGTGTTAATCATAGTTTGGCCTCTAGATCAATCGTACATTTAAAGTTGAAAATGTGATTTTGGGTCGGAACATAAGTCAAAATTATCGTCCGAAAATAGGCATATGGGTCCGAAAATCGGCATATTGGCATAGGTTGAACCTTCAAAATGCCATAACTTCGTCAAAAGTCAACGGATTTTCAAAAGCAAGGGCGTGTTAATCATAGTTTGGCCTCTAGATCAATCGTACATTTAAAGTTGAAAATGTGATTTTGGGTCGGAACATAAGTCAAAATTATCGTCCGAAAATGGCATATCGGCATTTCGGCACAGGTCGAACATAACTTCGTCAAAAGTCAACGGATTTTCAAAAGCAAGGGCGTGTTAATCATAGTTTGGCCTCTAGATCAATCGTACATTTAAAGTTGAAAATGTGATTTTGGGTCGGAACATAAGTCAAAATTATCGTCCGAAAATAGGCATATGGGTCCGAAAATCGGCATATTGGCATAGGTTGAACCTTCAAAATGCCATAACTTCGTCAAAAGTCAACGGATTTTCAAAAGCAAGGGCGTGTTAATCATAGTTTGGCCTCTAGATCAATCGTACATTTAAAGTTGAAAATGTGATTTTGGGTCGGAACATAAGTCAAAATTATCGTCCGAAAATAGGCACATGGGTCCGAAAATCGGCATATTGGCATAGGTTGAACCTTCAAAATGCCATAACTTCGTCAAAAGTCAACGGATTTTCAAAAGCAAGGGCGTGTTAATCATAGTTTGGCCTCTAGATCAATCGTACATTTAAAGTTGAAAATGTGATTTTGGGTCGGAACATAAGTCAAAATTATCGTCCGAAAATGGGCATATCGGCATTTCGGCACAGGTCGAACCTTTAAAATGCAATAATCGTCAAAAGTCAACGGATTTTCAAACGCAAGGGCGTGTTAATCATAGTTTGGCCTCTAGATCAATCGTACATTTAAAGTTGAAAATGTGATTTTGGGTCGGAACATAAGTCAAAATTATCGTCCGAAAATGCGGCAATCGGCATTTGGCATAGGTTGAACCTTCAAAATGCCATAACTTCGTCAAAAGTCAACGGATTTTCAAAAGCAAGGGCGTGTTAATCATAGTTTGGCCTCTAGATCAATCGTACATTTAAAGTTGAAAATGTGATTTTGGGTCGGAACATAAGTCAAAATTATCGTCCGAAAATGGCATATGGGTCCGAAAATCGGCATATTGGCATAGGTTGAACCTTCAAAATGCCATAACTTCGTCAAAAGTCAACGGATTTTCAAAAGCAAGGGCGTGTTAATCATATTTTGGCCTCTAGATCAATCGTACATTTAAAGTTGAAAATGTGATTTTGGGTCGGAACATAAGTCAAAATTATCGTCCGAAAATAGGCATATGGGTCCGAAAACCGGCATATTGGCATAGGTTGAACCTTCAAAATGCCATAACTTCGTCAAAAGTCAACGGATTTTCAAAAGCAAGGGCGTGTTAATCATAGTTTGGCCTCTAGATCAATCGTACATTTAAAGTTGAAAATGTGATTTTGGGTCGGAACATAAGTCAAAATTATCGTCCGAAAATAGGCATATGGGTCCGAAAATCGGCATATTGGCATAGGTTGAACCTTCAAAATGCCATAACTTCGTCAAAAGTCAACGGATTTTCAAAAGCAAGGGCGTGTTAATCATAGTTTGGCCTCTAGATCAATCGTACATTTAAAGTTGAAAATGTGATTTTGGGTCGGAACATAAGTCAAAATTATCGTCCGAAAATGGGCATATCGGCATTTCGGCACAGGTCGAACCTTCAAAATGCCATAACTTCGTCAAAAGTCAACGGATTTTCAAAAGCAAGGGCGTGTTAATCATAGTTTGGCCTCTAGATCAATCGTACATTTAAAGTTGAAAATGTGATTTTGGGTCGGAACATAAGTCAAAATTATCGTCCGAAAATAGGCATATGGGTCCGAAAATCGGCATATTGGCATAGGTCGAACCTTTAAAATGCCATAACTTCGTCAAAAGTCAACGGATTTTCAAAAGCAAGGGCGTGTTAAGTCGATCGCAGTTGATGTGAGTCAACATCTAGGGCATATTGGCATAGGTTGACCTCAAAATGCATACTTCTCAGAACGTTTAACAAGGGCGTGATTTTTGGTCGGAACATAAGTCAAAATTATCGTCCGAAAATAGGCATATGGGTCCGAAAATCGGCATGCATTGGCATAGGTTGAACCTTCAAAATGCCATAACTTCGTCAAAAGTCAACGGATTTTCAAAAGCAAGGGCGTGTTAATCATAGTTTGGCCTCTAGATCAATCGTACATTTAAAGTTGAAAATGTGATTTTGGGTCGGAACATAAGTCAAAATTATCGTCCGAAAATAGGCATATGGGTCCGAAAATCGGCATATTGGCATAGGTTGAACCTTCAAAATGCCATAACTTCGTCAAAAGTCAACGGATTTTCAAAAGCAAGGGCGTGTTAATCATAGTTTGGCCTCTAGATCAATCGTACATTTAAAGTTGAAAATGTGATTTTGGGTCGGAACATAAGTCAAAATTATCGTCCGAAAATAGGCATATGGGTCCGAAAATCGGCATATTGGCATAGGTTGAACCTTCAAAATGCCATAACTTCGTCAAAAGTCAACGGATTTTCGCGCGGTCTAGGCCTTCAATCGTACATTTAAAGTTGAAAATGTGATTTTGGGTCGGAACATAAGTCAAAATTATCGTCCGAAAATGGGCATATCGGCATTTCGGCACAGGTCGAACCTTCAAAATGCCATAACTTCGTCAAAAGTCAACGGATTTTCAAAAGCAAGGGCGTGTTAATCATATTTTGGCCTCTAGATCAATCGTACATTTAAAGTTGAAAATGTGATTTTGGGTCGGAACATAAGTCAAAATTATCGTCCGAAAATGGGCATAGTCGGCATTTCGGCACAGGTCGAACCTTTAAAATGCAATAACTTCGTCAAAAGTCAACGGATTTTCAAAAGCAAGGGCGTGTTAATCATATTTTGGCCTCTAGATCAATCGTACATTTAAAGTTGAAAATGTGATTTTGGGTCGGAACATAAGTCAAAATTATCGTCCGAAAATAGGCATATGGGTCCGAAAATCGGCATATTGGCATAGGTTGAACCTTCAAAATGCCATAACTTCGTCAAAAGTCAACGGATTTTCAAAAGCAAGGGCGTGTTAATCATAGTTTGGCCTCTAGATCAATCGTACATTTAAAGTTGAAAATGTGATTTTGGGTCGGAACATAAGTCAAAATTATCGTCCGAAAATAGGCATATGGGTCCGAAAACCGGCATATTGGCATAGGTTGAACCTTCAAAATGCCATAACTTCGTCAAAAGTCAACGGATTTTCAAAAGCAAGGGCGTGTTAATCATAGTTTGGCCTCTAGATCAATCGTACATTTAAAGTTGAAAATGTGATTTTGGGTCGGAACATAAGTCAAAATTATCGTCCGAAAATAGGCACATGGGTCCGAAAATCGGCATATTGGCATAGGTTGAACCTTCAAAATGCCATAACTTCGTCAAAAGTCAACGGATTTTCAAAAGCAAGGGCGTGTTAATCATAGTTTGGCCTCTAGATCAATCGTACATTTAAAGTTGAAAATGTGATTTTGGGTCGGAACATAAGTCAAAATTATCGTCCGAAAATGGCATATGGTCGAAAATCGGCATATTGGCTAGGTGAACCTTCAAAATGCCATAACTTCGTCAAAAGTCAACGGATTTTCAAAAGCAAGGGCGTGTTAATCATATTGGCCTAGATAATCGTACATTTAAAGTTGAAAATGTGATTTTGGTCGGAACATAAGTCAAAATTATGTCAAAAGGGCAATCGGATTTGGCAAGTGAACCTTAAAATGCATAACTTCGTCAAAAGTCAACGGATTTTCAAAAGCAAGGGCGTGTTAACCATATTTTGGCCTCTAGATCAATCGTACATTTAAAGTTGAAAATGTGATTTTGGGTCGGAACATAAGTCAAAATTATCGTCCGAAAATAGGCATATGGGTCCGAAATCGGCATATTGGCATAGGTGAACCTTAAAATGCATAACTTCGTCAAAAGTCAACGGATTTTCAAAAGCAAGGGCGTGTTAATCATATTTGGCCTCTAGATCAATCGTACATTTAAAGTTGAAAATGTGATTTTGGGTCGGAACATAAGTCAAAATTATCGTCCGAAAATAGGCATATGGGTCCGAAAATCGGCATATTGGCATAGGTTGAACCTTCAAAATGCCATAACTTCGTCAAAAGTCAACGGATTTTCAAAAGCAAGGGCGTGTTAATCATATTTTGGCCTCTAGATCAATCGTACATTTAAAGTTGAAAATGTGATTTTGGGTCGGAACATAAGTCAAAATTATCGTCCGAAAATAGGCATATGGGTCCGAAAATCGGCATATTGGCATAGGTTGAACCTTCAAAATGCCATAACTTCGTCAAAAGTCAACGGATTTTCAAAAGCAAGGGCGTGTTAATCATATTTTGGCCTCTAGATCAATCGTACATTTAAAGTTGAAAATGTGATTTTGGGTCGGAACATAAGTCAAAATTATCGTCCGAAAATAGGCATATGGGTCCGAAAACCGGCATATTGGCATAGGTTGAACCTTCAAAATGCCATAACTTCGTCAAAAGTCAACGGATTTTCAAAAGCAAGGGCGTGTTAATCATAGTTTGGCCTCTAGATCAATCGTACATTTAAAGTTGAAAATGTGATTTTGGGTCGGAACATAAGTCAAAATTATCGTCCGAAAATAGGCATATGGGTCCGAAAATCGGCATATTGGCATAGGTTGAACCTTCAAAATGCCATAACTTCGTCAAAAGTCAACGGATTTTCAAAAGCAAGGGCGTGTTAATCATATTTTGGCCTCTAGATCAATCGTACACGTAAAGTTGAAAATGTGATTTTGGGTCGGAACATAAGTCAAAATTATCGTCCGAAAATGGGCATATCGGCATTTCGGCACAGGTCGAACCTTCAAAATGCCATAACTTCGTCAAAAGTCAACGGATTTTCAAAAGCAAGGGCGTGTTAATCATAGTTTGGCCTCTAGATCAATCGTACATTTAAAGTTGAAAATGTGATTTTGGGTCGGAACATAAGTCAAAATTATCGTCCGAAAATAGGCATATGGGTCCGAAAATCGGCATATTGGCATAGGTCGAACCTTCAAAATGCCATAACTTCGTCAAAAGTCAACGGATTTTCAAAAGCAAGGGCGTGTTAATCATAGTTTGGCCTCTAGATCAATCGTACATTTAAAGTTGAAAATGTGATTTTGGGTCGGAACATAAGTCAAAATTATCGTCCGAAAATAGGCATATGGGTCCGAAAATCGGCATATTGGCATAGGTTGAACCTTCAAAATGCCATAACTTCGTCAAAAGTCAACGGATTTTCAAAAGCAAGGGCGTGTTAATCATAGTTTGGCCTCTAGATCAATCGTACATTTAAAGTTGAAAATGTGATTTTGGGTCGGAACATAAGTCAAAATTATCGTCCGAAAATAGGCATATGGGTCCGAAAATCGGCATATTGGCATAGGTTGAACCTTCAAAATGCCATAACTTCGTCAAAAGTCAACGGATTTTCAAAAGCAAGGGCGTGTTAATCATAGTTTGGCCTCTAGATCAATCGTACATTTAAAGTTGAAAATGTGATTTTGGGTCGGAACATAAGTCAAAATTATCGTCCGAAAATAGGCATATGGGTCCGAAAATCGGCATATTGGCATAGGTTGAACCTTCAAAATGCCATAACTTCGTCAAAAGTCAACGGATTTTCAAAAGCAAGGGCGTGTTAATCATAGTTTGGCCTCTAGATCAATCGTACATTTAAAGTTGAAAATGTGATTTTGGGTCGGAACATAAGTCAAAATTATCGTCCGAAAATGGGCATATCGGCATTTCGGCACAGGTCGAACCTTTAAAATGCAATAACTTCGTCAAAAGTCAACGGATTTTCAAAAGCAAGGGCGTGTTAATCATATTTTGGCCTCTAGATCAATCGTACATTTAAAGTTGAAAATGTGATTTTGGGTCGGAACATAAGTCAAAATTATCGTCCGAAAATAGGCATATGGGTCCGAAAATCGGCATATTGGCATAGGTTGAACCTTCAAAATGCCATAACTTCGTCAAAAGTCAACGGATTTTCAAAAGCAAGGGCGTGTTAATCATATTTTGGCCTCTAGATCAATCGTACATTTAAAGTTGAAAATGTGATTTTGGGTCGGAACATAAGTCAAAATTATCGTCCGAAAATAGGCATATGGGTCCGAAAATCGGCATATTGGCATAGGTTGAACCTTCAAAATGCCATAACTTCGTCAAAAGTCAACGGATTTTCAAAAGCAAGGGCGTGTTAATCATATTTTGGCCTCTAGATCAATCGTACATTTAAAGTTGAAAATGTGATTTTGGGTCGGAACATAAGTCAAAATTATCGTCCGAAAATAGGCATATGGGTCCGAAAATCGGCATATTGGCATAGGTTGAACCTTCAAAATGCCATAACTTCGTCAAAAGTCAACGGATTTTCAAAAGCAAGGGCGTGTTAATCATAGTTTGGCCTCTAGATCAATCGTACATTTAAAGTTGAAAATGTGATTTTGGGTCGGAACATAAGTCAAAATTATCGTCCGAAAATAGGCATATGGGTCCGAAAATCGGCATATTGGCATAGGTTGAACCTTCAAAATGCCATAACTTCGTCAAAAGTCAACGGATTTTCAAAAGCAAGGGCGTGTTAATCATATTTTGGCCTCTAGATCAATCGTACATTTAAAGTTGAAAATGTGATTTTGGGTCGGAACATAAGTCAAAATTATCGTCCGAAAATAGGCATATGGGTCCGAAAATCGGCATATTGGCATAGGTTGAACCTTCAAAATGCCATAACTTCGTCAAAAGTCAACGGATTTTCAAAAGCAAGGGCGTGTTAATCATATTTTGGCCTCTAGATCAATCGTACATTTAAAGTTGAAAATGTGATTTTGGGTCGGAACATAAGTCAAAATTATCGTCCGAAAATGGGCATATCGGCATTTCGGCACAGGTCGAACCTTCAAAATGCCATAACTTCGTCAAAAGTCAACGGATTTTCAAAAGCAAGGGCGTGTTAATCATATTTTGGCCTCTAGATCAATCGTACATTTAAAGTTGAAAATGTGATTTTGGGTCGGAACATAAGTCAAAATTATCGTCCGAAAATAGGCATATGGGTCCGAAAATCGGCATATTGGCATAGGTTGAACCTTCAAAATGCCATAACTTCGTCAAAAGTCAACGGATTTTCAAAAGCAAGGGCGTGTTAATCATAGTTTGGCCTCTAGATCAATCGTACATTTAAAGTTGAAAATGTGATTTTGGGTCGGAACATAAGTCAAAATTATCGTCCGAAAATAGGCATATGGGTCCGAAAATCGGCATATTGGCATAGGTTGAACCTTCAAAATGCCATAACTTCGTCAAAAGTCAACGGATTTTCAAAAGCAAGGGCGTGTTAATCATAGTTTGGCCTCTAGATCAATCGTACATTTAAAGTTGAAAATGTGATTTTGGGTCGGAACATAAGTCAAAATTATCGTCCGAAAATAGGCATATGGGTCCGAAAATCGGCATATTGGCATAGGTTGAACCTTCAAAATGCCATAACTTCGTCAAAAGTCAACGGATTTTCAAAAGCAAGGGCGTGTTAATCATATTTTGGCCTCTAGATCAATCGTACATTTAAAGTTGAAAATGTGATTTTGGGTCGGAACATAAGTCAAAATTATCGTCCGAAAATAGGCATATGGGTCCGAAAATCGGCATATTGGCTTAGGTTGAACCTTCAAAATGCCATAACTTCGTCAAAAGTCAACGGATTTTCAAAAGCAAGGGCGTGTTAATCATAGTTTGGCCTCTAGATCAATCGTACATTTAAAGTTGAAAATGTGATTTTGGGTCGGAACATAAGTCAAAATTATCGTCCGAAAATGGGCATATCGGCATTTCGGCACAGGTCGAACCTTTAAAATGCAATAACTTCGTCAAAAGTCAACGGATTTTCAAAAGCAAGGGCGTGTTAATCATATTTTGGCCTCTAGATCAATCGTACATTTAAAGTTGAAAATGTGATTTTGGGTCGGAACATAAGTCAAAATTATCGTCCGAAAATAGGCATATGGGTCCGAAAATCGGCATATTGGCATAGGTTGAACCTTCAAAATGCCATAACTTCGTCAAAAGTCAACGGATTTTCAAAAGCAAGGGCGTGTTAATCATAGTTTGGCCTCTAGATCAATCGTACATTTAAAGTTGAAAATGTGATTTTGGGTCGGAACATAAGTCAAAATTATCGTCCGAAAATAGGCATATGGGTCCGAAAATCGGCATATTGGCATAGGTTGCCTCAAAATGCCATAACTTCGTCAAAAGTCAACGGATTTTCAAAAGCAAGGGCGTGTTAATCATAGTTTGGCCTCTAGATCAATCGTACATTTAAAGTTGAAAATGTGATTTTGGGTCGGAACATAAGTCAAAATTATCGTCCGAAAATGGCATATGGGTCCGAAAATCGGCATATTGGCTAGGTGAACCTTCAAAATGCCATAACTTCGTCAAAAGTCAACGGCATATTGGCATAGGTTGAACCTTCAAAATGCCATAACTTCGTCAAAAGTCAACGGATTTTCAAAAGCAAGGCGTGTTAATCATATTGGCCTCTAGATCAATCGTACATTTAAAGTTGAAAATGTGATTTTGGGTCGGAACATAAGTCAAAATTATCGTCCGAAAATAGGCATATGGGTCCGAAAATCGGCATATTGGCATAGGTTGAACCTTCAAAATGCCATAACTTCGTCAAAAGTCAACGGATTTTCAAAAGCAAGGGCGTGTTAATCATAGTTTGGCCTCTAGATCAATCGTACATTTAAAGTTGAAAATGTGATTTTGGGTCGGAACATAAGTCAAAATTATCGTCCGAAAATAGGCATATGGGTCCGAAAATCGGCATATTGGCATAGGTCGAACCTTCAAAATGCCATAACTTCGTCAAAAGTCAACGGATTTTCAAAAGCAAGGGCGTGTTAATCATAGTTTGGCCTCTAGATCAATCGTACATTTAAAGTTGAAAATGTGATTTTGGGTCGGAACATAAGTCAAAATTATCGTCCGAAAATAGGCATATGGGTCCGAAAATCGGCATATTGGCATAGGTTGAACCTTCAAAATGCCATAACTTCGTCAAAAGTCAACGGATTTTCAAAAGCAAGGGCGTGTTAATCATAGTTTGGCCTCTAGATCAATCGTACATTTAAAGTTGAAAATGTGATTTTGGGTCGGAACATAAGTCAAAATTATCGTCCGAAAATAGGCATATGGGTCCGAAAATCGGCATATTGGCATAGGTTGAACCTTCAAAATGCCATAACTTCGTCAAAAGTCAACGGATTTTCAAAAGCAAGGGCGTGTTAATCATAGTTTGGCCTCTAGATCAATCGTACATTTAAAGTTGAAAATGTGATTTTGGGTCGGAACATAAGTCAAAATTATCGTCCGAAAATAGGCAATGGGTCCGAAAATCGGCATATTGGCATAGGTTGAACCTTCAAAATGCCATAACTTCGTCAAAAGTCAACGGATTTTCAAAAGCAAGGGCGTGTTAATCATATTTTGGCCTCTAGATCAATCGTACATTTAAAGTTGAAAATGTGATTTTGGGTCGGAACATAAGTCAAAATTATCGTCCGAAAATAGGCATATGGGTCCGAAAATCGGCATATTGGCATAGGTTGAACCTTCAAAATGCCATAACTTCGTCAAAAGTCAACGGATTTTCAAAAGCAAGGGCGTGTTAATCATAGTTTGGCCTCTAGATCAATCGTACATTTAAAGTTGAAAATGTGATTTTGGGTCGGAACATAAGTCAAAATTATCGTCCGAAAATGGGCATATCGGCATTTCGGCACAGGTCGAACCTTTAAAATGCAATAACTTCGTCAAAAGTCAACGGATTTTCAAAAGCAAGGGCGTGTTAATCATATTTTGGCCTCTAGATCAATCGTACATTTAAAGTTGAAAATGTGATTTTGGGTCGGAACATAAGTCAAAATTATCGTCCGAAAATAGGCATATGGGTCCGAAAATCGGCATATTGGCATAGGTTGAACCTTCAAAATGCAATAACTTCGTCAAAAGTCAACGGATTTTCAAAAGCAAGGGCGTGTTAATCATATTTTGGCCTCTAGATCAATCGTACATTTAAAGTTGAAAATGTGATTTTGGGTCGGAACATAAGTCAAAATTATCGTCCGAAAATAGGCATATGGGTCCGAAAATCGGCATATTGGCATAGGTCGAACCTTTAAAATGCAATAACTTCGTCAAAAGTCAACGGATTTTCAAAAGCAAGGGCGTGTTAATCATATTTTGGCCTCTAGATCAATCGTACATTTAAAGTTGAAAATGTGATTTTGGGTCGGAACATAAGTCAAAATTATCGTCCGAAAATAGGCATATGGGTCCGAAAATCGGCATATTGGCATAGGTTGAACCTTCAAAATGCCATAACTTCGTCAAAAGTCAACGGATTTTCAAAAGCAAGGGCGTGTTAATCATAGTTTGGCCTCTAGATCAATCGTACATTTAAAGTTGAAAATGTGATTTTGGGTCGGAACATAAGATAACTTCGTCAAAAGTCAACGGATTTTCAAAAGCAAGGGCGTGTTAATCATATTTTGGCCTCTAGATCAATCGTACATTTAAAGTTGAAAATGTGATTTTGGGTCGGAACATAAGTCAAAATTATCGTCCGAAAATAGGCATATGGGTCCGAAAATCGGCATATTGGCATAGGTTGAACCTTCAAAATGCCATAACTTCGTCAAAAGTCAACGGATTTTCAAAAGCAAGGGCGTGTTAATCATATTTTGGCCTCTAGATCAATCGTACATTTAAAGTTGAAAATGTGATTTTGGGTCGGAACATAAGTCAAAATTATCGTCCGAAAATAGGCATATGGGTCCGAAAATCGGCATATTGGCATAGGTCGAACCTTCAAAATGCCATAACTTCGTCAAAAGTCAACGGATTTTCAAAAGCAAGGGCGTGTTAATCATATTTTGGCCTCTAGATCAATCGTACATTTAAAGTTGAAAATGTGATTTTGGGTCGGAACATAAGTCAAAATTATCGTCCGAAAATAGGCATATGGGTCCGAAAATCGGCATATTGGCATAGGTTGAACCTTCAAAATGCCATAACTTCGTCAAAGTCAACGGATTTTCAAAAGCAAGGGCGTGTTAATCATAGTTTGGCCTCTAGATCAATCGTACATTTAAAGTTGAAAATGTGATTTTGGGTCGGAACATAAGTCAAAATTATCGTCCGAAAATAGGCATATGGGTCCGAAAATCGGCATATTGGCATAGGTTGAACCTTCAAAATGCCATAACTTCGTCAAAAGTCAACGGATTTTCAAAAGCAAGGGCGTGTTAATCATATTTTGGCCTCTAGATCAATCGTACATTTAAAGTTGAAAATGTGATTTTGGGTCGGAACATAAGTCAAAATTATCGTCCGAAAATAGGCATATGGGTCCGAAAATCGGCATATTGGCATAGGTCGAACCTTTAAAATGCAATAACTTCGTCAAAAGTCAACGGATTTTCAAAAGCAAGGGCGTGTTAATCATAGTTTGGCCTCTAGATCAATCGTACATTTAAAGTTGAAAATGTGATTTTGGGTCGGAACATAAGTCAAAATTATCGTCCGAAAATAGGCATATCGGCATTTCGGCACAGGTCGAACCTTTAAAATGCCTCGTCAAAAGTAAACGGATTCAAAAATCGTCCGAAAATGGCATATGGCATAGGTCGAACCTTTAAAATGCAAAACTTCGTCAAAAGTCAACGGATTTTCAAAAGCAAGGGCGTGTAATCATATTTTGGCCTCTAGATCAATCGTACATTTAAAGTTGAAAATGTGATTTTGGGTCGGAACATAAGTCAAAATTATCGTCCGAAAATAGGCATATGGGTCCGAAAATCGGCATATTGGCATAGGTCGAACCTTTAAAATGCAATAACTTCGTCAAAAGTCAACGGATTTTCAAAAGCAAGGGCGTGTTAATCATATTTTGGCCTCTAGATCAATCGTACATTTAAAGTTGAAAATGTGATTTTGGGTCGGAACATAAGTCAAAATTATCGTCCGAAAATAGGCATATGGGTCCGAAAATCGGCATATTGGCATATGTTGAACCTTCAAAATGCCATAACTTCGTCAAAAGTCAACGGATTTTCAAAAGCAAGGGCGTGTTAATCATATTTTGGCCTCTAGATCAATCGTACATTTAAAGTTGAAAATGTGATTTTGGGTCCGAAAATCGTAAATGAACCGTCAAAATTAACCTCAAAAGTCCGTCAAAAGCAAGGGCGTGTTAATCATATTTTGGCCTCTAGATCAATCGTACATTTAAAGTTGAAAATGTGATTTTGGGTCGGAACATAAGTCAAAATTATCGTCCGAAAATAGGCATATGGGTCCGAAAATCGGCATATTGGCATAGGTTGAACCTTCAAAATGCCATAACTTCGTCAAAAGTCAACGGATTTTCAAAAGCAAGGGCGTGTTAATCATAGTTTGGCCTCTAGATCAATCGTACATTTAAAGTTGAAAATGTGATTTTGGGTCGGAACATAAGTCAAAATTATCGTCCGAAAATAGGCATATGGGTCCGAAAATCGGCATATTGGCATAGGTTGAACCTTCAAAATGCCATAACTTCGTCAAAAGTCAACGGATTTTCAAAAGCAAGGGCGTGTTAATCATAGTTTGGCCTCTAGATCAATCGTACATTTAAAGTTGAAAATGTGATTTTGGGTCGGAACATAAGTCAAAATTATCGTCCGAAAATAGGCATATGGGTCCGAAAATCGGCATATTGGCATAGGTTGAACCTTCAAAATGCCATAACTTCGTCAAAAGTCAACGGATTTTCAAAAGCAAGGGCGTGTTAATCATAGTTTGGCCTCTAGAGGTCGGAACATAAGTCAAAATTATCGTCCGAAAATAGGCATATGGGTCCGAAAATCGGCATATTGGCATAGGTCGAACCTTAAAATGCAATAACTTCGTCAAAAGTCAACGGATTTTCAAAAGCAAGGGCGTGTTAATCATATTTTGGCCTCTAGATCAATCGTACATTTAAAGTTGAAAATGTGATTTTGGGTCGGAACATAAGTCAAAATTATCGTCCGAAAATAGGCATATGGGTCCGAAAATCGGCATATTGGCATAGGTCGAACCTTTAAAATGCAATAACTTCGTCAAAAGTCAACGGATTTTCAAAAGCAAGGGCGTGTTAATCAAAGTTTGGCCCCTAGATCAATCGTACATTTAAAGTTGAAAATGTGATTTTGGGTCGGAACATAAGTCAAAATTATCGTCCGAAAATGGGCATATCGGCATTTCGGCACAGGTCGAACCTTTAAAATGCAATAACTTCGTCAAAAGTCAACGGATTTTCAAAAGCAAGGGCGTGCTAACCATATTTTGGCCTCTAGATCAATCGTACATTTAAAGTTGAAAATGTGATTTTGGGTCGGAACATAAGTCAAAATTATCGTCCGAAAATAGGCATATGGGTCCGAAAATCGGCATATTGGCATAGGTCGAACCTTTAAAATGCAATAACTTCGTCAAAAGTCAACGGATTTTCAAAAGCAAGGGCGTGTTAATCATATTTTGGCCTCTAGATCAATCGTACATTTAAAGTTGAAAATGTGATTTTGGGTCGGAACATAAGTCAAAATTATCGTCCGAAAATAGGCATATGGGTCCGAAAATCGGCATATTGGCATAGGTTGAACCTTCAAAATGCCATAACTTCGTCAAAAGTCAACGGATTTTCAAAAGCAAGGGCGTGTTAATCATATTTTGGCCTCTAGATCAATCGTACATTTAAAGTTGAAAATGTGATTTTGGGTCGGAACATAAGTCAAAATTATCGTCCGAAAATAGGCATATGGGTCCGAAAATCGGCATATTGGCATAGGTTGAACCTTCAAAATGCCATAACTTCGTCAAAAGTCAACGGATTTTCAAAAGCAAGGGCGTGTTAATCATAGTTTGGCCTCTAGATCAATCGTACATTTAAAGTTGAAAATGTGATTTTGGGTCGGAACATAAGTCAAAATTATCGTCCGAAAATAGGCATATGGGTCCGAAAATCGGCATATTGGCATAGGTTGAACCTTCAAAATGCCATAACTTCGTCAAAAGTCAACGGATTTTCAAAAGCAAGGGCGTGTTAATCATAGTTTGGCCTCTAGATCAATCGTACATTTAAAGTTGAAAATGTGATTTTGGGTCGGAACATAAGTCAAAATTATCGTCCGAAAATAGGCATATGGGTCCGAAAATCGGCATATTGGCATAGGTTGAACCTTCAAAATGCCATAACTTCGTCAAAAGTCAACGGATTTTCAAAAGCAAGGGCGTGTTAATCATAGTTTGGCCTCTAGATCAATCGTACATTTAAAGTTGAAAATGTGATTTTGGGTCGGAACATAAGTCAAAATTATCGTCCGAAAATGGGCATATCGGTCCGAAAATCGGCAATTGGCTAGGTCGAACCTTCAAAATGCCATAACTTCGTCAAAAGTCAACGGATTTTCAAAAGCAAGGGCGTGTTAATCATAGTTTGGCCTCTAGATCAATCGTACATTTAAAGTTGAAAATGTGATTTTGGGTCGGAACATAAGTCAAAATTATCGTCCGAAAATAGGCATATGGGTCCGAAAATCGGCATATTGGCATAGGTCGAACCTTCAAAATGCCATAACTTCGTCAAAAGTCAACGGATTTTCAAAAGCAAGGGCGTGTTAATCATAGTTTGGCCTCTAGATCAATCGTACATTTAAAGTTGAAAATGTGATTTTGGGTCGGAACATAAGTCAAAATTATCGTCCGAAAATGGGCATATGGGTCCGAAAATCGGCATATTCGGCACAGGTCGAACCTTCAAAATGCCATAACTTCGTCAAAACTCAACGGATTTTTAAAAGCAAGGGCGTGTTAATTTTTTTTTGATTTCTCAAAATTTTTCCGAATTTTTGCAGTTTTTATTGATTTTGTCGAATCGTCGCACGTTTTTTCGTTTTTGTTTTTATTTTTCGGTTTTTTATTATTTTTCCGTTTTTTTCTTGTATTTTTTCGATTTTTGCGTTTTTTTGGATTTCTGTATTTTTTCTTGATTTCTCAAAATTTTTCCGAATTTTTGCAGTTTTTATTGATTTTGTCGAATCGTCGCACGTTTTTTCGTTTTTGTTTTTATTTTTCGGTTTTTTATTATTTTTCCGTTTTTTTCTTGTATTTTTTCGATTTTTGCGTTTTTTTGGATTTCTGTATTTTTTCTTGATTTCTCAAAATTTTTCCGAATTTTTGCAGTTTTTATTGATTTTGTCGAATCGTCGCACGTTTTTTCGTTTTTGTTTATATTTTTCGGTTTTTTATTATTTTTCCGTTTTTTTCTTGTATTTTTTCGATTTTTGCGTTTTTTTGGATTTCTGTATTTTTTCTTGATTTCTCAAAATTTTTCCGAATTTTTGCAGTTTTTATTGATTTTGTCGAATCGTCGCACGTTTTTTCGTTTTTGTTTTTATTTTTCGGTTTTTTATTATTTTTCCGTTTTTTTCTTGTATTTTTTCGATTTTTGCGTTTTTTTGGATTTCTGTATTTTTTCTTGATTTCTCAAAATTTTTCCGAATTTTTGCAGTTTTTATTGATTTTGTCGAATCGTCGCACGTTTTTTCGTTTTTGTTTTTATTTTTCGGTTTTTTATTATTTTTCCGTTTTTTTCTTGTATTTTTTCGATTTTTGCGTTTTTTTGGATTTCTGTATTTTTTCTTGATTTCTCAAAATTTTTCCGAATTTTTGCAGTTTTTATTGATTTTGTCGAATCGTCGCACGTTTTTTCGTTTTTGTTTTTATTTTTCGGTTTTTTATTATTTTTCCGTTTTTTTCTTGTATTTTTTCGATTTTTGCGTTTTTTTGGATTTCTGTATTTTTTCTTGATTTCTCAAAATTTTTCCGAATTTTTGCAGTTTTTATTGATTTTGTCGAATCGTCGCACGTTTTTTCGTTTTTGTTTTTATTTTTCGGTTTTTTATTATTTTTCCGTTTTTTTCTTGTATTTTTTCGATTTTTGCGTTTTTTTGGATTTCTGTATTTTTTCTTGATTTCTCAAAATTTTTCCGAATTTTTGCAGTTTTTATTGATTTTGTCGAATCGTCGCACGTTTTTTCGTTTTTGTTTTTATTTTTCGGTTTTTTATTATTTTTCCGTTTTTTTCTTGTATTTTTTCGATTTTTGCGTTTTTTTGGATTTCTGTATTTTTTCTTGATTTCTCAAAATTTTTCCGAATTTTTGCAGTTTTTATTGATTTTGTCGAATCGTCGCACGTTTTTTCGTTTTTGTTTATATTTTTCGGTTTTTTATTATTTTTCCGTTTTTTTCTTGTATTTTTTCGATTTTTGCGTTTTTTTGGATTTCTGTATTTTTTCTTGATTTCTCAAAATTTTTCCGAATTTTTGCAGTTTTTATTGATTTTGTCGAATCGTCGCACGTTTTTTCGTTTTTGTTTTTATTTTTCGGTTTTTTATTATTTTTCCGTTTTTTTCTTGTATTTTTTCGATTTTTGCGTTTTTTTGGATTTCTGTATTTTTTCTTGATTTCTCAAAATTTTTCCGAATTTTTGCAGTTTTTATTGATTTTGTCGAATCGTCGCACGTTTTTTCGTTTTTGTTTTTATTTTTCGGTTTTTTATTATTTTTCCGTTTTTTTCTTGTATTTTTTCGATTTTTGCGTTTTTTTGGATTTCTGTATTTTTTCTTGATTTCTCAAAATTTTTCCGAATTTTTGCAGTTTTTATTGATTTTGTCGAATCGTCGCACGTTTTTTCGTTTTTGTTTTTATTTTTCGGTTTTTTATTATTTTTCCGTTTTTTTCTTGTATTTTTTCGATTTTTGCGTTTTTTTGGATTTCTGTATTTTTTCTTGATTTCTCAAAATTTTTCCGAATTTTTGCAGTTTTTATTGATTTTGTCGAATCGTCGCACGTTTTTTCGTTTTTGTTTTTATTTTTCGGTTTTTTATTATTTTTCCGTTTTTTTCTTGTATTTTTTCGATTTTTGCGTTTTTTTGGATTTCTGTATTTTTTCTTGATTTCTCAAAATTTTTCCGAATTTTTGCAGTTTTTATTGATTTTGTCGAATCGTCGCACGTTTTTTCGTTTTTGTTTTTATTTTTCGGTTTTTTATTATTTTTCCGTTTTTTTCTTGTATTTTTTCGATTTTTGCGTTTTTTTGGATTTCTGTATTTTTTCTTGATTTCTCAAAATTTTTCCGAATTTTTGCAGTTTTTATTGATTTTGTCGAATCGTCGCACGTTTTTTCGTTTTTGTTTTTATTTTTCGGTTTTTTATTATTTTTCCGTTTTTTTCTTGTATTTTTTCGATTTTTGCGTTTTTTTGGATTTCTGTATTTTTTCTTGATTTCTCAAAATTTTTCCGAATTTTTGCAGTTTTTATTGATTTTGTCGAATCGTCGCACGTTTTTTCGTTTTTGTTTTTATTTTTCGGTTTTTTATTATTTTTCCGTTTTTTTCTTGTATTTTTTCGATTTTTGCGTTTTTTTGGATTTCTGTATTTTTTCTTGATTTCTCAAAATTTTTCCGAATTTTTGCAGTTTTTATTGATTTTGTCGAATCGTCGCACGTTTTTTCGTTTTTGTTTTTATTTTTCGGTTTTTTATTATTTTTCCGTTTTTTTCTTGTATTTTTTCGATTTTTGCGTTTTTTTGGATTTCTGTATTTTTTCTTGATTTCTCAAAATTTTTCCGAATTTTTGCAGTTTTTATTGATTTTGTCGAATCGTCGCACGTTTTTTCGTTTTTGTTTTTATTTTTCGGTTTTTTATTATTTTTCCGTTTTTTTCTTGTATTTTTTCGATTTTTGCGTTTTTTTGGATTTCTGTATTTTTTCTTGATTTCTCAAAATTTTTCCGAATTTTTGCAGTTTTTATTGATTTTGTCGAATCGTCGCACGTTTTTTCGTTTTTGTTTTTATTTTTCGGTTTTTTATTATTTTTCCGTTTTTTTCTTGTATTTTTTCGATTTTTGCGTTTTTTTGGATTTCTGTATTTTTTCTTGATTTCTCAAAATTTTTCCGAATTTTTGCAGTTTTTATTGATTTTGTCGAATCGTCGCACGTTTTTTCGTTTTTGTTTTTATTTTTCGGTTTTTTATTATTTTTCCGTTTTTTTCTTGTATTTTTTCGATTTTTGCGTTTTTTTGGATTTCTGTATTTTTTCTTGATTTCTCAAAATTTTTCCGAATTTTTGCAGTTTTTATTGATTTTGTCGAATCGTCGCACGTTTTTTCGTTTTTGTTTTTATTTTTCGGTTTTTTATTATTTTTCCGTTTTTTTCTTGTATTTTTTCGATTTTTGCGTTTTTTTGGATTTCTGTATTTTTTCTTGATTTCTCAAAATTTTTCCGAATTTTTGCAGTTTTTATTGATTTTGTCGAATCGTCGCACGTTTTTTCGTTTTTGTTTTTATTTTTCGGTTTTTTATTATTTTTCCGTTTTTTTCTTGTATTTTTTCGATTTTTGCGTTTTTTTGGATTTCTGTATTTTTTCTTGATTTCTCAAAATTTTTCCGAATTTTTGCAGTTTTTATTGATTTTGTCGAATCGTCGCACGTTTTTTCGTTTTTGTTTTTATTTTTCGGTTTTTTATTATTTTTCCGTTTTTTTCTTGTATTTTTTCGATTTTTGCGTTTTTTTGGATTTCTGTATTTTTTCTTGATTTCTCAAAATTTTTCCGAATTTTTGCAGTTTTTATTGATTTTGTCGAATCGTCGCACGTTTTTTCGTTTTTGTTTTTATTTTTCGGTTTTTTATTATTTTTCCGTTTTTTTCTTGTATTTTTTCGATTTTTGCGTTTTTTTGGATTTCTGTATTTTTTCTTGATTTCTCAAAATTTTTCCGAATTTTTGCAGTTTTTATTGATTTTGTCGAATCGTCGCACGTTTTTTCGTTTTTGTTTTTATTTTTCGGTTTTTTATTATTTTTCCGTTTTTTTCTTGTATTTTTTCGATTTTTGCGTTTTTTTGGATTTCTGTATTTTTTCTTGATTTCTCAAAATTTTTCCGAATTTTTGCAGTTTTTATTGATTTTGTCGAATCGTCGCACGTTTTTTCGTTTTTGTTTTTATTTTTCGGTTTTTTATTATTTTTCCGTTTTTTTCTTGTATTTTTTCGATTTTTGCGTTTTTTTGGATTTCTGTATTTTTTCTTGATTTCTCAAAATTTTTCCGAATTTTTGCAGTTTTTATTGATTTTGTCGAATCGTCGCACGTTTTTTCGTTTTTGTTTTTATTTTTCGGTTTTTTATTATTTTTCCGTTTTTTTCTTGTATTTTTTCGATTTTTGCGTTTTTTTGGATTTCTGTATTTTTTCTTGATTTCTCAAAATTTTTCCGAATTTTTGCAGTTTTTATTGATTTTGTCGAATCGTCGCACGTTTTTTCGTTTTTGTTTTTATTTTTCGGTTTTTTATTATTTTTCCGTTTTTTTCTTGTATTTTTTCGATTTTTGCGTTTTTTTGGATTTCTGTATTTTTTCTTGATTTCTCAAAATTTTTCCGAATTTTTGCAGTTTTTATTGATTTTGTCGAATCGTCGCACGTTTTTTCGTTTTTGTTTTTATTTTTCGGTTTTTTATTATTTTTCCGTTTTTTTCTTGTATTTTTTCGATTTTTGCGTTTTTTTGGATTTCTGTATTTTTTCTTGATTTCTCAAAATTTTTCCGAATTTTTGCAGTTTTTATTGATTTTGTCGAATCGTCGCACGTTTTTTCGTTTTTGTTTTTATTTTTCGGTTTTTTATTATTTTTCCGTTTTTTTCTTGTATTTTTTCGATTTTTGCGTTTTTTTGGATTTCTGTATTTTTTCTTGATTTCTCAAAATTTTTCCGAATTTTTGCAGTTTTTATTGATTTTGTCGAATCGTCGCACGTTTTTTCGTTTTTGTTTTTATTTTTCGGTTTTTTATTATTTTTCCGTTTTTTTCTTGTATTTTTTCGATTTTTGCGTTTTTTTGGATTTCTGTATTTTTTCTTGATTTCTCAAAATTTTTCCGAATTTTTGCAGTTTTTATTGATTTTGTCGAATCGTCGCACGTTTTTTCGTTTTTGTTTTTATTTTTCGGTTTTTTATTATTTTTCCGTTTTTTTCTTGTATTTTTTCGATTTTTGCGTTTTTTTGGATTTCTGTATTTTTTCTTGATTTCTCAAAATTTTTCCGAATTTTTGCAGTTTTTATTGATTTTGTCGAATCGTCGCACGTTTTTTCGTTTTTGTTTTTATTTTTCGGTTTTTTATTATTTTTCCGTTTTTTTCTTGTATTTTTTCGATTTTTGCGTTTTTTTGGATTTCTGTATTTTTTCTTGATTTCTCAAAATTTTTCCGAATTTTTGCAGTTTTTATTGATTTTGTCGAATCGTCGCACGTTTTTTCGTTTTTGTTTTTATTTTTCGGTTTTTTATTATTTTTCCGTTTTTTTCTTGTATTTTTTCGATTTTTGCGTTTTTTTGGATTTCTGTATTTTTTCTTGATTTCTCAAAATTTTTCCGAATTTTTGCAGTTTTTATTGATTTTGTCGAATCGTCGCACGTTTTTTCGTTTTTGTTTTTATTTTTCGGTTTTTTATTATTTTTCCGTTTTTTTCTTGTATTTTTTCGATTTTTGCGTTTTTTTGGATTTCTGTATTTTTTCTTGATTTCTCAAAATTTTTCCGAATTTTTGCAGTTTTTATTGATTTTGTCGAATCGTCGCACGTTTTTTCGTTTTTGTTTTTATTTTTCGGTTTTTTATTATTTTTCCGTTTTTTTCTTGTATTTTTTCGATTTTTGCGTTTTTTTGGATTTCTGTATTTTTTCTTGATTTCTCAAAATTTTTCCGAATTTTTGCAGTTTTTATTGATTTTGTCGAATCGTCGCACGTTTTTTCGTTTTTGTTTTTATTTTTCGGTTTTTTATTATTTTTCCGTTTTTTTCTTGTATTTTTTCGATTTTTGCGTTTTTTTGGATTTCTGTATTTTTTCTTGATTTCTCAAAATTTTTCCGAATTTTTGCAGTTTTTATTGATTTTGTCGAATCGTCGCACGTTTTTTCGTTTTTGTTTTTATTTTTCGGTTTTTTATTATTTTTCCGTTTTTTTCTTGTATTTTTTCGATTTTTGCGTTTTTTTGGATTTCTGTATTTTTTCTTGATTTCTCAAAATTTTTCCGAATTTTTGCAGTTTTTATTGATTTTGTCGAATCGTCGCACGTTTTTTCGTTTTTGTTTTTATTTTTCGGTTTTTTATTATTTTTCCGTTTTTTTCTTGTATTTTTTCGATTTTTGCGTTTTTTTGGATTTCTGTATTTTTTCTTGATTTCTCAAAATTTTTCCGAATTTTTGCAGTTTTTATTGATTTTGTCGAATCGTCGCACGTTTTTTCGTTTTTGTTTTTATTTTTCGGTTTTTTATTATTTTTCCGTTTTTTTCTTGTATTTTTTCGATTTTTGCGTTTTTTTGGATTTCTGTATTTTTTCTTGATTTCTCAAAATTTTTCCGAATTTTTGCAGTTTTTATTGATTTTGTCGAATCGTCGCACGTTTTTTCGTTTTTGTTTTTATTTTTCGGTTTTTTATTATTTTTCCGTTTTTTTCTTGTATTTTTTCGATTTTTGCGTTTTTTTGGATTTCTGTATTTTTTCTTGATTTCTCAAAATTTTTCCGAATTTTTGCAGTTTTTATTGATTTTGTCGAATCGTCGCACGTTTTTTCGTTTTTGTTTTTATTTTTCGGTTTTTTATTATTTTTCCGTTTTTTTCTTGTATTTTTTCGATTTTTGCGTTTTTTTGGATTTCTGTATTTTTTCTTGATTTCTCAAAATTTTTCCGAATTTTTGCAGTTTTTATTGATTTTGTCGAATCGTCGCACGTTTTTTCGTTTTTGTTTTTATTTTTCGGTTTTTTATTATTTTTCCGTTTTTTTCTTGTATTTTTTCGATTTTTGCGTTTTTTTGGATTTCTGTATTTTTTCTTGATTTCTCAAAATTTTTCCGAATTTTTGCAGTTTTTATTGATTTTGTCGAATCGTCGCACGTTTTTTCGTTTTTGTTTTTATTTTTCGGTTTTTTATTATTTTTCCGTTTTTTTCTTGTATTTTTTCGATTTTTGCGTTTTTTTGGATTTCTGTATTTTTTCTTGATTTCTCAAAATTTTTCCGAATTTTTGCAGTTTTTATTGATTTTGTCGAATCGTCGCACGTTTTTTCGTTTTTGTTTTTATTTTTCGGTTTTTTATTATTTTTCCGTTTTTTTCTTGTATTTTTTCGATTTTTGCGTTTTTTTGGATTTCTGTATTTTTTCTTGATTTCTCAAAATTTTTCCGAATTTTTGCAGTTTTTATTGATTTTGTCGAATCGTCGCACGTTTTTTCGTTTTTGTTTTTATTTTTCGGTTTTTTATTATTTTTCCGTTTTTTTCTTGTATTTTTTCGATTTTTGCGTTTTTTTGGATTTCTGTATTTTTTCTTGATTTCTCAAAATTTTTCCGAATTTTTGCAGTTTTTATTGATTTTGTCGAATCGTCGCACGTTTTTTCGTTTTTGTTTTTATTTTTCGGTTTTTTATTATTTTTCCGTTTTTTTCTTGTATTTTTTCGATTTTTGCGTTTTTTTGGATTTCTGTATTTTTTCTTGATTTCTCAAAATTTTTCCGAATTTTTGCAGTTTTTATTGATTTTGTCGAATCGTCGCACGTTTTTTCGTTTTTGTTTTTATTTTTCGGTTTTTTATTATTTTTCCGTTTTTTTCTTGTATTTTTTCGATTTTTGCGTTTTTTTGGATTTCTGTATTTTTTCTTGATTTCTCAAAATTTTTCCGAATTTTTGCAGTTTTTATTGATTTTGTCGAATCGTCGCACGTTTTTTCGTTTTTGTTTTTATTTTTCGGTTTTTTATTATTTTTCCGTTTTTTTCTTGTATTTTTTCGATTTTTGCGTTTTTTTGGATTTCTGTATTTTTTCTTGATTTCTCAAAATTTTTCCGAATTTTTGCAGTTTTTATTGATTTTGTCGAATCGTCGCACGTTTTTTCGTTTTTGTTTTTATTTTTCGGTTTTTTATTATTTTTCCGTTTTTTTCTTGTATTTTTTCGATTTTTGCGTTTTTTTGGATTTCTGTATTTTTTCTTGATTTCTCAAAATTTTTCCGAATTTTTGCAGTTTTTATTGATTTTGTCGAATCGTCGCACGTTTTTTCGTTTTTGTTTTTATTTTTCGGTTTTTTATTATTTTTCCGTTTTTTTCTTGTATTTTTTCGATTTTTGCGTTTTTTTGGATTTCTGTATTTTTTCTTGATTTCTCAAAATTTTTCCGAATTTTTGCAGTTTTTATTGATTTTGTCGAATCGTCGCACGTTTTTTCGTTTTTGTTTTTATTTTTCGGTTTTTTATTATTTTTCCGTTTTTTTCTTGTATTTTTTCGATTTTTGCGTTTTTTTGGATTTCTGTATTTTTTCTTGATTTCTCAAAATTTTTCCGAATTTTTGCAGTTTTTATTGATTTTGTCGAATCGTCGCACGTTTTTTCGTTTTTGTTTTTATTTTTCGGTTTTTTATTATTTTTCCGTTTTTTTCTTGTATTTTTTCGATTTTTGCGTTTTTTTGGATTTCTGTATTTTTTCTTGATTTCTCAAAATTTTTCCGAATTTTTGCAGTTTTTATTGATTTTGTCGAATCGTCGCACGTTTTTTCGTTTTTGTTTTTATTTTTCGGTTTTTTATTATTTTTCCGTTTTTTTCTTGTATTTTTTCGATTTTTGCGTTTTTTTGGATTTCTGTATTTTTTCTTGATTTCTCAAAATTTTTCCGAATTTTTGCAGTTTTTATTGATTTTGTCGAATCGTCGCACGTTTTTTCGTTTTTGTTTTTATTTTTCGGTTTTTTATTATTTTTCCGTTTTTTTCTTGTATTTTTTCGATTTTTGCGTTTTTTTGGATTTCTGTATTTTTTCTTGATTTCTCAAAATTTTTCCGAATTTTTGCAGTTTTTATTGATTTTGTCGAATCGTCGCACGTTTTTTCGTTTTTGTTTTTATTTTTCGGTTTTTTATTATTTTTCCGTTTTTTTCTTGTATTTTTTCGATTTTTGCGTTTTTTTGGATTTCTGTATTTTTTCTTGATTTCTCAAAATTTTTCCGAATTTTTGCAGTTTTTATTGATTTTGTCGAATCGTCGCACGTTTTTTCGTTTTTGTTTTTATTTTTCGGTTTTTTATTATTTTTCCGTTTTTTTCTTGTATTTTTTCGATTTTTGCGTTTTTTTGGATTTCTGTATTTTTTCTTGATTTCTCAAAATTTTTCCGAATTTTTGCAGTTTTTATTGATTTTGTCGAATCGTCGCACGTTTTTTCGTTTTTGTTTTTATTTTTCGGTTTTTTATTATTTTTCCGTTTTTTTCTTGTATTTTTTCGATTTTTGCGTTTTTTTGGATTTCTGTATTTTTTCTTGATTTCTCAAAATTTTTCCGAATTTTTGCAGTTTTTATTGATTTTGTCGAATCGTCGCACGTTTTTTCGTTTTTGTTTTTATTTTTCGGTTTTTTATTATTTTTCCGTTTTTTTCTTGTATTTTTTCGATTTTTGCGTTTTTTTGGATTTCTGTATTTTTTCTTGATTTCTCAAAATTTTTCCGAATTTTTGCAGTTTTTATTGATTTTGTCGAATCGTCGCACGTTTTTTCGTTTTTGTTTTTATTTTTCGGTTTTTTATTATTTTTCCGTTTTTTTCTTGTATTTTTTCGATTTTTGCGTTTTTTTGGATTTCTGTATTTTTTCTTGATTTCTCAAAATTTTTCCGAATTTTTGCAGTTTTTATTGATTTTGTCGAATCGTCGCACGTTTTTTCGTTTTTGTTTTTATTTTTCGGTTTTTTATTATTTTTCCGTTTTTTTCTTGTATTTTTTCGATTTTTGCGTTTTTTTGGATTTCTGTATTTTTTCTTGATTTCTCAAAATTTTTCCGAATTTTTGCAGTTTTTATTGATTTTGTCGAATCGTCGCACGTTTTTTCGTTTTTGTTTTTATTTTTCGGTTTTTTATTATTTTTCCGTTTTTTTCTTGTATTTTTTCGATTTTTGCGTTTTTTTGGATTTCTGTATTTTTTCTTGATTTCTCAAAATTTTTCCGAATTTTTGCAGTTTTTATTGATTTTGTCGAATCGTCGCACGTTTTTTCGTTTTTGTTTTTATTTTTCGGTTTTTTATTATTTTTCCGTTTTTTTCTTGTATTTTTTCGATTTTTGCGTTTTTTTGGATTTCTGTATTTTTTCTTGATTTCTCAAAATTTTTCCGAATTTTTGCAGTTTTTATTGATTTTGTCGAATCGTCGCACGTTTTTTCGTTTTTGTTTTTATTTTTCGGTTTTTTATTATTTTTCCGTTTTTTTCTTGTATTTTTTCGATTTTTGCGTTTTTTTGGATTTCTGTATTTTTTCTTGATTTCTCAAAATTTTTCCGAATTTTTGCAGTTTTTATTGATTTTGTCGAATCGTCGCACGTTTTTTCGTTTTTGTTTTTATTTTTCGGTTTTTTATTATTTTTCCGTTTTTTTCTTGTATTTTTTCGATTTTTGCGTTTTTTTGGATTTCTGTATTTTTTCTTGATTTCTCAAAATTTTTCCGAATTTTTGCAGTTTTTATTGATTTTGTCGAATCGTCGCACGTTTTTTCGTTTTTGTTTTTATTTTTCGGTTTTTTATTATTTTTCCGTTTTTTTCTTGTATTTTTTCGATTTTTGCGTTTTTTTGGATTTCTGTATTTTTTCTTGATTTCTCAAAATTTTTCCGAATTTTTGCAGTTTTTATTGATTTTGTCGAATCGTCGCACGTTTTTTCGTTTTTGTTTTTATTTTTCGGTTTTTTATTATTTTTCCGTTTTTTTCTTGTATTTTTTCGATTTTTGCGTTTTTTTGGATTTCTGTATTTTTTCTTGATTTCTCAAAATTTTTCCGAATTTTTGCAGTTTTTATTGATTTTGTCGAATCGTCGCACGTTTTTTCGTTTTTGTTTTTATTTTTCGGTTTTTTATTATTTTTCCGTTTTTTTCTTGTATTTTTTCGATTTTTGCGTTTTTTTGGATTTCTGTATTTTTTCTTGATTTCTCAAAATTTTTCCGAATTTTTGCAGTTTTTATTGATTTTGTCGAATCGTCGCACGTTTTTTCGTTTTTGTTTTTATTTTTCGGTTTTTTATTATTTTTCCGTTTTTTTCTTGTATTTTTTCGATTTTTGCGTTTTTTTGGATTTCTGTATTTTTTCTTGATTTCTCAAAATTTTTCCGAATTTTTGCAGTTTTTATTGATTTTGTCGAATCGTCGCACGTTTTTTCGTTTTTGTTTTTATTTTTCGGTTTTTTATTATTTTTCCGTTTTTTTCTTGTATTTTTTCGATTTTTGCGTTTTTTTGGATTTCTGTATTTTTTCTTGATTTCTCAAAATTTTTCCGAATTTTTGCAGTTTTTATTGATTTTGTCGAATCGTCGCACGTTTTTTCGTTTTTGTTTTTATTTTTCGGTTTTTTATTATTTTTCCGTTTTTTTCTTGTATTTTTTCGATTTTTGCGTTTTTTTGGATTTCTGTATTTTTTCTTGATTTCTCAAAATTTTTCCGAATTTTTGCAGTTTTTATTGATTTTGTCGAATCGTCGCACGTTTTTTCGTTTTTGTTTTTATTTTTCGGTTTTTTATTATTTTTCCGTTTTTTTCTTGTATTTTTTCGATTTTTGCGTTTTTTTGGATTTCTGTATTTTTTCTTGATTTCTCAAAATTTTTCCGAATTTTTGCAGTTTTTATTGATTTTGTCGAATCGTCGCACGTTTTTTCGTTTTTGTTTTTATTTTTCGGTTTTTTATTATTTTTCCGTTTTTTTCTTGTATTTTTTCGATTTTTGCGTTTTTTTGGATTTCTGTATTTTTTCTTGATTTCTCAAAATTTTTCCGAATTTTTGCAGTTTTTATTGATTTTGTCGAATCGTCGCACGTTTTTTCGTTTTTGTTTTTATTTTTCGGTTTTTTATTATTTTTCCGTTTTTTTCTTGTATTTTTTCGATTTTTGCGTTTTTTTGGATTTCTGTATTTTTTCTTGATTTCTCAAAATTTTTCCGAATTTTTGCAGTTTTTATTGATTTTGTCGAATCGTCGCACGTTTTTTCGTTTTTGTTTTTATTTTTCGGTTTTTTATTATTTTTCCGTTTTTTTCTTGTATTTTTTCGATTTTTGCGTTTTTTTGGATTTCTGTATTTTTTCTTGATTTCTCAAAATTTTTCCGAATTTTTGCAGTTTTTATTGATTTTGTCGAATCGTCGCACGTTTTTTCGTTTTTGTTTTTATTTTTCGGTTTTTTATTATTTTTCCGTTTTTTTCTTGTATTTTTTCGATTTTTGCGTTTTTTTGGATTTCTGTATTTTTTCTTGATTTCTCAAAATTTTTCCGAATTTTTGCAGTTTTTATTGATTTTGTCGAATCGTCGCACGTTTTTTCGTTTTTGTTTTTATTTTTCGGTTTTTTATTATTTTTCCGTTTTTTTCTTGTATTTTTTCGATTTTTGCGTTTTTTTGGATTTCTGTATTTTTTCTTGATTTCTCAAAATTTTTCCGAATTTTTGCAGTTTTTATTGATTTTGTCGAATCGTCGCACGTTTTTTCGTTTTTGTTTTTATTTTTCGGTTTTTTATTATTTTTCCGTTTTTTTCTTGTATTTTTTCGATTTTTGCGTTTTTTTGGATTTCTGTATTTTTTCTTGATTTCTCAAAATTTTTCCGAATTTTTGCAGTTTTTATTGATTTTGTCGAATCGTCGCACGTTTTTTCGTTTTTGTTTTTATTTTTCGGTTTTTTATTATTTTTCCGTTTTTTTCTTGTATTTTTTCGATTTTTGCGTTTTTTTGGATTTCTGTATTTTTTCTTGATTTCTCAAAATTTTTCCGAATTTTTGCAGTTTTTATTGATTTTGTCGAATCGTCGCACGTTTTTTCGTTTTTGTTTTTATTTTTCGGTTTTTTATTATTTTTCCGTTTTTTTCTTGTATTTTTTCGATTTTTGCGTTTTTTTGGATTTCTGTATTTTTTCTTGATTTCTCAAAATTTTTCCGAATTTTTGCAGTTTTTATTGATTTTGTCGAATCGTCGCACGTTTTTTCGTTTTTGTTTTTATTTTTCGGTTTTTTATTATTTTTCCGTTTTTTTCTTGTATTTTTTCGATTTTTGCGTTTTTTTGGATTTCTGTATTTTTTCTTGATTTCTCAAAATTTTTCCGAATTTTTGCAGTTTTTATTGATTTTGTCGAATCGTCGCACGTTTTTTCGTTTTTGTTTTTATTTTTCGGTTTTTTATTATTTTTCCGTTTTTTTCTTGTATTTTTTCGATTTTTGCGTTTTTTTGGATTTCTGTATTTTTTCTTGATTTCTCAAAATTTTTCCGAATTTTTGCAGTTTTTATTGATTTTGTCGAATCGTCGCACGTTTTTTCGTTTTTGTTTTTATTTTTCGGTTTTTTATTATTTTTCCGTTTTTTTCTTGTATTTTTTCGATTTTTGCGTTTTTTTGGATTTCTGTATTTTTTCTTGATTTCTCAAAATTTTTCCGAATTTTTGCAGTTTTTATTGATTTTGTCGAATCGTCGCACGTTTTTTCGTTTTTGTTTTTATTTTTCGGTTTTTTATTATTTTTCCGTTTTTTTCTTGTATTTTTTCGATTTTTGCGTTTTTTTGGATTTCTGTATTTTTTCTTGATTTCTCAAAATTTTTCCGAATTTTTGCAGTTTTTATTGATTTTGTCGAATCGTCGCACGTTTTTTCGTTTTTGTTTTTATTTTTCGGTTTTTTATTATTTTTCCGTTTTTTTCTTGTATTTTTTCGATTTTTGCGTTTTTTTGGATTTCTGTATTTTTTCTTGATTTCTCAAAATTTTTCCGAATTTTTGCAGTTTTTATTGATTTTGTCGAATCGTCGCACGTTTTTTCGTTTTTGTTTTTATTTTTCGGTTTTTTATTATTTTTCCGTTTTTTTCTTGTATTTTTTCGATTTTTGCGTTTTTTTGGATTTCTGTATTTTTTCTTGATTTCTCAAAATTTTTCCGAATTTTTGCAGTTTTTATTGATTTTGTCGAATCGTCGCACGTTTTTTCGTTTTTGTTTTTATTTTTCGGTTTTTTATTATTTTTCCGTTTTTTTCTTGTATTTTTTCGATTTTTGCGTTTTTTTGGATTTCTGTATTTTTTCTTGATTTCTCAAAATTTTTCCGAATTTTTGCAGTTTTTATTGATTTTGTCGAATCGTCGCACGTTTTTTCGTTTTTGTTTTTATTTTTCGGTTTTTTATTATTTTTCCGTTTTTTTCTTGTATTTTTTCGATTTTTGCGTTTTTTTGGATTTCTGTATTTTTTCTTGATTTCTCAAAATTTTTCCGAATTTTTGCAGTTTTTATTGATTTTGTCGAATCGTCGCACGTTTTTTCGTTTTTGTTTTTATTTTTCGGTTTTTTATTATTTTTCCGTTTTTTTCTTGTATTTTTTCGATTTTTGCGTTTTTTTGGATTTCTGTATTTTTTCTTGATTTCTCAAAATTTTTTCGAATTTTTGCAGTTTTTATTGATTTTGTCGAATCGTCGCACGTTTTTTCGTTTTTGTTTTTATTTTTCGGTTTTTTATTATTTTTCCGTTTTTTTCTTGTATTTTTTCGATTTTTGCGTTTTTTTGGATTTCTGTATTTTTTCTTGATTTCTCAAAATTTTTCCGAATTTTTGCAGTTTTTATTGATTTTGTCGAATCGTCGCACGTTTTTTCGTTTTTGTTTTTATTTTTCGGTTTTTTATTATTTTTCCGTTTTTTTCTTGTATTTTTTCGATTTTTGCGTTTTTTTGGATTTCTGTATTTTTTCTTGATTTCTCAAAATTTTTCCGAATTTTTGCAGTTTTTATTGATTTTGTCGAATCGTCGCACGTTTTTTCGTTTTTGTTTTTATTTTTCGGTTTTTTATTATTTTTCCGTTTTTTTCTTGTATTTTTTCGATTTTTGCGTTTTTTTGGATTTCTGTATTTTTTCTTGATTTCTCAAAATTTTTCCGAATTTTTGCAGTTTTTATTGATTTTGTCGAATCGTCGCACGTTTTTTCGTTTTTGTTTTTATTTTTCGGTTTTTTATTATTTTTCCGTTTTTTTCTTGTATTTTTTCGATTTTTGCGTTTTTTTGGATTTCTGTATTTTTTCTTGATTTCTCAAAATTTTTCCGAATTTTTGCAGTTTTTATTGATTTTGTCGAATCGTCGCACGTTTTTTCGTTTTTGTTTTTATTTTTCGGTTTTTTATTATTTTTCCGTTTTTTTCTTGTATTTTTTCGATTTTTGCGTTTTTTTGGATTTCTGTATTTTTTCTTGATTTCTCAAAATTTTTCCGAATTTTTGCAGTTTTTATTGATTTTGTCGAATCGTCGCACGTTTTTTCGTTTTTGTTTTTATTTTTCGGTTTTTTATTATTTTTCCGTTTTTTTCTTGTATTTTTTCGATTTTTGCGTTTTTTTGGATTTCTGTATTTTTTCTTGATTTCTCAAAATTTTTCCGAATTTTTGCAGTTTTTATTGATTTTGTCGAATCGTCGCACGTTTTTTCGTTTTTGTTTTTATTTTTCGGTTTTTTATTATTTTTCCGTTTTTTTCTTGTATTTTTTCGATTTTTGCGTTTTTTTGGATTTCTGTATTTTTTCTTGATTTCTCAAAATTTTTCCGAATTTTTGCAGTTTTTATTGATTTTGTCGAATCGTCGCACGTTTTTTCGTTTTTGTTTTTATTTTTCGGTTTTTTATTATTTTTCCGTTTTTTTCTTGTATTTTTTCGATTTTTGCGTTTTTTTGGATTTCTGTATTTTTTCTTGATTTCTCAAAATTTTTCCGAATTTTTGCAGTTTTTATTGATTTTGTCGAATCGTCGCACGTTTTTTCGTTTTTGTTTTTATTTTTCGGTTTTTTATTATTTTTCCGTTTTTTTCTTGTATTTTTTCGATTTTTGCGTTTTTTTGGATTTCTGTATTTTTTCTTGATTTCTCAAAATTTTTCCGAATTTTT